>CM057338.1:825522352-828479207 GCA_030015575.1 Agapanthus africanus | reverse complement strand
TTAAAATACCTTATTTTAGAATTTTCCATAATTTTTCCCCATTTATCTGTATTTAATTATACCAGAATATTAAAATATTCATTAAAATAATATTAAATTATAAAATTTCCCAAAAATCATATTTTATTATTTTGAAGACGTTACAGATACCAACTTTGTCACGACCCGAAAGCACGGAGCATGACCGGCACTTAGACTACGAACGTCTCAAGGCGTACGTAAGCTAAGTAAGCCGAACCCAGAAATCCAAACCAAGAGAAGTAGTAGAGTGTAGGAAGAACCATATCAAAACAACCTGTATGCAACATAATATACAACGCCTAAAGGCGAGGATCACAACAGAAAAGGAAACTCAACAGCAAGAAACCCAGAGAAATATAACTCACAACTCTAAGGTCGAAAGAATAAACATCACTGGTCTCTATCTCAAATAAGTACATGTTTGGTTGATGGAACTTCTAGATACAACTGAATATAATATACAATGTATAATGATGGGTATGATACAAATAACCCACCTACTAGCAAGTCACCTGAATGAAACTGTGCCCGCAAAGCCGTAATGCAACCCGTATGGCAACACCTGCAAGAACTGGGGCATAACGGGGGTGAGTTGCCAACTCGTGAGTAGAAAAAGATCTACAAACAGAAATCGCATGTATGACGCAATCCTAGGTCATACGATCAATATATATAATTCTCAAATATATAACCAGCAATCTCTAACCATGGCTAGTGTAAATATCTAACCCAAGTGTAAACCCATGTGTTTGTGCCAGTGCATCAGGTGGCAATATATCATATGCATGATGTATGAATGCATGAAACATAATGCATGTACTGAATAAATCCGCTTTCATAAATTTGTGAGATTTCTGTATGTTTAAAATGAGGTATCACAATGAAATCAGCATAAAACAGTGCCTAGCATCGGCACAAAACATAAATCTCAATATCTCGATATCTCTGTATCACAATCTCTGTACCTCAATATCTCAAATCTCAATGTCTAAATCATAATATTCAGGGCGCCGTCAGTCTAGATCGGCCCCTACCATCCATCTCATGACTACGACGGTATCCTCCGGATATCCGACGTGTCGGGTAATATCACCGGTCGGTCGTGCTCCCCTGCCAGGCTCAACGCCATCTCCTGCGATCTTCTTGCCCCGGGGTACCGCACCGGGCCCACCATGTACCCGAAACGGTTCATCCGCCTCCTCGAATCGGGTCTTGAAATCCATCAGCAAAACTCATGGTGGACGACTCATACATCATGGGAAAACCGCATTTTTATTAAAAAGAGAAAGCAGTTTATATATATGTTTTGCGGTTTTCCTCCAAATCCAGAAAATCTCATGGAAACCCGAATCCAAATCATCAATAGTATGTGAAATCACGAATATAAGCATGAGAATCCATGAATGCAGCATATAATGAATAACAGTATGCATGAAGTGACAAGTGGTAGCTACAATGTCAAGTTAACATATAAAGCAAGCATACTAATATCATGTCACTACTAGCTAGCAAGCTAAATCAAGCAATAATATTTTCTAAGTGTTCGTAACATGGCAATTACCGATGAAGATGTGTGTGAGCCGGTAAATAAGTGTACGTGGTACATACGCATCATCGGTAATGGTGCTGGTGTCCTAACAGCAGGATATCAATAATGAAATATGAATCATAACAGTATGCGATGCAGAGCAACAATAATAATATGCGGGAGCTGAAATACTGAACACCATGATCGCTAAACTGCATCTAAGGTCATAAAAGTCATATAGCTATACCACTACAAGGCTGAGCTAAAGCTAACAGTAGGTAAGGGAAACCGCCTAACCTCTGAGTCGATACATATAAATACCTATATATATAGTCGGTGATCCCGCCTCGATAATATCATATCCGATAACATATCTCTATAATCAGTTATTCCCAAATCAAGAGTGCGGATCAAACATCAATTTATAGCTCGTACGTAAATCCGTCGTACGGCATCCCCAATCTGGGTACGGGTCAATATCACATTCGTCATATGATTCATCTGGTATTTTCTTTATCAAATATCATTGTCTGGGTACTGACCTATGTCTAGTACAATGCTAATATCATTACTATGATCAAGATCTGACTACTGATCGACAGTTCAGTATAAATCGATATTATCCTCATAAATCATCAATATAATCATAATCCGGCTTCCGATTGACAGCCTCTAGCAAAAACGATATCATCAGCACATGCCATCTCAAGGAGTATACATCGCCCAAGGCGGCCTATCACAAATATCCTATCATATCATATCATATCACATCCTATCTCGTATCATAATCACATGTCGATCATCTAAAATATATGTTTCACTATGCATATGGCATCGTCATCAAGACCCGCTATCATATCAGGACGTATATCAAGTACGAATCCTGCCAATCACCGACATCATAATCTCATATCAACTCTCATCAACTCATCTAAATCCCAAGTATCATCCTCAAATCTGTATGTGAACACGTAGTCCCATACCTATGTGGACACATATCTATAAGAATCCCATAACCACATATGTAATAAGGATGTATGCAAGTACGTATGTGTGAATATGTATGTGTAGTGCACCCACTACCCTAGGGTTTTGTAATCTTTCACCAATCCAACATACCAATATCCATTTAAACATCAATAATAATCCCAACAACATATAGTAAATTGTTGGTGTGTATACGCATCCGTATACATCACCACGGACTGCGGGGGTGCTATACGCCATCCACCCGACTTCTCCCCGTAGATATAAATCTACTCACCTAGTTATGTGTGCCGGTGCCGATGTCGCCGTTTGCATCTCCAACGCCTCGACGCCACATGGGGTACCTACAAGGATATCACACGCTAAAACTCATGAATACCATGTCGGAAACCAAAATGGTGCACACTACGCCCATAGGTAAAAACTTGTGACCTTGTGTGCAAACGCAGCCAATATCCATTGTCGTTGACGTCCAAACGCCACCCGACAGATACGAATCATCGAATACCAAAAATCCATATGAAACACGTCGTAAAACTTACGCCAACTCATGAAAATGAACCCAGATTTTACCCTAACTGGAAACAGTCAAAACTAGACATACAGGGGGTCAAGTTTACATGAAATAGAGCTGTGCACGCAAAACGAGGAGGTTCCACCCTGGTCTGGCCACAAATTGCGGCCAGAAGGAATAAATTGGCGGCCCAAAAATGGTGGTTGGGGCTAGGGTTTTGGGTAATGGTTCCTATCTACCTGCACGTCTCACTGCCAAGTCAATTTTATTTTAGGAGGTCCGGATTGATAGCAGTTTCCAGAAAGCCACAAAGTCGACAAAAATGCTGAATTACGCCAAGTATAACCAATCTGGTATTCTTGTGAAATCTGGAACAAATCTTGGTCACAACGGCCTCAAGTATACCTAATAAGACTATACTAACATTCAAAACCATCTCTTGGCCACATCTTACTCAAAATCCCTAAACTAGCACTAGATTATGGATATAACAGTAACTTTCAGTTTTAACTAACCATAACTTGACAAAAGGAGTTGGGTTGCAAGATTATACCTCAAGAGTGTCCTAGGATGTAGGAGAAGAGAGGATGAAGGAAGGAGGAGGGGTGCTGAAGTGTCCTGTAGCATTTCAAGTTGCTGCTCTGGCTGAAATCGCAAAGCCGCCGCTGCTGCTTGGAATTGTCTTATGGCATGAAGTTGCAGCAGCAGGAGTTTGTGGCTATGGGAGGGTATATTTTTGTGTGTTTGGGGTGTGGTGTTGTGTGATGAGGATGGTATGGGTTTGTTTTGAATGGAGTAGTTCAGCTGATGCAGAATTGGGGTTGAAGTTGTGTTTGAAGTGTGCTGAGCTGATGTTTTTCCTGGCTGAAACTGATGTTGTGTTGAAGGGATGCTGCTGATGTATGGTTCCAGCATAAGGATGAGTTGATATGGGGGCTAATGGGGTGATAAAGGGGGCTGAAGTGATAAAAAGGGGGCTGAAGTTGATGTATCAGCTGCTGTTGCAGCAAATGATGATGTTGCTGATGCTGATGTAATGGGCTGCTATTGCAGCAGTTTGGTGGCTGCAGTTGAAGCATTTGGGGGCTGTTGTAGGGGCTGATGGTTTGTTTCAGCTGATGGGGGGATGTAGGTACTGGCTAAGGGGTTAGGGGCTGGTATGTGTGCTGATGTAGTTGATGTATAATGGGGGTATGGTGTAATGTGTGAGTGTGAGAGGTAGTATGAAAGACACAAGGAATAATGAAGATTGAGTGGGACCATGCACACTCTAGCCACCTTTCTCTCTCTCTCTCTCTCTCTCTCTCTCTTGAACCATGTTAGCACCCTCAAGCCATTCATGGCTCACACTCTCCTACACAAGTCAACCTAACCCTAATCATCCTTAACCAAGCTAAAACCCTTAAGTAACCCCACTAACCTAACCAATTGGTCCAACCCACCAAGGTCATGGTCCAACCCTAGGCCACCATGAGTCCAAAACATGAAACAAGTGTAACAAGTGTAGACAATGTCATGTGCACATTTTTGCACAAAAAGCCAAAAATCCACTTAGTGATTTTTAATCGCGATTAACACCAAAATAACATATAATCCATCATAAAAATTGTGAAATTTCCACAAAATGCCCAAATTTAGAATTTCTTTAATTTTCTCCAGAATTTTAACCATTTATCGGTATTTAATTATACCGACTATTAAAATATTCATTAAAAATTAATATTAAAATATGAAATTTCCCAAAAATAATATTTTATTTTTTTGAAATATTACAGAATCAAAACAGCAACACAAGGAAATGGTCTCAGATTTTACCCTAGGCCAAATTGGTCAATTCTGTACATATGGAGGGTCTAGTTTACAGCTCAAGGGACCACAGAACAAATACGAATCAATTCCAACCCACCCTGGCCACAATTTGCGGCCAGATGGAATAAATCTGCGGCCTGGGCTTTAGGTTAGGGGCTTGGGTCTTCAGGGTATACTCCAGGTTGCCTGCACGACTCCCAGTATTCGCTAAATAATTTTTAGTGTATCCGGGTTACTCCAGATTTCTCTGCACACCCCAAATACTCAAAAAACCGACATGGATCAATTCTAAAGTTTGTATTCTCTGTTCTAAACTCAGTTCCAGATCTCTAATTTGATCCCTAGGGTCTTGTACAGCTACCACACATCACTAATTCCCCAAAATCCTTAAACCCTTCTCTTGAATTTTCTAAACACCACATACCCTAACCAAACACATTCTAAACTAATCTAGAATACAAGAAATCTAAAACTAAACTAAATGGAAGAATTTATACCTCCTTTAGGCCACTCAAGACAGCCCTAACTCCCCAAAGTTGTCAAAATCTCATTTTGCTTGGTCCAATGTGCTTCCCTTGAGGTTGTGCATGTTTTTAAAGAAATGGGTATGGGGTTTTGGTGAATATTTTGATATGGGTCAATGAAGGTAGAAGATGGAGGATGAATAATAAAAAAAATGGTGGAGGAACAATGAGGCAGCACCCCCCTCTCTCTCTCAAGCATGGTCTTCTATCATGATTATGTCCCCTTTTCTCTCTCCTCAAGTTGTCATTACACCCTTTTTCCATTCTTTTTCTTTCTCACCACAATAAAACCAAATACATAACACAAATGAAATGAAACAACATGTAACATGTCATGGTGCACTAGCCATGAAAACTGTAGAAACACGAATTTGGCTTAATCGCGATTAGCAGTGCACTAATCGGGTTTTTATCATAACTCCATATAATAAATTTTAAAAATGCCAAATCCTTTAAATATATTTTTAAACGAATAAATCATTTTAATTTTCATTTATTTCATAATTATAGGTATATATTTATACCCTTTTTCGAAAACCACGATTTCGCAAATCGGGCAGTTTTCGGAAAATATATTATTTTAATATCAAATTCCAAAAATAATATTTTATATTTTCTGAAATGTTACAATCTTCCCCCATTAAAAAAATTCGGTCCCCGAATTTAAATTTAAACCCCTCAATACTAAAACATTTCAGTAAAAAGATCAAGTCGTCGGAGCTCCGAAATCAGCAATACATAAAACGCATCATAACACAATGCATGCGCATGAAGAATGAGCAGATAACTCAAAATCAAAACTCCGTCAAGCATCCCGCAATCATCGGAGTCATGGTGAAGACACCAATGTCAAATCCAATATGAAAACCAATATAATATGCATCAAAACTATACATGTAAGCATCATTAAAACATCAGAAAGATATGCCTGCCAAACTTTTTCATGTTGTTCTGCGATGCACGTATCTCGGCACAGTGGCGGACGTCTATTATAAGAAAATAACTCTCTCTATATATATCCTTTGTTTAATATGCACGTACCGCCGTTTTGAAAACTATTTAGAAGGGTTTCTTTGTTTTAAACGTTTCGTATCATATCAGACACGTAGAAAAATACTGAGACTATAGCTCCCTTTTTGGAATTCCCTTCGATAACTATCAATGCATGCAAAATATATTCAGACTGTCCTCGGACTAGTCCTGCTCAGTACGAAACAATTAGTAAATATCATCAAAACGTACTGCTCCATAAAAAAATCAATCCCAAAATGTGCATAAGAATGTCGCGTGCGTCTGGTGCACACGGAAAAATCGAAATCCATAAATGTGCCATACATGTGCACAGAATAACATCTAAGTGCAACGGGTGTGCACGAAACACCTGTCAGAGGCAACGGTGTGCCTGACAGCAATTATCAGGTGCATCTGATATGCACAAAGAATCTCGATTTAGTGTATCTGGCATGCACCAAAATCGCATCTCATATCATGCGCCCAACATGCTCGAAAATCCAAATCGGGTGCATCCATCATGTATGAATAAATTCTAAATCATGTGCATCCAACATGCACGAAATCACGAAATCTAATATCAAGCGTCGAACATGCGCAAAATCCAAATCAGGTATACCGTGGTATATAATATCACAATCATGTGCATCAGCGTGCACAAATGCAAATCAAAATACTAAAAGTGCATGAAAACTACGCCGAAAGCATAAGTCAAATCATATGCATACCATAGGCATGAAATCAACATCAACATCTCGGATGATATCAAATCAAAATCAAGTGCAACTGTGGTGCACAAAATCTCAATCCAGTGCAACTAACATGCACGAATGGAAGTCCCAAGCGAGTGCATCCGGAGCGCACAAAACCAAATCTCATATCAAGTGCAATAAATACGCACAAATCATAAATCAACACAACGGTGTACAAAAACATATCTCAAGTGCAATAACTACGCACAAAAACGTAAATACCCAATAGGTGCAGCCATGATGCACGAAAACAATACCATAAAGCCCAATCATCAAAACTCAAATCCAAGCGATAAAAGCGTGATACTCAGATCATAACGCAAATCGCAACGAAAGACACTAAGGTACGCCTCCTACAATGTCGAAAAGTGTCGGTACGTTCAAAACTAGCAGAGCAAGAACATCCGCTACCTCCTGCTCACGGTCTGGCGTCTTCTGTCTCTGGGTCCTCATTTCTCTGTGGATTACCGATCTCGCAATCTATCGGCTCGTCGGCCCGGTCCGGTGTACTAACGGAAACGATCCGCTCTAGTACTCTTCTGGTCCTCTCACGGCCAATTAGCATGACCACTCATCAAGCAGCACGTCTCTGGTGTCGGCCTCTGGTCCTCTGAATATACGTCACACATCTGATCCTCGGTGCAAATCTCATTGCAGCAGTGTCCTGGAAAGAACCTGTTCAGGGTCTCTTCCGATCTTGCCTATGCCGAACTGTACGGAGGCTATCATCTTTTACTATATCTCTTTCTTGTTCCGGAACGGCTGCATACTCATCACGACTCCTCCTGGAAGATATATCCATTTACAATGCCTCTGCATGCGTATCACATCTGTGATGTCAGCGGAGTGGAACGTCCTCTCGTCACGATCTCGTACGATCCTCTTACTCCACTTTTCTCCAATGTCGACTGATTCGGACTCGTCTCCTCGTGGCTGCATAGACTGCACTCCAACGGCTATACTCGTATCTGGAGTCTCCCAAGCAATATATCCCATCACATGATATCCGAATGATGTCGAACTTTTCGATCGATTCGTCGAGGTTCCATAATCCCCCAAGAGCTCAACATCTTGGGTAAAGTTTAATAGTATCGAATATATGCTACAGCACCTATGGACCAACCATACAAGGGCAAACCCAAGCCTCACTAATGGCACCGCTGAACTGCCGCAAACCTTAAGGTTTCATCGGCGTTCCATGGCCATTATGTCGAGTTAGGGTTTCATTCTTCTAGAGGGTCCGTAGAATTACTTGCATTGTTTTCCGAATACTTTAAACTTAGAAAATGGGTTCCTGACATTCGATCATCTATATCGACTCTCAACGTATCAGCATGAAGTCGTCTCTAGCTGGAATCAATCAATCTGATGACCCCGCATCGGGGTAGGCAATGAATCACATGTCCTAGTCCTTCATCTTTGGTGACTAGCGATCTTCTATCATATCTCGAAGTATAACTCGTGCGGCATTAACTTCAAACATCTGGGGCGAAATCTTTTCATTTGCCGAAGTCGCTGGCTCATTCGTTTGCACGCTGAACAGTGCCTCAATCATCAAAATAATTTATGCTTTGACGGTCACACATTCTGGCTGGCCTCTAGCAGTGGCCCAATCCTCTGGTGCTGATCTGCACGTCCGAGAAATCTCGTGGAAGCGATCCGTCAAATGCTCATGGCACGAAAACACAACTAAACGACGCATCTATGCAAATCGTATGTCCCTGGAATCACGCCCTGGTCAGTCCTCATCCATGACGAGCTCATGCTGACGCAACTCTAACCATAGCTCTCCACGCCCGTACAACCGTGGTAACAAAACTATAAACTGGTACTGAAGGGGATAGATCATAGGAATGAATATAATGTTGTGCAAGGAAATGTACATCCTAAGGCTTCTTAAGCGGAGTATCGTATCGTAAGTATGCCGCGAAACATACACACGGTACGTCACTCTACTTGAGTCACCTACTCCATCAACCAAGGGTCATCCTACACTCAGAAGGTAAAACCTAACGCTCTGATACCAACTTTGTCACGACCCGAAAAGTACGGAACATGACCGGCACTTAAATTACGAAACGTCTCGAGGCGTTCGTAATCTAAGTAAGCCAAAGCCCAGAAATCCAAACCAAGTAAAGCAGTAGAGTGAAGTAAAAACCAATTTTAAAGCAAGAAGTTTAACAACATAAGCCGAAGTATGCAATTTTAAAATCTCAAGCCTTTTCTGAAAATTTCAGCAGGATTTCCTTTGTAAATGCTGACCTCAAACGGGTACAAAACCTGATAAAACACATATAATGAATAAAGGCATCCCCAAGCGGGATCTAGCTCTTCGTCAACCGGCGGACAAAACCACACAATGCAATATAATACAAAACGCCGAAAGGTGAGGATCAAAACTCAGGATAAAAATCCAACATCATCAAGAAAACCAGAGGAAAACCATAATAATACAGCGCGCGACTCTAAGGTTAAAAGAATAAACACTGGTCATCTATCTCAATCAAATATACAAGTCTGGTTGATGGAGTTTTACTAGATACAACTGAAATAACAAATACACAATTGTGGTCCTGATGCAAAAGAACCCACTTACCAAGAAAATCACCCTGAATGAAATTATGTGCCAGCAAGCTGCCAATGAAACCTGTAAATCTAACCTGAAAGAAAAAATTTGGCACAACGGGGGTAAGTTGCCAACTCGTGAGTAGAAAACATCTACCAGTAGAAATCGCATGTATAACGCAATCCTGGGTCATACGATCAGTAATATCCTCAAAATAATAATATGGCCGGAAGCATAATATAATGGTAAGGGTAAATATATATCCCTAAGTGTGATACTAAGTACTCGTGTCAGTGCCTCAGGTAACAACATGTCACTAATATGATGTACAAATGTCAGGTAGCAATATGTCACTAAAATGATGTGCAAATGCATATAATGAGAACAGAGTACATCATGAATCGAAGAACTATTTTTCTTTATTTAATGAGATTTCTGTATGTATATAAGTCGAGATATCATCAATGAAATCAACCTAGGATCCGTGTAAAGTATTAACACAAAACATAAATCTCAAATCTCAATATCTCAGTGTCTCAAATCTCAATATCTCAATACCTCGGGCTCTGTCAGTCCAGATCGGTCCATATCATCAATCACACGACCACGAACGGTATCCTCCGGATATCCGCCGCACCAGGTAAAATCACCGGTAGGCAGTCTGCCCCTGCCGAGCTCATAGTCTACAACTCGAGCTTCTTACCCCGGGGTACCATACTGGGCCCACCATGTACCCGAGACGGTTCATACAACTCCTCGAATCGGGTCTCGAAAACATCTCAGAACCGAGAAAACATCATGGTGGACAATACTCAACATATCAAGGAAAACCGTATTTTTTTCTCTTTAAAATAATTCATTAGTTGACAAAACTTTCACATGTGGTTTCCAAATCCGGAAAATATCAAGAAGAATCCGAAATCATCAAGTCATCATGTCAATAATAATGAAAACCGGCATAAATCTTCATAATACTGCATAACCAATGAATATATGGATGCATCTGATATTGTGCAATAATTAAACTAACATTTGAAAGCTATAACATGTAGCAACTATCAGTTAGCTATCTATGTCAATGAAATAGTATTTTCTAAAGTGTACGTGACATGGCAATTACCGATGAAGATGTGTATGAGCCGAAAAGCAAGTGTATGTGGAGCATACGCATCATCGGTAATGGAGTTGGTGTCCTGACAGCAGGGTTCCATAATAATTACAGATAACATATGTATAAGCATGAAATGCGACGAAACATCATAGATATACAGAAAGCGATATGATAACAGCAACACTGAAGAATAAACCTACCCAATATACGAGTCATAAAATTTGGTATTTAAAATACTCATTATTCTCCACTTTTGAAAACAAGTATGACTCGAGCCCAGTCAAAAGGGTAAGGAAATCCACCTAAGTCTGAGTCGATCTATATATATATATCTACTAGTCGGTGATCTCGCCTCTATAATATCACGTACGATACAATATATATATATATATATATATATATATATATATATATATATATATGACATCCTCGAGTCAAGAGTGCGGATCTAACATCATAAATATATCTCGTACGGTAAATCTATCATACGGCATCCCAAAATCCGGGTACAGGTCAAATATCATATTTATCTCATTACTCATCTGATATCCTTATCATCATATATCGTGAACAAGGGGGGTACTGATCTAAGTCTAGTACAATACTAATATCATCAACATGAATGTTTGTGTGTGTGCAAATACACATCGCCCAATCAATCCGCTAATATCACGTCGTATCTCCTAATACAAACCAATCACATCACCGATCTCATGGCACCATGCCCAATCTCATCGACTCATTTCCAAATCCCACATACCATTCTCAACATCCATACATGTGTATATGAATATGTATATGCATAGTCCCATACCCATGCGTATATACATATATACACATCCCTATATACGCACAAGAAAGTAAATGCATGCGAATGTGTGTGTGCGTATATGCAAATTATTACTCTAGGGTTTCGTGACTAAGAAATCCACTAAAGTTCTTTCTTCAATTCTCGCTAACACTAAACCCATGATCTCCTAAAGCTTCTCTTGCTAAGTGTTCATATCTCTCAACAACATATAAATGTATATCTATATCACATCATATCAATTCTCATAACTTTGCGGGGGTGCTATACGCCATCCACCCGACTTCCCCCGTAGATATAATCTACTCACCTTGATCTTCGCTCTCTGGAGTCGATGACGCCACGCTCATCCTCGTCGCCTCGAAGTCCAAGTGAGGTACCTACACATCATAACGTATCGTATCGCATTAAAATCCAAATCAAAGCCAAAACGACATGCTAAAAGCCTATAGGTTCGAACCTACGGACTACGCCTTCAAAACCACCAAACAACTCTCGATATTGTCGTAGAAACGTCAAACCATCGAGTAAAAACCAAATTCCTAAAATCCAGAATTCAAAATACGCAAAACAAAGCCCCGAATCAAAACAGCAACACAAAGAAATGGTCCCAGATTTTACCCTAGGCCAAATTGGTCAATTCTGCACATATGGAGGGTCTAGTTTACAGCTAAAGGGACCACAGAACAAATACGAATCAATTCCAACCCACCCTGGCCGCAATTTGCGGCCATATGGAATAAATCTACGGCTTGGACTTTGGGTTAGGGGCTTGAGTCTTCAGGGTACACTCCAGGTTGCCTGCACGACTCCCAGTATTCGCTAAATAATTTTTAGTGTCTCCGGATTACTCCAGATTTCTCTGCACACCCCAAACACTCACAAAACCGACATGGATCAATTCTAAAGTTTGTATTCTCTATTCTAAACTCAGTTCCAGGTCTCTAATTTGATCCCTAGGGTCTTGTACAGCCACCACACATCACTAATTCCCCAAAATCCTCAAACCCTTCTCTTGAATTTTCTAAACACCACATACGCTAACTAAACACATTCTAAACTAATCTAGAATACAAGAAATCTAAAAATAAACTAAATGGAAGAATTTATACCTCCTTTAGGTCACTCAAGACAGCCCTAGCTCCCCAAAGTTGTCAAAATCCCATTTTACTTGGTCCAATGTGCTTCCCTTGAGCTTGTGCATGTTTTTAAAGAAATGGGTATGGGGTTTTGGTGAATATTTTGATATGGGTCAATGAAGGTAGAAGATGGAGGGAGATGAGGAAGAAGAAGAAGAAGAAGAAGAAAATGGTGGAGGAACAATGAGGCACCCCTTCTCTCTCAAGCATGGCCTCCTATCATGATTATGTCCCTTTTTCTCTCTCCTCAAGTCATCATTACACCCTTTTTCCATTCTTTTTCTTTCTCACCACAATAAAATCAAATACATAACACAAATGAAATGAAACAACATGTAACATGTCATGGTGCACTAGCCATGAAAACTGTAGAAATACGGATTTGGCTTAATCGCGATTAGTAGTGCACTAATCGGGTTTTTATCATAACTGCATATAATAAATTTTAAAAATCCCAAATCCTTTAAATATATTTTTAAACGAATAAATCATTTTAATTTCCATTTATTTCATAATTATAGGTATATATTTATACCCTTTTTCGAAAACCCCGATTTCGTAAATCGGGCAGTTTTCGGAAAATATATTATTTTAATATTAAATTCCAAAAATAATATTTTATATTTTCTGAAATGTTACACAGGCAGCAGTTCTCTTGTGACATGGGTACAGAGTAGTCCCTAAGACCTGGAATCACCATAGTGTCTCATGTGTGTTCCTACTATATTTAGATTTCTACCTTACCACGACTCAAAAAGTTCGTGCAAACAGGTTTTTGTTGGGTATAGTCCTGAAGCATGTGGAGGCAGTGAGCAGTCGAGAGGATTCGTCTCTCACAGTATAAGGAGTTGATGTCGTGCTGCGCATGACATGACTACTTCAGGGTTCCCTAGCACGGCAGCAAGGTTTCGGGAGGCATCGTCCATGCCAAATTCAAAAATTTGCCGTTCTAGCTAACCCTAACCATGAATCGTATACTAGAAATCGACGAAAATGAAATGCAAACACTTTGCAACTAAAAGTGAACAAGGAATACAACCTTTGTAGACCGGTCCTTCACTTCAATAGCTCCGTGTAGTAGTCCCTTCGCTGCGATCAAGAAGTCCCGGACTCTAGAAAGGCTCCGATGAAGAAACGAACATGCTTGCTTCGAAGTCTTCGAGGCCGAAGATGATCTACGTCGAGAAGACACTAACCCAAGCTATCTCTTCACTAATCATGGAATTAGTGAAGCAAACACCCTATACTAAATGGCAAGTAGTAGAGGATGATGAAGTAGGAATTTTGCTCACATTAGATTTCATATTCTCACAAGTTTTCATCACAAACTCAAACCCTAGAAAACACTTTTCTCTTTTGAGCTCATGAAGAAGATGAAGAATTATCAAGAGAGAATGAATTATTCTTGACATTAAAAATGCAACCAAGGGTTAAGCATGTCATGCTTAACCTTTATAGAGAGTTAACCATGAGCTAGGGTTAAAGGTTAGGTCAAAAAATATCTTAAGCTAGACAAAGAGAGTGGACAAAGTCAAAGTTGCCTTAAAGCTTCTACAAGATTTCAACAAATATCATCCATGACAAATATCCACAATATTTGAATTACTTAATGATAAATTATAAACCATAATCTTAACCCTAGCATGGTTTAACCCTCATTAACCCTGGTTGCATTTGTAACCTAGCTTGATACATTTAACATATATCACATATACATCAATGTATCCAAAGTGAGAAAAAGAAATCATAAGTGAGCTAATACTAGTTAATGTAATCTAATATATCAAATATATAATTATACATTAGATTATCAAATCAACTCTTGATTTAATAATCCGGCTATATCACTTATAACCGACTAATATCATATGAATCAACTTATCGAATCAACACTTGATCCGATAACCCGGCTATATCATATATAACCGACCGATATCTCATATCACGAGAATAGAATACGGTATCTCATATCGTATCAATCTCGGTCCCGCACATATCACATATGTGCTCCTACTCCATTTCGCTTGAGCCAGGAAACCCCTGTGTAGGACTCTAAAGACTCGTCAATACGCCGGCAGTAGGTGATGGTCATATCAAACACCCACAAGCCGTAAGCGGTCTGCTAAACGTAACGGCCACCCGAGTATTTAGCGATCAGAAGATCAACAAGCAAGCCTGCTCACACTCCTGCGAATCCAATCAGTAACACTACCGTACAGTCCGGTCTCTTCATCTGATATGTCGCATATCTCGTCTAGGGGTGGCAAACGTCAGACCCCAGTAACTCGATAAGTCATGTCGATGTGAGGCTCATAATGGGTCGAGAAACTACTGATAACACTTACCGGTATATCTCTGAAGCATCCTTGGCCAAGGACTTCCTGTTATAGCCAATCGAGCACAGCGCAACATCAATTCCAAATACCGGGAGAGACGAAACCCCTCCTATCGCTCATTGCCTCCATGTGACTCGGGACTGTACCCAAAAGCCACCGTTTTGCACGTTGTCTTGAACGTGGTAAGGTGGAAATTTAAGCATAGTGGGAATCACATAAGACTCTATGACAATTTCGGATCTACAGACTAACCTGTACTAGTGTCACCAGAGAACTGCCATCTGACGTCAGGTATAATACCATCTAGGAGTTCTCGACGAGTCCGTTCAGTATACCCAGTCTCCACTGAGCACCCGTATACTGTCTCTGATGTCAAACACCAATGGATATGGGATCATCCATCGTCCATCTACATGGGTCGAGAAGCTATACGCTAGTATACTCTGGTATATTGATGCCCTGTCTCGATACACCCACGACTAGGAACATTTGAAGGATGTACTTAGCGACTACTCTGTCCCCACTAGTATGATCTGCATCATAGTCCTGGTAGTCAAGTACTCATCCTAAGGGCTTTATCAACATGTAACATGGAGACAATTATCGTACATGTTAAGATAAAGAGCAACCAGATAGCATACTATCATGTCGAGCAAGAAAGTCCTCCCTATATATGTCTAAGCATCTACTACAACATACATCGTATGTACAGTAATGGCCTCTAGGGCATACATATAACTAACAATCTCCCACTTGTACTAGGGCCATCTGTCGTAGTATCCCATACCCAACAATCAGCAGTGGTTGAAGTATCTCATACTCAACCATCCCATAAAAGTCTCTCCTGAGAATAGGCCTTTGTGAGTGGATCCGCCCTGTTCTCCTCTGTGTCTACTCTCCTATCCTCGATCTCCCTGGAGATCATCCATCTCCATGATCAGGTGATATTGCCTAAGAATCTGTCTGGATTACTGAAGGGACAGGGGTTCTGTTAGTGTATATGCCCTAGAGGCCATTACTGTATCATACTGGTTTGTATATTACTTAATGGATGCTTGGGATATTCAACTTGTATATACAATCTTGCTCAAAATAGTAGTATGCTACTTGGTTTGTTTCTACTTCAATGTGTACATGTGTTTATTTTTGTATATCGCCTATACACATTAGTAGAGCCCTTAGGATCTTTGCTTGATTACCAGCGATGTGATGGCCGTCACACTAGTGGGGCTGGGTAATCTATAAGCACATCCTTATGTAGGACCCTGGTCGCAGGACTATCGAGACAGGGCATCGATACTCCGGAGTAGACCAGCGCATGCGCTTCTCATCCCAGTGTGGGAGACGGTCTGTCCCACAGCCGTCAGTACATCGTACTTGAGATAGTATGCGGGTGCTCGTTAGGTTACGGGTACACTGGACAGGACTCGTCGGGAACTGACTAGTTAGTATTATACCTATCGTCAGTTATCAGTTCCCAGGTGACATGAGTACAGCTTAGTCCGCTGACTTGACACTGTCACTTCGCCTCGAGTGTGTTCCCACTGTACTTTGATCACTACTCTACCACGGCTCAAAGGAGTCGTGCAAACAGGTAGTGGTTGGGTGCAGTCCCGAAGCACTTGGAGGCAGTGACGGTTAGACAGGATTCGTCTCTCCCGGTATTGGGGGTTGACATCGCGCTGTGTCTAGGAGAGCCATTACATGAGTAGTCCCTGGCCAGGGCAAACGAGATATACTGGTAGGTTTCCAGTGTTATCTCAGGGTGTTTTGGGCTTCGCTCCGGCACGACTTGTACCGCTATTGGGGGACTGATGTTTACCGCCCCCTAGGCCCGCCATGCGATGTATCAGACGAACAGACCGGACTGTACGGAGAATGTCACACTCAGGCTCAATAGGAGTTCAAATGGGTTTCGCCTCGTCGGTCTTCTTGTCGGCACTACCTGGGGACCGTTACGCACAGCTAGTGCCGCTTGCGGTCTGTGGTTAAACCCACTGCCAGCGTAGTGTCGAGTCTTTAGAGTCCCACACAGAAAGCTTTTCGCCTTTAGGCAAAAGAGTAGAGGTTGCATGGTATTGCGACAGGTCGCATGGTTTTGCGACAGGGTTCGGTCACATCCGTGCACTTGTGCGCGTACAGTGTCCGGACAGTTTACACTAGCGGGCTTTGGTTTAAGCCAGATCCTAGTGTACCTTATGGGATTGGATTTATCCAGTTTGCATTCGTGTTCCTCGGAACGCGGATGCGGGTGTGTATGCACAGTTGACAGGGAGACAGAGGCAGTGGATTCTCATTAGGGTTGTTGACAGTTGACCGTTGACTATTGACCTTTTGATCAACCCTAATGAGAATATGATATGTGATTAACTATCATATTAATTAAGTATTATGGTGACATGGTTGTTGACTTTTGTTGACTTTGTTGACTTTTGTTGACTTGTTGACTTTGTTGACCGGTTGACTAGGCTTGACTAGTTGACCATCATGATAACCATAGCCATCATTTCATGGCAAAGACTTTTACTTGTTTGCTCATTTGTGTAAAATGAGTGCATGAAATGATATGGTTATGGTTGCTTCAACCATCACATAAGACTTTTGTTAGTATGATGAGTTATCATGACTTTGGATTATGAGAGGGTGAAAGACAAAAGAGAGCCTCATTCTTTCTTGCTCATTCTCTCTCTTGTTCTTGAGCTCTCCTTTTGCTCTTACCCTTTTGCTCTTGCTCCCTCTCTTTAATCTATGGTTCTCTTGTCTCATGAGTTGAGAATCAAGAACCATAGATAAAATCCCACACAAAGTATTCTCTACTCGTTCTAGTTCACTAGGTTTAGCAAACCAAGTGAACTAGTTTCTTCAAAGAACGAAGAAGGAGCTAAAGGTTGGAGCTTTCAGGTGGATCTATCTTCGGCGTACGGAGACGACGAGAAGAAGCCAATCGGACCACCATCGGAGCTTGAAGACGAAGGAGTTCAAGACAAGCAAGGTATAACCCCCTAACCGAGTAGCTAGAAACTCATAGTTAGGTTGTTAGATAGATGTTTAACCAAGATCCGGGTTTTAGGTCCATGTTACCACCTCCGTAAAAATCGTTTTTTACCAAATTCCGCATTCCCGAAAGTACCGGGAGAGGTAGCATGGACTTACAGTGGTATCAGAGCCTAGTTAAACTCTATCTAACAAGTTAGCAAGTAACTAGAAGATCGATCAAAGAAAAAGTCCCAAAAACGAACCCATGAATTTTCAACTTTCTGTCGATTTTAAAAGTGCTGGAAAACCTTTTTAAAATACACCTAAAATCGACTCAGGCTTTTTTAAAGTAACTGCAAAAATTTAGGCCCCTGACTCGATCAAAGCGCCGCGTTTCCTCGGCGGGAGCACCCTCCCGCCGCGGAAACGCGGCCGAGTTGACTCGGTCAAGGGTTTTCTTTTTTGCAGTTTACTCATTGGGGTATTTTGGGATTTTTGGAATATATATTTTCTGCCCAGATTTTCCAGAACGAAAATTTTATTTTGGGGTCCTGAAAATCCGTATTTTTGATCGAACTTCTAAAAGACTTTAGCTAACGGGTTTTTCTGTTATGTGATATTTGTATTGAACGTCTACTAATCGCTATATGTCGATTAGTGGGGGTTATACAAATCTGTGATCTGTAATGTTGCTGGAATGTGTATATGATATGTTGGATTGTCGCGGGTGAATAGCCGGGGGTTGTGAGACGAGAGTTTTCTTTTCTTTCAATTCATGTAAATTTGTAAATTGATGTAATAATTATTTGTATGGCCGCACAACCGGGTCGGGGTTGTAGCCGTCATTGTATAATTTCTTTTTACTGTTTTTGCTCCTAGGATAGACCCATGGAGGGGGTGCGCAAACTACCGGGTATGCCGAAGTGTCGAGTGGCCTACTCATGGAGATGAGGGAGGTTACTACGCTTCGGGTACTTGGCGGGTAGTTTGCCGCACCCGTAGGGGTCTTGGGTGGGGTATTTGGCTATTCACCGCGAC
The DNA here is from genome assembly GCA_030015575.1 of Agapanthus africanus. Taxonomy (NCBI): domain Eukaryota; kingdom Viridiplantae; phylum Streptophyta; class Magnoliopsida; order Asparagales; family Amaryllidaceae; genus Agapanthus; species Agapanthus africanus. The sequence goes on along the minus strand of CM057338.1, from coordinate 828,460,087 downwards.
CGTGTAATTTGTCTTTCGTTACAGGCTCGTACGAATTACAGATTCCTAGTATATCCAATGTATTCATCTGTGATCTGAAATGTTTATCATTGCAGTATATCTATATATGATATTATTTAGGCGTTGCTTATGTTTTACAGACGCGCTAGCCCAGCCCCCGCTCTGTCGTTAGTTAAGTAACCTAACGGGTAATGACGGGGCCCCGTGGCGAATGCGAATGGCATAAGCGTACATCATATTTTGGTTGTTTTCTGCAATGGTAGGATTAAATGATGGGACGCATTAAAAGAACTAATGCAAGAATATCACGCATTAAAAGAACTAATGCAAGATAATAAACCAAGTTAAAGTCGTTGGAACACTTTCGAAAAACCACTCGGTTCTTTTCAAAACAAACTTTTAAATGCGGAGCTTGAGCCACTCCTTTTAAAAGCTATCTCGTTCCATCGACCAAATCAAGTTCACTACGTTCACGGTTTTTCCAAAACCATCCGTAGCCCTCCGTCGTTTCATATGAATAGTCAATAGTATTCAAGCTGTGTTTGTTGGCCAAAGTCAAGGCACAGTGATTGGTAGCTATTGGGTATTCATGTGCAGCATAGATAGATGCGTTGGTTTGGAACAGTCGTACTGCCTTGTTGGCCAAAGTCAAGGGTAGGTGCGGGTGGATTCAAATTAACCTGGAGAACGACGGGCAGAACTTGACATGTGACTTATGATTTGTTGGCCAAAGTCAAGGTCATAAGAGCATGGGGCAAAAATCCACATCGGGAGTTTCATAAGTACTGAAACTTGCTAGATTTGCATACCATTTGGAGTGTGATGATTCTGGTAGGATTCCTTCAGTTTCGTCACGCGATGATATTTGGATCCCGATCCTACTGTGAGTATATGCTACTCCTCGGGAAATTTCTCACTTAACGATCAATGCTATAAACCTAGTAGGTGCCTAGAAAGGTGTTAGCGGGGCTACGCCCCCAGGGAAAAGAGGTTCTTTAATTAAGGAACTTCACGAAAGCGTTGGAAAACCTCCCTCGAAGTACCGACACCGGCCTGGCTGAACGGTTAAGCAAGTATTGTACGGTGGGATTGATCCTGACTAATTCTTCCTTTATGGTTTGAGGAGGGATTCGAGAAACAGTGGGAGCCATCCTGTTTAGACAAACTAAAAACCACTCTAAACTTGCAAGAGCATCATGCTGAGTGTTTCTTCTTCTCTCTCCTAATTGCAGCGACCAATCGACATGACTGGACTTAAGTTACTCCTAGATAAAAAACAAACTGACAGGGCCAAACTACAAAGATTGGCTCAGGAATGTCAAGATAGCAATCACTTACGACAAGCTGGGGTATCTTCTTACCACCAAAGCTCCCCCTGTCCCTGGTCCAACTTCCAGCGTCGCGGATAAGGAAATCCGCAAGACTTGGGAGATTGATAGCGCGAAGGCCAAATGCCTCCTGCTTGCCTCGATGGACAACGAACATCAGAGGAGGCACGAGAATATGGACATGGAATCCATATTGCTTCATACAAAAGAACTGTATGGAGAGCAATCTCGTATCGCAAGATACGAAGCGTCGAAAAAGTTATTTTCGACAAGAATGGCCGTCGGATCATCAGTAGCCGAGCACGTGCTAAAGATGATCGGCTACATTGAGGAGCTCGCGGACCTAGGGATCACATTGGAGAGTGAGCTATATACGGATATAGTTCTCCAGTCCCTTCCTTCCACTTACGCCCAGTTTATACTGAACTTCAACTTACAAGAAAAAGAGGTTGAACTTTCAGAGCTCCTCAACATGCTGAGGAGCGCAGAGGGCACCCTACAGAAAGGTAGGGATACATCCACTTTGTTTGTAGGAGGATCATCTTCTTCTAGGTCCAAGGCGAAAGCCAAGGGAAAGAAGAAGAAGGCCCCCGCCAAACCAAGGGGCAGTGTTAGTAAAGTGGGATACGAAGGGAAAAGGTAAAGCAACAAAGATAGCGGGGAAGCTTGTGGATAAGGAAGAATGCTTCTATTGTCATAAGAAAGGACACTGGAAGAATGATTGCAGGGCCTGGAAGGCCAGAACACAGGAATTGAAGCAGGTTGCAGCTTCAGCTTCAGGTGTGTATGTTATTGAAAACTGTCTTTCAATAAACTCTACTTCCTGGGTATTGGATACCGGATCAGGATCTCATATCTGTAATTCTTTGCAGGCGTTGAGAAACCGTAGGGTTTTGAAGGCAGGTGACATGACCCTCAGAGTTGCGAACGGAGCTAGCATGGATGCTAAAGCCGTGGGGGACTATCACCTGGGAATGTCAGATGGACATGTTTTGGTTTTGCGTAATTGCTTTTTTGTACCCAACGCAACTTGTAATATCATTTCTGTATCTTTAGTTTCTAAAGAAGGTTATGAATTTGCGTTTGTAAGTAATGTTGTAAACATTCACCTTAATCAAGTTTTGATTGGGTCAGGTACATTGAGTAATGGTGTATACGTATTGAACCAACCACAGATTTTCAATGTCCAGAATACACACAAAAGAAAGTCTCCAGAAATAAATCAGACTTTCTTGTGGCATTGTAGACTGGGTCACATCAATGAGAGAAGGTTGACTAAGTTACATACAGAGGGATATTTGAATGCGTTCGAATATCAATCGTATGCCACTTGTCAATCTTGTCTCAAAGGAAAGATGACAAAGACTCCGTTTACTGGACATGGAGTAAGAGCGAACGAGCTCTTGGGACTCGTACACAGTGACGTATGCGGTCCAATGTCTACACATGCGCGAAGCGGCCATTCTTACTTCATTACTTTTACGGATGACTTCTCAAGGTACGGTTATGTCTTCTTAATGAAACATAAGTCCGAAGCTTTGGAAAATTCCAGGAGTATAAGAATGAAGTAGAGAAACAGACCGGCAAAAGTATTAAGATTCTAAGATCGGATCGAGGTGGAGAATACTTAAGTGCCGAATTCCTGGACTATTTAAAAGAGAACGGAATTCTCTCTCAGCTTACTCCTCCATACACCCCGCAACATAACGGTGTATCGGAGAGACGGAACCGCACCCTATTAGATATGGTGCGGTCCATGATGAGTAACGCTGAGTTACCGCGATCATTCTGGGGATATGCGCTAGAATCAGCAGCATACCTTTTGAACCGAGTTCCTACTAAGACCGTGCCTACTACACCATATGAGATGTGGTGTGGGAAGAGGCCCTATCTTAAGCACATTAAGACATGGGGATGTCCAGCTTTTGTCAAAAAGCAGCATGCGGACAAGCTCGAGGCACGCTCGGTACAGTGCAAGTTTGTGGGGTATCCGAAGAACTCCAAAGGATATTTCTTCTACTGTGAAGAGGAACAAAAAGTTCTTGTTTCTCGTCATGCCTACTTCTTGGAAACTGAGTTTTTGGAAACCCAGATAAGTGGGAGCACAGTAGAACTGGAAGAAATTCCAGAACCACGGACTATTACTGAAAGTTTAGTGGAACCAGAGGGTTCGGAAGAACAGGACATTCCTACGCCGCTCCGCAGGAGTAGTAGGCAGACTCATCCGCCCGAGAGATACTACGGTTTTCTCATAGACGGGGATAGAGAGGATTGCATCATAAATTATGATGAGCCTACTAGCTTCCAGCAGGCCGTTCAGAGCATTGACTCAGTGAAATGGCTGGATGCAATGCGGACCGAAATGGAGTCCATGTACACCAACAAGGTATGGACGTTGGACATTGCTCCAGACGGGGGTAAAACCCGTAGGATGCAAGTGGATCTTCAAAAGGAAGATTGGTGTAGATGGACAGGTTGAGACCTATAAAGCTAGGCTGGTAGCAAAAGGTTTCCGTCAAAAGACCTGGCTTGGACTATGACGAAACCTTTTTCTCCAGTAGCCATGCTGAAATCCATTCGGATCCTTCTTGCCATTGCTGCCTTCCACGATTATGAGATCTGGCAAATGGACGTAAAGACAGCTTTTCTAAATGGAAATTTAGAGGAGTGTGTCTATATGGACCAGCCAGAGGGCTTCATTCAGAGTGGGAGCAGCGGAAAGGTGTTCAAGTTGCTTAAGTCCATCTATGGACTAAAGCAGGCGTCGCGGAGTTGGAACATCTGCTTTGATGAGACGGTCAAAGAATTTGGCTTTATCAAAAATCCAGATGAACCATGCATCTATAGTAGATTTGTAGCGAGAACTGTAGTATTCCTCGTTTAATACGTGGATGACATTCTCTTAATAGGAAATGACATTCCTATGCTACAATCTGTCAAGGGGTTCTTGTCACACAGGTTCTCCATGAAAGACCTGGGTGATGCCTCATACATTCTGGGTATCCGGATCTACCGTGACAGATCCAAGAGGATATTAGGACTTTCTCAGTCCAGGTACATCGACACCGTGCTGAAAAGATTCAGTATGGAAGATTCCAAGCGCGGTAACCTGCCGGCTTGTCACGGGATCACCCTCTCTAAAGAGATGTCTCCCAAGACTGATTTGGAGAGGGATCGCATGTCTATTATACCCTACGCTTCTGCGGTAGGCTCTATAATGTATGCGATGTTGTGTACCAGACCGGATGTAGCTTATGCACTGAGTGTGGTAAGCCGGTATCAGTCAAACCCTGGGGAGAAACACTAGATAGCGGTAAAGAACATTCTCAAGTACCTGAGAAGGACTAAGGAGATGTTCTTGGTGTATGGCGGAAAAGACCTCCAGATCGAGGCCTTTGCTGACTCCAGCTTCCAGAGTGACAAGGATGATTCCAAGTCCATGTCGGGTTTTGTCTTTACCCTCAATGGAGGGGCGGTGTGTTGGAAGAGTTCCAAACAGGAAACCGTTGCAGACTCGACGATGGAAGCGGAATACATCGCTGCATCTGATGCCGCAAAAGAAGCTGTCTGGATAAGGAAGTTCTTGAAAGAACTTCAGGTGGTTCCGTCCATTGTTGATCCAATACCTCTATATTGCGACAACAACGGGGCTATTAGCTTTAGCGAAGGAACCCAGGTCCCATCAGAGATCCAGGCACATCTTGAGGCGGTATCACCTGATCAGGGAGATCGTGGATCGCCAGGAGATCGAGGTTTCGGAGAGTCGCTTCAGAAGATAACACTGCAGATCCATTCACCAAGGCCCTGCCCCCAGACTCAGTTCGAGCGGCTGATCGAGATGATAGGTCTTCGATACGCCAGTACATGGCCTTAGTGCAAGTGGGAGATTGTTAGTGTATATGCCCTAGAGGCCATAACTGTATCATACTGATTTGTATATTACTTAATGGATGCTTGGGATATTCACCTTGTATATACAATCTTGCTCAAAATAGTAGTATGCTACTTGGTTTGTTTCTACTTCAATGTGTACATGTGTTTATTTTTGTATATCGCCTATACACATTAGTAGAGCCCTTAGGATCTTTGCTTGATTACCAGCGATGTGATGGCCGTCACACTAGTGGGGCTGGGTAATCTATAAGCACATCCTTATGCAGGTCCCTGGTCGCAGGACTATCGAGACAGGGCATCGATACTCCGGAGTAGACCAGCGCATGCGCTTCTCATCCCAGTGTGGGAGACGGTCTGTCCCACAGCCGTCAGTACGTCGTACTTGAGATAGTATGCGGGTGCTCGTTAGGTTACGGGTACACTGGACAGGACTCGTCGGGAACCTGACTAGTTGGTATTATACCTATCGTCAGTTATCAGTTCCCAGGTGACATGAGTACAGCTTATGTAAGTCCACGTTGCGACCCCCCGGTTCTTACGGGGAGGCGGAAACGGTATAAAAAACAAATTATTAGCGCAAGGGGCAACATGGACTAAGCAAAGTCGGGATCTTTGACTAAACTAAAACTAGCATACTTAGCTAAAGAGAGTTAGCTACTCGGATGGAGATGGTTATACCTTGCTTGTCTTGAACTCCTTCGTCTTCCAAGCTCCGATGGTGGTCCAATGGCTTCTTCTCGTCGTCTCCGTACGCCGAAGATAGATCCACCTGAAAGCTCCAACCTTTAGCTCCTTCTTCGTTCTTTGAAGAAACTAGTTCACTTGGTTTGCTAAACCTAGTGAACTAGAATGAGTAGAGAGGAAATAGAATAGGATTTTATCTATGGTTCTTGATTCTCAACTCATGAGACAAGAGAACCATAGATCAAGAGAGGGAGCAAGAGGTTGAGGGTGAGAGCAAGAGGAGAGCTCAAGAACAAGAGAGAGAATGAGCAAGAAAGAAAATGAGCAAGTATTTTGTCTCTCACCCTCTCATAATCCAAAGCAATGATAACTCATCATATTAACAAAAGTCTTATGTGATGGTTGAAGCAACCATAACCTTATCATGTCATGCACTCATTTTACTCAAATGAACAAGCAAGTAAAAGTCTTTGGCATGAAATGATAACCATGGTTATCATGATGGTCAACTAGTCAAGCCTAGTCAACCGGTCAACAAAGTCAACAAGTCAACAAAAGTCAACAAGTCAACAAGGTCAACAAAAGTCAACAACCAAGTCACCATAATACTTAATTAATATAATAGTTAATCGCATATCATATTCTCATTAGGGTTGAGCAAAAATTCAAAAAGTCAACGGTCAACTGTCAACAACCCTAGTGAGAATCCGCTGCCTCTGCCTCCCTGTCAACTGTGCATACACACCCGCATCCGCGTTCCGAGGAACACGAATGCAAACTGGATAAATCCAATCCCATAAGGTACACTAGGATCTGGCTTAAACCAAAGCCCGCTAGTGTAAACTGTCCGGACACTGTACGTGCACAAGTGCACGGATGTGACCGAACCCTGTCGCAAAACCATGCGACCTGTCGCAATACCATGCGACCTCTACTCTTTTGCCTAAAGGAGAAAAGCTTTCTGTGTGGGACTCTAAAGACTCGACACTACGCTGGCAGTGGGTTTAACCACAGACCGCAAGCGGCACTAGCTGTGCGTAACGGTCCCCAGGTAATGCCGACAAGAAGACGGACGAGGCGAAACCCATCTGAACTCCTACTGAGCCTGAGTGTGACATTCTCCGTACAGTCCGGTCTGTTCGTCTGATACATCGCATGGCGGGCCTAGGGGGCGGTAAACGTCACTCCCCCAATAGCGGTACAAGTCGTGCCGGAGCGAAGCCCAAAACACCCTGAGATAACACTGGAAACCTACCAGTATATCTCGTTTGCCCTGGCCAGGGACTACTCGTGTAATGGCTCTCCTAGACACAGCGCGATGTCAACCCCCAATACCGGGAGAGACGAATCCTGTCTAACCGTCACTACCTCCAAGTGCTTCGGGACTGCACCCAACCACTACCTGTTTGCACGACTCCTTTGAGCCGTGGTAGGGTAGTGATCAAAGTACAGTGGGAACACACTCGAGGCGGAGTGACAGTGTCAAGTCAGCGGACTAAGCTGTACTCATGTCACCTGGGAACTGATAACTGACGATAGGTATAATACCCAACTAGTCAGTTCCCGACGAGTCCTGTCCAGTGTACCCGTAACCTAACGAGCACCCGCATACTATCTCAAGTACGACGTACTGACGGCTGTGGGACAGACCGTCTCCCACACTGGGATGAGAAGCGCATGTGCTGGTCTACTCCGGAGTATCGATGCCCTGTCTCGATAGTCCTGCGACTAGGGACCTGCATAAGGATGTGCTTATAGATTACGCAGCCCCACTAGTGTGACGGCCATCACATCGCTGGTACTCAAGCAAAGATCCTAAGGGCTCTACTAATGTGTATAGGCGATATACAAAAATAAACACATGTACACATTGAAGTAGAAACAAACCAAGTAGCATACTACTATTTTGAGCAAGATTGTATATACAAGGTGAATATCCCAAGCATCCATTAAGTAATATACAAACTAGTATGATACAGTAATGGCCTCTAGGGCATATACACTAACAATCTCCCACTTGCACTAAGGCCATGTACTGGCGTATCGAAGACCTATCATCTCGATCAGCCGCTCGAACTGAGTCTGGGGCAGGGCCTTGGTGAATGGATCAGCAGTGTTATCTTTTGAAGCGACTCTCCGAACCTCGATCTCCTGGCGATCTACGATCTCCCCGATCAGGTGATACCGCCTCAAGATGTGCCTGGATCTCTGATGGGACCTGGGTTCCTTCGCTAAAGCTATAGCCCCGTTGTTGTCGCAATACAGAGGTATTGGATCAACAATGGACGGAACCACCTGAAGTTCTTTCAAGAACTTCCTCATCCAGACAGCTTCTTTTGCGGCATCAGATGCAGCGATGTATTCCGCTTCCATCGTCGAGTCTGCAACGGTTTCCTGTTTGGAACTCTTCCAACACACCGCCCCTCCATTGAGGGTAAAGACAAAACCCGACATGGACTTGGAATCATCCTTGTCACTCTGGAAGCTGGAGTCAGCAAAGGCCTCGATCTGGAGGTCTTTTCCGCCATACACCAAGAACATCTCCTTAGTCCTTCTCAGGTACTTGAGAATGTTCTTTACCGCTATCCAGTGTTTCTCCCCAGGGTTAGACTGATACCGGCTTACCACACTCAGTGCATAAGCTACATCCGGTCTGGTACACAACATCGCATACATTATAGAGCCTACCGCAGAAGCGTAGGGTATAATAGACATGCGATCCCTCTCCAAATCAGTCTTGGGAGACATCTCTTTAGAGAGGGTGATCCCGTGACAAGCCGGTAGGTTACCGCGCTTGGAATCTTCCATACTGAATCTCTTCAGTATGGTGTCGATGTACCTGGACTGTGATAGTCCTAATATCCTCTTGGATCTGTCACGGTAGATCCGGATACCCAGAATGTACGAGGCATCACCCAGGTCTTTCATGGAGAACCTGTGTGACAAGAACCCCTTGACAGATTGTAGCATAGGAATGTCATTTCCTATTAAGAGAATGTCATCCACGTATAAAACGAGGAATACTACAGTTCTCGCTACAAATCTACTATAGATGCATGGTTCATCTGGATTTTTGATAAAGCCAAATTCTTTGACCGTTTCATCAAAGCAGATGTTCCAACTCCGCGACGCCTGCTTTAGTCCATAGATGGACTTAAGCAACTTGCACACCTTTCCGCTGCTCCCACTCTGAATGAAACCCTCCGGCTGGTCCATATAGACACACTCCTCTAAATTTCCATTTAGAAAAGCTGTCTTTACGTCCATTTGCCAGATCTCATAATCGTGGAAGGCAGCAATGGCAAGAAGGATCCGAATGGATTTCAGCATGGCTACTGGAGAAAAGGTTTCGTCATAGTCCAAGCCAGGTCTTTGACGAAAACCCTTTGCTACCAGCCTAGCTTTATAGGTCTCAACCTGTCCATCTACACCAATCTTCCTTTTGAAGATCCACTTGCATCCTACGGGTTTTACCCCGTCTGGAGCAATGTCCAACGTCCATACCTTGTTGGTGTACACGGACTCCATTTCGGTCCGCATTGCATCCAGCCATTTCACTGAGTCAACGCTCTGAACGGCCTGCTGGAAGCTAGTAGGCTCATCATAATCTATGATGCAATCCTCTCTATCCCCGTCTATGAGAAAACCGTAGTATCTCTCGGGCGGATGAGACTGCCTACTACTCCTGCGGAGCGGCGTAGGAATGTCTTGTTCTGTTGAACCCTCTGGTTCACTAAACTTTCAGTAATAGTCCGTGGTTCTGGAATTTCTTCCAGTTCTACTGTGCTCCCACTTATCTGGGTTTCCAAAAACTCAGTTTCCAAGAAATAGGCATGACGAGAAACAAGGACTTTTTGTTCCTCTTCACAGTAGAAGAAATATCCTTTGGAATTCTTTGGATATCCCACAAACTTGCACTGTACTGAGCGTGCCTCGAGCTTGTCCGCATGCTGCTTTTTGATAAAAGCTGGACATCCCCATGTCTTAATATGCTTAAGATAGGGTCTCTTCCCACACCACATCTCATATGGTGTAGTAGGCACGGTCTTAGTAGGAACTCGGTTCAAAAGGTATGCGGCTGATTCTAGCGCATATCCCCAGAATGATCGCGGTAACTCAGCGTTACTCATCATGGACCGCACCATATCCAATAGGGTGCGGTTCCGTCTCTCCGATACACCGTTATGTTGCGGGGTGTATGGAGGAGTAAGCTGAGAGAGAATTCCGTTCTCTTTTAAATAGTCCAGGAATTCGGCACTTAAGTATTCTCCACCTCGATCCGATCTTAGAATCTTAATACTTTTGCCGGTCTGTTTCTCTACTTCATTCTTATACTCCTGGAATTTTCCAAAGGCCTCGGACTTATGTTTCATCAAGAAGACATAACCGTACCTTGAGAAGTCATCCGTAAAAGTAATGAAGTAAGAATGTCCGCTTCGGGCATGTGTAGACATTGGACCGCACACGTCACTGTGTACGAGTCCCAAGAGCTCGCTCGCTCTTACTCCTTGTCCAGTAAACGGAGTCTTTGTCATCTTTCCTTTGAGACAAGATTGACAAGTGGCATACGATTGATATTCGAACGCATTCAAATATCCTTCTGTATGTAACTTAGTCAACCTTCTCTCATTGATGTGACCCAATCTACAATGCCATAAGAAAGTCTGATTTAGTTCTGGAGACTTTCTTTTGTGTGTATTCTGGACGTTGAAAATCTGTAGTTGGTTTAACACGTATATACCATTACTCAATGTACCTGACCCAATCAAAACTTGATTAAGGTGAATGTTTACAACATTACTTACAAACGCAAATTCATAACCTTCTTTAGAAACTAAAGATACAGAAATGATATTACAAGTTGCGTTGGGTACAAAAAAGCAATTACGCAAAACCAAAACATGTCCATCTGACATTCCCAGGTGATAGTCCCCCACGGCTTTAGCATCCATGCTAGCTCCGTTCGCAACTTTGAGGGTCATGTCACCTGCCTTCAAAACCCTACGGTTTCTCAACGCCTGCAAAGAATTACAGATATGAGATCCTGATCCGGTATCCAATACCCAGGAAGTAGAGTTTATTGAAAGACAATTTTCAATAACATACACACCTGAAGCTGAAGCTGCAACCTGCTTCAATTCCTGTGTTCTGGCCTTCCAGGCCCTGCAATCATTCTTCCAGTGTCCTTTCTTATGACAATAGAAGCATTCTTCCTTGTCCACAAGCTTCCCCGCTATCTTTGTTGCTTTTGCTTTTCCCTTCGTATCCACTTTACTAACACCGCCCCTTGGTTTGGCGGGGGCCTTCTTCTTCTTTCCCTTGGCTTTCGCCTTGGACCTAGAAGAACATGATCCTCCTACAAACAAAGTGGATGTATCCCTACCTTTCTGTAGGGTGCCCTCTGCGCTCCTCAGCATGTTGAGGAGCTCTGAAAGTTCAACCTCTTTTTCTTGTAAGTTGAAGTTCAGTATAAACTGGGCGTAAGTGGAAGGAAGGGACTGGAGAACTATATCCGTATATAGCTCACTCTCCAATGTGATCCCTAGGTCAGCGAGCTCCTCAATGAAGCCGATCATCTTTAGCACGTGCTCGGTTACTGATGATCCGACGGCCATTCTTGTCGAAAATAACTTTTTCGACGCTTCGTATCTTGCGATACGTGATTGCTCTCCATACAGTTCTTTTGTATGGAGCAATATGGACTCCATGTCCATATTCTCATGCCTCCTCTGATGTTCGTTGTCCATCGAGGCAAGCAGGAGGCACTTGGCCTTCGCGCTATCAATCTCCCAAGTCTTGCGGATTTCCTTATCCGCGACGCTGGAAGTTGGACCAGGGACAGGGGGAGCTTTGGTTTGTAAGAAGATACCCCAGCTTGTCATAAGTGATTGCTATCTTGACATTCCTGAGCCAATCTTTGTAGTTTGGCCCTGTCAGTTTGTTTTTATCTAGGAGTAACTTAAGTCCAGTCATGTTGATTGGTCGCGGCAATTAGGAGAGAGAAGAAGAAACACTCAGCATGATGCTCTTGCAAGTTTAGAGTGGTTTTTAGTTTGTCTAAACAGGATGGCTCCCACTGTTTCTCGAATCCCTCCTCAAACCATAAAGGAAGAATTAGCCGGGATCAATCCCACCGCACAATACTTGCTTAACCGTTCAGCCAGGCCGGTGTCGGTACTTCGAGGGAGGTTTTCCAACGCTTTCGCGAAGTTCCTTAATTAAAGAACCTCTTTTCCCTGGGGGCGTAGCCCCGCTAACACCTTTCTAGGCACCTACTAGGTTTATAGCATTGATCGATTAGTGAGAAATTTCCCGAGGAGTAGCATATACTCACAGTAGGATCGGGATCCAAATATCATTGCGTGACCAAACTGAAGGAATCCTACCAGAATCATCACACTCCAAATGGTATGCAAATCTAGCAAGTTTCAGTACTTATGAAACTCCCGATGTGGATTTTTGCCCCATGCTCTTATGACCTTGACTTTAGCCAACAAATCATAAGTCACATGTCAAGTTCTGCCCGTCGTTCTCCAGGTTAATTTGAATCCACCCGCACCTACCCTTGACTTTGGCCAACAAGGCAGTACGACTGTTCCAAACCAACGCATCTATCTATGCTGCACATGAATACCCAATAGCTACCAATCACTGTGCCTTGACTTTGGCCAACAAACACAGCTTGAATACTATTGACTATTCATGTGAAACGACGGAGGGCTACGGATGGTTTTGGCAAAACCGTGAACGTAGTGAACTTGATTTGGTCGATGGAACGAGATAGCTTTTAAAAGGAGTGGCTCAAGCTCCGTATTTAAAAGTTGTTTTGAAAGGAACCGAGTGGTTTTTCGAAAGTGTTCCAACGACTTTAACTTGGTTTATTATCTTGCATTAGTTCTTTTAATGCGTGATATTCTTGCATTAGTTCTTTTAATGCGTCCCATCATTTAATCCTACCATTGCAGAAAACAACCAAAATATGACGTACGCTTATGCCATTCGCATTCGCCACGGGGCCCCGTCATTACCCGTTAGGTTACTTAACTAACGACAGAGCGGGGGCTGGGCTAGCGCGTCTGTAAAACATAAGCAACGCCTAAATAATATCATATATAGATATACTGCAATGATAAACATTTCAGATCACAGATAAATACATTGGATATACTAGGAATCTGTAATTTGTACGAGCCTGTAACAAAAACAGATTACACGGTCGCGGTGAATAGCCAATACCCCACCCAAGACCCCTACGGGTGCGGCAAACTACCCGCCAAGTACCCGAAGCGTAGCAACCTCCCTCATCTCCATGAGTAGGCCACTCGACACTTCGGCATACCCGGTAGTTTGTGCACCACTCCATGGGTCTATCCTAGGAGCAAAAACAGTAAAAAGAAATTATACAATGACGGCTACAACCCCGACCCGGTTGTGCGTCCATACAAATAATTATTACATCAATTTACAAATTTACATGAATTGCAAGAAAAGAAAACTCTCGTCTCACAACCCCCGGCTATTCACCCGCGACAATCCAACATATTTATATACACATTTCAGCACATTACAGATCATGTATAACCCCGACCAATCGACTTATAGCGATTAGCCGACGTTCAATACATGCAAACATCACAGATATAACCATCATAGTCAAAGTGCAGTGAAGTTCGGAAAAAATACGGAATTATAGGACCCCAAAAGGAAATTTCTTTTCTGGAAAATCTGGGCACATATAATATATTCCAAAAATCCCAAAACCAACACAGACACACACTGCACGAAAAACGATGCAGAGAAGACGACAAACCGCGGCGCTTCCGCGGCACATGCCTACCTCGTGCGGCGGAAGCGCGGCGGTTTGAACGAAACAGTGGACCGTTTTTCATGGGTGTTCACACAAAACCCTGAGCCGAATTTAGGAGTATAAAGTTTTTCATTTTGACCAGAAAAAATTTCAACAGAAACTCAGGTTTTGTAAAAGTTAGGTTTTTGGATTTTTTTCGGTTCCGAACTTCGTTACACTTTACTACCAAGCTAGTTTAAGTTTAGTTAGGCTCTGATACCACTGTAAGTCCACGTTGCGACCCCCGGTTCTTACGGGGAGGCGGAAACGGTATAAAAAACAAATTATTAGCGCAAGGGGCAACATGGACTAAGCAAAGTCGGGATCTTTGACTAAACTAAAACTAGCATACTTAGCTAAAGAGAGTTAGCTACTCGGATGGAGATGGTTATACCTTGCTTGTCTTGAACTCCTTCGTCTTCCAAGCTCCGATGGTGGTCCAATGGCTTCTTCTCGTCGTCTCCGTACGCCGAAGATAGATCCACCTAAAAGCTCCAACCTTTAGCTCCTTCTTCGTTCTTTGAAGAAACTAGTTCACTTGGTTTGCTAAACCTAGTGAACTAGAATGAGTAGAGAGGAAATAGAATGGGATTTTATCTATGGTTCTTGATTCTCAACTCATGAGACAAGAGAACCATAGATCAAGAGAGGGAGCAAGAGGTTGAGGGTGAGAGCAAGAGGAGAGCTCAAGAACAAGAGAGAGAATGAGCAAGAAAGAAAATGAGCAAGTATTTTGTCTCTCACCCTCTCATAATCCAAAGCAATGATAACTCATCATATTAACAAAAGTCTTATGTGATGGTTGAAGCAACCATAACCTTATCATGTCATGCACTCATTTTACTCAAATGAACAAGCAAGTAAAAGTCTTTGGCATGAAATGATAACCATGGTTATCATGATGGTCAACTAGTCAAGCCTAGTCAACCGGTCAACAAAGTCAACAAGTCAACAAAAGTCAACAAGTCAACAAGGTCAACAAAAGTCAACAACCAAGTCACCATAATACTTAATTAATATAATAGTTAATCGCATATCATATTCTCATTAGGGTTGAGAAAAAAGTCAAAAAGTCAACGGTCAACTGTCAACAACCCTAGTGAGAATCCGCTGCCTCTGCCTCCCTGTCAACTGTGCATACACACCCGCATCCGCGTTCCGAGGAACACGAATGCAAACTGGATAAATCCAATCCCATAAGGTACACTAGGATCTGGCTTAAACCAAAGCCCGCTAGTGTAAACTGTCCGGACACTGTACGTGCACAAGTGCACGGATGTGACCGAACCCTGTCGCAAAACCATGCGACCTGTCGCAATACCATGCGACCTCTACTCTTTTGCCTAAAGGCGAAAAGCTTTCTGTGTGGGACTCTAAAGACTCGACACTACGCTGGCAGTGGGTTTAACCACAGACCGCAAGCGGCACTAGCTGTGCGTAACGGTCCCCAGGTAATGCCGACAAGAAGACGGACGAGGCGAAACCCATCTGAACTCCTACTGAGCCTGAGTGTGACATTCTCCGTACAGTCCGGTCTGTTCGTCTGATACATCGCATGGCGGGCCTAGGGGGCGGTAAACGTCAGTCCCCTGATAGCGGTACAAGTCGTGCCGGAGCGAAGCCCAAAACACCCTGAGATAACACTGGAAACCTACCAGTATATCTCGTTTGCCCTGGCCAGGGACTACTCGTGTAATGGCTCTCCTAGACACAGCGCGATGTCAACCCCCAATACCGGGAGAGACGAATCCTGTCTAACCGTCACTGCCTCCAAGTGCTTCGGGACTGCACCCAACCACTACCTGTTTGCACGACTCCTTTGAGCCGTGGTAGGGTAGTGATCAAAGTACAGTGGGAACACACTCGAGGCGGAGTGACAGTGTCAAGTCAGCGGACTAAGCTGTACTCATGTCACCTGGGAACTGATAACTGACGATAGGTATAATACCAACTAGTCAGTTCCCGACGAGTCCTGTCCAGTGTACCCGTAACCTAACGAGCACCGGCATACTATCTCAAGTACGACGTACTGACGGCTGTGGGACAGACCGTCTCCCACACTGGGATGAGAAGCGCATGCGCTGGTCTACTCCGGAGTATCGATGCCCTGTCTCGATAGTCCTGCGACCAGGGACCTGCATAAGGATGTGCTTATAGATTACCCAGCCCCACTAGTGTGACGGCCATCACATCGCTGGTAATCAAGCAAAGATCCTAAGGGCTCTACTAATGTGTATAGGCGATATACAAAAATAAACACATGTACACATTGAAGTAGAAACAAACCAAGTAGCATACTACTATTTTGAGCAAGATTGTATATACAAGGTGAATATCCCAAGCATCCATTAAGTAATATACAAACTAGTATGATACAGTAATGGCCTCTAGGGCATATACACTAACAGCTTAGTCCGCTGACTTGACACTGTCACTTCGCCTCGAGTGTGTTCCCACTGTACTTTGATCACTACTCTACCACGGCTCAAAGGAGTCGTGCAAACAGGTAGTGGTTGGGTGCAGTCCCGAAGCACTTGGAGGCAGTGACGGTTAGACAGGATTCGTCTCTCCCGGTATTGGGGGTTGACATCGCGCTGTGTCTAGGAGAGCCATTACACGAGTAGTCCCTGGCCAGGGCAAACGAGATATACTGGTAGGTTTCCAGTGTTATCTCAGGGTGTTTTGGGCTTCGCTCCGGCACGACTTGTACCGCTATTGGGGGACTGACGTTTACCGCCCTCTAGGCCCGCCATGCGATGTATCAGACGAACAGACCGGACTGTACGGAGAATGTCACACTCAGGCTCAGTAGGAGTTCAGATGGGTTTAGCCTCGTCGGTCTTCTTGTCGGCACTACCTGGGGACCGTTACGCACAGCTAGTGCCGCTTGCGGTCTGTGGTTAAACCCACTGCCAGCGTAGTGTCGAGTCTTTAGAGTCCCACACAGAAAGCTTTTTGCCTTTAGGCAAAAGAGTAGAGGTCGCATGGTATTGCGACAGGTCGCATGGTTTTGTGACAGGGTTCGGTCACATCCGTGCACTTGTGCGCGTACAGTGTCCGGACAGTTTACACTAGCGGGCTTTGGTTTAAGCCAGATCCTAGTGTACCTTATGGGATTGGATTTATCCAGTTTGCATTCGTGTTCCTCGGAACGCGGATGCGGGTGTGTATGCACAGTTGACAGGGAGACAGAGGCAGTGGATTCTCATTAGGGTTGTTGACAGTTGACCGTTGACTATTGACCTTTTGATCAACCCTAATGAGAATATGATATGTGATTAACTATCATATTAATTAAGTATTATGGTGACATGGTTGTTGACTTTTGTTGACTTTGTTGACTTGTTGACTTTTGTTGACTTGTTGACTTTGTTGACCGGTTGACTAGGCTTGACTAGTTGACCATCATGATAACCATAGCCATCATTTCATGGCAAAGACTTTTACTTGCTTGCTCATTTGTGTAAAATGAGTGCATGAAATGATATGGTTATGGTTGCTTCAACCATCACATAAGACTTTTGTTAGTATGATGAGTTATCATGACTTTGGATTATGAGAGAGTGAAAGACAAAAGAGAGCCTCATTCTTTCTTGCTCATTCTCTCTCTTGTTCTTGAGCTCTCCTTTTGCTCTCACCCTTTTGCTCTTGCTCCCTCTCTTTAATCTATGGTTCTCTTGTCTCATGAGTTGAGAATCAAGAACCATAGATAAAATCCCACACAAAGTATTCTCTACTCATTCTAGTTCACTAGGTTTAGCAAACCAAGTGAACTAGTTTCTTCAAAGAACGAAGAAGGAGCTAAAGGTTGGAGCTTTCAGGTGGATCTATCTTCGGCGTACGGAGACGACGAGAAGAAGCCAATCGGACCACCATCGGAGCTTGAAGACGAAGGAGTTCAAGACAAGCAAGGTATAACCCCCTAACCGAGTAGCTAGAAACTCATAGTTAGGTTGTTAGATAGATGTTTAACCAAGATCCGGGTTTTAGGTCCATGTTACCACCTCCGTAAAAATCGTTTTTTACCAAATTCCTCATTCCCGAAAGTACCGGGAGAGGTAGCATGGACTTACAGGTTCCTAGGCCTAAGTCATAACTCCATTGTCACACAATGGTAGGAACGATGTTCATCTCATGAACTTTTATATATCCAGAATATCTCTTTGGTAGCATCCTTGGTAGCAATGTATCGAGCCTTTATCGTCTAGTATGCCACGATATCTAGCTTGGAACTCTTCCAACATACCGTCCCTCCACTGAGGGTAAAGATAATGCCTGTGACTGACATTCAGTCGACCTTACCAACCTGGAAGCTATCTAGTGATTCTCCCCAAGATCGATTGATACCATCTCACTACACCTAGTGAGAATCCTAATATTCATTTAGATCTATCTCATAGATCCAAAACTCAAGATTTAGGAGGTATCACCTTGATCCTATATGGAGAATCTTTGTGATAAGAGGAGATCGACCGAGTGTAGCATAGGAAACCCTTTTCCTATCAAGAATATGTCATCCACGTACAATAGGAGGATCACCACCATACTTCCTACTACCTTTTTGTATATACTAGGTTCATCTACCATTTTGATGAAGTCAAACTCTTTGACTACCACATCAAAACAGATGTTCCAACTCCGCGATGCCTGCTTTAACCCATAAAGCAACTTGCACACGTTTCCTCTGCTTCCACTGTCTACGAAGCCCTCTGGATATGTACTTATAGACGCTCTCTTCTAAATCACCATTTAGAAAAGCAGTCGTGACACCCAACTGCCAGATATCGTAGTCATGGTATGTAGCAATGGCAAGTAGGATCTTGATGGACTTAAGCCTAGGGACTAGAAAAGGTTTCATCATTATCCACATCTGGTCGATGACGAGTACCTTTTGCAACAAGTCTTGGCTTTGAAAGTCTCAACTTTTCCATGTACACCAAGTAATCTTCTCAAGATATACTTGCTCCTGATGGGGATTTAACCCTTCAGATAAAGCAACCAAAGTCCATACTTTGTTGGTGTATATGGATTCCATCTCAGATCACTTAGCATCCAGCCATTCTCATAGAGTCCCCACTCCTGATGGCCTGCTCGAAAATAGTTGGGTTATCATCTCATGATGCAATCCTCCCTCCCACTGTCATAGAGAAAACCGAAGTATCTCTCAGGTGGGTAAGGAACCCTACCAGATCGGCGGAGTAGCTGAGATTCATTGGGAACTATTGAATTCTCTGGTTCTACCAAATCATCAGCTGCAGTTTGTATAGCCGGAACTTCTTCGAGTTCTACCTCATGACCACTAATTTCTTCAAAAGAAAATCTTTTCCAAAATGGCATGCTGAGAAACAAAACACATTTTGCTCCTCAGTGTGGTAGAAGATATTCCCTTGCGAATGCTTGGGATATCCAACAAACTTCCACAAAACTGATCTTGCCTCGAGCTTGTCCGGATTTTGCTTTTAGACATAGGCCGGACAATCCAAAACTTAACATACTTATGAGATGGGCTCTTCCCATTTCATATCACATATAGAGTGGTAGGCACCTGATTTGATTGGAACCCTATTCAATAGGTATGCAGCTTCACAAGTGCATAACCCTAAAAAGAAATAGGCAACTCAGTAGTACTCATCATAGAGCACACCATATCACATAGGGTGCGATTGCTCCGCCTCGATATACCAACGTGCTGTGGTGTGTTCGGAGGAGTAATGCTGAGAGAGAATATCATTCTCCTTTAGAATAGTCCAGAAATTCCGTGCTCAAGTATTCTCCTCCCTGATTACATCAAAGGACATAATACTTATACCCGTTTTGGTTCTCTACTTCTAACTTATATTCATCAAATTTCTCAAAAAGCTTCAGACTTGTGTTTCAACATGAACACATGTGCGAATCTTGAGAGATCATCAGTGAATGTAATGAAATACAATGAACCTGTCCTGGAATTTGTAGACAGGGGACCTACATACAGCATCATGTATCAATCCCAAGAGTTCATTAACTCTTTCTCTGTTTCTAATAAACGGAGCTATGGTCATCTTATCTTTGTGACATGACTGGAAAGTTTCACAAGATGTAAATTCAAACTGATTTAAATATGCATTTTTATGTAACTTAGCTAGTCGGGTCGCATTGATATGACGTAGTCTACAATGCCACAAAAAGAATTCATTCATTTCTGAACTCTTCCTCTTGTGTGTGTTCTGTACGTTAAAGAACTGCGGTTTGATTTAGAACGTATATTCTTTTAGATAACGTGCCTGAACCGATCAACTCTTGATATAGGAAATGTTCAAAACATTATCCATCAATACAAAATCATATCCTTCTTTACTAAATAAAGAGACTGATATGATGTTGTATATCAGGTTCGGTATCTAACAACATTCGTTCAGAATCAATATATTTGGTAATACAGGGTGATAACTGCCATCTACTTAGCTGCAACACTTGCACCGTTTCCAACTCTTGAAACTTATCACACTTTCTCAGTTCTCTACCTTTCTGTAGCCCATGTAACAAATTATATATATGGGATCCTGATCTGGTATCTCATACCCAGGACGTAGAGTATACCGAGAAACAGCTCTCGGTAATGAACACACCCGAAGAAGATGCATCAACATGTACTTTCTTCGTTTGGGCGGCACGGGAATCCTGGTAATCCCCTATATCCTGCTCGGTCTTATAACAATTATAAGTTAGAGTGGGACCAATGTTCCCCAGCTCAGTATAATAAGCGGGTTCGGTCAATACATCCATATTATTATCTTGATTAAGGCGTGACATGGTTGCTACCTGGAGAGAGAGAGAAGAAAACACTCAGTGTATGCTCTTGCAAGATTTAGATTGGTTATTAATTTATCTAATCAGGATGGCTCCCACCGTTTTAGTCAAATCTTCCTTCAAACCCTAAAAGGAAAGACTAGCCGGGATTAATTACACCCTACAAGTTCGCCAATATTTCAGCCAGACCAGTGTCGGTACTTTGAGGGAGGTTTCCCGTGCTTTCGCACGGACCTAATTAAAATAAACATCGTTTTCCCAGGGCATAACCCCGTTAACACCTTTCTAGACACCTACTTGACCGGCTAATTGTGATGTGTAAAACTCTCCCAGGAGTAACTCTTACTCGATCCAACTATCTCATAAGAGGTATGCAATCTCATTGAAAATTTCAATACTTGAAATTCCCGATAATATTTTGCCCCTAGCAGCTATATAACCTTAACATAGTCAACAAATCATAAGCGCTAGTCAAGTTCAACCCGTCATTTCCCTATTAATTTAAACCCACCCGTATGACCCTTAACATAGTCAACAAAGTCGCACGACTACCCTAATCCAATCGCATCATATGCTTATATAGATAAGCACTAATCAGCTACTGCACACTATGCCTTAACATAGTCAACAAATGTAGCACGAATACTAACCAGTACTTATCACTTATCTGAAATGACGGAGGGCCATGCCAGGTTTTTAAGAAAACCTTTTGCGTAATGAACTTGATATCGTCGTAGAATCGAGTGATTTTGAAAAGGAGTGTTTTTGCGGCTTTTACTAGATTTTGCTAAAGAGGTCACTCCTGGTGAAGGGATCTCGGCTCTTCCTTATCGAATAAGGAGCATGATATTTCATAAATACCACTATACAAAGCAAAAACTATAAAAGCAATCAAAAGACAAACCGAGTTTGTAGCATCTGCTAGTTTCGCTAAAGAGGTCACTCTCGGTGAAGGGATCTCGGCTCTTTCCTTATCGAATAAGGTGCTGAATATTCTACAAGGAATACCGCTATGCAAAGCAAGAACTAGAGCTACCAGTTTTCGAGACAAGTTTCTACAACATCTTTAGGTTTCTTTTATTTCATTAATCTCATTAATGAAATCCCATTTATTATGCTTCCCAAGCATCACATATGAAACGAAAGCAACAATATATAATATATATCATATATATATAATATAAGCATTCGTTTCAGAACAGTAATATGATCTCATCACAGAACATTGCAGCAGAATAAAACATATGAAATATTGGATATACTAGGATTTCAGGGTTTTAAATTAAGCCTGTATAAAATACGGATTCCACGGTCGTGATGAATAACCAATCCCACACCCTTAGACCCCTATGAGAGCAGCAAGCAACCCTACCAATTCTAGAGTTAGGAGACCCGGTCTCAACTCCTTGAGATGGTCTCCTACTGGACCCTAGAACCCGGTTACTTGTGATCCCCGCCTTGGATCTATCCTAATGCGGAAAAGTAAATAATATACAATGGTGACATCATTCTCAACCCGGAAGTGCCCTAATAAAAGATTATTACATACAATGAATTTTACATGAATGAAAATAAAAAACTCTCATCTCACATAAAACTCTCGGCTATTCAATCACGACGATCTAATATAACATATCCCAGCAACACATAACATTACATGTCATCAACGTAAGTAAATATGCGTATCCCAATTGTCGTTGACATATAGCACCGAAACCGGCGATACACCACATATTACACTTACGGTCGTAGAAAAGAAAGTGAAAAACTACAACAGTTGGAACCGCAACCACCTTAGACATCACATGCCTAACCAAATGAATTCCTTAGACATCACATGCCTAACAATTATAAACCCCGCATTTTAGTTTCGATATTGAAAACACCTTTTAATAACTATTCAGGCAATTCAACAAGATTCCCGACATCCTGATCGAATGCTCGTCGAAAACTTTAGTAGACGGCCGCACCCCCGATGCCGTCGACGAAGTACACTAAGGCGGAACACCGCTGCCGCGAGCATTCGAACGGATGCTTTTGGCGACGGGGTTCTCCTACAGTCACTTGGTCGGGACTATAGGGCGTGGCTATCTATTAAGTTTACCCGGCGAGTATCCGAGTACACTACGTGATTGCGATGGACTTTTGATCACATCAAAATCTAGTGGCAACCGATCAAATAAGACTAAATTGCTAGATTTATAACATTCAAACTAGTTATCTCATAACTACTTAAGGATTCCAAATATTGTATCCCATCACATGATACCCGGACGAACGTTAAAATTTTCGATCGATTCATCAAAGTCCCACAATTTCCCGACAGCTCAACACTTGGGCACAGTTTTAGTAATACCCAGAATATGCCACAGTACCTATGCACCAGCCGTAGAAGGGCAAACCCAAGCCTCACTCATGTCGCCATAGAACTATGACAAACCTTAGGGTATGATCGCGGTTCCGCGATCCAAAAAAGTCGAGTTAGGGTTTCATTCTTCTAGAGGGTTCATAGGATTACTTGCATGTTTTTCCGAATACGTTAAACTTGGAAATATGGGTTTTTGACATTCGATCGAACTTTTTAACATCGTCTAGACAATATGTGAATAACCCGAAACAATGTTAAAAATACGAATACGAAATACTCCGAATTATTTATAGTGTAAGATTACATCACATGCAAAATTAGCAAAAACAAACAACACCTGAAACATCAAAACCAAGTAACTAGAACACAAAAAAAATTTCGGGGGGGGGGGTGCTCGGTTTTGGCCGAGATCATATAGTATGGGGCCGGCCAAAAAATCTTGGAATTCCCTAAAATATCTATGGTGTTCTTGTTATATCCCATATAGCACTCTGTACTTGTTTAAAACTTTTTTTGACAACTTTTTAAATTCGACAGAAACTTGATTTTTCTGTTTCAAGTTTCGGAGTTTTTCGGTTTCGTAATCTTAACAAAATCCGTATAAATTTCTAGCATGGCTCTGATACCACTGCAGGGTTCCTTAGCATGGCAACAAGGTTTCGGGAGGCATCGTCCATGCCAAATTCAAAAATTTGCCGTTCTAGCTAACCCTAACCATGAATCGTATACTAGAAATCGACGGAAATGAAATGCAAACACTTTGCAACTAAAAGTGAACAAGGAATACAACCTTTGTAGATCGGTCCTTCACTTCAATAGCTCCGTGTAGTAGTCCCTTCGCTACGATCAAGAAGTCCCGGACTCTAGAGAGGCTCCGATGAAGAAACGAACATGCTTGCTTCGAAGTCTTCGAGGCCGAAGATGATCTACGTCGAGGAGACACTAACCCAAGCCTCTTCACTAATCATGGAATTAGTGAATCAAACAGCCTATACTAACTGGAAAGTAGTAGAGGATGATGAAATAGGAATTTTGCTCGCATTAGATTTCATATTCTCATAAGTTTTCATCATAAACTCAAACCGTAGAAAACACTTTTCTCTTTTGAGCTCATGAAGAAGATGAAGAATTATCAAGAGAGAATGGATTATTCTTGAGGTTAAAAATGCAACCAAAGGGTTAAGCATGTCATGCTTAACCCTTGTAAAGAGTTAACCATGAGCTAGGGTTAAAGGTTAAGTCAAAAAATATCTTAAGCTAGACAAAGAGAGTGGACAAAGTCAAAGTTGCCTTAAAGCTTCTACAAGATTTCAACAAATATCATCCATGACAAATATCCACAATATTTGAATTACTTAATGATAAATTATAAACCATAATCTTAACCCTAGCATGGTTTAACCCTCATTAACCCTGGTTGCATTTGTAACCTAGCTTGATACATTTAACATATATCACATATACATCAATGTATCCAAAGTGAGAAAAAGAAATCATAAGTGAGCTAATACTAGTTAATGTAATGTAATATATAAAATATATAATTATACATTAGATTATCAAATTAACTCTTGATTTAATAATCCGGCTATATCACCTATAACCGACTAATATCATATGAATCAACTTATCGAATCAACACTTGATCCGATAACCCAGCTATATCATATATAACCGACCGATATCTCATATCGCAAGAATAGAATACAGTATCTCATATCGTATCAATCTCGATCCCGCGCATATCACATATATGCTTTTACTCCGTTTCGCTTGAGCAAGGAAACCCCTGTGTAGGACTCTAAAGACTCGTCAATACGCCGGCAGTAGGTGATGATCATATCAAACACCCACAAACCGTGAGCGGTCTGCTAAACGTAACGGCCACTCGGGTATTGAGCGATCAGAAGATCAACAAGCAAGCCTGCTCACACTCCTGCGAATCCAATCAGTAACACTACCGTACAGTCCGGTCTCTTCATCTGATATGTCACATATCTCGTCTATGGGTAGCAAACGTCAGACCCCAGTAACTCGATAAGTCGTGTCGATGTGAGGCTCATAACGGGTGAGAAACTACTGATAACACTTACCAGTATATCTCTGAAGCAGTCTTGACCAAGGACTTCCTGTTATAGCCAATCTAGCACAGTGCAACATCAACTCCCAATACCGGGAGAGACGAAACCCCTCCTATCGCTCATTGCCTCCATGTGACTCGGGACTGTACCCAAAAGCCACCGTTTTGCATGTTCTCTTGAACGTTGTAAGGTGGAAATCAAAGCACGGTGGGAATCATACAAGACTCTATGACGATCTCGGGTCTACAGACTAACCTCTACCAGTGTCACCAGAGAACTGCCATCTAACGTAAGGTATAATACCATCTGGGAGTTCTTGGCGAGTCCGTTCAGTGTACCCAGTCTCCACTGAGCACCCGTAAATTGTCTCTGAAGTCAAATACCAATGGATATAGGATCATCCATCGCTCATCTATATGGGTCGAGAAGCTATATGCTAGTCTACTCTGGTATATCGATGCCCTGTCTCGATACACCCACGACTAGGAACATTTGAAGGATGTACTTAGCGACTACTCTGTCCCTACTAGTATGATCTGCATCATAGTCCTGGTAGTCAAGTACTCATCCTAAAGGCTTTATCAACATGTAACATAGAGACAATTATCGTACATGTTAAGATAAAGAGCAACCAGATAGCATACTATCATGTCGAGCAAGAAAGTCCTCCTTATATATGTCCAAGCATCCACTACAATATACATCGTATGTACAGTAATGGCCCCTAGGGCATACATATAACTAACAACTACAACCATAAGTCGATGGCTATCGCAGTGGAGATAAACTGATAAGTGTTATCAGTTGTATCTCCGGTTGGTTATGAGTACTCTGTCGCATGACTTATCGAGTTATTGGGGTCTGACAGATTCCAAGCCCTAGTCTCGATATGCGATACTCTTAGACGAAGAGATCGGACTGTACGGTAATGTCACTAGACTTTGCAGGGTTCTAATGGGCTTTCTTGTTGACCTTCGTTCGATCAATACCCGGGTAGCCGTTACGTGCAGCTAGTACCGCTGACGTGCTTGTGGGCTATGGATATGATCCTAACTTACTGTCAGCGTACTGTCTAGTCTTTAGAGTCCCACACAGAGATTTCCAAGCACATGCGAAATGATGTTGGACACGTATAGGGATACATGCAGGAGTTCGATTAAACACGTGTATTTGATACACATATTTTAATCGAGAGTTTATTTATATTAGCCGGTATATATATGATATAGCCGGATTATGAAATCAAGTGTTGATTTGATAATTAAATATATATTTATATATTGATATATTTATATATTAACTAATATCATGCTCATTTTGTTATTTTCTTCTCTTTATTAATATTTATATTTGATATAAATATTGTGACATGAATATTGATACATATGATATAGGTGTATAAAAATCATATGGTTCAAAATGAGAACAATGTTATTCTTTTATTTCATTTTAAAAGAAAAAAAAAGAACGAGTCATAGAAATGGATGGTTGTAGACTTCATGAAGTGTTTTTCTTTAATGACTCATTTTTGTTTTGTTCTCATATTGAACCTTATCTTCTTCTTCATCATCTTATCTCCATGGTTCCTTCTCTCTCTTGATTTTTCTTCAAGTGAGGAATGGAAAAAGAAAAGAGAAAAATTAGTGAGGTAATCATTCTACATCTCCTACTAATTATTCATAGTAAGTTTAATTAGTGGGTTGCGTCACTAGCATACTAGTTTTTGCAAGATTGATGAGATCAATTTGAAACTAAAGTGTCACGACCCGAAAGAGCACGTGACTGGCCCTTGAACCATATGAAGTCTATAGGACTCCATCTGATCCAAGTAAGCCAAAAGCCCAGAAATCTAATACCATTTTAAGAATAAATAAACAACAAGCAATATACTATACAACGCCGAATGGAGAGGATCAAAATTTAAAAGAAAACCCAGATAAGCATGAAAACTGTAACACTATTAAGCGCGACTCTAAGGTCGAAATAATACATCACTACTGTCTGAGTCTGAAACAATATATAAGTTTTTGGTTGATGGAATTTCTAGGTACAATGAATAATACAAGTACAATGGCGGTTCTGATACAAAGAACCCACCTACCAAGCAAATCACCCGTAAATGAAAACAGTGTGCCAGAAGTGCCGCTATGGAACCTGTACGGCAAGCCCTGCAAGAACTGTGGCACAACGGGGGTGAGTTTCCAACTCGTGAATAGAAAATATCTACAAGCAAAAATCGAATGCAAGACATAATCCTAAGTCAATACAATCAGTATATAATATAACCCTCAAGAGTAAGTCTGAAGCATGAAAATGTGGCAGTATAACATCTAATCATGTAGGTAGTGACAAGTACTCGTGCCAGTGCCTCAGATAATAACATGTCATAATGTAAGGTATGTCTGCATGAAGTAAACATGATGAAGTATCAAATGGATATCAATACACATATATTAGCGTCCCATTCCACTAATATTGGTGTAAGGGTATATATAACAGCGCCCTCGTACCCTGTTATATATACAAATGAAGTATGATCAATATAGTCAAGGTCTGTATGTAATCAATGTCTGTATAAACGTGGAACCCGTCCACCTGTCACCCAATGACAATAAACGCGGAACCCGTCCACCCGTCACCCAATGACAATAAACGTCATGCATGCAAATATGAGGATATAATCAAAATCATGGAAATCATCATGAAACCCGTGCCTAGCATCGACACGTAAATCCTCATCTATCGGGCTCCGTCAGTCCGGATCAGCCCACGGGCTATGTCTGCGGAATCGGCCCTCGGCCCCGGCAGTACGCCCATATCCATCCATCGACTCTGGTCAGTATCCTCTGGATAACCGCCAGGTCCGACCAATCACCGGTAGGTAGTAGTCCCTCTGCCAGGCTCACCGTCTACTACACAGCGAAACCGTTCTCGCCCCGGGGTACCATATCGGGTTCACCATGTACCCGTAATTGGCCCCATCCAACTCCTCGATTCGAGTTCACATATATCACTCTAGCACCGAGAAAACACATGGTGGACGCACCGAAATATCATATCAAGGGAAACCGGGTTTTTAAATAATTAACTATTCTCTTTTGAAATGTCCACGGTTCCCCAAATCCAGAATTAACATGGAAGCAACATATCTCAATGCGTAATCTAAGCAAGTATGAAGATATCAATGTATGTGTGCACTGGTATGAATATACAGTGTGCAGGTGCGCAGGTATGAAGATATCACTATATGTGTACAAGTGTGGGTATGCGACATATAAATGAAATGCAAGTATAACAGTATATCATACAACATGGAATTAACAGTATGCACATACGAGGTCATATCCTGATGCAACAATGCTACTGTGTAGTGACATGGCAATTATCGATGAAGAAGTGTGTGAGCCGGCAAGCAAGTGTATGTGGAACATACGCATCATCGATAATGGTGCTAGTGTCCTATCAACATGATAGTAGTATAGCAGTAAACATATGCAAGGCAATGTGAATAGCAGGAATATGCGGAAATTGAATAATCAACGTAACAGTAGAGAATCTACACCCATATGTATATGTCATGCAATTATGCCATTTGAAAAAAGAATGACCCGGGTTTAGTTTAACATCTATTATGCAAACTACAGATCTAAGTACCAAGTCAATCGGGAGGGGTATGGAAACCACCTAAATCTGAGTCGATATACAAATATATATATATACAATAGTCGGTGATCTCGCCTCAATAGTATCACGTACGATACCGTATATCATTTAACATCCTCGAGTCATGAGTGCGGATCTAACATCAATAGAAAGCTCGTACGGTAAATCGTCGTGCGGCATCCCAATAGCTGAGTACGGGTCAGTATCATACTCCTCTCATCAAATATCAGGTATCATTATCATCATATCATATAATCTGGGGTACAGATCTAAGTCTAGTACAAATCAATACCATCTATATAAGTATGAAAGCGGGGGTAAAATACATGCCCAACGGCCCGCTAAGATCACATGTCGTACCGCAAGTACAAATCACATCACATCACCGATCTTATGGCACAATGCCCAAAATCATCGACTCATCTCCAATGTCATCCAATATCATCATCAACACTGTGTAAGTATAGTGAATATACAAGGGTGCGCGTGTGGTGTAAACCTATTCTAGGGTTCGTGACTATGAACTATACTAGTTTATTGCTAACCCTAAGCTAACCATACTTCACCTAACACAATATCCATGACACACTATAACTATCAAACATAATATATAGTATACCAACTATGGACTGCGGGGGTGCTATACGCCATCCACCCGACTTCCCCCAGTAGATATAATCTACTCACCTTGCGTCTTCATTTGTCGACGTCGCCACGCGCTTTACTTGTCGTCCCGAAATCTTCATGGGGTACCTACACATCAAAGTATCGTATATGCGTATTAAAACCAAATCCAAGCTAACACGGCACACGAAACCCAAAACGATACGATAAGGGGCCTATAGGTTAGAACCTATGGGCACGCCTTCAAAACCATCAACAAATACTCGATATCGTCGTATAAACGCCAATTAGTCGAGGTAAATCACAATACACAATTCAGAACTAAAAATACGGAATACGGAAACACGAATCCAAAACAGCAACTTAGGAAATGGGCTCTAGATTCCACCATAGATCAAATTAGACAAATCTATACAGACCAGGGGCCTAATCTACAGATAAAGGAACACCAAAACCAAAACGAGGCAAATCCACCATGGTCTGGCCGCAAATTGCGGCCAGAATGGATAAATCTGCGGCCGGGTATAGGAGGTAGGGGCTAGGGTCTTGGGGTTAGCTTCCTGGGTGCCTGCACATGTCACTGTCCAATCAATTTTAATTTAGGATGTCTCGGGTGATAGCAGATCTCAAATAACCTTCACAGATTCCACAAACTTTCCGATATCGGTTTCTAAATCCGTATTCCGGGCCTTAAGTCTAAGGTTGGGGTCTCAATTCATGCACTAGGGTGTTGGTGTAGCCTCTACTGAACTCAATTTCACATTACAACTCATAATTTCCTCAAACCCTAACTAGGTTTTCTTTAAGTCCACAAAATCAACAATATCGGTTCAATCTAAACATGGGGGTATAAGTAATGCTAAAACTAATCTAATAGTCCAGAAAATACCTCATTTGGCAACTCAAGAAAATTCTTGAGTTGCCCCTAGTGGCCAAAATCCTTGCTTCCTTGGTCCAATGTGTAGATCTTGAGCTTGTGCACACTTTTAATGAAATAAGAGTGGGGTTTTGGAGTTGTTTTCATGGTGATTTGAGGAGTTGAAGAGGGGAGGGAGAATGAGGTGCAGGAGCAGCAGCAGCAAGCAAAGAAGAGGGAGAGAGAAATGGTGAAGACAATGGAGGAATGGCTAAGTCTTGGTCAAAGAAGCCCATACCTCTCTCTCTCTCTCTCACCAACTACTAAATTCTTTAATATAAACCCATTTTCCATTTCTTTTCTTTTCTCTAAAAATCCTTCTCCCAAGAATAGTAAACCCAAAGTGAACCATGGCAAGAAAATGCACAAGTGTGAAAAGTGATATGTGCATGTTTTGCACAAAAAGCTAGAAAAACCGATTAGCGATTTTTAATCGTGATTAGCACTAAATTAGCATATAACTAACCAATTAAACTTAGAAATGGCATAATTCTCTAATTTACTCTATTTTAGAATTTTCCATAATTTTTCCCTATTTATTTGTATTTAATTATACCGAATTATTAAAATATTCAATAAAATAATATTAAATTATAAATATTCCTTAAAAATAATATTTCTATTATTTCGAAATGTTACAATCTACCTCTCTTAAATAAATTCGGTCCCCGAATTTAAATTTAAACCCCCAACACTAAAATATTCCAGCAAAATCCAAATTGTCGGGGCTCCGAAAACATCAATACATAGCGAATATCATCGAAGTGTACTGCTCTACTAGAAATCAATCCACAAAAATGTATACAAGAATATCCGGTGCGTCTGGTGCGCACGGAAACAAAATCCATGTATGTGTCATACAGGTGAACAAAACAACATCTAGGTGCAACTGGTGTGCGCGAAACATCTGTCGTAGGCAACGTGTGTGCCTGACAGCAAAATCAGGCGCATTTGACAAGCACGAAGAATTTCGATTTAGTGCATCTGGCGTGCACCAAGATCGTATATCAAAACCAAATCATAAGAATCGTCGTCGGTAGTGCCTTCTTCAAGGTCGAGAAGGAATCGGTGCATCCAATGCTAGCAGCGCAAGATATCTACTTGCGTCTTGCTCACGGTCTAGCGTCCTCTGACTCTGGGTCCTTATCTTCTCTACGGATTACCTACCTCGCAGTCAATCGGCTCATCGGCCCTGTCAGGTGTGCTAACGGGGACGATTCCGTTCTGGCACTTCTCTGGTCATCTCTCGGTCAATCCTTACGACCACTCGTAAAGCAGTATGTCACTGGCGTCGGCCTCTGGCTCTCTGAATGCACATCACGCATCTGATCCTGGGTGCAAACATCATTGCAACAATGTCCTGGAAGGAATCCTGCTCAAGGTCTCTTCCGATCTTGCCTATGCCGAACTGTACGGAGGCTGTCTCTCTTGCATAATCTCTTCTCACTCGATGGACATCTGTGTCCTCAGCACAACATTTTCTCGGAAATTGGTCGCATCCCAACGCCTCTGTAAGCATATCAGGTCTCTAGTCTCGACGGGAAGTACTGACAGCTCGTCAGCGTCTCGCACGAATCTCTGGTTCCACTTGTCTCTATCGTCGTCCACTATGGTGTCACGCCATGCTATCTACGCACTGCACTGTTCTCGGCCACAGTCAATCTGAAGTCTCTCGCACGGACTCGAAATCGCGTACTCTGTAGCTTCACCATTCTATAGAAGATGTCTGGCCGAACAGTTCCTCGGGAACGCGTCCCAACCATCGGAGGAATACTCAATACTCGTCCGTCCTTGATCAATTCGCAACGCATCTGGGTAAGGTCCTTTATCCGAACCTGGTCAACTACTTTGTCGACGATGCCGAACTCTGGCCTGCTAGGTGTGCGCAATATGACCACTCCTGGGTCTAGGTCTTCTCATATCGTATTCCAGAACGGTCCTGTCTAGGTTTCTTTCTCAAATCTCGTTCCTGCCGAATTGCCCGGAAGTCATCATCCATTGCTGAAGCTAATTCTTATTCCGGAATGGCTGCATACTTATCGCGCTTCTTTCTGGAAGATATATCCATATACAACGCCTCTGGGTGCGTATCACATCTCTGATGTCAGCGGAGTGGGACGTCATCTCGTCGAAATCTCTTGCGAACTCTTTTCTTCACTCTGCTTCAATGTCGACTGATTCGGACTCGTCTCATCGTGGCTGCATGGATTGTGCTCCAACGGCTATACTCGTATCTGGAGTCTCCCAAGCAATGCATCCCATCACATGATATCCGAATGATGTCAAAACATTCGATCGACTCGTCAGAACCTCATAATCTCCCAAGAGATCAACATCTTGAGTACAGTTTAATAGTATCGAGTACATGCCACAGCGTCGGTGGTCCAGCCGTAGAAGGGCAAACCCAAGCCTCACTAATGGCGCCGCGGAACTGCCGCAAACCCTAAGGTTCAAAGGCTTTCACACGGTCATTAAGTCGAGTTAGGGTTTCATTCTTCTAGAGGGTCCATAGAATCACCTGCATGTCTTCCCGTACACTTAAACTTGGAAAATGGGCTCCTGACATTCGATCGTCTCTATCGACTCTCAACGAACCTGCGTGAAGTCGTCTCTAGCTGGAATAATCTATCTGATGACCTCGCATCGGTAAACGAACGAACCACATGTCCTAGTCATTCATCCTCAGGTGACTAGCGACCGTCCATCATATCTCTAAGTATATGCTCCTGCTGCAGTAGCTCCAACCATCCGGCGATATCTCGTCATTTGCAGCAACAACTGGCTCATTCGCCTGTACGCCGAACAACGCCTCTATCCTCCAGGAAAGGCGATACATTGGCGGTCATCTCCGAATCGGTCTGCTCTAGATCTGAGTAAGACCCTCCACACTGGAAATCTTCAACTCAACTGGGCCCGCTCCGGCGCATAAATCGGACGAATCACCTTCGTCTCTCAAATCGGGTAGACTAGCTATCATCTGTCTCATATCTGCCTGGAAGCTCCGGCAATCTTAGCTCGTATGCTCCGGGAGCGACATCCTGTCAATCTCAGCAACAGCTGGTCCACCTGTCTGCACGGTAGGTGACATCATAATCTCTGAGGTATGTTGTACATCAACAGTCCTCTCTCAACTGGCAGCTCTAACAATGGCCCGATCATCAGGTGCAAGACCAAGCACTCGCCTCCACTAGAGGTCACAGTCACCAATACTAACTCGAGACGTTCCCATGTCACCAGAAAACACAATGGTCGGTCCTCGTACCAGACGAGCTCGCACCGACCGTAACCCCAGCAGCAGCCCAAACTGCGCTCAAACATGGCGACAGGAACCTCAATCGAGTATCGAAGAGAGCAGATCAATGGCAAGAAAGAGAACAACAGATCCAAAGTGGATACATGATCATAAGAAGGAACAGCATCAATGAAGGTATGATCATGAAACTAATAGTATCGAGGATCTCAAATGGATGTATAATCATGGATATGAAGAGAATCACTGATCTCGAAAATATGTACATCCTAAGGTTCTTTAAGCGGAGTGGCGTGTCGTAAGTATGCCGCGGAACATATCCACGGTACGTCACTCTACTTTAGTCACCTATTCCATCAACCAAGGGTCATCCTACGCGACGAAAGTTCGGGTCTAATACCCCCTCGACTAAGTCTAAGTTCCGTAAGGTCATGCCTAAGTTCTGTATATATATAGACGCCCCAGGCTCCACATAGTCAAACTTAGACTCGAACCAAGGTCAACCTAGCGCTCTGATACCAACTTTGTCACGACCCGAAAGAGCACGTGACTGGCCCTTGAACCATATGAAGTCTATAGGACTCCATTTGATCCAAGTAAGCCAAAAGCCCAGAAATCTAATACCATTTTAAGAATAAATAAACAACAAGCAATATACTATACAACGCCGAATGGTGAGGATCAAAATTTAAAAGAAAACCCAGATAAGCATGAAAACTGTAACACTACTAAGCGCGACTCTAAGGTCGAAATAATACATCACTAGTGTCTGAGTCTGAAACAATATACAAGTTTTTGGTTGATGGAATTTCTAGGTACAATGAATAATACAAGTACAATGGCGGTTCTGATACAAAGAACCCACCTACCAAGCAAATCACCCGCAAAGGAAAACAGTGTGCCAGAAGTGCCTCTATGGAACCTGTACGGCAAGCCCTGCAAGAACTGTGGCACAACGGGGGTGAGTTGCCAACTCGTGAATAGAAAATATCTACAAGCAGAAATCGAATGCAAGACATAATCCTAAGTCAATACAATCAGTATATAATATAACCCTCAAGAGTAAGTCTGAAGCATGAAAATATGGCAGTATAACATCTAATCATGTAGGTAGTGACAAGTACTCGTGCCAGTGCCTCAGATAATAACATGTCATAATGTAAGGTATGTCTGCATGAAGAAAACATGATGAAGTATCAAATGGATATCAATACACATATATTAGCATCCCATTCCACTAATATTGGTGTAAGGGTATATATAACAGCGCCCTCGTACCCTGTTATATATACAAATGAAGTATGATCAATGTAGTCAAGGTCTGTATGTAATCAATGTCTGTATAAACGTGGAACCCGTCCACCCGTCACCCAATGACAATAAACGTGGAACCCGTCCACCCGTCACCCAATGACAGTAAACGTCATGCATGCAAATATGAGGATATAATCAAAATCATGGAAATCATCATGAAATCCGTGCCTAGCATCGACACGTAAATCCTCATCTATCGGGCTCCGTCAGTCCGGATCAGCCCACGGGCTATGTCTGCGGAATCGGCCGTCGGCCGCGGCAGTACGCCCATATCCATCCATCGACTCTGGTCAGTATCCTCTGGATAACCGCCAGGTCCGACCAATCACCGGTAGGTAGTAGTCCCTCTGCCAGGCTCACCGTCTACTACACAGCGAAACCGTTCTCGCCCCGGGGTACCATACCGGGTCCACCATGTACCCGTAATCGGCCTCATCCAACTCCTCGATTCGGGTTCACATATATCACTCTAGCACCGAGAAAACACATGGTGGACGCACCGAAATATCATATCAAGGGAAACCGGGTTTTTAAATAATTAACTATTCTCTTTTGAAATGTCCACGGTTCCCCAAATCCAGAATTAACATGGAAGCAACATATCTCAATGCGTAATCTAAGCAAGTATGAAGATATCAATGTATGTGTGCACTGGTATGAATATACAGTGTGCAGGTGCGCAGGTATGAAGATATCACTATATGTGTACAAGTGTGGGTATGCGACATATAAATGAAATGCAAGTATAACAGTATATCATGCAACATGGAATTAATAGTATGCACATACGAGGTCATATCCTGATGCAACAATGCTACTGTGTAGTGACATGGCAATTATCGATGAAGAAATGTGTGAGCCGGCAAGCAAGTGTACGTGGAACATACGCATCATCGATAATGGTGCTAGTGTCCTATCAACATGATAGTAGTATAGTAGTAAACATATGCAAGGCAATGTGAATAGCAGGAATATGCGGAAATTGAATAATCAACGTAACAGTAGAGAATCTACACCCATATGTATATGTCATGCAATTATGCCATTTGAAAAAAGAATGACTCGGATCTAGTTTAACATCTATTATGCAAACTACAGATCTAAGTACAAAGTCAATCGGGAGGGGTATGGAAACCACCTAAATCTGAGTCGATATACAAATATATATATATACAATAGTCGGTGATCTCGCCTCAATTGTATCACGTACGATACGGTATATCATTTAACATCCTCGAGTCATGAGTGCGGATCTAACATCAATAGAAAGCTCGTACGGTAAATCGTCGTGCGGCATCCCAATAGCTGGGTACGGGTCAGTATCACACTCCTCTCATCAAATATCAGGTATCATTATCATCATATCACATAATCTGGGGTACAGATCTAAGTCTAGTACAAATCAATACCATCTATATAAGTATGAAAGCGGGGGTAAAACACATGCCCAACGGCCCGCTAAGATCACATGTCGTACCGCAAGTACAAATCACATCACATCACCGATCTTACGGCACAATGCCCAAAATCATCGACTCATCTCCAATGTCATCCAATATCATCATCAACACTGTATAAGTATAGTGAATATGCAAGGGTGCGCGTGTGGTGTAAACCTAATCTAGGGTTCGTGACTATGAACTATACTAGTTTATTGCTAACCCTAAGCTAACCATACTTCACCTAACACAATATCCATGACACACTATAACTATCAAACATAATATATAGTATACCAACTATGGGCTGCGGGGGTGCTATACGCCATCCACCCGACTTCCCCCAGTAGATATAATCTACTCACCTTGCGTCTTCATTTGTCGACGTCGCCACGCGCTTTACTTGTCGTCCCGAAATCTTCATGGGGTACCTACACATCAAAGTATCGTATATGCGTATTAAAACCAAATCCAAGCTAACACGGCACACGAAACCCAAAACGATACGATAAGGGGCCTATAGGTTAGAACCTATGGGCACGCCTTCAAAACCATCAACAAATACTCGATATCGTCGTATAAATGCCAATTAGTCGAGGTAAATCACAATACACAATTCAGAACTAAAAACACGGAATACGGAAACACGAATCCAAAACAGCAACTTAGGAAATAGGCTCCAGATTCCACCATAGATCAAATTAGACAAATCTATACATACTAGGGGCCTAATCTACAGATAAGGGAACACCAAAACCAAAACAAGGCAAATCCACCATGGTCTGGCCGCAAATTGCGGCCAGAATGGATAAATCTGCGGCCGGGTATAGGAGGTAGGGGCTAGGGTCTTGGGGTTAGCTTCCTGGGTGCCTACACATGTCACTGTCCAATCAATTTTAATTTAGGATGTCTCGGGTGATAGCAGATCTCACCCTTCACAGATTCCACAAACTTTCCGATATCGGTTTCTAAATCCGTATTCCGGGCCTTAAGTCTCAGGTTGGGGTCTTAATTCATGCACTAGGGTGTTGGTGTGGCCTCTACTGAACTCAATTTCATATTACAACTCATAATTTCCTCAAACCCTAACTAGGTTTTCTTTAAGTCCACAAAATCAACAATATCAGTTCAATCTAAACATGGGGGTATAAGTAATGCTAAAACAAATCTAATAGTCCAGAAAATACCTCATTTGGCAACTCAAGAAAATTCTTGAGTTGCTCCTAGTGGCCAAAATCCTTGCTTCCTTGGTCCAATGTGTAGATCTTGAGCTTGTGCACACTTTTAATGAAATGAGAGTGGGGTTTTGGAGTTGTTTTCATGGTGATTTGAGGAGTTGAAGAGGGGAGGGAGAATAAGGTGCAGGAGCAGCAGCAGCAAGCAAAGAAGAGGGAGAGAGAAATGGTGAAGACAATGGAGGAATGGCTAAGTCTTGGTCAAAGAAGCCCATACCTCTCTCTCTCTCTCTCACACCAACTACTAAATTCTTTAATATAAACCCATTTTCCATTTCTTTTCTTTTCTCTAAAAATCCTTCTCCCAAGAATAGTAAACCCAAAGTGAACCATGGCAAGAAAATGCACAAGTGTGAAAAGTGATATGTGCATGTTTTGCACAAAAAGTTAGAAAAACCGATTAGCGATTTTTAATCGCGATTAGCACTAAATTAGCATATAACTAACCAATTAAACTTAGAAATGGCATAATTCTCTAATTTACTCTATTTTAGAATTTTCCATAATTTTTCCCTATTTATTTGAATTTAATTATACCGAATTATTAAAATATTCAATAAAATAATATTAAATTATAAATATTCCCTAAAAATAATATTTCTATTATTCCGAAATGTTACATAAAGTTTGTGTTGGAGTTATCTCAAGGTGGATCATCTTCGGCGAGGAGATCATCGAGCAAGCTTGTTTCGGGTTTCGTGGAGAATAGTCGGAGTCCAAAGAGAGGTGGCTAACTGATTGAAAGAATTAAAGTTAACCGCAATCAAGACGGTGTCGCTATGCAGCTAGCCGGTTGAGCATGGGTCGATCCACAGGGAGATGGTTGTATTTCCTTTCTTGTTTTAGACGAGTCAATAAAGAATTTGTGTGAGTTTGTTCAAGCTAACCTATGTGTATTTATTTGCAAGTATGAAGTTGTTAAGAAAATATACGAAAGTGTAAGCTAAAGATATCCGTACTCAAAACCTTTGAGCCGAGTCTTGACCGATTGAAGCTAGAGCAATCGGCAACAACGTGGATTAGGGGATTTAAGCGCGGTATTCGTGGAATCCGGCTTATTTACCCTTGTCCTTCCGTTCTTGTCTCTTGCTTTCGCCTCCGGCTAAACCGAACGCAACCGGTCGCGGTTAGGAATCACCGCTACCTTGTCAGGGTAGGGTGCCTAACGGAGCGCTTGCGTATGGTTCGGGCGGAGTTCAATGGAAAATAACGGGAAAAGGAAATGAGAAAAGAAAATCTTAACTTACAATACCGTATTTATTCTTAACAACGATAATTACATTCATTCACAAAAGGAACCAAAAAGAGAGCAAAAGAAAAGAACAAAGAAAAGAAAAGATTACAAGTAATTAAGTGCATGAATATAAATTGCAAGAAAGTAAAGCAAGATAATAATAAGCAAGTAATAAAAAGCGATAAAAAGAACAAGAAACTAGAACTCAAGACAAGCATGGGATCAATAGCCAACCCTTAAACTTGCAAGCTCAATCAAGAGGTTGCAAGATCAAGAGAAGGGTAGAGAACGCATGTGAAATGAAGCGCTAATTCCATAAGAAAATACGACCCTTGAGATCAATAACTAACCCTTTACCATTCAAGCTCAATGAAGAGGTTGAATGATCAAGAGAAAGCAAAAATCTCAAGGGGAAGAAGAAACAAAAGAGAATGATACAAAAAGCCCTCATCTTCATTGATCTCCCACTCAAAAAGCTCTCACTACAATTTTCATGGAAAAAGAATGAAGAAGAAGAAGAAAAAGACTAAATCCTAAAAAGAAAGAAGAACAAAGAATGAACCCTTAAGCTTGGCAAGTTCTGGGGTATTTATAGGAGGTGAACTGAAAACCTAGGGCAACAATCTGCCTCAATATGAAGTCCCCAAAATGCCCCCAAAATACGACAGAGAGAGGAGTCAACATGGCCGCGGATCCGCGGCCTAGACCCCCTATTGGCCGTGGATCCACGGCCCTGTAGTGGAGTCGGGTTGTGGGCTTTTGTCATTTTCCCTGGTTTCTTGTTGTCTGCTATGTGGTATACGACTTTTCTCAGAAACTCTTCACAATTATTCCAGAATTTTAGTAGAACAAAAAGGTGATGTGATGTGGATCTTTTGCCATGATTTCCTCGAGCTCCGCGTAGATTTCTTGGATCTTGTGTTGACCTAGAGCTTTGTGCATGACATGACAATCGATTTGCCATCTTGTCCCTAAAACTGGTATGTGGCAACACACGGATAGAGAGCGGAGACCCGTGTTTTATCTGTTGTTGGCAGTAATCCGGAATTTGTCGTACTTTTCATGGATTTCACTGTTCAGAGCCGAGAACCTGTATTCTGCAAATATGTAGCAAACACTGATCAAAAGTACCTACCTATAAACACACGAGCGTAAGAATGGGCGGTATAAAATGCAGTATTCTGTTATGAACAAATACCCCCAAACTTAACTTTTGCTCGTCCCGAGCAAAACCAATTATTCACAAAAATAAAATCCTAACCGCAGTTTCGCAGGGAACGCGATTGCACTGAGCACGTGCAACAAGCCGTTAAACCTCTAGGTGTCCCTAGTAGGAGGAGTGTGGTCTCCTGAGGGTTTTCAGCGGATACTACCCACAAAATCCCGCCAAGCTAGTGTCATAAGTTAACATTGATTCTACTCCTACAGTTTAGTATTTACATTAGAAATTCTATCATCCTAAGTTAGAAATATCCAACCCTTATTTTTCACACCTCCTATCTGTTTTAACTTTAGATCCTATACGTTCCAAAAAAGTTTAGAAAGATGTTGGTTCTCCTGAGTTTTCCTTCTAAAGTGCGGCCTCAAATCAGGGATTTTTATCAACTTTACAGAAAACACAAGTCTTATTCTTTATTTCTATCTCTTATCCAAACATCAATTGTATACCCCTACGTGTGTGTATATTTGCACCCCTACACTCAAGAATTCAATTCAAGCTATAATACCCTTGTCTTAATACCTAATACTACTTCTTTTCATTTAATGATGGACGGTGTTGCTCACACACCTTTCATGCGACTATTAATGCTTCTTGAGGCACTAACGGCCGATTACTGAATGTGTGAGCTTAAAGCGTAAATAGCAGTTTCCAGGTCTTGACTTTATTCTATTTTTCTTTTTCTTTTTCTTTTTCTTTTTCTTTTTCTTTTTCTTTTTCAAGACCGGATATATTTTTCAACATGCTCTTTTGGTGTTTAGCTTTAAATACCGTTTTTTCTTTCATACTAGGCTTTCAGGCAAGAGTATTTCAAGGTATCCTCTACTATCCCAAGTTTCAAGGTGCGTGTAAGTGCAGTTTGTAGGGTATATACTTTCTAAATTTGAACTCGAGAAAAGAAACTATTTTTCAGACTTATCCTTCAGTAAAGCATCAATACTTTCCCTTCATCTTGACTTAACTCAAGAACTGAACTCAAGATTACCTATTTCTCAAAAAAACTGTAAGGACGTATACTTACCAAAGTTAGACAGAATGAGGGTTATTTTTAGGGTTTTCAATCCCTAAGCCTAGAATTTAGTTATTTCTATTATATCAACTAAACTTTCGGAATAAAGATCTAAGTTACCCTATTAGCTAACTTGACGACAAAGTTTTTATATTTTTTGGAAAATTTTTAATTTTTGTGGGTTTTTAATAGGGTATGCAAATGCAAAATATACAAATGAATGCGAAGGAAGAAGGCTTACCGAGCACACCCCCAAACTTAAACTTGACAGTGCCCTCACTGTCAGGCTATACCAAGAGGGTCAAAATTGTCGGCGCTCCCCCTAAAAACAAATTATATACAAAAAGAAAAACCAAAAATATATACAAAAAAGGGGTTCCCCCCAAACTTAAGTAAAACAGTGTTTCCACTGTTAGGCGTTGAAGTTCAGGTTTAGGGGGGAAAGAACAGTATCAAGCTGTACAAGGCCTTACACAGGCCAAAAGTTAGTACCAACCATTGAAAGATCTTATCGTGATAAAGCAGTGGCTGGTGAAAGAAGGTGAAGAGGAAAGAAATGGAGAATACGCGAGACCGTATGCAGAGAGAAGCGGGATACGGTCTCGGTATATGAAGGGAAGAAGAATGGCGGAAGGGAAAAAGAAGTGGAATACGAACTTGAGGGAGGAAATGGAGTGAATAGATTAGCACAATTTGTGATGAGCGATGTGTAAACAGCGATTGTGCTAATCTATTAACCCGTCGAGAAATGGGGTCAAATCCCTCAAGATTCGTAAGAACCCATGGGTACGCCGAACTTGGTAAACCAGACACAGGAAGTGAAAATGGTACGGGTTCTTGCAAGGTCAGAACGATGGAAAGGATGGAGGGAAGTGGTTGAGGAAGGGTATCGGTTAAGGGTTCTGGAGGGTGTACACAGTCAGTGAAAGGAACAGGATGAATTGGAATATCCGACTCATCATCTAGAACTGTTTCATCCTCAAAAATATCCTCAAAATTCTCCTCAAAGTTAAGCTCATCCATGCATATTTCATCAAAGTCCAGACGCATATGTTGTTCCGGGAAAAACATTTAATGACTCGGGATGATGAATTGGAGAGAAAAACTCAGTCAAATCTACGGGTTCATCATCCAAAATAGTCCCAGCGTCAATATCCTTAATCAAGTGAAAGTCAATTTTCTCAGACACCTCATCAAAAGCATGGATTTCAATCAATTCAGGTTCTAAGATGGAGGTGTAGAGGTCAAAAGGATTGGGTGTGGTTTCACTTGGCAAGGTCCCTTCACAATTTGGCAAATCAAATACTACAATGTCGCACAACTCATTAAACATTCTATCTTCAACTGATAATTCATTTGGGACACTTGATAGATTTTCAACACAGGAGTTGTGGGATTCAATTTGAGACGGGTAGGTTTGATTTGGAAGGGTATACAGCTCACTTTCTCCACTCAAATTCACATCATGTCCTACCGCCTCTTCATACATTGGAAAATTTGGAGCTAGTTGAAAACTAGCTACCGGGTCACTAGGTTGTATGAGGGCGGCCATGGACGCATTCAAATCCATCATCTGTTGGCTTGACGCTACCCTAAAGTCTTCCAAGGACTGTTCTAGACTAGACATTGGTTGTGAAGGGGTTTCAGTAAAAGATTCAAAGTTGTTTGGATACTGAAAATTCCCAAATGGCGGTTCAGAAACAATGTCTAGGGAAGGTGAAAAAGTAGGGTAGGACTGGTAGGAATTGAATGGTTGGACATGGGTAGGATCAACATTTGGATAAGAAGGTGAATGAAATTGTTGATCCCAAGAATTTGAAGTGGTGACAGGAGTGAAAGATCGGCTACGAGATTGTTCAATACGTTCTGTAATAGACATAGGTCTTGGAGTTGCAACATGACTCGAAGAAGGGGTATCAACGTAAGAAGGGGTGAATGTTTGAAATGGTTGATACGAAGTTGATTGCGGAGTCAAATTGTTTGTCCTAGACGCGTCTATCCGATCTCTCAATGAAATTTTTGGCATGGATGGATCGTTCGAAGTTCGGCCAAAGCAAGAACCATAAGAAGTAATGTCTGGTTGGCGGTACCAAAGTTCGGCAAGAGTTTTTCGAGGTGGGGTACCCATGATATGAAGAGAGAGAAAGAAAGGTAGAGAAAAGAAGGGGAAAAAGAATGTGATTTTTTTTTTTATAGTTTATATATTAACAGAAGAATGAAATATACACACAAAAAGAATATGGACAAAAACAATCACGACACAAAAATACCACACACCTAATCGTTCTAGGGTTCACCTAGGTCAACTAGACCTGCTCCAGAACTTGATTGTCGAAGTAAAACTGTGTCGAGAAACGGGCTCAAGATACACTGATCACGAGGCCAGGTAAGTGCAGAGATAAGGGGAGGTTTTCCAACGCTGTCGCGAAGTTCCTTAATTAAATAACCCTTTCTCTTTTGGCGGTTGCGCCGTTAACACTTTCCTAGACACCCCGTAAACAATATACCGTTAAGCGAGGTTCTAAACACAGTTAACTTCTCCTAGTGAGCGCGAAGTCCTTAAGGCTTAAAGTCTAATTTCTTTTAAAATTTGTGCGGGTAAACGTTATGCTCAAGTTCGTGATTTGTGGGCTACGGAAAAGGTGATGAAATCATTTACCGTATGTTGTGGGGTTCGCTTGCCCTTAAGTCCGTATTAATGTATGCAATGCGCAATTCAATAAAAATTCTATAAAGAATCAAACAATCGTTTTTTAGTTTAAGCGCGGCACTGCAACAAATACGGGTTAGTCAAGTTTTAGCGTTTGCTAGCGAACTTGCAAAGAATCCTGCAAAGAATAGAATATTGGATGCGTCGGATTTGAGAAGAAGGTGTTTAAGAAATACGTACCGTTACATTTTTGGGTTAGGAAACCCCCGTTGAATCAAATCCGGTAAGCTTGGAAAGTTCGCTTGCGCGGGTCAAACTACCCGGATCTTTGGCACTGTACTTCGCAATCACCTTAGCCTTGAATGCACACTTTGCTCCTACAATCGCAGTTTGCAAATACGCAAAAATCTGCACACTTGCCCACAAAAATGATCAAAAATAACAAAAAGATTCTTTTTTTATATATATACAAAAAGAATATTAACCCGAATAACAAGAAAGAAAACACGCTACCGTCTCCCCGGCAACGGCGCCATTTGATTGAAAGAATTAAAGTTAACCGCAATCAAGACGGTGTCGCTATGCAGCTAGCCGGTTGAGCACGGGTCGATCCACAGGGAGATGGTTGTATTTACTTTCTTGTTTTAGACGAGTCAATAAAGAATTTGTGTGAGTTTGTTCAAGCTAACCTATGTGTATTTATTTGCAAGTATGAAGTTGTTAAGAAAATATACGAAAGTGTAAGCTAAAGATATCCGTACTCAAAACCTTTGAGCCGAGTCTTGACCGATTGAAGCTAGAGCAATCGGCAACAACGTGGATTAGGGGATTTAAGCGCGGTATTCGTGGAATCCGGCTTATTTACCCTTGTCCTTCCGTTCTTGTCTCTTGCTTTCGCCTCCGGCTAAACCGAACGCAACCGGTCGCGGTTAGGAATCACCGCTACCTTGTCAGGGTAGGGTGCCTAACGGAGCGCTTGCGTATGGTTCGGGCGGAGTTCAATGGAAAATAACGGGAAAAGGAAATGAGAAAAGAAAATCTTAACTTACAATACCGTATTTATTCTTAACAACGATAATCACATTCATTCACAAAAGGAACCAAAAAGAGAGCAAAAGAAAAGAACAAAGAAAAGAAAAGATTACAAGTAATTAAGTGCATGAATATAAATTGCAAGAAAGTAAAGCAAGATAATAATAAGCAAGTAATAAAAAGCGATAAAAAGAACAAGAAACTAGAACTCAAGACAAGTATGGGATCAATAGACAACCCTTAAACTTGCAAGCTCAATCAAGAGGTTGCAAGATCAAGAGAAGGGTAGAGAACGCATGTGAAATGAAGCGCTAATTCCA
Source organism: Agapanthus africanus (assembly GCA_030015575.1). Taxonomy (NCBI): domain Eukaryota; kingdom Viridiplantae; phylum Streptophyta; class Magnoliopsida; order Asparagales; family Amaryllidaceae; genus Agapanthus; species Agapanthus africanus. The sequence goes on along the minus strand of CM057338.1, from coordinate 828,415,192 downwards.
TAAGAAAATACGACCCTTGAGATCAATAACTAACCCTTTACCATTCAAGCTCAATGAAGAGGTTGAATGATCAAGAGAAAGCAAGAATCTCAAGGGGAAGAAGAAACAAAAGAGAATGATACAAAAAGCCCTCATCTTCATTGATCTCCCACTCAAAAAGCTCTCACTACAATTTTCATGGAAAAAGAATGAAGAAAAAGAAGAAAAAGACTAAATCCTAAAAAGAAAGAAGAACAAAGAATGAACCCTTAAGCTTGGCAAGTTCTGGGGTATTTATAGGAGGTGAACTGAAAACCTAGGGCAACAATCTGCCTCAATATGAAGTCCCCAAAATGCCCCCAAAATACGACAGAGAGAGGAGTCAACATGGCCGCGGATCCGCGGCCTAGACCCTCTATTGGCCGCGGATCCGCGGCCCTGTAGTGGAGTTGGGTTGTGGGCTTTTGTCGTTTTCCCTGGTTTCATGTTGTCTGCTATGTGGTATACGACTTTTCTCAGAAACTCTTCACAATTATTCCAGAATTTTAGTAGAACAAAAAGGTGATGTGATGTGGATCTTTTGCCATGATTTCCTCGAGCTCCGCGTAGATTTCTTGGATCTTGTGTTGACCTAGAGCTTTGTGCATGACATGACAATCGATTTTCCATCTTGTCCCTAAAACTGGTATGTGGCAACACACGGATAGAGAGCGGAGACCCGTGTTTTATCTGTTGTTGGCAGTAATCCGGAATTTGTCGTACTTTTCATGGATTTCACTGTTCAGAGCCGAGAACCTGTATTCTGCAAATATGTAGCAAACACTGATCAAAAGTACCTACCTATAAACACACGAGCGTAAGAATCGGCGGTATAAAATGCAGTATTCTGTTATGAACACTAACACGCCACAAAGGTTGTAGTCCGCCAACTCTAGTTTTCTAGCTTACTAGTTTAGTTGCAAATTTAGTATTTTGGTTTGATTCTTGGTTTGGATTTGCTAATGCTCTCTAGATTTTTAAAATTTCCGCTTCCACCGCACTTTAAACCCTACTAGAGGATCCTAGCAACCCAACATCGAAAGTTTGGAGTCGTCTCGAATGTGGCAGTAGTTTGGAGTCATTACGGACATAGTAGTAGTTTGGAGTCGTCACGGACATTGGTAGTAGTTTAAAGTTGTCTAGGACATTGGTAGTAGTTTAAGGTCGTATCGGACATTGGTAGTAGTTTAAGGTCGTCTCGGACATAGCAGTAGTAGGACATTGACTTTTATGTCATGATAGTTGTTTAAAAGCTGGTGATGGTTGACTAGCACGTCCGGTGAGGACTTGGTGAGAAAGGTGCATGTCGCAGGGTGTACACCTGGTGGGATAAAAAAGGAAAGTCGGCTTCTATGGCACGATGGTTGCCCGTGGATTGTATACGAAAAATTATTTCACTTGCCATAGGGCGGGACTCCATTTTAGGGACATAGTGGTCCATGGATCCAGTTTCGGGACTTAGGGGTCCATTTTTAGTTTAGGGTCATCTCGGACTAGGCGGTAGTTTGGAGTCGTTTCGGACGTGGTATTAGTTTAATGTCGTTTCGGACGCAGTATTAGTTTAAGGTCATTTCTGTAGCGTCTTGAAAAGTCGTTTTGGTGTTTTCCTGAAATTCGGTGAAAATTCGGTATTTTTCCGAAAACCGTCTTTCTTGTTATTTTGCAGTTTAGGGCTAATTATACCTTAAATGGATAGGTAATTACTTGTTTTTAGTAGCTAATGAGTTAATTATGAAATTTTGGTCATTTAAAATTTTTTCCCTATTTTTCAATTTTTTAATATTATTTTAAGCCGGTAAGAAAATACATTAAATTAGCAATAAATACAAATTTTTCCGGGCTAATTTTAATCTTTAAAATTATGATAATTAAAATCTAGTGGTAACATAAATTTTTAGTAATTTATTTTGAGTTTTAACAAATTTTTATGATTTGAAACGAATTTATTGAATTTTGAGCTAAAACTTGCAATTTTTGAGTTGTAGGGGGCCTTTTTGCATAAAATTTCTTTTGTAAAACCCCTCTCTATTTTCCCTCAGCCCTAGGACAGCCCAACCCTGACCAAGTCCAGAAATTTCTGGACTCTTTTCTTTAGTTGCTTTCTTGAGTTGATTTAAGGGTTTTTTTGGATTTATTTTAAATATTGTTAATAAAGTATGGTACTTTGTCTTTTGTGGACTTGACCATGACTTTCCCCACTTGCCCACACCCTCCCCCATTCCTCTTGCTGGCCGAACCTGCACACTCCTCTTCTTCATCTCTTTTCCCTTCATTTTTCTTCAATTTTCTTCAAAAAACCACATCAAAATCCACACTTTATTCAAAAATCCAAACAAAATCCTTATGCTATCATTTTCCTTAGCCATTCTTGCTTGAATCTTGGTGCTTGAGGCCATCATTTGGAGCAAAATCCATTCTTTCTAGATCTCAAGTGAGGTATAATTCTCATCAAAGTTACTTTCTTTTGTTGCTAAATTCCTTTAAATGCATGGTTTAATGTTAAAAGTTAACTAATTTCTAATCTAGTTTAAAAAAGAGTAGTTTATTTAACTAGGGTTTGAAAGCCATAATAGTTAATTAAGTTGTTTTATAGTTAATCTAGTGGTTAATTAACTAATCTATATAGTTACCTTGTTGATGTAGTCTTCAATTATGCTAATTTAGTTAAATTTAGAAGTGTGAAATTGTTGTTTTAGGATTTTCAAGAGAGGGTTTTTGTATGGAATTGGATTGTGAAACATGTTAATGAGTTGATTGGGTTTAGAAATCCATTATTAGGTTAATTAATTTACTTTGCTATCTAGTATTTTGCTAACCTAATCTAAGTGATTAATTTTCTTATGTGGGCTTTTGTTGTGTTAAATTAAGTTTTCAAGTGTGGAAATTGATTTGGAATGTGCTAGGTTATAAATTCAAGGAATGGTTGTTTATGGGAAATAGGATTTGGAATCATTACTATTGTGTTATAATTAGTGTTTGTAGATTGCTTGTAGTGTGCTTGGGTGAGTATGCTAAATTGTAGTCGTTTTGTCGCTAATCGGCGATTTTTGCACCGATTTTGGAATGCAAATGCTTACTAGTTTTGTATAAAAATTATGTGATGGATTATTTTTGATATCTTGATGATTGTAATGGCTTGTCCTACGACTTTTAGGATGCGTGAGTGCGGATTTTTGGGTAGTCGGGTTTTAGTTTTGCTGGGCGACCAAATCGGCGTTTTTTGGCAGTTTTTGCGATTTTCGCGTGTGTTCCGCGCACTTTGTGCACGTTGTACCTAGCTAGCGAACTTTAGTAGTTTCGTTGGGGTTTTGCGTCGTTCTTGATATGTAACCTTATGTTTGGTATTGATGTAAATTCCAGGTTCGGTCGCGGAGACGTCAGACGCGGCGCGAAAGGGAAAGGCGGTGATTGGACACAGCTAGCCAGGGATCCCGGTGAGTAGATGTAACATCTACGGGGGACTATCGTTGGATGGCGCAAGCCGCCCGATAGTTTTAGTAACTTACAAATCCTTAGTAATGTTAGTAATTAGGGGTGAAATACTTAACTGACTATTTTCTGTATCCATGCATTATATTGACATACCTATACGAAACCATTTCATAGGACACCTGCACCATTACCAGGGTTTTTATATGCAGCACGAGCACTATTCATGTTTACACACACACCCTGGTAATTGCCATGCCACCACACTAGATAACTTTTAAAAATGAAACCGTAGTATTTCTATTCATGTGCATGTACTTCATCATATTAATTGTTCATGCTTAATACATTAATCACACATCGCAACTTGATTATTGATATCATACGCATTCATTATCATTGATATATGCACTTATGAGGATTTCTTGAGATTTTATGATATTGCTGGATTTCGGGGGAAAGCCGCAAAATTTCTAAACTTATTATATTTTTTTAAAATATGTAAATTGCGGTTTTCTAGTGATGTAAGTGTCGTCCACCATGAGTTTGCTGTGGATTTGGAAATCCGTGTCGAGGAGTGGAGGAACCGGCACGGGTACATGGTGGGCCCGGTAAGGTACCCCGGGGCAAGAGGAATGTGGTGTTGACGTTGAGCCTGGCAGGGGACGGATTACCTACCGGTGACTGTTTGGGACGGCGGATATCCAGAGGATACCGACCGTGGCCGCTAGATGATGAGATATTAATATTTGAGATGGGTCAGCCGGACGGCTGAGGCCAGAGATACATTTATGAGATTTGAGACAGCTTTTGGGTGTCGTTGCTGGACACCGGTTCTCGTCGATTCTTTGAGTATTATGCTGGCATTCTAAAAGAGTTTCAAAAACAAAAAGAGATAAATGTTTCTTATATATACCTATTGAGACCTCAGATATTCATGTTGCATACATATTCGTACACTGATGTTGTATACACACCTGCTAGTGCATCCAGTCATACCTGTATTATAGATGCTAGGATGCTTGTGTGCATGCATACGATAGCCTTTGTAGATGTTATTTATTACTCACGAGTTGGCAACTCACCCCCGTTGTGCCACAGTCTTTTGCAGGTCCGCTCCGTCAGTTCAGTAGCGGCGGGCGCACTTGTCCTTTTGCCTCTTTTGCCTGAGTTCGAGATTTGCTCATAGGTGGGTTATGTTATTATTTTGTACCACCTTGTATATTCTTGTATCTAGTGTACTCCATCTACTGTTTCTACCAGATTTATTGTATATTGACCTAGAGATGAGACTGTGAGGTTTGGGGACTTTTATGCTGTATTTTGGGGTCGAGCTCACTTGAGTCGACATGATGTTTTCTTATGCTTTATTATGATTATTATGCTTGCTGTCATTTACATTGCGTGGGATTTGTGACCGCCTTGTGGCGAAGAGCTAGCTCCCGCTTGGGGATGCCCTATTTTGTTGGATTCATGTATATTTTTGTTGTACCCATTTTGGGGGCCAGTATTTACAAAGGAGACTCTGCCGAAATTTTCGGAAAAATTGGTATTGTTTTTAAAAAGGGTTGTACATGACTTATTTGATAACTCGCTTTCAATTGATTGGGTTTTCTTCACTCTTTTGCTTAATTGGTTTTGTTTTCTGGGCTTTGGCTTACTTATTTTACGGACGTCTTTAGACGTTTCATAAACTTAAGTGCCAGTCACGTTCCGTACCCTGCGGGTCGTGACAAAGTTGGTATCAGAGCGATAGGTTTTACCTTTGTGAGTGTAGGATGACCCTTGGTAGATGGAGTAAGTGACTTAAGCAGGGTAACGTAGCGTGCGTATGTCCGCGGCATACTTACGATACGGTACTCCGCCTAAGTGACTTTAGGATATACTTGCTTGAAAAATTCCTTCTTCAATTCCGTGTATCCTATGATCCTATTGCACTGTCCTTACTATCCGTTTTCCTGTAACAGCCACTATGCCGCCGAAGGCTACGAGGGCACAGAGGGCTGCCGCCAGAGACGAGATTCGAGCTGGCTCGTCCGAGACTAGGACTGAGCAGGGTGGTATGCCTACGCCACAGGGACAGACCGATCCACCTTCCCCAGGCCGTATGGATAGGCTCGAGACCGGTATGGAGGAGTTGCGACAGATGATGGGAGGCATGCAGGAGCTACGTCAGATGGTAGGATCCCTAGTTGCAGCCAGTCGTACACCGAGGCCGGATGACGTACCTACTACATCACAGACGACCATGATACCTGCTCCTACTACTACCACCGTGGCCATTCCGGTTTCACTACAGGATTTCATGAGGCTGAGACCTCCAGTATTCACCGACACCGAGGCAGCGGAGGACCCACAGACGTTCCTTGACAGTTTAGCCAGGATCTGCCGTTCGCTGAGATGTTCGGATGATCGATGGGTAGAGCTTGCGAGTTTCCGACTAGAGGGTCTCGCGCAGACATGGTGGGAGTCAGTCTTGAGAGGTCGAGCTGCAGGTCTACCGCCTATGACTTGGGCCGAGTTTACAGCTGTCTTTCTAGCCCGTTTCCTTCCAGAGAGCGTTCGTGACGCCAGAGCTCGTAGCTTCGAGGCCTTAGTCAAGACACCTGGGATGACGGTGTCTGAGTATGACATCCAGTTTACACAGTTATCCCGATATGCTCAGTATTTGGTGGATACCGAGGAGAAGATGGTGAAGAGGTTCGTACAGGGACTTGATGCCCAGCTATATCTTGCCATTGGCGCCCAGCACTACGACACTTATTCAGCTGCTATGGATACGGCATTGCGGATGGAGGCACGCATATCACGGACTTCGTCCGTTTCTGGGCCGAAGAGGATGCGCACCGATGTACCGTCTCAGAGGCAGCGCGCCAGATTCTTTCCGAGAGATAGGCCTGGCAGAGGATTTGGGCGGGGACAGTTATATGGTTCTTATCCCCAGGGGCAGCAGCCATCGCCAGGATGTTTTGGGTGCGGGAGTCTGCACCATCTTGTCAGAGACTGTCCGGTGAGACGACAGGGAGCAGCGACAGTTCCGCATGTGACCCTACCACCATCACCACCCCCTCCTCAGAGAGCCCTACTTCCTACCCCAGGCGATGCTCCACGCCAGTTAGGTGCACCCAGAGGCCGTGGACGCGGCGGTCTTGTTCAGAGAGGACGAGGAGGCAGAGGCCGAGGTCGAGGTCAGCCCGCTATCGGTGGAGGACAGGCCCAAGTATTTTCTTTGACACCGCAGGATGCGCAGGCATCCAATGCCGTTGTGACAGGTACCTTGCCAGTTTGTTCTTTCGACGCACGGGTATTATTCGACCCAGGTTCCACACATTCGTACGTCTCTACACACTTTGCACCGATGTTGGGCCGTGAGTCGTCGTCGTTAGATCAGCCGCTTGTTGTTAGTACTCCGGTAGGCGAGTCGTTTGTCGCTCGTTTTGTTTTTCGTTTGTGTTCCGTTCGTATCGGGGAGAGGGATTCATCAGTTGATTTGATACTCCTCGATATGTTGGACTTTGATGTGCTTCTGGGCATGGATTGGCTAGCCACTTGTTATGCTTCGGTGGACTGCCGTGAGAAGGCAGTCAGATTTAGCTTTCCGGGAGAGCCAGTCCTTGTTATTCAGGGAGACCGTAGTGTCGCCCTTCCCAGCTTAATTTCGTCTCTTCGCGCTGGTCAGCTCTTGCGGAAGGGATTTCAGGGATTCTTAGCGTTTGTTTGTGATACTCGAGCTGCAGAGGTTCCGTTAGACCGGGTCCCGGTAGTTTGTGAGTTCCCTGATGTTTTCCCTGATGAGCTACCTGGGCTACCGCCTGAGCGCGATGTTGAGTTCTGCATTGATTTGATTCCCGGCTCGGGGCCTATTTCTATACCGCCTTATCGGATGGCCCCGGCGGAGCTTCGAGAGCTGAAGGATCAGTTGCAGGATTTGTTAGATAAGGGGCTTATTCGACCTAGTGTTTCTCCGTGGGGTGCTCCGGTCCTGTTTGTCAAGAAGAAGGATGGAAGTTTGCGCTTATGTATCGACTACCGCCAGCTGAACAAAGTTACCGTTCGGAACAGATATCCGTTGCCGCGCATTGATGATTTGTTCGACCAGCTTCAGGGTGCGGGGTATTTTTCGAGGATCGACTTGCGATCAGGATACCATCAGCTGCGAGTTCGACAGGAGGATATACCGAGGACAGCTTTCCGCACGCGCTACGGCCACTACGAGTTTTTGGTGATGTCGTTCGGACTCACCAACGCCCCAGCAGCATTTATGGATTTGATGAACCGTACATTTAGGCCGTATCTTGACTTGTTCATCATCGTGTTTATCGACGATATCTTGGTGTACTCCCGGAGCAGAGAGGAGCACGAGCAGCACTTGCGGATTACGTTACAGACCCTGAGGGAGCACCAGCTGTTCGCAAAGTTCTCCAAGTGTGCATTCTGGCTGGACAGCGTCGGATTCTTGGGTCACGTGGTTACGAGAGACGGCATTTGTGTGGACCCGAAGAAGATTGAGGCTGTTCAGCAGTGGCCCCGACCTACCTCGGTTACTGAGATCCGTAGTTTTCTAGGCCTGGCGGGCTACTACAGGCGTTTTGTTCAGGACTTCTCCCGTATAGCTGCACCGTTGACCGGTTTGACCCGGAACGGAGTTCCTTTCGTCTGGACGGAGGAGTGCGAGCGCAGTTTTCAGCAGCTGCGGACATGTTTGACTACGGCGCCGGTATTATCTTTGCCTTCGGGATCAGGCGGATTTGTTGTCTACTGTGATGCTTCACGAGTGGGATTAGGATGCGTATTGATGCAGCATGGCCGGGTGATCGCTTATGCTTCTCGGCAGTTGAAGAAGCACGAACAGAACTACCCCACTCATGATTTGGAGATGGCTGCAGTGGTCTTTGCACTGAAGATTTGGCGACATTACCTATACGGCGAGTCGTGTCAGATATTCACCGATCACAAGAGCTTAAAGTACATATTTCAGCAGCGAGACCTGAACCTCAGACAGCGTCGTTGGATGGAGTTGGTGAAAGACTACGACTGTGAGATCTTATATCACCCCGGCAAGGCAAATGTGGTGGCAGATGCGTTGAGTAGGAGGCCCGGGGGTAGTCTATCCTTTTTGCGCACAGTGCAGAGGCAGTCGTCAGCAGATTGGCAGATGTTATGTGACAGCCGAGTGGAGTTCGAGTTCACTCAGACAGGGGGACAGCTCGCGCATGTTCGTGCACGCCCACAGTTGCTTGACCGTATATGTGAGGCACAGCGCAGTGACGACCGTTGCTCAGAGATCATGGCACAGATGGGACAGGGAAGATTTTCCGAGTTCGTGGTTGACGATCAGGGGATTTTACGATATGGATCTAGACTGTGCGTACCAGATGCTGATGGATTGCGGCGCGACATTCTTGAGGAGGCACACCGATCAGTGTATAGTGTCCACCCCGGTTCCACCAAGATGTACCATGATATGAGAGAGACCTACTGGTGAGACGGGATGAAGAGGGACATTGCGGAGTTCGTTTCGAGATGCCTGACTTGTCAGCAAGTCAAGGCCGAGCACCAGAGGCCCGCAGGAGAGCTACAGCCATTACCCATTCCAGAGTGGAAATGGGAACAGATTTCGATGGATTTCATTGTGGGTCTACCCAGGACCAGTCGAGGGTACGACTCCATCTGGGTGATCGTGGATAGATTGACGAAAGCGGCTCACTTCCTGCCAGTGAAGACGACTTTCAGCTTCGCTCAGTATGCTCAGCTCTATATTGACGAGATCGTGCGACTACATGGCGTACCGACTTGTATCGTGTCAGATCGAGGCACTCAGTTCACCAGCCGACTTTGGCAGAGACTTCAGGAGGCTTTGGGTACTCGTTTGAGCTTCAGCACAGCGTTTCATCCGCAGACAGACGGACAGTCAGAGCGGACCATTCAGACTCTCGAGGACATGCTCAGAGCGTGCGTTTTAGACTTTGGTGGTAGCTGGGATCGTCATTTACCTCTAGTGGAGTTCTCCTACAACAACAGCTTCCAGGATACTATTCAGATGGCACCTTTCGAGGCATTGTATGGGAGGAGATGCAGATCGCCCTTTTGTTGGACAGAGCTCAGCGAGAGCAGCATTTTGGGGCCGCAGCTTGTTGAGGAGACGACAGCGAAGGTACAGTTGATCCGAGACCGGATGAGGGCAGCTCAGAGCAGACAGAAATCGTATGCAGACAGGCGCCGTCGCAGATTAGAGTTCGCAGTTGGCGACCGTGTTTTTCTGAAAGTCTCTCCGATGAAGGGCGTGATGCGTTTTGGACGAAAGGGGAAGCTTAGCCCTAGATTCGTAGGTCCCTTCGAGATCCTCGAGCGTGTCGGCGCAGTTGCTTATCGTTTGGCTCTTCCTCCCAGCTTTCCCGATGTTCACCCCGTCTTCCATGTTTCGATGCTCCGCAAGTACCTTCACGACCCTTCGCATGCGATTCAGCACCCGACAGTCCAGCTAGAGCGTGACCTTTCTTTTGTAGAGCAGCCGGTGGCCATCCTGGATCGGCAGGTGAAGAAGTTGAGGTCGAAGATTATACCAACCGTCAAGGTCCTTTGGCGTAGCCCGAGCAGCGAGGAGGTTACCTGGGAGACCGAGGGCGAGATGAGGAAGAAATATCCCCATCTCTTTGAAGGTACGCGTAGCTATATTTTTAAATTCGGGGACCGAATTTCTTTAAGGGAGGAAGATTGTAGCGTCTTGAAAAGTCGTTTTGGTGTTTTCCTGAAATTCGGTGAAAATTCGGTATTTTTCCGAAAACCGTCTTTCTTGTTATTTTGCAGTTTAGGGCTAATTATACCTTAAATGGATAGGTAATTACTTGTTTTTAGTAGATAATGAGTTAATTATGAAATTTTGGTCATTTAAAAAAATTTCCCTATTTTTCAATTTTTTAATATTATTTTAAGCCGGTAAGAAAATACATTAAATTAGCAATAAATACAAATTTTTCCGGGCTAATTTTAATCTTTAAAATTATGATAATTAAAATCTAGTGGTAACATAAATTTTTAGTAATTTATTTTGAGTTTTAACAAATTTTTATGATTCGAAACGAATTTATTGAATTTTGAGCTAAAACTTGCAATTTTTGAGTTGTAGGGGGCCTTTTTGCATAAAATTTCTTTTGTAAAACCCCTCTCTCTTTTCCCTCAGCCCTAGGACAGCCCAACCCTGACCAAGTCCAGAAATTTCTGGCCTCTTTTCTTTAGTTGCTTTCTTGAGTTGATTAAAGGTGGGGAGAATGTCGGGACCCGGTTCTTGCTCACGGAGCAAAGTGCCACACGGAACAAAGTGCCACGCCAAGTGTCGTGTTAAGTGGGCGGGGGCCACCTCTTGAATCCGTGGGGGCCACCTCTTGAGTCCGTGGGACCCACTGTAGAACAATGGGGACTCTTCGGAATACATTCCGAAAGGGGGCAGATCTGTACTATAAATGGAATGATACCACTCTTCAATACAGAGGCGCCTTTTAAGTGAACCGGAACTTCAGGAGCTTGAGAACTCCGTTGTTAAGCGTGCTCGGGCCAGGGAAGTTCTGGGATGGGTGACCTCCTGGGAAGTGGCCCCTGGTCGGGTCCGGTTCGCTCTAAAGGGAAAAACCGTGCGGCTTCGGCCAAAGCGGACAATACTCTCTGTATTGGGGGTGGGGCGTGACAGAATGGTATCAGAGACTGGTCCCTCAATAGTAGGTTTGTGGTTCGAGGACGAACCATTGTTCAAAGGTGGGGAGAATGTCGGGACCCGGTTCTTGCTCACGGAGCAAAGTGCCACACGGAACAAAGTGCCACGCCAAGTGTCGTGTTAAGTGGGCGGGGGCCACCTCTTGAATCCGTGGGGGCCACCTCTTGAGTCCGTGGGACCCACTGTAGAACAATGGGGACTCTTCGGAATACATTCCGAAAGGGGGCAGATCTGTACTATAAATGGAATGATACCACTCTTCAATACAGAGGCGCCTTTTAAGTGAACCGGAACTTCAGGAGCTTGAGAACTCCGTAGTTAAGCGTGCTCGGGCCAGGGAAGTTCTGGGATGGGTGACCTCCTGGGAAGTGGCCCCTGGTCGGGTCCGGTTCGCTCTAAAGGGAAAAACCGTGCGGCTTCGGCCAAAGCGGACAATACTCTCTGTATTGGGGGTGGGGCGTGACAATTTCAGACCAAGCGAAGTATATAATCAGTGATATGGCGTATGACGACTTCTGTGTTACGATGGTAGCCCGTGGATGGTATATGGAAGGCTGATATATGGTAGCCTATCGTAAAGCAGGTTGGTGGTGGTTTTGATCACTTCTTGAAAGTGTTTATTAGCACCACCACTGGGTTTTACTAGTATCAAGCATGCCAATTTAAAAAAATTCGGGATGCTAATTAACACTAAACAAGATCTTAAACTAGATGATTAGGATTTTTGCTTGATATCAAGAAAACCACATAAAGAGAATGAGGCTACAACCTTTGTAGACCGTGTCCTTCTCTTCAAAAACTCCGTGTATTAGTCTACGCGACTCCACTAGGCTCCACTTGAAGTTGGATCGAGCTTCCTTTGTGTTCTTCGTGCCAAAGATGATCCACCCGAAGCTCCGCTAATCCAATCTACCTCTTCACTAAACTCTTTAGTGAAGGAAACACACTACACTTAAATGCTAATCAAGTGTAGGATGGTGAAGTAGGGGTTTTGTTTGCTCACTAGGGTTCTCACAAGCTCAAAGTTTCACAACTGATAAAAAGGATTGAGCTTGGAGGAGGTGAGGAAGATGAAGAAAGCTAGAGAGCAAGGAGCTCAAGTGAGGAAAAATAACTCAAGTAGTGAAGGCAAGTCAAGAATGGCTTGATCAAATGAACTCTATTATTGAAGCATGCAAAACATTTCAATAAAGAAATGAACCATACTTCAATAGTAAATCTAAACCATGCTTCACCCATTCCTTTAAAAGTCTCCTCATTTTCACCTCATTTTCTATTTTCTCAAAATAGAAAATCAACCATGCTTCATATATATATATATCACACACACACATATACATACATACATATATATATATATATATATATATATATATATATATATATATATATATATATATAAAGATAAGCAAATAATTAGTGAGCAATAATATTAGTTAATATATAATTACATCAAATATAAATATATATCATATTATTAAATCAACACTTGATTTAATAATCCGGTTATATCACATATAACCGACTAATATCATTTATCTGTATATCACATTATCAAATCAACACTTGATTCAATAATCCGGTTATATCACATATAACCTAACTGATATCAAATAACCGCCAGATTAGAATATGGTATTGTAGGGTTTCTTTAGCACCTCACCAAGGGTTTTGCAAGTATCATACACGCCATATTAAAATTTTATGAGGTGTTAAAAAAACAAACCTAGGAATCGAACTAGAATATTTAGGGTAATAAGTTCTAGTATCATATACTAGCTAGTGTCTAACACTAAGTGGTGAGAGATACAACCTTTGTAGATCTCCTTGCGACTCCTTGGATCTCCTAGGGTTTGAACGAGCTAGCTTGAATTTCCTCCACGTCCACAATGATCCACCCAGAGTACCTTTGCTCAAAACTCCTTGCTCTACTAGATCACAATGATGATGAAGTAAACTAACTACACCAATGGGCTAAACAAGTGTAGTGTGATGATATGGTTGTATTCTCATATAAAAACCCTTTCTTTCTTTTACCCTCACTCACTTAGAATTCTCAAGAGAGAGCTAGAGAGAGGAAGAAGAAGATGGCAACCCTTGAGCTCATTTCTTTTGGATGAAAAGATAATGATAATGATAATGAAAGAAAGATAAATATCTCATCTCAAACCATGGTCAATAAATATCTAGATATTTTAGAATGAGAGAAAAATAACAAATGAAAATGAAACCATGGTTTAAGCTAGGTCAAGTGAAGAATAGTCAACCATGATTTAAAATCAATTTTCTTTTTCTCATTCTAATATATAAATGTATTTACTTTCCATGTGAGTCTTATATTGCCATCTTTCTTGTATCATCAACCATGATACAAATGCATGTATGTATGTGTGTATGCACTTCAACATGTTTATATACATCCATGCATCCATCATAATTAAAAGGTTTATTTAAATGAGATAAAAGTCAATATTAAATCAACACTTGATTTAATAAACAGGTCATATCTCATACGACCCAACCAATAGTAAACGCCCGATTAAAACACGGCATCATATACACGTATTTAATCGAGCTTCCGCACATATCTCATATGTACACCACATCGTTTCGCCTGAGCCAGGAAACTCCTGTGTGGGACTGTGAGACTCGTCAATACGCCGGCAGTAGGTGATGATCACATCAAACACCCACAAGCCGCAAGCGGTCAGCTAAACGTAACGGCCACCTAGGTATTGAGCGATCAGAAGAAGAACAAGCGAACCTGTCAAAACTCCCATCGAGCCAACTGGCAACACTTACCGTACAGTCCGATCTCTTCGTCAGATATATTGCATATCGAGTCTAAGGATGGTAACGTCGACCCCAATAACTCAATAAGTCATGCCGGTATAAGATCTACAACATATCGAGAAACTACTGATAACACTTATCAGTAATATCTCAGCAGCCCTGGCCAGGGTCTTCCTATTATAGCCAATCGTACATAGCGCAAAATCAACCCCCAATACCGGGAGAGACGAAACCCCTCCTATCGCTTATCGCCTCTATGTGCCTCTGGACTATACCCAAAATCCACCTGTTTGTACGACTCAGTAGAGCCGTAGTAGGGTGGAGATCAAAGTACATTGGGAGGACACACAAGACTCTATGACGATCTCGGGTCTACAGACTAACATGTACCAGTGTCACCTGAGAACTGCTATCCGACGTATGATATAATACCACATAGGAGTTCTCGGCGAGTCCGTTCAGTGTACCCAGTCTCACTGAGCACCCGTATACAATCTTTGGTGTCACCACACCAGATGGATATGGGATCATCCATCGCCCATCATATGGAACAAGAACGGTATATGCTAGTCTACTCTGGAATATCGATGCCCTGTCTCGATATACCTATGACTAGGAACATTTCAAGGATATGCTTATAAATTACAGGTGTCCCACTAGTATGATCCACATCATAATCCCAGTAGTCAAGCAAATATCGTAAGGGCTTTATCAACATGTGTCAAATGAGTAAAAGCATGATCAAGTGAGCATATGATAAAGAGCAACCAAATAGCACACTATCATGTCGAGCAAGACTGTCCTCTGAATACACACACACACACACACACACACACACATCAGTACATACACTATCATATAATGGCCTCTAGGGCATACATATATCCAACAATTTCCCATTTGTACTAAGGCCAATTATTGGCGTATCTCATACCCAACATCTCAAAAAGTCGCTCATGCTGCGACTGTGGGAGGGCCTTGGTGAATGGATCCGCAGAGTTGTCCTTTGTATCTACTCTCTTAATCTCGATCTCGTGGCGATCAACTATCTCCCGGATCAAATGATATCGCCTTAGGATGTGTCTGGACTTCTGATGGAACCTGGGCTCTTTGGCCAACGCCATAGCCCCATTATTGTCACAATACAAAGGTATTGGATCAATAATGGTTGGAACTACTCCTAGCTCCGAGATGAACTTCCTCATCCAGACGGCTTCCTTGGCAGCATCATTTGCAGCAATGTACTCAGCTTCCATCGTTGAGTCTGCAACGGTATCCTGTTTGGAACTCTTCCAACTTATCGTCCCTCCATTGAGGGTAAATGCAAAACCTGAGATAGACTTGCTGTCATCCTTGCCATTTTGGAAGCTCGAATCGGTAAAGGCCTCCATTTGGAGATCCCCGTTACCATACACCAAGAACAATTCTTTAGTTCTTCGCAAGTACTTAAAAATGTTCTTCACAGCAGTCCAGTGATTCTCCCCTGGGTTTGCCTGATACCTGCTTACTACACTCAGAGCATAAGCTATATCAGGGCGTGTACACAACATCGCATACATTATTGATCCTACGGCCGAAGCATAGGGAATAATGCTCATGCAAGCTCTCTCTTCATCATAGTTTGGGCAATCTTCCTTGGAGAGAGTGACTCCATGGAAAGCGGGTAAGGCACCCCGCTTGGAGTATTCCATACTAAACCTCTTTAGGATGGTGTTGATGTACTTGGTTTGGGACAACCCCAATAACCGTTTGGATCTATCCCTATAGATCCATATGCCCAATATGTACGTAGAATCACCCAGTTCATTCATGGAGAACCTTTGTGATAAGAATGATTTGACCGACTGTAGCATAGGAATGTCATTTCCTATCAGAAGAATGTCATCTACGTACAATACGAGAAATGCGACAGTTCTCCCTACAGTCCTCTTATAAACACAAGGTTCATCTGGATTTTTGACAAAATCAAACTCTTTGATAACATCATCAAAATAGATGTTCTAACTCCGTGATGCCTTCTTTAATCCATAAATGGATTTAAGCAGCTTACATGCTTTCCCGCTGCTCCCACTGTCAATGAAGCCTTCTGGCTGATCCATATAAACGTATTCATCTAAATCACCATTTAGAAATGCGGATTTAACGTCCATCTGCCAGATTTCATAGTCGTAGTGAGCAGCAATAGCAAGTAGGATCCGAATGGATTTAAGCATGGCTACCGGAGAGAAAGTCTCGTCATAGTCCAAACCTGGTCATTGACGAAAGCCTTTCGCTATCAACCTTGCCTTATAGGTCTCTACCTGTCCATCTACACCGATCTTTCTTTTAAAGAATCATTTGCAGCCTACGGGTTTTATCCCAGAGGGTACATCCTCCAAAGTCCAGACTTTGTTGGTGTACATGGACTCCATTTCGGATCTCATGGCATCTAGCCACTTCATAGAGTCACCACTCGTGATAGCTTACTGAAAACTGGTAGGGTCATCATCATCCATGATGCAATCTTCTCTATCACCATCAATGAGAAAACCGTAGTATCTCTCCGGTGGGCGAGAAGTCCTACCAGATCTACGGAGTGGCTGAGGTTCATAAGATTCTGTTGCAACTTCAGGTTCAACGAAGTCGTCATTTGTAACTTGTGTCTCTAGAACCTCTTCTAGATCTACCACATTATCATCAGCATCATTTGAAAAAATCTCATTTTCTAAAAATGTGGCATACTGAGAAACAAATACCTTTTGTTCTTCCTTGTGGTAGAATAGATACCCAAACGAATGTTTTGGATATCCCACAAATCTACATTTGACCGATCGTGTCTCGAGTTTGTCTGGATTCTTCTTTTTGACAAAAGCCGGACAACCCCAAATCTTAACCCGTTTAAGAGATGGTCTCTTCCCATGCCATATCTCATATGAAGTGATAGACACAGTCTTGGTTGGAATTTTGTTCAACAGAAAAGCTGCAGTCTCCAATGCATGCCCCCAAAAGGAGAGGGGTAACTCAGAATCACTCATCATAGATCGTACCATATCTAATAGGGTACGATTTCGCCGCTCTGACACACCGTTGTGCTGTGGTGTGTAAGGGGGAGTGAGCTGAGAGAGAATCCCATTCTCTTTTAGGAAGTCTAAGAACTCAGTACTTAAGTACTCTCCACCTCGATCTGATCGAAGTATCTTGATTCTCATTCCTGTTTGTTTTCTACTTTAAGTTTGAACTCCTTGAATTTCTCGAAAGCTTCAGACTTATGCTTATCAAAAACACATGGCCGAATCTTGAGAAATCCTCAGTAAAAGTTATGAAGTAAGAAAAACCGCCTCTTGCATGTGTAGACATTGGACCACATACATCACTATGTATGAGGTCTAAGAGCTCAGTAGCTCTTTCTCCGTGTCTAGTAAACGGAGTTTTGGTCATTTTACCTTTGATACAAGACTGGCAAGTCGCATAAGATTTATACTCAAAAGAATTTAAATATCCATCTTTATGAAGCTTGTTTAGTCTTGTTTCATTAATATGACCAAGTCTACAATGCCAAAGAAAAGCTTCATTTATATCTGAAAATTTTCTTTTACTTGTATGTTGAATGTTGAAAACTGTGTGTTGATTAAGGACGTATATCCCGTTATTAAGTGTACCACAACCAATCAACTTTTGATTAAATCTAATGTTCATAACATTGTGTTGCACAGCAAAATGATATCCTTCATTGTCTAACAAAGAAACATATATAATATTACAAAGCATACTTGGTACAAAATAACATGGGTTCAAAACCAATATACAACCCGACGACAACCCTAGGTGATACTCTCCCACTGAAACCGCATGTACATTGGAACCATTTCCAACCTGGAGAGTATGATCACCTTTCTTCAAAACTCTGCTATTTCTCAACGCCTGCACAGAATTGCAAATATGAGAACCCGAACCGGTATCTAATACCCAGGAAGTAGAGTTAATAGAAAAAGAGTTTTCAATCACTAACACACCTGAAGCTGAAGCATCACCATGCTTCTTTTTCTTGAGTTCAAGGTACTCAGTACAGTTCCGCTTCCAGTGTCCCGTCTTCTTGCAGTGAAAACATTCTCCCTTCCCTGACTCCGCAGCTTTGGATTTGTCTTTCCCCTTCGCCTTCTTTATTCCTCCTCTCGGTTTGGTGAATTTCTTCTTATTCTTTCTCTTGGCCTTGGCTTTTGGGAAGGAAGAGGAAGATTGTCCAACAAGCATAGAGGGGGACTTCGCTTTCAGCGTGCTCTCCGCACTCTTCAACATATTGAGAAGTTCAGGTAGTGATTTCTCCATGTCATGCATGTTGAAGTTCACTATGAATGGAGCAAAGGCAGAGGGAAGAGATTGTAGAACAATATCAGTATATTGTTCGTTATCCATTGTCCAACCGAGGTCCTCAAGCTCTTCTATAAGAGCTATCATCTTCAAAACGTGATCGCCTACTGATGTGCCAGGAGCCATTCGCATCTGAAACAACTTTCGAGATGCTTCGTATCTCAGGATTCGAGATTGCTCCCCATACAACTCTTTTGTATGGAAAAAGATGGATTGAACATCTATCTGCTCGTGTTGCTTTTGATGTGTTTTGTCCATCGATGCAAGCGCGAGGCATTTGGCAGTAGCACAGTCAATATCCCATGTTTTGCGGATTTCCTTATCCGCAGTAGAAGATTTAGGGCGTGGGACGGGCGGGGCTTTGGCAGTGAGGACATATGATACTTTATCATATGTGAGAGCAATATTAATGTTCCTCAGCCAGTCTTTGTAGTTGGGTCCGGTCAGCTTGTTTTTATCCAGTAGAAGCTTAAGGCTTGTCATAGGTATCTGCCATTAAGAGAGAGAAAAGAATACACTCAGCGAAAGCTCTTGCAAAGATCAGATTGGTTATTATCTTGTCTAATCGATGTCTCCCACTGTTTTTATCAAATTTTCTTTAAAACCTTTTAAAAAGAAAACTAGCCGGGATTAATTACATTCTACAACTTCGCTAACCGTTCAGCTAGGCCAGTGCCGGTACTTTGAGGGAGGTTCCCCATGCTTTCGCACGGACCTAATTAGAACAAACCTCGTTTTCCCAGAGGCGTAGCCCCGTTGACACCTTTCTAGACACCCGATGGGTTAGCTAATTGTAAAGTGCAAAACTCTCCCGGGAGCAACTCTTGCTCATAGTGGGATCGAGATCCTACTATCATATAGAAGGTATGCAATCTCATTGCAAATTTCAACTCTTGAAACTCCCGATATTGTTTTTACCCCTAGCACTCATGAGCTTAACTATGGTCAACATATCATAAGTACTAGTCAAGTTCTTCCCGTCATTTCGTGATTAACTAGATCCACCCACATGACCCTTAATTAAAATCAACATAATCATATGAATGTCCTAACTAATCCGCATCATATGCGGTGTAGGAAGACATCACTTAGCTACCGTACACTGCGCCTTAACTAAAGTCAAAATACACAGCACGAATACTAAGTACTCCACTTCCTAAAATGACGGAAGGTTGCAGATAGTTTTTAAGAAAACTTTTAACGCTTTGAACCTGATATCGTTGTAGAATCTAATGGGTTTAATAGGAGAGGCTTAAGCTCCGCATTTTGAAAACTTGCTTTTTCATAAAAAGCCGAGTGTGTTTCAAATCCGATTCTACAACATCCTTTTAGGTTCATTTTTCTTTACATTAATCTCATTAATGTAGTACCATCATTTAAGTCCTAAATCCATCACAGAAAAAAAACGAAAATAGAACGTACGCTTATGCCATTCGTATTCGTCACGGTGTCCCGTTATGCACCGTTAGGTTACTTAACTAACGGCATAGCGGGGCGGGACTAGCGCGGATATAAAACATAAGAAACGTTTATTATATATCATATATATAATACCATTCATTTCAACATGTAAAGTGATCACATCACAGAACAAACACAGCAGAAGCACATATGAAAATATAGGATATCTAGGAGGTCCGTATTTAGTATTTAGCCATCAATAGAAAATACGGATTCCACGGTAGTGATGAATGGCCAAGCCCACACCCCTAGATCCCTATGAGAGCGGCAAGTGACCCTACCAATTCTAGGGTTTAGGAGACCCGGTCTCGACTCCTCGAGATGGCCTCCCACTGAACCCTAGAACCCGGTCACTTGTGCTCCCCTTCTTAGGTCTATCCTAATGCGGAAAAGTAAATAATATACAACAATGGTGACATCATCCTCAACCCGGAAGTGCCCCAAATAAAAGAATATTACATACAATTGAATTTTACAGGAATGAAAATAAAAAACTCTCATCTCACATAAGTCCCCCGGCCATTCAATCACGACGATCCTGTACAACATATCTCAGCAACACATAACATCACATGTCATCAACGTAAGCAAGTATGCGTATCCCAATTGTCGTTGATGTATAGCAACGAAACCGACGATACATCACATACTACACTTACGGTCGCAGAAAGAAATTGAAAAACAATCACATTAATATATATCATGACGATGTTAAACGTTTCGATCAAATCAATAAACACCCACAACTTACCCCGAGAGCTCAACACTTGAGCGAAGTTGAAAGTACTCAAAAGACGTGCCGCAGTGTCTATGGTCCAGCCGTAGAAGGGGTTAACCAACGTCTCACCTATGACACCACGGAACAACGACAAACCCTAAGGTTCGATCGCGGTTCCGTGGGCATAGAATCGAGTTAAGCTTATTATGTTCTTCTAGAGGGTCCATAGGAATACTTGCACCATCATTCAATACAATCAACTTGGAAAATTACAACACTTGAAAATTTCAGAGGGGGTGATAATGTGGGGTTTGAAAATCTGTTCGAACTGTTAAACATCGTCAAAGCTACCAATACAATGTTAAAATTTACGACTACGAAATACAACAAATTAGCCCATAAGCACAATTATCATCACATGAAAAATTAGGCTTAGCAAACAATACCTGAAACCCCATGTCACGACCCGAAAGAGCACGCGACTGGCCCTTGAACCATATGAAGTCTATAGGACTTCATCTGATCCAAGTAAGCCAAAAGCCCAGAAATCTAAAACCATTTTAGAGTAAATAAAGAAAACTGGTTTTAAAGAAGCGAAGGAAAACATGTTTGAAGTCAAGGTTTTTAAATAACTAAGCCGAATGTGCATTTTTAAAATGTAAAGTCTTTTCTAAAAATTCCGGCAGAGTTTCTTTTGTAAAAACTGGCCCCGAATGGGGTACAACAAGAATAACAATATATGCAATGATAAAAGGCATCCCCAAGTGGGAGCTAGCTCTTCGTCAATTGACGGTCACAACCACGCAAGCAATATAGTATACAACGCCGAAAGGCGAGGGTCAAATCCAAAAGAAACTCAATAAGCATGAAAACCGCAATACTACTAAGCGCGACTCTAAGGTCGAATAATACAACACTAATGTCTAAGTCTGAAACAATATACAAGTTTTGGTTGATGGAAATTCTAGATACAATGAATAATACAAGTACAATGGTGGTTCTTGATGCAAAAGAATCCACCTACCAAATGCAATTCACCCGCAAGGAAGCAGTGTGCCAGAAATGCCGCAAAGAAACCTGTACGGCAAAACCTGCAAGAACTGTGGCACAACGGGGGTGAGTTGCCAACTCGTGAATAGAGAATATCTACAAGCAGAAACCGAATGCAAGACATAATCCTAGGTCAACAATCAGTATAATATAAACCACAAGAGTACATCTGAAGCATGATAAGGCGGCAATGTAACATCTAAACACGTATGTAGTGCCAAGTACTCAGGTAATAACATGTCATCAGTATAAGGTATGTCTGCATGAAGTAAATATGAAGAAGTATCAAATGGATATCAATACACATATATTAGCGTCCCATACCACTAATATTGGTGTAAGGGTATATATAACAGCGCCCTCATACTCTGTTATATATACAAATGAAGTATGATCAATGTAAATCCAGTCTGTATGTGATCAAGTCTGTATAAACGTGGAACCCGTCCACCCATCACCCAATGACAATAAGCATCATGTATGCAAATATGAGGATATAAACAAAATCATGGAAAAACATCATGAAACCCGTGCCTAGCATCGACACGTAAATCCTCGTCCATATGGGGCTCCGTCTGCGGTATCGGCCCTCGGCCCTGGCAGTACGGGTCATCCCATGTCCTCATCCATATGGGGCTCCGTCTGCGGTATCGGCCCTCGGCCCCGGCAGTACGGGTCATCCCATGCCCATCTCTCAACTCCGGTCGGTATCCTCCGGATATCCGCCGAGCTCAAATACAATCACCGGTAGGTAGTAGTCCCTCTGTCAGGCTCACCGTCTACTACACAGCGAAACCGTTCTCGCCCCGGGGTACCATACCGGGTCCACCATGTACCCGCAATCGGCCTCATCCGCCTCCTCGAATCGGGTTTCACATGTCGCTCTCAGCACCGAGAAAACACATGGTGGACGCACTGAAATATCATATCAAGGGTAACCGGGTTTTTAACACAATTATATATTCTCTTTTGAAATACCCACGGTTCCCAAATCCAGAAATATCATGGAAACAACATATCTCAATGCGTATAATCAAAACATGATGTATGCGACATGTAAGAAAGGTAAGCATATCATAAGTCATGCAACATGGAATAGTAATGTGCACATGTCGAGGGAAACCGTTCTTTTAAAACGAATCAGTTTTGAAGAACATCATGCGGTTCCCAAATCTCTAATCAAGTCAGAATCATCTATGTTTTGTGTACAGGTATAAGTGTACAATATGCCATGCAAGAATCATATCATGAATGCAACAGTACTACAGTGTAGTGGCATGGCAATTATCGATGATGAAGTGTGTGAGCCGGCAAATAGTGTACGTGGAACATACGCATCATCGATAATGGTGCTGGTGCCCTAACAGCATGATAACAATATAGAAATAAACGTATACAAGCAATGCGGATAGCATGAATATGCGGAAATCAAATAATCAACACCATAGTGAAGAAACTATATCAATATTTATATGTCATGCAGTTATGCCTTTTGAAATAGGTATGACTCGGGTCTAGTCTAACATCTACTATGCAAACTACTGATCTAAGTATCAAGCCAATCGGGAGGGATATGGAAACCACCTAAATCTGAGTCGATATATATATAGATATAATAGTCGGTGATCCCGCCTCAATAGTATCGCGTACGATACAGTATATCATATGACATCCTCAAGTCATGAGTGCGGATCTATCATCAATGTAAAGCTCGTACGGTAAATCGTCGTACGGCATCCCAAAAGCTGGGTACGGGTCAATATCACACTAGCTCATCACCTCTCAGGTATCACTATCATCTATCACATAATCTGGGGTACTGATCTAAGTCTAGTACAACTGATACCATCAATATACTGCGTGTGCAAGCACACGTCCCAAGGCCCGCTAGAGATCACGTATCGTATCCCAAATACGAATCACATCAAATCACCGATCTTGCGGCACAAAGCCCAACATCATCGACTCATCTCCAATGTCATCCAATATCATCAACACAGTGCAAGTATAATGAATATGCAAGGGTGTGCGTATAGGTGTAAATCTATTCTAGGGTTCGCGACTATGAACTACACTAGTCACTTCTAACCCTACACTATCCATAGTACACCTAATCTATCATATCCACGACACACTATAACCATCAAGCATAATATATAGTATACTAACTACGGACTGCGGGGGTGCTATACGCCATCCACCCGACTTCCCCCAGTAGATATAATCTACTCACCTTGCGTCTCCATCCTTCGATGTCACCACGCGCTTGCTTGTCGTCCCGTAGTCTTCATGGGGTACCTACACATCAAAGTGTCGTATATGCGCATTAAAACCAAACCAAAGCTAAAACGGCACACGAAACCCAAAACGATACGATAAGAGGCCTATAGGTTAGAACCTATGGCACGCCTTCAAAACCATCAATAAACCCTCTATATCGTCGTATAAACGCCAAATAGTCGAGGTAAAACACAATACACAATTGCAGAATCAAAAATACGGAATACGGAAACACGAATCCAAAACAGCAACTTAGGAAATATGTTCCAGATTTCACCCTAGGTCCAATTTGACAAATCTATATATACCAGGGGTCTAACATAAACATGAAGGAGCTACAGAACCAACACGAGCCAAAATGGTGGGACCCAGGCCGCAATTGGCGGCCAAAGTGAATAAATTGGCGGCCTGGAAAGGGAATTGGGGGTTAGGGCTTTGGTGGTAGCTTCCTGGGTGCCTGCACATATCTCTGTAAACTCAATTTTATTTTCAGAGTCTTGGGGTAAAAGCAGATTCAATATACACTACACAGATTTCATAAATTCCCCGATATCGGTTTCAAAAATCCGTATTCTGTGTTTAAGTTTCAGGTTAGGGTCTCAATTCGTGCACTAGGGTGTTAGTACAACCTCTACTGAGCTCAATTTCACAATACAACCCAAGTTTCCCTCAAACCCTAACTAGGTTTTACCTCAAGTCACCAAAATCACACAATATCGGTTCAATCATAACATGGGGGTAAAGGAAATACTAAAACTAAGCTAAGGGTTCAGTAAATACCTCATTTGGCAACTCAAGAAAATTCTTGAGTTGCCCCTAGTGGCCAAAATCCTTGCTTCTTTAGCTCCAAGTGTAGATCTAGGGATTGTGCACACTTTTAATGAAATGAGTGTGTGGTTTTGGTGTAGTTTTAGAGGTGTTTTAAGGGGTTGAAGAGGGGAGGGAGATGAAGTGCAGGAGCAGGAGCAGCAGCAGTAGAAGGAGGGAGAGGGAGGGAAATGAGGGGAAAAATGGCTAAGGGTTTTGGTCAAATGAAGCCCATACCTCACTCTCTCACCTACCCTCAATTCTTTATTCCCTTCTCTCTTCTTTTCCATATTTTCTTTTCTTTTAAAACTCTTCTCACTCAAATAGTAACCCCAAAACAACCATGGCAATAAAAATGTAACACAAGTGTGAAAAAGTGATATGTGCATGTTTTGCACAAAAATACTAAAACCCGATTAGCGATTTTTTTTAATCACGATTAGCACTAAATTAGCATATAACAAATCAATTAGACTTAGAAATGGCATAATTCTCTAATTTACCCTATTTTAGAATTTTCCATAATTTTTCTAACATTTTTCCTATTTATTTGTATTTAATAATACCAAAATATTAAAATATTCAATAAAATAATATTAAATTATTAAAAAATCCCAAAAATTAATATTTTATCTTTTTGAAATGTTACACCCCAAATCCTACACACCAGAGCACACACGCAAAACGAGGCAAAAAGGACTTCTTGGGGCCGGCCTGCTCGGATTTTGGGGCCTTGTGCTCGGCCAAAATCCGGTAGGTTGGCTCTAATTTTCTTGTGTGCTCTAGTTGTATCTCATACAAGCTT
The DNA here is from genome assembly GCA_030015575.1 of Agapanthus africanus. Taxonomy (NCBI): domain Eukaryota; kingdom Viridiplantae; phylum Streptophyta; class Magnoliopsida; order Asparagales; family Amaryllidaceae; genus Agapanthus; species Agapanthus africanus. The sequence goes on along the minus strand of CM057338.1, from coordinate 828,389,776 downwards.
CTGCAATTGTTTAAATAATTTTTCCAGATCGTTTAAAATTCGACAGAGAGCAGAACTTGGGTTTCCAGAAATCCGTGTTTTCCGTATTTGTTTCGTTTTTGTAATATCTAACATCGTCTAAAATTCTAGCCTGGCTCTGATACCACTGTAGGGTTTCTTTAGCACCTCACCAAGGGTTTTGCAAGCATCACGCATGCCATATTAAAATTTTATGAGGTGTTAAACAAACAAACCTAGGAATCGAACTAGAATATTTAGAGTAACAAGTTCTAGTATCATATACTAGCTAGTGTCTAACACTAAGTGGGGAGAGATACAACCTTTGTAGACCTCCTTGCGACTCCTTGGATCTCCTAGGGTTTGAACAAGCTAGTTTGAACTTCCTCCACGTCCACGATGATCCACCCGGAGTACCATTGTTCAAAACTCCTTGCTCCACTAGATCACAATGATGATGAAGCAAACAAACTACACCAATGGGCTAAACAAGTGTAGTGTGATGATATGGTTATGTTCTCATTTAAAAACCCTTTCTTTCTTTTACCCTCACTCACTTAGAATTCTCAAGAGAGAGCTAGAGAGAGGAAGAAGAAAATGGCAACCCTTGAGCTCATTTCTTTTGGATGAAAAGATAATGATAATGATAATGAGAGAAAGATAAATATCAAGATAAATATCTCATCTCAAACCATGGTCAATAAATATCTAGATATTTTAGAATGAGAGAAAAATAACAAATGAAAATGAAACCAAGGTTTAAGCTAGGTTAAGTGAAGAATAGTCAACCATGATTTAAAATCAATCTTCTTTTTCTCATTCTAATATATAAATGTATTTACTTTCCATGTGAGTCTTATATTGCCATCTTTTTTGTATCATCAACCATGATACAAATGCATGTATGTATGTGTGTATGCACATCAACATGTACATATACATCCATGCATCCATCATAAAGAAAAGGTTTATTTAAATGAGATAAAAGTCAATATTAAATCAACTCTTGATTTAATAAACCGGTCATATCTCATACGACCCGACCAATAGTAAACGCCCGATTAAAACACGGCATCATATACACGTATTCAATCGAGCTTCCGCACATATCTCATATGCACACCACATCGTTTCGCCTGAGCCAGGAAACTCCTGTGTGGGACTCTGAGACTCGTCAATACGCCGGCAGTAGGTGATAATCACATCAAACACCCACAAGCCGCAAGCAGTCAGCTAAATGTAACGGCCACCCGGGTATTGAGCGATCAGAAGAAGAACAAGCGAACCTGTCAAAACTCCTGTCGAGCCAACTGGCAACACTTACCGTACAGTCCGATCTCTTCATCAGATATGTTACATATCGAGTCTAGGGATGGTAACGTCGACCCCAATAACTCAATAAGTCTTACCGGTATAAGGTCTACAACAGATCGAGAAACTACTGATAACACTTATCAGTTATATCTCAGCAGCCCTGGCTAGGGACTTCCTGTTATAGCCAATCGTTCATAGCGCAACATCAACCCCCAATACCGGGAGAGACGAAACCTCTCCTATCGCTCATCACCTCCATGTTCCTCTGGACTGTACCCAAAATCCACCTGTTTGTACGACTCAGTAGAGCTGTAGTAGGGTGGAGATCAAAGTACAGTAGGAGGACACATAAGACTCTATAACGATCTCGGGTCTACAGACTAACCTGTACCAGTGTTACCTGAGAACTGCTATCCGACGTATGATATAATACCACATAGGAGTTCTCAGCGAGTCCATTCAGTGTACCCAATCTCACTGAGCACCCGTATACAATCTTTGGTGTCACCACACCAGATGGATATGGGATCATCCATCGCCCAACATATGGAACAAGAACGGTATACGCTAGTCTACTCTGGAATATCGATGCCCTGTCTCGATATACCTACGACTAGGAACATTTCAAGGATATGCTTATAAACTACAGGTGTCCCACTAGTATGATCCACATCATAATCTCAGTAGTCAAGAAAATATCCTAAGGGCTTTATCAACATGTGTCAAATGAGTAAATGCATGATCAAGTGAACATATGATAATAGCAACCAAATAGCATACTATCATGTCGAGCAAGACTGTCCTCTGAATACACACACACACACACACCAGTACATACACTATCATATAATGGCCTCTAGGACATACATATATCCAACAGGTATCACATACTCGTATTTAATCAGGCCCCCGCACATATCAGCATATGTGCCCTACTTTGTTTCACTTGAACTAGGAAACTTCTGTGTGGGACTCTAAAGACTCATCAATACGCCAGCAGTAGGTAATGATCACATCAGTTACCCACAAGCCGTCAGCGGTACTAGCTGGACGTAACGGCTACCCAGGTATTTAGCGATTAGAAGATCAACAAGCAAGTTTGTCCAAACTCCCATGAAACCTATAGGTAACATTTACCATACAGTCTGGTCTATTCGTCCGATATGTCGCATATCGAGTCTGGGGGTGGAATCGTCAGACCCCAATAACTTGATAAGTCATGCCGATGTGTGTCCTATAACGGTATGAGAAACTACTGATAACTCTTACCGGTAAATCTCATTATCAGCCCTGGCCAGGGACTTCATGTTATAAACAATCGAGCATAGCGCAACATCAACTCCCTATACCTGGAGAGACGAAACCCTTCCTATCGCTCATTGCTTCCATGTGACTCGGGACTGTACCCAAAATCCACCTGTTTGCACGACTCCTTTGAGCCGTGGTAGGGAGGGAATCAAAGCACAGTGGGAACCACACAAGACTCTATAAAGATCTCGGGTCTATAGACTAACCAGTACCAGTGTCACCAGAGAACTGCTATCTGACGATAGGTATAGTACCATCTAGGAGTTCTCGGCGAGTCCTGTTCGGTGTACCCATTCTCTAATGAGCACTGTGTACAATATTTGATGTCAAATACTAATGGATATGGGATCAACCCTTGCCCCCTACAGGATCAAGAAACGTACATACTAGTCTACTTTGGAATATCGATGCCCTGTCTCGATACTCCCTCGACTAGGAACCGTTAAAGGATTTTCTTGTAGACTACACAAGTCCCAGTAGTATGATCTGCATCATAGTCCTGGTAGTCAAGCAAACATCCTAAGGGCTTTATCAACATTTATCAGAGAGACAGTATAATATTACAAATGTACATGTTAAGATAAAGAGCAACCATATATCATATTATAATGTCGAGCAAGAAAGTTCTTTATATATATGTCCAAGCATCCACTATAATATACATCAATGTACAATAATGGCCTCTAGGGCATAGATATCCTTAACAATCTCCCACTTGCACTAAGGCCATGTGTTGTAGTATCTCATACCCAACATCCTAAATAGTCTCTCGAATCGCGTCTGGGGGCCTTTGTGAGTGGATCCGCTGTATTATTCTCCGTGTCAGCTCTCCTGACCTCGGTCTCTCGGCGATCAACTATCTCCCGGATCAGATGATACCGCTTAAGAATATGTCTGGATCGCTGATGGGACTAGGGTTCCTTGGCTAAAGCCACAGCTCCATTGTTATCACAATACACAGGTATTGGATACTCAATGGTTGGAACCACACCAAGTTCAGTAATGAACTTCTTCATCCAGACAGCCTCTTTGGCAGCATCGTTGGCAGTGATGTATTCAGCCTCCATTGTCGAGTCTGCTACGGTATCTTGCTTGGAACTCTTCCAAAATACCGCCCCTTCATTGAGGGTGAAGACAAAATTCGTGACCGACTTACTGTCGTCCTTATCACTCTGGAAGCTCGAATCGGTAAAGCGCCACCTGCAGTTCACCGTTACCATACACCAAGAACATTTCTTTAGTCCTTCTCAAGTACTTAAGAATGTTCTTCACAGCTGTCCAGTGTTTCTTCCCTGGATCTGATTGATACCTACTGACTACACCTAGCGAGTAAGCTACATCTGGTCTGGTACATAACATCACATACATGATAGACCCGACTGCCGAAGCATAGGGTATCCGTTGCATGCGAGAGCTCTCCAAATCAGTCTTAGGAGACATCTCTTTGGAGAGAGCGATTCCTAAATTAGCGGGTAAATTACCATGCTTAAAATATTCCATACTAAACCTCTTTAGTATGGTGTCTATGTACCTGAATTGGGACAATCCCAATATCCGTCTAGATCTATCTCTTTAGATCTTTATCCCTACAATGTAGGAGGTATCACCTAGATCTTTCATGGAGAACTATTGTGATAAGAAGTGCTTGACCGAGTGCAGTATAGGAACATCATTTCCTATCAAGAGTATGTCATCCACGTACAATACGAGGAAGACAACCTTACTCTCCACTACCTTCTAATATATACATGGTTTATCTATATTTTTGATGAATTCAAACTCTTTGATAGTTTCATCAAAATAGATGTTCCAGCTCCGCGATACCTGCTTTAATCCGTAGATAGATTTAAGCAGCTTGCACACCTTTCCGCTGCTCCAACTGTCTATGAAGCCCTCTGACTGTGTCATATACACACTCTCTTCTAAATCAACATTTAAAAAAGCGGTCTTAACGTCCATCTGCCAGATTTCATAGTCATGGTATGCAGCAATGGTAAGTAGGATCCTGATGTATTTAAGCATAGCCATTGGAGAAAATGTCTCATCATAGTCGACACCTGGCTGTTGACGAAAACCTTTTGTTACAAATCTAGTTTTGAAGGTCTCAACCTTTCCATCTACACCGATCTTCTTCTTGAAGATCCATTTGCTCCCAGTGGGTTTTACCCCTTCAAGAGTAACCTCTAAAGTCAATACTCTGTTGGTGTATATGGATTCCATCTCAGATCTCATAGCATCCAGCCATTTCACAGAGTCCCCACTTATGATGGCTTGCTCGAAACTAGTTGGGTCATCATCTTCCATGATGCAATCCTCGCTCCCACTATCTATGAGAAAACCGCAGAAGGATGAGGAACCTTACTAGATTTACGGAGTGGCTGGAGTTCGTTGGGGACTATCGAATCCTCCGATTCCACCAAATTTTCAGTTATAATTTGTGTAGATGGAACTTCTTCTAGTTCTACCTCATTACCACTAATTTCTTTTATAAGAAATTGCTTTTCTAAAAAGGTGGCATGTTGAGCAACAAACACCTTTTGTTCCTTACAATGGTAGAAGATATATCCGTGTGAATTTTTAGGATATCCCACAAACTAGCAAAGAACTGACCTTGCCTCGAGCTTGTCTGAATTTTGCTTTTTGACATAGGCCGGACATCCCCATATCTTAACTCGTTTAAGATATAGTCTCTTTCCACTCCATATCTCATATGGTGTTTTAGGCACAGATTTTGATGGAACTTGATTCAATAGGTATGCAGCAAGTGCATAACCCCAAAAGAAAATAGGTAACTCAGCAGTACTCATCATAGAGCGCACCATATCTAATAGGGTGCAATTCCACCGCTCCGGTACTCCGTTGTGCTGTAGTGTATACGGAGGAGTAAGCTGAGAGAGAATCCCATTCTCTTTTAAATAGTCACGGAATTTCGTGCTCAAGTATTCTCCTTCCCGATCAGATCGAAGGATTTTAATACTTTTACTCGTTTGGTTCTCCACTTCGCACTTATATTCTTCGAATTTCCCAAAAGATTCAGATTTTTGTTTCATCAGGAACACATATCCGTATCTTGAGAGATCATCAGTGAATGTAATAAAGTATGAGGAACCATTCCTGGTATGCGTAGACATAGGACCGCATACATCACTATGTATCAGTCCTAAGAGTTCAGTAACTCTTTCTCCGTGTCCAGTAAATGGAGTCTTGGTCATCTTGCATTTGAGTCATGACTGATAAGTTTCATAAGATGTAAATTCGAACTGATTCAAAAATCCATCTTTATGCAACTTAGCTAGTCGTGTCGCATTTATCTGACCTAGTCTACAATGCCATAAGAAGGCTTCGTTCATTTCTGAACTTTTCCTCTTGTTTGTGTTCTGTATATTTAGAACTGTTGTTTGATTCAGAACGTATATACCACTACAAAACGTACCAAACCCAATCAACACTTGATTTAGAAAAATGTTCATAACATTATTATCCTCTAGTACAAAATTATATCTTTCTTTATGTAATAAAGAGACTAATATAATATTGCACATCATCTTCAGTACATAATAACAGTCGTTCAGAATCATTGTATTACCACTTGGTAATATAAGGTGATATTCGCCAACTGCTTTGGCTGCAACAATTGCACCATTCCCTACTGTTAGAGACTTATCACCCTTTTCCCAGTTCTCTACCTCTCTTTAGCTTATATAACAAATTACATACGTGGGATCCTGATCCGGTATCCAATACCCAGGACGTAGAGTATACTGAGAAACAGTTCTCGGTAACGAACACACCCGAAGAAGATGCATCATCATGCTCTTTCTTCGCTCGGGTGGCGTGGGAATCCTGATATTCTACTGTTCCTTGCTCAGACTTATGACAGTCATAAGATAGAGAGGAACCTAGCCCAGTATTGTAACATTTCAAAAAAATAAAATATTATTTTTTGGGAATTTTTATAATTTAATATTATTTTAAATGAATATTTTAATATTTCGGTATAATTAAATACCGATAAATTGGGGAAATTTTTTGAAAATTATAGAAATTACTAAAAGAGGGTGTTTTATGTGAATTATGCAAATTTTAAGTTTTTATGATTAATTATATGCTAATCGCGATTAAAAATCGCTAAACGCGTTTAAGCTTGTTTTGTGTAAAACATGCACCATATCATTGTTCCCCTCCGAAAGACGCGCAAGACAGGGACGTCTTGCCTGAGATTCGGGGCAGATGCTAATAGGTGCTATCCGTCCACCTCTCCGAAGATGCTAAGTTGATTTATGCACCGTGTATCGAAGGTTTGAACGGATGCGGCCGATGTAGCAGACTACGTCAGATTCCCACTCGCTTGAGGGGTTTATGATTGTGGGGACGCTCTTCTCTGCAGGCGTAAGCCCCTGCAGTTAATTACGCTACCACATCGCGATAACAACTTTCGCCTTCTCCAGAATTTCACTTCGTGTCGTGGGTGTTTGTTTTGTTTGTGGTTGCCCGTGGATTGTATATGGATGAAGTAGAAAAACAAACCGGCAAAAGTATCAAGATCCTAAGATCGGATCGAGATGGTGAATACTTGAGTGCCGAGTTCCTGGACTATTTAAAAGAGAACGGAATTCTCTCTCAGCTTACTCCCCCATACACTCCGCAACATAACGGTGTATCGGAGAGAAGGAACCGAACCCTATTGGATATGGTACGGTCCATGATGAGTAACGCTGAGTTACCGCGATCATTCTGGGGGTATGCTCTAGAATCGGCTGCATACCTTTTGAACCGAGTTCCCACTAAGACTGTGCCTACCACACCTTATGAGTTATGGAGTGGGAAGAAACCCTATCTTCAATATCTGAAGATCTGGGGATGTCCAGCTTTTGTCAAAAAGCAGCATGCGGACAAACTCGAGGCACGCTCAGTACTGTGCAAGTTTGTGGGATACCCAAAGAACACCAGGGGGTATCTTTTCTACCACGCAGAGGAACAAAAAGTCCCTGTTTCTCGTAATGCCCACTTTCTAGAACACCAGTTCTTAGAAAAGGAAATTAGTGGGAGCGCAATAGAACTGGAAGAAATTCCAGAACCACGAGCTATTACTGAAAGCTTAGTGGAACCAGAGGGTTCAAAAGAACAGGACATTCCTACGCCGCTCCGCAGGAGTAGTAGGCAGTCTCATCCGCCCGAGAGATACTACGGTTTTCTCATAGACGGGGATAGAGAGGATTGCATCATAGATTATGATGAGCCTACTAGCTTCCAGCAGGCCGTACAGAGCGTTGACTCAGTAAAATGGCTGGATGCAATGCGGACCGAAATGGAGTCCATGTACACCAACAAAGTATGGACGTTGGACATTGCTCCAGACGGGGTAAAACCCGTAGGATGCAAGTGGATCTTCAAAAGGAAGATTGGTGTAGATGGACAGGTTGAGACCTATAAAGCTAGACTTGTTGCAAAGGGTTTCCGTCAAAGACCTGGCTTGGACTATGACGAAACCTTTTCTCCAGTGGCTATGCTGAAATCCATTCGGATCTTTCTTGCCATTGCTGCCTTCCACGATTATGAGATCTGGCAAATGGACGTAAAGACCGCTTTTCTAAATGGAAATTTAGAGGAGTGTGTCTATATGGACCAACCAGAGGGTTTCATTCAGAGTGGGAGCAGCGGAAAGGTGTGCAAGTTGCTTAAGTCCATCTATGGACTAAAGCAGGCATCGCGGAGTTGGAACATCTGTTTTGATGAGACGGTCAAGGAATTTGGCTTTATCAAAAATCCAGATGAACCATGCATCTATAGTAGATTTGTAGCGAGAACTGTAGTATTCCTCGTTTTATACGTGGATGACATTCTCTTAATAGGAAAAGACATTCCTATGCTACAATCTGTCAAGGGGTTCTTGTCACACAGGTTCTCCATGAAAGACCTGGGTGATGCTTCATACATCCTGGGGATCCGAATCCATCGTGATAGATCCAACAGGATATTAGGACTTTCACAGTCCAGGTACATCGACACCATACTGAAGAGATTCAGTATGGAAGATTCCAAGCGCGGTAACCTACCGGCTTGTCACGGGATCACCCTCTCTAAAGAGATGTCTCCCAAGACTGATTTGGAGAGGGATCGCATGTCTATTATACCCTACGCTTCTGCGGTAGGCTCTATAATGTATGCGATGTTGTGTACCAGACCGGATGTAGCTTATGCACTGAGTGTGGTAAGCCAGTATCAGTCAAACCCTGGGGAGAAACACTGGATAGCAGTAAAGAACATTCTCAAGTACCTGAGAAGGACTAAGGAGATGTTCTTGGTGTATGGCGGAAAAGACCTCCAGATCGAGGCCTTTGCTGACTCCAGCTTCCAGAGTGACAAGGATGATTCCAAGTCCATGTCGGGTTTTATCTTTACCCTCAATGGAGGGGCGGTGTGTTGGAAGAGTTCCAAACAGGAAACCGTTGCAGACTCGACGATGGAAGCGGAATACATCGCTGCATCTGATGCCGCAAAAGAAGCTGTCTGGATGAGGAAGTTCTTGAAAGAGCTTCAGGTGGTTCCGTCCATTGTTGATCCAATACCTCTGTATTGCGACAACAACGGGGCTATAGCTTTAGCGAAGGAACCCAGGTCCCATCAGAGATCCAGACATATCTTGAGGTGGTATCACCTGATCAGGGAGATCGTGGATCGCCAGGAGATCGAGGTTCGGAGAGTCGCTTCAGAAGATAACACTGCAGATCCATTCACCAAGGCCTTGCCCCAGACTCAGTTCGAGCGGCTGATCGAGATGATAGGTCTTCGATACGCCAGTACATGGCCTTAGTGCAAGTGGGAGATTGTTAGTGTATATGCCCTAGAGGCCATTACTGTATCATACTAGTTTGTATATTACTTAATGGAAGCTTGGGATATTCACCTGGTATATACAATCTTGCTCAAAATAGTAGTATGCTACTTGGTTTGTTTCTACTTCAATGTGCACACGTGTTTATTTTAGTATATCGCCTATACACATTAGTGGAGCCCTTAGGATCTTTGCTTGATTACCAGCGTTGTGATGGCAGTCACACTAGTGGGGCTGGGTAATCTATAAGCACATCCTTATGCAGGTCCCTGGTCGCAGGACTATCGAGACAGGGCATCGATACTCCGGAGTAGACTAGCGCATGCGCTTCTCATCCCAGCGTGGGAGACGGTCTGTCCCACAGCCGTCGGTACGTCGTACTTGAGAGAGTATGCGGGTGCTCGTTGGGTTACGAGTATACTGGACAGGACTCGTCGGGAACTGACTAGTTGGTATTATGCCTATCGTCAGTTATCAGTTCCCAGGTGACATGAGTATAGCTTAGTCCGCTGACTTGACACTGTCACTTCGCCTCGAGTGTGTTCCCACTGTACTTTGATTACTACCCTACCACGGCTCAAAGGAGTCGTGCAAACAGGTGGTAGTTGGGTGCAGTCCCGAAGCACTTGGAGGCAGTGACGGTTAGACAGGATTCGTCTCTCCCGGTATTGGGGGTTGACATCGCGCTGTGTCTAGGAGAGCCATTACATGAGTAGTCCCTGGCCAGGGCAAACGAGATATACTGGTAGGCTTCCAGTGTTATCTCAGGGTGTTTTGGGCTTCACTCCGACACGACTTGTACCGTTATTGGGGGACTGACGTTTACCGCCCCCTAGGCCCGCCATGCGATGTATCAGACGAACAGACCGGACTGTATGGAGAATGTCATATTCAGGCTCAGTAGGAGTTCAGATGGGTTTCGCCTCGTCAGTCTTCTTATCGGCATCTACCTGGGGACCGTTACGCACAGCTAGTGCCGCTTGCGGTCTGTGGTTAAACCCATTGCCAGCGTAGTGTCGAGTCTTTAGAGTCCCACACAGAAAGCTATTCGCCTTTAGGAAAAAGAGTAGAGGTCGCATGGTTTTGCGGCAGGTCGCATGGTTTTGCGACAGGGTTCGGTCACATCCGTGCACTTATGCACGTACAGTGTCCGGACAGTTATCACTAGCGGGCTTTGGTTTAAGCTAGATCCTAGTGTACGTTTTGGGATTGGATTTATCCAGTATGTATTCGTGTTCCTCGGAACGCGGATGCGGGTGTGTATGCACAGTTGACGGAGAGACAGAGGCAGAGGATTCTCATTAGGGTTGTTGACCGTTGACTGTTGACTATTGACTTTTTGCTCAACCCTAATGAGAATATGATATATGATTAACAATAATATTAATTAAGTATTGTGGTGACATGGTTGTTGAGGGGTTGACTTTGTTGACTTGTTGACTTTGTTGACCGGTTGACTAGGTTGGACTAGTTGACCATCATGATGACAATGGTTATCATTTCATGGCAAAGACTTTTTACTTGCATGTTTCTTTTATGAGAAATGAGTGCATGAAATGATTTAGCCATTTTGACTTGAACAATTTTACACAATACTTGATTATTATTTTTGTGATGATGGTTTTGGATTACGAGAGCCAAGAGAGAAAAGTCTTCTCTCATTCTTTCATGCTCATTCTCTCTCTTGTTCTTGAGCTCTCATCTTCCTCTTCTTGCTCTCCCTCTCTTGATTCTATGGTTCACTTGTCTCATGAGTTGAGAACCAAGAACCATAGATAAAATCCCATACAAACTCTTCTCTACTCACTCTAGTTCATAAGGTTTAGCAAACCGAGTGAACTAGTTTCTTCAAAGTTCGAAGAAGGAGCCAAAGGTTGAAGCTTTCAGGTGGATCTATCTTCGGCGCAAGGAGACGACGGGGAGAAGCCGATTCGGACGACCATCGATGCTTGAAGACGAAGGAGTTCGAGAAAAAGAAAGGTATAACCCTCTAACCGAGTAGTTAGCAACTCGTAGTTAGGTTGTTAGTTAGATGTTTAACAAAGATCCGGTTTTTGAGTCCATGTTACCACCTCTAAGAAAATCGTTTTTCACCAAATTCCGCATGCCCGAAAGTACCGGGAGAGGTAGCATGGACTTACAGTGGTATCAGAGCCTAGTTAAACTCTATCTAACATGTTTGCAAAGTAGCTAGAAGATCGATCAAAGGAAAAGTCGCAAAACGAACCCGATTTTTTAAACTTTCTGTCGATTTTAAAAGTGCTGGAAATTTTTTTTGAGATACACCAAAAATCGACTCAGGGTTTTCTGAAGAAACTGCAAAAATTTGACCCCCTAACTCGATCAAAGCGCCGCGGTTCCGCGGCGGGAGCTTGCTCCCGCCGCGGAACCGCGGCCGAGTTGACTCGGTCATGGGGTTTCTTCTTTGCAGTTTGCTCATAGGGGTATTTTGGGATTTTTGGAATATATATTTTCTGCCCAGATTTTCCAGAACGAAAATTTTATTTTTGGGGTCCTGAAAATCCGTATTTTTGATCGAACTTCTAAAAGACTTTAGCTGACGGGTTTTTTTCTGTAATGTGATATTTGTATTGAACGTCTGCTAATCGCTATATGTCGATTAGTGGGGGTTATACAAATCTGTGATCTGTAATGTTGCTGGAATGTGTATATGAATATGTTGGATTGTCGCGGGTGAATAGCCGGGGGTTGTGAGACGAGAGTTTTCTTTTCTTTCAATTCATGTAAATTTGTAAATTGATGTAATAATTATTTGTATGGCCGCACAACCGGGTCGGGGTTATAGCCGTCATTGTATAATTTCTTTTTACTGTTTTTGCTCCTAGGATAGACCCATGGAGGGGGTGCACAAACTACCGGGTATGCCGAAGTGCCGAGTGGCCTACTCACGGAGTTGAGGGAGGTTGCTTCGCTTCGGGTACTTGGCGGGTAGTTTGCCGCACCCGTAGGGGTCTTGGGTGGGGTATTGGCTATTCACCGCGACCGTGTAATCTGCTTTTCGTTACAGGCTCGTACGAATTGCAGCTTCCTAGTATATCCAATGTGTTCATCTGTGATCTGAAATGGCTATCATTGCAATATATCTATATATGATATTATTTAGGCGTTGCTTATGTTTTACAGCCGCGCTAGCCCAGCCCCTGCTCTGTCGTTAGTTAAGTAACCTAATGGGTAATGACGGGGCCCCGTGGCGAATGCGAATGGCATAAGCGTACGTAATATTTTGGTTGTTTTTTGCAATGGTAGGATTAAATGATGGGACGCATTAAAAGAACTAATGCAAGAATATCACGCATTAAAAGAACTAATGCAAGAAAATAAACCAAGTTAAAATCGTTGGAACACTTTCGGAAAACCACTCGGTTCTTTTCAAAACTAACTTTTAAATGCGGAGCTTGAGCCACTCCTTTTAAAAGCTATCTCGTTCCATCGATTATATCAAGTTCACTACGTTCACGGTTTTGCCAAAACCATTCGTAGCCCTCCATCATTTCAGTTAAATATTCGGTAGTATTCAAGCTATGTATTTTGACCTCACGCCAAGGCATAGTGATTGGTAGCTGCCGGATATTTATCTGTTGCATAGATAGAATGCGTTGGTTTGGGACAGCCGTACTACCATTTTGGCCTACGTCAAGGGTAGGTACGGGTGGATTCAAATTAACCTGGATAATGATGGGAAGAACTTGACATGTGACTTATGACATTTTGACCTCACGCCAAGGTCATAAGAGCATAGGGCAAAAATCCACATCGGGAGTTTCAAAAGAACTGAAACCTGCTAGTGTTGCATACCATTTGGAGTGTGATGATTCTGGTAGGATTCCTTCAGTTTTGTCACGCGATGATATTTGGATCCCGATCCTACTGTGAGTATATGCTACTCCTCGGGAAATTTCTCACTTAACGATCAATGCTATAAACCAAGTAGGTGTCTAGAAAGGTGTTAGCGGGGCTACACCCCCAGGGAAAAGAGGTTATTTAATTAAGGAATTTCGCGAAAGCGTTGGAAAACCTCTCTCGAAGTACCGACACTGGCCTGGCTGAACGGTTAAGCAAGTATTGTACGGTGAGATTGATCCTGACTAATTCTTCCTTTTTGGTTTGAGGAGGGATTCGAGAAACAGTGGGAGCCATCCTGTTTAGACAAACTAAAAACAATTCTAAACTTGCAAGAGCATCAAGCTGAGTGTTTCTTCTCTCTCCTAATTGCAGCGATCAATCGACATGACTGGACTTAAGTTACTTCTAGATAAAAACATACTGACAGAGCCAAACTACAAAGATTGGCTCAGGAATGTCAAGATGGCAATCACTTACGACAAGCTGGGGTATCTTCTTACCACCAAAGCTCCCCCTGTCCCTGGTCCCACTTCCAGCGTCGCGGATAAGGAAATCCGAAAGACTTGGGAGATTGATAGCGCGAAGGCCAAGTGCCTCGTACTTGCCTCTATGGACAATGAACATCAGAGGAGGCACGAGAATATGGACTTGGAATCCATATTTCTTCATACAAAAGAACTGTATGGAGAGCAATCTCGTATCGCAAGATACGAAGCGTCGAAAAAGTTATTTTCGGCAAGGATGGCCGTCGGATCATCAGTAACAGAACACGTGCTTAAGATGATCGGCTACATTGAGGAGCTCGCGGACCTAGGGACCACATTGGAGAGCGAGCTCTATACGGACTTAGTTCTCCAGTCCCTTCCTTCCACTTACGCCCAGTTTATACTGAACTTCAACTTACAAGAAAAGGAAGTTGAACTTTCAAAGCTCCTCAATATGCTGAGGAGCGCAGAGGGCACCCTACAGAAAAGTAGGGAAACATCCACTTTGTTTGTAGGAGGATCATCTTCTTCTAGGTCCAAGGCGAAAGCCAAGGGAAAGAAGAAGAAAGCCCCCGCCAAACCAAGAGGCGGTGTTAGTAAAGTGGATACGAAGGGAAAAGCTAAAGCAACAAAGAAAGCGGGGAAGCTTGTGGATAAGGAAAAATGCTTCTATTGTCATAAGAAAGGACACTGGAAGAATGATTGCAGGGCCTGGAAGGCCAGAACACAGGAATTGAAGCAGGTTGCAGCTTCAGCTTCAGGTGTGTATGTTATTGAAAACTGTCTTTCAATAAACTCTACTTCCTGGGTATTGGAAACCGGATCAGGATCTCATATCTGTAATTCTTTGCAGGCGTTGAGAAACCGTAGTGTTTTGAAAGCAGGTGACATGACCCTCAGAGTTGCGAACGGAGCTAGCATGGATGCTAAAGCCGTGGGGGACTATCACTTGGGAATGTCAGATGGACATGTTTTGGTTTTGCGTAATTGCTTTTTTGTACCCAACGCAACTTGTAATATCATTTCTGTATCTTTGGTTTCTAAAGAAGGTTATGAATTTGCGTTTGTAAGCAATGTTGTAAACATTCACCTTAATCAAGTTCTGATTGGGTCAGGTACATTGAGCAATGGTATATACGTATTAAACCAACCACAGATTTTCAATGTCCAGAATACACACAAAAGAAAGTCTCCGGAAGTAAATCAGACTTTCTTGTGGCATTGTAGACTAGGTCACATCAATGAGAGAAGGTTGACGAAGTTACATACAGAAGGATATTTGAATGCGTTCGAATATCAATCGTATGCCACTTGTCAATCCTGTCTCAAAGGAAAGATGACAAAGACTCCGTTCACTGGACACGGAGTAAGAGCGAGCGAGCTCTTGGGACTCGTACACAGCGACGTGTGCGGTCCAATGTCTACACATGCGCGAAGCGGTTATTCTTACTTCATTACTTTTACGGATGACTTTTCAAGGTACGGTTATGTCTTCTTAATGAAACATAAGTCCGAAGCCTTTGGAAAATTCCAGGAATATAAGAATGAAGTAGAAAAACAAACCGGCAAAAGTATCAAGATCTTAAGATCGGATCGAGGTGGTGAATACTTGAGTGCCGAGTTCCTGGACTATTTAAAAGAGAACGGAATTCTCTCTCAGCTTACTCCCCCATACACTCCGCAACATAACGGTGTATCGGAGAGACGGAACCGAACCCTATTGGATATGGTACGGTCCATGATAAGTAACGCTGAGTTACCGCGATCATTCTGGGGGTATGTGCTAGAATCAACTGCATACCTTTTGAACCGAGTTCCCACTAAGACTGTGCCTACCACACCTTATGAGTTATGGAGTGGGAAGAAACCCTATCTTCAATATCTGAAGATCTGGGGATGTCCAGCTTTTGTTAAAAAGCAGCATGCGGACAAACTCGAGGCACACTCAGTACTGTGCAAATTTGTGGGATACCCAAAGAGCACCAGGGGGTATCTTTTCTACCACGCAGAGGAACAAAAAGTCCTTGTTTCTCGTAATGCCCACTTTCTAGAACACCAGTTCTTAGAAAAGGAAATTAGTGGGAGCGCAGTAGAACTGGAAGAAATTCCAGAACCACGAGTTATTACTGAAAGCTTAGTGGAACCAGAGGGTTCAAAATAACAGGACATTCCTACGCCGCTCCGCAGGAGTAGTAGGCAGTCTCATCCGCCCGAGAGATACTACGGTTTTCTCATAGACGGGGATAGAGAGGATTGCATCATAGATTATGATGAGCCTACTAGCTTCCAGCAGGCCGTTCAGAGCGTTGACTCAGTAAAATGGCTGGATGCAATGCGGACCGAAATGGAGTCCATGTACACCAACAAAGTATGGACGTTGGACATTGCTCCAGACGGGGTAAAACCCGTAGGATGCAAGTGGATCTTCAAAAGGAAGATTGGTGTAGATGGACAGGTTGAGACCTATAAAGCTAGATTTGTTGCAAAGGGTTTCCGTCAAAGACCTGGCTTCGACTATGACGAAACCTTTTCTCCAGTGGCTATGCTGAAATCCATTCGGATCCTTCTTGCCATTGCTGCCTTCCACGATTATGAGATCTGGCAAATGGACGTAAAGACCGCTTTTCTAAATGGAAATTTAGAGGAGTGTGTCTATATGGACCAACCAGAGGGTTTCATTCAGAGTGGGAGCAGCGGAAAGGTGTGCAAGTTGCTTAAGTCCATCTATGGACTAAAGCAGGTATCGCGGAGTTGGAACATCTGTTTTGATGAGACGGTCAAGGAATTTGGCTTTATCAAAAATCCAGATGAACCATGCATCTATAGTAGATTTGTAGCGAGAACTGTAGTATTCCTCGTTTTATACGTGGATAACATTCTCTTAATAGGAAATGGCATTCCTATGCTACAATCTGTCAAGGGGTTCTTGTCACACAGGTTCTCCATGAAAGACCTGGGTGATTCCTCATATATCCTGGGGATCTGGATCCATCGTGATAGATCCAAGAGGATATTAGGACTTTCACAGTCCAGGTACATCGACACCATACTGAAGAGATTCAGTATGGAAGATTCCAAGCGCGGTAACCTACCGGCTTGTCACGGGATCACCCTCTCTAAAGAGATGTCTCCCAAGACTGATTTGGAGAGGGATCGCATGTCTATTATACCCTACGCTTCTGCGGTAGGCTCTATAATGTATGCGATGTTGTGTACCAGACCGGATGTAGCTTATGCACTGAGTGTGGTAAGCCGGTATCAGTCAAACCCTGGGAGAAATACTGGATAGCAGTAAAGAACATTCTCAAGTACCTGAGAAGGACTAAGGAGATGTTCTTGGTGTATGGCGGAAAAGACCTCCAGATCGAGGCCTTTGCTGACTCCAGCTTCCAGAGTGACAAGGATGATTCCAAGTCCATGTCGGGTTTTGTCTTTACCCTCAATGGAGGGGCGGGGTATTGGAAGAGTTCCAAACAGGAAACCGTTGCAGACTCGACGATGGAAGCGGAATACATCGCTGCATCTGATGCCGCAAAAGAAGCTGTCTGGATGAGGAAGTTCTTGAAAGAGCTTCAGGTGGTTCCGTCCATTGTTGATCCAATACCTCTGTATTGCGACAACAACGGGGCTATAGCTTTAGCGAAGGAACCCAGGTCCCATCAGAGATCCAGACACATCTTGAGGCGGTATCACCTGATCAGGGAGATCGTGGATCGCCAGGAGATCGAGGTTCGGAGAGTCGCTTCAGAAGATAACACTGCAGATCCATTCACCAAGGCCTTGCCCCAGACTCAGTTCGAGCGGCTGATCGAGATGATAGGTCTTCGATACGCCAGTACATGGCCTTAGTGCAAGTGGGAGATTGTTAGTGTATATGCCCTAGAGGCCATTACTGTATCATACTAGTTTGTATATTACTTAATGGAAGCTTGGGATATTCACCTTGTATATACAATCTTGTTCAAAATAGTAGTATGCTACTTGGTTTGTTTCTACTTCAATGTGTACACGTGTTTATTTTAGTATATCGCCTATACACATTAGTGGAGCCCTTAGGATCTTTGCTTGATTACCAGCGTTGTGATGGCGGTCACACTAGTGGGGCTGGGTAATCTATAAGCACATCCTTATGCAGGTCCCTGGTCGCAGGACTATCGAGACAGGGCATCGATACTCCGGAGTAGACTAGCGCATGCGCTTCTCATCCCAGTGTGGGAGACGGTCTGTTCCACAGCCGTCGGTACGTCGTACTTGAGAGAGTATGCGGGTGCTCATTGGGTTACGAGTACACTGGACAGGACTCGTCGGGAACTGACTAGTTGGTATTATGCCTATCGTCAGTTATCAGTTCCCAGGTGACATGAGTACAGCTTAGTCCGCTGACTTGACACTGTCACTTCGCCTCGAGTGTGTTCCCACTGTACATTGATTACTACCCTACCAAGGCTCAAAGGAGTCGTGAAAACAGGTGGTAGTTGGGTGCAGTCCCGAAGCACTTGGAGGCAGTGACGGTTAGACAGGATTCGTCTCTCCCGGTATTGGGGGTTGACATCGCGCTGTGTCTAGGAGAGCCATTACACGAGTAGTCCCTGGCCAGGGCAAACGAGATATACTGGTAGGCATTCAGTGTTATCTCAGGGTGTTTTGGGCTTCACTCCGACACGACTTGTACCGCTATTGGGGGACTGACGTTTACCGCCCCCTAGGCCCGCCATGCGATGTATCAGACGAACAGACCGGATTGTACGGAGAATGTCACATTCAGGCTCAGTAGGAGTTCAGATGGGTTTCGCCTCGTCAGTCTTCTTGTCGGCATCTACTTGGGGACCGTTACGCACAGCTAGTGCCGCTTGCGGTCTGTGGTTAAACCCACTGCCAGCGTAGTGTCGAGTCTTTAGAGTCCCACACAGAAAGCTATTCGCCTTTAGGCAAAAGAGTAGAGGTCGCAAGGTTTTGCGACAGGTCGCATGGTTTTGCGGCAGGGTTCGGTCACATCCGTGCACTTATGCACGTACAGTGTCCGGACAGTTTTCACTAGCGGGCTTTGGTTTAAGCCAGATCCTAGTGTACGTTTTGGGATTGGATTTATCCAGTATGTATTCGTGTTCCTCGGAACGCGGATGCGGGTGTGTATGGACAGTTGACGGAGAGACAGAGGCAGAGGATTCTCATTAGGGTTGTTGACCGTTGACTGTTGACTATTGACTTTTTGCTCAACCCTAATGAGAATATGATATATGATTAACAATAATATTAATTAAGTATTGTGGTGACATGGTTGTTGAGGGGTTGACTTTGTTGACTTGTTGACTTTGTTGACCGGTTGACTAGGTTGGACTAGTTGACCATCATGATGACAATGGCTATCATTTCATGGCAAAGACTTTTTACTTGCTTGTTTCTTTTGTGAGAAATGAGTGCATGAAATGATTTAGCCATTTTGACTTGAACCATTTTACACAATACTTGATTATTATTTTTGTGATGATGGTTTTGGATTATGAGAGCCAAGAGAGAAAAGTCTTCTCTCATTCTTTCATGCTCATTCTCTCTCTTGTTCTTGAGCTCTCATCTTCCTCCTCTTGCTCTCCCTCTCTTGATTCTATGGTTCACTTGTCTCATGAGTTGAGAACCAAGAACCATAGATAAAATCCCATACAAACTCTTCTCTACTCACTCTAGTTAACAAGGTTTAGCAAACCGAGTGAACTAGTTTCTTCAAAGTTCGAAGAAGGAGCCAAAGGTTGAAGCTTTCAGGTGGATCTATCTTCGGCGCAAGGAGACGACGGGGAGAAGCCGATTCGGACGACCATCGAAGCTTGAAGACGAAGGAGTTCGAGAAAAAGAAAGGTATAACCCCCTAACCGAGTAGTTAGCAACTTGTAGTTAGGTTGTTAGTTAGATATTTAACAAAGATCCGGTTTTTGAGTCCATGTTACCACCTCTAAGAAAATCGTTTTTCACCAAATTCCGCATGCCCGAAAGTACCGGGAGAGGTAGCATGGACTTACACATCTTGTCTTTGATTTCCTTAATTTTGAGATTTATTTGGAGGAGGGACTTTTGCCTCTGGAAAATTAGCCAATTTGGCTAAAAGTAGTGTCAAACACTAAAGAATAACAGTGTTAAACACTGGAGGTAGAACTCTCAAATTAGTGTTAAACACTAAAAGACAATCAGTGTTAAACACTGGAAATATAATCTTTAATTTAGTGTTGAACACTAGAAACAATCAGTGTTAAACACTGGAGATATAATTCCTAAATTAGTGTTAAACACTAAAGAAAGAGGGGTCACGTGTGGACACGCGAGAGCGTCCAAAAGAGGGACCAGATCCCTTTTCTTCGTTCTGCAATTAAGTGTTAAACACTTCTTTTATATTCTATTTTGAGTATCACGTGTTGACACGTGATGGGGATTTATGCGCTGACTGTTAAAGCGTTTTCCAAGGGGTCACGTAGTAACACGTGAGAGCGCCCAAAGCCTTCATTTCCTTTGCTTTTTCTTTCTGTGTTTTGTAGGTCACGTGGGAGCAGTGAGGCATTGCCTCAAAGCTTTCCTCCTTCTCATTTCTGGGGATCTCTTCAGGGGTCACGTGGGGACACATGACCGTAATTCTTTTCATGCACAAAGTTCTTTTAAGTCTCTTTATTTTACTTTGAGAATTTAATTCTCCGTAAGATTAAGAATTAAATTCTTATTTAGGGTAAAACCCTAATTTCATTTTAGGAGGAATTAAATTCCTGTTGATCTGAGAGAATTAAATTCTCAATTAGGGTTAAACCTTAGTTCTGTTTTAGGAGAATTAAATTCTCATATAGGGTTAAACCCTAATTTTGTTTTAGGAGAATTAAATTCTCAAAACTCAATTCCCCTTCTAAGTTTAGGATCTGTATGGCAGGATCTCGGCCCGATGAGAATTAAATTCTCAACTTATGGGGAGATGTGCTCTGTGCAGATCTTCAACCAGAAGAAGAACTAAGTTTTTTTTTGTATAAGAGTTAAACTCTTAGATTGAGAATTAAATTCTCTTTATTGAAGTTTTGATCCTTTTTCCCTTTCTCACCTAGGGTTTTCTTTGTTAAGAATTAAATTCTCCTTTCTTTTCTCTCTCTGTTGTTGTTATCTCCCCAAAAAAAGTAGATCCCTTCTCTTCTCTTCTTGGCTCCTATTTATAGGAGAAGGAAAAGAATCAATTTGTTTAGCAAATCTATCATTGAAAGATTTGATTTGTTTTCATCATTAATATGATCTTTTAGATCATTCAGTGAATTTTTATTCACCGTTGGATTTTAAATCCAGAGATATTCTGTTTGTTATTTTCGGTGAGATTTAGGGGAAATCTTTCCTTGTCTAAGATTTTTTCCATAAATTGGTGATTTTTAATCACCCTTGGATTTTTAATCCAACGGTCCACATAATCCTTTTTTATTTGGAAAGATTTAGAAGCTTTTAGAATTTAATTCTAATAACTGGCTTTCGAAGCCAGTCACGTGCTGACACGTGACCCTTGGTCCCGTGTCAGCACGTGACCCCGAATAGAGTCCTTTTAACAGCCGCTTGTTTATGTTGTTTTTAATCATCACGTGTCAACATGTGACCATTGGTCACGTGTGAGCACGTGATACCTCGTTGAGGTATTTTTCTGACTTTTAGAATTAAATTCTATTAAGTTGTGAGGCTTTCAAAACCTGTCACGTGCTGGCACGTGACCCTTGGTCACGTGTGAGCATGTGACCCCAAATTGAGTCATCTTTCAGCCTTTTGTTTTTCGTTTCTGTTTACTGAGATTTTAACCATCACGTGTCATCACGTGACCATTGGTCACGTGTGAACACGTGATACCTCATTGAGGTAATTCCTGATTTTTAATCGGGGAACAGTGCATAGCATATTTGCTCATAACTTTTGATCCCGGATGAATTATGAGGCTCATAATATATCAAATCGAAGGGTTTTTCGAGATGCTTCCAAATATCATCAGAATTTAGCTGTTTCTCTTTCGGCTGTTTATCAAAATACAGGCCGGAAGATACCGGTTCACATTTCCTTAAGCATATCGCTGCCATTTGATACCTTGGACTCTTTTGCGCAGAAATTTTTGACGGGAACAAATGCCCCCACTACTTTGCCCACGTAAGTATATACGTGGGTGAAGTAGTGCAGAGTCATGCATAGCGTTTGACCAGTTTCGGGTTGGTATATAACTTTCAGAATCTTGATCTGAGAAGATAACGAGCGGACACAAGTGTCGTCATTTATCATTGACTCAAATCTCGACCCTTAAGAGATATAGTTCCAAACTCTCAACTCCATGAGCCACACCCTTTTATTTCTTTATGTCTTACTCTGGCGTGAAGTAGTTTATACGCTCATGAGTAAGTTCTCCATTTCAGTGGCATGTACCTTTGGCAAGTGTGGCTCATAGATGGTCCATCTTAACCTCTTTGTAGGGCGGTGATGGCTTAGGAGACAGGGTTAGGATCTGCCACCTAAGACTTTTCAACTTTATGAGTCGTGAGGGTCTCATAAAGACTTTTCTCCCCACGAATCGACAGGATCTCGTAGGTGTATTTTCTCCTTAGGGGTCGTGAGGACTCCTAAGTGTGTTTTCTCTTATAAGTTGTAAGGATCTTATAAGAGAATTTTCCCTCTTACGAGTCGAGAGGACCCGTAAGCGGTTGTTTCCCTCTTTGTCGAGATTCGACTTTGGAGAGTGTAACCCGTGGATAGTATGCAAGAGACTGTTTTGGATCGACTTGCAGGGTCCCAGTGCTTAGGAAACAGGTTTTTTAATCCCCGCTGCCTAAGGCTTTTCCTTACGAGTCGAGACGAATCGAGCATTTCTCGCAAAGACATTAATTTCCTCACGAGTCGAGATGAATCGAGCATTTCTCGCAAGAATATCCTAATGTCACAGTTAACCTCTGCTCTTTACGACAGAGGTCCGTTAGGGCCTGCGGTACTAGGATTTTGTCCGTCGTACCGTCGCGTTGGCTCATGTATTCCTCGATAGGCAATCTTGCTGTTCGAGTAGCCTTGCGACTGTCGTGTCTCTGATCCCTTCGGGGGCTGGACAAGACGTCTTCAAGCAATCCTCCTAGGTAGTTTGACCGTCGGAAGAGCAAGCGTTAGGAATTTTGCCATGCCGCTTTTTACTTGAGGTTAGCCCATTTTGGAGAGCCCCGATGAGCCATAACCACTCCGCGCTGGTGTGGGATGATCTCCGATAGTCTTTCAGGTTTTATATGAGTTGCCGTCAAGACCCTGAAGCTAGGAATTTGGCCTTCGCTTCGTTTGCTGGCACTGCGTCTGCTGTATCGAGAGGAATGTCACGGTTGTATCTAGGTTGCTGGTGAACCGTCGAGGTTTGGAACTAGGGATTTTGCCGTGGCTCCTTTTGGTGATGTTGCATCTGCTGTATCGAGACGAACGTCGAGGTGGGGACCACTCCGCACTGGTGCGAGATGATCTCCGATTGTCTTTCAGGCTTTACATGAGTTGCCGTTAAGACCCTGAACCTAGGAATTTGGCCTTCGCTTCGTTTGCTGGCACTGCGTCTGCTGTATCGAGACGAATGTCGCGGTTGTTTCTAGGTTGCTGGTGAACCGTCGAGGTTTGGAACTAGGGATTTTGCCGTGGCTCCTTTTGGTGATGTTGCGTCTGAGTCCTGTTGGAGGAAGAACGCTGGGGTGACATCGCGCCTACTGTATCGAGACGAACGTCGAGGTGGTGACCACTCCGCATTGGTGCAAAATGATCTCCGAATGTCTTTCAGGCTTTATATGACTTGCTGTCAAGACCCTGAAGCTAGGAATTTGGCCTTTTGCTTCATTTGCTTTGGCGCGTCCAAATCCTGCTGGGAGAAGAACGCTGTGGTGACATTTCATCTGTTGTATCGAGACGAACGTCGAGGTGGTGACCACTCCGTGCTGGTGTGAGATGATCTCCGATTGTCTTTCAGGCTTTATATGAGTTGCCGTCAAGACCCTGAAACTAGGAATTTGGCCTTTTGCTTCATTTGCTTTAGCGCGTCCGAATCCTGCTGGGGGAAGAACGCTGTGGTGACATTTCATCTGCTGTATCGAGACGAACGCCGAGGTGGTGACCACTCCGTGCTGGTACGAGATGATCTCCGATTGTCTTTCAGGCTTTATATGAGTTGCCGTCAAGACCCTGAAGCTAGGAATTTGGCCTTTTGCTTCATTTGCTTTGGCGCGTCCGAATCCTGCTGGGGAAGAACGCTGTGGTGACATTTCATCTGCTGTATCGAGACGATCGTCGAGGTGGTGACCACTCCATGCTGGTGCGAGATGATCTCCGATTGTCTTTCAGGCTTTATATGAGTTGCCGTCAAGACCCTGAAGCTAGGAATTTGGCATTTTGCTTCATTTGCTTTGGCGCGTCCGAATCCTACTGGGGGAAGAACGCTGTGGTGACATTTCATCTGCTGTATCGAGACGAACGTCGAGGTGGTGACCACTCCGTGCTGGGATGATCTACGGTAGTCTTTCGGGTTTTATATGAGCTACCGTCAAGACCCTGAAGCTAGGAATTTGGCCTTTGCTTCATTTGCTGGCATTGCGTCTGCTGTAACGAGACGAATGTCGAGGTGGAGCTGGGATTTTTCCGTCACTCTGCTTTATTTTGACCATGAGGTCTTTTGTTGACGTTGCTTCTGCATCCTGCAGGGCTGCGAAGGAACGCCGTTGTTGACATTGCGTCTACTGTAACGAGACGAATGCCGAGGTGGAGTTGGGATTTTGCCGTCACTCCGCATTGTTTCGACCATGGGGTCTCTTGTTAACGTTCCATCTACATCCTGCTGGACTGCGAAGGAACGCCGTTGTTGACATTGCGTCTGCTGTATCGAGACGAATGCTGAGGTGGAGCTGGGATTTTGCCGTCACTCCGCTTTACTGACCATGGGGTCTTTGTTGACGTTGCATCTACATCCTGCTGGACTGCGAAGGAACGCCGTTTTTGACATTGCATCTGCTGTAATGAGACAAATGCTGAGGTGGAGTTGGGATTTTGCCGTCACTCCGCATTGTTTCGACCATTTGGTCTCTTGTTGACGTTGCATCTGCATCCTGCTGGACTGCGACGGAACGTCGTTGTTGACATTGCGTCTGCTGTAACGAGACGAATGCCGAGGTGGAGTTGGGATTTTGCCGTCACTCCACATTGTTTCGACCCTGGGGTCTCTTGTTGACGTTGCATCTGCATCCTGCTGGACTGCGAAGGAACGCCGTTGCTGATTCTTAGGCTGTAGATATTGCCGTTAAGATTTGGAACTAGGAACTATGCCGTGGTTCCGTTTGATGGTGTAACATCTGTGTCATGCTGGAATGAGGAGGCCCACTGTCGTTGGTCTCCCGGCTGCAGATGTGTCCATTGAGATTTAGAACTAGGGACTTTGCTATGGTTCCATTTCGTTGCGACTCTGAGGTCGATTGTTGACGTCACGTCTGCATCTGGTTGGAATGAGGAGAAATGCCGTTGGTGATATCTAAGTTGTCGATATCGACGTCGAGACCCTGATGCTAGGGATCTTCTTTTGCTTCGTTTGTTGATATTGTGTCTGCAATATTGCGACAAATGTCGAGATTGTCTCTAGGTTGTTTATGAACCGTCGAGATTTGGCTTCGCTTTCTGATGGAGCCTGTTGGGAAGGTATGGTTCCCTCTTTGTTTGTACCTCTGGATTGTATA
This sequence comes from Agapanthus africanus, assembly GCA_030015575.1. Lineage (NCBI taxonomy): Eukaryota > Viridiplantae > Streptophyta > Magnoliopsida > Asparagales > Amaryllidaceae > Agapanthus > Agapanthus africanus. Next base: position 828,364,259 of record CM057338.1, on the reverse strand, counting down.
CAGGGATCGATGTGATATCATATGTAGGGCAAAAAGTTTCATTCTTTCATCATTTTTTTATTCTTTCCGCAATGCTCTATCATTTCAGCTTTTTATATCGCGAAAGTCGCGATTGTCCAATCATTTCGCTATTTTTCGCGGTGCCCAATCATTTCTGCTGTTTTTCTTTCTACTCGCTGCTTTTTATTGCGAGTTGCCAAATCATTTCGGCTGTTTTTCTTTTTACTCACTGCTTTTTATTGCGAGTTGCCCAATCATTTCGGCTGTTTTTGTATGCATTCATTTTTACTTGCTGATTTTGTTGCAAGTTGCCCCATCATTTCGGCTATTTCATATGCATTTTTGGCTCACTGATTTTTCTTATCGCGAGTGTGAAACTTGGAATCTGATGCTAATCTTAGCATCAGCATCGCTACGACTGGAATATTGCCAGGAGCGAATCATCATTTGCCATGAAAGGACTTGGAATTTGATACCGGTTTAGGCATGAGTATCGCTACAACTGGGATATCGCCAGGAGCGAATCATCATTTGCCTCTGTCGATGTCGAACAAAGGTGGCTTAGTAAACAGGTTTGGGATTCTGTCAATTAAGTCTTTTGACTTCATGAGCCGTAAGGGTCTCACAAAGGTATTTCTCCCTGCAAGTCGTGAGGATCTTATAGGTGTGTTTTCTCCTTAGGAATCGTGGGGATTCCTAAGTGTATGTTCCCCTGTAAGTCGTAAGGATCTTACAAAAGGGTTTTCTCCTTCTAAGTCGTGAGGACTTACAAGGGTTGTTCACAATATGGACATATCCCTAATCACGGGTGGGACTTTGCTGGGGAAATGTTTATTCGCGCCCGTGGATTGTATACAAAGGTCAGTATTGAGCCACTTGTAATGCAATATCGAAGGTTGTGGGGGTTGCTTAAGAACAGGTTCAGGTCTCTGTAACTTAAGACTTTCAAATCTTATGAGCCGTGAGGGTCCCATAAGAGAGTTCTCCTTACGAGTCGTGAGGATCTCGCAAGTGTAATTTCTCCTTAAGAATCGTGAGGATCCCTAAGTGTATTGTTCCCTTGTGAGTCATAAGGATCTCACGCGGGTGGTTTCTCCTTATAAGGTCGAGAGGACCATGTAAGTGTCTTTTAACGAGGTTGCACCCTTTCGGGTTTTCACAAACACTCACCGGTAGCCCTGCTGTTTTTACTCACAGAGCCCTTTTGGGTTTTCATCCGAGCCCATTTTGCTTATGGACATACCGTCTTTTTTTTTTCTTCTTTTTTTTCTTTTTATATAACGAGGTCGCGCCCTTTCGGGTTTTCACAAGACTCGCCGGTAGCCCTGCTGTTTTTACTCACGGAGCCCTTTCAGGTTTTCATCCGTGCCAATTTTGCTTATGGACATACCGTTTTTATATTTTATATATATATATATATATATATATATATATATATATATATATATTTATCTCGTCAGCCTGAGGATGCTGCGGTAGTAGTTTAAAGACGTTTCGGTCGTCAGCTAGTTTTAGGACATTGCGGTCCATCGTTAGTTTAAGGACGTTTCGGTCCGCCGTCGCCGTATTTGAGGTGAATCTCTAGTTTACTGAATTTTCGGTCTATGTGGCTTTCCCTATGAATGAGCATGATGCCCCCGGTATATCCATCTTTCTCGGAGCATGTGGTTGTGGCGGGCTCACCTTCCAGTTTTCAGACAACGCGAATTTGCCCCGTTGGTATTGGTCTTCAACCCAGTTTTTGAAGACGAAGCAATCTTCGATCGGATGACTTACTGCTCGATGGTAGGGGCAGTAATTAGGATCGTTGACATCGCCTTGCTGTAGCGGACGTTTCGGACTCGGCAGATTGATGAATCCGTTGTGCACTGCCAGCTCAAACAGTTTCCTCGTTTTATCCTGGGGAAATGAGTAAGGACGTCCCAGTCTTTCCTCGAGGGATGGGCATGGACACATATTGTTTTGGCAAACAACCGTCTTTAAGTTGCTCGGCCGTTGTTGAGTATTGGCAACGAAGGTTGCTTTCCCTTTGCCCTTTTCATTCCAAGGCTCTGTCTTTGAAGGAGATGGTCTATGATCCATCTTGTCCATTTGGGCCAGCTTGTCAATCAAGGCCTGAAAAGTGGTCGGCTTGAAGAACATCATGAATTGGGATATGGTCGCTTGAGGGTCGAGAGTACCTATGAACATGCCCACGGCAAGAGCTTCTTCGATGCGCTGCTCGCACTTTGACCATAGATTACTCCACCGTATCGCATACTGGACCCAAGCTTCGCCTGGCCTTACTCTGGCGTTGATCAATGCCGTGATCGGGGTGCGTCTGCTAGCACTCGCAAATCTTTGTGTAAACAGTAGCTCCATCTCCGCAAATATTTTGACAGAGTCGTTAGGTAGCTCCGAATACCATTCAAAGGCTGTTTCTGCTAAGCTGCCGACGTATTGGCGAAGCAGCAGTTTGTCGTCGCCTCCAGTGTTGCCGCATAAGGCCCTGAATTGAGCGACATGCTGGCGTGGATTCTCTGTCCCCTTGTACACGTGGAATCTAGGGATCGTATATCCTGGCGGGTAACTGATTTGGTCGTACCAGCCCGGATAGGGTCGTCCGGTTCTAACAATTTGCTCAGCCACTTCACTCGCCTGGTGAGCTCGTATTTGCTGAGCTATATAGTCATCCAGTGCGGCCTTGGAAATGGTTTCCTCCTTGGCTGCTGAAAGAGCCGAAGGAGGATTGGATGTCTCCCCTCTATCGTCTTCAATAATGGTCGGAGGGTCTTCAGCTGGAGGATCCTGCTGTAACATCATTCCTACTATATCTTCGAAAAGAAGCGCCATTTTTTTATATTAGCTGCTTGTTCTGCTGCTTCTCTGTCCTTCTTTTCGAGGACTCTGCGTAGGAAGTCAGCGTCAGTTTCTTGTTCATGACGCTGCTCTGGTGATGCCTCCAAGCTTTCTTTTGGCCCGGTAAGTGCGGCCATTGCAGTCATCATTTCCTGAAGCTTCTATTGTTGCTCCTGGGCTTTTGTCACGGATCGGGTGAGCGATCGGTGACCCGTCGAAGCACGACCTTCCTCCTTTCCGGAAGCCATATAAACAGTATGCACCACCATGCCTCCAGACTTGGGGCGTTTAGATTCAGTGTCTTTGCGATTTGCCAAAGACACAGGGATTTTCCCCGACCTCCTTCTTTTGTGGGCGATCGAAGTTGAGGGGGCCGTTGCAGCGGGCACCGAGGTAGCCGTCGTCTTCCGTGGCTTAACAGGATGGTTTTCTTCCTGTCGGACCATCGACTTCTTATGCTGGTGGGAGAAATTCGGATCAATCACCGATTCTTGGACTCATCGCCAAATCTTGTAGACTTTGGAAGACAGCCGTTGAGGGGACTGCTCCGGCTTTATTTCTGTGACAGTCTCCACCGGGGAAGGAGTTCTTTTCAACACTGCAGTAAGAGAGTTTCTGCGCACCTTGTTGAGCAGTTCAAAGCTGTTCTCGGTTGGAACAGCAGCATTGATTTCCACCATCGGAGCTGGCGGAGTTATCCCAGAGGGGGAGTTGCCCCCAGCCTTCCTTACTTGGCGCCAGTGACGACGGTGAGCATGTCGAGCGAACGGCGTTGGTTCAGCGATGGGGATGGCTTTGTCTTGCCCCTGTCCAGATGAAGCGCTGCTGGTGCCAGTCTCTTGAAGACTGACATCTTTTGAGTAGCGGTATCCAATCTGTCAAAGACAGACCTTCGAGCAGGAACGAGAGCCGGAATAGTCAGTCTTGTGAAGACCGACCCTTTGGCAGGAGAAGCCGCCTTGACGACTTCAGGAGCAGGGATGGCTATCCTCTTCGGAATAACCTTTTCTGGTATTGCAGGCTTCTTCATGGGCCCACATGAGTTTTGGCCCAGTTTGCTGAAAGCTGAGGCATTGGGCTTAGGCGACCCGTTGAGGGGGGCCGCGATAGTTGTAAGCCGATCGAAGACCGACTTCTTTGGAGCTTCTTGTGACATCATTGGGGCATTGAAGCTCATCGGTGGGGGCATGGTCCCGAAGAATAGTCTAGTGGTGGCTTGAGTTACCTGCTCCACTGGCATCTTGAAAAGGAAGGCCGCTTGGGGCTCGTAAGTCACTCCTCCAGCAAGGACGAAGCGAGAATTGCAGTTGCAGTTAATGCAGTTTGAAGCCATTGATCTTCTGTTTTCTGCACGGAGTAAGACACCAAATCTTAGTACCTCAAATCCACGGCAACCATAGCAAACCGCGATTCGTTCGTGAACACGACACACGAAGTGTGGAGTGGAAAGAGGAAGAGGTCCCACCGGGCATGCCAGAATCTATTCCCCTCCGAAAGACGCGCAATACAGGGACGTCTTGCCTGAGATTCGAGGCAGATGCTAATAGGTGCTATCCGTCCACCTCTCCGAAGATGCCAAGTTGATTTATGGCACCGTGTATCGAAGGTTTGAACGGATGCGGCCGATGTAGCAGACTTCGTCAGATTCCCCCTCGCTTGAGGGGTTTTTGATTGTGGGGACGCTCTTCCCTGCAGGCGCAAGTCCCTGCAATTAATTACGCTACCGCATCGCGATAACAACTTTCTTCTTCTCCAGAATTTCACTTCGTGTCGTGGGTGTTTATTTTGTTTGTGGTTGCCCATGGATTGTATACGGAAACTAATTTATGTCGTCCCCCGTAGGACGTGGATTAGTCCAAATCCGTATTTTCTTAGATTTAGGTTTGAGATTTTGGTTTAAGGATACGTTAGCCATATTTGAGGCTAAGATCAACTTAAACGTTTGTTAAGAATACGTTAGTCCAATTTGAGATAAAGATCAACTTAACATGATCGTTTAGATCCGACAAAAGAGCATTTGGGCTCCATTATTCCAGTTTAGGGACATAGTGGTCCATTGCCCGTTTAGGGACATGGTGGTCCATTGAATGTATGGCCGTCGGGACCCGTCACCTCTCTGACGACGTTGAAGGATTACAACGACAGATATCAGAGGAGTTCAGAGATGTACCCTTGAACCAAAGTTGGTTGGGAGATCTATAGTCCAGTTTGGGACTAGAGTCTGTTTGAAGATTTTGGTTTAAGGACACGTTAGCCATATTTGAGGCTAAGATCAACTTAAACGTTTGTTAAGGATACGTTAGTCTAATTTGAGACTAAGATTAACTTAACGGGATCGTTTAGATCCGACAAAAGAGCATTTGGGGGCTCTATTGTTCTAGTTTAGGGACGTAGTGGTCCGTTGCCAGTTTAGGGACATGGTGGTCCATTGCCAGTTTAAGGACATAGTGGTCCAATACCAGTTTAAGGACATAGTGGTCCAATAAAATGTATGGCTGTCGGGACCCTATCACCTCTCTGAAGACGTTGAAGGATTACAACGACAAATATCAGAGGAGCTCAGAGATGTACCCTTGAACTAATGAGTTGGTTGAAAGAGCAGATGTGCTCAGTTCAAGATGATTTGAGGACTTATGGCCAGTTTGGGTTAAGTCCAATTATGTTTGAAATATTGGCCCTTTGGGCCATTAGACATTTGTCTGGGTTCAGCCCCTCATCATTCAGCAGTGCTAAACAGAGATTTGGGGGCTCTGACAACATCTTGTCTTTGATTTCCTCAATTTTGAGATTCATTTGGAGGAGGGACTTTTTCCTCTAGAAAATTAGCCAATTTGGCTAAAAGTAGTGTCAAACACTAAAGAATAACAGTGTTAAACACTGGAGGTAGAACTCTCAAATTAGTGTTAAACACTAAAAGACAATCAGTGTTAAACACTGGAAATATAATCTTCAATTTAGTGTTGAACACTAGAAGCAATCAGTGTTAAACACTGGAGATATTATCCCTAAATTAGTGTTAAACACTAAAGAAAGAGGGGTCACGTGTGGACACGTGAGAGCGCCCAAAGGTGGGACCGGATCCCTTTTCTTCGTTCTGCAATTAAGTGTTAAACACTTCTTTTATATTCTATTTTGAGTATCACATATTGACATGTGATGGGGATTTATGCGCTGACGGTTAAAGCGTTTGCCAAGGGGTCACGTGGTAACACGTGAGAGCGCCCAAAGCCTTCATTTCCTTTGCTTTTTCTTTCTGTGTTTTGTAGGTCACGTGGGAGGCATTGCCTCAAAGTTTTCCTCCTTCTCATTTCTGGGGATCTCTTCAGGGGTCACGTGGGGACACGTGACCGTAATTCTTTTCATGCACAGAGATCTTTTAAGTCTGTTTATTTTACTTTGAGTATTTAATTCTCTGTAAGATTAAGAATTAAATTCTTATTTAGGGTAAAACCCTAATTTCATTTTATTAAATTCCTGTTGATCTGAGAGAATTAAATTCTCAATTAGGGTTAAATCCTAGTTCTGTTTTAGGAGAATTAAATTCTCATATAGGGTTAAACCCTAGTTTTGTTTTAGGAGAATTAAATTCTCAAAACTCAATTCCCCTTCTAAGTTTAAGATCTGCATGGCAGGATCTCGACCCGATGAGAATTAAATTCTCAACTTATGGGGAGATGTGCTCTGTGCAGATTTTCAACCAGAAGAAGAACTAAGTTCTTTTTTGTATAAGAGTTAAACTCTTGGATTGAGAATTAAATTCTCTTTATTGAAGTTTTGATCCTTTTTCCCTTTCTCACCTAGGGTTTTCTTTGTTGAGAATTAAATTCTCCTTTCTTTTCTCTCTCTGTTGTTGTTATCTCCCCAAAAAATGTAGATCCATTCTCTTCTCTTCTTGGCTCCTATTTATAGGAGAAGGAAAAGAATCAATTTGTTTAGCAAATCTCTCATGGAAAGATTTGATTTGTTTTCATCATTAATATGATCCTTTAGATCATTCAGTGAATTTTTATTCACCATTGGATTTTAAATCCAAAGATATTCTGTTTGTTATTTTCGGTGAGATTTAGGGGAAATCTTTACTTGTCTAAGATTTTTTCCATAAATAGGTGATTTTTAATCACCCTTGGATCTTTAATCCAACGGTCCCCATAATCCTTTTTCATTTGGAAAGATTTAGAAGCTTTTAGAATTTAATTCTATTAACTGGCTTTCGAAGCCAGTCACGTGCTGACACGTGACCCTTGGTCACGTGTGAGCACGTGGCCGCCAATAGAGTCCTTTTAACAGCTGCTTGTTTATGTTGTTTTTAACCATCACGTGTCAACACATGACCATTGGTCACGTATGAGCACGTGATATCTCGTTGACGTATTTTTTCTGACTTTTAGAATTAAATTCTATTAAGCTGTGAGGCTTTCAAAGCCTGTCACGTGCTGGCACGTGACACTTGGTCACGTGTGAGCATGTGACCCCAAATTGAGTCATCTTTCAGCCTTTTGTTTTTCTTTTATGTTTACAGAGCTTTTAACCATCACGTGACCATTGGTCACGCGCGAACACGTGATACCTCATTGAGGTAATTCCTGATTTTTAATCGGGGAACAGTGCATAGCATATTTGCTCATAACTTTTGATCCCGGATGAATTATGAGGCCCATAATATATCAAATCGAAGGATTTTTCGAGATGCTTCCAATTCCATCAGAATTTTGCTGTTTCTCCTTCGGCAGTTTATCAAAAACAGGCCGGAAGATACTGATTCACATTTCCTTAAGCATATCGCTGCCATTTGATACCTAGGACTCTTTTGCGCAGAAATTTTTGACGGGAACAATCAGTTTTACCCTTGTTATTTATTTTCATGGCTTTCCTTCATATTTATACCATGGTTGTGAATTATTAGAGAGAATGAGAAAAAGAAAAGAAAAGAAAAAGGGAAAAGAGTTTTATATTGAGGTATGGGTGAGAGAGAGAAAGGTAGGGTTTACCTTTGACCAAAGCCTTAGCCATTCCCTTCACTCTTCACTCATTCCTCTCCTTCTCCTTCTTCAGCTGCTGCTGCTGCCCCCTCTTCATCCTCCATCTTTAAGCATCACAAACACACCCAAAACAACTCCAAAACCCCATTCTCACTTTACAACAATTGTGCACAACCTCACAAGCTACCCATTGGACCAAGAAAAATACAATTTTGGCGCTGTAGGAGATTCTCGGGAGCTGGATGAGGTAACCCCTTTCACAATTAGTGTAGTGTTTCATGTGCTTTAGCCTCATTACAAGTTTAACATCGTTTTGGAGAAGTTTTGTGGACTTTGGAAAAGCCTAGAAAGGGTTTAGGTTATTTTGAGTTGGATTAGTGCTAATAAGCCTTATTAGTGACCTATAAACCCCCATGATGGTAGAAAACCCAGACCAACCAAACCTGAAACCCAAAAATACGGAATTACAGAACTTTGCAATGTCGGTTTGTGAACTTTAAGTGTGCAGGCAAATCTGGAATGAGCTGGGACTTTTACTGGAAAAATAAACAACTTCAGGAGCTTAGAATTGACCCTAGGAAGACACCCTGAGAGCACGAACCCAGAGGAGTCCCTAGGGCCGGCGAGGCCGGTTTGGCATGAGAGAGGGATCGGCCACTTGGTGAGGGTGTGGGTCCAGGTTTCTTCTGTAGGTCACATATACCCTATATATCACCCTAGTGTTGTTTGCTCACTTGGTTATCACCCTAATCCAAATCCGGGACTAATTTCCTACAGTGTAGCATTGCGACATTGCCATGACTTAAACTTTATATACCAAACCTTGGTTTTGTGTTAGATTGGTAGCCCCCAGGGAATCTGGAGTGACCCTACACACCTACAGGAAAAACTAGCAAGACCATTACCCTATATTGACTACTAGGAGACTACCCTACAAACCTGACACCCCAACTTCCTACCTGGGCCGGCGTCGTCGGAATTTTAGGGTAGGGGCCCCGTTATCTTGTAGAGTCAGGGGTCCTGGTTGCTTCCTTATCTCATCTACACTTCATACATCACTCCAGTATTGTTTTGGAACATTGTTTTCACCTTATACAAAATCTTTACATGTGTTGCTATTTTGACTCAAGTTGTGGTTTTGCGTATTTACATTCTGGATTTTTGGTATTTGTGCTTTATCTCGATCTTGTGATGTTCGTACGTCTATATCGAGTGATATCGGGTTGTTTTGCGACAGCAAACCATAGGTTCTAACCTATAGCTTTTTAAGCGTGTTGTTTTAGTTTTGATTTGGTTTTAACGCGATGCGATACGTTATGATGTGTAGGTACCCCACGAAGACTTCGAGACGACAAGCAAGCGCGTGGCAGCGTCGGCAACGGAAAGCGGAATCCAGGTGAATAGATTATATCTATGGGGGAAGTCGGGTGGATGGCGTATAGCACCTCCGCAGTCTGATATTTAGTATAGTATATTTATATATTATTTATGATAGCTTATTGTGTGTCGTGGATATTTGAGATGAGATTAGGTGTACTATGATTAGATTAGGGCGTAGAAGTAAACTAGTATAGTTCCTAGTTGCGAACCCTAGAATAGGTTTACACTCACACGCACACACTTGCTTATTTGTTATAGTTATACTTAGACAATGAGGATTGTGGATGATATTTGGAGATGAGTCGATGAGATTGGGCATAGTGCCATGAGATCGGTGATATATTATGATTCATATTCGGGATACGACATGTGATTTTAGCGGGCCTTTGGACGTGTGTTTCACACACGCATTTATATTTATATAGATGATATCAGTTGTACTAGACTTAGATTAGTACCCCAGATCATGAGATATGATGATAAGGATACCAGATAATTGATAAGATGAATGTGATATTGACCCGTACCCAGCTTTTGGGTGCCGTACGATGATTTACCGTACGAGCTTTATTTGATGATAGATCCGTACTCATGACTCGAGGATGTCATATGATATTGTATCGTACGCGGTACCTTTGAGGCGGGATCACCGACTATTATATATATATATATATATGTATCGACTCAGATTTAGATGGTTTCCATACCCCTCCTGATTGACTTGTAGATAGAGCTGTAGTTTGATAGTAGATGTTAGGCTAGGTTGATGTCATACCTATTTCAAAATAACTAACGAATCTGGAGTATTTTAAAAACAGGCAAAGGGATTCTACGGATATTTCAAAAGACGCATCTTTTCTTAAAAACACCGTAGCCCTTATTTTTCTAAAACCCCGATTCGTCTTATTTCAAATGGCAAAACTGAATGGCATTTATACATTGATGTAGATACTGCACTGTTGTGTTATTATTCATTGTCGCATATTCTTACTGTTTGCATCGCATCACATGTTAAATATGTTTATTGCTGTATCAAATCCATGATGTTAGGACACCAGCACCATTATCGATGATACATATGTTCCACGTACACTTGCTTGCCGGCTCACACACTTCATCATCGATAATTGCCATGTCACTACACTGTAGTACTGTTGCCTTCAGGATATGATCCCTTGCATGGCATACTTATGTACATACCCATTGTACACCTATATTTACATACATTAGTAATTGCACATACATAAATGATTCTGGCTTGATTAGAGATTTGGGAACCGCAAGATACTCTTTAAAACTGATTCATTTTAAAAGAACGGTTTTCCCTCAATATGTGCATATTACTATTCCATATTGCATGATATACTGATATGCTTACATTTCTTTTACATGTCGCATACATCATGCTTTTGATTATACGCATTGAGATATGTTGTTTCCTTGATATTTCTGAATTTGAGAACCGTGGATATTTCAAAAGAGATTATATAATTGTTTTAAAAACTCGGTTGCCCTTGATATGATATTTCAGTGCATCCACCATGTGTTTTCTCGGTGCTGAGAGCGACATGTGAAACCCGATTCGAGGAGGCGGTGAGGCCAATTGCGGGTACATGGTGGGCCCGGTATGGTACCCCGGGGCAAGAAATGGATGCTGTGTATACAGACGGTGAGCCTGGCAGAGGGACTACTACCTACCGGTGATTGTATTTGAGCTCGGTGGATATCCAGAGGATACCGACCGGAGTTGAGAGTTGATATGGGCCGATCCGGACTGCCGGGGCCCGATATATGAGGATTTATACGCCGATGCTAGGCACAAGTTTCATGATGTTTTCGAGTGTCAATGCTTGACACTCAGGTTCCATGATTTGATATGTCGCGAGCGACACATGTTGATTTACATCATCATACTTCCATGCATATGTTTCTGATATTTACATGCATGATGCTTATTGTCATTGATCACATAGTTGGATGATATTCACATACTCATAGATTTCCTGATATAGTTGACATTGATTGCATTGATCATACCTCATATTTATGATATATTGTTACCCGAGGCACTGGCACGAGCACTTGGCACTACACTCATGTATAGATGTTACATTGCCGCCTTATCATGCTTCAGACTTATTCATATTGAGGATATATTATTATTGATCGTATTGACCTAGGTTTATGTCATACATACGATTTCTGCTTTGTGATGTTTTCTATTCATGAGTTGGTAACTCACCCCCGTTGTGCCACTGTTCTTGAAGGTTTTGCTATACATGTTCCATTGCGGCTTTTCTGGCATACTGCTCCCTTTCTGGGTGATTGCATTGGTAGGTGGGTTCACTCGCATCGTGACCACCCTTGTATTATTTTATTTAGTTGTATCTAGTAATTCCATCAACCAAAACTTGTATATTGTTTCAGACTTAGAAAACCAGTTATGTATTATTTCGACCTTAGAGTCGTGCGTTGTAGTATTATGGTTTTCATGTTGTTTTTGAGTTTCTTTTTGAGTTTTGATCCTCGCCTTCTGGCGTTGTATATTATATTGCTTGCGTGGTTGTGACCGTCGATTGACGAAGAGTTAGCTCCCGCTTGGGGATGCCTTTTATCATTGCATATATATTATTCTTGTTGTACCCCGTTCGGGACCAATAGTTACAAAGGAAACTCTGCCGAAATTTTCAAAAAAGACTATAGATTTTAAAAATGCATATTCGGCTTACTTATTTCAAAACCCTTGTTTTAAAAACTTGTTTTCTTCACTTCCTAAAACTATTTCCTTTATTTATTACTTAAAAATGGTTTTAGATTTCTGGGCTTTTGGTTTACTTGAATTAGATGGGGTCCTATAGACTTCATATGATTCAAGTGCCAGTAACGGGCTATTTCGTGTCATGACAAAGTTAGTATCAGAGCGCTAGGTTAAGCTTGGTTCGAGTCTAAGTTTGACTATGTGGAGTCTAGAGCGTTTATATATATACGGAACTTAGGCCTGACCTTACGGAACTTAGACTTAGTCGAGGGGGTATTAGACCCGAACTTTCGTCGCGTAGGTTGACCCTTGGTAGATGGAGTAGGTGACTTCAGTAGAGTGACGTACCGTGTGTATGTTCCGCGGCATACTTACGACACGCCACTCCGCTTAAGGAACCTTAGGATGTACATTTCCTTGCACAGTATTATATTCATTCCTATGATCTATCCTCATCGATACTGGTTATGATTTTGCTGCCACGATTACATGGGTAAAGAGAGTTACGGCTAGAGTTGCGTCAGCGTGAGCTCATCACTGATGAGGACTGACCGGGGCATGATCCCAGAGACGTACGATTACATGGAGAGGCATCGTTTTGTTGTGTTTTCGCGCCATGAGCGTTTGACAGATTGCTTTTACGAGATTTCCCAGATGTGCTGATCGGCACCAAGGATTGAGCCACCGATAGAGTCCAGCCAGAAGGTGATGACCACTGAGGTATCGCTTATTCATGATGATTGAGGCACTGTTCAGCGTACAGATGAATGAGCCGGTTGCTGCTGCAATAACGAGATATCGCCCAGATGTTGGAGCTACTGCAGCATGAGTATATATTTAGAGATATGATGGAAGGTCGCTAGTTACCTGAGGACGAATGACTAGGACATGTGGTTTGTTCTCTTACCCAATGCGAAGTCATCAGATAGATTGATTCCAGCTAGAGACGACTTCACGCAGATTCGTTGAGAGACGATCGAATGTCAGGAAACCATATTCCAAGTTTAAAGTATTCGGAAAGACGTGCAAGCAATTCTATGGACCCTCTAGAAGAATGAAACCCTAACTCGACATAATGATCGTGTGAAAGCCTTTGAACCTTAGGGTTCGCGGCAGTTCCGCGGCGCCATTAGTGAGTTTTGGGTTTGCCCTTCTACGGCTGGACCACTGATGCTGTGGTATGTACTCGATACTATTAAACTGTACCCAAGATATTGATATCTTAGGGGATTATGAGGTTTTTACGAATCGATAGAATGGTTCGACTTCATTCAGATGCCCTGTGATGGGACACATTGCTTGGGAGACTCTAGCTACGAGTATAGCCGTTGGAGCACAGTCCATGCAGCCACGATAAGACGAGTCCAAATCAGTCGACATTGGAGCAGAGTGAAGTAAAGAGTTCGCACGAGATTTCGATGAGATGACGTTCCACTCCGCTGACATCAGAGATGTGATACGCATGCAGAGGCGTTGTATATGGATATACCTTCCAGAAGGAGTCGCGATGAGCCTACAGCCGTTCCGGAACAAGAATTAGCTTTAGTAGAGGACGATGACTTCCGGGCAATTCGGTAGAACGAGAATTGAGGGAGACTTCCGCAGGACCTTTCTGGAATACTATACGAGGAGATAAGGACCCAGAGACAGAGAACGCCAGACTGTGAGCAAGAGGCAAGTAGATATCTTGCTGTGCTAGCATTGGATGCACCGACACCTTCTCGACCTTGAAGGAGGATATACCGACGACGGTATTTATGATTTGTGATTTTATGATTCCATTATCCCGTATCCGACATCTTGGATTTTGGTATTTTGGGCGATCTATTCGCATGATTTGGTCTTGATGGCTGAGTTCCATGATTTCTGTTTTCGTGCACCATAGTTGCACCTATTGGGTATTCATATTTTGTGCATAGTATTACGCTTGAGGTATTGATTGTGATTTCATGCCTATTTTATGCCAGTGTTTTGATTTGATTTGTGCATGCTGATGCACATGGATGTGAGCTTATACATCGCGGTATACCTGATTTTGATTGAGCCATATTGTATACCGTCGATTTCGATTCTGATTTTGATTTTGATTTCGTGATTTCGTGCATGATGGATGCACCGATTTGGATTTTCGCGCATGTTAAGCGCATGTTTTGAGATACGATTTTGGTGCATACGAGATGCGCTAAATCGAGATTTTTTGTGCATTACAGATGCACCTGATTTTTCTGTCAGGCACACACGCTGCCTATGACAGATGTTTCGTGCACACCCGTTGCACCTATATGATGTTTCTGTGCACATGTATGGCATATATATGGATTTTGATTTCCGTGCGCACCAGACGCACAGGGTGTTCTTATATACATTTTTGGGATTTATTCCTTATGGACCAGTACGTTTTTATGATATTTTCTATTTGTCTTCGTACTGAGCAGGACTAGTCAGAGGACAGTGCCTGGATTTACTTTTCATGCATTTTCTTCAAATATTTACGTGTATAGTTCTGATTTATATCATATTGGTTTTGTTTTGGATTTGACATTTTTGTCTTTACCACAACTCCGATGATTGCGGGATGCTTGACGGAGTTTTTTTTTGAGTTATCTGCTCATTGTTCATGCGCACTTATTGCGCTATGATGCGTTTTATGTATTGATAATTTCAGAGCCCCGACGACTTGGACTTTTACTGAAATGGTTTAGTATTTGAGGGGTTTTAAGGGGGGAAGATTGTAACATTTTAAAAAAAATAAAATATTATTTTTTGGAAATTTTTATAATTTAATATTATTTTAAATGAATATTTTAATATTTCGGTATAATTAAATACCGATAAATTGGGGAAAATTTTGAAAATTATAGAAATTACTAAAAGAGGGTGTTTTATGTGAATTATGCAAATTTTATGTTTTTATGATTAATTATATGCTAATATAGCACTAATCGCGATTAAAAATCGCTAATCGCGTTTAAGTTTGTTTTGTGCAAAACATGCACCATATCATTTTTACACTTGTTATTTATTTTCATGGCTTTCCTTCATGTTTATACCATGGTTGTGAATTATTAGAGAGAATGAGAAAAAGTAAAGAAAAGAAAAAGGGAAAAGAGTTTTATATTGAGGTATGGGTGAGAGAGAGAAAAGTAGGGTTTACCTTTGACCAAAGCCTTAGCCATTCCCCTTCACTCTTCACTCATTACTCTCTTTCTCCTTCTTCAGCTGCTGCTGCTGCCCCCTCTTCATTTTCCATCTTCAAGCATCACAAACACACCCAAAACAACTCCAAAACCCCATTCTCACTTCACAACAATTGTGCACAACCTCACAAGCTACCCATTGGACCAAGAAAAATATGATTTTGGCGCTGTAGGAGATTCTCGGGAGCTGGATGAGGTAACCCCTTTCACAATTAGTGTAGTGTTTCATGTGCTTTAGCCTCATTACAAGTTTAACATCGTTTTGGAGAAGTTTTGTGGACTTTGGAAAAGCCTAGAAAAGGTTGAGGTTATTTTGAGTTAGATTAGTGCTAATAAGCCTTATTAGTGACCTATAAACCGCCATGATGGTAGAAAACCCAGACCAAGCAAACCTGAAACCCAAAAATACGGAATTACAGAACTTTGCAATGTCGGTTTGTGAACTTAAAGTGTGCAGGAAAATCTGGAATGAGCTGGGACTTTTAATGGAAAAATAAACAACTTCAGGTGCTTAGAATTGACCCTAGGAAGACACCCTGAGAGCATGAACCCCAGAGGAGTCCCCATGGCCGGCGAGGCCGGTTTGGCATGAGAGAAGGCTCGGCTACTTGGTGAGGGTGTGGGTCCAGGTTTCTTCTGTAGGTCACATATACCCTATATATCACCCTAGTGTTGTTTGCTCACTTGGTTATCATCCTAATCCAAATCTGGGACTAATTTCCTACAGTGTAGCATTGCGACATTGCCACGACTTAAACTTTATATACCAAACCTTGGTTTTGTGTTAGATTGGTAGCCCCCAGGGAATCTGGAGTGACCCTACACACCTACAGGAAAAACTAGCAAGACCATTACCCTATATTGACTACTAGGAGACTACCCTACAAACCTGACACCCCAACTTTCTACCTGGGCCGGCGTCGCTGGAATTTTAGGGTAGGGGCCCGGTTGCCTTGTAGAGTCAGGGGTCCTGGTTGCTTCCTTATCTCATTTACACTTTATAATCACTCCAGTATTGTTTTGGAACATTGTTTTCACCTTATACAAAATCTTTACATGTGTTGCTATTTTGACTCAAGTTGTGGTTTTGCGTATTTACATTCTGGATTTTTGGTATTTGTGCTTTATCTCGATCTTGTGACGTTCGTACGTCTATATCGCGTGATATCGGGTTGTTTTGCGAGAGCAAACTATAGGTTCTAACCTATAGGCTTTTGAGCGTGTCGTTTTAGTTTTGATTTGGTTTTAACGCGATGCGATACGTTATGATGTGTAGGTACCTCACGAAGACTTCGAGATGACAAGCAAGCGCGTGGCAGCGTCGGCAATGGAAAGCGGAATCCAGGTGAATAGATTATATCTATGGGGGAAGTCGGGTGGATGGCGTATAGCACCCCCGCAGTCCGATATTTAGTATAGTATATTTATATATTATTTATGATAGCTTATTGTGTGTCGTGAATATTTGAGATGAGATTAGGTGTACTATGATTAGATTAGGGCGTAGAAGTAAACTAGTATAGTTTCTAGTTGCGAACCCTAGAATAGGTTTACATTCACATGCACACACATGCTTATTTGTTATAGTTATACTTAGACGATGAGGATTGTGGATGATATTTGGAGATAAGTCGATGGGATTAGGTATAGTGCCATGAGATCGGTGATATATTGTGATTCATATTTAGGATACGACATGTGATTTTAGCGGGCCTTTGAACGTGTATTTCACACACGCATTTATATTTATATAGATGGTATCAGTTGTACTAGACTTAGATTAGTACCCCAGATCATGAGATCTGATGATAAGGATACCAGATAATTGATGAGATGAATGTGATATTGACCCGTACCCAGTTTTTGGGTGCCGTACGATGATTTACCGTACGAGCTTTATTTGATGATAGATCCGCACTCATGACTCGAGGATGTCATATGATATTGTATCGTACGCGGTACCTTTGAGGCGGGATCACCGACTATTATATATATATATATATATATATATCGACTCAGATTTAGGTGGTTTCCATACCCCTCCTGATTGACTTTTTGTTGGAGCTGTAGTTTGCCAGTAGATGTTAGGCTAGGTTGATGTCATACCTATTTCAAAATAACTAACGAATCGGGAGTATTTTAAAGACAGGCAAAGGGATTCTACGGATATTTCAAAAGACGCATCTTTTCTTAAAAACACCGTAGCCCTTATTTTACTAAAACCCCGATTCGTCTTATTTCAAATGGCAAAACTGCATGGCATTTACACATTGATGTAGATACTGCACTGTTGTGTTATTATTCATTGTCGCATATTCTTACTGTTTGCATCGCATCGCATGTTAAATATGTTTATTGCTGTATCAAATCCATGCTTTTAGGACACCGGCAGCATTATCGATGATGCATATGATCCACGTACATTTGCTTGCCGGCTCACACACTTCATCATCGATAATTGCCATGTCACTACACTGTAGTACTGTTGCATTCAGGATATGATCCCTTGCATGGCATACTTGTGTACATACCCATTGTACACCCATATTTACATACATAAATGATTCTGGCTTGATTAGAGATTTGAGAACCGCAAGATACTCTTTAAAACTGATTCATTTTAAAAGAGCGGTTTTCACTCAATATGTGCATATTACTATTCCATATTGCATGATATACTGATATGCTTACATTTCTTTTACATGTCGCATACATCATGCTTTTGATTATACGCATTGAGATATGTTGTTTCCTTGATATTTCTGGATTTGGGAACCGTGGATATTTCAAAAGAGATTATATTATTGTTTTAAAAACCCGATTACCCTTGATATGATATTTCAGTGCATCCACCATGTGTTTTTTCGGTGCTGAGAGCGACATGTGAAACCCGATTTGAGGAGGCGGTGAGGCCGATTGCGGGTACATGGTGGGCCCGGTATAGTATCCCGGGGCAAGAAAGGGTTGCTGTGTATATAGACGGTGAGCCTGGCAGAGGGACTACTACCTACCGGTGATTGTATTTGAGCTCGGCGGATATCCGGAGGATACCGACCGGAGTTGAGAGTTGATATGGGCCGATCCGGACTGCCGAGGCCCGATATATGAGGATTTATGCGCCGATGCTAGGCACAGGTTTCATTATGTTTTCAAGTGTCGATGCTTGACACTCAGGTTCCATGATTTGATATGTCGTGAGCGACACATGTTGATTTACATCCTCATACTTCCATGCATATGTTTCTGATATTTACATGCATGATGCTTATTGTCATTGATCACATAGTTGGATGATATTCACATACTCATAGATTTCCTCATATAGTTGACATTGATTACATTGATCATACCTCATATTTATGATATATTGTTACCCGAGGCACTGGCACGAGCACTTGGCACTACACTCATGTATAGATGTTACATTGCCACCTTATCATGCTTCAGATTTATTCATATTGAGGATATATTATTATTGATCGTATTGACCTAGGTTTATGTCATACATACGATTTCTGCTCTGTGATGTTTTCTATTCACCAGTTGGCAACTCACCCCCGTTGCGCCACAATTCTTGAAGGTTTTGCCGTACATGTTCCATTGCGGCTTTTCTGGCACACTGCTCCCTTTCTGGGTGATTGCATTGGTAGGTGGGTTCACTCGCATCGTGACCACCCTTGTATTATTTTATTCAGTTGTATCTAGTAATTCTATCAACCAAAACTTGTATATTTGTTCAGACTTAGAAAACCAGTTATGTATTATTTCGACCTTAGAGTCGCGCGTTGTAGTATTATGGTTTTCATATTGTTTTTGAGTTTCTTTTTGAGTTTTGATGCTCGCCCTCTGGCGTTGTATATTATATTGCTTACGTGGTTGTGACCGTCGATTGACGAAGAGCTAGCTCCCGCTTGGGGATGCCTTTTATCATTGCATATATATTATTCTTGTTTTACCCCGTTCGGGGCCAGTATTTACAAATGAAACTCTGCTGAAATTTTCAGAAAAGACTATAGATTTTAAAAATGCATATTCGGCTTACTTATTTCAAAACCCTTGTTTTAAAAACTTGTTTTCTTCACTTCCTAAAACTATTTCCTTTATTTATTACTTAAAAATGGTTTTAGATTTCTGGGCTTTTGGTTTACTTGAATTAGATGGGGTCCTATAGACTTTATATGATTCAAGTGCCAGTCACGGGCTATTTCGGGTCGTGACAAGTATAATAAGTGGGTTCGGTCAATACATCCATATTATTATCTTGATTAAGGCATGTCATTGGTCGCTACCAAGGGAGAGAGAGAGAAGGATAATCACTTTTGCATGTGCTCTTTGCAAGATTAGATTGGTTATTATCTTATCTAATCAGGATGTCTCCCACTGTTTTTATCAAATCTTCCTTCAAACCCTAAAAGGTAAGATTAGCCGGGATTAATTACACCCTACAAGTTCTCCAATCGTTTGGCTAGGTAGGTATTGGTACTCCGAGGGAGTCTCCCTATGCTTTCGCATGGAACTAATTAAATAATCTCGTTTCCGCAGGGGCATCACCCCGTTAACACCTTTCTTAGACACCTAATGGATCGACTAATTGTAAAGTGAAAAACTCTCTCAGGAGTAACTCTTACTCACAGTGGGTATCGAGATCCAACTATCATATAGAAGGTATGCAATCTCATTGCAAATTTCAACACCTTAAATTCCCAATATATGTTTTTACCCCATGCGATTTATGACCTTGACAAGGTCAACAAACCATAAACAGCAAGTCAAGTTCAACCCGTTCATTTCTTGATTGAATTAAACCCACCCGCACGACCCTTGACGAAGGCCAACAAAGTCGCATGACTACCCTGATCCAATCACATCACATACGGCAGATAAGTACTAATCAGCTACCGCACACTACGCCTTGACAAGGTCAACAAACGCAGCACGAATACTAAATAGTACTTATCTGAAATGATGGATGGCTACGACTGGTTTTGAAGAAAACTTTTAACGTAATGAACTTGATATCGTTGTAGAATCTAGTGATTTGAAAAGGAGTATTTTTTGTAGCATTTGCTAGTTTCGCTAAAGAGGTCACTCCCGGTGATAGGATCTCGACTCTTTCCTCATCGAATGAGGTGCTGGATATTCATCAAGGAATACCACTATGCAAATCAAGAACTAGATAAGCTATAAAAACAAAACCGAATGGGTTGTAGCATTTGCTAGTTTTGCTAAAAAGGTCACTCCCAGTGAAGGGATCTCAGCTCTTTCCTCATCGAATGAGGTGCTGGATATTCATCAAGGAATACCACTATGCAAAGAAAAAACTATAGCTACCTTTTTAAATTTTCGATTCTACAACATCTTTAGGATTCTTTTCTTTTCATTAATCTCATTAATGAAGTCCCATCATTTATGTTTCCCTAAACATCACAGAAAAAGAAACGAAAATAGAACATACGCTTATTCCATTCGCATTCGCCATGGGGGCCCATCATGCACCGTTAGGTTACTTAACTAACGGCAGAGCGGGGGCTGGACTAGCGCGGGTTCAAAACATAAGCAACGTTTATTATATATATCATATATATATAGTATTCGTCTCACGCAGTTATATGATCACATCACAGAACCAAGCAGCAGAAGTCAACATATGAAATATTGGATATACTGTAACGTTTTGAAAATCGTTTCGGTGAAATTTCGGAAAATCGGTAAAATAAGGGGGTTTTCTGTAAAAAGTCAAAATACAAATATCTTTATTATAAAATTAAATATACAAATTCTAGCTATGTAATTGCTAGTATTTGGTGTTTATTGAGCCACTGGTGAAATTTTAAATTTTCTGAAAAAAATTATTTTAATATTATTTTAAGCCGTCATTAATACATTTAATTAGGGAAAATTACAAATTGGAATGAGTTGAAACAAATTTTGTGCATCATAACACATTAAACCAAATTTTATCATGTGGTTTTTGAAATGAAATGGTTTGCCAAAACGGTGTTAGAAAATATCGAAGAAAAACGTTTAAATAGTGAATTTAGTGTAAATGGATGTTTGGGGTATAGTATTTATCATTTTCCATCACCCCACACCCATACCCACACTCACACGCCACCATTTTTTCTCCCCCTTGGCTGAATTCAGCAGCCCCCCTCAATTTTCCTCACTTGTTTTGCTAAAGAAAAGAAAAGAAAACAAAAAGAAATGTATAAGAAAAGAGATATGGTTGTGTTGACCTTTGATTTCTTTGACTTGGAAACACTTTCCCTACCTCATTCTTTCTCCAATCACTCCCCATTCCAGCCGAAACCCCTTTCCGTTCTCAACAGCAGCTCCTCCCTTTTCTCCCCTCATTTCTCTTGAAAAAATTTCATCAAGATTGCCTCAAAACCCATCAAAAAAAATCCCAACATCCAAATCCAACTCCTGCCCATTTTAGTTTAGGCTATCAAGCATGGATTGTGGTGAAAAGAGAGCTTTTTGGATGGTTAGATTTCTAGTGAGATCTACAAATTTGTGGAGGTATAATTTTAACCATGTAGTTAAAATTGTTGGTTAATGCTTATGTTAGCTTAATTAAGTGTTAATTAGGTTTTATATGGGTTCAAATTGCATGATTGAAAAATTCAAGAGAAGGGGTTGTGATCAAACTAGAGTTTTGGGTATTTGGATCATGATGTGTGTGTTGTAATTTGAGATCTTAAGTCATGCAAGGAAAAACTAGTTACTAGTTGCTAATTTTTAGTTTAAATTTTGCTAATTGTGTTAATTTTGTTAACTAGGTTTTGGGAATTTAATTAATCAATTGGGATAAAAATCTTATTAGGGTATTCATGACATTGCTAGCATTTTAAGATGTAGTTTAATGCTTTAGATCATGCAAATCCAAACTAGATTGTTGTATATGCATTTTTGCTAAAATGGTTGAAATTTGGGTAAGATTGCAAACTAGTTTTTTTTGAACGTATATAGTTTGGTGAAATTAAATTATGGAAATGGTTTGTATGACTTATTTAAGTTATTTAGTAAATATTATGGTCATTAGTTTTGTTTAAACATCAAGATTTGTATTAATACGGTTAACGACCGCTAACTAGATTTTTGGGAAATAAAACGATTTGTTTACTTTTATGGTTTTGATGAATTAAAACCTATTTCTTATATGATTAATGAGTTTTGAAACCACGATTGGTGCGTTTGAGTTTTTTTGCGATCACTCGACGTTTGTACGCCGATGTCGAGGGTTTTGACTTGATTTGTGAAAGCAAACCATAGGTTTTGACCTATGTGGGATTCATGTGTCGTTTTGGTCATGAGTCGGATTTTAATGTGATATGGTCCGTTATGATATGTAGGTATCCTATGTGGACTTCGAGACGACAAGCAAGCGCGTGGCGACGTCGGCACCGGCGAGCGAGGACCAGGTGAGTAGATTTATATCTACGGAGAGAAGTCGGGTGGATGGCATATAGCACCCCCGCAGTTCGTGGTGATGTATACGAATACGTATACACACATATATTTTGATTATATATTTTATGTTGATATGAGACTTGATGATAAAGGTAGATTCTAGGTGTTCATGGATTAATTTAGTGTTAGTTGCGAAACCCTAGAGTAGTCCTTACACCCACACACGCACACACACACATGCATACATCTATGTTATTACCTGTGCATATATGGGGAGATGTGTTTATGCGTTCACCTAGGTATGGGACTAGGTGTTCACATACTGGATTTGCGGATGATACTTGGGATTGAGATGAGTCGATGAGATTTGAGTTGAGACCGTGAGATCGGTGATATGGCAAGATTCGTACTTGAGATACGTCCTGATGTTATAGCGGATCTTGGAATGACAATGCCATGTGAATAGTGATATTAGTAGTGTACTAGACATAGGTCAGTACCCCAGATGATGATCTTGATAAAGAGGATATCGGATGAACAGTGTGATGAGTATGATATTGACCCGTACCCAGATTTGGGGATGCCGTACGACGGATTTACGTACGAGCTATATATTGATGATTGATCCGCACTCTTGACTTGGGATGTCTGATTATAGATATGGTATCGGATATGATATTATTGAGGCGGGATCACCGACTAATATATATACAGGTATGTATACGTATCGACTCAGATGTTAGGCGGTTTCCTTACCTGTAGTTCAGCTTGTTAGTTCAGCCGTATAGTTTAGTGTAGTTGTTAGACTAGATTAGACTTCTACCTATTTCAAAACTAACGAATCGTGGGTATTTTAAAAGACAGGTCAAGGGATTCTACGGATATTTCAAAAGATGTAACTTTTCATAAAAACACCGTAGCCCTTATTTTCAAATCACCGCGATTTGTGTTATTTAAAAAGGCACTATTGTAGGACTTATATTAGGTTAATGCAGTTTAGTTATCGTTGTGTCTAGTATTCAGCTCCCGCATATTATTGCTGTTGCTCCGCATCGCATACTTATTGTAATTCATATTTCATTATTGATATCATGCTGTTAGGACACTATCACCATTACCGATAATGCGTATGTACCACGTACACTTACTTGCCGGCTCACACACATCTTCATCGGTAATTGCCATGTCACGTACACTTAGAAAATACTATTACATTGACATAGCATGTTAGCTAATAGTTTAGACATTATATTAGTGTACTTGCCTTATATGTTAGTTTATACATTATAGTTATTACCTGCTACTTCATGCATACTGTTATTCATTGTTATGCCGCATTCATGGATTCTCATGCATATATTCACTATTTTACGTGCTATTGAGGTTTTGGATTCGAATTTCCATGAGATTTTCTGGATTTAGGGGAAAACCGCAAAACTTATACAAACTTCTTCTCTCTCTTTTTAAATGAAAAGCGCGGTTTTCCCATGATGTATGAGTCGTCCACCATGAGTTTGCTGATGGATTTCGAGACCCGATTCGAGGAGTAGGATGAACCGTTTCGGGTACATGGTAGGTCCGGTGTGGTACCCCGGGGCGAGAAGGTCGTGTTGTTGACGTTGAGCCTGGCGGGGGAGCACTACCGACCGGTGATTTTACCCGACGCGTCGGATATCTGGAGGATACCGTCGTGGTCTTGAGATGGATGGTAGGGGCCGGTCTGGACTGACGGCGCCCTAGATATTGTGATTGAGACATTGAGATTTTGAGATATTGAGGTACAGAGATTGTGACACAGAGATATCGAGACATTTGGACACTTGTTTTGGTCGATGCTGGGCACTGTTTTATACTGATTTCATTTATGGTACCTCATTTTTAGAATACAGAAATCTCACTGATTTATGAAAGCAGTTTTCTTCAGTACATGCATTCTGTTTCATGCATTCATACATCATCCATATGATACATTGCTACCTGAGGCACTGACACGGGCACATGGGATTACACTTGGGTTAGATATTTGCCCTCGCCATGGTTATAGGTTGCTGGTTATATATTTAAGAATTATATATTATGATCGTATGACCTAGGATTGTGTCATACATGTGATTTCTATTCGTCGATGTTTTTCTATTCACGAGTTGGCAACTCACCCCCGTTGTGCCCCAGTTTCTTGCAGGGTTGACGTACATGTTTCATTACGGCTTTGCGGGCACAGTTTCGTTCGGATGACTTGCTAGTAGGTGGGTTTATTGGTATCGTACCCATCATATTACCTTGTATAATATTATTCAGTTGTATCTAGTAAATTCCATCAACCAAACATGTATTATTTTTGAGATAGAGACCAGTGATGTTATTCTTTCGATCTTAGAGTCGCGCGTTATATTTCTGTGGATTTCTGGTGGTTTTGAGTTTCCTTTTGAGTTTTGATCCTCGCCCTTGGCGTTGTATATTATATTGCTTGTGTGGTTGTGACCGTCGATTGACAAAGTGCTAGCTCCCGCTTGGGGATGCCTTTTATTGATTTCGTATACTATTCATGTTGTATCCCGTTTGGGAGCCAGTTTTTACAAAGGAGACTCTGCCGAAATTTTTAGGAAATATTTGATATTTTTGAAACCGCATAATTCGGCTTATGCTATTAAAACTACTTGTTTTAAGTTGGTTTTTCCTTCACTCTACTGCTTCTTTGGTTTTGATTTCTGGGTTTTGGCTTACTTAGATTACGTACACCTCGAGACGTTTCGTAATTTAAGTGCCGGTCTTGTTCTATTCCTTTCGGGTCGTGACAAAGTTGGTATCAGAGCATTAGGTTTTACCTTCGGAGCGTAGGATGACCCTTGGTTGATGGAATAGGTGACTAAAGTAGAGTGACGTACCGTGGGTATGTTCCGCGGCATACTTACGATACGCTACTCCACTTAAGAAGCCTTAGGATGTACATTTCTTTGTTCAGTATTATATTCATTCCTGATCTAACCTCATCGGTACCAGTTATGGTTTTGTTGCCACGATTACGGGCAGGGAGAGCTACGGCTAGAGTTGCGGTCATCACGAGCTCGTTACGAACGAGGACTGACCAGGGCGTGATTCCGGCGACATACGATTGCATTGAGATGCGTCGTTTGATTATGTTTCTACGCCACGAGCGTTTGGATGGATCGCTGTATGAGATTACTCGGACGTGCAGATCAGTGCAAGAGGATTGAGCCAATGATAGAGGCCGGCCAGATTTTGATGACCGTTGGCGTATTGCTTACTCCTGATGATTAAGGCACTATTCAGCGTGCAGACGAGTGAGCCAGTCATTGCTGCGAATAATGAGATATCGCCCCAGATGTTGGAGCTTTTGCAGTACGAGTGGTACTAAGAGATGATAGAAGGTCGTTAGTCACCAAGGATGAATGACTAGGATATGCGGTTTGTTTGCTACCCCGATGCGAGGTCATCAGATAGATTGATTCCAGCTAGAGACGACTTCACGCGGAGACATTGAGAGTCGACAGAGACGATCGAATGTCAGCAACCTATTATTCCAAATTTAAAGTATTCGGAAAGACATGCAGGCAATTCTATGGACCCTCTAGAAGAATGAAACCCTAACTCGACATAATGACCGTTTGAAAGCCTTTGAAACTTAGGGTTTGTGGCAATTCCGTGGTGCCATTAGTGATGCTTGGGTTTGCCCTTCTACGGTTGGACTATCGATACTGTGGTACGTACTCGATAGTATTAAACTGTACCCAAGATGTTGAGCTCTTAGGGGATTATGAGGTTTTGACGAATCGATCGAATGGTTTGACTTCATTCGGATGCTAGGTGGTGAGATGCATTTCTTGGGAGACTCCAGATGCGAGGATAGCCATAGGAGCTCAGTCCATGCAGCGACGATGAGACGAGTCCGAAGCAGTCGATAGTAGAGAAAGTGGAGCAAGAGGTTCGTACGAGATCTTGATGAGACGACGTTCCACTCCGCCGACACCAGAGATGCGATACGCGTGCCGAGGCATTGTGCTTGGATATACCTTCCAGAAGGAGTCGCGATGAGTATGCAGCCGTTCCGGAACAAGAAACAGATATAGTAAAGGACGATGACTTCCGGATAGCTCGGCAGAGACGAGATTTGGGAGAGGTCTCGACAGGTCCTTTCTGGAATGAATTACGAGAAAACTAGGATCCAGGAGTGGTTATGTTGCGCACGCCGGCAGGCCAGAGTTCAGGATCGTCGACGAGACATGCTATGAGTGACCACGACAATTAGCCAGAGGTTCTTAGAGGAAGTGCTTGAGCGGGGACTATTCCGCCATATTTGATTTCGGTATTTTGGGCGATCTATTCGCATGATTGATTTTGATGATTGAGTTTCATGATATTTGTTTTCATGCGCCATGGTTGCACCTACTGAGTATTTACGATTTTTGCATAGTTGTTGCACTTGAGATAGTTTTCGTGCCTTGGTTTCTCATGTTTTTGATTATATGGATTTCATATAGTTGAGTTGATTTGTGCATATATATGCATACAATTTGGTTTTTGCACTCGGTATAGTTCACATATGCTTGCAGTGCAGTGATACGCATTTTGTGCACTTAGATGCACTAGACTTCGATTTCGATTATGATACTCGATATTTGTTTTGTGCACCTGATTTGATTTTGCGCATGTTCGGCGCTTGATATTAGATTTCATGATTTCGTGCATGATGGATGCACCTGGTTTTGATTTTCGCGCATGTTGAGCGCATGTTTTGAGAAGCGATTTCGGTGCACACCAGATGCACTAAATCGAGATTCTTCGTGCGTGTCAGACGCACCTGTCCTTGCTGTCAGGCACACACGTTGCCTATGACAGATGTTGTGTGCATACCCAATACACTTAGATGTTGTTTCTGTACGCATGTATGGCACATATATGGATTTTTATTTCCGTGCGCACCAGACGCACATAGTATTCATATGCGTATTTTGGGATTGATTTCTTATAGAGCAGTACGTTTTTATGATATTTGCTATGTGTTTTCGTACTGAGCAGGACTAGCCAGAGGACAGTACCTGAATATATTTTGCATGCATTGATAGCTATCGAAGGGAATTCCAAAAAGCGAGCTATAGTCTCAGTATTTACCTACGTGTCTGATATGACACGAGACGTTTAAACAAGGAAACCCTTCTAAATTGTTTTCCAAAACGGTGGAACGTACATTTTAAACAAAAGGAATATATGTATATGGTTATTTTCTTACAATAGACGTCCGCCACTGTGCAGTGCTGCGATCGCACAGCGATTTGAACAAGATTTGGCATGCATTGCTTCCAGATGTTTTAATGATGTATATCATATTGATTTTCATTTTGGGATTTAGACATCGTGTCTTCACCATAACTCCGATGATTGCGGGATGCTGGATGGAGTTTTGATTTTGAGTTACATGCTCATTTTTCATGCGCATGCGCTGCGCTACGATTTGTTTTATGTATTTATGATTTCGAAGTCCCGACGACTTGATGGTTTTGCGTAGATATTTTAGTATTTGAGGGGAGTTTAATTTAAATTCGGGGACCGAATTTCTTTAAGGGGGGAAGATTGTAACGTTTTGAAAATCGTTTCGGTGAAATTTCGGAAAATCGGTAAAATAAGGGGGTTTTCTGTAAAAAGTCAAAATACAAATATCTTTATTATAAAATTAAATATACATATTCTAGCTATGTAATTGCTAGTATTTGGTGTTTATTGAGCCACTGGTGAAATTTTAAATTTTCTGAAAAAATTTATTTTAATATTATTTTAAGCCGTCACTAATACATTTAATTAGGAAAAATTACAAATTGGAATGAGTTGAAACAAATTTTGTGCATCATAACATATTAAATAAAATTTTATCATGTGGTTTTTGAAATGAAATGGTTTGCCAAAACGGTGTTAGAAAATATCGAAGAAAAAAGCTTAAATAGTGAATTTAGTGTAAATAGATGTTTGGGGTATAGTATTTATCATTTTCTATCACCCCACACCCATACCCTCACTCACACACCACCATTTTTCCTCCCCCTTGGCTGAATTCAGCAGCCCCCTCAATTTTCCTCACTTGTTTTGCTAAAGAAAAGAAAACAAAACAAAAAGAAATGTATAAGAAAAGAGATATGGTTGTGTTGACCTTTGACTTCTTTGACTTCAAAACACTTTTCCCACCTCATTCTCTCTCCAATCACTCCCCATTCCAGCCGAAACCCCTTCCCCCTCTCAACAACAGCTCCTCCCTTTTCTCCCATCATTTCTCTTGAAAAAATTTCATCAAAATTGCCTTAAAATCCATCAAAAAAATCCCAACATCCAAATCCAACTCCTACCCATTTTAGTTTAGGCTATCAAGCATGGATTGTGGTGAAAAGAGAGCGTTTTGGATGGCTAGATTTCTAGTGAAATCTACAAATTTGTGGAGGTATAATTTTAACCATGTAGTTAAAATTGTTGGTTAATGCTTATGTTAGCTTAATTAAGTGTTAATTAGGTTTTATATGGGTTCAAATTGCATGATTGAAAAATTCAAGAGAAGGGGTTGTGATCAAACTAGAGTTTTGGGTATTTGGATCATGATTTGTGTGTTGTAATTTGAGATCTTAAGTCATGCAAGGAAAAGCTAGTTACTAGTTGCTAATTTTTAGTTTAAATTTTGCTAATTGTGTTAATTTTGTTAACTAGGTTTTGGGAATTTAATTAATCAATTGGGATAAAAATCTTATTAGGATATTCATGACACTGTTAGCATTTTAAGATGTAGTTTAATGCTTTAGATCTTGCAAATCTAAGCTAGATTGTTGTATATGCATTTTTGCTAAAATGGTTGAAATTTGGGTAAGATTGCAAACTAGTTTTTTTTGAACGTATATAGTTTGGTGAAATTAAATTATGGAAATGGTTTGTATGGATTATTTAAGTTATTTAGTAAATATTATGGTCATTAGTTTTGTTTAAACATCAAGATTTGTATTAATACGGTTAACGACCGCTAACTAGATTTTTGGGAAATAAAACGATTTGTTTACTTTTATGGTTTTGATGAATTAAAACCTATTTCTTATATGATTAGTGAGTTTTGAAACCACGATTGGTGCGTTTGAGTTTTTTTGCGATCACTCGGTGTTTGTACGCCGATGTCGAGGGTTTTGGGTTGATTTATGAAAGCAAACCATAGGTTTTGACCTATGTGGGATTCATGTGTCGTTTTGGTCATGAGTCGGATTTTAATGCGATATGGTCCGTTATGATATGTAGGTATCCCATGTGGACTTCGAGACGACAAGCAAGCGCGTGGCGACGTCGGCACCGGCGAGCGAGGACCAGGTGAGTAGATTTATATCTACGGGGAGAAGTCGGGTGGATGGCGTATAGCACCCCCGCAGTTCGTGGTGATGTATACGAATACGTATACACACATATATTTTGATTATATATTTTATGTTGATATGAGACTTGATGATAAAGGTAGATTCTAGGTGTTCATGGATTAGTTTAGTGTTAGTTGCGAAACCCTAGAGTAGTCCTTACACCCACACACGCACACACACACATGCATACATCTATGTTATTACCTGTGCGTATATGGTGAGATGTGTTTATGGGCTCACCTAGGTATGGGACTAGGTGTTCACATACTGAATTTGCGGATGATACTTGGGATTGAGATGAGTCGATGAGATTTGAGTTGAGACCGTGAGATCGGTGATATGGCAAGATTCGTACTTGAGATACGTCCTGATGTTATAGCGGATCTTTGAATGACAATGCCATGTGAATAGTGATATTAGTAGTGTACTAGACATAGGTCAGTACCCCAGATGATGATCTTGATAAAGAGGATATCAGATGAACAGTGTGATGAGTATGATATTGACCCGTACCCAGATTTGGGGATGCCGTACGACGGATTTACGTACGAGCTATATATTGATGATTGATCAGCACTCTTGACTTGGAATGTCTGATTATAGATATGGTATCGGATATGATATTATTGAGGCGGGATCACCGACTAATATATATACATGTATGTATACGTATCGACTCAGATGTTAGGCGGTTTCCTTACCTGTAGTTCAGCTTATTAGTTCAGCCGTATAGTTTAGTGTAGTTGTTAGACTAGATTTGACTCTTACCTATTTCAAAACTAACGAATCGTGGGTATTTTAAAAGACAGGTCAAGGGATTCTACGGATATTTCAAAAGATGTAACTTTTCATAAAAACACCGTAGCCCTTATTTTCAAGTCACCGCGATTTGTGTTATTTAAAAAGGCACTATTGTAGGACTTATATTAGGTTAATGCAGTTTAGTTATCGTTGTGTCTAGTATTCAGCTCCCGCATATTATTGCTGTTGCTCCGCATCGCATACTTATTGTAATTCATATTTCATTATTGATATCATGCTGTTAGGACACTATCACCATTACCGATGATGCGTATGTACCACGTACACTTACTTGCCGGCTCACACACATCTTCATCGGTAATTGCCATGTCACGTACACTTAGAAAATACTATTACATTGACATAGCCTGTTAGCTAATAGTTTAGACATGATATTAGTGTACTTGCCTTATATGTTAGTTTAGACATTGTAATTATTACCTGCTACTTCATGCATACTGTTATTCATTGTTATGCCGCATTCATGGATTCTCATGCATATATTCACTATTTTACGTGCTATTGAGGTTTTGGATTCGGATTTCCATGAGATTTTCTGGATTTAGGGGAAAACCGCAAACCTTATACAAACTTCTTCTCTCTCTTTTTAAATGAAAAGCGCGGTTTTCCCATGATATATGAGTCGTCCACCATGAGTTTGCTGATGGATTTCGAGACCCGATTCGAGAAGTTGGATGAACCGTTTCGGGTACATGGTGGGCCCGGTGCGGTACCCCGGGGCGAGAAGGTCGTGTTGTTGACGTT
The DNA here is from genome assembly GCA_030015575.1 of Agapanthus africanus. Lineage (NCBI taxonomy): Eukaryota > Viridiplantae > Streptophyta > Magnoliopsida > Asparagales > Amaryllidaceae > Agapanthus > Agapanthus africanus. The sequence goes on along the minus strand of CM057338.1, from coordinate 828,332,737 downwards.
GAGCCTGGCGGGGGAGCACTACCGACCGGTGATTTTACCCGACGCGTCAGGTATCCGGAGGATACCGTCGTGGTCTTGAGATAGATGGTAGGGGCCGGTCTGGACTGACGGCACCCTAGATATTGTGATTGAGACATTGAGATTTTGAGATATTGAGGTACAGAGATTGTGACACAGAGATATCGAGACATTTGGACACTTGTTTTGTGTCGATGCTGGGCACTGTTTTATGCTGATTTCATTTATGGTACCTCATTTTTAGAATACAGAAATCTCACTGATTTATGAAAGCAGTTTTCTTCAGTCCATACATTCTGTTTCATGCATTCATACATCATCCATATGATACATTGCTACCTGAGGCACTGACATGGGCACATGGGATTACACTTGGGTTAGATATTTGCCCTCGCCATGGTTATAGGTTGCTGGTTATATATTTGAGGATTATATATTATGATCGTATGACCTAGGATTGTGTCATACATGCGATTTCTATTCGTAGATGTTTTTCTATTCACGAGTTGGCAAATCACCCCCGTTGTGCCCCAGTTTCTTACAGGGTTGCCGTACAGGTTTCATTACGGCTTTGCGGGCACAGTTTCGTTCAGGTGACCTGCTAGTAGGTGGGTTTATTGGTATCGTACCCATCATATTACCTTGTATAATATTATTCAGTTGTATCTAGTAAATTCCATCAACCAAACATGTATTATTTCTGAGATAGAGACCAGTGATGTTATTCTTTCGACCTTAGAGTCGCGCGTTTTATTTCTGTGGATTTCTGGTGGTTTTGAGTTTCCTTTTGAGTTTTGATCCTCGCCCTTGGCGTTGTATATTATATTGCTTGTGTGGTTGTGACCGTCGATTGACGAAGAGCTAGCTCCCGCTTGGGGATGCCTTTTATTGATTTCGTATACTATTCGTGTTGTATCCCGTTTGGGAGCCAGTTTTTACAAAGGAGACTCTGCCGAAATTTTCAGGAAATATTTGATGTTTTTGAAACCGCATAATTCGGCTTATGCTATTAAAACTACTTGTTTTAAGTTGTTTTTTCCTTCACTCTACTGCTTCTTTGGTTTTGATTTCTGGGTTTTGGCATACTTAGATTACGTACGCCTCGAGACGTTTCGTAATTTAAGTGCCGGTCATGTTCCATTCCTTTCAGGTCGTGACATATACTAGGAGGTCCGTGTTTTAAATTAAGCCAATAATGAAAAACACGGATTCCACGGTCGTGATGAATAGCCAAACCCATATCCCTAGACCCCTACGAGAGCGGCAAGCAACCCTGCCAATTCTAGAGTTAGGAGACCCGGTCTCGACTCCTCGAGATGGTCTTCCACTGGACTCTAGAACCCGGTTACTTATGCTCCCCGCCTTGGGTCTATCCTAATGCGGAAAAGTAAATAATATACATCAATGGTGACATCATCCTCAACCCGGAAGTGTCCCAATAAAAGAATATTACATACAATTTTACATGAATAAAAATTAAAAAAACTCTCATCTCATGCAAAAAAACCCGGCTATTCATTCACGACGATCCAATATAAAATATCACAGCAACGCATAACATCACATGTCATCAACGAAGTAAATATGCGTATCCCAAATTCCGTTGACATATAGCAACGAGATCGGGGATACACTACATATTACACTTACGGTCGCAGAAAAGAAATGAAAAACTACAATAATTAGAATCTACATTATCCTTAGACATCATAAACCCGGAATATCTCATATTCCGAATTTCATGCCTAACCCTATAAACCTTGCATTTTAGTCTCATATCGAAAACACTTTTCAATAACTTAGTCAGGTAATTCAACAAGATTCCCGACTACCCGATCGAATACTCGTTGGGAACTTTAGTAGATGGCCGCATCCCTGATGCCGTCGACCAAGTGCACTTAGGTGGAACACCATGGTCGCAAGCACCCGAGTGGATGCTTCTGGCAACGGGGTTCTCCTAAAGTCACTTGGTCTGGGCTATGGGGCGTGGCTACCTAGTAAAGTTATCTGGAGAGTATTCACGTACGATACGCGATTGCGACGGAGTTTCGATCCGAATCGAAACTTTGTGGCAATCGATCAAAAGAGACTAACATGCTAGATTTACAATCACTAACTAGTTTTCACAAAACTAATTAAATGTGGATTTCAAATATTGTATCACATATCAAACTTAAACTCGAAACGACGTTAATACACGACTACAAAACACTCCGAATAGCCCTAATAGGAAGGTTAACATAACATGAAAACTGGGATAATCAAACACAAACATGAAACCCTAAACCCAACACATAAGAACACAAAAAAATTCGAGCCTAAAATCATGTACTGGGACCGGCGAAGCCGGCCAGAATGATGGTTTCGCCGATTGGATTTTGGTGTTTTGGCCTCGAATTTCTCTAGTGTTCTATTTACACCAAATGTAACATTTTGTACTTGTTTCAAAAAAATTCAGAGATCATTTTAAAATCGACAGAAAGTTGATGTTTGGGTTTACGGTTTCAGAGTTGTTTCGGTTTCATGGTTTTACAAACATTATTTAATTTTCTAGCTTTGGCTCTGATACCATGAAAGTCAGGCAGCCACCCCATCCAATAGGGTCGCCGTGGCACCTACAGGTCTCTCGGTAGCTACTTTTTACGCATGGCCCCTCACGAGGACTACAACCCGCCGGAACACCTTCCGGTCTCAGGACACCCTGGGGGTAAGAGCCTATGCTTCGCCACATTGTCATACAGTGCGAACCCCCCATAGGTCGACATCCAATGCCTAGTAGCTCTGATACCATGAAAGTGTTTGTTAGCACCACCACTGGATTTTACTAGCGTCAAGCATGCCAATTTAAAAAATTTAGGGGTGCTAATTAACACTAAACAAGATCTTAAACTAGATGATTAGGATTTTTTCTTGATATCAAGAAAACTACATAAAAACAATGAGGCTACAACCTTTGTAGACCGTGTCCTCTTCAAAAGCTCAGTGCAGTAGTCTACGCGACTCTACTAGGCTCCACTTGAAGTTGGATCGAGTTTCCTTTGCGATCTTCATGCCGAAGATGATCCACCCGAAGCTCCGCTAATCCAAGCTACCTCTTCACTAAACTCTTTAGTGAAGTAAACACACTACACTTAATTGCTAATCAAGAGGGTTCTCACAAGCTCAAGGTTTCACAACTCATGTGAGGGATGTTCATTTTGAATGTTCTTCTCGAGGATAAGACTCTTTGAGCTTGGAGGAGGTGAGGAGGAAGATGAAGAGAGCTAGAGAGCAAGGAGCTCAAGTGAGGAAAAATAACTCAAGTAGTGAAGGCAAGTCAAGAATGGCTTGATCAAATGAACTCTATTATTGAAGCATGGAATTCATTTCAATAAAGAAATGAACCATACTTCAATAGTAAATCCAAACCATACTTCACCCATTCCTTTAAAAGTCTCCCCATTTTCCACCTCATTTTCTATTTTCTCAAAATAGAAAATTAACCATGCTTCATATAATATATATATATATATATATATATATTAATATATATATATATATATAGATATAAAGATAAGCAAATAATAAGTGAGCAATAATATTAGTTAATATATAATTATATCAAATATAAATATATATCATATTATTAAATCAACACTTGATTTAATAATCCGGTTATATCATATATAACCGACTAATATCATTTATCTGTATATCACATTATCAAATCAACACTTGATTCAATAATCCGGTTATATCACATATAATCTAATTGATATCAAATAACCACCAGATTAGAATACGTTATCACATACTCATATTTAATCAGGCCCCCGCACATATCAGCATATGTGCCCTACTTCGTTTCACTTGAACTATGAAACTTCTGTGTGGGACTCTAAAGACTCGTCAATACGCCAGCAGTAGATAATGATCACATCAGTTACCAACAAGCCATCAGCGGTACTAGCTGGACGTAACGGCTACCAGGTATTGAGCGATTAGAAGATCAACAAGCAAGCTTGTCCAAACTCCCATGAAACTTATAGGTAACACTTACCGTACAGTCCGGACTCTTCGTCTGATATGTCGCATATCGAGTCTGGGGGTGAAATTGTCAGAACAAAATAACTTGATAAGTCATGCCGATGTGTGGCTTATAACGGTATGAGAAACTACTGATAACTCTTACCAGTAAATCTCATCATCAGCTCTGGGCAGGGACTTCCTGTTATATCCAATCGACCATAGCGCAACATCAACTCCCTATACCGGGAGAGACGAAACCCCTCCTATCGCTCATTGCCTCCATGTGACTCAGGACTGTACCCAAAATCCACCTGTTTGCACGACTCCTTTGAGCCGTGGTAGGGAGGGAATCAAAGCACAGTGGGAACCACACAAGACTCTATGACGATCTCGGGTCTACAGACTAACCTGTACCAGTGTCACCAAAGAACTGCTTGTTAGTTATATGTATGCCATATAGGCCATTATTGTACATGATTGTATATTATAATGGATGCTTGGACGTATATAGAGAGGACTTTCTTGCTCGACATGATAGTATGCTTTGATTTCCTCCTATCGTCATAGAGTCTTGTGTGATTCCCACCGTGCTTTGATTTCCTCCCTACCACGCTCAAGAGAGCGTGCAAACAGGTGGATTTTGGGTACAGTCCCGAGTCACATGGAGGCAATGATCGATATGAGGGGTTTCGTCTCTCCCGGTATAGGGGTTGATGTTGCGCTGTGCTCAATTGGTTATAACAGGAAGTCTCTGGCCAGGGCTGATGATAAGAATTACTGATAAGTGTTATCAGTAGTTTCTCGACCCGTTATAAGCCTCACATCGGCATGGCTTATAAAGTTATTGGGGTCTGACGTTTACCACACCCAGACTCGATATGCGACATATCAGACGAAGAGACCGGACTCTATGGTAGTGTTACTTACTGGATTCACGGGAGTTTGGACAAGCTTGCTTGTTAATCTTCTGATCGCTCAATACCTGGGTAGCCGTTACGTCCAGCTAGTACAGCTGACGTCTTGTGGGTGACTGATATGATCATTACCTACTGCTGGCGTATTGACGAGTTTTTAGAGTCCTACACAGAGGTTTCCTAGCTCAAGCGAAACGAAGTAGGGCACATATGTGATATGTGCAGAACCGAGATTGATACGTGTATGTGATATAGTATTCTAATCTTGCGATATAGGTTATATGTGATATAACCGGATTATTGAATCAAGTGTTGATTCAATAATTTGTTATATGTATATTTGATATACATATAAATGATATTAGTCGGTTGTATGTGATATAGCCGGATTATTAAATCAAGTGTTGATTTAATAATTTAATATATAATTATTTATTTGATATATTAATATATATTAAACTAATATTAGCTCACTTAAGAATTTATTTTCTACAAATACATTTAAATATATATGAGATATATATTAATGTATTTACTATTGTGTCATGCTAGATGATACATTGGACATGGGTGCATGAGACTCACACCAAACTAAAGATTATTTGGGTGATTTAATTATTAAGGGATAAACCAAAATTAAGTGAAAAATGTCATGGCTTAAGATTCTTGTGGAAGCATGTAGAAGTCTTGACTTAGTCCACTAATTTTGTTTTACTCTAGATATTTATTAACCCAACCATTATCTTTAGCTATGGTTAACTCTCTACTAATATCTCTTGAGATATTTCCTCACCCAAGGGTTCACACTTGATTATCTGCTTCATCTCATTTTCTTTTTCTAGCTTTTGATAAGGTTAAGAAAGAGAGAGAGAGAAAAATAATTCTAAAGTGAGCAAAATTCCTACTTCATCAATCTATACCAAACTAGCCATTTAGTATATGTTGTTTGCTTCACTAATTTCTCAATTAGTGAAGAGGTAACTTGAGTTAGAGATTCCTCAAGGTAGATCATCTTCGGCCTTGAAGATCCTTAAGCAAGCTCGTTCCTTTCGCTTAGTAGAGCCTAAGAAGAGTTCGGGGACCACTACTTAGAGCTAAGGGACTACTACACGGAGCTTTAGAAGTGAAGGACCGGTCTACAAAGGTTGTATTCTCTATTCACATAGTGTAAAGTTGTTTACATGCTTTATAAACCCTAATTCTCTAGTTCGATTCTAGGTTTGTGTTCCTTAGCACTCTAGATTTTTTAAAATTGCATACTCGATGCTTGCTAAAACCTAGTGGTCGTGCTAAGAAACTCGAACATGGTATCAGAGCTACTGAGCATTGGATGTCGACCTATGGGGGGTTCTCACTGTATGACAGTGTGGCGAAGCATAGGCTTTTACCTGCAGGGTGTCCCGAGACTGGAAGTTGTTCCGGTGGGTTGTAGTCCTCGAGAGGGGGCATGCGTAAAATGTAGCTGCTGAGGGACCTATAGGTGCCATGGAGACCCCGTTAGATGGGGTGGCTGCCTGACTAACATGTTATCAGAGCCAAGCTAGAACATTAGGAGTAGTCTAGGTGAAGCTAAAGTGTTCGATCGACTTTTCGAAACCCTAAAATCCGGGTTTCTGGAAAAGATTTCAAAAGTTGGAATTTTTGAAATTAAAAATATTTAGAAAATTGTGCAGAGTTTTCTATGGATCCCCCAGAAGAACGAACGCCCAACTTTACCAAACGGCCGCACAACCACAGTAAAACCATGTGTTTAGCCGTGGATCCGTGGCACAGTTGGTGAGGCAGGGACTCCCCCTTCTTGTGCTGCTGCATAGGTACATTTGGCACTTTCTAGGTATTTTTAAGTGAGACTCAAGTGTTGAGGTCTCTAGGAATTGTGGATGTTTGATAAATCGATCGAAATGTTTAACACCGTCTAGATATCTATGATTTGTGATACAATATTTGGAATCCACAGTAATTAGTTTTGTGAAAACTAGTTAGAGTTTTGTAAATCTAGCAATTTAGTCTCTTTTGATCGATTGCCACGGGGTTTTGATTCGGATCAAAACTCTGTCGCAATCTCGTATAGTACGTGAACGCTCGCCGGGTAACACTACTAAATAGCCACGCCTCATAATCCCGACCAAGTGACTGTAGGAGAACTCCGTTGCCAAAAGCATCTATTTGGGTGCTCACGGCCGCGGTGTTCCACCTAAGTGCGCTTCATCGACGGCTGTAAAATTTCAGAAAAATAAAATATTATTTTTGGAAATTTGGATAATTAAATAATGAATTATATTATGGAGATTAGTTTTAACAAAGGGGTATAATTATATACGGATAAATTGGAAAATATTTGGAAAGTTATAAAAATTATTGAATTGAAGGTGTTTATGTGATAAGAGCAAATATAGACTTTTGAATACTTATTTGTAGATGGGTTAATTACTAAACTTGATTAGCAATTACTAATTATGCATATGACATGCACCATGTCATATGGTAACAATACTTGTTACATTTCTTAATTTGATTGAAAAACCATGCTTGTATCTTTTATTACTTGGTTTTTATATGCTTGATATTTGAAATTTAAAAGAAATAAAAAGGAAAAGAAAAAGGAAAAAGAATTTTAAAATGTGGCATGGGAGGGAACAAGGAGGTATGGGCTAGGGAGAGAGAGAGAGAGAGATAGGGGGTGAAGGGTCTTTGACCATGGGCTCATTTGTGTTTCACTTCATCATCTTCATCATTTATTTTTTCTCTTCTCCCTCACCATGGCTGCCCTCTTCCCCACCTCCTCTACCTCCTTACCACAACCCCAAATACAAATCAAAACATCATGTTTCCTTCTTTAATATTGTGCACAAGCTCATTACAAGCATGGTGGATCAAGAAAGTTTGGATTTTGAGCACTTGGGGTAACTCAAGAAAATTCTTGAGTTGCCAAATGAGGTAATTCTTTTACCATTAGTGTAGAAATTCATTTCCTTTAGCATTTATTTTAGTTTAGAATTGGTTTAGTGAGGATTAGTGATCTTGGAAATTTCCAAGATGAGCTTTTAGGGGATTTATGGGTTGCTAAGGTGTAATTAGTTACCACAAGCTTGTTAGTGTATTTTTGGACCAACACCTTGCATAGAAAACCCAAGACTTGAATTTAAAACTTTCTATGTCGGTTTTGTGATGATATTAGGGACTACATAGAATCTGGAATGACCTGAGATTTTTACTAGAAAAACTAGCAACACCAGATACCTATATTGGATGCTAGGATACCACCCTGAGAAGACGAACCAGAACGGAGCAACCCTGGCCGAGCAGGCCGGATTTCAAGGCGGTGTGGCCGGCCAAAGTGTGGGCAATGGTGTCAAGGCTTCTTCTGTAGCTCACATACCCTATATACTACCCCCCTGCTGCTAGTTTAGCCAAATTTCACCGGACCAAAAATCTGGGACTAGTTTTCTGAGATTTTGTTTTGGTTTCCTCGATGTTCATGACTTGAACTTTGGATTTTGGGTTTTGTATCGGTCACTTGACGTTTGTACGTCGATATCGGGTGTTGTTTGGTTCTTTCGTATGCGTAGGCCATAGGTTTTAACCTATGTGTGATTCGTGTGCCGTTTTAGTTTTCGTGCGCGATTTCCGTTTACGATATATGTGTTTATTTATGTAGGCACCCTCACGTGGACTTCGGATAAAAAGGAGGAGCATGGCGACATCGACTTCGGCAAGTAAGGATCAAGATGAGTAGATGTATATCTACGGGGGAAGTCGGGTGGATGGCGTATAGCACCCCCGCGGTTTCATAGTGTAGCATGCGAATATATTATATATATATGTAAATATGTGTATTGTGAGATGTGGATAATTAGTAAGAGAGGCTTTAGGAGATCATGGGATAGTCTTTGCGTAATTGGATGAAAGCGTTTTAGTTTAGTTCTTAGTCACGAACCCTAGAGTAAGCTTGACACACACACACATGCACACATGTGATATGGTTTTGGGTGTACATGTTTATATGTATATATATATATATATATATATGGATGCGTTGGTACATATATATATATATATATATATTCATATACATATACACGGGTGATGAGGATAGTAAATGATACTTGAAGATGAGTCGATGTGATCGGGCATGATGCCGTGAGATCGGTTATGTGATTTTGGTCGTGTTATGATATACGACATGATATTATAGCGGATTGATGGGCGATGTGTTTTCATACACACGCGGATATATGATGGTCGTATCGGAATGTACTAGACTTTAGATCAGTACCCCTAGTTCATGATATTATGATAATGATACCATATGAATAATGAGATAAATATGATATTTGACCCGTACCCCGATTTTGGGATGCCGTACGATGGATTTTACCGTACGAAGTATAAATTTGACGATTGATCCGCACTCTTGACTCGAGGATGTCATATTATTTATATTATCGTACGTGACGCTATTGAGGCGGGATCACCGACTACTAGATATATCGACTTGGACTTAGGTGGATTTCCTTACCCGTTCGATTAGACTCTTAGCTTCGTCCTGTAGTTTATTTGGTAGATGTTAGACTAGCTCGAGTCATACTTATTTTTCAAAACTAACGAATCGTGCGTGTTTTCAAAGGACAACCCGAGGGATATTATGGTTTTTTCAAAGGACGTACCTTTTCTTAAAAACACCGTAGCCCTTATTTTCTAAAAACCACGATCCGTGCTATTTCAAAGGCCAAAACTGTACGACTCGTATATATAAACGTATACTCTTATATGTTGCGGTTCCTATATCTTTTTCCATGTATTCATGTTGTTCTTATCGCATTGCATGCTTAAAAGTGTTCTTTAGTTATTATGAACCCCTGTTGTCAGGACACCAGCACCATTACCGATGATGCATATGCTCCACGTATACTTGCTTGCTGGCTCACACACATCATCATCGGTAATTTCCATGTCAAATACTTCATTGGTATAATTGCTAGCGGGTAGTTTCAACATAATACCAGTACGCTTGCTTTCATATGCTAGTTAATTATTGCATTTATTACCGAGGTACTTCATGCATTTATATATTCATTTGTCATGCAATATTATGGGGCTTATTGCCGGTAATTCACTGTTTAGTTACTCTCAAGTTTGGGATTTTGGATTTTCCATGAGATTTCTGGATTTGGAGAAACCGCAAGGATTTTATAAAATCATTTTCATTTCAAAAGATAGAAATTGCGGCTTTCTCGTGATATGATGTGAGAGGTGTCCACCATGAGTTTATTTGACTCTTAAGCGGTATTATACACTCGATTTGAGAAGGTGGAGGAACCGTCTGCAGGTGCATGGTGGATTTGGTGCGGTACCCCGGGGCAAGATGGTCGCAGATGATGGCGTTGAGCCCGGCAGGGGAGCAATACCGACCGGTTATTTATGACACGGCGGATATCCGGAGGATACCGACGTAGTCGTGAGATTTGATGATATGGACCAGTCCGGATTGCCGTAGCCCGGGGCCAGTCCGGATTGCCGGAGCTCGTGATATTTAGATTTGATGATATGGGCCAGTCCGGATAGCCGGAGCCTGAGATATTGAGATATTGGGATATATATTTTTGGTCGATGCTTGACATAGATTCTCTGTTGATTTCATTGATGATACTCCGATTTTTATACAGAAATCTCACTGAGATAAGAAAACAGTTTTCTTATTCAAGATGTATTTTGTTTTTATTCTTAATGCATTCGTACATCATATATGTGATATGTTGCTACCTGAGGCACTGACACGAGCACTTGGTATTACAATTATGTATAGATGTTTACCCTTGCCATTATTAGATGCTTCAGGTTATATATTATAAGGATTTATTGTATGACCTAGGAGAGAGTCATACATGCGATTTCTGCTCCATGATGTCTTCTACTCACGAGTTGGAAACTCACCCCCGTTGTGCCACAGTTTCTTGCAGGTTTAGCCGTACAGGTTTCGTTGCGGTTTGCTGGCACACTGCTTCCTTCCGGGTGATTGCCTTGGTAGGTAGGTTCACTTGTATTATGACCACCGTTGTACTTTTATTTATATTTAGTTTTATCTAGTGAACTCCATCAACCAGACTTGTATATTTGATAGACTTAGAAAACCAATTATTTATTCTTTCGACCTTTGAGTCGCACGCTTGTATATTATAGTTCTTCTCTAGTTTTCTTGAGGATGTTTGGTTTTCTTCTGAGTTTTGATCCTCGCCCTTCAGCATTATATATTATATTGCTTGCGTGGTTGTTTCCGCCAATTGGCGAAGAGATAGCTCCCGCTTAGGGATGCCTTTATTCATTACTTATATATATTCCTGTTTGTACCTGTTTGGGGCCAGTTTTTACAAAGGAAACACTGCCGAAATTTTTGGGAAAAACTTGATGCTTTTAAAAATGCTTACTACGACTTTCAAAAGTGATTCTATATGTTAACTTTTAAATGAATTTTCCTTCACTCTCTTTTTAAATGGTTTAGATTTCTGGGCTTTTGGCTTACTTGAATTAGGTGGGTCCTATAGACTTCACATGATTCAAGTGCCAGTCACGTGCCATTCCGGATCATGACAAAGTTGGTATCAGAGCGCTAGGTTTAACCTCGGTTCGAGTCTAGGTTTGACTATGCGGAGTCTAGGGTGTATATGTATATTCGGAACCTAGACTTGACCTTACGGAACTTAGACATGGTCGAGGGAGTATTAGACCCGAACTTTCGTCGCATAGGTTGACCTTGGTTGATGGAGTAGGTGACTTAAGGAGAGTGACGTACCGTGTGTATATTCCGTGGCATACTTACGATACGCTACTCCGCTTAAGAAGTTAGAATGTACATTTCTTATACATTGTATTTCTATTCATTCCTATGATCTATCCTCATTGATATCGGATTGTGGTTTCTGTTATCATGGTTACACGGGCAGAGAGAGCTGCGGTTAGAGTTGCGGTCAGCATGAGCTCGTCTTGGACGAGGACTGACCAGGGCGTAATTCCGATGACACACGATTGCATAGATATGTCATTTTATTGTGTTTTTCGGTGACATGAACGTTTCGATATATTGTTTTACTTTTTTTTCTCATGGACGCGAGTGTTTGATATCTACACCAGATGATCGGGCTACCGCTAAAGTCCAACCAGAATGTGATGACCGTCAATGCACCATTTATTCTTGATGATTGAGGCATTGTCTATCGTGCAGACGAATGAGCCAGTTGTTGCGGCGACTGACAAGATATCGCCCTAGATGTTGAAGCTATTGCAACATGAGTTTATACTTAGGGATTTGATTGAAGATCGCTAGTCACCCTTGGATGAATGACTAGGACATGTGGTTCGTTTGGATACCGCGATAGGAGATCGCTGGATTTGCTAGCTTTAGCTAGAAGAAGACCTCACCCAGGCACGTGGTGAGTCGATCGAGAGAGGACGAGCATAAGCGCATCACTCCGATAATTTGAACGAATTTTTGAGAAGGTAATTGACAAGATGCCTACTACAAGATATTGAGCTGTCGAGTTCGTAGTTTCATAATGGAGACTCTAGATATGAGTAAAGCCGTTGTAGCACAGTCCATACAGCTATGAAGAGACGAGTCCGAATCGGTCGACATTAGAGAAAAGTGGAGTAAGAGATTCGTACAAGATTTTGACGAGATGACGTTCCACTCCGTTGACATCAGAGAGGTGATACACATGCAGAGGCATTGAATATAGATATATCTTTTAGAAGAAGTAGTGATGAGTCCGGAATAAGAAATAGATTTAGTAAAAGGTGATAACTTCCGGGTAGTTTGGCAGAAACAAGATTTGGGAGAGACCCCGACAGAATCTTTCTGGAATACTACACGAGAAGATTTGGACCTAGGATCGGTCGTATTACGCACACCCAGTAGGCCAGAGTTCGGTATTATCGACGGGACATGTTATGAGTGACCATGATAGTTGGCCAGAGATCTATAGAGGATGTGCCAGAGCGGAACTGTTCCCATCATCATTTCCATATTGGGCTGTTAAGCCGAGGAGTTATGTAACTGACAATCCGCGGTAAGAGACGAGAGCCTAAGGGCATAAGGTGCCAGATCATGAACATGAGGCAAGTAGATATCTTGCTCTGCTAGCTTTGGATGCACCGACACCTTCTCAACTTTGAAGGAAGGACACATCGAAGACAGTGTTTACGATTTGCGATTTGGTGATTCGAATATCACATGTCCGTCATCTTGGATTTTGGTATTTTGGGCGATTTATTTGCATGATTGAGATTTTATGCACCACAGTTGCACTCGACTTCGACTTGATGTCATTCGAGATGTTTGATTTTAATTTCATGCCTATGGTGTGTATGTGATTTGACTTGTGCCTTCGGTGTAGTTTTCATGCACTTTCAGTATTTTGATTCGATTTTGTGCACGCTGATGCAAGTGGTTGTGAGATTATATACCACGGTATACTTGATTTTGATTGATGTATGTTGTATACCATCGATTTCGGTTGTGATATTCGATATTTGTTTTCGTGCACCTTGTGCACTTGATTTGGATTCTTGCGCATACTTGGCGCGCTTGATGCGATTTTGGTGCACACCCGATGCACTAAATTGGGATTCTTCATGCATGTCAGATGCACCTGATATTTAAAATTTAGCCGTGCCGAACAACCTTTAACAAGATCTTTAAACTAGAGTTTAGGCGAAAACAAGCATGTTAAACACTTTAACACTAAGTGAGAGGGATTACAACCTTTATAGATCCGGTCCTTCACTTCTTAAGCTCCGTGTTGAGGTCCCTTCGCTGCGATCATCGTGTTTCGGACTCTCGAGAGGCTCCACGAAGAGAAAGATGGAAGCTTGCTTCCGATCTTTGATAACAAAGATGATCTACCTTGAAGTTTCATTAACACAAACTCTCACTCACTAAATGAAGTGAACACTCTTATCTAAAGGGCAAGGGTAGATAAGAATGATGAAGTAGGATTTTTGCTATCTTTTGTTTTCTTATTCTCACTCATTTTTCATCACAAGATCAAAGTAAGAAAGCTTTTCATGAAGAACTCAAGCAAGAAGAAGATGATAATCCATTTGTGATGAATAATGAAAGGATAATAATAATGATGAATAATGCAACAATGGTTAAACAAACCTTTGTAGAGACTTAACCAAGGGTAAGGGTTTGGGTGGGGTTAAGAATGAGTCACTTGAAAATATCTTTGCAAAAACAAAAAGAAACCTTCTAGAAGGTTCATGAATGAACTAACCCAATTCAAACCCTAATCTTGTTTAATCTCCACAAATCATGTTGCATTAGTTATCATATCATGTTACAATATTATATATCACATATATAATATTTATTGTAACAAAATAAAATAATACAATTAACATATATCGCATATATATCAATGTATTAGCCGAGTGAGAAAAAGAATCTTTTAGTGAGCTAATATTAGTTAATGTAATTTAATACATCATATATATTATTATACATTAAATTATCGAATCAACACTTGATCCGACAATCCGGCTATATCGCATATAACCGACTAATATGATGACCCGGCTATATCACATATACCCGGCCGATATCTCATATCGCAAGAATCCAATACGGTATCACATACCGCATTATCCTCGGTCCCGCACATATGTGCTCCTACTCTATTTTGCCTAAGCCAAGAAACCTCTGTGTAGGACTCTAAAGAATCGTCAATACGCCGGCAGTAGGTGATGATCATATCAAACACCCACAAGCTGCAAGCGGTCAGCTAAACGTAACAGCCACCCAGGTATTGAGCGATCAGAAGATCAACAAGAAAGCCTGTACATTCTCCTGCGAATCCAATCAGTAACACTCCCGTACAGTCCGGTCTCATCGTCTGATATGTCGCATATCTCGCCTAGGGGTGGTAAACGTCAGACCCCAGTAGCTTGATAAGTCGTGTCGATATGAGGTCTATAACAGTTTGAGAAACTACTGATAACACTTACCACTAAATCTCAGCAACCCTGGCCAGGGATTTCCAGTTATAGCCAATCGAACACAGCACAACATCAACTCTCTATACCGGGAGAGACGAATCCCCTCCTATCGCTCATTACCTCCATGTGATTCGGGACTGTACCCAAAGGCCACCTTTTTGTACACCCTATTGGACGTGGTATGATGGAAATCAAAGCACGGTAGGAATCACACAAGACTCCATGACGATCTCGGGTCAACAGACTACTCTATGCCAGTGTCACCAGAGAACTGCCATCTGACGTGAGGTATAATACCATCTGGGAGTTCTCGGCGAGTCCGTCCAGTGTACCCAGTCTCTACTGAGCACCCGTACACCATCCTTGATGTCAAACACTGATGGATATGGGATCATCCATCGCCTATCATATGGGTCAAGATGCGTATACGCTAGTCTACTCTGGTGTATCGATGCCCTGTCTCCATAGACCCACGACTAGGAACAGTTATAGGTTGTACTCGTCGACTACCGTGGCCCCACTAGTATGATCTCATCATAGTCCCAGTAGTCGAGTATCCTAAGGGCTTTATCAACATGTAACATAGAGACAATCGAAGTACATGTTAAGATAAAGTACAACCAGATAGCGTACTATCATGTCGAGCAAGAAAGTCCTCCTTATATATATCCAAGCATCCATTATAATATACATCGTATGTACAGTAATGGCCTTTAGGGCATACATATAACTAACAATCTCCCACTTGCACTAGGGCCATCTGTTGTGGTATCACATACCCAACAATTAGCTGTGGTTGAAGTATCTCATACTCAACCATCCCATAAAAGTCTCTACTGGGAAAAAGGCCTTTGTGAGTGGATCCGCGCTGTTGTCCTCTGTGTCTGCTCTTCTAACCTCGATCTCCCTAAAGATCAACCATCTCCACGATCAGGTGATACTGCTTAAGAATTATATCTGGATTTCTGATGGGACGGGGGTTCCTTGGCATAAGCCACAACTCCATTATCACACAATGGTAGGAACGAAGTTCATCTCATGAACTTATATATCCAGACTGCCTCTTTGGTAGCATCCTTGGTAACGATGTATCTTGCCTTTAATCGTCTAGTAAGTCACGGTATCTAGCTTGGAACTCTTCCAATATACTGTCCCTCCACTGAGGGTAAAGACAATGCCTGCGACTGACATTCAGTCGTCCTTATCACCCTGGAACCTTTCCAGTGATTCCTCCCAGGATCGATTGATACCATCTCACTACAACTAGTGAGAATCCTAACATCCAATTAGATCTATCTCATAGATCCAAAACCCAGGATTTAGGAGGTATCATTTTGATCCTATATGGAGAATCCTTATGATAAGCGGAGATTGACCGAGCGCAGCATAGGAAACTCCTTCCCTATCAAGAGTATGACATCCACGTACTCTACGAGGATCACCACCATACTTCCTACTACCTTTTGTATATACAAGGTTCATCTACCATTTTGATGAAGTCAAACTCTTTGACTACCACATCAAAACAGACGTTCCAACTCCGCGATGCCTGCTTTATTACATAAAACATCTTGCATAAGTTTCCGCTGCTCCCACTGTCTACGAAGCCCTTTGGCTATGTACTTATAGACACTCTCTTCCAAATCATCATTTAGAAAAGCTGTCATGACACCCAACCGCCAGATATCGTAGTCATGGTATGTAGCCGTGGCAAGTAGGATCTGGATGGACTTAAGCATAGCTTTGAAAGTCTCAACTTTTCTATGTACACCAAGTAATCTTCTCAAGATATACTTGCTCCTGATGGGGATTTAACCCTTCAGATAAAGCAACCAAAGTCCATACTTTGTTGGTGTATAAGGATTCCATCTCAGATCGCTAAGCATCCAGCCATTCTTACAGAGTCTCACTCCTAATGGTCTGCTCGAAACTAGTTGTGTCATCATCTCATGATGCAATCCTCGCTCCCACAGTCATAGAGAAACCGAAGTATCTCTCAGGTGGGTGAGGAACCCTACTAGATCGGCGGAGAGGCTGAGATTCGTTGGAAACTATTGAATCCACATTCAATAGGTATGCAGCTTCTCAAGTGCATAACTCCCAAAAGGAAATAGGAAACTCAGTAGTACTCATCATAGAGCACACCATATCACATAGGGTGCTATTGCTCCGCCCCGATATACCATCGTGCTATGGTGTTTACGGAGGAGTAATGCTGAGAGAGAATCTCATTCTCCTTTAGAATAGTCCAGGATTTCCGTGCTCAAGTATTCTCCTCCTTGATCTCATCAAAGGACATAATACTTATACCCGTATTTTGGTTCTCTACTTCTAACTTATATTCTGTTAATATCTCAAAAGGTTCAGACTTGTGTTTCAACAGGAACATGTGTCCGAATCTTGAGAGATCATCAGAGAATGTAATGAAGTACAAAGAACCGGTCGTGGCATATGTAGACAGGGGACCTTCATACATCAGCATGTATCAATCCCAAGAGTTCACCAACTCTTTCTCTGTTTCCAATAAACGGAGCTGTGGTCATCTTATCTCTGTGACATAACCAACAAATTTCACAAGATGTAAATTCAAACTAATTTAAATATGCATCTATATGTAACTTGGCTAGTCGGGTCACATTGATATGACCTAGTCTACAATACCTCAAGAAGGATTCGTTCATTTCTGAACTATTCCTCTTGTGTGTGTTCTGTATACTAAGAACTGTAGTTTGATTTAGAACATCAATGCTTTTAGATAACGTGCCTGAACCGATCAACTCTTAATATAGGAAATGTTCAAAACATTATCCAACAATACAAAATTATATCCTTCTTTACTAATAAAGAGACTGATATAATTTTGTATATCAGGTTCGGTATCTAATAACATTCGTTCAGAATCAATGTATTCTGGTAATACAGGGTGATAGTGACCAACAGATTTGGCTACAACACTTGTGCCGTTTCTATCTCTTGAAACTTATCACCCGTTCTCAGTTCTCTACCTATCTGTAGCCTATGTAACAAATTACATATGTGGGATCCTGATCCGGTATCAAATACCCAGGACGTAAAGGATACTGAGAAACAGTTCTCTGTAATGAACACACCCGAAGAAGATGCATCAGTATGCACTTTCTTCGTTTGGGCGGCACGGGAATTCTGGTAATCCCCTATTTCCTGCTCTGTCTTATAACAATTATAAGTTGGAGCGGGACCAACGTTCCCCAGCTCAGTATAACAAGCGTGTTCGGTCAATATATCCGTATTATTATCTTGATTAAGGTGTGACATAGTCGTAACCAGGAGAGAGAGAGAAGAAAACACTCAGCGTGCGCTTTTACAAGATTAGATTGGTTATCAATTTATCTAATCAGGATGTCTCCCACTGTTTTAGTCAAATCTTCCTTCAAACCCTAAAAGGTAAGACTAGCCGGGATTAATTACACTCTACAAGCTCGCCAATCTTTCAGCCAGGCCAGTGCCGGTACTTTGAGGGAGGTTCCCCGTGCTTTCGCACGGACCTAATTAAAGTAAACCTCGTTTTCCAAGGGGCGTAACCCCGTTGACACCTTTCTAGACACTTACTTGATCGGCTAATTGTAATGTGTAAAACTCTCTCAGGAGTAACTCTTACTCGCAGCGGGTATCGGGATCCAACTATCTCATAGAAGGTATGCAATCTCATTGCAAATTTCAATACTTGAAATTCCCAATAATATTTTTGCCCCGACAAATCTATGACCTTGACAAGGTCAACAAACCATAGACCGCAAGTCAAGTTCAACCCATCATTTCCTGATCTAAATTAAACCCACCCGGACGACCTTTAAGAAAGTCAACAAAGTCGCACGACTACCCTAATCCAATCGCATCATATGCTTATACAGATAAGCAGTAATCAGCTACCGCACACTACGCCTTGACAAGGTTAACAAACACAGCACGAATACAAACTATTACTTATCTGAAATGACGGAGAGCTACGACAGGTTTTTAAGAAAACCCTTTGCATAATGAACTTGATATCGTTGTAGAATCGAGTGATTTTTAAATGGAGTGTTTTTGAGGTTTTTTCTAGTTTTACTAAATGGGTCACTCCCGGTGAAGGGATCGTCGGCCCTTTCCTCATCGAATAAGGTGCAGGGTATATTATATATACCACTATGCAAAGCAAGAACTATAGAAACAATCAAAAGACAAACCGAGTTTGTAGCATCTGCTAGTTTCACTAAAGAGGTCACTCCCGGTGAAAGGATCTCGGCTCTTTCCTTATCGAATAAGGTGCTGAATGTTCTACAAGGAACACCGCTATGCAAAGCAAGAACTAGAGCTACCAGTTTTTAAATAAGTTTCTACAACATCTTAGGTTTCTTTTATTTCATTAATCTCATTAATGAAGTCCCATTTTATTATGCTTCACAAGCATCACTTTTGAAACGAAATCTGCAATATAACATATATCTCATATATATAATATAAACATTCGTCTCAGGCAGTAATATGATCTCATCACAGAACATTGCAGCAGAAGAACATATATGAAATATTGGATATACTAGGAGTTCCGTGTTTTAGTATGAGCCTGTATAAAACACGGATTCCACGGTCGCGATGAATAGCTAAACCCACATCCCTAGACCCCTACGAGAGCGGCAAGCAACACTGCCAATTCTAGGGTTAGAAGACCCGGTCTCGACTCCTTGAGATGGTCTCCCACTGGACCCTAGAACCCGGTTACTTGTGCTCCCCGCCTTGGGTCTACCTAATGCGGAAAAGTAAATAATATACAATGGTGACATCATCCTCAGCCCGGAAGTGCCCCAATAAAAGAATATTACATACAAATGAATTTTACATGAATGAAAAAGAAAAACTCTCATCTCATATAAAACCCCCGGCTATTCAGAACACGACGATCCAATATAACATATCACAGCAACACATAATATCTCATATCATCAACGTAAGCAAGTATGCGTATCCCGATTGTCGTTGTTGTATAACAACGAAGACGGCGGTACACCACATACTACGCTTACGGTCATAGAAAAGAAAGTGTAAAACTACAACAGTTGGAATCCGCAACCAGCTTAGACATCGCATGCCTAACCAAATGAATTCCTTAGACATCGCATGCCTAACAATTATAAACCCCGCATTTTAGTCTCATTATCGAAAACTCTTTTCAATATCAAGTCGGGCAATTCAACAAGATTCCCGACATCCTGATCGCATGCTCGTCGCAAACTTTAGTAGACGGCCGCACCCCCGGATGCCATCGACGAAGTGCACTAAGGTGAAACACCGTTGCCGCGAGCACCCGAACGGATGCTATTGGCGACGGGGTTCTCCTACAGTCACTTGGTCGGAGCTATGGGGCGTGGTTGTCTATTAAGTTTACCCGACGAGTATCCGCGTACCCTACGTGATTGTGACGGACTTTTGATCACATCAAAATTCCGTGGCAACCGATTATCTGAGACTAAACTGCTATGTTTATAACATTCAAATTAGTTATCTCATAACTACTTGTGGATTCCAAATATTGTATCACATTCCAGATACATAGACAGTGTTAAACTTTCCGATCGAATAAACAAACACCCAAGATTTCCCAAATAGCTCAACACTTGAGCGGAGTTCAAAAAATATCCATCGCATGCAACAGTACCAACGGTCCAACTGTAGAAGGGTCAAGCCAACGCCTCACATGTGGCACGCCGTACTGCCCCAAACCCTAAGGTTCAGAGGCAGTTCAAGACGGTCACATAATCGAGTTAAGGTTTGTTGTCTTCTAGAGGGTCCACCGCATTACTTGCATGACTTTTCGAAACTTTCATACTCGAGAAAAAATTCAACTTTTGAAAAATTTTCCGACAGGGGAAAAAGTGAGTTATTGATATCCGTTCGAACTTTTTAACAGTTTCTAAAATTATCCGGAAAAAACTTAAATGAAGTTAAATTATCCGATCGAATCAACGAGTCCCCAATACACCCCAGAAAACTCAACACTTGAGTATAATTAAAAATTCCCAGAAGAATCAAGATGTTGGTACTGAAGTTACTGTATAAAACCCTAACTCTAATTCTACTGTTCCGCCGTGGAACAGCCACGCAAGTAAGGTATTGCCGCGGTTCCGCGGCGCTTTAGTGGAATTAAGATATCGTATTTCACAGTAATTCCTAAAATACCCTGCTGATTTTTTTGAGTATTTTTAATATGGAAAAATCAACAGTTTTACAAAATTTCCAGAGAAGGGTATGTTTTAGGGTTTCGGGGTCCGATCGGACTTTAAACTTCGTCTAGACTTCGCCTAAAGCTCTAGCTTGGCTCTGATACCATTGTAGGGTTGCTAGGCACATGTACAAGGGTCTACGAGGCATCAACCATGCCCGATTTAAAATTTAGCCGTGCCGAACAACCCTTAACAAGATCTTTAAACTAGAGTTTAGGCGAAAATAAGCATGTTAAACACTTTAACACTAAGTGAGAGGGATTAGAACCTTTTTAGATCCGGTCCTTCACTTCTTAAGCTCTGTGTTGAGGTCCCTTCGCTGCGACCATCGTGTTCCGGACTCTTGAGAGGCTCCACGAAGAGAAAGATGCAAGCTTGCTTCCGATCTTCGATAACAAAGATGATCTACCTTGAAGTTTCATTAACACAAGCTCTCACTCACTAAATGAAGTGAACACTCTCATCTAAAGGGCAAGGGTAGATGAGGATGATGAAATAGGATTTTTTCTCTCATTTCTTTTCTTATTCTCACTCATTTTTCATCACAAGATCAAAGTAAGAAAGCTTTTCATGAAGAACTCAAGCAAGAAGAAGATAATAATCCATTTGTGATGAATAATGAAAGGATAATAATAATGATGAATAATGCAACCATGGTTAAAAAAAACCTTTGTAGAGACTTAACCAAGGGTAAGGGTTTGGGTTGGGTTAAGAATGAGTCACTTGAAAATATCTTTGCAAAAACAAAAAGAAACCTTCTAGAAGGTTCATGAATGAACTAACCCAATTCAAACCCTAATCTTATTTAATCTCCACAAATCATGTTGCATTAGTTATCATATCATGTTGCAATATTATATATCACATATATAATATTTATTGTAACAAAATAAAATAATACAATTAACATATATCGCATATATATCAATGTATTAGCCGAGTGAGAAAAAGAATCTTTTAGTGAGCTAATATTAGTTAATGTAATTTAATATATCATATATATTATTATACATTAAATTATCGAATCAACACTTGATCGGACAATCCGGCTATATCGCATATAACCGACTAATACGATAACCCGGCTATATCACATATACCCGGCCGATATCTCATATCGCGAGAATCCAATATGGTATCACATACCGCATTATCCTCGGTCCTGCACATATCATATATGTGCTCCTACTCCGTTTTTCCTGAGCCAAGAAACCTCTGTGTAGGATTCTAAAGAATCGTCAATACGCCGGCAGTAGGTGATAATCATATCAAATACCCACAAGCTGCAAGCGGTCAGCTAAACGTAACAGCCACCCAGGTATTGAGCGATCAGAAGATCAACAAGCAAGCCTGTATATTCTCCTGCGAATCCAATCAGTAACACTCCTGTACAGTCCCGTCTCGTCGTCTGATATGTCACATATCTCGCCTAGGGGTGGTAAACTTCATACCCCAGTAGCTTGATAAGTCGTGTCGATATGAGGTCTATAACAGTTCGAGAAACTACTGATAACACTTACCAGTAAATCTCAGCAACCTTGGCCAGAGATTTCCAGTTATAGCCAATCGAACACAGCACGACATCAACTCTCTATACCGGGAGAGACGAATCCCCTCCTATTGCTCATTGCCTCCATATGATTCGGGACTGTACCCAAAAGCCACCTTTTTGCATTCCCTTTTGGACGTGGTATGATGGAAATCAAAGCACAGTGGGAATCACACAAGACTCTTTGACGATCTCGGATCAACAGACTACTCTGTACCAGTGCCACCAGAGAACCGCCATCTGACGTGAGGTATAATACCATCTGGGAGTTCTCGGCGAGTCCGTCCAGTGTACCCAGTCTCTACTGAGCACCCGTACACCATCCTTGATGTCAAACACCGATGGATATGGGATCATCCATCGCCCATCATATGGGTCAAGATGCGTATACGCTAGTCTACTCTGGTGTATCGATGCCCTGTCTCGATACACCCTCGACTAGGAACAGTTATAGGTTGTACTCGTCGACTACCGTGGCCCCACTAGTATGATCTCATCATAGTCCCAGTAGTCGAGTACATATCCTAAGGGCTTTATCAACATGTAACATAGAGACAATCAGAGTACATGTTAAGATAAAGTACAACCAGATAGCGTACTATCATGTCGAGCAAGAAAGTCCTCCCTATATATGTCCAAGCATCCATTACAATATACATCGTATGTACAGTAATGGACTCCGGGGCATACATATAACTAACATAGAATTGGTTTAGTAAGGATTAGTGATTTTGGAAATTTCCAAGATGAGCTTTTAGGGGATTTATGTGTTGTTAAGGTGTAATTAGTGACCACAAGCTTGTTAGTGTATTTCTGGACCAACCCCTTGCATAGAAAACACAAGACTTGAATTTAAAACTTTCTATGTCGGTTTTGTGATGATATTGCGGACTACAGGGAATCTGGAATGACCTGAGATTTTTACTAGAAAAACTAGCAACACCAGAGACCTATATTGGACGCTAGGAGACCACCCTGAGAAGACGAACCAGAACGGAGAAACCCTGGCCGAGCAGGCCGAATTTCAAGGCAGTGTGGCCGGCCAAAGTGTGGGCAATGGTGTCAAGTTTTCTTCTGTAACTCACATACCCTATATACTACCACCCTGTACTGCTAGTTTAGCCAAATTTCACCTGACCAAAAATCTGGGACTAGTTTTCTGAGATTCTGTTTTGGTTTCCTCGATGTTCATGACTTGAACTTTGTATTTTGGGTTTAGTCTCGGTCACTTGACGTTTGTACGTCGATTCGAGTGTTGTTTGGTTCTTTCGCATGCGTAGGCCATAGGTTTTAACCTATGTGTGATTCGTGTGCCGTTTTGGTTTTCGTGCGCTATTTCCGTTTACGATATATGTGTTTATTTATGTAAGCACCCTCACGTGGACTTCGGATAACAAGGAGGAGCATGACGACATCGACTTCGGCAAGCAAGGATCAAGGTGAGTAGATGTATATCTACGGGGGATGGCGTATAGCACCCCCGCGGTTTCATAGTGTAACATGCGAATATATATTATATATATATATATATGTGTGTGTAAATATGTGTATTGTGAGACGTGAATAATTAGTAAGAGTGGCTTTAGGAGATCATGGGATAGTCTTTGCGTAATTGGATAAAAGCATTTTAGTTTAATTCTTAGTCGCGAACCCTAGAGTAATGTTGACACACACACACATGCACACACGTGATATGGTTTTGGGTCTACATGTTTATATGTATATGTGTGTGTGTGTGTGTGGATGCGTTGGTACATACACACACACACACACACATATACGTATACACGGGTGATGAGGATAGTATATGATACATGGAGATGAGTCGATGTGATCGGGCATGATGCCGTGAGATCGGTTATGTGATTTGGGTCGTGTTATGATATACGACATGATATTATAGCGGATTGATGGGCGATGTGTTTTCATACACACGTGAATATATGATGATGGTATCGGAATGTACTAGACTTTAGATCAGTACCCCTAGTTCATGATATTATGATAATGATACCATATGAATAATGAGATAAATATGATATTTGACCCGTACCCCGATTTTGGGATGCCGTACGATGGATTTTACCGTACGAAGTATAAATTTGACGATTGATCCGCACTCTTGACTCGAGGATGTTGTATTATATATTTTATCGTACGTGACGCTATTGAGGCGGGATCATCGACTATTAGATATATCGACTCGGACATAGGTAGATTTCCTTACCCGTTCGATTAGTCTCTTAGCTTCGTCCTATAGTTTATTTGGTAGATGTTAGACTGGCTCGAGTCATACTTATTTTTCAAAACTAACGGATCGTGAGTGTTTTCAAAGAACAACCCGAGGGATATTACGGATTTTTCAAAGCACGTACCTTTTCTTAAAAACACCATAGCCCCTATTTTCTAAAAACCACGATTCGTGCTATTTCAAATGCCAAAATTGTATGACTCATTTATATAAACGTATATTCTTATATGTTGCGGTTACGACATCTTTTTCCATGTATTCATGTTGTTCTTATCGCATTGCATGCTTAAAAGTGTTCTTTAGTTATTATGAACCCCTGTTGTCAGGACACTATCACCATTACCGATGATGCGTATGCTCCACGTACACTTGCTTGCCGGCTCACACACTTCATTATCGGTAATTTCCATGTCACGTACACATTAGAAAATATTACTTCATTGGTATAATTTCTAGCGGGTAGTTTCAACATAATACCAATACGCTTGCTTTCATATGCTAGTTAATTATTGCATTTATTACTGAGGTACTTCATGCATTTATATATTCATTTTTCATGCAATATTATGGGGCTTATTGTCGGTAATTCACTGTTTAGTTACTCTCGAGTTTGGGATTTCGGATTTTCCATGAGATTTCTGGATTTGGAGAAACCGCAAGGATTTTATAAAATCATTTTCATTTCAAAACATAGAAATTGAGGTTTTCTCGTGATATAATGTGAGAGGTGTCCACCATGAGTTTTCTCGGCTCTTGAGCGGTATCATACACTAGATTCGATGAGGTGGAGGAACCGTCTGTGGGTGCATGGTGGACCCGGTGCGGTATCCCGGGGCAAGATGGTCGTAGATGATGGCGTTGAGCCCGGCAGGGGAGCACTACCGACCGGTTATTTGTGATGCGGTGGATATCCGGAGGATACCGACGTAGTTGTGAGATTTGATGATATGGGCCAGTCCGAATTGCCGGAGCTCGGGGCCAGTCCGGATTGCTGGAGCCCGAGATATTTAGATTTGATGATATTGGCCAGTCCGGATAGCCGGAGCCCGAGATATTGAGATATTGGGATATGTATTTTGTGTCGATGCTTGACACGGCTTCTCTGTTAATTTCATTGATGATACTCCGATTTTTATACAGAAATCTCACTGAGATAAGAAAACAGTTTTCTTATTCAAGATGTATTCTGTTTTCATTCTTAATGCATTCGTACATCATATATGTGATATGTTGCTACCTGAGGCACTGACACGAGTACTTGGTATTACACTTATGTATAGATGTTTACCATTGCCATTATTAGATGCTTCAGGTTATATATTATAATGATTTATTGTATGACCTAGGAGAGAGTCATACATGCAATTTCTGCTCAGTGATGTCTTCTACTCATGAGTTGGCAACTCACCCCCGTTGTGCCACAGTTTCTTGCAGGTCTGGCCATACAGGTTTCGTTGCAGCTTGCTGGCACACTGCTTCCTTCCGGGTGATTGCCTTGGTAGGTGGGTTCACTTGCATCATGACCACCGTTGTACTTTTATTTATATTCTGTTGTATCTAGTGAACTCTATCAACCAGACTTGCATATTTGATAGACTTAGAAAACTATTTGTTTATTTTTTCGACCTTAGAGTCGCGCGCTTGTATATTATGGTTCTTCTCTGGTTTTCTTGAGGATGTTTGGTTTTCTTCTGAGTTTTGATCCTCGCCTTTCGGCGTTGTACATTATATTGCTTGCGTGGTTGTTTCAATCAGTTGGCGAATAGCTAGCTCCCGCTTGAGGATGCCTTTATTCATTACTTATATATATTCCTGTTTGTACCTGTTTGGGGCTAGTTTTTACAAAGGAAACTCTGCCGAAATTTTTGGGAAAAACTTGATGCTTTTAAAAATACTTACTACGACTTTCAAAAGTGATTCTATGTGTTAACTTTTAAATGAATTTTCCTTCACTCTCTTTTTAGATAGTTTAGATTTCTGGGCTTTTGGCTTACTTGAATTAGGTGGGGTCCTATAGACTTCACATGATTCAAGTGCCAGTCACATGCCATTCCGGGTCGTGACAACGGCATCGGGGGTGCGACCATCTTCTAATGTTTCCGACGAGCATTCGATCATTTGCTGGGAATCTTGTTGAATTGCCCGATTGGTTATTGAAAAGTGTTTTCAATTTGAGACTAAAATGTCGGGTTTTGATCGAATGCCGGGTTTATGATGTCTAAGGATGTTGCGGATTCTAATTATTGTAGTTTTCATTTCTTTTCTGCGACCGTAAGTGTAATATGTGGTGTATCGCCGGTTTCGTTGCTATACGTCAACGACAATTGGGATACGCATATTTACTTACGTTGATGACATGTGATATTATGTGTTGCTGTGATATATTATATTGGATCGGCGTGTTTGGATAGCCGGGGCTTTTTGCGTGAGATGAGAGTTTTCATTTTTATTCATGTAAAATTTGTATGTAATATTCTTATATTGGGACACTTCCGGGTTGAGGATGATGTCACCATTGATGTATATTATTTACTTTACCATATTAGGATAGACACAAGACGGAGAGCATAAGTAACCGGGTTCTAGAGTCCAGTGGGAGGCCATCTCGAGGAGTCGAGACCGGGTCTCCTAACTCTAGAATTGGTAGGGTTGCTTGCCTCTCTCGTAGGGGTGTAGGGATGTGGGTTTGGCTATTCATCACGATCGTGGAATCCATGTTTTTTACTGGCTTGATTTAAAACATGGATCTCCTGGCATATCCAATATTTCATATGTTGACTTCTGCTGTAATGTTCTGTGATGCGATTATATAACCGTGTAAGACGAATGCTTTATATTATATATATGATACATAATAAATGTTTCTTATGTTTTGCATCCGCGCTAGTTCTGCCCCCACTCTGCCGTTAGTTAAGTAACCTAACGGTGCATGACGGGACCCCGTGGTGAATGCGGATGGCATAAGCGTACGTTGTATTTTCGTTTCTTGTATGATGTTTAGGAAACATAAATAATGGGACTTCATTAATGAGATTAATGAAAAGAAAAGAAACCTAAAGATGTCGTAGAATCAAATTTTCAAAAAGGTAGCTCTAGTTCTTGCTTTGCATAGTGGTATTCCTTGATGAATATCCAGCACCTTATTCGAAGAGGAAAGGGCCTAGATCCCTTCAGCGGGAGTGACCTCTTTAGCAAAAGCTAGCAGATGCTACACCCACTCGGTTTATTTTGAAAAACGCTTGATTTTAAAAAGCGGAGCTTAAACCACTCCTTTTCTAAATCACCAGATTCTACGACGATATCAAGTTCATTACGCAAAAGGTTTTCTTAAAAACCTGTCGTAGCCCTCCGTCGTTTCAGATAAGTACTATTTAGTATTCGTGCTACGTTTGTTGACCTTTATCAATGCGTAGTGTATGGTAGCTAATTAGTGCTTATCTGCCGCATATGATGCGATTGGATTAGGATAGTCGTATGACTTTGTTGGCTTTCGTCAAGGGTCGTGCGGGTGGGTTTAACTAAATCATGAAATGGACGGGTTGAACTTGACTAGCGGTCTAAGGTTTGTTGGCCTTCGTCAAGGTCATAGGATGTTAAAGGCAAAAACAGATATTGGGAATTTCAAGTGTTGAAATTTGCAATGAAATTGCATACCTTCTATGAGATAGTTGGATCCCGATACCCATTGCGAGTAAGAGTTACTCCTGGGAGAGTTTTGCACTTTACAATTAGCTAATCCAATAGGTGTCTAAGAAATGTGTTAATGGGGTTACGTCCCTGCGGAAACGAGGTTATTTAATTAGTTCCATGCGAAAGCATGGGGAGACTCCCTCGGAGTACCAATACCTGCCTGGCTGAACGATTGGCGAACTTGTAGGGTGTAATTAATCCCGGCTAGTCTTACCTTTTAGGGTTTGAAGGAAGATTTGATAAAAACAGTGTGAGTCATCCTGATTAGATAAAATAATAACCAATCTAATCTTATAAGAGCATACGCTAAAGTGTTTTCTTCTCTCTCTCTCCAGGTAGTGACCATGACACGCATTAATCAAGATAATAATATTGATGTATTGACCGAAACCGCTTGTTATACTGAGTTGGGGAACGTTGGTTCCGCTCTACCTTATAATTGTTATAAGTCTGAGCAGGAAATAGGGGAATATCCGGATTTCCATGCAACCCGAACTAGGAATGAGCATGTTGATGCATCTTCTTCGGGTGTGTTCGTTACCGAGAACTGTTTCTCAGTACACTCTACATCCTGGGTATTAGAGCCTGGATCAGGATCCTATATTTGTAATATGTTACAGGGGCTAAAGAAAGGTAGAGAACTGGGAAAATGTGATCATTCTCTAAAAGTAGGGAATGGTGCAAATGTTGCAGCCAAATCAGTTGGTGAATATCACCTTGTGTTGCCAAAAGAGAATACATTGATCTTGAACGACTGTTATTACGTACCATCTATGATATGCAATTTAATATCAATTTCTTTATTAGATAAAGAAGGATATAATTTTGTCACAAAGGTTCTCCATGAAGGATCTGGGTGATGCCTCCTACATCCTGGGGATTAAGATCTATAGAGATAGATCTAAACGGATGTTGGGATTTTCCCAATCCAGATACATTGACACCATACTAAAGAGATTTAGTATGGAAGATTCCAAGCGTGTAAATTTATCCACGATCTCAGGAATCACTCTCTCCAAAGAGATGTC
The DNA here is from genome assembly GCA_030015575.1 of Agapanthus africanus. Taxonomy (NCBI): domain Eukaryota; kingdom Viridiplantae; phylum Streptophyta; class Magnoliopsida; order Asparagales; family Amaryllidaceae; genus Agapanthus; species Agapanthus africanus. Next base: position 828,303,047 of record CM057338.1, on the reverse strand, counting down.
CCCCAAGACTGATTTGGAGAGGGCTCGCATGCAAGGAATACCCTATGCTTCGGCAGTCAGGTCTATCATGTATGCGATGTTATGTAACAGACCGGATGTAGCTTACGCACTTAGTGTTGTATGCAGGTATCAATCGGATCCTGGGAAGAATCACTGGACAACTGTGAAGAACATTCTTAAGTACTTGAGAAGGACTAAAGAAATTTTCTTGGTGTATGGTAACGGTGAACTCCAGGTGGAGTCCTTTACCGATTCGAGCTTCCAGAGTGATAAGGACGACAGTAAGTCGATCTCGGGTTTTGTCTTCACCCTCAATGGAGGGGCGGTATGTTGGAAGAGTTCCAAGCAAGATACCGTAGCAGACTCGACGATGGAGACTGAATACATCGCTGCCAACGATACCGCCAAAGAGGCCATCTGGATGAAGAAGTTCATAACTGAACTTGATGTGGTTCCATCCATTGAGCATCCAAGACCTTTGTATTGTGATAACAATGGAGATGTTGCTTTAGCCAAGGAACTCAGGTTCCATCAACGATCTAGACATATTCTGAGGCGGTATCACCTGATCCGGGAGATAGTTGATCGCCGGGAGATCGAGGCCAGGAGAGTTGACACGAAAAATAACACGGCGGATCTACTCACGAAGGCCATTCCCCAGATACAATTTGAGAGACTCTTTAGGATGTTGGGTATGAGATACTACAACAACTGACCTTAGTGCAAGTGGGAGATTGTTAGTTATATGTATGCCCTAGAGGCCATTTTTGACATGATTGTATATTATAATGGATGCTTGGACGTATATAGAGAGGACTTTCTTGCTCGACATGATAGTATGCTATCTGGTTACTCTTTATCTTAACATGTACACTTATATCATTATACCGTCTCTCCGTTACATATTGATAAAGCCCTTAGGATGTGTACTTGACTACCAGGACTATGATGCAGATCATACTAGTTAGGCCAGGGTAGTCCATAAGTTCATCCTTTAATTGTTCCTAGTCGAGGGAGTATCGAGACAGGGCATCGATATTCCAGAGTAGACTAGTGTGTACGTTTCTTGACCCTGTATGGGGCGATGTTTGATCCCACAGCTATTGGTGTTTGACATCAAAGATTGTACACAGGTGCTCATTGGAGAATGGGTACACCGAACAGGACTCGCCGAGAACTCCTAGATGGTATTATACCTATCGTCAAATAGCATTTCTCTGGTGATACTGGTACAGCTTAGTCTGTAGACCTAAGATCATCATAGAGTCTTGTGTGATTCCTACTCTGCTTTGATTTCCTCCCAACCACGCTCAAGAGAGCGTGCAAATAGGTGGATTTTGGGTACTGTCCCGAGTCACATGGAGGCAATGAGCGATAGAAGGGGTTTCGTCTCTCCCGGTATAGGAGGTTAATGATGCTCTATGCTCGATTGGCTATAACAGGAAGTCCCTGGCTAAGGCTGATGATGAGATTTACTGATAAGTGTTATCAGTAGTTTCTCGACCCGTTATGAGCCTCACATCGGCATGCCTATCAAGTTATTGGGCTCTGACATTTACCACCCCCACACTAGATATGCGACATATCAGACGAAGAGACCGGACTGTACGGTAGTGTTACTTACAGGATTCACGGGAGTTTGGACAAGCTTGCTTGTTGATCTTTTGATCGCTCAATACCTGGATAGCCGTTACGTCCAGCTAGTACCATTGATGGCTTATGGTTGACTGATATGATCATTACCTACTGCTGGTGTATTGACGAGTCTTTAGAGTCCTACACAGAGCTTTCCTAGCTCAAGCGAAATGAAGTAGGGCACATATGTGATATGTGCGGGACCGAGATTGATACGTGTATGTGATACAGTATTCTAATCTCGCGATATAGGTTATATATGATATAACCGGATTATTGAATCAAGTGTTGATTTAATAATTTGTTATATGTATATTTGATATACATATAAATGATATTAGTCGGTTGTATGTGATATAGCCAGATTATTAAATCAAGTATTGATTTAATAATTTAATATATAATTATTTATTTGATATATTAATATATATTAAACTAATATTAGCTCACTTAAGAATTTCTTTTCTACAAATACATTTAAATATATATGAGATATATATTAATGTATTTACTATTGTGTCATGCTAGATGATACATTGGACATGGGTGTATGAGACTCACATCAAACTAAAGATTATTTGGGTGATTTAATTATTAAAGGATAAACCAAAATTAGGTGGAAATGTCATGACTTAAGATGCTTATGAAAGCATGTAGAAGCCTTGACTTAGTCCACTAATTTTATTTTACTTTAGATATTTATTAACCCAACCATTATCTTTAGCCATGGTTAACTCTCTACTAATATCTCTTAAGATATTTTCTCACCCAAGGGTTCACACTTGATTATCTTCTTCATCTCATTTTTTTCTAGCTTTTGATGAGGTGGAGAAAGAAGAGAGAAAAATAATTCTAAAGTGAGCAAAATTCCTACTTCATCATTCTATACCAAACTAGCCATTTAGTATAGGTTGTTTGCTTCACTAATTTCTCAATTAGTGAAAAGATAGCTTGAGTTAGAGATTCCTCAAGGCAGATCATCTTCGGCCTCGAAAATCCTTAAGTAAGCTCGTTCCTTTCACCTAGTGGAGCCTAAGAAGAGTTCGGGGACCACTACTTGGAGCTAAGGGACTACACGGAGCTTTAGAAGTGAAGGACTGGTCGACAAAGGTTGTATTCTCTATTCACTTAGTGTAAAGTTGTTTACATGCTTTATAAACACTAATTCTCTAGTTCGGTTCTAGGTTTGTGTTCCTTAGCACTCTAGATTTTTTAAAACCTAGTGGTCGTGCTAAGAAACTCTAACACTGCTATCTGACGATAGGTATAGTACCATCTAGGAGTTCTCGGCGAGTCCTGTTCGGTGTACCCATTCTCTAATGAGCACCTGTGTACAATCTTTGATATCAAACACTAATGGATATGGGATCAACCATCTCCCCCTACAGAGTCTAGAAACTTACACACTAGTCTACTCTAGAATATCGATACCCTATCTCGATACTCTCTCGACTAGGAACTGTTAAAGGATGTGCTTGTAGACTACACAAGTCCCAGTAGTATGATCTGCATCATAGTCCTGGTAGTCAAGCAAACATCCTAAGGGCTTTATCAACATGTATTAGAAAGACAGTATAATAATACAAGTGTATATGTTAAGATAAAGAGGAAATAGATAGCATACTATCATGTCGAGCAAGGAAGTTCTCTATATATATGTCCAAGCATCCACTATAATATACATCAATGTACAATAATGGCCTCTAGGGCATACATATCCCTAACACTTCTATGTCACGATGGTAGCCTATGGATGGTATATGGAAAGCTATTTTACTCTCCATATGGGGAAACTCCAATTTATGGATGTAGTGATCCATAGATCCAGTTTAGGGACTTAGGGGTCCACTTTCAGTTTAGGGTCTGTTAGTTATATGTATGCCCTAGAGGCCATTACTGTACATACGATGTATATTGTAGTGGATGCTAGGACATATATAGATAGGACTTTCTTGCTCGACATGATAGTATGCTATCTGGTTGTACTTTATCTTAACATGTACTCTGATTGTCTCTATGTTACATGTTGATAAAGCCATTAAGATATGTACTCGACAATTGGGACTATGATGAGATCATACTAGTAGGGCCACGGTAGTCGACGAGTACATCCTATAACTGTTCCTAGTCGAGGGTGTATCGAGACAGGGCATCAATATACCAGAGTAGACTGGCGTATATGCATCTTGACCCATATGATGGGCGATGGATGATCCCATATCCATCGATGTTTGACATCAAGGATGGTGTACGGGTGCTCAGTGGAGACTGGGTACACTGGACGGACTCGCCGAGAACTCCCAGATGGTATTATACCTCACGTTAGATGGCAGTTCTCCGGTAACACTGGTACAGAGTAGTCTGTTGACTCGAGATCGTCATAGAGTCTTGTGTGATTCCCACAGTGCTTTGATTTCCATCACACCACGTCCAAGAGGGCGTGCAAAAAGGTGGCTTTTGGGTACAGTCCCGAATCACATGGAGGCAATGAGCGATAGGAGGGGATTCGTATCTCCAGGTATAGGGAGTTGATGTTGCGCTGTGTTCGATTGGCTATAACCGGAAATCCCTGGTCATGGTTGCTGAGATTTGCTGGTAAGTGTTATTAGTAGTTTCTCGAACTGTCGTAGACCTCATATCGACACGACTTATCAAGCTACTGGGGTCTGACGTTTACCACCCCTAGGCGAGATATGCGACATATCAGACGACGAGACCGGACTGTATGGGAGTGTTACTGTTTGGATTCACAGGAGAATGTACAGGCTTGCTTGTTGATCATCTGAGCGCTCAATACCTGGGTAGCTGTTACGTTTAGCTAACCGCTTGCAGCTTGTCGGTGTTTGATATGATCATCACCTACTGCCGGCGTATTGACGATTCTTTAGAGTCCTGCACAGAGGTTTCTTGACTCAGGCAAAACGGAGTAGGGGAACGTATGTGATATGTGCGGGACCAAGGATAATACGATATGAGATACCGTATTATATTCTCGCAATATTTGATATCAGCCGGGTCATCGGATCAAGTGTTGATTCGATGAATCGGTACGGATAAATATTAGTCGGTTATATGCGATATAGCCGGATTGTCGGATCAAGTGTTGATTCGATAATTTAATGTATAATAATATATATGATATATTAAATTACATTAACTAATATTAGCTCACTAAAAGATTCTTTTTCTCACTCGGGTAATACATTGATATATATGTGATATATGTTAAATGTATTATTTTATTTTGTTACAATAAATATTATATATGTGATATATAATATTGTAACATGTTATAATTATTAATGCAACATAATTAGTGGAGTTTAATGATGATTAGGGTTTGGATTAGGGTTAAGACTTCTAGTAGATTCTAGAAGGTTTCTTTTTGTCATGAAGAAGATATTTGTCTTGATATTTTCTAGTGACTCACATATAACTCAACCCAAACCCTAACCCTAGTAAACTCTCTACATAGGTTACTACAACCATGGTTGCATAAATGATTATGACAACATTTTATTGTTCATCACAAAAGGATTAAGGCTTCATCTTCTTTCTTCTTCTTCCTTTGAGCAAAAGCTTTCTAGTTTTTGCTTCGTGATGAAAGTGAGTGAGAAAAAGATTATAAAAGAGAGCAAAAATCTTACTTCATCATCCTCATCTATCCTTGCCATTTAGATGAGGGTGATCACTTCATATTCTGAGTGTTAGCTTGTGTTAACGAAACTTCAAGGTAGATCATCTTTGTATCGAAGATCGGAAGCAAGACTGTATCTTTCTCTTCGTGGAGCCTCTCGAGAGTCCGGAACACGATGATCGCAGCGAAAGGACCTCAACACGGAGCTTAAGAAATGAAGGACCGGATCTACAAAGGTTGTAATCCCTCTCACTTAGTGTTAAAGAGTTTAACATGCAAGTTTTCGCCTAAACCCTAGTTTAAAGATCCGGCTTCGGGTTGTTCGGCATGGCTAATTTTTAAATCGGGCATGGTTGATGCCTCGTAGACCCTTGTGTGTGTGCCTAGCAACCCTACAGTGGTATCAGAGCCAAGCTAGAGCTTTAGGCAAAGTCTAGACGAAGTTTAAATTCCGATCGAACCCGGAAACCCCGATGTTTACCCTTCTCTGTACATTTTTCAAAAATGTGATTTTTTCTGAATTAAAAATGCTCAGAAAAACAAGCAGGAAAAACTAAGAATTACTGTGAAGTACGGTCCACTAAGTCAATTATTTGACCGCGGAACCGCGGCCAAACCAAGGGTTTGGCGGCGGTTCCGCGGCCAAAATTTGGACTTATTCCCTGGAATTTGATATATTTATTCTTAGGTCCTTCCTTGGCAATTTTTTCTGGGAATGTTTTAATTCTACTCAAGTGTTGAGTTTTCTAGGGTTGTATTGGGGACTCGTTGATTCGATCGGATAATTTAACTTTGTTTAGTTTGTCCGGATAAGTTTTAGAAACTGTTAAAAAGTTTGACCGGATATCAATAACTTACTTTTTCCCCTGTCGGAAATTTTTTCAAAAGTTGGATTTTTTCTCGAGTTTAAGAACGTTCTAAGTTGTGCAAGTAACATGGTGGACCCTCTAGAAGACAACAAACCTTAACTCGATTATGTGACCGTCTTGAACTGCCTCTAAACCTTAGGGTTTGGGGCAGTACGGCGTGCCACATGTGAGGCATTGGCTTGACCCTTCTACGGCTCGACCATCGGTACTGTGGCATGTGATGGATGTTTTTAAACTGATTTCAAGTGTTGAGATATATTGGGGAAAGTTTAAGTACTTGGGTGTTTGATTATTCGATCGGAAAGTTTAACATTGTCTATTTAACTGGAATGTGATACAATATTTAGAATCCACAGGTAGTTATGAGATAACTAATTTGAATGTTATAAATCTAGCAGTTTAGTCTCAAATTGATCGGTTGCCACGGAATTTTGATGTGATCAAAAGTCTGTCGCAATCACGTAGCGTACGCGGATACTCGCCGGGTAAACTTAACAGACAGCCACGCCCCATAGCCCCGACCAAGTGACTGTAGGAGAACCCCGTTGCTAAAAGCATCCGTTCGGGTGCTCGCTGCAGCGGTGTTCCGCCTTAGTGCACTTCGTCGACGGCATCCGCGGGTGCGGCCGTCTACTAAATTTTGCGACGAGCATTCGATCAGGATGTCGGGAATCTTGTTGAATTGCTCGACTTGATATTGAAAAGAGTTTTCAATAATGAGACTAAAATGCGGGGTTTATAATTGGTAGGCATGTGATGTCTAAAGAATTCATTTGGTTAGGCATGCAATGTCTAAGAAGGTTGCGGATTCCAACTGTTGTAGTTTTACATTTTCTTTTCTGTGACCGTAAGCGTAGTATGTGGTGTATCGCCGGCTTCGTTGCTATACATCAACGACAATTGGGATACGCATACTTGCTTACGTTGATGATATGAGATATTATGTATTGCTGTGATATGTTGTATTGGATCGTCGCGTTCGAATAGCCGGGGGTTTTATGTGAGATGAGAGTTTTTCTTTTTCATTCATGTAAAATTTATTTGTATGTAATATTCTTTTATTGGGGCACTTCCGGGCTGAGGATGATGTCACCATTGTATATTATTTACTTTTCCGCATTAGGTAGACCCAAGGCGGGGAGCACAAGTAACCGGGTTCTAGGGTCCAGTGGGAGACCATCTCGAGGAGTCGAGACCGGGTCTTCTAACCCTGGAATTGGCAGAGTTGCTTGCCACTCTCATAGGGGTCTAGGGATGTGGGTTTGGCTATTCATCACGACCGTGGAATCCGTGTTTTATACAGGCTCGTATTAAAACACGGACATCCTAGTATATCCAATATTTCATATATATTCTTCTGCTGCAATGTTCTGTGATGAGATCATATTACTGCCTGAGACGAATGTTTATATTATATATATGAGATATATGTTATATTGCAGATTTCATTTCAAATGAGATGCTTGTGAAGCATAATTAAAAATGGGACTTCATTAATGAGATTAATGAAATAAAAGAAACCTAAGATGTTGTAGAAACTTGTTTAAAAACTGGTAGCTCTAGTTCTTGCTTTGCATAGAGGTGTTCCTTGTAGAACATCCAGCACCTTATTCGATAAGGAAAGAGCCAAGATCCCTTCACCGGGAGTGACCTCTTTAGTGAAACTAGCAAATGCTACAAACTCGGTTTGTATTTTGATTGCTTCTATAGTTCTTGCTTTGCACAACGGTATATATGATATACCCTGCACCTTATTCGATGAGGAAAGGGCCGACGATCCCTTCACCGGGAGTGACCCCTTTAGCAAAACTAGAAAGGCCTAAAAAACACTCCATTTAAAAATCACTCGATTCTACAACGATATCAAGTTCATTACGCAAAGGGTTTTCTTAAAAACCTAACGTAGCCCTCCGTCATTTCAGATAAATAATTGTTAGTATTCGTGCTGCGTTTGTTGACCTCTGTCAAGGCGTAGTGTGTGGTAGCTGATTAGTGCTTATCTGTATAAGCATATGATGTGATTGATTTAGGGTAGTCGTGCGACCTTGTTGACCTCTGTCAAGGGTCGTGCGGGTGGGTTTACTTCAATCAGAAAATGACGGATTGAACTTGACTAGCAGCCTATGGTTTGTTGACCTCTGTCAAGGTCATAGGACGCTAGGGGTAAAATATTATTAGGAATTTCAAGTGTTGAAATTTGCAATGAGATTGCATACCTTCTATGAGATAGTTGGATCCCGATACCCGCTACGAGTAAGAGTTACTCCTGGGAGAGTTTTACACATTACAATTAGCCGATCAAGTAGGTGTCTAGAAAGGTGTCAACGGGGTTACGCCCCTGGGAAAATGAGGTTTACTTTAATTAGGTTCGTGCGAAAGCACGGGGGACCTCCCTCAAAGTACCGACACTGGCCTGGCTGAAAGATTGGCGAACTTGTAGCGTGTAATTAATCCCGACTAGTCTTTCCTTTTAGGGTTTGAAGGAAGATTTGACAAAAACAGTGGGAGACATCCTGATTAGATATATTAGATAACCAATCTAATCTTGCAAGAGCATACGCTGAGTGTTTTCTTCTCTCTCTCTCCAGGTAGCGACCATATCACGCCTTAATCAAGATAATAATACGGATATATTGACCGAACTCGCTTGTTATATTGAGCTGGGGAACGTTGGTCCCGCTCCAACTTATAATTGTTATAAGACAGAGCCGGAAATTGGGGATTACGAGAATTCCTGTGCCGCCCAAACGAAGAAAGTGCATGCTGATGCATCTTCTTCGGGTGTGTTAATTACAGAGAACTGTTTCTCAGTATCCTTTACGTCCTGGGTATGAGATACCGGATCAGGATCCCGCATATGTAATCTGTTACATGGCTACAGATAGGTAGAGAACTGAGAATGGGTGATAAGTTTCATGAGATAGAAAACGGTGCAAGTGTTGCAGCTAAGTCTGTTGGTCACTATCACCCTGTATTACCAGAATACATTGATTCTGAACGAATGTTATTAGATACCGAACCTGATATACAACATCATATCAGTCTCTTTATTAGTAAAGAAAGGATATAATTTTGTATTGTTGGATAATGTTTTGAACATTTCCTATATCAAGAGTTGATCGGTTCAGGCACGTTATCTAAAAGCATTGACGTTCTAAATCAAACTACAGTTCTTAGTATACAGAACACACACAAGAGGAAGAGTTCAGAAATGAACGAATCCTTCTTGAGGCATTGTAGACTTGGTCATATCAATGCGACCCGACTAGCTAAGTTACATTTAGATGCATATTTAAATTAGTTTGAATTTACATCTTGTGAAACTTGCTGGTCATGTCACAAAGATAAGATGACCACAGCTCTGTTTATTGGAAACAAAGAAGAGTTAGTGAACTCTTGGGATTGATACATGCTGATGTATGAAGGTCCCCTGTCTACACATGCCAAGACCGGTTCTTTGTACTTCATTACATTCTCTGATGATCTCTCAAGATTCAGGCATATGTTCCTGTTGAAACATAAGTCCGAAGCTTTTGAGATATTCACATAATATAAATTAGAAGTAGAGAACCAAAAACGGGTATAAGTATTATGTCCTTTGATGAGATCAAGGAGGAGAATACTTGAGCACGGAATTCTTGGACTATTCTAAAGGAGAATGAGATTCTCTCTCGGCATTACTCCTCCGCATACACCACAGCACATCGGTGTATCAGGGTGGAGCAATCACACCCTATGTGATATGGTGTGCTCTATGATGAGTACTACTGAGTTTCCTATTTCCTTTTGGGAGTTATGCACTTGAGAAGTTGCATACCTATTGAATAGGGTTCAAATCAAATCAGTTGCCTACCACTTCATATGTGATATGGAAAGGGAAGAGCCCATATCTTAAGTTTGTTAAGATTTGGGGTTGTCTGACCTATGTCTAAAAAGCAAAATCCGGACAAGCTCGAGGCAAAGTCAGATCTGTGAAAGTTTGTTGGATATCCCAAGCATACGTAAGGGAATATCTTCTACCTAACCGAGGAACAAAATATGTTTTGTTTCTCAACATGCCACCTGTGTGAAAGGGAATTTCTTATGAAAAATTAATGGTCATGAGGTAGAACTGGAAAGAGTTCCAGCTATACAAACTACAGCAGATGATTTGGTACAACCAAAGGATTCAATAGTAACCAACGAACCTCAGCCTCTCCGCCGATCTAGTAGGGTTTCTCAGCCACCTGAGAGATACTTCGGTTTCTCTATGACAGTGGGAGCGAGGATTGCATCATGAGATGATGACCCAACTAGTTTTGAGCCGGCCATCAGGAGTGGGACTCTGTAAGAATGGCTGGATGCTTAGTGATCTGAGATGGAATCCTTATACACCAACAAAGTATGAACTTTGGTTGCTTTATCTGAAGGGTTAAATCCCCATCAGGAGCAAGTATATCTTGAGAAGATTACTTGGTGTACATGGAAAAGTTGAGACTTTCAAAGCTATGCTTAATTCTATCCAGATCCTACTTGCCACGGCTACATACCATGACTACGATATCTGGTGGTTGGGTGTCATGACTGCTTTTCTAAATGATGTTTTAGAAGAGAGCGTCTATAAGTACACAGCCAGTGGGCTTCGTAGACAGTGGGAGCAGCGGAAACGTGTGCAAGATTCTTTATAGGATAAAGCAGGCATCGCGGAGTTGGAACATCTGTTTTGATGTGGTAGTCAAAGAGTTTGACTTCATCAAAATGGTAGATGAACCTTGTATATACAAAAAGGTAGTAGGGAGTATGGTGGTGATCCTCGTAGAATACATGGATGACATACTCTTGATAGGGAAGGAGTTTCCTATGCTACGCTCGGTTAATCTCCGCTTATCACAAGGATTCTCCATATAGGATCAACCTGATACCTCCTAAATCCTGGGTTTTGGATTTATAAGAAAGATCTAATTGGACGTTAGGATTCTCACTAGTTGTAGTGAGATAGTATCAATCGATCCTGGGAAGAATCACTGGAAAGGTTCTAGGGTGATAAGGACGACTGAATGTCAGTCGCAGGCATTGTCTTTACCCTCATTGGAGGGACGGTATGTTGGAAGAGTTCCAAGCTAGATACCGTGACTTACTAGACGATTAAAGGCAAGATACATCGTTTCCAAGGATACTACCAAAGAGGCAGTCTAGATATATAAGTTCTTGAGATGAACTTCGTTCTTACCATTGTGTGACAATGGAGTTGTGGCTTTAGTCAAGGAACCCCCGCCCCATCAGAAATCCAGATATAATTCTTAGGCAGTATCACCTGATCATGGAGATGGTTGATCTCCAGGGAGATCAAGGTTAAGAGAGTAGACACAGAGGACAACAGCGTGGATCCACTCACAAAGGCCTTTTTCCCGGTAGAGACTTTTATGGGATTGTTGAGTATGAGATACTTCAACCACAGTTAATTGTTGGGTATGTGGTACCACAACAGATGGCCCTAGTGCAAGTGGGAGATTGTTAGTTATATGTATGCCCTAGAGGCCATTACTGTACATACGATGTATATTGTAGTGGATGCTAGGACATATATAGGTAGGACTTTCTTGCTCGACATGATAGTATGCTATCTGGTTGTACTTTATCTTAACATGTACTCTGATTGTCTCTATATTACATGTTGATAAAGTCCTTAGGATATGTACTCGACTATTGGGACTATGATGAGATCATACTAGTGGGGCCACGGTAGTCGACGAGTACATCCTATAACTGTTCCTAGTCGAGGGTGTATCAAGACAGGGCATCGATACACCAAAGTAGACTAGCGTATACGCATCTTGACCCATATGATGGGCGATGGATGATCCCATATCCATCGATGTTTGACATCAAGGATGGTGTACGGGTGCTCAGTGGAGACTGGGTACACTGGACGGACTCGCCGAGAACTCCCAGATGGTATTATACCTCACGTCAGATGGCAGTTCTCCGGTGACACTGGTACAGAGTAGTCTGTTGACCCGAGATCGTCATAGATTCTTGTGTGATTCCCACTGTGCTTTGATTTCCATCATACCACGTCCAAGAGGGCGTGCAAAAAGGTGGCTTTTGGGTACAGTCCCGAATCACATGGAGGCAATGAGCGATAGGAGGGGATTTGTCTCTCCCGGTATAGGGAGTTGATATTGCGCTGTGTTCGATTGGCTATAACCGGAAATCCCTGCCCAGGGTTGCTGAGATTTGCTGGTAAGTGTTATCAGTAGTTTCTCAAATTGTTATAGACCTCATATCGACACGACTTATCAAGCTACTGGGGTCTGATGTTTACCACCCCTAGGCGAGAAATGCGACATATCAGACGACGAGACCGGACTGTATGGGAGTGTTACTGTTTGGATTCACAGGAGAATGTACTGGCTTGCTTGTTGATCTTCTGAGCGCTCAATACCTGGATAGCTGTTACGTTTAGCTGACCGCTTGCAGCTTGTGGGTGTTTGATATGATCATCACCTACTGCCGGCGTATTGACGATTCTTTAGAGTCCTACATAGAGGTTTCTTGACTCAGGCAAAATGGAGTAGGGGCACGTATGTGATATGTGCTGGACCGAGGATAATACGATATGAGATACCGTATTATATTCTCGCGATATTTGATATCATCCGGGTCATCGGATCAAGTGTTGATTCGATGAATCGGTACGGATAAATATTAGTCGGTTATATGCGATATAGCCGGATTGTCGGATCAAGTGTTGATTCGATAATTTAATGTATAATAATATATATGATATATTAAATTACATTAACTAATATTAGCTCACTAAAAGATTCTTTTTCTCACTCGGGTAATACATTGATATATATATGTGATATATGTTAAATGTATTATTTTATTTTGTTACAATAAATATTATATATGTGATATATAATATTGTAACATGTTATAATTATTAATGCAACATAATTAGTGGAGTTTAAAGATGATTAGGGTTTGGATTAGGGTTAAGACTTCTAGTAGATTCTAGAAGGTTTCTTTTTGTCATGAAGAAGATATTTGTCTTGATATTTTCTAGTGACTCACATATAACTCAACCCAAACCCTAACCCTAGTAAACTCTCTACATAGGTTACTACAACCATGGTTGCATAAATGATTATGACAACATTTTATTGTTCATCACAAAAGGATTAAGGCTTCATCTTCTTTCTTCTTCTTCCTTTGAGCAAAAGCTTTCTAGTTTTTGCTTTGTGATGAAAGTGAGTGAGAAAAAAATTATAAAAGAGAGAAAAAATCCTACTTCATCATCCTCATATATCCTTAACATTTAGATGAGGATGTTCACTTCATATTCTGAGTGTTAGCTTGTGTTAACGAAACTTCAAGGTAGATCATCTTTGTATCGAAGATCGGAAGCAAGACTGCATCTTTCTCTTCGTGGAAGCTCTCGAGAGTCCGGAACACGATGATCGCAGTGAAAGGACCTCAACACGGAGCTTAAGAAGTGAAGGACCGGATCTACAAAGGTTGTAATCCCTCTCACTTAGTGTTAAAGAGTTTAACATGCTAGTTTTCGCCTAAACCCTAGTTTAAAGATCCGGCTTCGGGTTGTTCGGCATGGCTAATTTTTAAATCGGGCATGGTTGATGCCTCGTAGACCCTTGTGCGCGTGCCTAGCAACCCTACAGGGTCATCACGGACCAGGCGGTAGTTTTGAGTCGTTTCAGACGCAGTATTTTTTTAAGGTCATTCTAGACCAAGCAGAGTATATAATCAATAATATGTCGGGAGATAACTTCTGTGTCACGATGGTTGCCCGTGGATTGTAAACGGAAGGCTGATATATGGTATTCCGCCGTAGGGCAGGTTGGTGGTGGTTTTGATGACTTCTATATCATGATTGTAGCCCGTGGATGGTATGTGAAAAGTTATTTTACTCTCCATAGGGCGAAACTCCAGTTTATGGATGTAGTGGTCCATAGATCCAGTTTAGGGACTTGGGGGTCCACTTTTAGTTTAGGGTCATCTCGGACCAGGCAGTAGTTTGGAGTCGTTTCAGACACAATATTGGTGTAAGGTCATTCAAGACCACGCAGAGTGTATGATCAGTGATATGGCGAGCGAAGACTTCTATGTCATGATGGTTGCATGTGGATTGTATACGGAAGGCTGATATATGGTAGCCCGCCATAGGGCAGGTTGGTGGTGGTTTTGATGACTTCTATATCACGATGGTAGCCCGTAGATGGTATATGAAAAGTTATTTTACTCTCTATAAAGCGAAACTCTAGTTTAGTGACGTGGTGGTCTATAGATCCAGTTTAGGGACTTAGGGTTCCACGTTTAGTTTAGGGTCATCTCGAACCAGGCGGTTTGAGGTATTTGACGTGTCATCATGGATATTGGTAATATTATAAAGGCTATTAGGGTTTCCGCAATAGATTTAGAGGACGCGGAGGCTTCTAGGGGTCTCTGCCAAGGACTTGGAGGATGCGGGGCCCATTGGGGGGTTTCACCAGTGATTTAGAAGATGTGGGGCCCTTTAAGGGGTCTCCGCCAGTGTTTTGGAGGATGCGGGGCCCATTGGGGGGTCCCCGCCAAAGACTTGGTTGACGTGGGGCCCATCAGAGGGTGCCGCCACGTCTTTGGAGGAGTGCGGAGGCCTTTGGGGGTCTCCGCCAAAGACTTGGTTGATGTGGGACCCATCGGAGGGTGCCGCCACATGCTTGGAGGAGTGCGGAGGCCTCTGGGGTCTCCGCCAAGGACTTAGTTGACGTGGGACCCATCGGAGGGTGCCGCCAAATGCTTAGAGGAGTGTGGAGGCCTCTGGGGGTCTCCGCCAAGGACTTATTTGACGTGGGACCCATCGGAGGGTGCCGTCATCTGCTTGGAGGAGTGCGGAGGCCTCTGGGGGTCTCTGCCAGGACTTTAGAGGATGCGGGGCCCATTAGAGGGTCTCTGCCGAAGCTTTGGTGCTGGGGGGATTATGCCATGTCTTGATTTGTCAACTTTTCATTGCATGATTTCTTGTTCTGTATGTATGAATAAGTGTTTGTTCATTCTTCGCCCATGTATATGTCCACGGAGTCCATTATTATGATGATCTCGTAGGATGGATAACTCGAATGAGTATCCATATACATGAGGATAGCTCCTAAGAGTATCCGAAAAGAGATAACTTTTGCAAGTATCCCATAATTTAGTTTTAGGGCAGTCACGAGGCTTATTATATAATCTTCAGTCCACTGGACAGTTCAAGAACGGAGTCATCAACTATGTATTTCGGAGATAACTCTTTATTGATTATCCCATAGGTTATTCATTCTCATTATAGCAAACGCGGTATTCATCACAGGACCATGGAAAATCGCAAAGAAGAAGAGATCCGCTGCTCCAGAATTATGTTTTGCTCTTCTCTTCTTTCCATTTTAGGACTTGAATTTCTTGAGTGATGTTGCATCCTTTTGAGTAATTGAGCAGAGGAGTTCTTGAATGATTTTTTTAAGAAATGAGACTGATTTTGAGTACTTTACCCTTCTTCTGTGCGCTAAGTGGGGTTTTTATGGTCTCATAGAGGCTTGTGATCATGACCATGGACGTGGGCCACGTTTTAGAACGTGGAGCATGAAGTTCGTGGCTCTCACTTCATGGTGTTGGCTATAGTGCCTTCAAGTCAATTATTGAATCACAGTCACGCGATTGTGATGATTAAGGGAGGACCTATACCGGTAGAACAGTCTTACTCGAGATGATAATATGTTATCTGGTTTATCTTTATCATCATGTACAACATTAGATGGCATTACAGATCACTATTACATGTTGATAGAGCCAATAGGATTCTTGCTTGACTACCAGCATTATGATGGCGATCATATACGTGGGAGCTAGATGGTCTATAAGCACATCCTTAAATGTCCCTAGTCGTAGGAGTATCGAGACTGGGCATCGATACTCCGGAGTAGACTAGTGTATACTTATCCAGACCCTGACGAGGGGCGGTGGCCGGTCTCACAAGCCATTGGTGTCAGTTAGTCACCTAAGATAGTATACAGGTGCTCATTGGGTTATGAGTACACTGGACGGACTCGCCGGGAACCTGCTAGATGGTATTATACCTATTGTCATATTACAGTTCCCAGGTGACATGAGTACAGCTTAGTCTGTCAACCTGAGATCGTCATTTTTCTCGTGTGAGTTCCCACTGTACTTTGATTACTCCCCTACCACGGCTCAAAGGAGTCGTGCAAACAGGTTTTAGTTGGATACAGTTCCGAGCCACATAGAGGCAGTGAGTGGATCATCGAGGATTCGTCTCTCCCGGTATTGGGGGTTGATGTCGCGCAGTGCATGGGTGGCCATCACCAGAAATCCTTGGCCAAGGTAGTTGAGAATTACTGATCTAGGATCGGTGGTTTCTCATGTGGTGATGGGTTACATACCGACATGAATTATCGCATTATTAGGGGTATGACTTTATCCACTCCCCTAGACTCGATATGCGATACTCTTAGACGAATAGACCAGACTGTACGTAGATTGTCACTGTCAGGCTCAGTAGGGGTACGGATGAGTTTGCTCGTCGGCCTTCCTTTCGCTCAATACCTGGGTAGCCGTTACGTACAGCTAGTGCCACTGACGTGCTTGTAGTTAAACCCACTGCCAGCGTATTGACGAGTCTTTAAAGTCCCACACAGAGGGTTTTCACGGTTCAGGTGATATGGTGTAGATGACGCATGTTGGTACATACAGATGTCCGATTAAATATGTGTACAGGCTGCACAGATTTTAATCGGACGGTTGATAATACTAGCGGCTTAGGACTGAGCCGGATTATTAAATCAGGTTTTGATTTAATAATTTATATATGTGTGTGTGTGTATATATATATATATATTCTAGTATTATTGTTCACTATTCATTTTCTCTCTTGGCTATTCATATTTTTGTACGAATATGCGTATATGTATTTTGATACACGTACCGGGTAGTATTCCGTATTTATAAGAAATTGCTTCTAGAAGATGGCCACCTCATTATTAGATTTTCTTTTTAGAAAATCATTTTGGAAATGAGGTGGAGGGGTGAGTTGGCATGGGCATGGCTTGGCATGTAGAGAAGCATGGCTCTCATTTGTTTACTGGAAAATTGAAAGAGATATTTTGTATGCATGGTTCAAAATTAAAGTAGCCATATTCTTTGCATGTCATCCATTGATTCTTTCATCACTTGATTTTCTCATTCTCTTCTCTCTTGAGAAACTTAGCCATTTTCCATGGTTGCTCATGCCAATGGTTTCCTCACCTTCTTCGTCTTCTTCTTGAGTTGATCTTTGGAGCATTTTGATGAGAGAGAAATTATAGTGAGATAATCCCACACATCCACTCTCCATTGCTAGCAACCTTGGAGCGTCGGTTGCCTTGTTAAGCAAGGTTGAAGCTTGCGCCGTTTTCCTCGGGTGGATCATCGTAGATGGAGGAAGACCGGTAACCAAATTCGATCCGCGACCACTAGGAGCTTGGGATGATGGTTGAAGACCCGTAGGACTTGGTTCATTCGGTATAACCATCTAACTCCTCTTTATATGCTTGCTAGTATAGGGTTAGGGGTAGATCCGGGCATCGGGTTGTGGTAGTGCCAGTTTTTGTAAATTTTTGTTCCGCATTTGGCCACGGTTTGATGGTCGGGGCGCTGCCGTAACCCATCATGGTATCATCGCCAACCCTTTAACCCCATACTAGCTTGTTTGCACAATGTTAGAATATCAATCGAAAAATTTTTCCGAATCAAATTTTCATTTCATATGCTTGCTGTCGAATTTCAACGTTGTTCAGAAATTTTTTTTGGATATCTTAAAAATATGTGCAGGCAAAACTAAAGCTACACAAAAAATTTAGGAACCTAACTCCAAAATCCCGCGGCGGAACCTAAGCAAAATGGCACATTTTGCGGCGGTTCCGCCGCGCTTTTTAGCTACAGTGCCCCAAATTTTTTTGGGGCTTTAGTTCATGGAAATTTGATTTTTGGTATATATGGTTTTGGCATAGATTTGTCTGAGTGATGGTTTTGCATTTGGGGACAATTTGGAAAGATTTAGTCGATCAAATTTTTAATTATGTGTTTACAGTACATGCATTAATATCTGCGACCGTGAATGTCATTCAAGCGGTACAATCCGTCTAGCTGCTATATGTTCTTTTAGACGGGTTTGCGAACGTGACATTCATGTTGATGTTCTATTTTGTGTTGTGGTTGTGGTTTGATCGTCGTGGTGGATAGCCAGTGGTGCAATGGTAGTATAGTTTAGATTCATTTGTATATTCAGTATTGCGGAATGAGCGTCCGACATGTGGACTATCGCCTTTGCCAGTTTGTATATCATTTGATTGGGGCACAACCGGGTTGAGGTCGATGTTACCGTTGTATATTATTTTCTTGTCTGTACTAGGATTACCCCGCGGTGGAGTGCACGAATAGTCGGGTTTTCTAGAAGGCAACGGGCCCGCATCTCATGGCGTTGAGACGGAGGGGGCCTCATTCTAGAATTGGCGGGCTATTCGCCGCACTCATAGGGGGTATTGGTTGACCCAAGGAGGGGTGCTCAAGTTACCGGATTCCGTGGAGTGCTGGGTGGCCCATTCACGTGCTTGATTGGGGTTGCCTCGGTTCTGGGATTGGCGGGTAACTTTCCGCGCTAGTAGGGGTCTAGGTTTTCATTGCACAAGCTATCCACACGACCAGGGGAATGTCGGGTTTCACTTGCGGCTTAAAGGAAACCCGGGGCTCCTATATTATCCGTTTGTTCTGTGATGCTTATCGCTATTCTGTGATGTTGCTTTATATCATGCCTGGGACGACTGCTATATATATTTATATATACTAGTAGATGATGTATATGTTTTGCACCCGCGCTAGTCTAGGCCCCGCTCTGTCGTTAGTTAAGTAACCTAATGGGTGATGACGCGGCCTAGTGGCGAATGCGGATGGCATATACGTATATTTTATTTTCGTTCTTTTCTGGTGTGATTAATTGATGGGACTGCGTTGATTCTGATCAATGCAAGGAAAATAAACCTATTTGATGTTGTTGGAAACAATTTTAAAAATGATATTACAGACGTTTTCTTTTGCTTTGCACAGCGGTATTTGGTTATGAATATCCAGCACCTCAATCGATGAGGCAAGAGCCGAGATCTCTTCACCGGGAGTGACCTCTTGAGCAAAAGTTTGCGTCTGCGTAATAACTTCACTATAGTCATTTCTTTTGCTTTGCATCGTGGTATTCGGTTAGGAATATCCTGCACCTCATTCGATGAGGAAAGAGTCGAGATCCCTTCACAGGGAGTGACCTCTTTAGCAAAAGTTTACGCCACTATATATTTGAAAAGCTATCTGGTTCCTTCAACGATATCAATTTCATTACGTTAAAGGTTTTTCTCCAAAAACCGGTCGTAGCCCTCCGTCATTTCAGATAGGTATCTACCAGTATTCATGCTATGTGTTTTGACCTTCGCCAAGGCATAGTGTTTGGTAGTTAGTAGGTGCTTATCTGTAGCATAGATAGATGCATTAGTCTAGGACAGGCATACTGCTGTTTTGGCTTTCGTCAAGGGCTTGTACGGATGGGTCTAGATTAATCTAGATAATGACGGGTTAAACTTGACTTGCAACTTATGATGTTTTGGCCTTCGTCAAGTTCATAAGCCGCTTGGGGCAAAAACTACATCGGGAGTTTCAAACATACAGGAAACTTGCCAGGCATGCGTATACCTTCTGAAGTGTGGTGACTTGAGTGGCTACCATCAAGTTATCATGTGATGATAGTTGGATCCTGATTCCCACTGATGAGTAGGTGCTACTCCTCGGGTGATTTTAGATGATCCCGACTAATTCTTCTTTTGGGTTTAGAGGAGAATTCGAGGAAACAGTGGGAGCCATCCTGATTGGATAAAGTGATTAACCATTCTGATCTAGGTTAGAGTGCACGCTGAATGTTTCTTTTCTCTCTCTCTTTGGCAGCGACCATGACCTGACCCTAAACTAAAACTCATGAACCAAGATAGCTGAACCTTCTTAAAACACTTTGGCTTTTGGATTGTCATTTAGTCGCATAAATCATTGCCGCTCCTTCTTTCCCTTTGCATTTCTCCAAAACACTCCGTATCACTACGAAAATCCATATTTTTTGGATATTCCATCGTGTAGTTACGTACGAATTCGAAGAAACTTGTTCCAGTTCGAGGATGGATTCTGGTTCTGGAGAAATTGAATAGGAATATTCGGTTGTCTTTTCTCTTTACCTTCTCTCAGGTTGCGAGAGCTCCTAGTGTTACGAGAGTACACATATTACGCTTATTAGATAGTCTTCTTCTAAACCATAGGCAGGTGGCGAAAGGTGGGGAAGGAAGAAAACCAATTAGCCTGAGTGTGGTGTATAGAAGGTAATAAGTGAAGATATATAAAGGGATTAGATTGAGGGCAAAGGACATTGCGACTACTATCATTCACGACGAAACCGCGTATACCCCTGCCACTCCTAGTTCACTTTGCTTTTCTCCGGAACATTCCGTATCACTACGAAGATCCACTTTTATTGGATATGCCATCGTATAGTTACATACGAACTCGAAAGAACTTGTTCCAGTTCGAGGATAGATTCTGGTTCTGGAGGAATAGAATAAGGATTATTCAGTTGTCTTTTCTCTTTACCTTCTCTCAGGTTGCGAGGGCTCCTGGTTAGGAGTGTACACCTATTACACTTATTGGATATTCTTCTTCCAAACCTTAGGCTGGTGCCGAAGGGTAGGGAAGGAAGAAAACTAATTAGCCTAAAGGTGGTGTACAGATGGTAATAAGTAAATACATACAAAGGGATTGGAGTGAGAGGCAAGGAAGTATACGGTTACTGTCATGAATCTGGATAGTGAAAGAGGCATAACTTGGGATACCCGGCTACCCCTTCGAAATATTTTCATGTTTCAGTTTTACTATGCAATGTTAATTGAAAACTGTTTTCCCAATTAGATTCTGATTCCAGGGTATGTATTTACCAGATTTGATTCTCACATCTGTACGGCGTTACGGATGCTGAGTGGGAGTAAGATATTGGGAATTGGGTGATTATATCCTCATTATATCGGAATTCTTTGTAATTGGTGCTATTTGAGGAAATCATCTGGGTTTTGCCTGACGGCAAATATTTGGTTTTGAATATCCGATTGTTATGCACCAATTTCAAACTGATATATCTGTACGTTTATTTTATAAAGTGAGATATAACTTTTTGAAATTATATATATGACATTTACCTATATCAGTTGATGGTTAGGCAAGGAGCATTCAACAACGGTGTAATTCTTCTTAACCATGGTACAGTTTTTCAACCCACGACGCACAGGGTTTGAGTTATTAAACTCAGAGGACTTATACAAAGTATGGTATGTTGTCCGATGTCCATTAGGACAGAGAGGTTGGTACTCATACTATATTCTGTTTACTCATGACTTCTCTAGTTTTAGACAAATATTTCGTTGAAATACAAGGTCCGGATTTTAAGAAGTTATAGGTATAAGAATAAAGTAGAGAACCATGTGTTGTAAGTATCAGAATTCTTCAAGGTGATGGAAGATGTAGATACTTGTGTATGGTATTCCGTTGTAAGTAATAGTTTTGAGAACTTGATTCTCTTTCAGGTTACTCATACGTGGATGTATTCCTTGATGAGTAATGATGCTTGTCCTCCTTCCATTTGGTTGATATGCACTGGAGACAGCTGCATGATTTTGAATCTGGTTCCAATTAAATTAGTGCCTTTGTTTCTATATGGTATATAGAATGGTTTCATATCTTAAAGATGTTAAGGTATATGGAGTTGTCCGGCTGATGCATAAAACCAGAATCTGGACAAACTCTAGGCACATTTCAGTAATGGCAGTTTGTGGGTTATTCCGGGCATTGACGAGGGTTAAATTTCTACCATCAGGAAGATCAATAGTTATATTGTTCTTGACTTGCCACCAGTTTTAGTAAAAATGGATTTTTTCAGAAAACATTTGTGGGAGTATGGTAGAACTGGAAGTTATTCCATAACCACAAACGATTATTGAAAATTTAGTAGAACCTAAAAATTCAATTGGACTCGACATTCCATTAGCCACTCAGCAGATTTGGTGGGTAAGCTCAGGAACCCGAGAGGTACTTCATGTTGGATATAGTGCCCTCAAAGTCAATTATTGGATCGCAGGCACGTGATTTCAATGATTGAGGGAGGACCTATACCGATAGGATAGTCTTACTTGAGATGATAGTATGCTATCTGGTCTGTCTTTATCATCGTGTACAGCTTTAGGTGACATTACATATCACTATTACACGTTGATAGAGCCCTTAGGATTCTTGCTTGACTTCCAGCAGTATGATGGCGATCATATACGTGAGAGTTGGGTAGTCTATAAGCACATCCTTAAAAGTGTCCCTAGTCATGGGAGTTTTGAGACTGGGCATCGATACTCCATTAGTAGACTAGTGTATACAGTCGAGACCCCGACGAGGGGCGGTGGCCGGTCTCACAAGCCATTGGTGTCATTTGGTTGACCTAAGATGTATACAGGTGCTCATTGGGTTATGAGTACACCGGACAGGACTCGCCGGGAACATGCTAGTTGGTATTATACCTAGCGTCAGATAGCAGTTCCCTGGTGACATGTGTACAGGTAAGTTCATCGACCTGAGATCGTCATTTATCTCGTGTGAGTTCCCACTGTGCTTTGATTACTACCCTACCACGGCTCAAAGGAGTCGTGCAAAAGGGTTTTAGTTGGGTACAGTCCCGTGCCACATGGAGGCAGTGAGCGGATCGGCAGGGGTTTCGTCTCTCCCGGTATTGGGGGTGAGATCGTGCTGTGTCTAGGAGAGCCATTACACGAAGTCCTTGGCCAAGACAGGAGATTTACTGGTAGGTATTCCAATAGTATCTCAGGGTGTTCTGGGCTACACCCCGACATGACTTGTACCGCTTTTGGGGGTCTGACGTTTACCAGCCCCCTAGGCCCGACATGCGATACTCATAGACGAACGGATCGGAATGTACGAATATTGTCACTGATAGGCTCAGTAAGGGTTTCTGGATGAGTTCGCTCATTAGCCTCCCTTTTGATCAATACATAAGCAGCCGTTACGCACGGCTAGTGCCATTGACGTGCCAGTGGTTAAATCCACAGCCAGTGTATTGACGAGTCTTTAGAGTCCCCCACAGACAGTTTTCCTAAGTTTCGGGTGAAACGTTGTAGAGGCCGTATGGTTTTATGGCAGGGTTCGATCATATACATGCACTTGTGCACGGATCATGATCGGACGGATCATACTAGTGGGCTTTGGTTTAAGCCAGATCCTAGTATTAGATTTGTTGGATTACTTTAGTCTCATTGCATTCGCTTTCAGTCGGAATGCGGATGCGGGTATATATATACAAGTGAGGGGTACTCTTGTGATCCGTCATGAGTTTACTTTAGTAGATGCCATTCTATTTATTGTTGTAAACATTTGGATTAATGTTTGCAAGTGGAAATTTTGAGCTCAAGTCATCATTAGATGTATTAATTGTGACATGTGCATAGTTGATGACTTATGGTCTTTTTATTTGTGCAAATGTCACATTAGTGATTGATTATTGTGTTGAAATGATGGTTAGAGAGAGAGGGCGGCCATAGGCTTGGGGTTTGCTCTTGGATTATTATTCTAGTGCTCTCATTTTTATTCTAACACAATAAATAAAAGGAAAAGCTCTTCTTCTTTCTCTTTCTTCTTGAGCTCACTTCTTCCTCCAATGGCATCATCTTCAACCTCCATCCATATAATCTCATGTGTTGAGAATCAATAGATGATTAAGACAAAGTTATCACACACATTCTCTACTTCACCTTGGACATGTCGGCTAGCAAACATCATGTCCGAGTTGCTTCGGTTTGAAGCGGGAGCCCGTAAAAAGACTTCTTGATGTGATGCCCTTTTGGACGAGGAGACCGGAGATCGAGCGAGATCGGAGATGCCGCGAGAAGCTAGGGATGGTTGCTAAAGACCAAAGGACACGGATCGATCGGTATAGCCATTTTAACTTCTTGTAGATAGCTAGTATAGGTTAATGGTACGATCCGGATTAAAGTCTGCGTTAGCGCCAGTTTCGTAAAAAGTTTTCGTTTCCGCGTTTGGCTTCGGATTGACGGCCGGGGCACTACCGTAGACTTACATGGTATCAGATCCATGCCATTAACCCATAGCTAGCTTGTTTAGACAATGTTAAAGTATCGAAATCGAAATGACTACAATACACTGCACTGCACTTGACAGTTTCTGTTGATTTTCAATTGGTTTTCAAAAGTTTTTAAACATGTGCTGAAGACTACTGGAGACACCAAAAGCCTGCACCCCAAAAACGACACCCACCCCTCGGTTTTTGGCCGAGCACATGGCTCCCAAAACCGAGGAGGCCGGCCAAAATAGGGTGTTTGGGGTTGTATTTTTGGTTGCAGTCAGGTCTCTGGAAAGTTAGTGCAGTGGTATTGTTTGTTAGGCCCAATATGGATATGGTTTTATCAGTTTGTTTGGGCTATTCGGGGGTTATTTCGAATTCGATATTTTCTAATATTGTTTAAAGTTTACAGTGCATTACATTACTATCTGTGACCGTGAATGTCATTTGATCGGTAAATCTTGTCTAATCGCTATAGCCCTTTTAAACGGATTTGCGAACGTGACATTCACGTTGATGTTCTGTGTTGTGCTGTGATGTTGCGGATTTGTCGTGGTGGATAGCCTGGCTGCAATGGTAGTACAGTTTGGTTATATTTGTACATTTGATATTGCGGGGCGAGCGTCCGACATGTGGACTGCCGTCACTGCCTGTTTGTATATTATTCTTTTGGGGCATGACCGGGTTGAGGTCGATGTACCCGTTGTACATATTTTACTTTCTATACTAGGAGTACCCCGCGGTGGAGTGCATAGGTATCCAGGTTCTAGAGGGCAACAGGCCCGCATCTCATAGCTTTGAGACGGAGGGGGCTTCACTCTAGAATTGGCGGGCTATTCGCCGCACTCGTAGGGGGTATAGGTTGACCCAAGGAGGGGTGCTCAAGTTATCGGATTCCGTGAAGTGCTGGGTTGCCCATTCACTTTGCTGAAGGGGGCTGCCTCTCTTCTGGTTTTGATGGGTAACTTGCCGCGCCCGTTGGGGTCTAGGATTTCATTGCACAGGCTATCCACACGACCAGGGGAACGTCGGGTTTTCACTTGCGGCTCAAAGGAAACCCGGGGATCCCAGATTATCAGTATTGTTCTGTGATGCTTATTACTTTTCTGTAATGTTGTATTTATCACGCTATGAGAGATTATTATATATTGATATGTATACTAGTAGATATTGTATATGTTTTACATCCGCGCTAGTCCAGTCCCCGCTCTGTCGTTAGTTAAGTAACCTAACGGGTGATGACAGGACCCAGTGGCGAATGCGGATGGCATATACGTACATCATATTTTCGTTCTTTTTGGTGTGATCAATTGATGGGACTGCGTTAATTCGGATCAATGCAAGGATAACAAACCTATTTCGATGTTGTTGGAACATTTTTCAATAAGCTGTTATTACAAGGACGTTTTCATTTGCTTTGCACAGTGGTATTCGGTAATGAATATCCAGCACCTCAGTCGACGAGGCAAGGGCCGAGATCCCTTCAACGGGAGTGACCCTTTGGGCAGACGTTTACGTCAGGATAATAACTTCACTATAGTCGATTACTTCTTGCTTTGCATCGCAGTATTCAGTTTAGAATATCCTGCACCTCATTCTACGGGGAAAGAGCCGAGATCCCTTCACCGGGAGTGACCTTTTTACCAAAGGTTTTCGCCACTATATATTTGTAAAAAGCTATCTGGTTCCTTCAACGATATCAAGTTTATTACGTTAAAGGTTTTTCACCAAAAACTATTCCTAGCCCTCCGTCATTTCAAACGGGTAGCACTTAGTATTCATGCTATGTTTGTTGGCCTTCGTCAAGGCATAGTGTATGGTAGCTGCTTATTACCTTTCTGTTGCATAAATAGATGCGTTGGTTTGGGACAGTCTACAGCCTTGTTGGACCTAGTTAAGGGCTTGTACGGGTGGATTCAAATTAACCTGGAAAATGACGGGTAGAACTTGACATGTGACTTATGATTTGTTGGCCTTAGTCAAAGTCATAAGAGCATGGGGTAAAAATCACATCGGGAGTTTCAAACATACAGGAAACTTTCCAGACATGCGCATACCTTCTGGAGTATGATAACGTGAGTGGATTCCATCACGTTATCATGCGATGATAGTTGGATCCTGATTCCCACTGATGAGTTGGTTTACTCCTTGGGTGATCCCGGCTAATTTTTCTTTCAGGTTTGGAGGAGAATTTGAGGATACAGTGGGAGGTTTCCTGATTAGATAAATTGATAACCATTCTGATCTAGGTTAGAGTCCACGCAGAGTGTTTCTTTTCTTTCTCTCTCTGGCAGCAACCATGGCCCGACCCTACACTATGACTCAGTAGCCAAGTTAACCGAACCTTCTTAAAACACTGGCTTTTGGATTGTCTGAGTATCATACCTCATTGCCACTCCTACTTTTACCCTTTTTCTCCGGAACATTTCGTATCACTACGAACATCCGCTTCCATTGGATAAAACCATCGTATGGTTATATACGAACTCGAAGGAACTTGTTCCAGATTCGAGGATGGTTTTCGGTTCTGGAGAAAATGAATAGGACTATTCAGTTGTCTGTTCCTTTTACTTTCTCTCGGGTTGCGAGGGCTCCTATGATTAGGAGAGGGTACACCCATTACGCTAATTGGATAGTCTTCTTCCAAACCATAGGCAGGTGCCGAAAGGTAAGGAATGAAGAAAACCGATTAGCCTAAGTGTGGTGTACAGAAGGTAATAAGTAAAGACAAATAAAGGGATTAATAAGAGGGCAATGTAAATTGCGACTGCTATCATTCACGACCAAACCAAGTATTTCATCGCCACTCCTATTTCACCTTTGAATTTATCCAGAACACTCCGTATCACTACAAAGATTTACAGTTATTGGATACTCCATCGTATGGTTATATACGAACTCGAAGGAACTTGTTCCAGTTCGGGGATGGATTCTGGTTCAGGAGAAATAGGAATAACGTTTATTCAGTTGTCTTTTATCTTTACCTTCTCTTGCGTTGCGAGTGCTCCTATAATTAGGAGAGTACACCTATTACGCTTATTGGATAGTCTTCTTCCAGACCATAGGCTGGTGCCGAACGGTAGGGAAGGAAGAAAACCATTTAGCCTAACGATGGTGTACAGAAGGTAAGGAGTAAAGACAAATAAAGGGATTTGGAGAGATGACAAGGAAATATATGGTTACAGTCATGAATCTGGATAATGGAAGAGGCATTACTAGGAATACCCGGATACCCCTTCGAAACATATTCATGTTTCAGTTTCACTGTGTATTGTTAAATGAAAACTGATTTCCCAATTAGAAACTTACTCCAGGATATGTATTTACCAAATCTGATTCTCACATCTGTATGGTTTTACAGATGTTGAGTGGGAGTAAGTTATTGGGAATTAGGTGATCATCCTCATTATATCGGGATTCGTTGTAATTGGTGATATTTGAGGAAATCGCCTGGGATGTTTGCCGGACGGCAAATATTTGGTTTTGAATATCCGTTGTTATGCACCAATTTCAAATTGATATATCTGTACGTTTATTTTTATAAAGTGAGATATAAATTTTTGAAATTATGTCCATGACATTTACCTATATCAGTTGATGGTTAGGTAAGGAGTATTAAACAGCGGTGTAATTCTTCTTAACCATAGTACAATTTTCAACCTACGACATACAGGATTTGGAGTTATTAGACTCAGGGGACTTATACAAAGTATTGTATGTTGTCCAGTGTCCATTAGGACAGAGGGGTTGGTCCTTGTACTATATTCTGTTTACTTGTAACTTCTCTAGTTTTAGACAAGTGTTTCGTAGAAATATAAGGTTAAAGTTTTGAGAAGTTATAGGTATAAGAGTAAAGTAGAGAACCACGTGTTGCAAGTATCTGGATTCTTCAAAGTAATCGAAGATGTAGATACTTGTGTATGGTATTCAGTTGATAGTAATGGTTTTGAGAAACTTGTTTCTCTTTCAGGTTACTCATGTTTGGATGCACTCCTAAGTTGAGTAATGATGATCGGCCTCTCTCTATTTAGTTGACATGTACTGGAGACATCTGCATGATTTGAATCTGGTTCCAATTAAATCAGTGCCTCTGTTTCTATATTAGATATAGAATGGCTCATATCTTAACGATGTTAAGGTATATGGAGTTGTCCGGCTTATGCTTAAAACCAGACTCGGGATAACTCAAGGCACGTTTCTGTAATGGCTGTTTGTGGGTTGACCCGGGCTATGACGAGGGTTGACTTTCTACCATCTGGAAGATCAATGGTGATATTGTTCTTGACTAGCCACAGTTTTAATAAAAATAGATTTTTTCAGAAAACGGTAGTGGGAGTATGGTAGAACTGGAAGTGATTCCAGAACCACAAACGATTATTGAAAATTTGATAAGAACCTAAAGATTCAATCAGGTTTGACATTCCATTGGCCACTCCGCAGATATGGTGGGTAACCTCAGGCACTCGAGAGGTACTTTGGTATGCTCAAAGACGGTGACAAGGAGGTTCTTGTTTTCCCAGACTTGACACTACTGTTGTTCTAGGCTATGAGACCCGGCAGGAGGATGAGTATAGCGTCGTTCTAAACTAGCTTTAGAAATGCACGTGTATATGACTCTGCCAGAGGGTTGTCGTAGTCAGTGGAGCAGCGGAAGCATAGTGGACAAGTAGCTTATGTCTATTTATGGACTAAAGCAGATATAGCGGAGATAGATCATCTATTTTTGATGTGACATTCATGGACTTTGACTTCGTCAGAATAGGAGATGGATCTGTTAAGAAGGTAGTAGGGTGTGATGTCCTGGTATATGGATGACATACACATAGTAGGAAGTGAAATTCCTATACTATGATCGGTTATATTTTGGTTGTCACACAGTGGTTTCTCTACATAGGGCTTGGATATTATATGAGACATTCTGGTTACTCGATCTATGGTTTTAGATCTAGATTTGGGAAGTATCCCAATCTGGGTACTTAGACAGCATTATAAAAGTATTTTAGAATGGACGACTCCTAGCATGGTGGTGTACCTGCAGGTGATGGAGTCACCCTTTCTAGAGGTGTCTTATAGACTAAAGGGGAGAGAGATGTGCATGATTGGCATATCACTTGCTTAGGCAATTAAGTCAATCATGAGATGTCAAGTACTACACCAGATGTTGTTTGTGCACTAGCTGCAATAAGTTGATATATTAATCCAATCCTGGAGAAACGTTCGGAAGCAGTTTATGAACATAAGCAGATGTTCTAGGGATATGGTAACAACAGCCTCTTTTGGGAGACGGTTATCATTCCAGGCTTCCAAGGTGACATGGATGACAGAGTGACTGTCAGAGTTATAGTTTTCCCTCTGACGAGGGGCAGTATTTTTGACCGGTGGTCCATGCGGATACTGAGAGAGGCATGACGCAGAATACTGATTAAATTCAGTTGACGATACAGTCTAAGAAGTTTGGATTTGGAGTTCATTTATGAACTAGGTTCCATCAGATATCCAGACATATTCTAAGACAGGTATTACCCAATTCGGGAGATGGTTTTTCTCTGCGAACTTGAGATTAAGAGAGACATAGAAAGAAACATTAGGGCGGATCCACTCACTGAGGCTATTTCTCGAACGCAATAGTTTCACAAATAGGCTTTGTGAGACTGATTAGTAGAGGAGTTGGGTGTTCGATATCACACGGGCTATGAGTATGCGACATCGCAATAATTAGCCTTAAGTGCAAGTGAGAGATTGTTGGATTTAGTGCCCTTAAAGTCAATTATTGGATCGCAGGCATGTGATTTCAATTATTGAGGGAGGACCTATACCGATAGGACAGTCTTACTCGAGATGATAGTATGCTATCTGGTCTGTCTTTATCATCGTGTACAGTTTTAGGTGACATTACATATCACTATTACACGTTGTTAGAGCCTTTAGGATTCTTGCTTGACTACCAGCAGTATGATGGCGATCATATACATGAGAGTTGGGTAGTCTATAAGCACATCCTTAAAAGTGTCCCTAGTCGTGGAAGTTTCGAGACTGGGCATCGATACTCCATTAGTAGACTAGTGTATACAGTCGAGACCCCGACGAGGGGC
This sequence comes from Agapanthus africanus, assembly GCA_030015575.1. Classification (NCBI taxonomy): domain Eukaryota; kingdom Viridiplantae; phylum Streptophyta; class Magnoliopsida; order Asparagales; family Amaryllidaceae; genus Agapanthus; species Agapanthus africanus. The sequence continues at coordinate 828,272,591 of CM057338.1, read as the reverse complement.
GGTGGCCGGTCTCACAAGCCATTGGTGTCAGTTGGTTGAACTAAGATGTATATAGGTGCTCATTGGGTTATGAGTACACCGGACAGGACTCGTCGGGAACATGCTAGTTGGTATTATACCTAGCGTCAGATAGCAGTTCCCTGGTGACATGTATACATGTAAGTTCATCGACCAGAAATCGTCATTTGTATCGTGTGAGTTCACTCTGTGCTTTGATTACTACCCTACCACGGCTCAAAGGAGTCGTACAAACAAGTTTTAGTTGGGTACAGTCCCGAGCCACATGGAGGCAGTGAGCGGATCGGCAGGGTTTCGTCTCTCCCGATTTTGGGGATGAGATCACGCTGTGTCTAGGAGAGCCATTACACGAAGTCCTTGGCCAAGGCAGGAGATTTACTGGTAGGTATTCCAGTAGTATCTCAGGGTGTTCTGGCTACACTCCGACACGACTTGTACCGCTTTTGGGGGTCTGACGTTTACCAGCCCCCTAGGCCCGATATGCGATACTCATAGACGAACGGACCGGACTGTACGGATATTGTCACTGACAGGCTCAGTAAGTGTTTCTGGATGAGTTCGCTCATCAGCCTCCCTTTTGATCAATACATAGGCAGCCGTTACGCACAGCTAGTGCCACTGACGTGTTAGTGGTTAAATCCACAGCCAATGTATTGACGAGTCTTTAGAGTCCCCCACAGAAAGTTTTCCCAAGTTTCGAGCGAAACGTTGTAGAGGTCGTATGGTTTTATGGCAGGGTTCGATCATATACGTGCACTTATGCACGGATCATGATCGAACGGATCATACTATTGGGCTTTGGTTTAAGCCGGATCCTGGTATTAGATTTGTTGGATTACTTTAGTCTCATTGCATTCGCATTCAGTCGGAATGCGGATGCAGGTATGTATATACAGGTGAGGGGTACTCTTGTGATCCGTCACGGGCTTACTTTAGTAGATGCTATTCTATTCATTGTTGTAAACATTTGGATTAATGTTTGCAAGTGGAAATTGTGAGCTCAAGTCATCATTAGGAGCATTAATTGTGACATGTGCATGGGTGATGACTCATGGTCTTTTCATTTGTGCAAATGTCATATTAGTGATTGATTATTGTGTTGAAATGATGGTTATAGAGAGAGGGGGGCAGCCATAGGCTTAGGGTTTGCTCTTGGATTATTATTCTAGTGCTCTCATTTTTATTCCAACACAATAAACAAAAGGAAAAGCTCTTCTTCTTCCTCTTTCTTCTTGAGCTCACTTCTTCCTCCAATGGCATCATCTTCAACCTCCATTCATACAATCTCATGTGTTGAGAATCAATGGATGCTTGAGACAAAGTTATCACACACATTCTCTACTTCACCTTAGACATGTCGGCTAGCAAACTTCATATCCGAGTTGCTTCGGTTTGAAGCGGGAGCCCGTAAAAAGACTTCTTGATGTGGTGCCCTTTTCGACGAGGAGACCGGAGATCGAGCGAGATCGGAGATGCCGCGAGGAGCTACGGATGGTGGCTAATGACCGAAGGACACGGATCGATCGGTATAGCCATTCTAACTTCATATAGATAGCTAGTATAGGTTAATGGTACGGTCCGGGTTAAAGTCTGCGTGAGCGCCAGTTTCGTAAAAAGTTTTTGTTTCCGCGTTTGGCCTCGGATTGACGGCCGAGGCGCTACCGTAGACTTACACTTCAGACTCCTTAATGACGGTGACAGGGAGGTTCTTGATTACCCAAAATTGACACTATTGTTGTTCTAGACTATAAGATCTGGCAGGAGAATGAGTATAACTTCGTTCTAAACTAGCTTTAGAAGTGCATGTGTATATGACTCTGCCAGAAGGTTGTTATAGTCAGTGGGAGCAGCGGAAGAGTAGTATGCAAGTAACTTATGTCTATTTATAGACTAAAGCAAGTATAACGGATATAGATCATCTAGTTTTGATGTGACAGTCATAGAGTTTGACTTCATCAGAACAACAGATGGATCTAGATTTGAGAAGGTAGTAGGCAGAGATGTCATGGTATTTGGATAACATGCTCTTGATAGGAAGTAATATTCCTATACAACGATCGGTTATACTGTGGTTGTCATAAAGTGTTTCTCCACATAGGATCTGGATAAAATATAAGGAATTCTGGTCACTAGATCTATGGTTTTAGATCTAGATTTGGGAAGTGTCCCAATTCGGGCACTTTGACACTATTCTAAAGTGTTTTAGAATGGACGACTCTTGGCGAGGTGGTGTACCCGCAGGTGATGGAGTCACCCTCTCTACAGTGATGAGGAGAGAGATTTGCATGATTGGCATATCACTTGCTTAGGCAATTGAGTCAATCATGACATGTCAAGTACAACACCAGATATTATTTTAGCACTGGCTGCAATAAACATATATTAATCAAATCCTGGAGAAATATTTGGAAGCAGTTATGAACATAAGTGGTTGTTCTCTGTATATGGTAACGGCAGCCCCCTTCGGGAGGCGGTTATCATTTTGGGCTTCCAAGGTGACCTGGATGACAGAGCAACTGTCAGAGTTATAGTTTTCCCACTTTTGGGGAGGGGCAGTATGTTGGACAGATGATCTAAGCGGATACTGAGGAAGGCATGGTATAGGATACTGATTAAATTCAGTGGATGATACAATCTAAGAAATTTGTTGGATTTGGAGTTCATTTGTGAACTGGGTCCCATCAGATATCCAAACAAATTCTAAGACAAGGTATTGCTCTTTTCAGGAGATAGTCTTTCTCTGCGAAATTGAGATATAGAGAGATAAAGATAGAAACACTGGAGCGGATCCACTCACTGAGCCTATTTCTCGAACGCAATAGTTTCGCAAACGGGCTTTGTGAGACTGATTAGTAGAGAAGTTGGGTGTTCGGTATCACACGGGCTGTGAGTATGCGACACCGCAATAATTAGCCTCAAGTGCAAGTGGGAGATTGTTGGCTATAGTGCCCTCAAGTCAATTATTGAATCACAATCACGCGATTGTGATGATTAAGGGAGGACCTATACCGGTAGAACAGTCTTACTCGAGATGATAGTATGTTACCTGGTTTATCTTTATCATCATGTACAGCATTAGGTGGCATTACAGATCACTATTACATGTTGATAGAGCCAATAGGATTCTTGCTTGACTACCAGCATTATGATGGAGATCATATACGTGGGAGCTAGATGGTCTATAAGCATATCCATAAATGTCCCTAGTCGTAGGAGTATCGAGACTGGGCATCGATACTCCGGAGTAGACTAGTGTATACTTATCCAGACCCTGACGAGAGGCGGTGGCCGGTCTCACAAGCCATTGGTGTCAGTTAGTCACATAAGATAGTATACAGGTGCTCATTGGATTATGAGTACACTGGACGGACTCACCGGGAACCTGCTAGATGGTATTATACCTATTGTCATATTGCAGTTTCCAGGTGACATAAGTACAGCTTAGTCTGTCGACCTGAGATTTTCATTTGTCTCGTGTGAGTTCCCACTGTACTTTGATTACTACCCTACCATGGTTCAAAGGAGTCGTGCAAACAGGTTTTAGTTGGGTACAGTCCCGAGCCACATGGAGGCAGTGAGTGGATCGTCGAGAATTCGTATCTCCCGGTATTGGGGGCTGATGTCGCCCAGTGCATAGGTGGCCATCACCAGAAATCCTTGGCCAAGGTAGTCGAGAATTACTGATCTAGGATCGGTAGTTTCTCATGTGGTGATGGGTTACATACCGACATGAATTATCACGTTATTAGGGGTCTGACTTTATCCACCCCCCTAGACTCGATATACGATACTCTTAGATGAACAGACCAGACTGTACGTAGATTGTCACTGTCAGGCTTAGTAGGGGTACGGATGAGTTTGGTCGTCGGCCTTCCTTTCGCTCAATACCTGGGTAGCCGTCACGTACAGCTAGTGCCGCTGACGTGCTTGTGGTTAAACCCACTGCCAGCGTATTGACGAGTCTTTAGAGTCCTACACAGAGGGTTTTCAGGGTTCAGGCGATATGGTGTAGATGACGTATGTTGGTACATATAGGTGTCCGATTAAATATGTGTACAGGATGCACAGACTTTAATCAGACGGCTGATAATACAAGCGGCTTAGGACTAAGCCGGATTATTAAATTAGGTTTTGATTTAATAATTTATATATGTATTTAAATATATATATATATATATATATTCTAGTATTATTGTTCACTATTCATTTTCTCTCTTGGCTATTCGTATTTTTGTACGAATACACGTATATGTATTTCGATACGTGTACCGGGTAGTATTCCGTATTTATACGAAATTTCTTCTAGAAGATGGCCACCTCATTATTTGATTTTCTTTTTAGAAAATCATTTTGGAAATGAGGTGGAGTGGTGAGTTGGCATGGGCATGGCTTGGCATGTAGAGAACAATGGCTCTCATTTGTTTATTTGAAAATTGAAAGAGATATTTTGTATGCATGGTTCAAAATTAAAGTAGCCATATTCATTACGTGCCATCCATTGATTCTTTCATCACTTGATTTTCTCATTCTCTTCTCTTTTGAGAGACTTAGACATTTTCCATGGTTGCTCATACCATTGGTTTCCTCACCTCCTTCTTCTTTTTCTTGAGTTGCTCTTTGGAGCATTTTGATGAGAGAAAAATTATAGTGAGATAATCCCACACCTTCACTCTCCATTGCTAGCAACCTTGGAGCGTCGGTTGCCTTGCTAGGCAAGGTTGAAACTTGCGCCGTTTTCCTCGGGTGGAACATCGTAGATGGAGGAAGACCGGCAACCAAATTCGATCCGCGACCACTAGGAGCTTGGGATGATGGTTGAAGACTCGAAGGACTTGGTTCATTCGGTATAACCATCTAACTCCTCTTATATGCTTGCTAGTATAGGATTAAGGGTAGATTTGGGCATCGGGTTGTGGTAGCGCCAGTTTTTGTAAATTGTTGTTCCACATTTGGCCACGGTTTGATGGCCGGAGCGCTACCGTAAGCCAACACATGGGTACCTTCCGCAGCGGGTGCCTTGGTGCGGTAGGTGCCTTTAGTGCGGCGGGTGCCATAGAGCGGCGGAGGCCTTTGCAGATGGCTCTTTAGTGGTAAAGGCCCTTGGTGTATGCCTTAGTAGTGGCAGAGGCCCTTGCGCATGGTTCCTTGATGGAAGAGGCCCTTGGCGCGGCGGTGGCCCTTGCGAAATTTTTGACAGCGGCGGGGACCCTTGGCGCAAGCTTTAGCAATGGTGAGGGCCCTTCCGCATGGTTCCTTGGTTGCGGAGGTCTTTGACGCATGCTCTTGGCGTGGAGGAGGCCCTTGGACAAGTTTTGATTGCAGCGGAGACCCTTGGCGCATACCTTAACAGTGGCAGGGGCCTTGTAATTCTATGTTGCACACTCTACGGGGTTTGAAGAGAGGCAGAATTTTCAAAAAAAACGATTTTAAAGCATGAAACATCGACAACTAACCCAAGAACTACCATAAGACCTAACTCGCAAACCTTCATAGGTTGTATTCTACCATGATAGAATTTTATACCTATGAGATCGTGTCCTTGGGGTCTTCTTATTCCTCTTCTTAAGCTCCTCACAGTCGGGATCGAGCTTGGTCGTCGGCCTCCTTACATCGAAGACGGTCCATCCGAGAGTTCCTGATTCAAGCTTCAACCTCAAAAATGAGGTAATTAAAATACCTATTTTGCTAATCTATGTGGTTTAGTGGATGTAGAGTGTGTTAATTGGATTGGTTTATCTCATTACCCCATGTTTCTCAACTTATGAGAGGGTTGGAGTTTGAGGAAGAAGAAGAGCTCAAGAAGGAGAGAGAATTCTTATGTTAGAATGAATGAAGAAATGGCTAAGGAAAAATATTAAGCATTTTGATTTTACAATTAAAAATACAAGGCATGCCTGAATAATATTCACAAATGAATAAATAAAACAAATAGCCATGCTTCATACCATGCTCAAATACACCTCATCCCTCCACCTCATTATTTATTTATAATAAATAGAATAATACAAAATGAGGTGTCTCCTTCTAGAAGCATTCTAGTATATATACAAGAATATCCCACCGTATATACATACCCATATCCGTACTACAAAAAATACAAATACCAAGAGATAAAATAATCTAATAATACAATACTAGATCATTATTAAATCAATACTTGATTCAATAATGCGGCTTAATCCTAATCCCGCTAGTATTATCCGTCCGAACATAAATCCGTGTTGCAAGTACACGTATATGATCGGAACGTTGCACGTATAACTATACGGCCTCTACATCATTTCGCCTGAACTAAGGAAACCCTCTGTGTGGGACTCTAAAGACTCGACAGTACGCTGGCAGTGGGTTTAACCACAAGCGCGTCAGCGGCACTAGCTGTACGTAACGGCTACCCAGGTACATGTCGAAAAGAAGGCCGACGAGCAAACTCATCTGAGCCCCTACTGAGCCTAACCGTTATAATATCTGCACAGTCCGGTCTGTTCGTCTGAAAGTATCGCATACCAGGTCTAGGGGTGGTTAACGTCAGACCCATACTAACCTGATAATTCATGCTGGTGTGGCTTAAGAGCATCCGAGAAACTACTGATCTAACTATCAGTAATTCTCAACTGCCCTGACCAGGGGCTTATGGTGTTGAGCAACCAAACACAGAGCGACATCGACTCTCTATGCCGGGAGAGACGAATCCCTAACAATCGTTCACTGCCTCCATGTTGTAAGTCCACGTTGCCCACCCCGGTACTTACGGGGAGGCGAAAACGGTAAAAAATGATTTTTTGACACAAAGGCAACATGGACTAAAAGGAGGATCTTTGCTAAACAAAAACATAGCAAACTACATGAGGTTCTATCTACTATGTCATAGAAATTATACCTCATGAAACCGGTCTTTCGGGTCTTCTCTCCGCTGTCCTCTGTAACAACTCCAATTTTTGTATACCAAAATTTGCTTTAAATATGATGTATACTTGGAGTATTGATGTTGCTGGAAATAATTTAAGTATCTATTTCCTTACAATAATTACAAGAAGGAGCTTGTAGCTCATTGGTAATACCTTGCACTGCTGAACCAAGCCACCAGAGTTCGAATCCCATGCCCCACATAATTTTTATATCATTTTGTTTTAATTTTTTTTTGGGAAGTCAAACGGTCAAACAGCCATAACTCATAAATTAATGCAATTTATAAAAAATAAAGTATACCAAAATTCCCCCCAGACAATTCCCCACCCAACGAGACCTGACTCGGTCAAGTCGGCCAGCGACTCGGCCGAATCGGCCGGCGCCGCCGGCTGGACTCGGCCGGTCGGCCGAGTCGTCAACACGAAAAATCTTCGTGTTGACTTGGTCAACCCCCCTGCATGGTCCATTTTCCCAGTACCGTTACCAATTTTTCATTAAACCTCCTTTAAGTCCAAATTTAATGAAATTTTAATGATTTTTATATTTTTTAAAATATTTTTTAATCCTAACCCTAACCCTAGCCTAGCCCTATATAAAGACCCCTACCCTCTACCATTTCACCTCACAACTTTAAGTCCACTCTCCCAAATTCTCGAGAACTCGGTACAAAGAGCGAGAAGCGAAGCGCTGCCGAAACCGACGACGGATTCCGGCGACCGGACTAGAACCTTCGCGACGTTTTCGACGCACCGACAACCACCACCTTCTTTAGCTTCCTTAGCTTGTCCAAACCCGTAAGTCCCATCTCTTCTATCTCTCTTTTCTTTAATATAAAAATACGACTTTTTGGAACCTGACGGAAATCGGAGCAAAACGATTTTCGATTCGGTTTTTCTGCAAATTTCCACTTGTCACCTAATACATAATACCTACCTATATTCATGTTGACTGTTAATCACCCATAAACCAATTTAAACAAACTTTCTCACATGAAATGATAACTTCTTTACAAAATCGTATTCTTTTCATAAAAATACCATGAAGTTCATTTTTCTTCGTTTAATCAATTCCCTCACTCCTAAATATGTTTATCTTGATCACTAAACTTGTAGAAACCAATTTGAATGAATTTTCACACATGAAATGATAACGTTTTCGAATACCGTATTCTTGCACTTTAATACCTTCAAGTTTAACATATCATGTTAAACCTCTAAACTTCATCAAAACTTAAAATAAGTCACGAGGTAATGACCTACCTCTACACACACACAAATATAACCCTAATTGATATATGTCAAAACATAGAATACGACATTACAGGGCTTTTCAGTAAAATACCATATTCTTTATAACTTTTTCTTGAAAGCTTTAAATTGTATAAAATTCTAAATAAAATGAAAGCACGATAGGTCTGGACATCGATCGTTTATCTAAACTGTCTTGTGGTGTCTAGGCAAGTGTGTCTAAGCTAGTGGTTTTTAATTAGGCCTACGACTGTGGTTCCTTCCCACTTACCTGGCACTTACCTGGCCGCAATTGACGGTGAAGAGGCGATTTGAGGCTTCTAATGACTCATCATTTAGACCTTAGAAATAGGCTAGTTGGCTTAGGAAACCCTAATAACTAAAATACGGAAAACTATACTCTTTGCAAATAAATACCTTATATTTATAAAACCATTTTCCTAAATGAAAAGTATTTATAAAACCTAAGCAAAGTGCCGCTACAACCTACCTTTGGGGAACCTGTTAGGGATAGTACGATTCATCGTGCACCCGCAGGCTAGTAGTGCGAGATTCAGACCTCCGCAAGGAGCATTCAGTCTCGAAAGGTTTAAAATACGACATTTAAGAAAAATAAGATTTTTGAAAATAAAATATTCATTTAAAAATTATTCATGTGTTTATATATATATAATTATCATTTAAACACCTATTTTATCATAAGATAAAGTTTCCACTTTTTTCTAAAATTAAAAGATTGAAAGTTACATTAAAATACCATGAATTTCAAATAAAACAATTAATACTTTTATTAGGATATACTCACTAGAATAACCCAAATAAAATTCACATTCATTATAATTATAAAGATGAATATCAAATACTTGAGGTGTATTTTGAAAACTATACAAAGGTACTTTTTACATAAAACCCCCTCAAGTTTTACAAATTACAATAAGGCCCCTAACTAATATTGAACTTCAAATTACCTTTCTTTTAGTCTGACTCGGGTTAGAGTCTGACTATTTCTGACTTGAATATGATTCAAGTCAATCTATATTCTTTTATATTCCAACACAATTTGAATACATGAATCCCTGAATCCAGTTAACAATATATTCATTTTGACTGAATCAAACCATGGATATTCATCTATTATCCTGATATTCCATTTACCTGACTATACAGTTACAACATGTTACTGATATCATGGTTTTGGTCAGTCACCCAAATTACATATTCCAATACAACAATACTGTTAAAACACTACGGGGCTTAAGGGGTAGATTGGTACGGAAGGTGTTAAAGGTGGCACGAGGTGGTCAAATTAAGACACCTAACCTGAATCCTATTGCTGTTGTATCATGGCATAACGGTTCCTTGTACTTTCCTTTTGCCCTGATCTCTAGCATATAGAGATCCCCCTGGTATACACTGGCATCCTTCTGTACCAAGCTACAAACAACAGCGTTAACACAATATTCCATAATATTCAACAATATAAAACTTTAGAAAATACTTTTACACTGTCTTCCTAATTCTTCTTTATCTTGGGACTTACCGAGCGATCTGTTCGCTGACGACATTCTATTTCTTTCATCTTTGAATGTCGTCAGGTGGATTGGACCAAGTTGAGATCGAGCCCACCGGTGAAGATTTGGAGCAGTTCCACGAAGACCCAGAGCTCTAGATATTGTACCTTGTTCTTTCCGGTATTTCCATTTATTGTTATGCCACTGTTTAGGCATTGCTTTTCATTTCGGATGTATTTTCTTTTCATGCATTGTACAAAGAATGTTATTAATAAAAAGTTGATGTTATTTCTATATCTTTTGTCTCTTGTGATTACTTTATATTGCTTAGCTACGCTTAGCGTATGTACTTCCGAGTACATACGTAGCGGACCTTGTCGCGTTCACTTCGCCGTACACTGGGAAGCGGGGCGTGACAGCTTCGTCCATTCAAGCTCCGAGGATTAATCCGGATCTTGGTCACCTCCGCGGCCTCCTAGAGTCGAAGACGATCCACCCGAGTGTTTGTGTTCCGAGCTCCACCTCAAACCGAGGTAACTAGGGCAACAAGGTTGCTAAGCTTGATGTCCTAGGTTGTGTAGAAGAAGAGGATGGATGTGTTTGTCAATTTACTTCCTTATTTTCTCAACACACGAGATCAAAGGAAAAATCAAGAGGAGGAAGATGAAGGAGCAACCATGGAGCTTCTCATATCAAGAGAGAGAATGAGAAGAGAATAATCAACCAAGAATAATGAACCATGGAAATAATAATCCATAAACATCATCATTACTAATCTTTTCATGATAAAGTGGATGGCTACCTTGACTTGACCATTTTCATCACAAAAATAAAATCAAAACCAAAAGAAGACTCTAGATCTCACATGAAGATCCTAGTCAACTTTGGTCAAATGGTCAACAAAGTCAAGTATGGTCAAATGGTCAAAGAAATTAGCCATAACATAATTATCATTAAAAAGATTAGTAAATAATGTCCCCGGCTCATAATGGTTTTGACCGAACCAACTATCAAAACCCTAATGAGCCCGCCTCATAATGGTTTTGACCAAATCAACTGTCAAAACCCTAATGAGGCACCTCCTTCTTCGCTCCTCACAGCTGTGCATACACACCCGCATCCGCATTCCGTAGAATGCGAATACACAGAAGACAAAACTAATCCATCCATACAATACTAGAATCCGGCTTAAACCAAAGTCCACTAGTACTGTCTTCCCAAACAGCATACGCACATAAGTGCACGTAAGTGATCGTAGCCTTGCCGTAAAACCATACGGCCTCTACACCTTTCGCTCAGTGCAGGGAAACTCTCTGTGTGGGACTCTAAAGACTCGACACTACGCTGGCAGTGGCTTTAACCACAGACCGCAAGCGGCACTAGCTGTACGTAACGGTCCCCAGGTAGATGTCGATAAGAAGGCCGATGAGGTAAACCCATCCGAACTCCTACTGAGCCTGAATGTGACAATCTCCGTACAGTCCGGTCTGTTCGTCTGAGAATATCGCATGGCGGGCCTAGGGGATGGTAAACGTCAGTCCCCTAATAGCGGTACAAGTCATGTCGGAGTGTAGCCAAGAACACTCTGAGATAACACTGGAAACGCTACCAGTATATCTCGCTTGCCCTAGCCAGAGACTTTGTGTAATGGCTCTCCTAGACACAGCGCGATATCAACCCCCAATACCGGGAGAGAAGAATCCTGTCTAACCGTCACTGCCTCCAAGTGCTTCGGGACTGCACCTAACTCCTACTAGTTTGCACGACTCCTTTGAGCCGTGGTAGGGTAGTAATCAAAGAACAGTGGGAACACTCTCGAGGCGAAGTGACGGTGTCAAGTCAATGGACTAAGCTGTACTCATGTCACCTGGGAACTGATAACTGATGATAGGTATAATACCAACTAACAGTTCCCGACGAGTCCTGTCCAGTGTACTCGTAACCTAACGAGCACCCGCATACTATCTTAAGTACGACGTACTGACGGCTGTGGGACAGACCATCTCCCCTGCTGGGATGAGAAGCGCATGCGCTAGTCTACTCCGGAGTATTGATGCCCCGTCTCGATAATCCAACGACTAGGGACCTGTATAAGGATGTGCTTATAGATTACCCAGCCCCCACTAGTGTGACTGCCATCACAACGCTGGTAATCAAGCAAATATCCTAAGGGCTCCACTAATGTGTATAGGCGATATGGTAAAAGAAACACATGCACACATTGAAGTAGAAACAAACCAAGTAGCATACTACCATTTCGAGCAAGATTGTCTATACAACCGTGAATATCCCAAGCTTCCATAAAGTAATATACAAACTAGTATGATACAGTAATGGCCTCTAGGGCACATACACTAACAATCTCTCACTTGCACTAAGGCCATGTACTGGCGTATCGAAGGCCTATCATCTCGATCAGCCGCTCGAACTGAGTCTGGGGTATGGCCTTCGTGAATGGATCTGCAGTGTTATTCTCTAAATTTACTCTCTTCACCTCGATCTCCCGGCGATCTACGATCTCCCTGATCAGGTGGTACCGCCTCAAAATGTGCCTGGACTTCTGATAGGACCTGGGTTTCTTCGCTAAAGCTATAGCGCCGTTGTTGTCACAATACAGCGATATTGGATCAACAATGGTAGGAACCACCTGAAGCTCCGTGAGGAACTTCTTCATCCAGACAGCTTCCTTTGCGGCATCACAAGCAGCTATGTACTCTGCTTCCATAGTTGAGTCAGCAACGGTTTCCTGCTTGGAGCTCTTCCAGCAATCCGCCCCTCCATTGAGGGTAAAGACATAACCCGACATGGACTTGGAGTCATCCTTATCACTCTGGAAGCTGGAGTCAGCAAAGGCCTCGATCTGGAGGCCTTTTCCACCATACACCACGAACATCTCCTTAGTCCTTCTCAGGTACTTGAGAATGTTCTTTACTGCTATCCAGTGTTTCTCTCCTGGGTCCGACTGATACCGTCTTACAACGCTCAATGCGTATGCTACATCTGGTCTGGTACACAACATCGCATACATTATAGATCCTACCGCAGATGCGTAGGGTATAGATGACATGCGAGCCCTTTCCAAATCTGTCTTGGGAGACATCTCTTTGGAGAGGGTGATTCCGTGACAAGCCGGTAGATTACCGCGCTTTAAATCTTCCATACTGAATCGTTTCAGTATGGTGTCGATGTACCTGGACTGCGAAAGTCCCAACATCCTCTTAGATCTATCACGATAGATCTGGATCCCCAGAATGTAGTTGGCATCGCCCAAGTCCTTCATGGAGAACCTCTGTGACAAGAATCCTTTGACTGACTGTAGCATAGGAATATCATTTCCTATTAGGAGAATGTCATCCACGTACAAGATGAGGAATACTACAGTTCTCCCTACAATCTTACTGTAAATGCATGGTTCATCTGGGTTTTTGATAAAGTCGAATTCTTTGACAGTATCATCAAAGCAGATGTTCCAATTCCGCAATGCCTGCTTCAGTCCATAGATGGACTTGAGCAACTTGCACACTTTACCGCTGCTCCCACTCTGAATGAATCCCTCCGGCTGATCCATATAGATGCACTCTTCTAAATTTCCATTTAGGAAAGCCGTCTTTACGTCCATCTGCCAGATCTCATAATCATGAAAGACAGCAATGGCAAGAAGGATCCGAATGGATTTGAGCATAGCCACTGGAGAAAAGGTCTCGTCATAGTCCAAACCAGTTCTTTGACGAAAATCCTTTGCAATAAGTCTATCTTTATAGGTTTCAACCTGCCCATCTACACCAATCTTCTTTATGAAGATCCATTTGCAGCCTACAGGTTTTACCCCTTCTGGAGCAAAGTCCAAGTCCAAACTTTGTTGGTGTACATGGACTCCATCTCGGTCCGCATTGCATCCAGCCATTTTACTGAGTCACCGCTCTGAATGGCTTGCTGGAAGTTAGTAGGCTCATCATAATCAATGGTGCAATCCTCTCTATCCCCGTCTATAAGAAAACCGTAGTATCTCTCGGGCGGATGAGACTGCCTACTACTCCTGCGGAGTGGCGCTGGGATGTCCGGTTCTCCTGAAACTTCTGGTTCTTCCAAGCTTTCAGTAATAGCTTGTGGTTCTGGAATTTCTTCCAGTTCTATTGGGCTCCCACTTGTTCCTTTTTCTAAAAACTGATGTTCCAGAAAGTGGGCATGACGAGAAACAAAAAACCTTTTGTTCCTCTGCGTAATAGAAAAGATACCCCCTGGAGTTCTTTGGGTATCCCACAAACTTACACAGTACTGAGCGCGCCTCGAGTTTGTCCGCATGCTGCTTTTTAACAAAATCTAGACATCCCCATATCTTCAGATATTGAAGATGGGGTTTCTTCCCACACCACATCTGATATGGTGTGGTAGGCACAGTCTTGGAGGGAACCTTGTTCAAAAGATATGCAGCTGATTCTAGTGGATAACCCCAGAAGGATCGCGGTAACTCAGCCTTACTCATCATGGAACGAACCATATCCAATAGGGTTCGATTCCGCCTTTCCGATACACCGTTGTACTGTGGTGTGTATGGAGGAGTAAGCTGAGAGAGAATTCCATTCTCTTTTAAGTAGTCCAGAAACTCGGCACTCAAGTATTCACCACCTCGATCAGATCTCAGTATCTTGATACTTTTGCCTGTTTGTTTTTCAACTTCATTCTTGTATTCCCGAAATTTCTCAAAGGCCTCGGATTTATGCTTCATCAGGAAGACATGTCCATACCTAGAGAAATTATCTGTGAAAGTAATGAAGTATGAATAACCACTTCACGCATGTGTAGATATTGGACCACACATGTCACTGTGTATGAGTCCCAAGAGCTCGCTCGTTCTTACTTCGTATCCAGTGAACGGAGTCTTTGTCATCTTTCCCATGAGACAAGATTCACAAGTGGCATAAGACTGGTACTCGAACGGATTCAAGTATCCCTCTTTATGTAACATTGTTAACCGTGTCTCATTAATGTGACCCAGTCTACAATGCCATAAGAAAGCCTGATTTAATTCCGTAGACTTTCTTTTAAGTGTGTTCTGGACACTGAAAATCTGAGCTTGATTCAATACGTATATCCCGTTTTTTAATGTACCTGACCCAATCAGAACTTGATTTAGGTGGATGTGGACCACATCGCTTACAAAAGTAAAATCATATCCTTCTTTAGAAAGTAAGGATACAGATATGATATTACAAGTCGCACTAGGTACATACAAACAGTCACGCAGAATCAATATTTGCCCAGTTGTCAGTCCAAGATGATATCCCCCTACGGATTCAGCGTCCATGCTCATTCCGTTGGCAACCTTGAGAGTCATATCACCTATCCTGAAAACCCTACAGTTTCTCAGAGCCTGTAATGAATTACAGATGTGAGATCATGATCCGATATCCAATACCCAGGAAGTAGGGTTAACTGACATACAGTTTTCTATTATAAACACACCGGAAGCCGAACCCACAACATGCTTCGAATCCTGGCTACTGGCTTTGCTAGCCCTGCAATTCTTCTGCCAATGTTCATTCCCAAAACAATAGGAATGTCCCTCCTTTACTACATCCAGTCCCGAAACTTTTGCCCTTCCCTTCCCTTCTACTTTCCTGGTTTCCTTCAGGGTATAAGTAGAGGGCAGAGACTGTAGAATCAAGTCAGTATTTGACCCGTTCTTCAACGTGGTCTTCAGGTCTGTGAGCTCATCAAAATAGCTGGTCTCTGTAAGGACGTTGCCCCCTACAGATGACCCGATAGCCAACCTCGCTTGAAGCAATTCGTTCGAGGTCTCATATCTTGCGATACGAGATTGCTCTCCATATAAATCTTTGTTATGGAGGAAGAAAGAAACTAAGTCCATCTTCTCGTGCTGCTTCTGGTATGCACCATCAACTGAGGACAACACGAGACACTTGGCTTTCGCACAGTCTTTTTCCGATGTCTTACGGATATCAATATTCGTGATAGGGGAAACTGGTCCTGAGACGGAAGGGGTTTGATTAGTTAAGAGGTGTCCCAGCTTGTCATGGGTAATGGACATCTGGACAGACCTTTGCCAGTCATAACAGTCAGATTCAGTCATTTTATTATCTAGATGTAACTTATGTGTGGTCACAGGGTCGCTGAAATTAAGAGAGAGAGAAGAAAACACTCAGCATGATGCTCTTGCAAGTTTAGATTGGTTTTTAGTTTATCTAAACAGGATGGCTCCCACTGTTTCTCGAATCCTTCCTCAAACCAAAAAGGAAGAATTAGTCGGGATCAATCTCACCGTACAATACTTGCTTAACTGTTCAGCCGGGCCAGTGTTGGTACTTCGATGGAGGTTTTCCAACGCTTTCGCGAAGTTCCTTAATTAAATAACCTCTTTTCCCTATGGGCGTAGCCCCGCTAACACCTTTCTAGACACCTACTTGGTTTATAGCATTGTTCGTTAAGTGAGAAAGTTCCTGAGGAGTAGCATATACTCACAGCAGGATCGGGATCCAAATATCATCGTGTGATAAAACTGAAGGAATCCTACCAGAATCATCACACTCCAAATGGTATGCAGCGCTTGCAAGTTTCAGTTTCTTTAGAAACTCTCGATGTGGATTTTTGCCCCATGCTCTTATGACCTTGACGAAGGCCAACATATCATAAGTCACATGTCAAGTTCTACCCGTCATTATCCAGGTTAATTTGAACCCACCCGTACATAACCTTGACGAAGGCCAAAATAGTAGTACGACTGTCCCAAACCAACGCATCTATCTATGCTACAGATAAATATTCAGCAGCTACCAATCACTATGCCTTGGCGAAGGTCAAAATACATAGCTTGAATACTACTGAATATTTAACTGAAATGAGAGAGGGCTACGAATGGTTTTGGCGAAATCGTGAACGTAGTGAACTTGATATAATCGAAGGAACCTGATAGCTTTTAAAAGGAGTGGTTTAAGCTTTGCATTTTTAAAAGTTTTCTGTTTTGAAAAGAAACCGAGTGGTTTTGAAATTGTTCCAACGACTTTAACTTTGGTTTATTTTCTTGCATTAATTTAATGTGTCCCATCATTTAATCCTACCATTGCAGAAAACAACGAAAATATGACGTACGCTTATGCCATCCGCATTCGCCACGGGGTCCCGTCATCACCCGTTAGGTTACTTAACTAACGACAGAGCGGGGGCTGGACTAGCGCGGATGCAAAACATAAGCAACGCCTACTAGATATCATATATAGATATATACATTCGTCAGATGCAATGATAGCCATTCCATATCACAGATGAACACATTGGATATACTAGGAATCCACGTTTCGTTCGAGCAAGCAACGAAAAACATATTACACGGTCGCGACGAATAGCCAAACCCCACCCTAGACCCCTACGGGTGCGGCAAACTGTCACGCCCCGCTTCCCAGAGTACACTAGATTGGGCATGTGACATAGCCAACCATGCTACCTGTGGGTAGGAAGTATCAATCCACAGTCACATTACGGCTGTAGAGATATCAAGAACAAGATAAAATTTCTAAAACATGTCCATAATCCAGAATAACAGGAGTCAATAATAAATAAGTGCGGAAGCCAATGATCCAATACAAATAACTGAAAAGTATGTCCCATAATGCGGGCTCACATCAGGAAATAAATGCAGGAAATAAAACTAACTAATACTAACACTTCACCGCTCAGCCTGCTGGCTGAAGTACTCCTGCTCGGACTGCGACAGTGGTACAGAATCTGGGCCATGCAAAACCCAGACGTCAGCGCGTCATGTCAACTAGTAATATAATATGAACAGTGTAATAGGCAATGCAGAAATAAACATGAATAAAGCAATAGTATGAAACAAGCAGTGCAGGGTAGTGTGCAGTGGGTAACTAAACTGTTCTATCAGGTTTTCTAGTCTAAAGTCCTTGAAATCAATTGATGAATCGTCGATGTAACTCAATAGTATCCCGTGCGTGCCCGGGACTGTCACGACCCGAAAGAGCACGTGACTGGCCCTTGAACCATATGAAGTCTATAGGACCCCATCTGATCCAAGTAAGACAAAAGCCCAGCAATCTAAAACCATTTAAAGAGTAAATAAGGAAAAACTGTTTTTGAAAAGTAAGGAAATCATGTTTGGAAATCAAAGTTTTTAAATAACTAAGCCGAATATGCATTTTTTTAAAATGTGTAACCTTTCCTGAAAATTTCGGCAGAGTTTCCTTCGTAAAAACTGGCCCCGAACGGGGTACAACAAGAATAATATATATGAAATGATAAAAGGCATCCCCAAGCGGGAGCTAGCTCTTCGTCCATCGACGGTCACAACCACGCAAGCAATAGTAATATACAACGCCAAAGGGCGAGGATCAAAACCCAAAAAAAAGAAACTCAAAACAGCCAGAAAACCGTAATACTACTAGCGCGACTCTAAGGTCGAAATAAAACAACACTGTTTTCTAAGTCTGAAACAATATACAAGTTTTGGTTGATGGAAATTCTAAGTACAAGGAATAATACAAGTACAATAGCGGTTCTGATACAAAAGAACCCACCTATCCAAGCAAGTCACCCATAAGGAAGCAGTGTGCCAGAAATGCCGCTATGGAATCTGTACGGCAAAAACCTGCAAGGACTGGGGCACAACGGGGGTGAGTTGCCAACTCGTGAATAGAAAGATATCTACAAGCAGAGATCGAATGCATGACCCATCCTAGGTCAATACGATCAGATATAAGTAAACCTCAATATGAATAAAGCTGAAGCATGCTAAACTGGCAATGTAATCTCTACATGAGTGTAATGCCAAGTGCTCGTGCTAGTGCCTCAGGTAATAGCATGTCATGAATATGAGGTATGATCAATGTAATCAAATCTTCACACACGTGGATCCCGTCCACTCGTCACCCACTGACAATAACCACCATGCATGTAAATATCATAAATCATGTGCATGGGAAATAATATGAGGATATAACCATCTGTGTCCCTCGCGACACGTCAAAATCATGGAACCAGGGTGCCCAGCATCGACACCCGAAAACATCATGAAAACTGTGCCCAGCATCGGCACGTAAATCCTCATATATCGGGCTCCGTCAGTCCGGATCGGCCCGCGGGCTCTGTCTGCGGTATCGGCCCTCGGCCCCGGCAGTATGCCCAAACCATCTATCGACTCTGGTCGGTATCCTCCGGATAACCGCCAGGTCCAACCAATCACCGGTAGGTACTCGCCCGCCTCCAGGCTCAATCGGCAAAGCTCATCGATCATCTTGCCGAGGGGAACCATACCGGGTCCACCATGTACCCGCAATCGGCTCGTCCACGCCTCGATTCGGGTTACACATGTCGCTCTCAGCACCGAGAAAACACATGGTGGACGCACTGAAATATCATATCAAGGGTAACCGGGTTTTTAAAGCAATGACATATTCTCTTTTGAAACACCCACGGTTCCCAAATCCAGAAATATCATAGAAACAACATATCTCAATGCGTATAATTAAAGCATGAAGTATGCGACATATAAAGGAAAGTATGCATATCATCACATCACACAAGGATCATATACTGAATGCAATAGTACTACAGTGTAGTGGCATGGCAATTATCGATGATGAGTGTGTGAGCCGGCAACAAGTGTACGTGGAACATATGCATCATCGATAATGGTGCTGGTGTCCTAGCAGCATGACTGAAATATAACCACAGTGCAAGCGATGCAATGCAAATAGCAGAAATATGCGGAAACGAATAATCAACGCAAAAGTAAAGAATCTACACCAATCTGTACAAGTCATGCAGGGGTGCCATTTGAAATAAGACGAATCAGGGCTTTTGGAAAAACAAGGGCTACGGTGTTTTAAGAAAAGATACATCATTTGAAAATATCCGTATGACCCTTCCGCCTATCTTTAAAATATCCCCGATTCGTTAGTTTGAAATAGGTATGACTCGGTCCAGTCTAATGTCTACTAAGTAATCTAGACAGGAGGGGTGAGAAACCACATAATCTGAGTCAATATATATAGATATGATAATCGGTGATCCCGCCTCAATAACATATCGTAAGATATCCTCGAGTCATGAGTGCGGATCTATCATCAATATCGGCTCGTACGGTAGATCGTCGTACGGCATCCCAATAGCTGGGTAGGGGTCAATATCACAGTACCTCATCACATATCAGGTATCACTATCATCAGATCGCATAATCTGGGGTACTACTCTAAGTCTAGTACAAATCGATACCATCTATAAAAATATGAATGCGGGTAAAGCACATGTCCAAAGGCCCGCTAAAACTATCATATCGCACCTCGAAGACAAGCTATGTCACATCGCCGATCTCACGGCCTCACATCAAGTATCATCTCAAACCACGTATCATCCTCAAATCCCGTATATAAACACATAGTCCCATACCCATGTGTAGATATACGCACCATCATATGCACTCTAATAAATGAAAGAATGAATGCAAGTATGTGTGTAAATGTATGTGTGAGTGCAACCACTACTCTAGGGTTCGCACTATACTAAACCAAGATATTCTTATCATCAAAATATCATTATTACCATCAATAACCCTAAACAACACAATATAAATATTCGTGTGTATACGTATTCGTATACATCACCACGGACTGCGGGGGTGCTATACGCCATCCACCCGACTTCTCCCCGTAGATATAAATCTACTCACCTTGCTTCTCGTGTGCCAAAGCCGATGTCGCTATCTTCACCTCCTTTGCCTCAACATCACGCGGGGTACCTACAAGTATATCACAATGCTAAAGCACATGAAAATCACATCGGAAACCAAAATAGCACACGCTACCCGCATAGGTAAAAACCTATCGACTCGCATGTAAACACAATCAAAATCCACTTGTCGTTGACGTCCAAACGCCACCCGACAGGAATGAATCACCAAATACCAAAATCCATGCTAAAACAAGTCCCAAATTATACACCAACATAGGAAAATCAACCCAGATTTCATCCTAGATGGAATCAGTCAAAACTAGACATACTCAGGGTCAAAACTAGAGGAAATGGGGGCATGCACAGAAAACGAGGCAATTCCTTAAAATACCTTATTTTAGAATTTTCCATAATTTTTCCCCATTTATCTGTATTTAATTATACCAGAGTATTAAAATATTCATTAAAATAATATTAAATTATAAAATTTCCCAAAAATCATATTTTATTATTTTGAAGACGTTACAGGGACCACGGTCAAGATTCTCGGGGCTGAATCCGAGACGTGCCGCTAGGCAGTAACAAGTAGCAGGATGGGTGAGATATGTCAGCATCATCACTCCAGGGCTGGCCTAGCCCGTAAGACTGATCAGAACAGATATCGAACTGTTGAGTTACAAGTCGGTTTCACCTTTGATTTCCCCATACCCCCAAGTTATGTATGTCAGGTCAGGTATTCAGTAATCAAGAACTAATGCCAACACAGGATCAGGTAAAAACAGGTTTGTCTGGATAGACAACAGGAACGGTCCATAAGGACTACACGTCAGGTTTGTTGGCATTAGGCACGAGATCAGGTAACAGGTCGGGTCATGGTACATCAGGTCAAGTCAACAGTATACGGTACCATGTCCGGTGTATCAATATATATATATATATATGTGTAGCCAAGTCAAGTCAAGATGTAACAATATCGTGGGTGTGCTCACAACAGATATAATCGAACAGGGGAATAACAGCAGGAATTAAGCAATAAGTTAAACAACAATAAGCAGTTTCATTCAATCACAAGAGTGTGTTAATACAGTGCAGCCATTTTAATATATTAACAGGTTTTGAGCACCCTTAGCAGTGCAATAGTTTAAATGATGATGCAATACAGTTATATCAAGCCCTTGAATACGAATGTCCGAATGTGATAGAACTACATGGGTAAGTGCTACCATCTATTAAACAGTAAAATGTGATTAACGAATAAACTTGGTTATTAGGTTTAAACTAGCAAACTGTAGATTTTATGTTAACCGTAAAATGATATATGTCATAATGCAACCAAATGAGAAACGACTATACCAAGTTAAGTTTTACAGGTTTAATGTGTCAATCATATATAAATATATAGTATAGCATGTAGCAAGTGATACTTGCCTCGACGGGTCGCGAACCGGGAAAAACAGAACGTAACGTCGGCGGGGAAATACGCGACGGACGCACGGTTCACGGATTGAACCCAAACGACGAACCAAGGGAACTCACGGGTCAGAGCACTCTGCTGGATCGTCAGGACATGCCACTGGCACGGCCGGATTCCGGCGAACAGCGACAAAACAACCGAAAAAGTTAAAGCACGGCCAAGGGATAAACCGGAGGGAAAATGGAATGAGGAAGGGGAGAGAGGGCTTACTGGTGTTGCAGAGGGCGTGCCAGCGATGGGGTCGACGGCGGTGGGATGTCGGCGAGGAGGTTGCAGGAGACGGCTAGGGCTGCGGGTATGGAGAAGGAAAGAAAGTGGAGAGGGAGAGGAGGTGGTGGGGTCTGGAGTGCGCGGTGATGAGGAGGTGCTGAAGGTGGCGCGGGTGACGACGACGAAGGTCGCCGGCGACGTCTCCGGCCGTACAGAAAAGGCACGGGGGTTGGCCGGGGTTGCTGCGGCGCCGTGCACACGGGGAGAAGGAGGGGATGTCGAGGTTGGAACGAGGAGGCGGAGGCGAGGGCAACGGTGGCGCCGGCGCCGGCGTCGGAGCTGCGGTGGCGACGACGGAGGCGGCTAGGGCTGGGTCGTAGGGTTTCTCGCGATGGGTTCTGGGAAAATTATGAGGGGGAGGAGGAATCTATATATATATATATAGGGGGGAGAGAGAGGAAGTTAGAGAGAGAGAGAAATAATGGAGGGGGCCCACGGGGTTAAAAACCCTCGTGATTGGCTGATTAAAAAAAATTTAAGAGGTTAAAGAAAGATTTAATAGATTTAAATAACAGTAAGATTTATGTTATAAACGAAATAATATAAGGCTTTGAATATTTTATTAATTTGGGATTTTGGCGCTAAATGAAACATTTCCAAATCGCGTCCGGGTTGGGTCCAAAAATTCGAAATTCAAATAATAGGATTTTAAGCGGGTTCAAAATTTTAAAATGAAATGTTTTATGATTAAAAAGCATACCCCCAAGTCGGACACCTGTACGCACGCGTAGCCGTCCAAACTCGCTCGTTTCACCGAACGGGACGAGAACTCGACGCACGGACGCTACCACGCGGCTAGGGATGACGAGTAGGCCAAGATAGATATTTTTAATTTTATTTTAGGTGCTAAAATTTGTTATATGCAGAAATGACTTAGCCAGATAAAATTTCACGGCAAGGGTCAAACAGGCAAGCTAAATGAAATGAGTAATATCTAATGCTCAACCAGTAACAGAAAATAGTAGTATTGGGCTCGGGTGTTACATTATACCCAACTACAAAAAGAATTTCTTCCTCGAAATTCCAAGAATACAAGATAGAAAACTACAGAAAAAGGTGAGGAAACTTCTGCCGGATCTCATCTTCTCGCTCCTAAGTGGACTCTCCGTGCGGTCGATTACCCCAAGAAACGAGCACAAGGGGAATAACCTTGTTCTTAAGAACCTATTCCCTTCGATCCATGATTTCAACCGGTCGCTCCTCAAAAGTCAGGTCTTCCCGTACTGTTAACTCCGAATGATCCAAGACGTGTGTTTCATCTCGAACATACCTTCGTAGTTGAGATACGTGAAACACGTCATGCACACCCGCCAAGGACTGTGGTAACGCCAAATGGTACGCTACCTCTCCAACGCGCTCCAATATCTCGAAGGGTCCAACGAATCGAGGACTAAGCTTCCCTCAACTCCCAAAACGAATCACCCCTCTAGTCGGTGATATTTTCAAGAATACCAAATCACCCACGGCGAACTCTAGAGGTCTTCTTGACGTGTCAGCCCAACTTTTCTGTCTGTCTTGAGCTGCCTTCATATGCTTCCTGATTGTATTCACCTTCTCAACTGTGTGTACCACCAAATCTGGTCCCAGTAATTTTCGTTCACCAATATCATCCCAGCAAACAGGTGAACGGCACTTACGACCATACAAAGCTTCAAACGGAGCCATCTGAATAGTTTCTTGGAAACTATTGTTGTAAGAAAACTCCACCAAGTGTAGATGATCCTCCCATAAACCCTTGAAGTCCAACATGCATGCTCTCAACATGTCTTCAAGAGTTTGGATCGTTCTCTCCGACTGACCATCAGTTTGAGGATGATAAGCCGTGCTAAACTTCAATCGAGTCCCCAAACTTTCCTGTAAACTCCTCCAGAAGTGTGATAAGAACCGAGTGTCCCGATCGGACACGATACTTACCGGTACTCCATGCAATCTTACAATCTCCTGCATGTACCGTTCTGCCAAAGTCTCCGTTGATTGACTAACCCGGAAAGGAATAAAGTGAGCTGCCTTGGTCAACCGATCAACAATCACCCATACTGCATTGTTGCCCTTTGGACTCCGCGGTAAAGCCGTCACGAAATCCATGGTTATATGTTCCCACTTCCACTGAGGAATCGGAAGTGGTTGCAATAAACCAGCAACCCTTTGGTGTTCAGCCTTGACTTGCTGACATACCAAGCACTTAGCAACGAAGCGAGCAATCTCCCGTTTCATGCCTTCCCACCAGAAATGCTGTCGAATATCTCGGTACATCTTTGTACCACCTGGATGTATAGAATAAGCTGAACTGTGTGCCTCCTTCATAAGCCCTTCACGAACATCCCCCTTTGGCACACACAAACGGCTACCATACCTCAACGAACCATCTTCGTGGACCAGTAAATCTGTTCGTAGTCCAGCCTCAACCTGCTCTCGAAACTTCTGCAGTCTAGGATCCTGCGATTGTGCCGCTTTAATCTTCTCAACCAAGGACGACTGTACTTGCAACTGCATCAACTGTCCCGTAGAATGTGGTAGCACAACCTCCAAGTCAAATCTTCGAAAATCTGCAATGATCTCCCTCTGCGTAGTTAACACCTGAATCACTGGTAACCGACTAAGCGCATCCGGCACGACGTTAACTTTTCCCGGATGGTACTTAAGATCAAGGTCGTAGTCGGCCATCAGCTCCAACCATCTACGCTGCCTCATGTTCAACTCCTTCTGAGTGAACACATACTTCAAACTCTTGTGATCTGTAAAAACTTCGACTCTCTCACCCAAAAGGTAGTGTCTCCAAATCTTCAAAGCGAAGATCACAGCCGCAAGCTCCAAGTCATGAGTTGGATAATTCTTCTCATGGGTCTTCAGTTGTCATGATGCGTATGCTACGACCTTCCCATGCTGCATCAAAACACATCCCAATCCTTTCCCAGATGCGTCGCTGAGAATCACCAGTCCTCCGGAATTGTCTGGTACGGTCAGGATAGGGGCGGTTATCAACTTCTGCTTCAACGTCCCAAAAGCTAACGCACAATTATCCGTCCATACAAAAGGCACCTCCTTGCGCGTAAGCTTGGTTAACGGCTCTGCCAGACGAGCGAAGTTCTCCACAAATCTCCTGTCAAGGAAAGTTTCTTATCTCAGCTACATTCTTTGGAATCGGTCAATCTCGAACTGCTGCAATCTTTTCGGGATCGACGGCGATTCCATCGCCCGACACAACATGCCCTAGAAACTTCACTTCTTCCAGCCAAAATTCGCACTTACTCATCTTCGTATACAATTTCTCCTGTCTCAATGTCTGCAGTGCAATCTTCAAATGCTCAGCATGCTCCTCAAAACTCTTCGAGTAAACCAGAATATCGTCAATGAATACCACAATAAACTGGTCCAAGAACGGTGAAAAGAATCGGTTCATCAAGTCCATGAATATTGCCGGCGCATTCGTTACTCCGAAGGGCATCACTAAGTACTCGTAATGCCCATACCGAGTTCGGAACGCCGTCTTGCAAATATCTTCAGCTTTCACTCGAACCTGATGATATCCGGATCGCAAATCCAGCTTCGAGAATACCCTCGCGCCACTAAGCTGCTCAAAAAGTTCTCCAATGCGAGGGATCGGGTACTTGTTCTTAATAGTCACCCGGTTTAATTCTCGATAGTCGATGCACATCCTTCTCGTGCCATCCTTCTTCTTTACTAGAAGGACTGGAGCTCCCCAAGGCGAGTTGCTGCTTCGAATCCAACCCTTCTCAAGCAATTCAGCAACTTGTTTCTTAACTTCTTCCAACTCTACTGGTGCCATCGGATAATACGCTTTAGATACTGGCACTGCACCAGGAATAAGATCAATTGCGAACTCCACGTCTCGCTTCGGCGGTAAACCTGATATATCTTCAAACACATCCATAAAATCGCGAACAACCGCCGGCTCTTCACTACTATCAACTTCCATTGCTGTAAGAATAACATTTGTCGGCCTAGCCCTAAACTCGACTGGCCCGACAGAACTGCTTCCTCCAGTGAAGGTAAACTCAGGATGTCCGGGAATCTGGAAAATTACCTTCCTTGCCCTACAGTCAATGTGAGCGTGGAAAGTGCCAAGAAAGTCCATTCCCAAGACGACCTCATAGCTTGCCCGTATCAATCACCAAGAAATATGCAAAAAGCTCACGTCCGCACACAACAACTGAACAGTCTTTACATTCCCTACTAGATATAATTTTCCCATTCCCAGTGTGTATGTCCCAGAAACTAGACAGGGTCATGCAGGCAATCGAGTGTGCAGTTATAAACTTGGATGACATAAAACAATGGGATGCACCAGAATCAAATAATGCCACTGCGGGAAAACCATGAACGAGTAGAATACCTGAAACCACTTCTCCTGATGCTTTAGCTTCCTCAGCTGTCAAGGTGAAAGATCGAGCCTGATTAGGTCCTTGAGTCAGCTGTTTCTGCCCTTGGAACGGTTTCTGCGGAGGCTTCTGTATATCGTCTCTCATGCGAAGCTTCGACGGACAGGCACCAACTGCGTGATCAGCCGCTCCACAAACCAAACAAAGTCCCAGCCTCCTTCGACAATCCTTCTGCACGTGCCCAGGTAAACGGCAGTAGTCACAAATCACGCTCTTTCTTCGATCAACGATCACAGGCTTCTTCATGGGTGCTACACCTCGACGGTCCACTGGAATACCTCTGCGACCATGACCCTGTTAGGTACAAATGCGGGCTTCCTTTCCGCAACTGCTGTCTGCTGCAAGCTCCCTTTCATCCCAGATAAACTCTGCTGTTCCCGAGCTGCCGTAAGAACCTGTGAAAAAGTGGTCAAACCCAGGGAGACAATCTGCCTCTGGATGTCCACATCCAAGCTGCGCATGAACCTCCGTGCCCTGTCTGCATCGTTGGCAACTAAAGGTCCAGCGAATCTGCTGAGTCTCGTCCATTCTGCTGCATGCACATCCACGGGTGCTCCATTCTGCCTCAGCCCAATAAACTTTTCTTCCATTTCCTCCCGTGCAGTTCGCGGGAAGAACTTCTCCAAGAAACTCTTAGAAAAATCCGCCCATTTGATTGGTTTGGGCAAGCGGGTCTCCTCCATAAGCCACCATTCTCGGGCGTAGTCCACTAACTGAATGCGTACCACATCAACTCTTTTGTCATCTGGAATCTATGCCGCAATCAACAAATTCTCCGCGTCAACTAGCCACTGCTCGGCTGGCAACGGCTCCTCCAAACCAGTAAATGTAGACGGACCCAAACATCTGAAATCTGCCACGGTCCCTACTCGGTCAACTGGTTTAGCTCCAACGTTGTTCACAGACTGCTGAACGATCTGCAAACCTTCCTGAAACGAGTCTGCTTGCTGCTGGATCAGCTCGGTCTGCCTCTTTTGATTCTCTAGCATTCCTCTTATTACTCCCAGCATGGCGGCTTCGTCCACACGCCTCTGGTACATATTGAAATTCTTATCTGCCATATTCCTGAAATCAAAAACACCCAACATTAGCATGATGATAGATTCAATATATAGATCAAGGCTAGAACTCCAAGATACTTAAATAGAGTACCGCATTGTAACTATGCCGCGGTTTCATAGCCACAATTACTTAACTCCACCCAAGTCGCCTAAGTCCTAGAGATAACAAGAAATCATGTTTCCGAGTTGATATGCAAAGGAAGTTTGCACATCGTAAAAGATATAATCAGGAAGAATGTGATTCAAGAATGGTAAAACGGCAAAGTGGCAGGACATGTTTCCTAAACACGGGTATTCTGATTCGTGTATTGGGTACAATACCCAACTACAAAAGAATCAACCCAACTAACCTATGGCTCTAATACCAAAATAACCATGTCACGCTCCGCTTCCCAGAGTACGCTAGATTGGGCACGTGACATAGCCAACCATGCTACCTGTGGGTAAGAAGTATCCATCCACAGTCACATTACGGCTGTAGAGATATCAAGAACAAGATAAAATTTCTAAAACATGTCCATAATCCAGAATAACAGGAGTCAATAATAAATAAGTGCGGAAGCCAATGATCCAATACAAATAACTGAAAAATATGTCCCATAATGCGGGCTCACATCAGGAAATAAATGCAGGAAATAAAACTAACTAATACTAACACCTCACCGCTCAGCCTGCTGGCTGAAGTACTCCTGCTCGGACTGCAACAGTGGTACAGAATCTGGGCCATGCAAAACCCAGACGTCAGCGCGTCATGTCAACTAGTAATATAATATGAACAGTGTAATAGGCAATGCAGAAATAAACATGAATAAAGCAATAGTATGAAACAAGCAGTGCAGGGTAGTGTGCAGTGGGTAACTAAACTGTTCTATCAGGTTTTCTAGTCTAAAGTCCTTGAAATCAATTGATGAATCGTCGATGTAACTCAATAGTATCCCGTGCATGCCCGGGACCACGGTCAAGATTCTCGGGACTGAATCCGAGACGTGCCGCTAGGCAGTAACAAGTAGCAGGATGGGTGAGTGATGTCAGCATCATCACTCCGGGGCTGGCCTAGCCTGTAAGAATGATCAGAACAGGTATCGAACTGTTGAGTCACAAGTCGGTTTCACCTTTGATTTCCCTATATCCCCAAGTTATGTATGTCAGGTCAGGTATTCAGTAATCAAGAACTAATGCCAACACAGGATCAGGTAAAAACAGGTTTGTCTGGATAGACAACAGGAACGGTCTATGAGGACTACACGTCAGGTTTGTTGGCATTAGGCACGAGATCAGGTAACAGGTCGGGTCATGGTACATCAGGTCAAGTCAACAGTATACGGTACCATGTCAGGTGTATCAATATATATATGTGTAGCCAAGTCAAGTCAAGATGTAACAATATCGTGGGTGTGCTCACAACAGATATAATCGAACAGGGGATTAACAGCAGGAGTTAAGCAATAAGTTAAACAACAATAAGCAGTTTCATTCAATCACAAGAGTATGTTAATACAGTGCAGCCGTTTTAATATATTAACAGGTTTTGAGCACCCTTAGCAGTGCAATAGTTTAAATGATGATGCAATACAGTTATATCAAGCCCTTGAATACGAATGTCCGAATGTGATAGAACTACATGGATAAGTGCTACCATCTATTAAACAGTAAAATGTGATTAACGAATAAACTTGGTTATTAGGTTTAAACTAGCAAACTGTAGATTTTATGTTAACCGTAAAATGATATATGTCATAATGCAACCAAATGAGAAATGACTATACCAAGTTAAGTTTTACAGGTTTAATGTGTCAATCATATATAAATATATAGTATAGCATGTAGCAAGTGATACTTGCCTCGATGGGTCGCGAACCGGGAAAAACGGAACGTAACGTCGGCGGGGAAACACGCGACGGACGCACGGTTCACGGATTGAACCCAAACGACGAACCAAGGGACCTCACGGGTCAGAGCACTCTACTGGATCGTTAGGACACGCCACCGGCACGGCCGGATTCCGGCGAACAGCGACAAAACAACTGGAAAAGTTAAAGCACGGCCAAGGGATAAACCGGAGGGAAAATGGAATGAGGAAGGGGAGAGAGGGCTTACTGGTGTTGCAGAGGGCGTGCCAGCGATGGGGTCGACGGCGGTGGGGCGCCGGCGAGGAGGTAGCAGGCGACGGCTAGGGCTGCGGGTATGGAGAAGGAAAGAAAGTGGAGAGGGAGAGGAGGTGGTGGGGTATGGAGTGCGCAGTGATGAGGAGGTGCTGAAGGTGGCGCGGGTGACGACGATGAAGGTCGCCGGCGACGTCTCCGGCCGTACAGAGAAGGCACGGGGGTTGGCCGGGGTTGCTGCGGCGCTGTGCACACGGGGAGAAGGAGGAGATGTCGAGGTTGGAACCAGGAGGCGGAGGCGAGGGCAACGGTGGCGCCGGCGCCGGCGTCGGAGCTGCGGTGGCGACGGCGGAGGCGGCTAGGGCTGGGTCGTAGGGTTTCTCACGATGGGTTCTGGGAAAATTATGAGGGGGAGGAGGAATCTATATATATATATATAGGGGGGAGAGAGAGGAAGTTAGAGAGAGAGAGAGAGAAATAATGAAGGGGGCCCACGGGGTTAAAAACCCTCGTGATTGGCTGATTAAAAAATATTTAAGAGGTTAAAGAAAGATTTAATAGATTTAAATAACAGTAAGATTTATATTATAAACGAAATAATATAAGGCTTTGAATATTTTATTAATTTGAGATTTTGGCGCTAAATGAAACATTTCCTAATCGCGTCCGGGTTGGGTCCAAAAATTCGAAATTCAAATAATAGGATTTTAAGCGGGTTCCAAATTTTAAAATGAAATGTTTTATGATTAAAAAGCATACCCCCAAGTCGGACACCTGTACGCGTGCGTAGCCGTCCAAACTCGTCCGTTTCACCGAACGGGACGAGAACTCGACGCACGGACGCTACCACGCGGCTAGGGGTGACGAGTAGGCCAAGATAGATATTTTTAATTTTATTTTAGGTGCTAAAATTTGTTATATGCAGAAATGACTTAGCCAGATAAAATTTCACGGCAAGGGTCAAACAGGCAAGCTAAATGAAATGAGTAATATCTAATGCTCAACCAGTAATAGAAAATAGTAGTATTTGGCTCGGGTGTTACACAAACTACCCGCCAAGTACCCGAAGTGAAGCAACCTCCCTCAACAACGTGAGTAGGCCACTCGGCACTTCGAGGTACCCGGTAGTTTGTGCACCCCACCTTGGGTCTATCCTAGGAGCAAAAACAGTAAAGAAATAATATACAATGGCGGCTACAACCTCATCCCGGATGTGCGGCCATAGAAATAATATTACATCAATTTACATATTACATCAAATGAAAGATAAAGAAAACTCTCATCTCACATCCCCTGGCTATTCATCCGTGACAATCCAACAAGTTCATATACACAAACCATCAACATTACAGATCACAGATATTCACAACCCCCACTAATCGACGTATAGCGATTAGTTGACGTTCAGTGCATATATCACAGATATAACCCATTAGCTAAAGTCTACAGAACTTCGATCAAAAATACGGATTTGCAACTATCCCAAACACAACTTTGTTCTCTGGAAATTCTGGGCAGAAACAAAATATGCTAAAAATCCCAAAATAGAACACTGAGTAAACTGCTGCAAAGACGGGTCGCGGCCGAGTCAACTCGGCCGTGAATCCGCGGCGAAACGCATGGTTTCACCGTGGTTACGCGGTGAGTTGACCGAGTCAGGGGCTCGTTTTTGCTGTCTGGTTTTAGAAAACCCTGAGCCGATTTTTAAGGTATGCCAAATTATTTTTGGAGCAGGTTTAAAAATCGGCAGAAAGTTCATTTTTCGGACGTGTTTTGCGATTTTTTCTCCGATTGAAATTCTAAATACTTTGCTAACATACTAGTTGTTGTTTAGCTAGGCTCTGATACCACTGTAAGTCCACGTTACCCACCCCGGTACTTACGGGGAGGCGGAAACGGTAAAAAACGATTTTTTGACACAAAGGCAACATGGACTAAAAAGAGGATCTTTGGTAAACAAAAACATAGCAAACTACATGAAGTTCTATCTACTATGTCATAGAGATTATACCTCATAAAACAGGTCCTTCGGGTCTTCTCTCCGCTGTCCTCCTTGTCCATCCAAGCTCCGACGATCGATCCGGATCTTGGTCACCTCCACGGCCACCTAGAGTCATAGACGATCCACCCGAGAGTTTGAGTTCCGAGCTCCACCTCAAACCGAGGTAACTAGGGCAACAAGGTTGCTAAGCTTGATGTCCTAGGTTGTGTAGAAGAAGAGGATGGATGTGTTTGTCAATTTACTTCCTTATTTTCTCAACACATAAGATCAAAGAAAAAATCAAGAGGAGCAAGATGAAGGAGCAACTATGGAGCTTCTCATATCAAGAGAGAGAATGAGAAGAGAATAATCAACCAAGAATAATGAACCATGGAAATAATAATCCATAAACATCATCATTACTAATCTTTTCATGATAAAGTGGATGGCTACCTTGACTTGACCATTTTCATCACAAAAATAAAATCAAAACCAAAAGAAAATTCTAGACCTTACATGAAGATCCTAGTCAATTTTGGTCAAATGGTCAACAAAGTCAAGTATGGTCAAATGGTCAAAGCAATTAGCCATAATATAATTATCATTAAAAAGATTAGTAAATAATGTTCCCGGCTCATAATGGTTTTGACCGAACCAACTGTCAAAACCCTATTGAGCCCGCCTCATAATGGTTTTGACCAAATCAACTGTCAAAACCCTAATGAGGCACCTCCTTCTTCTTCGCTCCTCACAGCTGTGCATACACACCCGCATCCGCATTCCGTAGAATATGAATGCACAGAAGACAAAACTAATCCATCCATACAATACTAGGATCCGGCTTAAACCAAAACCCACCAGTACTGTCTGCCCGAACAGCATACGCACACAAGTGCACGTAAGTGATCGTAGCCTTGCCGTAAAACCATACGGCCTCTACACCTTTCGCTCAGTGCAGGGAAACTCTCTGTGTGGGACTCTAAAGACTCGACACTACGCTGGCAGTGGGTTTAACCATAGACCGCAAGCGGCACTAGCTGTACGTAACGGTCCCCAGGTAGATGTCGATAAGAAGGCCGATGAGGTAAACCCATCCGAACTCCTACTGAGTCTGAATGTGACAATCTCCATACAGTCCGGTCTGTTCATCTGAGAATATCGCATGGCGAGCCTGGGGGGGTGGTAAACGTCAGTCCCCTAATAGCGGTACAAGTCGTGTCGGAGTGTAGCCCAGAACACCATGAGATAACACTGGAAACGCTACCAGTATATCTCGCTTGCCCTGGCCAGGGACTTTGTGTAATGGCTCTCCTAGACACAACGCGATATCAACCCCCAATACCTGGAGAGACGAATCCTGTCTAACCGTCACTGCCTCCAAGTGCTTCGGGACTGCACCCAACTACTACCTGTTTGCACGACTCCTTTGAGCCGTGGTAGGGTAGTAATCAAAGAACAGTGGGAACACACTCGAGATGAAGTGACGGTGTCAAGTCAGCGGACTAAGCTGTACTCATGTCACCTGGGGACTGATAACTGACGATAGGTATAATACCAACCAACAGTTCCCGATGAGTCCTGACCAGTGTACTCGTAACCTAATGAGCACCCGCATACTATCTCAAGTACGACGTACTGACGGCTGTTGGACAGACCATCTCCCCTGCTGGGATGAGAAGCGCATGCGCTAGTCTACTCCGGAGTATCGATGCCCCGTCTCGATAATCCAACGACTAGGGACCTGTATAAGGATGTGCTTGTAGATTACCCAGCCCCCACTAGTGTGACTGCCATCACAACGCTGGTAATCAAGCAAAGATCCTAAGGGCTCCACTAATGTGTATAGGCGATATGGTAAAAGAAACACATGCACACATTGAAGTAGAAACAGACCAAGTAGCATACTACCATTTCGAGCAAGATTGTCTATACAACTGTGAATATCCCAAGCTTCCATCAAGTAATATACAAACTAGTATGATACAGTAATGGCCTCTAGGGCATATACACTAACACATGTAGCTCGGGACTGTACCCAACTAAAACCTATTTGCATGACTCCTTTGACCCGTGGTAGGGTAGTAATCAAAGCACAGTGGTAACTCACACGAGACAAATGATGATCTCAAGTCTACAGACTACCTGTACCTATGCCACATGAGAACTACCATCGACGCTAGGTATATTACCATCTAGTAGTTCTCGGCAAGTCCGTCCAGTGTACCCACCCTTAGTGAGCACCTATATACAATCTTAGGTGAAACACGCCAATGGCTGTGGGACTTACCATTGCCCTTCGTCGGGGTCTAGAAACGTATACACCAGTCTACTCTGAAATATCGACACCCTGTCTCGATATTCTTACGGCTAGGGACATTTTAAGGATGTGCTTAAAGACTACCCATCCCCCACAAGTATGATCGCCATCACGATGTTGGTAGTTAAGCAATAATCCTTCGGGATTTAGCAACATGTATAAGCAATACGTAATAACTAGTAAAACATACACACATGTTAAGATAAAGGCAAACCAGATAGCATACTATCATTTCGAGCAAAATTGTCATGTACATTTATATATCCATAGCATCCGTTACAAATAATGGCCTCTAGGGCATACATATCCTACAGGCCCTTGTTTGACTCTTTCATGATTCATCATACTTTTTGAACCGTTTTTCTCTTTTTCTAGCGTTTTCTTAGTCAACACTTGAGAAACGCCCCATTTTAAATGCCATGCAACGTTTGGTGTACTAGAGTTTAAGTGTTTTCCTTATAAATTGACAGGGAGTGATTTTCTTCTTCATTTGAAGAGGAGAGAACAATGGCATGCAATCACCCACATTCTCCTCGTCAGCATTGGGAAGTGCCTATCGGAGACATAATCTCTTGCTTTGATGCGTGTCTAGTGATCCCTTATTTCACAGACAACGAATGTGACAGGCTGATGCACGAGCTCATAACCCGTAGGGGGTCTCCTCTGTTGATGGGCTCTATTTGGCTCCGAATGGTGTTCCTTGCCATCCTTGACGCGATCACACCTCATCTGACAGATATGACTCTGGCGATGCTCGACGCCGCGTAAGATAAGATAGACATTATCTGAGAGGTGTGTCTGATCAAGAAGCCGATGAGGGACTACTCCGTTCATCTTTTGGAACAAATACACGCTCAAAGGGCCATCATGTTTTCTTTTGCCCGTGCCTGTGGTGATGACAAGCGGGGTGAAACCCTTCGCGAGAGCCGTCGCTATAACATGGTGGAGGCGGCCGAGCGAGAGCTTCAGAACTCTGAAATTTGCTATGTTCATCCCTGTAACTCAGATCCCGAGTTCGGTGATCTTTTTGTATAGCCAGAGATGGATGTATGAATTTTTTTTGTTGTGTTGAATAAAAGAAACTTGTTTTGCCTTTGTTCGGTAAATTTTCGTGTCAAACAAATGCCCTCATCAATGAAGGCACACAAAATAGCCTTATGCATGAAATTGATGGAAGTTTTTTTTTTGAATGTGTTTCGGTTGACTTGGCTTTGTATTGTTGTAGACTTTTCTTTATCTTGTGCAGATCAGGCTTTGACAGTTGATTCTGGGTACATGGGGTATCCGCGGCGGAGACCCTTCTTGTTTGTTTTCCACTTGGGTAAAATTTTAGGCGGGCCATCTTTTTCAGATATATGAATTATAGATCAACGACCCATATTTGAATTTGAATCGAACAAATATGATTGTTCAAAATTTTGGGAAAAGTCATTTGGGATTCCCTCCTTTTAAATAGGGGTTCTTCTTTCTCTCTCTCTTATCATCTTCATTTCCTCATAACCCCAGGAAGCCAATCGTTTTCTTCATCTTCTTCCTTCTCCATTTTCGAGATTAATTCATCAAGATAACGGGGCCGCCAATGATTTCGAATCAGAAGGGGGTTTATTCTCCCTCCTCAGCAACTTTATCGGATGCTCCACTGTGGGTTCACTGCGGCGGGGTGCTCGATGGAAGAGACGAACTCTATGGGTTCGTTTGTCGGTCACTTAGCGACGATGGGACTTGTTCCTGTCTTGGTTTTATAGGAAATGGAAAAATCTATTTTACCTTTACAGGATTGGGTTTGCCCATATCCTCGATTTTGAGAAATAGGGTTAAAATCCTATTTTCTCCGTGATTTCCCTTGGATTTTGGGGGAGATCATGCCTAATTTTTGTTTAGGGAATCGGGGGTCGAAAATTCCACTGATTTGGGCCGCCGTCAATTTCTCATGGGTTGTTCCATTGTCGGGGACCCCTTCGATCCAGAGGGAGGATGATGGGGTCTCCACCGTTGAAGACCCCTCTCCTTCGCACGGGGTCCCTTCTTCGGGAGCCTCCTTTGCTTAGATTGGGGCTCCCGCTGCGGCATGTCCCTTTTTTGTTTTAAGATTGGGGGTTTCCACTGTGGGGGCCTTCTTTGCTTCTGTCAAGAGTCTCCGCTACGGGGACTTTCTTTCTTTTGCGCTTTGAGGGGTCTCCGCTGTAGGGCTTCTTCTCCATCGGCTAGAGGCATTCGTTGCGGGGGCTTTCTTTCACTTGGCTTATTTTCTGTCTTAACTCGCCTTAGATAACTCTTTAGACTTATTCTTTTTATTTTCTTATTCTTTTATTTTCGTTGCTTTTGCAGTTTGTAACATGTCAACTAGAAGAGAACCGACGAACACTCTCGCTCTAACAAAGGTTTCTTCTGGAATTTCTCAGGACCCAATTCGAACACAGGTCCCGGAAGAAGGTCCCTATAATTGGGACTCTGACACTGAATCTTCAACCATTCTCGCTAAGGAAAGATTCTTACAATCTTCTTATAAAGGCCAAGCATTCACATCTGCTAGCGGCATACCAATACAGGGAGCACTAACTATACAGACTCCAAGCTGGGCAGAGGCGACCGTATCGAGGCATCAAACCGGTACTTTGGCCGGGGTTAATCCTGTTGCAGAGGCGATTCCTTCTGGATCTCAGGGATCCCTCATACTGGGATACTCTGTATATTGGGCTCGAACTGATGATGTGCCCTTAAATGAGCCTAACCAGAAGCTTTTGGGTGATTATGTTCAGGAAAACGCTAGTGACTGCCCGCTGTTCTGAAGTGCTATCAGGCGCCACTTCTTAAAAGGTCGGGACTATTGTAAAGGGTGCTTCAAACAGCATCCCTTTCTCTTTCCATACAAGGCCCATGTTGCCGACAAACATCGGTTTGTGAGGGACGTAGAAGATTTATGTCCCCTAGTGTATGCGGAGAGGGTTGACCCCAAATCAATAGACTCTATGGCCAGCCCAACTGATGAGCAATGGCCTTTAATGGTGTTGGCCCCACATGCTGATCATATGCGTGGCATACATCCTTCCCTTTTAGTTACAACGCTCACATCTAGTTCTCGGGGCACATAAGGACAACACTTTGGCTTTGTTAGACTCTCTCAATTTCTTTCAGATTACATTGAATGGGCCGAATATGCTCTTTCTTACGAGCATAGGCCGCTGCACTTTTCCGGCGTATACAATTCTATCTATTGCTCGTTATTCCATTGTAATCTAGCCCCTAAATATTTAAAGGCTTTCCTAGAGATTTGTAGTGACGTTACCAACACCGGGTTTTCTTCGATAGGGGAGATCGGGATCACCCTCTTTCATATCAGAGACTACATCGGGCTTCCCTTGACGGGAGATATCTACGATGAGTGCATCCCTCCTGATACCTTCTTTTTTGGGACTAATGATTCCGACAAACCCTATGTTAGATCGTCCTGCCGCAATCTATTCCGTGCATATTATGCGATAGCTTGCAGGAATATGTCGGGTGTCCCTAGTGGTGTAGTTAGTTTTGGTGATTGGATTGATCTCTTCAGGGATGTTGAGTGGATCCAATTGAGGACGGACTGGTTGAATATCAAAAGTCCTTTCCCTAAGGCTGCTTCAGCTTAGCCTTCTTAGAAAAAGAATAAGAAGAGGAGCACATATGAGATGAGCATTGAAGATTTCATGCCTGTGCATTTTCTTTGATATGAGAAATATCTTAAGAAGTTACGCAAATCGAAAGACTTTTACAGGGAGACATTTTTGAGTGCTTTCGTGGCATTTGGATTTGCCACTTTGTTAGCCCGTCAGAGCCAGCATGGCAGATTCGACTGGAAGTTTTCTATATGGAGGATCGCATGGCTCATGGGATGAAGCATGCGATAAGTATTCACGTTTATGCCCATATCCATCGATTTATGGGTCGATTCATCAGAGGCGGCCCATTGGGAAGTACCCGGGTGTGTGGTCCACTTCACTATCTTTATACATGGTTAGGGATTCATATAGGACATATGTATACATCGGTCGCGCCTCCTATCTTTAATACTTCTTATTTTCCTTCGATGCTACAGCTGGTTGGCGCACTGCCCGATGCTAGGTCTGACGTGAGGATATCTGCAAGAGAAGCCTTCAGGCCTGTTAAGGCAAAACATCTATTCGAGAAAAGGGTAATTGAAAGGGACAGTTTAATGGAATAGACATTTTCGGCTACATCCAAGCGTCTGGATGCAATTGATAAGCACACTTTGGGGTAGGTTAAATTGATGGGAAGATCTTTAGAATCTTTGATTTTCATGAGATGATGATTGATCCCTTTTTGGTCAAAGGGTGTTTTAAGCTTTGAGCTGTATTATCCCAACCGACTAGGACGCTTCATGGGGTTTGACCAACATATCCCTCAGTATATTAACTTCAAGAATATTAAACCATCGATGGGGGTGTTGGGGCAATGTTGGTTCGAACTTCGGTTTTACTATACCAGCTCAAAGTTCCCAGTGTCGTTTGGCGATCGTCTCGGTGATTCTTCTGATTTATACCCGCAGTTTATCAAACAGTCTTGTGGGGATGCTTTTGGTTAGTCCATCGGTCAGATATTGCAAAAACCACTTTTCGGAGTGGTCTCGAGCGGAGCGGGGAACAGTTCAACCTCTTCGATTAGGAAAGAGAGATCTGAATGAGCTATTTCTCAATCTTGGACTAGAGGAGTTGCTCGCAGGCCAGCTGATTTTACGGATCCATCTTTTGACTCTTTAGACGATACCTTCAATATATCAGGTCAGCTTCGCAACCAGGGTCCTGACGTTGAGGCCTCTGAAACTGACATTGATGTCTCTCATCTGAAGAGATTTGTTGTTGTGAAGATATTAGGAAACCCTGTTGTTACCGAGAAAGAGATCCTTCGAGCATTTCGTGTTGAGCCGATAGAATAACGAGGGTTTCGAAGGATGGTTCGTCAGACTTCCCATACCTTGAGAGTAATGCGGGTTTTAGAAGCAGTAGCGAAGCAGAAGAAGAAACTAATCCCCTATGGTGGTCATGAAGCCTTACTGGTGGAGACCTTTCCTGCACTATTCCCTTCTTGGTTTGATGTGAGGATTCCTAGGGTTACTCGCCCATCGACACCCGTATCGAATATGGTAGTTGATACATGTGCGTGTTCCGTATTTTTCTTGCATTGGTCTTGCTTATTTCCTCCATTTATTCGTTATTTGATGTGCTTGCATGTTTTTCCCTTTGCGTTAGGTACTTTTGATATGAAGGAAGCTGAAGGTGAAGCGTAGAGGACGCCTTCTTCTACCCTTCTAAGTGGAATCAAACAA
This sequence comes from Agapanthus africanus, assembly GCA_030015575.1. NCBI lineage: Eukaryota > Viridiplantae > Streptophyta > Magnoliopsida > Asparagales > Amaryllidaceae > Agapanthus > Agapanthus africanus. Next base: position 828,233,286 of record CM057338.1, on the reverse strand, counting down.
GCGACGTACTTTCGTCCCATCCCTTGGAGAACATTGTAGTAGATCGGGAAGTCCCAACGCGTAAGAAGAGAAAAACTCCTCCAGTTTCTGTATTGCCTGATTCTCAATCCCTTACCAGTCCCGAAGTTCAGAGGCCGGTTCGCAAAAGAAGCGTGGGTGAGTCAGCGTGACGCATAAGAAGAGAGAGACTCCTTTAGTTTTTTTAATCTCATCTCATCGTGTTCCTAGTCATTGCCAGTCTCGAAGAAGCTAAAGGCAGTCGGTGTGATGTTGGCCTTCTCGTCTCTGAAAAAGACTTTAAGAGCTCGGGCTAGCACTTTAGAAGGAGGCATGGGGGAGCATATGGCTCAAACGACCAATGCGGTATTTGGTGATCGGGAGGAGACCTGTGTAGCACAGGCCACCATGCTAAGAGATGATGTAGTGGGGCACACGGCTCCTATTATCAACCAGGTCCCCATCTCTTTGGGTCAGGCAGAAGATACAGCTGCAACTAAAGTTTTGGAGGAAGTGATCAGAGAGCAGGTGATTTTGCCGACTAATCTGACCTTCTCCGTTTCCTATCCGAAGGAGATCCGTGCGCCCCAAGCCGGTGCTTCAAGTGAGGGATCTTCTTCTGCTCTACATCTTTGCATCACTGATTTGGAACGTATGAATATCACTCATCGTAGGGATCGTAAAGCTCAACCTTAGCCAGAAAATTTGCCCCATATTTGCCTGTTGTATATCTTATTCTTTTAATGAAAGTAGGAAACCTGGATTTTTGAGAATATCGTAATGCATGTGAATGTATGCATTTATATTCTCTTTCTTACGCATTTTATCCTTTATTTTGTTCTTGACCCATCTATTTTCTTTTCATAGGGCCGGATTAGCTAAAGTATGTTATGAGGTATCAGCTCGCATGGCTGGCAGTCTTGAAGCTCGGCTGGGCAAGCTGTAACATTTCGTAAAAAAAATTTAAAATATTTATTTTTAAATTATTTAATAATTGTCACGACCCAAAAGAGCACGTGACTGGCCCTTGAACCATATGAAGTCTATAGGACTCCATCTGATCCAAGTAAGCCAAAAGCCCAGAAATCCAAAACCATTTTAAGAGTAAAGAAACATATCTTGTAAATTATTTTCCCTTGAGGCATTTTATCTAGCACTTACTACGCATAAACAAAGAGCACAACCCACACAAGCAATATAATATGCAACGCCGAAGGGCGAGGATTAAACTCAAAAGAAACTCACAATAACATGAAAACCTTAACACTATTAAGCGCGACTCTAAGGTCGAAATAATACATCACTAGTGTCTGAGTCTGAAACAATATACAAGTTTTGGTTGATGGAATTTCTAGATACAAAGAATAATACATATACAAGGGTGGTTCTGATGCAAAGAACCTACCTACCAAGCAAATCACCAGCAAAGGAAGCAATGTGCCGGAAATGCCGCTATGGAACCTGTACGGCAAAACCTGCAAGAACTGTGGCACAACGGGGGGTGAGTTGCTAACTCGTGAATAGAAATTATCTACAAGCAGAAATTGAAAGCATGACATAATCCTAAGTCAAACGATCAGATATAATATAAATCTCAAATGAATAAGTCTGAATCATAGTAAAGTGGCAATGTAACATCTGAACATAAGTGTAGTGCTAAGTACTCGTGCCAGTGCCTCATGTAATAATATATCATAAGTATGATGTATGTATGCGGTAAAATGAAAACAGAAGATATCATGAATGAAATCATCAGAAAATCTACGTCGAGCATCGACACAAACTATATATCATGTATCCGATATGTATGCAGCATTTATGAAGGTACTCTATCAGGTACTACTAATATGTGATGCAATGCATATACAATAAATGTGGGGTAGGGGAGATATAATATGCCATCGACCGTAAAGGCCCCGAGCACATAGGCTCCTCTCAAATCGAGCTCATAGGCTCCGAGCATATAGGCTCCTCTCACATCGAGCTCATAGGCTCCGAGCACATAGGCTCCTCTCATAATGCATATGTAAATTTGCATAGATCATCATGATGATATATTAAGTATGCGTATATATATATATATATCAGCGTCCCATACCACTAATATATAGATACACTATAGGTATACATATATATTTCAGCGTCCCATACCACTGATATATATACGCAGGAGTAAAACAATCCAGAATCATCATATGCAACCATATCACAGTGCGAAATCCATGAATTATAATACATGCAACAAGAACACTAATATAAGCATGCAACTATGTAAAGGCATATGCACAAGGAATATGAATCAATAACATATGAGCATGCAATGCAATGCGAGCCGTAGAATAAATGGTAAATGAATAATAATGCAGCTTGCCATTTGAAATAAGACAAATCAGGGTTTTTGTAATAGGTATGACTTGGGTCTAGTCTAACATCTATTATGCAAACCACAGATCTAAGTATCAAGTCAACCGGGAGGGGTATGGAATCCACCTAAATCTAAGTCGATATAAATATATATACATATAATAGTCGGTGATCCCGCCTCAATAGTATCGCGTACAATACAGTATATCATATGACAATCCTCAAGTCATGAGTGCGGATCTATCATCAATATAAAGCTCGTACGGTAAATCGTCGTACGGCATCCCAATAGCTGGGTACGGGTCAATATCATATTATCTCATCAAGTACCTGGTATTCTTATCATCATAACACATAATCTGGGATACTGAATCTAAGTCTAGTACAAATCGATACCATCTATATAATTATGAATGCGGGGGTAAAACACATGCCTAAAGGCCCGCTCAGAATCACATATCGTATCCCAAATACGAATCATATCAAATCACCGATCTCACGGCACCAAGCCCAATATCATCGACTCATCTCCAAAGTCATCCAATAACATCATCAACACAGTGTAAGTATAGTGAATATGCAAGGGTGTGCGTGTGGGTGTAAATCTATTCTAGGGTTCGTGGCTATGAACTACACTAGTTATTTCTAAGCCTAAACTATCTATAAAACACCTAACACAGTATCCATGACACACTATAACTATCATATATAGTATATCAACTACGGACTGCGGGGGTGCTATACGTCATCCCCCGACTTCCCCATGTAGATATAATCTACTCACATTGCGTCTTCATTGTCGATGTCACCACGCGTTTGCTTGTCGTCCCGAAGGCTGCATGGGGTACCTACACATTAACATATCGCAAATGCGTATCAAAACCAATTCCGAACTAAAACGGCATATGAATCTCAAAACAATACGCTAAGATCTATAGGTTAGAACCTATGGACAACGCCTTCCAAAACCATCAACAACCCTCGATATCGTCGTATAAACGCCAAATAGTCGAGGTAAAACACCAAACACAAATTCAGAATTAAGAATACGGAATACGGAAACACAAATCCAAAACAGCAACTTAGGAAATATGTTCCAGATTTCACCCTAGGTCAAATTGGACAAATCTATATATACCAGGGGTCTAATCTATACATGTAGGGGCTACAGAACCAAAGCGAGAAGGTTTGGTGCAGGTATGGCCGCAAATTGCGGCCAATTGGAACAAATCTGCGGCCAGTTTGATGAGTTAGGGGTTGGGGTCTTGGTGGTAGCTTCCTGGGTGCCTGCACATGTCACTGTCCAATCAATTTTAATTTAGGATGTCTCGGGTGATAGCAGATTCAATATACCCTTCACAGATTCCATAATTTCTCCGATATCGGTTTCTAAATCCGTATTTTGGGTTTCAACTCTCAGGTTGGGGTCTCAATTCATGCACTAGGATGTTGGTGTAGCCTCTACTGAACTCAATTTCACATCACAACTCATAATTTCCTCAGACCCTAACTAGGTTTTCCTTAACTCCACAATATCAAACAATATCGGTTCAATTTAAACATGGGGGTAAAGGAAATGCTAAAACTAAGTTAATGATCCAGAAAATACCTCATTTGGCAACTCAAGAATTTTCTTGAGTTGCCCCTAGTGGCCAAAATCCTTGCTTCTTTAGTCCAATGTGTAGATCTTGAGCTTGTGCACACTTTTAATGAAATGGAGATTGGGTTTTGGGATTGTATTTGAGATGATTTGGGGCTTTGAAGAGGGGAGGGAGGTGAGGTGCAGGAGCAGCAGCAGCAATGGAGGGAGAGGGAGGGAAAATGAATGAGGAATGAAGAGAATAGCTAAGTCCAAAGTCAAAGAAAACCCATACCTTTCCCTCTCTCACCATACCTCATTTCTTTATTCTTTTCCCAGTTTCTTTTCCTTTTCTTTTTCTTATTCTCTCAAAATCCTTCTCCCAAGAATAGTAAACCCAAAGTGAACCATGGCAAGAAAATGCACAAGTGTGAAAAAGAATGATATGTGCATGTTTTGCACAAATTGCTAAAAAAATCGATTAGCGATTATTAATCGCGATTAGCACTAATTTAGCATATAACTAATCAATTAAACTTAGAAATGGCATAATTCTCTAATTTACCCTATTTTTTTAGAATTTTCCATAATTTTCCCCTATTTATTGTATTTAATTATACCGAATTATTAAAATATTCAATAAAATAATATTAAATTATTAATTTACCAAAAATAATATTTTTATTATTTCGAAATGTTACAATAATAAAATGAATTTTTATATATGAGACAACATTTATCTTTTTTCTCAAAATCTATTTTTTCTGTTTTATGTGTCATGGAAAAATCATGTTCTCATTGGAGTTTGGTTAAAGTCTCTTTATTTTGGAAAATGGTAAGAAGGGGATATGTTAAGCTATGTTATACCTCACTCTCACCACATCCTACCATACAAATATCTAGCAATATCCTATATATCATATATGTCATGATTATCCTCTCACTCTCTACTACTTTCTTCACAAACACTTAGGATTTTCTAAGTTCTCCTTCACCCTCTCTCTAACCTAGTCTCCTCCATCCAAAATCATCATGTTTCTTGAGGGTTTATTCTTATAGAATGATCATGATACCAAGTTAAGTCATTGTCTCTTCAAAGATCTTCATTTTGATACCACTAAAGCTTGGACCCCTCTCAATATTCTCCAGGAGGTAAAATCCTATTTTTATTCTTATTGTGCTCTTATCTTGCTTAGTTTATGTGGTTTTAGGTATAATTTCTACTGGTTTTGGAAAAATAGAAGGGTTTTAGTACTTGCAAACTAAGTTTTAAATTTTTTGAACTAAGTTTTTGTTGGGTTACGGCAGTGCCCCGGCCATCGATCCATGGCCAAATGCGAAAAAAAAACTTTTTAGAAACCGGCGCTAATGGAACCCTAATTTACAGATCGTACCATTAACCCTATACTATTACTATGAAAGGAGTTTAGAGAGGTTATACCGATCGATCTGTGTCTTTCGGTCTTCAACCTCTGTCCCAAGCTCCTCGCGGCTTCCCCGATCAAGTTTGATCTCCGGTCTCTCCACATCGAAGAAGATCCACGTCGAGGGTTAGTAATACGAGCTCCCGCCTCAAAACCGAAGCAACTCGGGTATATAGTTTGCTAGCCTAGATAGCCAATATGAAGTAGAGAGTGTGTGTGAATACTTTGTCTCAATACACCCATGGATTCTCAACTCATGAGACAATAGGGTGGAGGTTGAAGAAGATGCCTAAAGGTGAAGAGTGTGAGCTCAAGAAAAAGAAAGTGAAGAAAAAATGAGTGTTGTGTGATCTTTTGTGAGCTTGCAACTAAAGAAAAATCCCACACCAAATAGGATCTGCCTCCTAACAAAATATCTCACAGCTAAATATCCTAGCCATGACAAAATGAATCCACACATTACCCAATACCATGAGTCACCAAGTGCATGCACCATGAATCAATGCCCAAAGTCAAAACTCACACTCACACTTTCCACCTCATTAAACATTAATCTAAATGTTTAATCTACAAAAGAAATGGCAACTCTAAAGTAATCTTGTAATAGAATTACAAGAATACCCCTCATCCGTATATACATACCCGCATCCGTATTCCGACTGAATACGAATACAACGAGACGAAAGTAATCCAACAATATAATACAAGGATCCGGCTTAAACCAAAGCCCACTATTATTATCCGTCCGATCATGATCCGTGCACAAGTGCACGTATATGATCGAACCCTGCCATAAAACTATACGGCCTCTACAACATTTCGCCCGAACCAGGAAAACCCTCTGTTTGGGACTCTAAAGACTCGTCAATACGCTGGCAGTGGGTTTAACCACAAGCATGTCAGTGACACTAGCTATACGTAACGGATGCCCAGGTATTGAGGGAAAGGGAGGCCGACGAGCAAACTTATCCTGAAACCCTACTGAGCCTGACAGTGACAATATCCGTACAGTCCGGTCCATTCGTCTATGAGTATTGCATATCGAGTCTAGGGGGTGGATAAAGTCAAACCCCTAATAACTTGATATTCAGTGTCGGCATGAAACCTATCACCACCTGAGAAACTACAGATCCTAGATCAGTAATTCTCGACTACCTTGGCCAAGGATTTCTGGTGTTGGCCACCCGTACACACCGCGACATCAACCCCCAATACCGGGAGAGACGAATCCCCTGACGATCCGCTCACTGCCTCCATGTGACTTGGGACTGTACCCAACTAAAACCTGTTTGCACGACTCCTTTGAGCCGTGGTAGGGTAGTAATAAAAACACGGTGGGAACTCACACGAGACAAATGACGATCTCAGGTCGATAGACTAACCTGTACACAAGTCACCAGGGAACTGCTATCTGACAATATGTATAATACCAACTAGCATGTTCACGGCGAGTCCGTCCAGTGTACACATAACCTAATGAGCACCTGTATACATTTTAGGTAAACCAACTGACACCAATGGCTGTTGGATATAGTGCCCTCAGAGTCAATTATTGGATCACAGGCACGTGATTGCAATGATTGAGGGATGACCTATACCGGTAGGACAGTCTTACTCAAGACGATAGTATGCAATCTGGTTTATTTTTATCATCGTGTACTGCTTTAGGTGATGTTACAGATCACTATTGCACGTTGATAGAGTCCTTAGGATTCTTGCTTGACTACCAGCAGTATGATGGCGATCATATACGTGAGAGTTAGGTAGTCTATAAGCACATCCTTAAAGTAGTCTCTAGTCATGGGAGTTTCAAGACTGGGCATCGATACTCCATTAGTAGACTAGTGTATACGATCGAGACCCTGACGAGGGGCGGTGGCTGGTCTTACAAGCCATTGGTGTCAGTTGGTTCACCTAAGGCGTATACAGGTGCTCGTTGGGTTATGAGTACACCGGACAGGACTCACCGGGAACATGCTAGTTGGTATTATACCTGACGTCAGATAGCAGTTCCCTGGTGACATGTGTACAGGTTAGTTCATCGACCTGAGATCGTCATTTGTCTCGTGTGAGTTCCTACTGTGCTTTGATTACTACCCTACCACGGCTCAAAGGAGTCGTGCAAACAAGTTTTAGTTGGGTACAGTCCCGAGCCACATGGAGGCAGTGAGCGGATCGGCAGGGATTTCGTTTCTCCCGGTATTGGGGGTGAGATCGCGCTGTGTCTAGGAGAGCCATTAAACGAAGTCCTTGGCCAAGGCAGGAGATTTACTGGTAGGTATTCCAGTAGTATCTCAGGGTGTTCTGGGCTACACTTCGACACGACTTGTACCGCTTTTGGGGGTCTAACTTTTACCAACCCCCTAGGCCCGACATGCGATGCTCATAGACGAACGGACCGGACTGTACGGATATTGTCACTGACAGGCTCAGTAGGGTGTCAGGATGAGTTCACTCATCGACCTCCCTTTTGGTCAATACCTGGTAGCCCGTTACGTACGGCTAGTACCTTTGACGTGCTAGTGGTTAAATCCACAGCCAATGTATTGACGAGTCTTTAGAGTCCCCCACAGACAGTTTTCAAGTTTCGGGCGAAACGTTGTAGAGGCCGTATGATATATGGCAGGGTTCGATCATATACGGGCAGTAGTGCACGGATCATGATCGGACGGATCATACTAGTGGGCTTTGGTTTAAGCCAGATCCTAGTATTAGATTTGTTGGATTACTTTAGTCTCATCGAATTCGAATTCAGTCGGAATGCGGATGCAGATATGTATGTACAGGTGAGGGGTATCCTTGTGATCCGTCATGAGTTTACTTTAGATGTTCCCGTATCTTTTTATTGTTGCAAACATTTGGATTAATGTTTGCATATGGAAATTATGAGCTAGAAATCATCATGAGGTGCAATTAATGTGACATGTTCATTTTGGTGACTCATGGTCTCTTTTTGTGTGAACATGTCATGTTAATTGAGTGATTTGAGTGTTGAAATGAGAGGTAGAAAGAGAAGGGGATGCCATATGAGAGAGGTTAGCTCTTGTATCATTATGCTAGCTTTCATTTCTTCATAACACACATGAGAAAGAAAAAACCTCTTCTTCTTCCTCCTCTAGCTCACCATTTCCTCCATTGGCTTCATCTTCAACCTCCATCCATACAATGGATGCAAGAGACAAAGTGATCACAAACATTCTCTACATCATCTTGGACACGTCGGCTAGCGAACTTCGTGCCCGAGTTGCTTCGGATGAAGCGGGAGCCCGTAAAAAGACTCGAAGATGTGGTGCCCTTTCCGACGAGGAGATCGAGACCGGAGATGCTGCAAGGAGCTTGGGATGGTGGCCAAAGACCGAAGGAAATGGATCGATCGGTATTGCCTTTCCAACCCTTCTCTAGTTGCTAGTTGTAGCTTAATGGTTCGATCCGGGTTTTAAGCATACGATAGCGCCGGTTTCTAGTTTAGAAAAAGTTTTGTTTCAGCATTTTGGCCTCGGAAAGACGGCCGAGGCGCTGCCGTACACTTACATGGTATCAGAGCTACGCCATTAATCTTTACTAGCTTACTCTAACGTGTTTAGAACTTAGATCGAACGAAATTTTCCAAAACTGCATTTCCAATTCTGAGTTTCTGTCGAATTTTTATTGTCGTCGAAAAATTATTTTGAGTATTGCAAAAATTCAGGCAGGCTTTTCTAAGAGAACTGAGAAAATTTGGTACGCTGAACTTACTGTAGCGCCGCGGAACCGCGGCCGTACCCACGTTTTGGCTGCGGTTCCGCCGCACTACTGTAGCATCAGCCCACCAAATTTTCTACAGTGGTCTCTGACTTGGAAATGGGGTTTCTGGTATTTTTTGTTTGGGCCCAGATTTATTAGAGCACTGGGAATTGTGCTTGGGGTCCACTTCGGGAAATTTTGTCGATCGAAAATTTTAAATAAGTTAGTTCACAGTGCTTACTTTATATCTGCGACCATGAATGTCATTCGAGCGGTAAATCTTGTCTAATTGCTATAGTTCTTTTAGACGGATTTGTGAACGTGACATTCACGTTGACGTTCTGTGTTGTGATGTGATGTTGCGGATTTGTCATGGTGGATAGCCTGAATGCAATGGTAGTACAGTTTGGTATTATTTGTACATTTGATATTGCGAGGCGAGCGTCCGACATATGGACTGCCGTCACTGCCTGTTTGTATACTATTATTTTGGGGCACGGCCGAGCTGAGGTCGATGTACCCATTGTATATATTTTACTTTCTGTACTAGGATTACCCCGCGGTGGGGTGCACGGATAGCCGGGTTCTAGAGGGCAACGGGCCCGCATCTCATGGCTTTGAGACGGAGGGGGCTTTACTCTAGAATTGGCGGGCTATTCGCCGCACTCGTAGGGGGTATAGGTTGACCCAAGAAAGGGTGCACAAGTTACCGGATTCCGTGAAGTGCTGGGTGGTCCATTCACTTTGTTGAAGGGGGCTACATCTCTTCAGGTTTTGGCGGGTAACTTGCCGCACCCGTAGGGGTCTAGATTTTCATTGCACAGGCTATCCACACGACCAGAGGAACGTCGGGTTTTGGTAGCGGCTCTATGAAACCCGGGGATCCCAGCCTATCTGTATTGTTCTGTGATGCTTATTACATTTCTGTGATGTTGCATTTTATCACGCCTGGAGCGATTATTATATATTGTTATATATATACTAGTAGATGTTGTATATGTTTTACACCCGCGCTAGTCCAGTCCCCGCTCTGTCGCTAGTTAAGTAACCTAACGGGTGATGACAGGACCCAGTGGCGAATGCAGATGGCATATACGTACATCGTATTTTCGTTCTTTATTGGTGTGATCAATTGATGGGACTGTATTGATTCGGATCAATGCAAGCTAAACAAACCTATTCTGATGTTGTTGGAACATTTTTCAAAAATCTTTTATTGCAAGGATGTTCTCTTTTGTTTTGCACTATGGTATTCGGTTATGAATATCCAACACCACAGTCGATGAGGCAAGGGCCGAGATCCCTTTACCGGGAGTGACCCCTTGGACAGAAGTTTGCGTCAGGGTAATAACTTCACTATAACCGATTGCCTTTTGCTTTGCATCGTGGTATTCAGTTGGAATATCCTGCACCTCATTCTACGGGGAAAGAGCCGAGATCCCTTCACCGGGAGTGACCTTTTTAGCAAAGGGTTTTCGCCACTATATATTTATACAAAGCTATGCAGTTCCTTCAACGATATCAAGTTCATTACGTTAAAGGTTTTTCGCCAAAAACCTTTAACGTAGCCCTCCGTCATTTCTTATGGGTATTATTTAGTATTCGTTCTGTGTTTGTTGACCTAGTCAAGACGTAGTGTTCGGTAGCTAAGTGGTACTTGTTTGTTGCATAAATGGGAATGGTTAGGACAGTCGTGCGGCCTTATTGACCTAGTCAAGGGCACGTACGAGTGGGTTTAGTGCAATCCAGAATAATGACGGGTTGAACTTGACTAGCGGTTTATGGTTTGTTGACCTAGTCAAGGTCATAAGCCGCTTGGGGTAAAAATCACATCGGGAGTTTCTAAAGAAACTGAAACTTGCCAGGCATGCGCATACCTTCTGGAGTGTGATAATGTGAGTGGATTCCATTACATTATCATGCAATGATAGTTGGATCCCGATTCCCACTGATGAGTTGGTTTACTCCTCGGGTGATCCCGACTAATTCTTCTTTTCAGGTTTGGAGGAGAATTTGAGGTTACAGTGGGAGGTTTCCTGATTAGATAAAGTGATAACCATTCTGATCTAGGTTAGAGTGCACGCTGAGTGTTTCTTTTCTCTCTCTCTTTGGCAGCGACCATGGCCCGACCCTTAACTATGACTCAGTGACCAAGTTAACCGAACTTTCTTAAAACACTGGCTTTTGGATTGTCATAGTTGCATACCTCATTGCCACTCCTTCTTTTACCCTTTTCTCCAGAACACCTCGTAATACTATGAACATCCACTTCCATTAGATAAAACCATCGTATGGTTATATACGAACTCGAAGGAACTTGTTCCAGATTTGAGGATGGTTTCCGGTTCTGGAGAAAACGAATAGGACTATTCAGTTGTCTTTTCATTTTACCTTCTCTCAGGTTGCGAGTGTTCCTTGGATTAGGACGGTACACCTATTACGCTAATTGGATAGTCTTATTTCAAACCATAGGCAGGTGCCGAACGGTAGGGAATGAAGAAAACCGATTATCCTAAGTGTGGTGTACAGAAGGTATTAAGTAAAGACAAATAAAGGGATTAGAAAGAGGGCAAGTAAATTGCGACTGCTATTCACGACCAAACTAAGTATTTCATCGCCACTCCTACTTCACCTTTGTATTTCTCCAAAACACTCCATATCACTATAAAAATCCACAGTTATTTGGATACTCCATCGTATGGTTATATACGAACTCGAAAGGAACTTGTTCCAGTTCGGGGATGGATTCTGGTTCAGGAGAAATAGGAATAAGGTTTATTCAGTTTTCTTTTATCTTTACCCTCTCTCGCAGTTATTTGGATACTCCATCGTATGGTTATATACGAACTCGAAAGGAACTTGTTCCAGTTCGGGGATGGATTCTGGTTCAGGAGAAATAGGAATAAGGTTTATTCAGTTTTCTTTTATCTTTACCCTCTCTCGCGTTGAGAGTGCTCCTAGGATTAGGACAGTACACATATTACGCTTATTGGATAGTTTTCTTCCAAACCATAGGCTGGTGCCGAACGGTAGGGAAGGAAGAAAACCATTTAGCCTAAGGGGGTGTACAGAAGGTAATGACTAAAGACATATAAAGGGATTTGGAGAGATGGCAAAGAAATATAGGGTTACAATTGTGAATCTAATAATGCAAGAGGTATTACTAAGAATACCCGGATACCCCTTCGAAACATTTACATGTTTCAGTTTCACTGTGCATTGTTAAAAGAAAACTGATTTCCCAATTAGTCCTTGCTTCGGGGTATGTATTTACCAGGTTTGATTCTCACATCTGTATGATTTTACAGATGATGAGTAGGAGTAAGTTATTGGGAATTGGGTGATCATCCTCATTATATCGGGATTCGTTGTAATTGGTGATATTTGAGGAAATCGCTTGGATTGTTTGCCGGACGGCAAATATTTGGTTTTGAATATCCGTTGTTATGCACCAATTTCAAATTGATATATCTGTACGTTTATTTTTATAAAGTGAGATATAACTTATTGAAATTATGTCTATAACATTTACCTATATCAGTGGATGGTTAGGTAAGGAGTATTAAACAACGGTGTAATTCTTCTTAACTATAAGTACAGTTTTCAACCTATGACGCACAGGGTTTGAGTTATTCAACTCAGGGGACTTATACAGAGTATTGTATGTTGTCTAGTGTCCATTAGGACAGAGGGGTTGGTCCTCGTACTATATTCTGTTTAATTATGGCTTCTCTAGTTCTTAGACAATTGTTTCATAGAAACACAAGGTCCAAGTTTTGAGAAGTTATAGGTATAAGAGTAAAGTAGAGAATCAGGTGTTGCAAGTATCGGGATTCTTCAAGGTGATCGAAGATGTAGATACTTGTGTATGGTATTCAGTTGATAGTAATGGTTTTTGAGAAACTTGTTTCTCTTTCAGGTTACTCATGTTTGGATGCACTCCTAAGTTGAGTCATGTTGATCAGCCTCTCTCCATTTAAGTTGACATGCACTGGAGACAGCTGCATGATTTGAATCTGGTTCCAATTAAATCAGTGCCTCTGTTTCTATATTGGATTTAGAACGGTTCATATCTTAACTTTGTTAAGGTACGGGGAGTTTTCCGGCTTATGCTTAAAACCAGACTCTGGATAACTCAAGGCACGTTTCCGTAATGGCTGTTTGTGGGTTAACCCGAGCTATGATGAGGGTGAACTTTCTACCATCTGGAAGATCAATAGTGATATTGTTCTTGACTCGCCACAGTTTTAATAAAAATGGATTTTTTCAGAAAACAGTGGTGGGAGTATGGTAGAACTGGAAGTGATTCCAGAACCACAAACGATTACTGAAAATGTAGTAAGAACATAAAGATTCAATCTGGTTTGACATTCCATTGGCCACTCCGCAGATATGGTGGATAACCTCAGGCACTCGAGAGGTACTTCGGTATGCTCAAAGACGGTGACAGGGAGGTTCTTGTTTACCCAGACTTGACACTACTGTTGTTCCAGGCTATGAGACCCGGCAGGAAGATAAGTATAGCATTGTTCTAAACAAGCTTTAGAAGTACATGTGTATATGATTCTGATATGATAGTCATAGGTTTGACTTCATCAGAATAGGGGATGGATCTGTCTAAAGCAGATATAGCGGAGATAGATCATCTATTTCTGATATGCAAGTCATAGGTTTGACTTTATCAGAATAAGGGGTGGATCTGTTAAGAAGGTAGTAGGGTGTGATGTCCTGGTATTTGGATGACATACACATAGTAGGAAGTATATTCCTGCACTACGATCGGTTATGCTTTGGTTGTCACACAGTGGTTTCTCCACATAGGATATAGATATAATATCAGACATTCTGGTTACTAGATCTATGGTTTTAGATCTAGATTTGGGAAGTGTCCCAATCTGGGTACTTAGACAGCATTCTAAAGGTGCTTTAGAATGGACGACTCCTGGCACGGTAGTATACCTGCAGGTGATGGAGTCACCCTCTCTAAAGGTGTCTTACAGACTAAAGGGGAGTGGGATGTACATGATTGGCAGATCACTTGCTTAGGCAGTTGAGTTGATCATGAGATGTCAAGTACCACACCAGATGTTGTTTTTGCACGAGCTGCAATAAGTTGATACTAATCCTATCCTGGAGAAACGTTCGGAAGCAGTTTTAGAACATGAGTGGATGTTCTAGGGATATGATAACAACCGCCTCTTTTAAAAGACGGTTATCATTCCAGGCTTCCAAGGTGACCTGAATGACAGAGTGACTGTCAGAGTTGTAGTTTTCCCTCTGACGAGGGGCAGTTTTTTGGACAGGTGGTCCAAGCGGATACTGAGGGAGGCATGACGCAGGATACTGATTAAGTTCAGTTGACGATACAGTCTAAGAAGTTTGGATTTGGAGTTCATTTATGCGCTAGGTCCCATCAGATATCCAGATATATTCTAAGACAGGTATTGCTCATTTCGGGAGATGGCTTTCTCCGCGAACTTGAGATAAAGAGAAACATAGAAAGAAATATCAGGGCGGATCCACTCACTAAGGTTATTCCTCGAACGCAGTAGTTTCACAAACGGGCTTTGTGAAACTGATTAGTAGAGGAGTTGGGTGTTCGGTATCACACAGGCTGTGAGTATGCGACATCGCAATAATTAGCCTTGAGTGCAAATGGAAGATTGTTGGATATAGTGCCCTCAGAGTCAATTATTGGATCACAGGCACGTGATTGTAATGATTGAGGGAGGACCTATACCGGTAGGGCAGTCTTAATCAAGACGATAGGATGCTATCTGGTTTATTTTTATCATTGTGTACTGCGTTAGGTGATGTTATAGATCACTATTGCACGTTGATAGAGCCCTTAGGATTCTTGCTTGACTACCAGCAGTATGATGGCGATCATATACGTGAGAATTGGGTAGTCTATAAGCACATCCTTAAAGTGGTCCCTAGTCGTGGGTGTTTCGAGACTGGGCATCGATACTCCATTAGTAGACTAGTGTATACGATCGAGACCCCGACGAGGGGCGGTGGCTGCTCTCATAAGCCATTGGTGTCAGTTGGTTCACCTAAGACGTATACAGGTGCTCGTTGGGTTATGAGTACACCGGACAGGACTCGCCGGGAACATGCTAGTTGGTATTATACCTGACGTCAGATAGCAGTTCCCTGGTGACATGTATACAGGTTAGTTCATCGACCTGAGATCGTCATTTGCCTCCTGTGAGTTCCCACTGTGCTTTGATTACTACCCTACCACGGCTCAAAGGAGTCATGCAAACAGGTTTTAGTTGGGTACAGTCCCGAGCCACATAGAGGCAGTGAGCGGATCGGCAGGGGTTTCGCCTCTCCCGGTATTGGGGGTGAGATCGTGCTGTGTCTAGGAGAGCCATTACACGAAGTCCTTGGCCAAGGCAGGAGATTTACTGGTAGGTAGTCCAGTAGTATCTCAGGGTGTTCTGGGCTACACTCCGACACGACTTGTACCACTTTTAGGGGTCTGACTTTTACCAACCCCCTAGGCCCAACATGCGATGCTCATAGACGGACGGACCGGACTGTACAGATATTGTCACTGACAGGCTCAGGACGGTGTCAGGATGAGTTCGCTTATCGACTTCCCTTTTGGTCAATACCTGGTAGCCTGTTACGTACGGCTAGTACCTCTGACGTGCTAGTGATTAAATCCATAGCCAATGTATTGACGAGTTTTTAGAGTCCCCCACAGACAGTTTTCAAGTTTCGGGCGAAACGTTGTAGAGGCCATATGATATATGGCAGGGTCCGATCATATACGTGCAGTAGTGCACGGATCATGATCAGACGGATCATACTAGTGGGCTTTGGTTTAAACCGGATCCTAGTATTAGATTTGTTGGATTACTTTAGTCCCATCACATTCGCATTCAGTCGGAAAGCAGATGCAGGTATGTAACTACAGGTGAGGGGTATCCTTGTGATCTGTCACGAGTTTACTTTAGATGTTGCCGTAACTTTTTATTGTTGCAAACATTTGAATTAATGTTTGCATATGGAAATTATGAGCTAGAAATCATCATGAGGTGCAATTAATGTTACATGTTCATTTTGGTGACTCATGGTCTCTTTTTTGTGAACATGTCATATTAATTGAGTGATTTGAGTGTTGAAATGAGAGGTAGAAAGAGAAAGGGCTGCCATATGAGAGAGGTTAGCTCTTGTATCATTATGCTAGCTCTCATTTCTTCATAACACACATGAGAAAGAAAAAACCTCTTCTTCTTCCTCCTCCTTTAGCTCACCATTTCCTCCAATGGTTTCATCTTCAACCTCCATCCATACAATGGATGCAAGAGACAAAGTGATCACAAACATTCTCTACATCACCTTGGACACGTCGGCTAGCGAACTTCGTGCCCGAGTTGCTTCGGATGAAGCGGGAACCTGTAAAAAGTCTCGAAGATGTGGTGCCCTTTCCGACGAGGAGATCGAGACCGGAGATGCCGCGAGGAGCTTGGGATGGTGGCCAAAGACCGAAGTACACGGATCGATCGGTATAGCCTTTCCAACCCTTCTCTAGTTGCTAGTTGTAGGTTAATGGTTCGATCCGGGTTTTAAGCATACGATAGCGCCGGTTTCTAGTTTAGAAAAAGTTTTGTTTCCGCATTTTGGCCTCGGAAAGACGGCCGGGGCGCTACCGTACACTTACAATGGCTTGTGATACCGACCACCGCCTCTCGTCAGGGTCTCGATCCATATACACTAATCTACTCTTAGAGTATCGATGCCCAGTCTCGAAACTCCCATGACCAGGGACACTTTAAGGATGTGCTTATAGACCACCCAGCTCTCACGTATATGATCGCCATCATACTGCTGGTAGTCAAGCAAGAATCATATGGGCTCTATTAACATGTAATAGTGATCTGTAATGTCACCTGAAGCATATACACGATGATAAAGACAAACAAGATAGCATACTATCATCTCGAGTAAGACTGTTCTACCGGTATAGGTCCTCCCTTAATCTTTGCAATCACGTGCATGCGATCCAATAATTGACTTAAGGGCACTATAGCCAACAATCTCCCACTTACAATTAAGGCTAATTATTGCGGTGTCGCATACTCACAGCCCGTGTGATACCGAACACCCAACTTCTCTACTAATCAGTTTCACAAAGCTCGTTTGTAAAACTATTGCATTTGAGAAATAGCCTCAGTGAGTAGATCCGCTACAATGTTTCTTTCTATGTCTCTCTTTATCTCAAGTTCGCGGAGAAAACCATCTCCCGAAATGAGCAATACATGTCTTAGAATATGTCTGGATATCTGATGGGACCCAGTTCACAAATGAACTCCAAATCCAGCAAACTTCTTAGACTGTATCGTCCACTGAATTTAATCAGTATCCTGCGCCATGCCTCCCTCAGTATCCGCTTGGACCACCTGTCCAAACTACTTCCCCTCAAAAGATGGAAAACTATATCTCTAGCAGTCACTCTGTCATCCAGGTCACCTTGGAAGCCTGGAATGATAACCGTCTCCCGAAGGAGACTGCCGTTACCATATCCCTAGAACATCCACTTATGTTCATAAACTGCTTCTGAATGTTTCTTCAGGATTGGATTAATATATAAAATTATTGCGACAAGTGCAAAAACAACATCTGGTGTGGTACTTGACATCTAATGATTGACTTAATTGCCTAAGCAAGTAATATGCTAATCATACGCATCCCTCTCCCCTTTAGTCTGTAAGACACCTTTAGAGAGGGTGACTCCATCACCTGTAGGTACACCACCATGCCAGGAGTCGTCCATTCTAAAACACCTTTAGAATACTGTCTAAGTACCCAGATTAGGAAACTACCCAAATCTAGATCTAAAACCATAGATCCAGTTACCAGAATGCCTGATATAATATCCATATCCTATGTGGAGAAACCACTGTGTGACAACCTCAGTATAACCGATCGTAGTGTAGGAATTTCACTTCCTACAAGTGTATGTCATCCAAATACCAGGACATCATACCCTACTACCATCTTAACGGATCCATCTCCTATTCTGATGAAATCAAAGCCCCTGACTGTCACATCAAAAATATATGATCTATCTCCGCTATACCCGCTTTAGTCTATAAATAGACATAAGCAACTTGTCCACTTTGCTTCCGCTGCTCCTACTGACTACAACAACCCTCTGGCAGAGTCATATACATGTGCACTTCTAAAGCTAGTTTAGAACGATGCTATACTCATCCTCATGCCGGTTCTCATAGCCTAGAACAGTAGTAATGGCAAGTCTGGATAAACAAGAACCTCCCTGTCACCGTCTTTGAGGATACCGAAGTACCTCTCGTGCGCCTGAGGTTACCCACCATATCTGCGGAGTGGCTAATGGAATGTCAAACCCGATTGATTCTTTAGGTTCTATTAAATTTTCAGTAATCGTTTGTGGTTCTGGAATCACTTCCAGTTCTACCATACTCCCACTACTGTTTTCTTAAAAAGTCCATTTTACTAAAACTGTGGCGAGTCAAGAACAATATCACTATTGATCTTCCAGATGGTAGAAAATTAACCCTCGTCATAGCCCGGGATAACCCACAAACTGCCATTACAGAAACGTACCTTGAGTTATCCAGAGTCTAGTTTTAAGCATAAGCCGGACAACTCCATATACCTTAACATCGTTAAGATATGAACCATTCTATATACAATATAGAAACAGAGGCACTGATTTAATTGGAACCAGATTCAAATCATGCAGCTATCTCCACTGCATGTCAACTAAATGGAGAGAGGCTGATCTGTATTACTCAACTTAGGAGTGCATCCAGATATGAGTAACCTGAAAGAGAAGCAAGTTCTCAAAACCATTACTAATAACTGAATACCACACACAAGTATCTACATCTTTGATCACCTTGAAGAATACTGATACTTGCAACACGTGGTTCTCTACTTTATTCTTATACCTATAACTTCTCAAAACTTGGACCTTACATTTCTACGAAACACTTGTCTGACACTGGAGAAGTCACAAGTAAACAGAATATAGTACGAGGACCAACCCTTCTGACCTAATGGACACTGGACAACATACAATACTTTGTATAAGTCCCCTGAGTTGATTAACTCAAATCCTGTGCGTCGTAGGTTGAAAACTGTTCTATGGTTAAGAAGAATTACACTGCTGTTTAATGCTCCTTACCCAATCATCAAATGATTTAGGTAAATGTCATGGACATAATTTTAAAAAGTTATATCTCACTTTATAAAATAAACGTACAGATATATCAATTTGAAATTGGTGCATAACAACGGATATTCAAAACCAAATATTTGCCGTCAGGCAAAACCCCAGGTGATTTCCTTAAATATCACCAATTACAACGAATTCCGATATGATGAGGATATAATCACCTAATTCCCAATAACTTACTCTCTCTCATCATCTATAAAACCATACAGATGTGAGAATCAAACATGGTAAATACATACCCTGGAGTAAGGATCTAATTGGGAAATCGGTTTTCAATTAACAACGCATAGTGAAACTGAAACATGAAAATGTTTCGAAGGGGTAGCCGCATATTCCCAGTAATGCCTCTTCCATTATCCAGATTCATGACTGTAACCGTATATTTCCTTACCAACTCTTCAAATCCTTTTATTTGTCTTTATTCATTAGCTTCTGTACACCACCCTTAGGCTAAATGGTTTTCTTCCTTCCCTACCGTTCGGCACCAGCCTATGGTTTGGAAGAAGACTATCCAATAAGCGTAATAGGTGTACTCTCCTAATCCTAGGAGCCCTCGCAACCTGAGAGAAGGTAAAGATAAAAGACAGCCGAATAATCCTTATTCTATTTCTCCTGAACCAAAATCCATCCTCGAACTGGAACAAGTTCCTTCGAGTTCGTATGTAACTATACGATAGATTATCCAATAAATGTGGATCTTCGTAGTGACACGGGATGTTCTGGATAAATCCAAAGGTGAAGTAGGAGTGGCGATGAAATACGTGGTTTCGTCATGAATAATAGCGGTCACAATTTACTTTGCCCTCTTTCTAATCTCTTTATTTTGTCTTTACTTATTACCTTCTGTACACCACACTTAGGCTAATTTGTTTTCTTCCTTCCCCACCTTTCGGCACCTGCCTATGGTTTGGAAGAAGACTATCCAATAAGTGCAATAGGTGTACCCTCTCCTAATCCTAGGAGCCCTCAAAACCTGAGAGATAGTAAAAGGAAAAGACAGCTGAATAGTCCTATTCATTTTCTCTAGAACCAGAAACCATTCTCGAATCTGAAACAAGTTTCTTTGAGTTCGTATGTAACTATACGATGGTCATATCCAATAGATGTGGATCTTCGTAGTGATAAGGAATGTTCCGGAGAAAAAGCAAAGGGTAAAAGTAGGAGTGGCAATGAAGTATGCAACTCTGACAATCCAAAAGCCAATGTATTTTAAGAAGGTTCGGTTAACTTGGTTACTGAGTTATAGTCTAGGGTCGGGCCATGGTAGCTCCCAAAGAAAGAAAGAAAAGAAACACTCAGCGTGCACTCTAACCTAGATCAGAATGGTTAATCACTTTATCTAATCAGGATGTCTCCCACTGTATCCTCAAATTCTCCTCCAAACCTAAAAGAAGAATTAGTCGTGATCATCTAAAATCACCCGAGGAGTAAACCAACTCATCAGCAGGAATCGGGATCCAACTATCATCGTATGATAACTTGATGGAATCCACTCAAGTTATCACACTCCAAAAGGTATGCGCATGCTTGGCAAGTTTCTTGTAAGTTTGAAACTCTCGATGTGATTTCTACCCCATGCTCTTATGACCTTGACTAAGGACAACAAATCATAAGTCACATGTCAAGTTCTACCTGTCATTGTCCAGGTTAATTTGAACCACCCGTACTCGCCCTTGACTAAGGCCAACAAGGCTGTACGACTTTCCCAAACCAACGCATCGATCTATGCAATAGAAAGGTAACAAACAGCTACCATACACTATGCCTTGACGAAAGCCAACAAATATAGCATGAATACTAAGTGCTACCCGTCTAAAATGATGGAGGGCTACGAATGGTTTTTGGCGAAAAACCTTTAATGTAATGAACTTGATATCATTGAAGAAACCAGATAGCTTTTTACAAATATATAGTGGCGAAAACCTTTGCTAAAGAGGTCACTCCCGGTGAAGGGATCTCGGCTCTTTCCTCGTCGAATGAGGTGCAAGATATTCCCACTGAATATCTCGATGCAAAGCAAAAAGTAATCGACTATAATGAAGTTATTACCCTGACGCAAACTTCTGCCCAAGAGGTCACTCCCGGTGAAGGGATCTCGGCTCTTGCCTCGTCGAATGAGGTGCTGGATATTCATAACCGAATACCGTTGTGCAAAACAAAAGGAAACGTCCTTGTAATAACAGCTATTTGAAAATTGTTCTAACAACATCGAATAGGTCTGTTTTCCTTGCATTGATCTGAATCAACGCAGTCCCATCAATTAATCACACCAGAAAAGAACGAAAATATGATGTGCATATATGCCATCCGCATTCGCCATTGGGCCCCATCATCACCCGTTAAGTTACTTAACTAACAATAGAGCGGGGGCCGGACTAGCGCGGGTGTAAAACATATACAACATCTACTAGTATATATATAGCAATATATAATAATCGCTCCAGGAATGATAAATGCAACATCACAGATAAGCGATAAGCATCACAGAACAATACAGATAATCTGGTAGCCCCGGGTTTCCTTTGAGCCGCAACTGAAACCCGATGTTCCCGTGGTAGTGTGGATAGCCTGTGCAATGAAAACCTAGACCGCTACGAGCGCGGTAAGTTACCAGTCAAAACCAGAAGTGAGGCAGCCCCCTTCATCAAAGTGAATGGGCCACCCGGCACTTTACGGAATCTGGTAACTTGAGCACCCCTCCTTGGGTCAACCTGTACCCCCTACGAGTGCGGCGAATAGCCTGCCAATTCTAGAGTGAGACCCCCTCCATCTCAACGCCATGAGATGCGAACCCGTTACCCTTCAGAACCCGGCTATCCGTGCACTCCATCGTGGGGTAATCCTAGTACAGAAAAGAAAAATATGTACAACGGTGACATCGACCTCAACCCGGTCATGTCCCAAACAAATAATATACAAATAGGCAGTGACGGCAATCCGCATGTCGGACGCTCGTGCTGCGATATCAAATGTACAAATAAAACTAAACTATACTATCATTGCACCCAAGCTATCCACCACGACGATTCCGCAACATAGCACAACACAGAACATCAACGTGAATGTCACGTTCGCAAACCCGTCTAAAAGAACTATAGCAATTAGACAAGTTGTACTGCTCTAATGACATTCACGGTCGCAGATAGTAATGCATGTACTGTAAAACTTTAAACAGTGTTAGAAATATCAACTTCGAAAACACCCCGAATAGCCCCCAAACAACTAGATAAAACCATATCCAAATTGGGCTAAACAAGCAATACCATTGAACTAATATTCCAGAGACTAGACCACGCCTAAAATACGAAGTTCCTAGTCCTCTACAAAACCGGCCAGGCTGAAATTTCTGGCAATCTCGCCGGCCCAGTATTGGATTTTGGGGCTCGTGTTTGGTGTGTGTTCTAGTGGTTATATAGGTAGTCTTCTGCAGTTGCTTAAATAGTTTTAGAAGACTATATAAAATTCGACAGAGAATGGAATATCGTTGGTATTGTTTTGGAGTTGTTTCGGTTTCGATACTTTAACATTGTCTAAACCAACTAGTATGTGGTTAATGGGTTGGCTCTGATACCATGTTGGATTATGGCAGCACCCCGGCCATCAATCCGTGGCCAAATGCGGAACAAAAACTTTTTAGAAACCGGTGCTAACGGAACCCTAATTTACGCATCGTACCATTAACCCTATACTAGTACTACGAAAGGAGTTTAGAGAGATTATACCAATCGATCTGTGTCCTTCGGTCTTCAACCTCTGTCCCAAGCTTCTCGCGGCTTCCCCGATCAAGTTTGATCTCCGGTTTCCCCACATCGAAGAAGATCCACGTCGAGGGTTAGTAATACGGGCTCTCGCCTCAAAACCGAAGCAACTCGGGTATCTAGTTTGCTAGCCTAGATAGCCAAGATGAAGTAGAGAGTGTGTGTGAATACTTTTTCTCAATACACCCATGGATTCTCAACTCAAGAGACAAAAGGGTGGAGGTTGAAGAAGATGCCTAGGGGTGAAGAGTGTGAGCTCAAGAAAAAGCAAGTGAAGAAAAAATGAGTGTTGTGTGATCTTTTGTGAGCTTGCAACTAAAGAAAAAATCCCACACCAAAAAGGATCTGCCTCCTCACAAAATATCTCACAACTAAATATCCTAGCCATGACAAAATGAATCCATACATGACCCAATACCATGAGTCACTAAGTGCATGCACCATGAATCAATGCCCAAAGCCAAAACTCACACTCACACTTTCCACCTCATTAAACATTAACCTAAATGTTTAATCCATAAAAGAAATGGCAACTCTAAAGTAATCTTGTAACGGAATTACAAGAATACCCCTCATCCGTATATATATACCCGCATCCGTATTCCAACTGAATACGAATACAACGAGATGAAAGTAATTCAACAATATAATACAAGGATCCGGCTTAAACCAAAGCCCACTAGTATTATCCCCCGATCATGATCCGTGCGCAAGTGCACGTATATGATCGAACCCTGCCATAAAACCATATGGCCTCTACAACATTTCGCCCGAAGCAGGGAAACCCTCTGTGTAGGACTCTAAAGACTCGTCAATACGCTGGCAGTGGGTTTAACCACAAGCACGTCAGTGACACTAGCTGTACGTAACAGCTGCCCAGGTATTGAGCGAAAGGAAGGCCGACGAGCAAACTCATCCTGAAACCCTACTGAGCCCGACAGTGACAATATCCGTACAGTCCTGTCTATTCGTCTATGAGTATCGCATATCGAGTCTAGGGGGATGGATAAAGTCAGACCCCTAATAACTTGATATTCAGTGTCGGCATGAAACCTATCACCACCTGAGAAACTACCGATCCTAGATCAGTAATTCTCAACTACCTTGGCCAAGGATTTATGGTGATGACCACCCATGCACACCGCGAGATCAACCCCCAATACCGGGAGAGATGAATCCCCTGACAATCCGCTCACTGCCTCCATGTGGCTCGAGACTGTACCCAATTAAAACCTGTTTGCACGACTCCTTTGAGCCGTGGTAGGGTAGTAATCAAAGCACAGTAGGAACTCACACGAGACAAATGACGATCTCAGGTCGATAGACTAACCTGAACACATGTCATCAGAGAACTGCTATCTGACAATAGGTATAATACCAACTAGCATATTCCCGGCGAGTCCGTCCGGTGTACTCATAACCCAATAAGCACATGTATACATCTTAGGTGAACCCACTGACACCAATGGCTTGTGAGACCGGCCACTGCCCCTCGTCGGGGTCTCGATCCGTATACACTAGTCTACTCTTAGGGTATCGATGCCCAGTCTCGAAACTCCCACGACCAGGGACACTTTAAGGATATGCTTATAGACCACTCAGCTCTCACGTATATGATCGCCATCATACTGCTGGTAGTCAAGCAAGAATCCTATAGGCTCTATCAATATGTAATAGTGATCTGTAATGTCACTTGAAGCATGTACACGATGATAAAGACAAACCAGATAGCATACTATCATCTCGAGTAAGACTGTTCTACCGGTATAAGTCCTCCCTCAATCATTGCAATCACGTGCCTGCGATCCAATAATTGACTTGAGGGCATTATAGCCAACAGTTTTTAGTGTTTGTGGTGCTCAAATGATATCTGCTATAACTAGTGAATTCTGAAAAATATTCTAAGAGTTTTCTGAGATGGTGAGCATAACTAGAGACCACACCCCAAGCCCGTACCTATCTGAATTTCTTTTGGCTGTAGATTTAATGGTTTAGGCAACAATTTGTGGTTTGGGTTTTGAGTTGGGTCTGGGGTTTTTACAGTAGCTCCTAGACATCCCAAATTAGACTATTGTATACTTAATTTTGTCCCAGGTTACTTGTATGAAAATCTGGAACACTTATCCTATAAAAGTTTAATGTTTTATGTTTTAAAAACATAAGTTTTGATTTTCGTTTTTGCCGATGGTAGTTCGATATTGATAGCACGCGTTAAAATACGTAGATCGTATGTTCTAGTCTATATGCGTTAGAAGTGTAGTAACATTTGCGTTTCGATTCTAATTTATGTGTTTGGTTTAATGTATAGGATCGGTCGCAGAGACGTTCGACGCGGCGAAGAAGGGCAAGGCATTTGTGAGCTTCGTCTAGCACATATTGATATTAAGTGAGTAAGGGGACATTTACAAGTGGGAACTCGGGCGGATAGTGTATACCACCCCGACTACCAAAAGCTTTATAAAACTCCGTATCGGTTTTTAAATACTATTAGCGATACGTAACTGCATTTCTATGTCATATACATTACATTGAGTACCATACCATCCTTAGTGTATAATCATACTTACTAGAATAGATATATTGGATAGAACATAAGCACAATACTAATGATTCCATGTTGCACAGTTCACAGACTCGCATGCTATACTACATATCATTAGTACTGCCATGACACGTAGAATTGTTATGTTTAACTGTATTACCATGTTTCATGATAGTATTAGTTTCTATTTACCATATTCTATTATTCGAATGCTATAGTCCATTTAATTACATGTTATAGTTGCCAAATATTGCATGAATGAATCATTCTTTGTTAATATCATAGCTTTGATAAAGAAATCGCGGGTATCTTTTATAAAACGGATTTTGTTTTCAAATGTGTGGTTTTCTCGTGATATGATGATTTGGCATCCACCATGAGTTTTGGTTTTCATGATGAGATATCCGAATCGAGGGAGGGGTTAACCAATTACAGATACATGGTAGACCCGGTACGACTCCGAGGGGAAGGAAGACCGTAGGGAGGTACGGGGAGCCTGGCGAGGATGATCGATACTGGAGGTGACATTGGAGTGTGGCGGATATCCGGAGGCTTCCAACCATTGCTGAGTTGATTTCATGAGAAGACCAATCGGTTAGACGGTGCCTACGATATCTAGATTTCTAATGTCGATGATGGACACGAGTTTAATGAGAATTTTGAGGATGATTGATATTCTTCTTATATGACTTTATTTATATCGCACTTTCATTCATTACTATGCATATCATATCATATCTTGTGATGTATACTTCTATTCACTGAGTTGGCAACTCACCCCCGTTGTGCCTTAGCTTCTTGCAGGACGGACCGCATAGACACTTAGCGGTGTCGCGGACACATACCTTGGGGTTCATCGCATATTTTGCCTAGGTGGATTACATGCATAGTAACCGCCTCTTTTTCATATGCTGTACCTTGTATCTAGTGTCACTCCATCAGACCACCTATATTTTTTTACTTAGATCGAGTTGTGACTTTATGTATAATCTTTTGGGTCGAACTCGGATCGAGTCGACTAGTTAGCTTTACTTACGCAGTTTATTTATATATTTGTTTGTGATCCTTCGCCTTCGAGCGTCGTATATAACTGCGTGGTTGTGATTCCACCGATTGGCGTTGAGATAGCTTCCAAGTGGGAATGCCGTTATATTATATGTTTATGTACCTGTTTTTATCAAAAATTATAAAGGTGGTGCTGCCGAAATTTCAAATAACGAAAACATTTTCAACCCTATTTCAAAACACTTGACATATGCTTTTAGCAGCAGTATCATATAGTAACTATAATCGGCTAGGAAAGTCACCATTTAAGAATCATTGTTAAACAGAGTCCATGATAATATGCGTCGAGACCTGCTACTATGCTTGCGGATTTAAGGACTTTGGAGATCCGCACGACATGATCCTGGTTTATGGACATAGTGGTCCACTCTAGTTTTAAGGACTTTCCGGTCCATCGTTGCCCGTGGATAGTGTATGGCAAGCTAGTTTACTCGCCATAGGACTGCAAAGGAGAATTATCGACTTCAATGTCACAATTTGTTGGCTTCTATGCCACGATGGTTGGCCATGGATTGTATATGAAAGGTCATTTTATATCAACCTGCCATAGGGCGATATCAGTTTAGGGTCATCTTGGACCAGACGGTAGTTTAAGGTTGCCCCAGACCAGATAGTAGTTTAAGGTCATCTCGGACCAAGCAGTAGTTTGGAGTCATTTCAGACGTAGTATTAGTTTAAAGTCATTACGGACCACAGTAGCTTAAAGTCGTCTCGAGCCGCAGTAGTTTAAGGTCGTCTCGGGTCACGATAGTTTAAGGTCGTCTCGGACCATACAGTAGTTTAAGGTCATCTCGGACCACGGTTATATTGGTTCATCAAGCATGATATTTTTTCAGAAATCGACCGTTGATGGGAAGCATTGGCCTTGCACTACTCATGTCGATCAATTGGTAAGCTCCACCTCAGAAGACTTTTTCAATAACATATGGGCCTTCATAATTAGGCCCAAATTTCCTGCGTTTGACACGGTTCGAGATGATAGGTCGGCATAAGACAAGCACTTACTCATTCTTTTGGAACGAACGTTGTCGCGCCATTTTAGCATAGGCTCGTGACATCAGTCCCTTATAGACTTCCATATTTTGTTATGCCATCAGGAAGATCTCGTCTAAAGTATCCAGCTCGTTGAGGTGGAGTTAAGCATTCTATTCAGAAGTTAGCCCGTGTTGAATAGGAATACGGAGCGAAGGAACTTCAATCTCCACCAGTAATACGGCTTCGGTTCCGAATACCAGCAAATAAGGGGTTGCCTTGGTGGCCGTCCTATATATGGTGCGATATGCTCATAAGGCTTCTAGTAGTCTCTCGTGCTGGTCACTTTTATTTTTAGAGACCATTTTCTTTTAGCAGTTTGATGAGAGGTTTGTTGAATGCCTCGGCTAAACCATTAGCGCGTGGATTGTAGATAAACGAATATCTCCAATCTATTTTGTGTTGGTTAGAGAAGCGGCTGATTTTGAAGCTTTTGTATGCCAGTCCGTTATTAGAAATAGTATATCATGGAACACCAAGCGTAAGATATTTTATGTCTTCACTTCCTTAAATGCTATACCTTCGGCCCACTTGGAAAAATAGTTGGTGGTAGCCAGGATAAACCTGTGACCCCCAGATGATGGTGTGTCAATAGGCCCGACGATATCGGTTGCCCACATCTCAAAAGGCCATGATACTACAGTTGGATGTAGAGAGTTTGGGTGTTGATGAATGAAGTCACCATGTATTTGACATGCGTGACATCTTTTTGCGTAGTCCATGCAGTCTTTTATCATAGTGGGCCAGTAATAGCTCATTCTTTTTATTTTAAGTTTTATCTTGGGTCCATCCTGGTGTGCACCACAAAGACCGTCATGGACTTCGCTTACAACCAATTTGGATTCTTTAAGATCAAGACATCTTAGCCATAATTGGTCAAAGGATCTTCGATATAGAGTGTCACTGACGTATGCGTACGACAATGCTCTTTTCAAGAGTTGTCATCTTTGCGACTTGTCCTCAAGGAGCTCCTTGTATTTGAAGTAGTCGACGAATATCTGGTGCCAATCTTCCTCTTGTGTGGCTCCCATCACTGACGAGTCGGGTATGTCTTCGGTTGATATTTCAGGGAATTCAAACGGTGCTATTATCTTCCGATTTTGGACCATTATTATTATTTCGTCGTTACTTTCATCAGCTAGCTCTTTTGCCAATTTTGCAAGAACATCAGCTTTTCTATTCTCTATTCGAGGAATGCTTTCTAACGTGAACATAGGGATTTTCTTCAATTGTTCTTGAACCTTCTTTTCATATTTGGCGAGTTCAGATTTGTATATGTTGTATTCGTCGTTGACTTGGTTGATGAATCTCCGTAGATACAGACATTCTGTATCTTCATGTTTATGGCCATCTCAAGACTGGTAAGAAGCGCTTCATATTATACTTCATTGTTGGTTCTCAAGTCAGACAGAGCCACGGAATAGCGCAGGATCCCTCCTTCTTGAGTGAAGAAAATTAGACCGATCCCTGCTTGGACTTTGGGCAAGCCATTGTTGTCGATCCTTATAGAAAATGCTCCATCGAAGTACATTTCCCAGCAATCTACTTCTTTGTTGTTGTCTTATTTGGTAGAGATTATGCCCAGGAAATGTTCGTTGGAGAGCTCGCAATTGAGTGGAGAGTCTTCTGCAATTGGATGTGCTGCCAAAAAATCAGCTATCGCTTGTCCTTTGATTGCCTTTGAGGTATGTACGTGATTTCAAATTCCATTAAAATCAATGCCTATTTAGCCAGTGATCCAGTTAGGACGGCTCTCGTCATCAAGTACTCGAGGGGGTCTATTCTGGAAATCAATTGAATTTTATGTGATGTTGCATAGTGTCGAAATTTCGTTACAGCGAACACTAATGAGAGGCAGTGCTTCTCAATAGGGTAGTAATTATTTTCTGCTCCTATTAACACCCGGCTTAGGTAATATAAGGAATTTTCCTTATTTTCATCATTATTTTGAGCAAGTAATGCCCCTAGGGAACTTTCCAATGCCATCGTATAGAAGATCAATGGGCGTCCTGGGATTGGAGCAGCTAAAACAGGAGGCTTGAGCAAGTATTGCTTGATATCCTCGAATGCCCTTTGACATTCGTCTTCCCAATTGAACGGGGCATCTTTCATCGGCAATCGACTGAAGGTTTTATAAGTCGATGTCGCACACTCCACAGGGTTTGTAGAGAGGCGGAATTAACAAAAAAACAATTTTATAGCAAGCCACATCGATTAAACTTCCTAGATCTACCATAAGCCCTAACTAGTAAAACTCACAAAGGTTCTAATCTACTATGATAGTGATTTATACCTTTATGATTCAAGTCATTCGGGTCTTCTTGTCCTCTTCTTGAGCTCCTCTTTCGTCGGGATCAAGCTTGGTCTTCGGCTTCCTTGAGTCGAAGACGATCCACCTGAGAGTCTATATGGTTCAAGCTCTAACCTTAAGAATGAGATAACTAAAGTACCTAGTTTGCTAATCTAGGTAGCCTAGAAGATATAGAGTGTTAATTAGACTAATTTATCTCAATAACCCTAGGTTTCTCAACACATGAGAGTGTTAGGGTTTAAGGAAGAAGAAGAGAGCAAAGGAGGAGAGAGAATGTCAAGTGTAGAATGAATTGAAGAATTGCTAAGTTCAAAACTATCAAGCATTTTATTATCAATAAAATATAGTAGCCATGCTTGAATAGTAATGACAAATGAATAAAGAAAAGAAATAGCCATGTTTCATACCATGCTTTGAAAAACCCCATCCCTCCACCTCATTATCTATTTTCAATAAATAGATATAGCATAAATGAGGTGTCTTCTTCTAGAAGTACTCCTGTGAAAATACAAGAATGCCCTCACCGTATATGCATGCCCGTATTCGTACTACAAAAATACGAATACAAAGAGATAAAAATAATCCAATAATATGATAATAGAATACGGATTAATCCTAAGCCCGCTAGTATTATCCGTCCGAACAAAATCCGTGTAGCTAGTACACGTATATGATCGGAACCCTGCACGTAAAACCATTCGGCCTCTACATCGTTTCGCCTGAACCAGGGAAACCCTCTGTGTGGGACTCTAAAGACTCAACAGTACGCTGGTAGTAGGTTTAACCACAAGCCCGTCAGTGGCACTAGCTGTACGTAACGGCTACCTAGGTACTTATCGAAAAGAAGGCCGATGAGAAAACTCATCCAAACTCTTACTGAGCCTATCTATGACAATCTCCGTACATTCTGGTCTGTTCGTCTGAGAGTATCACATGCCAGATTTAGGGGTAGAAAATGTCAGACCCCTAATAACCTGATAAGTCATGCCGATGTGGCTCAAGACCATCCGAGAATCTACTGATTTAACTATCAGTAATTCTCAATCTGCCCTGGTCAGGGACTTATGGTGTTGGTCAACTGAACACAGCGCGATATCAACTCTCTATACCGGGAGAGAAGAATCCCCAACAATCGCTCACTGCTTCCTTGTAGCTCGGGACTGTACCCAACCAAAACATATTTGCACGACTCAGTAGAGCCATGGTAAGGTAGTAATCAAATCACAGTGGGAACTCACATGAGACAAATGACAACTTCAGGTCGACAGACTATCGGTACTCATGTCACCAGGGAACTGCTAACTGACGATAGGTATAATACCATCTAACTAGTTCTTGGCGAGTCCATCCGGTGTACTCACCCCCAGTGAGCACCTATATACAATCTTAGGAGCAACACACCAATAGCTGTGGGACCAACCATTGCCTCTCGTCGGGGTCTAGAAATGTATACACTAGTCTACTCTGGAGTATTGATGCCCAGTCTCGATACTCTCACAACTAGGGACATTTAAGGATGTGCTTATCGACTACCCAGCTCCCACAAGTATGATTTCCATCACAACGCTGGTAGTCAAGCAATGTTCCTGAGGGGTTTATCAACATGTATAAGCGATATGAAATAACAAGTAAAACATATACACATGTTAAGATAAAGGCAAACCAAATAGCATACTATCATATCGATCAAGATTGTCCTGTACATACATATCCCTAGCATCCTATACAATGAAGGCCTCCGGGGAATACATATCTAACATGTTTGGCATTTTCCCGATAGGTTAGCGATGAACCGCCTAATGTAGGTGAGTCTGCCTTGCAGTGTTCTCGGTTGTGTTAAACTTTTGGGCGGCGGCATTTTGAGAATGGCTTGAATCTTTGACAGATCAATCTTGATGCCGCGGTGTCGGATGACAAACCCTAAGAACTTCCCAGAGGATACACCGAATGCACACTTCAGAGGGTTCATCTTTAAATTGTATTCATGAAGACGTTCGAATATAATCCGCAAATGACTCCAGTAATCTTTGTGGGTCATACTTTTTATCACCAGATCATCTACATAGCACTCGAAGATCATATGGATTAGATCGTAGAATATTTTGGTCATTGCCCTTTGGTAGGTAGCACCGGCATTTCTTCAAACCAAATGGCATAACTTTATAGTAGTATATGCTAATGGGAGTTCTAAAGGCCGTATTCTTTTTGTCCTTAGGAGACATCTTGATTTTGTTGTATCCAGAAGATTCATCCATGAAGGAGAATACTTTATGACTGGACGTATTATCAATCATCAGCTCTGTAATGGGTTGAGGAAAATCATCTTAAGGGCATACTTTATTCAGATCCTTGAAGTCGATATAGACTTTGATTTGTCTGTTCTTCTTCTTTACTGGGACGACACTTGATATCCATTCGGTGTATTGATCTTCATGGATGAATCCGGCGTTGATCAATTTCTTGGTTTTAGCCATAACCTGTTCTTCAAGTTTTAGCCCCGTTCTCCATGGAATTTGCTTCACGGGTTTGATTTCTAGAGATATAGCCAACTTATAGACATCTATCTCTGAGTCAAGACCAGGTATTTCGATTTAGTTCCACTCGAAATAGTCACGGTACGCCATTAGCAAAGCTTTGAGACCTTCGACATGACTTTCAGATAACAAAGCACTGACGAACGTAGACCTTTTGTCTTCATCAATCCCGAGATTAAATTCTCGAAGTTCATCAACAATGGTATCTACCCCGTCTTCGAGTGTTTTCGGAGCTTGAGGCAGATTATCCAAGTTCGTTTTGGGCGCAACTTTATCTTTGTTGGTCTCACAACAGTCACCCGACCAGGGGGGATTTAGGGGTGACGGAAGTTTTTTGTTCCCGTGGATTGTATACAGAGTGCCTAAAGCATCGAGCCCATAGGGCAGGATAACATAACTTGATTGGGATATGGAATGTTTGTGCTCGTAGATTATATACGATGTGTTTGAAGCGTCAGGCCCGTAGGGAAAGTTTATTGCTACAAGTGTTTTTGGTTGGGGTGGCATGTTGGAAAGGCAGATATATTTCCATCCTTTCGTACACTTATTTCCTACAAGTCGTGGGGATCTTGCAAGGAGTTTTATCCTTACAAGTCGTGAGGATCTTGTGAGGTGGTTTTGTAGGTAGATCTTGGGCACTCTATTAGGATTTTAGAACAATGAAAAATTAAGGTTTTCAAAAATTGAGTGAGCTCAAGACTACAAACTATAGAATCTATGCTAAAGAATCAAACTTGCAACTAAATACATAGGAGTTTTCATACAAAGTAGAAAGCAATTCCACCTTTTTAGCATCTTCATATGCTCCAATTTGTGTTGGGCTCTAACTAGACTCCTAGGATGATTGAACAAGTTTGGTGAAGACTTCCCTTTGTCTTAGATGATCACCTTAAGGAAAACCTTTCCTGGATCCATTTCCACCTCAAAGCTCCAAGAAAAAATGTGAAGAAACTAACACTACAAGTTTGTTGGTCAAGTAGTGTTAAGGATGTAGCAAGTCACTAACTATTTTTATCTCACCATACATTTTCTTTTTCTTATTATCTTTTTTAATTTCGAGGAAAAAGAAGAGGAATGCTTGAAGGAGATGAAAAGAAAAAATATGAATGAATTTCTTAACCATTTATAAAATAGTTGCTCTCTTTTAACATCACACAAAGAAATGCTACCCATAGGATTTCATCTCATCTCCAAGTGGCATCCCTCTTCTCTCCCCTCCACATGTCACTCTAAAGAGAGTGGGTATGCATGTGCTAAACCATGGCACAACTTAACTAAAAGAGAAATTAAAAAGAAAAGGAAAAAACATGATATTGTGTGTGTGTATAACATAATATATATATATGCATTTTTCCATATGTATTAAAATACATAAATGTGATATAAATAAATAGTGACAAAATACTAGCAAATATATATATCCAATACATGTATTATCATATTAAATCAGCACTTGATTTAATATCCGTCTTTCCAAAAGACCGGCTAGTATATCATAAATTTTGATTACTGCCAGTGCACTAAATACACTAGTGTTAATCGAACCCCGGTATGTATCCAATACGTATATCTACATCATATCGCTAGAGTCGGAAAAACTTCTATGTGGGACTCTAAATACTCGACAATACACTGGCAGTGGTTTAACCACAAGAACGTCAGTGGCACTTGCTGTATGTAACGGCTACCCAGGTATTGAACGAAAGGAAGGTCGACAAGCAAGCTCGTCCAAACCCTTACTGAGCCTATAAGCAATAATTTCCGTACAGTCCGATCTGTTCGTCAAAGAGTATTGCATACCAGATCTAGGGGTGAAAAACGTCAGACCCCTAATAACCTGATAAGTCGTGTCAGTGTCAAGCTCATCACCTACCGAGAAACTACTGATTTTGTAATCCATAAATCCCATCCACTCTGGCCAGAGATTTATGGTGATTGCCAACCGAACACAGCGTGACATCTACCCCCAATACCGGGAAGGACGAATCCCCAACAATCCGCTCACTGCCTCATTGTGGCTCGGGACTGTACCCAACTAAAACCTGTTTGCACGACTCAGTAGAGCCGTGGTAAGGTAGTAATCAAAGCACGGTGGGAACTCACATGAGACAAATGACGATCTCAAGTCGAAAGACTAACATGTACTCATGTCACCAGAGAACTGCTACCTGACAATAGGTATAATACCATCTACATGTTCCTGACGAGTCCGTCCAGTGTAACACATAACCAAATGAGCGCCTGTATATAATCTTTAGTGACTAACGAAGACCAATGGCTGTGAGACCGGCCATCGCCCCTCGTCGGGGGTCAAGAAACGTATATACCATTCTACTCTGGAATATTGATGCCCAGTCTCAATACTCCCACGACTATGGACATTTAAGAATTTGCTTATGGACTACCTAAGCCTCACATATATGATTGTCATCATAACCCTAGTAGTCAAGCAAGAATCCTATAGGCTCTATCAACATGTAATATTTATATGCAATACCACATAATACATGTACATGATATAAAGACAAACCAGATAGTATACTATCATCTCGAGTAAGACCGTTCTACCCGTATAGGACCTCCCTCAATTATCATAATCGCCTTCCTGCAATTACAATATTTGCCTTGAGACCATTATAGCCAACAAGTTTATCCTAACGAGTCGTGAGGATCTCTTAGGAGGGTGATGAGGCGTACTTAATAGCGGACAGATTTTTGTTTCCCCAAGTACTTATTCCCAGCAGGTCGTGAGGATCCTGCAGGGTATTTTCTCCTAATGAGTCATGAGGATCTCGTAGGGTTGATTGAATCTCGACAGGTCATGAGGACTTCATGAGATGATGGCTGTGATGGTACGGGTGTAGTGGGAACTAAACTGTATGAGGGTTCCGATGGTTTATGTCCATGGATTGTATACAGTGCACTCGAGGCATCAGGCCCGTAGGGCAGGTGCAACATTGGAGGGTTTGGTTTGGGATAGCATAACCACCATTATATGAATGTGGTTGGGATGCTATCGGGTGTAGCCCATTGATAGTATACGACACGCTTTGTGCGTTTGTGCCATAGGGCGGATGCAGATTATCATTCATGTCTTCGGTGACTGGATTTGCAGCTTCGTGAATCACGTAGAAGGTGCGACCCGCTTGACGCTTTTTGCTGGGCTTCTTCTTTGCGACATAACTAAATCCTTTCTTGGCGGTTTTCCTATCTTGGTTGATAGGTTAAGCCTTGGACGGCTCCCAGATATTTTTTTAGAATTGTCTTTGTGCCACAAATTGCTCGAACAAAAAGCCCCGAGCTTTCAGCAAGCTTCTTAACTTTTCTGAGAAGTACTTAGGCATTCTGATGGGATGCATCTTTTCGACATTTGGATTTACCCCTTGCCATGCATCTGGTAGGGCTTGGTTGTCATCTGACTTGTGGAACAGAATCCCTTTGTCGCCTGATTTTCTTGGTGGGATATAAAAGGTAGTTAGCTCTTCGATTGCATGAGTCTCGAGTGTATCAAGCTCTTTGAAGTGTTTGTGAGGAATCCTAGTGATGTGCAAGGCTTCTTCTGACTTGTCGCCTGAATCATTACTTTTGGATTCATGCTTTAGGTTCGAGGTGCATTTTTCCTTAAACTCGATGCATAGTTCATCTTCTTCATTCTCGGTATCGCTTCCCAAGTGAGGTACTCGGGTGCGAGGTATGACTACGGGCTCTTCATCTTCTGTGTCGCTTTCTAGGTGGGGCACTCGGACATGGGCAGTGACCACCGGTTGTTCTGTTTCAATTGGGACTTTCACAGATTCAGCTTTTACCCTCGGCTTTTTGGGCTTTTCTTAGAAGTATCTAGTGTCTTCATAACGCACCTTGTGCACGTTAAAGGGGTGAATGTCTCCTTTGATGCATTGCTCTTCGTCATCTTTGATATATTTCATACACTAATGCAAGGTTGACAGTACTACATTATATTCATGTAGCCAGAGTCTTCCCATTAGCGCTTTATAGGATGCATCGATGTTCCGCAAATAGAATTTTGCTTCAGTCTCTAGCTTGTCGAACCAAGCGGCGGTATGATTAACCCCAACGTTTTGGAGTTTCGGGAGTCGAATCCGGAGACAGTGATCTTTTCCCTGGACAAATGCCTGACATCTAAGGCTAAAGACATCAAGGTTTTTATTGTCATCAAATTCACTGAAGATCCGGAGTCAATAAGGATCCTTTTAACCTTCACATCTTCGCAAATTCCCGTCACATATAGGGGTATATTGTGTTCGGGTGTGCATAGCAGAAGATCTTCTTCCCTAAAGCTCATGTTAGCTACATTTGCTTCATGCAAGCCTTTTTTCATATTTGTTTCTGCGAAATGAGCCTGAAAATGCTCAAGATTTTGCAGGGCCGTGATCATCGTCTTTCTCAAGTCCTTTAACATGACCAGTGCTTTATAAATGCTTATGAGCGCCGACAGCTTCTTCAGATGTGACAACACATTGTAATCGATCATCAGTTTCTTAGGGGCCGGATTTGAAACAAGTTCGGGTACAAACCCTTCTTCTATTTCGATGTCTTGATCGACGGGTTGTTTCCCTTTATTGGCTTGCTTGTCTTTACTTTTGGAGCTATAGTTGGGAGGGGGAGCTGCTTGCTGTTCAGTTGAAAATATTACACTTTGGTATAAGTATTTTCCTTAAATTTCTTAAATAATAAAAGGTGTTTATTATAAATATTAAACATATTTGGATTTATCTGCAAAATACTATTTACCATATGTTTATATATTATAATTAATATTATGAAGGAAGATATAGGCATTTTATATTTATATAATATTTTGGTAATTGAAAATATGCATATCATATCAAATATTCTAATCACAATTCTTAAAAGATATAATATCATACAAATGGTTAGAATAATATTTCAAAATATATGCATAATATTTTAGTAATTAAAAGTTGCATAGCATATCAAATATTCTTAATCATGTTTCTTAAAGATTTATTACCATATAAAGTGCATAGCATATTAAATATTCTTAATCAAGTTTCTTAAACATTTATTACCATATATAGTGATTAAGATACTTTCTCTAATTTAATAAATAATACTAATATTATTCATAGAGATATTGTGCAAGATTTAGCTCAGGTCAAGAGATCAAGATGTTCAAAATGTCAGGATAAAAAATCTGCCAAAATCATAAAATCAATACTGACAGGGACTCAGAATCCATATATGGAAAGTCACCATATTAGGAAGTCACCATATATGGTAACTAGTTTTTCTTCTTTGAGAGCTATATAAAGGACCAAGGGCTAAAGTTAGAAGGCATCAAACCGAAGAGATCACGAAGTCCAAAATAGCTCACGCATCCAGACTGATCATCAACTGTTCATCCACCTCCTTCGGAAGAGTTCGAGAAGCAAACCAAGTTTTTGTAATCATTTTCTAAGGAATAAAATATAGATTGTTCAAGTTGATTAATAAAGATAGTTGTTTTATTTAATTCTTTTGCATTTTACATTATATTTTCCCTCTCTGTCTTTTCATCTTCTTTTCCCAACATGCGCGAGTAATTCTCCGCTTGTTAGGGTTCATAGGATTAGGGTAGATTAATGGATGATGAAGATCCTTAAACTCTTTTTACGTCCTATAAAGTTTATAAACTTTACTAAAAGAATCATTAACATCTTAATCGGGCGCGCTACCAATTTACTGTTAGTCTCGACCGCGATTAGAGATTAGATTAATGATTGTTTTGGTAAAGGCTAGATATGAACGGAGTTCCATGTCGAGATAAGGGTTAAGAGTGGGAACCCTTTTCCCTCCAGAAACCCTAATCTACATGCATCTCTGTCATTCTAGTTTTAAATCTATTAAACGATAAAAAGAGTAATCTTTAATTAACCATCCATAACTACTAAATCCTAATGAACCCTACAAGCCCCCTTTTAATATTGAACTTACATCCATAATTAATCTAGATCTATATTTCGCATCCGTATTTAACGTAGATCTCGAACCTACAACCATTCTTATTTCTTCCTCCTTTCTTTCTCAACACGCCTAAAGTAAGAATAAAATATTCCACGTTTCCCTGCGGACGACCCGTACTCATCTCAACTAACTACAAGTGACACCGTTATTGATTGCGGTTATTCTACAAAAACTTTTTCACATAAATCAAATGGCGCCGTTGCCGGGGATACGTGCGTAATTTTTTTTCTTACTATTCGTGTTGAATTCTTATTCGATCTATATCATAAAAATAAACAAAACTGCAAATTGTATATTTAACGATTATTGTGTGAATTTTGCGAGGGAATCTGGAGTCACAAATTTGAGGAAAAAGAGATTCAGGGACATTCATCAAGAGCCAGAGGAGGAAATGAGGCCACGTAGCAAAAATTTTCATCAGATCTTCCTAGTCGGCGGCGGAACCGCGGCATAAAAAGCCTATTGGCGGCGGAACCGCGGCTCATTAAGAGATTTAGGGTTTCCAATTTCTCTGGTATCTTCTTTACATCTTTCTCTCTTCTCTGAAATCCAATAAAATATTTTTTCTGCAGGATTCTTTGCAAAATATCGCCGCTCAAAAATCTTTTTGCAAAACTTTTGTTATTGGTTTGTTGTTGCATATTTTAATACGGACTTTAAGGGGCTTGACCATAATTCAGATTAGGTGGGGATTTCATCACCCTTCCTAGGCCCCACAAATCACAAAACGAGCATCCGCATCAACCCTACATTAATTAAAAAAATATCTAGACAAGACTCTAAAGACTGTCGCGCTCAATAAGGACAAAGGAAGGTCGTGGGTAATCTATCACTTATCCGCATTACTTTTGTGGTGTCTAGGCAAGTGGTTACTTAATTAGGCCCACTACTTACGTAGTGGAGAACCTCCCACTTACCTGGCACTTACCTGGCCACAAGAGTAGTAAAGAGGTGGTAGAGGATTGATCCCGCGGCTTGTCCTTTGGAAGTCTAGGAGCGGTCTAGAGACTTGACCTAGGTAACCTTAGTTCTAGGGTTGTTTGTGCATTTCTGTGTGATTTGTCTAAGTCCGACACACTTTTCAAAACAAACCAAAATTTTAAATCACACACGCTGCCACTTGCGCTAAACCCGCTTAGTGCATGCTCGGCTGGACACGGGATTCTAGTGCCCGTCTTGTTCGCGTTCCTGCTATCGACTCCGAAATCGGTGCTTCTTCATCTTCTTTTCCCCCACCACCCACCACAACCGCGATGGAAGGATATCCATCAAACTTTAACACCACTTTTCCACCGCCCGCAGGTGCGCAGAATCCTTCACGCATTTCTCTCCAGGAGAGATGCTACCCTACACGTAGGCCCCTTCACACTTGTCTTTCCATTCCACCAGCCAATGGGGATAATTTCGAAATTAAACCTCATTTCATCAAAATTTTACCCAAATTTCACGGGCTCGAGTCTGAAGACGCATACGTTTTTATCACCAAATTCGAAAACGTATGTGCTTTGATGGGTACTTCACAGCTTTCTATGGATGCTATGCATTTATGTATTCTCCCGTTCACTTTGTGCGATTTAGCCGAGAAGTGGTTTTATAACATACCCGCACATTCTATTTCAACATGCGACGAATTCGTTATAGCATTCCTGAAGAAATTTTATCCCAATCATAAGACCGTCCGTGTTCGGAGCGAAATTTTCCAATTTACCCAACTTCCTAATGAACCATTTTGGAAATGCTTTGAACGGTTCAAGAATCTTCATTTACAATGTCCTCATCACGGAATCCCTAGATGGGATCTGTGCCGAATTATCTCTGAGGGTATTGATCTCACGACAAAACAGATGCTTGAAACCATGTGTCAATGTCAATTCCTGTCTAAAAATGATGGTGAAGATTGGAAATACCTAAAAGATCTTGCTCAAAACACTTTACAATGGGAAAGTGTTAGTCAACCATTGTCTAGGGAAGGTATCAATCAGCTCGATGTTTCCGTCACAATGAAAGCCGAAATGGCTGCAATACGAAGGAAACTCGACGCTATAGAAAACAGAATTTCTTCAGCCTCCCTAACCCAATACACACTTCCCAAAACCGTGTGTGGTTGTTGTTCCAACCCATCACATTTGACGGAAGAATGTCCTTTGAATGTACCGTTTCAAGGTCAAGAGCACACTAATGCTGCTTTTCAGCAGCAAAGACCTGGAAACGATCCTTCTCTTCCACTTATAGTCAAGGTTGGAGGAATCACCCTAATGTTGATTGGAACCAACACCAAACTCAAAATACGGTTCCAAACCCAAATGACTTCCAAAGGGTCCCTCTACAGCAACAGCAACCACCACAACTGAGTCAGCACCCCTTTCAACCACAACCTTTACAAAACCCGGCCAACAACTTTGATCCTTCTTCTGCCGGTACCGATAAACCCGCTGCACTCGATATGTTCATTGCACAGTCCATGCGAACAAATGACATTTTAACGTCTTCTATCCATACGTTAGTGCAAAACATTGTCTCCCACGGTGAGAGTATCAAATTGATAAAAGCACAAATTGCACAACTGACTGCAGCAATGAGTGCTAGAGAGAAAGGGAATCATCCAGCTCAACCCCTACCTGATCTTGGGTGCTCACGGTATAATGTGAATGCACTTACCATGTTGAGATTTGGAAAAGTGCTGGATAACCATGTGGGTGAACAGATTGAAACTGATATTGAGGAACAAATTGAACCCCCGGCTTCCACTTCCACTTCCACTTCCACTTCCACGTCTTACCCTATTTCGTCTAGTTTACCTTCTTCTTCCGAGCCTATTCTCCGTTTTCCCCAAGGCTCGAACCCTCTACCCACTTCATCCTTTCCACCCCCATGAACTTCTCCACATACGTTGGACCCAACACTTATTGATAAAGCTCCATTTCCAGATAGATTGAGGTCCAACAAATCGAATGCACAAATGGAGAAGGTTGTGGAAATGTTTAAGCAAGTTAACGTAAATATTTCTCTCCTAGATACTATACAACAAGTTCCAGCTTATGCGAAAATACTTAAGAACTTGTGCACTAGGAAGAGAAAAACTCAAGTGCCGAAAAAAGTTTTCATGTCGAGTAATGAAAGCACAACTTTTACACAACAATTACCCAAGAAACGTAAGGACCCTGGCTATCCTACAATCTCTATTTCTATTGGGGGTAAAAATATCAATCGAGCTTTACTCGATTTAGGTGCTAGTGTTAACTTACTTCCTTATTCTGTGTATGAGCAATTGGGTATCGGAGAATTAAAACCATCGCAATGCACTTTACAGATAGCTGATCGATCTATCACCAAACCAAGGGGTATGTTAAAGGATGTGTTAATAAAAGTCGGGGAATTTATCTTCCTTGTGGATATTATTGTTCTAGATACACAACCTGTAGCAAACCCACGGAACCAAATTCCGGTGATTCTGGGTCGACCTTTTCTTGCGACTTCCAACGCTGTAATCAATTGTCGAAACGGTTCTATGACCCTATCCTTCGGGAATAGGTCAATTGAGCTGAACATTTACAAGTTGGGAAGTGTACCCTCCGAACCTACTACTTAGGTCTGTTCTGTCGAATTAATGGATGTCGACAGCAGCGAATTTGACGATCCTCATGATACTGATCTAGACTCTTTTCATGTGTTGTTGTTTGACCCAATTATGTATCATACACATACGGACTCTTCCAACGAGTTGTCCGGGTCAACAACTAACACTGATTATGAACCGTTCTTCGAGTCTGAAGATCACCCCGCACTTTGTGATGACATTATTCTCCGGGGTATAGATGAGAGTTTTGAGGAAATTTTCGCTGAAGAACTCGCATTTTTGAAAGACACGGGTGTTGAGATGAATCCACCTCAATACAACGAAATTGAACCTCCACCCCTTCTTCTGGACTATAAAGAGAATGCAAGTAATCCATCACAATCACTGTGTCGTCTCTCCAAAACGAGACGTAAACACATTCTATCCCACTACTTACCTTTTCCCCACTTCTTCTTGGCTCTTTTCAACATGTTCTTTCACCAACTGGAGCATTACATTGATAAAATTTTCGAATGGTTGGTGTTGACCTTCGGTCTTTGCAAAGCTTGGCATCGACCACTAATCTTGACCCCCTCTTGTGATTTTCAAAGATTAATATTGTTTAACTCAAGTTTGGGGGGAGGTATAATCTGGCTCTTGAAAGAAAAAAAATTTACTCAAAATGGTGATCCAAAGAATAAGTTTGGGGGAGGATTTTCACTTTAATATATTTTGTCCCCGTTAATAAATTTCCTCCCAGGCTTACAGGTTTTTGTGATTTAGCGGTTGACAACAGTGAGGACACTGTTGAAAACAAGTTTGGGGGAGGTTTGTGCTTATTTACGCATCATTTGCATCATACTTTGCATAAGCACAAAACATTTTGAAAAACATATAAAAAATTTAAAATAATTTCAAAAGATAAAAAATAATTTTGTACATAAATAAGATAATAAAAGATTAGATAGTGAAAAATTACATCCAAAAGATTGGAAAATTTTAAGAAAACCTAGAAAATTAGAAGTTTTCTTAAACGAACTAGTAATAAGTAATTATGAGCCGTTGTCCCAAGGGTTAGTAAGATGAAAGAAGTCACTAATTTGAGGATAAAAATAAGTCTGAAAAATAGTTCCTATTCTGGAAGCCAAACATTTGAACGTTGATACCCTACTATACGCACTTACAAACGTCTTGAAACACGGGATAGTAGAGGATACCTTGAAATGCTCTTGTCTAAAAGCCAAAGTATGAAGAAAATAAAAAATTGAATAAAATATAAAATGGTGAGAAAAATGAACATTGGTTTTGTTATCGCTAAGGCAGCAATAAAAAAATATAGCGAGGGTGCATCATCACCTAGTGCCTTAGACCAACTGGTCTGGGAGTCACTGCTAAGCCTTAGGTGGTGCAAGACAAGGAATACACTTAATAAGTAAGCACATGAGTAATCGGTCGGTTAGTACCTCAAGAAGTATTAACGGTCGCATGAAAGTGTGTGAGCAAATTCCATCTAAATATTCATCAATTAAAAGGTACTGAGGTAGATGGACAAGAGTATGATAGCTTGAATTGAATTCTTCGAGTGTAGGGATGTATTTTACACACACGTAGGGGTATATGATCGATGTTTGGAAAAAAGATAGGAATGAAGAATAATGACGATGTTTTATTAAGAGATGATGTGATTTCTAACATTTTTTCATGACTATTAAGATAAGGCTCATGACAACCGAAAAACTGGTGTAGTTGAAAACTCTTATTTTCAAGTTCTTTCTTTTATAGTTCTTATCTTTATATGTAACCTTCACCATCTCTCT
Organism: Agapanthus africanus; assembly: GCA_030015575.1. NCBI lineage: Eukaryota > Viridiplantae > Streptophyta > Magnoliopsida > Asparagales > Amaryllidaceae > Agapanthus > Agapanthus africanus. The sequence continues at coordinate 828,189,365 of CM057338.1, read as the reverse complement.
TTTATTATAGGATTTTGTGGGTGTAATCCGCTGAAAACCCTCAGGAGACAACACTCCTCCTACTGGGGACACCTAGAGGTTTAACGGCTTGTTGCACGTGCTAAGTGCAATCGTGTTTGCCTACGAAAGTGTGCTATTTAAGATTTGCTTTTTCTTTTTCTCTTTCTCTTGAATAACTAGTTTGCTCGGGACGATCAAAGTTAAGTTTGGGGGTATTTGTTCAGTTGAAAATATTGCACTTTGGTATAAGTATTTTCCTTACATTTCTTAAATAATAAAAGGTGTTTATTATAAATATTAAACATATTTGGATTTATCTGCAAAATACTATTTACCATATGTTTATATATTATAATTAATATTATGAAGGAAAATATAGGCATTTTATATTTATATAATATTTTGGTAATTGAAAATATGCATATCATATCAAATATTCTAATCACAATTCTTAAAAGATATAATATCATACAAATGGTTAGAATAATATTTCAAAATATATGCATAATATTTTAGTAATTAAAAGATGCATAGCATATCAAATATTCTTAATCATGTTTCTTAAAAATTTATTACCATATAAACTAAATAGCATATTAAATATTCTTAATCAAGTTTCTTAAATATTTATTACCATATATAGTGATTAAGATACTCTCTCTAATTTAATAAATAATACTAACATTATTCATAGAGATATTGTGCAAGATTTAGCTCAGGTCAAGAGATCAAGATGTTCAAGATGTCAGGATAAAAAATCTGCCAAAATCATAAAATCAATACTGACAGAGACTCAGAATCCATATATGGAAAGTCACCATATTAGGAAGTCACCATATATGGTAACTAGTTTTTCTTCTTTGAGGGCTATATAAAGGACCAAGGGCTAAAGTTAGAAGGCATCAAGCCGAAGAGATCACGAAGTCCAAAACGGCTCACACATCCAGGATGATCATCAACTGTTCATCTACCTCCTTCGGAAGAGTTCGAGAAGCAAACCAAGTTTTTGTAATCATTTTCTAAGGAATAAAGTGTAGATTGTTCAAGTTGATTAATAAAGGTAGTTGTTTTATTTAATTCTTTTGCATTTTACATTATGTTTTCCCTCTCTGTCTTTTCATCTTCTTTTCCCAACATGCGCGAGTAATTCTCCGCTTGTTAGGGTTCATAGGATTAGGGTAGATTAATGGATGATGAAAATCCTTAAACTCTTTTTATGTCTTATAAAGTTTACAAACTTTACTAAAAGAATCATTAACATCCTAATCGGGCGCGCTACCAATTTATTGTTAGTCTCGACTGCAATTAGAGATTAGATTAATGATTGTTTTGGTAAAGGCTAGATATGAACGGAGTTCCATGTCGAGATAAGGGTTAAAAGTGGGAACCCTTTTCCCTCCAGAAACCCTAATCTACATGCATCTCTGTCGTTCTAGTTTTAAATCTATTAAAGGATAAAAAGAGTAATCTTTAATTAACCATCCATAACTTCTAAATCCTAATGAACCCTATAAGCCCCATTTTAATATTGAACTTACATCCATAATTAATCTAGATCTATATTTTGCATCCGTATTTAACGTAGATCTAGAATCTACAACCATTCTTATTTCTTCCTCCTTTCTTTCTCAACAAGCCTAAAGTAAGAATAAAATATTCCACGTTTCCCTGCGGATGACCCGTACTCATCTCGGCTAGCTACAAGCGACACCTTTATTGATTGCGGTTATTCTACAAACACTTTTTCACATAAATCACTTGCCCCCTCTCAGTTTGGCTGCGGCTGCTAGAGATTTGATATTTCCTTCCTTTTCATGTTCGGGATCAGAATTGGAGTTGATTTTATTGCCGCTCCATTCAACAATGGCTCTGCATATTTCTTTTCCTTTCATGAACTTCTTTCTCGCGCAAGCCTTCTTTTTCGAACCTGGCGTCAGTGCTCAATTATTTTCTGAAGTGGAGACATGGTTTTCCCTCTTTATGATTTCTTCTGCCATATCCGGCTTATTTATCGTAAGAGGATGTATCGATTCGGAGATCTCTTTCCTTTTTATTGACTTTCTTTTGTAGCAGTGTTTTGTGCAGGTTTTTCTTTCCGTGTTGGACACTGAGCTTCATTATTTTCTATAGGGACATTTTGGAGTGCCTCCAGCTTGGTCCTCGCACGTTCATATGCTTGGCTTTCTATTTGGATCCTTAGCTCGTAATTGGGACGCCACAGGATGTTTGTTTCTAGTCAATCGAGCAGGAATACTAGATCCGATATTTTCCTTTGGACTTCATCCATAGCCTCCTCCTACAGGTCGCTGACTCTTTGAACTTCGGTTCTTAGGGCGATAGCTTCTTCCTCGCGTGCCCTCAGAGAATTAACAAAGCCGTGGACCATGGAACTTAGATATGTAACCTCTGTTTCCAAATTTCTTTTGCTGGAGGATACTTTCTTTTTTCCTGATCTTCTCACGCCCCTTCTTGCATTTCTGGTCACGAATCTTTCGGGTAGAAGATTTTCTTTAGCAGAGTAAAAACCATTGCTGTTATTAGCCATGTGTTCGTCATTGTGAGTGAAGCCATCATTATCTTCGGGTTCGTAATTGTCGCTATACGGTTCTGAATTATGAAGGGAAGGGCCTCCGAGGCAATCTTCCGTTTCTCTTTCCGAATGATAAACATTATATATCACTCTACAGACTTCTACTAGAAGTTTGACTGAGTCGTCATTTTCTTCAGGGACCGGCTCCATCTCATTCACTCGCCGATACTCCTTTCTAGATTTCCTGATCATAGATTTTCTTTTACTCGACCTTCTTCGTCTCAAGGTTGAGGCGGAAGCTTCATTTGGCCCTGGCACAGAGACACGTGCCGGCTATTCGCCTTCATCATCTCTCATTTGGGAGATGGTGGTCGTTATCCATTAGTCAAGCATCTGGGCTAGGTCATAGATCCACTCTTGATTGTATTGTATAGCCTCTATTTAAATGCCGGCCATGCGTGTTAACTTATCTTTCAACGCGTGTATACGCATGCTTAATAAGTTCGTTCTATGCCGCGTCTCGCTTCGGAGGGCCCTGATTTTTATATCTTTGACCCTCATTGCACTCACGATCATATTATTTACTTCTCCTCTTGAGAGTGGGGGTGCAGTATTTTCCCTGAAACGCTGCCCTGTAGGCTCTTGAACAGGCCACACACCTATAAAGTGACATGTTTCCACTAATGGTGCTTCATCATCCGATTTAGAGTTGGAGTCCCCGTCTTTGAACAGGTGTCGCATGTAATCCTCCAAAGTGATTGGTGAGACGACCCCCTGTTCGTATTCTTCCAAAGAGTCTAAGTATTGCTGGATTGCCGACTTGACCTCTTTGCTTTCCTTCAGCTTCACCGGCCTTTTGGCCTTCTTCTTACTTTTAGAAGATGAGGGTACTTGTGCTCTTGACTTAGAGGTCGAGGGAGTGTTGGCTGATACGCATAATTCAGTTTCCTCTGGTTCTACTTGAGAATGTAGATGACCTTTCCAAGTGGCACCAAAAGCTTCATGAAGCCGCTTTAGCATTTTCTTCATCTTAGGGGATAGGAACATTTCCTATATTCCTCCATCAAGCCCGTTCTCTTTCCGAAATGGGTCGATTTCTACTATATTTGTATGTTCTGTTGGAGCATCAGCCAAGACGTTCTTGAACAAAATTAGAACACCTGCTTTATAATGCTGTTCAACCCAATTCTTGAAGACACAACAATCTGGCTTATTCGCTCGATCCGGGCACTTACTTTCTGAGAGCTGCAGCAACTTCTCTATTAACACGTAGTCAAAAATTTTCTTCGTCTTTTCTCTCAAGAACGAATACTTTTTACTCATCTTCTCTTGTAAGAACGACCCTTTTTTCGAGCCCTGGCTTGATATCGGTTCAGAGTCATCCCCAAGGATAAGTACAGACTTGCCCCCAGCCGGCTGGACATTGGCGACGAATGCTGATTTATTGGCATCCTTTTTATATTCCTTTTTAGGATGATATGGCTGCTGTGCTGGCTCAAGACTTTCAAGACCCACTGCTTTATCAATATGGTCCTGGAAGGTGGTGATCTTGGCTGAGAGCAGGAATAGGGCAATCTAGCCGCTAATATTTCCCATTATCTATTAGGAATATGTATCCCTAGAGGCCATTATTGTATGATATAGTGGATGCTTGGACATATATATAGAGGACTTTCTTGCTCGACATGATAGTATGCTATCTGGCTGCTCTTTATCTTAACATGTACACTTGTATTATTATACTGTCTCTCTGATACATGTTGATAAAGCCCTTAGGATGTTTGCTTGACTACCAGGACTATGATGCAGATCATACTACTGGGACTTGTGTAGTCTACAAGCACATCCTTTAACAGTTCCTAGTCGAGGGAGTATCAAGACAGGGCATCGATATTTCAGAGTAGACTAGTGTGTATGTTTCTTGACCCTATAGGAGGCGATGGTTGATTCCATATCCATTAGTGTTTGACATCAAAGATTGTACACAGGTGCTCATTAGAGAATGGGTATACCGAACAGGACTCACCGAGAACTCTTAGATGGTACTATACCTATCGTAAGATAGCAGTTCTCTGGTGATACTGGTACAGGTTAGTCTGTAGACCCGAGATCGTCAAAGAGTCTTATGTGGTTCCCACTGTGCTTTGATTTCCTCCCTACCACGGCTCAAAAGAGTCATGCAAACAGGTGGATTTTGGGTATAGTCCCGAGTCACATAGAGGCAATGAGCGATAGGAGGGTTTCGTCTCTCCCGGTATAGAGAGTTGATGTTGCGCTATGCTTGATTGGCTATAATAGGAAGTTCCTGGCCAGGCTGTTGATGAGATTTACTGGTAAGAGTTATCATTAGTTTCTCGTACCGTTATAGGCCATACATTGGCATGACTTATCAAGTTATTGGGGTCTGACGATTCCACCCCCAGACTTGATATGTGATATATCAGACGAAGAGACCGGACTCTACGGTAAGTGTTACTTATAGGCTTCATAGGAGTTTGGACAAGCTTGCTTATTGATCTTCTATTTCGCTCAATACCTGGGTAGTCGTTACGTCCAGCTAGTACCGCTGACAGCTTGTGGGTAACTGATATGATCATTACCTACTGCTGGCGTATTGACGAGTCTTTAGAGTCCCACACAGAAGTTTCCTAGTTCAAGCGAAACGAAGTAGGGCACATATGTTGATATGTGCGGAGGGCCTGATTAAATACGAGTATGTGATATCATATTCTAATCTGACGGTTATTTGTTATCAGTTATGTTATATGTGATATAACCGGATTATTGAATCAAGTGTTGATTTGATAATGTGATATACAGGTAAATGATATTAGTCGGTTATATATGATATAACCAGATTATTAAATCAAGTGTTGATTTAATAATATGATATATATTTATATTTGATATAATTATATATTAACTAATATTATTGCTCACCGATTATTTGCTTATTAATATATATATATGTGGTATATATATTATATGAAGCATGGTTGATTTTCTATTTTTAGAAAATAGAAAAAGAGGTGGAAAATGGGGAGACTTTTGAGGGATGGGCAAGGCATGGCTTTTATTATTTATGTATTGGTCTTGCAACACTATTGAAGAATGGTTGAATAAATTTATTGGAAATTTATCCATGCTTCAATAAGTGAGCAAGGGTAGAGCCATTTTTGGGGTTGGTTTATTTTTTCCTTAGCCATTTTTTTCTTGAGCTCATATGATGAGTTCTCCTCTCTAACTCTCTCCATCTTCTTCCTCGCCTCCTCTAAGCTCAATCCCTCACATGAGTTGTGAAACCTTGAGCTTGTGAGATCTCTAGTGAGCAAACAAAACCCCTACTTTACCATCCTACACTTGATTAGCAATTAAGTGTAGTATGTTTCCTTCACTAAAGAGTTGAGTGAAGAGATAGCTTGGATTAGCTGAGCTTCGGGTGGATCATCTTCGGCACGAAGATCGCAAAGGAAGCTCGATCCAACTTCAAGTGGACCCTAGTGGAGTCGCGTGAACTACTACACGGAGCTTGAGAAGAGAAGGACACGATCTACAAAGGTTGTAGCATCCTTCTCTTAGCTAGTTTTTGTGATATCATCATAGTTAACCCTAATATTCTAGTTTGATTCTTAGTTAGTCTAGCTTAGCACCTAGAAATTTTTAAAATTGCATGCTTGATGCCCGTTTAAATCTCATGGTGGTGCTAGGATAGACTTTCATTATCAACCCGACGGCCTTAGATTCTTCTAGCTGTTGCTCACATTTCATACTCAGATTATGCCATCTTGTGATGTACTTGGTTGTTGTCTCATCCTTCTTGGGCTTGTCGTCCATCAAATGGGCAATGGTGATCTTCTCACTTGCACCAGCGAATCGCTACACAAATTGTGTCCCGAGCTGCGTGAAGGTTTTGATGGAGTCATTTAGCAACTCTGAATACCATTCGAAAGAGATACCGCTGATACTGCTGACGAACTGCCTGAGGAGCAAGGCATCATTTCCCCTAGTATTGCCGCACGTTGCTTTGAATTACACGATGTGTTACCGAGAGCTTCCAGTCCCGCTGAATTGGTTGAACTTAGGGATGGTTGATTGTTAGAGATTTAGCGTGCTTGCGCTTTCTAAAAGATAGATCAAAAATATTTGTAACCGCAATCAAGAACGGCGTCGCATGAAGCTAGCCGGTGAGTACGGGTCGGTCCACAGGGATGTTGTGAATTTCCTAATCGCGCTAACGAGTTAATTCCGAATGGTGTTCGGATTGATTATTAAATCTAAAAATTGAAGTTGTATGATACTAGGATTAGAAACTTGCTAGGATTAGGTTTAGGGAAAATTTGGTAAACAAAGATCTACATCTCTTTCCATTGCCTTTAATTAAAGATATCATATTAGTGTTATAGTAAATCTTAACAAAGGGGATTAGGATGATTGGGAAGATTGATTCTTCCTCTAGATCCTTGTCCTTCCTTTCTTAATCTTTACCCTAACCTCCATGGAAAACCTTAAAATCCGGGCCTTTAGACTACGGAATCACCGTTACCTCGAGGGTAGAGTGCCGTAGGGAGCGGAATAAGAAGGTATGCATGGAGTTCTAATTTTCATAAAAGATTGGCAAAGAAAAGAGATGAGAGATCCTCATCTCTCAAATCCTTCCCTATTCCTAATCCTAACAAGCGAGGAAACTACTCGCTCATTGAAGGGATGAAGAAAGACATGATTTTATTAAAGAGAAGAAACATCTATTGCAAGTTAATAAAATTCTTAAACTAAATTAAACTAAGGCAAGAAAATAATTTACCTACAAAAAATGATGCTCTCCAAAAGAATGCTGAAATTTATTAATGAAGGGAGGCATAGGGAGGCATAGGGAGGCAAGAAAAAAATACAATGATTTGGGCTTCTATTTATAGGAGATAGAAACCCTAGGTTACAATTGATTTGCATGTCTACATTTACCAAAAGATCCTTAGGAAGACCTAGTCAAAGTAGACTTCAAGCTTTGGTAAAATTTTATGTCTCTTTAAAAGAAAGTATTGGGCCTTGGATCTTTGGGCTTCCTTATTATTTGGTTCTTTATTAAAATAGCTTCTATGTTTCTTCCAGATCTCCAGTGAATAATTGCGGTGGACTTTTAACCGTTCGCTTTGTAATCTTGGACCTTGCATTGCCTTGTACTTTGTGAATTTTATCTTTGATGTAGGCTTGATCAAGAGTCTTCTATTTGTTGGTCAAAGTCCACTTTTTCATCGTCTTTACATCATTTTCACTGTTTTCTGTCTAAGAACCTGTAACCTGTAATATGTAGCAGACATGCGTCAAAAGCACCTGTTTATTTATAAAAAGAATAAGAATGGGGAATATAATAATACAATATTATGTTATGAACAAATACCCCCAAACTTACCATTTGCTCGCCCTCGAGCAAACTTATTTTTTATTCTCGATAAAAATCTAACCTAGCCACACTTTCGCAGGGAAACGCGATTGCACTGAGCACGTGCAACAAGCCGTTAAACCTCTAGGTGTCCCTAGTAGGAGGAGTGTTGTCTCCTGAGGGTTTTCAGCGGATACTACCCACAAAATCCTATCAATTTGGCTTTTTTTGACTTTTATTCTCCAATTAGGTTTTCTAACTAAGAATTCTATTATCTTTTACTTGTAAATTATCCACCCATATTCTTCACACTTCCTCATCATCTAACTTAAGATTATATATATCTTGCAGATCTACTTAGCTTTCGGCATTTCTTAAGTTTTCCTTCTAGGGTTCCATCTCCACTTAGGAATTTTTATCAATTCTACTAAAGATACAAGTTCTATTCTTCATTCCTTTCTCTTATCTAAACTCCAATCACATACCCCTACGTGTGTGTATAAGTCACCCCTACACTTGGAAATTCAAATCAAGCAATCATACCCTTGTCCGTTGTCCAAATTACTTATTAGTAGGTGAATTTTTTAATTGAATTTTGCTTACACATCCTTCATGCGACCGTTAATACTTCTTGAGGTACCAACGACCGATTACAAGATGCGTTTGCACTTTAAAGCGTAATTCCTAGTCTTGCAACACCCAAGGCTTTTAGCAGTGACTCCCAAACCAGTTGGTCTAAGGCACTAGGTGATGAAGCACCCTCGCTAAATATTTTTCTATTTTTGCAGCCTTAAGTAATCACAAAAACCAGTGTCCATTTTTTTATTCTTCATTCACATTTTTTTTATTTTCATCGTACTAAGGACTTTAGACAAGAGCATTTCAAGGTCTCCTCTACTATTCCAAGTTTCAAGATGCGTGATTGTGCAAATTGTAGGGTATACATTTTCAGAATCTAGACTTAAGCTAGGAACTATTTTTCAAACTTATACTCTAATAAGAACATCAATACTCTTCCCTTGTTTAGACTTAACCCAAGAAGTGAACCCAAAATTTGCCTATTTCTAAATAAACTACAAGGCATATACTTTCTACCGTTAAACTTTAAGGAATGTTATTTTTAGGGTTTTTAATTTACTAAGTTTAAGATCTAGTTGTTCCTAGCCAGTTAACCTATTTGTCAAACTCAAGTCAATTGGCCAAAATTGAATACATTAATTTTTATAATTTTTGAAATTTTTCAATTTTTTATGGGTTTTCAAATAAGTATGCAAATGCAAAAAAATATGTACAAATGAATGCGAAGGAAGAAGACGTACCGAGTATACCCCCAAACTTAAACTTGACAGTGTCCTCACTGTCATGCTACACCAAGAGGGTCAAAATGCCGGTACTCCCCTATTTATTTATTTATAATTTTTTTTATTTTATTAATGTTTTGAATTTTTTTTTTATATATTTTTTATAGAAAAACAAAAAATATATATATACATATATACAACAAGATTCCCCCCAAACTTAAGCTTGGCCTTACACAAACCAAAGGTTAGCACCAACCATTCAAAGATCTTATCGTGGTAATGGTATAGTTGGTGCAAGAATGGGGCGACAAGAAAAGAGATGAAAAGCACACGAGACCGTGTGGAAAGAAGAATGGAAGATGGTCTCGGCGGAGGAGAAGAATGGCGAAAAGAAGAAGGAAGTGGAGTACGATCTTGAGGGTGTAAAGCGAGTGAATAAATTAGCGCAATTTGTGATGACCGATGTGTTAAAAGCGATTGCGCTAACCTATCAACCCGTCGAGAAATGGGGTCAAATCCCTCAAGATTCGCAAGAAAACATGGGTACGCCGAACTTGGTATAGGAGATGAAAGCGTAACGGTCACTTGCACGGTTGGAACAATAGGAAGGACGAAAGGGAGTGAATTAGGGATGGTCTCATTCTCACCGTAGTAAACTGTGTCGAACTGGAAAGATTCCATCAATGGTTCGAAACGACTGTAAGCAACCGAGTCTGATGGATTAACTAACTCATCTGAAAATGCAAAGGACTCAAACTCGGGCGGTGAGACTTCAACATCGTCCGAAAAAGTGAAACACTCGTAAGTGTCATCGGCTGTGAGAACTGTGTCAGATTCAAAGGAAAAGTTTTCAAGCTCACAGTCGTCAAGCGTGAAATGAGGCGTGGTCGGAACGATGGAAAGGAGGGAGGGTGATTTAGTTAAAGGTTCAAGAGGATGAATTGGAAAATTCGACACATCAAAGAAAAATGGTTCAACCTCAATATGATCCTCACTACTCTCCTCAATATTATCCTCATAATTCTCCTCAATATTCAACTCATCCATGCCATTATCATCAAAATCAAGACGCATATGAGATTCGGGAGAAACATTTAATAACTCGGGATGATGATTTGAACATAAAATTTCAATTAAATCAACAGGTTCATCATCCGAAATATTCCCGGCGTCTATATCCTTAATCAAGTGAAAGTCAATTTCTTTAGACACCTCCTCAAAAGCATGGATGTTTATCAATGTAGGTTCTAGAGTGGAAGTGTAAAGGTCAAACGGATTAGGTGCTGTTTCACTCGAAGGGGGTTCCTCACAATTTGGCAAATCAAACACTACAAAATCACACAACTCATTTTTATCCTTAACTGATGAATCATTTGGGACAATCGATGGAAAACCGGAGTTGTGGGCTTCAATTGGGTATGGGTAGGTTTGATTTGGAAATCCTCTCCCATTCTCACTCAGTCCAACCGCCTCCTCATACATTGAAAAATTTGGGGCTAGCGGGAAACTAGCTACCGGTTCAGCAGGTTGCATAAGGGCGGCCACGGACGCTTCCACATTCCTAACCATTTTGTTTGTTGCGGCGATATACGCCTCCAACGCCTCTTCCAAGCTAGATTTGGGTGGTAAGGGGGCTTCGGTAAAAGATTCGAAATCGTGTGGATATGCAAAACTCCCAACAGGCTGTGTAGAAACATTGTCTAGTGACGGTGGAAAAGTCGGGTAGGACTGGTAGGAAGTGGGTAATTGGGCAGGGGTAGGGTCAACATATGGATAAAAAGGTGAATAGTCGTGTTGATCTCTAGAACTGGATGAGTGGAGAGGGGTGAAAGATCGGCTGCGAGATTGAGCAATATGCTCAGCAATGGACATCGGCTTAGGAGAGACGGTAGGACTTGAAAAAGTGGTATCAACATATGGAGGTGGTAAAGATTGACTTGGTTGACACAAAGTGGGTTGAAAAGTCAAACTGTTTCCCCTAGACGCCTTTATTTGATCTTTCAAAGATATTTTAGGCAAGGAAGGATCGTCTTTAAATTGATCGAACAAATTGCCGAACGACGCAAAATTAGGTTCGGGATACCAAAGTTCAGCAAGTGATTTGTTATGTGGGGTACCCATGTTAGAAGAAAGGGAGAAAGAAAGAAAGTTTGTTGGTGCAAGGATTTCCGAGCGACAAAAGTTGCAAGTCTTTTTATAAAAAATTCCTTTTATTATTTTTTTTTTATTTGTTTTGCAAAAATTTTCGATAATGGGCTAAGACACAAATGCAAATAACCAGAAATACACAATCAGTCCTAGATCTAGGGTCACCTAGGTCAGCTAGACAGCTCCTAACTGTTCCAAAGGGCTAGAAATAGGACCTCAAACCGCCTCTTCACCGCCAATTGCGGCCAGGTAAGTGGGAAGGAACCACCACTACAGTGGGCCTAATTAATAACCACTAGCCTAGACACCGCAATGTCAGTTAGGATAAACGGTCGATGCCTATACTAGTCCTTTTCCTATTGAGCTCGATGTCCTTAGGTCTGAGTCTAATATTTTTTAAATTAATTGTGGTCAATGCACATGCTTTAGGTGTTTTCTGGGGTCCTGGGAAGGGTGATGAAATCCCCACCCAATTTGAATTGGTCAAAAGCCCCTTAAAATCAGTTTTAAAGATATGCAAAACAGAAAAAATCACTTACAATCAAATCTTTTTTTGTGTGAATTTCAAAGTTTGCAAGTTTTCTAATTAAAACTTTCCTTTTTTCTCTTGCTCTTTATTTGGAAATTTTGCAAGAAGATTTTCGATAAAAGATATGCAAAACAAAAAATATTACTTGCAATCAATTATTATTTTAAGCATATCACAAAGAATCTTTATTTGGAAAAAAAAATTGTTGCAAAAAGATATTCGAGAAAAGATATGCAACAAAAAAAATTACTTGCAATCAATTTAGTTCAAGCGGGGCCCAAAAATCCTGCACAAGATCGTTATTTGGAAGGGAATATATTTTTTAATGTGCACAAAATCCTGCAGGCAATTTTCAGAAAATATCTCAAAATTTACAGAGGAAAAATAACAGGGAGCTTACAGTGCAAATTCCATCAACCGAAGACACTAAATGGCCGCGTTTCCGCGGTTAGAATAGGTATTGTGCGGCGGATCCGCGGTGAAAAAGCCAGCTCGGGTCCCCAGAAAAATTTTGATGCGACGACTCGACAAGACGGCCGCGTTTCCGCGGCCTAAGGTGGGTTTTGGCCGCGGAATCGCGGCGGGTTGGGGGGTTTGGGGCTCCAAAATTTTTGTGCTTCTCTGTTTTTTAAAATCCCTTCTGTTTCGATATCTCCTTTTCCGTTTCGCTTTCTGGAAATCTCCAGATCCGAATTTGTATATCCTGCAAAATTCAAATAACAAAGTATCCCTTCCAAAAATAACAAAATATATATTTTTTATATTTTTTTGATTTTTTCAGATTTTTATGATTTTTTAAATTTTATGATTAACCCGAAATTGCAAAAAGGAAAGTTCTATGCCATCCCCGGCAACGGCACCATTTGATTGATGAGAGATTTAGCGTGCTTGCGCTTTCTAAAAGATAGATCAAAAATATTTGTAACCGCAATCAAGAACGGCGTCGCATGAAGCTAGCCGGTGAGTACGGGTCGGTCCACAGGGATGTTGTGAATTTCCTAATCGCGCTAACGAGTTAATTCCGAATGGTGTTCGGATTGATTATTAAATCTAAAAATTGAAGTTGTATGATACTAGGATTAGAAACTTGCTAGGATTAGGTTTAGGGAAAATTTGGTAAACAAATATCTACATCTCTTTCCATTGCCTTTAATTAAAGATATCATATTAGTGTTATAGTAAATCTTAACAAAGGGGATTAGGATGATTGGGAAGATTGATTCTTCCTCTAGATCCTTGTCCTTCCTTTATTAATCTTTACCCTAACCTCCATGGAAAACCTTAAAATCCGGGCCTTTAGACTACGGAATCACCGTTACCTCGAGGGTAGAGTGCCATAGGGAACGGAATAAGAAGGTATGCATGGAGTTCTAATTTTCATAAAAGATTGGCAAAGAAAAGAGATGAGAGATCCTCATCTCTCAAATCCTTCCCTATTCCTAATCCTAACAAGCGAGGAAACTACTCGCTCATTGAAGGGATGAAGAAAGACATGATTTTATTAAAGAGAAGAAACATCTATTGCAAGTTAATAAAATTCTTAAACTAAATTAAACTAAGGCAAGAAAATAATTTACCTACAAAAAATGATGCTCTCCAAAAGAATGCTGAAATTTATTAATGAAGGGAGGCATAGGGAGGCATAGGGAGGCATGAAAAAAATACAATGATTTGGGCTTCTATTTATAGGAGATAGAAACCCTAGGTTACAATTGATTTGCATGTCTACATTTACCAAAAGATCCTTAGGAAGACCTAGTCAAAGTAGACTTCAAGCTTTGGTAAAATTTTATGTCTCTTTAAAAGAAAGTATTGGGCCTTGGATCTTTGGGCTTCCTTATTATTTGGTTCTTTATTAAAATAGCTTATATGTTTCTTCCAGATCTCCAGTGAATAATTGCGGTGGACTTTTAACCGTTCGCTTTGTAATCTTGGACCTTGCATTGCCTTTTACTTTGTGAATTTTATCTTTGATGTAGGCTTGATCAAGAGTCTTCTATTTGTTGGTCAAAGTCCACTTTTTCATCGTCTTTACATCATTTTCACTGTTTTCTGTCTAAGAACCTGTAACCTGTAATATGTAGCAGACATGCGTCAAAAGCACCTGTTTATTTATAAAAAGAATAAGAATGGGGAATATAATAATACAATATTATGTTATGAACAATGGTATATTCTTTCGGATCTGAATTTGATCATACTCAGCGGAGTACAGTCTTCCTTTTCCGATCATTTTCTGAGAGATCTCCGACACCATCATGCTCTTTACATGGTCGGCAATCAAGTCATTGATTTGTGACTTATTTATGGCCTCACCGTTCCCGGTTTGAGTGGTTCTGGGCTGAGCAGACCCGGCGCTAGAATCGACTCGTTCGTTGATTATCGTCATTGGGAGAACGATTGGTGCTGAGGGAGAGACTACGGGCGGTCTCTGTGTTTGTTACCTGGCTTGGGTATGAGTCGCTTCGGGCAACCCAGCGGCTTGTGGTTGTTAAGGTGAGGTTATCCCGGCTGGCTTAGCGGCTTAAGCCGTCACTATTTCTGTCAAGCTCCTGACCATTGCAGCAAGGTCACCGACCTATTGTTTCAGGACGGCGATCTCATCATCTTTTTCTCTTACCTTGAAAGTGGGATTATCAGCAACCCGGAATAGATCATTTTCATCTCCCTCGCCATCGTATGTGGGCAGGTGTGATAACCTGGATGCACTTGTTGATTTGTTTCTTCTGGCTTGCCGATCAGCTCTGGCAGACAGTTCAGGCGGAAGCACTTCACCAATCACATAGACCGTATGGCTTTGAGTCTCACTACGCCTTTTGAAATAGACTTTTGGCGAAGCGGACCGTTCAATTCCTCTTTCATCGATGATTATGGAGGAAGGCATCCTCCTGGCAGGAGTATGATGGCTCTCGTTTACACGATCAAAAACAGATGACCGCGAGGGGCTCGTAACTGTTAGTGTATATGCCCTAGAGGCCATTACAGTATCATACTAGTTTGTATATTACTTGATGGAAGCTTGGGATATTCACAGTTATATATACAATCTTGCTCGAAATGGTAGTATGCTACTTGGTTTGTCTCTGCTTTAATATGTGCATGTGTTTCTTTTAGCATATCGCTGATATACAT
This sequence comes from Agapanthus africanus, assembly GCA_030015575.1. NCBI lineage: Eukaryota > Viridiplantae > Streptophyta > Magnoliopsida > Asparagales > Amaryllidaceae > Agapanthus > Agapanthus africanus. Next base: position 828,174,348 of record CM057338.1, on the reverse strand, counting down.
ATTAGTAGAGCCCTTAGGATCTTTGCTTGATTACCAGCGATGTGATGGCGCTCACACTCGTGGGAGCTGGGAGATCTATAAGCACATCCTTATACATGTCCCTAGTCGTTGGACTATCGAGACAGGGCATCGATACTCCGGAGTAGACTAGCGTATGCGCTTCTCATCCCAGCGTGGGAGACGGTCTGTCCCAAAGCCGTCAGTACGTCGTACTTGAGATAGTATGCGGGTGCTCATTAGGTTACGAGTACACTGGACAGGACTCATCAGGAACTGTTGGTTGGTATTATACCTATCGTCAGTTATCAGTTCCCAGGTGACATGAGTACAGCTTAGTCCGCTGACTTGACACTGTCACTTCGCCTCGAGTGTGTTCCCACTGCACTTTGATTACTACCCTACCACGGCTCAAAGGAGTCGTGCAAACAGGTAGTTTTTGGGTGCAGTCCCGAAGCACTTGGAGGCAGTGATGGTTAGACAGGATTCGTCTCTCCCGGTATTGGGGGTTGACATCGCGCTGTGTCAAGGAGAGCCATTACACGAGTAGTCCCTGGCCAGGGCAAGCGAGATATACTGGTAGGTTTCTAGTGTTATCTCAGGGTGTTCTGGGCTACACTCCGACACGACTTGTACCACTATTAGGGGACTGACGTTCACCGCCCCCCTAGGCCCGCCATGCGATGTATCAGACGAACAGACCGGACTGTACGGAGATTGTCACATACAGGCTCAGTAGGAGTTCAGATGGGGTTCACCTCGTCAGTCTTCTTGTCGACATCTACCTGGGGACCGTTACGTACAGCTAGTGCCGCTTGCGGTATGTGGTTAAACCCACTGCCAGCGTAGTGTCGAGTCTTTAGAGTCCCACACAGAGAGCTATTCGCCTTTAGGCAAAATGAGTAGAGGTCGCATGGTTTTGCGACAGGGTTCGTTCACATCCGCGCACTTGTGCACGTTTGCTGTCCGGACAGCTTATACTAGCGGGCTTTGGTTTAAGCCGGATCCTAGTATATGATTTGGGATTGGTTTTTCTCATTGTATTCGTGTTCCTCGGATCACGAATACGGGTGCGTATGCACAGTTGCTTGAGACAGAGGGAGAGGACTTTGATTAGGGTTAATGACTATTGTCATTTGTATTAGCCCTAATGATTATGTGTGTATTATGGTTAATTGATATTAGTTTAATAATTGTGCATGGTTATGGTTGTTGACCATTTGACCCACCTTGACTTGTTGACCTTGTTGACACTTTGACCATCATCATTTCATTTGGAAGATGCTCTTTGATCCTTGCAATTTGCATTAAAAATGAAATGATAATGGTCATGTCTTGATTAACCATGACAATTATCTAGCTAATTATCTAATTACAATAATTCACACATATATGTGAGAATGGTTTATTTTATTCTCATTCTATCATTTACTTTCTCTCTCTTGTTCTTCCTCTCCCTCAAGCTCTCCCCTCTCATGTGTTGAGAAACACTTGAGCTTGAGAAAAACCCTTTCTTGATAATCTCTACTCTCATCTAGGGTTCAAGTATTAGCACTTCTTGCACCCTAGTTACTTCTAGCTTGGAGTTGAAGCCAAAGGTCGAGGCTTTCGGGTGGATCTTTCTTCGACGTGAGAAGACGACTAAGGTGACCTCCTTCCACCACTCCAAGGAGAAAGGAGAGAAGGACATAAAGCCCAAGGTATAACCTTTCTAGCACTTAGCTAGTTTCTAGTTAGCTTTAGCTTGTTTTTGTTTAGCAAAGATCCTTCTTTGTCTAGTCCATATTGCCTAAGCTCATAAAAATTCGATTTTATTCCGTTTTCCGCCTCCCCGCAAGTACCGGGATGGGCAACGTGGACTTACAGTGGTATCAAAGCCTAACTAAACATAAACTAGCTAGGTAGTAGAGTGTATCGAAGTTCGAATCGGAAAAATCGAAAAACCGAGTTTTCAAAACCCTAAGTTTCTGTTAATTTTTTTTCTGTTCAAAATAAAATTTGTCATACTCCAAAAATCATCTCAGGGTTTTTTAAAGAAAGCCACCAAAAACGATCCAGTGATTCGACCAAAGAGCCGCGGTTTCGCGGCTATAGCAAGCTATTGCCGCGCAACCGCGGCCGTCTTGGCTCTTCACTGGGTCGAGTTTGGTGCAGTGTATTTCTGGCTTGGTTTTAGGATTTTTAAGATGGTTTTTATGTGCCCAGATTTTCCAGAATAGAAATTTGTTTTTAGGGGCCTATAAATCCGTATTTTTTTCCGAACTTCAATACACTTTGACTAAAAGGTTATATCTGTGATGTTTATATGTATTGAACGTCGGCTAATCGCTATATGTCGATTAGTCGGGGTTATACATATCTGTGATCTGTGATTGATGATGGTATGTGTATATGAATGGGTTGGATTGTCGTGGATGAATAGCCGGGGTGGATGTGAGATGAGTGTTGCTTTTTCTTTCATTCATTGTAACATGTAAATTGATGTAATATTATTATTTGTTTGGCCGCACAACCGGGTCGGGGTTGTAGCCGTCATTGTATAATTCTTTTTACTGTTTTTGCTCCTAGGATAGACCCATGGAGGGGGTGCACAAACTACCGGGTATCTCGAAGTGCCGAGTGGCCTACTCATGGTGGTGAGGGAGGTTGCTTCGCTTCGGGTACTTGGCGGGTAGTTTGCCGCACCCGTAGGGGTCTTGGGTGGGGTATTGGCTATTCACCGCGACCGTGTAATCCGCTTTTCGTTGCAGGCTCGAACGGGTTGCGGATTCCTAGTATATCCAATGTATTCATCTGTGATCTGTAATGTCTATCATTGTTATATATTTATATATGATAACTATTTAGACGTTGCTTATGTTTTACAGCCGCGCTAGCCCAGCCCCCGCTCTGTCGTTAGTTAAGTAACCTAACGGGTGATGACGGAGCCCCGTGGCGAATGCGAATGGCATAAGCGTACGTCATATTTTGGTTGTTTTCTGCAATGGTAGGGTTAAATGATGGGACGCATTAAAAGAACTAATGCAAGAAAATAAACCAAGTAAAAGTCGATTGGAACACTTTGAAAACCACTCGGTTCTTTTCAAAACTAAACTTTTAAACGCGGAGCTTGAACCACTCCTTTTAAAAGCTATCTCGTTCCATCGATTATATCAAGTTCACTACGTTCATGGTTTCGCCAAAACCATCCGTAGCCCTCCATCATTTCAGTTAAATATTCGGTAGTATTCAAGCTATGTATTTTGACCTCACGCCAAGGCATAGTGATTGGTAGCTGCCGGATATTTATCTGTTGCATAGATAGAATGCGTTGGTTTGAGACAGTCGTACTGCCATTTTGGCCTACGTCAAGGGTAGGTACGGGTGGGTTCAAATTAACCGGGATAATGATGGGAAGAACTTGACATGTGACTTATGACATTTTGACCTCACGCCAAGGTCATAAGAGCATGGGGCAAAAATCCACATCGGGAGTTTCATAAGTACTGAAACTTGCTAGCGCTGCATACCATTTGGAGTGTGATAATTCTGGTAGGATTCCTTCGGTTTTATCACGCGATGATATTTGGATCCCGATCCTACTGTGAGTATATGCTACTCCTCGGGAAAACTCTCACTTAACGATCAATGCTATAAACTTAGTAGGTGTCTAGAAAGGTGTTAGCGGGGCTACGCCCCCAGGGAAAAGAGGTTACTTAATTAAGGAACTTCGCGAAAGCGTTGGAAAACCTCCCTCGAAGTACCGACACTGGCCTGGCTGAACGGTTAAGCAAGTATTGTACGGTGAGATTGATCCTGACTAATCCTTTCTTTACGGTTTGAGAAGGGATTCGAGAGACAGTGGGAGCCATCCAGTTTAGACAAATTAAAAACCACTCTAAACTTGCAAGAGCATCATGCTAAAGTGTTTCTTTTCTCTCTCCTAACTGCAGCGACCATTCAACATGACCGGACTTAAGTTATTACTAGATAAAAACATATTGACAGGGCCAAACTACAAAGATTGGCTCAGGAATGTCAAGATGGCAATCACTTACGACAAGTTGGGGTATGTCCTTACCACCAAAGCTCCCCCTGTCCCAGGTCCCAAAACCAGTGTCGTAGATAGGGAATTCTACAAGACCTGGGAAATAGATTGCGCGAAGGCCAGATGCCTCGTACTAGCCTCGATGGACAACGAACATCAGAGGAGGCACGAGAATATGGACCTAGAGTCCATATTTCTTCATACAAAAGAACTGTATGGAGAGCAGTCTCGTATCGCAAGATACGAAGTGTCGAAGAAGTTATTTTCGGCAAGGTTGGCCGTCGGATCATCGGTAGCGGAACACGTGCTTAAGATGATTGGCTACATAGAGGAGCTCGCGGACCTTAGGACCACGTTGGAGAATGAACTCTATACTGATTTGATTCTCCAGTACCTTCCTTCCACTTACGCCCAGTTTATTCTTAACTTCAACATGCAAGGAAAGGAGGTTGAACTTTCCGAACTTCTGAACATGTTGAGGAGTGCTGAGGGCACCCTACAGAAGGGTAGGGAGACATCCACTTTGTTTGTAGGAGGATCTTCCTCTTCTCGGTCCAGGACGAAAGCCAAGGGCAAGAAGAAGAAAGCCCCCGCCAAACCAAGAGGCGGTGTCGGTAAAGTGGATACGAAGGGAAAAGGAAAAGCAACAAAGTTAGCGGGAAAGCTGGTGGGGAAGGAAGAATGCTTCTATTGTCACAAAAGTGGTCACTGGAAACAGGATTGCAAGGCTTGGAAGGCCAGAACACAGGATTTGAAGCGAGGTGCAGCTTCAGCTTCAGGTGTGTATGTTATTGAAAACTGTCTATCAATAAACTCTACATCCTGAGTATTGGATACCGGATCAGGATCTTATATCTGTAATTCTTTGCAGGCGTTGAGAAAGCGTAGAGTTTTGAAGGCAGGTGACATGACCCTCAGTGGTGCTAGCATGGATGCTGAGGCCGTGGGGGACTATCACCTGGGATTGTCGGATGGACACTTTTTGGTTTTACGTAGTTGTTATTATGTACCAAATGCAACCTGTAATATCATTTCTGTATCTTTATTATCTAAAGAAGGTTATGAATTTGCATTTGTAAGTAATGTAGTGAACATTCACCTTAATCAAGTTTTGATTGGGTCAGGTACATTGAACAACGGTATATACGTATTAAACCAGCCACAGATTTTCAATGTCCAGAATACACACAAAAGAAAGTCTCCAGAAATCGATAAAACTTTCTTATGGCATTGTAGACTGGGTCACATCAATGAGAGAAGGTTGACTAAGTTACATGCAGAAGGATATTTGGATTCGTTCGAATACCAATCGTATGCAACTTGTCAATCCTGTCTCAAAGGAAAGATGACAAAGACTCCGTTCACTGGACACGGAGTGAGAGCGAGCGAGCTCTTGGGACTCGTACACAGCGACGTGTGCGGTCCAATGTCTACACATGCGCGAAGCGGTTATTCTTACTTCATTACTTTTACGGATGATTTCTCAAGGTTCGGACATGTCTTCTTGATGAAACATAAATCCGAAGCTTTTGAAATGTTCCAGGAATATAAGAATGAAGTAGAAAAACAAACAGGCAAAAGTATCAAGGCACTGAGATCTGATCGAGGTGGTGAATACTTGAGTGCCGAGTTCCTGGGTTACTTAAAAGAGAATGGAATTCTCTCTCAGCTTACTCCTCCATACACTCCGCAACATAACGGTGTATCGGAGAGACGGAACCGAACCCTATTGGATATGGTACGGTCCATGATGAGTAACACTGAGTTGCCGCGATCGTTCTGGGGATATGCACTAGAATCAGCTGCATACCTTTTGAACCGAGTTCCCACTAAGACTGTGCCTACCACACCATATGAGTTATGGAGTGGGAAGAAACCCTATCTTCAATACCTGAAGATTTGGGGATGTCCAGCTTATGTCAAAAAGCAGTATACGGACAAGCTCGAGGCACGCTCAGTACTGTGCAAGTTTGTGGGATATCCAAAGAACTCCAGGGGGTATCTTTTCTATTACGCAGAGGAACAAAAAGTCCTTGTTTCTTGTAATGCCCATTTTCTGGAACATCAATTCTTAGAAAAAGAAATAAGTGGGAGCGCAATAGAACTGGAAGAAATTCCAGAACCACAAGCTATTACTGAAAGCTTAGTAGAACCAGAGGGTTCGAAAGATCAAGACATTCCCACGCCACTCCGCAGGAGTAGTAGGCAGTCTCATCCGCCCGAGAGATACTACGGTTTTCTCATTGACGGGGATAGAGAGGATTGCATCATAGACCTTGATGAGCCTACTAGCTTCCAGCAAGCCATTCAGAGCGTCGAGTCGGTAAAATGCATGGATGCAATGCGGACCGAGATGGAGTCTATGTACACCAACAAAGTATGGACGTTGGACATTGCTCCAGATGGGGTAAAACCCGTAGGATGCAAGTGGATCTTCAAAAGGAAGATTGGTGTAGATGGACAGGTTGAGACCTATAAAGCTAGACTAGTTGCAAAGGGTTTTCGTCAAAGACCTGGTTTGGACTATGACGAAACCTTTTCTCCAGTAGCTATGCTGAAATCCATTCGGATCCTTCTTGCCATTGCTGCCTTCCACGATTATGAGATTTGGCAAATGGACGTAAAGACAGCTTTTCTAAATGGACATTTAGAGGAGTGTGTCTATATGGACCAGCCAGAGGGTTTCATTCAGAGTGGGAGCAGCGGAAAGGTGTGCAAGTTGCTTAAGTCTATTTATGGACTAAAGCAGGCATCGCGGAGTTGGAACATCTGTTTTGATGAGACGGTCAAGGAATTTGGCTTTATCAAAAATCCAGATGAACCATGCATCTATTGTAGATTTGTAGCGAGAACTGTAGTATTCCTCGTTTAATACGTGGATGACATTCTCTTAATAGGAAATGACATTCCTATGCTACAATCTGTCAAGGGGTTCTTGTCACACAGGTTCTCCATGAAAGACCTGGGTGATGCCTCATACATTCTGGGTATCCGGATCTACCGTGACAGATCCAAGAGGATATTAGGACTTTCACAGTCCAGGTACATCGACACCATACTGAAGAGATTCAGTATGGAAGATTCCAAGCGCGGTAATCTACCGGCTTGTCATGGGATCACCCTCTCCAAAGAGATGTCTCCCAAGACTAATTTGGAGAGGGATCGCATGTCTATTATACCCTACGCTTCTACGGTAGGCTCTATAATGTATGCGATGTTGTGTACCAGACCGGATGTGGCTTATGCACTGAGTGTGGTAAGCAGGTATCAGTCAAACCCTGGGGAGAAACATTGGATAGCAGTAAAGAACATTCTCAAGTACCTGAGAAGGACTAAGGAGATGTTCTTGGTGTATGGCGGAAAAGACCTCCAGATTGAGGCCTTTGCTGACTCCAGCTTCCAGAGTGACAAGGATGATTCCAAGTCCATGTCGGGTTTTGTCTTCACCCTCAATGGAGGGGCGGTGTGTTGGAAGAGCTCCAAACAGGAAACCGTTGCTGACTCGACTATGGAAGCGGAATACATCGCTGCATCTGATGCCGCAAAAGAAGCTGTCTGGATGAGGAAGTTCTTGAGAGAACTTCAGGTGGTTCCGTCCATTGTTGACCCAATACCTCTGTATTGCGACAACAATGGGGCTATAGCTTTAGCGAAGGAACCCAGGTCCCATCAGAAATCCAGACACATCTTAAGGCGGTATCACCTGATCAGGGAGATTGTGGATCGCCAGGAGATCGAGGTTCGGAGGGTTGCTTCAGAAGATAACACAGCAGATCCATTCACCAAGGCCTTGCCCCAGACTAAGTTCGAGCGGCTGATCGAGATGATAGGTCTTCGATACGCCAGTACATTGCCTTAGTGCAAGTGGGACATTGTTAGTGTATATGCCCTAGAGGCCATTACTGTATCATACTAGTTTGTATATTACTTGATGGAAGCTTGGGATATTCACAGTTATATATACAATCTTGCTCGAAATGGTAGTATGCTACTTGGTTTGTCTCTGCTTTAATATGTGCATGTGTTTCTTTTAGCATATCGCTGATATACATATTAGTAGAGCCCTTAGGATCTTTGCTTGATTACCAGCGATGTGATGGCGCTCACACTCGTGGGAGCTGGGTGATCTATAAGCACATCCTTATCCATGTCCCTAGTCATTGGACTATCGAGACAGGGCATCGATACTCCGGAGTAGACTAGCGTATGCGCTTCTCATCCCAGCGTGAGAGACGGTCTGTCCCACAGCCGTCAGTACGTCGTACTTGAGATAGTATGCGGGTGCTCGTTAGGTTACGAGTACACTGGACAGGACTCGTCGGGAACTGTTGGTTGGTATTATACCTATCGTCAGTTATCAGTTCCCAGGTGACATGAGTACAGCTTAGTCCGCTGACTTGACACTGTCACTTCGCCTCGAGTGTGTTCCCACTGCACTTTGATTACTACCCTAGCACGGCTCAAAAGAGTCGTGCAAACAGGTAGTTTTTGGATGCAGTCCCGAAGCACTTGGAGGCAATGATGGTTAGACAGGATTCGTCTCTCCCGGTATTGGGGGTTGACATCGCGCTGTGTCAAGGAGAGCCATTACACGAGTAGTCCCTGGCCAGGGCAAGCGAGATATACTGGTAGGTTTCCAGTGTTATCTCAGGGTGTTCTGGGCTACACTCCGACACTACTTGTACCGCTATTAGGGGACTGACGTTCACCGCCCCCTAGGCCCGCCATGCGATGTATCAGACGAACAGACCGGACTGTACGGAGATTGTCACATACAGGCTCAGTAGGAGTTCAGATGGGGTTCACCTCGTCAGTCTTCTTGTCGACATCTACCTGGGGACCGTTACGTACAGCTAGTGCCGCTTGCGGTCTGTGGTTAAACCCACTGCCAGCGTAGTGTCGAGTCTTTAGAGTCCCACACAGAGAGCTATTCGCCTTTAGGCAAAATGAATAGAGGTCGCATGGTTGTGCAACAGGGTTCGTTCACATCCGCGCACTTGTGCACGTTTGCTGTCCGGACAGCTTATACTAGCGGGCTTTGGTTTAAGCCGGATCCTAGTATATGATTTGGGATTGGTTTTTCTCATTGTATTCGTGTTCCTCGGATCACGAATACGGGTGCGTATGCACAGTTGCTTGAGACAGAGGGAGAGGACTTTGATTAGGGTTAATGACTATTGTCATTTGTATTAACCCTAATGATTATGTGTGTATTATGGTTAATTGATATTAGTTTAATAATTGTGCATGGTTATGGTTGTTGACCATTTGACCCACCTTGACTTGTTGACCTTGTTGACACTTTGACCATCATCATTTCATTTGGAAGATGCTCTTTGATCCTTGCAATTTGCATTAAAAATGAAATGATAATGGTCATGTCTTGATTAACCATGACAATTATCTAGCTAATTATCTAATTACAATAATTCACACATATATGTGAGAATGGTTTATTTTATTCTCATTGTATCATTTACTTTCTCTCTCTTGTTCTTCCTCTCCCTCAAGCTCTCCCCTCTCATGTGTTGAGAAACACTTGAGCTTGAGAAAAACCCTTTCTTGATAATCTCTACTCTCATCTAGGGTTCAAGTATTAGCACTTCTTGCACCCTAGTTACTTCTAGCTTGGAGTTGAAGCCAAAGGTCGAGGCTTTCGGGTGGATCTTTCTTCGACGTGAGAAGACGACTAAGGTGACCTCCTTCCACCACTCCAAGAAGCAAGGAGAGAAGGACATAAAGCCCAAGGTATAACCTTTCTAGCACTTAGCTAGTTTCTAGTTAGCTTTAGCTTGTTTTTGTTTAGCAAAGATCCTTCTTTGTCTAGTCCATGTTGCCTAAGCTCATAAAAATTCGATTTTTATTCCGTTTTCCGCCTCCCCGCAAGTACCGGGGTGGGCAACGTGGACTTACAGTAGCATCGGAGAACTCTTTGGTTTCTTTCTTCCTCTAGACTTGCTCCAATCTAGGGTTGTGATGGTTTATGTCTCCTTGGTGTTTCTGAGGACTCCTTTTATATTGTTGGTCTTTCACAGTCTTGAGAGCTTGATAGACCTGATAGGAGATGGTCTGGCCATGATAGCATGATTTGTGCTCTTCATCTCTCCTGCTTGGTGGAAGCGGACACATGAGGGCTACCGTAAAGGCGTTCTTATAAACCATCTTCAATACTTCGAAACAGTTGCTGAGGTTGACATTGGTGGTATAGGCTCTTCTGTCTTGCACCCAGACCTTATTATTGCGAGTCTGCAGTGCAGCGGCCATCAATCTGCACTTTATTCTTTAATGGGCCCTTCTTCCCAATCTCAAGGCAGTGGCGTCAACGGGAACGTCTGATGATATATGTCCCCGGCGCACACTTTTGCTGATTTGACGAGTGACGGCGTCTACAAGGGTATTGGAGTATGCTCGCCCCTGGCGCACATCGTTGCTGGTTCGATGAGCGATGGCATCAACGCGGATATAGGGTGTTGGTTGCCCCCGACGCATATCTCTGCTGGGATGAGGGTGATGGCGTCAACGAGGGTATGTGATGTTGTTTGCCCCCAGCGCACACCATTGTTGTCATGAAGGTAACGGTGGCTACAGTGGAGTTTGAGGACATCTGCCCCTGGCGCGCGTCGTTACTGGTCCATCCTTGGTATGAAGGCCAAGCTGATTGAACAGTTGAGTAGGAGGAGGGCAGCCTAGAGAAGACTGACTGTCAAGCAGTCATGGTTGTCTCCATTGGTAGCCCCGAATATATTGGGTGCCTTTGTCGCCGTCAGCATGAGAGTTGCTGGGAACAAACACATTTGGCCTACGCCCCCTACTTAGATGTTTGTCAAGGCTGGCGCAAGTGGTAACAGTCGCACCGTCTTTCTTCACCTCGGAGTTCACAAGCTCGGCAGCAGGTGCTTCGGGAACCATGACACATTAAGCGAAGGGGACGGGTGAAAAGGTGCCGAACTAAATAGTGGAGCCCGATCCTCTGAATTCGACATGGCCATGTGGCAGTTGGTGTTGGATATAGTGCCCTCAAAGTCAATTATTGGATCGTAGGCACGTGATTGCAATGATTGAGGGAGGACCTATACCAGTAGGACAGTCTTACTCGAGAGGATTGTATACTATATGGTTTGTCTTTATCATCGTGTACATGATTTAGGTGACATTGCAGTTCACTATTACACGTTGATAGAGAATAGTATGCTACCTGGTTTGCCTTTATCATTATGTACAGCTTTAGGTGATATTACATATCACTATTACACGTTGATAGAGCCCATAGGATTCTTTCTTGACTGCCAGCAGTATGATGGCGATCATATACGTGGGAGCTGGGGTCTATAAGCACATCCTTAAAAATGTCCCTAGTCGTGGGAGTTTCGAGACTGGGCATCGATACTCCATTAGTAGACTAGTGTATACAATCGAGACCCTGACGAGGGGCGGTGGCTGGTCTCACAAGCCATTAGTGTCAGTTGGTTCACATAAGATGTATACAAGTGCTTATTGGGTTATGAGTATACCGGACAGGACTCGCCGGGAACATGCTAGTTGGTATTATGCCTAGTGTCAGATAACAGTTCCCTGGTGACATGTGTACAGGTTAGTTCATCGACCTGAGATCGTCATTTGTCTCGTGTGAGTTCCCACTGTGCTTTGATTACTACCCTACCACGACTCAAAGGAGTCATGCAAACAGGTTTTAGTTAGGTACAGTCCCGAGCCACATGGAGGCAGTGAGCGGATCGGCAAGGGTTACGTCTCTCCTGGTATTGGGGCGAGATCGCGCTGTGTCTAGGAGAGCCATTACACTAAGTCCTTGGCCAAGGCAAGAGATTTACTGGTAAGTATTCCAGTAGTATCTCATGGTGTTTTGGGCTACACTCCGACACGACTTGTACCGCTTTGGGGGGGTCTGACGTTTACCAGCTCCTAGGCCCGACATGCGATACTCATAGACGAACGGACCGGACTGTACGGATATTGTCACTGACAGGCTCAGTAGAGTGTCAGGATGGGTTCGCTCATCGACCTCCCTTTTGGTCAATACCTGGTAGCCCATTACGTACAGCTAGTACCACTGACGTGCTAGTGGTTAAATCCACAGCCAAAGTATTGACGAGTCTTTAGAGTCCCCCACAGACAGTTTCTCAAGTTTCGGGCGAAAAGTTGTAAAGGCCATATGGTATTATGGCTGGGTTCGATCATATACGTGCAGTAGTGCACGGATCATGATCGGACGGATCATACTAGTGGGCTTTGGTTTAAGCCGGATCCTAATATTAGATTTGTTGGATTGCTTTCGTCTCATCGCATTCGCATTCAGTCGGAATACGAATGCAGGTATGTATATACAGGTGAGGGGTATCCTTGTGATCCGTCACGAGTTTACTTTAAATGATGCCGTTCTTTTTATTGTTATAAACATTTGAGTTAATGTTTATTTTGGTGGAAATTATGAGCATAGTTCATGATGAGGTGCATTAAATGTGACATGGACATGTTTAGTGACTCATGGTCTCTTTAATTGTGCAAATGTCATATTAGTGTTTGATTAAGGGTGTGAAATGATGGATGGAGAGAGAGAGGGAAGCCATAGGCTTAGGGTTGGCTCTTGGATTATCATTCCAGTGCTCTCATCTTTTATCTCACACAATAACAAAAAAAAGCCTCTTCTTCTTCTTCCTCTAGCTCATCATTTCCACCATGGCTTCATCTTCAACCTTCATCCATACACTCTCATGAGTTGAGAATCAATGGATGCTTGAGACAAAGTTATCACACACATTCTCTACTTCACCTTGGACATGTCGGCTAGCAAACTTCATGTTCGAGTTGCTTCGGATGAAGCGGGAGCCCGTAAAAAGACTCATTGATGTGGTGCCCTTCCAACAAGGAGACCGGAGATCGGAGATGCCGCGTGGAGCTAGGGATGGTGGCTAAAGACCGAAGGAAACGGATCGATCGGTATAGCTTTTCTAACCCTTCTCTAGTTGCTAGTTTATGTTAATGGTTCTATCTGGGTGAAAGACTACGATAGCGCCAGTTTCTTAAAAAGTTTTTGTTTCCGTATTTTGGCCTCGGATTGACAGCCGGGGCGCTACCATAGACTTACATGGTATCAGAGCCACGCCATTAACCTTTACTAGCTTGTTCTAACGTGTTTAAAAGATCGATCGAACAAAATTTCCAAAACCGCAATTTCAGTTCTAAAGTTTCTGTCGAATTTTTTTTGTGGTCTAAAAATTATTTTGGGTATGTCAAAAAATTGTGCAGGCCTTTTTAAGACTACTGTAGAAATTTGGTCGACTGAATCCACAAGACTGTCGCGGAACCGCCGCACAACCCCTATGTTGGCCGTGGTTCCGCCGCAGATTTGTGGCATCAGTGCACCATTTTTCTTCTGCATGTCTTTCATGTGGAATTGTAGTTTCTGGAATATTTAGTTTTGGCCCAGATTATTTTGAGTACTGGAATTTGTACTTGGGCCCACTTCGGGAAATTTTGTCGATCGGAATTTTAAATACGTTAGTTCACAGTGCTTACTTTATATCTGCAACCGTGAATATCACTCGAGCGGTAAATCTCGTCTAATTGCTATAGCTTTTTTAGACGGGTTTTGTGAACGTGGCATTCGCGTTGATGTTCTGTGTTGTGCTGTGATGTTGCGGATTTGTCGTGGTGGAAAGCTTGGTGCAATGATAGTACAGTTTAGTTTTACTTGTACATTTGATATCGCGGGGCGAGCGTCCGACATGTGGACTGCCGTCACTTCCTGTTTGTATATTATTCTTTTGGGGCACGACCGGGTTGAGGTCGATATACCCGTTGTACATATTTTATTTTCTGTACTAGGATTACCCCACGGTGGAGTGCACGGATAGCCAGATTCTAGAAAGCAACGGGCCCGCATCTCATGGCTTTGAGACGGAGTGGGCTTCACTCTAGAATTGGCGGGCTATTCGCCGCACTCGTAGGGGGTACAGGTTGACCCAAGATGGGGTGCTCAAGTTACCGGATTCCGTGAAGTGTTGGGTGGTCTATTCACTTTGATGAAGGGGGCTGCCTATCTTCTGGTTTTGGCGGGTAACTGTAAGTCTACGGTAGCGCCCCGGCCGTCTAACAGACGCCAAATGCGGAACAAAAACTTTTTAACTGGCGCTATCGTATACTGTAACCCGGATCTGCCATTATTACTAAACTAACAAACTACAAAGAGGGTAGAAAGGTTATACCGAACGATCCGAGTTCTTTGTTCATTAACCATCATCCCACGCTTTGTTGCGGCTGCTCCGGTCTCGTCGATCTCCTATCTCCTCGTCCAGGTGGCACCACGTCAACGGATCTTTAAACGGGCTCCCGCCTCTGACCCGAGGCAACTCAGTCATCAAGTTTACTAAAAGAGATGACCAAGATTTATGTAAAGAATGAGTAGAACACTTTGTCTCACTTCGTCCAAAGCCATGGACGAACGGTAAATGAAGTTGCCCTTTTTGGAATCGAGTGATAAGAATTTAAGCTATATGAAATTTCCATGAACAAATCTATCATAATCTTTTCAACCAAGTGAGTGAGTGAGAAGAGAAGGGGAGGGCCGGCCAATATATAGAAGGAGGGAGGTGAGTGTAGGAAAAGAGGGGGTGACCATAAGCAATACTTATCATGAAGAAATATCAAAGCAAAAACAAAATGCATTAAATCATTAATGCAACCTAATGAGTCACTAACCTAGTCACCATACTAGAACATTCCACACTCATGACTCACCTCATGACTCACCCTCATGAAGAAAAGATAAATCCGTATTTAACCGAATGTAAAATACGGGTGATAGAAAACAGGAAACTGGCAACTTCCAAAAGCGATCCCGAAACGAATTTCAGGATAACCCCGTAATAGTATAAACATACCTGCATTTGTATTACGACCGAATACAAATACAAATGAGACAAAGATATTATATCTACACAGTATAATACTCGGATCCGGCTTAAACCAAAGCCCACCAGTATTATCTGCCCGAAATATGACACGTGCGTAAACGCACGTGCATTTTCCGAACCCTGCCATAAAACCATACGGCCTCTACAACGTTTCGCCCGAACTTGGGAAACTATCTGTGGGGACTCTAATGACTCGACAGTACCCTGGCAGTGGGTTTAACTACAAGCCGTCAGCGGCACTAGCTGTGCGTAACAGCTGCCCATGCACTGACCTCAAGGGAAGCTGATGCGCGAACTCATCCCGGAACCCTACTGAGCCTAACAGTGACAATGTATATACAGTCCGGTCCATTCGTCTATGAGTATCGCATATCGGCCTAGGGGGCTGGTAACGTCAGACCCCCAATAGCGGTATAAGTCGTGTAGGAGTGTAGCCCAAAAACACCCTGAGATACTACTGGAGTACCTACCAGTAAATCTCCTGCCTCGGCCGAGGGCTATGTGTAATGGCTCTCCTAGACATAGCGCGATCTCACCCCCAATACCGGGAGAGACGAATCCCCTGCCGATCCGCTCACTTGCCTCCATGTGGCTCGGGACTGTACCCAAAAAAGACCTGTTTGCACGACTCCTTTGAGCCGTGGTAGGGTAGAAATCAAAGCACAGTGGGAACTCACACTAGAAAAATGACGACCTCAGGTCGATGAACTAACCTGTACGCATGTCACCAGGGAACTGCTATCTGACGATAGGTATAATACCAACTAGCAGGTTCCCGGCGAGTCCTGTCCGGTGTACTCATAACCCAATGAGCACCTGTATACATCTTAGGTGATCCAACTGACACCAGTGGCTTGTGAGACCGGCCACCGCCCCTTGTCGGGGTCTCAACTGTATACACTAGTCTACTTCGGAGAATCGATGCCCTGTCTCGAAACTCCCACGACTAGGGACCACAATTAAGGATATGCTTATAGACTCCAGCTCTCACGTATATGATCGCCCTCATACTACTGGTAGTCAAGCAAGATCCTAAGGGCTCTATCAACGTGTAATAGTGATCAGTCACCTGAACCTGTACACGACTGATAAAGGTAAACCAGATAGCATACTATCATCTCGAGTAAGACGGTCCTACCAGTATAGGTCCTCCTCAATCATTGCAATCACGTACCTGTGATCCAATAATTGACTTTGAGGGCACTATATCCAACAATCTCCCACTTGCACTTAAGGCTAATTATTGCGATGTCGCATACTCACAGCCTGTGTGATGCCGAACACCCAACTCCTCTACTAATCAGTTTCACAAAGCTCGTTCGTAAAACTATTGTGTTCGAGAAATAGCCTCAGTGAGTGGATCCGCCCTGATGTTTCTTTCTATATCTCTCTTAATCTCAAGTTCGCGGAGAAAGCCATCTCCCGAATTGAGTAATACCTGTCTTAGAATATGTCTGGATATCTGATAGGACCTAGTTCATAAATGAACTCCAAATCCAAACTTCTTAGACTGTATCGATCACTGAACCTAATCAGTATCCTGCACCATGCCTCCCTCAGTATCCTCTTAGACCACCTGTCCATAATACTGTCCCTCGTCAGAGGGAAAACTATAACTCTGACAATCACTCTGTCATCTATGTCACCTTTGAAGCCTGGAATGATAACCGTCTCCCAAAGGAGGCTGCCGTCATCAAATCGGTAGAACATCCACTTATGTTCTAAAACCGCCTCCTTATGTTTCTCCAGGATTGGATTAATATAAACTTATCGCATCTAGTGCAAAAACAACATCTGGTGTGGTACTTGACATCTCATGATAGACTCAATTGCCTAAGCAAGTGATCTGCCAATCATGCACATCCCTCTCCCCTTTAGTCTGTAAGACACCTTTAGAGAGGGTGACTCCATCACCTGCAGGTACACCACCATGCCAGGAGTCATCTATTCCAAAAACTATCATAATACTGTCAAAGTACCCACATTGGGAAACTACCCAAATCTAGATCTAAAACCATAGATCTAAAAATCAGAATGTCAGATATTATATCCATATCCTGTCTGGAGAAACAACTGTGTGACGACCACAGTACAACCGATCGTAGTATACGAATTTTACTTCCTACTCTGTGTATGTCATCCAAATACCAGGACATCACACCCTACTACCTTCTTAACAGATCCATCCCCTATTCTGATGAAGTCAAATCTATGACTGTCACATCAAAAATTAGATGATCTATCTCCGCTATAACTGCTCTAGTCTATAAATAGACATAAGCTACTTGCCCACTATGCTTCCGCTGCTCCTACTGACCACAATAACCCTCCGGCAGAATAATATATACGTGCACTTCTAAAGCTAGTTTAGAACAACGCTATACTTAACCTCCTGCCGGGTCTCATAGTCTGGAACAACAGTAGTGTCAAGTCTGGGTAAGCAAGAACCTCACTGTCACCGTCCTTGAGGCTACCGAAGTACCTCTCGGGTGCTTAAGGTTACCCACCATGTCTGCGGAGTGGCTAATGGAATGTCAAACCTAATTGAATATATAGGTCCTATTAAATTTTCCGTAATCGTTTGCGGTTCTGGAATCACTTCCAGCTCTACCATACTCCCACTACTGTTTTCTGAAAAAATCCATTTTACTAAAATGGTGGTGAGTCAAGAATAATATCACCATTGATCTTCCAAATGGTAGAAAGTCAACCCTCGTCATAGCCAGGGTTAACCCACAAACTGCCATTACAGAAACGTACCTTGAGTTATCCAGAGTCTGGTTTTAAGCATAAGCTAGACAACTCACCGTACCCTAACATCGTTAAGATATGAACCATTCTATATCCAATATAGAAACTTTGGCACTTATTTAATTGGAACCAGATTCAAATCATGCAGCTGTCTCCAGTGCATATAAACATAATGGAAAGAGGCTAATCAGCATTACTCAACTTATGAATTCATCCAATTATGAGTAACCTGAAAGAGAAACAAATTTCTCAAAAACACTAACTGAATACCAATCACAAGAATCTACATCTTCGATCTCTTTGAAGAATCCCGATACTTGCGACACCTGGTTCTCTACTTTATTCTTATACCCACAACTTCTCAAAACTTAGACCTTGTATTTCTACGAAACACTTGTCTAAAAACTAGAGAAGTCATAAGTAAATAGAACATAGTACGAGGAACAACCCCTTTGTCCTGATGGACACTGGACAACATACAATACTCTGTATAAGTCCGCTGAGTTGAATAACTCAAAACCTGTGCATCGTAGGTTGAAAACTGTACCCAGGCGATTTCCATAAATATCACCAATTACAACGAATTCCGATATAATGAGGATGATTACCTAATTCCCAATAACTTACTCCCACTCATCATCTGTAAAAACCATACAGATATGAGAATGAAACCTGGTAAATACATACCCTAGAGTAAGTATCTAATCGGGAAAACAGTTTTCCTTTAACAATGCACTGAAACATGAAAATGTTTCGTAGGGGTATCCTGGTATTCATAGTAATGCCTCTTCCATAATCTAATTCATGACTTTAATCGTATATCTCTTTGCCACCTCTCCAAATCCCTTTATTTGTCTTTATTCATTACCTTCTGTACACCCCTTTTAGGCTAAATGGTTTTCTTCTTTCCCTACCGTTCGGCACCAGCCTATGGTTTGGAAGAAGACTATTCAGTAAGCATAACAGGTGTACTCTCCTAAACCAAGGAGTACTCATAACTTGAGAGAAGGTGATGATAAAAGACAACCGAATAATACCTTATTCTATTTCTCCCGAACTGGGGAAAAAAGCAAAGGTGAAATAGGAGTGGCGATGAAGTATGCGGTTTGGTCGTGAATAATAGCAGTCGCAATTTACTTTGCCCTCTTTCTAATCCCTTTATTTTGTCTTTACATATTACCTTCTGCACACCCTACTTAGGCTAATTGGTTTTCTTCATTCCCTACCTTCCGGCACCTGTCTATGGTTTGGAAGAAGACTATCCAATAAGCGTAATATGTGTACTCTCCTAAACTAAGGAGCCCTCGAAACCTGAGAGAAGGTGATAATAAAAGACAACTGAATAAACCAATTCTATTTCTCCTAAAACTGGATCCATCCTCGAAGAAGTCCCTCCGAGTTCGTATATAACCATAC
This sequence comes from Agapanthus africanus, assembly GCA_030015575.1. Taxonomy (NCBI): domain Eukaryota; kingdom Viridiplantae; phylum Streptophyta; class Magnoliopsida; order Asparagales; family Amaryllidaceae; genus Agapanthus; species Agapanthus africanus. The sequence goes on along the minus strand of CM057338.1, from coordinate 828,155,226 downwards.
GATGGATCTATCCAATGGAAGTGGATGTCCGTAGTAATACGGGGTGTTCTGAGAAATGCAAAGGGTAAAAGGAGTGGCAATGACTTATGCAACTCGGACAATCCAAAAGCCAGTATTTTAAGAAGGTTCGGTCAACTTGGTCACTGAGTCATAGTCTAGGGTCAGTCAATTGTCGCTGCCAAAGAGAGAGAGAAAAGAAACACTCTGCGTGCACTCTAACCTAGATCAGAATGGTTATCACTTTATCTAATCAGGAAACATCCCACTGTACTATCAAATTCTCCTCAAAACCTGAAAGAAGAATCAATCGGGATCACCCGAAGAGTAAACCAACTCATCAGTGGGAATCGAGATCCAACTCTCATCACATGATAACGTGACGGAATCCACTCACGTTATCACACTCCAGAATGTATGCGCATACTTGGCAAGTTTCAGTTTCTTTAGAAACTCCCGATATGATTTTTGCCCCATGCTCTTATGACCTTGACTTTGGCCAAAATGCCATAAGTCACATGCCAAGTTCTTCCCGTCGTTATCTTGTCAATTTGAACCCACCCGCACATGCCCCTGACTTTGGCCAATCGGCAGAACGACTGTCCCAAACCAACTCATCTATCTATGCAACAAATGAATACCCAGCAGCTACCAAACACTATGCCTTGACTTTGGCCAAAATGCATAGCTTGAATACTACTAAATACCCAAAAGAAATGACGGAGGGCTACAGCTGGTTTTTGGCGAAAAACCTTTAACGTAATGAACTTGATATCGTTGAAGGAACCTGATAGCTTTTTATAAAAATATAGTAGCGAAAACCTTTGCTAAAGAGGTCACTCCCGGTGAAGGGATCTCGGCTCTTTCCTCGTGGAATGAGGTGCAGGATATTCCAACTGAATACCGCGATGCAAAGCAACTTGTAATCGACTATAGTGAAGTTATTACCCTGACGCAAACTTCTGCCCAAGGGGTCACTCCCGGTGAAGGGATATCGGCCCTTGCCTCGTCGAATGAGGTGCAGGATATTCCAACCGAATACCACTATGCAAAACAAAAGGAAACGTCTCTGTAATAACACTTTTTAAAACTGTTCCAACAACATCCAAACAGGTTTGTTTTCCTTTGCATTGATCAAAATCAACGCAGTCCCATCAATTAATCACACCAGAAAAGAACGAAAATAAAATATACGTATATGCCATCCGCATTCGTCACTGGTTCCCGTCATCACCCGTTAGGTTACTTAACTAACGACAGAACGGAGACTGGACTAGCGCAGGTGTAAAACATATACAACATCTACTAGTATATATACTAATATACAATAATCGCTCCAGGCGTGATAATATGTAACATTACAGAAAAGTAATAAGCATCACAGAACAATACAGATAATCTGGGATCCCCGGGTTTCACAGAGCCGCTACTGAAACCCGACGTTCCCCTGGTCGTGTGGATAGCCTGTGCAATGAAACGTAGACCCCTACGGGTGCGGCAAGTTACCCGCCAAAACCTGAAGTGAGGCAGACCCCTACAGCAAAGTGAATGGACCACCCTGCACTCCACGGAATCCGGTAACTTGAGCACCCCTCCTTGGGTCAACCTGTACTCCCTACGAGTGCGGCGAATAGTCTGCCAATTCTAAAGTGAGGTCCCTCTGCCTCTCAAAGCCATGAGATGCGAACCCGTTGCCCTCCAGAATCCGGCTATCCGTGCACTCCGTCGCGGGGTAAACCTAGTACAGAAATGAAAAATATGTACAACGGGTACATCGACCTCAGCCCGGTCATTTCCTAAAAGAATATTATACAAACAGGCAGTGACGGCAGTCCACATGTTGGACGCTCGCCCCGCAATATCAAATGTACAAATAAATCCAAACTGCACTACCATTGCACACTGCTATCCACCACGACAAATCCGCAACATCACAGCACAACACAGAACATCAACGCGAATGTCACGTTCGCAAACTCGTCTAAAAGAACTATAGCAATTAGACGCGGTTTACCGCTCGAATGACATTCACAGTCGGAGATATAATATAAGTACTGTAAACTAACACGTTAAAAATTTCGATCGACAAAACTTCCCGAAGTGGGCCCCACGTACATCTGCAGTACAGTAAAAAAATATGGGCCCAAAAGAAATATTCCATAAACAACAATTTTACAAGAAGAACCTACTGTAGAAAAATGGTTTACTATAGCTCCAAAACAGCGGCGGAACCTCGGCCAAACTAGGGTTTGCACGGCGGTTCCGCGGCGCTTAGGAAGCTTCAGTTGACCAAATTTCACCAGAATTCTTAAAAATGCCTGCACGATTTTCTGTGATGCACAAAATAATTTTTAGGCCTGTTTTAAAATCGACAGAAACTTTGAACAGAAAAATTGTAGTTTTCAAAATTCCGTTCGATCGATGTTTTAAACGCGTTAGCTCAAATTAGTAAAGCTTAATGGCGAGGCTCTGATACTACTGTAAGTCTACGGTAGTGCCCCGGCCGTCTAACAGACGCCAAATGCGGAACAAAAACTTTTTAACGGGCGCTATCGTATACTGTAACCCGGATCTACCATTATTGCTAAACTAACAAACTACAAAGAGGGTAGAAAGGTTATACCGAACGATCCGAGTCCTTTGTTCTTTAACCATCATCCCACGCTTTGTTGCGGCTGCTCCGGTCTCGTCGATCTCCAATCTCCTCGTCCAGGTGGCACCACGTCAACGGATCTTTAAACGGGCTCCCGCCTCTAACCCGAGGCAACTCGGTCATCAAGTTTGCTAAAAGAGATGACCAAGATTGATGTAGAGAATGAGTAGAACACTTTGTCTCACTTCGTCCAAAGCCATGGACGAACGGTTAATGAAGTTGCCCTTTTTGGAATCAGGTGATAAGAATTTGAGCTATACGAAATTTCCATGAACAAATCTATCATAATCTTTTCAACCAAGTGAGTGAGTGAGAAGAGGAGGGGAGGGCCGGCCAATATATAGAAGGAGGGAGGTGAGTGTAGGAAAAGAGGGGGTGACCATAAGCAATACTTATCATGAAGAAATATCAAAGCAAAAACAAAATGCATTAATGGTAAAGGTGACTCACTAATACACCTAGCAAATCATTAATGCAACCTAATGAGTCACTAACCTAGTCACCATACTTGAACATTCCACACTCATGACTCACCTCATGACTCACCCTCATGAAGAAAAGATAAATCCGTATTTAACCGAATGTAAAATACGGGTGATAGAAAACTGGAAACTGGCAACTTCCAAAAGCGATCCCGAAACGAATTTCAGGATAACCCCGTAACAGTATAAACATACCCGCATTTGTATTACGACCGAATACAAATGCAACTGAGACAAAGATATTATATCTAGACAGTATAATACTCGGATCCGGCTTAAACCAAAGCCCACCAGTATTATCTGCCCGAAATATGACACGTGCGTAAACGCACGTGCATTTTCCGAACCCTGCCATAAAACCATACGGCCTCTACAACATTTCGCCCGAACTTGGGAAACTATCTGTAGGGGACTCTAATGACTCATCAGTACCCTGGCAGTAGGTTTAACCACAAGCCGTCAGCGGCACTAGCTGTGCGTAACGGCTGCCCATGCACTGACCTCAAAGGAAGCCGATGAGCGAACTCATCCTGGAACCCTACTGAGCCTAACAGTGACAATGTATATACAGTCCGGTCCGTTCGTCTATGAGTATCGCATATCGGCCTAGGGGGCTGGTAACGTCAGACCCCCAATAGCGGTATAAGTCGTGTCGGAGTGTAGCCCAAAAACACCCTGAGATACTACTGGAGTACCTACCGGTAAATCTCCTGCCTCGGCCGAGGGCTATGTGTAATGGCTCTCCTAGACACAGCGCGATCTCACCCCCAATACCGGGAGAGACGAATCCCCCTCCGATCCGCTCACTTGCCTCCATGTGGCTCGGGACTGTACCTAAAAAAGACCTGTTTGCACAACTCTTTTGAGCCGTGGTAGGGTAGAAATCAAAGCACAGTGGGAAATCACACGAGACAAATGACGACCTCAGGTCGATGGACTAACCTGTACACATGTCATCAGGGAACTGCTATCTGACGATAGGTATAATACCAACTAGCAGGTTCCCGGCGAGTCCTGTCCGGTGTACTCATAATCCAATGAGCACCTGTATACATCTTAGGTGATCCAACTGACACTAATGGCTTGTGAGACCGGCCACCGCCCCTCGTCAGGGTCTCGACTGTATACACTAGTCTACTCCAGAGAATCGATGCCCTGTCTCGAAACTCCCACGACTAGGGACCACAATTAAGGATATGCTTATAGACCACCCAACTCTCACGTATATGATCGCCATCATACTGTTGGTAGTCAAGCAAGATCCTAAGGGCTCTATCAACGTGTAATAGTGATCAGTCACCTGAATCTGTACACGACTGATAAAGGTAAACCAGATAGCATATTATCATCTAGAGTAAGACGGTCCTACCGGTATAGATCCTCCTCAATAATTGCAATCACGTACCTGCGATCCAATAATTGACTTTGAGGGCACTATATCCAACAGTAACTTGCTGCACCCATAGGGATCTGAGTTTTCATTTCACAGGCTATCCACACGATCACGGGAACGTCGGGTTTCAGTTGCGGCTCAAAAGAAACCCGGGGCTCCCTGATATCTGTATTGTTCTGTGATGCTTATTACTTTTCTGTGATGTTGCATTTATCACGCCTGGAGCGATTATTGTATATTGATATATATATACTAGTAGATGTTGTATATGTTTTACACCCGCGCTAGTCCAGTCCCCGCTCTGTCGTTAGTTAAGTAACCTAACGGGTGATGACGGGACCCAGTGGCGAATACGGATGGTATATACGTACATTTTATTTTCGTTCTTTTCTGGTGGGATTAATTGATGGGATTGCGTTGATTCAGATTAATGCAAAGAAAATAAACCTGTTTGATGTTGTTGGAACATTTTCTAAAAGCTGTTATTACAAGGACGTTTTCTTTTGTTTTACACAGTGGTATTCAGTTGGAATATCCTGCACCTCATTCGATGAGGCAAGGGCCGAGATCCCTTCATCGGGAGTGGCCCCTTTGGCAGAAGTTTGCGTCGGGGTAATAACTTCACTATAGTCGATTACTTTTTGCTTTGCATCGTAGTATTCAGTTTGGAATATCCTGCACCTCATTCTACGGGGAAAGAACCGAGATCCCTTCACCGGGAGTGACCTCTTTAGCAAAGGTTTTTGCCACTATATTTGTAAAAAGCTATCCGATTCCTTCAACGATATCAAGTTCATTACGTTAAAGGTTTTTCACCAAAAATCAGCCATAGCCCTCCGTTATTTCTGATAAGTAGCGCATAGTATTCGTGCGGTGTTTGTTGGCCAAAGTCAAGGCATCGTGTGCGGTAGCTGTGTGTTGCTTGTCCGTTGCATAGATAGATGCATTGGTTTAAGACAGTCATACCACTTTGTTGGCCAAAGTCAAGGGTGTGTACGGGTGGGTCTAAATCAATCAGGACAATGACGGGTAGAACTTGACTTGCGGCTTATGATTTGTTGGCCAAAGTCAAGGTCATAAATCGCTTGGGGTAAAAACACACATCGGGAGTTTCTAAAGAAACTGAAACTTGTCAGGCATGCGCATACCTTCTAGAGTATGATAACGTGAGTGGATTCCATCACATTATCATGCAATGATAGTTGGATCCCGATTCCCACTGATGAGTTGGTTTACTCCTCAGGTGATCCCGACTAATTCTTCTTTCGGGTTTGGAGGAGAATTTGAGAATACAGTGGGAGATTTCCTGATTAGATAAATTGATAACCATGCTTATCTAGGTTAGAGTGCACGCAGAGTGTTTCTTTTCTCTCTCTCTTTGACAGCGACTATGGCCCGGCCCTAGACTATGACTCGGTAACCAAGTTGACCGAACCTTCTTAGAACACTGGCTTTTATATTGTCAGAGTTGCACACCTCTTTACCACTCCTACTTTTACCCTTCTTCCCAGAACACCTCGTATTACTACAAACATCCACTTCATTTGGATAAAACCACCGTATAGTTATATAAGAACTCGAAGGAACTTTTTCCAGATTCGATGATGCTTTCCAGTTCTGGAGAAAATGAATATGACTATTCAGTTGTCTTTTCCTTTTACCTTCTCTCAGGTTGCGAGTGCTCCTTGGATTGGGACGGTACACCTATTATGCTAATTGGATAGTCTTCATCCAAACCATAGGCAGGTGCCGAAAGGTAGGGAATGAAGAAAACCGATTAGCCTAAGTGAGGTATACAGAAGGTAATAAGTAAAGACAAATAAAGGGATTAGAAAGAGGGCAAAGTAAATTGCGACTGCTATTCATGACCAAACAAAGTATTTCATCGCCACTCCTATTTCACCTTTGTATTTCTCCAGAACACCCCGTATCACTACGAAGATCCACAGTTATTTAGATACTCCATCGTATGGTTATATACGAACTCGAAAGAACTTGTTCCAGTTCGGGGATGGATTCTGGTGTTAGTGTATATGCCCCAGAGGCCATTACTGTATCATACTGGTTTGTATATTACTTGATGGAAGCTTGGGATATTCACAGTTGTATAGACAATCTTGCTCAAAATGGTAGTATGCTACTTGGTTTGTCTCTACTTCAATATGTGCATGTGTTTTTTTTAGCATATCGCTTATACATATTAGTAGAGCCCTTAGGATCTTTGCTTGATTACCAGCGTTGTGATGACAATCACACTTGTGGGGGCTGGGTAATCTATAAGCACATCCTTATACAGTTCCCTAGTAGTAGGACTGTCGAGACAAGGCATCGATACTCCGGAGTAGACTAGCGTATGCGCTTCTCATCCCAGCGGGGGAGATGGTCTGTCCCACAACCGTCAGTACGTCGTACTTGAGATAGTATGCGGGTGCTCGTTAGGTTACGAGTACACTGGACATGACTCGTCGGGAACTATTGGTTGGTATTATACCTATCGTCGGTTATCAGTTCCCAGGTGACATGAGCACAGCTTAGTCCGCTGACTTGACACTGTCACTTCGCCTCGAGTGTGTTCCCACTGTACTTTGATTACTACCCTACCACGGCTCAAAAGAGTCGTGCAAACAGGTAGTAGTTGGGTGCATTCCCGAAGCACTTGGAGGCAGTGACGGTTAGACAGGATTCGTCTCTCCCGGTATTGGGGGTTGATATCGTGCTGTGTCTAGGAGAGCCATTACACAAGCAGTCCCTGGCCAGGGCAAGCGAGATATACTGGTAGGTTTCCAGTGTTATCTCAGAGTGTTCTGGGCTACACTCTGACACGACTTGTACCGCTATTAGGGGACTGACGTTTACCACCCCCTAGGCCCGTCATGCGATATTCTCAGACGAACGGACCGGACTGTATGGAGATTGTCACATACAGGCTCAGTAGGAGTTCGGATGGGTTTACCTCATCGGCCTTCTTATCGACATCTACCTGGGGACCGTTACGTACAGCTAGTACCACTTGCGGTCTGTGGTTAAACCCACTGCCAGCGTAGTGTCGAGTCTTTAGAGTCCCACACAGAGAGTTTCCCTGCACTGAGCGAAACGTGTAGAGGTCGTATGGTTTTACGGCAGGGCTACGATCACTTAGGTGCACTTGTGTGCGTATGCTGTTCGGGCAGACAATACTAGTGGGCTTTGCTTTAAGTCGGATCCTAGTATTGTATGGATGGATTTGTTTTGTCTTCTGTGCATTCGCATTCTACGGAATGCGGATGCGGGTGTGTATGCACAGTTGTGAGGAGCGAAGAAGAAGGTGGTGCCTTATCAGGGTTTTGACAGTTGATTCGGTCAAAACCATTATGAGGCGGACTCATTTGGGTTTTGGCAGTTGGTTCGGTCAAAACCATTATGAGCCGGGGATATTATTTACTAATCTTTTTAGTGATAATTATGTTATGGCTAAATTGCTTTGACCATTTGACCACACTTGACTTTGTTGACCGTTTGACCAAAGTTGACTTGGACCTTCATGAGAGATCTAGAGTATTTTTTAGTTTTCTTTTTATTTTTGATATGAAAATGGTCAATTCAAATGTAGCCATCAACTTTATCATGAAAGGATTAGTAATGATGATGTTTGTGTATTATTGCAACCATGGTTCATTTTCTTTAGTTGATAATTCATTTTCTCTTTTCTCATTCTCTCTCTTGAGAAGAAAAAGAAAAAGCTTCATGGTTGTTCTCCTTCTTCTTCCTCCTCTTGAAATTTCCTTTGATCTCATGTGTTGAGAGAAAAAGGATCCAAATAGACAAATACATTCATCTACTACTTCTACACAACCTAGGACATCAAGACTAGCGATCTTGTTGCCCTAGTTGCCTCGGCTCTATAAGTCCGCAGCGGCGCCCCGGCCGTCGATCTGACGCCGGAAACGCGGAAACGAAAAACTTTGCAAACTAGCAAACCGGCACCACCGCACACTTTTAACCCGGATCGGGCCATTAACCTAGCTACTAGCAAACTAGAATAAGAGTAGAGAAGTATACCAAGCGATCCGTGTCCTTCGATCTTCGTCTCCACTCCGATCTCCCGCGGAATCTCCGTCCGTCACGTCCTCGTTGGAAAGGGCACCACGTAGCCGATTTCTTTTACGGGCTCCCACCTCTGGACCGAGGCATCTCGGGCGCGAAGTTGGCTACCCGATGCATCCAAGATTTGCTGTAGACAAGTGTAGAATGGTTGTCTCTTTTGGGGTTTGAAGATGCCTTGTTGTTGTGGAGGTGGAGAAAGAGAATGAACAATGGAGAGAGGTTTGGAATTTTTGGCAAGCCAAGAATGAAATGAGATGATCAATTCCTACACATAATGAAACCTCTCTCATCCTCCCCTTCTTAAAAGTGGCCGGCCTCTCATATGGTGGGTGGGAAAAAGAATGAATAATGCAAGAAAGAAAATGTGTAGATAAATGATCAAATAATCTCACCTCAAAAAAACTTAATCAAGCCCCATCACAATAAATGCAAGTCAAGTGATGCAAAAGGCATCTAATGATGAAAGAACCATCATGAAGCCCTCAATATGCAAAGAACCCCTTCCACAAAAAGTTATTTGCAAACTTGCAAATAACCCCTCCACCACAAAAGTCCGGCCGTGAAGGAACAAAAGAAAACCGGCCGGAACGGAATGCAAACTGGCAACTTCAGAAAACTGATGTTAGTTATGTATATGCCCTAGAGGCCATTGTTGTACATATGATGTATATTATAATGGATGCTTGGATATATATAGAGATGACTTTCTTGCTCGTCATAATAGTATGCTATTTGGTTTCACTTTATCTTAACATGTTGACTTGTATTGGTTTACTGTTTTACTCTCACATGTTGATAAAGCCCTTAGGATTTGTACTCGACTACTGGGACTATGATGAGATCATACTAGTGGGGCCGCGGTAGTCGATGAGTACATCCTATAACTGTTCCTAGTCGAGGGTATATCGAGACAGGGCATCGATACACCAGAGTAGACTAGCGTATACGCATCTTGACCCATATGATGGGCGATGGATGATCCCATATCCATCGGTGTTAGACATCAGAGATGGTGTACGGGTGCTCAGTGGAGACTGGGTACACTGGACGGACTCGCCGAGAACTCCCAGATGGTGATATACCACACGTCAGATGGCAGTTCTCCGATGACACTGGTACAGGGTAGTCTGTAGACCCGAGATCGTCATAGAGTCTTGTGTGATTCCCACTGTGCTTTGATTTCCACCTTTCTTAGAATGTCTGGATGTCTGATGGGACCTAGTTCATAAATGAACTCCAAATCCAAACTTCTTAGACTGTATCGTCAACTGAACTTAATCAGTATCCTGCGCCATCCTTCCCTCAGTATCCGCCTGGACCACCTGTCCAAAATACTGCCCCTCGTCAGAGGGAAAACTATAACTCTGACAGTCACTCTGTCATCCATGTCACCTTGGAAGCCTGGAATGATAACCGTCTCCTAAAGGAGGCTGCCGTTATCATTTCCCTAGAACATCCACTTATGTTCTAAAACTGCTTCCGACTGTTTCCCCAGGATTGGATCAATATCAACTTATTGCATCTACTGCAAGAACAACATCTGGTGTGGTACTTGACATCTCATAATCAACTCAATTGCCTAAGCAAGTGATCTGCCAATCATGTACATCTCTCTCTACTTTAGTCTGTAAGACACCTTTAGGGAGGGTGACTCCATCACCTGCAGGTACACTACCGTGCCAGGAGTCGTCCATTCTAAATACTCATAGAATGTTGTCTAAGTACCCAGATTGGGAAACCACCCAAATCTAGATCTATAGATCTAGTAACCAGAATGTCTTGATATAATATCCAAGTCCTCTGTGGTGAAACCACTGTGTGACAACCAAAGTATAACCGACCGTAGTATAGGAATATCACTTCCTACTCTGTGTATGTCATCCAAATACCAGGACATCACACCCTACTACCTTCTTAACAGATCCATCCCCTATTCTGATGAAGTCAAACCTATGACTGTCACGTCAGAAATAGATGATCTATCTCCGCTATATCTGCTTTAGTCTATAAATAGACATAAGCCACCTGTCCACCAATGCTTCCGCTGCTCCCACTAACTACGACAACCCTTTGGCAAAGTCATATAGATGTACACTTCTAAAGCTAGTTTAGAACGACGCTATAGTCATCCTCCTGCCGGGTCTCACAGTCTGGAACAACAGCAATAGCAAGTCTGGGTAAACAAGAACCTCCCTGTCACCGTCCTTGAGGCTACCGGAGTACCTCTCGGGTTCCTGAGGTTACCCACTTTATCTGCGGAGTGGCCAATGGAATGTCAAACCAGATTGAATCTTTAGGTTCTTATCAAATCTTTAGTAATCATTTGCGGTTCTGGAATCACTTCCAGTTCTACCATACTCCCACCACTGTTTTCTGAAAAAATCCATTTTGTTAAAATTGTGGCGAGTCAAGAACAATATCACTATTGATCTTCCAGATGGTAGAAAGTCAACCCTCGTCATAACCCGGGTCAACCCACAAACAGCCATTACAGAAACGTCCCTTGAGTCATCCAGAGTCTGGTTTTAAGCATAAGATGGACAACTCCCCGTATCTTGACAATGTCAAGATATGAACTAATCTATATCCAATACAAGAACAGAGGCACTGATTTAATTGAACTAGATTCAAATCATGCAGCTGTCTCCAATGCATGTCAACTGAATGGAGAGAGGCCAATCAGCGTTACTCAACTTAAGAATGCTTCCAATTATGAGTAACCTGAAAGAGGAGCAAGTTCTCTTAATCATTACTATCAACTGAATACCATTCACAAGTATCTACATCTTCGATCACCTTGAAGAATCCCGATACTTGCAATACTCGGTTCTATACTTTACTCATATACCTATAACTTCTTAAAACTCAGACCCTGTGTTTCTACGAAACACTTGTCTAAGAACTAGATAAGTCATAAGTAAACCGAATATAGTACGAGGACCAACCCCTCTGTCCTAATGGACACTGGACAATATACAATACTCTGTATAAGTCCCCTGAGTCTAGTAACTCATTCACTGTGTGTCGTAGGTTGAAAACTGTACTTATGGTTAAGAAGAATTACACCACTGTTCAATGCTCCTTACCTAACCATCCACTGATATAGGTAAATGTCATAGACATAATTTCAAAAAGGTATATCTCACTCTATAAAAATAGACATACAGATATATCAATTTGAAATTGGTGCATAACAACAGATATTCAAAACCAAATATTTGCCGACCGGCAAACAACCCAGGTGACTTCCTCAAATATCACCAATTACAACGAATTCCGATATAATGAGGATGATCACCTAATTCCCAATAACTTACTCCCACTCATCATCTGTAAAACCATACAGATGAGATATCAAACCTGGTAAATACATACCCTGGAGCAAGTGTCTAATTGGGAAATCAGTTTTCTTTTAACAGTACACAGTGAAACTGAAACATTAAAATGTTTCGATGGGGTATCCTGGTATTCCTAGCAATGCCTCTTCCATTATCCAGATTCACAACTGTAACCGTATATCTCTTTGCCACCTCTCCAAATCCCTTTATATGTCTTTAGTCATTACCTTCTGTACACCCCTTTAGGCCAAATGGTTTTCTTCCTTCCCTACCGTTCGACACCAGCCTATGGTTTGGAAGAAGACTATCCAATAAGCATAATGGGTGTCCTGTCCTAATTCTAGGAGCACTCGCAATGCGAGAGAAGGTGAAAATAAAAGACAACCGAATAAACCTTATTCCTATTTCTCCTGAACAAGGATCCATCCCCGAACTGGAACAAGTTCCTTTCGAGTTCGTATATAACCTTACGATGGATTATCCAATAAACTTGGGATCTTCGTAGTGATATGGAGTGTCCTGGAGAAATACAAAGGTGATTTAGGATTGGCGAAGAAATACTTGGTTTGGTCGTGAATAGCAGTCGCAATTTACTTTGCCCTCTTACTAATCCCTTTCTTTGTCTTAACTTAATACCTTCTGCACACCGTTTTGGCTAATTGGTTTTCTTCATTCCCTACCGTTTGGCACCAACCTAAGGTTTGGAAGAAGACTTATCCAATTTGCGTAATAGGTGTACTATCTCCTAAACCAAGGAGTACTCGCAACCTGAGAGAAGGTACAAGGAAAAGACAACTGAATAGTCCTATTCGTTTTCTCCAGAACCGGAAACCATCCTCGAATTCCTTCGAGTTCGTATATAACCATACGATGTTTTTGTCCAATGGAAGTGGACGTTCGTAGTAATACGGGGTGTCCTGGTGAAAAGGGTAAAAGTAGGAGTGGCAATGAGGTTTGCAACTCTGACAATCCAAAAGCCAGTGTTAAGAAGGTTCGGTCAACTTGGTCACTGAGTCATAGTCTAGGGTCGGGTCAATGGTCGCTGCCAAAGAGAGAGAGAAAAGAAACACTCAGCGTGCACTCTAACCTAGATCAGAATGGTTATCACTTTATCTAATCAGGAAACCTCCCACTGTAACGTCAAATTCTTCTCCAAACCTGAAAGAAGAATTAGCCGGGATCACCCGAGGAGTAAACCAACTCATCAGTGGGAATCGGGATCCAACTATCATCGCATGATAACGTGACGGAATCCGCTCACGTTATCACACTCCAGAAGGTATGCGCATATCTGGCAAGTTTCAGTTTCTTTAGAAACTCCCGATATGGATTTTTGCCCCATGCTCTTATGACCTTGACGAAGGCCAACATATCATAAGTCACATGTCAAGTTCTACCCGTCATTATCCAGGTTAATTTGAACCCACCCGTACATACCCTTGACGAAGGCCAAAATAGTAGTACGACTGTCCCAAACCAACGCATCTATCTATGCTGCAGAAAAGTAACAAATAGCTACCATACACTATGCCTTGACGAAGGCCAACATACATAGCATGAATACTAAGTGCTACCGTTCTGAAATGACGGAGGGCTATGAATGGTTTCTGGCGAAAACCTTTAACGTAATGAACTTGATATCGTTGAAGGAACTAATAGCTTTATAAAAATATAGTAACGAAAACCTTTGCTAAAGAGGTCACTCCCTGTGAAGGGATCTCGGCTCTTTCCCCGTAGGATGGGGTGCAGGATATTCCAACTGAATACCACGATGCAAAGCAAAAGTAATCGGCTATAGTGAAGTTATTGCCCTGACGCAAACTTCTGTCCAAGGGATCACTCCCGGTGAAGGGATCTCGACCCTTGCCTCGTAGACTGAGGAGCAGGATATTCCAAATGAATACCACTGTGCAAAACAAAAGAGAACGCCCTTGCAATAACAGCTTTTTGAAACGTGTTCCAACAACATCAGAATAGGTTTGTTTATCTTGCATTGATCCGAATCAGCGCAGTCCCATCAATTGATCACACCAATAAAGAACGAAAATAATGACGTACGTATATGCCATCCGCATTCGCCACTGTGTCCCGTCATCACCCGTTAGGTTAGCTAACTAACGACAGAGCGGGGATTGGACTAGTGCGGATGCAAAACATATACAACATCTACTAGTATATATATAATATATAATTTTCGCTCAAGGCGTGATAAAAAATGCAGCATCATAAAAATGTAACCAGCATCACAGAACAATACAGATATCTGGGATCTCCGGGTTTCACAGAGCCGCTACTGAAACCCGACGTTCCCCTGGTCGTGTGGATAGCCTGTGCAATGAAAACCTAGACCCCTACGGGTGCGGCAAATTACCCGCCAAAACCTGAAGCGAGGCAGCCCCCTTCAGCAACGTGAATGGACCACCCAGCACTTCACAGAATCCGGTAACTTGGGCACCTCTCCTGGGTCAACCTGTACCCCCTACGAGTGCGGCGAATAGCCCGCCAATTCTAGAGTGAAGCCCCCTCCATCTCAACGCCATGAGATGCGGGCCCGTTGCCCTCTAGAACCCGGCTATCCGTGCACCCCTCCGTGGGGTAATCCTAGTACAGAAAGTAAAATATACATACAACGGGTACATCGACCTCGACCCGGTCGTGCCCCAAAAGAATAATACAAACAGGCAGTGACGGCAGTCCACATGTCGGACGCTCGCCCCGCATTATCAAATGTACATATAAAACAAAACTGTACTACCATTGCATCCAGGCTATCCCCCACGACCGATCCACAACATCACAGCACAACACAGAACATCAACGTGAATGCCACGTTCGCAAATCCGTCTAAAAGGGCTATAGCAGTTAGACAGGATTTACCGATCAAATGACATTCACGGTCGCAGATATAATGTAAATACTGTGAACTAGCATGCTTAAAATATCCGATCGAACAAATTTATCAAAGTGGGCCCCCAAGCACTACTGTAGCCCTCACAGAAAATCTGGGCCCAAAAAGAATATCCCAAAACCCCTATTTCCAACTCAGAAGCTCTCTGCAAAAATTTGGTCAAATGAACAGTCAAAAGCGCAGCGGAACCGCGGCCCAAGCATGGGTTTGGCCGCGGTTCCGCGGTGGTATGGTGAGATCACGTGACCAATTTTTCACAGAGTGCTTAGAATTCCTTGCACAGTATTCTGCAACAACCTGAAAAAAAATTGGAGCCAAAAAAAATTCGACAGAAACTTGTGCTTTGGAAAATACGGTTTTTGGGATTTTTTGGTTCAATCGAGTTCTAAACACGTTAGAGCAAGCTAGGCTAAATTAATGGCGTGGCTCTGATACCAATGTAAGTCCGCGGCAGCGCCCCGGCCGTCGATCTGACGCCGGAAACGCGGAAACGAAAAACTTTGCAAACTAGCAAACCAGCACCACCGCGCACTTTAACCCGGATCGGGCCATTAACCTAGCTACTAGCAAACTAGAATAAGAGTAGAGAAGTATACCAAGCGATCCGTGTCCTTCGGTCTTCTTCTCCACTCCGATCTCCCGCGGAATCTCCGTCCGTCACGTCCTCGTCGGAAAGGGCACCACGTAGCCGATTTCTTTTACGGGCTCCCACCTCTGGACCGAGGCAACTCGGGCGCGAAGTTGGCTAGCCGACGCGTCCAAGATTTGCTGTAGACAAGTGTAGAATGGTTGTCTCTTTTGGGGTTTGAAGATGCCTTGTTATTGTGGAGGTGGAGAAAGAGAATGAACAATGGAGAGAGGTTTGGAATTTTTGGCAAGCCAAGAATGAAATGAGATGATCAATTCCTACACAAAATGAAACCTCTCTCATCCTCCCCTTCATAAAAGTGGCCGGCCCCTCATATGGTGGGTGGGAAAAAGAATGAATAATGCAAGAAAGAAAATGTGTAGATAAATGATCAAATAATCTCACCTCAAAAAAACTTAATCAAGCCTCATCACAATAAATGCAAGTCAAGTGATGCAAAAGGCATCTAATGATGAAAGAACCATCATGAAGCCCTCAATATGCAAAGAACCCCTTCCACAAAAAGTTATTTGCAAACTTGCAAATAACCCCTCCACCACAGAAGTCCGGCCGTGAAGGAACAAAGGAAAACCGGCCGGAACGGAATGCAAACTGGCAACTTCAGAAAACTAATCCCGTAATAAATTACAGGAAAACCCCGCGACTGCATATACATGCCAGCATTTGTATTCCCACTGAATACAAATGCAAAGAGACAAAATCTACACTGTCAAATACTAGGAGCTGGCTTAAACCAAAGCCGGCTAGTAAAACCGTCCGATCACGATCCGTGCAATACCGCACGTATCTGATCGAACCCTGCCATATTTCCATACGGCCTCTACAGCGTTTCGCCCGAAACTTGAGTAACTGTGTGTGTGGTGGACTCTAAAAACTCGTCAATACTATGGCTGTGGATTTAACCACTAGCACGTCAGAGGTATCAGCCATACGTGACGGGCCACCAGCTATTGACCAAAAGAGACGTCGATGAGCGAACTCATCCTGACACCCTACTGAGCCTGTCAGTGACAATATCCGTACAGTCCGGTCCGTTCGTCTATGAGCATCGCATGGCGGGCCTACGGGATTGGTAAAAGTCAGACCGCCAATAGCGGTACAAGTCGTGTCGGAGTGTAGCCCAGAATACCCTAAGATACTACTGGAATACCTACCAGTAAATCTCCTGCCTTGGCCAAGGACTTTTCATGTACTGGCTCTCCTAGACACAGCGCGACCTCACCCCCAATACCGGGAGAGACGAACCCCTGCAGATCCGCTCACTGCCTCCATGTGGCTCGGGACTGTACCCAACTAAAAGCTGTTTGCACGACTCCTTTGAGCCGTGGTAGGGTAGTAATCAAAGCACAGTGGGAACTCACATGAGACAAATGACGATCTCAGGTCGATGAACTAACCTGTACACATGTCACCAGGGAACTGCTATCTGACGTCAGGTATAATACCAACTAGCAGGCTCCCGGCGAGTCCTGTCCGGTGTACTCATAACCCAATGAGCACCTGTATACATCTTAGGTGAACCAACTGACACCAGTGGCTTGTGAGACTGGCCACCGCCCCTCGTCGGGGTCTCTACTGTATACACTAGTCTACTCTGGAGAATCGATGCCCTGTCTCGAAACTCCCACGACTAGGGACCTTTTAAGGATGTGCTTATAGACTCCAGCTCTCACGTATATGATCGCCCTCATACTGCTGGTAGTCAAGCAAGAATCCTAGGGGCTCTATCAACGTGTAATAGCGACTCGTAAGGTCACCTAAAGCAGTACACGATGATAAAGATAAACCATATAGCATACTATCATCTCGAGTAAGACTGTCCTACCGGCATAGGTCCTCCTCAATCATTGCAATCACGTGCCTGTGATCCTATAATTGACTCTGAGGGCACTATATCCAACAGGCTCGAGGTGGAGCTCGTAGCACAACTCTCGGGTGGATCGTCTTCGACTCAAGAAGGCCGCGGAGGTGATCAAGATCCGGATCGATCCTCGGAGCTTGGATGGACGAGCAGGACATCGGAATGAAGACCCGAAGGACCGGTATCATAAGGTATAATCTCTATGGCATAATAGATAGTACCTCTACTAGTTTGCTAGTTTGTAGTTTAGCAAAGATCCTTCTTTTTGTCCATGTTGCCTTTGCGCCAAAAATCGTTTTTCGCCGTTTCCGCCTCTCCGTAAGAACCGGGGTGTGCAATGTGGACTTACAGTGGTATCAGAGCCTAGCTAAACACAAACTAGCTTATTAGCAAAGTATTTAGAATTTCGATCGAAAAAAAATCGCGAAACACGTCCGTAAAAACCAACTTTCTGCCGATTTTTATACTGCTCTAAAAATAATTTAACATATATGAAAAATCGGCTCAGGGTTTTCTAAAGACACAGAACAAAAACGATCCAGTGAATCGGTCAAAGCGCCGTGGATCCGCGGCAAGAACATACTTCTTGCCGCGGATCAGCGGCCGAGTTGACTCGGCCGTGGACCATTTTTGCTGCAGTGTACTTAGTTGGAGGTTTTGGGATTTTTAGTATATTTTGTTTCTACCCAGAATTTCCAGAAGACAATTTTGTGTTTGGGGTGGTTACAAATCCGTATTTTGATCGAAATTCTGTAGACTTTGGCTAATAGATTTTATCTGTGATGTGATATATGTATTGAGCGTCTGCTAATCGCTATACGTCGATTAGTGGGGGTTATACATATCTGTGATCTGTAATGTTGATGGTTTGTGTATATGAACTCGTTGGATTGTCGCGGATGAATAGCCGGGTGGATGTGAGATGAGAGTTTCTTTTTCTTTCATTCATGTAAAATTTGTAATTGATGTAATATTATTTTATGGCCGCACATCCGGGATGAGGTTGTAGCCGCCATTGTATAATTTCTTTTACTGTTTTTGCTCCTAGGATAGACCCAAGGTAGGGTGCACAAACTACCGGGTATCTCGAAGTGCCGAGTGGCCTACTCATGTTGTTGAGGGAGGTTGCTTCGCTTCGGGTACTTGGCGGGTAGTTTGTCGCACCCGTAGGGGTCTAGGATGGAGTATTGGCTATTCATCGCGACCGTGTAATCCGCTTTTCGTTGCAGGCTCGAACGAATCGCAGATTCCTAGTATATCCAAAGTGTTCATCTGTGATCTGGAATGGCTATAATTGCATCTGACGAATGTATATATCTATATATGATATCTATTTAGGCGTTGCTTATGTTTTGCATCCGCGCTAGTCCAGCCCTCGCTCTGTCGTTAGTTAAGTAACCTAACGGGTGATGACGGGACTCCGTGGCGAATGCGGATGGCATAAGCGTACGTCATATTTTCGTTGTTTTCTGCAATGGTAGGATTAAATTATGGGACACATTAAAATTAATACAAGAAAATAAACCAAGTAAAGTCGTTGGAACACTTTCAAAACCACTCGGTTCTTTTCAAAAACCAACTTTTAAACGCGGAGCTTGAACTACTCCTTTTAAAAGCTATCTCATTCTATCGATTATATCAAGTTCACTACGTTCACGGTTTCGCCAAAACCATTCGTAGCCCTCCGTCGTTTCATATGAATATCCAACAGTATTCAAGCTGTGTTTGTTGGCCTTAGTCAAGGTACAGTGTTTGGTAGCTGGTGGGTATTCATGTGTTGCATAGATAGATGCGTTGGTTTGGGACAGTCGTATTACTTTGTTGGCCATAGTCAAGGGTATATAGGATGGGTTCAAATCAACCTGGACAACGACGGGTAGAACTTGACATATGACTTATGATTTGTTGGCCTTAGTCAAGGTCATAAGAGCATGGGGCAAAAATCCACATCGGGAGTTTCTAAAGAATCTGAAACTTGCTAGTGCTGCATACCATTTGGAGTGTGATGATTCTAGTAGGATTCCTTCAGTTTTATCACACGATGATATTTGGATCCCGATCCTACTGTGAGTATATGCTACTCATCGGGAACTTTCTCACTTAACGATCAATGCTATAAACCAAGTAGGTGTCTAGAAAGGTATTAGCGGGGCCACGCCCACAGGGAAAAGAGGTTACTTAATTAAGGAACTTCGCGAAAGCGTTGGAAAACCTCTCTCAAAGTACCGACACTGGCCTGGCTGAGCGGTTAAGCAAATATTGTACGGTGAGATTGATCCCGACTAATTCTTCCTTTATGGTTTGAGGAGGGATTCGAGAGACAGTGGGAGCCATCCTGTTTAGATAAACTAAAAACTAATCTAAACTTGCAAGAGCATCATGCTGAGTGTTTTCTTCTCTCTCTCTTAATTGCAGCGACCCAGTGACCACACCTAGGTTACATCTAGATAATAAAATGACTAAATCTGACTGTTATGACTGGCAAAGGTCTATCCAGATGTCCATTGCCCATGACAAGCTGGGACACATCTTAACTAATCCAACCCCTGCCGTCTCAGGACCCGTTTCCCCTGTCACGGATATTGATATCCGTAAGACATCGGAAAAAGACTGTGCGAAAGCCAAGTGCCTCGTGTTAGCCTCAGTTGATGGTGGATACCAGAAGCAGCACGAGAAGATGGACTTAGTTTCTATCTTCCTCCATAACAAAGATTTATATGGAGAGCAATCTCGTATCGCAAGATATGAGACCTCGAACGAATTGCTTCCAGCGAAGTTGGCTATCGGATCATCTGTAGGGGGAAACGTCCTTACATAGACCAGCTATTTTGAGCTCACGGACCTGAAGACCACGTTGAAGAACGGGTCAGATGCTGACTTGATTCTACAGTCTTTACCTTCTACCCTGAAAGAAACCAGGGAAGTAAAAGGAAAAGGATGGGCAGAAGTTTCGGGACTAGATATAGTAAAAGAGGGATGTTCCTATTGTTACAGGAATGGACATTGGCAGAAGGATTGCAGGGCTAGCAAAGCCAGTAGCCAGAATTCGAAGCATGTTGTGGCTTCGGCTTCGGATGTGTTTGTAATAGAGAACTGTATGTCGGTTAACCCTACTTCTTGGGTATTGGATACCGGATCAGGATCTCACATCTGTAATTCGTTACAGGCTCTGAGAAACCGTAGGGTTATCAAGATAGGTGATATGACTCTCAGGTTGCTAACGGAATGAGCATGTATTCTGAATCCATAGGGGGGTATCATCTTGGACTGACAACTGGGCAGATATTGATTCTGCGTGACAGTTTTTATGTACCAGGTGCGACTTGTAATATCATATCTGTATCCTTACTTTCTAAGGAAGGATATGATTTTACTTTTGTAAGCGATGTGGTCAACATCCACCTAAATCAAGTTCTGATTGGGTCAGGTACATTAAAAAATGGGATATACGTATTGAATCAAGCTCAGATTTTCAGTGTCCAGAACACACTTAAAAGAAAGTCTCCGGAATTAAATCAGGCTTTCTTATGGCATTGTAGACTGGGTCACATTAATGAGACACGGTTAACAAAGTTACATAGAGAAGGATACTTGGATCCGTTCGAGTACCAGTCTTATGCCACTTGTGAATCTTGTCTCATGGGAAAGATGACAAAGACTCTGTTCACTGGACACGGAGAAAGAGCAAGCGAGCTCTTGGGACTCATACACAGTGACGTGTGTGGTCCAATGTCTACACATGCGCGAAGTGGCTATTCATACTTCATTACTTTCACAGATAATTTCTCTAGGTATGGACATGTCTTCCTGATGAAGCATAAATCCGAGGCCTTTGAGAAATTTCGGGAATACAAGAATGAAGTTGAAAAACAAACAGGCAAAAGTATCAGGACACTGAGATCTAATCGAGGTGGTGAATACTTGAGTGCCGAGTTTCTGGGCTACTTAAAAGAGAATGGAATTCTCTCTCAACTTACTCCTCCATACACACCACAACACAACGGTGTATCGGAAAGGCGGAATCGAACCCTATTGGATATGGTTCGTTCCATGATGAGTAAGGCTGAGTTACCGTGATCCTTCTAGAGTTATGCACTAGAAACAGCTGCATATCTTTTGAACCAAGTTCCTACTAAGTCAGTGCCTACCACACCATATTAGATGTGGAGTGGGAAGAAACCCTGTCTTAAACACTTTAAGACATGGGGGTGTCCAGCTTTTGTTAAAAAGCAGCATGCGGACAAGCTCGAGGCACGTTCAGTACAGTGTAAGTTTGTGGGATACCCAAAGAACTCCAAGGGGTATCTTTTCTATTACGCAGAGGAACAAAAGGTTTTTGTTTCTCGTCATGCCCGCTTCTTGGAAACTGAGTTTTTGGAAAATCAGATAAGTGGGAGCGCAATAGAACTGGAAGAAATTCCAGAACCACGAGCTATTACTGAAAGCTTAGTAGAACCAGAGGGTTCGAAACCGCTCCGCAGGAGTAGTAGGCAGTCTCATCCGCCCGAGAGATACTACGGTTTTCTCATAGACGGGGATAGAGAGGATTGCACTATTGACTATGGTGAGCCTACTAGCTTCCAGCAAGCCATTCAGAGCGGTGACTCGGTAAAATGGCTGGATGCAATGCAGACCGAGATGGAGTCCATGTACACCAACAAAGTTTGGACTTTGGACTTTGCTCCAGAAGGGGTAAAACCCGTAGGCTGCAAATGGATCTTCAGAAAGAAGATTAGTGTAGATGGGCAGGTTGAAACCTATAAGGCTAGACTTGTTGCAAAGGGCTTTCGTTAAAGACCTGGTTTGGACTATGACGAGACCTTTTCTCCAGTGGCTACGCTCAAATCCATTCGAATCCTTCTTGCCTTTACTGCCTTCCACAATTATGAAATCTGGCAGATGGACGTAAATACGGCTTTCCTAAATGGAAATTTAGAAGAGTGCGTCTATATGGATCAGCCAAAGGGATTCATTCAGAATGGGAGCAGCGGAAAAGTGTGCAAGTTGCTTAAGTCCATCTATGGACTGAAGCAGGCATCGCGGACTTGGAACATCTGCTTCGATGATACTGTCAAAGAATTCGGCTTTATCAAAAACCCAGATGAACCATGCATTTACAGTAAAATTGTAGGGAGAACTGTGGTATTTCTCGTCTTGTACGTGGATGACATTCTCCTAATAGGAAATGATATTCCTATGCTACAGTCAGTCAAAGGATTCTTGTCACAGAGGTTCTCCATGAAGGACCTGGGGGATGCCAACTACATTCTGGGGATCCAGATCTATCGTGATAGATCTAAGAGGATGTTGGGACTTTCACAGTCCAGGTACATCGACACCATACTGAAACGATTCAGTATGGAAGATTCCAAGCGCGGTAATCTACCGGCTTATCACGGAATCACCCTCTCCAAGGAGATGTCTCCTAAGACTGATTTGGAAAGGGCTCGCATGTCATCTATACCCTACGCATCTGCGGTAGGCTCTATAATGTATGCGATGTTATGTACCAGACCAGATGTAGCATACGCATTGAGCGTTGTAAGCCGGTATCAGTCGGACCCAGGGGAGAAACACTGGATAGCGGTAAAGAACATTCTCAAGTACCTGAGAAGGACTAAGGAGATGTTCTTAGTGTATGGCGGAAAAGACCTCCAGATCGAGGCCTTTGCTGACTCCAGCTTCCAGAGTGACAAGGATGACTCCAAGTCCATGTCGGGTTATGTCTTTACCCTCAATGGAGGGGCGGTTTGCTGGAAGAGTTCCAAGCAGGAAACCGTTGCTGACTCAACTATGGAAGCAGAGTACATAGCTGCTTGCAATACCACAAAGGAAGCTTTCTGGATGAAGAAGTTCCTCACGGAGCTTCAGGTGGTTCCTACCATTGTTGATCCAATACCGCTATATTGTGACAACAACGGCGCTATAGCTTTAGCGAAGGAACCCAGTTCCCATCAGAAGTCTAGGCACATTTTGAGGCGGTACCACCTGATCAGGGAGATCGTTGATCGCCGGGAGATCGAGGTGAAGAGAGTAGATTCGGAGAATAACACTGCAGATCCACTCACGCAGGCCCTACCCCAGACTCAGTTCGAGCGGCTGATCGAGATGATAGGTCTTCGATACGCCAGTACATGGCCTTAGTGCAAATGGGAGATTGTTAGTGTATATGCCCTAGAGGCCATTACTGTATCATACTAGTTTGTATATTACTTGATGGAAGCTTGGGATATTCACAGCTGTATAGACAATCTTGCTCAAAATGGTAGTATGCTACTTGGTTTGTCTCTACTTCAATATGTGCATTCGTTTCTTTTAGCATATCGCTTATACATATTAGTAGAGCCCTTAGGATCTTTGCTTGATTACCAGTCACACTTGTGGGGGCTGGGTAATCTATAAGCACATCCTTATACAGGTCCCTAGTCGTAGGACTATCGAGACAGGGCATCGATACTCCGGAGTAGACTAGCGTATGCGCTTCTCATCCCAGCAGGGGAGATGGTCTGTCCCACAGCCGTCAGTATGTCATACTTGAGATAGTATGCGGGTGCTCGTTAGGTTTCGAGTACACTGGACAAGGACTCGTCGGGAACTGTTGGTTGGTATTATACCTATCGTCAGTTATCAGTTCCCAGGTGACATGAGTACAGCTTAGTCCACTGACTTGACACTGTCACTTTGCCTCGAGTGTGTTCCCACTGTACTTTGATTACTACCCTACCACGGCTCAAAGGAGTCATGCAAACAGGTAGTAGTTGGGTGCAGTCCCGAAGCACTTAGAGGCAGTGACGATTAGACAGGATTCGTCTCTCCCGGTTTGGGAGTTGATATCGCGCTGTGTCTAGGAGAGCCATTACACAAGTAGTCCCTGGCCAGGGCAAGCGAGATATACTGGTAGGTTTCCAGTGTTATCTCAGAGTGTTCTGGGCTACACTCCGACACGACTTGTACCGCTATTAGGGGACTGACGTTTACCACCCCCTAGGCTCGCCATGCGATATTCTCAGACGAACGGACCGGACTGTACGGAGATTGTCACATACAGGCTCAGTAGGAGTTCGGATGGGTTTACCTCATCGGCCTTCTTATCGACATCTACCTGGGGACCGTTACGTACAGCTAGTACCACTTGCGGTCTGTGGTTAAACCCACTGCCAGCGTAGTGTCGAGTCTTTAGAGTCCCACACAGAGAGTTTCCCTGCACTGAGCGAAACGTGTAGAGGCCGTATGGTTTTACGGCAAGCTACGATCACTTACGTGCACTTGTGTGCGTATGCTGTTTGGGCAGACAATACTGGTGGGCTTTGGTTTAAGCCAGATCCTAGTATTGTATGGATGGATTTGTTTTGTCTTCTGTGCATTCGCATTCTACGGAATGCGGATGCGGGTGTGTATGCACAGTTGTGAGGAGCGAAGAAGAAGGTGGTGCCTCATAAGGGTTTTGACAGTTGATTCGGTCAAAACCATTATGAGTCGGACTCATTTGGGTTTTGGCAGTTGGTTCGGTCAAAACCATTATGAGCCGGGGACATTATTTACTAATCTTTTTAGTGATAATTATGTTATGGCTAAATTGCTTTGACCATTTGATCACACTTGACTTTGTTGACCGTTTGACCAAAATTGACTTGGACCTTCATGAGAGGTCTAGAGTATTCTTTGGTTTTCTTTTTATTTTTGATATGAAAATGGTCAATTCAAATGTAGCCATCAACTTTATCATGAAAAGATTAGTAATGATGACGTTTGTGTATTATTACAACCATGGTTCATTTTCTTTAGTTGATAATTCATTTTCTCTTTTCTCATTCTCTCTCTTGAGAAGAAAAAGAAAAAGCTCCATGGTTGTTCTCCTTCTTCTTCCTCCTCTTGAAATTTCCTTTGATCTCATGTGTTGAGAGAAAAAGGATCCAAATAGATAAACACATCCATCTACTACTTCTACACAACCTAGGACATCAAGACTAGCGATCTTGTTGCCCTAGTTGCCTCGGCTCGAGGTGGAGCTCGGAGCACAACTCTCGGATGGATCGTTTTTGACTCAAGAAGGCCGCGGAGGTGATCAAGATCCGGATCGATCCTCGAAGCTTGGATGGACGAGCAGGACAGCGGAATGAAGACCCGAAGGACCGGTATCGTGAGGTATAATTTCTATGGCATAGTAGATAGTACCTCTACTAGTTTGCTAGTTTGTAGTTTAGCAAAGATCCTTCTTTTAGTCCATGTTGCCTTTGCGCCAAAAATCGTTTTTCTCCGTTTCTGCCTCCCCGTAAGAACCGGGGTGTGCAACGTGGACTTACATCTGGTTCAGGAGAAATAGAATAAGATTTATTCAGTTGTCTTTTATCTTTACCTTCTCTCGCGTTGCGAGTGCTCCTAGGATTAGGACAATACACCATTACGCTTATTGGATAGTCTTCTTCTAAACCATAGGCTGGTGCCGAACGGTAAGGAAGGAAGAAAACCATTTAGCCTAAAGGTGGTGTACAGAAGGTAACGACTAAAGACAAATAAAGGGATTTGGAGAGATGGAAAAAAAATATACGGTTATAGTTATGAATCTGGATAATGGAAGAGGCATTACTAGGAATACCCGGATACCCCTACGAAACATTTTCATGTTTCAGTTTCACTGTGTATTGTTAATAGAAAACTGATTTCCCAATTAGTCCTTGCTCCAGGGTATGTATTTACCAGGTATGATTCTCACAGCTGTATGGTTTTACAGATGATGAGTGGGAGCAAGTTATTGGGAATTGGGTGATCATCCTCATTATATCGGGATTCATTGTAATTGGTGATATTTGAGGAAATCGCCTGAGTTGTTTGCCGAACGGCAAATATTTGGTTTTGAATATCCGTTGTTATGCACCAATTTCAAATTGATATATCTGTAAGTTTATTTTCATAAAGTAAGATATAACTTTTTGAAATTATGTCCATGACATTTACCTGTATCAGTGGATGGTTAGGTAAGGAGCATTAAACAACGGTGTAATTCTTCATAACCATAGTACAGTTTTCAACTTATGACGCATAGGGTTTGAGTTATTAGACTCAAGGGACTTATGCAGAGTATTGTATGTTTTCCAGTGTCCATTAGGACAGAGGGGTAGGTACTCGTACTATATTCTGTTTACTTATATCTTCTCTAGTTCTTAGACATATGTTTCATAGAAATATAAGGTCCAAGTTTTGAATAAAGTAGAGAACCAGGTGTTGCAAGTATCAGGATTCTTCAAGGTGATCGAAAATGTAGATACTTGTGTATGGTATTCAGATGATAGTAATGGTTTTGAGAAACTTTTTTCTCTTTCAGGTTACTCATAATTGGATGCACTCCTAAGTTTAGTAATGCTGATCGGCCTCTCTCCTTTTAGTTGACATGCACTGGAGACAACTGCATGATTTGAATCCGGTTCCAATTAAATCAGTGCCTCTATTCCTATATTGGATATAGAATGGATCATATCTTAACGATATTAAGGTATATGGAGTTGTCCGGTTTATGCTTAAAACCAGACTCTGGATAACTCAAGGCACGTTTCTGTAATGGCAGTTTGTGGGTTAACCCAGGCTATGACGAGGGTTGACTTTCTACCATCTGGAAGATCAATAGTGATATTGTTCTTGACTCGCCACGGTTTTAGTAAAATAATTTTTTTCAGAAAACAGTAGTGGGAGTATGGTAGAACTGGAAGTGATTCCAGAACCGCAAACGATTACTGAAAATTTAATAGGACCTAAAGATTCAATCTGGATTTTCATTCCATTAGCCACTCCGCAGATGTGGTGGGTAACCTCTAGCACCCGAGAGGTACTCCGGTAGCCTCAAGGACAGTGACAAGGAGGTTCTTGTTTACCCAGACTTGACATTACTGCTGTTCCAGACTATGAGACCCGACAGGAGGATAAGTATAGCGTCGTTCTAAACTAGTTTTAGAATATATGACTCTGCCAGAGAGTTGTCGTAGTCAATGGGAGCAGCAGAAGTATAGTGGACAAGTAGCTTATGTCTATTTATAGACTAAAGCAGATATAGCCGAGATAGATCGTCTATTTTTTGATGTGACAGTCATAGGTTATGACTTCATCAGAATAGGGGATGGATCTGTTAAGAAGGTAGTAGGGTGTGATGTCCGGGTATTTAGATGACATACACAAAGTAGGAAATGAAATTCCTATACTACGATCGGTTATACTTTGGTTGTCACACAGTAGTTTCTCCATATAGGATATGGATAAAATATCAGGCATTCCGGTTACTAGATCTATGGTTTTAGATCTAGATTTGGAAAGTGTCCCAATCTGGGTACTGAGACAGTATTCTAAAGGTGTTTTAGAATGGACGACTCCTAGCATGGTGGTGTACCTGCAGGTGATGGAGTCACCCTCTCTAAAGATGACTTACAGACTAAAAGGGAGAGGGATGTGCATGATTGACATATCACTTGCTTAAGCAATTGAGTCAATCATGAGATGTCAAGTACCACACCGGATGTTGTTTTTGCACTAGATGCAATTAGTTGATATATTGATCCAATCCTGGAGGAACGTTCGGAAGCAGTTTTAGAACATAAGTTGATGTTCTAAGGATATGATAACAACAGCCTCCATTGGGAGACAGTTATCATTCTAGGCTTCCAGGGTGACATGGATGACAAAGTGACTGTTAGAGTTATAGTTTTCCCTCTAACGAGGGGCAGTATTTTGGACAGGTGGTCCAAGAGGATACTGAGAGAGGTGTGGCGCAGGATACTGATTAGATTCAGTTGACAATACAGTCTAAGAAGTTTGGATTTGGAGTTCATTTATGAACTAGGTCCCATCAGGTATCTAGACATATTCTAAGACAGGTATTGCTCATTTCGGGAGATGGCTTTCTCCGCGAACTTGAGATAAAAAGAGACATAGAAAGGAACATCAGAGCGGATCCACTAGCTAAGGCTATTTCTCGAACGCAATAGATTCACAAACAAGCTTTGTGAAACTGATCAGTAGAAAAGTTGGGTGTTCGGTATCACACGAACTGTGAGTATGCGACATCGCAATAATTAGCCTTGAGTCCAAGTGGGAGATTGTTGGATATAGTGCCCTCAAAGTCAATTATTGGATCGCAGGCACGTGATTGCAATGATTGAGGGAGGACCTATACCGGTAGGACAGTCTTACTCGAGAGGATTATATACTATCTGGTTTGTCTTTATCATCGTGTACATGCTTTAGGTGACATTGCAGTTCACTATTACACGTTGATAGAGAATAGTATGCTACCTGGTTTGCCTTTATCATTGTGTACAGCTTTAGGTGATATTCCATATCACTATTACACGTTGATAGAGCCCATAGGATTCTTTCTTGATTGCCAGCAGTTTGATGGCGATCATATACGTGGGAGCTGGGGTCTATAAGCACATCCTTAAAAGTGTCCCTAGTCGTAGGAATTTCGAGACTGGGCATCGATACTCCATTAGTAGACTAGTGTATACGATCGAGACCCCGACGAGGGGCGGTGGCTGGTCTCACAAGCTATTGGTGTCAGTTGGTTCACCTAAGATGTATACAGGTGCTGTTCATACCAGAATATTGTATTTTATACCACCCATTCTTACGCTCGTTTGTTTATCGGTAGGTACTCTTGAGCCGTGTTTGCTAGTTAAATGCAGGATACTGGTTCTCAGCTCTAAACAATGAAATTCATGGAATAGTACGACAAATTCTGGATTACTGCCAACCACAGATAAAACACGGATCTCCGCTCTTTATCCGTATGTTGCCGCACACCAGTTTAAGGGACAAAATGGCAAATCAATGTCATTTTCATGCACAAAACTCAATGTCAACACAAGATCCAACATATCTACGCAGAGCTCGAGGAAATCATGGCAAAAGATCCACATCACATCACCTTTTGATCTACTGAAATTCTGGAGGAATTGTGAAGAGATTCTGAGAAACAACATATACCACACTGAAGAGTACAGAGAAATAGGGAATACCACAAAAAACGAGGCACTAATTCCTCTTTATGGCCGCGGTTCCTCGGCATAAGCGCGCTTAGGCCGCGGAACCGCGGCCGTATAGACTCTTCAATTGATGATTTTTGGGGGGCTGTTTGGTAATATCATGTAGGGTCAGAATGTTGCCCTAGGTTCTCTGTTTCCTGCCTATAAATTGCCCAAAAATTGCCAAGCCATGGGTGTTCTTTTTCATGCCCTCTTTTTGTTAGCTTTTAGTTTTCTTCTTCTTCTTCTTCATCTTTCCTCCATTAAATTGTTGTGAGAGATTTTGAGTGGATGTTAAATGAAGATGAGGGTTTTTGTATCATTCTTTTTGCTTAGCTTCCCCCTTGAGCTCTCTACCTTAACTTGATCTTGCAACCTCTTAAGTGAGCTTGAAAGTTTAAGCTTTGGTCATTGATCTCAAGGGGTTGTATCATTTTGTTCTCTCTTTTGTGCTTCATGCTCCATGAGTTCTTTGCCTCTTTTTGATCTTGCAACCTTTTAATTGAGCTTGTAAGTTTAAGATTTGGTTATTGAATCCATGTCTTATATTTGGTTCTATGGTTCTTGTTGTTATTTTCTTGCTTATTTCTTTCTTGCTTTTTATTACCTTGCTTTACTTTCATGCACTTAAATTCCATGCACTTTTAATTACTTGTTTGTAATCTTTTCTTTTCTTTGTTTATCTTTTCTTTTGCTCATTTTGGTTCGTTTTGTGAATGGTTGTAATATGTGTTGTTAAGAATGAATACGATATTGTAAGTTAATGTTTCTTTGCTCATTTCCTTTTCCCGTTATTTTCCTTTGAACTCCGCCCAAACATTACGCAAGCGCTCCGTTAGGCACCCTACCCTACCAAGGTAACGGTGATTCCTAAACGCGACCGGTTGCGTTCGGTTTGGCCGGAGGCCAAAACAAGAGACAAGAACGGAAGGACAAGGGTAAATAAGCCGGATTCCACGAATACCGTGCTTAAATCCCCAATCCACGTTGTTTCCGATTGCTCTAGCATCAATTGGTCAAGACTCGGCTCAAAGGTTTTGAGTGCGTATTTTCTTAGCTTGCACTTTCGTATCTTTGTCTTAACAACTTTATACTTGCATATAAAACATATAGGTTAGATTTGAACAAACATAAACAAATTCTTCATTGACTCGTCTAAAACTCGAACGGACATACAACCATCTCCCTGTGGGTCGACCCGTGCTCAACCGGCTAGCTGCATAGCGACACCGTCCTGATCGCGGTTATAACTTTAGAACTTTGAACATCCGACACGCAAAAATCGTGCGATCAGGTGCTCATTGGGTTATGAGTATACCGGACAGGACTCGCCGGGAACATGCTAGTTGGTATTATGCCTAGTGTCAGATAACAGTTCCCTGGTGACATGTGTACAGGTTAGTTCATCGACCTGAGATCGTCATTTTTCTCGTGTGAGTTCCTACTGTGCTTTGATTACTACCCTACCACGGCTCAAAGGAGTCATGCAAACAGGTTTTAGTTGGGTACAGACCCGAGCCACATGGAGGCAGTGAGCAGATCGGCAGGGGTTACATCTCTCCCGATATTGGGGGTGAGATCGCGTTGTGTCTAGGAGAGCCATTACATGAAGTCCTTGGCCAAGGCAAGAGATTTACTGGTAGGTATTCCAGTAGTATCTCAGGGTGTTTTGGGCTACACTCCGACACGACTTGTACCGCTTTTAGGGGTCTGACGTTTACCAGCCCCCTAGGCCCGACATGCGATACTCATAGACGAACGGACCGGACTGTACGGATATTGTCACTGACAGGCTCAGTAGGGTGTCAGGATGGGTTCGCTCATCGACCTCCCTTTTGGTCAATACCTGGTAGCCCATTACGTACAGCTAGTACCACTGACGTGCTAGTGGTTAAATCCACAGCCAAAGTATTGACGAGTCTTTAGAGTCCCCCACAGATAGTTTCTCAATTTTCGGGCGAAACGTTGTAGAGGCCGGATGATATATGGCAGGGCTCGATCATATACGTGCAGTCGTGCACGGATCATGGTCGGGTGGATCATACTAGTGGGCTTTGGTCTAAGCCGGATCCTAGTATTAGATTTGTTGGATTACTTTAGTCTCATCGCATTCGCATTCAGTCGGAATACGGATGCAGGTATGTATATACAGGTGAGGGGTATCCTTGTGATCCGTCATAAATTTACTTTAGATGATGTCGTTCTTTTTATTGTTATAAACATTTGGGTTAATATTTATTTTGGTGGAAATTATGAGCTTAGTTCATGATGAGGTGCATTAAACGTGACATGGACATGTTTAGCGACTCATGGTCTCTTTAATTGTGCAAATGTCACATTAGTATTTGATTAAGGGTGTGAAATGATGGATGGAGAGAGAGAGGGCAGCCATAGGCTTGGGGTTGGCTCTTGGATTATCATTCTAGTGCTCTCATGTTTTATCTCACACAATAACAAAAAAAGCCTCTTCTTCTTCTTCTTCTTCTTCCTCTAGCTCACCATTTCCACCATGGCTTCATCTTCAACCTCCACCCATACACTCTCATGAGTTGAGAATCAATGGATGCTTGAGACAAACTTATCACACACATTCTCTACTTCATCTTGGACATGTCGGATAGCCAACTTCATGTTCGAGTTGCTCCGGATGAAGCGGGAGCCCGTAAAAAGACTCATTGATGTGGTGCCCTTCCGACGAGAAGACCGGAGATCGGAGATTCCGCGAGGAGCTAGGGATGGTGGCTAAAGACTGAAGAACATGGATCGATCGGTATAGCTTTTCTAACCCTTCTCTAATTGCTAGTTTATGTTAATGTTTCGATCCGGGTGAAAGACTACGGTAGCACCGGTTTCCTAAAAAGTTTTTGTTTCCGCATTTTGGCCTCAGATTGACGGCCGGGGCGCTACCGTAGACTTACAGTTGGATCACAGACCCCGGCGGGATCGTCATGAAGTAAGGAGAGGTAGCGGTCGCTCCAGTTCTAGCACCAGTGTTGTTTTCCATTGCTATGTTCTGCTCGGAGAAACATATGTTAAAACGCTCTTTTAGAATAGAAGTAAACCACAAGGAAGGAGAAATCTGTCCCAACTGGTGTGCCAGAATTTTTTTGCCTCCGAAAGGGGCGGTCCCGTGAACCGGTGTTGTCATAAGGGGGTCAGATCGATGCAGATCCGCTCAGCTTCTCAGAATGTGACGCGTTACCATGATGGGGGGTGCGCTTATGGTGTATGGCTGAGGGGCTAAACGGAGGCGACCGATGTAGCGTGACTTCTCAGATTCACCCTTCGGAAAAAGTTTTTTAATTGTGGGGACTAGATTTTCTACAGGCGCAAGCCCCTGTAGTTAATTACCCCTCTGCACTAAACGGAGAGAACTTTCTATGGGTGATTTATTTCTGTTGGATATGTATGCCCTAGAGGCCGTTATTGTATAGTACTAGTTTGTATAATACATTTTGGAAGCTTGGGATATATAAATAAGGGTTTACGACAGTCTTGCTCAAAATTGTAGTATGCTACTTGGTTTGTATCTATCTTAATATGTGTATATGTTTCTTTTAACATATCGCTAATACATATTGATGGAGCCCTTAGGATCTTTGCTTGACTACAGGCGTTGTGATGGCGATCACACTAGTGGGGGCTGGGTAGTCTATAAGCACATCCTTATACAGGTCCCTAGTCGTAGGATTATCAAGACAGGGCATCGATACTCTAGAGTAGACTGGTGCATACGCTTCTCATCCCAGCAGGGGAGATGGTCTGTCCCACAGCCTTCAATACGTCGTACTGGAGATAGTATGCAGGTGCTCGTTAGGTTATGAGTACACTGGACAGGACTCATCGGGAACTGTTGGTTGGTATTATACCTATCGTCGGTTAACAGTTCCCAGGTGACATGAGTACAGCTTAGTCCGTTGACTTGACACTGCCACTTCGCCTAAAGTGTGTTCCCACTGTTCTTTGATTGCTACCCTACCACGGCTCTATTGAGTCATGCAGTCCCGAAGCACTTGGGTGCAGTCCCGAAGCACTTGGAGGCAGTGACGGTTAGACAGGATTCGTCTCTCCCGGTATTGGGGGTTGATATCGCGTTGTGTCTAGGAAAGCCATTATACATAGTCGTCCCTGGCCAGGGCAAGCGAGATTTACTGGTAGTGTTTCCAGTAGTTTCTCAGGGTGTTCTGAGCTACACTCTGACACGACTTATACCGCTATTAGGGATCTGACGTTTTCCACCCCTTAGGCCCGATATGCGATACTCTTAGAAGAACAGACCGGACTGTACGAAAATTGTCACAGACAGGCTCAGTAGGAGTTTGGATGAGCTTGCTCGTCGACCTTCTTTTCGACATCTACCTGGGGACCGTTACGTACAGCTAGTACCGCTTGCGGCCTGTAGTTAAACTCTACACTGGCAGTGGGTGATGATCATATCAAGCAGCCCCAAGCCGCAAGAGCTCAGCTAAACGTAACGGCCACCCGGGTACTGAGCGATCAGAAGAAAACAAGCGAACCTGTCACAACTCCCGTCGAGCCAACCGGCAACCCTACCGTACAGTCCGGTATCTTCGTCAGATATGCTGTATACTGAGTCTAGGGATGGTAACGTCGACCCCAATAACTCAATAAGTCATGCTGATGAATGGTCTATAACAGATCGAGAAACTACTGATAACACTTATCAGTAAATCTCAACAGCCCTGGCCAGGGACATACTGATATAGCCAATCGTGCACAGCACAGCATCAACCCCCAATACCGGGAGAGAAGAAACCCCTCCTATCGCTCATCCTCTTCGTGTGTCTCGGGACTGTACCCAAAAGCCACCTGTTTGCACGACTCAGCAGAGCCGTGGTAGGGTGGTAATCAAAGCACAGTGGGAGAACACACAAGACTCTATGACGATCTCGGGTCTATAGACTAACCTGTACTAGTATCACCTGAGAACTGCTATCCGACAATAAATATAATCCCATATAGGAGTTCTCGGCGAGTCCGTCCAGTGTACCCAGTCACCACTGAGCACCCGTATACGATCTCGATGTCAAACATCAATGGATGTGGGAACATCCATCGCCCATCATATGGGTCAAGTATCATATACGCTAGTCTACTCTGGTATATCGATGCCCCGTCTCGATACACCTACGACTAGGGACATTCCAGGATATGCTTATAAACTACAGATGTCCCACTAGTATGATCTCTATCATAATCACAATAGTCAAGCCAATATCCTCAGGGCTATATCAACATGTATGAATGAATAAAAGCATGATCAAGTCAACATGTCAGATAAAGAAGAACCAAATAACATACTATCATGTCAAGCAAGAATGTACACTGAATATATATATACATGTATAAATACATCCACTATCATATAATGGCCTCTAGGGCTTACATATATCCAACAATCTCCCACTTGCACTAAGGCCAGTTATTGGCGTATCTCATACCCAACATCTCAAAAAGTCGCTCATGCTGCGGCTGAGGGAGGGCCTTGGTGAGTGGATCCGCAGTGTTATTCCTTATGTCTACTCTCCTAATCATGATCTCGCGGCGATCTACAATCTCCCGGATCAAATGAAAACGCTTCAGGATGTGTCTGGGCCGCCGATGGGACCTGAGCTCCTTGGCTAACGCCATAGCCCAATTATTATCACAATACAATGGTATTGGATCAATAATAATTGGAACTACTCCTAGCTCCAAGACGAACTTCTTCATCCAGACGGCTTCCTTGGCAGCATCATTCGCAGCAATGTACTCAGCTTCCATCGTAGAGTCTGCAACGGTATCCTGTTTGGATCTCTTCCAACTTACCGCCCCTCCATTGAGGGTAAATACAAACCCAGAGATAGACTTGTTGTCGTTCTTATCACTCTGGAAGCTCGAATCGGTAAAGGCCTCCATTTGGAGATCTCCATTACCATACACCAAGAACAATTCTTTAGTCCTTCGCAAGTACTTAAGAATGTTCTCACAGCTATCCAGTGATTCTCCCCTGGGTTGGATTGATACCTGCTTACTACACTAAGTGCATAAGCTACATCTGGGCGTGTACATAACATTGCATACATTATAGATCCTACTGCCGAAGTATAGGGTATAATACTCATGCGAGCTCTCTCTTCATCGGTCTTTGGGCAAGAGTCCTTAGAGAGAGTGACCTCATGGCAAGCGCGTAAGGCACCCCGCTTGGAGTCTTCCATACTAAACCTTTTTAGGATGGTGTTGATATACCTGGTTTGGGACAATCCCAATAACCTTTTAGATCTATCCCTATAGATCCTAATGCCCAGAATGTATGTGGCATCACCTAAGTCCTTCATGGAGAACCTTAGTGACAAGAAAGATTTGACCGACTGTAGCATAGGAATATCATTTCCTATCAGAAGAATGTCATCCACGTACAATACAAGGAATGTGACAGCTCTTCCTACAGCCTTCTTATAAACACAAGGTTCATCTGGATTTTTGATGAAATCAAACTCTTTGATAACATCATCGAAACAGATGTTCCAACTCCGTGATGCCTGCTTTAATCCATAAATGGATTTAAGCAATCTACATGCTTTCCCGCTGCTCCCACTGTCAATGAAGCCCTCTGGCTGATCCATATAAACGCATTCTTCTAAATCTCCATTTAGAAATGCTGCTTTAACGTCCATCTGCCAGATTTCATAGTCATAGTGAGCAGCAATAGCAAGTAGGATCCGAATGGATTTAAGCATGGCTATGGGAGAAAAGGTTTCGTCATAGTCCAGACCTGGTCTTTGACGAAAGCCCTTCGCCACAAGTCTTACCTTATAGGTCTCTACCTGCCCATCTACACCAATCTTTCTTTTAAAGATCCATTTGCACCCCACAGGTTTTACCCCAGGGGGTACAACGTCCAAAGTCCATACTTTATTGGTGTACATAGACTCCATTTTAGATCTCATGGCATCCAGCCACTTCACAGAGTCTCCACTCGTGATATCTTGCTGAAAGCTGGTAGGATCATCATCTTCCATGATGCAGTTTTCTGTGTCACCATCAATGAGGAAACCATAGTACCTCTCCGGTAGGCAAGAAGTCCTACCAGACCTGCGGAGTGGCTGAGATTCTTCAGTTTCTGTTGCAACAGCCGGTTCAACCAAGTCGTCATTTGTAGTTTGTGTCTCTGGAACCTCTTCTAGATCTACCACACTGCCATCAGTATCATTTGTGAAAAACTCTTTTTCCAAAAATGTGGCATACTGAGAAACAAACACATTTTGTTCCTCTTTGTGGTAGAATAGATATCCATAAGAATTCTTTGGATATCCCACAGAATTACACATGACCGACCGTGTCTCGAGTTTGTCCAGATTCTACTTTTTAACATAGGCTGGACAACCCCAAATCTTAATTTGTTTAAGAGATGGTCTCTTCCAATGCCATATCTCATATGGCGTGGTAGACACAGTTTTGGTTGGGACCCTGTTCAATAGAAATGCTGCAGTCTCCAATGCATGCCCCCAAAATGAGACGGGTAACTCAGCATCACTTATCATGGAACTGACCATATCCAATAGGGTCCGATTCCGTCGTTCTGACACACCGTTGTGCTGTGGTGTGTAAGGAGGAGTGAGCTGAGAGAGAATCCCATTCTATTTTAGGAAGTTTGCAAACTCTGTACTAAGATACTCTCCACCTCGATCTGATCGAAGCATTTTGATGCTCAAGCCAGTTTGTTTTTCTACTTCGAGTTTATATTCAGTGAATTTCTCGAAAGCTTCGGACTTTTGCTTTAATAAAAATACATGACCGAATCTTGAGAAATCATCAGTGAATGTAATGAAGTATGAAAAACCGCCTCTAGCCTGTGTAGACATTGGCCCGCATACACCACTATGTATGAGGCCTAAGAGCTTAGTAGCTTTTTCTCCGTGTCCGGTAAACGGAGTTTTGGTCATTTTACCCTTGATACAAGACTGGCAAGTCGCATAAGATTTATATTCAAAAGGGTTTAAATATCCATCTTTGTGTAACTTATTTAGTCTTGTTTCGTTAATATGACCAAGTCTACAGTGCCAAAGAAAAGCTTCATTTATTTCTGAAAATTTTCTTTTAGAAGTGTTTTGTATGCTGAAAACTGTGTGTTGATTTAGGACGTATATCCCGTTATTAAGTGTACCATACCCAACCAACATTTGATTCCGGTGAATGTTCATAACATTGTTCTGCAATACAAAATTATATCCTTCATTGTCTAACAAAGAAACGGATATTGTATTACAAAGCATACTAGGTACATAATAACATGGGTTCAAAACCAATATACACCCATACGGCAACCCCAAGTGATACTCTCCCACTGCAATTGTATGTACATTGGAACCATTTCCAATGCGGAGAGTATGGTCACCTGTCTTCAAAACCTTGCTATTTCTTAGCCCCTGCATAGAATTGCAAATGTGAGAACCTGAACCGGTATCTAATACCCAGGGAGCACAGTTTATTGAAAAATAGTTTTCTGTCACAAACACACCTGAAGCGGAAGCATCCCCATGCTTCTTCTTGAGATCCAAGTACTCCGTGCAGTTGCGCTTCTAGTGTTCTGTTTTGTGGCAGTGATAACATTCCCCTTTCCCCGATTCCCCAGCTTTGGACTTGTCTTTCCCCTTAACCTTTTTAACTCCACCCTAAGGTTTGGTGGGTTTCTTCTTTATCTTTCCCTTGGCCTTAGCTTTAGAGCGAGAGGAAGAAGATGGCCCAACACTCAAAACAGGAGTCTTCACTGACTTCAGCGTGCTCTCTGCACTCCTTAACATATTAAGGAGTTCAGGTAGTTCCTTCTCCATGTTTTGCATGTTGAAGTTAACTATAAATTGAGCAATGGTGGAGGGGAGAGACTGCAGAATAATATTTGTATATTGCTCATTGTCCATTCTCCATCCAAGGTCCTCAAGTTCCTCTATGAGAGCTATCATCTTCAGAACATGGTCTCCTACTAGTGTGCCAGGGGCCATTCGCATCTGAAACAGCTTTCTGGATGCTTCGTATCGTAATACACAGGATTGCTCTCCATACAACTTCTTTGTATGGAGAAATATGGCTTGTACGTCCATATTCTTTTGCTACTTCTGATGTGAGTTATCCATCAATGCAAGCGCGAGGCACTTGGCCTTGGCACAGTCAGCGTCCCATGTCTTACAGACTTCCTTATCCGCAACCGAAGATTTAGGACCTGGGACGGGCGGGCTGGAGCCGTGAGGACATATGATACCTTATCATAAGTCGAGGCAATGTTAAGATTCCTCGGCCAGTCTTTATAATTGGTACCATTTAGTTTATTTTTATCTAGTAGAAGCTTGAGTCCTGTCATTGGTATCTGCCATTAAGAGAGAGAAAAGAATACACTCAGCGAAAGCTCTTACAAAGATCAGATTGGTTATTATCTTATCTAATCGATGTCTCCCACTGCTTTAATCAAGTTTTTCTTTCAAACCTTAAAAAGAAAACTGGCCAGGATTAATTACAGTCTACAACTTCGCTAACCGTTCAGCCAGGCCAGCGTCGGTACTTGAGGGAGGTTCCTCGTACTTTCGCACGGACCTAATTAATATAAACCACGTCTTCCCAGAGGCGTAGCCCTGTTAACACCTTTCTAGACACCTAATAAGTTAGCTAATTGTAAACTGCAAAACTCTCCTGGGAGCAACTATTGCCCACAGTGGGATCGGGATCCAACCATCATATGGAAGGTATGCAATCTCATTGCAAATTTCAACTATTGAAATTCCCGATACGGTTTTTACCCCTAGTACCCATGACCTTAACTATGGTCAACAAATCATAAGCACTAGACCTTAACTATGGTCAACAAATCATAAGCACTAGTCAAGTTCTACCCGTCATTTCTTGATTAGTTAGACCCACTCACATGACCCTTAACTATGGTCAACAAAGTCGCATGAATGTCCTAATTAATCTGCATCATATGCAGTGTAGGAAGACATCACTTAGCTACCGTACACTACGCCTTAACTATAGTCAACAAACGTAGCACGACTACTAATTACTCTACTTCCTAAAATGACGGAGGGTTGCGGATGGTTTTTAAGAAAACCTTTAACGCTTTGAACTTGATATCGTCATAGAATCAAAAGGTTTTCAAAAGGAGTGGCTTAAGCTCCGCAGTTTTGAAATGTAGCTTTTTCGTAAAAAGCCGAGTGGTTTTTCAAATCCGATTCTACAACATCTTTTTAGGTTTATTTTTCTTCACATTAATCATATTAATGTTGTCCCATCATTTAAGTCCTTAAGCCATCACAGAAAAGAAACGAAAATACAACGTACGCTTATGCCATCCGCATTCGCCGCAATGTTCCGTTATGCACCGTTAGGTTACTTAACTAACGGCATACCGGGACGGGACTAGCGCGGGTGTAAAACATAAGCAACGTTTATTATATATCTCATATATAATATAGCATTCGTCTCAGATATATTAAGCGATCACATCACAGAATATAGGCAGCAGAAACACAGATATGATAATATAGGATATACTAGGACGTCCGTATTTAGTATTTAGCCAACAATAGAAAATACGGATTCCACAGTCGTGATGAATAGCCAATCCCACACCCTAGACCCCTACGAGAGCGGCAAGCGACCCTACCAATTATAGAGTTAGGAGACCCGGTCTCGACTCCTTGATATGGTCTCTTACTGGACTCTAGAACCCGGTCACTTATGCTTTCCTCCTTGGGTCTATCCTAATGCGGAAAAGTAAATAATATACATCAATGGTGACATCATCCTCAACCCAGAAGTGACCCAAATAAAAGAATATTACATTACAAATGAATTTTACATGAATGAAAAGTAAAACTCTCATCTCACATAAAAAACCCCGGCTATTCGATCACGACAATCCAATATATCACAATACAGCAACACATAACATCACATGTCATCCACATAAGCAAATGTGCGTATCCCAATTGCCGTTGACATATAGCAACGAAACCGGCGATACGCACACTACTCTTACGGTCGCAGAAACAAGTATCACATACTACTAGGCAATGTTAAAACCTTCGATCGAATCAACGAACACCCGCATTCCCCAGCAAGCTCAACACTTGAGCGCCGTTAAACTATACCCAAAATCTATGCCACAGTATTTAATGGACCAACCGTAGAAGGGCAGACCCAAGCCACATTTATGGCACCACTAGCTACAACGAACCCTAAGGTTCAGTCGTAGTTTGGTGGTCACATCTCGAGTTAGGGTTACTTTCTTCTAGAGGGTCCATAGGAATACCTGCATTAGTTATCGAGTATGTTCAACTTAGAAAACACGAGTGTTTAATAATTCGTTCGACCTGTTTAACGTCGCCAAAGTTACCAATACAATGCTATAAAAATACGAATACAAATTATTCCGCAAAGAGCCCAATACCAAACTTACATCACATGCAATTCAAGACTACATAAACAAAACCAGAAACCCCAGAACATAATGTACAGAACACTGGAGCAAAACGAGAAGGAGAGGAGCACAGTGGGTCGGCGACGCCGGAAAATTGGCTATATCGCCGGCCCAATCCGAGCCCTCCCTTTCATACTTCACCAGTGTTCTTGTATCATTCTAAATGCCACTCTGCAGTAGTTTAAATAATTTTCATGTCAT
Organism: Agapanthus africanus; assembly: GCA_030015575.1. Lineage (NCBI taxonomy): Eukaryota > Viridiplantae > Streptophyta > Magnoliopsida > Asparagales > Amaryllidaceae > Agapanthus > Agapanthus africanus. The sequence goes on along the minus strand of CM057338.1, from coordinate 828,114,180 downwards.
TTTTAAAAAAATTTACAGAGAGAATTTTTCAAGGGTCTATAATTTCGTATTTTGCAGAAGTTTTCGTTTTCGTATTGTCGTAACATCGTCTAGGCTTCTAGTTAGGCTTTGATACCATGATAGAGTTTCTACAACACCACTACAAGGGTTTGGTAGCATCACACATGCCATATTTAAATTTTTAGGGTGCTAGAGAAACTAACCTAAGGATCATACTAGAAAAGCTAGGGTAACAAAACTTTAACACTAACACAAGTAGTAAAAGCTAGGGTTTTGAGAGTACAACCTTTGTAGCACCCTACGCTAGACTCCTTGGCTACTTAAGGGTTGAGAAAAGCTCGCTTGAGATCCTCTAGGTCCACGACGATCCACCCGGAGTCCTCTTTGTCCAAGCTTGAAGCTCCATTAGATCAAGAGAAGAAGTAGAAGCTAACACTCTAAACTAATGGGCAAGACTAGTGTAGAATGGTGATGTGGTTTTTTTCTCACTTTAAAACCCTAACTTAATCACTCTTTTGCTCACAAGTGAAAGCTAGAGAGCAAGAGAGAGGAGGAAGATGATGATGGCTATATGAGAGCTCAAGATAATGATAAGCTTAGGTTAAAAATAAGAAAAGAAAATATATATATATTTTCTTCTTCTCACCTTTAACCCGAGTTATAAAATATCTAGATATTTTCTTTTGGATGAAAAATGGCCAAGGAAATATAACCCATGGTTAAGGCAAGGGTGAGTGGATGAATAAAATAATCAACCATGAATTAATTCCACTTTCATTTTCTTTTCCAAAAGGAAATATCATTATATTAAATAACAAGGTGTGAGTCTTATATTGCCACCATCCCATGTATCATCAACCATGATAGAATAAGTGTATGCATGTATGTGTGCATGCACATCCATATGTGCAACAAAAAGAACATGTGCATACATGCATGCATACAACAAAAGAAAAGAAAGGTTTAAAGTGAAAAAGCTAATGGTCAATGATAAATCAACACTTGATTTAGCAAACCGGTCATATCACATACGACCTGACCAATAGCAAACCGCCCGATTAATATACGGTATCTCATACGCGCATTTAATCGGGTCCCCGTGCATATCTCATATGCGCACCACATCGTTTCGCCTGGACTAGGTAACTCCATTGTGGGACTATAAGACTCGTCAATACGCCGGCAGTGGGTGATGATCATATCAAGCACCCCCAAGCCGCAAGAGGTCAGCTAAATGTAACGGCCACCCGGGTACTGAGCGATCAGAAGAAAACAAGCGAACCTGTCACAACTCCCGTCGAGCCAACCGGCAACACTACCGTACAGTCCGGTATCTTCGTCAGATATGCTGCATACTGAGTCTAGGGATGGTAACGTCGACCCCAATAACTCAATAAGTCGTGCCGATGAATGGTCTATAACAGATCGAGAAACTACTGATAACACTTATCAGTAAATTTCAACAGCCCTGGCCAGGGACTTACTGATATAGCCAATCGTGCACAGCACGGCATCAACCCCCAATACCAGGAGAGACGAAACCCCTCCTATCGCTCATCGTCTTTGCGTGTCTCGGGACTGTACCCAAAAGCCACCTGTTTGCACGACTCAGCAGAGCCGTGGTAGGGTGGTAATCAAAGCACAGTGGGAGAACACATAAGACTCTATGATGATCTCGGGTCTATAGACTAACCTGTACCAGTGTCACCTGAAAACTGCTATCCGACGATAGATATAATACCATATAGGAGTTCTAAGCGAGTCCATCCAGTGTACCCAGTCACCACTGAGCACCCGTATACGATCTCGATGTCAAACATCAATGGATGTGGGAACATCCATCGCCCATCATATGGGTCAAGTATCATATACGCCAGTCTACTCTGGTATATCGATGCCCCGTCTCGATACACCTACTACTAGGGACATTCCAGGATATGCTTATAAACTACAGATGTCCCACTAGTATGATCTCCATCATAATCACAGTAGTCAAGCCAATATCCTCAGGGCTATATCAACATGTATGAATGAATAAAAGCATGATCAAGTCAACATGTCAGATAAAGAAGAACCAGATAGCATACTATCATGTCGAGCAAGAATGTACACTGAATATATGTATATACATGTATAAATACATCCATTATCATATAATGGCCTCTAGGGCATACATATATCCAACATAATTATCATAATAAAAGATTGGTTTTTATTTTTCCATGGCTCATAATCTCATTTGCATTCTCTATCTTCATTTTGGAGCTCTCATATGCTCTCTTTCTTCTTCGTCACTACAAATCCCTCAAGCTCTCATGTGTTGAGAAAATTAGGGATCAAATAGACAAACAACTCCATCACAATACTCTACATCACCTAGGACATCAAGCTTAGAATTTTTGTTGCCCTAGTTACCTCAGTTCTTGAGGTGGAGCTTAGACTATAGACTCTCAGGTGGATCATCTTCGACTCAAGGAGGCCAGAGTTCAAGCACGATCCGTACTACCATCGAGAAGCTTAAGGAGAGGATCGAAGACCCGAAGGACTTGGTTTCTTTAGGTATAACTTCTATCATAGTAGATAGAACTCTATTAAGTGCTAACTAGGTTTGTGGTAAAGATCCGGTTAGGGTTTATGCTAGCGCCAAGTTCGTTATCGCTGCGAAATTTTTGTTCCGCATTTAGCCATGAAAGTTGGCCGGGGCGCTAATGTAACCCTTCATGGTATCAGAGCCAGCCCATAAACCCTATATTAGCAAGATTAAACAATGTTAAAACAACAAAACCAAAACAAGTCCGTAACACCGAAATCCAAACTGCAGTTTCTGTTGTTTTTAAAATGGCTTCAAAAATTTTTTTAAACAACTGCAGTGTGATCTTTATACTATGAGATGTACCCAGAACAAAAATGAGCCATTTCCACCATGTTTGGGCCAGCCAAAACCCCCCAAAAACCGGCCTCCTCGGTTTTGTGATGGTGAAATGCTTCCAGTTCTGTTCTGGGCACTTATCTCTAAGAGTTTGGGTTTCTGGTGTTGTTTGCTTTTTACCCAAATTTGATTATCTGTTTTTTCTGTACGGGGAAATTTGGAGTGTTTCGAATTCATTATATTTAACACTGTTTAATAGTTTACAGTTCATTCACTTTTATCTGCGACCGTGAATGTCACTCGATCGGTAAAACTGGTCTAATTGATATATATTCTTTTAGACGGGTTTTGCGAGCGTGATATTCGCGTTGATGTTGTGTGATTGTTCTGTGATTGTGGTTGGATAGTTGTGATGGATAGCATGTGATGAAATGTTAGTGGTACAGTTTAAATTCATTTGTACATTTGTTATTGCGGGGCGAGCGTCCGACATGTGGACAGCCGTCTTTTCCGGGTTGTATATTATTTTGGGGCACGACCGGGCTGAGGTCGATGTCGCCGTTTGTACATATTATTTTCTTTTTTTGTACTATGGTTACCCCACGGTGGAGTGTACGAATAGCCGGGTTCTAGAAAGGCAGCAAGCCCGCATCTCATGGAGTTGAGACGGAGGGGGCTTCTTTCTTATGGCATTGAGACGGAGGGGGATTCTTTCTCATGGTGTTGAGACGGATGAGGCTTCATTCTAGAATTGGCGGGCTATTCGCCTCACTCGTAGGGGGTACAGCTTTTCATTGCATAAGCTATCCACACAACAGGGAACGTCGGGTTTTATTTGTGGCTCAAATGAAACCCGGGGCTCCAAGATTATCTACCATTCTGTATTGTTAGCTGTGTTTCTGTGATGTTATTTACTATCATGCCTGGGACGAATGTTGTATATACTTATATATATATACTGGTAGATGTTGTATATGTTTTACACCCGCGGTAGTCCAGCCCCCGCTCTGTCTTTAGTTAAGTAACCTAACGGGTCATGACGGGGCCCAGTGGCGAATGCGGATGGCATATACGTACATCGTATTTTCGTTCTTTTCCGGTGTGGTAGGTTACATTGATGGGACGGCATTAATTTTGATTAATGAAATAAAATAAACCTAAAAGATGTCGTTGGAACCAAGTTTTAAAAACAGACATTATAGACGTTCTCTTTTGCTTTGCACAGTGGTATTCAGTTTGGAATATCCAGCACCTCATTCGACGAGGCAAGGGCCGAGATCCCTTCATCGGGAGTGACCCCTTGAGTAAAAGTTTTCGTCAATGTAATTACTTCTCTATAGTCGATTATTTTTTCTTTTCATCGCGGTATTCAGTTAGAATATCCTGCACCTCATTCTACGAGGAAAGAGCCGAAATCCCTTCACCGGGAGTGACCTCTGTAGCAAAGGTTTTCGCCACAATATATTTTCAAAAGCTATCAAGTTCCTTCAACGATATCAAGTTCATTACATTAACGGGTTTTTTGCCAAAAACCCTACCGTAGCCCTCCGTCATTTCTTACAACTAACACTTAGTAGTCGTGCTGCGTTTGTTGACTCCGTCAAGGCGTAGTGTACGGTAGCTGAGTGGTGCTTGTTTGTAGCACTAAATGGGATTAGTTAGGACAGTCGCATAACCTTGTTGACTCCGTCAAGGGTTATGTGGGTGGTTTTGATGCAATCCAGATAATGACGAGTTGAACTTGACTATGAGTCTTTGATTTGTTGACTCCGCCAAGGTCACTAGGGTCCTAGGGGTAAAAACCACATCGGGAGTTTCAAATATACAGGAAACTTGCAGATTCAGCATGCTTTCTGGAGTGTGGTGACTAGAGTGGATTCCATCTAGGTCATCACACAATGACAGTTGGATCCCGATCCCACTGATGAGTTGGATTACTCTCGGGAGATTATTTCACTTAACAATCAATGCTATAAACCAAGTAAGTGTCTAGAACGGTGTTAGCGGGGCTACGCCTCCACGGAAAAGAGGTTATATAATTAAAGAACTTCACGAAAGCGTTAGAAAACCTCCCTCGAAGTACCAACACTAGCCTGGCTGAAAGGTTGAGCAAGTATTGTGATGTGCGATTAATCCTGACTAGTTCTTCTTTTAAGGTTTGAAGAAGAATTCGAGGAAACAGTGGGAGCCATCCTGATTAGATAAATTAATAACCAATCTAATCTTGCAAGAGCGCACGCTGAGTGTTTCTTTTCTCTCTCTCCAGGTAGCAACCATTTCACTCCCTAATCAAGATAATAAAATGTATCGCTTGACCGATCCGAATTCTTCGGGGCTGGGGAATGTCAGTTTGGCTCTAACTTATGATGGCGATCGTAAGTACGAGCAGAGGAAAGAGGATAGTCTGGATTCCAAGAAGACCCCATTGAAGAGGAAGCATACTAATGCATCTACTTCAGGTGTTCTTGTAATTAAGAACTGCTTTTCGTTCAGTCCTACCTCCTGGGTACTAGATACCGGATCGGGATCTCATATCTGTAATCTATTGCAGCGACTAAGAGAAAGTAGGAAAGTTGCACCTGGTGATATGTCCCTCAGGGTAGGGAACGGAGCACAAGTTAATGCTGCAGCCGTCGGTGAATATCACCAATGTTGCCAAATGGCAATACTATGATTTTGAACAATTGCTACTATGTACCTTCCATGGTTTGCAACATCATATCAGTTTCTTTACTTGATAAAGATGGATATAACTTTGTTCTTGATAGAAATATCATGAACATTTACCTTGATAAGGTACTGGTTGCAGAAGGTATACTGTGTAATGGTATCTATGTTCTAAATCAGAATACAGTTCTCATTGTACAAAACACATGCAAGAGAAAGAGTTCAGATAGGAACGAATCCTACTTGTGGCATTGTAGACTTGGTCATATCGGAGAGAAAAGACTAAGTAAGTTGCATAAAGATGGACTCTTGAATACGTTCGAATTTTCATCTTATTAAACTTGTCAGACTTATCTCAAAGGAAAGATGACCAAATCTCCGTTCACCAGACATGGAGAAAAAGCAGCAGAGCTCTTGGGACTCATACACAGTGATGTATGTGGTCTGATGTCTATACATGCAAGGGGAGGGTTCTTGTATTTCATCACATTCACTGACGATCTCTCTAGGTTCGGATATGTGTATCTCATGAAACACAAATCTGAAGCTTTTGAGAAATTCAAAGAATTCAGAAACGAAGTAGAGAACCGACTGGCAAAAGTATCAAGATCCTCCGGTCTGATAGGGGAGGGGAGTACTTAAGCACGGAATTCCTAGATTACTTAAAAGAGAATGGAGTTCTCTCTCAGCTTACTCCTCCTTACACACCACAGCACAACGGTGTATCGGAGCGGAGGAATCGTACCTTATTGGATATGGTTCGCTCCATGATGAGTGACACTGAGTTGCCTTTTTCATTTTGGGGATATGCGCTTCAAACAGCTGCATACTTACTGAACTACGTTCCATCCAAATCTGTGCCTAAGACTCCATATGAAGTATGGAGTGGACAAAATCCATATCTTAAGCGATTTAAGATATAGGGTTGTCCAGCCTATGTGAAAACACAGAAACCGGACAAGCTAGAGGCACGGTCAGTTCTATGTAAATTTGTGGGATATCCTAAGGATTCACTAGGATATCTGTTCTACCACACTGAGGAACAGAAGGTGTTTGTATCTCGCCATGCTACCTTTTTAGAAAGGGAATTTCTTGCAAAAGAAACTAGTGGGAGTACAGTAGAACTGGGAGAAATCCATGAACCACAAAATGTAACTGAAGACTTGTAGGAACCGCTAGATTCAGTAACCCCAGACGAACCTCAGCCACTCCGCAGATCTGGTAGGATTTCTCATCCGCCCTAGAGATACTGCGGTTTTCTCATAGACAGGGATCGAGAGGATTGCATCTTGGAAGAAGATGACCCTACCAGTTTCAGGCAGGCCATTATCAGTAGGGACTCTGATAAGTGGCCGGATGCTATGCGATCCGAAATGGAGTCCATGTACACCAATAAAGTGTGGACCTTGGATATTGCTCCATCTGGGGTAAAACCCGTTGGATGCAAATGGATCTACAAAAGGAAACTTAGTGTAGATGGGCAGGTGGAAACCTATAAGGCTAGACTCGTTGCAAAAGGTTTTCGTCAAAGACCTGGTGTGGACTATGACGAAACTTTTTCTCCAGTGGCTATGCTCAAATCCATCTAGATCCTATTTTCCATTATTGCTTTCCATGACTATGAAATCTAGCAGATGGACGTAAAAACGGCTTTTCTAAATGGCAGTTTGGAAGAGTGTGTTTATATGGATCAACCAGAAGGTTTTGTAGACAGTGGGAGCAGCGGGAAGGTGTGCAAGTTGCTCAAATCAAATTATGGATTAAAGCAGGCATCGCGGAGCTGGAACATCTGTTTTGATGAAGCAATCAAGGAATTTGACTTTATCAAAAACGAAGATGAGCCTTGTATTTATAAGAAGATTGTAGGACGAACTGTCGTATTCCTAGTCTTGTACATGGACGACATTCTTTTGATAGGAAATGACATTCCTATGCTACAATCGGTCAAGCTATTCTTGTCACAACGGTTCTCCATGAAGGACCTGGGTGATGCCACATGCATACTGGGGATCAAGATCTACAGAGATAGATCCAAGAGATTATTGGGACTTTCGCAGTCCAGGTACATAGAGACCGTACTAAAGAGATTTAGTATGGAAGATTCCAAACGCGGTAATATACCAGCATTCCACGGAATCACCCTCTCCAAGAAGATGTCTCGCAAGACTGACGAGGAGAGGGTTCGCATGAGCATTATACCTTACGCTTCGGCGATAAGATCTATAATGTATGCGATGCTATGTACAAGACCAGATGTAGCTTACGCACTAAGTGTGGTGAGCCGGTATCAGTCAGACCCAGGTGAGAACCACTGGACGGCAGTGAAGAACATTCTCAAGTACCTGAGAAGGACTAAGGAGATGTTCCTGGTTTACGATAATGGAGACCTCAGGGTCGAGTCCTATACCGATTCAAGCTTCCAGAGTGACAAGGACGACAACAAATCTGTCTCCGGTTTTGTGTTTACCTTCAACGAAAGGGAGGTAAGTTGGAAGAGTTCCAAACAGGATACAGTCGCAAACTCGACGATGGAGGCTGAATACATTGCTACAAGCGATGCCGCAAAAGAGGCGATCTGGATGAAGAAGTTCATTAGTGAACTTCAGGTGGTTCCGTCCATTGTTGACCCAATACCTTTGTATTGCGATAACAATGGGGCTATAGCTTTAGCGAAGGAACCAAGGTCCCATCAGAAGTCCAGACACATCTTAAGGCGGTATCACCTGATCAGGGAGATCATTGATCGCCAGGAGATCGAGGTACGGAGAGTGGACACAAAATACAACACGGCGGATCCATTCACAAAGGCCCTCCCTCAAACACAGTTCGAGTGACTTTTGAACTATTGGGTATGCGGTATGCCAGCAGCTGGCCATAGAGCAAACGTTAGGTATGCGGTACGCCAATTACTGGCCTATAGTGCAAGTGGGAGATTGTTGGATATGTATGCCCTAGAGGCCATTATTTTATAGTACTAGTTTGTATAATACATTTTGGAAGCTTGGGATATACAAATAAGGGTTTACGATAGTCTTGCTCAATATTGTAATATGCTACTTGGTTTGTATCTATCTTAATATGTGTATATGTTTTTTTAACATATCGCTTATACATATTGATGGAGCCCTTAGGATCTTTGCTTGACTACCGGCGTTGTGATGGAGATCACATTAGTGGGGGCTGGGTAGTCTATAAGCACATCCTTATACAGGTCCCTAGTCATAGGATTATCGAGACAGGGCATCGATACTCCAGAGTAGACTGGTGCATACGCTTCTCATCCCAGCAGGGAAGATGGTCTGTCCCACAGCCATCAGTATGTCATACTGGAGATAGTATGCAGATGCTAGTTAGGTTATGAGTACACTGGACAAGACTCGTCAGGAACTGTTGGTTGGTATTATACCTATCGTCAGTTAACAGTTCCCAGGTGACATGAGTACAGCTTAGTCCGTTGACTTGACACTGCCACTTCGCCTCAAGTGTGTTCCCACTGTTCTTTGATTTCTACCCTACCACGGCTCTATTGAGTCGTGCAAACTGGTAGTAGTTGGGTGCAGTCCCGAAGCACTTGGAGGCAGTGACGGTTAGACAGGATTCGTCTCTCCCGGTATTGGGGGTTGATATCGCGCTGTGTCTAGGAGAGCCATTACACATAGTCGTCCCTGGCCAGGGCAAGCGAGATTTACTGGTAGTGTTTCCAGTAGTTTCTCAGGGTGTTCTGGGCTACACTCTGACACGACTTATACCGCTATTAGGGGTCTGACGTTTACCACCCCCTAGGCCCGATATGCGATACTCTTAGACGAATAGACCGAACTGTACGGAGATTGTCACAGATAGGCTCAGTAGAAGTTTGGATGAGCTTGCTCGTCAACCTTCTTTTTGACATCTACCTAGGGACCGTTACATACAGCTAGTACCACTTGCGGCCTGTGGTTGAACCCACTGCCAGCGTAGTGTCGAGTCTTTAGAATCCCACACAGAGAGTTTCTCTGCATTGGGCAAAAGGTGTAGAGGCCGTATGGTTTTACGGCAGGGCTTCGATATTTACGTGCACTTATGCGCGTATGATGTTCGGGCGGATGATACTGGTGGGCTTTGATGTAAGACGGATCCTAGTATTGTATAGATGGATCAGTTTTGTCTCTTGGTATTCGTATTCTTCGGAATACGGATGCGGGTGTGTATGCACGGTTGTGAGGAACGAAGAAGGAGATGCCTCATTAGGGTTTTGACCATTGACTTGATTAGAACCATTATGAGGTGGTGGAAAATGTTTACTAATCCTTTTTAGTGATAATTGTGTCATGGCTAATTAGTGTTTGACCATTTGATTTGTTGACTTATGTTGACCAAGATATTTTTGCTAAGCATAAGATATTTTCTTGCTTAGAATTAAATGAGACATGATAGTGGTCAAATCAACTTAGCCATCATAATTATCATAATAAAAAATTGGTTTTTATTTTTCCATGGCTCATAATCTCATTTGCATTCTCTCTCTTCATTTTGGAGCTCTCATATACTCTCCTTCTTCTTCCTCACTACAAATCCCTCAAGCTCTCATGTGTTGAGAAAATTAGGGATCAAATAGACAAACAACTCCATCACAATACTCTACATCACCTAGGACATCAAGCTTAGCATTCTTGTTACCCTAGTTACCTCGGTTCTTAAGGTGGAGTTTGGACTATAGACTCTCGGGTGGATCATTTTCGACTCAAGGAGGCTGGAGTTCAAGCACGATCCATACTACCATCGAGGAGCTTAAGGAGAGGATCGAAGACCCGGAGGACTTGGTTTCTTTAGGTATAACTTCTATCATAGTAGATAGAACTCTATTAAGTGCTAACTAGGTTTATGGTAAAGATCCGGTTAGGGTTTATGTTAGCGCTAAGTTTGTTATCGCTACGAAATTTTTGTTCCACATTTGGCCACGGAAGTTGGCCGGGGCGCTAGTGTAACCCTTCAATTTCTAACAAGTATTAAATGGCAATAACAATACAAAATATAAAGCAGGAGCAACAATCACAGCATATATTTCATATTAACAGTTGCATTAGAGATACAGCTTATTTTATACATATGTAATCGCATTGTTTATGTGCACTAAAAAATTGCATCTTTTGCTGTGTACGCTTTCCCTGCAAAGTAGGCATGCATTCTCGCTGTTGTTTACGTCCCTAGATTGTATATGGTTTTATAGAATGTATGATCCAGACCGTAGAACAGTAGTAGTTTAAAGTCGTCTCGGACATAGGTAGTAATTTAAAGTCGTCTTGGATATAGGTAGTAGTTTAAAGTCATCTTGGACGTAGCGGTAGTTTGGAGTCATCTCGGACGTGGCAGTAGTTTGGAGTCGTTTTGGACGTGGCGGTAGTTTAATGTTGTTTCGGACATAAGTAGTAGTTTAAAGTCATCTCGAACATAGGTGGCAGTTTAAAGTCGTCTCGGACAAGCAGTAGTAGGACATTGACTTTTATGTCACGATGGTTGTTTAAAAGACGGTGATGGTTGACCAGCACGTCCGGTGGGGACTTGGTGAGAAAGGTGCATGTCGCAGGGTGCACACCTGGTGGTACCAAAAAGGACAGTTGGCCAACACGATGGCTGTTTCGGACGTAGCAGTAGTTTAATGATGTTTCGGACATAAGTAGTAGTTTAAAGTCGTCCCGAACATAGGTAGTAGTTTAAAGTAATCTCGGACATAGCAATAGTAGGACATTGACTTTTATATCACGATGGTTGTTTAAAAGACGGTGATGGTTGACCAGCACGTCCGATGGGGACTTGGTGAGAAAGGTGCATGTCGCAAGGTGCACACCTGGTGGTACAAAAAGGACAGTTGGATTCTATGCCATGATAGGTGCCCGTGGATTGTATATGACAAGTTATTTTACTTTCTATAGGATGGGACTCCAGTTTAGGGACATAGTGGTCCATGGATCCAGTTTCGGGACTTGGGGGTCCACTTTTAGTTTAGAGTCATCTCGGACCAGGCAGTAGTTTGGAGTCGTTTCGGGTGCAGTATTGGTTTAAGGTCATTCCAGACCAAGTAAAGTATATGATCAGTGATATGGCGAGGGATGACTTCTGTGTCACGACGGAAGCCTATAGATGGTATATGGAAGGTTGATATATGGTAGCCCGCCTTAGGGCAGGTTGGTGGTGGTTTTGATGACTTTTATGTCATGATGGTAGCCTATGGATGGTATATGGAAAGTAATTTTACTCTCCATAGGGCGAAACTCCAGTTTAGGGACGTAGTGGTCCATAAATCCAGTTTAGGGACTTGGGGGTCCACTTTTAGTTTAGGGTCATCTCGGACCAGGCAGTAGTTTGGAATCGTTTCGGATGCAATATTGGTTTAAGGTCATTCCAGACCAAGCAGAGTATATAATCAGTGATATGGCGGGGGACGACTTTTGTGTCACGATGGTTGCCAATGGATTGTATATGGTAGCCCGCCATAGGACAGGTTGGTGGTGGTTTTAATGACTTCTATGTCACGATGGTAGCCCGTGGATAGTATATGGAAAGTTATTTTACTCTTCATAGGGTGAAACTCCAGTTTAGAGATGTAGTGGTCCATAGATCCAGTTTAGGGACTTGGGGGTCCACTTTTAGTTTAGGGTCATCTTGGACCAGGCAGTTTGGGGGTATTTGACTTGTCATCATGGATTTTGGTACTATTATAGAGGCTATTAGGGTTGCCTCCATAGATTTTGAGGATGAGGAGACTTCTAAGGGTCTCCGCCAAGGACTTGGAGGATGCGGGGCCCATTGGAGGGTTCTGTCAGTGATTTGGAGGATGCAGGACCCTTTGGGGGGTCTCCGCCAGTGATTTGTAGGATGCGGGGCCTATTGGGGGCTCCTCGTTAAAGACTTGGTTGATGTAGGGCCCATCGGAGGGTGCTGCCACATGTTTGGAGGAGGGTGGAGACCTCTGGGGGTCTCTGCCAAAGACTTGGTTGATGTGGGACCCATCAGAAGGTACCGCCGTGTGTTTGGAGGAGTGCGGAGGCCTCTGGGGTTCTCCGCTAAGGACTTGGTTGACATGGGACCCATCAGAGGGTGCTGCCACGTGCTTGGAGTGCGTAGGCCTATGGGGGTCTCTGCCAAAAACTTGGTTGATGTGGGACCCATCGGATGGTGCCGCCACATGCTTGGAGTGCGTAGGTTTCTGGGAGATCTCCGTCAAGGATTTAGAGGATGCGGGGCCCATTGGGGGTTCTCCGCCAAGGCTTTAGTGCTGGGAGGGGGTTCTGCCATGTCTTGATTTGTCAAGTTTTCATTGTATGATTTCATGTTCTGTATGTATGAATAAGTGTTTATTCATTCTTCACCCATGTATACATCCACGAAGTCATTTATTAGGATGATCTCATAGGGTGGATAACTCTGAGTATTTGTATACATGGGGATAACTTCGAAGTGTATCCGAAAAGAGATAACTTTTGCAAGTCCCATAATTCAGTTTTAGGGTCGTCATGAGGCTTATTATATAATCTTCATTCCACTGGACAATTCAAGAATGGAGTCATCAACTATGTGTTTCAGGGATAACTATTTATTGAGAATCACATAGGCTATTCGTTCTCATTATAGCAAATGCACTATTCATCACATGAGCATAGAAAATCGTAGAGAAGAAGAGATCTGTTGCTCCATACTTACGTTTTGCTCTTCTCTTCTTTCCATTTTGGGACTTGAATTTCTTGAATGTTGTTGCATCCTTTTGAGTAATTGAGCACATGAGTTCTTGAATGATTTTTTTGAGAAACGAGAATGATTTTGAGTGCTTAACCCTTCTTCTGTGCACTAAGAGGGGTTTTATTAGCCTCACAGAGGCTTATGATCAAGGTCATGGACGTGGGACACGTTTTAGAACATAGAGCATGAAGTTCGCAGCTCTCATTTCATGGGTATCTTCCGCAGTGGGTGCTTTGGTGCGGTGGAGACCTTTGCGCATGGCTCTTTAGTGGCAGAGGCCCTTGGCGTATGCCTTAACAGTGGCGGAGGCCCTTGCGCATGGTTCCTTGGTGGCGAAGGCCCTTGGCGCATGCTCTTGGCATGGCGAAGGCCCTTGCACAAGCTTTGATAGCGGCAGGGACCCTTGGCGCATGCCTTAGCAGTGGAGGAGGCTCTTGCGTATGGTTCCTTGGTGGCGAAGGCCCTTGCGCGAGCTTTGATGGCGGCGGACACCCTCGGCACATGCTTTAGCAGTGGCGGGGGGCCTTATTTGACTCTTCCATGATTCTTCATGCTTTTTTGAACCATTTTCTCTCTTTTTCTGGCGTTTTCTCGATCAACACTTGAGAAGCGCTCCATCTTAAATGCCATGGAACATTTGGTGTGCTAAGATTTAAGTGTTTTCCTTAAAAATTGACAGGGTTGATCTTCTTCTTCATTTGCAGAGGAGAGAACAATGGCTTGCAATCCCCCACACGCTCCTCGTCAGCATTGGGAAGTGCCTATCATAGACATTGTCACGCCCCACTTCCCAGAGTACGGTAAGGAGACTTGACGGGTCACGCTACGTATTTACTCAGAAGTAAATACACTAAGCGTAAAGAAGCAATATAATGTAAAAGTACACAAGAAAGACATGAGATGTAAATGAACAGCAACTTTTTATTTATTAAACATCCTTTACAATACAACTGGAAATGTAAATACAAGACTGAAAAGCAATGCCTAAACAATGGCATGAACTGAAAGTAAAGTATATACAAGTGACTAGAGCTCTGGGTCTTCTGAGAACTGCTCCAAGTCGTCTATGCTGGCTCAATCTCCAGAGAATCAGGTCCTCCTGACAACATTCCAAAGAAAGAATAAAAAAGGAATGTCGTCAGCGAACAATCGCTCGGTAAGTCCCAAAGAGAGATAGAAATAGACTGAACGGGTAATAAGAATATAATTGGTATAATATTGATAGTTATGTTAACGCAGTTGTTTGTAGCTTGGTACAAAATATGCCGGTGTATACGAGAGGAGTCCAGCTTATCCCATGGACTATGGTATACGGATCAAAAGGCCCTGTCAAAACCCACGGGACAAGGGCAACGAATGTTCAGGTTAGGTGTATTAAAGTGATTGTCTCGTGCTACTTTTAACACATTCTGTACCAGTCTACCCCTTTAAAACCCCGTAATGTATTTTGTATTGATGTGTATTGTTTTGTTTAATAGATGTAAGACTTGCCGAAACCATGATATCAGTAGTTCATGTAAACGGAAAGGATATAAACGGGTAGTCATTTAAACAATGTCAAATGTATATCCATGGTTCGGTCAAATAAATTCATGTTAATATAGATTGTATTCTGGTATAAATGGATTCATGTTGAATTGGAGCTATACTTGAATTGTATTCAAGGATGGATTGATTTCAGATTAGACTAAGACTCTGACTGAGTCAGATACTTTAAAACGAATTGAAGTCCTGAATTAGTTTTGGAGTTATCGGTAACTGTCGTACATGGACGGCAAAATTTGTGATTTTTTCCAAACCAATTACCGTATTGATAACCCTGTTTTAGTTGTCTGCCTTAAATAGGGAAGCACCCAAATTCTCCGGCTTCCTAAGGCTCAACAGAACCGGTCCCGTTTAAACCTATATTTACTAGGGTCCTTATTGTAATTTAATATAACTTGAGGGGGTTTAATGAAAAATAGTTTTGATATATTTTCAAAATACACCTCAAGTATTTAATTATCGTATTTAGGATTTTCATGAATGTAAATTTTATAAGATGAAATATTCTAGTGGATATAAACCTAAATTGAATAGTATATGGTATTTTCATGTAATTTGACTTGTATTGATTCTTGATGGTATTTTCATGAACTTTTGTGATTCTTTTCTTTTGATTAGAAAACATGGAATATATTATATTTTTAAAATAGATATTTTGGTAATATTTATATATATATATAATTATTAAAAATAGAATTTATATATTAATAGAAATCACGTTTTCTTAGAAATTGTAATAAAAATTCCATCGAGATCGTATGCTCCATGAGGAGGTCTGCATCTCGCCCTACTAGTCCGATGGATGTGCAATAACCCGCACCAACCAAATTGAATTCCCCAAAATAGGTTGTAAGGACATAATTGTATGGAATTTAATTAAAACAATCTTAAAGAAATACGGTTTTATTAGTTTAGGGTATTTTAATGTAAAAATTGTATTGTCCCCCAAAATATTGTTCCAAAAGCCATCGTGATATGTCATGATGAGTGTTGTGATGAGGTAGATCATTACCTCGTGAATTTTCTAAAGGTAATACAAGTAAGCATGATAAAATATGTCGAAAGTAAGTATGTGGTATTAAACCGTAAAAGTGCAATAAACATGGTTTTACATGGAGTTTTATAAAGAAATTGGTTTCTAAATTTTAGTTAATGGTTAATAAGCAAGGTTTATTAATTTGGTTATGAGTTTCCTAAGAAAAATTGTCATTTTAAAGAAATTAGGTTTTAAAAGTCGATTAACTCCACTTACCGACGTCATTTGAAAAGAAACTTGTTTAATAGAGAAGAGAGAACAAAAAGTAAGGACTTACGGATTGAGAAGAGAGAGGGGAGGTAGAGGATGGGTTTGCAAGCGTCGTGGAGTCGCGGGGTCGCCGGATTTGTCCCGAGTCATCGCCAGAACTTGACTTTGAGCTAACTCCACTTGTACAACTTCTTGGACTTGGAAAATTTAGAGAGTTTTGGCAAAGTATTTCTGAATGAGGAGGGCTATGGTGTAGGGTGGTATTTATAGGAGAAATTAGGGTTTAGGGTATTGAAGAATGGAATTAAAATACATTAACATTTTGGATTAATGCATCATTTTAATTCTCTGGAAATGTGCAGGAAAAAAAAACAGACTAGGGTTAGTGGGGGAGTCCAAGAGGTGCTAGGCTAAAAAAAATTGAAGCATTTGGGACGGGGGGGACCGGCGGCGCCGGCCCCAAAGAAGATCCCGCCGGTCCAATGGGGTTGGTCTGGGCTTGGATTCAAGCTACGTGTCTAGGTCAGTTCATATAACTCAGTGCACATGTTTGATTTCTAAGACTTTTCATTTTTACGTGTATTGCACGTGTAAACTTTTGGGCTTTTAAAAAATTTAAAAGAAAAATCAGCAAAAATAATATGTGGCTGAGGGGATTCGAACACAGGGGCTACGTCACAGCAATGCAAGGCTTTACCAATGAGCTACAAGTGTTTTCTTGCTGTTTTTAAACAACTTAAATTTATAGCTTGTGCTCAGGATTTACAAATACTCCATTTGTACATTAACTTTAAAAATTTTATGTACATTATAAACAAAGTCGTTACATTCTACCCTCCTTACAAAAATTTTGTCCTCGAAATTTACAATTTATTACTAACAAGTGAGGGTATCTTGCACGCATGTCGTCTTCTCTTTCTCACGTTGATTCTCCTGGTGAGTCTTTTCTCCACATCACTCGAACCAAGTTTACTTTCTTATTCCGAAGTGACTTCACCTTTCTGTCCAGGATTTCAATGGGTTGTTGCTCACAAGATAGGTCCATCTGTACAGTGAGCTCGGAGTGATCAAGAATGTGACTGGGTCACTCACATACCTTCTGAGTTGGGATATGTGAACACATTGTGCACTCCTTCCAATGAAGGTGGAAGTGCCAAGCGATAAGCCACTTCTCCGACTCGTTCTAGTATGTCGAACGGTCCAATGAATCTCGGACTTAGCTTACCCTGCTTTCTGAAGTGAATCACTTCACGGTTTTGAGAAATCTTCAGAAAGACATGATCTCCTGGTTGGAACTCCAAGTGACGGCGCTTTGCATCCGCTCAGTGCTTCTGTCGATATTGGGCTATGCGCATTCTTTCCCTGATAATGCGAACTACATCTACAGTTGCTACTATCATCTCAGGTCCAAGGAGTTCTCTATCTCCGATGTCGTCCCAACTTAATGATGATCGACACTTCCTTCCATAGAGCGCTGCAAAGGGTGTCATTCCAATACTCGCTTGGTAGCTGTTGTTGTATGAAAATTCCACAAGATGTAGGTGATCTTCCCACGATCCTCCAAAGTCTAACATACACGCTCTTAGCATATCTTCAAGAATCTGAATCGTTCGCTCAGACTGACCATTTGTTTATAGATGATAAGCTGTGCTAAAGTTCAAACTCGTTCCCAAGCTAGCTTGCAGACTCTTCCAAAACTGTGATCGGAATCTGGTGTTACGATCGGAGACAATGCAAACCGGTACTCCATGTAATCTCACGATCTCCTGCATGAGTTTATGGGTATCAGAGATAGTACATTATGAAGAGTTTAAATCTTACTTAGATTCATACCTCCATGTATTTCTTTACTAGTGTTTCGGTAGATTGGCTAACTCGAAAGAGAATAAAGTGAGCCGACTTTGTGAGTCGATCCACAATAACCCATACCGCATCGTTACCTTTCGTGCTGTGAGGAAATGCAGTCACGAAGTCCATGGTAATGTGTTTCCACTTCCATTCTGGGATAGATAATGGTTGAAGTAAACCAGCAGTCCTGTGGTGTTTAGCTTTTACTTGCTGATACACCAAACATTTAGCGACACTTCTGGCTACTTCACGCTTCATTCCATGCCACAAGTAATGTTGACGTAGATCTTTGTATATCTTTGTACCGCCAGGGTGTACTGAGTATAGGGAGCTGTGAGCTTCTTTCATCAACTCTTCCTGAACAGGACCTTGTGGTACACACAATCTGTTGCCGTATCTCAAAGATCCATCTTCATGAATGATGAAGTCTGTTCGAAGTCCACTTTCTACTTGTTCTCTGATCTTTTGCAACTTGGCATCACTTGCTTGAGCTGCTTTGATCTGATTAACAATTGTAGACTGAACTTGTAAGTTCGTCAAACTTGAAGCGTTACCTGGCATGACCACTTCTATCTCCATCTGGTGAAAATCTTGTTGTAGTTTCCACTGTGTGGTAAGATTCATTGATAGTGGTTGACGACTAAGTGCATCAAGTACTACATTCACCTTCCCTGGATGATATTGTAGGTTGATGTCAAAGTCCACCATAAGTTCTAACCATCTTCTCTGCCGCATATTCAACTCTTTCTGAGTAAACACATACTTCAAACTTTTATGGACTGTGTAGATATCTACCTGTTCTCCAAGAAGATAATGACGCCAAATCTTGAAAGCAAAGATAACGGCTGCCAACTCCAGATCATGCGTCGGATAGTTGCGCTCATGAACATTCAGTTGTCTTGATGCATAAGCTACAACTTTACCGTGCTAATGTAGAACACATCCTAATCCTTTACCGGATGCATCGCAATGTACTACGAAACCTCCAGATTGGTCTGGTATTATGAGAATAGGTGTTGATGTCAATCTTGACTTGAGTTCTATGAAAGCTTGTTCGCATGCTTCTGACCACACTAATTCTTCATCTTTACGCGTTAGCGTGGTCAGGGGTGTTGCAATCTTTGAAAATCCTTCACTAAATCTTCGGTAGTATCCCACTAATCCCAAGAAACTTTGAATGTCCTTCACTATCTTTGGTGTTCGGCCATTCGCTTACTGCTGCTACTTTAGCTGGATCTACAGAGATTCCTTCACCTGAAACGATATATCCGAGAAATCCAACTTGTTCTAGCCAAAACTCGCACTTGCTGTACTTGGCATAGAGTTGATGCTGTCGCAAAGTCTCCAGGGCAATTCGTAAATGTTCAGCGTGCTCTTTCCGATTCCTTGAATATACCAGGATGTCGTCGATGAATATGACAATGAACCTGTCTGGGTACTCTCGGAAAACTTGATTCATTAGGTTCATGAATATGGCTAGTGCATTGGTCACTCCAAATGGCATACCGAGAAACTCATAATGTCCATAGCGAGTCTTGAATGCCGTCTTCGGAATATCAGACTCTTTGACCTTCACCTGATGATAACCCGAACGAAGATCTAACTTTGAGAAAATGCAAGACCCACTTAGCTGATCGAACAGATCTTCGATTCGCGGTAATGGATACTTGTTCTTTATTGTGACTTCGTTCAAAGCTCTATAATCAATGCACATTCTGTACGAATCTTCCTTCTTCTTCACAAGAAAAACTGGAGATCCCCAACTTGAAGTGCTGGGAAGAATCCATTCTTTCTGCGGAAGTTCGTCCAGCTGAATACGGACCTCCTTCAAACCTTCAGGGCTTAACCGATACGGTGCTTTGATCACCGGTTGTGCACCAGGTACTAAATCAATTCTGAATTCAAGAGCTAGATCGAGAGGCAAACCTGATATGTCTTCAGGAAATACATCGTCGAACTCTCGAACTACCTCTGGCTTATCTTCTCCTGCCTGTAGAGTTGCAATCACTTCCTTCTTCGGTTTTGCTTTGTATGTGCTAGGCTCCAGAGTACGGTCTCCACTTTTGAAATAAAAGACCGAATTCTCTGGAATCTCGAAAACTACCCTCCTTTAAAGACAGTCGATGGTAGTATAGAATGTGCCTAGCCAATCCATACCCAAAACTATATCGAAGTTCGGTATGTCCAGCACCTTGAAGTCGGCATAAAATTCTCTGCTGCAGACGACTACTGGACACAAGTCATACCCCATTGTTGCCTTTAGAACGTCGTTCCCTGAACTGACATTCCAGTTGGATACGAGCGGTATGACTGGAACCGCATGAGCTCGGATGAACCGTTGCGACATAAAGCAATGAGATGCTCCAGTATCGAAGAGTGCTAGTGTAGGAAGTAAAGCTACTAAGATCGTACCTAAGTTATGTGGGATATGTTTTAGGTTTAGGAAAAGATATATGGATGTAAATAAGTATTGAATAGATTTGAAAGATGGAAAGTTAACGGTGATGACTTGGCCAGTGGCTTCAGCTTCTTCCACGGTCATTGTGAAAGCCTGTCGCCTAGGTACATTCCTCCTTGCCGGAAGAGCATTCCTCTGTCCGTTCCTCTGTCCCTGAGGCAGGTTCCTTTGTGCTTGATGGAACTAACGAGGAGGAGGTGCAGTAGGTCCACGAGGAGGTGGAGCTGGGAAAGCAAGACATGGTGCAGGTGCCTGAATAGCTGGCCGCTGCAGATAGAGTATTGCTGGTCTGGGTGCCTGATATTGATTGAGTCTTTGAGGACAAGACCCAATATCATGTGTGGATGAGCCACAGACTAAGCAGAGGCGATTAGCATGCCTACAATCCTTCGCCGGGTGTCCATTCCTTTTGCAATAAAAGCAAAAATCTGGACTGGGCCGGTTAAAAGGTACTCCCGGTCTCCTGGGTACAAAATGTGGCCTTGAAGAGGCTCCTCCTGCCATCTGAGTGGCAGGGCGCTTCACACCGGCAGAGTAAGATCTACTCTTCTTCTTCACTACTGTCTCGTATCGATGGGCAGCTTTCAGAGCTAGGTCATGGGTTGGGAAATCCCCTGTAGCTAGAACAGCTTGGATTTCCTGGTCCAACCCTTATTGAAATCATCTGGCCCTAATCTCAGCAGTCGGAATAAGGTGTGCCGCGAACCTATTACGGTCTTGTATTAGCTGTGCAGTATGTGATATTAGATAATCGAATATTAAGACATATCTTACCTGCTCAACATGGTGAACTCTGCATCATACTCATCCACTGATTTGCTCCACATAGAGCCTTGTTGTAAGTGGATGAATTGCTGCTCCATGTCGAATTGGACAGTCTCTGGAAAATACTTCACGTCAAACATATCACGAAAGGTCTTCCATTCATCGGCTGGGCAAGATGGCTTTCTTCCGCCTTCCACCATACTCGAGCGTTATCCGTGAGTTGCATCTTCACAACCCTTACCCAAGCAATGTCTGACACTTGTGCTGCTGCCAGATCGTTCTCAATTGATTGAGCCCATTCTTCAGCTTCTAAAGGGCTCTCTTTCCCAGAAAATTGCTTCGGATGAAGTGCCCGGAATTGCTTCACTCCAGGTGCTTCCGCTTCTGGGCGGTTCATTAGTATGGTAGTCTGTTGCTGCTGTCCTTCCAAGAAGCTCTTAATTGCCTCGAGCAATACCATCTGCTCGTTGATCGGAGCTACAACGGTAGGCGTAAGTGGAAGAGGTGGTGGTGTGGTGTTGCTGATCACGTTGGTGCTAGTATTGTTCGGGGAATCCATAACCTTGAAAGAAAAATAGGGTTAGGATAGATTCAAGAAATATGAAATATAAAGAATGTTTAGTTGCTGAGTCTTATAATTCTTGTGTTATATTGCTTAGGTTTCCATGCAGAACTGACTTGCATGGTAGGGTTCCATGCAGCACTGACCTGCATGGGCCGCCAACAAAACCTGTCATGCCCCGCTTCCTAGAGTATGGTAAGGAGACTTGACGGGTCACGTGACGTATTTACTCAGAAGTAAACACGCTAAGCATAAATAAGCAATATAATGTAAAAGTACACAAGAAAGACATGAGATGTAAATGAACAACAACTTTTAATTTATTAAACATCCTTTACAATACAACTGGAAATGTAAATACAAGACTAAAAAGCAATGCCTAAACAATGGCATGAACTGGAAATAAAGTATATACAAGTGACTAGAGTTTTGGGTCTTCTGAGAACTGCTCCAAGTCGTCTGTGCTGGGCTCGATCTCCAGAGAATCAGGTCCTCCTGACAACATTCCAAAGAAAGAATAGAAAAGGAATGTCGTCAGCGAACAATCGCTCGGTAAGTCCCAAAGAGAGATAGAAATAGACTGAACAGGTAATGAGAATATAACTGGTATAATATTGATAGTTATGTTAACGCAGTTGTTTGTAGCTTGGTACAAAATATGCCGGTGTATACGAGAGGAGTCCGGCTTACCCCGTGAACTATGGTATACGGATCACAAGGCCCCATTAAAACCCACGGGACAACGGCAACGGATGTTCAGGTTAGCTGTATTAAAGTGACCGTCTTGTGCCACTTTTAATACATTCCATACTAGTCTACCCCTTTAAAACCCCGTAATGTATTTTGTATTGATGTGTATTGTTTTGTTTAATAGATGTAAGACTTGCTGAAACCATGATATCAGTAGTTCATGTAAACGGAAAGGATATAAACGGGTAGTTATGTAAACAATGTCAGATGTATATGCATGGTTTGGTCAAATCAATTCATGTTGATATAGATTGTATTCTGGTATAAATGGATTCATGTTGAATTGGAGTTATTCTTGAATTGAATTCAAGGATGGATTGATTTCATATTAGACTGAGACTCTGACTGAGTTAGATACTTTAAAACGAATTGAAGTACTGAATTAGTTTTGGAATTATCGGTAACTGCTGCATATGGATGGCAGGATTTGTGACTTTTTCCAAGACAATTACCGTATTGATAACCCCGTTTTAGTTGTCTGCCTTAAGTAGGCAAGCACCCAAATTCTCCGGCTTCCTGAGGCTCAAGAGAACTGATCCCGCTTAAACCTATATTTACTAGGGTCCTTATTGTAATTTAATATAACTTGAGAGGGTTTAATGAAAAATAGTTTTGATATATTTTCAAAATACACCTCAAGTATTTAATTATCGTATTTAGGATTTTCATGGATGTAAATTTTAAAAGATGAAATATTCTAGTGGATATAAACCTAAATTGAATAGTATATGGTATTTTCATGTAATTTGACTTGTATTGATTTTTTATGGTATTTTCATGAACTTTTGTGATTCTTTTCTTTTGTTAGAAAACATGGAATATATTATATATTTAAAATAGATATTTTGGTAATATTTATATATATATATATATAATTATTAAAAATAGAATTTATTTATTAATAGAAATCACGTTTTCTTAGAAATTATAATAAAAATTCCATCGAGATCGTATGCTCCGTGAGGAGATCTGCATGTCGCCCTATTAGTCCGATGGATGTGCGATAACCCACACCAACCAAATCGGATTCCCCAAAGTAGGTTGTAAGGACATAATTGTATGGAAATTAATTAAAACGATCTTAAAGAAATACGGTTTTATTAGTTTAAGGTATTTTAATGTCAAAATTGTATTGTCCCCCAAAATATTGTTCCAAAAGCCATCGTGATATGTCATGATGAGTGTTATGATGAGATAGGTCATTACCTCATGAATTTTCTAAAGGTAATACAAGTAAGCATGATAAAATATGTCGAAAGTAAGTATGTGGTATTAAACCGTAAAAGTGCAATAAACATGGTTTTACATAGAGTTTTATAGTGAAATTGGTTTCTAAATTTTAGTTAATTGTTAATAAGCAAGGTTTATTAATTTGGTTATGAGTTTCCTTAGAAAAATTGTCATTTTAAAGAAATTAGGTTTTAAAAGTCGGTTAACTCCACTTACCGACGTCATTTGAAAAGAGACTTATTTAATAGAGAAGAGAGGAGAAAAAGTAGGGACTTACAGATTGAGAAGAGAAAGAGGAGGTAGAGGATGGGTTTGCAAGCATCGTGGAGTGGCGGGATCGCCGGATTTGTCCCGAGTCGTCGCCGGAACTTGACTTTGAGCTAACTCCACTTGTACAACTTCTTGGACTTGGAAAATTTAGAGAGTTTTGGCAAAGGATTTTTGAATGAGGAGGGTTAGGGTATAGGGTGGTATTTATAGAAGAAATTTGTAGGGTAACTAGGAACTCTAATAAGGTTCTACAAGGCATCAACCATGCCCGATTTAAATTATAGCCGTGCCGAACAACCCTAACCAAGATTTTTAAACTAGAGATTAGGCGAAACAAAGCATGTTAAACACTTTAACATCTAAGAGTTTAGGATTACAACCTTTGTAGTCCGGTCCTTCACTTCATAAGATCCGTGTTGAGGTCCCTTCACTGCGATCATCGATTTCCCGGACTCTAGAGAGGCTCCACGAAAAGAAAGATGCATGCTTGCTCCCGATCTTCGATAACAAAGATAATCTACCTTAAAGTTTCTTTAATATAAGCTCTCACTCACAAATGAAGTGAACACCCTAATCTAAATGGCTAGGATAGATTAGGATGATGAAGTAGGATTTTAGCTCTTATTTGCTTTCTTTAACTCACTCAAAATCATCACTAAGCAAAAAGCTAGAAAGCTTTCAAGGAAGAAGAAGAAGAAGAATCAATTTACTTTGTGATGAATAATGAATTGTGATGAGGTTAGAATTGCAACCATGAGTTAAGTATGATAACTTAACCCATGTAGAGACTTCACCATGGTCATGGGTTGGGTTGGGTTAATAAATATCATCTAAAATATCTTTAACAAATATCTTTGCAAAAACAAAAAGCAAAGCTTCTAGAAACTTCTAGAAAAGCTTAACCCAAATCAAACCCTAACCATGTTTAATCTCCACTAATCATGTTGCATTAATAACCATATCATGTTACAATATTATATATCACATATATAATATTTATTGTAACAAAATAAAATAATACAATTAACATATATCGCATATATATCAATGTATTACCCGGGTGAGAAAAAGAATCTTTTAGTGAGCTTATATTAGTTAATGTAATTTAATATATCAAATATATAATTATACATTAAATTATCGAATCAACACTAGATCCGATAATCCGGCTATTTCACAAATAACCGACTAATATAATCTGTATCAGTTCATCAAATCAACACTTGATCCGATGACCCGGCTATATCTCATATACCCGGCCGATATCTCATATCGTGAGAATCTAATACGGTATCACATACACGTATTGTTCTCGGTCCCGCACATATCATATATGTGCTCCTACTCCCTTTTTCCTGAGCCAAGAAACCTCTGTGTAGGACTCTAAAGAATCGTCAATACGCCGGCAGTAGCTGATGATCATATCAAACACCCACAAGCTGCAAGCGGTCAGCTAAACGTAATAGCCACCCAGGTATTGAGCGATCAGAAGATCAACAAGCAAGCCTGTACATTCTCCTGCGAATCCAATCAGTAACACTCCCATACAGTCCGGTCTCTTCGTCTGTTATGTCGCATATCTCGCCTAGGGGTGGTAAACGTCAGACCCCAGTAGCTTGATAAGTCATGTCGATATGAGGTCTATAATAGTTTGAGAAACTACTGATAACACTTACCAGTAAATCTCAGCAACCCTGGCCAGGGATTTCCAGTTATAGCCAATCGAACACAGCACAATATCAACTCCCTATACCGTGAGAGACGAATCCCCTACTATCGCTCATTGCCTCCATTTGATTCGGGACTGTACCTAAAAGCAACCTTTTTGCACGCCCTCTTGGACGTGGTAAGGTGGAAATCAAAGCACGGTGGGAATCACACAAGACTCTATGATGATCTCAGGTCTACAGACTAAC
Organism: Agapanthus africanus; assembly: GCA_030015575.1. Lineage (NCBI taxonomy): Eukaryota > Viridiplantae > Streptophyta > Magnoliopsida > Asparagales > Amaryllidaceae > Agapanthus > Agapanthus africanus. The sequence continues at coordinate 828,088,338 of CM057338.1, read as the reverse complement.
CTGTACCAGTGTCACCGAAGAACTGCTATCTGACGATAGGTATAATATCATCTAGGAGTTCTCGGCGAGTCCGTTCAGTGTACCTAGTCTCCACTGAGAACCCGTACACCATCTTTGATGTCAAATACCGATGGATATAGGATCATCCATCGCCCATCATATGGGTCAAGATGCGTATACGCTAGTTTACTCTGGTGTATCGATGCCCTGTCTCGATACACCCTCGACTAGGAACAGTTATAGGATGTACTCGTCGACTACTATGATCTCATCATAGTCCCAGTAGTCGAGTACATATCCTAAGGGCTTTATCAATATGTATCATAGAGACAATCAGAGTACATGTTAAGATAAAGTGCAACCAGATAGCATACTATCATGTCGAGTAAGAAAGTACTCCCTATATATGTCCAAGCATCCATTACAATATACATCATATGTACAGTAATGGCCTCTAGGGCATATATATAACTAACAATCTCCCACTTGCACTAGGGCCATCTGTTGTGGTATCGCATACCCAACAATTAGCTGAGGTTGAAGTATCTCATACTCAACCATCCCATAAAAGTCTCTACTGGGAAAAGGCCTTTGTGAGTGGATACGCGCTGTTGTCCTCTTTGTCTACTCTCCTAACCTCGATCTCCCTGGAGATCAACCATCTCCATGATCAGGTGATACTGCCTAAGAATTATATCTGGATTTCAGATGGGACGGGGGTTCCTTGGCTTAAGCCACAACTCCATTGTCACACAATGGTTGGAACGAAGTTCATCTCATGAACTATTATCTATATCCAGACTGCCTCTTTGGTAGCATCCTTGGTAACGATGTATCTTGCCTTTAATCGTCTAGTATGTCACGGTATGTACCCTGGAACTCTTCCAACATACCGTCCCTCCACTGAGGGTAAAGACAATGCCTGTGACTGACATTCAGTCGTCCTTATCACTCTGGAACCTTTCGAGTGATTCTCCCCAGGATCGATTAATACCATCTCACTACAACTAGTGATAATCCTAACATCCAATTAGATCTATCTCATAGATCCAAAACCCAGGATTTAGAAGGTATCACCTTGATCCTATACGGAGAATCCTTGTGATAAGCAGAGATTGACCGAGCGTAGCATAGGAAACTCCGTCCCTATCAAGAGTATGTCATCCACGTACTCTACGAGGATCACCACCATACTCTCTACTACCTTTTTGTATATACAAGGTTCATCTACCATTTTGATGAAGTCAAACTCTTTGACTACCACATCAAAACAGACGTTCCAACTCCGCGATGCCTGCTTTATCACATAAAACATCTTGCATACGTTTCCGCTGCTCCCACTTTCTATGAAGCCCTCTGGATGTGTACTTATAGACGCTCTCGTCCAAAACATCATTTAGAAAAGCAGTCATGACACCCAACCACCAGATATCGTAGTCATGGTATGTAGCCGTGGCAAGTAAGATCTGGATAGACTTAAGCATAGCTTTGAAAGTCTCAACTTTTCCATGTACACCAAGTAATCTTCTCAAGATATACTTGCTCCTGAAGGGGATTTAACCCTTCAGATAAAGCAACCAAAGTCTATACTTTGTTGGTGTATTAGGATTCCATCTCAGATCGCTAAGCATCCAGCCATTCTTACAGAGTCCCACTCCTGATGGCCAGCTCGAAACTAGTTGGGTCATCATCTCATGATGCAATCCTCGCTCCCACTGTCATAGAGCTCTCAGGTGGGTGAGGAACCCTACTAGATCGGCGGAGAGGCTAAAGTTCATTAGAATCTATTGAATCCTTTGGTTCTACCAAATCATCTGATGTAGTTTGTATAGCTGGAACTCCTTCCAGTTCTACCTCATGACCACTAATTTTTCCTCAAGAAATTCCCTTTCACAAAAGTGGCATGTTGAGAAACAAAACATCTTTTGTTCCTCGGTTTGGTAGAAAATATTCCCTTGTGAATGCTTGGGATATCCAACAAACTTCCACAGAACTGACTTTGCCTCGAGCTTGTTCGGATTTTGCTTTTTAGACATAGGCCGGACAACCCCAAATCTCAATACACTTAAGAGATGGGCTCTTCCCATACCATATCACATATGGAGTGGTAGGCAACTGATTTGATTGGAACCCTATTCAATAGGTATGCAACTTCTCAAGTGCATAACTCCCAAAAGGAAATAGTGAACTCAGTAGTACTCATCATAGAGCACACCATATCACATAGGGTGCGATTGCTCCGCTCCGATACACCGACGTGCTGTGGTGTATACGGAGGAGTAATGCTGAGAGAGAATCTCATTCTTATTTAGAATAGTCCAGGAATCCCATGCTCAAGTATTCTCCTCCCTGATCTCATCAAAGGACATAATACTTATACCCGTTTTTAGTTCTCTACTTCTAACTTATATTCTGTGAATATCTCAAAAGGTTCAGACTTGTGTTTCAACAGGAACATATGTCCGAATCTTGAGAGATAATCAGTGAATGTAATGAAGTAAAAAGAACCGGTCTTGGCATGTGTAGACAGGGGACCTTACATACATCATCATGTATCAATCTCAAGAGTTCACTAACTCTTTCTCTGTTTCCAATAAACAGAGCTGTGGTCATCTTATCTTTGTGACATGACCGGCAAGTTTCACAAGATGTAAATTCAAACAGATTTAAATATGCATCTAAATGTAACTTAAATAGTCGGGTCGCAATTATATGACCTAGTCTACAATGCCTCAAGAAGGATTCGTTCATTTCTGAACTCTTTCTCTTGTGTGTGTTCTGTATACTAAGAACTGTGGTTTGATTTAGAACGTCTATACTTTTAGATAGCGTGCCTGAACCGATCAACTCTTGATATAGGAAATGTTCAAAACATTATCCAACAATACAAAATTATATCCTTCTTTACTAATAAAGAGACTGATATGATGTTGTATATCAGGTTCGGTATTTAATAACATTTGTTCGGAATCAATGTATTTGTTAATACAGGGTGATAACTACCAACAGACTTGGCTGCAACACTTGCACCGTTTTCTGTCTCATGAAACTTATCACCCGTTCTCAGTTCTCTACCTATCTGTAGCCCATGTAACAGATTACATATGCGGGATCCTGATCCGGTATCTCATACCCAGGACGTAAAGGATACTGAGAAACAGTTCTTTGTAATGAACACACCCGAAGAAGATGCATCAACATGCACTTTCTTCGTTTGGGCGGCACGGGAATTCTGGTAATCCCCAATTTCCTGCTCTGTCTTATAACAATTATAAGTTGGAGCGGGACCAACGTTCCCCAGCTCAGTATAACAAGCGGGTTCGGTCAATACATCCGTATTATTATCTTGATTAAGGCGTGAGATGGTCGCTACCTGGAGAGAGAGAGAAGAAAACACTCAGTGTATGCTCTTGCAAGATTAGATTGGTTATTAATATACCTAATCAGGATGTCTCCCACTGTTTTAGTCAAATCTTCCTTCAAACCCTAAAAGGAAAGACTAGCCGGAATTAATTACAACCTACAAGTTCGCCAATCTTTCAGCCAGGCCAGTGCCGGTACTTTGAGGGAGGTTCCCCGTGCTTTCGCACGGACCTAATTAAAGTAAACCTCGGTTTCCCAGGGGCGTAACCCCGTTAACACCTTTCTAGACACCTACTTGATTGGCTAATTGTAATGTGTAAAACTCTCGCAGGAGTAACTCTTACTCGCAGCGGGTATCGGGATCCAACTATCTCATAGAAGGTATGCAATCTCATTGCAAATTTTAACACTCTGAAATTCCCAATAATATTTTACCCCTAGCGTGCTATGACCTTGACGCATGCCAAACAACCTATAGTCCGCTAGTCAAGTTCAACCCGTACATTTCTTGATTGAATTAAACACACCCGCACGACCCTTGACGCATGCCAAACAACGCCGTACGAATACCCTAATCCAATCGCATCGTATGCAAGCAGATAAGCACTAGTTAGCTACCGTACACTACGCCTTGACGAATGCCAAACTACCGCAGCACGAATACTAAGTAGTACTTATCTGAAATGACGGAGGGCTACGACAGGTTTTTAAGAAAACCCTTTGCGTAATGAACTTGATATCGTTGTAGAATCGAGTGATTTTAAATGGAGTGTTTTTTAGGCATTTTCTAGTTTTGCTAAAGAGGTCACTCCCGGTGAAGGGATCGTCGGCTCTTTCCTCATCGAATAAGGTGCAGGATATTTCACAAATACCACTATGCAAAGCAAAAACTATAGAAGCAATCAAAAAACAAACTGAGTATGCAGCATCTGCTAGTTTCGCTAAAGAGGTCACTCCCGGTGAAGGGATCTAGGCTCTTTCCTTATCGAATAAGGTGCTGGATATTCTACAAGGAACACCGCTATGCAAAGCAAGAACTAGAGCTACCAGTTTTTAAACAAGTTTCTACAACATCTTTAGGTTTCTTTTATTTCATTAATCTCATTAATAAAGTCCCATTTTATTATGCTTCACAAGCATCGGATATGAAACGAAATCAACAATATATAATATTTATCTCATATATATAATATAAACATTCGTCTCAGGCAGTAATATGATCTCATCACAGAACATTGCAGTAGAAAAACATATATGAAATATTAGATATACTAGGACGTCCGTGTTTTTAATACGAGCCTGTATAAAACACGGATTCCACGGTCGCAATGAATAGCCAAACCCACATCCCTAGACCCCTACGAGAGCGGCAAGTAACACTGCCAATTCTAGGGTTAGGAGACCCGGTCTCGACTCCTCGAGATGGCCTCCCACTGTACCCTAGAACCCGGTTACTTGTGCTCCCCTCCTTGGGTCTACCTAATGCGGAAAAGTAAATAATATACAATGGTGACATCATCCTCAGCCCGGAAGTACCCCAATAAAAGAATATTACATACAAATGAATTTTACATGAAAGAAAATGAAAACTCTCATCTCACATAAAAACCCCGGCTATTCAGAACACGACGATCCAATATAACATATCACAGCAACACATAATATCTCATATCATCAACGTAAGTAAGTATGCATACACCGATTGTCGTTGATGTATAGCAACGAAAACCAGCGATACAACTACATACTACACTTACGGTGGCAGAAAAGAAACTGTAAAACTACAACAGTTGGAATCCGCAACCTCCTTAGACATCGCATGCCTAACCAAATGAATTCCTTAGACATCGCATGCCTAACTATTATAAACCCCACATTTTAGTCTCATTATCGAAAACTCTTTTCAATATCAAGTCGGGCAATTCAACAAGATTCCCGACATCCTGATCGAATGCTCGTCGCAAACTTTAGTAGACAGCCGCACCCCCGGATGCCGTCGACGAAGTGCACTAAGGCGGAACACCGCTGCCGCAAGCACCCGAACGGATGCTTTTGGCGACGGGGTTCTCCTACAGTCACTTGGTCGGGGCTATGGGGCATGGTTGTCTATTAAGTTTACCCGGCGAGTATCCGCGTATGCTACGTGATTACGACGGACTTTTGATCGCATCAAAATTCCGTGGCAACTGATCATTTGAGACTGAACTGCTAGATTTACAACATTCAAATTAGTTATCTCATAACTACTTGTGGATTCCAAATATTGTATCACAATCCAGATAAATAGACAATGTTAAACTTTCCGATCGAATAATCAAACACCCAAGTTTTCCCAAATAGTTCTCAACACTTGAAATTAGTTTTAAAACATCCATCACATGCCACAGTACCAATGGTCCAGCAATAGAAGGTTCAAGCCAACGCCTCACATGTGGCAACGCCGTACTGCCACAAAACCTAAGGTTTAGAGGCGGTTCAGACGGTCACATAATCGAGTTAAGGTTTCTTGTCTTCTAGAGGGTCCACCGCGTTACTTGCATGACTTAGAACGTTCTTAAACTACGGAAAAATCCAACGCTTGGAAATTTTCCGGCTGGGGAAAAAGTGAGTTATTGATATCCGTTCGAACTTTTTAACACGTTCTATAAATTACCCGGACAAGCTAAACGAAGTTATACTTTCCGATCGAATCAATGAGTTCCCAATACAACCCAGAAAACTCAACACTTGAGTAATGATTAAAAATTCCCAGAAGCATTAGGTAACACATACGGATGTTACTGTTGGAAAAAGATACCCTAATTCTCAATTCTTGCCGCGGAACAGCCGCCAATACCCCAGTTTGGCCGCGGTTCTGCGGCGCTATAGTGGACATAGGGTGTCATTTTTCACAGGTCTCCATAGAATTCCCTGCTGATTTTTTTGAGTATTTTTAATGCAGAAAAAATCACATTTTTAGAAAATATCCAGAGAGGGGTATAAACCGGGGTTTCGGAGTTCGATCGGACTTTAAACTTCGTCTAGACTTCGCCTAAAGCTCTAGCTTGGATCTGATACCACTGTAGGGTTACTAGGCACTCTAATAAGGTTCTATAAGGCATCAACCATACCCAATTTAAATTTTAGCCGTGCCGAACAATCCTAACCAAGATCTTTAAACTAGAGATTAGGCGAAACAAAGCATGTTAAACACTTTAACATCTAAGAGTTTGGGATTACAACCTTTGTAGTCCGGTCCTTCACTTCATAAGCTCCATGTTGAGGTCCCTTCGCTGCGATCATCGATTTCCCAGACTCTAGAGAGGCTCCACGAAGAGAAAAATGCATGCTTGCTCCCGATCTTCGATAACAAAGATGATCTACCTTGAAGTTTCTTTAACACAAGCTCTCACTCACAAATGAAGTGAACACCCTAATCTAAATGGTTAGGATAGATTAGGATGATGAAGTAGGATTTTAGCTCTCATTTGTTTTCTTTAACTCACTCAAAATCATCACTAAGCAAAAAGCTAGAAAGCTTTCAAGGAAGAAGAAGAAGAATCAATTTACTTTGTGATGAATAATGAATTGTGATGAGGTTAGAATTGCAACCATGGGTTAAGTATGATAACTTAACCCATGTAGAGACTTCACCATGGTCATGGTTTGGATTAGGTTAATAAATATCATCTAAAATATCTTTAACAAATATCTTTGCAAAAACAAAAAGCAAAGCTTCTAGAAACTTCTAGAAAAGCTTAACCCAAATCAAACCCTAACCATGTTTAATCTCCACTAATGATGTTGCATTAATAACCATATCATGTTACAATATTATATATCACATATATAATATTTATTGTAACAAAATAAAATAATACAATTAACATATATCGCATGTATTTCAATGTATTACCCGAGTGAGAAAAAGAATCTTTTAGTGAGCTTATATTAGTTAATGTAATTTAATATATCAAATATATAATTATACATTAAATTATCGAATCAACACTTGATCCGATAATCCGGCTATTTCACAAATAACCGACTAATATAATCTGTATCAGTTCATCAAATCAACACTTGATCCGATGACCCGGCTATATCTCATATACCCAGCCGATATCTCATATCGTGAGAATCTAATACGGTATCACATACACGTATTATTCTCGGTCCTGCACATATCATATATATGCTCCTACTCCGTTTTGCCTGAGCCAAGAAACCTCTGTGTAGGACTCTAAAGAATCGTCAATAAGCCGGCAGTAGCTGATGATCATATCAAACACCCACAAGCTGCAAGCGGTCAGCTAAACGTAACAGCCATCCAGATATTGAGCGATCAGAAGATCAACAAGCAAGCCTATACATTCTCCTGCGAATCCAATCAGTAACACTCCCGTCCAGTCCGGTCTCTTCGTCTGATATGTCGCATATCTCGCCTAGGGGCGGTAAACGTCAGACCCCAGTAGCTTGATAAGTCGTGTCGATATGAGGTCTATAATAGTTCGAGAAACTACTGATAACACTTACCAGTAAATCTCAGCAACCCTGGCCAGGGATTTCCAGTTATAGCCAATCGAACACAGCACAACATCAACTCCCTATACCGTGAGAGACGAATCTCCTCCTATCGCTCATTGCCTCCATGTGATTCGGGACTGTACCCAAAATCCACCTTTTTGCACGCCCTCTTGGACGTGGTATGATGGAAATCAAAGCACAATGGGAATCACACAAGACTCTATAACGATCTCGGGTCTACAGACTAACCTGTACCAGTGTCACTGGAGAACTGCCATCTGACGTGAGGTATAATACCATCTGGGAGTTCTCGGCGAGTCCGTCCAGTGTACCCAGTCTCTACTGAGCACCCGTACACCATCCTTGATATCAAACATCGATGGATATGGGATCATCCATCGCCCATCATATGGGTCAAGATACGTATACGCTAGTCTACTCTGGTGTATCGATGCCCTGTCTCGATACACCCTCGACTAGGAAAAGTTATAGGATGTACTCGTCGACTACCGTAGCCCTACTAGTATGATCTCATCATAGTCCCAGTAGTCGAGTACATATCCTAAGGAGGGCTTTATCAACATGTATCATAGAGACAATCAGAGTACATGTTAAGATAAAGTGCAACTAGATAGCATACTATCATGTCGAGCAAGAAAGTCCTCCCTATATATGTCCAAGCATCCATTACAATATACATCATATGTACAGTAATGGCCTCTAGGGCATACATATAACTAACAAAATTAGGGTTTAAGGTATTGAAGAATGGAAATAAAATGCATTAACATTTTGGATTAATGTCTCATTTTAATTCTCTAGAAATGTGCAGGAAAAACAAACAAACTAGGGTTAGTGGGGGAGTCCAAGGGGTGCTAGGGTAAAAAAATTGAAGCATTTGGGACAGGGGAACCGGCGGCGCCGGCCCCAAAGAAGATCTCGCCGGTCCAATGGGGTTGGTCTAGGCTTGGATTCAAACCACGTGTCTAGGTCGATTCATATGACTCAGTGCACATGTTTGATTTCTGAGACTTTTCATTTTTACGTGTATTGCACGTGTAAACTTTTGGTTTCTAAAAAGTTTAAAAGAAAAATTAGTAAAAATAATATGTGGCTGAGGGGATTCGAACACAAGGGCTACGTCACAGCAGTGCATGGCTTTACCAATGAGCTACAAGTGTTTTCTTGCTGTTTTTAAACAACTTAAATTTATAACTTGTGCTCAGAATTTACAAATATTCCATTTGTACATTAACTTTAAAAAATTTATGTACATTTTAAACAGAGTCGTTACAGACATAATACCTCGCTTCGCTGCACATCCGGTGTACCCTAATTTCACAAGCGACGAATGTGACAAGCTGATGCACGAGCTCGTAACCCGTGGGGGACTCCTCTGCCGATGGACTCTATTTGGCTCCAAATGGTGTTCCTTGCCATCCTTGACGCGATCTCTCCTTATCCGGCAGAGATGACTCTGGCGATGCTTGACGCCGCTGAGGATAAGATAGACACTATCCGAGAGGCACGTCTGATCACAAAGTCAATGAGGGACCGCTCTGCTCATCTTTTGTGCTAGATACATGCTCAACGGGCCGTCATGTTTTCTTTTTCCTGTGGCTGTGGCGATGACAGGCGGGGTGAAACCCTTCGTGTTGGGTTTCCCTTGCACCTAGTCTAGGGTTTGGTAGCATCACTCATGCCACTTTAAAAATTAGAAAGGTGCAAAGCAAACAAACCATGAATCTTAACTAGAATATTTAGGGTAACAAGTTTTGTATCACATACAAAGAACAATCTGTCACTAAGAGTAGAGATTACAAGATTTGTAGTCTCTCCTTGGTGGCTCTTTGGATCTTTGAGAGTTTGGAACGGATCGCTAGCAACCTTCCTTGTCCACGATGATCCACCCGAAATCCCTTTGCCCAAAGCTCCTTTCTTTACTTGATCCATGGAAGAAGTGTAGCAAACACCATACACAAATGGGCTAGATGTGTGTAGAATGATGATCTGGTTTGTATTCTCTAATCAAAACCCTTTCTTTTTTACTAACTCACTCAAATGAAATATCAAGAGAGAGAGGAAGAAGAAGATGATGGCAAAACTCAAGCACAAAAGCTTTTGTGATGAACAATGAACTAAAAAATTGAGATGAGAATGAAATAATCATATTATATCCTTCTCTCCTAAAACCATGGTTAGTTAATATCTTAGATATTTTAGATTGAGTTAAAGTCCAAAAGAGAATTAACCCATGGTTAAAAGTTAGGTCAAGAATGGTCACAAAGTCAAAGCAAGATAAACTTTAACCATGAGTAAATAATCTTTAATTTTAACTCAAAAGGAATATATATATATATATATATATATATATATATATATATATTAACACACATGTGAGTCTTGCATTGCCACCATATAGTGTATCATCAACCATGATAACTATCCATGTATGTATGTATGTGTCCATGCACATCAACATGTGCATACATGCATGCATACAACTTCTTTAAAGAAAAGGGTTTAAATAAAGAATTAAACTAAAAGTCAAATGTTAAATCAACACTTGATTTAACAATCCGGTCATATCATATACGACCCGACCAATAAAAGAAACGCCCGATTAACATACGGTATTACATACTCGTATTCAATCGGGTCCCCGCGCATATCTCATATGCACACCATATCGTTTCGCCTGAGCTAGGAAACTCCTGTGTGGGACTCTAAGACTCGTCAATACGCCGGCAGTGGGTGATGATCATATCAGACACCCACTAGCCGCAAGCGGTCAGCTAAATGTAACGGCCACCCAGGTATTGAGCGATCAGAAGAAAACCAGCGAAACTGTCAAAACTCCCGTCGAGCCAATCAGTAACACTACCGTACAGTCCGGTCTCTTCGTCTCATATGTCACATATCCAGTTTAGGGGTGGTAAATGTCATACCCCAGTAACCGATAAGTCGTGTCGATGTGAGGCTCATAACGGGTCGAGAAACTACTGATATCACTTACCAGTAAATCTCCATATCAGCCCTGGCCAGGGACTTCCAGTTATAGCCAATCGAACAATCAACCTCCAATACCGGGAGAGACGAAACCCCTCCTATCGCTCATTGCCTCCATATGATTCAGGACTGTACCCAAAAGCCACTATTTTGCACGTTCTCTTGAACGTGGTAAGGTGGAAATCAAAGCACAATGGGAATCACACAAGACTCTATGACGATCTCGGGTCTACAGACTAACCTGTACCTGTGTCACCAGAGAACTGCTATCTGACGATAGGTATAATACTATCTAGGAGTTCTCGGCGAGTCCGTTCAATGTACCCAGTCTCCACTGAGCACCCGTACACTATCTTTGATGTCAAACACCGATGGATATAGGATCATCCGTCTCCCATCATATGGGTCAAGATGAGTATACGCTAATCTACTCTGGTGTATCGATGCCCTGTCTCGATACACTCTCGACTAGGAACAGTTATAGGATGTACTCTTGGACTACCCTGGCCCCACTAGTATTATCTGCATCATAGTCCTAGTAGTCGAGTACATATCTTAAGGGCTTTATCAATATGTGAGAGCAAGACAGTAAACCAATATAAGTCAACATGTTTAGACAAAGTGAAACCAAATAGCATACTATCATATCGAGCAAGAAAGTCCTTTCTCTATATATCCAAGCATCCACTATAATATACATCATATGTACAACAATGGCCTCTAGGGCATATATACAACTAACAACATCCTGAAAAGTCTCTCAAATTGTTTCTGGGGTATAGCCTTCATGAGTGGATCCGCAGTGTTGTTCTTCATGTCAACTCTCCTGACCTCGATCTCACGGTGATCAACTATCTCCCGGATCAGGTGATACCGCCTCAGAATATGTCTGGACTTCTGATGGGACCTGGGTTCCTTGGCCAAAACCACAGCTCCATTGTTATCACAATAAAAAGGTATTGGATGCTCAATGGACGGAACCACACCAAGTTCAGTGATGAATTTCTTCATCCAGACAGCCTCTTTGGCAGCATCGTTGGCAGCGATGTATTCAGCCTCCATCGTCGAGTCTGCCACGGTTTCTTGCTTAGAACTTTCCAACAAACCGCCTCTCCATTTAGGGTAAAGACAAATCCCAAGTGTGACTTAGAGTCGTCCTTATCACTTTGGAAGCTCGAATCGGTAAAGGACTCCACCTGGAGTTCTCCGTTACCATACACCAAGAACATCTCCTTAGTCCTTCTCAAGTACTTGAGAATGTTCTTCACAGCTGTTCAGTGACTCTCTCCTGGATCTTCTTGATACCTACTCACTACACTTAGTGAGTATGCAACATCGGGTCTGGTACATAGCATCGCGTATATGATAGAGTCTACTGCCGAAGCATAGGGTATCCCTTGCATGCGAGCTCTCTCCAAATCAGTCTTAGGAGACATCTCTTTGGAGAGAGTGAGTCCAGAGATCGTGGGTTAGTTTCCACGCTTGAATTCTTCCATACTAAACCTCTTTAGTACGGTGTCAATGTACCTGGATTGGGACAATCCCAGTATCTTTTTAGATCTATCTCTATAGATCTTAATTCCCGAAATGCAGGAGGCATCACCTAGATCTTTCATTGAGAATCTATGTGATAAGAAGAGCTTGACCGAGTGCAGCATAGGAACATCATTTCCTATCAAGAGTATGTCATCCACGTACAATACGAGGAAGACAACCTTACTCTCTGCAACCTTCTTGTAGATACAAGGTTCATCTATGTTCTTGATGAATTCAAACTCTTTGACTACTACATCAAAACAGATATTCCAACTCCGCGATGCCTGCTTTAACCCGTAGATGGATTTAAGCAGCTTGCACACCTTTCTGCTGCTCCCACTATCTACGAAGCCCTCTAGCTGAGTCATGTACACGCACTCCTCTAAATCACCATTTAGAAAGACGGTCTTAATATCCATCTGCCGGATTTCGTAGTCATGGTATGAAGCAATGGCAAGCAAAATCTGGATGGACTTAAGTATAGCCACAGGAGAAAAGGTTTCGTCATAATCCATACCTGGTTGTTGACGAAAACCCTTTGCAACAAGTCTAGCCTTGAAAGTCTCAACTTTTCCATCTACACCAAGTTTCTTCTTAAAGATCCATTTACTCCCAATGGGTTTTACCCCTTCAGGAGCAACTTCTAAAGTCCATACTTTGTTGGTGTACATGGATTCCATCTCAGATCGCATTGCATCCAGCCATTTCACAGAGTCTCCACTTGTGATGTCCTGCTCGAAACTAGTCGGGTCATCATCTTCCATGATGCAATCCTCGCTCCCACCATCTATGAGAAAACTGTAGTATCTCTCAGATGGATGAGCAACCCTACTAGATCGGCGGAGAGGCTGGGGCTCATCGGGTACTACTGAATCCTCAGGTTCCAGTAAATCATCAGTTGTAGTTTGTGGTGCTGGAACTTCTTCCAGCTCTACCTCTTCGCCACTAATTTCTTTAACAAGAAATTCCTTTTCTAAAAAGGTGGCATGTTGAGCAACAAACACCTTTTCTTGTTCGCCGTGGTAGAATAGATATCCATATGAATTGCTTGGATATCCCACAAACTTGCAAAGAATTGATCTTGCCTCGAGCTTGTCCGGATTTTGCTTTTTAACATAGGCCGGACAACCCCATATCTTAACTCATTTAAGAGATGGTCTCTTCCCATTCCATATCTCATATGGAGTGGTAGGCACCGATTTGGTTGGAACTCTATTCAATAGGCATATGGCTGTCTCAAGCGCATACCCCCAAAAAGAAATAGGCAACTCAGCAGTGCTCATCATAGAGCAGACCATATCTAATAGGGTGAGATTCCTCCACTCCGATACACCGTTGTGCTGTGGTGTATAAGGAGGAGTAAGCTGAGAGAGAATCCCATTCTCTTTTAGATAGTCCAGGAACTCATTGCTCAAGTATTCTCCTCCTCGATCAGATCGTAGGATTTTAATACTTTTACCCGTTTGGTTCTCTACTTCGTTCTTATATTCTCTGAATTTCTCAAAAGCTTCAGACTTGTGTTTCAACAGTAATACATGTCCGTATCTTGAGAGATCGTCAGTGAATGTAATGAAGAATGAGGAACCGTTCCTGGCATGTGTAGACATAGGACCGCATACATCACTATGTATCAACCCTAAGAGTTCAGTAACTCTTTCTCTGTGTCCACTAAACGGAGTTTTATTCATCTTGTCTTTGAGACATGACTGGCAAGTATCATAAGATGAAAATTCGAATGGATTCAAATATCCATCATTATGTAACTTAGCTAGTCGTGTCGCATTGATATGACCTAGTCTACAATGCCACAAGAAGGATTCGTTCATTTCTGAACTCTTCCTCTTGTGTGTGTTTTGCACATTAAGTACTGTAGTTTGATTGAGAATGTATATGCCATTATTTAACGAGCCTGATCCAATCAACTTTTGATTCAGGAAGATGTTCATAACATTATCCTGTACTACAAAATTATATCCCTCTTTACTCAATAAAGAAACTGATATAAGATTGCATATCAGGGTCGGAATGTAATAGCATTCGTTCAGAATCAATGTATTACCATTTAGTAATACAAGGTGATATTCGCCAACTGCTTTGGCTGCAACATTTGCACCATTCCCTACTCTTACGGAATGATCACCCTCTCCCAATTCCCTATCTTTCCGTAGCCCATGTAACATATTACATATATGGGATCCCAATCCGGTATCTAATACCCAGGATGTAGAGTGAACTGAGAAACAGTTCTCGATAACTAACACACCTGAAGAAGATGCATCATCTGTAGGGTTCCTAGGCACACCCATGAGGCTCTACAACTGATCAACCATGCCAAAATCAAAATTTTCTATGTGCTAAAGAACCCTAAACTAGATCGTAACTAGAGGTAAGGCGAAACTAAGCAAGCAAACTACTTTGCTACTAAGTGAAAGTGACTACAACCTTTCTAGATCCGGTCCTCCACCTCTTTAGCTCCGTGATGACGTCCCTCCGCTGCGATCATCGGATCCTGGACTCTAGCGATGGCTTCGTCGGAGAAATGATCGGGCTAGGTCGTTGACTTCGATGCCGAAGATGATCTACGTCGAGGCAACTCAAACTCAAGCTCCATCTTCACTTGGTCATGAAACTTGTGAAGATAACACTCTCTACTACATGGCAGGTGGTAGAGGATGAAGAAATAGGAAGCGGGTTCACTTTGGATTTGGATTTCTCACTTGGATTCATCACTTGGAATTTTCAAGAGAGCTTTCTTCTCTTCATGAAGAAGAAGAAGAAGAAGAAAAGAAAATGAATAATGAATTATTTTCAAAAAGAAAATCAAGTGATGTCTATCTTTTAGCAACCATGGGTGAGTGTAACTAGTGTAGAGACTAAACTAGGGTTTAGGCTAATGGTTGGGTTAAGAATAAAACAAAATGGCTTAGACTTTGTCAAAGATGCTATGAAGCATCATGAAGCTTCAAGCCAAAATGAGAAAAGCCACCACCATTTTGTTTTTGTTTCTTGCCAAAAATAAATAAATGAAATAAATAAATAAGGCAAATGAAACCCTAACCATTAACTAAACATGTTGTATAGCACACACCCAAGTTTGCATGTATCATCAAACATGATACAATCAAGTGCACAAAAATATATCACATATACTACTTGTGCACATCAAGTGAGAAAATCAATCTTAAGTGAACAAATACTAGTTAATGTAAAGTAATATATCAAATATATAATTATACATTAAATCATTAAATCAACACTTGATTTAATGATCCGGTCATACCGCATATAACCGACTAATATCAAGTGTATCAATATATCGAATCAACATTTGATTCGGTAACCCGGCTATATCTTATATAACCGTCCGATGATACAAATCGCGAGAATAGAATTCAATATCACATACTGGTATTATTCTCGGTCCCGCACATATCTCATATGCGCTCCTATCTCGTTTCGCTTGAGCCAGGAAACCTCTGTGTAGGACTCTAAAGACTCGTCAATACGCCGGCAGCAGGTGATGATCATATCAAACACCCACAAGCCGCAAGCGGTCTGCTAAACGTAACAGCTATCCGGGTATTGAGCGATTAGAAGATCAACGAGCAAGCCCGCTCACACTCTTGTGAATCCAACCAGCAACACTTACCGTACAGTCCGGTATGTTCGTCTGATATGCCGCATATCTCGCCTAGGGGTTGTAAACGTCAGACCCCAGTAGCTTGATAAGTCATGCCGATATAAGGTCCATAACAAGCGTGAAACTACTGATAACTCTTACCAGTAAATCACTGTAACCCTGGCCAGGGATTTCCAGTTATGGCCAGTCGAGCATAGCGCAACATCAACCCCCAATACCGGGAGAGACGAATCCCCTCCTATCGCTCATTGCCTCCATATGAATCGGGACTGTACCCAAAAACCACCTGTTTGCACAACTCAGTAGAGCCGTGGTAGGATGGAAATCAAACCACAGTAGGAGACACACAAGACTCTATGACGATCTCGGGTCAACAGACTAAGCTGTACCAGTGTCACCAGAGAACTGCCATCTGACGTGAGGTATAATACCATCTGGGAGTTCTCGGCGAGTCCGTTCAGTGTACCCAGTCTCCACTGAGCACCCGCATACCATCTCTGATGTCAAACACCAATGGATATGGGATCATCTATCGTCCATCACATGGGTCGAGAAGATATACTCTAGTCTACTCTGGAATATCAATGCCCCGTCTCGATATTCCCACGACTAGGAACATTGAAGGATGTACTCATTGACTACCCAGGCCCCACTAGTATGATCTACATCATAGTCCTGGGAGTCGAGTACACATCCTAAGGGCTTTATCAGCATGTAACTGAGAGACAGAAAGTATACATGTTAAGATAAAGAGCAACCAGATAGCGTACTATCATGTCGAGCAAGAAATTCCTACCTATATATGTCCCAGCATCCACTACAATATGCATCCAATGTATAGTAATGGCCTCTAGGGCATACATATAACTAACAATCTCCCACTTGCACTAGGGCCATCTGTAGCAGTGGTTGCAGTATCTAATACTCAACCATCCCATATAAGTCTCTCTCTTGGAAAAGGCCTTTGTGAGTGGATCCGCCGTGTTGTCCTCTGAGTCTACTCTCCTAACCTCGATCACCCTGGAGATCAACTATCTCCATGATCAGGTGATACTGCCTCAGAATATGTCTGGGTCACTGATGGGACCAGGGTTCCTGGGCCAAAGCCACACTTCCATTGTCACACAATGGTAGGAACCTAGTTCATCTCATGAACCAATATACACCTAAACTGCCTCTTTGGTAATATCTTTAATAGCGATGTTACCAGCCTTTATCGTCTAGTCTGCCACGGTATCTAGCTTGGAACTCTTCCAACATACCGTCCCTCCACTGAGGGTAAAGACAATGCCTGTGACTGACATTCAGTCGTCCTTATCACCCTGGAACCCTTCCAGTGATTCTCCCTAAGATCGATTGATACCATCTCACTACAACTAGTGAGAATCCTAACATCCAATTAGATCTATCTCATAGATCAAAACTCAGGATTTAGGAGGTATCATTTTGATCCTATATGGAGAATTCTTGTTGTAAGAGGAGATTGACCGTGCGTAGTATAGGAAACTCTTTTCCTATCAAGAGTATGTTGTCCACGTACAATACGAGGATGACCACCTTACTCTCTACTACCGTTTTGTATATACAAGGTTTATCTACCATTTTGACGAAGTCAGACACTTTGACTATGACATCAAAACAGACGTTCCAACTCCGCGATGCCTGCTTTATTCTGTAAAGCAACTTGTACACGTTTCCGCTGTTCCCACTGTTTACGAAGCCCTCTGGCTGTGTTCTTATAGACGTTTTCTTCTAAATCAATATTTAGAAAAGTAGTCATGGCATCCAACCACCAGATATCGTAGTCATGGTATGTAGCAATGGCAAGTAGGATCTGAATGGACTTAAGCATCGTCCCTGGAAAAGGTTTCATCATTATCCACGTCTGGTCGATGACGAAAACCTTTAACAAGTCTAGCTTTGAAAGTCTCAACTTTTCCATCTACACCAAGTAATCTTCTCAAGATATACTTGCTCCTGATGGGGATTTAACCCTTCAGATAATGCATCCAAAGTCCATACTTTGTTGGTGTATAAGGATTCCATCTCAGATTGCTAAGCATCCAGCCATTCTTACAGAGTCACACTCCTGATGGCCAGCTCGAAACTAGTTGGGTCATCATCTCATGATGCAATCCTTGCTCCCACTGTCATAGAGAAACCAAAGTATCTCTCAGGTGGGTGAGGAACCCTACTAGATCGGCGGAGAGGCTGAGCTTCGTTGGAAACTATTGAGCCCTTTGGTTCTACCAAATCATCAGCTGCAGTTTGTTTAGCTGGAACATTTCCAGTTCTACATAACAGACCTTGCCTCGAGCTTGTCCGGATTTTGCTTTTAGACATAGGTCGGGCAACCCCAAATCTTAACTGACTTAAGAGATGGGCTCTTCCCTTACCATATCTCATATGGAGTGGTAGGCACCTGATTTGGTCGGAACGCCATTCAATAGGTATGCAGCTTTACAAGTGCATAACTCCCAAAAGGAAACAGGAAACTCGGTAGTACTCATCATAGAGCACACCTTATCATATAGGGTGTGATTGCTCCGCCATGATACACCAACATGCTGTGGTGTATACGGAGGAGTAATGCTGAGAGGGAATCTCATTCTCCTTTAGAATAGTCCAGGAATTCCATGCACAAGTATTCTCCTCCCTGATCTTATCATATGACATAATACTTATACCCGTATTTTGGTTCTCTACTTCTAACTTATATTCTGTGAATATCTTAAAAGCTTCGGACTTGTATTTCAACAGGAACATATGGCTGAATCTTGAGAGATTATCAGAGAATGTAATGAAGTACAAAGAACCGGTCCTGGCATGTGCAGACAGGGGACCTTACA
Organism: Agapanthus africanus; assembly: GCA_030015575.1. Lineage (NCBI taxonomy): Eukaryota > Viridiplantae > Streptophyta > Magnoliopsida > Asparagales > Amaryllidaceae > Agapanthus > Agapanthus africanus. Next base: position 828,069,435 of record CM057338.1, on the reverse strand, counting down.
TACATCATCATGTATCAGTCCCAAGAGTTTACTAACTCTTTCTCTGTTTCCAATAAACAGAGCTATGGTCATCTAATCTTTGTGACATGACTGGCAATGTTTCACAAGATGTAAATTCAAACTGATTTAAATATGCATCTAAATGTAACTTTAGCCAGTCGGGTCGCATTGATATGACCTAGTCTACAATACCTCAAGAAGGATCCGTTCATTTCTGAACTCTTCCTCTTGTGTGTGTTCTGTATACTAGAAACTGTAGTTTGACTTAGAACGTCAATGCTTTTAGATAACGTGCCCGAACCGATCAACTTTTGATATAGGAAATGTTCAAAACATTATCCAACAATACAAAATTATATCTATCTTTAATAAATAAAGAGATTGATATGATTTTGTATATCAGGTTCGGTATCTAATAGCATTTGTTCAGAACCAATGTATTTGTAATACAGGGTGACAGTGACCAACAGACTTGGCTGCAACACTTGCACCGTTTTCTGTCTCATGAAACTTATCACCCGTTCTCAGTTCTCTACCTTTTGTAGCCCTATGTAACAGATTATATATCTGGGATCCTGATCCGGTATCAAATACCCAGGACGTAGAGGATACAGAGAAACAGTTCTTTGTAATGAACACACCCGAAGGAGATGCATCATATGCACTTTCTTCATTTGGGCGGCATGGGAATCCTGGTATTCCTCTATTTCCTGCTCTGTCTTATAACAATTATAAGTTAGAGCGGGACCAACGTTCCCCAGCTCAGTATAGCAAGCGGGTTCGGTCAATACATCCATATTATTATCTTGATTAAGGCGTGATATGGTCGCTACCTGGGGAGAGAGAGAAGAAAACACTCTACGTGCGCTCTTGCAAGATTAGATTGATTATTTATTTTATCTAATCAGGATGGCTCCCACTGTTTTTATCAAATCTTCCTTCAAACCTTAAAAGGAAAGACTAGTCGGGATTAATTACACTCTACAAGTTCGCCAATCTTTCAGCCAGGCCAGTGTCGGTACTTTGAGGGAGGTTCCCCGTGCTTTCGCACGGACCTAATTAAAGTAAACCTCGTTTTCCCAGAGGCGTAACCCCGTTGACACCTTTCTAGACACCTACTTGATCGGCTAATTGCAAAATGCAAAACTCTCCCAGGAGTAACAATTACTCGCAGTGGGTATCGGGATCCAACTATCATATAGAAGGTATGCAATCTCATTGCAAATTTCAACACTTGAAACTCCCGATAAAAGTTTTTACCCCTAGCACTTATGACCTTAACTATGGTCAACAAATCATAAGCACTAGTTAAGTTCTACCCGTCATTTCGTGATTAATTAGACCCACCCACATGACCCTTAACTAAGGTCAACAAAGTCACGCGACTGTCCTAACTAATCGCATCATATGCGGTGTAGGAAGACATCACTTAGCTACCGTACACTGTGCCTTGACTATGGTCAACAAACACAGCACGAATACTAAGTACTCTACTTCCTAAAATGACGGAGGGTTGCGGATGGTTTTTATGAAAACCTTTAACGCTTTGAACTTGATCTCGTTGCGGAATCAAATGGGTTTTAAATGGAGTGTTTTTGAGGCTTTTCTAGTTTTGCTAAAGGGGTCACTCCCGGTGAAGGGATCGTCGGCCCTTTCCTCATCGAATAAGGTGCAAGATATATCATATATACCGTTGTACAAAGCAGAAACTATAGAAGCAATCAAAAGACAAACCGAGGGTTGTAGCATCTGCCAGTTATTGCTAAAGGGGTCACTCCCGGTGAAGGGATCGTCGGCCCTTTCCTCATCGAATAAGGTGCAAGATATATCATATATACCGTTGTGCAAAGCAAGAACTGTAGCTACCTGTTTTATTTTTGAAATTCGATTCCACAACATCTTTTAGGTTTATTTTCTTTCATTAATCTCATTAATGAATGTCCCATCATATAAGTCCACCTAAACATCACAGATAAATATAACGTACGCTTATGCCATCCGCATTCGCCTCGATGTCCCGTCTACACCGTTAGGTTAGGTAACTAACGCCAGAACGAGGAAGGGCTAGCGCGGGTGTAAAACATAAGCAACGTCTATATAATATATCATATATACTATATACAATATCTATCTGAATAAATCACATGATCACATCACAGATAACGCAGCAGAAAATATCATATGAAATATTGGATATACTAGGACGTCCGTGTTTTATTTTGAGCCTGAATAAAACACGGATTCCACGGTCGTGATGAATAGCCAATCCCACACCCCTAGACCCCTACGAGAGCGGCAAGCAACCCTATCAATTCTAGGGTTAGGAGACCCGGACTCGACTCCTCGAGATGGTCTCCCACTGGACCCTAGAACCCGGTTACTTGTGCCCCCCTCCTTGGGTCTATCCTGATGCGAAAAAGTAAATAATATACATCAACGGTGACAACTTCCGCAACCTGGAAGTGCCCCAATAAAAGAATATTACATACAAGTTTTTACATGAATGAAAATGAAAAACACTCATCTCACATAAAAACCCCCGGCTATTCAATCACAACGATCCAATATAACATATCTAGCAACACATAACATTACATGTCATCAACGTAAGTAAATATGCCCATCCCAATTGTCGTTGACATATAGCAACGAAACCGGCGATATCACATATTACACTTACGGTCACAGAAAAGAAAGTGTAAAACTACAACAGTTGGAATCCGCAACCTCTTTAGACATCGCATGCCTAATCAAATGAATTCCTTAGACATCACATGCCTAACAATTATAAACCCCGCATTTTAGTCTCATTTATCGAAAACTCTTTTCAATATCAAGCCGGGCAATTCAACAAGATTCCCGGCATCCTGACCGAATGCTCGTCGCAAACTTTAGTAGACGGCCGCACCCCCGATACCGTCGACGAAGTGCACCAAGGCAGAACACCGCTGCCGCGAGCACCCGAACGGATGCTTTCGGCGACGGGGTTCTCCTACAGTCACTTGGTCGGGGCTATGGGGCGTGGCTATCTATTAAGTTTACCGGTGAGTATCCGTGTACGCAACGCGATTGCGACGGACTTTTGATCACATCAAAATTCCGTGGCAACCGATCAAGTGAGACTAAAGTGCTATGTTTATAACATTCATTCAGTTATCTCATAACTACTTGTGGATTCCAAATATTGTATCACATTCCAGGTAAATAGAAAATGTTAAACTTTCCGATCGAACATTCAAACACCCAAGTTTTCCCAAAACAGCTCAATACATGAAATAAGTTTAAAAATATTCACTTCATGCCACAGTACCAACGGTCCAGCCGTAGAAGGGTCAAGCCAACGCCTCACATGTGGCACGCCGTACTGCCCCAAACCCTAAGGTTCAAAAGGCAGTTCAAGACGGTCACATAATCGAGTTAAGGTTTGTTGTCTTCTAGAGGGTCCATCGCGTTACTTGCACTACTTAGAACGTTCTAAAACCACGGAAAAATCCAACACTTGGAAATTTCCCGGCAGGGGAAAAATTGGGTATTTATATCCGGTCGAACTTTTTAACATATTCTAAATTATCCGGAAAAACACATAGACAAAATTAGACAATCCGATTAAATCTACGAACTCCCAATACAACCCAGAAAACTCAACTCTTGAGTAAACTTAAAAAATTCCCAGAAAACACAGGCAATGCATACGGGTATTACTGTGCAAAGCACGTGACAAGATGCTCCTATATGGCCGCGGAACCGCTGCACATACCATGGTGGGGCCGCGGTTCCGCGGCGCTTTAGTCGAGTTGGGTGCACGTGTTTCACAGTAACTCTTAGAAAACCCTGCTGTATTTTTTGGATATTTTTAGTTTGGAAAAATCCACTGTTTTGAAAAATGTACAGAGAAGGGTTATTTTTAGGGTTTCGGGGTTCGATCGGGTTTCTAACTTCGTCTACTCATCGCCTAAGGCTCTAGCTAGGCTCTGATACAACTGTAGGGTTTCTAGGCACACCCATGAGGCTCTACAACTGATCAACCATGCCAAAATCAAAATTTTCTATGTGCTAAAGAACCCTAAACTAGATCGTAACTAGAGGTAAGGCGAAACTAAGCAAGCAAACTACTTTGCTACTAAGTGAAAGTGACTACAACCTTTGTAGATCCGGTCCTCCACCTCTTTAGCTCCGTGATGACGTCCCTCCGCTGCAATCATCGGATCCCGGACTCTAGCGATGGCTTCGTCGGAGAAATGATCGGGCTAGGTCGTTGACTTCGATGCCGAAGATGATCTACGTCGAGGCAACTCAAACTCAAGCTCCATCTTCACTTGGTCATGAAACTTGTGAAGATAACACTCTCTACTACATGGCAGGTGGTAGAGGATGAAGAAATAGGAAGCGGGTTCACTTTGGATTTGGATTTCTCACTTAGATTCATCACTTGGAATTTTCAAGAGAGCTTTCTTCTCTTCATGAAGAAGAAGAAGAAGAAGAAGAAAAGAAAATGAATAATGAATTATTTTCAAAAAGAAAATCAAGTGATGTCTATCTTTTAGCAACCATGGGTGAGTGTAACTAGTGTAGAGACTAAACTAGGGTTTAGGCTAATGGTTGGGTTAAGAATAAAACAAAATGGCTTAGACTTTGTCAAAGATGCTATGAAGCATCATGAAGCTTCAAGCCAAAATGAGAAAAGCCACCACCATTTTGTTTTTGTTTCTTGCCAAAATTAAATAAATGAAATAAATAATTAAGGCAAATGAAACCCTAACCATTAACTAAACATGCTGTATAGCACACACCCAAGTTTGCATGTATCATCAAACATGATACAATCAAGTGCACAAAAATATAGCACATATACTACTTGTGCACATCAAGTGAGAAAATCAATCTTAAGTGAACAAATACTAGTTAATGTAAAGTAATATATCAAATATATAATTATACATTAAATCATTAAATCAACACTTGATTTAATGATCCGGTCATACCGCATATAACCGACTAATATCAAGTGTATCAATATATCGAATCAACATTTGATTCGGTAACCCGGCTATATCTTATATAACCGTCCGATGATACAAATCGTGAGAATAGAATTCAGTATCACATACTGGTATTATTCTCGGTCCTGCACATATCTCGTTTGCGCTCCTATCTCGTTTCGCTTGAGCCAGGAAACCTCTGTGTAGGACTCTAAAGACTCGTCAATACGCCGGCAGCAGGTGATGATCATATCAAACACCCACAAGCCGCAAGCGGTCTGCTAAACGTAACGACTACCCGGGTATTGAGCGATCAGAAGATCAACGAGCAAGCCCGCTCACACTCTTGTGAATCCAACCAGCAACACTTACCGTACAGTCCGGTCTGTTCGTCTGATATGCCGCATATCTCGCCTAGGGGTGGTAAACGTCAGACCCCAGTAGCTTGATAAGTCCTGCCGATATAAGGTCCATAACAAGCGTGAAACTACTGATAACTCTTACCAGTAAATCACTGCAACCCTGGCCAGGGATTTCCAGTTATGGCCAGTCGAGCATAGCGCAGCATCAACCCCCAATACCGGGAGAGACGAATACCCTCCTATCGCTCATTGCCTCCATGTGAATCGGGACTATACCCAAAAACCACCTGTTTGCACAACTCAGTAGAGCCGTGGTAGGGTGGAAATCAATGCACAGTGGGAGACACACAAGACTCTATGACGATCTCGGGTCAACAGACTAAGCTGTACCAGTGTCACCAGAGAACTGCCATCTGACGTGAGGTATAATACCATCTGGGAGTTCTCGGCGAGTCCATTCAGTGTACCCAGTCTCCACTGAGCACCCGCATACCATCTCTGATGTCAAACACCAATGGATATGGGATCATCCATCGCCCATCACATGGGTCGAGAAGATATACGCTAGTCTACTCTGGAATATCGATGCCCCGTCTCGATATTCCCACGACTAGGAACATTGAAGGATGTACTCATTGACTACCCAGGCCCCACTAGTATGATCTACATCATAGTCCTGGGAGTCAAGTACACATCCTAAGGGCTTTATCAACATGTAACAAAGAGACAGAAAGTATACATGTTAAGATAAAGAGCAACCAGATAGCGTACTATCATGTCGAGCAAGAAAGTCCTACCTATATATGTCCCAGTATCCACTACAATATACATCCAATGTACAGTAATGGCCTCTAGGGCATACATATAACTAATATCATCATGCTTATTCTTCGTTTGGGCAGCGTGAGAATCCAGATATTCTCTTATTCCCTGCTCGGACTTATAACAATTATAAGTTGGAATGGGACCAACGTTCCCCTGCTCAGTATAATAAGCGGGTTCAGTCAATGCATCCATATTATTATCTTGATTAAGGCCTTACATGGTCGCCACCTGGAGAGAAAGAGAAGAAAACACTTTAGCGTTTGCTCTTGCAAGATTAGATTAGTTGTTATCTTATCTAATCAGGATGGCTCCAACTGTTTTCATCAAATCTTCCTTCAAACCCCAAAAGGTAAGACTAGCTTGGATTAATTACACCTTACAAGTTCGCCAATCTTTCGGCCAGGCCAGTGTTGGTATTTTAAGGGAGGTTCCCCGTGCTATCGCACGGACCTAATTAAAATAAACCTCGTTTTCCCAGAGGCATAACCCCGTTAACACCTTTCTAGACACCTACTTGATCGGCTAATTGTCATGTGTAAAACTTTCCCAGGAGTAAGTTTTACTCGCAGTGGGTATCGGGATCCAACTATCCATAGAAGGTATGCAATCTCATTGCAAATTTCAACACTTGAAATTCCCGATAATACTTTTTCCCCTAGCAACTCATGACCTTAGCTATGGTCAACAAATCATAAGCGCTAGCCAAGTTCAACCCGTCATTTCCTGATTGAATTAAACCCACCCGTATGACCCTTGGCTAAGGTCAACAAAGTCGTACGACTACCCTAACTCAATCGCATCTCATGTTTTAGCAGATAAATACTAATTAGCTACCGTACACTACGTCTTGGCTAAGATCAACAAACGCAGCACAAATACTAACTAGTATATATCTGAAATGACAGAGGGCTGCACAGGTTTTTCAGAAAACCATGAGTATAATGAACTTGATATCGTTGTAGAAACAAGTGATTTTGAAAAAAAGAGTGTTTTTAAGGCTTTTACTAGTTTCGCTAAAGAGGTCACTCTCGGTGAAGGGATCTCGGCTCTTTCCTTATCGAATAAGGTGCAGGATATTTCACAAATACCGCTGTGCAAAGCAAGAACTATAGAAGCAATCAAAAATAAAACCGAGTGAGTTGTAGCATCTGCTAGTTTCGCTAAAGAGGTCATTCCCGGTGAAGGGATCTCGGCTCTTTCCTTATCGAATAAGGTGCTGGATATTCTACAAGGAATACCGCTATGCAAAGCAAAACTAGAGCTACCCCTTTTTTTTTATAAATTTGATTCTACAACATCTTTTAGGTTTCTTTTTCTTTCATTAATCTCATTAATGAATCCCATCATTTATGCTTCCTAAGCATCACAGAAGAAACGAAAATAAAACGTACGCTTATGCCATCCGCATTCGCCACAGTGTCCCGTTATGCACCGTTAGGTTACTTAACTAACGGCATACCAGGACAGGACTAGCACGGGTATAAAACATAAACAACGTTTATTATATATCATATATACAATAATAAAGCATTCGTCTCACGCATATAATATGATCACATCACAGTATATCAGCAGCAGAAGAAACATATGAAATATTGGATATACTAGGAGGTCCGTGTTTTATTTTGAGCCTGTATAAAACACGGATTCCACTATCGCGATGAATAGCCAAACCCACATCCCTAGACCCCCTACGAGAGCGGCAAGTAACGCTGCCAATTCTAGGGTTAGGAGACCCGGTCTCGACTCCTCGAGATGGCCTCCCACTGGACCCAAGAATCCGGCTACTTGTGCTCCCCTCCTTGGGTCTATCCTAATACGGAAAAGTAAATAATATACAATGGTGACATCATCCTCAACCCGGAAGTGACCCAATAAAAGAATATTACATACAATGAATTTTACATGAATGAAAATAAAAACTCTCATCTCACATAAAACCCCCGGCTATTCAGAACACGACGATCCAATATAACATATCACAGCAACACATAATATCTCATATCATCAACGTAAACAAGTATGCGTATCCCGATTGTCGTTGATGTATAGCAATGAAGTCGGCGATACACCACATATTACACTTATGGTCACAGAAAAGAAAAGTGAAAAACTACAATATTTGGAATCCAAAATCATCTTAGACATCGTAAACCTGAAATATCACATATTGCGGATTTCATGCCTAACTCTATGAATTCCACATATTGTATCACATTACAGATATATCAAGACAATGTTTAATGTTTCGATCGAATCAACATACACTCACAAATTACCCCCGTGGGCTCAATACTTGAGCAAAGTCAAAATACTGGAAAATCGTGCCACAGTGTCAATGGACCAGCCGTAGAAAGAGTTAACCAATGTCTCACCTATGACACCACGGAACTACGACAAACCCTAGGATTCGATCGCGGTTCCATGGGCATAGAATCGAGTTAAGGTTAGTATAGTCTTCTAGAGGGTCCATAGGGATACTTACACGATTTTACAAATACAATCAACTAAGGAAAATTACAACACTTGGAAATTTCAACGGGGTAAAAAATGTGGTGTTCGAAGTTCGTTCGAACTGCTAAACATTGTCAAGGTTACCAATACAGTGTTAAATTATACGACTACGAAACACTATGAATTAGCCCCAAGTCAAAGTAATCATCACGTGAAAATTGGGCTAAGCAAACAATACTAGAAACCCCAAATAAAGAAGAATAGAGCACAGATGAAATACGGAGTGCAGAGGAGGCCAAGGGGCCAGCCAGGCCGGATTTGGAGGCCATGTGCTCGGCCAAAATCCGAGCACATGCCCCCGTATTTCACCAGTATTCATGTATTCTCCCATATTACATTCTGCACCTGTTTGAAAAATTTTTAAAAGACTTTTTACAAAATTTACAGAGAGCAAAATAAGGGTTTCATAATACAGTATTCCGGAGTCGATTTTGTTTTCGTAATTGTTTTAACACCATGTCTAAAATTCTAGTTTGGCTCTGATACCATTGTTGGGTTTCCCTTGCACCTAGTCTAGGGTTTGGTAGTATCACTCATGCCACTTTAAAAATTAGAGAGGTGCAAAGCAAACAAACCATAAATCTTAACTAGAATATTTAGGGTAACAAGTTTTGTATCACATACAAAGAACAATCTATCACTAAAAGTAGAGATTACAAACTTTGTAGTCTCTCTTTGGTGACTCCTTGAACCTTTGAGAGTTTGGAACGGATCGCTAGCAACCGTCCTTGTCCACGATGATCCACCCGAAGTCCCTTTACCCAAAGCTCCTTGCTTTACTTAATCCATGGAAGAAGTGTAGCAAACACCCTACACAAATGGGCTAGATGTATGTTGAATGATGATGTGGTTTGTATTTTCTAATCAAAACCCTTTCTTTTTTACTAACTCACTCAAATGAAATATCAAGAGAGAGAGGAAGAAGAAGATGATGGCAAAGCTCAAGCACAAAAGCTTTTGCAATGAACTAAAAAATTGAGATGAGAATGAAATAATCATATTATATCCTTCTCTCCTAAAACCATGGTTAGTTAATATCTTAGATATTTTAGATTGAGTTAAAGTCCAAAAGAGAATTAACCCAAGGTTAAAAGTTAGGTCAAGAATGGTCACAAAGTCAAAGCAAGATAAACTTTAACCAGGAGTAAATAATCTTTAATTTTAACTCAAAAGGAATATATATATATTAACAACCATGTGAGTCTTGCATTGCCACCATATAGTGTATCATCAACCATGATAACTATCCATGTATGTATGTATGTGTCCATGCACATCAACATGTGCATACATGCATGCATACAACTTTTTTAAAGAAAAGGGTTTAAATAAAGAATTAAAATAAAAGTCAAATGTTAAATCAACACTTGATTTAACAATCCGGTCATATCACATACGACCCGACCAATAGAAAAAAATGCCCGATTAACATACGGTATCGCATACTCGTATTCAATCGGGTCCCCGCGCATATCTCATATGCACACCACGTCGTTTCGCCTGAGTTAGGAAACTCCTGTATGGGACTCTAAGACTTGTCAATACGCCGGCAGTGGGTGATGATCATATCAGACACCCATAAGCCGCAAGCGGTCAGCTAGACGTAACGGCCACCCGGGTATTGAGCGATCAGAAGAAAACCAGCGAAGTTGTCAAAACTCCCGTCGAGCCAATCAGTAACACTACCGTACAGTCCGGTCTCTTCGTCTCATATGTCGCATATCCAGTCTAAGGGTGGTAAACGTCAGACCCCAATAACCGATAAGTCGTGTCAATGTGAGGCTCATAACGGGTCGAGAAACTACTGATAACACTTACCAGTAGATCTCCATATCAGCCTTAGCCAGAGATTTCCAGTTATAGCCAATCGAACACGGCGCAACATTAACCCCCAATACCGGGAGAGACGAAACCCCTCCTGTCGCTCATTGCCTCCATATGATTTGGGACTGTACCCAAAAAACCACCGTTTTGCATGTTCTCTTGAACGTGGTAAGGTGGAAATCAAAGCACAATGGGAATCACACAAGACTCTATGTCGATCTCGGGTCTACAGACTAACATGTACCAGTGTCACCAGAGAACTGCTATCTGACGAAAGGTATAATACCATCTAGGAGTTCTCGGCGAGTTCGTTCAGTGTACCCAGTCTCCACTGAGCACCCGTACACCATCTTTGATGTCAAACACCGATGGATATGGGATCATCCATCGCCCATCATATGGGTCAAGATGCGTATACACTAGTCTACTCTGGTGTATCGATGCCCTGTCTCGATACACCCTCGACTAGGAACAGTTATAGGATGTACTCTTGGACTACCATGGCCCCACTAGTATGATCTGCATCATAGTCCTAGTAGTCGAGTACATATCTTAAGGGCTTTATCAACATGTGAGAGTAAGACAGTAAACCAATACAAGTCAATATGTTTAGACAAAGTGAAACCAGATAGCATACTATCATATCGAGCAAGAAAGTCCTCTTTATATATATCCAAGCATCCACTATAATATACATCATATGTACAACAATGGCCTCTAGGGCATATATACAACTAACACTTCGCGAGAGCCGTCGCTATAACATGGTGGAGGCGGCTGAGCGACAACTTCAGAACTCTGAAATTTGCTTTATTCATCCCTGTAACTCAGATCTCGAGTTCGGTGATCTTTTTGTTTGGCCAGAGATGGATGTATGATTTTTTTTTGTTGAATAAAAAAACTTGTTTTGTCTTTGTCCAGTATATTTTTCGCGTCAAACAGGTCTGTTAAAGACAATATTAAATTAGGATAAACGTCAAAATAAACTGATCCATGGCAAAGACTGGTTTGCATAATTCCCATTAAGGAAGGTACCCAATCAAGATATTTAGCATCTCGAAAAGAAGTAATCATAGAAGCATTAAGATCTTGTAAGGCCAGAGGTTTAAAAGCTACCTGTATAAGACTTATATGAAGGTACTTGTAGTCTTTTCCAAATCTAAAAAAATCTTTTTAGATAGAAATTTGATAGTTTGCTCATTACTATTAACAGAAATGGTTTTTTCCATGATTTTAATGGAAAATCTTGAAATAAAATCAAAAGTCTCAATATTATAAATTTCCTTAGGAGGAACATTAGGAATGGTCTATTTATTAAGTTGTTCTTCATCTGAAGGGTATTCTATTAAATTTGAATTTTTAACATGCTTACTATTATTACTAGTAAGTTTATAAAAGACTGAAAAGGAACTCATCAGAATTCTTCCCAGAGATCAAGCTACATATGCTTAAAAGAAATAATCTTTCTCTGTTATATGTAATCAAATACATTTAAGATGTGTTTTACTCTATAATTATTTTAACCAAGTCTTAACCTTTGCGACTGTCAACGACTTCAAGTTACCAAGACAACGCTTATCAACGGCGGTAATGGAAATCCTAACGTGACTTGGATGTCGTTCCAAAAGAAAGAACTTTTCAAATAATTAAAGAGTAAAAAACCTTTAAACTATGTTTTTAATACCCCAAAGGGCTTTCTCTGTTAAGAGATCTCTCCTTTCCCTCCTTGAATGAGGAGCACTGTCACTTAATTGTGATGCAGAGATACTAAAAATAAGTTTTAAAATCTTTTACAACAAGATTACATAGCCTAAAAAAATCATAATCTTACAAACATATATATTTATCATTCCAGGGAGAAAAAACTTTGCCACTCATGGCTCTGATACCAAAGAACTTACAAGAATTGCTAGTTATAATTATAATATAGTGATATTTTCAAGTACAAGCAAGTTATATGGTATTATTATACTACATTGTAGTATATATATTTGTTACTCAGTAGCTATTATTGTGGTGTTTGTTTTTTGGTTTACCTCCAGTTGTGTTGTGTCTATATATATATATACATATACATATACATATATATATACATATACATATACATATATATATACATATGTATATATTTTGCAGGATTGTTGAAGTTATATAATATTTGTTAAATTAGTATTTGGCAAGCATATCTTTTTTTTCAGTATAAGTTATATATGTATTGTATTTATTCAATTTGATTTATATTGTTCCAGTGTTAGTTTAGTTTTTATATGTTTCTTATTTTCAAAGTTTAGATTATAAGTATCATTTTAATAGTAATCACAGTAATACAGTTGTATTTAAACATGTTATCATGCAATACATATTAGTTATGTATGATGTATATTATGAATGTCTTGTTAGTTATATGTATGCCCTAGAGGCCATTACTGTACATTGGATGCATATTGTAGTGGATGCTGGGACATATATAGGTAGGACTTTCTTTCTCGACATGATAGTACGCTATCTGGTTGCTCTTTATCTTAACATGTATACTTTCTGTCTCTCTGTTACATGCTGATAAAGCCCTTAGGATGTGTACTCGACTCCCAGGACTATGATGTAGATCATACTAGTGGGGCCTGGGTAGTCAATGAGTACATCCTTCAATGTTCCTAGTCGTGGGAATATCGAGACGGGGCATCGATATTCCAGAGTAGACTAGCGTATATCTTCTCGACCTATGTGATGGGCGATGGATGATCCCATATCCATTGGTGTTTGACATCAGAGATGGTATGCGGGTGCTCAGTAGAGACTGGGTACACTGAACGGACTCGCCGAGAACTCCCAGATGGTATTATACCTTACGTCAGATGGCAGTTCTCTGGTGACACTGGTACAGCTTAGTCTGTTGATCCGAGATCGTCATAGAGTCTTGTGTGTCTCCCACTGTGCTTTGATTTCCACCCTACCACGGCTCTACTGAGTCATGCAAACAGGTGGTTTTTGGGTACAATCCCGATTCACATAGAGGCAATGAGCGATAGGAGGGGATTCGTTTCTCCCGGTATTGGGGGTTGATGTTGCGCTATGCTCGACTGGCCATAACTGGAAATCCCTAGCCAGGGTTGCTGTGATTTACTGGTAAGAGTTATCAGTAGTTTCACGCTTGTTCTGGACCTTACATCGGCATGACTTATCGAGCTACTGCGGTCTAACGTTTCCCACCCCTAGGCGAGATAGGCGACATATCAGACGAACAGACCGGACTGTATGGTAAGTGTTGTTGGTTGGATTCACAAGAGTGTGAGCGGGCTTGCTCGTTGATCTTCTGATCGCTCAATACCCGGGTGGCCGTTACGTTTAGCAGACCGCTTGCGGCTTGTGGGTGCTTGATATGATCATCACCTGCTGCCGGCGTATTGACGAGTCTTTAGAGTCCTACACAGAGGTTTCCTGGCTCAAGCGAAACGAAATAGGAGTGCATATGAGATATGTGTGGGACCGAGAATAATACCAGTATGTGATACTGTATTCCATTCTCGCGATTTGTATCATTGGACGGTTATATATGATATAGCCGGGTTACCGAATCAAGTGTTGATTCGATACATTGATACACTTGATATTAGTCGGTTATATGCAATATGACCGGATCATTAAATCAAGTGTTGATTTAATGATTTAATGTATAATTATATATTTGATATATTACTTTACATTAACTAGTATTGGTTCACTTAAGATGGATTTTCTCACTTGATATGCACATTGTATATATGATATAGTTTTATGCACCAGTTTGTATCATGTTTGATGATACATGCAAACTTGGGTGAGTGTCTGCTATACACCATATTTAGGTTAATGGTTAGGGTTTTAAATTATTCACTTATTCGTTTTATTTATTTTCTTTATTCCTTTTGGCAAAAATGAAATGGTGGCTAACTTTGTTTCTTGCTTAAGCTTCATGAAGCTTCTTGCTTTATCTACCATTTTGTTTTTTCCTTAACCTAACCATTCACTTAAACCCTAGTTTAGTCTTTACACTAGTTACCTCACCCATGGTTGCATTATGATAAGATCACTTGATTTATTATTATTCATCGATTGATTTTATTATTTCTTATCATATTCTTTTTCTTCTTCTTCTTCTTCTTCAAGAAGAAGAAACCTTGCTACCTCCAATGGTGCCATGATCAAAAGAGTGAGAAATCCAAATCCAAAGTGAACTCACTTCCTATTTCTTCATCCTCTACCACTTGCCATGTAGTAGAGTGTGTTATCTTCACAAGTTCTATGACCAAGTGAAGATGGAGCTTGATCTTGAGTTGCCTCGACGTAGATCATCTTCGGCATCGAAGTCGACGACCTAGCCCGATCATTTCTCCGACGAAACCATCGCCAGAGTCCGGGATCCGATGATCACAGCGGAGGGACGTCATCATGGAGCTAAAGAAGTAGAGGACCAGATCTACAAAGGTTGTAGTCACTTTCACTTTCTAGTTAAGTTGTTAACTTGCATATTTCGCCTTTACCTCTAGTCAACGATCTAGTATAGGGTTCTTTGGCACATGGAAATTTTTTGATTTTGGCATGTTTGATCAGTTGTAGAACCTCATTAGTGTGCCTAGGAACCCTACAGTGGTATCAGAGCCTAGCTAGAGCCTTAGGCGATGAGTAGACGAAGTTAGAAAGCCGATCGAACCTAGAAACCCTAAGTTATACCCTTCTCTGGACAATTTTTGAAACTGTGGATTTTTGTGAATTAAAAATGTTCAGAAAATAGAGCAGGAAATTCTAAGAGTTACTGCAGAAAACGAACCCCTAACTCTACTAAATAGCCGCGGAACCGCGGCATTACCCTGCTATTGGCGGCGATTCCGCGGCCGTATGTACTGATTAGGGATTCATTTTTATACAGTAATGCCCGTATTTGTTTCCTCTGTTCTCTGGGAATTTTTAATCTGCACTCAATAGTTGAGTTTTCTGGGTTATATTGGGAGTTCGTAGATTCGATCGGATTGTCAAACTTTGTTTATGTTTTTTTCCGGATATTTTAGAACTTGTTAAAAAGTTCGACCGGATATAAATACCCACTTTTTCCCCCTGCCGGGAAATTTCCAATTGTTGGATTTTTCCGTAGTTTAATGACGTTCTAAGTAGTACAAGTAACGCGATGGACCCTCTAGAAGACAACAAACCTTAACTCGATTATGTGACCGTCTTGAACTGCCCTTTGAACCTTAGGGTTTGGGGCAGTACGGCGTGCCACATGTGAGGCGTTGGCTTGACCCTTCTACGGCTGGACCGTTGCTACTGTGGCATGAAGTGGATGTTTTTAAACTTATTTCATGTGTTGAGCTATTTCGGGAAAACTTGGGTGTTTGATTGTTCGATTGGAAAGTTTAACATTTTCTATTTATCCGGAATGTGATACAATATTTGGAATTCACAAGTAGTTATGAGATAACTAATATGAATGTTATAAACATAGCACTTTAGTCTCACTTGATCGGTTGCCACAGAATTTTGATGCGATCAAAAGTCCGTCGCAATCACGTAGCGTACGCGGATATTCGCCGAGTAAACTTAATAGACAGCCACACCCCATAGCCCCGACCAAGTGACTATAGGAGAACCCCATCGCCGAAAGCATCCGTTCGGGTGCTCGCGGCAGCGGTGTTCCGTCTTGGTGCACTTCGTCGACGGCATCGGGGGTGCGGCCGCCTAATAAAGTTTGCGACGAGCATTCGATCAAAATGTTGAGAATCTTATTGAATTGCCCGACATGATATTGAAAAGAGTTTTCGATAATGAGACTAAAATGCGGGGTTTATAATTGTTAGGCATGCGATGTCTAAGGAATTCATTTGATTAGGCATGCGATGTCTAAAGAGTTTGCGGATTCCAACTATTGTAGTTTTACACTTTCTTTTCTGCTACCGTAAGTGTAATATGTGATATCGCCGGTTTCGTTGCTATATGTCAACGACAATTGGGATGGGCATATTTACTTACGTTGATGACATGTGATGTTATGTGTTGCTGGATATGTTATATTGGATCGGCGTGTTTGAATAGCCGGGGTTTTTCATTTGAGATGAGTGTTTTTCATTTGAGATGAGTGTTTTTCATTTTCATTCATGTAAAAACTTGCATGTAATATTCTTTTATTGGGGCACTTCCAGGTTGCGGATGATGTCACCATTTGTATATTATTTACTTTTCCACATTAGGATAGACCCAAGGAGGGGAGCACAAGTAACCGGGTTCTAGGGTCCAGTGGGAGACCATCTCGAGGAGTCGAGTCCGGGTCTCCTAACCCTAGAATTGGTAGGGTTGCTTGCCGCTCTCATAGGGGTCTAGGGGTATGGGATTGGCTATTCATCACGACCGTGGAATCCGTGTTTTATACTGGCTCGTATTAAAAACACGGACGTCCTAGTATATCCAATATTTCATATGATATTTTCTGCTGCGTTATCTGTGATGTGATCATATGATATGTTCAGATAGATATAGTTTATAGTATATATGATATATTATATAGACGTTGCTTATGTTTACATCTGCGCTAGCCCTGCCTCGCTCTGGCGTTAGTTACCTAACCTAACGGTGCAGACGGGACATCGAGGCGAATGCGGATGGCATAAGCGTACGTTATATTTATCTATGATGTTTAAGTGGACTTAAATGATGGGACATTCATTAATGAGATTAATGAAAGAAAATAAACCTAATAGATGTTGTGGAATCGAATTTCAAAAATAAAACAGGTAGCTACAGTTCTTGCTTTGCACAGCGGTATATATGATATATCCTGCACCTTATTCCATGAGGAAAGGGCCGACGATCCCTTCACCGGGAGTGACCCCTTTAGCAATAACTGGCAGATGCTACAACCCTCGGTTTGTCTTTTGATTGGTTCTATAGTTTCTGCTTTGCACAGCGGTATATATGATATATCCTGCACCTTATTCGATGAGGAAAGGGCCGACGATCCCTTCACCGGGAGTGACCCCTTTAGCAAAACTAGAAAAGCCTCAAAAACAATCCATTTAAAAACCATTTGATTCCGCAACGAGATCAAGTTCAAAGCGTTAAAGGTTTTATTAAAAACCATTCGCAACCCTCCGTCATTTTAAGAAGTAGAGTACTTAGTATTCGTGCTGTGTTTGTTGACCTTAGTTAAGGCACAGTGTACGGTAGCTAAGAGATGTCTTCCTACACCGCATATGATGCGATTAGTTAGGACAGTCGCGTGACTTTGTTGACCTTAGTTAAGGGTCATGTGGGTGGGTCTAATTAATCACAAAATGACGGGTAGAACTTGACTAGTACTTATGATTTGTTGACCATAGTTAAGGTCATAGGTGCTAGGGTAAAATCCACTATCGGGAGTTTCAAGTATTGAAATTTGCAATGAGATTGCATTCCTTCTATATGATAGTTGGATCCCGATACCCACTGCGAGTAATTGTTACTCCTGGGAGAGTTTTGCACTTTACAATTAACCGATCAAGTAGATGTCTAGAAAGGTGTCAACGGGGTTACGCCTCTGGGAAAACGAGGTTTACTTTAATTAGGTCCGTGCGAAAGCACGGGGAACCTCCCTCAAAGTACCGACACTGGCCTGGCTGAAAGATTGGCGAACTTGTAGAGTATAATTAATCCCAGCTAGTCTTTCCTTTTAGGGTTTGAAGGAAGATTTGATAAAAACAGTGGGAGCCATCCTGATTAGATAAAATAAATAACCAATCTAATCTTGCAAGAACGCACGCAGAGTGTTTTCTTCTCTCTCTCTCCAGGTAGCGACCATATCACGCCTTAATTAAGATAATAATATGGATTTATTGACCGAACCCGCTTGTTATACTGAGCTGGAAAACGTTGGTCCCGCTCCAACTTATAAATGTTATAAGACAGAGCAGGAAATTGGGGGATACCAGGATTCCCATGCCGCCCAAACGAAGAAAGTGCATAAGATGCATCTTCTTCGGGTGTGTTTGAGAACTGTTTCTCAGTATCCTCTGCATCCTGGATATTTGATACCGGATCAGGATCCCAGATATGTAATCTGTTACATGGGCTACAGAAAGGTAGAGAACTGAGAACGGGTGATAAGTTTCATGAGACAGAAAACGGGGCAAGTGTTGCAGCCAAGTCTGTTGGTCACTGTCACCCTGTATTCCAAATACATTGATTCTGAACGAATGTTATTAGATACCGAACTTGATATACAAAATCATATCAGTCTCTTTATTAGTAAAGAAATGATAAAATTTTGTATTGTTGGATAATGTTTTGAACATTTCCTATATCAAAAGTTGATCGGTTCAGGCACGTTATCTAAAAGCATTGATGTTCTAAATCAAACTACAGTTCCTAGTATACAGAACACACACAAGAGGAAGAGTTCAGAAATGAACGAATCCTTCTTGAGGTATTGTAGACTAGGTCATATCAATGCAACCCGACTAGCTTAATTTACATTCTAGATGCATATTTAAATCAGTTTGAATTTACATCTTGTGAAACTTTCCAGTCATGTCACAAAGATTAGATGACCATAGCTCTGTTTATTGGAAACAGAGAAAGAGTTAATAAACTCTTGGGACTGATACATGATGATGTATGTAAGGTCCCCTGTCTACACATGCCAGGACCGGTTCTTTGTACTTCATTATATTCTCTGATGATCTCTCAAGGCTCAGTCATATGTTTCTGTTGAAATATAGGTCCGAAATTTTTGAGATAATCACCGAATATAAGTTAGAAGTAGAGAACCAAAAACCGGGTATAAGTATTATGTCCTATGATAAGATCAGGGAGGAGAATACTTGTGCATGGAATTCTTGGACTATTCTAAAGGAGAATGAGATTCTCTCTCGGTGTTACTCCTCTGAATACACCACAGCACAACGGTGTATCGGGGCGGAGCAATCGCACCATATTAGATATGGTGTGCTCTATGATGAGTACTACTGAGTTGCCTATTTTCTTTTGGGGTTGTGCACTTGAGAAGTTGCATACCTGTTGAATTGGATTCAAATCAAATAAGTTGCCTACCACTTCATATGTGATATGGAAAGGGAAGAGCCCATATCTTAAGTTGGTTAAGATTTGGGATTGTCCGGACTATGTCTAAAAGCAAAATCCGGAAAAGCTCGAGCCAAGGTCTGTTAAGTAGAACTGGAAAGGTTCCAGCTATACAAACTACGGCTGATGATTTGACGGAACCAAAGGATTCAATAGTCCCCGATGAACCTCAGCCTCTCCGCCGAACTAGCAGGGTTCCTCATCCGCCTGAGAGATACTTCGGTTTCTCGATGACAGTGGGAGCGAGGAATGCGTCATGAGATGATGACCTAACTAGTTTCGAGCAGGCCATCGAGAGTAGGGACTCTGTAAGAATGGCTGGATGCTTAGCGATCTGAGATGGAATCCATGTACACCAACAAAGTATGGACTTTGGTTGCTATATCTGAAGGGTTAAATCCCAATCAGGAGCAAGTATATCTTGAGAAGATTACTTGGTGTAGATGGAAAAGTTGAGACTTTCAAAGCTAGACTTGTTAAAGGTTTTCGTCATCGACCAGGCGTGGATAATGATGAAACCTTTTCCAGTGGCTATGATTGAGTCCATCCAGATCCTACTTGCCACGGCTAAATACCATGACTACGATATCTGGTGGTTGGGTGTCATGACTGCTTTTATAAATACTGATTTAGAAGAGAACGTCTATAAGTACACAGCCAGAAGGCTTCGTAAACAGTGGGAGCAGCGGAAACGTGTGCAAGATGCTTTACAGAATAAAGCAGGCATCGCGGAGTTAGAACGTCTATTTTGATGTGATAGTCAAAGAGTTTGACTTCATCAAAATGGTACATGAACCTTGTATATACAAAAAGGTAGTAGAGAGTAAGGTGGTCATCCTCGTATTGTACGTGGACAACATACTCCTGATAGGAAAAGAGTTTCCTATGCTACGCTCGGTCAATCTCCTCCTATCACATGGATTCTCCATATAGGATCAAAGTGATACCTCCTAAATCCTGGGTTTTGGATCTATGAGATAGATCTAAAGGGATGTTAGGGTTCTCACTAGGTTTAGTGAGATGGTATCAGTTGATCCTGGGGAGAATCACTGGAAAGGTTCCAGGGTGATAAGGACGACTGAATGTCAGTCGCAGGCATTGTCTTTACCCTCAGTGGAGGGACGGTATGTTGGAAGTGTTCCAAGCTAGATACCGTGGCAGACTAGACGATAAAGGCTGGTAACATCGCTATTAAAGATACGACCAAAGAGGAAGTTTGGGTGTATATTGGTTCATGAGATGAACTAGGTTCCTACCATTGTATGACAATGGAAGTGTGGCTTTGGCCCAGGAACCCTGGTCCCATCAGTGACCCAGACATATTCTGAGGCAGCATCACCTGATCATGGAGATAGTTGATCTCCAGGATGATCTAGGTTGGGAGAGTAGACTCAGAGGATAACACGGTGGATCCACTCACAAAGGCCTTTCCCCAGAGAGAGACTTATATGGGATGGTTGAGTATTAGATACTGCAACCACTGCTACAGATGGCCCTAGTGCAAGTGGGAGATTGTTTGTTATATGTATGCCCTAGAGGCCATTACTGTACATTGGAAGTATATTGTAGTGGATGCTGGGACATATATAGGTAGGACTTTCTTGCTCGACATGATAGTACGCTATCTGGTTGCTCTTTATCTTAACATGTATACTTTCTGTCTCTCTGTTACATGCTGATAAAGCCCTTAGGATGTGTACTCGACTCCCAGGATTATGATGTAGATCATACTAGTGGGGCCTGGGTAGTCAATGAGTATATCTTTCAATGTTCCTAGTCGTGGGAATATCGAGACGGGGCATCGATATTCCAGAGTAGACTAGCGTATATCTTCTCGACCCATGTGATGGGCGATGGATGATCCCATATCTATTGGTGTTTGACATCAGAGATGGTATGCGGGTGCTCAGTGGAGACTGGGTACACTGAACGGACTCGCCGAGAACTCCCAGATGGTATTATACCTTACGTCAGATGGCAGTTCTCTGGTGACACTGGTACAGCTTAGTCTGTTGAACCGAGATCATCATAGAGTCTTGTGTGTCTCCCACTGTGCTTTGATTTCCACCCTACCACGGCTCTACTGAGTCGTGCAAACAGGTGGTTTTTGGGTACAGTCCCGATTCACATGGAGACAATGAGCGATAGGAGGGGATTCGTCTCTCCTGGTATTGGGGGTTGATGTTGCGCTATGCTCGACTGGCCATAACTGGAAATCCCTGGCCAGGGTTGCTATGATATACTGGTAAGAGTTATCAGTAGTTTCACGCTTGTTATGAACCTTACATCGGCATGACTTATCGAGCTACTGGGGTCTGACGTTTACCACCCCTAGGCGAGATATGCAACATATCAGACGAACAGACCGGACTGTACGGTAAGTGTTGCTGGTTGGATTCACAGGAGTGTGAGCAGGCTTGCTCGTTGATCTTCTGATCGCTCAATACCCGGGTGGCCGTTACGTTTAGCAGACCGCTTGCGGCTTGTGGGTGCTTGATATGATCATCACCTGCTGCCGGCGTATTGACGAGTCTTTAGAGTCCTACACAGAGGTTTCCTGGCTCGAGCGAAACGAAATAGGAGCGCATATGAGATATGTGCGGGACCGAGAATAATACCAGTATGTGATACTGTATTCCATTCTCGCGATTTGTATCATTGGACGGTTATATATGATATAGCCGGGTTACCGAATCAAGTGTTGATTCGATACATTGATACACTTGATATTAGTCGGTTATATGCAATATGACCGGATCATTAAATAACGTGTTGATTTAATGATTTAATGTATAATTATATATTTGATATATTACTTTACATTAACTAGTATCGGTTCACTTAAGATGGATTTTCTCACTTGATATGCACATTGTATATATGATATAGTTTTGTGCACTAGTTTGTATCATGTTTGATGATACATGCAAACTTGGGTGAGTGTATGCTATACACCATGTTTAGATTAATGGTTAGGGTTTTAAATTATTTACTTATTCATTTTATTTATTTTCTTTATTCCTTTTGGCAAAAATGAAATGGTGGCTAACTTTGTTTCTTGCTTAAGCTTCATGAAGCTTCTTGCTTTATCTACCATTTTGTTTTTTCCTTAACTTAACCATTCACTTAAACCCTAGTTTAGTCTCTACACTAGTTACCTCACCCATGATTGCATTATGATAAGATCACTTGATTTATTATTATTCATCGATTGATTTTATTATTTCTTATCATATTCTTTTTCCTCTTCTTCTTCTTCTTCTTCAAGAAGAAGAAACCTTGCTACCTCCAATGGTGCCATGATCTAAAGAGTGAGAAATCCAAATCCAAAGTGAACCCACTTCCTATTTCTTCATCCTCTACCACTTGCCATGTAGTAGAGTGTGTTATCTTCACAAGTTCTATGACCAAGTGAAGATGGAGCTTGATCTTGAGTTGCCTCGACGTAGATCATCTTCGGCATCGAAGTCGACGACCTAGCCCGATCATTTCTCCGACGAAACCATCGCCAGAGTCCGGGATCCGATGATCACAGCGGAGGGACGTCATCACGGAGCTAAAGAAGTGGAGGACCGGATCTACAAAGGTTGTAGTCACTTTCACTTTCTAGTTAAGTTGTTAACTTGCATGTTTTGCCTTTACCTCTAGTCAACGATCTAGTATAGGGTTCTTTGGCACATGGAAATTTTTTGATTTTGGCATGTTTGATCAGTTGTAGAACCTCATTAGTGTGCCTAGGAACCCTACATGTCTAAGTTTCAGTTTAGTCAATTTTGAGTTGTGCGTATATATTTATTATAATATACAATATTTAACCACTTGAACACTCGAATCCATGAACCTGACATAAACCACTTGAATACTTAAAACTAATGAACTCGTAAATCCAAGAATCTAAAATGAACCTACAATTTATCAAGTTTTCATGAATTCGTGCTAGCATTTGTGTCAAACTCTAGAACTTAAATAATTAATTGATACGGGATGGGAAGGTTTGACGAGTGGGGGTGTTTACGTGTAACGGGGGTCATACATGATCGTCGTGGTCCTGGGTATTACGGAACAATGTATTACCAACTCATAAATCTCTTGAATCCATATTTCTGTTATTCTGAGGGGAAATGAAAAATCCTCGTTACATCTAAAACACTCACTAGTCGAACTTATAAATTTAAAACATGATAATACTGTTTAGAGAACAAACATCATGATATTGTTGCCTTATATCTATTGCTATTTATACGTGCTTGATTGTTTCCTTCTGTTTTTTTTATATATCATGTTTCTTTTTAATACTCTTTTTATTAATTGGGAACTTATCGAACTCCAGTTTATTGACGGGCATTCCATTTTACATGTGTTTTTTTCTTTTTGGGAATATCCGTCAGAAGATTTTGAGGCAGGAGACCAAGCTTAGTACGAAATTGAGCCGAGCGAGGAGAATAGAAACTACTTTTTTCCTCAAGCCGAGCGTTAATTTCGGCTGCAGTATACCTTCTTTTGTTAAAGCTATTGTTTTTATTCCTAGTGTTAGATATGTATGCCCTAGAGGCCATTATTGTATACTACTAGTTTGTATATTACATTTTGGAAGCTTGAGATATATACATGGATTTACGACAGTCTTTCTCGATATTGTAGTATGCTACTTGGTTTGTATCTATCTTAATATGTGTATATGTTTCTTTTAACATATCGCTAATACATATTGATAGAGCCCTTAGGATCTTTGCTTGACTACCAGCGTTGTGATGGCGGTCACACTAGTGGAGGCCGGGTAGTCTATAAGCACATCCTTATACAGGTCTTGATTGATTCGAAAAAGTGTGTTTTTTTTTAACCGCAATCAATAACGGTATCGCACGTAGCTAGACCGAGATGAGTACGGGTCGTCCTCTGGGAAACGTGGAACCTTTTACTTTTACTTTAGATGTGTTGAGTAAGAGAGGAGGGATAAAGAATTTTATAGAAAGATTTCTAGATCTACGTTAAACAAGAATGTAAAATATAGATCTAGATTATTTTAAAGATGTAATTAATATAATAAGAGGGCTTGTAGGGTTCATTAGGATTTAGTAGTTATGAACGATTAATTAAAAGTTACCCTTTTTATCCATTAATAGATTTAGAACTAGAACGACAGTGATGCGTGTAGATTAGGATTTCTGGAGGGAAAAGGAATCCCACTCTTAACCCTTATCTCGACACGGAACTCCGTTCATATCTAGCCTTTACCAAAACAATCATTAATCTAATCTCTAATCGCGGTCGGAACTAGCAAAGAATTGCTAGCGCGCCCGATTAAGAAGTTAATGATTCTTTTGATAAAGTTCCTAAACTTTATAGGACTTAAAAAGGGTTTAGTTATTTTCATCGTCCATTAGCCTACCCTAATCCTACGAACCCTAACAAGCGGAGAATTACTCGCGCATGTTGGGATAAGAAGATGAAAAGACAAAGAGGGAAAACATAATGTAAAATGCAAAAACAATTAAATAAAATAACTACCTTTATTAATCGACTTGAACAAACTACACTTTAATCCGTAGAAAATGATTACAAACTAGTTGCTTCTCGATCTTTCCTAAAGAGGTAGTTGAACAGTCGATGATCAGCCTGGATGCGTGAGCGTCTGGAGCTTTGTGATCTCTTCGGCTTGATAACTTTTCCAAGAGGCTCTCGGTGCCCTTTTATAGTGCAAAGCCAGAATCTTATTGTTGAAAACTTGGTAAAATTCATCATAGATTTATGCCAAAAAATCTTGCCTCCCAATTCCCTAGAAGTGCGGCGGATCCGCGGCAAATGGGGGCTAGGGCCGCGGATCCGCGGCCTATTAATCTCCACCGTTGATAATTTTTCTGGGGCTGGCTCTATGTGACATTTGGAGATCCTTGGCACCTTTAGAATTTGGAAATCTTTTCTCGGTTGCTTTCAGACTTGGTCTCCAAGTTTTGCTTCTTAATTTGGCAAGTTTTCTTCAACAACTTGATTTGTTTGATAAATTTTGCATAACAACTTGGAAAATTCTGCACAATAATCTCAAATAATATTTAGTAGGCTTATTTCTACTAGGATTTGGTCAATGGATTTATTTGCATACATTTTCCTACCAAATGATAATTAAAATATATTAACACATGGAAAATAATGTTTTTACACATAAACCCTCATATGTATAATATATTATAATAAAGTCCTTTTTTAATATGAAAATGGTAGGAAAAATGTAATACAAATGTGCAGTTTTATCAACTGAACAAATACCCCCTAACTTATCTTTGATCGTCCCGAGCAAACTAGTTTATTTAAGAGAAGAAAAAGAAAGGAGAAAACTAAGCACACTTTCGTAGGCAGACACGATTGCACTGAGCACGTGCAACAAGCCGTTAAACCTCTAGGTGTCCCTAGTAGGAGGAGTGTTGTCTCCTGAGGGTTTTCAGCGGATTACACCCACAAAATCCAATAACAAAAGAGAGATGGTGAAATTTACATATAAAGATAAGAACCATAAAAGAAAGGCCTTGAAAAGAAGAGTTTCCAACTATACTAGCTTTTCAGTTGTCATGAGCCCTATCTTAATAGTCATGAAAAAATGTTAGAAATCACATCATCCCTCAATAAAACATCGTCTTTATTCTTCATTCCTACCTTTCATCCAAACATTGATCATATAACCCCACGTGTGTGAAATGGACATCCCTACACTCGGAGAATTCAATTCAAGCTATCATACTCTTGTCCATCTACCTTAGTACTTTTTATTTTGATGAATATTAAAATTTGCTCACACATTTTCATGCGACCGTTAATACTTCTTGAGGTACTAACCAACCGATTACTCATGTGCTTGCTGATTAAGTGATAATATTTTCCTCGTCTTACACCACCTAAGGCTTAGCAGTGACTCCCAGACCAGTTGGCTTAGGGCACTAGGTGAAGAGGCACCCTCGCTATATTTTTTTTATTGCTGCCTTGGCGATAACAAAACCAGTGTTCATTTTTTTCTTTTCACCATTTTTATATTTTCTTCATTTTTTTTTTATTTCCTTCAGACTTTGGCTTTTAGACAAGAGCATTTCAAGGTATCCTCTACTATCCCGAGTTTCAAGACGTGTGTAAGTGCATATAGTAGGGTATCAACATTCAAATGTTGGGCTTCCAGAATAGAAACTATTTTTCAGACTTATTTTTATCCTCAGATTAGTGACTTCCTTCATCTTACTAACCCTTGGGACAACAGCTCATAACTACTTATTACTAGTTCGTCTAAGAAAACTTCTAATTTTCTTGGTTTTCTTAAACTATTCCTATCTTTTGGATGTAATGTTTCACTTTCTATTCTTTTGTTATAAAAAAAAATTTAATGCCCGGTGTCAAAGATAATTCAGTGAATACAAACCTCCCCCCCAAACCTGTTTTCAGCAGTGTCCTCACTGATGTAGCCTTTTGAGAACATGGACCTGTATACTAAGGGAGAGATACAAGGGGTAAAATAATAGTTAAATGAAAAATTCCCCCAAACTTATTCTTTGACACGCACAGATATTCAATCAAATCCATTTCTTACTCACCTCCATTCTTAAAATGAGAAAATGTTACAAAAACATGGAGGTGAGGCGGAGGAAATTTAGTTTTGATAAAGCGGCTCCTGTAAAAACAGGAGCTCCTTCGTGGGGTCAGCAGAAAAATACAGTTTTAATCTATGCCCATCACTTTAAAAATCGAACCGTTTTTCAAATTTTCGACTTCAACTGCCCCGTGCGGGTGTACATACCGCACCACAAAAGGTCCTTTCCAACGAGATTTAAGTTTACCCGGATGAAGATGGAGACGAGAATCGTAAAGAAGGACTTGTTGCCCTGATGTGAAGGTTTTTCTAAAAAGATTTTTATCATGGAACACTTTAGTCCTATTCTTTACTATCACCGCATTATCGTAAGCTTCATCGCGGAGTTCGCTTAGCTCATTCAATTGCAGCTTCCGATAGCTGCCTGCATGCTCAAGATCAAAATTAAGCTCTTTAATAGCCCACATTGCCTTATGTTCAATCTCGACAGGGAGGTGGCATGCCTTCCCAAACACAAGGCGGTATGGAGATATACCAAGATCGGTCTTATAAGCGGTGCGGAATGCCCAAAGAGCATCCGTCAATTTGGTTGACCAATCCTTACGGTTTTTCGAAACCGTCTTCTCCAATATCTGTTTGATCTGCCTATTTGAGATCTCAGCCTGCCCGCTCGTTTGGGGATGATAGGGCGTAGAAAGCTTGTGAGTGATTGAATATTTCCGCATCAAGGCCTCGAAAGACCTATTGCAGAAATGTGTCCCGTTGTCGCTAATTATAGCGTGAGGGTGTCCGAATCGCGAAAAGATATTTTATTTAAGGAACTTAATGACAATTTTGTTGTCATTAGTGCGACACGGTATAGCTTCCACCCACTTCGAGACATAATCAACCGCTAACAAGATATATAGATTCCCAAAGGAGTTGGGAAAAGGGCCCATAAAATCAATACCCCAAACATCAAATAATTCCACAACCAATATAGGTTGGAGCGGCATCTCATTCCTTCGTGAAATACGACCCAAATGCTGACATCACGGACAAGTTTTGTAATGTTCAAATGCATCTTTAAATAATGTTGGCCAATAAAATCCACATTGCAAAACTTTCTCCGCCATTTTTCGAGGTCCAAAATGACCGCCGCAGGCCTGATCATGACAAAATGATAACACGCTCTTGAATTCATCGTTAGGGACACACCTGCGAATGATTTAATCGGAACAATACTTGAATAGATATGGTTCATCCCAGTAAAAATATTTTACTTGGGATAAAAATCGAAGTTCGTCTTGTTTCGACCAATCGCTAGGTATAAGTCCCGTCGCAAGATAGTTTACGATATCCACGAACCAAGGTTCGTAGGATACATTTAAGAGCTGTTCGTCGGGAAATGAGTCATTTATCGGCACGGTCACAGTTGGCGAAGAAGTGATGCGTGAAAGATGGTCGGCTACAACGTTTTCACATCCACTCTTGTCTTTGATGACAAGATCAAATTCTTGTAACAATAGGATCCAACGTATTAGCCTGGCCTTCGCATCCTTCTTCGATAAAAGATGTCGTAGGGCGGAGTGATCTGTGTAAACCACAATAGGCGAGCCAATCAAGTAGGGCCTGAATTTCTCTAATGCAAATACAACTGCCAAGAGTTCTTTCTCGGTAGTTGTGTAATTTATTTGTGCATCATTCAAGGTCCTACTTGCATAGTAAATTACATGTGGCATCTTATCAATGTGCTGTCCTAAGACCGCACCAATAGCAAAATCTGATGCATCACACATAAGCTTGAACGGATGGTTCCAATCCGGAGATGATAAAATGGGGGCTGTAGTGAGTGATTATTTAAGCGATTCAAAAGCAGCCTCACAATCCGAATCGAAGTGAAAAGTAGTGTCCTTGGCCAATAGAAGGGTTAAGGGTCTAGCAATTTTGCTAAAGTCCTTAATAAATCTCCTATAAAATCCTGCATGACCAAGGAAGGATCGTATATCTTTGACGCAATTGGGACGAGGGAGGTTTTGAATGACATTTATTTTAGCTCTGTCAACCTCAATGCCTTTATGTGAAATTATATGTCCAAGTACAATACCTTCTTGGACCATAAAATGGCATTTTTCCCAATTCAAAGTCAAGTTCTTATCCTTACAGCGGGTAAGAACAGCGTCAAGATTACGAACGCAGTCCTCAAAGGAGTCCCCAAAAATGGAGAAATCATCCATAAAAATTTCTACAAAATTTTCCACCATATCTGAAAATATCCCCATCATGCACCGCTGAAATGTAGCGGGAGCGTTGCATAACCCAAAGGGCATGCGTCTATAAGCAAAAGTTCCGAAAGGACAAGTAAAAGTGGTTTTATCTTGATCCTTTTCGGCGATGGGGACCTGGTTGTAACCAGAGTATCCGTCCAAGAAACAGTAGTATTCGTGTCCCGCTAATCGTTCTAACATCTGGTCAATGAAAGGTAGAGGGAAGTGATCTTTCCTCGTCGCGGCATTGAGTTTCCTGTAACCGATACATACGCGCCACCCAGTTTGGGTGCGTGTTTGGATTAACTCATTAGCCTCATTAGTGATGACCGTGATGCCAGACTTTTTAGGGACCACATGAATTGGACTTACCAATTGGCTATCAGATATGGGGTAAATTATTCCACTATCAAGGCACTTGACGATTTCTTTCTTTACCGCCTCCTTCATAACGGGATTTAAGCGTCTTTGTGGGTCTCGGGTTGGTTTGGCTTCATCCATCAGATGTATGTAATGTTCAACAATTAAGGGACTAATCCCTTTGATGTCAGCCATTGTCCAACCAAATGCTTCCCGATTCGATCTCAACACTGCCAAAAGTGCATTCTCTTGCTCTACGGCTAGAGAAGCAGATATAATCACTGGCAAAGTCTCATTCTCTCCTAAATATGCATATTTAATATGAGAAGGTAGCGGTTTGAGATCAAGAATTGGCGGAGAGACAATAGAAGGAGGGGTAACGGAATGATATTCGGACTCCTTAAGAGGTTCAAAACTTGCATAAGATATTGACTCGGAAAGTGCTGCTGACTTTTGCAACAAGTCAACGGGTTCAATCTCAAGGTCGGACTCATTGAACATATCCTCACTGTGAAGTGGTGCAAGATCAAACGATGTCTCATTTATGTTGTCGAGAACATCAAAGCAAAGCTCCTCATCCATGCAGCTTTCGGAAGCTATCTCGTGGATGGAACAAACATCCAGCAAATGAGCAGAAGGTTCTGATGGCTGACTTCCTAGCTTGTAAATATTAAGCTCAATTGTCATTTTCCCGAAGGATAAGTTCATAGAACCGTTACGACAATTAATTACAGCGTTAGAAGTTGCTAGGAAGGGTCGACCAAGTATCACCGGGATTTGATTACGTGGGTTTGCCACAGGTTGTGTATCTAAAACAATAAAGTCCACGGGAAATATGAATTCCCCGACTTTAATTAACACATCCTCTAGTTCTCCCCGAGGTTTGGTGATAGATCGGTCTGCCATCTGGAGAGTACAATGGGCGGGTTTTAACTCTCCAATTCCTAACTGCTCGTAAACTGAATAAGGAAGCAAGTTGACGCTAGCGCCTAGATCGAGTAAAGCACGATTAATATTTTTACCCCCAATAGAAATAGAGATTGTAGGACAGCCGGGGTCCTTACGTTTCTTTGGTATTTGTTGGGTAAAAGCTGTGCTAACATTACTCGTCATGAAAACCTTTTTAGGCACTTAAGTTTTTCTCTTCCTAGTGCACAAGTCTTTAAGGATTCTTGCATAAGATGGGACTTTTTGAATAGCATCTAGGAGAGGAATATTCACGCTAACTTGCTTAAACATTTCCAAAATCTTCTCCATTTGCGGGTTAGGTCTGTTGGCCCTTAATCGGTTTGGAAATGGAGCTCGATCAATAAGTTTTGGGTCCAACGTTTATGGAGAAGACTGTGGGGACTTCTCGATCCCAAAATTGGAGTGGGAATCGACTTAGATAGATTTGGCGAAATGGGCGAAGGGTTCAAGCCTTGGGGAAAACGGAGAATAGGCTCGGATGAAGGTGGAAGACTAGATGAATTAGGGGAAGAAGAAGAAGAAGCTGGGGTATCAAATGTGTCACTATCATCAAATTGCTCACCCACTCGGTTGTTCAGCACTCTCCCCGATCTCAACGTAGTAATGGCATTCACATTATGACTTTGTGAATGGCCAGGATTCAGTAGGGGTTGAGATGGGAGTTTCCCTTTCTCTCTCGCACTCATTGCGGCATTTAACTGTGCGATTTGGTTTTCTATTGATTTGATACTCTCACCATGGGAGGAGGAGTTTTTCGTTAGGGTATCAATAGAAGACCTCATCTCAGCCGAAATTTGCATGGATTGTTTCATGAACATATCCAAAGTTTGTGCAAGTGAGTTGTCAGTACCGGCCACTTGTGGTGTAGAAATGTTGGCCGGATTTTGAAAATTCTGTGACTGAAAGGGGGGCTGATTCTGTGGTTGTGGTTGCTGTGGAAGAGGTCTTTGATAATTGCTTTGTTGGTTTTGGTTCCAAGCAAAGTAAGGATGATTCCTCCATCCTTGATTGTACGTGGAAGAATAAGGGTCGTTTCTAGGTCGCTGCTGAAAAGCAGCATTAGCTTGAAACGATGCTTCATAGGACATTCTTCCGTTAAGTGTGAAGGATCTGAACAGCAACCACAGACGGTCTTAGGAAGCGTGACCTGATTTAGGGAGAATGATGAGAACTTGTTTTCAATAGCGTCGAGTTTCTTCTGTATCGCTGCCATTTCGGCCTTTACTGCGATAGAAACATCGAGCTGGTGAATACCTCCCTTAGTTGAACGTGGTCTTACGCTTTCCCACTGCAACGTGTGTTCAGCAAGGTCTTCCAGATATTTCCATGCTTCACCGTCATCTTTAGACATGAAATTGCATTGACACATTGTTTCAAGCATCTGCTTTGTCGCTGGATTAATGCCCTCATATATAATCCGACATAAATCCCATCTTTGTATTCCGTGATGGGGGCATTGGACAAGCAGATCCTTGAAACGTTCAAAGCACTTCCAAAATGGTTCATTAGGAAGCTGGGTGAACTGGTTGATCTCGCTCCTAATATGTGCAGTCTTATGGTTTGGGTAAAACTTCTTAAGAAATGCTATGACAAATTCATCCCAATTAGTGATAGAGTGTGCGGCAGTATTGTAAAGCCATTTTTCTGCCAAGTCGCACAGTGTGAATGGGAGAAGACGTAAGCGCATAGCATCTAAAGTCAATTGTGAAGTACCCATCATTGCGCATACGTTTTCGAATTTGGTGATGAAAACATACGCGTCTTCCGACTCAAGCCCGTGAAATTTGGGCAGCAGGTTGATGTAGTGGGGTTTAATTTCGAAATTATCCCCGTTAGGTGGTGGAAGAGATAGACAAGTAGGAAGGGGACCACGAATAGGATAGCATCTCTCTTGGAGAGAGATGCGCGGTGGATTCTGCTCACCTGCGGGCGGTGGCAGCGTGGTGTTATAATTAGATGGAGTGCCGTCCATCACGGTCGATGTGGTGTGTGGTGGGGGGAAAGAAGATGAAGAAGTACCGACTTCGGCGTCGATAGCAGGAACGCGGACAAGACGGGCACTAGGATCCCGTGTCCAGCCGAGCATGCACTAAGCGGGTTTAGTGCAAGTGGCAGCGTGTGTGTGGTTTAAAAATTGGTTTGTTTTTTGAAAAAATGGGACTCAAGACAAATCACCCTAAGATGCACAAGCAACCCTAAAACTAAGGTCACCTAGGTCCAGTCTCTAGACCGCTCCTAGACTTCCAAAAGACAAGCCGCAGGATAAATCCTCTACCGCCTCCGTACTACCCTTATAGCCAGGTAAGTGCCAGGTAAGTGGGAAGGAACCACATCGTGGGCCTAATTAAAAACCACTAGCCTTTGTCACACTTGCCTAGGCACTACAAAAGTAATGCGGATAAACGATAGATTACCCACGACCTTCCTCTGTCCTTATTGAGCGCGACAGTCCTTAGAGTCTGGTCTAGATATTTTTTAAATTAATGAAGGGTTGATCTATATGCTCGGTTTGTGATTTGTGGGGCTTAGGAAGGGTGATGAAATCCCCACCTAATCTTGATTTGGTCTTTGCCCCTTAAAATCCGTATTAAATATGCAAAACAAAACCAATCACAAAACTTTTGCAAAAAGATTTTTGAGCGGCGCAATTTTGCAAAGAATCCTGCAGAAAATAGATTTTATTGGATTTAAGGAAAGAGAGAAGGAGTTGAGAAAGATACCAGAGAAGATTGATTCCCTAATTCCTCCAAATTGCCGCTATTCCGCCGTAGAAGGGGTGCTTTTGCCGCGGTTCCGCCGCGTGGCAGAAGGAACAGTTGATAAAAAATTTTGTATAGCCTTCTGTGCTCCTTTGGATCTCTAAAAATGTCTCTGTTTCCTGTTCTTCTTAATTCTGTGACTCCAGATCTCCTTGCAAAAATTCACGCACAAATCGTTAAATATGCAATTTGCAGTTTTGTTTTAATAATGATATGGCTCGTCTAAGAATTCAACACAAATAGTACAAATAAAAAATTACGCACGTATCCCCGGCAACGGCGCCATTTGATTGATTCGAAAAAGTGTGTGTTTTTTTTAACCGCAATCAATAACGGTATCGCACGTAGCTAGACCGAGATGAGTACGGGTCGTCCTCTGGGAAACGTGGAACCTTTTACTTTTACTTTAGATGTGTTGAGTAAGAGAGGAGGGATAAAGAATTTTATTGAAAGATTTCTAGATCTACGTTAAACAAGAATGTAAAATATAGATCTAGATTATTTTAAAGATGTAATTAATATAATAAGAGGGCTTGTAGGGCTCGTTAGGATTTAGTAGTTATGAACGATTAATTAAAAGTTACCCTTTTTATCCATTAATAGATTTAGAACTAGAACGACAGTGATGCGTGTAGATTAGGGTTTCTGGAGGGAAAAGGAAACCCACTCTTAACCCTTATCTCGACACGGAACTCCGTTCATATCTAGCCTTTACCAAAACAATCATTAATCTAATCTCTAATCGCGGTCGGAACTAGTAAAGAATTGCTAGCGCGCCCGATTAGGAAGTTAATGATTCTTTTGATAAAGTTCCTAAACTTTATAGGACTTAAAAAGGGTTTAGTTATTTTCATCGTCCATTAGCCTACCCTAATCCTACGAACCCTAACAAGCGGAGAATTACTCGCGCATGTTGGGATAAGAAGATGAAAAGACAAAGAGGGAAAACATAATGTAAAATGCAAAAACAATTAAATAAAATAACTACTTTTATTAATCGACTTGAACAAACTACACTTTAATCTGTAGAAAATGATTACAAACTAGTTGCTTCTCGATCTTTCCTAAGGAGGTAGTTGAACAGTCGATGATCAGCCTGGATGCGTGAGCGTCTGGAGCTTCGTGATCTCTTCGGCTTGATAACTTTTCCAAGAGGCTCTCGGTGCCCTTTTATAGTGCAAAGCCAGAATCTTATTATTGAAAACTTGGTAAAATTCATCATAGATTTATGCCAAAAAATCTTGCCTCCCAATTCCCTAGAAGTGCAGCGGATCCGCGGCAAATGGGGGCTAAGGCCGCGGATCCGCGGCCTGTTAATCTCCACCGTTGATAATTTTTCTGGGGCTGGCTCTATGTGACATTTGGCGATCCTTGGCACCTTTAGAATTTGAAAATCTTTTCTCGGTTGCTTCCAGACTTGGTCTCCAAGTTTTGCTTCTTAATTTGGCAAGTTTTCTTCAACAACTTAATTTGTTTGATAAATTCTGCATAACAACTTGGAAAATTCTGCACAATAATCTCAAATAATATTTAGTAGGCTTATTTCTACTAGGATTTGGTCAATGGATTTATTTGCATACATTTTCCTACCAAAT
This sequence comes from Agapanthus africanus, assembly GCA_030015575.1. NCBI lineage: Eukaryota > Viridiplantae > Streptophyta > Magnoliopsida > Asparagales > Amaryllidaceae > Agapanthus > Agapanthus africanus. The sequence goes on along the minus strand of CM057338.1, from coordinate 828,034,351 downwards.
GATAATTAAAATATATTAACACATGGAAAATAATGTTTTTACACATAAACCCTCATATGTATAATATATTATAATAAAGTCCTTTTTTAATATGAAAATGGTAGGAAAAATGTAATACAAATGTGCAGTTTTATCAACTGAACAGGTCTCTAGTCGTAGGATTATCGAGACAGGGCATCGATACTCCAGAGTAGACTAGTGTATATGCTTCTCATCCCAGCAGGGGAGATGGTCTGTCCCACAGCCATTAGTACGTCGTACTGGAGATATTATGCAGGTGCTCGTTAGGTTACAACTACACTGGACAGGACTCATCGGGAACTATTGGTTGGTATTATACCTTTCATCAAGTAGCAGTTCCTAGGTGACATGAGTACAGCTTTGTCTGTTGACTTGACACTGCTACTTCTCCTCAAGTGTGTTCCCACTGTTCTTTGATTGCTACCCTACCACGGCTCTATTGAGTCGTGCAAATAGGTAGTAGTTGGGTGCAGTCCCGAAACACTTAGAGGTAGTGGCGATTAGATAGGATTCGTCTCTCCCGGTATTTAGGGTTGATATCGCGCTGTGTTTGGAGAGCCATTACACAAACTCCCTGGCCAGAGCAAATGAGATTTACTGGTAGGTGTTCCAGTAGTTTCTCAGGGTGTTCTGGGCTACACTCTGACACGACTTATACCGCTATTAGGGTTCTGACGTTTGCTACCCCCTAGGCCCGATATGCGATACTCTTAGAAGAACGGACCAGACTGTACAGAGATTGTCACAGATAGGCTCAGTAGGAGTTTGGATGATCTTGCTCGTTGACCTTCTTATCAACAGATACCTGGGTAGCCGTTACGCACATCTAATGCCGCTGACGTGCTTATGGTTAAACCCACTGTCGGAGAACTGTCGAGTCTTTAGAGTCCCACACAGAGGGTTTCCCACCTTCGGGCGAAACGAGTAGAGGTCGTATGGTTTTACGACAGGGTTCGATCACATACGTGTACTTGTGTACGTGTGGTGTTCGAGCGGACAATACTAGTGGGCTTTGGTTTAAGCCAGATCCTAGTATTTGATTATTGGATTAGCTTCGTCTCATAGTATTCGTGTTTCTCGGAACACGGATGCGGGTATGTATATACGGATGAGAGGGGGTATAGAAGGAAACATCTCATTAGGGTTTTGACCATTGACTTGGTCAAAACAAATATGAGAAAAAGAAAAGACTTTGTTATTTTTTATAAATGATAATTATTTGGCATGGCTACTTGGGTTGATCTTTTGACTTGACTTGACTTGCTGAACTTAGATATTTTTGTGAGATATTTTTGAGTACTAGATATTTTTGCTAGATATTTTCCATGCCATGCTTGAGGTCATATAAAAGATAGACATTCCCATTTTTATTATCGTTATCACAAATACATTCTCTCTCCTAAAGCTTGCTCTCTTCTTCTTCCTCTCTAAACCCTAGTGTCTCATGTGTTGAGAATCAAGGGCTTAGTGAGACTAAGCTACTCTAAATCATACTCTACTCACTCTAGTCTACTTAGATTAGCAAGCTAAGTATTCTAGTTAGCTCAAGTTGGAGGTTTAACTCAAGGTTGGAGCTCTCGGGTGGATCATCGTTGACACAAGGAGGCCGAAGTTCAAGCACGATCCATACTTCCATCGAGGAGCTTAAGGAGAGGATCAAAGACCCGAAGGACTTGTTTTCTTTAAGTATACTTTCTATCATAGTAGATAGAACCCTAACATGCTAACTAGGTTTATGGTTAAAGATCCAGTTTAGGTTTATTCTAGCGCCAAGTTTCGTATCGTTATAAAAATTTTGTTCCGCGTTTGGCCACGGAAGTTGACCGGGGCGCTAGCGTAACCCTTCATGGTATCAGAGCCAGCCCATAAATCCTAGACTAGCAAGTTTAAACAATGTTAAAACAATGAAACCGAAACGACTCCGTAACATCAAAACATAAACTGCAGTTTCTGTTAAATTTTTAAAGGCTTCAAAAAAAATTTCAAACAAGTGGAGAATGCTCTTTACACTGTGAGATGAACACTGACCAAAAATGACACAATTCCAACACTTTTTGGCCGGCCACATGCCTCAAAAAACCAGCCTGCTCGTTTTTATCATGGTGAAATGCGTCGTGTTTTGGTCTGTGTTCTCATCTAGTGGAGTTTGGGTTTCAGGTGTTGTTTGTTTTTTGCCCAAGTTTGATTCTTTGTTGTTTTCTGTACGGGGCAATTTGGAGTGTTTCGAAATCGTTATATTTGACACTATTTAATAGTTAACGGTACATTCACTTTTATCTGCGACCGTGAATGTCATTTGATCGGTAAATACGTCTATCTGCTATATGTTCTTTTAGACGGGTTTGCGAACGTGACATTCGCGTTGATATTTTGTGCTTGTGCTGTGATTGTGGTTGGATAATCGTGGTGGATAGCATGTGGTGCAATGTTAGTGGTACAGTTTATATTCATTTGTACATTTGTTATTGCGGGGCGAGCGTCCGACATGTGGACTGCCGTCTTTGCCGGGTTGTATATTATTTTGGGGCATGACCGGGTTGAAGTCGATGTCACCATTTGTACATATTATTTGCGTTTTCTGTACTAGGATTACCCCATGGTGGAGTGCACGGATAGCCGGGTTCTAGAAGGCAACAAGCCCGCATCTCATGGCGTTGAGACGGAGGGGGCTTCGTTCTAGAATTAGCGGGCAATTCGCCGCACTCATAGAGGGTATAGTTTGACCCACGGAGGGGCGCCCAAGTTACCGGATTCCGTGAAGTGCTGGGTGGCCCATTCACTTTGTTGAAGGGGGCTGCTTCACTTTTGAGATTGGCGGGTAACTTGTCGCGCTCGTAGGGGTCCAGGTTCTCATTGCACAGGCTATCCACACGACCGGGAACGTCGGGTTTTATTTGCGGCTCAAATGAAACCCGGAACTCCAAGATTATCCACCATTATGTATTGTTGGCTGAGATTCTGTGATGTTGATTATTATCATGCCTGGGAAGAATGTTGTATATACTTATATATATACTGGTAGATGTTGTATATGTTTTGCACCCGCGCTAGTCCAGCCCCCGCTCTGTCGTTAGTTAAGTAACCTAACGGGTGATGACGGGGCCCAGTGGCGAATGCGGATGGAATATACGTACATTGTATTTTCGTTCTTTTCTGGTGTGATAGGTTAACTAATGGGGCCGCATTAATTTTGATTAATGCAAGAAAATAAACCTAAAAGATGTTGTAGGAACAAATTTCGAAAAACTACAGTTATATTCTTTCGCTTTGCATAGTGGTATTCGGTCATGAATATCCAACACCTCATTCTACGAAGCAAGAACCGAGATCCCTTAGCGGGAAGTGACCTCTTGAGCTAAAGTCTATACTGTAGATTACTCGGTTTTTTCAAAAACCAGAAATTTTCAAAAGGCGGAGCTTAAAACCGCTCCTTTTCAAAATTGCTCAGGTTCCTTCAACAATATCAAGTTCATTACGTTAACGGGTTTTTCGCCAAAAACCCAGCCGTAGCCCTCCGTCATTTCGGATTGGTATTGCTTAGTATTCGTGCTACGTATTTTGTGCTCAGCCGAGGCATAGTGTTCGGTAGCTATGCTGTTAGTGTATATGCCCTAGAGGCCATTACTGTATCATACTAGTTTGTATATTACTTGATGGAAGCTTGGGATATTCACCTTGTATAAACAATCTTGCTCAATATAGTAGTATGCTACTTGGTTTGTTTCTACTTCAATGTGTACTTGTGTTTATTTCAGTATATCACTTATACGCATTAGTGGAGCCCTTAGGATCTTTGCTTGATTACCAGCGTTGTGATGGCAGTCACACTAGTGGGGGCTGGGTAATCTATAAGCACATCCTTATACAGGTCCCTAGTCGCAGGACTATCGAGACAGGGCATCGATACTCCGGAATAGACTAGCGTATGCGCTTCTCATCCCAGTGTGGGAGATGGTCTGTCCCACAGCCATCAGTACGTCGTACTGGAGATAGTATACGGGTGCTCGTTGGGTTACGAGTACACTGGACAGGACTTGTCGGGAACTGACAGGTTGGTATTATACCTATCGTCAGTTATCAGTTCCCAGGTGACATGAGTACAGCTTAGTCCGCTGACTTGACACTGGCACTTCGCCTCGAGTGTGTTCCCACTGCACTTTGATCACTACCCTACCACGGCTCAAAGGAGTCGTGCAAACAGGTGGTGGTTGGGTGCAGTCCCGAAGCACTTGGAGGCAGCGACAGTTAGATAGGATTCGTCTCTCCCGGTATTGGGGGTTGACATCGCGCTGTGTCTAGGAGAGCCATTACACGAGTAGTCCCTGGCCAGGGCAAGCGAGATATACTGGTAGGTTCCAGTGTTATCTCAGGGTGTTTTGGGCTTCACTCCGACACGACTTGTACCGCTATTGGGGGACTGACGTTTTACCGCCCCCTAGGCCCGACATGCGATGTATCAGACGAACAGACCGGACTGTACGGAGACTGTCACATTCAGACTCAGTAGGAGTTCAGATGGGGTTTCACCTCGTCAGCCTTCTTGTCGGCATCTACCTGGGGACCGTTACGCACAGCTAGTGCCGCTTGCGGTCTGTGGTTAAACCCACTGCCAGCGTAGTGTCGAGTCTTTAGAGTCCCACACAAAGGGTATTCGCCTCTGGGCAAAACAGAGTAGAGGTCGCATGGTTTTGCGACAGGGTTCGTTCTCATCCGCGCACTTGTGCACGTTTGGAGTCCGGACGGATTATACTGGCAGGCTCTGGTTTGAGCCAGATACTGGTATATGTTTTAGGGTTGCTTTTATATCTCGGTATTCTTGTTCCTCGGAACGAGAATGCAGGTGTGTATGCACAGTTGCTTGAGGTGGAGGATGAGATTTTTCATTAGGGTTTCGGAACGGGTGCGTATGCACAGTTGAAAGTTATCATTTTCCAAACCCTAATGGATTTATAGATTATCTATTTATAATAGTAATTAAATGAGAATTTTGTTATGGTTGATTTTGTTGACTTGTTGACCATGGTTGACTTGTTGACCATGGTTGACTTGTTGACCATGGTTGAATGTTGACCACCATCATGCTTTAAAAAGTCCTCCTTGATTTATGCTTACATTTCATTAAATGAAGCATGGTAGTGGTCATTCCAAATTACCATCAACTATTCTCATTTTCAATTATTATTATTAGATAATTCTTTTCTTTTGGCATTATGGTTGCAAGAAAGAAAAGATTGCTCATTATCTCATTTAGCTTCTCTCTCCTCTCTTCATCTTCTTCTTCCTCTAGCAAAAGAGAAACCTTCTCATGTGTTGAGAATCCTTCTCTTTAAAAAGAAAAGCAAACCCTAGTTACTCTCTACTCATTCTAGGTTCAAGGTTTGGCAAGCCGGAAACCCTAGTTCACTCAAAGACCGAGGAAGAGCCCAAAGGTCGAACCTTCGAGGTGGATCCATCTTCGACGGAAGAAGGCGACGAAAAGAGAACCATCAACCTCTACAAGGTTTAAAGAAGAAGGAGTTCAAGTTTAGGTATAAACATCTTCCATAGTAGCTAACTCCTTTTAGTGTATTTGCTAGTTTAGTTTAGACACGATCCCGACCTTGTTTAGTCCATGTTGCCTCTTGCGATAAAAATTTGTTTTTTTATACCGTTTCCGCCTCCCCGTAAGAACCGGGGGTCGCAATATGGACTTACATATGCAATATTTTTCTGTAGCAAATAATGCGATTGATTAGGAAAGTCGTGCGGTCATTTTGGCTCAGTCAAGGACTCGTATGGGTGGGTCTAATACAATCAAGATAATGACGGGTTGAACTTGACTAGGATCTTTTGATATGTTAGCTCAGTCAAGGTCACTTGGGTCCTAGGGGCAAAAACCACATCGGGAGTTTCAAATATACAGGAAACTTGCAGTTTTAGCATACCTTCTGGAGTGTAGTGACTAGAGTGGATTCCATCTAGGTCATCACACAATGATAGTTGGATCCCGATCCACTGATGAGTTGGATTACTCTCGAGAGATTATTTCACTTAACAATCAATGCTATAAACCAATTAGGTGTCTAGAACAATGTTAGCAGGGCTACGCCTCCAGGGAAAAGAGGTTATATAATTAAGGAACTTCGCGAAAGCGTTGGAAAACCTCCCTCGAAATACCAACACTAGCCTGGCTGAAAGGTTAAGCATGTATTGTGACGTGCGATTAAATCCTGACTAGTTCTACTTTTAGGGTTTGAAGAAGAATTTGAGGAAACGGTGGGAGCCATCCTGGTTAGATAAATTAAAAACCAATCTAATCTTGTAAGAGCGCACGCTGAGTGTTTCTTTTCTCTCTCTCCAGGTAGCAACCATTTCACGCCCTAATCAAGATAATAAAATGCATCGCTTGACCGATCCGAATTCTTATTTGAGGCTGGGGAACGTCGGTTCGGCTCTAAACTGTGACAGCAGTCATAAGTGTGAGCAAGGGAAAGAGGATTGTATGGATTCCAAGGAGACCCAAATGAAGAAGAAGCATACTATTGCATCTACTTCAGGTGTTCTTGTAATTGAGAACTGCTTTTCGGTCAGTCCTACCTCCTGGGTACTAGATACCGGATCAGGATCTCATATCTTTAATTTATTGCAGGGACTGAGAAAAAGTAGGATAGTTGGACCTGGTGATATGTCCCTCAGGGTAAGGAACGGAGCACAAGTTAATGCTGCAGCCGTCAGTGAATTTCATCTAGTGTTGCCAAATGGTAATACTATGATTTTGAACAATTGCTACTATGTACCTTCCATGGTTTGCAACATCATATCAGTTTCTTTACTTGATAAAGATGGATATAACTTTGTTCTTGATAGAAATATCATGAACATTTACCTTGATAAAGTACTGGTTGCAGACGGTACACTGTGTAATGGTATCTATGTTCTAAATCAGAATACAGTTCTCAATGTACAAAACACGCGCAAGAGGAAGAGTTCAGATACGAACGAATCATACTTGTGGCATTGTAGACTTGGTCATATCAGAGAGAAAAGACTAAGTAAGTTGCATAAAGATAGACTTTTGAATACGTTCAAATTTTCATCTTATGAAACTTGTCAGTCTTGTCTCAAGGGAAAGATGACCAAATCTCCGTTCACCGGACACGGAGAATGAGCAGCAGAGCTCTTGGGACTCATACACAGTGATGTGTGTGGTCCGATGTCTATACATGTAAGGGGTGGGTTCTTGTATTTCATCGCATTCACTGACGATCTCTCTAGATTCGAATATGTGTATCATATGAAACACAAATCTGAAGCTTTTGAGAAATTCAAAGAATTTAGAAACGAAGTAGAGAACCAGGTTGGCAAAAGTATCAAGATCCTCCGGTCTGATAGGGGAGGGGAGTACTTAAGCACGGAATTCCTAGATTACTTAAAAGTGTTGGGATTCCTTAGCACCCTACTCGGTTTTCACAGCAACTACCATGCCAAAATTAAAAATTCTAAGGTGCTAATCAATCCTAAGCTTGGATCAAGCTAGAGTAAATAAACAATATGAACATGTAATCAACCATTACAAGTAGTGAACAAGGAATACAACATTTGTAGACCGGTCCTTCACTTCTAAAGCTCCATGTAGTAGTCCCTTCGCTGGGAGTATCGATCTCCCGAACTCAAGTATGGGTTCCCTTGAAGAAATGAACAAGCTTGCTCGAAGTATTCAAAGCCGAAAATGATCTACGTCAAGAAGACTCAAAACCCAAGCTATCTCTTCACTAGGTCAAGAACTTTGTGAAGAGAACACCCTATACTACCCAAGCAAGTGTTTAGGATGATGAAGTAGGAAGTGGGCTCACTTTAGATTTTATTTTCTCACTCATTTTCACCATTTATCAAAAACCTAGAAAGCTTTTGAGTTGAGATGAAGAAGAAGAATGAACTCAAGAAAAATAAATCAAGTGGTAAATTGCAACCATGGGTGAGAGTATCATATACTAACCTTTGTAGAGACATAACCATGGTTTAAGATAATGGTTTGGTTAATAAATATCTTGAATAATACAAAGTTAGTGGACTAAGTCAAATGATCTACAAGTTTCCACAAGCTTACAAGCCATGACAAAATACCATTAATTTTGAATTACTAAAACAAATAAAATCTTTCCATTTTCTTAATCATGGTGTAAGTCACACACACACCCATGTTTGCATGTATCATCAAGCATGATACAAGTGAGAAAAGCAAACTTAAGTGAGCCAATACTAGTCAATATAAATTAATATATCAAATATATAATTATATATTAGATTATTAAATCAACGCTTGATTTAATAATCCGACTATATCACATATAACCGACTAACATCATGTGTATCAATTTATCGAATCAACACTTGATTCGATAACCCGGCTGTATCACATATAACCGACCGATGATCCAAATCGCGAGAATAGAATATGGTATCACATACGCGTATTAATCTCGGTCCCACGCGTATCTCATATGTGCTCCTACTCTGTTTCGCCTGAGCCAGGAAACCTCTGTGTAGGACTCTAAAGACTCGTCAATACGCCGGCGGTAGTTGATGATCATATCAAACTTCCACAAGCCACAAGAGGCGTTCTAAACGTAACGACCACCCGGGTATTGAGCGATCAGAAGATCAACAATCAAGCCTGCTCATACTCCTGTGAGTCCAGTCAGTAACACTTACCGTACAGTCCGGTCTCTTCGTCTGATATGTCGTATATCTTGTCTAGGGGTGGTAAACGTCAGACCCCAGTAACTCGATAAGTCATGCCGATGTGAGGCTCATAACAGGTCGAGAAACTACCGATAACACTTACCAGTAAATCTCAGAATCAGCCATGGCCAGGGACTTCATGTTATAGCCAATCGAGCACAGCGCAACATTAACTCCCTATACCGAGAGAGACGAATCCCCTCCTATCGCTCATTGCCTCCATGTGACTCGGGACTGTACCCAAAAACCATCGTTTTGCACGTTCTCTTGAACGTGGTAAGGTGGAAATCAAAGCACAGTGGGAATCACACAAGACTCTATGACGATCTCGGGTCGACAGACTAACCTGTACCAGTGTCACCAGAGAACTGCCATCTAACGTGAGGTATAATACCATCTGGGAGTTCTCGACGAGTCCGTCCAGTGTACCCAGTCTCTACTGAGCACCTGTATATCATCTCTGATGTCATACACCAATGGATATGGGATCATCCATCGCCCATCTACATGGGTCGAGAAGCTATACGCTAGTTGATTGGTCGATTCCGTGTCGTGTTTTGAAAAGTGTAAAGATCACAACCAAAGAAATTTGTAAACCGCAATCAATTAACGGTGTCTTTTGTAGATTCGTTTAACGAGTGCGGATCGTCCATAGAGAAAGTGTGAATTTGTTTGAAATCATTTTAGTTGAGTTGAAAATAAAAGATAAAAGAAAATGATTCAATTTTTGTGAGATTTTAGTTTCAAGAACATAAAGAAATAGATCTAAAATCAAGAAATAAAGATCAAGAAAATGTCCAAATCGATTGAATTAACAAGATTTGTAAAGTAGCTTGTAGGAATCGATGAAATTGATAGTGATGATGAATACTAATGATTACGAATTCTTATCTATTGAGGATTTGTTGCTAGATCGATGACGATCAACGAGGTTTAGGGATCTATTGAAGAAACCAGGGTTTCACCTTCACCATCCCTTGTCCTTTCATTGATTATCATTCAAATTCTAGCCTCTAGCAAATTAAATCACCGATCGTTGATCTCTAATTTGGAGCGAAAACATTCAAGAAAGCGATCTCGCTCAAATTAGGTCTTCGATGATTCAATTTCCTAAAGTTTACAAAACTCATAAGACTTAGGACTTGTTCAAGAATTTCATCATCATCATCTATCTATTCTCTCGATTCCCCTACAAGCGGAGATTTCACTCACACATCATGAAAAAGGAAAGAATCAAGAATCGATAACCTTTCATAATGCAAGAATGTAAAGAAAAGCAAGATTTTATAATTTTCACCTTTATTAATCGATGATCAGGTACAATTCACTCAAGTTGATATTATAAGATTTGAGGAGGTAACTAAATCATCGAAATTAGTTTCGCATAGATCTTCTTGAGTCGTGGATCGTCGTGGATCTCTTGCTCGGATGATGATCGGCGTTGCGAAAAAGGCTAGTTGAAGGCTTGCTTGATTTGCTTCTCAAAATGATCTTGATTTAGCTTTGGAAATGGATTTGGGCTAGAGTTTTGGTATCAAGTTGTGTCACTCAACTTGAATTTGAATTTTTGGCTCCAAATGTGTAACTAATTCACCACTAATTAACAAACTATTCAACAGCCCCAAATTATAGATCTAGATCCCCTTTTATAGCCACTCATTTAATCTTCTCTCATAAGCTTGGTTGTTATGCAGAACCTTCCAGAAGATGCCATGTGGAATTGGAGCTTCTTGAGGAAGCTAAGCCGTTACAACGATGATTCTGGAGAAGTCTCGAGCGCCAACGAGTCAACTCGGCCGCGGAACCACGGCGACTCGGCCTGGATCGGCCGTGGATCCGCGGCCATATAGGGAGATCTCTGCATAAGTTTTCTGCATATGTTTGGTGTTGTCTTTTGAGTGTTCTTTTGATGTCTGGAATCTTATAATTCTTTCTTGGTTGCTGCCAGATTTCAAGTCTTTGTCTTGGTGTGATTTATCGGCACTTTTGCGATTCCGGTTCTTTTACCTGAAGAATTTTCTGCACACAATCTCGATAAAATATGTTGAGATATACAAAATCATGCATGTATTAATAAACACACAATTTCCCTCATAATGCTGGTTATAATGTATAACACATGTTATTTGATATTTTGCAGACAAATTGCTAATATGTGCTATATTTATACCAAACACCTTTAGATGATTAGAAAGAGTAGGAAAATTGATGTGTTAAGAATGCAATATTTTCGACTGAGTTAGGTTATGAATGACATCTATTTTAGCTCTGTCAACCTCAATACCTTTTCGTGAAATAACATGTCCAAGCACAATTCCCTCTTGGACCATGAAATAGCATTTTTCCCAATTCAAGGTTAAGTTCTTCTCTTTACAACGAGTAAGAACCGCGTCAAGATGTGATGAGCAGTCAGTAAAAGAATCTCCGAATATCGAGAAATCGTCCATGAAAATCTCCAGAAAATTCTCGACCATGTCCGAGAATATCCCCATCATACACCGCTGAAATGTAGCGGGAGCATTGCATAACCCAAAGGGCATGCGTCTATAAGCAAAAGTACCAAAATGACAAGTAAATGTGGTTTTGTCTTGATCCTTTTTCGCAATAGGGACCTGGTTATAGCCAGAGTATCCGTCCATGAAGCAGTAATATTCACGTCCAGCTAAACGTTCTAGCATCTGGTCAATAAAAGGTAGAGGAAAGTGGTCTTTCCTCGTTGCGGCATTGAGTTTTCTATAATCAATACATACACGCCATCCAGTTTGAGCACGTGTCTAGATTAACTCATTTGCCTCATTTGTTATGACCATGATGCCAAATTTCTTAGGGACTACATGAATTGGACTTACCCATTGGCTATCGGAGATTGGGTAAATGATACCACTGTCAAGGCATCGGCCTCCTTCATGATGGGGTTCAACCGTCTCTGTGGTTCTCGGGTTGGCTTGGCTTCATCCATCAGATGAATATGATGTTCAACTATTAAGGGACTAATCCACTTGATGTCAGCCATAGTCCAACCAAACGCCTGCCTATTAGATCTCAATACCGTCAAAAGCGCATTCTCTTGCTCTGAGGCTAGAGAAGCGGATATGATAACAGGTAAAGACTCATTCTCACCTAAATATGCATATTTAAGATGAGAAGGTAAAAGTTTGAGATCTAATGTCGGCGGAGAAACTATAGAAGGTGGGGTAAAAGAATGATATTCAGATTCATGAAGAAGCTCGTAGCCTGCAAAGGATACAGACTCGGATGGTGATGAGTCAAGAGTGTCAGACTCAGGAGTGGGAAGAGTGTCCTCACTAAGATGTGCAAGATCAAACATTGATGTGCTAGTGTCGTCGAGATCACCAAAGCAAAGTTCATCAACCTCGCAGCTTTCGGTAGCAATCTCGTGGACAGAACAGATATCATGTATGTGAGCAGAGGGTTCAGACGACTGACTTCCAATTTTATAGATGTTCAGTTCAATTGTCATTTTTCCAAAAGATAGGTTCATTGAACCGTTTTGACAATTAATGACAGTATTGGAAGTGGCAAGGAATGGTCGACCCAAAATCACCGGAATTTGGTTCTGTGGGTTTGCTACAGGTTGTGTATCGAGAACAATAAAGTCCACAGGGAATATGAATTCCCCGACTTTTATCAACACATCCTCCAGTTCACCCCTAGATTTGGTGATTGATCGGTCTGCCATTTGGAGAGTGCAATGAGCTGGTTTCAACTCTCCAATCCCTAACTGCTCGTAAACAGAATATGGAAGCAGGTTAGCACTTGCGCCAAGGTCAAGTAAAGCACGGTTAATGTTTTTACCCCCAATAGAAATCGATATCATAAGACATCCAGGGTCCTTACGTTTCTTTGGTAACTGTGGGGTAAAAGCAGTGCTAACATTATTAGTCATGAACCTAGTGCACAAGTCTTTAAGAATTTTCGCATAAACGGGGACTTGTTGGATAGCATCTAAGAAAGAAATATTGATGTTAACATGTTTAAACATTTCCATAATCTTCTCCATATGTGGACTCGATTTCCCCTTAACCGATTCGAATAAGGAACTTTAGCAATCATAGCTGGGTCCAACATTGGAGAAGGAGGTGTGTGTGGAAGTGATCCCAGAAGAGGAGCGGGGATCGTCTTTGGTGGACTAGAAGTAATATGCTGAGGGTTCGAGCCTTGAGGAAAACGAAGAATAGGCTCGCTAGAAAATGGTGGGGTAGATAAAGTAGGATCAGAAGTAGAAGTGGGTGTGGAAGTTGAAGGAAAAGTGGAAATGGAAGCCGGGGTGTTATTGATTAATTCTTCATGATTATCAATCTCTTCCCCGACTTGATTATTCAGCACTCTTCCAGATATCAACGTTGTAATTGCATTCACATTGTAATGTTGTGAATGTCCAGGATTCGGTAGGAGTTGAGACAGAAATTTCCCTTTCTCTTTAGCACTCATTTCGGCATTTAATCGAGCAATTTGTGCTTCCATCGATTTGATACTCTCACTTTGGGAGTCAGAGTTTTTCTAGATCTTATCGAGGGAAGACTTAAATTCAACCGACATTTGAATGGACTGTTTCATAAACATTGCAAAAGTCTGTTCAAGTGAAGAGGAATTATCAGTACCGGTCAACTGCAAAGGATTATACGGTGCAGTTATGTTGACAGGATTTTGAAAGTTTTGTGATTGGTAGGGGTGCTGACTTATTGGAAGTGGTTACTGTAAGTCTACGGTAGCGCCCCGGACGTCTGTCCGAGGCCAAAATACGGAAACGAAAACTTTTTCAAGCTAGAAAACCAGCACTATCGTATACTTTAAATCCGGATCGAACCATTATCCTACAACTAGCAACTAGAGAAAGGGTTGGAAAGCTATACCGATCGATCCGTGTCCTTCGGTCTTTGGCCACCATCCCAAGCTCCTCGCGGCATCTCCGGTCTCGATCTCCTCGTCGGAAAGGGCACCACTCATCGATTCTTTTTACGGGCTCCCGCTTCATCCGAAGCAACTCGGGCACGAAGTGTGCTAGCCGACGTGTCCAAGATGTTGTAGAGAATGTTTGTGATCACTTTGTCTCTTGCATTCATGAGATGGATGGAGGTTGAAGGTGTTGCCATTGATGGAAGTTATGAGCTCAAGAGAAGAAAAGAGAGGAAGAAGAAGAAGAGCTCTCTTTTTTTTCTTATGTGTTTCTTATGATAAAAAGAGAGAGTATGAGATATGAAACAATACAAGACCAACCTTACCTCATGGCAGCCCCCCCCCCCTCTCTCTTGTTATCATATTAACACAAATCAATCACAATATGTGACATTTGCACAAGAATGATACCATGAGTCACCCATGAAGAACATGTATCATTTAATGCACAAAATGATGGCTTAAGCTCACAATTTCCATTAACAAACATTAATCCAAATGTCTGCAACAATAAAAAGATACGGCAACATCTAAAATAAACTCGTGACGGATCACAAGGATACCCCTCACCTGTATATACATACCTGCATCCGCATTCCGACCGAATGCGAATGCGATGAGACTAAAGTAATCCAACAAATCTAATACTAGGATCCGGCTTAAACCAAAGCCCACTAGTATGATCCGTGCAATCATGATCCGTGCAATACCGCACGTATATGATCGAACCTTGCCATATATCATACGGCCTCTACAATGTTTCGCCCGAAACTTGAGAAACGGTCTGTGGGGGACTCTAAAGACTCGTCAATACATTAGCTGTGGATTTAACCACTAGCACGCCATAGGTACTAGCCATACGTAACGGGCTACCAGGTATTGACCAAAAGGAAGGTCGATGAGCGAACTCATCCTGACACCCTACTGAGCCTGTCAGTGACAATATCCATACAGTCCGGTCCGTTCGTCTATGAGCATCGCATGGCGGGCCTAGGGGGTTGGTAAAAGTCAGACCCCCAAAAGCGGTACAAGTCATGTCGGAGTGTAGCCCAGAACACCCTGAGATACTACTGGAATACCTACCAGTAAATCTCCTGCCTTGGCCAAGAACTTCGTGTAATGGCTCTCCTAGACACAGCGCGATCTCACCCCCAATACCGGGAGAGACGAAACCCCTGCCGATCCGCTCACTGCCTCCATGTGGCTCGGGACTGTACCCAACTAAAACCTGTTTGCACGACTCCTTTGAGTCGTGGTAGGGTAGTAATCAAAGTACAGTGGGAACTCACAGGAGACAAATGACGATCTCAGGTCGATGAACTAACCTGTATACATGTCACCAGGGAACTGCTATCTGACGTCAAGTATAATACCAACTAGCATGTTCCCAGCGAGTCCTGTCCGGTGTACTCATAACCCAATAAGCACCTGTATACATCTTAGGTGAACCAACTGACACCAATGGCTTGTGAGACCGGTCACCGCCCCTCGTCGGGGTCTCGACTGTATACACTAGTCTACTAATGGAGCATCGATGCCCAGTCTCGAAACTCCCACGACTAGGGACCTTTTAAGGATGTGCTTATAGACCCCAGCTCCCACATATATGATCGCCATCACACTGCTGGCAGTCAAGCAAGAATCCTAAGGGCTCTATCAACATGTAATAGCGACCTGTAAGGTCACCTAAAACAGTACACGATGATAAAGATAAACCATGGTAGCATACTATTCTCTATCAACGTGCAATAGTGAACTACAATGTCACCTAAAGCATGTACACGATGATAAAGACAAACCAGATGTTGGGGTAAAAATTTACACCCCGGTTGACCGAGTCAAAGTCAAGGTCAACTCCTAAGCTAGGTGGGCCCAAGCCCAGGACAAGCGGGCCCATGCCCAAGTCGAGCCCGCGGCCAGCCTTCCCATGCCAACAACAAAATCATGTAATAAATAATTTTTTATGTAATTGTTTATGCATGAATATAAACAAAATGGGCATAAATCCAATATTTTGTAAGCCCATGGCTTATGTGCAAAAATGAAATGGCACATGAGCCATAGGATGGCTAAAATGCCATTTTTATAAAGCCCAAGGGGCTATATGTAAATATGTAAGCCTATAAACGGCAACATGATGAATAAAAAAATAGAATACTTTTCATTTTCTCAAAAAAAAACCTAGGGTTTGTATTTCTTTCCCTTTTCTGAAGGTCTCAAACCTTCTTCTTTCTTTTGAATTAAATCAAGAGTTTTACTCTTCCTTTTCAAAAACAAGATAGTTTTTTTCACCACCAAACCCCCAAAGAGGAACTTGGATCTGTCTTTAGATCCCAAAAAGGAGAGATTTTAAGATCTCACATCTCTTGATCTTCAAGATCCAGCTAACAGAGGAGGAAGAAGAAGAACCCCTTCCATTAACCCCAAAAACACACTCAGGAGTCCAACTCCTCTCTAATTTCTCTTCCGAGAAATTTTTTTAGGCTAAAAGCCTCTTTTTCTCGCCGGCGCTCAAGCACAGAGCGTCCGCGTGCCGACACGTGGCGCGTTTGCGCTCAAGCGCAAAGCGACCCTGTGTCGACACGTGGTGGACTTGCGCTCAAGCGCAAGTCGCCCCCGTGCCGACACGTGGCGCACTTGCGCTCGAGCGTCAAGCGCAGAAGCGCAAAGCGCCCACATGCCGACACGTGGCGCGCTTGCGCTCAAGCGCACAGCGCTCAAGCGCAGAGCGCCCACGTGCCTACATGTGGCACTCTAGCACCTGAACACACAGCATCTAGGCGCACAGCGCCCAAGGTGCTCCCCCCACGCATCCTTTGGATGCCTTTTCCCCACTTTTTTTTCTTATGTATATACATACATATATATATATATATGTATACATATGTGCATACACACATACTCCACGACACTGTCCCTGTCAGAAAAAATTTCTAACGGGGCGCTGCCCCGCACCCCGTAAGGGGGCTGCTAGCCCCCTTGACCCCCAGCCCGCTATCCAGGTAGCGGGACCCCCGTAAAAACTCTGCGTGGCTCCCGATATATTTAAACCCCCCTCCAAAATAGAACACACGTACACTGCACATTGAGTTCACATGACCAGTTTAACCCGTTAATCGGAGGTTCCCTCGCCCCAAAGGCGAGTGGTAATTAACGGCAGCTTAGTCCGCGGCTGCCGGAGATTCGAATCCCCACAATCAATAAACCCCGACCTGCCCTAGGCAGGGGGAATCTGTAGTATACGCCTGACAAGCGCGCGTATTCCCATCTCAATGGGGTGACGAAAAACACCCTATAGATTCTAGCACGCCCGGTGGGACCAATCTCTCCTCCCATATTTCGGGTTAAGCATTCATATGAACTCAATCATTATACATACCTGTATTTATACTAAAATAATGCTCTTTCATGCAGATTTTCAAGCAATCACCTTCCGACGATGTCTTCGATGATGAACTCAGCTCCCGTCTCCTACACGATGAAGATAGACTCCAGGACGGTCCTTCTGGCCAGTCTCGGGCGACAATGGGAGGAGCCGCTACTACCATTCGGCTCTATTATGTTCATACCTATTGGCGCCATCCCGGCTCCTCAAGCCCCGGTAGCAGACAAACCGGTCTCGAAAGGCAGGAGACCAAATGTGGTGGTCGCGAGGGCACCTCAGCCCAAGCGCAAGTCCATTTCCGAACGACTCTCCATGGCCCCAGCTGGGGGCAAGTCCATCAACACCAACAAAGCTACAACACGTCCCGAGCAAGCTCCAACGGTGCCCTTGACCACTGCTTGCTCGGGTGTCTTCTCTAAGCTTCCCTCTGATCAACTCACAATGGCTTCCCGGATAGTGGATGCCCGCCAAGCCTTCAAAATCGAGAAGCTGAGGGCGAAAAGGCTCAGATATAGAGCCAACAAAAGGGTTAGGGCTCCTGCCAGGCTAAACCTCATGAGGTTCGAAGAACAGGGTTACCCCGTCGAAGATGAGGAAATGGCTGGGTATGTGGTCCACACTGTCTACATGGTGGGCACGCACAGCAAGAGAAAGGACGGGGCCACCACATCTCAAATCCAATCTGGCTTGAATGTGGTTGCCGCTTCCCAAGAACAGCCGCCTCCGCTAGATGATGAAAACCCTCTAGATGAAGATGATAGGCAGAAAGACCCTTCGATCCATGAGGAGTCAGGCTCGGAAAGTGAAGAGGAGCCAATCTTCCGTCCCAAGAATGCATAGCAGCAACTTCTCCAAGAGCTCCGAAAACAGCTCAGAAGCAAAGACAAGGAGATGGCCAAACTTTACTCCAAAATTGACGACTTGACGAACGTTGTCTTGCAGCTCACGGCCCGACTTGCCTCTCAGCCGCCCAATCAAGCGCAGGGCTCTACTCGTGAACCGGGAAACGGTGTCCCAACGCAGCCGACGCCAATTCCCTCAAATCCAAAGGTGGGCAGACCGCATGAAAGTTAATCGCATCCTATCTCAGGAAATGTCTTGGCTACTGATGACAGTAGCCCGCTCACTCAAGATCAAATCATGGATTTGGTTGCCAACAAAGTCAAATCATTGGTAGCTGAAGCCGAAGCGCAAAAAGATATCAGCAGTAGTGGGAGACCATATCCTGCTCAGTATGATCTGGTAGAATTTCCTAGTGGCTATGTCATCCCCAAATTCGGAAGATTCGATGGGACGGGAAATGCGAATCAGCACATCGCCCACTTTAAAGCCTCATGCGGGAATACTGGGGGCAATGACGCGCTTCTCCTCCGCCAGTACGTTAATAGCTTGGCCGATGTTGCTTTCGACTGGTACGCGAGCATACCGGATGGCTCCATTACAACATTCGTCCAAATGGAGTCTCTGTTTCAGCAGAGGTTCATGAGCGTTAGCGATAAGATCACCATCGCCGACCTCATAAGGACCAAGCCAAAGAACAACGAAAGCAGCACAGATTTTATAACCCGATGGCGCAATCTCTCCGTCAAATGTGAACCGCCGATAGAGCAGGACCAATCTGTCAGTCTCCTCGTCGGAAATCTCAACAATTGGATGGCCCCGTTTCTATGCACCGCAGGTCTCAAAACATTCCAAGAGCTGACCAGGAAAGTTCAGATGCTTGAGCGCTCAAACCAGGAGTCCTCCTCGGATTCCTAAAATAACAATAGGTCCTGGAGAAATCGAAAGGACGATAATCGCAAAGGCGGAAACTCCGATGATTCTGAATCTTTCAACACTTCGGCTAACCGAAATAAGCAAGGGATGAGCGGGCCTAGCGCCAACCAGCCTCGGAAGCCAGTGTTCGGAGAGGGAGGAGAATCTCCACTCAAAGAGAAGCTAGATAAGGTCTATTCCTTCAGAAGGGACAAAATCCGTAAAATATTCAAAAACGCCCTGAAGAACGGTCTACAACTGCCAGAGTCAAAAAGACCGCAGGAAGCGAATATGACCGACGACCCCAAATACTGCCCCTATCACAGAGTGATAGGTCATGCCATTGAGGACTGCTTCGTCTTCAAAGATTGGGTCGAAAATCAATACAAGGCAGGAGAGATAGAACTATCCAAAGGCGTGTTAACAAACAGTCCAGCTGCGACCACCAATTTCATACAGACGGAGACCGAAGTCCTTCAGGGACCTGATTCTCTCAGACGTCTGCCTTTCTCTGAAAACAATCGACCACCACGTCATTAAACTGGGAACAGTCGACCACCACGTCATTAAACTGGGAACAATCGACCTCTAAGTCGTTAAACTGGGAATGTAAAAAAATTTGTAAATAAAAAAAATGTGTGTAAATAAAAAGAAAAAAAAAAAGAAAAGCCGAAATGATGGGGCAACTCGCAATAAAAATCAGCGAGTAAAATAAAGATGAAAAATAAAGCCGAAATGATAGGGCAACCGCGAATAAAAGCCGAAATGATGGGGCAATCACGATCTTCGCGATAAGAAAAGCTGAAATGATAGAGCAATCGCGGTAAAACAAAAACGAAAACAAAAACAAAAACAAAAACAAACAAACAAACAAACAAAACAAAGGCGAATGATGAGTCGCTCCTGGTACCATATTCCAGTGCAGCGATGCAGACGCCAACAAAAATTCAAATTTCCAAAATTCTCCCAGCCTTACGGTTGGTCCCCATGCCGACCACCGTATACAATCCACGGGCTCAAATAATTCTCGTCATATCCATGTCCCACCACAATCACCAGTTACGCGGAAGGTCTCCGCCTTTGGAATTATGCTCCATTGAGAAGACCCGCTCATGTGTCCTCACGATACATGAGGAGAACAAACCTTTGTGGGATCCTTACGACTCATAAAGGAAAAACACACTTAGGAGTCCTCACGACTCTTAAGGAGAAAATACACCTGCGGGATCCTTACGACTGGCAGGGAGAAAATGCTTTTATGGGACCCTCACGGCCCATAAAATTGAGAAGTCTTAGGTGATGGGGATCTAAACCTGTCTCTTAAGCCATCGCTCCCCAATCCCCAAGTGGCGAATGATGAGTCGCTCCTGGTACCATATTCCAGTGAAGCGATGCAGACGCCAACCAAAACTCAAATCCCCAAGTGGCGAATGATGAGTCGCTCCTGGTACCATATTCCAGTGCAGCGATGCAGACGCCAACCAAATTCCAAATCCCATACCCCAATGGCGAATGATGAGTCGCTCCTGGTACCATATTCCAGTGCAGCGATGCAGACGCCAACCAAATTCCAAACTCAAATCCCAAACGGCGAATGATGAGTTGCTCCTGGTACCATATTCCAGTGCAACGATGCAGACGCCAACAAAGTCCCGAAATGTTTCTGGCCCTACGGTCTGGATCATACATCTTGCAAAACCGTATACAATCCACGGGCATAAAACGATCCCAGTCTCTCCCAAGTCCTACCGGTGAGACCACATTCAAAGTCCCACCAAAAATAAAAAATAATAATAATAAAAAAATGGTATGTCCACAAGCAAAATGGGCACGGATGAAAACCCGAAAGGGCGCCGTGAGTAAAAACAGCAGGACTGCCGGCGAGTTTGTGAAAACCCGAAAGGGCGCAAACTCGTAAAAAAAAGAGATGAAATGCACTCGCAAAGTCCTCTCGACTTTGTGAGGAGAAAATTCCCGCGTGAGATCCTTACGACTCACAAAGGAGCAACACACTTGGGAGTCCTCGCGACTCCTAAGGAGAAAATACACCTACGGGATCCTTACGACCCGTAGGGAGAAAATGCTTTGTGAGACCCTTACGGCTCACAAAATTGAAAAGTCTTAGGTGATAGGGACCTAAAACCTGTCTCCTAAGCCATCGTTTCCTAATAAGCAAACGCAAATGATGATTCGCTCCTGGTACCATATTCCAGTGTAGTGATGCTGATGCCAAACAAAAAAAAACCAATTCCCAAATCCTCTCATGACAAATGATGATTCGCTCCCGGTACCATATTCCAGTGTAGCGATGTTGATGTCAACCCAAATCAAATCAAACCAACAACCTCTACGGCGGAATCATGCTCCGTCCCAGAATTTACCCCGTGTCGAAATCATGCTTCGGCTCGGAATCAACCAACGACCTCCTCGTCGGAATTATACTCCTCCTCGGAATCAAGTCAACCAGCAAGCTCTGCGTCGGAATTATACTTCGTCTCAAAATGCACCCCGTGTCGAAATGATGCTTCGCCTCGGTGTATCCGCCTTCCCTGTCGGAATTATGCTTCAGCTCGAAATCAATCAACGACCTCCCTGCCGGAATTATGCTCCGCCTCGGAATCAAGTCAACCAGCAAGCTCTGCGTCGGAATTATGCTTCGTCTCAGAATGCACCCCGTGTCGAAATGATGCTTCGCCTCGGTGTACCTGCCTTCCCTGTCGAAATTATGCTTCGTCTCGGAATCAAGTCAGCCAACAAGCTCTGCGCCGGAATCATGCTCCGTCCCAGAATTTACCCCGTGTCGAAATGATGCTTCGCCTCGGGATATCTACCTTCCCTGCCGGAATTATGCTCCGCCTCGGAATCAAATCAACCAACCAGCTCTGCGCCGGAATCATGCTTCGTCTCAGAGTGTCCCCCGCGTCGAAATCAAGCTTTGCCTCGGTGTATCTGCCTTCCCTGTCGGAATTATGCTTCGGCTTAGAATCAACCAGCGCCTTCCCTGTCGAAATTATGCTTCGTCTCGGAATCAAGTCAGCCAACAAGCTCTGCGCCGGAATCATGCCCCGTCTTAGAATGTACCCCGTGTCGAAATCATGCTTCGCCTCGGAGTATTTTCCTTCCCTGTCGGAATTATGCTTCGCTTGGGAATCAACCTCTGCATCGAAATTATGCTTCGGTCAGAATGTCTGCCGCTCATCGGAATGATGCTCCGATCCTTGGAATCATGCTCCACCCTTCGGAATAATGCTCCGAATCCTGGAATTATGCTCCGCCCTTCAGAATGATGCTCCGAACCCTGGAATTATGCTCCGCTCTTCGGAATGATGCTCTGATCCTTGGAATCATGCTCCACCCTTCGGAATGATGCTCCGAATACTGGAATTATGCTCCGCCCTTCGGAATGATGCTCCGAACCCTGGAATCATGCTCCGCCCTTCGGAATGATGCTCCGATCTTGGAATTATGCTTCGCCCTTCGGAATGATGCTCCAATCCTGGAATTATGCTCCGTGCTTCGGAATGATGCTCCGATCCTTGGAATCATGCTCCGCAAATTGGAATGATGCTCCGATCCCTGGAACCATGCCCCGCTCATCGGAATGATGCTCCGATCCTTGGAGTTATGCTCCGCCCTTCGGAACGATGCTCCGATCTCTGGAATTATGATCCGCCCTTCGGAATGATGCTCCGATCCTTGGAATCATGCTCCGCCCTTCGGAATGATGCTCCGAACCCTGGAATCATGCTCCGCCCTTCGGAATGATGCTCCGAACCCTGGAATCATGCTCCGCCCTTCGGAATGATGCTCCGATCTTGGAATTATGCTCCGCGCTTCGGAATGATGCTCCGATCCTTGGAATCATGCTCCGCAAATTGGAATGATGCTCCGATCCCTGGAATCACGCTCCGCTCATCGAAATGATGCTCCGATCCTTGGAGTTATGCTCCGCCCTTCGGAACGATGCTCCGATCTATGGAATTATGCTCCGATCTTCGGAATGATGCTCCGAACCCTGGAATGATACTCCGCCCTTCGGAATGATGCTCCGATCTTGGAATTATGCTCCGCGCTTCGAAATGATGCTCCGATCCTTGGAATCATGCTCCACAAATTAGAATGATACTCCGATCCCTGGAATCATGCTCCGCGCATCGGAATGATGCTCCGATCTTGGAATCATGCTCCGCCCTTCGGAATGATGCTCCGATCTTGGAATTATGCTCCGCGAATCTGAATGATGCTCCGATCCCCGGGAATCATGCTCCCCGGGATGATGCTTCGCCTCCGGAATGATGTTCCACCTCGAAGTTCAGCTTCAAGATCCATCAATTTCATGCACACAACTCATATGTGGTATGCATTTATTGATGGGGGGCAATTTGTTGGGGTAAAAATTTACACCCCGGTTGACCGAGTCAAAGTCAAGGTCAACCCCCAAGCTAGGTGGGCCCAAGCCCAGGACAAGCGGGCCCATGCCCAAGTCGAGCCCACGGCCATCCTCCCCATGCCAACAACAAAATCATGTAATAAATAATTTTTTATATAATTGTTTATGCATGAATATAAACAAAATGGGCATAAAGCCAATATTTTGTAAGCCCGTGGCTTATATGCAAAAATGAAATGGCACATGAGCCATGGGATGGCTAAAATACCATTTTTGTAAAGCCCAAGGGGCTATATGTAAATATGTAAGCCTATAAAAGGCAACATGATGAATAAAAAAATAGAATACTTTTCATTCTCTCAAAAAAAACCTAGGGTTTGTATTTCTTTCCCTTTTCTGAAGGTCTCAAACCTTCTTCTTTCTTTTGAATTAAATCAAGAGTTTTACTCTTCCTTTTCAAAAACAAGATAGTTTTTTTCACCACCAAACCCCCAAAGAGGAACTTGGATCTGTCTTTAGATCCCAAAAAGGAGAGATTTTGAGATCTCACATCTCTTGATCTTCAAGATCCAGCTAACAGAGGAGGAGGAAGAAGAACCCCTTCCATTAACCCCAAAAACATACTCAGGAGTCCAACTCCTCTCTGATTTCTCTTCCGAGAAATATTTTTAGGCTAAAAGCCTCTTTTTCTCACCGGCGCTCAAGCGCAGAGCGCCCGCGTGTCGACACGTGGCGCGTTTGCGCTCAAGCGCAAAGCGCCCACGTGCCGACACGTGGCGCGCTTGCGCTCAAGCGCAAGCGCTCAGGCGCAAGTCGCCCCCGTGTCGACACGTGGCGCACTTGCGCTCGAGCGTCAGGTGCTGAAGCGCAAAGCGCCCACGTGGCGCGCTTGCGCTCAAGCGCCCAGCGCTCAAGCGCAGAGCGCCCACGTGCCGACACGTGGCACTCTAGCGCCTGAGCGCACAGCATCTATGCGTACAGTGCCCAAGGTGCTGCCCCCACGCATCCTTTAGATGCCTTTTCCCCACTTTTTTTCTTATGTATATACATATATATATATACATATGTATACATATGTGCATACACACATACTCCACGACACTGTCCCTGTCAGAAAAAATTTCTAACGGGGCGCTGCCCTGCACCCCGCAAGGGGGCTGCTAGCCCCCTTGACCCCCAGCCCGCTATCCGGGTAGCGGGACCCCCGTAAAAACTCTGCGTGGCTCCCGATATATTTAAACCCCCTTCCAAAACAGAACACACGTACACTGCACATTGAGTTCGCATGACCAGTTTAACCCGTTAATCGGAGATTCCCTCGCCCCAAAGGCGAGGGGTAATTAACGGCAGCTTAGTCCGCGGCTGCCGGAGATTCGAATCCCCACAATCAATAAACCCCGGCCTACCCTAGGCAGGGGGAATCTGTAGTATACGCCTGACAAGCGCGCGTATTCCCATCTCAATGGGGTGATGAAAAACACCCTATACCAGATAGTATACAAACCTCTCGAGTAAGACTGTCCTTCCGGTATAGGTCCTCCCTCAATCATTGCAATCACATGCCTGCGATCCAATAATTGACTCTGAGGGCACTACATCCAACAATCTCCCACTCGCACTCAAGGCTAATTATTGCGATGTCGCATACTCACAGCCCGTGTGATACCGAACACCCAACTCCTCTACTAATCAGTCTCACAAAGCTCGTTTGCGAAACTATTGCGTTCGAGAAATAGCCTCAGCTAGTGGATCCGCCCTGATGTTTCTTTCAATGTCTCTCTTTATCTCAAGTTCGCGGAGAAAACCATCTCCAGAAATGAGCAATACATGTCTTAGAATATGTCTGGATATCTGATGGGACCTACTTCATAAATGAACTCCAAATCCAAACTTCTTAGACTGTATCGTCAACTGAAACCAATCAGTATCCTGCGCCATGCCTCCCTCGGTATCCGCTTGGACCACCTGTCCAAAATACTTCCCCTCGTCAGAGGGAAAACTATAACTCTGACAGCCACTTTGTCATCCAGGTCACCTTGGAAGTCTTGAATGATAACTGTCTCCCGAAGGAGGCTGCCGTTATCATTTCCCTAGAACATCCATTTATGTTCTAAAACTGCTTCGGAATATCTCTCCAGGATAGGATTAATATCAACTTACTGCATCTCGTGCAAAAACAACATCTGGTGTGGTACTTGACATCTCATGATTGACTCAATAGCCTAAGCAAGTGATCTGCCAATCATGCACATCCCTCTCCCCTTTAGTCTGTAAGACACCTTTAGAGAGGGTGACTCCATCACCTGCAGGTACACTACCGTGCCAGGAGTCGTCCATTCTAAAATACCTGTAGAATGCTGTCTAAATACCCAGATTGGGAAACTACCCAAATCTAGATCTAAAACCATAGATCTAGTAACCAGAAGATCTGATATGAAATCCATGTCCTTAGTGGAGAAACCACTGTGTGACAACCAAAGTATAACCGATCGTAGTATAGGAATTTCACTTCCCACTCTGTGTATGTCATCCAAATACCAGGACATCACACCCTACTACCTTCTTAACAGATCCATCCCCTATTCTGATGAAGTCAAATCTATGACTGTCACATCAGAAATAGATGATTTATCTCCGCTATATCTTCTTTAGTCAATAAATAGACATAAGCTACTTGTCCACTATGCTTCCGTTGCTCCCACTGACTACGACAACCCTCTGGCAGAGTCATATACACGTACACTTCTAAAGCTAGTTTAGAACGACGCTATACTCATTCTCCTACCAGGTCTCACAGTCTGGAACAACAGGAATGGCAAGTCTGGGTAAACAAGAACCTTCCTTTCACCGTCTTTGAGCATACCGAAGTACCTCTCGAGTGCCTGAGGTTACCCACCATATCTGCGGAATGACCAATGGAATGTCAAACTAGATTGAATCTTTAGGTTCTTATCAAATTTTCAGTAATCGTTTGCGGTTCTAGAATCACTTCCAGTTCTACCATACTCCCACTACTGTTTTCTGAAAAAATCCATTTTACTAAAACTGTGGCGAGTCAAGAACAATATCACTATTGATCTTCCAGATGGTAGAAAGTCAACCCTTGTCATAGCCCGGGTCAACCCATAAACAGCCATTACAGAAACGTGCCTTGAGTTATCCAGAGTCTGGTTTTAAGCATAAACCGGACAACTCCCCGTACCTTAACAATGTTAAGATATGAACTATTCTATATCCAATATAGAAAAAGAGGCACCGATTTAATTGGAACCAGATTCAAATCATGCAGCTGTCTTCAGTGCATGTCAACTAAATGGAAGGAGGCCGATCAGCGTTACTCAACTTAGGAATGCATCCAGATATGAGTAACCTGAAAGAGAAACAAGTTTCTCATAATCATTACTATCAACTGAATACCATACACAAGTATCAACATCTTCGATCACTTTGAAGAATCCCGATACTTGCAACACCTGGTTCTCTACTTTATTCATATACCTATAACTTCTCAAAACTTGGACCTTGTGTTTCTACGAAACACTTGTCTAAAAACTAGAGAAGTCACAAGTAAACCGAATATAGTACGAGGACCGACCCCTCTGTCTTAATGGACACTGGGCAACATACAATACTCTGTATAAGTCCCCTGAGTCTAATAACTCACTCCCTGTGTGTCGTAGGTTGAAAACTGTACTATAGTTATGAAGAATTACACCGCTGTTTAATGCTCCTTACCTAACCATCCACTGATATAGGTAAATGTCACCGACTTAATTTCAAAAAGTTATATCTCACTTTATGAAAATAAACATACAGATATATCAATTTGAAATTGGTGCATAACAACGGATATTCAAAACCAAATATTTGCCGTCCGGCAAACAGCCCAGGCGATTTCCTCAAATATCACCAATTACAACGAATTCCGATATAATGAGGATAATCACCTAATTCCCAATAACTTACTCCCACTCATCATCTGTAATACCATACAGATGTGAGAATCAAACCTGGTAAATGCATACCCTGCAGCAAGGGCTAACTGGGAAATCGGTTTTCTTTTAACAATACACAGTTAAACTGAAACATGTAAATGATTAGAAGGGGTATCCGAGTATTCCTAGTAATGCCTCTTCCATTATTCGATTCACAACTGTAACCGTGTATTTCTTTGCCATCTCTCCAAATCCCTTTATATGTCTTTAGTCATTACCTTCTGTACACCCTCTTAGGCTAAATGGTTTTCTTCCTTCCCTACCGTTCGGCACCAGCCTATGGTTTGGAAGAAGACTATCCAATAAGCATAATGGATGTGTTGTCCTAATCCTAGGAGCAATCGCAACCCGAGAGAAGGTAAAGATAAAATACAACTGAATAAAACCTTGTTCCTATTTCTCCTGAACCAGAATCCATCCCTGAACTGGAACAAGTCCCTTCGAGTTCGTATATAACCATACGATGGAGTATCCAATAAACTGTGGATCTTCGTAGTGATACGGAGTGTCCTGCAGAAATACAAAGGTGAAGTAGGAGTGGCGATGAAATACTTGGTTTGGTCGTGAATAGCAGTCGCAATTTACTTTGCCCTCTTACTAATCCCTTTATATGTCTTTACTTAATACCTTCTGTATACCTTCTAGGCTAAATGGTTTTCTTCATTCCCTACCGTTCGGCACCTGCCTATGGTTTGGAAGAAGACTATCTAATAAGCTTAACAGGTGTACTATCCCCTAATCCAAGGAGCACTCGCAACCTGAGAGAAGGTAAAAGGAAAAGACAACTGAATAGTCCTATTCGTTTTCTCTAGAACCGGAAGCCATCCTCGAATCTAGAACAAGTTCCTTCGAGTTCATATATAACCATACGATGGTTTTATCCAATGGAAGTGGATGTTCGTAGTAATACGGGGTGTCCTGGAGAAAAGGGTAAAAGTAGGAGTGGCAATGAGGTATGCAACTCAGACAATCCAAAAGCCAGTGTTTTAGAAGGTTCGGTTAACTTGGTCACTGAGTCATAGTCAAGGGTCAGGCTATGGTCGCTGCCAAAGAGAGAGAGAAAAGAAACACTCAGCGTGCACTCTAACCTAGATCAAAATGGTTATCAATTTATCTAATCAGGAAACCTCCCACTGTATCGTCAAATTCTCCTCCAAACTGAAAGAAGAATTAGTCGGGATCACCCGAGGAGTAAACCAACTCATCAGTGGGAATCGGGATCCAACTATCATCGCATGATAACATGATGGAATCCACTCACGTTATCACACTCCAGAAGGTATGCGCATATCTGGCAAGTTTCAGTTTCTTTAGAAACCCCCGATGTGATTTTTACCCCATGCTCTTATGACCTTGACGAAGGTCAACAAATCATAAGTCACATGTCAAGTTCTACCCGTCATTGTCCAGGTTAATTTGAACCCACCCGTACAAGCCCTTGACGAAGGTCAACAAGGCTGTACGACTGTCCCAAACCAACACATCTATCTATGCAGCAGAAAGGTAACAAGCAGCTACCATTCACTATGCCTTGACGAAGGTCAACAAACATAGCATGAATACTACGTGTTACCCGTCTGAAATAACGGAGGGATACGAATGGTTTTTGGCAAAAAACCTTTAACATAATGAACTTGATATCGTTGAAGGAACCGGATAGCTTTTTATAAAAATATAGTGGCGAAAACCTTTGCTAAAGAGGTCACTCCCGGTGAAGGGATCTCGGCTCTTTCCCCGTAGAATGAGCTGCAGGATATTCCAACTGAATACCACGATGCAAAGCAAAAAGTAATCGACTATAATGAAGTTATTGCCCTGACACAAACTTCTGTCCAAGGGGTTACTCCCGGTGAAGGGATCTCGGCTCTTGCCTCGTCGACTGAGGTGCTGGATATTCATAACCGAATATCACTGTGCAAAACAAAAGAGAACGTCCTTGCAATAATAGCTTTTTGAAAAATGTTCCAATAACATCAAACAGGTTTGTTTAGCTTGCATTGATCCGAATCAACGCAGTCCCATCAATTGATCACACCACAAAAGAACGAAAATAATGATGTACGTATATGCCATCCGCATTCGCCACTGGGTCCCGTCATCACCCGTTAGGTTACTTAACTAACGACAGAGCGGGGACTGGACTAGCGCGGGTGCAAAACATATACAACATCTACTAGTATATATATCAATATATAATAATCGCTCAAGCCGTGATAAAAACAACATCACAGAAATGTAATAAGCATCACAGAACAATACAGATATCTGGGATCCCCGGGTTTCATAGAGCCGCTACAGAAACCCGACGTTCCCCTGGTCGTGTGGATAGCCTGTGCAATGAAATCCTAGACCCCTACGAGCGCAGCAAGTTACCCGCCAAAACCTGAAGCGAGGCATCCCCCTTCAACAACGTGAATGGACCACGCAGTACTTCACGGAATCCGGTAACTTGAGCACCCCTTCTTGGGTCAACCCGTACCCCCTACGAGTGCAGCGAATAGCCCGCCAATTCTAGAGTGAAGCCCCCTCCGTCTCAAAGCCATGAGATGCGGGCCCATTGCCCTCTAGAACCCGGCTACCCGTGCACCCCTCCGCGGGGTAATCCTAGTACAGAAAGTAAAATATATACAACGAGTACATCGACCTCAGCCCGGTCGTGCCCCAAAAGAATAATATACAAATAGGCAGTGACGGCAGTCCACATGTCGGACGCTCGTCCCGCAATATCAAATGTACAAATACAACCAAACTGTACTACCATTGCATCCAGGCTATCCACCACGACAAATCCGCAACATCACAGCACAACACAGAACATCAACGTGAATTTCATATTCGCAAACCCGTCTAAAATGATTATAGCAATTAGACAAGATTTACTGCTCGAATGACATTCACGGTTGCAGATATAATGTAAGTACTGTAAACTAACGTATTTAAAATTCCGATTGACAAAACTTCCCAAAGTGGGCCCCAAGTACAATTCCAGCACTCAAAATAATCAGGGCCAAAACTATATAACACAAAAATCATATTTCCATGAAATAAAGCCCCAGAAAAAATTTTGATTACTGTAGCCCAAAAAGGGCCGCGGAAGGGCCGCCAAATACGACATTGTGCGACGGTTCCGCGGCGGAATTTTGGACTTAGGTCTCCAAAATTTTTCTTTAGCTTTAGAAATGCCTGCTTGTATTTTTAAGATGCCTAAAATAATTTTTTGAACAACTTTGAAAATCGACTGCAAGCATACTGAAATGGAAATACGAATCGGAAATTTCGATCGATCGATATTTTAAACACGTTAGAACAAGCTAGTAAAGGTTAATGGCGTGGCTCTGATACCTTGTAACTCTACGGTAGCGCCCCGACCGTCTGTCCGAGGCCAAAATGCGGAAACGAAAACTTTTTCATGCTAGAAAATCGGCGCTATCGTATACTTTAAATCCGGATCGAACCATTAACCTACAACTAGCAACTAGAGAAAAGGTTGGAAAGCTATACCGATCGATCCGTATCCTTCGGTCTTTGGACACCATCCCAAGCTCCTCGCGGCATCTCCGGTCTCGATCTCCTCGTCGGAAAGGGCACCACTCATCGATTCTTTTTACGGGCTCCCGCTTCATCCGAAGCAACTCGGGCACGAAGTGTGCTAGCCGACGTGTCCAAGATGTTGTAGAGAATGTTTGTGATCACTTTGTCTCTTGCATCCATGAGATGGATGGAGGTTGAAGGTGTTGCCATTGATGGAAGTTATGAGCTCAAGAGAAGAAAAGAGAGGAAGAAGAAGAAGAGCTCTCTTTTTTTTCTTATGTGTTTCTTATGATAAAAAGAAAGAGTATAAGATATGAAACAATACAAGACCAACCTTACCTCATGGAAGCCCCTCTCTCTCTCTTGTTATCATATTAACACAAATCAATCACAATATGTGACATTTGCACAAGAAATGATACCATGAGTCGCCCATGAAGTACATGTATCATTTAATGCACAAAATGATGGCTTAAGCTCACAATTTCCATTAACAAACATTAATCCAAATGTCTGCAACAATAAAAAGATACGGCAACATCTAAAGTAAACTCGTGACGGATCACAAGGATACCCCTCACCTGTATATACATACCTGCATCCGCATTCCGACCGAATGCGAATACAATGAGACTAAAGTAATCCAACAAATCTAATACTAGGATCCGGCTTAAACCAAAGCCCACTAGTATGATCCGTCCGATCATGATCCGTGCAATACCGCACGTATATGATCGAACCCTGCCATATATCATACGGCCTCTACAACGTTTCGCCCAAAACTTGAGAAACAGTTTGTGGGGGACTCTAAAGACTCGTCAATACATTGGTTGTGGATTTAACCACTAGCACGTCAGAGGTACTAGCCATACGTAACGGGCTACCAGGTATTGACCAAAAGGGAGGTCGATGAGCGAACTCATCCTCACACCCTACTAAGCCTGTCAGTGACAATATCCGTACAGTCCGGTCCGTTCGTCTATGAGCATCGCATGGCGGGCCTAGGGGGTTGGTAAAAGTCAGACCCCCAAAAGCGGTACAAGTCTTGTCAGAGTGTAGCCCAGAACACCCTGAGATACTACTGGAATACCTACCAGTAAATCTCCTGCCTTGGCCAAGGACTTCGTGTAATGGCTCTCCTAGACACAGCGCGATCTTACCCCCAATACCGGGAGAGACGAAACCCCTGCCGATCCGCTCATTGCCTCCATGTGGCTCAGGACTGTACCCAACTAAAACCTGTTTGCACGACTCCTTTGAGTCGTGGTAGGGTAGTAATCAAAGTACAGTGGGAACTCACAGGAGACAAATGACGATCTCAGGTCGATGAACTAACCTGTACACATGTTACCAGGGAACTGCTATCTGACGTCAGGTATAATACCAACTAGCATGTTCCCGGCGAGTCCTGTCCGGTGTACTCATAACCCAATGAGCACCTGTATACATCTTAGGTGAACCAACTGACACCAATGGCTTGTGAGACCGGCCACCGCCCCTCGTCGGGGTCTCGAATGTATACACTAGTCTACTAATGGAGCATCGATGCCCAGTCTCGAAACTCCCACGACTAGGGACCTTTTAAGGATGTGCTTATAGACCCCAGCTCCCATGTATATGATCGCCATCATACTGCTGACAGTCAATCAAGAATCCTAAGGGCTCTATCAACGTGTAATAGAGACCTGTAAGGTCACCTAAAGCAGTACACGATGATAAAGACAAACCATGGTAGCATACTATTCTCTATCAACGTGTAATAGTGAACTACAATGTCACCTAAAACATGTACACGATGATAAAGACAAACCAGATATTATACAAACCTCTCGAGTAAGACTGTCCTACCGGTATAGGTCCTCCCTCAATCATTGCAATCATGTACCTGCGATCCAATAATTGACTCTGAGGGCACTACATCCAACAGTTACTGTTTTGGTGGAGGAGCCCTTTGAAAATTATTTTGGTTTGGAACCGTGTTTTGAGTTTATGATTGGTTCCAATCAAAGTTAGGATGATTTCTCCAACCTGATTATAAGTGGAAGAATACGGATCGTTTCTAGGTCTTTGTTGGAAAGCAGCATTGGTATGCTCTTGACCTTGAAACGAAGAATTTAGAGGACATTCTTCCGTAAGATGAGATGGATCAGAACAGTATCCACAAACAGTTTTGGAGAGTGACATCTGATTTAGAGAGGCTGCTAAAAATTTATGTTCTATAGCTTCGAGATTCTTTTGCATTGCTGCCATTTCAGCTTTAACTCCTATGGAAATATCAAGTTGATGAATACTACTCCTAGACGATGACTGGTTTACACTCTCCCACTGTAAAGTTCTTTCAGCGAAATCTTCTAAAAATCTCCAGGCTTCACCATCATCTTTATTCATGAAGGTGCCTTGACACATGGATTCAAGGATCTGTTTTGTTCTAGGATTAATGCCCTCATATATGATTCTGCACAGATCCCATCTAGGGATTCCATGATGAGGACATTGAACTAACAGATCCTTGAAGCGTTCAAAACACTTCAAAAATGGATCATTTGGCAGCTGGGTAAATTGATTTATTTCACTACGTACTCGAGTTGTTTTATGATTATGGTAGAATTTCTTTAGGAAAGCTGTTACGAATTCTCCCTAATTCGAAATAGAATGTGCGGTTGTGTTATAAAGCCATTTCTCGGCTATATCGCACAAAGTGAATGGGAGAAGACGTAATCTCATAGCATCCACAGTAAGCTGTGAAGTACCCATCATAGCGCATACATTTTCAAATTTGGTAATAAAGACGTATGCGTCCTCAGACTCAAGACCGTGATATTTTGGTAGAAGATTGATGTATTGAGGTTTTATTTCTAAGTTGTCACCATTGGTTGGTGAAATGGTAAGACAGGTCGAAAGAGAACCTCGCATAGGGTAACATCTCTCTTGGAAAGAGATGCGGGGCGGATTCTGCGCACCTGCGGACGGTAGCAGAGTAGTGTTAAAGAAGTTCGATAGAGAATCGTCCATCGAAGTGGGTGTGGTAGTGGGTGAAGAAAAAGTAGACTTAGAATTACCGACTTCAGAGTCGATAGGAGGAACGCGGACAAGACGAGCACTAGAATCCCGTGTTCAGCCAAGCATGCACAAATGGTTTAGCACAAGTGGCAGCGTTGTGATAATTAGGGGAAAATTGGATTGGTGTTTGTTTTGAAAAATTACGGATTTTTGAAAAAATTCACACAAACAATGCACAAGCAACCCTAAATCTAGTGGTCACCTAGGTCAAGGCTCTAGACCGCTTCTAGACTTTCAGAAGACAGGTCGCAAGATAGATCCTCTACTGCCTCTTTGCCCCTTCTGTGGCCAAGTAAGTGCCAGGTAAGTGGGAGGTTCTCCACTACGTAAGTAGTGGGCCTAATTAAGTAACCACTTGCCTTAGACACACTTGCCTTAGACACCACAAAAGAAACGCGGATAACAGTAGATTACCCACAACCTCCTTTTGTCCTAAGTGAGCGCGGCGGTCCTTAGAGTCATGTCTAGATATTTTTTTAGTTAATGAGGGTAATGTGGATGCAAGTTTTGTGATTTCCGGGGCTTAGGAAGGGTAATGAAATCCCCACCTCATCTGAATTTGGTCTTTGCCCCTTAATTTCCGTGTTAAAATATGCAAACAACCAAGATCAAAACACGCACAATTTTTTTTTGAGCGGCGCTGCGAATTTTTGCAAAGAAATCTGCAAAAATTAGTTAATGGAACAGAGCAGGGAGGAGATAAGAAAGACAGAAGTATACCTGAGAAGTTTGAAGCAGTGAAGCTCCTGAACCACCGCGGTTCCGCCGTGTTATGCCACCTAATGCCGCTGTTCCGCCACGTGATGGAGAGTTCCCTGCACAAAAATTTCAGCAACTGCTCCTGTTGACTCACTGAGCTCTCTGGGTTGTCCTGAAAATTTTTCCTCTCGCTCCAGAGATTCCATATTTCCTTGCAACAAATCACAACAAATCGTTAAGCGCTTGTTGCGAATTTTGATCTAAAAATTCTGATGTAATAATAAAAATTTTCAACTCAAATTGCAAAAACGAACAAATTAGCACACGATCCCCGGCAACGGCGCCATTTGATTGGTTGATTCCGTGTCGTGTTTTGAAAAGTATAAATATCACAACCAAAGAAATTTGTAAACCGCAATCAATTAACGGTGTCTTTTGTAGGTTCGTTTAGCGAGTGCGGATCGTCCACAGAGAAAGTGTGAATTTGTTCGAAATCGTTTTAGTTGAGTTGAAAATAAAAGATAAAAAAAATGATTCAATTTTTATGAGATTTTAGTTTCAAGAACATAAAGAAATAGATCTAAAATCAAGAATTAATAAAGATCAAGAAAATGTCCAAATCGATTGAATTAACAAGATTTGTAAAGTAGCTTGTAAGAATCAATCAAATTGATAGTGATGATGAATACTAGTAATTACGAATTCCTATCTATTGAGGATTTGTTGCTACATCGATGACGATCAACGAGGTTTAGGGATCTATTGAAGAAACCGGGTTTTCTCCTTCACCATCCCTTATCCTTTCATTGATTATCATTCAAATTCTAGCCTCTAGCAAATTAAATCACCGATCGTTGATCTCTAATTTGGAGCGAAAACATTCAAGAAAGCGATCTCGCTCAAATTAGGTCTTCGATGATTCGATTTCCTAAAGTTTACAAAACTCATAAGACTTAAGAATTGTTCAAGAATTTCATCATCATCATCATCTACATATTCTCTCGATTCCGCTACAAGCGGAAATTTCACTCACACATCATGAAAAAGGAAAGAATCAAGAATCGATAACCTTTCATAATGCAAGAATGTAAAGAAAAGCAAGATTTTATAATTTTCACCTTTATTAATCGATGATCAGGTACAATTCACTCAAGTCGAGGTTACAAAATTTGAGGAGGTAACTAAATCGTCGAAATTAGCTTCACATCGATCTTCTTGAGTCGAGGATCGTCGTGGATCTCTTGCTCGGATGATGATCGGCGTTGCGAAAAAGGCTAGTTGAAGGCTTGCTTGATTTGCTTCTCAAAATGATCTTGATTTGGCTTTGGAAATGGATTTAGGCTAGGGGTTTTGGTATCAAGTTGTGTCACTCAACTTGAATTTGAATTTTTGGCTCCAAATGTGTAACTAATTCACCACTAATTAACAAACTATTCAACAGCCCCAAATTATAGATCTAGATCCCCTTTTATAGCCACTCATTTAATCTTCTCTCATAAGCTTGGTTGTTATGCAGAGCCTTCCAAAAGATGCCATATGGAATTGGAGCGTCTTGAGGAAGCTAAGCCGTTACAACGAAGATTCTGGAGAAGTCTCGAGCGCCAACGAGTCAACTCGGCCGCGGAACCGCGGCGACTCGGCCTGGATCGGCCGCGGATCTGCGGCCATATAGGGAGATCTTTGCATAAGTTTTCTGCATATGTTTGGTGTTGTCTTTTGAGTGTTCTTTTGATGTCTCGAATCTTATAATTCTTTCTTGGTTGCTGCCAGATTTCAAGTCTTTGTCTTGGTGTGATTTATCGGCACTTTTGCGATTTCGGTTCTTTTACCTGAAGAATTTTCTACACACAATCTCGATAAAATATGTTGAGATATACAAAATCATGTCTGTAGTAATAAACACACAATTTCCTTCATAATGCTGGTTATAATGTATAACACATGTTATTTGATATTTTGCAGACAAATTGCTAATATGTGCTATATTTATACCAAACACCTTTAGATGATTAGAAAGAGTAGGGAAATTGATGTATTAAGAATGGAATATTTTCGACTGATCACTAGT
This sequence comes from Agapanthus africanus, assembly GCA_030015575.1. Taxonomy (NCBI): domain Eukaryota; kingdom Viridiplantae; phylum Streptophyta; class Magnoliopsida; order Asparagales; family Amaryllidaceae; genus Agapanthus; species Agapanthus africanus. Next base: position 827,997,809 of record CM057338.1, on the reverse strand, counting down.
CTACTCTGGTATATCAATGCCCCATCTCGATACACCCACGACTAGGGACTTTAAAGAATGTACTTACCGACTACCTTTGTCCTACTAGTATGATCCGCATCATAATTCAGGTAGTCAAGTACACATCCTAAGGGCTTTATCAACACGTAACAGAGAGACAATCAGTGTACATGTTAAGATAAAGTGCAACCAGATAGCATACTATCATGTTGAGTAAGAAAGTCCTCCCTATATATGTTCAAGCATCCACTACAATATACATCTCATGTACAGTAATGGCCTCTAGGGCATACATATAACTAACAATCTCCCACTTGTACTAGGGCCATCATATAGCATTGGTTGTAGTATCTCATACTCAGCCATCCCATAAAAGTCTCTCTATGGGAAAACGCATTTGTGAGTGGATCCGCCGTGTTGTCCTCTGAGTCTACTCTCCTAACCTCGATCTCCCTGGAAATCAACCATCTCCATGATCAGGTGATACTGCCTTAGAATATGTCTGGGTCACTGATGGGACTGGGGTTCGTAGGCATAAGCTACAACTCCATTGTCACACAATGGTAGGAACGAAATTCATCTCATGAACTAATAAATACCCAGACTTCCTCTTTGGTAGCATCTTTGGTAGCGATGTATCCAGCCTTTATCGTCTAGTTGACCTCGGTATCTAGCTTGGAACTCTTCCAACATATCGTCCCTCCACTGAAGGTAAAGACAATGCATGTGACTGACTTTCAGTCGAACTTACCACCCTGGAAGCTTTCCAGTGATTCTCCCCATGATCGATTGATACCATCTCACTATACCTAATGAGAATCCTAACATCCACTTAGATCTATCTCATAGATCCAAAACCTAGGATTTAGGAGGTATCACCTTGATCATATATGGAGAATCTCTATGATAAGAGGAGATTGACCGAGCGTAGCATAGGAAACTCCTTCCCTATCAAGTGTATGTGATCCACATACGATACGAGGAATACCACCATACTCTCTACGACCTTTTTGTATATACAAGGTTCATCTACCATTTTGATAAAGTCAAATACTTTGACTACCACATCAAAACAGATTTTCTCACTCCGCGATGCCTGCTTTAACCTGTAAAGCAACTTGCACACGTTTTCGCTACTCCCAAACCCTCTGGCTGTGTACTTATAGATGCTCTCTTCTAAATCACTATCTAGAAAAGCAGTCATGACACCCAACCGCCAGATATCGTAGTTATGGTATGTAACATTTGTAAGTAGGATCCGAATGGACTTAAGTATAGGCACTGGAGAAAAGGTTCCATCATTATCCACACCTGGTTGATGACGAGAACCTTTTACAACAAGTCTATCTTTGAAGGTCTCAACTTGTCTATGTACACTAAGTAATCTTCTCAAGATATACTTGCTCCTGATGGGGATTTAACCCTTCAGATATAGCAACCAAAGTCCATACTTTATTGGTGTACATAGATTCCATCTCAGATCACATAGCATCCAGCCATTCTTACAGAGTCTCCACTCTTGATGGCCTGCTCAAAACTAGTTGGGTCATCATCTCATGATGCAATCATCGCTCCCACTGTCATAGAGAAAACCGAAGTATCTCTCAGGTGGATGAGGAACCCTACCAGATCGGCGGAGAGGCTGAAGTTCGTTGGGAGCAATTGAATCCTCCAGTTTTACCAAATCGTCAGCTGTAGTTTGTATAGCTGGAACTCCTTCCGGTTCTACCTCATGACCACAAATTTCTTCCAAAATAAATTCCTTTTCTAAAAAGGTGGCATGCCGAGAAATAAAACACCTTTTTTTTTCCGGTGCGGTAGAAGATATTCCCTTGTGAATGCTTGGGATTCCAACAAACATCCACAGAACTGACCTTGCCTCGAGCTTCTCCGGATTTTGCTTTTGGCATAGGCCGGATAACCCCAAATCTTAACTTACTTAAGAGATGGGCTCTTCCCATACCATATCGCATATGGAGTGGTAGGCACCTGATTTGGTTGGAACCTAATTCAATAGATATGCAGCTTCTCAAGTGCATAACTCCCAAAAGGAAATAGGCAACTCAGTAATACTCATCATAGAGCGCACCATATCTAATAGGGTGCTATTGCTCCGCCCCGATACACCGTTGTGCTGTGGTGTATTCGGAGGAGTAATACTGAGAGAGAATCTCATTCTCCTTTAGAATAGTCCAGGATCTCCATGCTCAAGTATTCTCCTCCCTGATCTCATCATAGGACATAACACTTATACCCATTTTGATTCTCTACTTCTGACTTATATTCTATGAATTTCTCAAAAGGTTCAGACTTGTGTTTCAACAGGAACATATGTCTGAATCTTGAGAGATCATCTGTAACGTTTTGAAAATCGTTTTGGTGCAATTTCGGAAAATCGGTAAAAATAAGGGGGTTTTCTGTAAAAAGTCAAAATACAAATATCTTTACTTTAAAATTAAATATAAATATTCTAGCTATGTAATTGCTAGTATTTGGTGTTTATTGAGCCACTGGTGAGATTTCAAAATTTCTGAAAAATTTTCCGAAATTAATTATTTTAATATTATTTTAAGCCGTCACTAATACATTTAATTAGGGAAAATTACAAACCGGAATGAGTTGAAACAAATTTTGTGCATCATAATACATTAAACAAAATTTTATCATGTGGTTTTTGAATTGAAATGGGGTTGTTAATCGGTGTTAGAAAATATCGAAGAAAAAGGCTTTTTTCGGTGAAATTAGTGCAAATGGAGTGCGATACAACTTTTATCTTTTTCTAAAACAAAACCCACACTCTCTTTACTCCCTCACACTATTTTTGGCCGGCCTAGGCAGCCCCTCTCACTTCATTCTTCAAGTGACTTCTAGAAATTGTTTTTTTGGAAAATAAAAAGGAAAATGAATAAAGGTTGAAAAGACATAAAGAAGAAATTTAATGGAGGAAGTTTCTACACTTGGCTACACAATTTCTTTCTCTCCCTCTCCTCAAGATTGTGGCCGGCCCTCACCTTGGCAGCCCTCCAATTCTCCACCTCCTTTTCACCTCAAATTTTCATCAAAAATCCATGAAAAATCAATACAAATTATCATAAATTCTTCATTCAACCTTATCTAATTTTCTTTGCTTCATTTTGGCTTGGAATTTGAAAGCAAGAGATCCATCTTGGAGGTCATGAAGCATGTGTAATCTCAAATTTTAGTGGTATAATTCTAAACCCATGTCTCTTTTATTTTACTTCAACCTAATCAATTAAAATGTTTAATTATGGTTTTGATTCAAGATATAAATTTCTAGAAAATGGTTATCAAATTATTATTAGGGTTTTGATTCTTGGGTTGTGATCTAAATTTGTAGCTTAACATATTAGAGAATGTTAAAGTTAGTCTAGTAGCAAATTTGCTAGTTATTGCATTTAATTGTTTAATTAGGTTACTTTTGTAAACTAGATTTTTGCAAAGCATGTAAATAAGTTAGATAAAATTAGAATTTGGGTTTTTATTATTAGATTGTCGTGTTAGTGTGTAGATTAACTTGTTAAGTGAGGGTTAAACATAAACTAGTTGCAAATTTCTAGCTTTCATTTGAAAAATTTCACAATATTGCTATGTTATTAAACTAGGTTTTGAAGATTAGTTTAAAATGAGGAATAAAAAAATAAAGTTAAGCTTTTAGAACATCCTTACGGTTTCAAGGAGTGGTTTAACGGTTTATGTTATGCAAGAACAAGTTTGGAAGTGAAATTGTGTAGCTTTGCTTAAAAATACCGAAATCGGGCAAGTTTACAAACTAGAATTTCAATTTAATGAAATTTAGAGTGTTAAAAATATAGGAAGGGTTTATATAATCTAGTTATGCTATTTAATGAGTTTTATGACCATTAGTTTTATTTAAACGTCAATTTTTGAAGAAAAACGGTAAATTGGTGTTTTCGGGTTTTACGAAATCGGACTGTTTGATCGATTTTTAGGGTTTCGATGGATTAAATCATGTTTTATATTATAAGTAATGAGTTTTAAACTACGGGTTGTTTATTGGTTTTTATCTCGGTTAATCGGAGTTTGTACGCCGATATCGAGCGATATTTGGTTCTTTTGCGTGAACGGGACATAGGTTTTAACCTATGCGCGTTCTGTGCGTCGTTTTGATTTTTGTCCGTAATTCAGTTTACGATACTATATATGTTTGCGTATAGGTACCCCTCACGTGGACTGCGGGCGATGAAGAAAAGGATGGCGACACCGTCTGCGGCAGACAAGGACCAGGTGAGTAGATGTATATCTACGGGGGGAAGTCGGGTGGATGGCGTTTAGCACCCCCGCAAACGTAGAATAGGAATATGTACTTATTGTCATCAGGAAGCCAGACGTGACCTTAGAATTTCGGTGAGTAGGACCCTGGTAGTGACCTTAGGTTGGACTAGATTGATTTAGAAGGACCTTATCCGAGGATGAATATCTTGGAGGAGAGTCGTAGGTTTCAGGTAGATACACACACACGCACACACTGAAACTCGACGTGGTGTATACGTGTATGTGTATATATATATAGGACTAGGTGTAGGTATATATATATATATATATACACAATACGTATATGTGATACAAGGATGTGATATGATACACGGGGATGAAACAATATAACTGGGCTTGATGCCGTGATTCTTGGTTATACGGTCGTGTTATGATGTTAGCGGATCATTGGGAAATGAGATAATGAATAGGCATACATAAATAATAAAGGGTGGTGATGATATTGAAGTACATGGGACTCTAAAATAGAACCCGGACCGTAACCTATGCCTGAAAGTCTGATATGATATAGGTGTGACTTGATTACGATATGAGATATGTGTAACTTGATTACGATATGACATATACATATGTGTGACATGACATTTCTGAGGATAAATTAATGATGTATATTTATGATGGCAATGATATATGATTGATGTATGCGATTACAGTATAGCACCTTGATCATGACATGTGTTGATAATGATATTATACGAATGATGAGACACGTAGGTGATACTTGACCCGTACCCCGATATTGGGATGCCGTACGATGGACTTTACCGTACGAGGCATAGACATAATGATTGATCCCCACTCTTGATTCGAGAAAGCCGTACTACGTACGTGACGCTATTGAGGCTGGATCGCCGACTATTAGAGATATGGATTCAGACTTTAGGTGTACTCCTATTTCTTATCGACTAGTTTCTTAGGTTTAGTTCCTTAGGAGGTTAGATGGACACTAGTGTAAGTTTGAGTCATATAGTTGTAGTTTTACTTCTATATCATAGATGAGTGGTTATTACACATCCGACTTTACATTCATACCGTAATCATAATGTTGCATGTTCATACATATGTTTTTATAATCAGTATAAAACTCTGCCTGTTAGGACACCAGCACCATTACCGATGATGCGCATATTCCACGCACACTTATTTGCCGGCTCACACACATCATCATCAGTAATTGCTATGTCACGTACACTTTAGATCATATTATCTTTTAGTGATAGAATCAGCTAACAGCTAGATCGATATTACATCGTGATTACTCTCTGGTGTTAATATAGACATGGCATTTATTACTTAGACATTTCATGCATTCACATTTTCATGTTATCATGCAGTATTATGGGGCATATGCCGACACTTATCATATACTTACTCATGATTTTGGGATTTTGGATTTCTATGAGATTTCTGGTTTTGGGGAAAACCGTAAGAATATATAAAAACTTCTCTCTCTCTCCTCCTCTCTTTTTAAAATATAAGATGCGGTTTTCTCGTGATGTATGTGTCGTCCACCATGAGATTTCATGTTTTCTGTTGGATTTCGAGACCCGATTCGAGGAGTGGATGAACCGTCTCGGGTACATGGTGGGCCCGGTATGGTACCCCGGGGCAAGAAGATCGAGTTGTAGACGATGAGCCTGGCAGGGGAAGGCTACCTACCGGTGATGTCTGGCGCGGCGGATATCCGGAGGATACCGACCGTTGTCGTGAGATTTGATGATATGGGCCGATCCGGACTGACAGAGCCCGAGATATTGAGACTATGAGACATTGAGATTATGAGGTATTGAGACTTGAGATTTACATGTTTTGTGTTGATGCTTGACACGGATTTCCATGGATTTCATTGTTGATATTTCAGATTTCTATACACATTTTACTATGATAAAAGCTAAAGATTTCTTATACAGATATATCTAGATTTCAGGATTGGTTATTTTACATTCATGGTGCATGCATACTCATTCATATGACATAGTACTATATGAGGCACTGACACGAGCACGGAGTATTTGCATTTACACGTAATATTACCCTGCTATTACTAGATGATTGGGATATAGTAGTGTATTATTATGACCTAGGATAGCGTCATGCATTCGATTTCTTTTCGCAGATATTTTCTACTCACGAGTTGGCAACTCACCCCCGTTGTGCCAAATTTTATTACAGGTTGATGTACAGGGTTCCTTGGCAGATTGCTGGCACATCATTTCATTCCGGGTGATTTGCACGGTAGGTTGGTTCATTTGTATCTGGACCGCCGTTGTATTTTTTATTATTTCATTTGTATATAGTAAGCTCCATCAACCGAACTTGTATTACTCGATAGTTTACTGGACCAGTTGTTTAGTTCGACCTTAGAGTCGCGCTTGTATTATTATTATGATATCTGGTGGTTTTGTTTTCTTTTGATTTTGAGCCTCGCCCTTTGGCGTTGTATACTATTGTGCATTGGTGTGGTTGTTTCCGCCTTTTGGTGTAGAGCTAGCTCCCGTTTGGGGATACTTTTTATTGTTTATATGTATTTATTCTTGTTTGTACCCGTTTGGGGCCAGTTTTTACAAAAGAGACTCTGCCGAAATTTTTGAGAAAATTGGATGATATTTTTAAACTTGTTTTCTTCATGTTTTCTATACTTCTTCTTCATTTTTGGTTTAGATTTCTGGGCTTCGGCTTACTTAGGTTACGTTGCGCCTCTAGATGCTTCGTAATCTAAGTTTCGGTCACGTTCCGTACTTTCGGATCGTGACAAAGTTGGTATCAGAGCGCTATACCTTGTATAAGTCTAGGGTGACCCTTGGTTGATGGAGTAGGTGACTTAGGTAGAGTGACGTACCGTGGGTATGATTCGCGGCATACTTACGATACGCTACTCTACTTAAGGAGCCTTAGAATGTACATTTCTTTGCACCATATTTCATTCGTTCCTTTGATCTATCTTCGTCGATATCGGAGGGTGGTTTTTGTTACCACCGGCGCACGGGCAGAGGGAGCTGCGGCTCGAATGCGATAACCATTAGGGTATCGTTCATTCTTGAGGATTGGAGTATTGTTTAGCATGCGGACGAAGGGTATTCACATGGTGTCCAGGCGAAGTTAAAGGGTTCGAACGATTATCAGAAAACCCATTTTCCCAAGTTTAAGGTATTCGGAAGAACATGTAGGTATTTCGATGGACCCTCTAGAAGAATGAAACCCTAACTCGACATAATGACCACGAGAACGCCCTTAAACCTTAAGGTTTACGGCAGTTCCGCGGTGCCATTAGTGAGGCTTGGGTTTGCCCTTCTACGGCTGGACCATCGATGCCGGGGTATGTACCGAATATTTTTAAACTGTACTTGAGTGTTGAGCTCTCGGGGAATTATGGGATTTTGATGGATCGATCGAAAAGTTTAATGTAGTCCGGATATCAGGTGAAGGGATCGACTACGTGGGAGACTCTAGATATGAGTATTGCCGTTGGTAGCGCAGTTAGCACACCTATGAAGAGACGAGTTCGAAGCAGTCGACATCAGAGAAAAGGGGGAAAAGGCGCACATTGACTATAGTGTTTACGATTGTGATTTGGTGATTGAATTCGTATTTTCGTTGATGGGATTTTGGTATTTTGAGGACTTTGTTCCACGATTGGTATTTCTTATATGTACATTCATTACCTTCTATTTGTGTTTCTTATACCAATTGTATTGATTTTTGTTTTGTACATACCCAGTACACTCGATTTGGTTTTAATATATTTTGAGATTTTGATTTGACTTCGTGCATATGGGTTACACATGATTTTGACATATGCTTCGACCTAGCTTTCATGCACTTTCGTACTGTGATTTCGATTTTGATATTCGGTGTATGATTTCGTGCACCATGTGCACCTGATTGAGATTCTTGCGCACACTTGGCGCACTTGATACGATTTTGTGCACACCAGATGCACTAAATCGGGGTTTTGTGCAGATTAGATGCACCTGATATTGAGTCGTGCATGCCCATTGCACTTGACAGATGTTTTTGGTGCACACATGTTGCACTTAATTTTGTTTTTGTGTGTATTCATGGTGTCTGTATTTGGTTTCGATTTCAGTGCGCACCGGACGCACATGATATTTTATTGATGTGATTGGGATTGATTTCAGTTTAAGCAGTATGTTTTTATAATCATTACTATTTGATTTAGTAACCAGGCGGGACGTGTATGTTAAATAAAAGATATATATATATAGCTATTTTTTTTAAAATAAACGCCCGCTACTTATACCGTGACACGTGCATCGCATGGCGATTTTCAAGAGGGGTTTTTGTATGCTTATTTATTAAGATGTTTAGACGATTTTACTATGATGCGCACTATATATATATAAGTTATAGTTTGGATATATATTATGTTGGTTTTCGTATTGGGTTTTGATATGTTATCTTCACCATAACTCCGATGATTGCGTTATGCTTGACGGAGTTGATTTTAGTTATGTATTGATGATTTCGGAGCCCCGACGATTTGAGTGTCTTGTTAAATGTTTTAGTATTTGAAGGGGAAGTTTTAATTTAAATTCGGGGACCGAATTTCTTTAAGGGGGAAGATTGTAACGTTTTGAAAATCGTTTTGGTGCAATTTCGGAAAATCGGTAAAAATAAGGGGGGTTTCTGTAAAAAGTCAAAATACAAATATCTTTACTTTAAAATTAAATATAAATATTCTAGCTATGTAATTGCTAGTATTTGGTGTTTATTGAGCCACTGGTGAGATTTCAAAATTTTTGAAAAATTTTCCGAAATTAATTATTTTAATATTATTTTAAGCCGTCACTAATACATTTAATTAGGGAAAATTACAAACCGGAATGAGTTGAAAAAAATTTTGTGCATCATAATACATTAAACAAAATTTTATCATGTAGTTTTTGAATTGAAATGGGGTTGTTAACCGGTGTTAGAAAATATCGAAGAAAAAGGCTTTTTTCGGTGAAATTAGTGCAAATGGAGTGCGATACAACTTTTATCTTTTTCTCAAACAAAACCCACACTCTCTTTACTCCCTCACACTATTTTTGGCCGGCCTAGGCAGCCCCTCTCACTTCATTCTTCAAGTGACTTCTAGAAATTGTTTTTTTGGAAAATAAAAAGGAAAATGAATAAAGGTTGAAAAGACATAAAGAAGAAATTCAATGGAGAAAGTTTCTACACTTGGCTACACAATTTCTTTCTCTCCTTCTCCTCAAGATTGTGGCCGGCCCTCACCTTGGCAGCCCTCCAATTCTCCACCTCCTTTTCACCTCAAATTTTCATCAAAAATCCATGAAAAATCAATACAAATTATCATAAATTCTTCATTCAACCTTATCTAATTTTCTTTGCTTCTTTTTGGCTTGGAATTTGAAAGCAAGAGATCCATCTTGGAGGTCATGAAGCATGTGTAATCTCAAATTTTAGTGGTATAATTCTAAACCCTTGTCTCTTTTCTTGCTATTTTACTTCAACCTAATCAATTAAAATGTTTAATTATGGTTTTGATTCAAGATATAAATTTCTAGAAAATGGTTATCAAATTATTATTAGGGTTTTGATTCTTGGGTTGTGATCTAAATTTGTAGCTTAACATATTAGAGAATGTTAAAGTTAGTCTAGTAGCAAATTTGCTAGTTATTGCATTTAATTGTTTAATTAGGTTACTTTTGTAAACTAGATTTTTGCAAAGCATGTAAATAAGTTAGATAAAATTAGAATTTGGGTTTGTATTATTAGATTGTCGTGTTAGTGTGTAGATTAACTTGTTAAGTGAGGGTTAAACATAAACTAGTTGCAAATTTCTAGCTTTCATTTGAAAAATTTCACAATATTGCTATGTTATTAAACTAGGTTTTGAAGATTAGTTTAAAATGAGGAATAAAAAAATAAAGTTAAGCTTTTAGAACATCCTTACGGTTTCAAGGAGTGGTTTAACGGTTTAAGTTATGCAAGAACAAGTTTGGAAGTGAAATTGTGTAGTTTTGCTTTAAAATACCGAAATCGGGCAAGTTTACAAACTAGAATTTCAATTTAATGAAATTTAGAGTGTTAAAAATATAGGAAGGGTTTATATAATCTAGTTTTGCTATTTAATGAGTTTTATGACCATTAGTTTCATTTAAACGTCAAGTTTGGAAGAAAAACGGTAAATTGGCGTTTTCGGGTCTTACGAAATCGGACTGTTTAATCGATTTTTAGGGTTTCGATGGATTAAATCATGTTTTATATTATAAGTAATGAGTTTTAAACTATGGGTTGTTTATTGGTTTCTATATCGGTTAATCGGAGTTTGTACGCCGATATCGAGCGATATTTGGTTCTTTTGCGTGAACGGGACATAGGTTTTAACCTATGCGCGTTCCGTGCGTCGTTTTGATTTTTGTCTGTAATTCAGTTTACGATACTATATATGTTTGCGTATAGGTACCCCTCACGTGGACTGCGGGCGATGAAGAAGAGGATGGCGACACCGTCTGCGGCAGATAAGGAACAGGTGAGTAGATGTATATCTACGGGGGGAAGTCGAGTGGATGGCGTTTAGCACCCCCGCAAACGTAGAATAGGAATATGTACTTATTGTCATCAGGAAGCCAGACGTGACCTTAGAATTTCGGTGAGTAGGACCGTGGTAGTGACCATAGGTTGGACTAGATTGATTTAGAAGGACCTTACCCGAGGATGAATATCTTGGAGGAGAGTCGTAGGTTTCAGGTAAATACACACACACGCACACACTGAAACTCGACGTGGTGTATACGTGTATGTGTATATATATATAGGACTAGGTGCAGGTATATATATATATACACAATACGTATATGTGATACAAGGATGTGATATGATACACGGGGATGAAACAATATAACTGGGCTTGATGCCGTGATTCTTGGTTATACGGTCGTGTTATGATGTTAGCGGATCATTGGGAAATGAGATAATGAATAGGCATACATAAATAATAAAGGGTGGTGGTGATATTGAAGTACATGGGACTCTAAAATAGAACCCGGACCGTAACCTATGCCTGAAAGTCTGATATGATATAGGTGTGACTTGATTACGATATGAGATATGTGTAACTTGATTACAATATGACATATACATATGTGTGACATGACATTTCTGAGGAAAAATTAACGATGTATATTTATGATGGCAATGATATATGATTGATGTATGCGATTACAGTATAGCACCTTGATCATGACATGTGTTGATAATGATATTATACGAATGATGAGACACGTAGGTGATACTTGACCCGTACCCCAATATTGGGATGCCGTACGATGGACTTTACCGTACGAGGCATAGACATGATGATTGATCCGCACTCTTGATTCGAGAAAGCCGTACTACGTACGTGACGCTATTGAGGCTGGATCGCCGACTATTAGAGATATGGATTCAGACTTTAGGTGTACTCCTATTTCTTATCGACTAGTTTCTTAGGTTTAGTTCCTTAGGAGGTTAGATGGACACTAGTGTAAGTTCGAGTCATATAGTTGTAGTTTTACTTGTATATCATAGATGAGTGGTTATTACACATCCGTCTTTACATTCATACCGTAATCATAATGTTGCATGTTCATACATATGTTTTTATAATCAGTATAATACTCTGCCTGTTAGGACACCAGCACCATTACCGATGATGCGTATATTCCACGCACACTTATTTACCGGCTCACACACATCATCATCGGTAATTGCTATGTCACGTACACTTTAGATCATATTATCTTTTAGTGATAGAATCAGCTAACAGCTAGATCGATATTACATCGTGATTACTCTCTGGTGTTAATATAGACATGACATTTATTACTTAGACATTTCATGCATTCACATTTTCATGTTATCATGCAGTATTATGGGGCATATGCCGACACTTATCATATACTTACTCATGATTTTGGGATTTTGGATTTCTATGAGATTTCTGGTTTTGGGGAAAACCGCAAGAATATATAAAAACTTCTCTCTCTCTCACCTCTCTTTTTAAAATTTAAGATGCGGTTTTCTCGTGATGTATGTGTCGTCCACCATGAGATTTCATGTTTTCTGTTGGATTTCGAGACCCGATTCGAGGAGTGGATGAACCGTCTCGGGTACATGGTGGGCCCGGTATGGTACCCCGGTGCAAGAAGATCGAGTTGTAGACGATGAGCCTGGCAGGGGAAAGCTACCTACCGGTGATATCTGGCGCGGCAGATATCCGGAGGATACCGACCGTTGTCGTGAGATTTGATGATATGGGCCGATCCGGACTGATGGAGCCCGAGATATTGAGACTATGAGATATTGAGATTATGAGGTATTGAGACTTGAGATTTACATGTTTTGTGTTGATGCTTGACACGGATTTCCGTGGATTTCATTGTTGATATTTCAGATTTCTATACACATTTTACTATGATAAAAGCTAAAGATTTCTTATACAGATATATCTAGATTTCAGGATTGGTTATTTTACATTCATGGTGCATGCATACTCATTCTTATGACATAGTACTATATGAGGCACTGACACGAGCACGGAGTATTTGCATTTACACGTAATATTACCCTGCTATTAATAGATGATTGGGATATAGTAGTGTATTATTATGACCTAGGATAGCGTCATGCATTCGATTTCTTTTCGCAGATATTTTCTACTCACGAGTTGGCAACTCACCCCCGTTGTGCCAAATTTTATTACAGGTTGATGTACAGGGTTCCTTGGCAGATTGCTGGCACATCATTTCATTCCGGGTGATTTGCACGGTAGGTTGGCTCATTTGTATCTGGACCGCCGTTGTATTTTTTATTATTTCATTTGTATATAGTAAGCTCCATCGACCGAACTTGTATTACTCGATAGTTTACTGGACCAGTTGTTTAGTTCGACCTTAGAGTCGCGCTTGTATTATTATTATGATATCTGGTGGTTTTGTTTTCTTTTGATTTTGAGCCTCGCCCTTTGGCGTTGTATACTATTGTGCATTGGTGTGGTTGTTTCCGCCTTTTGGTGTAGAGCTAGCTCCCGTTTGGGGATGCTTTTTATTGTTTATATGTATTTATTCTTGTTTGTACCCGTTTGGGGCCAGTTTTTACAAAGGAGACTGCCGAAATTTTTGAGAAAATTGGATGATGTTTTTAAACTTGTTTTCTTCATGTTTTCCTTACTTCTTCTTCTTTTATGGTTTAGATTTCTGGGCTTCGGCTTACTTAGGTTACGTTGCGCCTCTAGACGCTTCGTAATCTAAGTGCCGGTCACGTTCCGTACTTTCGGGTCGTGACATCATCAGTGAATGTAATGAAGTACAAAGAACTGGTCCTGGCATATGTAGACAGGGGACTTACATACATCATTATGTATCAGTCCCAAGAGTTCACTAACTCTTTCTCTGTTTCAAGTAAACGGAGCTATGGTCATTGTATCTTTGTGACTTGACTAGCAAGTTTTACAAGATGTAAATTCAAACTGATTTAAATATGCATCTTAATGTAACTTTGCTAGTCGGGTCGCATTGATATGACCTAGTCTACAATACCTTAAGAAGGATTCGTTCATTTCTGAACTCTTTTCCTTGTATGTGTTCTGTACGTTGAGAACTGTAATTTGATTTGGAACGTATATGCTTTTAGATAACATGCCTGAACCGATCAACTCTTGATATAGGAAATGTTTAAAACATTATCCAACAATACAAAATTATATCCTTCTTTACTAAATAAAGAGACTGATATGATGTTGTATATCAGGTTCGGTATCTAATAACATTCGTTCAGAATCAATGTATTTGCTAATACAGGGTGATAACCGCCAACTACTTGGCTGCAACACTTGCACCGTTTCCAACTCTTGAAACTTATCTCCCGTTCTCAGTTCTCTACCTATCTGTAGCCCATGTAACAGATTACATTTGTGGGATCCTGATCTGGTATCACATACACAGGACGTAAAGGATACTGAAAAACAGTTCTCGGTAATGAACACACCCGAAGAAGATGCATCAATATGCACTTTCTTCGTTTGGGCGGCACGGGAATTCTGGTAATCCCCTATTTCCTGCTCGGATTTATAACAATTATAAGTTTGGAGCGGGACCAACGTCTCCCTAGCTCGGTATAACAAGCGAGTTCGGTCAATACATCCATATTATTATCTTGATTAAGGCGTGACATGGTCGCTACCTGGCGAGAGAGAGAGAAGAAAACACTCAGCGTATACTCTTGCAAGATTAGATCGGTTATTATTTTATCTAATTAGGATGGCTCCCACTGTTTTTATCAAATCTTCCTTCAAACCCTAAAAGAAAAGACTAGCCGGGATTAATTACACCCTACAAGTTCGCCAATCTTTCAGCCAGGCCAGTGCCGGTACTTTGAGGGAGGTTCCCCATGCTTTTTCACGGACCTAATTAAAATAAACCTCGTTTTTCCTAGGGCGTAACCCCGTTAACACCTTTCTAAACACCTACTTGATCGACTAATTGTAATGTGTAAAACTTTCCCAGGAGTAACAATCACTCGCAGTGGGTATCGGGATCCAACTATCTCATAAAAGGTATGCAATCTCATTGCAAATTTCAACACTTGAAATTCCCGATAATATTTTACCCCTAGCGTCCTATGACCTTGACAGAGGCCAAACTACCCATAGTCCGCTAGTCAAGTTCAACCCGTCATTTCCTGATTGAATTAGACCCACCCGTACGACCCTTGACGAAGGCTAAACAACGCCGTACGAATACCCTAATCCAATCGCATCATATGGTAGCAGATAAGCAGTAATCAGCTGCCGTACACTACACCTTGACGGATGCCAAACTACCACAGCACGAATACTAAATACTACTTATCTGAAATGACGGAGGGCTACGACAGGTTTTTAAGAAAACCTTTTGCGTAATGAACTTAATATCGTTGTAGAATCAAATGATTTAAATGGAGTGTTTTTGAGGTCTTTGCTAGTTTTGCTAAAGAGGTCACTCCCGGTGAAGGGATCTCGGCTCTTTCCTTATCGAATAAGGTGCTGGATATTCTACAAGGAATACCGCTATGCAAAGCAACAACTGGAGCTGCCTATTTTTGAAAATTCGATTCCACAACATCATTAGGTTTATTTTCTTTCATTAATCTCATTAATGAAGTCCCATCATTTTAAGTTACCTAAACATCACAGATAAATACAACGTACGCTTATGCCATCCGCATCCGCCTCGATATCCCGTCATGCACCGTTAGGTTAGGTAACTAACGGAAGAGCGGGGCAGGGCTAGCGCGGGTGTAAAACATAAGCAACGTCTATATAATATATCATGTATACTATATACAATATCTATCTCAACATATCAAATGATCACATCACAGATATCGTAGCAGAAAACAACATATGAAATATTGGATATACTAGGATTTCCGGGTTTTATATTTAAGCATGTATAAAACACGGATTTCACGGTCGTGATGAATAGCCAATCCCACACCCCTAGACCCCTACGAGAGCAGCAAGCAACCCTACCAATTCTAGAGTTAAGAGACCCGGACTCGACGCCTCGAGATGGTCTCCCAATGGACTCTAGAACCCGGTTACTTGTGCTCCCCTCCTTGGATCTATCCTAATGCGGAAAAGTAAATAATATACAATAGCGACATCATCCTCAACCCGGAAGTGCCCCAATAAAAGAATATTACATACAAGTTTTTACATGAATGAAAATGAAAAACTCTCATCTCACATAAAAAAAAACCGGCTATTCAAAAACGACGATCCAATATAACATATCCCAGCAACACATAACATCACATGTGTCACGACCCGAAAGAGCACGTGACTGGCCCTTGAACCACATGAAGTCTATAGGACTCCATCTGACCCAAGTAAGCCAAAAGCCCAGAAATCTAAAACCCTTTTAAGAGTAAGTAAGGAGAACCGGTTTAAAGAAGTGAAGGAAAACATGTTTGAAGTCAAGGTTTTTAAATAACTAAGCCGAATATACATTTTTAAAATGTAAAGTCTTTTCTAAAAATTTCGGCAGAGTTTCTTTTGTAAATACTGGCCCCGAACGGGGTACAACAAGAACAATATATACGCAATGATAAAAGGCATCCCCAAGCGGGAGCTAGCTCTTCGTCTATCGACGGTCACAACCACACAAGCAATAATAATATACAACGCCGAAAGGCGAGGGTCAAAACCAAAAGAAACCCAATAAGCATGAAAAACCGCAATACTACTAAGCGCGACTCTAAGGTCGAATAATACATCACTAGTGTCTAAGTCTGAAACAATATACAAGTTTTGGTTGATGGAAATTCTAGATACAATGAATAATACAAGTACAATGGTGGTTCTTGATGCAAAAGAATCCACCTACCAAATGCAATTCACCCGCAAGGAAGCAGTGTGCCAGAAATGCCACAATGGAACCTGTACGGCAAAACCTGCAAGAACTGTGGCACAACGGGGGTGAGTTGCCAACTCGTGAATAGAAATATCTACAAGCAGAAACCGAATGAAAGACATAATCCTAGGTCAATACGACCAGTAATAATATAAACCACAAGAGTACGTCTGAAGCATGATAAGGTGGCAATGTAACATCTAAACATGTATGTAGTGCCAAGTACTCAGGTAATAACATGTCATCAGTATAAGGTATGTCTGCATGAAGTAAATATGAAGAAGTATCAAATGGATATCAATACACATATATTAGCGTCCCATTCCACTAATATTGGTGTAAGGGTATATATAGCAGCGCCCTCATACCCTGTTATATATACAAATGATGTATGATCAATGTAATTCCAGTCTGTATATGATCAAGTCTGTATAAACGTGGAACCCGTCCACCCGTCACCCAATGACAATAAACCCGGAACCCGTCCACCCGTCACCCAATGACAATAAACATCATGTATGTAAGTATGAGGATATAATAAAAGCCATGGAAAACATCATGAAACCTGTGCCTAGCATCGGCATGTAAATCCTCATCCATATGGGGCTCCGTCTGCGGTATCGGCTCTCGGCCCCCGGCAGTACGGGTCAGCCCATGTCCATCTCTCAACTCCGGTCGGTATCCTCCAGATATCCGCCGAGCTCAAATACAATCACCGGTAGGTAGTAGTCCCTCTGCCAGGCTCACCGTCTACTACACAGCGAAACCGTTCTTGCCTCGGGGTACCATACCGGGTCCACCATGTACCCGCAATCGGCCTCATCCGCCTTCTCGAATCGGATTTCACATGTCGCTCTCAGCACCGAGAAAACACATGGTGGACGTACTGAAATATCATATCAAGGGTAACCGGGTTTTTAAAATAATTATATATTCTCTTTTGAAATACCCACGGTTCCCCAAATCCAGAAATATCATGGAAACAACATATCTCAATGCGTATAATCAAAACATAATGTATGCGACATGTAAAGAAAGGTAAGCATATCAGAAGTCATGCAACATGGAATAATAATGTGCACATGTCGAGGGAAACCGCCCTTTTAAAATGAATCAGTTATGAAGAATATCTTGCGGTTCCCAAATCTCTTATCAAGTCAGAATCATCTATGTATGTGTACAGGTATATGTGTACAATACGCCATGCAAGAATCATATCATGAATGCAACAGTACTACAGTGTAGTGGCATGGCAATTATCGATGATGAAGTGTGTGAGCCGGCAATTAGTGTACGTGGAACATACGTATCATCGATAATGGTGCTGGTGTCCTAACAGCATGATAATAATATAGCAATAAACATATGCAACCAATGCGAATAGCATGAATATGCAGAAATCAAATAATCAACACCACAGTGAAGAATCTACTATGCAAACTACAGATCTAAGTATCAAGTCAATCGGGAGAGGTATGGAAACCACCTAAATCTGAGTCGATAAGTATATATATATATAATAGTCGGTGATCCCGCCTCAATAATATCATAAACGATACAGTATATCGTAAGACATCCTCAGGTCATGAGTGCGGATCTATCATCAATATAGGCTCGTACGGTAAATCGTCGTACGGCATCCCAATAGCTGGGTACGGGTCAATATCACACTATCTCCTCACATCTCAGGTATCACTATCATCATATCACATAATCTGGGGTACTGGTCTAAGTCTAGTACAACTGATACCATCAATATACTGCGTGTGCAAGCACACGTCCCAAGGCCCGCTAGAGATCACGTATCGTATCCCAAATACGAATCACATCAAATCACCGATCTCGCGGCACAATGCCCAACATCATCGACTCATCTCCAATGTCATCATCAAACACAGTGCAAGTATAATGAATATGCAAGGGAGTGCGTGTAGGTGTAAATCTATTCTAGGGTTCGCGACTATGAACTACACTAGTTGCTTCTAACCCTACACTATCGATAATACACCTAACTATCATATATAATATATTAACTACGAACTGCGGGGATGCTATACGCCATCCACCCGACTTCACCCTGTAGATATAATCTACTCACCTTGCGTCTTCATTGTCGACGTCACCACGCATTTGCTTGTCGTCCCGAAGTCTTCATGGGTACCTACATATCAAAGTATCGTATATGCGCATTAAAACCAAATCAAAGCTAAAACGGCACACGAAACCCAAAACGATACAATAAGGGGCCTATAGGTTAGAACCTATGGCACGCCTTCAAAACCATCAATAAATCCTCTATATCGTCGTATAAACGACAAATAGTCGAAGTAAATCACAAGACACAAATTCAGAATTAAGAATACGGAATACAGAAACACGAATCCAAAACAGCAACTTAGGAAATATGTTCCAGATTTCACCCTAGGTCAAATTAGACAAATCTATATATACCAGGGGTCAAATCTACAGATAAGGGAACACCAAAACCAAAACGAGGCAAATCCACCATGGTCTGGCCGCAAATTGCGGCCAGAATGGATATATCTGCGGCCGGGTGTAGGAGGTAGGGGCTAGGGTTCTGGTGGTAGCTTCCTGGGTGCCTGCACATGCCACTGTCCAATCAATTTTATTTTAGGATGTCTCGGGTGATAGCAGATTCAATATACCCTTCACAGATTCTACAATTTCTCCGATATCGGTTTCTAAAATCCGTATTCTGGGTTTAAGCTTAAGGTTTGGGTCTCAATTCATACACTAGGGTGTTGGTGTAGCCTCTACTGAACTCAATTTCACATTACAACTCATAATTTCCTCAACCCTAACTAGGTTTTCCCTCAAGTCACCAAAATCACACAATATCGGTTCAAACATAACATGGGGGTAAAGGAAATGCTAAAACTAAGTTAATGATCCAGAAAATACCTCATTTGGCAACTCAAGAATTTTCTTGAGTTGCCCCTAGTGGCCAAAATCCTTGCTTCTTTAGTCCAATGTATAGATCTTGAGCTTGTGCACACTTTTAGTGAAATGAGAGTAGGGTTTTAGAGTTGTTTTAGAGGTGTTTAGAGGACTTGAAGAAGGGAGGTAGGTGAGGGTGGAGCAGCAGCAGGAGGAGGGGAAGAGGGAGAGAGAAAATGAATGAAGAATGAGGAGATGGCTAAGTCAAAGTGAAACCATATCTCTCTCTCTCTCTCTCACCTACTACTAAATTCTTTATTCTAAACCCCTTTTCCATTTTCTTTTCTTATTCTCTCAAAATCCTTCTCCTGAGAATAGTAAACCCAAAGGGAACCATGGCAAAAAAATGCACAAGTGTGAAAAAAAAGTGATATGTGCATGTTTTGCACAAAAATGCTAAAAAACCGATTAGCGATTTTTAATCGCGATTAGCACTAAATTAGCATATAACTAATCAATTAACTTAGAAATGGCATAATTCTCTAAAATACCCTATTTTATAATTTTCCATAATTTTTCCAAAATTTTTCCCATTTATTTGTATTTAATAATACCAAAATATTAAAATATTCAATAAAATAATATTAAATTATAAAAATTCCCAAAAATAATATTTTTATTATTTCGAAATGTTACAATCTACCCCCCTTAAATAAATTCGGTCCCCGAATTTAAATTTAAACCCCCAAATACAAAAACATTTCAGTAAAAATCCAATTTGTCGGGGTTCCGAAAACATCAATACATAGCGAATATCATCAAAGTGTACTGCTCTACTAGAAATAAATCTCCAAAAATGTATATAAGGACATCCGGTGCGTTTGGTGCGCACGGAATCAAAATCCATATGTATGTCCTACATGGGCACAAAACAACATCTAGGTGCAACGGGTGTGCACGAAAAATCTGTCATAGGCAACGTGTGTGCCTGACAGCAAAATCAGGTGCATATGACATGCACGAAGAATCCCGATTTAGTGCATCTGGCGTGCACCAAAATCGTATATCAAAACACTAAAGGTGCATGAAAACTATGCTGGAAGTGTAAATCAAATCACTGCATAAGATAGGCGTGAAATCACAATCAATAGCTCAAATGTAATAACTTATGCGCGAAATATAAATATCCAGTGGGTGTATGAAACAATATCATGAAACTCAGTCATCAAAACTAAATCATGCAATAGAACGCCCAAAATACCAAAATCCAAGATGATGGATACGTGATAATCGAATCACAAAATCACCAATCATAAATACCCTCGTCGGTAGTTCCTCCTTCAAGGTCGAGAAGGAGTCGGTGCATCCAATGCTAGCAGCGCAAGATATCTACTTGCCTCTTGCTCACGGTCTGGCGTCCTCTGACTCTGGGTCCTTATCTTCTCTGCGGATTACCTATCTCACAGTCAATCTTCTCATCGGCCCTGTCAGGTGTGCTAACGGGGACGATTCCGTTCTGGCACTTCTTTGGTCATCTCTCGATCAATCCTCACGACCACTCATAAAGCAGCATGCCACTAGCGTCGGCCTCTGGTTCTCTGAATGCACATCACACATCTGATCCTGGGTGCAAACATCATTGCAGCAATGTCCTGGAAGGAATCCTGCTCAAGGTCTCTTCCGATCATGCCTATGCCGAACTGTACGGAGGCTGGCTCTCTTGCATAATCTCTTCTCACTCGATAGACATCTGTGTCCTCAGCACAGCATTTTCTCGGAAATTGGTCGCATCCCAACGCCTCTGTAAGAATATCAGGTCTCTAGTCTCGACGGAAAGTAATGACAGCTCGTCAGCGTCTCGCACGAACCTCTTGTCCTCTTGTCTGTATCGTCGTCCACTACGACGTCAAGCCATGCTATCTACGCACTGCACTGTTCTCGGCCACGGTCAATCCGAAATCTCTCGCACGGACTCGAAATCGCGTACTCTGTAGCTTCATCACTCTGTAGAAGATGTCTGGCCGAACAGGTCCTCGGGAACACGTCCCAACCATCGGAGGAATACTCAATACTCGTCCGTCCTTGATCAACTCACAACGCATCTGGGTAAAGTCCTTTATCCGAACCTGGTCAACTACCTTGTCGACGATGCCGAACTCTGGCCTGCTGGGTGTGCGCAATATGACCACCCCTGGGTCTAAGTATTCTCATATCGTATTCCTGAAAGGTCCTGTCGAGGTTTCTCTCTCAAATCTCATTCCTGCCGAATTGCCCGGAAGTCATCATCCATTGCTGAAGCAAATTCTTATTCCGGAACGGCTGCATACTTATCGCGCTTCTTTCTGGAAGATATATCCATAAACAACGCCTCTGGGTGCATATTACATCTCTGATGTCAGCGGAGTGGGACGCCATCTCGTCGAAATCTCTTGCGAACTCTTTTCTTCACTCTGCCTCAATGTCGACTGATTCGGACTCGTCTCAACGTGGCTGCATGAACTATGCTCCAACGGCTATACTCGTATCTGGAGTCTCCCAAGCAAAGCATCCCATCACATGATATCCGAATGATGTCGAAACATTCGATCGACTCGTCAGAACCTTATAATCCCCCAAGAGATCAACATCTTGAGTACAGTTTAATAGTATCGAGTACATGCCACAGCGTCGGTGGTCCAGCCGTAGAAGGGCAAACCCAAGCCTCACTAATGGCGCCGCGGAACTGCCGCAAACCCTAAGGTTCAAAGGCTTTCACACGGTCATTAAGTCGAGTTAGGGTTTCATTCTTCTAGAGGGTCCATAGAATCACTTGCATGTCTTTCCGTATACTTTAAACTTGGAAAATGGCTCCTGACATTCGATCGTCTCTATCGACTCTCAACGTCTCCGCGTGAAGTCGTCTCTAGCTGGAAACATTCTATCTGATGACCTCGCATCGGTGAACGAACCACATGTCCTAGTCATTCATCCTCAGGTGACTAGCGACCATCCATCATATCTCTAAGTATATACTCATGCTGCAGTAGCTCCAATCATCTGGGCGATATCTCGTCGTTTGCAGCAACAACTGGCTCATTCGTTTGTATGCTGAACAGCGCCTCAATCCTCCAGGAAAGGCGATACATTGGCGGTCATCTCTGAATCGGTCTGCTCTAGATCTGAGTAAGACTCTCCACACTGGAAATCTTCAACTCAACTGGGCCCGCTCCGGCACAAAAATCGGACAAATCACCTTCGTCTCTCAATCGGGTAGACTAGCTATCATATGTCTCATATCTGCCTGAAAGCTCCGGCAATCTCAGCTCGTAAGCTCCGAAAGCGACATCCTATCAATCTCAGCAACAGCTGGTCCATCTGTCTGCACGGTAGGCGACATCATAATCTCTGAGGTATGCTGTACATCAACAGTCCTCTCTCAACTGGCAGCTCTAACAATGGCCCGATCATCCGGTGCAAAACCAAGCACTCGCCTCCACTAGAGGTCACAATCACCAAAACTAACTCGATACGTTCCCATGTCACCAGAAAACACAATGGTCGGCCCTCGTACCAAACGAGCTCGCACTGACCATAACCCTAGCAGCAGCCCAAACTGCGCTCAACATGGCGACAGGAACCTCAATCGAGTATCGAAGAGAGCAGATCAATGGCAAGAAAGAAAACAACAGATCCAGAGTGGATACATGATCATAAGAAGGAACAACATCAATAAAGGTATGATCATGAAACTAATAAAATCGGGGATCTCAAATGGATGTATAATCATGAATAGGAAGAGAGTCACTGATCTCGAAAATATGTACATCCTAAGGTTCCTTAAGCGGAGTGGCGTGTCGTAAGTATGCCGCGGAACATACCCACGGTACGTCACTCTACTTTAGTCACCTATTCCATCAACCAAGGGTCATCCTATACGACGAAAGTTCGGGTCTAATACTCCCTCGACTAAGTCTAAGTTCCGTAAGGTCAAGCCTAAGTTCCGTATATATATAAATGCCCTAGGCTTCACATAGTCAAACTTAGACTCGAACCAAGGTCAACCTAGCGCTCTGATACCAACTTTGTCACGACCCGAAAGAGCACGTGACTGGCCCTAGAACCACATGAAGTCTATAAGACTCCATCTGACCCAAGTAAGCCAAAAGCCCAGAAATCTAAAACTATTTTAAGAGTAAGTAAGGAGAACTGGTTTAAAGAAGTGAAGGAAAACATGTTTAAAGTCAAGGTTTTTAAATAACTAAGCCGAATATGCATTTTTAAAATGTAAAGTCTTTTCTAAAAATTTCGGCAGAGTTTCTTTTGTAAATACTGACCCCGAACGGGGTACAACAAGAACAATATATACGCAATGATAAAAGGCATCCCCAAGCGGGAGCTAGCTCTTCGTCAATCGACGGTCACAACCACACAAGCAATAATAATATACAACGCCGAAAGGCGAGGGTCAAAACCAAAAGAAACCCAATAAGCATGAAAAACCGCAATACTACTAAGCGCGACTCTAAGGTCGAATAATACATCACTAGTGTCTAAGTCTGAAACAATATACAAGTTTTGGTTGATGGAAATTCTAGATACAATGAATAATACAAGTACAATGGTGGTTCTTGATGTAAAAGAGTCCACCTACCAAATGCAATTCACCCGCAAGGAAGCAGTGTGCCAGAAATACCGCAATGGAACCTGTACGGCAAAACCTGCAAGAACTGTGGCACAACGGGGATGAGTTGCCAACTCGTGAATAGAAATATCTACAAGCAAAAACCGAATGCAAGACATAATCCTAGGTCAATACGACCAGTAATAATATAAACCACAAGAGTACGTCTGAAGCATGATAAGGTGGCAATGTAACATCTAAACATGTATGTAGTGCCAAGTACTCAGGTAATAACATGTCATCAGTATAAGGTATGTCTGCATGAAGTAAATATGAAGAAGTATCAAATGGATATCAATACACATATATTAGCGTCCCATTCCTCTAATATTGGTGTAAGGGTATATATAACAGCGCCCTCATACCCTGTTATATATACAAATGAAGTATGATCAATGTAAATCCAGTCTGTATGTGATCAAGTCTGTATAAACGTGGAACCCGTCCACCCGTCACCCAATGACAATAAACGTGGAACCCGTCCACCGGTCACCCAATGACAATAAACATCATGTATGTAACTATGAGGATATAATAAAAGCCATGGAAAACATCATGAAACCTGTGCCTAGCATCGGCATGTAAATCCTCATCCATATGGGGCTCCGTCTGCGGTATCGGCCCACGGCCCCCGGCAGCACGAGTCAGCCCATGTCCATCTCTCAACTCCGGTCGGTATCCTCCAGATATCCGCCGAGCTCAAATACAATCACCGGTAGGTAGTAGTCCCTCTGCCAGGCTCACCGTCTACTACACAGCGAAACCGTTCTTTCCCCGGGGTACCATACCGGGTCCACCATGTACCCGCAATCGGCCTCATTCGCCTCCTCGAATCGGGTTTCACATGTCGCTCTCAGCACCGAGAAAACACATGGTGGACGCACTGAAATATCATATCAAGGGTAACCGGGTTTTTAAAACAATTATATATTCTCTTTTGAAATACCCACGGTTCCCCAAATCCAGAAATATCATGGAAACAACATATCTCAATGCGTATAATCAAAACATAATGTATGAGACATGTAAAGAAAGGTAAGCATATCAGAAGTCATGCAACATGGAATAATAATGTGCACATGTCGAGGGAAACCGCTCTTTTAAAATAAATCATTTTTGAAGAATATCTTGCGGTTCCCAAATCTCTAATCAAGTCAGAATCATATATGTATGTGTACAGGTATATGTGTACAATACGCCATGCAAGAATCATATCATGAATGCAACAGTACTACAGTGTAGTGGCATGGCAATTATCGATGATGAAGTGTGTGAGCCGGCAATTAGTGTACGTGGAACATACGCATCATCGATAATGGTGCTGGTGTCCTAACAGCATGATAATAATATAGCAATAAACATATGCAACCAATGCGAATAGCATGAATATGCAGAAATCAAATAATCAACACCACAGTGAAGAATCTACTATGCAAACTACAGATCTAAGTATCAAGTCAATCGGGAGAGGTATGGAAACCACCTAAATCTGAGTCGATAAGTATATATATATATATAATAGTCGGTGATCCCGCCTCAATAATATCGTGAACGATACAGTATATCGTAAGACATCCTCGGGTCATGAGTGCGGATCTATCATCAATATAGGCTCGTACGGTAAATCGTCGTACGGCATCCCAATAGCTGGGTACGGGTCAATATCACACTATCTCATCACATCTCAGGTATCACTATCATCATATCACATAATCTGGGGTACTGGTCTAAGTCTAGTACAACTGATACCATCAATATACTGCGTGTGCAAGCACACGTCCCAAGGCCCGCTAGAGATCACGTATCGTATCCCAAATACGAATCACATCAAATCACCGATCTCACGGCACAATGCCCAACATCATCGACTCATCTCCAATGTCATCATCAAACACAGTTCAAGTATAATGAATATGCAAGGGAGTGCGTGTAGGTGTAAATCTATTCTAGGGTTCGCGACTATGAACTACACTAGTTTCTTCTAACCCTACACTATCCATAATACACCTAACTATCATATATAATATATCAACTACGGACTGCGGGGGTGCTATACGCCATCCACCCGACTTTCCCCTGTAGATATAATCTACTCACCTTGCGTCTTCATTGTCGACGTCACCACGCATTTGCTTGTCGTCCCGAAGTCTTCATGGGTACCTACATATCAAAGTATCGCATATGCGCATTAAAACCAAATCAAAGCTAAAACGGCACACGAAACCCAAAACGATACGATAAGGGGCCTATAGGTTAGAACCTATGGCACGCCTTCAAAACCATCAATAAATCCTCTATATCGTCGTATAAACGCCAAATAGTCGAGGTAAATCACAAGACACAAATTCAGAATTAAGAATACGGAATACGGAAACACGAATCCAAAACTGCAACTTAGGAAATATGTTCCAGATTTCACCCTAGGTCAAATTAGACAAATCTATATATACCAGGGGTCAAATCTACAGATAAGGGAACACCAAAACCAAAACGAGGCAAATCCACCATGGTCTGGCCGCAAATTGCGGCCAGAATGGATAAATCTGCGGCCGGGTGTAGGAGGTAGAGGCTAGGGTTCTGGTGGTAGCTTCCTGGGTGCCTGCACATGCCACTGTCCAATCAATTTTATTTTAGGATGTCTCGGGTGATAGCAGATTCAATATACCCTTCACAGATTCCACAATTTCTCCGATATCGGTTTCTAAAATTCGTATTCTGGGTTTAAGCTTCAGGTTTGGGTCTCAATTCATACATTAGGGTGTTGGTGTAGCCTCTACTGAACTCAATTTCACATTACAACTCATAATTTCCTCAACCCTAACTAGGTTTTCCCTCAAGTCACCAAAATCACACAATATCGGTTCAAACATAACATGGGGGTAAAGGAAATGCTAAAACTAAGTTAATGATCCAGAAAATACCTCATTTGGCAACTCAAGAATTTTCTTGAGTTGCCCCTAGTGGCCAAAATCCTTGCTTCTTTAGTCCAATGTATAGATCTTGAGCTTGTGCACACTTTTAGTGAAATGAGAGTGGGGTTTTGGAGTTGTTTTAGAGGTGTTTAGAGGACTTGAAGAGGGGAGGGAGGTGAGGGTGGAGCAGCAGCAGGAGGAGGGGAAGAGGGAGAGAGAAAATGAATGAAGAATGAAGAGATGGCTAAGTCAAAGTGAAACCATACCTCTCTCTCTCCCTCTCACCTACTACTAAATTCTTTATTCTAAACCCCTTTTCCATTTTCTTTTCTTATTCTCTCAAAATCCTTCTCCCAAGAATAGTAAACCCATAGGGAACCATGGCAAGAAAATGCACAAGTGTGAAAAAAAGTGATATGTGCATGTTTTGCACAAAAATGCTAAAAAACCGATTAGCGATTTTTAATCGCGATTAGCACTAAATTAGCATATAACTAATCAATTAACTTAGAAATGGCATAATTCTCTAAAATACCCTATTTTATAATTTTCCATAATTTTTCCATAATTTTTCCCATTTATTTGTATTTAATAATACCAAAATATTAAAATATTCAATAAAATAATATTAAATTATAAAAATTCCCAAAAATAATATTTTTATTATTTTGAAATGTTACAACATGTCATCAACATAAGTAAATATGCGTATCCCAATTGTCGTTGACATATAGCACCGAAACCGGCGATACACCACATATTACACTTACGGTCGCAGAGAAGAAAGTGAAAAACTACAATAATTGGAATCCGCACTGCCCTTATACATCATAAACGTGGAATACCACATATTCTGTATTTCATGCCTAACAATGCAAATTTTACATTTAAGTCTCAACCATGAAAACACTTTTCAAAAGGAAGTCGGGTAATTCAACAAGATTCCCGATTCCATCCGAGACCGAAATGTTAAACTTGCACGCAACTAGATAGATTCCAATTATTGTATCCCATCATAAATATCCGGACGATGTTAAACTTTTCGATCGATTCATCAAAGTCCCACAATTTCCCGACAGCTCAACACTTGAGCACAGTTCAATAATACCCAGAATATGCCACAGTACCTATGCACCAGCCGTAGAAGGGCAGACCCAAGCCTCACTCATGTCGCCACGAAACTGCGGCAAACCCTAGGGTATAACCGCGGTTCCGCGATCCAAAAAGTCGAGTTAGGCTTTCATTCTTCTAGAGGGTTCATAGAATTACTTGCATGTTTTTCCGAATATGTTAAACTTGGGAAAATGAGTTTTTGACATTCGATCGAACTTTTTAACTTCGCTTAGACAATATGTGAAAACCCAAATACAATGTTAAACTACGAATACGAAACACTCCGAATTGTTTATAGTGTAAGATTACATTTCATGCAAAATTAGCAAAAACAAACAACACCTGAAACACCAAAACCCAGTCTCTGGAACACCCTGCAAATTTCAAGCAAAACCAAAAAATTTTGGCCGGCCACCATCTACATGATCTCGGCCAAAATCCGAGCAAAATGCCTGAAATTTTCATGGTGTTCATGTTGCATCCTATACAACACTCTGTACTTGTTTTAAAAAAATTTTGAGGTCATTTAAAAATCGACAGAACCTAGTATTCGGTGTTTCAAGTTTCGGAGTAGTTTCGGTTTCGTAATCTACCAAACAACGTCTAATACTCTAGCCCGGCTCTGATACCACTGTTGGGATTCTTTAGCACCCTACTGGGTTTTCACAGCAACTACCATGCCAAAATTAAAAATTTTAAGGTGCTAATCAATCCTAAGCTAGGATCAAGCTAGAGTAAATAGACAATATGAACATGTAATCAACCATTATAAGTAGTGAATAAGGAATACAACCTTTGTAGACCGGTCCTTCATTTCGAAAGCTCCGAGTAGTAGTCTCTTTGCTGCGAGTATCGATCTCCTGAACTCTAGTATGGATTCTCTTAGAGAAATAAACAAGCTTGTTCGAAATCTTCGAGGCCGAAGATGATCTACGTCGAGGAGACAAACCCAAGCTACCTCTTCACTAGGTCAAGAACTTTATGAAAAGAACACCCTATACTACCCAAGCAAGTGTGTAGGATGATGAAGTAGGAAGTGGGCTCACTTTAGATTTTATTTTCTCACTCATTTTCACCATTTATCAAAAACCTAGAAAGCTTTTGAGTTGAGATGAAGAAGAAGAAGAAGAATGAACTCAAGAAAAATAAATCAAGTGGTGAATTGCAACCATGGGTGAGAGTATCATATACTAACCTTTGTAGAGACATAACCATAGTTTAAGATAATGGTTTGGTTAATAAATATCTTGAATAATACAAAGTTTGCGGACTAAGCCAAATGATCTACAAGCTTCCACAAGCTTACAAGCCATGACAAAATACCACTAATTTTGAATTACTAAAATAAATAAAATCCTTTCCATTATCTTAATCATGGTGTAAGTCACACACACACCCATGTTTGCATGTATCATCAAGCATGATACAAGTGAGAAAAGCAAACTTAAGTGAGCCAATACTAGTCAATGTAAATTAATATATCAAATATATAATTATACATTAGATTATTAAATCAACACTTGATTTAACAATCCGGCTATATCACATATAACCGACTAACATCAGGTGTATCAATTTATCGAATCAACACTTGATTCGATAACCCGGCTATATCGCATATAATCAACCGATGATACAAATCGCGAGAATAGAATACGGTATCACATACGCATATTAATCTCGGTCCTGCACATATCTCATATGTGCTCCTACTCCGTTTCTCCCGAGCCAGGAAACTCTGTGTAGGACTCTAAAGACTCGTCAATACGCCGGCAGTAGGTGATGATCATATCAAACACCCACAAGCCGCAAGAGGCGTGCTAAACGTAACGGCCACCCGGGTATTGAGCGATCAGAAGATCAACAAGCAATCCTGCTCATACTCCTACGAATCCAATCAGTAACACTTACCGTACAGTCCGGTCTCTTCGTCTGATATGTCGCATATCTCGTCTAAGGGTGGTAAACGTTAAACCCCAGTAACTCGATAAGTCGTGCCGATGTGAGGCTCATAACTGGCCAGGGACTTCATGTTATAGCCAATCGAGCACAACGCAACATCAACTCCCTATACCGGAAGAGACGAATCCCCTCCTATCGCTCATTGCCTCCATGTGACTCGGGACTGTACCCAAAAACCACCGTTTTTCACGTTCACTTGAACGTGGTAAGATGGAAATCAAAGCACAGTGGGAATCACACAAGACTCTATGATGATCTCGGGTCGACAAACTAATCTGTACCAGTGTCACCAGAGAACTGTCATCTGACGTGAGGTATAATACCACCTGGGAGTTCTCGGCGAGTCCGTCCAGTGCACCCAATCTCCACTGAGCACCCGTATATCATCTCTGATGTCAAACACCAATGGATATGGGATCATCCATTGCCCATCTACATGGGTCGAGAAGCTATACGCTAGTCTACTCTGGTATATCGATGCCCCGTCTCGATACACCCATGACTACGGACTTTAAAGGATGTACTTACCGATTACCTTTGTCCAACTAGTATGATCCGCATCATAATCCAGGTAGTCAAGTACACATCCTAAGGGCTTTATCAACGCGTAACAGAGAGACAATCAGTGTACATGTTAAGATAAAGTGCAACCAGATAGCATACTATCATGTTGAGCAAGAAAGTCCTCCCTATATATATCTAAGTATCCACTACAATATACATCTCATGTACAGTAATGGTCTCTAGGGCATACATATAACTAACAAAAAGATAATGGAATTCTCTCTCAGCTTACTCCTCCTTACACACCACAGCACAACGGTGTATCGGAGCCGAGGAATCGTACCCTATTGGATATGGTTTGCTCCATAATGAGTAGTGCTGAGTTGCCTCTTTCATTTTGGGGACATGCGCTTTTGACAGTAGCATATCTGTTGAATGATGTTCCGTCCAAATCCGTGCCTAAGACACCATTCGAGCTATGGAATGGTAAAAGGCCGTATCTTAAACGTATTAAGATATGGGGTTGTCCAGCCTATGTAAAAGCACACAATCCGGACAAATTGCAGGCACGTTCAGTTTTATGTAAATTTGTGGGATATCTTAAAAATTCAATAGGATATCTGTTCTACCACACCGAGGAACAGAAGGTGTTTGTATCTCGCCACGCCACCTTTTTAGAGTGGCAGTTTCTTGCAAAAGAAATTAGTGAGAGCACGGTAAAACTGGAAGAAATTCAACGACCACAAACTGAAACTGAAGATTTGACAGAACCTCAAGATTCAATAACCCCAGACGAACCTCAGCCATTCCGCAGATCTGGTAGGATTTCTCATCCGCCCAAGAGATCTACGGTTTTCTCATAGACGGGGCTCGAGAAGATTGCATCTTGGAAGAAGATGATCAGGCAGGCCATTAACAGTAGGGACTCTGATAAGTGGATGGATGCTATGCGATCTGAAATGGAGTCCATATCACCAATAAAGTGTGGACCTTGGATATTGCTCCACCTGGGGTAAAACCTGTTGGATGCAAATGGATCTACAAAAGGAAACTTGGTGTAGATGGGCAGGTGGAAACCTATAAGGCTAAACTCGTTGCAAAAGGTTTTCGTCAAAGACCTGGTGTGGACTATGACGAAACCTTTTCTCCAGTGGCTATGCTCAAATCCATTCGGATCCTACTTGCCATTGCTGCCTTCCATGACTATGAGATCTGGCAGATGGACGTAAAAACGGCTTTTCTAAACGACCGTTTGGAAGAGGGCATTTATATGGATCAGCCAGAAGGTTTTGTAGACAGTGGGAGCAGCGGGAAGGTGGGGAAGGTGCTTAAATCCATTTATGGATTAAAGCGGCATCGCGGAGCTGGAACATCTGCTTTGATGAAACGGTCAAAAAATTTGACGTCATCAAGAACGAAGATGGGCCATATATATATAAGAAGATTGTAGGACGAACTGTCGTATTCCTAGTCTTGTACGTAGACGACATTCTTTTGATAGGAAATGATATTCCTATGCTACAAACGGTCAAGCTATTCTTGTCACAACGGTTCTCCATGAAAGACCTGGGTGATTGTAACGACCGTGTTTTCTAATACCTAATAAAATATATTTTATTTAAATTTCCACTATCAAATAATTATTTACGTGTTTCGTTGATAGAAGAATATTTTTAAAGTAAAGTTAATAATTTTCTAAGCATTGAAAATGATTAAAGGGAATTTTCTAAAAATTATTTATAATTTCCTAGGCTAAGAATGGGTTAATAAAATTTTATGAATACCTTAAAATACTCTACTCACTTTTATTATCAATTAAAACAATTACTTCAAAATATATATATATATATATATATATATATATATATATATATATATATATATATATATATATATACGTTCAAAAATATATCAAGGATAAACTAGGTATTTTATATTTATAAGTAACTAAGCTAAAACCGTAAAAAATGGGATATATTATTTATTTTGGCCCAAAATTATTTTTATACTAAAGATAACAATAAAACATAATTTCTGAAATTTTCCCATAATTTTTCCGTATTTTTAAACATTTTTACAATTTTTTTAAAGCCAAATCAATAGTTTTATATAATCTGCCGAGTTTTTATTTTAATTAATTTTTATTCTATTTTTTTTGAAAAAAACCCCTTTAACCTAGACCGTTGGATGCTCGATCCAACGGCCCAGAACGCACGGCGGCGCCCACGTGGTGGGGACCATGCGAAACCGCATGATCCCCAGCCATGCGGGCACATGGCACCTGGCGGGGGCGTGACAGTGCGCCCTGGGCCGTTGGATGCAGATCCAACGGCCAGGATCCTCTGGCGGCGGGCGCAATCAGCAACTGATGATTCACAATCATTGGGCCGGCGCAGATTTTCGTGGGTTTTAACGAATTTTTTGGATTTTCTGTTTATTGAAAAAACCTATAAATAGGCACTTCAAACTGAGAATTCTCACACCTCAGAACTCCAAAAATTCTTTAAAAAATACCAGTGCCTTCGTATCGACGACGCCGACGCTACGGCTCTACCCAATCACCGAGGAAAAAATCTAGGCGCAGAACTATTGAGGAGTTTTGCACAAGCCCACGTCTTCAACCGTCTATATCTAACTCAAATCAAAGGTAGGATCCGCCTCTCTCTCCTCATTCCGTCGCCTTCTTCTTTTCTCAATAACCTAATTCCAACTTCTAATCATCAACCCCTATTTAAAATGATGTTATAATATTCGTGCATGCCTATTCCTTCTACCCTTAATGATGGTAATCTTAAACCCTAATTAAAATGAGTTCCTTAATCACTCGTATATACCAAAAATAATGTACCCTCATGCTACATGGAATGTGACAGGCCTAATGTTTATAACCCACGAATGTTAATTTACCCCTTTTGTACCTACTCTCACTCATAACATTGTTGTGATCTCGAAATAGGTTTTCTTCCACAAAAAGGACCCTCGTTTTATAAAAAAGAAAAAAAGGGTTATATTATTTGATAAGATAATTGGAAGGTTTATTTTTAGATACGATATAAATATATTTTTACGTACACCCTTTTTCATCAACTACTATAATATTGTTAAATCCTTTCAACCTTTTTAAAGAGGAAAATACTAAATTTAAATAACGGCTTATGGTTTTTCCAACACGAACGTATTTTCTAAAACGTTACCCCGAACCTAAAACACTATAATTTCATAAAATTATTAATTTCATTTAAATACCTCGACCTTTATTGAAGGGTCATTTTTCAACAAGGACCATAATCCGTATAACGATATCTTTTCAAAAGGAGTATCTAGTACCTTATCAAAAGCATTTTGCATCAACCTTCGAGTTAATTAAAAAAATATTAGACTCAGCCAATAAGGACTGTCGTGCTCATTAGGACAAAGGAAAGGTTGTAGGCATCGGTCATTTATCTAAACCATATTTTGTGGTGCCTAGGCTAGACAAGTGGGAAAGGTAATTTTAAAAGGCCCGTCTCACGGTGATTCGTGAGCGGATCCCTCCTTTCTTTACTTGTGCTTACCTGGCCACAATCGGCGGTGAAGAGGCGATTTAAGGATCTCACAACTTGCCATTTGGAACAGTCAGGAGCAGTGTAGTTGACTTAGGAGATCTTAGCTCTAGGATTGATTGTGCATATTGTGATTGCTTGAAAGTGTGTCTAAACTCCTTATAAAAATCTGTTGCAAAAGATTTTCAAATAAACACTACAACTTTTTATCGAAAGGATATTTTTCCGTAAAACATTATGTTTTTCCAAAATGATAAATATTCTAAACCTCATGGTTTGTTCCTAGAAATAATAAAAGATAATTAAACAATATTATTATTTTCACTAAGCATTCTCTAAGATGACACGAAATACTTTACGAACTTTAGAAAATAAAACGAGTGGATGTGGAAGGCCATATTAAACGAGATCAATAATTTTTAAAATTTCCAGTTTATGACATTCATGGCACATGATACGGTTAGGGTTAGAATGCGCGGACCTAGATATGGAATACTTATTGAGAAGATCCCGATATTCCGGGTGACCAGTCTGATGTACGGACGACTACACATATATGAAGATCCCTGCAGGCAGGGTGACCAGTCCAAAGTGTGGACGACTACTAACCCGATATTCGGGCGAATACTAACCCTAATTGAGGGCGAATGATCCAAAATGTGGATGACATATAATGTGAAAATTCCATGCCTAAAGGTATACGCACTAACTCTAATTCGTCAAAACCTTTATACTGAACCAGGGGATGGGTAGTTTGATTAGGCAAGGAGATTCGGAACTCGGATT
The DNA here is from genome assembly GCA_030015575.1 of Agapanthus africanus. Taxonomy (NCBI): domain Eukaryota; kingdom Viridiplantae; phylum Streptophyta; class Magnoliopsida; order Asparagales; family Amaryllidaceae; genus Agapanthus; species Agapanthus africanus. The sequence continues at coordinate 827,962,714 of CM057338.1, read as the reverse complement.
CCCCTACTACTCGATCATGATCCCGGGAAGTGAAACGGTACATTTCACTTCCCCAGTTGTTGTTCCATGGCCACAATGGAATAATCGCGAGTATCCGGACCCTTATTTAACAAAGTAAAAACGTTTACAATAGCTATTGATACTCAACACTAAACTCACATCATGTGCTATACCTACCTGTTATCTTATCTACCTTTCTTTATGAGACACGAATTATTCAGTATCTTAGATTGGATATATTACCAGTTTAGACTTGTTGTTTATTATGGAACTGAAGGGTGGTAATACCTGTGCACTTGAGTGATATTCACGCTAGACAAAGCTCCATTGTAGTCATGGGACACCTTTCGGGGATGTTCACGTTACCGCATTGATTTCCACCCCAGGCACGAGCACCAGCTCATACTGTTTCCACCTAGTCATGGGATACCTCAAGGACACGAGTATATTCACCAGTCAATTCCATCAATACACACCTGGTTTAACCTGATCTAACTCTTAAATTGAATATCCGTTTGACTTGACCTGAACTTTTACCAAACATATATCTCACACAACTTACTCATATTCACCTATAGCTCTGTCAACATATCTAATTTGCATACAATCTCATACCTTTATACACATGTACATCCTATTCATTATATTTATATACACCTGTTCGTTTCTATACCTACTTCCTTATGAGGCAATCCTACCCGAGTATAACTCGCTGACGGACCTTCCTTTTCTTCCTCTATCTTGGAATGTCCGTCAGATAAGAATGAGTATTATGGCGAGGATCAAGGTGTGAAGCCAGCTTATGAAGATTATGCAGACTGGACGATGGAAGATTAGTTAGATTTAATTTTTTTTGTTGCCCACATATTTAGGGCTTTCGTTGCTCCTTTGATGTAATTAAACTACTTAGTTTATTTTACTCTTTTTTTGGGATGTAATAAAGTTTGGTTAATGGAAATAAACGCCTTTCGCTTTTATTATTTTGATTTTGGTACACATCCTGCATGTTAGATATTCATACGCTTAATGTAACTGTATTGAATAGACCACCTTCAACACAGTTAGGTTGCGAACTTTGCCACGTCATCCTTCACCTTCTTTTGGGAAGCGGGGCGTGACAGGTTTTAGTGGTGGCCCATACAGGTCTTCTTGTGTACTAAAATGAAACCGTTAACTGACTTATTATATTTGTGAATCTCATCCATTCATACCGATTTCATAATTCTCCTATGTCCCTTGTCCCTTCCTTGACATTTTGTACCCTGACCATGACCTTCCCTTCAGGTCGTGGCAAATCTTTTCGACGAGGATGACATATCCGATATTACTTTTGAAGCTACATCTAGAGATTCAGACGACGAAGTCGTAGACTCTCAGACGGTTATTTCCGATGGCGACTCGGAAGACGAACAAATCGATGCTGCAACTCCGGAGCCTGTGATGACCAATGACTCCGAAGACGAAGAAGAAGATCCCGTGGAAGAGGAGCATATAAAGGATGGGCCAGAAAAAGAGGCTCCTGCGGCGGGAGAGAATCCTATAGAATATGATCCGGATGAGGAGGCCCCTGCAAAGGAACAAGACCCTATAGAGGTGGAATCAGAGAACGAGGCTCCTGCCGAGGATGAGTCGAAGGACGAAGCTTCGAGTGAGGAGGAACTCGAGGCCGAAGAAACTCAGGCAGTTGTCCCCATAAGACACCATGGGAATGGCCGTACCTTTCTTAGTGCGAGGACCTATCACCACTTGTTTAACTCCCATAATCGAGACTAATAAGTATTTTTCCTTTTCTTTGACCGAATAAAACGATGTAAGAATAGTAGGGGCATATTCTTACTTTTCGGTTGTACTCCCCAAATTGAAGTTGAATAATAAAATCATAGTTTCGAGCAAAAATCTCTCTTGTGTCTCTTGCTCTTCTTATTAGTCTCTCTCTTGCATTAATTATTGTTCTTCCATGCAAGTTATTATCTTGTCTCATCCCTCAGCCTGTTTGTAACCTAACATATTCTGATTCAGATCATCAATGGCTGGACGACACCATCACCGCAACCGAAGGGGAAATGGAGACAATGAAGCCGCTGCTCAGCAAGCAGCTATGCTACAAATGATGAAAGGACTACTGGAGCAATAGCAGCAGCAAACAGCTGCCCTTCATCAGGAGCTACGAGGAAGTAGGCAGCAGCAAGCAGAGATTTTAAGTAAGGCACTAACCCCAGTTTCTCAAGGTTCGGCGGGAGTGAAGCAGTTCATATCACTCCACCCTAAAACTTTTTCGGGGAAGGAAGCTCCTTTAGAAGCTGAAGAATGGCTCAAGGGAACAGTCAACGATCTCGGTGCCGCCTAAATTCCGAAGGACGCGTGGGTGAACATCGCTAAGCTACAACTTACGGATAATGCCAGGATATGGTGGGAGGCAGAGGAAAGTAGATTGAAAGAGCCGATCGATTGGGAAACGTTCAAACAACGTTTTGATACCCAGTATTTTCCAGCCGTGGCGCACCTAGAGATGGAAAGAGAGTTTATACAACTCCAACAAGGGAGCATGCGGGATAAGTCGGTGGACGAATATGCTTCGGAGTTCGCAAGGTTAAGTCGGTTCACGCATCATCTGGTGGCAACCCCAGAACTTTATGCTAAAAGATTCCGGCAAGGATTGGATCTGAAGACGCAGTCCTCCATGTCTTCTGCTACCCTTTCGACTTATGACGAAATCTTAGAGGTGGCGCGAAACTTTGAAGACCTTCAACGACGCATGAGGAAGGATGACCGTTTGTCTGGCATTAAACGACCAGCCAATCAAATTCTTCGAGGATCATCTTCCAGATTCAACGGGAGACAATAACCCAAGAGACCAGCAGGACCAACTATCTTCGGAAAACTAGCCATTACATGCAACCATTGTGGTAGGACCGGACACTACAGGAGAGACTGTCGCATCTTGAACAAACTTTGCATAGTCTGTGGATCTCTGGATCATGCTATTGAGGACTGTCCTCAGAGAGGGAGACAATCAGGCCCCGTCAACAAGCCGGCTAATTATGTGGCCCCACGACAGGGAAACCAGCCACCTTCCGCCACTCAACCAACCGGTCAAGAGGCATCACTAAAGGGACCACCCTTGCCATCACAGGAGCGTGTTTTTCAGCAAGCGCGGAGGAATGGACCCAAACGCCAGACCTTCACCATGACAGCCGAGAAGTCTGATGTCGCGTGGCAAGACAGCAGAAGTACTCTTTTCTTTTTCAACCTTTCTTTAATACCATACTTATTTATCTTTCGATGCAAATCTTAGTTAAACTCACCATAATTCCTCTAGTTTTCGTAAAGTTGCCTTTATGTTATATCTCTCAAGTCTTCCATCAATTCACAACCTCCCTTCAATTTCCAAACTTTTCTATCTGGAAGAAACTACTGATTTTACATTTTCCGATTCCTTGTACCTAAACCCTTCAAAGACTTTCCATGCATTAAGTAATACACCAACTCGCGGGAGCGACACATGCAGCAAAGAGGATTCCTGACAGCTTTACTGATTTCCGTGCCTAGTAGTGGCTACTCCTTTGAAAATTTCAAATATGAAATTATTCTAAGGAGGGTAGATCGTAACTATCACAACCATTCTTGCAATTCTTAGCAAACCCAGAAGTTTTAAAACATCCACAATGATTTTTTCGGAGAAGGGACTTGGTGGTGTGATGTATCAGCGCGGCGATATAGTTGCATATGCGTCAAGACAACTCAATACTTGTGGACGCAAATCATCCTGTCCAGATCTAGAACTGGTGATTCTGACGTTCATCTTGAAGATATAAAAACACTACTCTAAGGAGAACGTGAGGACATAGAGGGTTGAAACACCCGAAGCGGATGAGAGGGGTCAAGTTTTATATGAGAGAAGTGCCGATCGATTGGGACAATCCTGAAGATGGAGAATTTGTAAGATTGAGATAATTGTAGGAAAAAAAAAGAAGTGGAGATAGTGGTACAGTGCAGCGAGCGAGGAAAGCTCAGCCCACAACTCATCGACCGCTTAACATCTTAGAAGGAGACGGTGGGTTTGTGTATAGCCAAGTTCTGCTATTTTCTTTGGAGGGCGTGCATAATGCTTTTATACTTCACAGTTAAGAGGGTATGCTGGCAACCCTAGTCATACTTTTGATCGTTCCGAGATCACGGAAAAGTTGGCGTAACCTACGATGTGGCAACCGGTTGGAATACTAGAAGGATGAAACCTTGAGGGTCAAGATAACCCAGCTGGCTAGAGTTATGTGGAGAAAGAACTACTAGGCAGACATACACGGACGCGAGGAAACGGGACGAGAGAGCGAGACCCAAAATTTTTAACCACGATAAACCCTTCTAGGTGATTTTTTTTCTTTCCTTGACCTACCTTCTGAAATTTCGAGGACGAAATTATTTTAAGGAGGGTAGATTGTAACGACCGTATTTTCTAATACCTAATAAAATATATTTTATTTAAATTTCTACTATCAAATAATTATTTACGTGTTTCGTTGATAGAAGAATATTTTTAAAGTAAAGTTAATAATTTTCTAAGCATTGAAATGATTAAAGGTAATTTTCTAAAAATTATTTATAATTTCCTAGGCTAAGAATGGGTTAATAAGATTTTATAAATACCTTAAAATACTCTACACACTTTTATTATCAATTAAAACAATTACTTCAAAAAATATATATATATATACGTTCAAAAATATATCAAGGATAAACTAGGTATTTTATATTTATAAGTAACTAAGCTAAAACCGTAAAAAATGGGATATATTATTTATTTTGGCCCAAAATTATTTTTATACTAAAGATATCAATAAAACATAATTTCTGAAATTTTCCCATAATTTTTAAACATTTTTACCAATTTTTTTAAAGCCAAATCAATATTTTTATATAATCTGCCGAGTTTTTATTTTAACTAATTTTTATTTTATTTTTTTAAAAAAACCCTTTAACCTGGACCGTTGGATGCTCGATCCAACAGCCCAGAACGCGCGGCGGCGCCCACGTGGTGGGGACCACGCGAAACCGCGTGATCCCCAGCCACGCGGGCACGTGGCACCTGGCGGCGGCGTGACGATGCGCCCTGGGCCGTTGGATGCAGATCCAACGGCTAGGATCCTCTGGCGGCGGGCACAATCATCAACTAATGATTCGCAACCATTGGGCCGGCGCGGATTTTCGTGGGTTTTAACGAATTTTTTGGATTTTCTGTTTATTGAAAAACCCTATAAATAGGCACTTCAAACTGAGAATTCTCACACCTCAGAACTCCAAAAATTCTTAAAAAATTACCAGTGCTTTCGTATCGATGACGACGACGCTACGGCTCCACCCAGTCGCCGAGAAAAAAATCTGGGCGCGGAGCTATTGAGAGTTTTGCATAAGCCCACGTCTTCAACCGTCTACATCTAACTCAAATCAAAGGTAGGATCCGCCTCTCTCCCCTCATTCTGTCGCCTTCTTCTTTTCTCAATAACCTAGTTCTAACTTCTAATTATCAACCCCCTATTTAAAATGATGTTATAATATTCGTGCATGCATATTCCTTGTACCCTTAATGATGATAATCTTAAACCCTAATTAAAATGAGTTCCTTAATCACTCGTATATACCAAAAATACTGTACCCTCATGCTACATGGAATGTGACAGGCCTAATGTTTATAACTCACGAATGTTAATTCACCCCTTTTGTACCTAATCTCACCCATAATATTGTTGTGATCTCGAAATAGTTTTTCTTCCACAAAAAGGACTCTCGTTTTATAAAAAAGAAAAAAAGGGTTATATTATTTGATAAGATAATTGGAAGGTTTATTTTTAGATACGATATAAATATATTTTTACGTACACCCTTTTTCATCAACTACTATAATGTTGTTAAATCCCTTCGACCTTTTTAAAGAGGAAAATACTAAATTTAAATAACGGCTTATGATTTTTCCAACACGAACGTATTTTCTAAAACGTTACCCCGAACCTAAAACACTATAATTTCATAAAATTATTAATTTCATTTAAATATCTCGACCTTTATTGAAGGGTCATTTTTCAACAAGGACCATAATCCGTATAACGATATCTTTTCAAAAGGAGTATCTAGTACCTTATCAAAAGCATTTTGCATCAAACTTCGAGTTAATTAAAAAAATATTAGACTTAGCCAATAAGGACTGTCGTGCTCATTAGGACAAAGGAAAGGTTGTAGACATCAGTCGTTTATCTAAATCAGACTTTGTGGTGCCTAGGCTAGACAAGTGAAAAAGGTAATTTTAAAAGACCCGTCTCACGGTGATTCGTGAGCAGATCCCTCCTTTCTTTACTTGTGTTTACTTGGCCACAATCGGCGGTGAAGAGGCGATTTGAGGATCCCACAACTTGCCCTTTGGAACAATTAGGAGCAGTCTAGTTGATTTAGGAGACCTTAGCTCTAGGCTTGATTGTGCATATTATGATTGCTTAAAAGTGTGTCTAAGCTCCTTATAAAAATCTGTTGCAAAAGATTTTCAAATAAACACCACAACTTTTTATCGAAAGAATGTTTTTCCGTAAAACATTATGTTTTTCCAAAATGATAAATATTCCAAACCTCATGGTTTTTTCCTAGAAGTAATAAAAGATAATTAAACACTATTATTCTTTTTACTAAGAATTCCTTAAGATGACACGAAGTACTTTACGAACTTTAGAAAATAAAACGAGTGGTTGTGGAAGGCTATATTAAACGAGATCAATACATTTTAAAATTTCCAGTTTATGACATACATGGCACATGATACGGTTAGGATTAGAATGCGCGGACCTAGGTATGGAATACTTATCGAGAAGATCCCGATATCCCGGTGACCAGTCTGATGTACGGACGACTATACATATATGAAGATCCCTGCAGGCAGGGTGACCGGTCCAAAGTGTGGACGACTACTAACCCGATATTCAGACGAATACTAACCCTAATTGAGGGCGAATGATCCAAAATGTGGATGACATACAATGTGGAAATTCCATGCCTAGAGGTATACGCACTAACTCTAATTCGTCAAAACCTTTATACTGAACCAGGGGATGGGTAGTTTGATTAGGCAAGGAGATTCGGAACTCGGATTCCCCTACTACTCGATCATGATCCCGGGAAGTGTAACGGTACATTTCACTTCCCCAGTTGTTGTTCCGTGGCCACAACAGAATAATCGCGAGTATCCGGACCCTTATTTAACAAACTAAAAACGTTTACAATACCTATTAATACTCAACACTAAACTCACATCATGTGCTATACCTACCTGTTATCTTATCTACCTTTCTTTATGAGACACGAATTATTCAGTATCTTGGATGTGGATATATTACCAGTTTAGACTTGTTGTTTATTATGGAACTGAAGGGTGGTAATACCTATGCACTTGAATTATATTCACGCTAGACAAACCTCCATCATAGTCATGGGACACCTTTCGGGGATGTTCACGCTACCGCATTGATTGCCACCCCAGGCACGAGCACCAGCTCATACTGCTTCCGGCTAGTCATGGAATACCTCAAGGACACGAGTATATTCACCAGTCAATTCCATCAATACATACCTAGTTTAACCTGATCTAACTCTTAGACTGAATATCCGTTTGACTTGACCTGAACTTTTACCAAACATATATCTCACACAAATTACTCATATTCACCTATAGCTCTGTCAACATATCTAATTTGCATACAATCTCATACCTTTATACATATGTACATCATATTCATTATATTTATATACACATGTTCGTTTCTATACCTACTTCCTTATGAGGCAATCCTACCCGAGTATAACTCGCTGACGGACTTTCTTTTTCTTCCTCTATCTTGGAATGTCCGTCAGATAAGAATGAGTATTATGGCGAGGATCAAGGTGTGAAGCCAGCTTATGAAGATTATGCAGACTGGACGATAGAAGATTAGCTAGATTTAATTTTTTTTGTTGCCCACATATTTAGGGCTTTCGTTGCTCCTTTGATGTAATTAAACTACTCAGTTTATTTTACTCTTTTTTTGGGATGTAATAAAGTTTGGTTAATGGAAATAAATGCCTTTCGCTTTTATTATTTTGATTTTGGTACACATCCTGCATGTTAGATATTCATACGCTTAACGTAACTGTATTGAATAGACCACCTTCAATACAGTTAGGTTGCGGAATTTGCTACGTCATCTTTCACCTTCTTTTGGGAAGCGGGGCGTGACAGTGATGCCTCATGCATTCTGAGGATCAAGATCTACAGAGATAGATCTAAGAGAGAACTGGGACTTTCGCAGTCCAGGTACATAGAGACCGTACTAAAGAGATTTAGTATGGAAGATTCCAAGCGCAGTAGTATACCCGCATTGCACGGAATCATCCTCTCCAAGAAGATGTCTCCCAAGACTGACGAGGAGAGGGTTCACATGAACACTATACCCTACGCTTCGGCGGTAGGATCTATAATGTATACGATGCTATGTACATGACCAGATGTAGCTTATGCGCTAAGCGTGGTGAACCGATATCAGTCAGACCCAGGTGAGAACCACTGGACAGCAGTGAAGAACATTCTCAAGTACCTGAGAAGGACTAAGGAGATGTTCCTGGTTTACGGTAATGGAGACCTCAGGGTCGAGTCCTTTACCGATTCAAGCTTCCAGAGTGACAAGGACGACAGCAAGTCTGTCTCGGGTTTTGTGTTTACCCTCAATGGAGGGGCAGTGTATTGGAAGAGCTCCAAACAGGATACCGTCGCAGACTCGACGATGGAGGCTGAATACATTGCTGCAAGCGATGCCACAAAAGAGGCGGTCTAGATAAAGAAGTTCATTAGTGAACTTCAGATAGTTCCGTCCATTGTTGACCCAATACCTTTGTATTGCGATAACAATAGGGCTATAGCTTTAGCGAAGGCACGGTCCCATCAGAAATCCAGGCATATCTTAAGGCGGTATCACCTGATCAGGTAGATCATTGATCGCCAGGAGATCAAGGTACGGAGAGTGGACACTAAAGATATCACGGCGGATCCATTCACAAAGGACTTTCCTCAAACTCAGTTCGAGTGACTTTTTGAGCTATTGGATATGCGGTAGGCCAGCAGCTGGCCTTAGTGCAGACGTTGGGTATGCGGTACACCAATTACTGGCCTTTAGTGCAAGTGGGAGATTGTTGGATATGTATGCCCTAGAGGCCATTATTGTATAGTACTAGTTTGTATATTACATTTTGGAAGCTTGGGATATATACACGGATTTACGACAGTCTTCCTCGATATAGTAGTATGCTACTTGGTTTGTATCTATCTTAATATGTGTATATGTTTCTTTTAATATATCGCTAATACATATTGATAGAGCCATTAGGATCTTTGCATGACTACCGGCGTTGTGATGGCGGTCACACTAGTGGGGGCTGGGTAGTCTATAAGCACATCCTTATACATGTTCCTAGTCGTAGGATTATCAAGACAGGACATCGATACTCCAGAGTAGACTAATGTATATGCTTCTCATCCCAGCAGGGGAGATGGTCTGTCCCACAGCCATTAGTACGTTGTACTGGAGATAGTATGCAGGTGCTCGTTAGGTTACGAGTACACTGGACAGGACTCGTCGGGAACTGTTGGTTGGTATTATACCTTTCGTCAGGTAGCAGTTCCCAGGTGACATGAGTACAGTTTAGTCCGTTGACTTGACACTGCCACTTCGCCTCAAGTGTGTTCTCACTGTTCTTTGATTGCTACCCTACCACGACTCTATTTAGTCGTGCAAACAGATAGTAGTTGGGTGCAGTCCCGAAGCACTTGGAGGCAGTGGCGGTTAGATTGGATTCGTCTCTCCCGGTATTGGAGGTTGATATCGCACTGTGTTTGGAGAGCCATTACACAAAGTCTCTGGCCAGGGCAAGTGAGATTTACTGGTAGGTGTTCCAGTAGTTTCTCAGGATGTTCTGGGCTACACTCCGACACGACTTATACCGCTATTAGGGGTCTGACGTTTGCCACCCCTAGGCCCGATATGCGATACTCTTAGACGAACGGACCAGACTGTACGAAAATTGTCACAGATAGGCTCAGTAGGAGTTGGATGAGCTTGCCCGTCGACCTTCTTATCGACCGATACATGGGTAGCCGTTACGCATAGCTAGTGCCGCTGACGTGCTTGTGGTTAAACCCACTGCCAGAGTACTGTCGAGTCTTTAGAGTCCCACACAGAGGATTTCCCAGCTTCGGGCAAAACGAGTAGAGGTCGTATGGTTTTACGACAGGGTTCGATCACATACGTGTACTTGTGCGCGTGTGGTGTTCGAGCGGACAATACTAGTGGGCTTTGGTTTAAGCCGGATCCTAATATTTGATTATTGGATTAGCTTCGTCTCATAGTATTCGTGTTTCTCGGAACACGGATGCGGGTATGTATATACGGATAAGAGGAGTATAGAAGGAGACATCTCATTAGGGTTTTGACCAGTGACTTGGTCAAAACAAATATGAGAAAAAGAAAAGACTTTGTTATTTTTGATAAATGATAATTATTTGGTATGGCTACTTGGGTTGACCTTTTGACTTGGCTTGACTTGTTGACCTTAGATATTTTTGTGAGATATTTTTGAGCACTAGATATTTTTGCTAGATATTTTCCATGCCATGCTTGAGGTCATATAAAAGATAGCCATTCCATTTTTTATTATCATTATCACAAATATATTCTTTCTCCTAAAGCTTGCTCTCTTCTTCTTCCTCTCTAAACCCTGGTGTCTCATGTGTTGAGAATTAAGGGTTTAGTGAGACTAAGCTATTCTAAATCATACTCTACTCACTCTAGTCTACTTAGATTAGCAAGCTAAGTATTCTAGTTATCTCAAGTTGGAGGTTTAACTCAAGGTTGGAGCTCTCGAGTGGATCATCGTTGACACAAGGAGGCCGAACTTCAAGCACGATCCATATTTCTATCGAGGAGCTTAAGGAGAGGATCAAAGACCCGAAGGACCTGTTTTCTTTAGATATACTTTCTATCATAGTAGATAGAACCCTAACATACTAACTAGGTTTATGGTTAAAGATCCGGTTTAGGTTTATTTTAGCGCCAAGTTTCGTATCGTTATAAAATTTTTGTTTTGCATTTGGCCATGGAAGTTGGCTGGGGCGCTAGCGTAACCCTTCACCTGGTTCCTTAAATTTTTCGAACTGTGTTCAATTATTGTTTTTAGGACTGTAATAAACGTTTATGGACATTGTTATTATTTTAAATTCTTGTATTTATTATCTTTCTGCTTGTAATTACACTCGGTGTATTCATGTCAAGAAAGAGTGCTTCTCAGTGTGAATACGTCATGGGTCATGTCCGCTCTTGCTTCCCATATTTTGGAAAGCGGGACATGACAATGACCTGACATCTCTTTCCTTCGCTGATTGGAATCCGCGTCCGTAATTTTGCATCCTTTTGCTTCTTGAATTAGACTTTGCATCCACGATCGCTGCTCCTCTAAATCCTTTCCTCTATCGTTGAATACGAGATCGACATCTTCATATCCTCTTCCTAATTGCTGGATCTATGACCTTTCTTGGCCGGAAAACCTGCGTGGCCGGATCCACAACCATCCTTGTAGATTTGCGTCTCCTTGATTAGATATAACCCTTCAATCCTCCAAAATCTCCAGCGAACCTTCCAAAATCCAAGCAAAATGAACGAAGAAAGAAAAAAGAAAAAATCGTCAAAGACCAAGCATTTTCCCTTCTCAAATGAGAATGAGGTAGCAAGAGCAAGGGAAAGCCCAGGATGGAGGAGAGTGAACCTCATCTCCCATCCCGAGCAAGAAGTGACGATAGTAAGCCCTGGTAACAGCGGCGGCTAAAAACCCTCATTTTTACATCACAAAATCAACAATGAAAGGTTATTGGATTCACATCAAATTTGGTAAATCTACATCTTGCACAATGAAGAAGATGGTGGTGGATGTCGATCTCGAATAAATTGGTCAAGGTTCAACTTTTTTCAATACCGTAGGAGGAATTTCACTCCTGAGACACATGAGATTCTGTTTTCTCAATATAAAATCATAATCTTCGCAGCACTTTTCTCGGAACCGTGCATTTACACGGGGACGACCCCTTGCCTGTGGTTGTAGAGTAAAGTATGACAAAAAATTAAGGTTTTTTTTTTCTGTTAGCCCTCCTCATATTTCAATATTTTTCTTTGTCCCCCCTATAGTTAGTATTTATCTGTAACCCTCTTATACTTATAAGTTACTCCTTCAGCCTTTTACTTTACTTTTGAAAATTATTCCTCCTCCTCGGCAGCCGCCATCCCCACAGCCGCCGCCTTCTACCTTTTCTTCAACCCATCGCCTCCTTGTTCTTTCTCCTCCTCACCACCACCGCCACCGCCATAATCACCACCATCATCTTCCTCCTTCTCCTCTTCCACCCAGCGTCTCTTTCTTCTTCCTCTTCTTTCTCAACACCATCGCCACCATCACCACCACCTTCTTCTTCTTCTTCTTCTTCTTCAACTCACTACTGCCGCCTCCACCATCTTTCTTCCTCCAAGAATGACGGCGACGGCGGTTGTGCGTTGAAAAAGAAGAGGAAGAAGGTGGTGGCGATGATGGTGGCGGTGGCATTGAAAAGGAGGAGGAAGAAGTTGGTGTTGATGGGTTAGAAGAAGAGGAGGAAGATGGGGAGGGTGGTGGTGTTGATGTTGACGATGTTGAAGAGGAGGAGGAAGGTGGTGGTGTTGACGGCAGCGATGACGGAGGAGGAAGAATAATTTTCAAAAGTGAAGTATAGGGGCTGCAGGAGTAATTTATAAGTATAGGGGGCTATAGGTAAATACTAACTATAGGAGGATAGAGAAAAATATTGAAGTATGAGGGGGGCTTACAGGAAAAAAACCCAAAAATTAAATATGTAATGCAAATATTTTTCACTTTGAGAAACAAGAAAATTATAAAAATTATTGGAAAAGTTTCTGTAGATTATTGCCAATGCAGGGCTTCACATCAACTTTAGACAACAATCAGCCGGCAAATATAATGAGATTAGTACCAAAATTTATTCTTTCCTCTGGTTCTTTAGATTGGATCTCGGCCTAGGTATTGGATATGATTGTTTTTACCTAGTTAGCAAGTAGTATTGATTCAAAATGCTACCATTAAGCAAAATTACCAAGGCAACGAAGGAGGCAATAATTTAGTTGGTATCAATTTCCTTTTCAATATGAAAAGTTGCAAGTAAGATCACCGTAAAGGTTTGATTTCAAAAAACAAAAAACAAAATCGAGTAAATAATATAATTGAATGCATTAGGCAAATATCCATCACCAATCCTATATGCATGAAATATTTTTGGATATATAATATCCATATTATTTGTTAATGTAATCACGAGAGAGAGTCGTCCGTAACGAATCCGAATAAAAAAAGGAGTTTCAATAGTTAATCGCATAAACTGGGAACAAAAATTTAACGACCGTAAAGATGAACATTACCAGTATTAGATATGAAATCAGGACACGAATAACCGGATAAAAGATGATGGATAGATTGAAAATTAAAGTGAGGGATTTTCCAATTTCAATCTCAATGTAGTAGAACCCTTATATAACATAATATGTAGTGCCATCAAATAAATTGATTCATCAATCACTCTGCTTTGTAGCTCCCTATATTTAGTGCTGCTGCTGCAGTAATTTGTAGAATGGTTAATATCTTTAAACCAAAAGCGTGAAATTATATTAATTAGCAATAAAATAGTCTTTTACCCCATGTTTTATGCTGGCTTATTTCGTCCTAATAATATCTTCCTTCTTCTTTCTCCCATCATTTAAAAAAAAATCCGGCAAAAGCCCTGGCCCTAAATCTATTCATATTACACTCGCCTAACCGGGATATAAAAACATTCAAAATTTAAACAAGAATATGTTCTTAACATATAGGTAATCAAAATTTAAAGCTTGTTAACAACTAGTGCCAAATTTTCTTTTGTTATCAATATAATATCTCCCCAACGATATTCTACCCGTCCTGAAAAACATGACATTTACTTTTTCCATCTACCAAAGGACATGTCCCTTGTTCAACTTTCTTTCTTTGCCTTCTTTTATTTCTCCAAATAGGTCAACACATCTAATTATACGGCGTTGATTAATAACCAACATGTATTTCATTCCACCCTTAACTAGCATTACCGCATTTCCATCGCATCCTTGGCCATTTAAACAAAAGTGTTTAAAATATAACATTATATCTTTCGGTATAGAAGGGATGGAGTGTTTAAAATATAACATTATATCTTTCGCTATAGAAGGGATGGACGAATCCATTTCGTTCTCAGTATAAATACATCTCGACAACTTTCTTAGTACCATATATACACACGCACAAATAAGAATAATACTCTTAATATGACACATATTTTTAAAAAACCATATTAGGGATAAATTTATAATTTGTTAATAAAAATCTAGCAACTAAATCCATCAAACAAAATATAAAATAATAAATTTGCAAGTAAAATTAAAAAGAAAAAGAAAAAGAAAAACCACATCCTTACCCATAAAATTCAAAGATATGCATGCATGAATGGTGTCCAAAAAGCTGTAATTTTTTTTCAGACATCGCCGATAAACAGGCGACCACAATCTCCTCCATTTTTTTCGATCCCCTCAAAAAAACATCGAAAAAAATAAAATAAGACCAAAACCCTAATCCAACTCACACATATCGAGCTCTCTTTCTCGCTCATCGCAATGCAAAGCATCGCTGCCTCGTCTTCGAAGGAATCGACCGCGATCGGAGCTTGATTGATGATCGCTTCATCGTAAGAGCTCGAACCTTCCATTTTCAGTCTCCGATCGTTTCATTTTAGCTCTTTTTTTTGGTTGCTTGTTTGATTTAGATGCGATCGGCTTTGATTTGTGAAAGGATCGTTTTTGATCGGAAGTAGGGGGAGTTGATTTTATTTGCTGATGATTGATTAGTGTAAAGATCGGCTCTTTTTTTGTGTTTTATGAGTAGGTTTAGTTGGGAAATCTTTTTTGGATACAGATTTTGTATTTTTGGGAACAAGAAAGAATTTTGAAGTGGAATCAGCTCATTAGATGATAATAGACCTATTGTTGTTTGCTGCATTAGAGAAGTATCAATATCCAGTACTTATTCCTGATGATTGTTGTAATGGTGTATTTAATCATGTTTGGTAGAGGCCTGAAGTGAAGATTAAGGTTGAATCGATTCTTTGATGGTTTTCTTTAGTGCAGATTGCTTTTTAGGGAACAAGAAGGAATTTTGATGCAAAATAAGCTCATTAGATGATAGTTACCTCTCTGTTTCTGCTACTCTAGAGAATATCCTGCACTAATTTTTGATGATTGTTGTATTGGTATGATCTGACTGCTAATACTCCCTCCGATTCAATTTACTTATCCTTTTGGCCTTTTTTTTTGTTTCAATTTCTTGTTCATTTAGAGTATCAAAATGTATGTTTGATAATTTACTCCTATAATCAATGCAATTTAGATGTAAATTACCAAAACCAGCCGAAATTTTTGGAATTGAATAACTCTGTCAATTCGCAAACCCAATATGACAGTGATATAGACTTTTAAACCTATCCCATTCCCTTTAGGAGAAGTTAATTAGTGCGCAATAGGCCAAATGGACCAGTAATTTGAGAAGGTAGTAAATTTAAGTTGCTTGTCGTTTATTGGAAGCAACACATCTTATTTTTTGTTTATTGTTTCTCTTTTGCTGCATTATGCTGATTCGTTTGTCGTTTTCTTTCCAAGATTAGGGGATTGGAGAAGATCACAAGGAATTTAACGCAAGGGTGACTTGCATGGGGATAGGATGCCAGTGTTGCGACGTGGAGTTCAACAAGCTCGATTGGGATCAAATCAACTTGAAGAGATCGGAGCCCAACAACAACAACCACCACTGTTAGAACAAGCTGAGAACTGGGCTCTTCCAGCTAACAACAATCAAATAACAAGGCGAGGGCAAAGAAGGGGAAGGGGATCTAATGCAGCAGCAGCAGCTGTAGGCAAAGGGACTGCAACTAATCTAGTTGGACCTTCAGTTGGTGGTAGGAGAAGAGGAAGAGGGGACATTGTTAATGTTATTGATTTAGATCCTGATCAGCCTTGTGAAGTTTTTCCTGAAGAGAAATTGGCAATGGATGGTGGTAGTGCCGATAAATTGTTGGCGGATGATGAAACCAATGCAGCTCCCGTCCCCGAGAGAGTATGCTCTTTTGACTTTGTTTTGTTCCTTTCTAATCATAGTTTTTGCTTGAGTATGTTAGAATGCTAAAAGCCAGTTATTCAAGTCAATATAAGGATATCTTCTTCATCATTTTTTTTATTTGCCTAATTACGATAACATATTTCTTAAGATTCATTGCATTGGGTTATAACATGTTTTATGCGGACTGTCGGCTACCTAACAAAACTCCACTACTTTATCCTGGATTGGGACTGGAAGCAAAAGACTTAGACATTAAAGCATATCATGGCACTTATTTTTCTTGCTCAATATAAGGAGTAGGTCTACCTAATTATGCTATAAAAAGGAAGTTTTCTTGGGTGCGACCATAGATGCCACGTGTTCATGGCCATGCATGATAAGTACATTGAAGCCTTTCTTGTCTTGTCTTCAATGTACGTAAACACAGTGATGTGAATGCAAATACGCTGAAACTTCTTATGCATTCAATTTATGAGAACATACTATAAAATTATATGCAGCATGACTTTGCACTTGTTTGCATTTTCAGTTGCATAATTCCCGTCATAATATTTTATATTTCTGCGGTTTCTATAGACAGAAACACCGAATTTCCAATTATGATACATTCTAATAATAGCTATGAGCACATTATAAGCATTAAACATTCTTGATATCTGCATTTATTTTGTAACTGAGATATGATTATGTGCAATTGACTGCTATTACTCTGTTACAGGTTCAAGTAGGAAACTCCCCAGTATATAAAGTGGAGAAAAAGTTGGGTAAAGGTGGTTTTGGCCAAGTATATGTTGGAAGAAGGGTAACCGGTGGGACAGAACGCATAGGACAAGATGCCTTTGAGGTTGAGCATCAGAATCTCATAATTCAGCTTTGAAGTCTAAAGAACTATGTATATTTTTTGTTGATATAGTAATATCCATGTAATCTTTATACTCAGGTTGCACTGAAATTTGAGCATCGGAGCAGTAAAGGCTGCAACTATGGCCCACCATATGAGTGGCAAGTCTATAGGTAAGCACTTTATTCCCTTGTGTTTACATTGTTTCATTAAATTACACTTAACTATCCTGCTTTTTTTTCCCTTCTCAAACTACATTAAAGTTTTTTTTTCCCTTTCAAAATTACAATAAGCTCCCTTAAAGTGATATACTTGACGACATTTAGTGTGAAAAACTCCCTTAAAGCCGAAGTTTATGGGAACCTTATGTAATAAGAAGTTTAGTTAAACACACAATGATATGTTATGGGCATTTAGTGAAATTTACCCTCTTGTACATATATATTGTTTTTTCCTTGACTAAGCTATGAAATATGGATGATATAATGATTTCCTGGTCACCAGCTCTCTCAATGGATGTTATGGGATACCATCGGTTCATTACAAGGGACAGCTAGGAGATTACTACATTTTGGTAGGTTAAATATAAGCAAAAAATTATTAAGAAGTATAGAAATGTGGATTCATTATTAAATAAAATTGAATCCATTCTTTCAGGTTATGGATATTCTTGGGCCAAGTCTTTGGGATGTCTGGAATTCTGTTGGCCAAGCGTAAGTAGCAGAAATCTTTTGTTTCCTATTCCGTTGTTAGAGCGCAATTTCATTTGTGAATTAATATCTACCATTTGGAACAGGATGTCGCCCAGTATGGCGGCTTGCATCGCTGTGGAGGCTATATCAATCCTTGAGAAGCTTCATATGAAGGGGTACCTTTATTTGTTGTTTTCTGATTCAATCTTCTATATTTACTTGGCTAAATTACTCTAAACTACCCTTAACTATCACCATTTGAAGTAGATTAGCATAAAGTTTTCTTATTACAGTAAAACCCCTTACACTTTGGTTATAAGGGAGCTTTTTTGTAGTAAAATACCTTAAATGCAGCACTTTAAGAGAGCTTATCAGCTTATTGTAATTAGAAAAAAAAAACTTTAAGGTAGTTTAGTGAAAACACGGAAATAGTAAGGGTAGTTTACTGTAATTTAGCCTATCCTATTTAGAGGGCAAAATGTTTACTAAGACTCTTCCTACTTAATGGTTACCTTTTATTTACCTTTACTTGACTAGGTTTGTACATGGAGATGTCAAACCAGAGAACTTTTTACTTGGTCGGCCTGGAACTCCTGACGAGAAAAAACTCTTCCTTATCGATCTTGGTTTGGGTATGCGCTCACCTTATTGTCGGCTTCACTTAGAAAGCTCCTTTAATTTATATGTTTTTCCCACAATTTTAAATTTTTATCCTGAAATGGGTGTGATATGGTACAGCATCTAGATGGAAGGAAGCGTCATCAGGCCAACACGTCGAGTATGATCAAAGGCCAGATATATTCAGGTTCGAATGTGTTAGAAGTTAGAAAAAAAACTATTCTTGCAACTCTTCCCACAACCTCCGAGCGTTGGTGCAGGGGCATAGACTTTAAGATAGTAGTAGAGCAGTTCAGCTTCAAATCCCCTAGGGTGTGGAATAATTTTAAAAAGAAAGATAGAAAAAAGACGGTATATAAAAGCCCATTTTTCAGCCCATATAAAAGCACTTGACCTGCAGGGGTGTGTTAGAATATAATAATATATCCCCCACCCATCATCACAGTATCCCCTAACCCTCATCACAGATTTGGTGCAGTGGCAGGGGTTTTATAGACTTTCTCTAAGATGCCTTCTATACATATTCTTCTTTGCAGGGGCACAATAAGATATGCGAGTGCGCATGCCCATTTAGGTCGCACTGGAAGTAGGAGGGATGACCTTGAGTCATTGGCCTACACGCTTATATTCCTCATCAGAGGAAGATTACCCTGGCAAGGTTATCAGGTAGCTTTTTAGTTCATATTACTGGATCGACAACTTATGTTTCTACCTGTACATCTGCCGATTTTTCATCACCTCTTTAATTTTGTCTAATAATTCAGGGAGACAACAAGAGTTTTTTGGTCTGTAAGAAGAAGATGGCTACCTCTCCAGACCAATTGTGTTGTTTCTGCCCAACTCCATTTAAAAATTTCCTTGATATTGTGACGAATATGAAGTTTGATGAAGAGCCAAATTACTCCAAACTCATTTCTCTTTTTGATAGTTTGATTGAGCCATGCACTTCGCTGAGACCTATCAGAATCGATGGAGCTCTGAAGGTTTGCTATAAGGGTTCGATGTGCAGTGGTTCTTGATAGTTTTAGCATATATCTTGATTTTTGTTTCATGCTGCATTTTTTCTGTTACAAGAACAGCTATATTCATTGTTATTTATATTTTTCATTACTTATTTTTTAGGCCGGGCAGAAGCGTGGAAGATTGCTTGTGAATCTTGAAGAAGATGAACACCCTAGAAAGAAAGTTCGATTGGGAAGTCCAGCAACCCAATGGGTTTCAGTTTACAATGCAAGACGACCTATGAAACAGAGGTAAAAAATTGAGTGATACTACATTGCAAGTGGTTTTCACGCTTTGCCATTTTTTTTTTGAATGTTTAAATCTTGTTTTACGTACAGTTTGCCCCTTAGACTCTTTTGCACATGGTATAGGGCTATACCATTTTTTTGCAAGAAGTAAAAAATGACCGATGCTACATTGCAAGTGGTTTCCATGCTATACAATATTTTTTGAACGTTCAGTTTGCCCTTGGACTCTTACTAGAAACTAGAAACTAGATTTTGAGTACCCAAAGTATGGACATGGTATAGGGCTATACCAATTTTTGGGTCTAATGTATAATGTCAGCCTTGTACAAGGGCTGTCCAGCTTTTGGTTATAATCAATACCAAGTGAAACCAGGTAATTGTTTATATACTCAATGTACTAAATATACTGACATTTTGGCTTAAGAGCCCCATCTCCATGATTAATAAATTTGGAACCACTTTGTCGATTTTGGCATGAATTTGTGATAGTTGCAGTTTAAAGGGGCGATATTGACCAACCTTAAATTGTTCTTGTCATTCATAGTGATGAATTTAGCTGGTACACATGGATGCTGAAAATATTGGGCGTAGAGATTCATCATCTCCTTCCATGTGATTTTACCGAACTTTTCATTGTCGAGCTGTTTCCAAGCTTGTCTATGTGCCCATTTCTAATATAATCTTCTTTCATGTTTATTGATAAAAATGTAAAATTTTGTTCCAATATATAAAGCCAACGACTTCCTCCTAGTGTTTGTTGTTATTTGAAGCAAGTGAGTTTTTTTTTGGTTTTTGTGTGCGCGTGGGGGGTGTTGGAGGTAAGAGTACACCCACATTGGAAACATCAAGAGATGCACACGAGTATAAGATATGGGAACCCCACCAAAAAGGCTTAGGCCTTTCGGATGGAACATCAACGATATTGAAAGCTCATATGTACTCTTATAAGCCCAACAACCCATATATCAAAATTCCAAAGCGGTTTCAGAGCCCACATTGATTTGGACCTCAACAGTTCCTTTGAGAGATCAATTTACAAGCACAAAAAATAGAGAGTGCCTCTAAGATATTACTCTACAAGTGTTGCGTGAACCACAGGAAACCACAAAAGCAAAGATAGTGGTTGCATGTAAGTAGAAGTGTATGAAGTTGAAGTTTTTTTTTGAAAGGTATATATATATATATATATATTTTGCGGGGGGGGGGGGGGGGGTTGAATAGTCCCACTGGAAACAACACGAGATGCATGGGTATAATATATAGATGGGGACCCCCAAAAAGGCTTAGGCCTTTAGGATTGAACCTCAACTATGTTGATAGCCCAAATGCACTCGTATAAGCCCAACATCACATATATCAAATTCTAACAGTTATTAACCAAACAATTTCTTTTTGCAATTTTAATAGATACCACTACAATGTGGCGGATTCAAGGCTTCACCAGCACATAGAAAAGGGCAATGAAGATGGTCTGTACATAAGCTGTGTGGCTTCTTCAGCAAACCTTTGGGCACTCATTATGGATGCAGGAACAGGCTTTTCCTCGCAGGTCTATGAATTGTCACCTGTCTTTTTGCATAAGGTGTGTGTCATAATCTTGTTGGTGAAGCATGCTTCCTTCTTTATATTTTTTTTTTGTTCTCGCTTCCGACTGCTGATTACCTTTTTCCAATTGGGTTTGGTATAGGACTGGATTATGGAGCAGTGGGAGAAGAATTATTACATTAGTGCCATAGGGGGAGCAAATAACGGAAGTTCATTAGTCGTGATGTCCAAAGGTTTGTTCAGAATGTTGAAATTATAATATAGGCTGAATGCAGGACTTACTTTTACTTGAATGGCTGGAAATTACTCTTTTAAAAACTGTAACTTGCAGTTTACCCCCTCCGACCATAACAGCGTTATTATCTCTGCTAATTGTTCCCAAAATGCTCCTGAAGTTCTATCATTTTTCTACGATTGTTTCATGTACTGGGTGTCATTAATACTTTACTTGAGGGGTATTTTGGGAATAAAATTTAGTAAAAACAGGGGAAATGTAGCATTTAACAAGGGGGCAAAATGGAGATTTTTTAAATCGAGCCTGGTGTCCTGCTAGTAAGGCAAAAATGTGGAGTTTCCTGCAAATTAGCCTTTAATTTACTTACTACTGGATACCGGATTCCGAGTGATATGTGAAAATCCAAATTGCACATTACTGCCACTCTTTGCTGTGGATAATTTTTCTAAACGAAGAACTCATATTACTCGTTGTCCATTGGGCATTGGCTTTGATAGAAATCATGATTTAGAGTTTGGAGCAATAATTTGATGGTTAGTAAACCCTAACCCATGACCTCATTTATATACTACAATATAAAACCAAATTACAAAGAAGCCCCTACATCATAGCCATACACCCTACATCATAACATGTTGAAGTTAGAGTAATTCGAATGTTTCTGTTAGTAGTTTGTTAGTAGTCAAGTTGAATAAATCTCCTAGGCAGGTTTGTTAGTAGTTTGTTAGTAGTCAAGTTGAATAAATCTCCTAAGCAGATTATGTGCCGATGGAAGTAGTTAAACAGTTGAGATTTTTTAGGCTAAGAATTTGCTCTGCTTTCAAGTCACGTTTAGCTTGTAATGCCTATTTAAAGGCTTTGTTTTTTACTCTAATAAAAATCATCTGCAGAATCACTTTTGCTTCCAATTTTTCATTATTGCTCTGTCAAAATCTCCAACAAAAGTGGTATCAAAGCACCGGGCAAAGCCCGCGTCAGCCTTTCAGAACTGGGAATTTTTCTTTGACTGCTTCACTCGCAAACATGGCTGCCAACGCCGGTGTCAGTACTTCATAGCCACAAATTCCGCTGTTCAAAGGAGATTCATATGAATTTTGGAGCATCAAAATGAAGACACTGTTTCGATCTCAAGATCTATGGGATTATGTCGAAACAGGATATGAAGAAAATAAAGAAGACGAGACTCGCAACAAAAAGCATCTAAAACGAGATGCCAAAGCTCTCTTCTTCATCCAGCAGGCAGTGGATGAGTCGATTTTTTCCAGGATAGCCGCAGCTACCACGGCCAAGCAAGCGTGGGCCACGCTCAAGACTGAATATCAGGGTTCCTCCAAGGTAATAAGGGTAAAGTTGCAATCCCTAAAGCGTGATTTTGAAACTTCTTCCATGAAAAATAACGAGTTTGTGCAAGATTTTCTGGCAAGAGTTTCATCGGTTGTAGGGCAAATTAGATCCTACGGAGATCAGATATCAGACGAAACAGTCGTTGCCAAGGTTCTAAGGAGTCTGCCATCCAAGTTCGATCATGTGGTGACTGCAATCGAAGAATCTAAGGACCTGTCCACCTTCTCGTTTGATGAACTGATGGGATCACTTCTAGCTTATGAGGCGCGAATCAACCGATCTAATGGAAAGGAAGAAGAAATAGCCTTTCAGACCAAGGGGGAGTCTGAATCCTCAAATCAATATGGAAGAGGAAGAGGTCGAGGAGGCCATAGAGGCAGGGGCCGAGGCAGAAACAATACTGTCAAGTGCTCATACTGTAATAAATTTAGGCACTCTGATAGGTATTGTTGGTCCAAACCAGAGGAGGCAAATTATGCTGAAGAAAAGAAAGATAACTTCCTGTTTATGACAGAAGCAACAACAACAAAGAAGAATGACATCTGGTACATTGATAGAGGCTGCTCTCGTCATATGACCGGAGATCGCTCCAAATTCAAAGTGCTCAATGAGACCGTCAAATCACAAGTACGGCTTGGAGATGATAAACAACTACAGATTAAAGGCAAGGGCATAGCTGGGATCTCAGTAGGTAACCAGAAAAAATTTATTAAGGATGTTCATTTTGCTCCATCTTTAGCACACAACTTGCCGAGCGTTGGACAATTGAATGAATCTGGTTACATGGTGGTATTTGATGATTTTAAATGCACGGTGAAACACAAAATCACTGGTAAAATTCTTGCTTGTGCTCGTATGTCATCAAATCGTATGTATGCTCTTGATTTTGCTGAAATAACAGAAAGAGCCATGGTGAGCAAGACTCTTGCGGAAAACGAGCTATGGCATCAGCGATATGGCCATCTAAGCATTAAAGGACTGCAGCTGCTAAAGAACAAGCAAATGGTGAATGATCTTCCTGTCATCAAGTCATTAGAGAAAGTCTGCGAAGGGTGCATGATTGGAAAGCAAGCAAAACAATCTTTTCCGATAGGAAAATCAAAGAAAGCTGAAGATATTCTCGAGCTCATCCATGCCGATCTGTATGGTCCCATGAGAACAGAATCATTAGCTGGCAGTAAGTACTTTCTCCTATTTATTGATGATTTTAGTAGGATGAGCTGGGTATATTTCTTGAAGCACAAATCAGAAAGCTTCGAGTGCTTCAAGAAGTTCAAGGCACTTGTGGAAAAACAAAGTGGGAAAGTTGT
This sequence comes from Agapanthus africanus, assembly GCA_030015575.1. NCBI lineage: Eukaryota > Viridiplantae > Streptophyta > Magnoliopsida > Asparagales > Amaryllidaceae > Agapanthus > Agapanthus africanus. The sequence goes on along the minus strand of CM057338.1, from coordinate 827,938,607 downwards.
AAAAATACTCCGTACCGATCGTGGAGGTGAGTTTACCTCAAAAGATTTCGATGCCTTCTGCGATGAACAAGGAATAAGAAGGCAGCTCACAGCATCGTATACTCCCGAACAGAACGGCGTGGCTGAACGCAAGAATCGGACTGTTGTGGAAATGGTTCGATCGATGTTGAAACAGAATGGAATACCAAATTCTTTTTGGGCTGAAGGAGTTGCAGCAACTGTTCATATTCTCAACATCTCACCGACCAAAGCAGTATGGAACCAAACTCCGTATGAAGCATGGAGCGGAAGTAAACCCTCCGTAAGTCATCTTCGAGTGTTCGGGTGCATATGTTATGTCTTGCTTACAACAGGACGACATAAACTAGATGGGAAATCACAAAAGCATGTGTTTATTGGTTATTGCACTAAATCAAAGGCTTACCGAGTATATGATTTCTTGAGTAAAAAGATTACTGTTAGTCGCAATGTTGTATTTGACGAACAGACCAGTTGGGATTGGGAAGCCAAAGACAACAGCCAAATCCCTCACGTTCAGACTGAAGAAGAACAAAGTGCCCTTGAACAAGTCGAGCCCGAAAATGATGGTTCGGAAGGTTCACAGTCTTCAACTCCGGAGAAATCAAGCTCAGTCTCAATATCTGAAGAATCTTCTCCGAAAGAGTCAGCTCAGCTACGTAGAAGTGAGCGGGGGAGAGTTCCTCGACGTCGGTTTGAGATTGAGGGGAACGCAACTTCAGCACTGGTTCTATTTGCTGGGGACCCAATCACTATGGAAGAAGCTATGGAAAGAAAAGAATGGAGACTTGCAATGAGAGAAGAACTGTCAGCAATCCAAAGAAATCAAACGTGGGAGTTGGTCGATCTTCCAGAAGGTAAAAATGTTATTAGTTTAAAATGGATCTTCAAGACAAAGTATTTGGCAGATGGAAGTGTTCAGAAACACAAAGCTAGGCTGGTGGTTAGAGGTTTCACGCAGCAACAGGGAATCGACTACGAAGAAACATTCTCTCCGGTGGCTCGTTCTGAAACTGTGCGGATAATCTTGGCGGTAGCAGCCCAAAAGCAATTGAAAATTTTTCAGTTCAATGTTAAATCCGCATTTCTAAATGGCGATTTAAAGGAGGGGGTCTATGTAAGTCAGCCACCAGGTTTCGAAAGCAAGACAGAGAAAGACAAGGCACTTCGGTTGCGGAAAGCTCTCTACGGGCTCAAGCAAGCACCACGTGCCTGGTACAGTAAGATCGACGATTTCTTCCTCAAGAATGGATTTGAAAGGAGCCTTCACGAACCAACTCTCTATGTAAAGAATCAAGGTATGAATGACTTACTCATAGTAAGTCTTTACGTAGATGATATGATCTATACTAGCTCGTCCTTGCAGCTTATACATGAATTTCAAGCATCAATGAAAAAGATGTTTGAGATGACTGATTTAGGAGAGTTACAATATTTTTTGGGGCTGGAGATAGTTCGAACTCAGAAAGGGATATTCATGTCACAGAGAAAATATGTGGATGACACATTGAAGAAATTTAATATGCAAGGATGCAAGCTTGTTGCGACACCAATGAATATAAATGAGAAATTGAGTTCGGATGACAGTACGAGATTGACAGATGCAAGACTCTACAGAAGTTTGGTTGGAAGACTAATTTATCTTACTCATTCTCGACCTGATGTAGCTTATTCTGTTGGTGTTTTATCTCGTTTTATGCACAGTCCAACAAGCCATCATTTTGGAGCGGCCAAGAGAGTTCTCCGCTACTTGGCAGGAACTAAAGGTTATGGTATTTGGTTTTGCAAAGACTGATGACTTCAGCCTAAAAGGTTTCACCGACAGCGACTAGGGCGGTTCTGTGGAAGATAGGAGAAGCACATCCGGCAATTGTTTCGTCCTAGGTACTGCAGCCATATCCTGGAGTTCGAAGAAACAGGCTTCAGTGGTTTTATCTTCGACAGAGGCCGAGTATGTGGCAGCTGCTGCAGCAAGTTGTCAAGCAGTCTGGTTAAGGAGGATTCTAAGCGACTTGGGGCAAAAACAGATCAAAGCTACCAGTATGAAATGTGATAACAAGTCAGCAGTGATGTTAGCAAAGAATCCGGTGCACCACAGCAGGACGAAACACATCGAAATCAAGCATCATTTTATAAGGGAGCTGATTGCTAAAGAAGAAATTCAGTTGGATAACTGTGGAACCAATGAACAGATTGCAGACTTATTAACCAAGAGTTTGTCACAAGCAAAACATGAAGAGTTCAGTACACAATTGGGAGTTTCAACTTTCGAATAAAGGGGGAGTGTTGAAGTTAGAGTAATTCGAATGTTTCTGTTAGTAGTTTGTTAGTAGTCAAGTTGAATAAATCTCCTAGGCAGGTTTGTTAGTAGTTTGTTGGTAGTCAAGTTGAATAAATCTCCTAGGCAGATTATGTGCCGATGGAAGTAGTTAAACAGTTGAGATTTTCTAGGCTAAGAATTTGCTCTGCTTTCAAGTCACGTTTAGCTTGTAATGCCTATTTAAAGGCTTTGTTTTTTACTCTAATAAAAATCATCTGCAGAATCACTTTTGCTTCCAATTTTTCATTATTGCTCTGTCAAAATCTCCAACATAACAGGCTTCATATTTTGGTAGCCACAATGACCATAATGTTAGTGTTACTTTTCTGTCATTTTGTAGGAACTCCATATACCCAACAGTCCTATAAAGTTAGCGAATCATTTCCTTTTAAATGGATCAATAAAAAGTGGAAAGAAGGCTTTCATGTTACGTCTATGACTACTGCTGGAAGCCGTTGGGGTGTAGTTATGTCGAGAAATGCTGGCTATTCTGAGCAGGTAATAGCATATTTATTTAACTTGAACATCTAATGATTATTTTCATAATTTTAGCATCTTGAATATTTCTTAGTTTGAGGAACTGTTAAACCGGTTCTGATATTTTAGTCCTTTTCGTATATTCTGCATGCCACTATTATTTTGGTGTTTGCAAATTTGGTTAAATTCATGTTTTTCTTCTTCATGAAGTGTATTCCTGTCGATATGAGCCATTTGTTAAAGATCAAAGCATTGGTTAACCTGCTTTCTTTTGTAGAAAATATTTGCAGAAGCGGTAATTGAAATTTTCGTTCTACTCCCATCTACCTCACTTTCGAAAAGTAGATATTCCACCAAGTCTCTTAAATCTGCTTTTCATCGATCTGACTACTAAGATTTTAGCGTTGAGAAATTTCTCTGTTTCACAGATCCTTTTTTTTCTTTTATATAAATCCAGTTACATGTTTGCTTGTGTGTATGCATGTACGTATATATTCATGCGTGCATTCATTGAGATCCGGTTCTCAAAATAAGAAATGAGAGGTTTTGATCCACAAAATATTCTTGACGATCGGATTCACCTAAACTGGCGTCTGAATTATCTTTGTTGATACCATTTAGTGTCTGTTTGAATATTTGTAAAACTGCTGGCATTGCTCTGCATCAAACCAACCAGGATATATTTTAATTATGGCTAAATTGCACTAAACTACCCTTAAATGTAGCTGGTTTTTTCAGTCAACTACCTTATTTTTTTTAATAACAGTGATCTCCTTGTGCTAAATATAAGGGCAACTTAGCCAACATAAAAACTCTTGAAATCAAAGTTGAAGGGAATTTACTCAAAAAAATAAATTAAAGCAGTTTAGTGAAAGACAACGGTAGTTAAGGGTAGTTTAGTGCAATTTAACCTTAAACTTTTAAGCAAATTCTTTCTAATGTTGACCTGCTTTTGTTATGCCAAATTAGCCATATTGATAAATATCTGATAGATATTCAGCACAGAAATATTTAACACCTATTACGCAAGAACTAAAATTTTTGAGCAGGTTGTAGAATTGGATTTCCTTTATCCGAGCGAAGGGATCCATCGGCGATGGGAAAGTGGGTATAGGATAACTTCAACTGCAGCCACGGCAGATCAGACCGCATTGATATTAAGCATACCGAAAAGGAAACTGATGGATGAGACTCAAGAAACTCTCCGAACATCTGCTTTTCCTAGCAACCATGTAAAGGTAATTCCTTTACTCATTTTATCCATAATAATATGAATCTTCAGTTTCTCCAATAATCTCACTGCGTAATGTACAGCAAACTTGTGATTCTTCGTTAACCTTGAAGGTACACCCAATAAAATGATATCTGCCTGAGAATATACATGTCATTGTGAAAACACAATCATATAATTTTCATATACAAGCTGTTAAGATTTGAAACTACAATCTACGTTTAGTAGACATATTGATGTGGCACAGAATTGCAGCAAACCATTTTAGCTATTGTGCTACATGGTTGTGGAATTCTGTTTGCAATACACGTAATTTTGATTAGTTGATACTATCATTTGTGCCCATTACCTAGTTTTTGTTCAGTCCTGTTAATGTTCCTGCCGTAACTAACCAAAAAAAAAACATTCATAAATTGAGATGAGATTGCATGCGGGTTTATACAAACTGGAAAACAAAATTACAAAACAATTAGACCTTTTTCTTCCATAAAATTGTTGTGCATGGATGTTCACAATAGTAAGCCACTAGCCCTAGTTAGCATCTTGTTACCGTATGATTAATTAGCCCCGGTGAAATTGACCCTAATCCGACACGAAAATCTTAAAACAAAAATGTATGATTAATTAGCCCGGTGAAATTGACCCTAATCCGACATGAGGATTTGAAAACAAAAATGTCACGTGGCATCTCGAGAGCTCACAACTTGTTTTCTTGAGTGCAATTGCAGTAGGCCATGTGTATGCCTTTTTATATACAACCCTTCACAATTATTAGCACTGTCATCTGAATTATCATGTAAATAATTTTTTTTTCCTTCTATGGATCAAAATATATAATTATGCATAAAAGAAATCCTGTATTATGGATCCCAAAAAATTAATTTGAGTCATTGTGCATGCTAAAATCTTGTAAATAAGCAATACAAGCTTATTTGGGGGGGGGGGGGGCACCATAGTAGCATAGTGGTAAAACCTCTTGTTGAGCTGTAGGTCTGGATTTCAAATCCATTTGCATGGAGTCACGGCTTATTATTTAAGAAGAAATAAAAAAAAAACATGCTTATTTAACTAATAAAATTGTTGGTACCAGTATTATGGAGCTGACACTATCTTTTTAAATGTAAGAACTCAATTATTTTTATTGTTACTTCAATTTAAAGCTTCTTGGATGCAAGTTTGGTTTATATCATGATTGTTGAGTAACCGTTGCTTTTTTCTCAGGAAAAATGGGCTAAGAATCTTTATATTGCCTCAATGTGCTATGGTCGGACTGTGTGTTGATGTTTCCATCTGAGGTTATCATATTTATTCATTGTGAAAGATAAAAGGGGGTTTATTCTCACATTCGTGGGGTAGGTAGAGGATGCATGCGTTTTTCTCCTCCATTGTTGTATAAATATTTTAGTGTTCGGCTACCGTCCTTAGTATTATACAACAGTGATTGACTTGGAGACCAATGCCAAATTACCGCTCACAGACCTTTAGTAAAATCTTTTCTAAATATCAAGTTCTTGAAGTAATTTATAAATATTCTTCGTCAAGGCATGGTGAATATATATTGTACTTATATTGCCCAAAAATATTAACATTTTAGATGGTCTCTGTGACAAGAACAAGCCATCATCTCAGAGTTGGCTCATGTGCTTGGATCTAATTCCAAATATTTTATGAGAAATTTATAGAAATGTTTGGTCTAGTAGTTCTTTAATTTTACAGTTGAGATGGCAAAATGAGTATTATCTGGTTGAGTGGATCACGGGGATAAAAGATGCCAAAATGATACCACACGATTCGTTGTGCCATTGAGTGCCATGGCGGTTACATTTTCTTTTAAAATAACAGGTCATGCCAGCCATTGCTTTTTGTGACTGGTAGTCGCACAAAAATAAATCAGATGCAAAACGCTTGCATCGTCTTTGTGAGATGAAGCTATCATGAATATTCATTTCTGCTGAAGCTATATTTTTCCTGCACTGTGTTGTAATTATGCTTAATTTGTGTCTCTGCACTTGGGCCTGAGATGCAAATTACGTTTCTCTTATATATAACTGAAAGATTATGCCTGTTTCGTTTGGTTTGAAGGAGTAAAATTACATGGAAAAAGATTAGACTATAAATTTATACATATATGCATGAGTGAAACTTGTGTGAGGAGACGGAGGTTAAAGTTAGTTAAGAATTTGACCTGGGAGGCATAGAAAGTGATATGGGGAGGCATTGAGAAAACCTCTGACCTCAAGATGGAAACCATAATCCGTGGAGCGATCCTTGAAATATGAACCAGATTTAGTAACATAGTGGATGCTACATTTTAGCCATATGCAAATGTCAAAGTTTGCAATGTGATGGGAATTATATTATTGTTCATCAATCATATTTATATTCTTGTTTAAATCATTTTGTTATTTCACCAAAACCCCTTTTATTTTGGGTAATATCTAGAATCCCCCTATACTTTAACCGTTGTCTAGAAACCGTTGGAAATATCATAAACTTGATAATAATGGGTTATTGGGAAGTCTAAGAGTTAGAGATAATATGTATGAACTTGTTGGTACGCATGAATCTAATTTAAGTCTATTATTTATTATATCAAATTCAATGTATGAAGTTAAAGAGTTTTGGCTATGTGAAGAGTCATTGTAAAATCTATATAAATAGGTTATATGTAAAGAGCAAGATGTGAAAAAAATAAATATCAATATAAATATAAAGTTGTGAGTGGTTATATGTTAAAGAGCAAGATGTGCAAAAAATAAATATCAATATAAAGTTTATCTTCAACCTCTTCCATCCTCCTTTCTATAAAATATTTTTCTCAAATTTATTTGTTATTAAAGTGGTATCACAGCACGGTTGCGAAGGTGAATGCTCATGGCAATTTTTTGTTCGTTGCTCCTCGACTCACGAAAGAAAATTATGAAAATTGGTGTATCCAAATGAAGGCCTAGTTAGGATCCATTGATTGTTAGGATATTGTTGTGGGTGGTTATGATAGGCCTCAAGATGAGCCCGTGTTGACGACGATCTAAAGAGATTCTCGTCGTGAAATGAGCAAGAAAGATATTAGAGCTCCCTATTTTATTTATCAAGGACTTGAAGAATCAGCATTCGAGAAAATTTCCAATGCGACGAGTTCGAAACAAGCATGGGAGAAACTTTAAAACTCCTACAAAGGGGTAGAGAAGATGAAGAAGGTTCGGCTTTAAACACTTCGAAAGGTGTTCGAAGATTCAGAGAAGGAGGACGATGAAATAGATTCAAACACAAGAGTTTTGGCCATTGTGAATCAACTTCGAAAAAATGACGAGTAGATTGAAAATATTCGTGCGGTGGTGAAGATACTTCGATCACTTTCTTCGAAATTTGATTATATTGTGTGTGCACTATTGAAGAGTCCAATGATTTGGACACAATGACAATCAATGAGCTCATGGGTTTCTTAAGTGCCCATGAGAAGAGATTTGGCAAGAGGCAAGAGCCGGTGGAAAAAACTTTTCAAGCAAAACTTAATTTGAAAAATTCTCGAGAAGACTCGAAAGAAAGGAGCCATGGTGGTCGAGGCCGTAGAGAAGCTCGAGACCGAGGCTGTGGCCGAGGAGGCTATGGTCGAAGAGCTCACAAGAATTTTAAAGAAAAAGATCGAAATCAAAGATTCAATGGAGGCCGAGGTCGAGGAAGATTCAATGATGGCCGAGGTAAATCTCAAATTAAATGTTTTAATTGCAACAAGTATGGTCATTATGCTTCCAATTGTTGGAGTCCTAGCCAAGTTGAGGAAAAAGCAAACTATGTCGAGAAAGAAGATGATGAAGAAGATGATGAAGATGTGTAGTACTTTGACACCAGCGCTAGCAGTCACATGTGTGGAAAAAGAAGCATATTTGTCGATATGGATGAATCGGTGAATGGCCAAGTAACCATTGGAGATTAATCGAAAGTTCCAGTGAAGGGTAGAGGTAAAATTCTTATTCGCCTCAAGAACGGAGAAAATTAGTTTATTTCAAATGTTTACTATGTGTCAAATACAAAACGCAATATCTTAAGTTTGGGGCAACTCTTAAAATATAGATTAATTGCAAATGTACAAATATCGAAAAATCCTATGTTCATCCTTAACTTTGAAAGTAAAGATGTGAAATGCTTGAAGACGAACATCAATGATCCATCATGGCTATAGCACTTGAGATTCAGGCATCTCAATTTTGATAGTCTTCAAACATTTGCAAAGCAACAACTGGTGAGAGGCCTGCCTTTTATTGATCGTTCATAACAATTTTGTGAATGATGTGTTCCCCTCCGAAAGACGGCGCACAGGACTGCGAAGTCCTGACACTGAGATTCGGGGCAGATACTATTTGGTTTTATCCGTCCACCTCTCCGAAGATGCCAAGTTGATTTATGGCACCGTGTATCGGAAGTTTAGACGGATGCGGCCGATGTAGCAGACTTCGTCAGATTCTCCCTCGCTTGAGGGATTTTTGATTGTGGGGACGCTCTTCTCTGCAGGCGCAAGCCCCTGCAGTTAATTACGCTACCGCATCGCGGTAACAACTTTCTCCTTCTCCAGAATTTCACTTCGTGTCGTGGGTGTTTGTTTTGTTTGTGGTTGTCCGTGGATTGTATACGGAGACTATTTATTTCGTCGCTCGTAGGACGTGGGTTAGTCCAAATCCGTATTTACTTAGATTTGGGTTTAGTGTTTTAGTCTAAGGATACGTTAGCCGTGTTGAGGCTAAAGATCAACTTAAACGTTCTTTAAGGATACGTTAGTCCTGTTTGAGACTAAGATCAACTTAACGTGGTGATCCATTTAATATATGGCCATCGGGACTCGTCACCTCTCTGACGTCGTTGAAGGATTACAACGATAGGTGTCAGAGGAATTCAGAGACGTACCCTTGAACCAAAATTGATTGGGGGTCTTATAGTCCAATTTGGGACTAAAGTCTGTTTGAATGTTTAAGAATACGTTAGCCATATTTGAGGCTAAGATCAACTTAAACGGGATCGTTTAGATCCAACAAAAGAGCGTTTGGGGGCTCTATTGTTCCAGTTTAGGGACGTAGGGGTCCATAGGTAGTTTAGGGACATTGCGGTCCATTGGTGGTTTAAGAACATTGCGGTCCATGGGTTTAAGGACCCCACAGTCCGTGTTGATGTGTGGTTGTCGGGACCCGTCACCTCTCTGACGTCGTTGAAGGATTACAACGATAGGGGTCAGAGGAGTTCGGAGATGTACCCTCGAACCGGATGTAAATTGATTTAGGAGAGCAGCTGTGCTCAGTCAATTTAATTTGAGAACTTACGGCCATGATTGGGCTAAGTCCAGTTAAAAAATGTTCAACACTTTTATTTATTTTTGGCCTATTAGGCCTGTGCTAGGGCTTGACCCTTTTTTAAAATAATGCATGGCGCTATTTATTATTTTGTTTGGGCTCTGCCCATTTATAAATGATGCAGAGCATCAATTTTGTTTGGGCTCTACCCATTTATAAATGATGCAGAGTATCAATTTTACTTGGGCTCTGCCCATTTATAAATGATGCAGAGCATCAATTTTACTTGGGCTCTGCCCATTTATTGCTTTGCAATTTATTTTGGCCTACTGGGTCTTTTTGATTTAGGTTTGGCCCTTTAGTAAAAGAAATGCATTGCATTTGTCAGGCGCTTTGCGCCAATCGCTGAGCGCAAGCGCTTGTGGTGATGACACGTGTCATGCTCTGGTGAGCACAAGCGCAACAGCGCAGTGCGCTGCGCTGTTGCGCTGCTGACACGTGGCGCGCTCTGGTGAGTTGCGCCAATTTCAGAGAGCAAAACTCTATTTTAAAAGCGCATAGCGCAAGTTGTTTAGATGCTGACACGTGGCGCTCTCCGGTGGCTTGCGCCAACCCAAGAGCGCAACAATGCAGTTTTACAAGTGCAAGGCACTATTAACTTGAGAATCTTTTAGATTCCAGAACCAATGGTTCACAAAAAAGTGCAAAGCACTGTTTGTTTTCTTGATCTAATTTAGATCAAAGAAAACAAGTGTTTCTTGTTTTTTTCTTGATCTCAGAGAACCAATGGTTCATAAGTGCAAATCACTATTATTTTTTGTTTTTTTATTGAAGATCATTGATCTTGTTCTTAGATCAATGATCTATTAGAAGAAATTCTTCTATCTTAAAGGTTTTTTTTTACCTTTTTTGTTCTTGAAATTTCTTCAGAATTCTCTCTGTTTGAAGCTCTTGATTTCTCACAATGTTCATCATTTTGATTTGGGGTCTAGGGGCCTTTATATAGTGCCCATAAATTTGTTAAATTTGTTAAAGGGATATTTCTCTGAGTGATTTGGGGAATTTTCCCCACCGTTGGATCTTTGATCCAAGAGCTTCTGTTTTACAGAAGGCAATCTTCTTGTTTTAACAAGAACAGAAAAATCTTGCTAAAATTTTAATTCTGTTTGGCGCAGATGCACCAGCGCTTGACACGTGTCAAGCAGCGCACAGCGCAGCGCAACTGCGCTGACACGTGTCGCGCAGCGCAGCGCTTGCGCTACTGTGCTTGCACAACTGCGCTTGCTGACACGTGTCGCACAGCGCAGCGCTTGCGCAACTGAAGCGTTGCTTCCTTTAATTTTTATTTTAAATAGAGCCTTGCTCTGATTGGGCGCGCTGCCTTGAGCGCTGCGCTGATATATCAGCTTTTGACACGTAGCGCGTTGCGCGCAGCGCAAAAAATCTGAATCGTTGCTTCGAATTTTGAATTTTGAAATTCAAACAGAGCTTTGCTCTGATTGGGGGAAACAAATGCCCCCCCACCGTTGCGCTCACGTGGCGCGCACGTGAGTGCAACGGTGGCAAAATCCTGACCGTTGGATCAACGGGTGAGCTGAAGAGGCGCAAGCGCCTTATAAATAGGACTCCTGGCCCTTAGAAAATTTTCACCATTTTCTAGATTTTGATTTACAGAGCTTTGCTCTTGCTTAAGAACTTCATAGCTTTGCTCTTGTTTCCAGAACTTTAGAGCTTTGCTCTCATTTTCCAAGTTAGAAAACTTTAGGTAAAATTAATTTAAAATTAAGTTAAATTAATTTAAATCTAAGTTAAATTAATTTAAATCAATTTTAACCAACAGAGCTTTGCTCTCATAGATCTTTTGATCTAAACAAATTCCTTTTGGGGTTTCATAAACAGAGCTTTGCTATAAAAAAATTTGTTTCAGGCTTTCTTAACCCATGAACAGAGCTTTGCTCATTGACAGAATATAGATCTTTTGATCTTCTGATGATGAACTCTTAAGAGCTTTTTCATATGGATCTTTAGGATCCCAGAACTTCAATTTTTTAGGAAAAAATTTTCTTTAATGAATTTTTTTTAATTATTACAGAGCTAAGCTCTTTTTAAAGAATTTTATTCCCCTGATACCAGAGTTTGACAAGTGTCACTTTGTGACAGAGTTTTGCTCTGAAAGAGGAGATTTTCTCCTTATCTCTAGGGATTTTTTTATTATTAATAGGAATATTTTCTTGGGGACCAACTGACAATCTCATCCAATGATGGGGTTGTCTTATTAACTGACGTATTGTCGTCCAGATTTTGTGGGCCCCCCTTGATCTCCTACCCACTGCACTGCAGTGTGGAGTAATTAATTTTAATTTAATTTTAATTAATTTAAAAAATTTTAAACGCTAAGCGTTGAAGTTGCAACACTAACGGCTACTTTTGTTCCCTTGCAGCGACTATGTCTCTCGATACCTCATTCCCGTTTGCTCGTTCGGAGGAGGGGTTCCCTGAAGCGCCCTTGGACCGCGAAGTGTTAGCTATGATCAGGGACCACGACCCGGAATATAAGAGTTTCCACCTTTGGGGGTCGTGGTATAATCAGATTATCATGGGTCGACGGAGCTTCACGTGTGCAGTGCCGGCGGAGCCCATTACGACGATCCATTATGCCAGCCCACCCCCGGTGCAGTACGCCGTGGAGATGGTTGATTGGACATCGAAGGGCTTTCTTCATCCTGCCATAGATGCAATCCCGGTCCAGCGTCCTATGGTTTTGGATATCCTGGGACGCCGTATCTGTCAAGGCGAGGCACAACCTTGGGGGCAATCATATAACATAGGTCTAATCCCCCGCCACCCGATCGGCTACCTGCCGTGGGCTCGGTATATCCTGTCGACGAAGAAGTCGCAGTTGATAAGGTTAGGGTTGTATACCGCGGTCTACGTCTCCCTCTTCCAGTATCCCACGCTCCCCACCTGGTGGTTCAAGGCTTTCTTGGAGCAGTGGAACATTCCTACTCACACTTTCCTCGCAATGGACCGGGAAGTGTCAATCTCTCTGGAGGAATTCGCAGAGGTCTCTGGTTTACCGGTTATAGGGGAGCACTATGAGGAGTTGCTTCCGACAGACGAGTATGTCTTCGGTGCTAAACCGGCAGTAAGGGGCCTCACCCCGGAGAATGCTGTTCAACACCAATTCCCAAGTTTGATCAAAGTGTTGAACATCTATGAGGCCCTTTACATCGAACGTGGGAGTCGCGGAGTTAGCTTTGAGGATTTCATCGCTCGGTTCCTTCACCCCAGCGTCCTCTCGGCAGAAGCTGCCAAGTTTGCCACCCTTGAGGACCCTTTCGGTCTAGGTTTGGATAACCTGCCGGCGAAGGAAATAGATCATAAGGACCTTTTCCTTCCTAATTTCCCGACCATGTCTTTTGCGGAAGTTGTAGCCCCCGAGATAGACGAGGAGGCCTTCTTTTTAGGATTTCTTGGGCTATGGCTGAGTTGGTTTGCGCTCCCGATGCATTCTCTCCATATGCGGCCCTCTATCTTTTACCCAGCTCACCGGATGACCATCGGGGTAAAGGTGGCTGTTGGGATCGCCGGTTTGGCACACTTGTATCATGGCCTCAGTCGAGCAGCGGATGCTAATGAGCCTGGGGTACTACACGTGATCTTCCCGATGCACTACTTCGTATCATGGCTCGAGCTACATACCCGGGGCGTCTTTGGTATACACAAAAGGCCCTCTTTCTATGACAGGTGCAGCTTCCCTCGAATCATGCAACTGATCGGTGCTTCCATTGTGACCCCATCGCCGAGGAATGCCAGGGGTTTGCTCTTTCGCCCCCACACCGTTGGAGACGGGATGTTTTTCATTGACAAAGTATTGACTATTGGAAAGGCATCCACCACTGCAGTGCGACCATTGCAAGACACTTTCAAAGATGGAGCCTCAGTTTTGACGGCCCGGGAGACCCTCCATCTATATTCCATCAGACCGGGCTTTCTTGTATTTAGGAAGAACGGTGCGGCGATTTTCATGAGATACAACCCGCATCGTTTCGTCTAACAACTGAGCTACGATCAGGGGGTACCATTGGAAGCTTTTCTACTGGAACCTGCTGCCACGGAAGAAGGGATGGAGAACGCGCTGCATCATTTCATGCATCTGAATACGGGTTCTCACTTTTTTATCAGTGAGCCGGCGTGTGCCCCACGACTCCTCAACGTATATAAATAATGGTACAATCATGCGACGGGAGCCGTTATAAAGGAGGAAAGGCGATTGCTGGTCGACCGTAAGGGTGTGCCTCCAGGTAGCGACCGCAACGCTCCTTTGGTGCCAGGGACCCCGGTAGTTCCTCCTCTAAAAGATGCCAGGGCCGGACCACTGCGTGCGCAGAGTCCCCCACACGGATTGCCGCTCCCCGATATTTCGGATGCACCGTCAGCGCCCTATGCTCCAGTGGAGACAGTGGTTATAGCCTCGCCGGAGTCTGGTGTGGGTGCGGACATCGAGACCTGTCGCCCCAAGGTGCCTGCCAAGCGTAAGTCGATCCCAGGTGCACCTAGGGTTGATGGGCAGAAGAAGAAAAAGAAGTCACTCTTCGCCGCTGACGTCGCGTTCGGTCAGGAACCCCACGCTCCCTATGGTGAAAGCCTGAGTGAATATGGGACTAACGAGGGATTAGTCATGCTGCCGGACGATACGGACTTGGAGGCCGCCCTCGTAGCTTCGGAGCGGTTGGCGAGGCGCGACGTGTGGCTGGCTAAACTTCCGGAATCAGGTAATCACTAGTCGTATTTTTTTTATTGCGTCATATCTTTACTATTGCCTTTGACTAACGTTTTTCCTTCTTTTCTTCCAACAGGCATCACCACTGAAGAAGCCATTGCCGCTTCCCTCAAGACTTTCCAAGAGGAGGAACGCCTTAGAGCGTCCTTAGGTCTTAGTAAGTTTCGATTCATCAAGTTTTCATTTTCCTTGTGTTATGGTCGATCTAACCTTTCCCTTTTTATCGCAGGAACCTCAATGCCGATCCCGCTAGGTGACGCGGAGACTCTTCCCGGGCCAGCCGCCAATGTTTCTGCCTCCTCGGGGCTACCACGAGAGGTCCGTCTTGAAGAGCCGATGAGAGATGCCTTAAAGGCTCTGGAGGCATCTCTAAACGAGGACGACGACACCTTAATGAAGGAAGCATCGAAGAGGTCCATCGCGACAGCTCGGGAGGAGAGGAAGCGGTCAAGGCACGAAGCGAAGGCACGCAGGGCTGCTTTGTCCATTGGAGCGGGCCCAAGCACCGTCCCTAGTGCCGATACTCCATCAGAAGAGCCCCCGATCGCCTTGTCTACGGCTCATAGACAGGCGGTACGTGCCAATAGGGAGGCTAATGATAAGTCCACCTCAGGTAATATTTCTTTCAAAATTTTGCTGTAAGAATTATAAAGCTATTGGTTCTCATATATTCTATCCTGCAGAGCCAAGTCCAACCGAGGGGGAGGCGGAGACCGTCGAACCTGAGGGGCCAGAGGTAGAGGTGTTGGTCGAAGCCGAGCCGATGGCGGACGACACAACCGGGACTGCTGGGCCCGAGCTAGTGGCTGACGAAATGGTCACGTCCACTATGCCTGAGCAGGTGGCCGATGCCGAGCCCGAGCTAGCAGCGGACGGGGTGCCTGAGACCGATGACCCCATGGCGACGGCGGACGAGACAGCCGTGCCTGCTGAGCCCGAGGGAGTAACGGGTGAGGCGGACATGATTCCTGAGGACGAGCCGACCGCTCTTTCTCAGGAGTCTGGCAATGCTCTGGTCATAGCTCTCCCCGCCTATGGCCCTCCGCCGTCTCCTGGCCTTGCGAGCACAACGACGGCCCCCGTGGAGTCTGGGGATGAGGCCGCAGGTGGTGGACTTATGTCGATGGAGGAGGGAGACGCTTCCGTCTCGGCTGGAGGCTCATCAGGTAAATTTTGGATTACCGTCCCTCTTCTTTATCTTGCAATCGCTTCTGACAGGTTTATCCTTGTTTTTTAACGCAGGTGCGGCCAGTGCCGATGCTCCATTGCTTGAGGGAGCGCCGTCAACTACTGCTTTGGCGGTGGTCACCTCACAGCCCTCTCTCGTACCATCGAAGACGTTGGAAGGTATGAGTCCGCAACTTATTAGTCTTATTTTTCGGACGCATAATTTATGTGCTAAAGTCATACTGTTGTGTCTTTTCAGGAGTGCTTTTTGATCATCTTTATCAAGTGTTGCTCCCACACTTCTCCTTCCCATCTGAATTCGCTTCTCCCTCTGGTGGCGCTGGTGAGTATGGTTTCCAATCGATATCTTTCTTTTTTTTAATTGATGGAATTACTTCTAATTTTTTTGTCGTCCCGACTGCAGTGCTACAAATTGAAGGAGGGGATGAAAGATTGGCCGCGCCACCGGCCCCTCCGGCCTTGCCACCTGCCTCAGCTGGTACAGCAACTATCACATTAATAACTCCCCCTTTTTTTATTTCTTGAACTGTTATGTGATCATATCTTGTTTTTTCAGCCATCGTTCCGGTTTCGGCGCCCTTCGAGCCTCGTGTCATAATGCCGGCAGGTCCTTTCCTAAGACGTCCGTCTTCAAAAGGCGCCGCGAACAGTTTGCCTATGTTGAGCGACTACATTGAGGAGCTCGATGTCGAGACTCCTACGTCTGCTGCGGATTTCGCTACGGCGGTTAACCCGATGCTGGTGATACTCATGAATTTCCATGACGAGGGTATCATCGCATCTTGGGTTAACCATTGCAGGGAGATCGAGGCTCGCCTGCATCAGCTGGAGTCGATGCGTCCTGCTCCCGAGATTTTGGCCGTAAGTACTGAAAGAGCAGCGTGGATCGAGCAAAGCGCTTCTTACGTCCACCACTTGGAGCAAGAAGCGGCTTTAAGGCTGAGGGAGTGTCAGGAGTCTTCAAGCGAGACTGCTCGCCTACGTGCTGAGGTCGAGGCGAATGCTGCTCAAGTGAAGGCTATCTTTGAGGGCCTCCTGAACGCATCTCTCATGGGCTAAATTTGAAGCGAAAGCTTGATGTCGCCGAGCGTGACACCCCAGGCCGTGAAGCTGCTCATCAGGCCGTTAGGGAGCAGCTTGCATCTGTCTTGCAGCAGCGAGCTCAAGTGGAGGCAGATCTGGCAGTAGTGGCCGATCAGGAGAAAGTGTGGAAGGAGGTGCGCGATCAATTGCTAGAACTATACAAGACGCTTCCTTCCCAGTAATTCCCCTTGTATCTATATACTTGTAAAATTTTTCTTTTTAAATAATATGTATCCATTCTTTATTCTTTTGTACACTTCACCTTGTACTTGATTGCATTCAATAAATATACACATTTTTCTTTGCAATGTCTTGTACTATTTCTTTGCCTTTTCCTTTCTCTTATTATCAGCATGCTGTCTTGATAAACACATTTGACCGATAGTAGAGTAAGCATCTTAACTCCTTTCACGAGATAGCGATGGCTTAGGCTGCAGGTTCAGATCTGCTGCCTAAGACTTTTCAACTTTATAAGCCGTGAGGGTATCATAGAGACTTTTCTCCCTACGGATCGAGAGGATCTCGCAGGTGTATTTTCTCCTTAGGAATCGTGAGGATTCCTAAGTGCATCTTCTCTTATAAGTCGTAAGGATCGTATAAGAGAATTTTCCCTCTTACGAGTCGAGAGGACCCGTAAGCGGTTGTTTCCCTCCTTGTCGAGATTTGACTTTGGAGAGTGAGACCCGTGGATTGTATACAAGAGACCGGACTTGCAGGGTCTCAGGGCTTAGGAAACAAGCTTTCTCAAGGCTTTATCTTGCAAGTTGAGACGAATCGGGAATTTCCCGCGGAGACACTGGTTTCTCTGCGAGCCGACGCGAATCAGGAGGCTCTCATCAAGGACGCTAGTTTCCCTGAATTAAGATATTTGCCAAGGACACTTGTTTCACACTGGTTTCTCTACGAGCCGACGCGAATCAGGAGGCTCTCGTCAAGGACGCTAGTTTCCCTAAGTTGAGGAGTTTGCCAAGGACACTTGTTTCCCTGTTGTTGAAACGAATCGAGAATTTCCCGCGGAGATGCCGGTTTCTCTGCGAGTCGACGCGAATCAAGATTTTCTTCGCCAAGGACACTTATTTCCCTGAGTCGAAGGATTTTGCCGAAGACACTGGTTTCTTCGGAGTTGAGGCGAATCGGAAATTTCCCGCGGAGACACTGGTTTCTCTACGAGCCGACGCGAATCAGGAGGCTCTCGTCAAGGACGCTAGTTTTCCTGAGTTGAGGAGTTTGCCAAGGACACTTGTTTCCCTGTTGTTGAAACGAATCGAGAATTTCCCGCGGAGACACCGGTTTCTCTGTGAGTCGACGCGAATCAAGATTTTCTTCGCCAAGGACACTTGTTTCCCTGAATCGAAGGATTTTGCCGAAGACACTGGTTTCTTCGGAGTTGAGACGAATCGGGAATTTCCCGCGGAGACACTGGTTTCTCTGCGAGCCGACGCGAATCAGGAGGCTCTCGTCAAGGACGCTAGTTTCCCTAAGTTGAGGAGTTTGCCAAGGACACTTGTTTCCCTGGAGTTGAAACGAATCGAGGATTTCCCGCGGCGACACCGGTTTCTCTGCGAGTCGACGCGAATCAGGATTTTCTTCGTCAAGGACACTTGTTTCCCTGAGTCGAAGGATTTTGCCGAAGACACTGGTTTCTTCGGAGTTGAGACAAACCGGGAATTTCCCGCGGAGACACCGGTTTCTCTGCGAGCCGACGCGAATCAAGATTTTCTTCGCCAAGGACACTTGTTTCCCTGAGTCGAAGGATTTTGCCGAAGACACTGGTTTCTTCGGAGTTGAGACGAATCGGGAATTTCCCGTGGAGACACTGGTTTCTCTGCGAGCCGACGCGAATCAGGAGGCTCTCGTCAAGGACGCTAGTTTACCTGAGTTGAGGAGTTTGCCAAGGACACTTGTTTCCCTGGAGTTGAAACGAATCGAGGATTTCCCGCGGAGACACTGGTTTCTCTGCGAGTCGACGCGAATCAGGATTTTCTTCGTCAAGGACACTTGTTTCCCTGAGTCGAAGGATTTTGCCGAAGACACTGGTTTCTTCGGAGTTGAGACGAATCGGGAATTTCCCGTGGAGATACTGGTTTCTCTGCGAGCCGACGCGAATCAGGAGGCTCTCGTCAAGGACGCTAGTTTCCCTGAGTTGAGGAGTTTGCCAAGGACACTTGTTTCCCTGGAGTTGAAACGAATCGAGGATTTCCCGCGGAGACACCGATTTCTCTGCGAGTCGACGCGAATCAGGATTTTCTTCGTCAAGGACACTTATTTCCCTGAGTCGAAGGATTTTGCCGAAGACACTGGTTTCTTCGGAGTTGAGACGAATCGGGAATTTCCCGCGGAGACACCGGTTTCTCTGCGAGCCGACGCGAATCAAGATTTTCTTCGCCAAGGACACTTGTTTCCCTGAGTCGAAGGATTTTTCCGAAGACACTGGTTTCTTCGGAGTTGAGACGAATCGGGAATTTCCCGCGGAGACACTGGTTTCTCTGCGAGCCGACGCGAATCAGGAGGCTCTCGTCAAGGACGCTAGTTTACCTGAGTTGAGGAGTTTGCCAAGGACACTTGTTTCCCTGGAGTTGAAACGAATCGAGGATTTCCCGCGGAGACACTGGTTTCTCTGCGAGTCGACGCGAATCAGGATTTTCTTCGTCAAGGACACTTGTTTCCCTGAGTCGAAGGATTTTGCCGAAGACACTGGTTTCTTCGGAGTTGAGACGAATCGGGAATTTCCCGCGGAGACACTGGTTTCTCTGCGAGTCGACGCGAATCAGGATTTTCTTCGTCAAGGACACTTGTTTCCCTGAGTCGAAGGATTTTGCCGAAGACACTGGTTTCTTCGGAGTTGAGACGAATCGGGAATTTCCCGCGGAGACACTGGTTTCTCTGCGAGCCGACGCGAATCAGGAGGCTCTCGTCAAGGTCGCTAGTTTCCCTGAGTTGAGGAGTTTGCCAAGGACACTTGTTTCCCTGGAGTTGAAACGAATCGAGGATTTCCCGCGGAGACACTGGTTTCTCCGCGAGTCGACGCGAATCAGGATTTTCTTTCTCAAGGACACTTGTTTCCCTGAGTCGAAGGATTTTGCCGAAGACACTGGTTTCTTCGGAGTTGAGACGAATCGGGAATTTCCCGCGGAGACACTGGTTTCTCTGCGAGCCGACGCGAATCAGGAGGCTCTCGTCAAGGACGCTAGTTTCCCTGAGTTGAACTGATCTGTGGTGGTCTTTCAGGTTTTATGTAAGTTACCGTCAAGACCGTGAAGCTAGGAATTTGATCCTCGCTTCGTTTGCCGGTACTGCGTCTGCTGTATTGAGACGAATGTTGCGGTTGTCTCTAGGCTGTTGGTGAACCGTCGAGATTTGGCTTTGCTTTCCGGCGGAGCCTGCTGGGAGGGTGTGGTTCCCTCTTTGTTTGCGCCCTTGGATTTTATACAGGGATCGATATGATCTTAACTGTAGGGCAAAAGTTTTATCATCATTTTTTTTGTTTTATTTCCACGATGCTCTATCATTTCAGCTTTTATATCGCGAAGGTCGCGATTGCCCAATCATTTTGGCTATTTTTCGCGGTGCCCAATCATTTCGGCTGTTTGTTTTATTTTTTACTCGCTGCTTTTTATTGCGAGTTGCCCAATCATTTTGGCTATTTCGTGTGCATACGTTTTTACTTACTGTTTTTTTTATTGCAAGTTGCCCCATCGTTTCGGCTATTTCGTATGCTTGTGCGGCCTACTGGATTTTCGCCGTAAACCTGAAATTAGACACCGATTTCGGCATCAGCACCGCTACAACTGGGATATTGCCAGGAGCGAATCATCATCTGCCTCTGTCGATGTCGACCAAAGGTGGCTTAGTTAACAGGGTTCAGGTCCTGTCGACTAAGGCTTTTGACTTCATGAGCCGTAAGGGTCTCACAAAATTATTTCTCCCCATAAGTCGTGAGGATCTTGTAGGTGTATTTTCTCCTTAGGAATCGTGAGGATTCCTACGTGCATGTTCCTCTATAAGTCGTAAGAATCCCACAAGAGGGTTTTCTCCTTGTAAGTCGAGAGGACTTATAAGGGTTGTGTGAACATATCCCCAGTCACGGATGGGACTTGGTTAGGGAAATGTTTATTCGCGCCCGTGGATTGTATATAAGGGTCAATATTGAGCCCCTTGTAGGGAAATATCGGAAGTTGTGGGGGTTTGTGTAGGGTTCCTAGGCACACTAAAGAGGTTCCACAAGGCATCAACCATGCCAAATTCAAAAATTTCATGTGCCTAAGGATCCTATGCAAGATCGTTAACTAGAGTTTAGGCGAAACAAAATGAAAGTAAATCACATTTACACTAAGTGAATGGAAATACAACCTTTGTAGATCCGGTCCACCACTTCTTTAGCTCCGTGATGACGTCCCTTCGCTGCGATCACCGGGATCCCGGACTTTAGCGATGGTTTCGTCGGAGAAATGAGCGGGCTAGGTCGTTGACTTCGATGCCGAAAATGATCTACGTCGAGGCAACTCTAACTCAAGCTCTATCTTCACTAGCTCATGAAACTTGTGAAGAAAACACCTTATACAACATGGCAAGTGGTAGAGGATGAAGAAATAGGAAGTGGGTTCACTTTGGATTTGGATTTCTCACCTGATTTCATCACTTAGAATTTTTCAAGAAAGCTTTCTTCTTTTCTTCATGAAGAAGAAGAAGAAGAAGAAAAGAATGAATTATTAAAAATAGAAAATCAAGTGATATCTATCATAATCCAACCATGGGTGAAGTAAACTCATGTAGAGAGCAAACCATAGTTTAGGTGATGGTTAGGTCAAAGCATAAAAACAAAATGGTTAAGACTTTGAAAAATGCTAAGAAGCTTCATGAAGCTTAAAGCAAAGAAAGAAAAAGCCACCATTTTGTTTTTATGAAATAAATAAAGAAAAACAAAACCCTAACCATTAACTAAACATGGTTTAAAGTATACACACCCAAGTTTGCATGTATCATCAAACATGATACAAACAAGTGCACAGGAATATATCATATATACAATGTGCACAATCTAGGGAGAAAATCCATCTTAAGTGAACAAATACTAGTTAATGTAAAGTAATATATCAAATATATAATTATACATTAAATCATTAAATCAACACTTGATTTAATGATCCGGTCATACTGCATATAACCGACTAATATCAAGAGTATCAATATATTGAATCAACACTTGATTCGGTAACCCGGCTATATCACATATAACCGACCGATAATACAAATCGCGAGAATAGAATACAGTATCACATGCTGGTATTATTCTCGGTCCCGCACATATCTCATATGCGCTCCTATTTCGTTTCGCTTGAGCCAGGAAACCTCTGTGTAGGACTCTAAAGACTCGTCAATACGCCGGCAGCAGGTGATGATCATATCAAACACCCACAAGCCGCAAGCGGTCTGCTAAACGTAACGGCCACCCGGGTATTGAGCGATCAGAAGATCAACGAGCAAGCCCGCTCACACTCCTATGAATCCAACCAGAAAAAATACCGTACAGTCCGGTCTCGTCGTCTGATATGTCGCATATCTCGCCTAGGGGTGGTAAACGTCAGACCCCAATAGCTCGATAAGTCGTGTCGATATGAGGTCTATAACAGTTCGAGAAACTACTGGTAACACTTACCAGTAAATCTCAGCAACCCTGGCCAGGGATTTCCGGTTATAGCCAATCGAACACAGCGCAACATCAACTCCCTATACCGGGAGAGACGAATCCCCTCCTATCGCTCATTGCCTCCATGTGATTCGGGACTGTACCCAAAAACCACCGTTTTGCACGCCCTCTTGGACGTGGTAAGGTGGAAATCAAAGCACAGTGGGAATCACACAAGACTCTATGACGATCTCGGGTCTACAGACTAACTTGTACCAGTGTCACCAGAGAACTGCCATCTGACGTAAGGTATAATACCATATGGGAGTTCTCGGCGAGTCCGTCCAGTGTACCCAGTCTCTACTGAGCATCCGTATATCATCTCTGATGTCAAACACCAATAGATATGGGATCGTCCATCGCCCATCTGTATGGGTCGAGAAGGTATACGCTAGTCTACTCTGGTATATCGATGCCCCGTCTCGATACACCTACGACTAGGGATCTTGAAGGATGTACTTATGGACTACCATGTCCCCACTAGTATGATCCGCATCATAGTCCAGGTAGTCAAGTACACATCCTAAGGGCTTTACCAACATGTAACAGAGAGACAATCAGTGTACACGTTAAGGTAAAGTGCAACCAGATAGCATACTATCATGTCGAGCAAGAAAGTCCTCCCTATATATGTCCAAGCATCCATTACAATATACATCCTATGTACAACAATGGCCTCTAGGGCATACATATAACTAACAATCTCCCACTTGCACTAGAGCCATCTGATAGCAGTGGTTGTAGTATCTCATACTCAACCATCCTATAAAAGTCTCTCTCTGGGAAAATGCCTTTGTGAGTGGATCCGCCGTGTTGTCCTCTGAGTCTACTCTCCTAACCTCGATCACCCTGGAGATCAACTATCTCCATGATCAGGTGACACTGCCTCAGAATATGTCTGGATCACTGATGGGACGGGCGTTCCTAGGCATAAACCACAACTCCATTGTCACACAATGGGAGGAACTAAGTTCATCTCATGAACTAATATACACCCAGACAGCCTCTTTGGTAGCATCTTAAGTAGCGATGTATCTTGCCTTTAATCGTCTAGTATGTTATGGTATCTGGCTTGGAACTCTTCCAACATACCGTCCCTCCATAGAGGGTAAAGACAATGCCTGTGACTGACATTCAGTCGTCCTTATCACCCTGGAACACTTCCAGTGATTCTCCCCAGGATCGATTGATACCATCTCACTACATCTAGTGAGAATTCTAACATCCATTTAGATCTATCTCATATATCCAAAACCCAGGATTTAGTAGGTATCACTTTGATCCTATATGGAGAATCATTGTGATAAGCGGAGATTGATCGAGCGTAGCATAGGAAACTCCTTCCCTATCAAGAGTATGTCATCCACGTACTCTACGAGGATTATCACCATACTCCCTACTACCTTTTTGTTTATACAAGGTTCATCTACCATTTTGATGATGTCAAACTCTTTGACTAATACATCAAAACAGATGTTCCAACTCCGCGATGCCTGCTTTATCACATAAAACATCTTGCACACGTTTTCGCTGCTCCCACTGTCTACGAAGCCCTCTGACTGTGTACTTACAGACTCTCTTTTCTGAAACATCATTTTAGAAAAGCAGTCATGACACCCAACCACCAGATATCGTAGTCATGGTATGTAGCCGTGGCAAGTAGGATCTGAATGGACTTAAGCATAGCTACTTAGAAAAGGTTTCAACAAAATCCATACCTGGTCAATGATGCAAACCTTTAACAAGTCTAGCTTTGAAAGTCTCAACCTTTCCAAGTACACCAAGTAATCTTCTCAAGATATACTTGCTCCTGATGGGGATTTAACCCTTCAGACAAAGCAACTAAAGTCCATACTTTGTTGGTGTATAAGGATTCCATCTCAGATCGCTAAGCATCCAGCCATTCTTACAGAGTCCCACTCCTGATGGCCAGCTCGAAACTAGTTGGGTCATCATCTCATGATGCAATCCTCGCTCCCACTGTCATAGAGAAACCGAAGTATCTCTCAGGTGGGTGAGGAACCCTGCTAGATCGGCGGAGAGGCTGAGGTTCGTTGGTTACCATTGAATCCTTTAGTTCTATCAAATCATCTGCTGTAGTTTGTACAGCTGGAACCTTCCAGTTCTACATAACAGATCTGGCCTCGAGCTTGTCCGGATTTTGATTTTAGACATAGGCTGGACAACCCCAAATCTTAACCAACTTAAGATATAGGCTCTTCCCTTTCCATATCACATATGAAGTGGTAGGCAACTGATTTGATTCAAACCTTATTCAATAGGTATGCAACTTCTCAAGTGCACAACCCCCAAAAGGAAATAGGTAACTCAGTAGTACTCATCATAGAGCACACCATATCATATAGGGTGTGATTGCCCCGTCCCGATACACCATCGTGCTATGGTGTATACGGAGGAGTAATGCTGAGAGAGAATCTTATTCTCCTTTAGAATAATCCAGGAATTCCGTGCTCAAGTATTCTCCTCCTTGATCTCATCATTGGACATAATACTTATACCCGTATTTGAGCTCTCTACTTCTAACTTATATTCTGTGAATATCTCAAAAGGTTCGGACTTGTGTTTCAACAGGAACATATGTCTGAATCTTAAGTGATCATCAGAGAATGTAATGAAGTACAAAGAACCGGTCTTGGCATGTGTAGACAGGGGACCTTACATACATCATCATGTATCAGTCCCAAGAGTTAACTAACTCTTTCTCTGTTTCCAGAGCTATGGTCATCTAATCTTTGTGACATGACTGGCAAGTTTCACAAGATGTAAATTCAAACTGATTTAAATATGCATCTATATGTAACTTCAGCTAGTCGGGTCGCATTGATATGACCTAGTCTACAATACCTCAAGAAGGATCCGTTCATTTCTGAACTCTTCCTCTTGTGTGTGTTCTGTATATTAAGAACTGTAGTTTGATTTAGAACATCAATACTTTTAGATAACGTGCCTGAACCGATCAACTTTTGATATAGGAAATGTTCAAAACATTTTCCATCAATACAAAATTATATCTTTTCTTTACTAATAAAAAGACTGATATGATTTTGCATATCAGGTTCGGTATCTAATAGCATTTGTTCAGAATCAATGTATTTGTAATACAGGGTGACAGTGACCAACAGACTTGGCTGCAACAATTGCACCGTTTTCTGTCTCATGAAACTTATCGCCCGTTCTCAAATCTCTACCTTTCTGTAGCCCATGTAATGGATTACATTTGCGGGATCCTGATCTGGTATCTAATACCTGGGACGTAGAGGATACTGAGAAACAGTTCTCAGTAATGAACACACCCGAAGATGATGCATCAGCATGCACTTTCTTCGTTTGGGCGGCACGGGAAATCTGGTATTCCCCAATTTCCTGCTCTGTCTTATAACAATTATAAGTTGGAGCGGGACCAACGTTCCCCAGCTCAGTATAACAACCGGGTTCTGTCAATATATCCGTATTATTATCTTGATTAAGGCGTGATATGGTCGCTCCCTGGAGAGAGAGAGAGAAGAAAACACTCAGCGTGCACTCTTGCAAGAATAGATTAGTTATTATTTTATCTAATCAGGATGGCTCCCACTGTTTTTATCAAATCTTCCTTCAAACCCTAAAAGGAAAGACTAGCCCGGATTAATTACACACTACAAGTTCGTCAATCTTTCAGCCAGGCCAGTGTCGGTACTTTGAGGGAGGTCCCCCGTGCTTTCGCACGAACCTAATTAATGTAAACCTCGTTTTCCCAGAGGCGTAACCTCGTTAACACCTTTCTAGACACCTACTTAATCGGCTAATTATAATGTGTAAAACTCTCCCAGGAGTAACTCTTACTCGCAGCGGGTATCGGGATCCAACTATCTCATAGAAGGTATGCAATCTCATCGGGAATTTCAACACTTGAAATTCCCGATAATATTTTGCCCCAAACGATCTATGACCTTGACAAGGTCAACAAACCATAGACCGTAAGTCAAGTTCAACCCGTCATTTCTTGATTGAATCAAACCCATCCGCACGACCCTTGACAAGGTCAACAAGGCCGTACGACTACCCTAACCCAATCTGCATCATATGCATAAGCAGATAAATACTGGTTAGCTACCGCACACTGCGTCTTGACAAGGTCAACAAACGCAGCACGAATACTAAGCAGGACTTATCTGAAATGACGGAGGGCTACGACAGGTTTTTCTGAAAACCTATTGCGTAATGAACTTGATATCGTTGTAGGATCGAATGAATTTTGAAATGGAGTGTTTTTGAGGCTTTTCTAGTTTTGCTAAAGGGGTCACTCCCGGTGAAGGGATCGTCGGCCCTTTCCTCGTCGAATGAGGTGCGGGATATATCATATATATCGCTGTGCAAAGCAGAAACTATAGAAGCAATCAAAACACAATCCGAGAGTTGTAGCATCTGCCAGTTATTGCTAAAGGGGTCACTCCCGGTGAAGGGATCGTCGGCCCTTTCTTCATCGAATAAGGTGCAGGATATATCATATATACCGCTGTGCAAAGCAAGAACTGTAGCTACCTGTTTTATTTTTGAAATTCGATTCCACAACATCTTTAGGTTTCTTTTCTTTCATTAATCATATTAATGAAGTCCCATCATTTAAGTACCTAAACATCACAGATAAATACGACGTACACTTATGCCATCCGCATTCGCCTCGATGTCCCATCGTGCACAGTTAGGTTAGGTAACTAACGGCAGAGCGGGGCAGGGCTAGCGCGGGTGTAAAACATAAGTAACGTTTATATAATATATCATATATACTATATATAGTATCCATCACAGCATATCAAATGATCACATCACGGATAACGCAGCAGAAAATATCATATGAAACATTAAATATACTAGGACGTCCGTGTTTTCAATACGAGCCAGTATAAAACACGGATTCCACGGTCGCGATGAATAGCCAAACCCACACTCCTAGACCCCTACGAGAGCGGCAAGCAACCCTACCAATTCTAGAGTTAGGAGACCCGGACTCGACTCCTCGAGTTGGTCTCCCACTAGACTCCAGAACCCGGTTACTTGTGCTCCCCTCTTTGGGTCTATCCTAGTGCGGAAAAGTAAATAATATACAAAAGGTGACATCTTCCGCAACCTGGAAGTGCCCCAATAAAAGAATATTACATATAAGTTTTTTACATGAATGAAAATGAAAAATACTTATCTCACATAAAAACCCCCCGGCTATTCAAAACGCGACGATCCAATATAACATATCCAGCAACACATAACATCACATGTCATCAACGTAAGTAAATATGCCCATCCCAATTGTCGTTGACATATAGCAACGAAACCGGCGATATCACATATTACACTTACGGTCACAGAAAAGAAAGTGTAAAACTACAACAGTTGGAATCCACAACCTCTTTAGACATCGCATGCCTAACCAAATGAATTCCTTAGATATCGCATGCCTAACAATTATAAACCTCGCATTTTAGTCTCATTATCGAAAACTCTTTTCAATATCAAGTCAGGCAATTCAACAAGATTCCCGACATTTTGATCGAATGCTCGTCGCAAACTTTAGTAGACGGCCGCACCCCCGATACCGTCGACGAAGTGCACTAAGGCGGAACACCGCTACCGCGAGCACCCAAACGGATGCTTTCGGCGACGGGGTTCTCCTACAGTCACTTGGTCGGGGCTAAGGGGTGTAGCTGTCTATTAAGTTTATCCGGCGAGTATCCGCGTACGCTACGTGATTGCGACGGACTTTTGATCACATCAAAATCCTGTGGCAACCGATCAAGTGAGACTAAACTGCTATGTTTATAACATTCATATTAGTTATCTCATAATTACTTGTGGATTCCAAATATTGTATCACAATCTAGATAAATAGAAAATGTTAAACTTTCCGATCGAACAATCAAACACCCAAGTTTTCCCGGAACAGCTCAACACATGAAATAAGTTTAAAATCATTCACTTCATGTCTCAGTACCAACGGTCCAGCCGTAGAAGGGTCAAGCCAACGCCTTACATGTGGCACGCCGTACTGCCCCAAACCCTAAGGTTCAAAGGGCAGTTCAAGACGGTCACATAATCGAGTTAAGGTTTGTTGTCTTCTAGATGGTCCATCGCGTTACTTGCACTACTCAGAACGTTCTCAAACTACGGAAAAATCCAACAGTTGGAAATTTCCCGGCAGGGGAAAAATTCGGTATTTATATCCGGTCGAACTTTTTAACAGTTTCTTAAATATCCGGAAAAACACATAGACAAAGTTTGACAATCCGATCAAATCTACGAACTCCCAATACAACCCAGAAAACTCAACTCTTGAGTAGAAGTTAAAAATTCCCAGAAAATACAGCACTAAAAGATAGGAATTACTGTGCAATTTTGAAAAGCTAATGTGACTGTATGGCCACGGAACCGCCGTACGAGCCATGCTCGTGCCGCGCTTCCGCAGCGCTTTAGTCGATTTAGGCGCACGTGCTTCACAGTAACTTCTCAAAAACCCTGCTGAATTTTTTGGCTATTTTTAATATGGAAAAATCCACTGTTTGCAAAAATGTACAGAGAAGGGTGAAAGCTAGGGTTTCGGGGTTCGATCGGGTTTCTAACTTCGTCTACACTTCGCCTAAGGCTCTAGCTAGGCTCTGATACCACTGTAGGGTTCCTAGGCACACTAAAGAGGTTCCACAAGGCATCAACCATGCCAAATTCAAAAATTTCATGTGCCTAAGGATCCTATGCAAGATCGTTAACTAGAGTTTAGGCGAAACAAAATGAAAGTAAATCACATTTACACTAAGTGAATGGAAATACAACCTTTGTAGATCCGGTCCACCACTTCTTTAGCTCCGTGATGACATCCCTTCGCTGCGATCACCGGGATCCCGGACTCTAGCGATGGTTTCGTCGGAGAAATGAGCGGGCTAGGTCGTTGACTTCGATGCCGAAGATGATCTACGTCGAGGCAACTCTAACTCAAGCTCCATCTTCACTAGCTCATGAAACTTGTGAAGAAAACACCCTATACAACATGGCAAGTGGTAGAGGATGAAGAAATAGGAAGTGGGTTCACTTTGGATTTGGATTTCTCACTTGATTTCATCACTTAGAATTTTTCAAGAAAGCTTTCTTCTTTTCTTCATGAAGAAGAAGAAGAAGAAGAAAAGAATGAATTATTAAAAATAGAAAATCAAGTGATATCTATCATAATCCAACCATGGGTGAAGTAAACTCATGTAGAGAGCAAACCATAGTTTAGGTGATGGTTAGGTCAAAGCATAAAGACAAAATGGTTAAGACTTTGAAAAATGCTAAGAAGCTTCATGAAGCTTAAAGCAAAGAAAGAAAAAGCCACCATTTTGTTTTTATGAAATAAATAAAGAAAAACAAAACCCTAACCATTAACTAAACATGGTTTAAGGCATACATACCCAAGTTTGCATGTATCATCAAACATGATACAAACAAGTGCACAAGAATATATCATATATACAATGTGCACAATCTAGCGAGAAAATCCATCTTAAGTGAACAAATACTAGTTAATGTAAAGTAATATATCAAATATATAATTATACATTAAATCATTAAATCAACACTTGATTTAATGATCCGGTCATACTGCATATAACCGACTAATATCAAGATTATCAATATATCGAATCAATACTTGATTCGGTAACCCGGCTATATCACATATAATCGACCGATGATACAAATCGCGAGAATAGAATACAGTATCACATGCTGGTATTATTCTCGGTCCCGTACATATCTCATATGCGCTCCTATTTCGTTTCGCTTGAGCCAGGAAACCTCTGTGTAGGACTCTAAAGACTCGTCAATACGCCGGCAGCAGGTGATGATCATATCAAACACCCACAAGCCGCAAGCGGTCTGCTAAACGTAACGGCCACCCGGGTATTGAGCGATCAGAAGATCAACGAGCAAGCCCGCTCACACTCCTGTGAATCCAACCAGTAACACTTACCGTACAGTCCGGTCTCGTCGTCTGATATGTCACATATCTCTCCTAGGGGTGGTAAACGTCAGACCCCAATAGCTCGATAAGTCGTGTCGATATGAGGTCTATAACAGTTCGAGAAACTACTGGTAACACTTAACAGTAAATCTCAGCAACCCTGGCCAGGGATAGCCAATCGAACACAGTGCAACATCAACTCCCTATACCGGGAGAGACGAATCCCCTCCTATCGCTCATTGCCTCCATGTGATTCGGGACTGTACCCAAAAACCACCGTTTTGCACGCCCTCTTAGACGTGGTAAGGTGGAAATCAAAGCACAGTGGGAATCACACAAGACTCTATGACGATCTCGGGTCTACAGACTAACCTGTACCAGTATCACCAGAGAACTGACATCTGACGTAAGGTATAATACCATCTGGGAGTTCTCGGCGAGTCCGTCCAGTGTACCCAGTCTCCACTGAGCACCCGTATATCATCTTTGATGTTAAACACCAATGGATATGGGATCATCTTGTTAGTTATATGTATGCCCTAGAGGCCATTACTGTACATTGGATATATATAGTAGTGGATGCTGGGTCATATATAGGTAGGACTTTCTTGCTCGACATGATAGTACGCTATCTGGTTGCTCTTTATCTTAATGTGTATACTTTCTGTCTCTCTATTACATGTTGATAAAGCCCTTAGGATGTGTACTCGACTTCTAGGACTGTGATGCAGATCATACTAGTGGGGCCTGGATAGTCCATGAGTACATCCTTCAATGTTCCTAGTCGAAGGAATATCTAGACGGGGCATCGATATTCCAGAGTAGACTAGCGTATATCTTCTTGACCCATGTGATGGGCGATGGATGATCCCATATCCATTGGTGTTTGACATCAGAGATGGTATACGGGTGCTCAGTGGAGACTGGGTACACTGAACGGACTCGCCGAGAACTCCCAGATGGTATTATACCTTACGTCAGATGGCAGTTCTCTGGTGACACTGGTGCAGCTTAGTCTGTTGACCCGAGATCGTCATAGAGTCTTGTGTGTATCCCACTGTGCTTTGATTTCCACCCTACCACGGCTCTAATGAGTCGTGCAAACAGGTGGTTTTTGGGTACAGTCCCGATTCACATGGAGGCAATGAGCGATAGGAGGGGATTCGTCTCTCCCGGTATTGGGGGTTGATGTTGCGCTATGCTCGACTGGCCATAACAGGAAATTCCTGGCCAGGGTTGCAGTGACCTACTGGTAAGTGTTATCAGTAGTTTCACACATGTCATGGACTTCACGTCAGCATGACTTATCAAGCTATTGGGGTCTGACATTTACCACCCCTAGGCGAGATATGCGTCATATCAGACGAACAGACCGGACTGTACGGTAAGTGTTGCTGGTTGGATTCACAGGAGTGTGAGCGGGCTTGCTCGTCGATCTTCTGATCGTTCAATACCCGGGTGGCCGTTACGTTTAGCAGACCGCTTGCGGCTTGTGGGTGCTTGATATGATCATCATCTGCTGCTGGCGTATTGACGAGTCTTTAGAGTCCTACACAGAGGTTTCCTGGCTTAAGCGAAACAAAATAGGAGCGCATATGAGATATGTGCAGGACCGAGAATAATGCGTGTATGTGATACCGTATTTCATTCTCGCGATGAATGTATCGATTGGTTATATGCGATATAACCTAGTTATCGAATCGAAGATTGATTCGATAAGCCGATACATAGGATACTAGTCGGTTATACGCGATATGACCGGATCGTTAAATCAAGTATTGATTTAATGATTTAATGCATAATTATATATTTGATATATTACTTTGCATTAACTAGTATTAGTTCATTTTAAAAGGATTTTCTCACTTGATGTGCAAGTTGTATATGTGATATACTTTTGTGCACATGATTGTATCATGTTTGATGATATCATGTTAAGTGTAAAGAATTAAACCATGGTTAAACTAATGATTAGGGTTTTGTTTATCCATTACTTATTTATTCATTTATTTATTTACTTTTTCATTTTGGAAAGGATAAATGAATGGTGGATTGGTTTGTTTCTTAGTTGAAGCTTCATGAAGCTTTGACTAAGTCATCATTCTTGTCTTATACTTAACCCTAACCATTCAAGTTAACCATGGTCTATTCTCTACACTTAACTAAGGTTAGTATATGATAAGTATTTCTTTTATTTTCTAAATTATTCAACACTTATCATATTCTTTCTTCTTCATCTTCATCTTCATCAAAAAGAAAGCTTGCCTCATCAATGGCAAGTGAAGAAATCAAGTGAGAAATCCAATTCTAAAGTGAACCCACTTCCTATTTCTTCATCCTCTACCTCTTGCCAAGTAGTATATGTTGGAGATAGTGCCCTCAGAGTCAATTATTGGATCACAGGCACGTGATTGCAATGATTGAGGGAGGACCTATCCCGGTAGTACAGTCTTACTCGAGATGATAGTTTGCTATCTGGTTTACCTTTATCATCGTGTACTGCTTTAGGTGACCTGACAGGTCGCTATTACACGTTGATAGAGCCCCTAGGATTCTTGCTTGACTGCCAGCAGTATGAGGGCGATCATATAAGTGAGAGCTGGAGTCTATAAGCACATCCTTAAAAGGTCCCTAGTCGCAGGAGTTTCGAGACAGGGCATCGATTCTCCAGAGTAGACTAGTGTATACAGTCGAGACCCCGACGAGGGGCGGTGGCTGGTCTCACAGGCCACTGGTGTCAGTTGGTTCACCTAAGATGTATACAGGTGCTCATTGGGTTATGTGTACACCGGACAGGACTCGCCGGGAACATGCTAGTTGGTCTTATACCTGACGTCAGATAGCAGTTCCCAGGTGACATGTGTACAGGTTAGTTCATCGACCTGGGGATCGTCATTTGTCTCGTGTGAGTTCCCACTGTGCTTTGATTACTACCCTACCACGGCTCAAAGGAGTCGTGCAAACAGGTTTTAGTTGGGTACAGTCCCGAGCCACATGGAGGCAGTGAGCGGATCTTCGGGGGTTCGTCTCTCCCGGTATTGGGGGTGAGGTCGCGCTGTGTCTAGGAGAGCCATTACACGAAGTCCTTGGCCAAGGCAGGAGATTTACTGGTAGGTATTCCAGTAGTATCTCAGGGTGTTCTAGGCTACACTCCGACACGACTTGTACCGCTTTTGGGGGTCTGACTTTTACCAACCCCCTAGGCCCGACATGCGATGCTCATAGACGAACGGACCGGACTGTACGGATATTGTCACTGACAGGCTCAGTAGGGTGTCAGGATGAGTTCGCTCATCGACGTCCCTTTTAGTCAATAGCTGGTGGCCCGTCACGTATTGGCTTATACCTCTGACGTGCTAGTGGTTAAATCCACAGCCATAGTATTGACGAGTCTTTAGAGTCCACCACACTTACAGTTACTCAAGCTTTCGGGCGAAACGCTGTAGAGGCCGTATGGAGATATGGCAGGGTTCGATCAGATACGTGCGGTATTGCACGGATGGTGATCGGACGGTTTTTACTAGCCGGCTTTGGCTTAAGCCGGATCCTAGTATTTGACAGTGTAGTTTTGTCTCTTTGCATTTGTGTTCAGTGGGAATACAAATGCGGGCATGTATTTGCAGTAGCGGGGTTTTCCTGTAATTTATTACGGGATCGGTTTTCTGAGGTTGCCAGTTTGCATTCCGTTCCGGCCGGTTTTCTCTTTTTCCTTCCCGGTTGGACTTTTCGTTGGAGGGTGTTATTTGCAGTTTGCAAATAACACTTTGTGGAGGGGTTTATTGCAAAAGGATTGATTATGATATCTTCTTTGCTATTCATGCATTAATGTGATTTGAGAGGGTATGGGTTTGATGTGGAGTTGTGACCTTATCTTTATTATATCATTTTCTTACACCCACTTGGATAAAGGGGGCCGGCCACTGTTTGGAATGATGGAGGTGAGGGTTTAATTTTTGTATAGTGGATTAATTTATGAGTGTGTGCTGGAATTGCTTTGGAGGTGTGCTGTGAAGGAATTGATTAATTCCTTTGGTATTAATTTATTCACATTTTCATTCACAAAAGGGAGAGAACTTGCTTCATTTTAATTTCCAGTGAGCTCTAAATTGAGTGCCTGGCCGAGCTTCACACATTTCCATTGCATGCTCAATTTCTCCATCATCCATCCATGAAAATTCTTGTGCTATATTCCTCCGACCATGGCAACCTCTTAACCCCAAAAGAGACAAGCTTCTACACTACATTCTACAGCAAATCTTGGGCGTGTCGGTTAGCCAACTTCGCGCCCGAGTTGCCTCGGTATTGAGGTGGGAGCCCGTAAAAGATGCAGGCGATGTGGTGCCCTTTCCGACAAGGAGGAGACGGACGGAGATCCCGCGAGGAGATCGGTATGGAGATGAAGACCGGAGGACTCGGATCACTCGGTACATCTCTTCCCCATCTTGTCGTTAGCTTAGACTTGTTAATGGTTACGATCCGGAGTTTAGTGCGCGGTGGTGCCGGTTTGCAAAGTCCGCAAAATTAAAGTTTTTCACCGTTTCCGCATTTGGCCGTCGGATTGGCGGCCGGGGCGCCGCCGTGCACTTACAGTATAGGGTGTTTTCTTCACAAGTTTCATGACTTGGTGAAGTGGGAGCTTGATCTTGTGATGCCTCGACGTAGATCATCTTCGGCATCGAAGCCGATGACCAAGCCCGCCTATTTTTCCGATGAAGCCGACGCTAGAGTCCGGGATCCGATTTGGACAGCGGAGGGACATCATCGTGGAGCTTAGAAAGTGGTGGACCGGATCTACAAAGGTTGTAGCCCCTTTCCTTTTAAGTTAAAGTCGTTAACTTGCATTGCATAGCCTATAAATCTAGTTAACGATCCTATATCAAAAGTTGATCGATTCAGGCACGTTATCTAAAAGCATTGATATTCTAAATCAAACTACGGTTCCTAGTATACAGAACACACACAAGAGGAAGAGTTCAGAAATGAACGGATCCTTCTTGAGGCATTGTAGACTAGGTCACATCAATGCGACCCGACTGGCTGAAGTTACATTTTAGATGCATATTTAAATTAGTTTGAATTTACATCTTGTGAAACTTGCCAGTCATGTCACAGAGATAAGATGACCATAGCCCTGTGTCACGTCCCGAAAGCACGGAACTTGACCGGCACTTAAACTACGAAACGTCTCGAGGCGTACGTAATCTAAGTAAACCGAAAACCCAGAAATCCAAACCAAGAAAAGAAGTAGAGTGAAGGAAAACCAATTTAAAACAAGTAGTTTTAATAGCATAAGCCGAATTATGCGGTTTTTAAGAACATCAAAATTTACTGAAAATTTCGGCAGAGTCTCCTTTGTAAATACTGGCCCCCAAACGGGATACAACATGAATAGTATACGAAATCAATAAAAAAGGCATCCCCAAGCGGGAGCTAGCTCTTCGTCAATCGACGGTCACAACCATACAAGCAATATAATATACAACGCCGAAAGGCGAGGATCACAACAGAAAAGGAAACTCAAAACAGCATGAAATTCGTATAAATACAACGCGCGACTCTAAGGTCGATAGAATAAACAACACTGGTCTCTATCTCTGAAATAATTACATGTTTGGTTGATGGAACTTCTAGATACAACAGAATAATAATATACAAGATATAATGGGGGTACGATACAAGTAAACCCACCTACTAGCAAATCACCCGAAGGAAACTATGCCCGCAAGCCGTAATGAAACCAGTACGGCAAACCTGCAAGAAACTGGGGCACAACGGGGGTGAGTTGCCAACTCGTGAATAGAAAAATATCTACGAATAGAAATCGCATGTATGACGCAATCCTAGGTCATACGATCAATATACATCCTCAAATATATATAACCAGCAGCCTATAACAAGGCTAGGGTAAATATCTAACCCGAGTGTAATCTCATGTACCCGTGTCAGTGCCCAAGGGTAGCAATATATCATATGAATGAGGTATGAATGCATGAAAACAGAATACATGTAAATGAAGAACTGTTTTCATAATTTAGTGAAATTTCCTTTGTATTTTTAAAATGAGGTATCATAATGAAATCAGTATAAAACAGTGCCTAGTATCGGCACAAAACGTAATCCCAATATCTCGATATCTCTGTATCACAGTCTCTGTACCTCAAAATCTCGAAATCTCAATGTCTCAATCATAATATCTAGGGCGCCGTCAGTCCAGACCGGCCCCTACCATCCATCTCAAGACCACGACGGTATCCTCCGGATATCCGACGCGTCGGGTAAAATCACCGGTAGGTAGTGCTCCCCTGCCAGGCTCACATCGTCATCATCACGCGCTTCTTGCCCCGGGATACCTTACCGGGTCCACCATGTACCCGAAACGGTTCATCCGCCTCCTCGAATCGGGTCTCGAAATCCATCAGCAAACTCATGGTGGACGACTCATACATCATGGGAAAACCGCACTTTTTATTTTAAAGAGAGAAAGAAGCTTATATAAGTTTTGCGGTTTTCCCCCAAAACCAGAAAATCTCATAGAAATCCGAATCCAATCCTCAATAGCATGTAAACAGTGCATATCGGCATAAAAATCCATGAATGCGGCATAACAATGAATATTAACATGCATGAAGTAACAAGTAATATCTACAATGTCTAATCTAGCATATAAGGCGAGTACACTAATATCATGTCTAAATTATTAGCTAACAACCTATGTCAATGCAATAGTATTTCTAAAGTGTACGTGGCATGACAATTACCGATGAAGATGTGTGTGAGCCGGCAAGTAAGTGTACGTGGTACATACGCATCATCGGTAATGGTGCTGGTGTCCTAACATCATGATATCAATAATGGAGTATGAAACATAATATAAGCATGCGATGCGAAGCGAACCACAATAAAGAGCGGGAGCTGAATACTAGACGTAACTATAACTAATCTGCATTAACCTAATATAAGTCCTACAAATGGTGCCTTTTGAAATAACATGAATCATGGGGTTTTGAAAATAGGGGCTACGGTGTTTTTATGAAAAGATACGTCTTTTGAAATATCCGTAGGATCCCTTGGGCTGTCTTTTAAAATACCCACGATTCGTTAGGTTTTGAAATAGGTAAGAATCCAATCTAATCTAACAACTAAACTAAACTAAAGGGCTAAGCTAACCAGCTGGACTACAGGTAAGGAAACCGCCTAACATCTGAGTCGATGTATATACATACTTGTATATATATTAGTCGGTGATCCCGCCTCAATAATATCATATCCGATACCATATCTATAATCAGACATCCCAAGTCAAGAGTGCGGATCAATCATCAATATATAGCTCGTACGTAAATCCGACGTACGGCATCCCCAAATCTGGGTACGGGTCAAAGTCACATCAATCACACTATTCATTTGGTATCTTCTTTATCAAATATCATGATTCGGAATAATGTCCTACGTCTAGTACAATATTGATGCCATCTATGTATGCATGCGGGTGTAAGAATTACTACGTCAGAAGACCCGCTAAAACATCATGTCGTATCTCAATACGAACCAAATCACGTCACCGATCTCCTGGCCTCAAGCCCAATCTCATCGACTCATCTCAAATTCCAAATACTATCCTCAAATCCAGTATATGAACACATAGTCCTATACCCATGTGAACACATAAATATATATTCCCATACACGCACATATGAAATAAGGAATGTATGCAAGTATGTATATGTGTGTATGTGTAAGTGTAGTGCACCCACTACCTAAGGTTTCGTAACCATGCACCAATCCAACACCAATATCCATCTAAAATCATCAATAATAAATCCTAACATATCATAAATTGTTGGTGTGTATACGCATCCGTATACATCACCACGGACTGCGGGGGTGCTATACGCCATCCACCCGACTTCTTCCCGTAGATATAAATCTACTCACCTGGTCCTCGCTAGCCGGTGCCGACATCGCCACGCGCTTGCTTGTCGTCTCGAAGTCCACATGGGGTACCTACATATCATAACGCACCGTATCGCATTAAAACTAAATTCGAAATCGAAACGGCATACGAAAATCAAATCGGCACGCGTATCATGCGTAGGTCCAAACCTATCGCCTACGCATGCAAGAATAGTCAAACCAACCCTCGATGTCGATGTACAAACGTAAAACCATCGAGAAAAATCCAATCACACTCATTTGCACAATTACAAGCACTAATTATAATATAAAATAGCTTACAATTCCCAAAAACCCCAATTTCACTTAAAAAGTCGTTTTTCCGAAAATCTAGCAAGCACAATTCGCCGTTTTTGTACAAAACATGATGTTTAAATGAATGTAGAGGCCAATATACTTATTAAATATCTTAAATAAGTCATAGAAACAATTTCCGGAATTTAATCTCATTAAATTCCAAAAACCCTAATATTCTAGTTTACAAAATACCCTTTTTAACAATTTCATAGCAAAAATGCACAAACTACAATTTAGGTTGGATTTCCATGAACTAAAGTGTTAA
The DNA here is from genome assembly GCA_030015575.1 of Agapanthus africanus. Taxonomy (NCBI): domain Eukaryota; kingdom Viridiplantae; phylum Streptophyta; class Magnoliopsida; order Asparagales; family Amaryllidaceae; genus Agapanthus; species Agapanthus africanus. Next base: position 827,900,043 of record CM057338.1, on the reverse strand, counting down.
ACTACACTTAATAAAGTTAATAATATGATAAAAACCCTAACCATATTTTTAATCTCATATTTCGAATTAAATCAAAAAAACTAGTTTGCAACAAAAAGCTTAATTTGGACATTTTTCAAGTAACAACTTGTAATTAACAACTAGATTAGTTTTCTACAAAACTAAATATGTTAATCCACCTCACTAAACCATACACAATCAAACACAACTCATTTCCACAACAAACCTTAACTTGAAATCTTTAATCATGCAATTAAACTCACATAACCCAAATTAACACTTAATTAACTTAGCTTTAAGAAATTAAGTAACAAACTAAGCAAAAAGTTTAGAATTATACCCAAAACATTTGAAGATCCACAAGCATCCATGGCCCTCCAAAATTCTCTCTTTTCACAAGGATCCATGCTATACGGGCTAAGCTAAAATGGGTAGGAGTCGGATTTGGGTTTTGGGATTTTTTTGATGGATTTTGGGGCAATTTTTGATGAAGTTTTGAAGAGAAAAGAGAAGGGAAATGGGGGGGGGGGGGGCTGTTGCTGCAGTAGGAGAGGGGGGGGGGTCGGCTGGAATGGGAGGGGGAGAGGAGAGAGAGGGAGGTAGAGAAAGTGGGGGGAGAAAGTCAAGGTCAAAGCAAGGTCAAAAGTCTAACTAATTTATTCATTTTCTTTTCTTTTCTTTCATTTCATTTCCTTTGAAATTCAAGTGGGGAAAAAGATGGTGGCTGCTGAATTCAGCCATGGGGAGAAGTGAATGGGGGTGTGTGGGTGTGGGTACGGGTGTGGGGTGATGAAAAATGATAAATACAATACCCCAAACATCCATTTACGCTAAAAAAAGCCTTTTTTCTTCAATAATTTCTAATCCGTTTTGGCAAATGATTTCGTTCCAAAAACCACATGATAAAATTTTATTTAATGTTTTATGATGCACAAAATTTGTTTCAACTCATTCCAATTTGTAATTTTCCCTAATTAAATGTATTAGTGACGGCTTAAAATAATAATAAAATAATATTTTTTTTTTCAGAAAATTTGAAATTTCACCAGCGGCTCAATAAACACTAAATAATAGAAATTACATAGCTAGAATATGTATATTTAATTTTTATAATAAGATGTTTGTAATTTGACTTTTTACAAAAAACCCCCTTATTTTACCGATTTTTTTCGAAATTTCTCCGAAACGATTTGCAAAACGTTACACCCTGTTTGTTGGAAACAGAGAAAGAGTTAATGAACTCTTGGGACTGATACATGATGATGTATGTAAGGTCTCCTGTCTATACATGCCAGGACCGGTTCTTTATACTTCATTACATTCTCTGAAAATCTCTCAAGATTCAGACATATGTTCCTGTTGAAACATAGGCCCGAATCTTTTGAGATATTCACAGAATATAAGTTAGAAGTAGAGAACCAAAGTAAAGGTATAAGTATTATATCCTATGATGAGATCAGGGAGGAGAATACTTGTGCATGGAATTCCTGGACTATTCTAAAGGAGAATGAGATTCTCTCTCAGCATTATTCATCCGTATACACCATAGCACGATGGTATATCAGGGTGGAGCAATCACACCCTATATGATATGGTGTGCTCTATGATGAGTACTACTGAGTTTAATATTTCCTTTTAGGGAGTTATGCACTTATAAAGTTGCATACCTATTGAATAGGGTTCGATTCAAATCAGTGCCTACCACTCCATATGAGATATGGTATGGGAAGAGCCCATCTCTTGAGTAAGTTAAGATTTGGGATTGTCCGGCCTATGTCAAAAGCAAAATCCGGACAAGATCGAGGCAAGGACAGTTCTGTAGAACTGGAAAGGTTCCAGCTATACAAAACTACAGCTGATGATTTGACAGAACCAAAGGATTCAATAGTTCCCGACGAACCTCAGCCTCTCCGCCGATCTGGTAGGGTTCCTCATCCGCCTGAGAGATACCTTGGTTTCTCGATGACAGTGGGAGCAAGGAATGCATCATGAGATGATGACCCAACTAGTTTCGAGCAGGCCATCGAGAGTAGGGACTCTGTAAGAATGGCTGGATGCTTAGCGATCTGAGATGGAATCCTAATACACCAACAAAGTATGGACTTTGGTTGCTATATCTGAAGGGTTAAATCCCCATCAGGAGCAAGTATATCTTGAGAAGATTACTTGGTGTACATGGAAGAGTTGAGACTTTCAAACCTAGACTTGTTAAAGGTTTTAGTCATCAACCAGGCATGGATAATGATGATACCTTTTCCAGTGGCTATGCTTAAGTCCATCCGGATCCTACTTGCCACGGCTACATACCATGACTACGATATCTGGCGGTTGGGTGCCATGACTGCTTTTCTAAATGATGTTTTAGAAAAGAACGTCTATAAGTACACAGCCAGAGGGCTTCGTAGACAGTGGGAGCAGCGGAAACGTGTACAAGATGCTTTACAGGATAAAGCAGGTATCGCGGAGTTGGAACATCTGTTTTGATGTGTTAGTCAAAGAGTTTGACATCATCAAAATGGTAGATGAACCTTGTATAAACAAAAAGGAAGTAGGGAGTATTGTGAAGATCCTCGTAGAGTACGTGGATAACATACTCTTGATAGGGAAGGAGTTTCCTATGCTACGCACGGTCAATCTCCGCTTATCACAAGGATTCTCCAAATAGGATAAAGGTGATACCTCCTCGATCCTGGGGAGAATCACTGGAAAAGTTCCAGGGTGATAAGGACGACTGAATGTCAGTCGCAGGCATTGTCTTTACCCTCGGTAAAGGGATGGTATGTTGGAAGAGTTCCAAGCTAGATACCGTGGCAAACTAGACGATAAAGGCTGGTAACATCGCTATTAAAGATACTACCAAAGAGGCAGTTTGGGTGTATATTGGTTCATAAGATGAACTAGGTTCCTACCATTGTATGACAATGGAACTGTGGCTTTGGCCTAGGAACCCTGGTCCCATCAGTGACCCAGACATATTCTGAGGCAGCATCACCTGATCATGGAGATAGATGATCTCTAGGGTGATCGAGGTTAGGAGAGTAGACTCAGAGGACAACACGGCGCATCCACTCACAAAGGCCTTTTCCCAGAGAGAGACTTTCAGGGGATGGTTGAGTATGTGATACTGCAACCACTGCTACAGATGGCCCTAGTGCAAGTAGGAGATTGTTAGTTATATGTATGCCTTAGAGGCCATTACTGTACATTGGATATATATAGTAGTGGATGCTGGGACATATATAGGTAGGACTTTCTTGCTCGACATGATAGTACGCTATCTGTTAGTTATATGTATGCCCTAGAGGCCATTACTATACATAGGATGTATATTGTAGTGGATGCTGGGACATATATAGGGAGGACTTTCTTGCTCGACATGATAGTATGCTATCTGGTTGATCTTTACCTTAACGTGTACACTGATTGTCTCCCTGTTACATGTTGGTAAAGCCCTTAGGATCTGTGCTTGACTACCTGGACTATGATGCGGATCATACTAGTGGGGACATGGTAGTCCATAAGTACATCCTTCAAAGTCCCTAGTCGAGGGTGTATCGAGACGGGGCATCGATATACCAGAGTAGACTAGCGTATACCTTCTCGACCCATACAGATGGGCGATGAATGATCCCATATCCATTGGTGTGTGACATCAGAGATGATATACGGGTGCTCAGTGGAGACTGGGTACACTGGACGGACTCGCCGAGAACTCCCAGATGGTATTATACCTCACGTCAGATGGCAGTTCTCTGGTGACACTGGTACAGAGTAGTCTGTTGACCCGAGATCGTCATAGAGTCTTGTGTGGTTCCCACTGTGCTTTGATTTCCATCTTACCGCGTCCAAGAGGGCGTGCAAAACGGTGGTTTTTGGGTACAGTCCCGAGTCATATGGAGGCAATGAGCGATAGGAGGGGATTCGTCTCTCCCGGTATAGGGGGTTGATGTTGCGCTGTGTTCGATTGGATATAACCGGAAATCTCTGGCCAGGGTTGCTGAGATTTACTGGTAAGTGTTACCAGTAGTTTCTCGAATTGTTATAGACCTCATATCGACACGACTTATCGAGCTATTGGGGTCTGACGTTTACCACCCCTAGGCGAGATATGCGACATATCAGACGATAAGACCGGAATGTACGGTAGTGTTACTGGTTGGATTCACTGGAGTGTGAGCGGGCTTGCTCGTCGATCTTCTGATCGCTCAATACCCGGGTGGCCGTTACGTTTAGCAGACCGCTTGCGGCTTGTGGGTGTTTGATATGATCATCATCTGCTGCCGGCGTATTGACGAGTCTTTAGAGTCCTACACAGAGGTTTCCTGGCTCAAGCAAAACGAAATAGGAGCGCATATGAGATATGTGCGGGACCGAGAATAATACGTGTATGTGATACCGTATTCTATTCTCGCGATGGATGTATCGAAAGGTTGTATGCGATATAACCTAGTTATCGAATCAAGGGCTGATTCGATAAGCCGATACATGAGATACTAGTCGGTTATATGCGATATGACCGGATCGTTAAATCAAGTGTTGATTTAATGATTTAATGTATAATTATATATTTGATATATTACTTTGCGTTAACTAGTATCGGTTCACTTTAAATGGATATTCTCACTCGGATGTGCACATTGTATATGTGATATACTTTTTGTGCAATTGATTGTATCATGTTTGATGATACATGTTAGCTTTGGTTAAGTGTAAAGAATTAAACCTATGGTTAAGTATATGGTTAGGTTTTTCATTTATTTATCCATTAATTTATCTATTTATTTTGGATTAATAAAGTGAGAAGAAAACAAAATGGTTGCATTGATTCATGAAGTTTCTTGAAGCTTCATTCAACTTTGACCATTTTGTCTTCATCTCCTTAACCTAACCATTCACTAACCCTAGTCTATTCTCTACACCTAACTATGGTTGGAATTATGATAAGGATTCATTTTTCTTTTCAATTTAATTATCTTATCATAATACTAGCTTCTTCTTCTTCATCTTCTTCACTTGAAGAAGCTTGCTTCATCAATGGTGATTGATGAAAACAAGTGAGAAATCCAATTCTAAAGTCTATCCACTTCCTATTTCTTCATCCTCTACCTCTTGCCAAGTAGTAGAGTGTGTTTCCTTCACAAGTTTTTAAGTCTAGGTGAAGGTGGAGCTTGATCTAGCGATGCTTCGACGTAGATCATCTTCGGCATGTCGTCGATGACCTAGCCCGCTTCTTCTCCGATGAAGCCGACGCAAGAGCCCGGATTTCGATTTGGACAGCGGAGAGGACTTCATTGCGGAGCCGTGGAGGTGGTGGACCGGATCTACAAAGGTTGTATATCCGTTCCCTTAGTTAAAATGTTAACTAGTTACTTTGTTCGCCTAGATTTCTAGCCAACGATCCGTAGTTTAGGGTTTCTCGGCACCGTAAAATTTGAAATTGGCATGTTCGATGCCTTGTGAGACCTCTATTGTGTGTCTAGGAACCCTACAGTGGTATCAGAGCCTAGCTAGAGCCTTAGGCGATGCGTAGACGGAGTTTGAAGTCCGATCGAACCGAAACCCAAACCTTAGAATGCTCTCTGTACTTTTTTGAAATTCGTGGATTTTTTAGAATTAAAAATATGCAGAAAAATCAGCAGGAAATTATAAGAATTACGGTGCAAAAAGTAACTAATGATCCCTCAAAAGTGCGGCGGAACCGCGGCATTAGCATGCTAATGCGGCGGTTCCGCGTCCGTTTTGTCTTATTAGGCATTCAATTTTGCACAGTAATTCCTATTTTGCAGTGTTGGTTTTCCTGGAATATTTTTTTCTGAAATCAAGAGTTGAGTATTTTGGGTTGTATAGGGGGTTCGTACATTCGATCGGATTGTCAAATTTTTTCTATGTGTTTTTCCGGATAATTTTAGAATATGTTAAAAAAGTTCGACCGGATAAAAATACCCAATTTTTCCCTGCCAAAAATACCCAATTTTTCCCTGCCGGAAAATTTTCAAGTGTTGGATTTTTCCGAGGTTTAAAGACGTTCTAAGTAGTGCAAGTAATGCGATGGTCCCTCTAGAAGACAACAAACCTTAACTCGATTATGTGACCGTCTTGAACTGCCCTTTGAACCTTCGGGTTTGGGGCAGTACGGCGTGCCACATGTGAGGCGTTGGCTTGACCCTTCTACGGCTGGACCGTTGGTACTGAGGCACGAACTGAATGTTTTTTAGACTTGTTTCATGTGTTGATCTGTATCGGGAAAACTTGGGTGTTCGATTGTTCGATCGGAAAGTTTAACATTTTCTATTTATCCGGAATGTGATACAATAATTGGAATTCACAATAAGTTATGAGATAACTAAATGAATGTTATAAACATAGCAGTTTAGTCTCACTTGATCGGTTGCCACGGAATTTTGATGTGATCAAAAGTCCGTCGCAATCACGTAGCGTACGCGGATACTCGCCGGGTAAAACTTAATAGACAGCCTCACCCCATAGCCCCGACCAAGTGACTGTAGGAGAACCCCGTCGCCGAAAGCATCCGTTCGGGTGCTTGCGGCAGCGGTGTTCCGCCTTGGTGCACTTCGTCGACGGTATCGGGGGTGCGGCCGCCTACTAAAGTTAGCGACGAGCATTCGATCAGGATGTCGGGAATCTTATTGAATTGCCCGACTTTATATTGAAAAGTGTTTTCGATTTTGAGACTAAAATGCGGGGTTTATAATTGTTAGGCATGTGATGTCTAAGTAATTCATTTGCTCAGGCATGCGATGTCTGAGATAGTTGCGGATTCCAACTGTTGTAGTTTTACACTTTCTTTTCTGTGACCGTAAGTGTAATATGTGATATCGCCGGTTTCGTTGCTATATGTCAACGACAATTGGGATGCGCATATTTACTTACGTTGATGACATGTGATGTTATGTGTTGCTGGATATGTTATATTGGATCGTCGTGTTTGAATAGCCGAGGGTTTTTATGTGAGATGAGTGTTTTTCATTTTCATTCATGTAAAAACTTGTATGTAATATTCTTTTATTGGGGCACTTCCAGGTTGCGGAAGATGTCACCGTTTGTATATTATTTACTTTTCCGCACTAGGATAGACCCAAGGAGGAGGGCACAAGTAACCGGGTTCTGGAGTCCAGTGGGAGACCAACTCGAGGAGTCGAGTCCGGGTCTCCTAACTCTAGAATTGGTAGGGTTGCTTGCCGCTCTCGTAGGGGTCTAGGGGTGTGGGTTTGGCTATTCATCACGACCGTGGAATCCGTGTTTTATACTGGCTCGTATTGAAAACACGGACGTCCTAGTATATCCAATATTTCATATGATTCTTCTGCTGCGTTATCTGTGATGTGATCATGTGATGTTCTGTGATAGATACAGTATATAGTATATATGATATATTATATAGACGTTACTTATGTTTTACACCCGCGCTAGCCCTGCCCTGCTCTGCCGTTAGTTACCTAACCTAACGGTGCACGAGGGGACATCGAGGCGAATGCGGATGGCATAAGTGTACGTCATATTTATCTGTGATGATTAGGTATTTAAATGATGGGACTTCATTAATGTGATTAATGAAATTAAAAGAAACCTAAGATGTTGTAGAATCGAATTTCAAAATAAAACAGGTAGCTACAGTTCTTGCTTTGCACAGCGTATATATGATATATCCTGCACCTTATTCGATAAGGAAAGGACCGAGATCCCTTCACCGGGAGTGACTCCTTTAGCAATAACTGGCAGATGCTACACACTCGGTTTGTCTTTTGATTGCTTTTAAGTGTTTTTGCTTTGCACAGTGATATATATGATATATCCCGCACCTCATTCGACGAGGAAAGGACCGACGATCCCTTCACCGGGAGTGACTCCTTTAGCAAAACTAGAAAAGCCTCAAAAACACTCCATTTCAAAATTCATTCGATCCTACAACGATATCAAGTTCATTACGCAATAGGTTTTCATAAAAACCTGTCGTAGCCCTCCGTCATTTCAGATAAGTAGTAGTTAGTATTCGTGCTGCGTTTGTTGGCCTTTGTCAAGGCGCAGTGTGCGGTAGCTAACTGGTGCTTATCTGCTTATGCATATGATGCAGATTGAGTTAGGGTAGTCGTGCGACCTTGTTGGCCTTTGTCAAGGGCCGTGCGGGTGGGTTTAATTCAATCAGGAAATGATGGGTTGAACTTGACTAGCATCCTATGGTTTGTTGGCCTTTGTCAAGGTCATAGGAGGTTAGGGGCAAAATATTATCGGGAATTTCAAGTGTTGAAATTTGCAATGAGATTGCATACCTTCTATGAGATAGTTGGATCCCGATACCTGCTGCGAGTAAGAGTTACTCCTGGGAGAGTTTTATACATTACAATTAGCCGATCAAGTAGGTGTCTAGAAAGGTGTTAACGAGGTTACGCCTCTGGGAAAACGAGGTTTACATTAATTAGGTTCGTGCGAAAGCACGGGGGACCTCCCTCAAAGTACCGACACTGGCCTGGCTGAAAGATTGGCGAACTTGTAGTGTGTAATTAATCCCGGCTAGTCTTTCCTTTTAGGGTTTGAAGGAAGATTTGATAAAAAGCAGTGGGAGCCATCCTGATTAGATAAAATAATAACCAATCTATTCTTGAAAGAGCGCACGCTGAGTGTTTTCTTCTCTCTCTCTCCAGGTAGCGACCGTATCACGCCTTAATCAAGATAATAAAACGGATTATTGACCGAACCCGCTTGTTATACTGAGCTGGGGAACGTTGGTCCCGCTCCAACTTATAATTGTTATAAGACAGAGCAGGAAATTGGGGAATACCAGAATTCCTATGCCGCCCAAACGAAGAAAATGCATATGATGCATCATCTTCGGGTGTGTTCGTTACAAAGAACTGTTTCTCTGTATCCTCTACGTCCTGGGTATGTGATACCAGATCAGGATCCCAGATATGTAATCTGTTACATAGGGCTACAGAAAGGTAGAGAACTGAGAACGGATGATAAGTTTCATGAGACAGAAAACGGGGCAAGTGTTGCAGCCAAGTCTGTCGGTCACTGTCACCCTGTATTACCTGAATACATTGATTCTGAACGAATGTTATTTGATACCGAACCTGATATACAAAATCATATCAGTCTCTTTATTAGTGAAGAAATGATAAAATTTTGTATTGTTGGATAATGTTTTGAACATTTCCTATATCAAAAGTTGATCGGTTCAGGCACGTTATCTAAAAGCATTGACGTTCTAAATCAAACTACAGTTCTTAGTATATGAACACACAAAAGAGGAAGAGTTCAGAAATGAACGAATCCTTCTTGAGGCATTGTAGACTAGGTCATATCAATGCGACCCGACTAGCTGAAGTTACATTTAGATGCATATTTAAATCAGTTTGAATTTACATCTTGTGAAACTTGCCAGTCATGTCACAGAGATAAGATGACCACAGCTCTGTTTACTGGAAACAGAGAAAGAGTTAATAAACTCTTGGGATGATACATGTTGATGTATGTAGGTCCCCTGTCTACACATGCCAAGACCGGTTCTTTGTACTTCGTTACATTCTCTGATAATCTCTCAAGTTTCAGGCATATGTTCCTGTTGAAACACAAGTCCGAACCTTTTGAGATATTCATAGAATATAAGTTAGAAGTAGAGAACCAATAAGGGTATAAGTATTATGTCCTTTGATGTGATCGAGGAGGAGAATACTTGAGCACGGAAATCCTGGACTTTTCTAAAGGAGAATGAGATTCTCTCTCAGCATTACTCCTCCGCATACACCATAGCACGATGGTATATCGGGGTGGAGCAATTACACCCTATGTGATAAGGTGTGCTCTATGATGAGTAATACTGAGCTACCTATTTCCTTTTGGGTGTTATGCACTTGAGAAGCTGTATACCTATTGAATAGGGTTCTAATCAAATCAGTTGCCTACCACTTCATATGTGATATGGAAAGGGAAGAGCCCATATCTTAAGTTGGTTAAGATTTGGGGTTGTCCGGGCTATGTCTAAAAGCATAATCCGGACAAGCTCGAGGCAAGATCTGTTATGTAGAACTGGAAATGTTCCAGCTATACAAACTGCAGCTGATGATTTGAAAGAACCAAAGGATTCAATAGTTACCAACAAACCTCAGCCTCTCCGCCGATCTGGTAGGGTTCCTCACCCACCTGAGAGATACTTCGGTTCCTCTATGACAGTGGGAGCGAGGATTACATCATGAGATGATGACCCAACTAGTTTCGAGCTGGCCATCAGGAGTGAGACTCTGTAAGAATGGCTGGATGCTTAGTGATCTGAGATGGAATCCTTATACACCAACAAAGTATGGACTTTAGTTGCTATATCTGAAGGGTTAAATCCCTATCAGGAGCAAGTATATCTTGAGAAGATTACTTGGTGTACTTGGAAAGGTTAAGACTTTCAAAGCTAGACTTGTTAAAGGTTTGCATCATTGACCAGGTGTGGATTATGTTGAAACCTTTTCTAAGGATCTATGCTTAAGTCCATCCAGATCCTACTTGCCACGGCTACATACCATGTCTACGATATCTGGTGGTTGCGTGTCATGACTGCTTTTCTAAATAATGATTTAGAAGAGAGCGTCTATAAGCACACAGCCAGAGGGCTTCGTAGACAGTGGGAGCAGCGGAAACGTGTGCAAGATGCTTTATTTGATAAAGCAGGCATCGCGGAGTTGGAACATCTATTTTGATGAATTTGTCAAAGAGTTTGACATCATCAAAATGGTAGATGAACCTTGTATAAACAAAAAGGTAGTAGGGAGTATGGTAGTGATCCTCGTAGAGTACGTGGATGACATACTCTTGATAAGAAAAGAGTTTCTTGTGCTACGCTCGGTCAATCTCCGCTTATCACTAGGATTCTCCATATAGGATCAAAGTGATACCTACTAAATCCTGGATTTTGGATCTATGAGATAGATTTAATTGGATGTTAGGAATCTCACTAGTTGTAGTGAGATGGTATCAATCGATCCTGGGGAGAATCACTGGAAGTGTTCCAGGGTGATAAAGATGACTAAATGTCAGTCGCAGGCATTGTCTTTACCCTCAGTAAAGGGACGGTATGTTGGAAGAGTTCCAAGCTAGATACCGTGGCATACTAGACGATAAAGGCTGGATACATCGCTACTTAAGATGCTACCAAAGAGGCTGTTTGGATGTATAATGGTTCATGAGATGAACTATGTTCCTACCATTGTGAGACAATGGAGTTGTGGCTTATGCCAAGGAACGCCGGTCCCATCAGTGATCCAGACATATTCTAAGGTGGTGTCACCTGATCATGGAGATAGTTGATCTCCAGGGTGATCGAGGTTTGGAGAGTAGACTCAGAGGACAACACAGCGGATCCACTCACAAAGGCCCGTTCCCAGATAGAGACACTTTGATGGGATGGTTGAGTATGAGATACTGCAACCACTGCTATCAGATGGCCCTAGTGCAAGTGGGAGATTGTTAGTTATATGTATGCCCTAGAGGCCATTACTATACATAGGATGTATATTGTAGTGGATGCTGGGACATATATAGGGAGGACTTTCTTGCTCGACATGATAGTATGCTATCTGGTTGATCTTTACCTTAACGTGTACACTGATTGTCTCCCTGTTACATGTTGGTAAAGCCCTTAGGATCTGTGCTTGACTACCTGGACTATGATGCGGATCAAACTAGTGGGGACATGGTAGTCCATAAGTACATCCTTCAAAGTCCCTAGTCGAGGGTGTATCGAGACGGGGCATCGATATACCAGAGTAGACTAGCGTATACCTTCTCGACCCATACAGATGGGCGATGAATGATCCCATATCCATTGGTGTGTGACATCAGAGATGATATACGGGTGCTCAGTGGAGACTGGGTACACTGGACGGACTCGCCGAGAACTCCCAGATGGTATTATACCTCACGTCAGATGGCAGTTCTCTGGTGACACTGGTACAGAGTAGTCTGTTGACCCGAGATCGTCATAGAGTCTTGTGTGGTTCCCACTGTGCTTTGATTTCCATCTTACCGCGTCCAAGAGGGCGTGCAAAACGGTGGTTTTTGGGTACAGTCCCGAGTCACATGGAGGCAATGAGCGATAGGAGGGGATTCGTCTCTCCCGGTATAGGGGGTTGATGTTGCGCTGTGTTCGATTGGCTATAACCGGAAATCCCTGGTCAGGGTTGCTGAGATTTACTGGTAAGTGTTACCAGTAGTTTCTCGAATTGTTATAGACCTCATATCGACACGACTTATCGAGCTATTGGGGTCTGACGTTTACCACCCCTAGGCGAGATATGCGACATATCATACGATCAGACCGGACTGTACGGTAGTGTTACTGGTTGGATTCACTGGAGTGTGAGCGGGCTTGCTCGTCGATCTTCTGATCGCTCAATACCCGGGTGGCCGTTACGTTTAGCAGACCGTTTGCGGCTTGTGGGTGTTTGATATGATCATCATCTGCTGCCGGCGTATTGACGAGTCTTTAGAGTCCTACACAGAGGTTTCCTGGCTCAAGCAAAACGAAATAGGAGCGCATATGAGATATGTGCGGGACCGAGAATAATACGTGTATGTGATACCGTATTCTATTCTCGCGATGGATGTATCGAAAGGTTGTATGCGATATAACCTAGTTATCGAATCAAGGGCTGATTCGATAAGCCGATACATGAGATACTAGTCGGTTATATGCGATATGACCGGATCGTTAAATCAAGTGTTGATTTAATGATTTAATGTATAATTATATATTTGATATATTACTTTGCGTTAACTAGTATCGGTTCACTTTAAATGGATATTCTCACTCGGATGTGCACATTGTATATGTGATATACTTTTTGTGCAATTGATTGTATCATGTTTGATGATACATGTTAGCTTTGGTTAAGTGTAAAGAATTAAACCTATGGTTAAGTATATGGTTAGGTTTTTCATTTATTTATCCATTAATTTATCTATTTATTTTGGATTAATAAAGTGAGAAGAAAACAAAATGGTTGCATTGATTCATGAAGTTTCTTGAAGCTTCATTCAACTTTGTCCATTTTGTCTTCATCTCCTTAACCTAACCATTCACTAACCCTAGTCTATTCTCTACACCTAACTATGGTTGGAATTATGATAAGGATTCATTTTTCTTTTCAATTTAATTATCTTATCATAATACTAGCTTCTTCTTCTTCATCTTCTTCACTTGAAGAAGCTTGCTTCATCAATGGTGATTGATGAAAACAAGTGAGAAATCCAATTCTAAAGTCTACCCACTTCCTATTTCTTCATCCTCTACCTCTTGCCAAGTAGTAGAGTGTGTTTCCTTCACAAGTTTTTAAGGCTAGGTGAAGGTGGAGCTTGATCTAGCGATGCTTCGACGTAGATCATCTTCGGCATGTCGTCGATGACCTAGCCCGCTTCTTCTCCGATGAAGCCGATGCAAGAGCCCGGATTTCGATTTGGACAGCGGAGAGGACTTCATTGCGGAGCCGTGGAGGTGGTGGACCGGATCTACAAAGGTTGTATATCCGTTCCCTTAGTTAAAATGTTAACTAGTTACTTTGTTCGCCTAGATTTCTATCCAACGATCCGTAGTTTAGGGTTTCTCGGCACCGTAAAATTTGAAATTGGCATGTTCGATGCCTTGTGAGACCTCTAGTGTGTGCCTAGGAACCCTACACTATCTGGTTGCTCTTTATCTTAACGTGTATACTTTCTGTCTCTCTGTTACATGTTGATAAAGCCCTTAGGATGTGTACTCGACTTCCAGGACTGTGATGCAGATCATACTAGTGGGGCCTGGATAGTCCATGAGTACATCCTTCAATGTTCCTAGTCGAGGGAATATCGAGACGGGGCATCGATATTCCAGAGTAGACTAGCGTATATCTTCTTGACCCATGTGATGGGCGATGGATGATCCCATATCCATTGGTGTTTGACATCAGAGATGGTATACGGGTGCTCAGTGGAGACTGGGTACACTGAACGGACTCGCCGAGAACTCCCAGATGGTATTATACCTTACGTCAGATGGCAGTTCTCTGGTGACACTGGTGCAGCTTAGTCTGTTGACCCGAGATCGTCATAGAGTCTTGTGTGTATCCCACTGTGCTTTGATTTCCACCCTACCACGGCTCTAATGAGTCGTGCAAACAGGTGGTTTTTGGGTACAGTCCCGATTCACATGGAGGCAATGAGCGATAGGAGGGGGTTCGTCTCTCCCGGTATTGGGGGTTGATGTTGCGCTATGCTCGACTGGCCATAACAGGAAATCCCTGGCCAGGGTTGCAGTGACCTACTGGTAAGTGTTATCAGTAGTTTCACACATGTCATGGACTTCACGTCAGCATGACTTATCAAGCTATTGGGGTCTGACGTTTACCACCCCTAGGCGAGATATGCGACATATCAGACAAACAGACCGGATTGTACGGTAAGTGTTGCTGGTTGGATTCACAGGAGTGTGAGCGGGGTTGCTCGTCGATCTTCTGATCGTTCAATACCCGGGTGGCCGTTATGTTTAGCAGACTGCTTGCGGCTTGTGGGTGCTTGATATGATCATCATCTGCTGCCGGCGTATTGACGAGTCTTTAGAGTCCTACACAGAGGTTTCCTGGCTCAAGCGAAACGAAATAGGAGCGCATATGAGATATGTGCAGGACCGAGAATAATGCGTGTATGTGATACCGTATTTCATTCTCGCGATGAATGTATCGATTGGTTATATGCGATATAACCTAGTTATCGAATCGAAGATTGATTCGATAAGCCGATACATAGGATACTAGTCGGTTATACGCGATATGACCGGATCGTTAAATCAAGTATTGATTTAATGATTTAATGCATAATTATATATTTGATATATTACTTTGCATTAACTAGTATTAGTTCACTTTAAAAGGATTTTTTCACTTGATGTGCAAGTTGTATATGTGATATACTTTTGTGCACATGATTGTATCATGTTTGATGATATCATGTTAAGTGTAAAGAATTAAACCATGGTTAAACTAATGATTAGGGTTTTGTTTATCCATCACTTATTTATTCATTTATTTATTTACTTTTTCATTTTGGAAAGGATAAATGAATAGTGGATTGGTTTGTTTCTTAGTTGAAGCTTCATGAAGCTTTGACTAAGTCATCATTCTTGTCTTATACTTAACCCTAACCATTCAAGTTAACCATGGTCTATTCTCTACACTTAACTAAGGTTAGTATATGATAAGTATTTCTTTTATTTTCTAAATTATTCAACACTTATCATATTCTTTCTTCTTCATCTTCATCTTCATCAAAAAGAAAGCTTGCCTCATCAATGGCAAGTGAAGAAATCAAGTGAGAAATCCAATTCTAAAGTGAACCCACTTCCTATTTCTTCATCCTCTACCTCTTGCCAAGTAGTATAGGGTGTTTTCTTCACAAGTTTCATGACTTGGTGAAGTGGGAGCTTGATCTTGTGATGCCTCGACGTAGATCATCTTCGGCATCGAAGCCGACGACCAAGCCCGCCCATTTTTCCGATGAAGTCGACGCTAGAGTCCGGGATCCGATTTGGACAGTAGAGGGACATCATCGCGGAGCTTAGGAATTGGTGGACCGGATCTACAAAGGTTGTAGCCCCTTTCCTTTTAAGTTAAAGTCGTTAACTTGCATCGCATAGCCTATAAATCTAGTTAACGATCCGTATTAGGGTTTGTAGGCACATGTAAAATTTGAATTAGCCATGTTTGATGCCTTGTGAGACTTCATTAGTGTGCCTAGGAAACCTACACATCTATCGCCCATCTGTATGGGTCGAGAAGGTATACGCTAGTCTACTCTGGTATATCGATGCCCCGTCTCGATACACCTACGACTAGGGACCTTGAAGGATGTACTTATGGACTACCATGTCCCCACTAGTATGATCCGCATCATAGTCCAGGTAGTCAAGTACACATCCTAAGGGCTTTACCAACATGTAACAGAGAGAAAATCAGTGTACACGTTAAGGTAAAGTGCAACCAGATAGCATACTATCATGTCGAGCAAGAAAGTCCTCCCTATATATGTCCAAGCATCCACTACAATATACATCCTATGTATAGTTATGGCCTCTAGGGCATACATATAACTAACAGTTTGCTTAAGCACAGGTTTAGGTCTCTGTAACTTAAGACTTTCAAATCTTATGAGCCGTGAGGGTCCCATAAAAGAGTTCTCCTTACGAGTCGTGAGGATCTCGCAAGTGTATTTTCTCCTTAGGAATCGTGGGGATCCCTAAGTGTGTTGCTCCCTTGTGAGTCGTAAGGCTCTCACGCGGGTGGTTTCTCCTTACAAGGTCGAGAGGACCCTATAAGTGTCTTTTAACGAGATTGCGCCCTTTCGGGTTTTCACAAACACTCGCCGGTAGTCCTGCTGTTTTTACTCACGGAGCCCTTTCGGGTTTTCATCCGTGCCCATTTTGCTTATGGACATACCGTTTTTTTAATTCTTTTTATTCTCTTTTTTTTTAGAAGGCCGCGCCCTTTCGGGTTTTCACGAACACTCGCCGGTAGCCCTGCTGTTTTTACTCACGGAGCCCTTTCGGGTTTTCATCCGTGCCCTTTTTGCTTATGGACATACCGTTTATATATATATATTTTTATTATTATTATTTTTATTCATCTTGTCAGCCTGAAGATGCTGCGGTAGTAGTTTAAGGACGTTTCGGTCCGGTCATTAGTTTAAGCACGTTTCGGTCCGTCATTAGTTTAAGGACGTTTCGATCCATCATTAGTTTAAGGACGTTTCGGTCCAATGCTGAAGAAGGCCAGTTACTACTTATAGAGTTTGGGCTTAGAAAGATAGCGAGCGAACATAGTCGTCGTCATCTATCATTGACCTAGGCTGTGGCTCATTAAGCGTAGTATTTCTTTAGGAAGCGACCGTTTATTGGCCTGAAAGGCCTTTCACTGTGCATATCCATGAGTAGATAGGCTCCACCCTGGTAGACTTTGTCTATGATGTACGGGCCTTCATAGTTCGGTTCGAATTTTCCCCGCTTGGCGCGATTGGGGATCATAGGTCTTTTGACCACTAGCATGAGTTCGCCTTGGCGGAATGTCCTCGGTCGGGTTAATCTTTCGTATGAGCGCGTCATTTTCGCTTTATAAGCTTCCAGATTTTGTTGCGCTATGAGCCGGTTTTCATCAAGGGCATCAAGCTCCTCAAGCCGAAGGTGAGCATTTCCTTCGGCCGTCAGCTCGTAGTGGACTGCCACTCGTAGAGAAGGTAACTCTATCTCAAGGGGGAGTACTGCTTCGGTACCGAATACCAACGCGTATGGCGTTGTGTTCGTGGCCGTCTTGAACGTAGTTCGATACGCCCAAAGAGCCTCTTGTAGTCTCTCGTGCCAGTTTTTCTTATTTCGGGACACCGTCTTTTTCATGATCTTTGTCAGGGTCTTGTTGAAGGCCTCGGCTAGACCATTAGCTCGCGGATTATAAACTAAGGAATATCTCCAGTCTATATTGTGTTGTTGCGCGAAGCGACTGATCTTGTGGCTCCTGTAGGCAGGCTCGTTATCGGAGATGATCCGTCTCGGAGTTCCAAACCGATATATGACGTGCGTCTTGAAGAAATGGAGGATATTCTCCGTCTTCATTTCCCTCAACGGTACTGCTTCTGCCCATTTGGAGAAGTAATCGGTCGTCGCCAGAATGAAACGATGTCCTTTGGACGATGCTAGTTCGATGGGGCCGACTATGTCAGTCCTCCACATTTCGAACGGCCAGCTAGCCACCGTTGGATGTAATGGATTTGGATGTTGATGGATGAAGTCCCCATGGATTTGGCATGAGTGTCATTGCTTTGCATATTCGAGGCAATCCTGAATCATCGTGGGCCAGTAGTAGCCCATCCGTTTGATCTTCAACTTCATCTTCGGGCCCGCTTGGTGAGAACCACAGATTCCGTCATGAACTTCCTGAACGACTCTTTCTACTTCGTCCGGTCCTAAGCATCTCAGCCACAGAGAATCAAACGACCTCTTGTACAAAGTATAATTAACGAAGGCGAAAGACATAGCTCGTTTCGTGAGCTGATGTCTCGAGGACGCATCTTCAGGCATCCGATGGGACTTAAAGTAGTCTATGAAGATCTCCCTCCAATCCTCAGCCTTTTCTTGTTCTTTTATTTGCATGGTCGTCTGCTTAGTTGCTCCCTTTTCTTCAGATGATTCCGGAGATATTTCCGCTGGGGCAAGCACTCGACGGCTTTGTATCATGATTCTGACGTCATCAAAATTCTCGTCAGCCAGTTCTTTAGCGAGCTTAGCTAACGCGTCCGCTTTGCTGTTTTCCGCGTGCGGTATGCTTTCCAAAGTATAGGAGGGAATTTGGGTCAACAGTTGTTGCACCTTTTCACCGTACTTCACCAACTCCGGTTTGCACGTTTGGTAGTGATCGTTTACTTGACTAACAACCAGTTGAGAATCTCCATATATGAGGAGGTTTTCAATTCCCATGTCGATGGCGATCTCGAGACCTGCTATCAAGGCTTCATATTCGACTTCGTTATTCGTCCTCGGCTTTGTTAAGGAGAAAGCGAAGCGCATTATTCCTCCTTGTGGGGTCACGAAGATGAGGCCTACCCCTGATTTGATCATTGGCGTACTTTGTTTGCGCTTCTTCATGGAAGACGCTCCATCAAAATATAGTTCCCATCGGGTATCACCACCGTCGATTGCATCAAACGCATGTTCGTTTGGAAGATCGCAATTCAAAGGAGAATCGGCGGGTATTGGATGCTTAGCAAGGAAGTCGGCGATGGCCTGGCCTTTCACTGCCTTGAGAGGTTGATACGTTATCAAGAACTCCATCAAGAGCAGGGCTCATTTAGCGAGTCGCCCCGTCAATATGGCCTTTGACATCAAATATTTAAGGGGGTCCGCCTTCGATATGAGACGGACTTCGTGCGCCAATGCATAATGCCTGAGTTTTGTTATCGCGAAGATCAACGTCGGGCAATGTTTTTCAATGGGAGAGTAGTTGCTTTCTGCCCCCAGAAGAACTCGACTTAAATAGTAGAGTGCTCTTTCTTTCTCCTGGTCATTCTCTTGCGCCCATAATGCGCCTAAAGAACCTTCGAGGGTGGTTGTATAAAGAATGAGAGGCTTTCCCTTAACCGGAGCAGCCAACGCTGGCGGGTTCTGCAGGTACTGCTTGATTTCGTCTAGTGCATCTTGGCATTTTTGATCCCAGATGAACGGAGTTCCCTTCTTCATCAGGTGGCTGTAAGGACGGCACTTGCCTGAAAGATTAGCTATAAATCGCCGTATGTATGCGAGCTTCCCTTGGAGAGACCGCAACTGTTTGAGAGTTCTCGGCGAAGGCATTTCCAGATCGCCTTGATCTTTGATGGATCTATTTCGATACCTCGGTGTCGGACGATGAATCCCAGGAATTTGCCCAAAGAAACTCCGAATGCACACTTGAGAGGGTTCATCTTCAAGTTGTATTGTCGAAGGCGTCGAAATACAGTCCTTAGATGCTCGAGATATTCCTCGTATGATTTGCTCTTGACCACGAGGTCGTCGATATAACATTCGACGATTTCATGTATAAGGTCATCGAAGATCTTCGTCATGGCCCTCTGATAGGTGGCACCGGCGTTCTTTAGACCGAAGGGCATCACCTTGTAGCAAAATATTCCCAAAAGAGTCCGGAAAGCGGTGTGCTTCTGGTCTTCGGGATGCATCTTTATCTGATTATACCCTGATGAGCCGTCCATGAAGGAGAAAACCTCATGAGTGGACGTATTTTCTATCATCAGTTCGGTGACTGGTACTGGGAAATCATCCTTCGGGCAGGCTTTATTGAGATCCCGAAAGTCCACGCATATGCGCACCGTCCTATTTTTCTTCATCACCGGGACGATGTTAGCGATCCAATCAGGATATTGAAGCTCCTGGATAAAGCCAGAGTCGATTAGCTTTTTGACCTCGGCATTGATACTCATCTCAAGCTCGAGCCGCATTCTCCTCGGCGCCTGTTTGACTGGCTTGATGTCCGGGGATATCGCCAATTTATGCACAGCAATTTCTGGATCTAGTCCCGGCATTTCGGAATAGTTCCATGCGAAGCAATCTCTATGCTATACAAGGACGTCTTTTAACGCAGCCACCCTTTCTTCAGATAGCAGCTCGCTGACAAATGTCGGTCGCGGATCATTTGCTGTCCCCAACTCAATTTTCTTGAGGTTATCTGCAGTGGTATGTATTCCATCCTCCAGTTCTTTTGGAGCTGGTGGAAATTCTGAGATCACCTCATCATTGCTGTTTTCGAAGCACCAGGGAAGCTTATCCGCGTTCTCGGGCTCTTCTTTTAATATTGTTATCACGTGACAAGTGCGAATCCGCTTCCAATCCCAATATGGAGTTGGTTCTGTTCTTGTAGCTTTGGGTTCATGTTTCTGTGGCGGCGTTACCCTCCAGTTGTCAGACAGAGCGAACTTGCCAAGCTGATACTGATCTTTGACCCAATTCTTGAAGGTGAAGCAGTCTTCAAGAGGGTGCCCTATTACTCGGTGATAAGAGCAATAGTCTGGGTTTGAGACTTCGCCTGCTCGTTCAGGGTGCTTGGACTCCGGAAGTGTAAGCATCTGATGTTTTAGAGCGAGGTCAAGTATTTTCTTCATCTTGTCCGGAGGAAAAGAGTATGCTCGACCCATTTTTCTTATGAGGGATAGATCGGAACCGCTCGATTTCCGCTTGCGTGGCTTCTTAGTCCCGCTTTGTTGCTTTTGAGCGCCTTTTTCGCCTTTCGACTTGTTTCTGCCTCTGCGTTGAGCCTTTTGTATAACAGGTTGACAGGGGGCGGCATTTTCATCTTTCACAGCCTGTTGAAGGAGGCGTTGCGTTTTGGCTTTCTCGTAGATTGCCATTTCGCGGTTATGGTCGTCTCGGACTTTTTGACCAGCTTCCCTTATAAGCTTGTCCATTTTTTCTTCGAACGACGGACTGGGCACTTCTGCATCTGGAACTTTTACTGGTTCAGGATTAGCGTCCTCCCATTGAGCATCCGCTTCTTCATCGAAGTCATACACGACGTAGCAATTGCGGAGTAGCTCTCGTTTCCTGGACCGAATGTATCCGAGTCCGATTGTTTCCATCCTCCTACTAGGCAGCTTGTGCTGAGTTCCGGGAACGTTCCAGACACTGTCATAGAATTTGGCTTTTCGAGCGGTCTGTTTAAAGGATATCCCCTGGCGCTTCAGCAACTTCTTCAAGCCTTCTGTATAATATCTGGGCAGACGGATGGGCTGAAGCCTGTCAAGCGTGGGATCCATACCGTGCCAGATTTCTTTCTCCACCTTGGTTTCCTCAGAGCGGTAGAATAGAATTGCTTTTTCGCCTTCTCGCCTGGGAGGGACATAGAACGTCTGCAGCTCCTCTACACTGTCGGTATCGAGCACATCCAGTTCTTTATAATGTCTAAGCGGCACCATGGCGACTTGCAGACTTTGCTCTTCGTTAGCGGACGTTTGTATTGAAGGCCGAGCAGAGAATACAGCATGGACCTCATCCTCCGAATCACTACCAAAGATCAACGTAGGAGCGGATGGTCCCGGCTTGGTGTATTGGGGCGGACCCGAATAAACTATCTCCTCTTCCTCCTCGGTATCACTGCCGAAGACAGGAATGGTAGCGTTAGTTTTGTTCTCCGGCTTGTGACACCTTTCCGTGTCTTCGAAATTCGGCAAGAAGTATTTGGCATCTTCATATTTGCGAACTTCGTTCACGGAAAACGGATTCAGTTCTCCCGTTACGGTATACTCGAGACCATCCCTAAAATATTTCATACACTGATACTGTGTAGAAGGGATGATGTTGTACTCGTGTAACCATGGTCGGCCGAGCAGAGCGTTGTAGCATGTCTTGGCATCTATGACATGGAATTTAATGTCCGTGACGAGCAGCCCAAAGCGTAGCGTCAGTATCACAGATCCAAGAGTTTTTGATGATTGGGAGTCGAACCCGGAGATGGTGATCTTGTCTCGAGCGAGATGTTGGACGCTCATGCAGATTTCCTTTAACACCCGCACATGAGTAGATTAACAGACGATCCGTTATCGACCAGGATTTTGCCTATCTTTATATCATGGCAGTATCCTGAGACATAGAGGGGGCGATTGTGTTCGCACGTCCCAAGAAGAAGGTCTTCATCACCAAAACTGACATCTGCCGTATGCACTTCTTCCAATTCATCCTTCATCTTTTCTTCGGCCAGGAAAGTTTGGAACAGCTCCGGGTCCTGTAGTGCCTTAATTAACGAATCTCTCGCCTCCTTTGATAGTAAAAGGGCGTCAAGAATGCTGAGCTACGAGGGTAGCTTCCTCAGATGTGCTAAGACGTTGTAATCCACCTTATTTTTCTTCGGCAGGTCCTTGGCAGTCAGCTCTTCCGTGACTTGGTCATCTAGGGCGATGTCCTCAGAGACCTTTTCCTTCTCTTTATCTTTTTTGTTTGAGGGTCCGAGATTCTTTTCGGGCAGCGTGCGATTACGCAGCCGGATATTTTCATAAATCTTCGGCTCTTCTTCTTTTCCCGAAGTGGACTCATTAAAGAGGGGGATAAGAGCCAGCTCCTCGTCGGAATCGCTCCCGAATGTGAGCACTTGTGATCCCCCGGCGTTAACCATGCGACAATTGCTGGTAGTTCTGTTAAGCCCTTCGGTCGTATCGCTCTGCTCTCGGCGAGTCTTGCGCTTTTCCCGCTTAAGATGCTGCCGGTGAGCAACATATCCTTGCCACCATTTATCGAAAGCTTTGCACTCTTCAGTGGGGTGTGAAATCTTCCGATGATACAAGCAATAGGAGGGGTGTATTTCCACTTTACCAGTAACACTTCCCTCAGAGGATGGTAGCTTCATACCTATTGACATGGCTTTAGTAAACCTTTTCCTCGTCTTGAATTTGCTTTTATCCACAGTGGGTATATTTTGCTTTAGCGGAAGTGTCTCAGCTCTTTCGTCAAGTCGCCGGCGCTTGGCCCTTTCAAATATAACCGTCTCGCGTTCCCGATCGGCTTTACTTTTCAACAGAGCTTCGTTGAGGAAAGCGTCAATTACTTTATCCGATGGCCCCAGAATTTTTGGTTCAGGATCTGTCCCCAGCTTCTCAGTGCAAGGAGTTTCCTTATCGTCTGTGAACGAATGGGAAATCACATGACAGCTCGCCACGTATTCCTCAGACTCGTCCGACATACTTTCTCCCTCATCTTCCTCTTGAAAGTCGTGGTTGAGAAACTCTTGGAGTGTAATGGGAGTCTGTGTTTTCTTGTTGTATTCCTCCAGCGCGTCAATTTGTTTTTGTATGTCTGTGCGCTTGTCGCCAGACTTCACAGGCTTCCTGGATTTCTTCTTTTTCTTCCTCGAAGATTTTGACGGCTGGTTGTGAGTGCTTGGGCCACCACCATCGGTCTTTGGAGTTGGACGCGGCTTCAACATTCCTTCAATGACCTGCGGTTCTAACGGGTTCTTCTACTTGATTGCAGGGCATGTTTGAAGATCGTTTAGCATCCTCTTTGTCTTGGCTGATAATACAACCTCCCAAGGAGCTTCTTCAACGACAGAGCATGTTGCCCCCGGCGTATTCATCTTCTTAGAGGTGTGGGGCTGCGGGGGATTCACCTTCCATTTGTCAGATAACGCGAACTTGCCCTGTTGGTACTGGTCTTCAAGCCAATTTTTGAAGACGTAGTAATCTTCGATCGGATGACCCAGTACTCGATGATAAGGACAGTAGTTGGGCTCATTGACATCATTTGGTTGCGACGGACGTTTTGGATCCGGCAGATTTATGAGTTGATTGCGCAACGCCAGCTCGAATAACCTTCTCGTTTTATCTCGGGGAAATGAGTAAGGACGTCCTAGCCTCTCCTCAAGGGCTACGTACGGGCGCATATTATTTTGACGAACGACTGGCTTCGAGTTGCTCGGCTGTTGTTGAGCATTAGCAACAACGATCGCTTTCCCCTTTCCTTTTTCATTTCGGGAGTCCGGCTTTGGAAGAGGAGGTCTGTGGCCCATCTGATCCATTTGCGCCAGCTTGTCGATTAGTGCCTGGAAGGTGGTCGGCTTGAAGAATATCATAAATTGCGAGACGGTTGCTTGCGAATCGAGGGTTCCCACAAACATACCCACTGCAGGAGCTTCTTCAATGCGTTGCTCGCATTTTGACCATAAGTTTCTCCACCGTATAGCATATTGGACCCATGTCTCGCCCGATTTCACCCTGGCATTAATCAATGCCGTCATCGGGGTGCGTTCGCTGGCGCTTGCAAAATGCTAGGTAAACAGCAGCTCCATCTCCGCAAAGGTCTTGATAGAGTCGGTCGGGAGCTCGGAATACCACTCGAATGCTGTATCCGATAAGCTGCCAACGAACTGGCGAAACAACAATTTATCATCACCGCCAGTGTTGCCGCAAAGCGCCCTGAACTGGGCAACATGTTGGTGGGGATTGCCAGTCCCTTTATACACATGGAATTTTGGTATTGTATAGCCTGGTGGGTACTTGATTTGGTCATACCAGCTCGGATATGGCCGCCCCGTCTTTACGACCTGGCCGGCTGCTTCAGTCGCATGATGAACCCGTATTTGTTGGGCTATGTATTCGTCCAGGTCGGCTTTGGAGATTGCCTCCTCCTTGGCTGTTGACAGAGCTGGTGGAGGATTCGACGTTTCTCCCCTATTGTCTTCAAGGACAATCGGGGGATCTTCGACCGGAGGATCTTGTTGGATCATCATCCCCACCATGTCTTGGAACAGGAGGGCCATTTGCTTTATGTTGGCTGCTTATTCAGCAGCCTCTTTATCCTTCTTCTCTAATATCCGACGAAGGAATTCAGCGTCAGTTTCCTGTTCCTGATGTTCATCCGAGGACGTTTCAGGGCTTTCTTTTGGCCCAGTGAGTTCGGCCATCGCGTTCATCATCTCCTGGAGCTTTTGCTGTTGCTCCTGAGCTTTGGTCACTGACCGTGTAAGCGGTCTATGACCTGTGGATGCACTGCTGTCCTCCTTTCCCGACGCCATGTATACGGTATGAATTACCATGCCCCCAGACTTAGGGCGTTTGGGTTCACCACCTTTAATATTCGCCATAGGCGTAGGGACTTTTTCTGGCCTTCTTCTCTTATGGGCCGTAGAAGTTGAGGGGGCCGTTGCTTTGGGCACCCAAACGGTCGTCGCCTTTCGTTGCTTGACCGGGGGATTTTCTTCTCGCCTACCTTTCGACTTTTTGTGTTGGCGAGAGAAATTAGGATCAATCACAGATTCTTGGACTCGTCGCCATGTCTTGTAAATCCTGGAGGACAGCGATTGAGGAGGCTGCTCCGGCTTTTCTGCTTCCATGGTAGTCTCTACTGGTGGAGGAGATCTTTTGAGCACCGCAGTTGGCGAGTTTCTGCGTACTCTGTTCAGTAGCTCGAAACTGTTCCCAGTTGGAACAGCAGTGTTAACTTCTACCGTTGGAGCTGGCGGAGTCATCCCAGAAGGGGAGTTGCCCCCGGTCTTCCTTACCCGGCGCCAGTGGCGTCGTCGGGCGCTACGAGTTGTCGGCATTGGCTCAGAGACAGAAACAACTTCTTCTTGCCCCCTGTTCAGGTGTGGGGCTGTTGCCGGCGTCGGCCTATTGAAGACTGATGTCTTTTGAGCAGCAGGAGCAGGAGTGGGAGTTGGGACGATCAGTCTTGTAAAGACCGATCTCTTAGTAGGAGAAGTCGCCTTGACGACTTCAGAAGCAGGTTTGACTACTCATTTTGGAATAACCCTTTCTGGGACCGCAAGCTTCATTGTGGGCCCGCAGGAGTTTTGGCCCAGTCTGGAGAAGACCGAGGCGCTGGTGTTAGGCGACCCGTTGAGAGAGGCCGTGATTGAAATATTTTCTGACGTGTATAAGTAAAAAGTAACGACAATCAAAAAATTATATTGACCGCAATCAAACCACGGTGTCGGATGTAGTTAATGAATGAGTGCGGATCGTCCACAGGGATTGTGCAATTCAATTGTATTTTGATACTTTTGAAATGAAATGTTAAACAACAATAAATGAAAACATGATTCAAGATGCGATTTGTATTCCAGTGTCACTATCCTTTACTCAAGAATCAAGAAACTATAAACAATCAAGAATCGGTTGTTTTGATAATATTTCCAATCAACAATCAAGAATATAAGAGAGGCTCGTAGGAATCGATCGGATCGTTAGACGTGATGCAATCTAAAGGGTTTCGTGTTCTTGTCCTTCGAAGAATTGATACTAGATCAATGGTGATCGACGAGAGTTAGGGTTTCTTGATGAAATTAGGGTTTCATCTCTTAACCCTTGTTCTTTCGAGGATACCATTTATATTCTAGCCTCTAGCAATTCCAAGAAACGATCGGAACTCCCCAATCTCGAGCGATGTCGATCAAGAAAGCATCGCAACGAATTGGGTCGTCGATTCTTGAACTTGCTAGGGTTTACAAACTCGTGGGATTCAAGAATCGATTACAAATTTGTTACATCATCATACTAAAGATCGTTTCGACTCCCCGACGAGCGGAGTTTTATTCACACATCACCACAAAGACAATATTCAAGAATAGTAATGATAACATGATGCGGAATTTAAAGAAGACAAGATAAAAGAATATCACCTTTTATTTAATCAACAATTTCAATACATTCTTTCAAGAATCTACAAGAAGAAGAAATCGATCGTTGACTCGGCTTCGCTCGTCTCCGTGGATCGTGGATCTACTTTGATCTCTTGCCCGATTGAAGATCGGCTCGGCTCATAAAAGGGTTGAAGGCATCTTGCTTGGCTTGCACTCAAGATCTTGAATTGTTGTTGGATTTAGGGTTAGGGTTTCCTACAAGCTCTCTCACTACTTGAGGAAGAGGGGATGAAGAAAGAGATTGATTTTCTAAACTTTCCCAAAATTGAATCCTAAGGTTGAATAATTCTCAAATGATGAGCCTAGGGTCTTATTTATAGAGCTCCCAAACCCTAGGCTAGATTTGAATTAGAACTTTCCCTCCCAAAGTTTGTTGAAGGGTTTCTAGAAGGAGTTTGTTAGGAGTTAGCTTAGGGTTTAAGCTAGGGTTTAGGGAAAGTTCTAGAAGTATTAGGCTAGTTTAGGTGTTTGCTGATCTGGAGGAAGTATCTGGGATATTCTGGAAGTTTGTGAGCATTATTGAGCTGTAGCCACTGAAACAGGAGTTGTGCACTGAAATTGAGGAACTGATTCCCTGTAGCCGCCGCGCTTCCGCCGCGTTTAGCCCCTAACTGCCGCTCTTCCGCGGCTCATTGTTGAGCTTGGCCCTTGGTCTTTCCTCTGTTGCTTGGTACTGCTGTTTTTGGCTTATTCTGATATTTAGATTTGCAGTTCCCCTTCTGTGTTGATACCAGATTTGAGTTAAGTGAGTTTACGAGCAATTGTAATGGTCGAGCAATGTA
Source organism: Agapanthus africanus (assembly GCA_030015575.1). Classification (NCBI taxonomy): domain Eukaryota; kingdom Viridiplantae; phylum Streptophyta; class Magnoliopsida; order Asparagales; family Amaryllidaceae; genus Agapanthus; species Agapanthus africanus. The sequence continues at coordinate 827,872,571 of CM057338.1, read as the reverse complement.
ATGATCGAGCAAGCTTCTCTTTTCCTGCACATACTTCAAAACAGGGGTTGCAAGATATGGAAAATATGCTATGTAATGCAATGCAGTCAATTTCCCTAGAAATGCCGGTTTTAAGGTCGAATACATGTAATCTGATATTTTGCGACCGATTTGCTAATATGTAGAATATGAATACCGTACACTTCTATATGGATGCAGATGATATGGAAATTGCCTGTTAAAATATGCAATATTTTCGACTGATCAAATACCCCCAAACTTAATTTCGATCGTCTCGAGAGAATGCTTTATTAAAAAGAGAAGGAGAAAATAAAGAAAGAGAAAAACTAACTAGCACACTTTCGTAGGCAACACGATTGCACTGAGCATGTGCAACAAGCCTTTAAACCTCTAGGTGTCCCTAGTAGGAGGAGTGTTGTCTCCTGAGGGTTTTCAGCGGATTGCACCCACAAAATCCAATAATAAAAGCAAGATCATGAATATTACATTTAAAGAAGAGAATCGTAAAAGAAAAGCTTTGAAAATTAGGGTTTCCAACTAAGCTAGCTTTTCGGTTGTCATGAGCCCTATCTTAATGGTCATGAAAAAATGTTAGAAATCACGTCCTCCCTCAATAAAACATCGTCTTAATCTTCATTCCTATCTTTATTCCAAACATCGATCATATCACCCTGCGTGTGTGTAAAGACATCCCTACACCCGGAGAATTCAATTCAAGCTATCATACCCTTGCCCATCGGCCTCAGTACTTCTTGGCAAACGAGATTGCTTACACACTTTCATGCGACCGTCAATACTTCTTGAGGTACTAACCGACCGATTACTAATGTGCTTGCATGCTTGGTGTATTTTCCTCGTCTTGCACCACCTCAGGCATAGCAGTGACTCCCAGACCAGTTGACCTTGGGGCACTAGGTGAAGAAGCACCCTTTTGCTATATATTTTTATTGCCCTCGGTGATAACAAAACCAGTATCCATTTTTCTCACCACTTTAAAACACATATTTTTTTTCTTCATACTTTTGGCTTTAAGACAAGAGCATTTCAAGGTATCCTCTACTATCCCAGGCTTCAAGACGTGTGTAAGTGCGAATAGCAGGGTAGCCACGTTCAAAATGTTTGGCTTCCAGAATAGAAACTATTTTTCAGACTTATTTTTATCCTCAGATTAGTGACGTCCTTCATCTTACTAACCCTTGGGACAACGGCTCATAACTACTTATTACTAGTTCGTATAAGAAAACTTCTAATTTTCTTAGTTTTCTAAAATTTTTCTAATCTCATGGATGTAACTTTTCACTATCTAAACTTTCATTATCTTATTTATATACAAAAAAGTGTAAATATTAAAATTATTTTTATATTTGAAAATTTTTAAATTTTTATGGGTTTTGAAAATTTTTCAATTTTTATAGATTTTTCTAAAGAAATGTTTTGTGCTTATGCAGATGATATGCAAATGATGCGAAAATAAGCACAAACCTCCCCCAAACTTGTTTTCAACAGTGTCCTCACTGTTGCCGACAGCTATACCTACAAAAACCTGTAAATCTGGGAGGAATTATTAGTGGGGGCAAAATACATAAGTGAAGACCTTCCCCCAAACTTATCTTTTACTCACCTTCATTCAAAAGATGATGCAATGATATACAGGATATGAAGGTGAGACGGAGGAATTTTAATCCAAATAAACTGGCTCTTGTAAGAACAAGAGCTCCTCCGTGGGGTCAGTGGAAAAATACGGCTTTAGTCTATGTCCATTTACTTTGAAAACTGTGCCGTTTTTAACATTTTCTACCTCTACTGCCCCGTGCGGGTATACAGACCGCACAACAAAAGGTCCCTTCCAACGAGATCGGAGCTTACCCGCATGAAGGTGTAATCGTGAATCATAAAGAAGGACTTGTTGACCAGGTAAAAATGTTTTCCTTAAAATGCTTTTATCGTGAAAAACCTTAGTCCTATTCTTTGTGATTACAGCATTATCATAAGCTTCATCGCGGAGTTCGCTTAGCTCGTTAAGTTGCAGCTTCCGAAAGTTGCAAGCAAGGTTTAGATCAAAATTTATTTCCTTTATAGCCCACAATGCTTTATGTTCTATCTCAACAGGTAGATGACATGCTTTTCCAAACACTATCCTATATGGAGACATTCCTAGGTCGGTCTTATATGCAGTCCTGAATGCCCAAAGAGCATCCGTCAATTTGGTCGACCAGTCTTTTCTATTCTTAGCAACAGTTTTCTCCAGGATAAGTTTGATTTGTCTGTTTGAGATCTCAGCCTGCCCGCTTGTTTGGGGGTGATAGGGTGTAGAAAGTCGGTGGTTGATTGAGTATTTTCGCATCAGAGTCTCGAAAGACCTGTTGCAGAAATGTGTCCCATTATCACTAATGATAGCGCGTGGGTGTCCAAATCGCGAAAAGATATTCTCTTTTAAGAACTTAATGACAACTTTCCTGTCATTAGTGCGACATGGAATGGCTTCTACCCACTTGGAGACATAATCAACCGCCAGCAAAATGTACAGATTCCCAAAGGAGTTGGGAAAAGGACCCATAAAATCAATGCCCCAAACATCAAACATTTCAACAACCAGAATGGGTTGCTGAGGCATTTCATTCCTCTGGGATATTCTACCCGTATACTGACATTGTGTACAGGTTTTGCAATACTCAAATGCGTCCTTGAATAAGGTCGGCCAATAAAATCCACATTGCAAAACCTTTTCCGCTGTCTTTCTAGGACCAAAGTGACCCCCACAAGCCTGATCATGACAGAATGAAAGAACACTCTTGAACTCTTCATTTGGGACGCACCGGCGAATGATCTGATCAGGACAATATTTAAACAAATAGGGCTCGTCCCAGTAATAGTGTTTTACTTGGGAAAGAAAACGATATTTGTCCTGTTTTGACCAATCGCTCGGTATAAGTCCCGTGGCATGATAGTTCACAATATCCCTGAACCATGGTTCAGCAGATATGCTCAAGAGTTGTTCATCAGGGAATGAGTCATTGATCGGCAGGGTCACAGGGGAAGAAACGATGCGTGAAAGGTGGTCGGCTACTACGTTTTCACATCCTTTCTTATCTTTGATAACAAGATCAAATTCTTGTAACAGTAGGATCCAACGTATTAGTCGACCTTTTGCATCTTTCTTCGCCAGAAGATGTTTTAAAGCGGAATGGTCAGTATATACAACTATAGGCGAGCCGATTAAGTAAGGCCTGAATTTTTCTAACGCAAATACAACCGCTAAAAGCTCTTTCTCGGTGGTTGTGTAATTGATTTGCGCATCATTCAGGGTCTTACTAGCATAGTAAATCACGTGTGGCATCTTATCAATGTGCTGTCCTAAGACTGCACCTACTGCAAAATCAGATGCGTCACACATCAGCTCGAAGGGGTAGTCCCAATTTGGTGATGATAAAACGGGGGCTGAAGTGAGTGAGTGTTTAAGTGAGTCGAAAGCTGTCTCGCAATCCGAGTCAAAGTGGAAGGTCGTATCCTTGGCCAGGAGTAGTGTTAAAGGTCTAGCAATTTTGCTAAAGTCCTTTATGAATCTCCTATAAAAGCCTGCATGGCCAAGGAAAGAGCGAATATCTTTGACGCTTTTGGGATGAGGCAGGTTTTGAATGACATCTACTTTCGCTCTGTCAACCTCAATGCCTTTCTGTGAAATGACATGTCCAAGGACTATTCCTTCTTGGACCATAAAGTGGCATTTTTCCCAGTTTAATGTCAAGTTCTTCTCTTTGCAACGAGTAAGAACAGCGTCCAGATTCGCTAGGCAATCAGAAAAAGAGTCTCCAAAAATCGAGAAGTCGTCCATAAAGATCTCCAAAAAATTCTCTACCATATCAGAGAATATCCCCATCATACACCGCTGAAAGGTAGCGGGAGCATTGCATAACCCAAAGGGCATGCGACTGTAAGCAAAGGTACCAAAAGGACAAGTAAAAGTGGTTTTATCTTGATCCTTTTTGGCGATGGGGACCTGATTGTAGCCTGAGTAACCGTCCATAAAACAATAAAACTCTCGTCCCGCTAAGCGTTCCAGCATCTGATCAATAAATGGTAGAGGAAAATGATCTTTCCTCGTAGCAGCGTTGAGTTTTCTATAATCGATGCATACACGCCACCCAGTTTGGGCGCGTGTTTGAATCAACTCATTCGCTTCATTTGTGATAACTGTGATGCCGGATTTCTTAGGAACGACATGTATAGGACTCACCCACTGGCTATCGGAGATGGGGTAGATAATACCATTATCTAAGCACTTGACGATTTCTTTCATGACAGCTTCCTTCATGACGGGATTCAACCGTCTCTGTGGTTCTCGGGTTGGTCTGGCATCATCCATCACATGTATATGATGTTCAACTATCAAGGGACTAATCCCTTTGATGTCCGCCATACTCCAACCAAACGCCTCTTTGTTAGATCTCAATACCGATAAAAGGGCATTCTCTTGCTCTGACGCAAGAGAAGCGGAAATGATAACCGGTAATGACTCGTTCTCACCAAGATAAGCATATTTCAGGTGAGAAGGTAAAATTTTGAGATCTAACTCAGGCGGAGAAATGATAGAAGGAAGGGTCATAGATTGATTTTTGGATCTACAAAGAAGCTCAGAGCCTGTGAAAGATACAGACTCGGGTGGAGAAAAGTCAGAAGTGCAGGACTCATGTGTAGCTAAAGTGTCCTCACTAAGATCATGTGTGAAATCAAACAGAGATGTGCTAATGTCATCGAGATCAGTCAAGCAAAGATCCTCAGCTCCACAACTATCGGGAGCGATCTCATGGACAGAGCACACATCTAAAATATGAGCAGAGGGTTCTGATGGCTGACTTCCAACTTTATAAATGTTTAGTTCAATGGTCATATTTCCAAATGATAAATTCATTGAACCATTTCTACAGTTTATAACAGCGTTGGAAGTGGCAAGGAAAGGACGACCTAGAATCACCGGAATTTGGCCCCGGGGGTTTGCTACAGGATGTGTGTCGAGCACAATGAAGTCTACGGGGAAAACAAATTCTCCGACCTTTATTAACACATCCTCTAATTCACCCCTTGGTTTGGTGATAGATCGGTCTGCCATCTGGAGAGTACAATGAGCAGGTTTCAGCTCTCCAATCCCTAATTGCTCATAGACAGAATAAGGTAACAGGTTAACACTCGCGCCAAGGTCTAACAGAGCACGATTTATGTTTTTACCCCCAATCGAAATCGATATTGTAGGACAACCTGGGTCCTTTCTTTTCTTTGGAAGCTGGGGTATAAAAGCAGTGCTGATGTTATTAGACATAAAGACCTTCTTCGGCACTTGGGTCTTCCTCTTCCTAGTGCACAAGTCCTTAAGAATCTTCGCATAAGCGGGGACTTGCTGAATCGCATCTAGGAGAGGGATATTGATGTTAACCTGTTTGAACATCTCTAAAATTTTCTCCATATGAGGACTCGTTTTATTAGCCCTTAGCCGGTTCGGGTAAGGTGCTTTCGCAATAAGCGCGGGGTCCATCATAGGAGAAGGAAAGGGGGGTAGACGAGGTCCCAAAGGAGGTGTGGGGACCGTCTGTGGAGAACTATAAGGGTTGGGTGAAGGTGTTGAGCCTAAGGGGAAATGGAGAATAGGCTCGTGCGAAGGTGGTTTGGTAGAAGAAGAAGGATCAGAAGGTGAAGTGTGTGAATGTGGGAAAGACTCAGCCGGGGTGTTGATATGATTTTCAGTATCATCAATACCTTCCCCGACATGATTGTTCAGCACTCTTCCCGATCTCAACGTGGTAATGGCATTTACATTGTAATGCCCAGGATTCTGTAGGGGTTGAGAGGGAAGTTTCCCTTTTTCTCTCGCACTCATTTCGGCTTTTAAGCGTGCGATTTCAGCTTCCATCGTGCGAATACTCTCAGCTTGGGATGCTGAGTTTTTCTTTATTTCACTGACGGAAGATCTAACCTCAGTCGAAACATCCATGAAATTTGATAAAAGTGATTTCATGGTTTGAGTGAATTGAGAGAACTCGTCAGAACAGGGCTGCATAGGATTAGACTGTGCAGGAGTGTTGCCCTGATTTTGGAAATTTTGTGACTGGTAGGGGTGCTGAGTGAGTTGTAGGGGTTGCTGTTGTGGTGGAGGAAGAGCCCGTTGAAATTGATTCGTGTTTGGAACCGTGTTTTGAGATTGTGATTGGTTCCAAGCAAAATTCGGGTGGTTCCTCCAACCCTGATTGTAAGTGGAAGAATATGGATCGTTTCGAGGTCGTTGAAATGCGGCATTAGAATGCTCGTGACCTTGAAACGCAGAGTTTAATGGACATTCTTCCGTTAAATGTGACGGATCAGAACATCACCCACAAACAGTTTTGGGGAGCGACATTGGGTTTAGGGAGGCTGCTGCAAATTTGTGTTCCATAGCGTCGAGCTTCTTTTGCATGGCTGCCATTTCAGCTCGAACACCTATGGACACATCTATTTGGTGTACGCCACCCCTATTCAATGGTTGTGTTCCACTCTCCCAAATTAGTGATTTTTCAGCGAACTCTTCTAAGTATCGCCAGGCTTTCCCGTCATCTTTAGTCATAAATGTACCTTGACACATGTTTTCAAGGCTCTGTTTAGTGCTAGGGTTGCTGCCCTCATATATGATTCGGCAAAGCTCCCATCTCGGGATGCCGTGGTGAGGACATTGAACCAATAGATCCTTGAAACGTTCAAAGTATTTTGAAAATGGTTCGGCAGGGAGCTGGGCAAATTGGTTCAGTTCGCTACGGATTCGAGCCGTCTTTTGGACTGGGTAAAATTTCTTAAGGAATGCAGCGACGAATTCTTCCCAATTCGTAATAGAGTGTGCGGTGGTGTTATATAGCCACTTCTCGGCTATATCGCACAAAGTAAATGGAAGAAGTCGTAGACGCATCGCATCCACTGAAAGTTGAGACGTACCCATCATTGCGCATACGTTTTCAAATTTGGTAATGAAAACGTAAGCGTCCTCAGTCTCGAATCCGTGGTATTTGGGTAAAAGATTGATATACTGGGGCTTTATTTCAAAGTTATCCCCATTGGCTGGTGGTGTGGATAAGCAGGTCGAAAGAGGACCTCTATGTGGATAGCATCTTTCCTGGAGAGAAATGTGGGGTGGAGTAGGATTCTGCGCACCAACGGACGGTGGCAGATTAGGGTTAAAGAAGTTTGATGGATTCGGATCCATCGGTGTGGGTGTGGTAGTGGGTAAAGAAAAGGTAAATGGAGAATTATCGACTTCGGAGTCGATAAAAGGTACGCGGACTAAACGGGCACTAGAATCCCGTGTCCAGCCTATCTTGTACTAAAAAGGGTTAGTACAAGTGGCAGCGTTGACTTATAATTAGGGATGAATGAATGCGGTGCTTGCTTTGGAAAAGGGACGGATTTTGAAAAAAATGATGCGACAAAACAAATGCAGCACACAACCCTAGAATCTAATGGTCACCTAGGTCCGATCTCTAGACCGCTCCTAACTGCCAAAAGACAAGCCGCAGGATAGAATCCTCCACTGCCTCTTTGTCCCCCTGTGGCCGGATAAGTGCCAGGTAAGTGGGAAGGAACCACCACTACAGTGGACCTAATTAATAACCACTAGCCTTAGACACACTCGCCTTAGGCACCACAAGAAAACGCGGATAAGCAATGAATTACCCACGACCTTCTCTTGTCCTATTGAGCGCGACAGTCCTTAGAGTCTTCTCTAGATTTCTTTTAGTTAATGGAGGTAATGTGGATGCAAGTTTGACGATTTTCGGGGCCTAGGAAGGGTAATGAAATCCCCACCTAATTTGGATTTGGCCGTGCCCCTTAAATTTCCGTATTAGAATGCAAACAACCAAGAAATCAAAATCACACACAATTTTAATTTTGCTTTTGCGCGCTGCGATTTATTTGCAAAGAATCCTGCAGAAAAGGGTTAGTTGGAGCTAAAAAGTGAGAGGGGAGAGAGACAGAAAATACCTGCACTGAAAATATTTCAGTGATCCCTCAAGACTGCGGCGCTTCCGCCGCAATAGGCACGTATTTGCCGCTCTTCCGCGGTCTGTTGATGGGTTCACTGTACCAAACTTCTTCAGCTGCTTCCTGTTCCTATCTCCAGCTCTCTGGTATGTTCAAACAAATTTTTCCACAGAACAGAATGCTCCAGATCACCTTGCAATCAAATCACAACACACGTGTAAGAGTTTGTACGAATTTTGATTTCAAGAAGTAAAGCGTAATAATTCTTTCACTTCAAACTAAGAATGCAAATGAATTAGCGCGATCCCCGGCAACGGCGCCATTTTGATTGAAATATTTTCTGACGTGTATAAGTAAAAAGTAACGACAATCAAAAAATTATATTGACCGCAATCAAACCACGGTGTCGGATGTAGTTAATGAATGAGTGCGGATCGTCCACAGGGATTGTGCAATTCAATTGTATTTTGATACTTTTGAAATGAAATGTTAAACAACAATAAATGAAAACATGATTCAAGATGCGATTTGTATTCCAGTGTCACTATCCTTTACTCAAGAATCAAGAAACTATAAACAATCAAGAATCGGTTGTTTTGATAATATTTCCAATCAACAATCAAGAATATAAGAGAGGCTCGTAGGAATCGATCGGATCTTTAGACGTGATGCAATCTAAAGGGTTTCGTGTTCTTGTCCTTCGAAGAATTGATACTAGATCAATGGTGATCGACGAGAGTTAGGGTTTCTTGATGAAATTAGGGTTTCATCTCTTAACCCTTGTTCTTTCGAGGATACCATTTATATTCTAGCCTCTAGCAATTCCAAGAAACGATCGGAACTCCCCAATCTCGAGCGATGTCGATCAAGAAAGCATCGCAACGAATTGGGTCGTCGATTCTTGAACTTGCTAGGGTTTACAAACTCGTGGGATTCAAGAATCGATTACAAATTTGTTACATCATCATACTAAAGATCGTTTCGACTCCCCGACGAGCGGAGTTTTATTCACACATCACCACAAAGACAATATTCAAGAATAGTAATGATAACATGATGCGGAATTTAAAGAAGACAAGATAAAAGAATATCACCTTTTATTTAATCAACAATTTCAATACATTCTTTCAAGAATCTACAAGAAGAAGAAATCGATCGTTGACTCGGCTTCGCTCGTCTCCGTGGATCGTGGATCTACTTTGATCTCTTGCCCGATTGAAGATCGGCTCGGCTCATAAAAGGGTTGAAGGCATCTTGCTTGGCTTGCACTCAAGATCTTGAATTGTTGTTGGATTTAGGGTTAGGGTTTCCTACAAGCTCTCTCACTACTTGAGGAAGAGGGGATGAAGAAAGAGATTGATTTTCTAAACTTTCCCAAAATTGAATCCTAAGGTTGAATAATTCTCAAATGATGAGCCTAGGGTCTTATTTATAGAGCTCCCAAACCCTAGGTTAGATTTGAATTAGAACTTTCCCTCCCAAAGTTTGTTGAAGGGTTTCTAGAAGGAGTTTGTTAGGAGTTAGCTTAGGGTTTAAGCTAGGGTTTAGGGAAAGTTCTAGAAGTATTAGGCTAGTTTAGGTGTTTGCTGATCTGGAGGAAGTATCTGGGATATTCTGGAAGTTTGTGAGCATTATTGAGCTGTAGCCACTGAAACAGGAGTTGTGCACTGAAATTGAGGAACTGATTCCCTGTAGCCGCCGCGCTTCCGCCGCGTTTAGCCCCTAACTGCCGCTCTTCCGCGGCTCATTGTTGAGCTTGGCCCTTGGTCTTTCCTCTGTTGCTTGGTACTGCTGTTTTTGGCTTATTCTGATATTTAGATTTGCAGTTCCCCTTCTGTGTTGATACCAGATTTGAGTTAAGTGAGTTTACGAGCAATTGTAATGGTCGAGCAATGTAATGATCGAGCAAGCTTCTCTTTTCCTGCACATACTTCAAAACAGGGGTTGCAAGATATGGAAAATATGCTATGTAATGCAATGCAGTCAATTTCCCTAGAAATGCCGGTTTTAAGGTCGAATACATGTAATCTGATATTTTGCGACCGATTTGCTAATATGTAGAATATGAATACCGTACACTTCTATATGGATGCAGATGATATGGAAATTGCCTGTTAAAATATGCAATATTTTCGACTGATCAGGCCGCAGTAACTGAAAGTCGATCGAAGACCGACTTCTTAGGAGCTTCTTGTACGGGCACGGGGGTGCTGAAGCTTGTTGGCGGAAGCATAGTTCCGAAAAACAACCCCGTGGTGGCTTGAGTAATCTGCTCCACGGGCATGGTGAACAAAGAGGCCGCTTGGGGCCCGTAGGTTATGCCCCCAGTTGAGTTCGGACACGAACTGCAGCTGCAGTTGGAGCACTTCGAACAGGTAAAGGCCATCGATGCTTGATTTCTGCGCCAGGCAAAAGACTAAATCTTAGTAACTTAAAATCCGAAGGCAACCATTAACAAACCGCGATTCGTTCGCGAATACGACACACGAAGTGTGGAGTGGAAAGAGGAAAAGGTCCCACCGGGCGTGCTAGAATCTGTTCCCCTCCGAAAGACGGCGCACAGGACTGCGAAGTCCTGACACTGAGATTCGGGGCAGATGCTATTTAGTTTTATCCGTCCACCTCTCCGAAGATGCCAAGTTGATTTATGGCACCGTGTATCGGAGATTTAGACGGATGCGGCCGATATAGCAGACTTCATCAGATTTCCCCTCGCTTGAGGGGTTTTTGATTGTGGGGACGCTCTTCCCTGCATGCGCAAGCCCCTGCAGTTAATTACGCTACCGCATCGCGGTAACAACTTTCTCCTTCTCCAGAATTTCACTTCGTGTCGTGGGTGTTTGTTTTGTTTGTGGTTGCCCGTGGATTGTATACGGAGACTATTTATTTCGTCGCCCGTAGGACGTGGGTTAGTCCAAATCCGTATTTACTTAGATTTGGGTTTAGTGTTTTAGTCTAAGGATACGTTAGCCGTGTTGAGGCTAAGATCAACTTAAACGTTCGTTAAGGATACGTTAGTCCTGTTTGAGACTAAGATCAACTTAACGTGGTGATCCATTTAATATATGCCCGTCGGGACTCGTCACCTCTCTGACGTCGTTGAAGGATTACAACGATAGGTGTCAGAGGAGTTCAGAGACGTACCCTTGAACCATAATTGATTGGGGGTCTTATAGTCTAATTTGGGACTAAAGTCTGTTTGAATGTTTAAGGATACGTTAGCCATATTTGAGGCTAAGATCAATTTAAACGGGATCGTTTAGATCCAACAAAAGAGCGTTTGGGGGCTCTATTGTTCCAGTTTAGGGACGTAGTGGTCCATAGGTAGTTTAGGGACATTGCGGTCCATTGGTAGTTTAAGGACATTGCGGTCCATGGGTTTAAGGACCCCACAGTCCGTGTTGATGTGTGGTTGTCGGGACCCGTCACCTCTCTGACGTCATTGAAGGATTACAATGATAGGGGTCAGAGGAGTTCGGAGATGTACCCTCGAACCGGATGTAAATTGATTTAGGAGAGCAGCTGTGCTCAGTCAATTTAATTTGAGGACTTACGGCCATGATTGGGCTAAGTCCAGTTAAAAAATGTTCAACACTTTTATTTATTTTTGGCCTATTAGGCCTGTGCTAGGGCTTGGCCCCTTTTTAAAATAATGCATGGCACTATTTATTATTTTGTTTGGACTCTGCCCATTTATAAATGATGCAGAGCATCAATTTTGTTTGGGCTCTAACCATTTATAAATGATGCAGAGCATCAATTTTACTTGAGCTCTGCCCATTTATAAATGATGCAGAGCATCAATTTTACTTGGGCTCTGCCCATTTATTGCTTTGCAATTTATTTTGGCCTACTGGGTCTTTTTGATTTAGGCTTGGCCCTTTAGTAAAAGAAATGCATTGCATTTGTCAGGCGCTTTGCGCCAATCACTGAGCGCAAGCGCTTGTGGTGATGACACGTGTCATGCTCTGGTGAGCACAAGCGCAACAGCGCAGTGCGCTGCGCCAGTGCGCTGCGCTGTTGCGCTGCTAACACGTGGCGCGCTCTGGTGAGTTGCGCCAATTTCAGAGAGCAAGGCTCTATTTTAAAAACGCATAGCGCAAGTGGTTTAGATACTGACACGTGGCGCTCTCTGGTGGCTTGCGCCAACTCAAGAGCGCAACAGTGTAGTTTTACAAGTACAAGGCACTATTAACTTGAGAATCTTTTAGATTCTAGAACCAATAGTTCACAAAAAAATGCAAAGCACTGTTTGTTTTCTTGATCTAATTTAGATCAAAGAAAACAAGTGTTTCTTGTTTTTTTCTTGATCTCAGAGAACCAATGGTTCATAAGTGCATAGCACTATTATTTTTTTGTTTTTTTTATTGAAGATCATTGATCTTGTTTTTAGATCAATGATCTATTAGAAGAAATTGTTCTATCTCAAAGGTTTTTTTTTACCTTTTTTGTTCTTGAAATTTCTTCAGAATTCTCTTTGTTTGAAGCTCTTGATTTTTCACAATGTTCATCATTTTGATTTGGGGTCTAGGGGCCTTTATATAGTGCCCATAATTTTGTTAAATTTGTTAAAAGGATCTTTCTCTGAGTGATTTGGGGAATTTTACCCACCGTTGGATCTTTGATCCAAGGGCTTCTGTTTTACAGAAGGCAATCTTCTTGTTTTAACAAGAACAGAAAAATCTTGCTAAAATTTTAATTCTGTTTGGCGCAGATGCACCAGCGCTTGACACGTGTCGCGCAGCGCACAGCGCAGCGCAACTGCGCTGACACGTGTCGCGCAGCGCAACTGCGCTTGCGCTGACACGTGTCGTGCAGCGCAGCGCTTGCGCTACTGTGCTTGCGTAACTGCGCTTGCTGACACGTGTCGCACAGCGCGGCGCTTGCGCAACTGAAGCGTTGCTTCCTTTAATTTTTATTTTAAATAGTGCCTTGCTCTGATTGGGCGCGCTGCCTTGAGCGTTGCGCTGATATATCAGCTTTTGACACGTGGCGCGTTGCGCGCAGCGCAAAGAATCTGAAGCGTTGCTTCGAATTTTGAATTTTGAAATTCAAACAGAGCTTTGCTCTGATTGGGGGAAATATGATGTCTTGTTGGAAAGCATCACCAAGCTAGCTTCCCTAAAGAAGCTTTATTTCATGCATCAAAACCACTTCAACTTGTGCATACGGATGCGTGTGGGCCGATCACATCGACCTCATTCGGCGAGAACAAATATTTTCTTACTTTGATCGATGACTTTAGTAGAAAAACTTGGGTGTATTTTCTGAAAAATAAGTCCGATGTATTTAATATGTTTAAGAGATTTAAATCTAATGTAGAGAAAGAAAGTGGTTATTATCTTAAGGCTATCAGGTCAGAGTGAGGCGGTGAGTTCACTTTGAAAGACTTCGAAGTATATTGTGAACAACATGGCATTCGACACTTCCTCACATCACCTTACTTGCCTCAAAAAAATAAAGTTTCCGAGATAAAGAACAAAACAATTTTGGATATGGTAAGAAGGATGCTAAATAGCAAGAAGATGCATAAGATATTTTGGGCTGAAACAGTTGCTTGTGCCACCTACATCCTGAACCAGTATCCTACTCATGTCCATCACAACATCACTCTGCAAGAAGTTTGGACCGGTTACAAGCCCGATGTGAGCCACTTCAAAGTGTGTAACGATGTCGCGCACTTCGCGGGGAGGCGGAATACACAAAAAACGATTTTTACGGGCTTCACAACACCAACTTTCCATGATCGATACTAAACCCTAACTAGCTAAACTGTATGAGGTTAACTACTCGGAAAGAATGTTATACCTCACAGTATCATGTCCTTAGGGTCTTCTTGCTATCCTCCTCCTCGTCATAAACTTCTCGGATCGTATACGGATTGGGCCTCCTCCTCGGTCTCCTCAAGTCAAAGACGATCCACCCGAGAGTCTATAGTCCGAGTTCCAATCTCAAATCCGAGGTAACTAAGGCACCTAGTTCACTAAACTAGATGTCTTAGATGGTGTAGAGAGTGTAGATGGATTACTTTGTCTCTAAACACCATACGTTTCTCAACACATGATACATGAAGGGTATGAGGAAGAAGAAGGGGAGCTTGAGGAAAAGAGAGTGAAATAAGAACATTAGAATGAAGATGGCTAGTTTGTGATGAATAATTAACCATACCAATAATGAAAAGCAAAATATCAAGCATGGTTTAATAAATATTTAGTGAGTCACCCTCATGAGTCACCCCATAAGTCACCTAAGAGCCATGTCTCATTTAATGTAAATCTCCACCTCATTTATCTTGTAATTAAAAGATTAAATACAAAATAAGGTGTTTTCTTCTAGAAACGATCTTGAGTAAATTACAAGAATGCCCCTCATCCGTATATACATACCCGTATCCGTATTCCGAAAAATACGAATATAAAGAGACGAAAATAATCCATCAATATAATAGTAGGATCCGATTTAAACCAAAACCCACCAGTATTATCTGTCTGAATCATCATCTGTGCACAAGTACATGTACGTGATCGAACCCTGTCGTAAAACCATACGGCCTTTACATCTTTTGCCCGATGCAGGGAAACCCACTGTGTGAGACTCTAAAGACTCGACACTACGCTGGCAGTGGGTTTAACCATAAGCACGTCAGCGGTACTAACTGCGCGTAACGGCTACCCAGGTATCTGTCGATAAGAAGGCTGATGAGCAAACTCATCCGAACTCCTACTGAGCCTATCTGTGACAATCTCCGTACAGTCCGGTCTGTTCGTCTAAGAGTATCGCATATCGGGGCTAGGGGGCAGTAACCGTCAGACCCCTAATAGTGCAATAAGTCGTGTCGGATTGTAGCCCAAAACACCCTGAGAAACTACTGGAGTACCTACTAGTAAATCTCGCTTGCCCTGGCCAGGGACTTTGTGTAATGGCTTTCTGAACACAGCGCGATATCAACCCCCAATACCGAGAAAGACGAATCTTATCTAACCGCCATTGCCTCCAAGTGCTTCGGGACTGCACCCAACTACTACCTATTTGCACGACTCCTTTGAGCCGTGGTAGGGTAGTAATTTAAGAATAGTGGGAATACACTCGAGGCGAAGTTGCAGTGTCAAGTTGACGGACTATGCTGTACTCATGTCACCTTGGAACTGTTACCCGACGATAGGTATAATACCCACCAGCAACTCCCTACGAGTCCTGTCCAGTGTACTCATAACCCAATGAGCACCTGCATACTATCTCCAGTACGACGTACTAATGGCTATAGGACAGACCATTTCCCCTGCTGGGATGAGAAGCGTATACACTAGTCTACTCTGGAGTATCGATGCCCTGTTTCGATAATCCTACAACTACGGACCTGTATAAGGATGTTCTTATAGACTATCCAGCCCCCACTAGTGTGACTGCCATCACAACACTGATAGTCAAGCAAAGATCCTAAGGGCTCTACCAATATGTATAAGCGAACGTTAAAAGAAACATATGCACATATTGAGATAGAAACAAACCGGGTAGTATACTACCATTTCGAGCAAGACTGTTACTATATCCGCGTATATCCCAAGCTTTCAATATGTAATATATAAACCAGTATGATACAATAATGGCTTCTAGGGCATATATCACTAACAATCTCCCACTTGCACTAAGACCATGTATTGGCATATCGTAGACCTATCATCTCGAATAGCCTCTCGAACTGTGTATGAGAGATGGCCTTTGTGAGTGGATCTGCAGTGTTGTTCTCCATATCTACTCTCCTCACCTCGGTCTCTCGTCGATCAACGATCTCCCTGATCAGGTGGTACCGCCTCAAGATATGTCTGGAATTCTGATGGGACCTGGGTTCCTTCGCTAAATCTATAGCGCCGTTGTTGTCACAATACAGAGATGTTAGATCTACAATGGACGGAACCACCTGAAGTTCTGTTAGGAACTTCCTCATTCAGACTGCTTCTTTCGCGGCGTCATAAGCAGCGATATACCCCGTTTCCACCGTCGAGTTAACAATGGTGTCCTGCTTGGAGCTCTTCCAACAGACCGCCCCTCTATTGAGGGTAAAGACATAACCCGACATGGACTTGGAGTCATCCTTGTCACTCTGGAAGCTGGAGTCAGCAAAGATCTCGATCTGGAGGTCTTTTCCGCCATACACCAAAAA
Organism: Agapanthus africanus; assembly: GCA_030015575.1. NCBI lineage: Eukaryota > Viridiplantae > Streptophyta > Magnoliopsida > Asparagales > Amaryllidaceae > Agapanthus > Agapanthus africanus. The sequence goes on along the minus strand of CM057338.1, from coordinate 827,856,415 downwards.
CATCTCCTTAGTCCTTCTTAGGTACTTGAGAATGTTCTTTACTGCTATCCAGTGGTTCTTCCCTGGGTTTGACTGATACCGGTTTACTACGCTAAGTGCGTAAGCAACATCTGGTCTGGTACATAACATCGCATACATTATAGAGTTTACCGCAGAAGCGTAGGATATAATCGATATGCGAGCCCTTTCCAAATCAGTCTTGGGAGACATCTTTTTGGAGAGGGTGATTCCGTGACAAGCTGGTAGACTACCGTGCTTTGAATCTTCCATACTAAATCTCTTTAGTATGGTGTCGATGTACCTGGACTGCGAAAGTCCCAACATCCTCTTAGATCTATCACGATAGATCTGGATCCTTAGAATATAGGAGGCATCACCCAGGTATTTCATAGAGAATCTCTGTTGTAACTCTCCAGTTCATTTATACCAATTCCAGTTCGCGCATTTCTTTAATTATGGTATTTTCCTGATTTACTGTATTTTGGGTGCAAATATTATATCTGACATCTGTATTAGCATCCGACCCGACCCGGACGCGTTTTGGAATATTTTTGTATACTGCCAAAATTCAAATTTATTAAATATTTAAAATTTATTTAACCATTTAAAATTTCGTTAACAGTTCAAATTTTATTTAAACTAACTAACTAAAATATTCTATCAATTTTATCTTAACAATATTAACAAACACACTCTCTCTCTTTTCCTTCTCTGCTCATGGCCCCCACACAGCAGAACCGCCCCCTCTCTCTCCTCTTTCTTTCACTTCTTTTCTCTCTTCCCTCGCAGTCTCTCTTTCTCTCTCCCCACTAGCCGACGATTTTCTTTCTCCTCCCTCTCTCTCTCTCCTCTCGCGCAGCTCTCTCTCTCTCCTCTCGAAGATACTGTAGGCTCCTCGGATGTGGTCACCGCTTACGTGATCGCGTCACCTCCCTTAATAACCTCCTACACTTTCTCCTTCTTCTTCTTATTTAAATCCAGGCCTCCATGATGAGAACCCATCACCACAACTCCTCTGCACTCTCAACCCTCACCCTAAAAAAATCACTGCCTCCTCCTTCTCGTCACCATCTCTTCCTCCTTCGCCATCTTCTTCATCCCTTGAGCTCCCCTGCACACACCCTGCACCCATCGAAACCAGCACCACCACCTCACCTCGTCGCCGACGACCTCTCGCCGTCGCCTCTTCATTCTTCTCCTCTCCTTCCTCTCCTCTGTGCTTCTCATACACCAATCCCTGCACCCCAACAGACAACACCCTAGCCAACACCACTCGGCCCAAACCCTAACATCAAACCCTAGATCGCCGGAGCTCCGTTCACCGCCGTTGACACCATCACCCCCTCTCTGCAAACATAGTGCACAACCACAGTAAGCCAATCCCTCTTCCTTCTCCTTTCTTCTTCCTCTTCTTCTCTTCTTTTCTTTTTCTTTTCTTTAATTCTTGAATCTGTATAGATCGCCGGAGCCGTGACGTCGCTGCCGTTCCTGACGACCCAGATGACGTACCTTACCTGCGTGATCACCCACTTGTGTTACTTGGACCCGTTCCGTGTGCCGTGCGTGCGTCGCGACATTTTGCCGACGTCGAACGTACCGAACATATCCATTTCGTGATCCGTCTAGGTAAGTTAATTTTGCTACATGCTATACTACTACAATCTATGACTATGTAAATTATAATACCCCATAATGATTATTTATGCACCCCATGATGTCCGTATGCATCCGTTCATATCATTTCAGATCTAGGGCATGAAAACCCATCTTGTTACATACTATACTACAATATACTGCATCCAATTGAATATAACAGTTCATATTGTTTAAATTGTACATTCCGTATTTACCAGTTTATCATTTTACGGTTATATAATATCCGTTTGCATCCATATCATATAGAATACATATAGCTGCATCTACAGATCTCATTAATAACATAATACTGTTATTTTAACACCCTATGTTTAATAAAGTGCATCCTAATTAGTATCAGAACTATTAAAGGTAACCCTAATCGATGGTGTTCATCCATGTCATTGACTGAGTATCTATTTGCATACCATTCATATTATTTCAGTTTATTAGTACTTCATACTTGATTTTATGCACCCATATTTGCTACAATTTGATTATGAGCACCCGCTTGATACCTGTCCACTACTTGACATGACCTGGTACACCACTACTTGACATGACCTGATACACCATTACTTGACATGACTTGATACTTGTATACTACCTGACATAACCTGATGTATCACTACTTGACATGTTACCTGATCCTGTTTCTAATGCCGACAATCCTGACATGTTGTCCCGATGGACATATCCTGTTGTCTGTATAGACAAACCTGTTCCTTCTTAATTCCTGTGTTGGCATTAGCTTCAGATTTATCAAAACCTGACTTGAACATATAACTTGGGGGTATGGGGAAATCAATGATGAAACCTGACTTGTAACTCGACAGTTCGATACTTATACCGATCAGTTTTTGGGGGGCTAGGCCAGTCCCGGGATGATGTTGCTGACATCATTCGCCTGTACATATTTCCTGTTTGTGCTTAGCGACACGTCTCGGATTCAGCCCCGAGAGTCTGCACCGTGGTTCCGGGTACGCACGGGATACTATTGAGTTACATCGACGATTCATTAAATTGATTTCAAAGACTTGAGAGTAATTAACCCAGTGTCTTAGTTCAGATTACTTCACCCGCACGTCACATATGCTTATACCCTTCACTGTTCCTTATTCGTGATACTGTTATACTCTTGTTACTGTTTATATACATACTTGCATGTCTTGTTACCTCCTGATTGTTCTATTGTTGATATTATGACGCACTGACGTCTGGGTTTTGTATGGCCCAGATCCGCTATCTCTGACACGAGCCGTTCAGGAGTATCTCAGTCAACAGGCCGAGCAGTGAAGACTTGTTAGTATTCTAGTTTAGTTTTCCTTTCAGCATTGTTCTATTTCCTGATGTGAGCCTGTATTTAGGACGTACATTCCAGATTATTATTGTACTTGGATCTATTGCTTCCGCATTTATTTCATGACTCTTTCATTCTGGTTTATGGACATGTATTAGATAGTTTATTACTGTTCTTGATATTTCTAGACAACCGTAATGTGACTGTGGAAGGATCTTTCCTAGCCATAGGTAGCATGGTTGACTCTGTCACGTGCCGATCTTAGCGCACTCTGGGAAGCGGGGCGTGACAGGGTTTGTTTGGTATCAGAGCCATAGGATTTAGGTTAATCGGGTTTGATTCTTTTGTAGTTGGGTATTGGACCCAATACGCGAATCAGAATACTCGTAATTAGGAACATGTCCTGCCACTTTACCATCTTGCCATTCTTGAATCTTAACTTTCTCTTGATCTTTTGCCTTGACGATATGCAAACCACTTTGCATCTCGACTTGAAACCTTTTGGTTCCCTATTGTTTCTCCATGTTCCTTGATTCTGATACTAGGATTGGGCGACTTGAGTGGAGTTATGTGATTGTAACTATGTACCGCGGCATGGTTACAATGCGGTACTCTATTTAAGTAACTTGGAGTTCTAGTCTTGATTCATATCTTGATTCATGGTCATCATTCATCGAAAGTTTTGAATCTTGTTTATCATACTAACCTTCTTCGGTGTCTTGGTTGCAGGATCATGGCAGACAAAAATCTAAAAATGTATCAGAGGCGTGTGGATGATGCCGCCTTACTTGGAGTAATTCGTGGCCTGCTTGAGGAACAGAAACGGCAGACCAGGCTGAACCAGCAGCAGGCCGAAGCGTTTCAGGAAAGTTTATGGGCCATCCAACAAACCGTAAACAATGTTGCGGCCAGACCAGTTGAACGTGTGGGTACCGTGGCGGATTTCAGGAGACTAGGTCCGTCCATCTTCACTGATTTGGAAGAACCGTTGCCAGCAGAGCAGTGGCTGGTTGATATGGAGAATTTTCTTGTCGCGGCGCAGATTCCAGAGGATAAAAGAGTGGATGTCGTGCGCATCCAATTGGTGGACTATGCCCGTGAATGGTGGCTCGTAGAAGAGACCCATTTGCCCAAGCCGATCAGTTGGGCAACATTCTCACAGAGTTTCTTGGAGAAGTTCTTTCCGCAGACTGCACGGGAGGAAATGGAAGAAAGGTTCATCAGCTTGAAGCAAAACGGCGCAACCGTGGATGTACATGCAGCTGAGTGGACACGACTCAATAGATTCGCTGGACCTTTGGTTGCTAACGATGCTGATAGGGCATGGAGGTTCATGCACAGTTTGGACGTGGACATTTAGAGGCACATTATATCTCTGGGTTTGACCACTTTCTCGCAAGTGCTTAAAGCAGCCAGGGATCAGCAGAGTCTATCATTGAAGACAGAGGGTACGCTGCAGCAGGCAGTTGTGGTACGGAAGACGACATTTACGCCGAATCAAGCGCCTATACGCAGAGGTATCCCGGTGAACCGGCGTGGCATTAAACCGATGAAGAAGCCAGTCGTGCATAAGAAAAAGGGAAGGACGATTTGTAGGTACTGCCGTCTGCCCGGACACGTGCAGAGGGAGTGTCGAAGGATGCTTGGACTTTGTTTGGTTTGCGGATCAGCTGATCATACTGTCAGTGTTTGCCCGTTGAATCTACGTTTGAAGGATGATGTTCAGAGGCCGCCGTAGAGGCAGATTCAGGGGCAGAAGCAGTTGACTCAGGGACCCAATCAAGCTCGAGCCTTTACCCTGACGGCTGAAGAGGCCAAGGCTTCAGAGGAAGTTATTTCAGGTATCCTACTTGTTCATGATTTTCCCGCATTTGCATTATTCGATTCTGGTGTATCCCATTGTTTTATGTCGTCCAAGTTTGTTGCTACACACTCGATTACTTGCACGACCATGTCTAGTGGTTGAGACATACACACTGGGAATGGGAATATCATGGCTAGTAGAGAAGGTAAGGATTGTTCAGTTGTTAGTTGTGGACGAGAGTTATTCGTAGATTTCTTGGTGATTGATACCGGCAGTTGTGATGTTGTCTTGGGAATGGATGTTCTTGGCACTTTCCATGCTCACATTGAGTGTTGGGCAAAGAAAGCGATTTTCCAGATTCCCGGACATCCAGAGTTTGTTTTGGAGTTAGCAGTTCTGTCGGGCCAGCCGAGTTTAGGGCTAGGCCGACAAACAATGTTCTTTCGTCAATGGAAGTTGCTATGGAGGAAGCGTCGGCTGTAGTTCGAGAGTTCATGGACGTATTCGAGGACATCTCGGGTTTACCGACAAAATGAGATATAGAGTTCATGATCGATCTTGTTCCTGGTGCAGCGTCAATCTCAAAGGCGTACTATCCAATGGCACTAGTGGAGTTGGAAGAAGTAAAGAATCAGGTTACCGAATTACTTGAGAAGGGTTGGATTCGCAGCAGCAATTCACTTTGGGGAGCTCCAGTTCTTCTAGTAAAGAAGAAAGATGGCACACGAAGAATTTGCATCGACTATCGAGAATTAAACCGGGTGACTATTAAGAACAAGTACCTGATCCCTCGCATTGGCGAATTGTTCGGGCAACTTAATGGCACGAGGGTATTCTCGAAGCTGGATTTGCGATCCGGATATCATCAGGTCCGAGTTAAACCAAAAGATATTTGCAAGACTGCGTTCCAAACTCGGTATGGACATTACGAGTATTTAGTGATGCCATTCGGAGTCACGAATGCACTGGCGATATTTATGGACTTGATGAACCGAATCTTCTCACCGTTCTTAGACCAGTTTATAGTGGTGTTCATCGATGATATTTTGGTCTACTTGAGGAGCATAGAAGAGCATGCAGAACACTTGAAGATCACACGGCAGACATTATGGCAAGAAAGATTATATGCAAATATGAGCAAGTGTGAATTTTGGCTTGAAGAAGTGAAGTTCTTGGGGCATGTCGTATCCGGAAGTGGAATCGCCGTTGATCCTGAGAAGATTGCAGCAGTTCAAGATTGGCCGATTCCGAAGAATGTTGCTGAGATCAGAAGCTTTCTTAGACTTGCCGGATATTACAGAAGGTTCGTGGAGAATTTTGCCCGTTTGGCTGAGCCTTTAACCAAGCTTACGAGAAAAGAAGTACCGTTCGTATGGACGGATAGATGTGCGTCAGCTTTTGAAGCGTTATATGGTCACAAGTGTCGCTCACCCGTTTGTTGGGATGATGTTGGAGAGCGAAGACTGTTGGGACCAGATTTGATCGTGCAAACAGTTGAGAAAGTTAATACCATCCGGAATCATATGAAGGCAGCAGAAGATCGGCAAAAGAGTTGGGCCGATACATCAAGAAGACCTCTAGAGTTCACTGTTGGTGATCTTGTGTTCTTGAAGATATCACCTATTAGAGGAGTGATTCGTTTTGGGAGTCGAGGCAAGCTTAGTCCTCGATTCGTAGGGCCTTTCGAGATTTTGGAGCGTGTTGGAGAAGTGACTTATCGATTGGCTTTACCGCAATCTTTGGTGAATGTTCATGATGTGTTTCATGTATCTCAACTTCGTAAATATGTTCGAGATGAAACACACGTTGACTGTACGAGAGGATTTGACCTTTGAGGAACGACCGGTGTCGATCGTTGATCGAAGAGAAAAAGTCCTTAAGAACAAGGTTATCCCTCTCCTACTTGTTTCTTAGGGGAATCGCTCGCATGGAGAATCAACTTGGGAATGTGAAGATGAAATTCGACAGAAGTTTCCATATCTGTTCTTGTAGTTTCTTGGTTGTTTATCTTTTCTTGTTCTTGGAATTTCGAGGACGAAATTCATTTTGTAGTTGGGTATAATGTAACACCCTAGTTCATTTATACCAATTCCAGTTCGCGTATTTCTTTAATTATGGTATTTTCCTGATTTACTGTATTTTGGGTGCAAATATTATATCTGACATTTGTATTAGCATCCGACCTGACCCGGACGTGTTTTGGAATATTTTTGTATCCCGCCAAACTCAAATTTATTAAATATTTAAAATTTATTTAACCATTTAAAATTTCGTTTAACAGTTCAAATTTTATTCAAATTAACTAACTAAAATATTCTATCAATTTTATCCTAACAATATTAACAAACTCTCTCTCTCTCTCTTTCCTTCTCTGCTTGTGGCCCCCGCACAGCAGAACCACCCTCTCTCTCTCTCTCTCCTCTTTCTTTCTCTCCTTCTTTCTCTTCCCTCGCAGTCTCTCTTTCTCTATCCCCACTAGCCGACGATTTTCTTTCTCCTCCCCCCTCTCTCTCCTTTCTCGAAGATACTGTAGGCACCTCGGATGTGGTCACCGCCTACGTGATCGCGTCACTTCCCTTAACAACCTCCTAGACTTTCTCCTTCTTCTTATTTAAATCCAGGCCTCCATGACGAGAACCCATCACCACAACTCCTCTGCTCTCTCAACCCTCACCCTAAAAAATCACTGCCTCCTCCTCGTCACCATCTCTTCCTTCTTCGCCATCTTCTTCATCCCCCGAGCTCCCCTGCACACACCCTGCACCCATCGAAACAAGCACCACCACCTCACCTTGTCGCCGACGACCTTTCGCCGTCTCCTTCTCATTCTTCTCCTCTCCTTCCTCTCCTATGTTCTTCTCATACACCAATCCCTGCACCCCAACAGACAACACCCCAGCCAACACCACTCGGCCCAAACCCTAACAGCAAACCCTAGATCGCCGGAGCTCCGTTCACCGCCATTGACACCATCACCCCCTCTCTGGAAACATAGTGCACAACCAAAATAAGCCAATCCCTCTTCCTTCTCCTTTTTTCTTCCTCTTCTTCTCTTCTTTTCTTTTTCTTTTCTTTAATTCTAGAATCTGTATAGATCGCCGGAGCCATGACGTCGCTGCCGTTCCTGACGACCCAGACGACGTACCTTACCTGCGTGATCACCCACTTGCGTTACTTGGACCCGTTCCGTATGCCGTGCGTGCGTCGCGACATTTTGTCGACGTCGAATGTACCGAACATATCCGTTTCGTGATCCGTCTAGACAAGTTAATCTTGCTACATGCTATACTACTACAATCTATGACTATGTAAATTATAATACCCCATAATGATTATTTATGCACCCCATGATGTCCGTATGCATCCATTCATATCATTTCAGATCTAGGGCATGAAAACCTATCTTGTTACATACTATACTACAATATACTGCATCCAATTGAATATAACAGTTCATATTGTTTAAATTGTGCATTCCGTATTTACCAGTTTATTATTTTACGGTTATATAATATCCGTTTGCATCCATATCATATAGAATACATATAGCTGCATTTACAGATCTCATTAATAACATAATACTGTTATTTTAATACCCCATGTTTAATAAAGTGCATCCTAATTAGTATTAGAACTATTAAAAGTAACCCTAATCGATAGTGTGCATCCATGTCATTGATTGAGTATCTATTTGCATACCATTCATGTTATTTCATTTTATTAGTACTTCATACTTGATTTTATGCATCCATATTTGCTACAGTTTGATTATGAGCACCCGCTTGATACCTGTCCACTACTTGACATGACCTGGTACACCATGTAAGTGCACGGCAGCGCCCCGGCCGTCTGTACGAGGCCAAAATGCGGAATACAAGAACTTTTATAAAAACCAGAACCGGCGCTACCGCGGACTTTTAAACCCGGATCGGGCCATTAACATAATACTAACAAACTAAAGAAAGGGTAGAGAGATATACCGAGCGATCCGTGTCCTTCGGTCTTCTCGTCGTCATCCCGATCTCCCCGCGGAATCTCCGGTCTTCACTTCCTCGCCGGAAGGGCACCACATCGCCGGGTTCTTTTACGGGCTCCCACCTCTGGACCGAGGCAACTCGGGCACGATGTTGGCGAGTCGACGTGTCCAAGGATGCTGTAGGATAGTGTAGAACTATATGTCTCATGGGGTTTATATGAAGTTGCCATTTTGGTGGAGGAATGAGTTGTGGAATGTTGTGATGAACTAGAGATCATTTTTCAAGCCAAATGAGAGCCAAAAATCTCCTTGCAAAATTGGGACAGCCCCCTCTCCCAAAATTGGCCGGCCATCACTTGATGAATAAGAAGAGGAGTGAGCCAAGAGAGGGAATAATGCAAGAGAGAGAAAAGTCATAATCATGAAGAATAATGATCACTACTAAATCCATATCAACTCCCATCACCATCTCATCTCCAAAAGCAATCATGAGTAAAGAAGTCAAATGATGGTTGAATCATCATGAAGCAACAATTTACAAAGACCACCCTCCACAATGCTAATTTGCACATTTGCAAATAAGCCCTCCTTCACCAAATTTCAGCCATGGAAAGAAACAAAGGAAAATGGCCGAAACGGAAAGCAAACTGGCAACTTCAAAAAAAAGATCCCGTAATAAATTACAGGAAAACCCCGCGACTGTATATACATACCCGCATTTTTATTCTGACCGAATACAAATGCAATGAGACAAAATCTACGCTGTACAATACTAAGATCCGGCTTAAACCAAAGCCCGCTAGTATTATCCGTCCGATCATGATTCGTGCAATACCGTACGTACATGATCGAACCCTGCCATATATCCATACGGCCTCTACAGCGTTTCGCCCGAAACTTGAGAAACGGTCTATGGGGGACTCTAAAGACTCGTCAATACTTTGGTTGTGGATTTAACCACTAGCACATCAGAGGTATTAGCCATACGTAACGGGCTACCAGGTATTGACCAAAAGGGACGTCGATGACCGAACTCATCCTGACACCCTACTGAGCCTGTCAGTGACAATATCCGTACAGTCCAGTCCGTTCGTCTATGAGCATCGCATGGCGGGCCTAGGGGGTTGGTAAAAGTCAGACCCCCAAAAGCGGTACAAGTCGTGTCGGAGTGTAGCCCACAACACCCTGAGATACTACTGGAATACCTACCAGTAAATCTCCTGCCTTGGCCAAGGACTTCGTGTAATGGCTCTCCTTGACACAGCGCGACCTCACCCCCAATACCGGGAGAGACGAACCCCTGAAGATCCGCTCACTGCTTCTATGTGGCTCGGGACTGTACCCAACTAAAACCTGTTTGCACGACTCCTTTGAGCCATGGTAGGGTAGTAATCAAAGTACAGTGGGAACTCACACGAGACAAATGACGATCTCAGGTCGATGAACTAACATGTACATATGTCACCAGGGAACTGCTATCTGACGTCTGGTATAAGACCAACTAGCATGTTCCCGGCGAGTCCTGTCCGGTGTACTCATAAACCCAATGAGCACCTGTATACATCTTAGGTGAACCAACTGACACCAGTGGCTTGTGAGACCGGCCACCGCCCCTCGTCGGGGTCTCGACTGTATACACTTGTCTACTCTGGAGTATCGATGCCCTGTCTCGAAACTCCCACGACTAGGGACCTTTTAAGGATGTGCTTATAGACTACCAGCTCCCACGTATATGATCGCCATCATACTGCTGGCTATCAAGCAAGAATCCTAAGGGCTCTATCAACGCGCAATAGTGACCTGTAAGCTCACCTAAAGCAGTACACGATGATAAAGATAAACCAGATAGCATACTATCATCTTGAGTAAGACTGTTCCAACGGTATAGTCTTCTCTCAATCATTGCAATCACGTGCCTGCGATCCAATAATTGACTCTGAGGGCACTATCTCCAACAATCTCCCACTTGCACTCAAGGCTAATTATTGTGATATCGCATACTCACAGCCCGTGTGATACCGAACACCCAACTCCTCTACTAATCTGTCTCACAAAACCCGTTTGCGAAACTAATGCGTTCGAGGAATATCCTCAGTGAGTGGATCCGCTCTAATGTTTCTTTCTATGTCTCTATTTATCTCAAGTTCGCGGAGAAAGCCATCTCCCGAAATGAGTAATACCTATCTTAGAGTATGTCTGGATATCTGATGGGACCTAGTTCATAAATGAACTCCAAATCCAAACTTCTCAGACTGTATCGTCAACTGAACTTAATTAGTATCCTGCGCCATGCCTCCCTCAGTATCCATCTGGACCACTTGTCCAAAATACTGCCCCTCGTCAGAGGGAAAATAATAACTCTGATAGCCACTCTGTCATCCAGGTCACCTTGGAAGCCTGGAATGATAACTGTCTCCCGAATGAGGCTCTCGTTATCATATCCCTAGAATATCCACTTATGTTCTAAAGCTGCTTCCGATCGTTTCTCCAGGATAGGATCAATATCAACTTATTACAGCTTGTGCAAAAACAACATCTGGTGTGGTACTTGACATCTCATGATTGTCTCAATTGTCTAAGCAAGTGATCTGCCAATCATGCACATCTCTCTCCCCTTTAGTCTGTAAGATACCTTTACAGAGGGTGATTCTATCACCTGCAGGTACACCACCATGCCAGGAGTCGTCCATTCTAAAGCACCTCTAGAATGCTGTCTAAGTACCCTGATTGGGAAACTACCCAAATCATGATCTAAAACCATAGATCCAGTAACCAGAATGTCTGATATGAAATCCATTTCCTTTGTGGAGAAACCAATGTGTGACGACCAAAGTATAACCGACCGTAGTAAAGGAATTTCACTTCCTACTCTGTGTATGTCATCCAAATACTAGGACATCACACGCTACTACCTTCTTAACAGATCCATCTCCTATTATGATGAAATCAAACCTATGTCTGTCACGTCAGAAATAGATAATCTATCTCCGTTATATCTGCTTTAGTCTATAAATAGACATAAGCCACTTGTCCATTATGCTTCCGCTGCTCCCACTGACTACGACAACCCTCTGGCAGAGTCATATAGACGTACACTTCTAAAGCTAGTTTAGAACGACGCTATACTCATCCTCCTGCCGGGTCTCACAGTCTGGAACAACAGCAATGGCAAGTCTGGGTAAACAAGAATCTCCCTGCCACAGTTTTTGAGGCTACCGGCGTACCTCTCGGGTGCCTGAGGTTACCCACCTTATCTGCGGAGTGGCCAATGGAATGCCAAACCAGATTGAATCTTTAAGTTCTTATCAAATCTTCAGTAATTGTTTGCGGTTCTGGAATCACTTCCAGTTCTACCATACTCCCATTACTGTTTTCTGAAAAAATCCATTTTTATTAAAACTGTGGCGAGTCTAGAACAATATCACTATTGATCTTCCAGATGGCAGAAAGTCAACCCTCGTCATAGCCCGGGTCAACCCACAAACAGCCATTACAGAAACGTGCCTTGAGTTTTCCAGAGTCTGGTTTTAAGCATAAGCCGGACAACTCACCGTACCTTAACAGTGTCAAGATATGAACTGTTCTATATCCAATACAGAAACAGAGGCACTGATTTAATTGAACCAGATTCAAATCATGCAGCTGTTTCCAGTGCATGTCAACTAAATGGAGAGAGGCCGATCAGCATTACTCAACTTAGGAGTGCTTCCAATTATGAGTAACCTGAAAGAGAAACAAGTTTCTCAAAACCATTACTATTAACTGAATACCATACATAAGTATCTACATCTTCGATTACCTTGAAGAATCCTGATACTTGCAATACCTGGTTCTCTACTTTACTCTTATACCTATAACTTCTCAAAACTCAGACCTTGTGTTTCTACGAAACACTTGTCTAAGAACTAGAGAAGTCATAAGTAAACCGAATATAGTACGAGGACCAACCCCTCTGTCCTAATGGACACTGGACAATATACAATCCTCTGTATAAGTCCCCTGAGTCGAATAACTCAAACCTTGTACGTCGTAGGTTGAAAACTGTACTTATGGTTAAGAAGAATTACACCACTGTTTAATGCTCCTTACCTAACCATCCACTGATATAGATAAATGTCATAGACATAATTTCAAAAAGGTATATCTCACTCTATAAAAATAGACGTACAGATGTATCAATTTGAAATTGGTGCATAACAGCGGATATTCAAAACCAAATATTTGCCGTCCGGCAAACTACCCAGGCGGTTTCCTCAAATATCACCAATTACAACGAATTCCGATATAATGAGGATAATCACCTAATTCCCAATAACTTACTCCCACTCATCATCTGTAAAATCATACAGATGTGAGAATCAAACCTGGTATATACATACCCTGGAGCAAGGGCTAATTGGGAAATCAGTTTTCTTTTAACAGTACACAGTGAGACTGAAACATTGAAATGTTTCGTAGGGGTATCCGGGTATTCCTAGTAATGTCTCTTCCATTATCCGATTCTCAACTGTAATCGTATATTTCTTTTCCATCTCTCCAAATCCCTTCTTATGTCTTTAGTCATTACCTTCTGCACACCCCTTTAGGCCAAATGGTTTTCTTCCTTCCCTACCGTTCGGCGCCAGCCTATGGTTTGGAAGAAGACTATCCAATAAGCATAATGGGTGTACTGTCCTAATCCTAGGAGCACTCGCAATGCGAGAGAAGGTGAAGATAAAAGACAACCGAATAAACCTTATTCCTATTTCTCCTGAACCAGAATCCATCCCCGAACTGGAACAAGTTCCTTTCGAGTTCGTATATAACCATACGATGGAGTATCCAATAAACTGTGGATTTTCGTAGTGATACGGAGTGTTCTAGAGAAATACAAAGGTGAAGTGGGAGTGGTAATGAAATACTTGGTTTGGTCGTGAATAACAGTCGCAATTTACTTTGCCCTCCTTTTAATCCCTTTATTTGTCTTAACTTAATACCTTCTGTACACCACACTTAGGCTAATCGGCTTTCTTCATTTCCTACCATTCGGCACCAGCCTAAGGTTTGGAAGAATACTATCCAATAGGCGTAACGGGTGTACTATCCCCTAATCCATGGAGCACTCGCAACCTGAGAGAAGGTAAAAGGAAAAGACAACTGAATAGTCCTATTCGTTTTCTCTAGAACCGGAAACCATCCTCGAATAAATTCTTTCGAGTTCGTATATAACCATACGATGGTTTTATCTAATGAAGTGGACGTTCGTAGTAATACGGGATGTCCTGGAGAAAATGATAAAAGTAGGAGTGGTAATGAGGTCTGCAACTCTGACAATCCAAAAGCCAGTCTTATAAGAAGGTTCGGTTAATCTTGGTTACTGAGTCATAGTCTAGGGTCGGGTCATGGTCGCTGCCAAAGAGAGAGAGAAAAGAAACACTCAGCGTGCACTCTAACCTAGATCAGAATGGTTATCAATTTATCTAATCAGGAAACCACCCACTGTACCGTCAAATTCTCCTCCAAACCTGAAAGAAGAATTAGTCGGGATCACCCGAGGAGTAAACCAACTCATCAGTGGGAATCGGGATCCAACTATCATTGCATGCTAACGTGATGGAATCCACTCACGCTATCACACTCCAGAAGGTATGCGCATATCTGGCAAGTTTCAGTTTCTTTAGAAACTCCCGATGTGATTTTTACCCCATGCTCTTATGACCTTGACTTTGGCCAACAAATCATAAGTCACATGTCAAGTTCTACCCGTCATTCTCCAGGTTAATTTGAACCCACCCGTACCTACCCTTGACTTTGGCCAACAAGGCAGTACGACTGTCCCAAACCAACGCATCTATCTATGCTGCATATGAATATCCAATAGTTACCAATCACTGTACCTTGACTTTGGCCAACAAACACAGCTTGAATACTATTGACTATCCATATGAAATGACGGAGAGCTACGAGTGGTTTTTGGTGAAAAACCTTTAATGTAATGAACTTGATATCGTTGAAGGAACCGGATAGCTTTATAAAAATATAGTGACGAAAACCTTTGCTAAAGAGGTCACTCCCGGTGAAGGGATCTCGGCTCTTTCCCCGTAGAATGAGGTGCAGGATATTCCAACTGAATACCACGATGCAAAGCAAAAGTAAACGACTATAGTGAAGTTATTGGCCTGACGCAAACTTCTGTCCAAGGGGTCACTCCCGGTGAAGGGATCTCGGCCCTTGCCTCGTCGACTGAGGTGCTGGATATTCATAACCGAATACCACTGTGCAAAACAAAAGAGAACGCCTTTGCAATAACAGCTTTTTGAAAAAATGTTCCAACAACATCAGAATAGGTTTGTTTAGCTTGCATTGATCTGAATCAATGCAGTCCCATCAATTGATCACACCAATAAAGAACGAAAATAATGATGTACGTATATGCCATCCGCATTCACCACGGGGTCCTGTCATTACCCGTTAGGTTACATAACTAACGACAGAGTAGGGACTGGACTAGCGCGGATGCAAAATATATACAACATCTACTAATATATATATATATCAATATATAATAATCGCTCAAGGCATGATAAAATGCAACATCACAGAAATGTAATAAGCATCACAGAACAATACAGATATCTGGGATCCCCGGGTTTCATAGAGCCGCTACTGAAACCCGACGTTCCCCTGGTCGTGTGGATAGCCTGTGCAACGAAATCCTAGACCTCTACGGGCGCGGCAAGTTACCCGCCAAAACCTGAAGCGAGGCAGCCCCCTTCAACAACGTGAATGGGCCACCCAGCACTTTATGGAATCCGATAACTTGGGCACCCCTCCTGGGTCAACCTATACCCCCTACGAGTGCGGCGAATAGCCCGCCAATTCTAGAGTAAAGCCTCCTCCGTCTCAACGCCATGAGATGCGGGCCCGTTGCCCTCTAGAACCCGGCTACCCGTGCACCCCACCGCGGGGTAATCCTAGTACAGAAAGTAAAATATACATACAACGGGTACATCGATCTTAGCCCGGTCGTACCCCAAAAGAATAATATACAAACAGGCAGTAACTGTTGGGTTAGCCTAGCACCACATGAAGGGTTTGGAAGCATCACATGAACCAAAAGTGGAGTCTTTAGGGTGCTAAGTTAACGAACAAAGAATCGTTCTTAGAATCAATTAGGATTTCAAATTTTTCACATCATCATATGAAAGAAATGCTAGGGTTTAGAGAGTACAACCTTTGTAGCTCCCTACGCTAGACTCCTCGGCTACTTAGGGTTTGAAAAAGCTCCGCTTGAACTCCTCGAGGTCACCGATGATCCACCCGGAGTCCGCTTTGTCCAAGCTTGCAACTTTATCCGATCAAGTGAACGAAATCAAGCTAACACTTTAAACAAGTGGGCTAGACTTGTGTAGAATGGTGTTGTGGTTCTCTTTCTCACTTTAAAATCCAATCTTGATGAGTATATTGCTCACTACAAAGAACTAGAGAGCAAAATGAGAGAGGAAGAAGAAGATGATGGCAATATGAGAAGATGATAAGTTCAACTCTAAAAAGAAAATAGAAAATATATCAATATATATTTTCCTCTTCTCATATCAAACCATGGTTAGGATATTATTGAACTTGAGTTAAAAACACAAAAGGAAAAGTAACCCGTGGTCAAAAGGTGGGTGAGAATGGTTAGGTCAAGAGAAGAGTGTAGAAACAAATCAATAATGACCATTTTGCTTTTTCCCTTTTTGTTTTAAATCAAATGCAATTTAATCCAAAAATAAAACCATGGTGTGAGTCTTATATTGCCACCATTTTCATGTATATACAACCATGAAGGATGTATGTATGTATGTATGTGTATATGTACATCCATATGTGCATGAATCAATAAAGAAACTATACATGCATGCATACATCCATCATACTCAAGAAAGGATTTCAAGTGAGAAACTAATGGTTAATTAATAAATCAACACTTGATTTATCAATCCGGTCATATCACATATGACCCCACCAAAAGCAAGCCGCCCGATCAATATACGGTATCCTATACGCGCATTTTAATTGGGTCCATGCGCATATCTCATACGCGCACCACAACGTTTCGCCTGGACTAGAAAACTCCATTGTGGGACTCTGAGACTCGTCAATACGCCGGCAGTGGGTGATGATCATATCAAGCACCCCCAAGCCGCAAACGTTCAGCTAAACGTAACGGCCACCCGGGTATTGAACGATCAGAAGAGAACAAGCGAACCTGCTACAACTCCCGTCGAGCCAATCGGCAACACTTCCCGTACAGTCCGGTCTCCTCGTCTGATATGTCGCATATCAAGTTTAGGGGTGGTAAACGTCAGACCCCAATAACCGATAAGTCGTGCCGATGTGAGGCTCATAACGGGTCGAGAAACTACTGGTAACACTTACCAGCAAATCTCTGAATCAGCCCTGGCCAGGGACTTCCCTGTTACGGCCAATCAAGCACAGCGCAACATCAACCCCCAATACCGGGAGAGACGAAACCCCTCCTATCGCTTATTGCCTCCATGTGACTCGGGACTGTACCCAAAAACCACCGTTTTGCACGCCCTCATGGACGTGGTAAGGTGGAGATCAAAGCACAGTGGGAATCATACAAGACTCTATGACGATCTCGGGTCTACAGACTATCCTGCACAAGTGTCACCTGAGAACCGCCATCTGACGTGAGGTATAATGCCATCTGGGAGTTCTCGGCGAGTCCGTCCAGTGTACCCAGTCTCCACTGAGCACCCGTATACCATCTCTGATGTCAAACACCAATGGATATGGGATCATCCATCGCCCATCTCATGGGTCGAGAAGCGTATACGCTAGTCTACACTGGTATATCGATGCCCCGTCTCGATACACCTACGACTAGGGACCTTGAAGGATGTACTTATGGACTACCATGTCCCCACTAGTATGATCTGCATCATAGTCCATGTAGTCAAGTACACATCCTAAGGGCTTTACCAACATGTAACTATAAGACAGTTTAAAGAGACTAGTATACATGTTAAGATAAAGAGCAACCAGATAGCATACTATCATATCGAGCAAGAAAGTCATCTCTATATATGTCCAAGCATCCAATATAATATACATCATCTGTACAATACTGGCCTCTAGGGCATACATACAACTAACAATCTCCCACTTGCACTAGGGCCAGCTGCTGTAGTATCGCATACCGAGCATCCCGAAGAGTCTCTCAAACTGTATCTGGGGAACGGCCTTCGTGAGTGGATCCGCCGTGTTGTTCTTCGTGTCTACCCTCCTGACCTCGATCTCCCGGCGATCAACTATCTCCCGGATCAGGTGATACCGCCTCAGAATATACCTGGATAGCTGATGGGACCTGGGTTCCTTGGCCAAACCCACCGCTCCATTGTTATCGCAATACAAAGGTATTGGATGCTCAATGGATGGAACCACTCCAAGTTCAGTAATGAACTTCTTGATCCAGACAGCCTCTTTAGCAGCATCGTTGGCAGCGATGTATTCAGCCTCCATCGTCGAGTCTGCCACGGTTTCCTGCTTGGAACTCTTCCAGCTAACCGCCCCTCCGTAAAGGGTAAAGACAAATCCTGACTGCGACTTAGAGTCGTCCTTATCACTCTGGAAGCTCGAATCGGTAAAGGACTCCAGTTGGAGTTCTCCGTTACCATACACCAAGAGCATCTCTTTAGTCCTCCGCAAGTACTTGAGAATGCTCTTCACAGCTGTCCAGTGACTCTCTCCAGGATCAGCTTGATACCTGCTCACTACACTTAGTGAGTATGCTACATCGGGTCTGGTACATAGCATCGCGTACATGATAGAGCCTACAGCCGAAGCATAGGGTATCTCTTGCATGCGAACTCTCTCCAAATCAGTCTTGGGAGACATCTCTTTGGAGAGAGTGACTCCAGAGATCGTGGGCAAGTTCCCACGCTTGGATTCTTCCATACTAAACCTCTTTAGTATGGTGTCAATGTACCTGGATTGGGACAATCCCAATATCCGTTTGGATCTATCTCTATAGATCCTAATTCCCAATATGTAGGAGGCATCACCAAGATCTTTCATTGAGAATCTTTGTGATAAGAAGAGCTTGACCGATTGCAGCATAGGAATATCATTTCCTATCAAGAGTATGTCGTCCACGTACAATACGAGGAAGACAACCTTACTCTCTGCCACCTTCTTGTAGATGGTTCATCTGGGTTTTTGACGAAATCAAACTCTTTGATAACGACGTCAAAGCAGATGTTCCAACTCCGCGACGCTTGCTTTAATCCATAAATGGATTTAAGCAGCTTGCACATCTTCCCGCTGCTCCCACTGTCTACGAAGCCCTCTGGCTGAGTTATATACACGCACTCTTCTAAATCATCGTTTAGAAAGACGGTCTTAACATCCATTTGCCAGATTTCATAGTCATGATATGCAGCGATGGCAAGCATGATCCGGATGGATTTAAGCATAGCCACTGGAGAAAAGGTTTCGTCATAGTCCACACCTGGTCTTTGACGAAAACCTTTTGCAACAAGTCTAGTTTTGAAAGTCTCCACTTTCCCATCTACACCAAGTTTTTTCTTGAAGATCCACTTACTCCCAATAGGTTTTACCCCTTCAGGAGCAACTTCCAAAGTCCATACTTTGTTGGTGTACATGGATTCCATCTCGGACCGCATAGCATCCAGCCATTTCACCGAGTCCCTACTCGTGATGGCCTGCTCGAAGCTAGTTGGGTCATCATCCTCCATGATGCAATCCTCGCTGCTACCATCCATGAGAAAACCGTGGTATCTCTCAGGTTGGCGAGGAACCCTACTAGATCGGCGGAGAGGCTGAGGTTCATTGGGAACTACTGAATTCTCTGGTTCAACCAAATCTTCTGTCGTAGTCTGTATTGCTGGAACCTCTTCCAGTTCTACCTCCTTGCCACTAATCTCTTTTTCAAGAAATTCCTTTTCTAAAAAGGTGGCATGTCGAGAAACAAACACCTTTTGTTCCTCGGTGTGGTAGAAGATATACCCGCGCGAATGTTTGGGATATCCAATAAACTTACACAGAATGGACCTTGCCGCGAGTTTGTCCGGATTTTGCGTTTTTACATATGCCGGACAACCCCATATCTTAACATAATTAAGACATGGTCTCTTTCCTTTCCATATCTCATATGGAGTGGTTGGCACAGATTTGGTGGGAACCATATTCAATAGGTCTGCAGCTGTTTCCAGTGCATATCCCCAGAAGGAAATAGGTAACTCAGCTGTGCTCATCATAGAGCGCACCATATCTAATAGGGTGCGGTTCCTCCGTTCTGATACACCGTTGTGCTGTGGTGTATATGGAGGAGTCAGCTGAGAGAGAATCCCATTCTCTTTTAGGAAGTCCAGGAATTCATTGCTCAAGTATTCACCTCCTCGATCAGATCGAAGGACTTTAATACCTTTTCCGGTTTGGTTCTCGACTTCTTGTTTATATTCTCTAAATTTCTCAAAAGCTTCTGATTTGTGTTTCATCAGGAACACATATCCGAATCTAGAGAGATCGTTAGTGAATGTAATGAAGTATGAAGAACCATCCCTGGCATGTGTAGACATTGGACCGCATACATCACTATGCACTAGTCCCAAGAGTTCCGTAACTCTTTCTCCGTGTCCCGTAAACGGAGTTTTGGTCATCTTGCCTTTGAGACATGACTGACAAGTGTCATAAGATGAAAATTCAAACGGATTTAAATATCCATCCTTATGCAACTTAGCTAGTCTCGTCGCATTGATGTGACCCAGTCTACAATGCCATAAGAAGGATTCGTTCAGTTCTGAACTTTTCCTTTTGTGTGTGTTTGTTATGCTCAGAACTGTTGATTGATTTAGAACATAAATGCCATTGCACAACGTGCCTGATCCAACCAACTTTTGGTTACGAAAAATGTTCATAACATTATTCTGTAATACAAAATTATATCCCTCTTTACTAAACAAAGAAACTGATATAATGTTGCATATCAGGTTCGACATGTAATAGCATTCGTTCAGAACCAATGTATTACCAGTTGGTAATGCAAGGTGATATTCCCCGACAGTCTTAGCTGCAACAATTGCACCATTTTCAATTCTAATGTCTTTATCACCTTCTCCAAGTTCTCTACCTTTCCTGAGCCTATGTAACTGATTACATATATGGGATCCTGACCCGGTATCTAATACCCAGAACGTAGGGCAAATGGAGAAACAGTTCTCTGTAACGAACACACCCGAAGAAAATGCATCAACATGTACTTTCTTCATTCGGGTGGTATGGGAATCCTATTATTCCCCTATATCCTGTTCAGTCCTATAACTCTTATAAGAAAGAACGGAACCAACGTTCCCCAGCACAGTATAACATGCGGGTTCGGTCAATACATCCATATTATTATCTTGATTAGGGCATGACATGGTCGCTACCTGGAGAGAGAAAGAAGAAAACACTTTAGCGTATGCTCTTGCAAGATCAGATTGGTTATTATCTTATCTAATCAGGATGGCTCCCACTGGTTTTTATCAAATCTTTCTTCAAACCCTAAAAGGAAAGACTAGCCGGGATTAATTACACCCTACAACTTCGCCAATCTTTCAGCCAGGCCAGTGTCGGTACTTTGAGGGAGGTTCCTCGTGCTTTCGCACGAACCTAATTAAAGTAAACCTCGTTTTCCCAGAGGCGTAACCCCGTTGACACTTTTCTAGACACCTACTTGATCGGCTAATTGTAATGTGTAAAACTATCCCAGGAGTAACTCTTGTTAGTTATATGTATGCCCTAGAGGCCATTACTATACATAGGATGTATATTGTAGTGGATGCTGGGACATATATAGGGAGGACTTTCTTGCTCGACATGATAGTATGCTATCTGGTTGACCTTTACCTTAACGTGTACACTGATTGTCTCTCTGTTACATGTTGGTAAAGCCCTTAGGATGTGTGCTTGACTACCTGGACTATGATGCGGATCATACTAGTGGGGACATGGTAGTCCATAAGTACATCCTTCAAAGTCCCTAGTCGAGGGTGTATCGAGACGGGGCATCGATATACCAGAGTAGACTAGCGTGTACCTTCTCGACCCATACAGATGGGCGATGGATGATCCCATATCCATCGGTGTTTGACATCAGAGATGATATACGGGTGCTCAGTGGAGACTGGGTACACTGGACGGACTCGCCGAGAACTCCCAGATGGTATTATACCTCACGTCAGATGGCAGTTCTCTGGTGACACTGGTACAGAGTAGTCTGTTGACCCGAGATCGTCATAGAGTCTTGTGTGGTTCCCACTGTACTTTGATTTCCATCTTACCACGTCCAAGAGGGCGTGCAAAACGGTGGTTTTTGGGTACAGTCCCGAGTCACATGGAGGCAATGAGCGATAGGAGGGGATTCGTCTCTCCCGGTATAGGGGGTTGATTTTGTGCTGTGTTCGATTGGCTATAACAGGAAATCCCTGGCCAGGGTTGCTGAGATTTACTGGTAAGTGTTACCAGTAGTTTCTCGAATTGTTATAGACCCCATATCGACATGACTTATCGAGCTATTGGGGTCTGACGTTTACCACCCCTAGGCGAGATATGCGACATATCAGACGATCAGACCGGACTGTACGGTAGTGTTACTGGTTGGATTCACTGGAGTGTGAGCGGGCTTGCTCGTCGATCTTCAGATCGCTCAATACCCGGGTGGCCGTTACGTTTAGCAGACCGCTTGCGGCTTGTGGGTGTTTGATATGATCATCATCTGCTGCCGGCGTATTGACGAGTCTTTAGAGTCCTACACAGAGGTTTCCTGGCTCAAGCGAAACGAAATAGGAGCGCATATGAGATATGTGCGGGACCGACAATAATGCGTGTATGTGATACCGTATTTCATTCTCGTGATGAATGTGTCGTATGGTTATATGCGATATAACCTAGTTATCGAATCGAGGGTTGATTCGATAAGCCGATACATTAGATACTAGTCGGTTATATGCGATATGACCGGATCATTAAATCAAGTGTTGATTTAATGATTTAATGCATAATTATATATTTGATATATTACTTTGCATTAGCTAGTATAGGTTCACTTTATATGGATTTTCTCACTCGATGTGCAAGTTGTATATGTGATATACTTTTGTGCATATACATTGTATCATGTTTGATGATACATGTTGACTTGTGCTTGTGTAAAGATTAAACCATGGTTATATGAATGGTTAGGGTTTTATATACTTATTCATTTATTCATATTCATTATTCATTTAAGGAAAAGAAAAGAAAAATGGTGGCATTCTTTTTTTCATTCATGAAGCTTCATGAATACTTTGACTTAGTCACCATTTTTGTCTTCATTCCTAACCTAACCATTCACTTAACTTGAGTTTAGTCTCTACACATAACCATGGTCATGTTATGATAAATATTGGATTATTCTTTTCTTTTTAATTAACTTATCATAACATTTTCTTCTTCTTCTTCATGGAACTCAAGAAGAAAACCTTAAGCTCCATCAATGGTGATTGATGGAAATGAGTGAGAAATCCAAATCTAAAGTCTACCCACTTCCTATTTTTTCATCCTCTACCTCTTGCCAAGTAGTAGAGTGTGTTTCCTTCACAAGTTTTCAAGACTAGGTGAAGGTGGAGCTTGATCTAGTGATGCTTCGACGTAGATCATCTTCGGCACGTCGTCGACGAGCTAGCCCGTCCATTCTCCGATGAAGCCGACGCTAGAGCCCGGATTTGATTTGGACAG
Source organism: Agapanthus africanus (assembly GCA_030015575.1). Taxonomy (NCBI): domain Eukaryota; kingdom Viridiplantae; phylum Streptophyta; class Magnoliopsida; order Asparagales; family Amaryllidaceae; genus Agapanthus; species Agapanthus africanus. Next base: position 827,832,934 of record CM057338.1, on the reverse strand, counting down.
CCGAGGGGACTTCGTTGCGGAGCTATGGAGGTGGAGCACCGGATCTACAAAGGTTGTATTTCCGTTAAACTTTTAGTTAAGTGTTAACTAGATTTGTTTTTCGCCTAGATTTCTAGCCAACGGTCCGTTCTAGGGTTTCTCGGCACCTAGATAATTTGAAATTGGCATGGTTGATGCCTTGTGAGACCTCATTAGGATGCCTAGGAACCCTACAGTGGTATCAGAGCTACTAGGCATTAGATGTCGACCTATGGGGGGTTCTCACTGTGTGACAGTGTGGCGAAGCATAGGCTCTTACCCCCAGGGTGTCCCGAGACCGGAAGGTGTTCCGGCGGGTTGTAGTTCTCGTGAGGGGGCATGCGTAAAAAGTAGCTGCTGAGGGACCCGTAGGTGCCACGGTGACCCCATTAGATGGGGTGGATGCCTGACCTACAGTGGTATCAGAGCCTAGCTAGAGCCTTAGGCGAAGTCTAGACGCGATTTGAAGTCCGAACGAACCGAAACCGCAAAATTTCCATGCTCTCTGTCCTTTTTTCAAAAACGTGGATTTTTCCAGATTAAAAATATTCAGAAAAATAAGCAGGAAGATATAAGGTTTACTGCAAAATTCGAGCAAGTGATTCCTTAAAGAGGGCGCGGATCCGCGGCCTTACAGGAGGCTCATGCGGCGGATCCGCGGCCCTGTTGTCGTTTTGTGCTTCGAAATTTGCACAGTAATTCTTAATTTTTAGTGCTGGTTTTCCTGGGTATTTTTAATATTTTTTCAAGAGTTGAATTTTTGTGGAGTTGTTTTGGGGATTCGGTGTTTCGATCGGGGTATCAAATTTCGTCTTTGTGTTTTTCCGGATAATTTTCAGAATATGTTAAAAAGTTCGACCGGATATAAATACCCAATTTTTCCCCTGTCGGGAAATTTCCAAGTGTTGGATTTTTCCGAAGTTTAACGACGTTCTAAGTAGTGCAAGTAACGCGATGGACCCTCTAGAAGACAACAAACCTTAACTCGATTATGTGACCGTCTTGAACTGCCCTTTGAACCTTAGGGTTTGGGGCAGTACGGCGTGCCACATGTGAGGCGTTGGCTTGACCCTTCTACGGCTGGACCGTTGGTACTGAGGCACGAACTGAATGTTGTTAGACTTATTTCATGTGTTGAGCTGTATCGGGAAAACTTGGGTGTTTGACTGTTCGATCGAAAAGTTTAACATTTTCTGTTTATCTGGAATGGGATACAATAATTGGAATTCACAAGTAGTTATGAGATAATTGAATGAATGTTATAAACATAGCACTTTAGTCTCACTTGATTGGTTGCCACGGAATTTTGATGCGATCAAAAGTCCGTCGCAATCACGTAGCGTACGCGGATACTCGCCGGGTAAACTTAATAGACAGCCTCGCCCCATACCCCCGACCAAGTGACTGTAGGAGAACCCCGTCGCCGAAAGCATCCGTCCGGGTGCTCGCGGTAGCGGTGTTCCGCCTTGGTGCACTTCGTCGACGGTATCTGGGGTGCGGCCGCCTACTGAAGTTTGCGACGAGTATTCGATCAGGATGTCGGGAATCTTATTGAATTGCCCGACTTGATATTGAAAAGTGTTTTCGATTTGAGACTAAAATGCGGGATTTATAATTGTTAGGCATGCGATGTCTAAGTAATTCATTTGGTCAGGCATGCGATGTCTGAGGTGGTTGCGGATTCCAACTGTTGTAGTTTTACACTTTCTTTTCTGTGACCGTAAGTGTAATATGTGATATCGCCGGTTTCGTTGCTATATGTCAACGACAATTGGGATGCGCATGTTTACTTACGTTGATGACATGTGATGTTATGTGTTGCTGGATATGTTATATTGGATCGTCGTGTTTGAATAGCCGGGGGTTTTTATGTGAGATGAGTGTTTTTCATTTTCATTCATGTATAAACTTGTATGTAATATTCTTTTATTGGGGCACTTCCAGGTTGCGGAAGTTGTCACCTTTTGTATATTATTTACTTTTCCGCACTAGGATAGACCCAAGGAGGAGGGCACAAGTAACCGGGTTCTGGAGTCCAGTGGGAGACCAACTCGAGGAGTCGAGTCCGGGTCTCCTAACTCTAGAATTGGTAGGGTTGCTTGCCGCTCTCGTAGGGGTCTAGGGGTGTGGGTTTGGCTATTCATCACGACCGTGGAATCCGTGTTTTATACTGGCTCGTATTGAAAACACGGACGTCCTAGTATATCCAATATTTCATATGTTTCTTCTGCTGCGATATCTGTGATGTGATCATGTGATGTTCTATGATAGATACTGTATATAGTATATATGATATATTATATAGACGTTACTTATGTTTTACACCCGCGCTAGCCCTGCCCCGCTCTGCCGTTAGTTACCTAACCTAACGGTGCACGAGGGGACATCGAGGCGAATGCGGATGGCATAAGTGTACGTCGTATTTATCTGTGATGTTTAGGTACTCAAATGATGGGACTTCATTAATGTGATTAATGAAATAAAAGAAACCTAAGATGTTGTAGAATCGAATTTCAAAATAGAACAGGTAGCTACAGTTCTTGCTTTGCACAGAGGTATATGTGATATATCCTGCACCTTATTCGATGAGGAAAGGACCGAGATCCCTTCACCGGGAGTGACTCCTTTAGCAATAACTGGCAGATGCTACATATTCGGTTTGTCTTTTGATTGCTTTTAAGAGTTCTGCTTTGCACAGTGATATATATGATATATCCCGCACCTCATTCGACGAGGAAAGGGCCGACGATCCCTTCACCGGGAGTGACCCCTTTAGCAAAACTAGAAAAGCCCCAAAAGCACTCCATTTTAAAATCATTTGATTCTACAACGATATCAAGTTCATTACGCAATAGGTTTTCAGAAAAACCTGTCGTAGCCCTCCGTCATTTCAGATAAGTAGTAGTTAGTATTCGTGCTACGTTTGTTGGCCTGCGTCAAGGCGTAGTGTGCGGTAGCTAACTGGTGCTTATCTGCATAAGCATATGATGTGATTGGATTAGGGTAGTCGTGCGACTTTGTTGGCCTGCGTCAAGGGTCGTGCGGGTGGGTTTAATTCAATCAGGAAATGACGGGTTGAACTTGACTAGCGGACTATGGTTTGTTGGCCTGCGTCAAGGTCATAGGACGCTAGGGGCAAAATATTATCGGGAATTTCAAGTGTTGAAATTTGCAATGAGATTGCATACCTTCTATGAGATAGTTGGATTCCGATACCCGCTGCGAGTAAGTGTTACTCCTGGGAGAGTTTTGCACATTACAATTAGCCGATCAAGTAGGTGTCTAGAAAGGTGTTAACGAGGTTACGCCTCTGGGAAAACGAGGTTTACATTAATTAGGTTCGTGCGAAAGCACGGGGGACCTCCCTCAAAGTACCGACACTGGCCTGGCTGAAAGATTGACGAACTTGTAGTGTGTAATTAATCCCGGCTAATCTTTCCTTTTAGGGTTTGAAGGAAGATTTGATAAAAAGCAGTGGGAGCCATCCTGATTAGATAAAATAATAACCAATCTATTCTTGCAAGAGCGCACGCTGAGTGTTTTCTTCTCTCTCTCTCCAGATAGCGACCATATCACGCCTTAATCAAGATAATAATACAGATTATTGACCGAACCAGCTTGTTATACTGAGCTGGGGAACATTGGTCCCGCTCCAACTTATAATTGTTATAAGACAGAGCAGGAAATTGGGGAATACCAGATTTCCCGTGCCGTCCAAACGAAGAGAGTGCATGCTGATGCATCATCTTCGGGTGTGTTCGTTACAAAGAACTGTTTCTCTGTATCCTCTATGTCCTGGGTATGTGATACCAGATCAGGATCCCAGATATATAATCTGTTGCATAGGGCTACAGCTAGGTAGAGAACTGAGAACGGGTGATAAGTTTCATGAGGCAGAAAACGGGGCAAGAGTTGCAGCCAAGTCTGTTGGTCACTGTCACCCTGTATTACAATACATTGATTCTGAACGAATGTTATTAGATACCGAACCTGATATACAAAATCATATCAGTCTCTTTATTAGTAAAGAAATGATAAAATTTTGTATTGTTGGATAATGTTTTGAACATTTCCTATATCAAAAGTTGATCGGTTCAGGCACGTTATCTAAAAGCATTGACGTTCTAAATCAAACTACAGTTCTTTAGTATACAGAACACACACAAGAGGAAGAGTTCAGAAATGAACGAATCCTTCTTGAGGTATTGTAGACTAGGTCATATCAATGCGACCCGACTGGCTGAGTTACATTTAGATGCATATTTAAATCAGTTTGAATTTACATCTTGTGAAACTCGCCAGTCATGTCACAAAGATAAGATGACCATATCTCCGTTTACTGGAAACAGAGAAAGAGTTAGTAAACTCTTGGGATGATACATGTTGATGTATAAAGGTCCCCTGTCTACACATGCCAGGACAGGTTCTTTGTACTTCATTACATTCTCTGATAATCTCTCAAGATTCAGACATATGTTCCTGTTGAAACATGAGTCCGAGCCTTTTGAGATATTCACAGAACATAAGCGAGAAGTAGAGAACCAAAATACGGGTATAAGTATTATGTCCTATGATGAGATCAGGGAGGAGAATACTTGTGCATGGAATTCTTGGACTATTCTAAAGGAGAATGAGATTCTCTCTCAGCATTACTCCTCCGAATACACCATAGCACGATGGTATATCGGGGCGGAGCAATCACACCCTATATGATATGGTGTGCTCTATGATGAGTACTACTGAGTTACCTATTTCCTTTTTGGGAGTTATGCGCTTGAGAAGATGCATACCTATTGAATACGGTTCTAATCAAATCAGTTGCCTACCACTTCATATATGATATGGAAAGGGAAGAGCCCATGTCTTAAGCTAGTTAAGATTTGGGGTTGTCCAGCCTATGTCTGAAAAGCAAAATCCGGACAAGCTCGAGGCAAGATCTGTTATGTATAACTGGAAAGGTTCCAGCTATGCAAACTACAGCTGATGATTTGATAGAACCACAGGATTCGATAGTTACCAACGAACCTCAGCCTCTCCGCCGATCTAGTAGGGTTCCTCACCCACCTAAGAGATACTTCTGTTTCTCTATGACAGTGGGAGCGAGGATTGCATCATGAGATGATGACCCAACTAGTTTCGAGCTGGCCATCAGGAGTAAGACTCTGTAAGAATGGCTGGATGCTTAGTGATCTGAGATGGAATCCTTATACACCAACAAAGTATGGACTTTGGTTGCTATATCTGAAGGGTTAAATCCCCATCAGGAGCAAGTATATCTTGAGAAGATTACTTGGTGTAGATGGAAAAGTTGAGACTTTCAAAGCTAGACTTGTTAAAGGTTTTCGTCATCGACCAGGCGTGGATAATGATGAAACCTTTTCCAGTGGCTATGCTTAAGTCCATCCAGATCCTACTTGCCACGGCTACATACCATGACTACGATATCTGGTGGTTGGGTGTCATGACTACTTTTCTAAATAATGTTTTGGAAGAGAACGTCTATAAGTACACAGCCAGAGAGCCTCGTAGACAGTGGGAGCAGCAGAAACGTGTGCAAGATGCTTTATAGGATAAAGCAGGCATCGCGGAGTTGGAACATCTGTTTTGATGAATTAGTCAAAGAGTTTGACATCATCAAAATGGTAGATGAACCTTGTATAAACAAAAAGGTAGTAGGGAGTATGGTAACGATCCTCGTAGAGTACGTGGATGACATACTCTTGATAGGGAAGGAGTTTCTTATGCTACGCTCGATCAATCTCCGCTTATCACAAAGATTCTCCGTGTAGGATCAAAGTGATACCTACTAAATCCTGGGGTTTTGGATCTATGAGATAGATCTAAATGGATGTTAGAATTCTCACTAGATGTAGTGAGATGGTATCAATCGATCCAGGGGAGAATCACTGGAAGTGTTCCAGGGTGATAAAGACGACTGAATATCAGTCGCAGGCATTGTCTTTACCCTCAGTACAGGGACGGTATGTTGGAAGAGTTCCAAGCTAGATACCGTGACATACTAGACGATAAAGGCAGGATACATCGCTACTAAAGATGCTACCAAAGAGGCTGTTTGGATGTATAATGGTTCATAAGATGAACTATGTTCCTCCCATTGTGTGACAATGGAGTTGTGGCTTATGCCAAGGAACGCCGATCCCATCAGTGATCCAGACATATTTTAAGACAGTATCACCTGATCATGGAGATGGTTGATCTCTAAGGGATCGAGGTTAGGAGAGTAGACTCAGAGGACAACACGGCGGATCCACTCACGAAGGCCTATTCCCAGAGAGAGGCTTTTATGGGATGGTTGAGTATGAGATACTACAACCACTGCTACAGATGGCCCTAGTGCAAGTGGGAGATTGTTAGTTATATGTATGCCCTAGAGGCCATTACTATACATAGGATGTATATTGTAGTGGATGCTGGGACATATATAGGGAGGACTTTCTTGCTCGACATGATAGTATGCTATCTGGTTGACCTTTACCTTAACGTGTACACTGATTGTCTCTCTGTTACATGTTGGTAAAGCCCTTAGGATGTGTGCTTGACTACCTGGACTATGATGCTGATCATACTAGTGGGGACATGGTAGTCCATAAGTACATCCTTCAAAGTCCCTAGTCGAGGGTGTATCGAGACGGGGCATCGATATACCAGAGTAGACTAGCGTGTACCTTCTCGACCCATACAGATGGGCGATGGATGATCCCATATCCATCGGTGTTTGACATCAGAGATGATATACGGGTGCTCAGTGGAGACTGGGTACACTGGACGGACTCGCCGAGAACTCCCAGATGGTATTATACCTCACGTCAGATGGCAGTTCTCTGGTGACACTGGTACAGAGTAGTCTGTTGACCCGAGATCGTCATAGAGTCTTGTGTGGTTCCCACTGTACTTTGATTTCCATCTTACCACGTCCAAGAGGGCGTGCAAAATGGTGGTTTTTGGGTACAGTCCCGAGTCACATGGAGGCAATGAGCGATAGGAGGGGATTCGTCTCTCCCGGTATAGGGGGTTGATGTTGTGCTGTGTTCGATTGGCTATAACAGGAAATCCCTGGCCAGGGTTGCTGAGATTTACTGGTAAGTGTTACCAGTAGTTTCTCGAATTGTTATAGACCTCATATCGACACGACTTATCGAGCTATTGGGGTCTGACGTTTACCACCCCTAGGCGAGATATGCGACATATCAGACGATCAGACCGGACTGTACGGTAGTGTTACTGGTTGGATTCACTGGAGTGTGAGCGGGCTTGCTCGTCGATCTTCAGATCGCTCATTACCCGGGTGGCCGTTACGTTTAGCAGACCGCTTGCGGCTTGTGGGTGTTTGATATGATCATCATCTGCTGCCGGCGTATTGACGAGTCTTTAGAGTCCTACACAGAGGTTTCCTGGCTCAAGCGAAACGAAATAGGAGCGCATATGAGATATGTGCGGGACCGAGAATAATGCGTGTATGTGATACCGTATTTCATTCTCGCGATGAATGTGTCGTATGGTTATATGCGATATAACCTAGTTATCGAATCGAGGGTTGATTCGATAAGCCGATACATTGGATACTAGTCGGTTATATGCGATATGACCGGATCATTAAATCAAGTGTTGATTTAATGATTTAATGCATAATTATATATTTGATATATTACTTTGCATTAGCTAGTATAGGTTCACTTTATATGGATTTTCTCACTCGATGTGCAAGTTGTATATGTGATATACTTTTGTGCATATACATTGTATCATGTTTGATGATACATGTTGACTTGTGCTTGTGTAAAGATTAAACCATGGTTATATGAATTGTTAGGGTTTTATATACTTATTCATTTATTCATATTCATTATTCGTTTAAGGAAAAGAAAAGAAAAATGGTGGCATTCTTTTGTTCATTCATGAAGCTTCATGAATACTTTGACTTAGTCACCATTTTTGTCTTCATTCCTAACCTAACCATTCACTTAACTTGAGTTTAGTCTCTACACATAACCATGGTCATGTTATGATAAAGATTGGATTATTCTTTTCTTTTTAATTAATTTATCATAACATTTTCTTCTTCTTCTTCATGGAACTCAAGAAGAAAACCTTAAGCTCCATCAATGGTGATTGATGGAAATGAGTGAGAAATCCAAATCTAAAGTCTACCCACTTCCTATTTTTTCATCCTCTACCTCTTGCCAAGTAGTAGAGTGTGTTTCCTTCATAAGTTTTCAAGACTAGGTGAAGGTGGAGCTTGATCTAGTGATGCTTCGACGTAGATCATCTTCGGCACGTCGTCGACGACTTAGCCCGTCCATTCTCCGATGAAGCCGACACTAGAGCCCGGATTTGATTTGGACAGCCGAGGGGACTTCGTTGCGGAGCTATGGAGGTGGAGCACCGGATCTACAAAGGTTGTATTTCCGTTAAACTTTTAGTTAAGTGTTAACTAGATTTGTTTTTCGCCTAGATTTCTAGCCAACGGTCCGTTCTAGGGTTTCTCGGCACCTAGATAATTTGAAATTGACATGGTTGATGCCTTGTGAGACATCATTAGGATGCCTAGGAACCCTACAACTCTTACTCGCAGTGGGTATCGGGATCCAACTATCTCATAGAAGGTATGTAATCTCATTGCAAATTTCAACACTTGAAATTCCCGATAATATTTTGCCCCTAGCGTCCTATGACCTTGACGCAGGCCAACAAACCATAGTGTGCTAGTCAAGTTCAACCCGTCATTTCTTGATTGAATTAAACCCACCCGTACGACCCTTGACGCAGGCCAACAAAGTCGCACGACTACCCTAATCCAATCTGCATCACATGCATTAACAGATAAATACTAGTTAGCTACCGCACACTACGCCTTGACGCAGGCCAACAAACGTAGCACGAATACTAAGTAGGATTTATCTGAAATGACGGAGGGCTACGACAGGTTTTTCTGAAAACCTATTGCGTAATGAACTTGATATCGTTGTAGAATCTAGTGAAGTTTTGAAATGGAGTGATTTTGAGGCTTTTCTAGTTTTTCTAAAGAGGTCACTCCCGGTGAATGGACCGTCGGCCCTTTCCTCGTCGAATGCGGTGCGGGATATATCATATATATCACTGTGCAAAGCAGAAACTATAGAAGCAATCAAATGACAAACCGAGTGTGTAGCATCTGCCAGTTATTGCTAATGGGGTCACTCCCGGTGAAGGGATCTCGGCCCTTTCCTCATCGAATAAGGTGCAGGGTATATCATATATACCGCTATGCAAAGCAAAACTGTAGCTACCCTTTTTATTTGAAAATTTGATTCTACAACATATTTTAGGTTTCTTTTCTTTCATTAATCACATTAATGAAGTCCCATCATTTAAGTCACCTAAACATCACAGATAAATACGACGTACACTTATGCCATCCGCATTCGCCTCGATGTCCCCTCTTGCACCGTTAGGTTAGGTAACTAATGACAGAGTAGGGCAGGGCTAGTGCGGATGTAAAACATAAGTAACGTCTATATAATATATCATATATACTATATACTGTATCCATCAGAACATATCAAATGATCACATCACAGATATCGCAGCAAAAACATAGATATAATGTGGGATATACAAGGACGTCCGTATTTAGTATTTAGCCAGCAATAGAAAATACGGATTCCACAGTCGCGATGAATAGCCAAGCCCACATCCTGGACCCATACGAGAGCGGCAAGCGACCCTACCAATTCTGGAGTTTAGGAGACCCGATCTCGACTCCTCGAGATGGCCTCCCACTGAACCCCAGAACCCGGTCACCCGTGCTCCCCTCCTTGGGTCCATCCTAATGCGGAAAAGTAAATAATATACAACACAGATGGCATCGACCTCAACCCGGAAGTGCCCCAAATAAAAGAATATTACATTACATTTGAATTTACATGAATGAAAATATAAAACTCTCATCTCACATAAAAACCCCCGGCTATTCAATCGCGACAATCCTGCACATCATATCTCAGCAACACATAATATCCCATATCATCAACGTAAGTAAGTATGCATACACCGATTGTCGTCGACGTATAGCAACGACAATCGGCAATACCACTACATACTACACTTACGGTCACAGAAAAGAAAGTGTAAAACTGCAATATCTAGAATCCACATTCTCATTAGACATCGTAAATGCGAAGTATCACATACCTCGTATTTCATGTCTTATAATGTGAATTCCACACATTGCATCACATTCCAGATAATTAGACAGTATTAAAGTTTTCGAACAAACGATCATATACCCAAGATTCACTAAAGCTCAACATTTGAGCGAAGTTCAAAATCTTGGAGTGTATCACAGTAGTAGCGGTCCAGCCGTAGAAGGGTCAAGCCAACGCATCACATGTGGCACGCCGTACTGCCCCAAACCCTAAGGTTCAAAGGGCAGTTCAAGACGGTCACATAATCGAGTTAAGGTTTGTTGTCTTCTAGAGGGACTACCACAAAACTTGCACGTATCTCCAAAATATTCAAACCCCGTGAAAAATGAGCAAATGATACTCGTTCAAACACTTCACTACTTTCTAATTTACCCGGAAAAGTCACGAAATCAAAATTCCGATCGAATCGACGAATCGAAAACCATCTCCAGAATTTTTCAGCACTAAATACAGATTAAAAATACCCAAAAAAATATACAAGCAGAATTAAGCATTACAGTATAAAAATTATACAGTGATTGAGGTGTACGGCCGCGGAACCGCGGCCCAAGCAAGCTTAGGCCGCGTTTTCGCGGCAGAAAAGACTGTTCATCGAAAAAATTTTATACCGTAATTCTTATTTTTACCTGCTGAATTTTTTACATATTTTTAATTATGAAAATAACCAGATTTTGAAAAAAGTCCAGAGAGCACCCAAAAATCCGTATTTTCGGTTCGATCGGAGTTTTAACTTCGTAAAGGTGTCGCCTAATGTTCTAGGTCGGCTCTGATACCAATGTTGGGTTAGCCTAGCACCACATGAAGGGTTTGGAAGCATCACATGAACCAAAAGTGGAGTCTTTAGGGTGCTAAGTTAACGAACAAAGAATCGTTCCTAGAATCAATTAGGGTTTCAAATTTTTCACATCATCATATGAAAGAAATGCTAGGGTTTAGAGAGTACAACCTTTGTAGCTCCTTACGCTAGACTCTTCGGCTACTTGGGGTTTGAAAAAGCTCCGCTTGAACTTTTCGAGGTCACCGATGATCCACCCGGAGTCCGCTTTATCCAAGCTTGCAACTTTATCCGATCAAGTGAACGAAATCAAGCTAACACTCTAAACAAGTGGGCTAGACTTGTATAGAATAGTGTTGTGGTTCTCTTTCTCACTTCAAAATCCAATCTTGATGAGTATATTGCTCACTACAAAGAACTAGAGAGCAAAATGAGAGAGGAAGAAGAAGATGATGGCAATATGAGAAGATGATAAGTTCAACTCTAAAAAGAAAATAGAAAATATATCAATATATATTTTCCTCTTCTCATATCAAACCATGGTTAGGATATTATTGAACTTGAGTTAAAAACACAAAAGGAAAAGTAACCCATGGTCAAAAGGTGGGTGAGAATGGTTAGGTCAAGAGAAGAGTGTAGAAACAAATCAATAATGACCATTTTGCTTTTTCCCTTTTTGTTTTAAATCAAATGCAATTTAATCCAAAAATAAAACCATGGTGTGAGTCTTATATTGCCACCATTTTCATGTATATACAACCATGAAGGATGTATGTATGTATGTATGTGTATATGTACATCCATATGTGCATGAATCAATAAAGAAACTATACATGCATGCATACATCCATCATACTCAAGAAAGGATTTCAAGTGAGAAACTAATGGTTAATTAATAAATCAACACTTGATTTATCAATCCGGTCATATCACATATGACCCCACCAAAAGCAAGCCGCCCGATCAATATACGGTATCCTATACGCGCATTTTAATTGGGTCCATGCGCATATCTCATACGCGCACCACAACGTTTCGCCTGGACTAGAAAACTCCATTGTGGGACTCTGAGACTCGTCAATACGCCGGCAGTGGGTGATGATCATATCAAGCACCCCCAAGCCACAAGCGGTCAGCTAAACGTAACGGCCACCCGGGTATTGAACGATCAGAAGAGAACAAGCGAACCTGCTACAACTCCCGTCGAGCCAATCGGCAACACTTCCCGTACAGTCCGGTCTCCTCGTCTGATATGTCGCATATCAAGTCTAGGGGTGGTAAACGTCAGACCCCAATAACCGATAAGTCGTGCTGATGTGAGGCTCATAACGGGTCGAGAAACTACTGGTAACACTTACCAGCAAATCTCTGAATCAGCCCTGGCCGGGGACTTCCCTGTTACGGCCAATCGAGCACAGCGCAACATCAACCCCCAATACCGGGAGAGACGAAACCCCTCCTATCGCTCATTGCCTCCATGTGACTCGGGACTGTACCCAAAAACCACCGTTTTGCACGCCCTCATGGACGTGGTAAGGTGGAGATCAAAGAACAATGGGAATCACACAAGACTCTATGACGATCTCAGGTCTACAGACTATCCTGCATAAGTGACACCTGAGAACTGCCATCTGACGTGAGGTATAATACCATCTGGGAGTTCTCGGCGAGTCCGTCCAGTGTACCCAGTCTCCACTGAGCACCCGTATACCATCTCTGATGTCAAACACCAATGGATATGGGATCATCCATCGCCCATCTCATGGGTCGAGAAGCGTATACGCTAGTCTACACTGGTATATCGATGCCCCGTCTCGATACACCTACGACTAGGGACCTTGAAGGATGTACTTATGGACTACCATGTCCCCACTAGTATGATCTGCATCATAGTCCAGGTAGTCAAGTACACATCCTAAGGGCTTTACCAACATGTAACTATAAGACAGTTTAAAGAGACTAGTATACATGTTAAGATAAAGAGCAACCAGATAGCATACTATCATATCGAGCAAGAAAGTCATCTTTATATATGTCCAAGCATCCAATATAATATACATCAACTGTACAATACTGGCCTCTAGGGCATACATACAACTAACAGTAACGGCAGTCCACATGTCGGACGCTCGCCCCGCAATATCAAATGTACATAATAAACCAAACTGTACTAACATTGCATCCAGGCTATCCACCACGACAATCCGCAACATCACAGCACAACACAGAACATCAACGTGAATGTCACGTTCGCAAATCCGTCTAAAAGGGCTATAGCAGTTAGACAGGATTTACCGATCAAGTGACATTCACGGTCGCAGATATAATGTAAATACTGTGAACTAACATGTTTAAAATTTTCGATCAACTAAGTTTACCGAAGTGGGCCCCAAGCACAACTGTAGCACTCAAAATAAATCTGGGCCCAAACAGAATATTCCAAGAACCCCAATATCAAGTCAGAATGCTACTGTGAAAATTTGGTATGATGTAGACACTTTACTGCCGCGGAAACGCGGCCAGAACAGGGGTTTGGCCGCGTTTCCGTGGTCCTACTGTAGAGTCACTGTACCAAATTTTTACAGAACGCTTAAAACTGCCTGCACGAATTTCTGCAACACTCAAAATAATTTTCGAGCCAAAAAAAAATTCGACAGAAAACCGATGCACTTGAAATCGCGGTTTTGGGATATTTGTTCGATCGAAGTTTTAAACACACTAGAGCAAGCTAGACTAAGTTAATGGCCTGGCTCTGATACCAGTGTAAGTGCACGGCAGCGCCCCGGCCGTCTGTACGAGGCCAAAATGCGGAATACAAGAACTTTTCTAAAAACTAGAACCGGCGCTACCGCGGACTTTTAAACCCGGATCGGGCCATTAACATAATACTAGCAAACTAAAGAAAGGGTAGAGAGATATACCGAGTGATCCGTGTCCTTCGGTCTTCTCGTCGTCATCCCGATCTCTCCGCAGAATTTCCGGTCTTCACCTCCTCGCCGGAAGGGCACCACATCGCCGGGTTCTTTTACGGGCTCCCACCTCTGGACCGAGGCAACTCGGGCACGAAGTTGGCGAGTCGACGTGTCCAAGAATGCTGTAGGATAGTGTAGAACTATATGTCTCATGGGGTTTATATGAAGTTGCCATTTTGGTGGAGGAATGAGTTGTGGAATTTTGTGATGAACTAGAGAACATTTTTCAAGCCAAATGAGAGCAAAAAATCTCCTTGCAAAATTGGGACAGCCCCCTCTCCCAAAATTGGCCGGCCATCACTTGATGAATAAGAAGAGGAGTGAGCCAAGAGAGGGAATAATGCAAGAGAGAGAAAAGTCATAATCATGAAGAATAATGATCACTACTAAATCCATATCAACTCCCATCACCATCTCATCTCCAAAAGTCAAGCAATCATGAGTAAAGAAGTCAAATGATGGTTGAATCACCATGAAGCAACAATTTATAAAGACCACCCTCCACAATGCTAATTTGCACATTTGCATATAAGCCCTCCTCCACTAAATTTCAGCCAAGGAGAGAAACAAAGGAAAATGGCCGAAACGGAAAGCAAACTGGCAACTTCAAAAAAACGATCCCGTAATAAATTACAGGAAAACCCCGCGACTGTATATACATACCCGCATTTGTATTCTGACCGAATACAAATGCAATGAGACAAAATCTACACTGTACAATACTAGGATCCGGCTTAAACTAAAGCCCGCTAGTATTATCCGTCTGATCATGATTCATCCAATACCGCACGTACATGATCGAACCCTGCCATATATCATACGGCCTCTACAGCGTTTCGCCCGAAACTTGAGAAACGGTCTGTGGGGGACTCTAAAGACTCGTCAATACTTTGGTTGTGGATTTAACCACTAGCACGTCAGAGCTATTAGCCATACGTAACGGGCTACCAGGTATTGACCAAAAGGGATGTCGATGAGCGAACTCATCCTGACACCCTACTGAGCCTGTCAGTGACAATATATGTACAGTCCGGTCCGTTCATCTATGAGCATCGCATGGCGGGCCTAGGGGGTTGGTAAAAGTCAGACCCCCAAAACGGTACAAGTCGTGTCGGAGTATAGCCCAGAACACCCTGAGATACTACTGGAATACCTACCAGTAAATCTCCTGCCTTGGCCAAGGACTTCGTGTAATGGCTATCCTTGACACAGCGCGACCTCACCCTCAATACCGGGAGAGACGAACCCCTGAAGATCCGCTCACTGCCTCCATGTGGCTCGGGACTATACCCAACTAAAACCTGTTTGCACGACTCCTTTGAGCCAAGGTAGGGTAGTAATCAAAGTACAGTGGGAATTCACACGAGACAAATGACGATCTCAGGTCGATGAACTAACCTGTACACATGTCACCAGGAAACTGCTATCTGACGTCTGGTATAAGACCAACTAACATGTTCCCGGCGAGTCCTGTCCGGTGTACTCATAACCCAATGAGCACCTGTATATATCTTAGGTGAACCAACTGACACCAGTGGCTTGTGAGACCGTCCACCGCCCCTCATCGGGGTCTCGACTGTATACACTAGTCTACTCTGGAGTATCGATGCCCTGTCTCGAAACTCCCACGACTAGGGACCTTTTAAGGATGTGCTTATAGACTACCAGCTCCCACGTATATGATCGCCATCATACTACTGGCTATCAAGCAAGAATCCTAAGGGCTCTATCAACGTGCAATAGTGACCTGTAAGGTCACCTAAAGCAGTACACGATGATAAAGATAAACCAGATAGCATACCATCATCTTGAGTAAGACTGTTCTAACGGTATAGGTCCTCCCTCAATCATTGCAATCACGTGCCTGTGATCCAATAATTGACTCTGAGGGCACTAACTCCAACACACCACTACTTGACATGACCTGATACACCATTACTTGACATGACTACTTGTATACTACCTGACATGACCTGATGTATCACTACTTGACATGTTACCTGATCCTGTTTCTAATGCCGACAATCCTGACATGTTGTCCCGATGGACATATCCTGTTGTCTGTATAGACAAGCCTGTTCCTGCTTAATTCCTGTGTTGGCATTAGTTTCAGATTTATCAAAACCTGACTTGAACATATAACTTGGGGGTATGGGGAAATCAATGATGAAACCTGACGTGTAACTCGACAGTTCGATACTTATACTGATCAGTTTTTTGGGGCTAGGCCAGTCCCGGGATGATGTTGCTGACATCATTCGCCTGTACATTTTTCCTGTTTGTGCTTAGCGGCACGTCTCGGATTCAGCCCCGAGGGTCTGGACCATAGTTCCGGGTACGCACGGGATACTATTAAGTTACATCGACGATTCATTAAATTGATTTCAAAGACTTGGGAGTAATTAACCCAGTATCTTAGTTCAGATTACTTCACCCGCACGTCACATATGCTTATACCCTTCACTGTTCCTTATTCGTGATACTGTTATACTCTTGTTACTGTTTATATACATACTTGCATGTCTTGTTACCTCCTGATTGTTCTATTGTTGATATTATGACGCACTGACGTCTGGGTTTTGCATGGCCCAGATCCGCTATCTCTGACACGAGCCGTTCAGGAGTATCTCAGTCAACGGGCCGAGCAGTGAAGACTTGTTAGTATTCTAGTTTAGTTTTCCTTTCAGCATTGTTCTATTTCCTGATGTGAGCCCGTATTTGGGACGTACATTCCAGATTATTATTGTACTTGGATCTATTGCTTCCGCATTTATTTCATGACTCTTTCATTCTGGTTTATGGACATGTATTAGATAGTTTATTACTGTTCTTGATATCTCTAGACAACCGTAATGTGACTGTGGAAGGATCTTTCCTAGCCACAGGTAGCATGGTTGGCTCTGTCACGTGCCGATCTTAGCGTACTCTGGAAAGCGGGGCGTGACATCTGTGACAAGAATCCTTTAACTGGTTGTAGCATAGGAATGTCATTTCCTATCAAGAGAATGTCATCCATGTACAAGACGAGGAATACCACAATTCTCGCTACAATCTTACTATAGATGCGTGGTTCATCTGGATTTTTGATAAAGTCGGATTCTTCGACCGTCTCATCAAAACAGATGTTCCAACTCCACGATGCTTGCTTTAATCCATAAATAGATTTAAGCAACTTGCACACTTTCCCGCTGCTCCCACTCTGATTGAAACCCTCTGGCTGATTCATATAGACGCACTCTTCCAAATTACCATTTAGAAAAGCGGGCTTTATGTCCATCTGCCAAATCTCATAATCGTGGAAGGCAGCAATGGTAAGAAGGATCCGAATGGATTTGAGCACATCTACTGGAGAAAAGGTTTCATCATAGTCCAAACCAGGTCTTTGACGAAAACCTTTTGCAACAAGTCTAGCCTTATAAGTTTCAACCTGTCCATCTACACCAATCTTCTTTCTGAAGATCCATTTGCATTCTACGGGTTTTACCCCTTCTGGAATAATGTCCAAAGTCCATACTTTGTTAGTGTACATGGACTCCATCTCGGTCCGCATTGCATCTGCCATTTTACCGAGTCTCCGCTCTGAATGGATTGCTGGAAGCTAGTTGGCTCATCATTGTCGATGATGCAATCCTCTCTATCCCCGTCTATGAGAAAACCGTAGTATCTCTCGGGTGGATGAGACTGCCTACTAGTCCTATAGAGTGGCGCAGGGATGTCATGTTCTTTCGAAACCTCTAATTCTACCATATTTTCAGTAATAACTTGTGGTTCTGGAATTTCTTCCAGTTCTATTGCGCTCCCACTAGTTTCTTTTTCCAAAAATTGATTTTCCAAAAGTGGGCATGACGAGAAACAAAAACCTTTTGTTCCTCTGCGTAATAGAAAAGATATCCTCTGGAGTTCTTTGGGTATCCCATAAACTTACACAGTACTGAGCGTGCCTCGAGCTTGTTCGCATGCTGCTTTTTGACAAAAGCTGGACATCCCCATATCTTCAGATACTAAAGATATGATTTCTTCCCACTCCACATCTGATATGGTGTGGTAGGCACAGTCTTGGAAGGAACCTTGTTCAAAAGATATGCAGTGATTCTAGTGCATAACCCCAGAAGGATCATGGTAACTCAGCGTAACTCATCATGGAACGTACCATATATAATAGGGTTATGTTCCACCTTTCCGATACACCGTTGTGTTGTGGTGTGTATGGAGGAGTAACCTGAGAGAGAATTCTATTCTCTTTTAAGTAACTCAGGAACTCGGCACTTAAGTATTCACCACCTCGATCAGATCTAAGTGTCTTGATACTTTTGCCGGTTATTTTTTCCACTTCATTCTTATATTCTCGGAATTTCTCAAAGGCCTCAGATTTATATTTCATCAAGAATACATATCCATACATAGAGAAATCATCCGTAAAAGTAATGAAATAGGAATAACTACTTCTTGCATGTGTAGACATTGGAACACACACGTCGCTGTGTACGAGTCCCAAGAGCTCGCTCACTCTTACCCCGTGTCCAGTGAACGGAGTCTTTATCATCTTTCCTATGAGACATGATTGACAATTTGTATAAGACTGATATTCGAACAGATCCAAATATCTCTATTTATGTAACTTCGCCAACCTTGTTTTATTGATGTGACCCAGTCTACATTACCATAAGAAAGCCTTATTTAATTCTGGAGACTTTCTTTTAAGCGTGTTCTAGACATTGAAAACTTGAGCTTGATTTAACACGTATATACCGTCCTCTAGTGTACCTGACCGAAGCAAACCATGATTAAGGTGGATGTGGACCATATCGCTTACAAATGTAAAATCATATCCTTCTTTAGAAAGTAAAGATACAGATATGATATTACAAGCTAGACTAGGTACACATAAACAGTTACGTAAAATCAATATCTGCCCACTTGTCAATCTTAGGTGATATTCCTCTACGGATACGGTGTCCACGCTCATTCCGTTAGCAACCCTGAGAGTCATATCACCTGCTTTGATAACTCTACGGTTTCTTAAAGCCTGTAATGAATTACAGATATGAAATTCTGATCCGGTATCTAGTACCCAGGAAATAGAGTTAATTGACATACAGTTTTCAATTACAAATACACCCGTAGCTGAAGCCACAACGTGCTTCGGATCCTGGATTCTGGCTTTCCAAGCCCTGCATTCCTTCTGCAAATGCCCTTTCCTGTGACAATAGGAACATCCCTTCTTCCCTACTGTTAGCCCCGAAACTTTTGCCCTACCCTTTCCTTCTACCTTACTGACACTGCCTATCGGTCGGTGGAGGCCTTCTTCTTCCCTCCTTTGGCTTTCGCCTTGGATCTAGAAGAGGAAGATTCCTCAATAAGTAGAGCGGGTGTTTTCCTGGATTCCTTCAGGGCATAAGTAGAAGGGAGGGACTGTAGAATCAAGTTAGTACATCTTCCTCTTCTAGATCCAAGGCGAAAGAAGATTGCTCTCCATATAAATCTTTGTTATGGAGGAAGAAAGAAGCTAAGTTCATCTTCTCGTGCTGCCTCTGGTGTTCACTATTCATTAAGGCTAACACAAGGCACTTGGCATTCGCACTGTCTTTTTCCCATGTCTTATGGATATCAACATCTGCGACGGTGGAAACTGGACCTGGGACGGTGGGGGCTTTAGTAGTAAGGAGGTGACCCAGCTTGTCATAGGTAATAGACATATGGACAAATCTTTGCCAATCAATATATTTTGGCCCAATCAATTTATTATCTAGCTGTAACCTAGGTCTGGTCACCTAGTCGCTGCAATTAGGAGAGAGAGGAGAAACACTCAGCATGATACTCTTGCAAGTTTAGATTGGTTTTTAGTTTATCTAAAAAGGATGAAAAAAGAATTAGTCAGGATTAATCTCACCCTACAATACTTGCTTAACCTTTCAGCCAGGTTGGTGTTGGTAATTCGAGGGAGGTTTTCCAACGCTTTCGTGAAGTTTCTTAATTAGATAACCTCTTTTTTCTGGAGGCGTAGCCCCGCTAAAACTGTTCTAGACACCTACTTCGTTTATAGCATTGATTGTTTTAGTGAAAAAATCTCCCGAGGAGTAGCGGATACTCACAGTAGGATCGGGATCCAAATATCATTGTGTGATAATCCTGAAGGAATCCTACCAAAATTATCACACTCCAAATGGTATGCAACACTAGCAAATTTCAGTTTCTTTAGAAACCCCCGATGTGGATTTCTGCCCCAAGCTCTTATGACCTTGACGAAGGCCAATATATCATAAGTCGCAAGTCAAGTTCTACCCGTCATTGTCCAGTTTAATTTGAACCCAGCCGTATATACCCTTGACGAAGGCCAAAATAGTAGCACGACTGTCCCAAACCAACACATCTATCTATGCTACAGATGAATACCCATCAGCTACCAATCACTATGCATTGGCGAAGATCAAAATACATAGCTTGAATACTACTTAATACCCATCTGAAATGACGGAGGGCTACAAATGGTTTTGGTGAAACCGTGAACGTAATGAACTTGATTTAGTAGAAGAAACCATGATAGATTTTAAAGGAGTGATTTAGGCTCCGCTTTTAAAAGTTACTTTTTGAAGAAAACCGAGTGGTTTTGAAACTGTTCCAACGATTCAGCTTTGGTTTGTTTGTTTGGCATTAATCAATTAACACAGTCCCATCATTTACACCTACCATTGCAGAAAGAAACAAAAATACCACGTACACTTACGCCATCCGAATTCGCCACTGGGCCCCGTCTAACATTGTTAGGTTACTTAACTAACGCCAGAGCGGGGGCTGGACTAGCGTGGGTGCAAAACATAAGCAACGTCTACTATATAGCATATATATAATATCCATTCATCTCACGCAATAATAGACATTCCAGATCACAGATGAATATATTAGATATACTAGGAATTCTGCATTTCGTTTAAGCCTGTAATGAAAGACGGATTTCACGGTTGTGATGAATAGCCAAACCCCACCCTAGACCCCTACGAGTGCGGAAAACTACTCACCAAATTCCCGAAGTGAAGCAGCCTCTCTCAGTAAAATGAGTAGGCCACTCGGCACTTCAAGAACCCGCTAGTTTGTGCACCCCACCTTGGGTCTATCCTAGAAGCATAAAACAGTAAAAGAAATAATACAACGGTAGCTACAACCTCAACCCGGATGTCCCCCACAAAATAATATTACATTACTTTACAATTTACATCGAATGAAAGAAAGAAAACTCTCTTCTCACATCCCCGGCTATTCATCATCGACGATCCAATTTTCCATATACACAAACTACAACAACAACACAGATATGTGCAACCCTAACTAATCGACGTATACCAATTAGCGGAAGTTTACGAACACATATAACAACTGAAACATGTTAAACGACGTTAAAACTGCGACTTCAAATATTCCGTATTGCCACAACAAAAAGATAACAGTATATGCAAACTTGGTAAAATCAAACACCACCTGAAACCCTAAATCCAAGAGATAAGAATACAGAACAAAACCCAAGACAAATCTCCATACTTCAATCGGTAAAGCTGGTCATTTTGGCACTTTAACCGGCCAGAGTATGGTGGAATTGCCTCATTTTTTTCTGTGTTCATCTCACAACCAAAGGAGCACTCTGCAATTGTTTAAAAAAATTTAGAGCCTCTGAAAAATTCGACAGAAACCTGGATCTATGTTTCGATATTTCAGAGTTATTTCGGTTTCGTAGTTTTACACGTTGTCTATGTTGGCTATAGTGCCCTCAAGGAAATTATCATAGTCGCAGGAAGGTGATTATGATGATTGAGGGAGGATCTATACTGGTAGAACAGTCTTATTCAAGATGATAGTATGCTATCTGGTTTATCTTTATCATCATGTACAATATTAGGTGGTATTATAGATCACTATTACATGTTGATAAAGCCCATAGGATTCTTGCTTGACTGCCAGCAGTATGATAGCGATCATATACGCGGGAGCTGGGTGGTCTATAAGCACATCCTTAAATGTCCCTAGTCGTGGAAGTTTCGAGACTGGGCATCGATACTCCAGAGTAGACTAGTCTATACTGATCGAGACCCCGACGAGGGGCGGTGGCCGGTCTCACAAGCCATTGGTGTCAGTTTATTCACCTAAGATGTATACAGGTGCTCATTGGGTTATGAGTACACCGAACGGACTCTCCGGGAACATGCTAGTTGGTATTATACCTATTGTCAGATAGCAGTTCCCTGATGACATGCGTACAGGTTAGTCTATCGACCTGAGATCGTCATTTGTCTCTTGTGATTTCCCACTGTGCTTTGATTACTACCCTACCACAGATCAAAGGAGTCGTGCAAACAGGTTTTAGTTGGGTACAGTCCCGAGCCACATGGAGGCAGTGAGCGGATCGTCAGGGGATTCGTCTCTCCCGGTATTGGTGGTTGATGTCGCGCAGTGCACGGGTGTCCATCACCAGAAATCCTTGGCCAAGGTAGTCGAGAATTACTGATTCGGATCAGTAGTTTCTCAGTGGGCGATGGGCTTCATACCGACACTAAATGTCGCGTTATTAGGGGTCTGACTTTTTCTACCCCCTAGACTCGATATGCGATACTCATAGACGAACGGACCAGACTGTACAGATATTGTCACTGTCAGGCTCAGTGGGGGTTTCAGGATGAGTTTGCTCGTCGGTCTCCCTTTCGCTCAATACCTGGGTAGCCGTTACGTACAGTTAGTGCCGCTGACGTGCTTGTGGTTAAACCCACTACCAGCGTATTGACGAGTCTTTAGAGTCCCACACAGAGGGTTTCCCTGCTTTGGGTGAAACGATGCAGAGGCCGTATGGTTTTATGGCAGGGTTCGATCACATACGTGTACTTGTGCACGGATGATGTTCGGACGGATAATACTAGTGGGCTCTGGTTTAAGCCTGATCCTAGTATTATATTGTTGGATTATTTTCGCCTCATTGTATTTGTATTCTTTGGCATACGGATGCAGGTATATATATACGGATGATGAGTATTCTTGTAATTTCTTACAAGATTACTTTTAGAAGATTACACCTCATTATTGTTTAGACCTTTTTGGATTAAAAGGTTATTAAGATGTAGGATGAGGTGTTTATTGCATTTTTGGTGGCATGGCTTATTAGTGACCCATGGTTACTTTTCTAAGCATGATTAAGTTTTTGTTTGTTGTGAGATTTTGTTGACTTGAGATATTTTTGGTTGACTTTAGATATTTTGGAGCCATGGGATATTTATGTGGATGGCTTCAATTATTGAAAAGAATTAACACAAAAAGAAATCTCACAACAAAGAAAAAGACTTAGCCATTTTCTTTCTTGAGTTGCCTCACTCTCATCCTCATGGCATCTTCTTCTACCTCCACCCAAACCCTCTCATGTGTTGAAAAAGCTTGGGTGTCTTAAGACAAATTAATCCTTCATCACTCTCTACTTCTTCTACGGTATCTAGTGTAGCGATCTAGGTACCCTAGTTACCTCGAATATGAGGTTGGAGCTCGATTCATAGACTCTCGGTTGGATCATCTTCGATGAAGGGAGACCGGAGATCAAGCTTGATCAAGAAGGCTTCTAGTGGCTCAGGAAGATGGTTCAAGACCGAAGGACACGGATCATTCGGTATAACCATTCTAACTCCTTTGCATGTTTTGTTATCTAGGGCTTATGGATCGATCAGGGTTATCGGGTTGTTCTAGCGCCGGTTTTTGAAAATTTTTGTTCCGCAATGATCACGGTTTGATGGCCGGGGCGCTTGCATAACCCAACATAGTATCAGAGTTACTCCATAAGCCTTAGTTAACTCTTTGCGACATTAGAAATCCGTCGTTTTTGTCGTGCAAAAACTGCTGACAAAAACTGTTCCGAAAACTGAAAGTTTGAGATGTTTGCACACCCCGCGGGCTCACGGTTTGAACTGAGAAGCCACGGGGTGGTGCATGGGCACTCCAGGGAACCCCCAGGGGGGACCGAACGGCTGGGCCCACTCCCTAAGACTACCACAAGGTTGTCTTGGCGCTGGGGACCCGAAACTGCCCCACCTTGGGCAGTTTCGGGTCTGCCTGACCCCCTGGCCACCTCGTAGTGGCCTCAGGGTGGGGTACCCCCTCTAGGCCCCCAACGCGAAGTTAATTTCTTTCTCTAACTCCCCGCGAAGGTTCGGGTGTGTTTCGTTTTGATTCGAACTTCCGAATTGGCTTTAAACGGTCGGTTTTTGGAACTTTAGCTCACTTTTTTTTTCATGGTTTTGGAAATTGGTTTAGTTTGCTAATTGCGTGTGGAATTAGAATGTCATAGTTTTCAGTACATACATTACTATCTGCAACCGTGAATGTCATTAGAGCGGTACAATTCGTCTAATTGCTATATGACTTTTAGACGGGTTTGCGAACGTGACATTCACGTTGATGTTCTGTGTTGTGTTGTGGTTGTGGAGGGATCGTCGTTGTAGGGTTCCTAGGCACCCTAATGAGGTCTCACAAGGCATCAACCATGCCAATTTCAAATTTAAACGGTGCCGAGAAACCCTAGAACGGATCGTTGGCTAGATTTCTAGGCGAAACAATAAACTAGTTAACACTTAACTACAAGTAAACGGAAATACAACCTTTGTAGATCCGGTTCTCCACCTCCAAAGCTCCGCAACGAAGTCCCCTCGCTGTCCAAATGAATTCCCGGGCTCTAGCGTCGGCTTCGTCGGAGAAATGGCGAGCTAGGTCGTCGATGTCCATGCCGAAGATGATCTACGTCGAGGCATCGCTAGATCAAGCTCCAACTTCACCAAGTCAAGAAACTTGTGAAGAAAACACACTCTACTACTTGGCAAGAGGTAGAGGATGAAGAAATAGGAAGTGGGTTCACTTTAGAATTGGATTTCTCACTCATTTTCACATTCCACCATTGTTGGTAGAAAGCTTTCTTCAAGGTTGAAGATGAAGAAGAAGAAGATAATGATATGATAAGTTAATTAGAATCTAGAAAAAATAAAAAGAATCCTTATCATAACATTAACTATAGTTAGGTGTAGAGAAATGACTAAGGTTAAAAGAATGGTTAGGGTTAAGCTTGAAGACAAAATGGTCATATGGTCAAAGCTTCATGAAGCTTCATGAAAGAAAGAAAGAATGATAACCATTTTGTTTTCTTTTGTCATTTCATTTTAATACAAATAAAAAGATAAATGAATGGACAAATAAAAAGAAACCTTAACCATTTACTTAACCTAGGTTTAATTCTTTACACTAACCAATTTTGCATGCATCATCAAACATGATACAATCAAGTGCACAAAAATATATCGCATATACAATGCGCACATCCGGGTGAGAAAATCCATCTTAAGTGAACCGATACTAGTTAATGCAAAGTAATATATCAAATATATAATTATGCATTAAATCATTAAATCAACACTTGATTTAATGATCCGGTCATATCGCATATAACCGACTAATATCAACAGTAACAACTTATCGAATCAACACTTGATCCGATAACCCGGCTATATCGCATATAACCGATCAATGTCACATATCGCGAGAATCGAATACAGTATCACATACTGGTATCATTCTCGGTCCCGCACATATCTCATACGCGCTCCTATTTCGTTTCGCTTGAGCTAGGAAACCTCTGTGTAGGACTCTAAAGACTCGTCAATACGCCGGCAGCAGATGATGATCATATCAATCACCCACAAGCCGCAAGCGGTCTGCTAAACGTAACGGCCACCCGGGTATTGAGCGATCAGAAGATCGACGAGCAAGCCCGCTCACACTCCAGTGAATCCAACCAGTAACACTACCGTACAGTCCGGTCTGATCGTCTGATCTGTCACATATCTCGCCTAGGGGTGGTAAACGTCAGACCCCAATAGCTCGATAAGTCGTGTCGATATGAGGTCTATAACAATTCGAGAAACTACTGGTAACACTTACCAGTAAATCTCAACAACCCTGGCCAGGGATTTCCTGTTATAGCCAATCGAACACAGCGCAACATCAACTCCCTATACCGGGAGAGACGAATCCCCTCCTATCGCTCATTGCCTCCATGTGATTCGGGACTGTACCCAAAAACCACCGTTTTGCACGCCCTCTTGGACGTGGTAAGATAGAAATCAAAGCACAGTGGGAACCACACAAGACTCTATGACGATCTCGGGTCAACAGACTACTCTGTACCAGTGTCACCAGAGAACTGCCATCTGACGTAAGGTATAATACCATCTGGGAGTTCTCGGCGAGTCCGTCCAGTGTACCCAGTCTCTACTGAGCACCCGTATATCATCTCTGATGTCAAACACCAATGGATATGGGATCATCCATCGCCCATCTGTATGGGTCGAGAAGGTATACGCTAGTCTACTCTGGTATATCGATGCCCCGTCTCGATACGACTAGGGACTTTGAAGGATGTACTTATAGACTATCTGTCCCCACTAGTATGATCTGCATCATAGTCCCGGTAGTCAAGTACACATCCTAAGGGCTTTACCAACATGTAACAGAGAGACAGTCAGTGTACACGTTAAGGTAAAGTGTAACCAGATAGCATACTATCATGTCGAGCAAGAAAGTCCTCCCTATATACGTCCTAGCATCCACTACAATATACATCATATGTACAGTAATGGCCTCTAGGGCATACATATAACTAACAATCTCCCACTTACACTAGGGCCATCTGTAGCAGTGGTTGTAGTATCTCATACTCAACCATCCCATAAAAGTCTCTCTCTGGGAACAGGCCTTTGTGAGTGGATCCGCTGTGTTTGTCTTCTGAGTCTACTCTCCTAACCTCGATCCCCTGGAGATCAACCATCTCCATGATCAGGTGATACTGCCTTAGAATATGTTTGGATCACTGATGGGACCTGCGTTCCTTGGCATAAGCCACAACACCATTGTCATACAATGGGAGGAACTAAGTTCATCTCATGAACTAATATACACCCAGACAGCCTCTTTGGTAGCATATTAAGTAGCGATGTATCCAGCCTTTATCGTCTAGTATGTCACGGTATCTAACTTGGAACTCTTCCAACATACCGTCCCTATACTTAGGGTTAAGACAATGCCTGTGACTGACACTCAGTCGTCTTTATCACCCTGGAACCCTTCCAGTGATTCTCCCCAGGATCGATTGATACCATCTCACTACAGCTAGTGAGTATTCTAACATCCATTTGGATCTATCTCATAGGTCCAAAACCCAGGATTTAGTAGGTATCACTTTGATCCTATGTGGAGAATCATTGTGATAGGCGGAGATTGATCGAGCGTAGCATAGGAAACTCTTTCCTTATCAAGAGTATGACATCCACGTACTCTACGAGGATCGTCACTATACTCCCTACTACCCTTTTGTTTATACAAGGTTCATCTACCATTTTGATGATATCCAACTCTTTGACTAACACATCAAAACAGATGTTCCAACTCCGCGATACCTGCTTTATCCTATAAAGCATCTTGTACACGTTTCCGCTGCTCCCACTGTCTACGAAGCCCTCTGGCTGTGTACTTATAGACGTTCTCTTCTAAAACATCATTTAGAAAAGCAGTCATGGCACCCAACCACCAGATATCGTAGTCATGGTATGTAGCCGTGGCAAGTAGGATCTGGATGGACTTAAGCATAGCTACTTAGAAAAGGTTTCATCATCATCCATACCTGGTCAATGATGTAGACCTTTAACAAGTCTAGCTTTGAAAGTCTCAACTCTTCCATGTACACCAAGTAATCTTCTCAAGATATACTTGCTCCTGATGGGGATTTAACCCTTCAGATATAGCAACCAAAGTCCATACTTTGTTGGTGTATAAGGATTCCATCTCAGCTCGCTAAGCATCCAGCCATTCTGACAGAGTCTTACTCCTGATGGCCAGTTCGAAACTAGTTGGGTCATCATCTCATGATGCAATCCTCGCTCCCACTGTCACAGAGAAACCGAAATATCTCTCAGGTGGGTGAGGAACCCTACTAGATCGGCGGAGAGGCCGAGGTTCGTTGGAATCTACTGAATCCTTTGGTTCTTTCAAATCTTATGTTGTAGTTTGTATAGCTGGAACCTTTCCAGTTCTACATAACTGACCTTGCCTCGAGCTTGTCCGGATTATGCTTTTAGACATAGCCCGGACAACCCCAAATCTTAACCAACTTAAGATATGGGCTCTTCCGTTTCCATATCACATATGAAGTGGTAGGCAACTGATTTGATTGGAACCCTATTCAATAGGTATGCAGCTTCTCAAGTGCATAACTCCCAAAAAGGAAAAAGGTAACTCAGTAGTACTCACCATAGAGCACACCATATCAAATAGGGTGTATCTGCTCCGCTCCGATATACCATCGTGCTATGGTGTATACGGAGCAGTAATGCTGAGAGAGAATCTCATTCTCCTTTAGAATAGTCCAGGAATTCCGTGCTCAAGTATTCTCCTCCTTGATCTCATCAAAGGACATAATACTTTTACCCGTATTTTGGTTCTCTACTTCTAGCTTATATTCTGTGAATATCTCAAAAGGTTCGGACTTGTGTTTCAACAGGAACATATGTCTGAATCTTGAGAGATTATCAGAGAATGTAATGAAGTAAAAAGAACCATTCCTGGCATATGTAGACAGGGGACCTTTCATACATCAACATGTATCATCCCAAGAGTTGACTAACTCTTTCTCTGTTTTCAGTAAACGGAGCTATGGTCATCTTATCTTTGTGACATGACTGGCAAGTTTCACAAGATGTAAATTCAAACTGATTTAAATATACATCTAAATGTAACTTCAGCTAGTCGGGTCGTATTGATATGACCTAGTCTACAGTGCCTCAAGAAGGATTCGTTCATTTCTGAACTCTTCCTCTTCTGTGTGTGTTCTGTATACAAGGAACTGTAATTTGATTTAGAACGTTAATGCTTTTAGATAACGTGCCTGAACCGATCAACTTTTGATATAGGAAATGTTCAAAACATTATCCAACAATACAAAATTATGTCCTTTCTTTACTAATAAAGAGACTGATATGATTTTGTATATCAGGTTCGGTATCTAATAACATTCGTTCAGAATCAATGTATTGGTAATACAGGGTGACAGTGACCAACAGACTTGGCTGCAACACTTGCCCCGTTTTCTGCCTCATGAAACTTATCACCCGTTCTCAGTTCTCTACCTATCTGTAGCCCTATGTAACAGATTACATATCTGGGATCCTGATCCGGTATCATATACCTAGGATGCGGAGGATACTGAGAAACAGTTCTGTATAATGAACACACCCGAAGATGATGCATCAGCATGCACTCTCTTCGTTTGGGCGGCACGGGAAATCTGGTATTCCCCTTATTTCCTGCTCTGTCTTATAACAATTATAAGTTGGAGCGGGACCAACGTTCCCCAGCTCAGTATAACAAGCGGGTTCGGTCAATATCCGTATTATTATCTTGATTAAGGCGTGATATGGTCGCTACCTGGAGAGAGAGAGAAGAAAACACTCTGCGTGCGCTCTTGCAAGATCAGATTGGTTATATATATTTTATCTAATCAGGATGGCTCCCACTGTTTTTATCAAATCTTCCTTCAAACCCTAAAAGGAAAGACTAGCCGGGATTAATTACACTCTACAAGTTCGCCAATCATTCAGCCAGGCCAGTGTCGGTACTTTGAGGGAGGTTCCCCGTGCTTTCGCACGGACCTAATTACTGTAAACCTCGTTTTCCCAGAGGCGTAACCCCGTTGACACCTTTCTAGACACCTACTTGATCGGCTAATTGCAAAGTGTAAAACTCTCCCAGGAGTAACAATTACTCGCAGTGGGTATCGGGATCCAACTATCTCATAGAAGGTATGCAATCTCATTGCAAATTTCAACACTTGAAATTCCCGATAATATTTTGCCCCGAACGATCTATGACCTTGACAAGGTCAACAAACCATAGACCGCAAGTCAAGTTCAACCCGTCATTTCTTGATTGAATCAAACCCACCCGCACGACCCTTGACAAGGTCAACAAGGCCGCACGACTACCCTAACCCAATCTGCATCATATGCATAAGCAGATAAATACTGGTTAGCTACCGCACACTGCGCCTTGACAAGGTCAACAAACGCAGCACGAATACTAAACAGGATTTATCTGAAATGACGGAGGGCTACGACAGGTTTTTCTGAAAACCTATTGCGTAATGAACTTGATATCGTTGTAGGATCGAATGAATTTTGAAATGGAGTGTTTTTGAGGCTTTTCTAGTTTTGCTAAAGGAGTCACTCCCGGTGAAGGGATCGTCGGTCCTTTCCTCGTTGAATGAGGTGCGGGATATATCATATATATCACTGTGCAAAGCAAAAACTCTTAAAAGCAATCAAAAGACAAACCGAGGGTTGTAGCATCTGCCAGTTATTGCTAAAGGAGTCACTCCCGGTGAAGGGATCTCGGTCCTTTCCTTATCGAATAAGGTGCAGGATATATCACATATACCGCTGTGCAAAGCAAGAACTGTAGCTACCTGTTTTAATTTTGAAATTCGATTCTACAACATCTTAGGTTTCTTTTATTTCATTAATCATATTAATGAAGTCCCATCATTTAAATACCTAAACATCACAGATAAATACGACGTACACTTATGCCATCCGCATTCGCCTCGATGTCCCCTCGTGCACCGTTAGGTTAGGTAACTAACGGCAGAGCGGGGCAGGGCTAGCGCGGGTGTAAAACATAAGTAACGTCTATATAATATATCATGTATACTATATACAGTATCTATCACAGAACATCACATGATCACATCACAGATATCGCAGCAGAAGAATCATATGAAATATTGGATATACTAGGACGTCCGTGTTTTCAATACGAGCCAGTATAAAACACGGATTCCACGGTCGCGATGAATAGCCAAACCCACACCCCAAGACCCCTACGAGAGCGGCAAGCAACCCTACCAATTCTGGAGTTAGGAGACCCGGACCCGACTCCTCGAGTTGGTCTCCCACTGGACTCCAGAACCCGGTTACTTGTGCCCTCCTACTTGGGTCTATCCTAGTGCGGAAAAGTAAATAATATACAAAAGGTGACATCTTCCGCAACCTGGAAGTGCCCCAATAAAAGAATATTACATACAAGTTTTTACATGAATGAAAATGAAAAACACTCATCTCACATAAAACCCCCCCGGCTATTCGAACACGACGATCCAATATAACATATCCAGCAACACATAACATCACATGTCATCAACGTAAGTAAATATGCGCATCCCAATTGTCGTTGACATATAGCAACGAAACCGGCGATATCACATATTACACTTACGGTCACAGAAAAGAAAGTGTAAAACTACAACAGTTGGAATCCGCAACCACCTCAGACATCGCATGCCTGACCAAATGAATTACTTAGACATCGCATGCCTAACAATTATAAACCCCGCATTTTAGTCTCATTATCGAAAACACTTTTCAATATCAAGTCGGGCAATTCAACAAGATTCCCGAAAAACTGATCGAATGCTCGTCTAAAACTTTAGTAGGCGGCCACACCCCTGATACCGTCGACGAAGTGCACCAAGGCGGAACACCGCTACCGCGAACACCCGAACGGATGCTTTCGGCGACGGGGTTCTCCTACAGTCACTTGGTCGGGGCTATGGAGTGAGGCTGTCTATTAAGTTTACCCGGCGAGTATCCGCGTACACTACGTGATTGCGACGGACTTTTGATCACATCAAAATTCCGTGGCAACCGATCAAGTGAGACTAAACTGCTATGTTTATAACATTCATTCAGTTATCTCATAACTTTTGTGAATTCCAATTATTGTATCCCATTCCAGATAAATAGAAAATGTTAAACTTTTCGATCGAACAGTCAAACACCCAAGTTTTCCCGATACAGATCAACACATGAAACAAGTCTAACAACATTCAGTTCGTGCCTCAGTACCAACGGTCCAGCCGTAGAAGGGTCAAGCCAACGCCTCACATGTGGCACGCCGTACTGCCCCAAACCCGAAGGTTCAAAGGGCAGTTCAAGACGGTCACATAATCGAGTTAAGGTTTGTTGTCTTCTAGAGGGTCCATCGCGTTACTTGCACTACTTAGAACGTCGTTAAACTACGGAAAAATCCAACACTTGGAAATTTCCCGACAGGGGAAAAATTGGGTATTTATATCCGGTCGAACTTTTTAACATATTCTAAAATTTATCCGGAAAGGCACATAGACAAAGTCTGATAAACCCGATCGAATCATCGAAGCTCCAAAACATCCCAGATTATTCAACTCTTGAATAAATATTAAAAATACCCAGAGAACTCATCACTGTAAAATAGGAATTACTGTGCAAAAGTCAACGCAAGAGGAGACCATAAGGCCGCGGAACCGCCGCACATGCCAAGCACGTGCCGCGGTTCCGTGGTGGTTTAATTGAATTAGGCCCCCGTATTTCACAGTAATTCATATAATACCCTGCTTAATTTTCTGCATATTTTTAATATGGAAAAATGCACTGTTTTGAAAAAAGTACAGAGAGCATGGGAAAAATGGGGTTTCGGGTTCGATCGGGATTCAAACGTCGTCTAGATTTCGCCTAAGGCTCTAGCTAGGCTCTGATACCACAGTAGGGTTCCTAGACACCCTAATGAGGTCTCACAAGGCATCAACCATGCCAATTTCAAATTTAAACGGTGCCGAGAAACCCTAGAACGGATCGTTGGCTAGATTTCTAGGCGAAACAATAAACTAGTTAACACTTAACTACAAGTAAACGGAAATACAACCTTTGTAGATCCGGTTCTCCACCTCCAAAGCTCCGCAACGAAGTCCCCTCGCTGTCCAAATGAATTCCCGGGCTCTAGCGTCGGCTTCGTCGGAGAAATGGCGAGCTAGGTCGTCGATGTCCATGCCGAAGATGATCTACGTCGAGGCATCGCTAGATCAAGCTCCAACTTCACCAAGTCCAGAAACATATGAAGAAAACACACTCTACTACTTGGCAAGAGGTAGAGGATGAAGAAATAGGAAGTGGGTTCACTTTAGAATTGGATTTCTCACTCATTTTCACATTCCACCATTGTTGGTAGAAAGCTTTCTTCAAGGTTGAAGATGAAGAAGAAGAAGATAATGATATGATAAGTTAATTAGAATCTAGAAAAAATAAAAAGAATCCTTATCATAACATTAACTATAGTTAGGTGTAGAGAAATGACTAAGGTTAAAAGAATGGTTAGGGTTAAGCTTGAAGACAAAATGGTCATATGGTCAAAGCTTCATGAAGCTTCATGAAAGAAAGAAAGAATGATAACCATTTTGTTTTCTTTTGTCATTTCATTTTAATCCAAATAAAAAGATAAATGAATGGACAAATAAAAAGAAACCTTAACCATTTACTTAACCTAGGTTTAATTCTTTACACTAACCAATTTTGCATGCATCATCAAACATGATACAATCAAGTGCACAAAAATATATCGCATATACAATGCGCACATCCGGGTGAGAAAATCCATCTTAAGTGAACCGATACTAGTTAATGCAAAGTAATATATCAAATATATAATTATGCATTAAATCATTAAATCAACACTTGATTTAATGATCCGGTCATATCGCATATAACCGACTAATATCAACAGTAACAACTTATCGAATCAACACTTGATCCGATAACCCTGCTATATCGCATATAACCGATCAATGTCACATATCGCGAGAATCGAATACAGTATCACATACTGGTATCATTCTCGGTCCCGCACATATCTCATACGCGCTCCTATTTCGTTTCGCTTGAGCTAGGAAACCTCTGTGTAGGACTCTAAAGACTCGTCAATACGCCGGCAGCAGATGATGATCATATCAATCACCCACAAGCCGCAAGCGGTCTGCTAAACGTAACGGCCACCCGGGTATTGAGCGATCAGAAGATCGACGAGCAATCCCGCTCACACTCCAGTGAATCCAACCAGTAACACTACCGTACAGTCCGGTCTGATCGTCTGATCTGTCACATATCTCGCCTAGGGGTGGTAAACGTCAGACCCCAATAGCTCGATAAGTCGTGTCGATATGAGGTCTATAACAATTCGAGAAACTACTGGTAACACTTACCAGTAAATCTCAACAACCCTGGCCAGGGATTTCCTGTTATAGCCAATCGAACACAGCGCAACATCAACTCCCTATACCGGGAGAGACGAATCCCCTCCTATCGCTCATTGCCTCCATGTGATTCGGGACTGTACCCAAAAACCACCGTTTTGCACGCCCTCTTGGACATGGTAAGATGGAAATCAAAGCACAGTGGGAACCACACAAGACTCTATGACGATCTCGGGTCAACAGACTACTCTGTACCAGTGTCACCAGAGAACTGCCATCTGACGTAAGGTATAATACCATCTGGGAGTTCTCGGCGAGTCCGTCCAGTGTACCCAGTCTCTACTGAGCACCCGTATATCATCTCTGATGTCAAACACCAATGGATATGGGATCATCCATCGCCCATCTGTATGGGTCGAGAAGGTATACGCTAGTCTACTCTGGTATATCGATGCCCCGTCTCGATACACCCACGACTAGGGACTTTGAAGGATGTACTTATAGACTATCTGTCCCCACTAGTATGATCTGCATCATAGTCCCGGTAGTCAAGTACACATCCTAAGGGCTTTACCAACATGTAACAGAGAGACAGTCAGTGTACACGTTAAGGTAAAGTGTAACCAGATAGCATACTATCATGTCGAGCAAGAAAGTCCTCCCTATATACGTCCTAGCATCCACTACAATATACATCATATGTACAGTAATGGCCTCTAGGGCATACATATAACTAACAGTCGTGTGGATAGCTTGGGTGCAATGGTAGTATAGTTTAGTTTCATTTGTACATTTGATATTGTGGGGAGAGCGTCCGACATGTGGACTGCCGTCACTGTCCATTTGTATATTATTTGTTTGGGGCACGACCGGGTTGAGGTCGATGTCACCGTTGTACTTATTTTCTTTTCTGTACTAGGATTACCCCACGGTGGAGTGCACGAATAGCCGGGTTCTAGAGGGCAACGGGCCCGCATCTTATGGCGGTGAGACGGATGGAGCCTCATGAAAGATTCCTTAGCACCCTCACTATGTTTTCTAGGGCATCAAGCATGCAATTTTAAAAAACCTAGAGTGCTAAGCAACCCATAACCGAGGATCTAACTAGAGGAATTAGGGTAAGCTAGCATGTAATCAAACATTACACTAAGTGAATGAGGAATACAACCTTTGTAGACCGGTCCTTCACTTCTAAAGCTCCGTGTAGTAGTCCCTTCGCTCCAAGTAGTGATCTCCCGGACTCTAGTTAGGCTCCACAAAGCGAAATGAACAAGCTTGCTTGAAGTCTTCGAGGCCGAAGATGATCTACGTCGAGGGGACTCTAGCCCAAGCAACCTCTTCACTAATTGAGAATTAGTGAAGTGAACAACTTATACTAAATGGCTAGTTTGGGATATATTGGTGAAGTAGGAATTTTGCTCACTTTAGAATAATTTTTCTCTTTTTCTTTTCACCTCATTCAAAACTCAAGAGAGCTAGGAAAGAGATGAAGAAGAAACTCAAGTGGTGAAAATTCTAGCAACCATGGGTGAGAAAATATCATATATATCTCATGTAGAGAGTTAACCATGGCTTATGATAATGGTTAGGTTAATAAATATCTAAGGTAAGACAAAATTAGTAGACTAAGTCAATAGTTAATACAAGCTTCTACAAGCTTCACAACTGTCACGACCCGAAAGTACGGAACGTGACCGGCACTTAGATTATGAAGCGTCTAGAGGCGCAACGTAACCTAAGTAAGCCTAAGCCCATAAATCTAAACCATAAAAAGAAGAAGAAGTAAAGAAAAACATGTAGAAAACAAGTTTAAAAGGAACCTCCAATTTTCTCAAAAATTTCGGCAGAGTCTCCTTTGTAAAAACTGGCCCCAAACGGGTACAAACAAGAATAATATATATACAAACAATAAAAAGCATCCCTAAACGGGAGCTAGCTCTACGCCAAAAGGCGGAAACAACCACATCAATGCACAATAGTATACAACGCCAAAGGGCGAGGCTCAAAACTCAAAAGAAAACAAAACCACCAAATATCATAATAATACAAGCGTGGCTCTAAGGTCGAAATAAACAACTGATCCAGTAAACTATAAAGTAATACAAGTTTGGTTGATGGAGCTTTCTAGATACAAATGAAATAATAAAAGTAAAATGGCGGTCCAGATACAAGTGAACCAACCTACAGTGCAAATCACCCTGAGTGAAAAGATGTGCCAGCAAGCTGCCAGGAAAACCTGTACATCGAACCTGTAATAAAATTTGGCACAACGGGGGTGAGTTGCCAACTCATGAGTAGAAGATATCTGCGAAAAGAAATCGAATGCACGACGCTGTCCTAGGACATAATAATATACTAATATACTACTAGTCATCAAGTAAAGACAGGATAATAAGCTACGTGTAAGTGCAAATGCTCCGTGCTCGTATCAGTGCCTCATATAGAACTATGTCATGTGAATGAGTATGCATGCACCATGAATGTGAAATAACCAATCCTGAAATCTAGATATATCTGTATAAGAAATTTTTAACTTTTATCATGGTAAAATGTGTATAGAAATCTGAAATATCAACGATGAAATCCATGGAAATCCATGTCAAGTATCGACACAAAACATGTAAATCTCAAGTCTCAATACCTCATAATCTCAATGTCTCGTAGTCTCAACATCTCGGGCTCCGTCAGTCCGGATCGGCCCATATCATCAAATCTCACGACAACGGTCGGTATCCTCCGGATATCCGCCGCGCCAGACATCACCGGTAGGTAGTCCTCCCCTGCCAGGCTCATCGTCTACAACTCGATCTTCTTGCCCCGGGGTACCATACCGGGCCCACCATGTACCCGAGACGGTTCATCCACTCCTCGAATCGGGTCTCGAAATCCAACAGAAAACATGAAATTTCATGGTGGACGACACATACATCACGAGAAAACCGTATCTTATGTTTTAAAAAGAGAGGATGAGAGAGAGAGAAGTTTTTATATATTCTTGCGGTTTTCCTCAAAAATCCAGAAATCTCATAGAAATCCAAAATCCCAAAATCATGAGTAAGTATATGATAAGTGTCGGCATATGCCCCATAATACTGCATGATAACATGAAAATGCGAATGCATGAAATGTCTAAGTAATAAATACCATGTCTATACTAACACCAGAGAGTAATCACAATATTATATCGATCTATCTGTTAGCTGATTGTATCAATAAAAGATAATATGATCTAAAGTGTACGTGACATAGCAATTACCGATGATGATGTCTGTGAGCCGGAAAATAAGTGTGCGTGGAATATGCGCATCATCGGTAATGGTGCTGGTGTCCTAACAGGCAAAGTTTTATTCTGATTATAGAAACATATGAATGAACATGCACCATTATGATTACGGTATGAATGTAAAGACGGATGCGTAATAACCCCTCATCTGTGATATACAAGTATAACTACAACTATATGACTCGAGCCTAAACTAGGGTCCATCTAACCTCCTAAGGAACTAAACCTAAGAAACTAGTCAATAAGAAATAAGAGTCCATCTAAGGTCTGAATCCATATCTCTAATAGTCGGCGATCCAGCCTCAATAGCGTCACGTACGTAGTACGGCTTTCTCGAATCAAGAGTGCGGATCAATCATCATATCTATGCCTCGTACGGTAAAATCCATCGTACGGCATCCCAATATCGGGGTACGGATCAAGTATCACCTACGTGTCTCATCATTCGTATAATATCATCATCAGCACATGTCAAGATCAAGGTGCTATACTGTAATCGTATACATCAATCATATATCATTGTCAGTATAAATATACATCGTTAATTTATCCTCAGAAATATCATGTCATATGTATCATATTGTGATTAAGTCACACTTAGATCATATCGTAATCAAGTCACACCTATATGATATCGTAATCAAGTCACACATATATGATATTGAAATCAAGTCACACCTATATGATGTCGTAATCAAGTCACACCTATATGATATCATATCAGAATTTCAGGCACAGGTTACGGTCCGGGTTCTATTTTAGAGTCCCATATACTTCAATATCATCACCACCCTTTATTATTTATGTATACCTATTCATTATCTCATTTTCTAATGATCCGCTAACATCATAAAACGACCGTAAAGCCAAGAATCACGGCATCAAGCCCAGTTATATTGTTTCATCCCCGTGTATCATATCACATCCTTGTATCACATATACGTATTGTGTATATATATATATATACCTACACCTAGTCCTATATATATACACACACACATACACGTATACACCACGTCGTGTTTCAGTGTGTGCGTGTGTGTATCTACCTGAAACCTACGAATCTCCTCCAAGATATTCATCCTCGGGTAAGGTCTTTCTAAATCAATCTAGTCCAACCTAAGGTCACTACTCACTGAAATTCTAAGGTCACGTCTGGCTTCCTAATGACAATAAGTACTATCCCTATTCTACGTTTGCGGGGGTGCTAAACGCCATCCACCCGACTTCCCCCCGTAGATATACATCTACTCACCTGGTCCTTGTCTGCCGAAGACGGTGTCGCCATCCTCTTCTTCATCGCCCGCAGTCCACGTGAGGGGTACCTATACGCAAACACATATAATATCGTAAACTGAATCACGGACAACATCAAAACGACGCACGAAACGCGCATAGGTTAAAACCTATGTCCCGCTCATCCAAAAGAACCAAATATCGCTTGATATCGGCGTACAAACGCCGATTGATCGAGATAAGCATCAACAAACAACTCATAGTTATAAAACTCATTACTTATAATATAAAACATGATTTAATTCATCGAAACCTTAAAAATCGATCAAATCGTCCGATTCCGTAAAACCTGAAAACACCAATTTACCGTTTTACTTCAAAACTTGATGTTTAAAAGAAACTAATGGTCATAGTATTCATTAATTAGCATAACTAGACTATATAAACCATCACTATATTTTTAACACCCTAATTTATATTAGTTTAAAAATTCTAGTTTGCAAACTTGCCCGATTTCGATACTTTTAAGGAAAATTTTCACAATATCACATCTAAACTGGATTTTGCATGAATTAATGCATTAAACTACAATTCATGATGATAATAATATAATGAAATCATAATTTAGATTTTAATCCTCATTTATTTAAGAATTTCCAAAATCTAGTTAGCAAAATAGCATTTTTATTAGTATTTTTCAATTATCAATAGAAACTAGTAACCAATTTAAGTTTTTCATTCCACTAACAAGTAAATATCCTCATTAAAACCACAATCTAGTGTTACAAAAATTAATTGGAATTTTATCTCACCAATATATACAATATATAGAAATCTAGTTTGCAAAATGGATTAATTTAAACAATTTTGGATAAAAAATTTACAATATATCATCCATACAAGATTTTCCACTTCTAAAAATGTTAAACTAGTTATTATAACCTTACTTAATTAATAAAAACCATAACTTAATTTTATAAACCCTAACTTGAATTTTAAAACTTGTAGATAGAAATTATTTATTAAATCTAATTATGCTTAAATGAAACATCTAATAACAATAAATCAAAAGAAGAACATTTATACCTCCACAACATGAAATCCAAACATGAAAATAAGCCTCCAAAATGAATACTTTCCATCTCTAAAACCCATGTAAAGATGAGCAAAGAATAGAGGGTAGGAATTAATTAGGATTTTGTGGGGGTTTTATTGAATTTTTGATGAATTTTGATGATTTTTAATACAAAAATGATGGGGGAAAATTTTTGGGGCTGCCCATGGTGGTGAGGCGGCCATGAGGTGAGGAAAAGAGAGGAGAGTGAGAAAAGGTGAAGAAAAGTGTAGAAGGTTTCACAAAAATATCACACAATTAGGTCTTTTCATGAATTTATTTAAAAATTCTTTATTTTCTCCACTCCATTTGACCTAGAATGGTCTAGAACCATTGTAAAATTTTGAAAATAAATTTTGCATGAAACACACTTGATTCTAATATGTAATGGTTCACTTTTTCTAATTAAACCCATTCAAATTTGTAATTTACACTAATTTAGTGTAAAAATAAAGCTTATGTTAATATTTAAAATAATTAATTTAAGAAAAATATTTAATTAAACTAAAAATTTATAAGTGGCTAAATAAACACCATTTACTAGTAATAATATAATTAAAATAGGTATTTTTAAATTTATAGTGAAAAATAATTACGGTTTAGTTTTATGAAAACTACGTTTTACTTTACCGAAAATTATAAAATTCACTTAAACGATTTTATTTATTTAATTAATTATTTAATTATTTTTAAAATGTTACAACAACCATGACAATTTTTCACCTAATTTTGATTTACCCTTAATAATTAAAACCTCACATTATTTTAAGTATGGTATGAGTCTTATACACGCATGTCCAATGTATCATCTAGCATGACACAAAAATAAATACATTAACATATATCACATATATATTAAATGTACAAAGAGAAAACATTTTCTTAAGTGAGCTAATATTAGTTAATATACATTAATATATCAAATATATAATTACACATTAAATTATTAAATCAACACTTGATTTAATAACCCGGTTGTATCGCATACAACCGACTAATATCATTTATATGCATATCACATATACATATAACATATTATTGAATCAACACTTGATTCAATAATACGGTTATATCTCATATAACCTGTATTGCGAGAATAGAATATGGTATCACATGCACGTATTAATCTCGGTCCTACACATATCTCATATGTTCCTTACTTCGTTTCGCATGAGCTAGGAAAGCTCTATGTAGGACTCTAATGACTCGTCAATACACCGGCAGTAGGTGATGATCATATCAGTCACCCATAAGCCGTCAGCGGTACTAGCTGGACGTAACGGCTACCCGGGTATTGAGCGATCATAATATCAACTAGAAAGCTTGTCCATACTCCTGTGAATCCAATAAGTAAAACTACCGTACAGTCTGGTCTCTTTGTCTGATATATCGCATATCGAGTCTAGAGATGGTAAACGTCAAACCCCAATAACTTGATAAGTCGTGCCGATATGAGGCTCATAACGGGTCGAGAAACTACTGATAACATTTACCAGTAAATCTCAGTATCAGCCCTGGCCAAGGACTTCCTGTTATAGCCAATCGAGCACAGTGCAACATCAACCCCCAATACCGGGAGAGACGAATCCCCTCATATCGCTCATTGCCTCCATGTGACTCGGGACTGTACCCAAAAACCACCGTTTTGCATGCTCTCTTGAACTTGGTAAGGTGGAAATCAAAGCACAGTGGGAATCACACAAGACTCTATGACGATCTTGGGTCTAGAGACTAACCTGTACCAGTGTCACCAGAGAACTGCTATCTGACGTCAGGTATAACACCATCTAGGAGTTCTCGGCGAGTCCTGTTCAGTTTACCCAGTCTCCACTGAGCACCCGTATACCATTTTTGATGTCAAACACTAATGGATATGGGATCATCCATCGCCCATCATATGGGTCAAAAAGCGTATACTCTAGTCTACTCTGGAATATCAATTCCCCGTCTCGATATACCTTCGACTAGGAACAATTAAAGGATGAACTTATGGATTATCCAATCTTTCGGCCAGGCCAGTGTTGGTACTTTGAAGGTGGTTCCCCGTGCTTTCGCACGGACCTAATTAGAATGAACCTTGTTTTCCCAGAGGCATCACCCCGTTTAACACCTTTCTAGACACCTACTTGATCGGCTAATTGTCATGTGTAAAACTTTTCCAGGAGTAACTCTTACTCACAGTAGGTATCGGGATCCGACTATTTCATAAAAGGTATGCAATCTCAGTGCGAATTTCAACACTTTAAATTCCCGATAATATTTTGCCCATAGCGATCTATGACCTTGACAAGGTCAAGGTCAACAAACCATAAATCGCAAGTCAAGTTCAACCCGTCATTTCCTGATTGAATTCAATCCACCCGCATGACCCTTGACAATGTCAACAAGGCCGTACGACTACCCTAATCAAATCACATCTCATGGTTTAGCAGATAAACACTAATTAGCTACCATACACTACGCCTTGATAAGGTCAACAAACGCAGCACGAATACTAAGTAGGACTTATCTGAAATGACGGAGGGCTATACAGGTTTTTAAGAAAACCATGAGCGTAATGAATTTGATATCGTTGTAGAAACAAGTGATTTTGAAAAGGA
This sequence comes from Agapanthus africanus, assembly GCA_030015575.1. Classification (NCBI taxonomy): domain Eukaryota; kingdom Viridiplantae; phylum Streptophyta; class Magnoliopsida; order Asparagales; family Amaryllidaceae; genus Agapanthus; species Agapanthus africanus. The sequence goes on along the minus strand of CM057338.1, from coordinate 827,790,615 downwards.
GTGTTTTTGAGGCTTTTACTAGCTTCGCTAAAGAGGTCACTCCCAGTAAAGGGATCTCGGCTTTTCCTTATCGAATAAGGTGCAAGATATTTCATAAATATCGCTATGCAAAGTAAGAACTATAGAAGCAATCAAAAACAAAACCGAGTGAGTTGTAGCATCTGCTAGTTTCGCTAAAGAGGTCACTCCCGGTGAAAGGATCTCGGCTCTTTCTTTATCGAAAATGGTGCTGGATATTCTATAAGGAATACCGCTTTGCAAAACAAAAACTAGAGCTACCCTTTTTGAAAATTTGATTTTACAACATCTTTTAGGTTTTTTTTTCTTTCATTAATCTCATTAATGAATTCCCATCATTTATGCTTCCTAAGCATCACAGAAGAAACGAAAATATAACGTATGCTTATGCCATCCGCATTCGCCACAGTGTCCCGTTATGCACCGTTAGATTACCTAACTAACGACATACCGGGGCGGGACTAGCACGGGTGCAAAACATAAGCAACGTTTATTATATATCATATATACAATAATAAAGCATTCGTATCACGCATATAAAATGATCAATCACAGAATATCAACAGCAGAAGATAACATATGAAATATTAGATATACTAGGAGGTCCGTGTTTTATTTTAAGCATCTATAAAACACGGATTCTACGGTCGTAATGAATAGCCAAACCTACATCCCTAGTCTCCTACGAGAGCTGCAAGCAACCCTACCAATTCTAGGATTAGGAGACCCGGTCTCAACTCCTCGAGATGGCTTCCCACTGGATCCTAGAACCCGGTTACTTATGCTCCCCTTCTTGGGTCTAACCTAATGCGGAAAAGTAAATAATATACAATGGTGACATCATTCTCAACTCGGAAATGCCCCAATAAAAGAATACTACATACAATGAATTTTACATGATTGAAAATGAAAAACTCTCATCTCACATAAAACCCCCGGCTATTCAAATCACGACGATCCAATATAACATATCACTACAACACATAACATCACATGTCATCAACGTAAGTAAATATGTGTATCCTAATTGTCGTTGATGTATAGCAACGAAACCGGCGATACACCACATACTACACTTACGGTTGCAGAAAAGAAAATGAAAAACTACAACAATTGGAATCGTAACTGCCCTTAGACATCATAAACCCGGGATATCACATATCCAAGATTTCATGCCTAACAATGTAAAGCTCGCAATTAGGTCTCACCCATGAAAACATCTTTTCAAAATAAGTCGGATAATTCAACAAGATTTCCGATTACACCCGAGACCGAAATGTTAGATTTACACGTAACAAATATATTTGTGGATTCCAATTATTGTATCTCATTACAGAAAGCTAGACGACGTTAAATAATTCGATCGAATCAACGAATTCCCAAAATTCCCAGAGAGCTAAACTCTTAAGCACTATTCAAAATTTCCAGAAGCATGCTCCAGTACCAATGGACCAACCGTTGAAGTGTCGTCCCTTGCCTCCTTAGTGGCGCCGCGTAACCGCCGCCAAAACCATGTTTTGGCCCCGGTTCCGTGGTCACTAAAGCGAGTTAGGGACTCGTTCTTCAAGAGGGTCCATAGAATTACCTGCATGATTTTCTGAATATTTTTAATATGAAAAATTTCAACTATTGAAAAAGTTTCCAGAAAGTGGGAAAATTTAGTTATTCGGAGTTCGTTCGGACTTTTAATTTCGCCTATGCAACGCCTAATGCTCTAGCTAGGCTCTGATACCACTGTGAGGTTCTTTGGCACTAGAACAAGGTTCTACAAGGCATCAAATATAACGTATTTAAAATTTTCAAGTGCCAAACAACCTAAGCAAGGATCTTTACTAGAGAATTAGGGTTAGAAACAACAAGTAAACTACTTTCCTTCTAAGTGATAGGGATTACAACCTTTGTAGTTAGTTCCTTCGCTTCATAAGCTTCAAGTTGTGGTCCCTTCACTGCGGTAATCAAGCTCCCGGACTCTAGAGAGGCTCCATGAGGTGAATGATCCATGCTAGCTTGAAGTCTTCACAATCCAAGATGATCTACCTTGAGGAATCACAAACCCAAACTATCTCTTCACTAATTATGGATTAGTAAAGCTAACACACTAATCTATATGGCTAGTATAAAAGAGGATGATGAAGTAAGAATTTTTCCCACTTTAGAAATTTATTTCTCACTATTTTTCATCACATGAATAAATCAAGAGAGCAAGAATATCAAAAAATGAAGAAGAAGAAGAAACTCAAGCTCAAGTGAGAATGAAATTGTAATGAGGTTAGAAATGCATCCATGGGTTAAATGTGTCATGGCTAACTCATGTAGAGAATAAACTATGAGCTAGGGTTAAAGGTTAGGTTAATAAATATCTTAGAAATCAAGAAGGGTGAACTAAGTCAACACAAGAAAATATCTCAAGATTAATCCACACAATTAGAATTAATTAAGATAATTAAAAACCTAACCATAAACCTAGCCATGGTATTAATCTCATAAACCCTAGTTGCGTTTATAACCTAGCATATTACAATATTATATATCATGTAGATAATATTTAATGTAACAAGAAAAGAATACAATTAACATATATCACATATATGTTTAAATGTATCCAAAGTGAGAAAATGAAAATACTTAAAGTGAGCATATATTAGTTAATGTAATTTAATATATCAAATATATAATTATACATTAAATTATCGAATCAACACTTGATCCGATATCCGGCTATATTTCATATAACCGACTAATATAAAATGTATCATCTCATTGAATCGACCCTTGATCTGATGACCCGGCTATATCACATATAACCGGCCGATATCATAAATCACAAGAATAAAATACGGTATCACATACTCGTATCAATCTCGGTCCCGCACATATCACATGTGTGCTCCTACTTCGTTTCTCCTGAGCCCGGAAATCTCTGTGTAGGACTCTAAAGACTCGTCAATTCGCCGGCAGTAGGTGATGATCATATCAAACACCTACAAGCCGCAATCGGTCAACTAAACGTAACGGCCATCCGGATATTGAGCGATCAGAAGATCAACAAGCAAGCATGCTCACACTCCTGTGAATCCAATCAGTAACACTACCGTACAGTCCGGTCTCTTCGTCTGATATGTCGTATATCCAGTCTAGGGGTGGTAAACGTCAGACCCTAGTAATCGATAAGTCGTGTCGATGTGAGGCTCATAACGAGTCGAGAAACTACTGATAACACTTATCAGTAGATCTCCATATCAGCCCTGGCCAGGGACTGATTTGTATGTCAAAAACTATCTATTACCGCAATCAAGAACGGCGTCACATGAAGCTAGCCGGTGAGTACGGGTCGGTCCACAGGGATGTTGTGAATCTCCTAATCACGCTAACGAGTTAATTCCGAAGGGTGTTCGGATTGATTATTAAATCTAAAATCTAAATTTATCTATCTACAATTATCTAGATCTAGTCTTGTTAGGGTTAGGTTTAGGGATGGTTTGGAAATGCAAGTAAATCTCAACGCTTTCTATACCCGAATGAAGATCTATGAGGAGTTATGGTAATTATAAATAAAGGGGATTAGATCCATTCGGGAAGGTGTTCCTTCCTCTAGGTTCTTGTCCTTCCTTTAGAGATCCTTACCCTAACCTCCATGGAAAACGCGCGCAACCGGGCCTTTATACTACGGTGTCATCGTTACCTCAAGGGGTAGGATGCCGTAGGGCGCGGTGTGTGCGTGTATGGATGGAGTCCTATTGTAAATATTTGATGGGTAAGAAAGGGAAGAGAGATCTCATCTCTCAAAAGCTTTCCCCAAAGCTAACTCTAAACAATTTTCTACGGCAATGAATTAATTCTACCTAGGGTAAAGAATTAAAATCTAAACTAGAGCAATTAATTAAATCTACTTACAGATGGCTCTCTCCAATCATCAAAGCAGGTTTGTCAGATCTGAATTTCTGAATCGAAAAGAGGCACCGATGCACTCCATAAAGAATTCTGAATTTATTATTAAAAGGAGGCATAAAGAAATACATTGATTAGAGTTCCTATTTATAGAGAATAGGAAATCCTAGGTTACATCTGATTCGCATGTCTGAAATTACAAAAATAGCCCTTAGGAAATATTTTCAGAGCCGCCATAATATTATGGTAAAATTTAATCCAAGCACGGGCTTTATACGGCCGCGGAACCGCGGCAATGGTGGGCTTGGGCCACGGTTCCGCGGCCCTTTGACAAGATTGGGTGCTGAAACTTTTGGGCTATGTTCTGGGTTTCTTGGGGCTTCTGGTTCTTTGTTTCTTTTATCAATTGGGCTTCTACATAGGTTCCAGATCTCCGGTGAACAATTTGCAATGGCTTTTTAACCGTTCGCTTTGTAATCTTGGACCTTGCGTTGCCTTGTACTTTGTGAATTTTATCTTTGATGTAGGCTTGATCAAGAGTCCTCTGTTTGTTGGTTAAAGTCCATATTTTCATCGTCTTTACATCGTTTACACTGTTTTCTGTCCAAGAACCTGTAACCTGTAACATGTAGCAGACATGCGTCAAAAGCACCTGTTTATTTATAAAAAGAATAAGAATGGGGAATTTAATAATGCAATATTATGGTGTGAACAAATACCCCCAAACTTATCTTTTGCTCGTCCTCGAGCAAACTTATTTTTTATTCTCGATAAAAATCTAACCGCACTTTCGCAGGGAAACGCGATTGCACTGAGCTCGTGCAACAAGCCGTTAAACCTCTAGATGTCCCTAGTAGGAGGTGTGTTGTCTCCTGAGGGTTTTCAGCGGATACTACCCACAAAATCCTATCAATTCAGCCCATCAACTTTAATTCTCCAATTAGGTCTTTTAACAAGGAATTCTATTATCTTCGACTCATAAATTATCCACCCATATTCTTCACACTTCCTCATTATTTAACTTAAGATTATATATGTTCTATAGACTTACCTAGCTTTCGGCATCTCTTAAGTTTTCCTTCTAGGGTTCCATCTCCACTTAGGAATTTCTATCAACTCTGCTAAAGATACAAGTTCTATTTTTCACTCCTTTCTCTCATCTAAACTCCAATCACATACCTCTACGTGTGTGTATAGATCACCCCTACACTTGGAAATTCAAATCAAGCAATCGTACTCTTGTCCGTTGTCCAAAGCACTTCTTAATTGGTGAACTTTTAAATAAATTTTGCTTACACATCCTTCATGCGACCGTTAATACTTCTTGAGGTACCAACGACCGATTACAAAATGCGTTTGCACTTTTAAAGTGTAATTCCTAGTCTTGCAGCACCCAAGGCTTTTTAGCAGTGACTCCCAAACCAGTTGGTCTAAGGCACTAGGTAATGAAGCACCCTCGGTAAATATTTTTCTATTTTTACAGCCTTAAGTAATCACAAAAACCAGTGTTCATTTTTTTTAATTCTTTATTCACACTTTTATATATTTTTTTTTTCATTTTCATTATACTAAGGACTTTAGACAAGAGCATTTCAAGGTCTCTTCTACTATTCTAAGTTTCAAGATGCGTGATTGTGCAAATTGTAGGGTATACATTTTCAGAATCTAGACTTAAGCTAGGAATTATTTTTCAAACTTATACTCTAATAAGAACATCAATACTTTTCCTTCGTTTCGACTTAGCCCAAGAAGTGAACCCAAAATTTGCCTATTTCTAAATAAACTACAAGGCATATACTTTCTACCGTTAAACTTTAAGGAATGTTATATTTAGGGTTTTTAATTTACTAAGTCTAAGATCTAGTTGTTCCTAGGCAGTTAACCTATTTGTCAAACTCAAGTCAATTAGCCAAAATTGAATACAATAATTTTTATAATTTTTGAAATTTTTAATTTTTATGGGTTTTCAAATAAGTATGCAAATGCAAAAATATGTACAAATGAATGCGAAGGAAGAAGACGTACCGAGCATACCCCCAAACTTGAACTTGACAGTGTCCTCACTGTCATGCTAAACCAAGAGGGTAAAAAATGCCGGTACTCCCCTGTTTATTTATTTATAATTTTTTTTTATTGTTTTGAATTATTTTTTATTTTTTAATAGAAAAAGAAAACAAAAAAAATATATATACATATATACAAAAAGGTCCCCCCCAAACTTAAGCTTAGCCTTACACAAGCCAAAGGTTAGCACCAATTATTCAAAGATCTTATCGTGGTAATGGTAGGGTTGGTGAAAGAATGGGATGTAAAGGAAAGAAATGAGAAGCACACGAGACCGAATGGGAAGAAGGGTGGAATATGGTCTCGGTGGAGGAGAAGAATGACGAAAAGGAGAAAGAAGGAGCGCGCGATCTTGAGGGTGTAAATCGAGTGAATAAATTAGCGCAGTTTGTGATGAACGATGTGTTAAAAGCGATTGCGTTAACCTATCAACCCGTCGAGAAATGGGGTCAAATCCCTCAAGATTCGCAAGAAAACATGGGTACGCCAAACTTGGTATTGGAGATGAAAGCGTAACGGTCTCTTGTACGGTCGGAACAATAGGAAGGACGAAAGGTTGTGAATTAGGGATAGTATCATTCTCACCGTAGTAAACTGTCTCAAACTTGAAAGATTCCATTAATGGTTCGAAACTACTGTAAGCAACCGAGTCTGATGGTTCAACTAACTCATCTGAAAATGTAAAGGACTCAAACTCGGGCGGTGGGTCATCAATATCGTCCGAAAAAGTGAAACACTCGTAAGTGTTAACGTCTGTGAGAACTGTGTCAGATTCAAAAGAAAATTTTTCAAGCTCACAGTCTTCAAGCGTGGTCGGAACGATGGAAAGGAGGGAGGGTGATCTAACAATTAAAGGTTCAGGAGGATGAATTGGAAAATCCGACACATCAAACAAAAATGGTTCAACCTCAATATGATCCTCAAAACTCTCCTCAATACTATCCTTATAATTCTCCTCAAAATTCAACTCATTCATGCCATTATCATCAAAATCAAGACGCATATAAAGTTCGGGAGAAACATCTAATGTCTCGGGATGATGAGTTGAACATAAAATTTCAATCAAATCGACATGTTCATCATCCGAAATATTCCCGGCGTCTATATCCTCAATCAAGTGAAAATCAATTTCTTTAGACACCTCATCAAAAGCATGGATATTTATCAATTTAGGTTCTAGAGTGGAGGTGTAAAGTTCAAACGGATTAGGTGCGGTTTCACTCGAAAGGGGTTCTTCACAAGTTGGCAAATCAAACACTACAAAGTCGCACAACTCATCATTTTGGACACATGTTTGAAAATTGGAGTTGTCGGATTCAATTGGGTAGGGGTAGGTTTGATTTGGAAATCCTCTCACATTCTCACTCTGTCCAACCGCCTCCTTATACATTGAAAAATTTGAAGCTAGCGGGAAACTAACTACCGGTTCATTAGGTTGCATAAGGGCGGCCAAGGACGCTTCCACATTCCTAGTCATTTTATTTGTTGCTGCAATATAAACCTCCAACGACTCTTCCAAACTAGACTTGGGTGGTGAGGGGGTTTCGGCAAAAGATTCGAAATCGTGTGGATATGCAAAACTCCCAACAGGCTGTGTAGAATCAGTGTCTAGTGAAGGTGGGAAGGTCGGGTATGATTGGTAGGAAGTGGGTAGTTGGGCAGGGGTAGGGTCAACATGTGGATAACAAGGTGAATAATCGTGTGTATCCCTAGAACTAGATGAGTGGAGAGGGGTGAAAGATCGGCTGCGAGATTGAGCAATATGCTCAGCAATGGACATCGGTTTAGGAGTGACAGCAGGACTTGAAAAAGTGGTATCAACATATGGAGGTGGTAAAGGTTGACTTGGTTGACACAAAGTGGGTTGAAAAGTCAAACTGTTTCTCCTAGACGCCTCTATGTGATCTTTCAAAGATTTTTTAGGCAAGGAAGGATCGTCTTTAAATTGACCGAACAAATTGACGTACGGCGCAAAATTAGGTTTGGGATACCAAAGTTCGGCAAGTGATTTATTATGTGGGGTACCCATGTTAGAAGAAAGGTGACAAGAAGGAAGGTTGGGTGGTGCAAGGATTTATTTGCGGCAAAAGTTTGCAAGTTGTTTTAAAAAAAATTTCCCCCCCTTTTTTTTCTTTTGCTCTTTATTTGGAAATTTCTCTTTTGCAAAAAGATTTTCGAGAAAAGATATGCAAACAGAAAAATATTACTTGCAATCAATTTCTATGTTAAGAGAGGCGCAAAAATCCTGCACAAGACTTGTTAGTTGGAAGGGAAAAGATTTTTAGCGCGAACAATCCTGCAGAAGATTTGATAAAAAGATATATGGGGATTTGCAGAGGGGAGAAAGAGGAAACAAACCGACAAAATTTCGCGCGGTGATGTCACAAAAGGGCCGCGGAAGGGCGGCGGGAGCGCGCTTAGGTCGCGGTTTAGCGCCATTTGATTAATGCAGGTTTTACGATCACCAAAAATATTTTACCGTAATCAGAAATGGCGTTGCTTTGCAGCTAGCCGGTGAATACGGGTCGATCCACAGGGATGTGTAATTTTCTTACGTGTTTTTACGAGTTGAATCCAATGGTGGTTTGATTTTGCTGATTGAGTCTAAAAACTAAGTTGTATGATATTAAGGGACTTGCTAGGGTTAGGTCTAAAGTAGGGTTTGATAAAATTGATATTAACATCTCTTTCAATGCACTCGATTAAAACTTTTTAGAAGTCATAACAATTATTAGTAAAGGGGATTAGGATGATTGGGAAGAAACGAAGTTTCTTCCTCTAGATCCTTGTCCGTCCTTTCCTCCTAATTGCTATAACCTTCATGGACGTCATGCATGTCCGGTCCTTTATACTACGGTTTCACCGTTATCTCGTGGGTAGGGTGCCGTAGGGAGCGGATCATGCATGCGTGCATGAAGTTCTACTTATGAAAAATTATTGGCATTGAAAGAGATGAGAGATATTCATCTCTCAATCCCTCCCTTATTCCTAACCCTAACAAGCGAGGAAATTACTCGCTCATTAGGGGATCTTCTAAAAATAACATTTTGAAAACACTTATCGATTGCATTTAAAAGAACTACACTAAATTAAACTAGGGCAATGGGATTATTTATCTAAGGCAAGAAATAAACTAGAGAGCTAGGGCAATAAATTAATTTTAAACTACGGCAGAAAAATTAAAAGGAACTTACAATAAAATGATGCTCTTCAATCCTCAAAAGATCTGAATTTTTATTAATTCAAAAGAGGCATAGGATTACAATATTGTGATTATAATTTATAAGTAAACAGGGAAAACTAGGGTTACAAATTCTCGCGCATGTGCTTTTACAGATATGCCCACGAAAAATCCCAACCCACACACCGACGCACCGACACCAGAAATCTGCGCCGACACGTGCAACAAATGGCCACGGAACCGCGGCATGGGTAGGCCATGGGCCGCGGTTCCGCGGCCCTTTGGTGAGTTCAGCTCACCATCTTTCCTGGGCTGCATTATGATGTCTTGTTCTCTCTATTTCTTCAGTACTTTTCTCTATTTGGATTCTGAATCTTCTCTAGATTTTTCAGTGAAATTTGTAGTGGTCTTTTAACTGTTTCCTTTGACATTTCGGACCATGCACTGCCTTATGAATTGTTCTTCGTCTAGGCTTGAGTAGGACCCTTCTACTTGCTGGTCAAAAGTCACTCTTTTGTGTCAACTTTCGTCTTTTTCACTATATTCGCTCCAAGAACCTGTATCCTGTAATATGCAGCAGACATGCGTCAAAAGCACCTGTTTAGTTATAAAACGAATAAGAATTGGGGAATATAAAATGCGATATTATGATATGAACAAATATCCCCAAACTTATCTGTTGCTCGTCCTCGAGCAAACTTATTATTTTATTCTCGATAAAAACCTAACCTAGCCGCACTTTCGCAGGGAAACGCGATTGCACCGAGCTCGTGCAACAAACCGTTAAACCTCTAGGTGTCCCTAGTAGGAGGAGTGTTGTCTCCTGAGGGTTTTCAGCGGATTACACCCACAAAATCCTATCAATTTTGCTCATTGACTTTAATTCTCCAATTAGGTTTTCTAACAAGGAATTCTATTATCGTTGACTCGTAAACTATCCACCCATATTCTTCACACTTTCTCATCATTTAACTTAAGATTATATATGTTCGATAGACTCATTCAGCCTTTGGCATTTCTTAAGTTTTCCTTCTAAGGTTCCATCTCCACTTAGGAATTTCTATCAACTCTACTAAAGATACAAGTTCTATTTTTCACTCATTTCTCTCATCTAAATCCCAATCACATACCCCTACGTGTGTGTATAGATCACCCCTACACTTGGAAATTCAAATCAAGCAATCATACCCTTGTCCGTTGTCCAAAGTACTTATTAGTTGGTGAATTTTTAATTGAATTTTGCTTACACATCCTTCATGCAACCGTTAATACTTCTTGAGGTACCAACGACCGATTACAAGATGCGTTTGCACTTTAAAGCGTAATTCCTAGTCTTGCAACACCCAAGGCTTTAGCAGTGACTCCCAAACCAGTTGGTCTAAAGCACTAGGTGATGAAGCACCCCCGCTAAATATTTTTCTATTTTTACAGCCTTAAGTAATCACAAAAACCAGTGTCCATTTTTTTTATTCTTTATTCACACTTTTTTTCTTCTTTTAATTTTCTTTGTACTAAAGACTTTGGACAAGAGCATTTCAAGGTCTCTTCTACCATTCTAAATTTCAAGATGCGTGATTGTGCAAATTGTAGGGTATACGTTTTCAGAATCTAGACTTAAGTTAGGAACTGTTTTTCAAACTTATACTCTAATAAGAACATCAATGCTCTTCCCTTATTTTGACTTAGCCCAAGAAGTGAACCCAAAATTTGCCTATTTCTATATAAACTACAAAGACATACTCTCTACCATTAAACTTTAAGGGAGGTTATTTTTAGGGTTTTTAATTTACTAAGTCTAAGATCTAGTTGTTCCTAGCTAGTTAACCTATCTGTCAAACTCTAGTCAAATAAACCAAAATTGAATACAATAATTTTTATAATTTTTGAAAATTTTCAATTTTTATGGGTTTCCAAATAAGTATGCAAATGCAAAAATATGTACAAATGAATGTGAAGGAAGAAGACGTACCGAGCATACCCCCAAACTTGAACTTGACAGTGTCCTCACTGTCATGCTACACCAAGAGGGTCAAAATGTCGGCACTCCCCTGTTTATTTATTTATTTATTTTTTATTGAGAAAAACAAAAATATATACAGAAAGGCCCCCCCAAACTTCAGTGAAACAATGTTAGACATTACTGCCAGACTTTGCACAGACCAAACATCAACACCAACCAGTCGAAAAATTTATCTGTAAAGAGTGTCGGTTGGTGGAAGAACATGTTGTACCGATCCAAAAAGAATTGGGGAAGATAGGAGTGATGGTAGGGAAAGTGTGGAAGTGAATAGATATGATGTGGTGATGAATCAAAACGAGAATGAGAATGATCAGCAGTCAGTGGAATATTGGCATTCTCATAGCTTATTAAAAGAAATGGCGGTGGTTCAACTTCTAAAGGAGGAGGTTGACTCACCACAATACCCCCAAAATGTTTCTGTGGGTCCTTTATTGACTTGGCATCATCCATCAATTGCATGTGATATTCAATTATGAGGAAACTAATCTCCTCGATGTCCGCCATAGTCCAACCGAAAACTTGCCGCCTATCTTGTAAGACCTTTAAAATAGCGTTCTCTTGCTCGAAGGCTAGAGAGGCTGATATTATAATGGGAAAGGTCTCATTCTCACCTATGTAAGCATATTTAAGGTGAGACGGCAATGACATGAGTTCGAGTTTCGGAGGCGAAAGAATCATTGGGGAATCTACCTCAAACTCAAAGGACTCCAACACAGGTTCGAAATCACCGCAAACAACCGATTTGGATGGTTCAACTAACTCATCCAAAAATTCAAACGACTCATATTCGGGCTGTGAGTCGTCATCATCCGAAAAAGTGAAACATTCATAATCAATATCGGTTGTGTCAACTGTGGTAGGCTCAAGGAGGGACGCACTAGTGGCGTCAAAACTGTTCTCATCAAACAAGAAATTTTCAAACTCGCAGTCCTCCTGCGTGATTTCGTGAATAGAGCAAACTTCTCGTGTACTAGTATTAGGCACGGGGGGCAGACTTCCTAACTTGTAAATATTGAACTCACTAGACGTCTTCCCGAAGGATAGAGTCATGGAGCCATTGCGACAGTTTATTACGGCATTGGAAGTGGCCAAAAATGGTCGACCGAGGATCACCGGAATTTGGTTCCGTGAGTTGGCAAGAGGTTGTGTATCCATAACAATAAAATCAACGGGGAATATGAACTCCCCAACTTTGATCAACACATCCTCTAGCTCACCCCTTGGATGGGTGATTGATCGATCAGCCATTTGGAGAGTACAGTGAGTAGGCTTAAGCTCTCCAATGCCTAATTGCTCGTACACAGAATAAGGTAGAAAATTGACACTAGCACCAAGATCTAGTAGTGCTCTATTTATGTTCTTGTCCCCAATTGTTATCAAAATAGTAGGACAACCGGGGTCCTTTTGCTTTTGGGGTAAAGAATTGACAAGAGCATCGCTAATAGCACTAGCCACAAAAACTTTCTTTGGTACTTGTGACTTCCTCTTTTTGGTGCATAAGTCCTTTAAGATTTTTGCATATGAAGGAACTTGTTGGATTGCATCCAAAAGAGGGATATTTATGCTAACCTGTTTGAACAGCTCAACAATCTTCTCCATTTGTGGAGTTGGTTTATTGGATCTCAACCGGTTTGGAAAAGGAGAATTTTGAAATGTTGTTAAGTCCAATTTTTGTGGATCAGATTGTTGAGTTGGAACGGAACCCCGTGTAGATGTGTTCGTGTTGTGAGAAGTGGGTCCGTTCGAGCTAGAAGGAGTAGAGCCTTGTGAATGATGGAGAACAGGCTCTAACGAAGAAGAAGAAGGTGAAGAAGAACCACCGGCAGGGGTGTCATTGTGAATGCCCACATTGTTTTGCAACATTTTCCCGATCTCAACATGGTCACAGCGTTTACGTTATGAGTTTGCTGTTGATATGCAGCATGTGCGTGGCCGGGGTTGGGCAGTGGTTGAGATGGGAGCTTTTCTTTTTCGCGCTCGCTCAAAACTGCATTGAGTTGTGCAATTTGTGCCTCAATAGATTTTATGCTTTGATCGTGTGAGGCACTGTTTTGCACCAAAGATTGAATAGAAGTCTCTAGTCTTGTTGTAGACTGTGTAGATTGCTTTAGGAACGCATCTAGACTTCTTTCGAGCGATCTAACCTTGTCATTATTTGGTTGAACAAAATTGTTTGGCGCGTAAGAATTGTTAGGCACAAAATTGTTCACTTGATTGGGGTAAGGTTGCTGTTGGAAAGGTTGCTGTTGAAATTGAGTTTGTGGAGGTGCTTGTTGTTGTTGTGGAGGAGGCCCTTGAAAATTGTTATTTCCTTGGAATTGTTGATTTTGGTTCCAAGCGAAATTTAGGTGACTCCTCCACCCCGGATTGTATGTCGAAGAGTATGGATCGTTTCTCTGTTGTTGCTGAAAGGCAGCATTGACTTGATCCTGTTCTTGAGTAGATGCATTGTAAGGACACTCTTCGGTGAGATGTGATGGACTCGAGCAACAAGCACAAACAGTTCGTGGAGGCACAATAGGGGCAGGAGAAGACGATGAGATTTTGGTCTCAATCGCTTCTAGTTTTTTCGTAAGAGCGGCCATCTCGGCCTTCATAGCAATCGACATCTCTACTTGATGTATGCCTGCCCTAGATTGACCACTAGAAGAAGATGATGTGGTCTTGGTACTCTCCCACTGAATTGTTTGTTCACTAAGATCCTCAAGAAACTGCCACGCTTCCTCACTAGATTTGGAGAGAAAGTGACCTTGACAGATGGTTTCTAGCAACTGCTTCGTTGCCGAATTCAATCCCTCGTATAATGTTTGGAAAAGTTGCCAACTTTCGATCCCATGATGAGGGCATTGAACGAGTAGATCGATCTTTAAATCTCTCAAAACACTTCCAAAATGGTTCGGAAGGAAGCTGTGAAAATTGTATAATCTCATTACGGATTCTAGCAGTTTTGTGATGAGGATAGAACTTTTTAAGAAAAGCTTTTACAAACTCATCCCAATTTCTAATGGAATGTGATGCGGTGCTGTATAGCCACTTCTCGGCTAGGTCACATAAGGTAAAAGGAATGACCCTTAGCCTTATAGCGTCATCACTTAATTGGGTCGTTTTCATCATAGAGCAAACATTTTGGAATTTATTAATAAAAATATACGTATCTTCGGATTCCAAACCGTGAAATTTTGGCAGCATATTGATGAAATGTGGTTTTATTTCAAAATTGTCCCCATTTTCCGGTGGGGGTGAAAGACAGGTAGGTAAAGAAGTGCAGACAGGGTAAAATAGATCCTGGAGCGCAACTCGTGCGGGCGCTTCAACAGACGGTTGATTCGGGTTATTCACACCTAACGGAGGTGGAATCATTCCCGTCGGTAAGGTATTGTTGGGGTTGAATCCCGACATGCCTTCGGAGAAAGAATTTGAAGGTGGAGGTAAGAAAGTGGACGGAATGTCGACTTCGGTGTCGAAGGGTTCGTCGGTCGGTACCAACGAAACACGGACTAATCGGGCGCCAGTGTCCCTAGTCCAAAGTGACATACACTAAAGGGGTAGTGCAGTCAGAAAGAAAAAAAAATGAAAGACAGAATGTGGAGGTAAGATAACGTCAATGAAAGGAAGTGGTGTAAGTGAGGTGCAAGTTTCCTTTAGCGACAAGTTGCAAGTTTTGGAAAGATTTTTCTTTTTCTTTTTCTTTGTGAGAGTTTTGCAAAGAGATTTTTTTTTTTTGAAAAGAGACTCGTGACACAAATGCTATCAACCACACATGCACAATCAGGCCTAGATCTAGGGTTACCTAGGTCATCTAGACAGCTCCTAACTAGGGCTAGAAATAGGACCTCAAACCACCTCTTCACCGCCAATTGCGGCCAGGTAAGTGCTAGGTAAGTGGGAAGGAACCACAATAGTGGGCCTAATTAATAACCACTAGCCTAGACACACTTGCCTAGACACCGCAAAGTCAGGTTAGGATAAACGGTCGATGCCTATACTAGTCCTTTTCCTATTGAGCTCGAAGTCCTTAGGGCTGAGTCTAGTATTTTTTAATTAATTGTGGTCAATGCAAATGCTTTAAGTGCTTTCTGGGGTCCTGGGAAGGGTGATGAAATCCCCACCCAATCTGAGTTTGGTCAATTAGCCCCTTAAAGTCCGATTAAATTATGGAAAACATTAAATTCACTTGTAATCAATTTTTTAGCGCGGCGCAAAGAAACCTGCAGAAAATCTGTTATTTAGAAGGGAGAAGAAGATTTTTTAGCGCAAAGAAATTCTGCAGAAAATTTGACAGAAGATATATGGGGATTCGCAGAGGGGAGAATGAGGAAACAAACCAAGCAATTTTTGCGCAGAGAAGCCAACAGAAAGCCGCGGAACCGCGGTTTTGATAGGGTAATTGTGGCGGAACCGCGGTGTTGTGGGGGGTTCAGGTCTCCAGAAAATTTGTATGGCTCTGTTGTGTCAATCCACCTCTGTTCCGATGTGCACTTTTCTGATTTGCCTTCTGTAAAATTCCAGATCCGCGATTTTTCGCTGTTCTTGCAAGATTCAAACAATAAACCCTTCAAACAGATAAAAATTGATAAATTTTTTTATACTTTTTTATATTTTCAGATTTTTATGATTTTAAAAATTTATATCAACCCGAAATTACACAAAAGAAATTTTACGCCATCCCCGGCAACGGCGCCATTCGATCCCCGGCAACGACGCCATTTGATTTGTATGTCAAAAACTAACTATTATCGCAATCAAGAACGGCGTCGCATGAAGCTAGCCGGTGAGTACGGGTCGGTCTACAGGGATGTTGTGAATCTCCTAATCGCGCTAACGAGTTAATTCCGAAGGGTGTTCGGATTGATTATTAAATCTAAAGTCTAAATTTATCTATCTAAAATTATCTAGATCTAGTCTTGCTAGGGTTAGGTTTAGGGATGGTTTGGAAATGCAAGTAAATCTCAACGCTTTCTATACCCAAATGAAGATCTATGAGAAGTTATGGTGATTATCAATAAAGGGGATTAGATCCATTCGGGAAGGTGTTCCTTCCTCTAGGTTCTTGTCCTTCCTTTAGAGATCCTTACCCTAACCTCCATGGAAAACGCGCGCAACCGGGCCTTTATACTACGGTGTCATCGTTACCTCAAGGGGTAGGATGCCGTAGGGCGCGGTGTGTGCGTGTATGCATGGAGTCCTATTGTAAATATTTGATGGGTAAGAAAGGGATGGGAGATCTCATCTCTCAAAAGCCTTCCCCAAAGCTAACTCTAAACAATTTTCTACGGCAATGAATTAAATCTACCTAGGGTAAAGAATTAAAATCTAAACTAGAGCAATTAATTAAATCTACTTACAGATGGCTCTCTCCAATCATCAAAGCAGGTTTGTCAGATCTGAATTTCTGAATCGAAAAGAGGCACCGATGCTCTCCATAAAGAATTCGGAATTTATTATTAAAAGGAGGCATAAAGAAATACATTGATTAGAGTTCCTATTTATAGAGAATAGGAAACCCTAGGTTACATCTGATTCGCATGTCTGAAATTACAAAAATAGCCCTTAGGAAATCTTTTCAGAGCCGCTACAATATTATGGTAAAATTTAATCCAAGTACGGGCTTTATACGGCCGCGGAACCGCGGCAATTGTGGGCTTGGGCCGCGATTCCGCGGCCCTTTGACAAGATTGGGTGCTGAAACTTTTGGGCTATGTTCTGGGTTTCTTGGGGCTTCTGGTTCTTTGGTTCTTTTATCAATTGGGCTTCTACATTGGTTCCAGATCTCCAGTGAACAATTTGCAATGGCTTTTTAACCGTTCGCTTTGTAATCTTGGACCTTGCGTTGCCTTGTACTTTGTGAATTTTATCTTTGATGTAGGCTTGATCAAGAGTCCTCTGTTTGTTAGTTAAAGTCCATATTTTCATCGTCTTTACATCGTTTTCACTGTTTTCTGTCCAAGAACCTGTAACCTGTAACCTGTAACATGTAGTAGACATGCGTCAAAAGCACCTGTTTATTTATAAAAAGAATAAGAATGGGGAATTTAATAATGCAATATTATGGTGTGAACATGGACTTCCAGTTATAGCCAATCGAACACAGCGCAACATCAACCCCCAATATCGGGGGAGACGAAGCCCTTCCTATCGCTCATTGCCTCCATGTGATTTGGGACTGTACCCAAAAGCCACCATTTTGTATGTCCTCATGAACGTGGTAAGGTGGAAATCAAAGCACAGTGGGAATCACACAAGACTCTATGACGATCTCGGGTCTACAGACTAACCTGCACCAGTGTCACCAGAAAACTGCTATCTAACGATAGGTATAATACCATCTAGGAGTTCTCGGTGAGTCCGTTCAGTGTACCCAGTCTCCACTAAGCACCCGTACACCATTTTTGATGTCAAACACCAATGGATGTGGGATCATCCATCGCCCATCATATGGGTCAAGATGCGTATACGCTAGTCTACTCAGGAGTATCAATGCCCTGTCTCGATACACCCTCGACTAGGAACAATTATAGGATGTACTCGTGAACTACCCTGGCCCCACTAGTATGATCTGCATCATAGTCCTAATAGTCAAGTCCATATCCTAAGGGCTTTATCAACATGTGAGAGTATGACAGTAATACAATACAAGTCAACATGTTAAGACAATGTGAAACCAGATAGCATACTATCATGTTGAGCAAGAAAGTCCTCTCTATATATATCCAAGCATCCATTGTATTATACATCATATGTACAACAATGGCCTCTAGGGCATATACATAACTAACAATCTCCCACTTGCACTAAGGCCAGCTGTTGTAGTATCTCATACCCAACATCTCGAAGAGTCTCTCAAATTGTATATGGGGTATGGCCTTCGTGAGTGGATCCGCAGTGTTGTCCTTCGTGTCAACTCTTCTGACCTCGATCTCGTGGCGATCAACTATCCCCCGGATCAGGTGATACCGCCTCAGAATATGCCTGGATCTCTGATGGGACCTGGGTTCCTTGGCCAAAGCCATAGCTCCATTGTTATCACAATATAAAGGTATTGGATGTTCAATGGACGGAACCACACCAAGTTCAGTTATGAACTTCTTCATCCAGACAGCCTCTTTGGCAGTATCGTTGGTAGCGATGTATTCAGCCTCCATCGTCTAGTCTGCCACGATTTCCTGTTTGGAACTCTTCCAACACACCGCCCCTCCATTGAGGGTAAAGAAAAATCCCGAGTGCGACTTAGAGTCGTCCTTATCACTTTGGAAGCTCGAATCGGTAAAGGACTCCACCTGGATTTCTCCGTTACCATATACCAAGAACATCTCTTTAGTCCTTCTCAAGTACTTGAGAATGTTCTTCATAGCTGTCCAGTGACTCTCCCCTGGATCTGCTTGATACCTACTCACTACACTTAGTGAGTATGCTATATCGGGTCTGGTACACAGTATCGCATACATGATAGAGCCTACTGCCGAAGCATAGGGTATCCCTTGCATGCGAGCTCTCTATAAATCAGTCTTGGGAGACACTCTTTGGAGAGAGTGAGTCCAGAGATCATGGGTAAGTTCCCACGCTTAGATTCTTCCATACTAAACCTCTATAGTATGGTGTCAATGTACCTGGATTGGGACAATCTCAGTATCCTTTTAGATCTATCTCTAAAATTTTAATCCCCAAAATGCAGAAGGCATCACCTAGATCTTTCATTGAGAATCTATGTGATAAGAAGAGCTTGACCGAGTGTAGCATAGGAACATCATTTCCCATCAAGAGTATGTCATCCATGTACAATACGAGAAAGACAACCTTACTCTCTGCCACCTTCTTGTAAATACAAGGTTCATCTACGTTCTTGATGAAGTCAAACTCTTTGACTACAACATCAAAACAGATGTTCCAACTCCACGATGCCTGCTTTAACCCGTAAAATGGATTTAAGCAGCTTGCACACCTTTCCGCTGCTCCCACTGTCTACGAAGCCCTCTGGCTGAGTTATGTACACGCACTCCTCTAAATCACCATATAGAAAGGCGGTCTTAACATCCATTTGCCAGATTTCGTAGTCATGGTATGCAGCAATGGCAAGTAAGATCCGGATGGACTTAAGCATAGCCACTGAAGAAAAGGTTTCGTCATAATCCACACCTGATCGTTGACGAAAACCCTTTGCAACAAGTCTAGCTTTGAAAGTCTCAACTTTTCCATCTACACCAAGTTTCTTCTTAAAGATCCATTTGCTCCCAATGGGTTTTACCCCTTCAGGAGCAACTTCTAAAGTCCATACTTTGTTGGTGTACATGGATTCCATCTCAGATCGCATTGCATCCAGCCACTTCACAGAGTCCCCACTCGTGATGGTCTGCTTGAAGCTAGTCGGGTCATCATATTCCATGATGCATTCTCCGCTCCCACCATCAATGAGAAAACCGTAGTATCTCTCAGGTGGATGAGGAACCCTACTAGATCGGCAGAGAGGCTGGGGTTCGTCAGGATCTATCGAATCCTTTGGTTCCACTAAATCTTCAGTTGTAGTCTGTGTAGCTGGAACTTCTTCCAGTTCTACTTCTTTGCCACTAATTTTCTTTGCAAGAAATTCCTTTTCTAAAAATGTGGCATGTTGAGCAACAAACACCTTTTGTTCCTCACCGTGGTAGAAAAAATATCCATATGAATTCTTTGGATATCCCATAAACTTGAAAAGAACTGATCGTGTCTCGAGCTTGTTTGGATTTTTCCTTTTGACATAGGCCGGACAACCCCATATCTTAACTTATTTAAGATATGGTCTCTTCCCACACCATATCTCATACGGTGTGGTAGGTACAGATTTAGATGGAACTTGATTCAATAGGTATGCTGCTGTCTCAAGCGTATAGCCCCAAAAAGAAATAGGCAACTCAGCGGTGCTCATCATAGAGCGCACCATATCTAATAGGGTGCGATTCCTCCGTTCCGATACACCGTTGTGCTGTGGTGTATAGGGAGGAGTAAGCTGAGAGTGAATTCCATTCTCTTTTAGATAGTCCAGGAATTCATTGCTCAAGTATTCTCCTCCTCGATCAGATCGTAGGATTTTAATACTTTTACCCGTTTGGTTCTCTACTTCGTGTTTATATTCTTTGAATTTATCAAAAGCTTCAAACTTGTGTTTTAACAGGAACACATGTCCTTATCTTGAGAGATCGTCAGTGAATGTAATGATGTATGAGGAACCATTCTTGGCATGTGTAGACATAGGACCACATACATCACTATGTATCAGTCCTAAGAGTTCCTTAACTCTTTCTCCGTGTCCACTAAACGGAGTTTTGGTCATTTTGTCTTTGAGACATGACTGACAAGTGTCATAAGATGAAAATTCGAACGGATTCAAATATCCATCCTTATGTAACTTAGCTAGTCGTGTCGCATTGATATGATCTAGTCTACAATGCCACAAGAAGGATTCGTTCATTTTTGAACTCTTCCTCTTGTGTGTGTTTTGTACATTAAGAACCGTGGTTTGGTTTAGAACGTATATTCCATTATTTAACGAGCCTGATCCAATCAACTTTTGATTTAGGAAGATGTTCATAACATTATCCTGTACTACAAAATTATATCCTTCTTTACTTAATAAAAAAACTGATATAAGATTGCATATCAGGGTCGGAATGTAATAGCATTCGTTCAGAATCAATGTATTACCATTTGGTAACATAAGGTGATATTCGCCAACTGCTTTGGCTGCAACATTTGCACCATTCCCTACTCTTATGGAATGATCACCCTCTTCCAGTTCTCTACCTTTCCGTAACCCATGTAACATATTACATATGTGGGATCCCGATCCGGTATCTAATACCCAGGACGTAGAGTGAACAGAGAAACAGTTCTCGATTACTAGCACACCCGAACAAGAGGCATCAACATGCTTATTCTTCATTTGGGCGGCGTAGGAATCCGGATATTCCCCTATTTCATGTTCTGTCTTATAACAATTATAAGAAAGAACGGAAACAACGTTCCCCTGCTCAGTATAATAAGCGGGTTCGGTCAATACATCCATATTATTATCCTGATTAAGGCCTGACATGGTCGCTACCTGGAGAGAGAGAGAAGAAAACACTTTAGCATATGCTCTTGCAAGATTAGATTGGTTATTATCTTATCTAATCAGGATGGCTCCCACTGTTTTCATCAAATCTTCCTTCAAACCCTTAAAGGTAAGACTAGCCAGGATTAATTACACCTTACAAGTTTGCCAATCTTTCGGCCAGGCCAGTGTTGGTACTCTGAGGGAGATTCCCCGTGCTTTCGCACGGACCTAATTAGAATAAACCTCATTTTCCCAGAGGCATAACCCCGTTTAACACCTTTCTAGACACCTACTTGATCGACTAATTGTCATATGTAAAACTTTCCCAGGAGTAACTCTTACTCGCAGTGGGTATCGGGATCCAACTATCTCATAGAAGGTATGCAATCTCATTGCGAATTTCAACACTTGAAATTCCCGATAATATTTTGCCCCTAGCGATCTATGACCTTGAGAAGGTCAACAAACCATATATCGCAAGTCAAGTTTAACCCATCATTTCCTGATTGAATTAAATCCACCCGCATGACCCTTGACAAGGTCAACAAGGCCGTACGACTACCCTAATCCAATCACATCTCATGCTTTAGCAGATAAACACTAATTAGCTACCGTACACTACGCCCTAACAAGGTCAACAAACGCAGCACGAATACCAAGTAGGACTTATCTGAAATGACAGAGGGCTACACAGGTTTTTAAGAAAACCATGAGCATAATGGACTTGATATCGTTGCAGAAACAAGTGATTTTGAAAAGGAGTGTTTTTGAGGATTTTACTAGCTTCGCTAAATAGGTCACTCCCGGTGAAGGGATCTCGGCTCTTTCCTTATCGAATAAGGAGCAGGATATTTCATAAATACCGCTATGCAAAGCAAGAACTATAGAAGCAATCAAAAACAAAACCGAGTGAATTGTAGCATCTGCTAGTTTCGCTAAAGAGGTCACTCCCGTGAGGGATCTCGGCTCTTTCCTTATCGAATAATGTGATGGATATTCTATAAGGAATACCGCTATGCAAAGAAAAAACTAGAGCTACCCTTTTTGAAAATTTGATTCTACAACATCTTTTAGGTTTCTTTTTCTTTCGTTAATCTCATTAATGAATTCCCATCATTTATGCTTCCTAAGTATCACAGAAGAAACGAAAATACAACGTACGCTTATGCCATATGCATTCGCCACAGTGTCCCGTTATGCACCGTTAGGTTACTTAACTAACGGCATACCGGCGCGGGACTAGCACGGGTGTAAGACATAAGCAACGTTTATTATATATCATATATAAAGCATTCGTCTCACGCATATAAAATGATCACATCACAGAATATTAGCAGCAGAGGATAACATATGAAATATTGGATATACTAGGAGGTCCATGTTTTATTTTGAACCTCTATAAAACACGGATTCCACGGTCGTGATGAATAGCCAAACCTACATCCCGAGACCCCTACGAGAGCGGCAAGCAACCCTACCAATTCTAGGGTTAGGAGACCCGGTCTCGACTCCTTGAGATGTCCTCCCACTGGACCCTAGAACCCGGTTACTTATGCTCCCCTTTTTAGGTCTATTCTAATGCGGAAAAGTAAATAATATACAATGGTGACGTCATCCTCAACCCGGAAGTGCCCCAATAAAAAAATATTACATACAATGAATTTTACATGAATGAAAATGAAAAACTCTCATCTCACATAAAACCCCCGGCTATTCAAATCACGACGATCCAATATAACTTATCACAGCAACACATAACATCACATGTCATCAACGTAAGTAAATATGCGTATCCCAATTGTCGTTGATGTATAGCAACAAAACCGGCAATACACCACATACTACACTTACGGTCACAGAAAGGAAAATGAAAAACCACAACAATTGGAATCGTAACTGCCCTTAAACATCATAAACCTGAGATATCACATATCCAAGATTTCATGCCTAACAATGTAAGGCTCGCATTTAGGTCTCACCCATGAAAACACCTTTTCAAAATAAGTCGGATAATTCAATAAGATTTTCGATTACACCCGACACCGAAATGTTAGATTTACACTCAACAAATATATTTGTGGATTCCAATTATTGTATCTCATTACAGAAAGCTAGACGACGTTAAACAATTCGATCGAATTAACGAATTCCCAAAATTCCTAGCGAGCTCAACTCTTAAGCACTCTTAAAATTTCCCAGAAGCATGCTCCAGTACCAATGGACCAACCGTTGAAGTGCCGTCCCTTGCCTCCTTAGTGGCGCCGCGGAACCGCCGCCAAAACCATGTTTTGGCCGCGGTTCCGCGGTCACTAAAGCGAGTTAGGGACTCGTTCTTCAAGAGGGTCCATAGAATTACCTGCATAATTTTCTAAATATTTTTAATATGAAAAATTTCAACTTTTGAAAATTTTTCCAGAAAATGGGAAAATTTGGTTATTCGGAGTTCGTTCGGACTTTTAATTTCCTCTATGCAACGCCTAATGCTCTAGCTAGGCTCTAATACCACTGTAAGGTTCTTAGGCACTAAAACAAGGTTCTACAAGGCATCAAACATGCCGTATTAAAAATTTTCAAGTGCCAAAAATCCTAAGCAAGGATCTTTACTAGAGAATTAGGGTTAGAAACAACAAGTAAACTACTTTACTTC
The DNA here is from genome assembly GCA_030015575.1 of Agapanthus africanus. NCBI lineage: Eukaryota > Viridiplantae > Streptophyta > Magnoliopsida > Asparagales > Amaryllidaceae > Agapanthus > Agapanthus africanus. The sequence continues at coordinate 827,766,731 of CM057338.1, read as the reverse complement.
TAAGTGATAGGGATTACAACCTTTGTAGTCCATTCCTTCGCTTCATAAGCTCCAAGTTGTGGTCCCTTCGCTGCGATCATCAAGCTCCAGGACTCTAGAGAGGCTCCATGAGGTGAATGATTCAAGCTAGCTTGAAGTCTTTACAATCCAAGATAATCTATGATTGTTAGAGTTTTTCCGTGCTTAGTTAATTACCGCAATCAAGACGGTTTCGCTTGTAGCTAGCCGCTTGAGTACGTGTCGTCCGCAGGGAGATGGGAATCTTTTTCTATGTGCTTTAACGAGTTAAGTCCAAATGTCCAGGTTTGTTTGAGATTAACTATATGCTAAAATGTATAAAAAGAGAGCTTGTTAGGGTTAGGATTAGGTTAGTTTGAGATAGGAGTCGCTCACTTCTTTCGTTGCCACTCTTAATAGCGGTGTTACGGTAATCGGCAACAACGGGGATTAGCATGACTAGGAAGGAACTTGCGAGTATAAGCTAGGCTTTCCAACGCTTATTTTCTTCCTTTTGGTCCTTGTCCGTCCGTTCTTGGCTCTTAGCCTTAACCTCCGGTTAATTCAACCACAACCGGTCTCGCTAAGGAATCACCGCTATCATGTAGGATAGGGTGCCATAGGGAGCGGATTGTGCTTCAATTAACGGGAGTCCGAATTAAGATGTTGGGCAAGAAAAGAGTGAGAGAGATTTCCTTCTCTCAAACTTTCCTTATCCTACCCTAACAAGTGAGAAACTACTCACCCATTACAAAGAAAAGGAAAATACAACAAAAGGAGGAAGATAGAAAGAAAGAGATTAGAAGATTACAACTAGCTATTTGAGACCTCACTTTGGCAAGGATCAAGCTTAAGCATCACTGTTGTTAAGGATAAAAAGAAAATAGAAGAAGAAAGAAACAAACAACAAATAGCAACAACTAAATTAACAAATGAAAATTACAAGCAAATATAATTAACAAAATAACAAGACAAGCATGATAAAGAAAAGAACTCTTTTATTCATCACTTCACTCATAAAAGCTCACTACAAGGTTTTAATGGAGAAAGATGAAAAGAGGAAGAAGAGCTACAAAATCTATCCTAAAATCTCACACAAGAATAAGCACCCTTCACTTGGCATTGTTCTGGGCTATTTATAGGCAGGAAACAGAAACCCTAGGGCAACATTCAGGACCCAAATAAATTGACCAAACTGTCCCCAGAAAATAATCAGTTGCCGAGTCAACTCGGCCGCGGATCCGCGGCCGAGTCACCATGTTGGCCGCCGATCCGCGGCCATTTAGGTGAGTAGGCAAGTCGTTTTTGGTGGGTTTCCCTGTGTTGCTGTTCTCTTCAGTGTGGTATACTTGGTTTCTCAAAAGCTCTTTACATTTCTTCCAGATTTTCAGCAGATCAAAAGGTGATTTGATGTGGATCTTTTGTCATGATTTTCTTGAGCTCCGCGTAGATATCTTGGATCTTGTGTTGACATTGTGCTTTGTGCATGAAAATGACCATTGATTTGCCATTTTGTCCTTTAAACTGGTGTGTGGCAATATACGGATAGAGAGCGGAGACCCGTATTTTATCTGTGGTTGGCAGTAATCCAGAATTTGTCGCGCTTTTCCATGAATTTCACTGCTTAGAGCTGAGAACCTGTAATCTGCAATTATCTAGCAAACACGGATCAAGAGTACCTACCTATAAGCAATGTGATAAAAAATGGGCGGTATAAAAATGCAAAAATCTGATATGAAAAAATACCCCCAAACTTATCATTTGCTTGTCCCGAGCAAAACCAATTTATTCACAAAAATTCCTAACCTCACTTTCGCAGGGAACGCGATTGCACTGAGCATGTGCAACAAGCCGTTAAAGCTCTAAGTGTCTCTAGTAGGAGGAGTGTTGTCTCCTGAGGGTTTTCAGTGGATACTACCCACAAAATCCCGTCAAGCTAGTTTTGCGAAATAACTATGATTCAAACCCTAAGGTTTTGTTTTAAAAATAACAATTCTATTATCCTAATTCTAGACTATCGAACCTTCATTTTTCACACCTCGCTTCTTATTTAACTTAAGATTTTATATGTCTTTACGTGCAGTGCAAATAGTGTCGTTAAGTTTCAGAAGGATCGATTAAAGTTATCATGTCACAAAATAAAGCCCAGATAAAAATTTAAAAAGGATCACATAAGTTTTATAAAGAGTTAAGTATTTTTCAAGTTTCGTTTTCCAATAAGGTTTCAATTTCAGAATTTCTATTTTCCTTACCAGGAAACTGGGTCTTATTTTTCACTCCACCTTTTTCTTGTTTTCATTTCATACACACCTTTGTGAACGTGCAATAGTCTTTATCATAGAATAAAACCTTCATATCTCCGCTAGAAATATTTTTTTTATAAAAACCTGTCTTTTGTCAAGATTATTCTCACACAAAGAACCGTTAGGAATTTTAACTCGGAGAGAACACTTGCTTGACTTTGTTTTAATCTGAACTTTCTAGGCTTCTTAACGAGCTTTGGGCCAATGCTCCCAAACCAGTTGGCTTTAGGGTATTAGGTGTAGAGACACCCCAGCGGACTTAATTACTCAAGTTGCCTAGGCCCAAAAACAAAAGACAATTTTAGCATGAAAATCATGACGATTTAATGCGAACGGAGATGTAACCGGTAGTTCAATTATTTTTTTGGATAAAAGACGTGTTTAGTGGGTTAGGTGTGTAATCATTCAAGTTCCAGATGGGTTATTTTTCAGAATTAGTTCCAATTAAGGCATCAATAACATCCCTTCATATCCGCTTCACTTCATAAACTATTCTTGATATTACTTATTTCAGAACAAACCTATTTGATCCTCAGAAAATAATTATCCATTTAAAAGTTTTCAGACATAATAGACTTGTCATCTAATTTTCAAAACTCACGACACGTGTAGTGTGATGTAAAGATGTATATCAGCTATAGTTAACTTCAAAGGAGAGTTATCTTTCAGGTTTTCAAAATCTAAAAATAAGATTTAGTTATTCTTATCTTATCAAACAAAACCGTCGAAATGTTGAATCTGAGTTCTCCCACTAGCTAACTTGACGAAAAAGTTTTTATGTTTTTAGAAAATTTTCTGATTTTTATGGATTTTAGTATGCAGATACAAAATATACATATGAATGCGAAGGTTAGAAATGCGAAGGTTAGAAATGCGTACCGAGCGTACCGCCAAACTTAAACTGGACAGTGTTCTCACTGTCATTGCATGAAAAAATTATTGCAGGGTCAAAATTGTCAGTTAGATATACATATTTTTTTATTTTTTATTTTTTATTTTTTATTTTTTTATTTTTTATTTTTTAAAAGAAAATTGTTAAAAAATGGATATGCACCAGACAAGAATATCCACATATATACAAAATGGTGTATACATACCCCCAAACTTATTTGAAACAGTGTCCACTGTTTTGGCTGGATAACTGAAGTTTGGTGGTAGGCAGAGGAAGATTATGTAGGGTAAACCGGCTCCTGTAAGACCAGGAGCTCTTTTGTTGGTACGGCGCTAAGGTACGGTTTCAGTCTGTGTCCGTTTACTTTGAAAAATGAACCATCCTTTGGATTCTCCAAATCCACAGCGCCATGCGGATACACATTCCGCACAAAAATTGGCCCTTTCCGGCGAGATCTCAGCTTACTTGGATGGAAATGTAGTCGGGTGTCGTAAAGCAGTACCTGTTGACCAGGTGCGAATGTTTTGAGCAAAAGGTGTTTATCGTGAAACACCTTTATTCGGTTCTTAACGACAACCGCGTTTTCGTAAGCCTCATCTTGAAGCTCGCTCAATTCGCTCAACTGCAGCTTCCGATGGCTGCCCGCATCTTCGAGAGATAGATTCAGCTCCTTTATCACCCAAAATGCGCGATGCTCTATTTCCACTGGAAGGTGGCAAGCCTTTCCGTAAACAAACCGATAAGGAGACATGCCAAGTTCGGTCTTATAAGCAGTTCGAAATGCCCAAAGGGCATCAGTGAGTTTTAAAGACCAATCCTTACGGTTCTTGGAAACCGTTTTCTCCAATATCTGCTTGATTTGCCGATTTGAAACTTCGGCTTGCCTACATGTTTGGGGGTGGTAGGGCGTAGATAGCTTATGATTAATGGAATATTTCCGCATCAAGGCCTCGAAAGTCTTATTACAGAAATGAGTTCCATTATTGCTAATGATCGCTCGGGGGTGCCTAAACCGGGAGAAAATGTTTTCCTTAAGAAATCTAACGACAACCTTGTTGTCGTTAGTCCGGCTGGGTACAGCCTCGACCCACTTAGAGACATAATCAACAGCGAGAAGAATGTACAAGTTCCCAAAAGAGCTGGAAAACGGCCCTATAAAATCAATCCCCCAAACATCGAAAATCTCCACAACCAAGATTGGTTGGAGAGGCATCTTGTTTCTCCTGGATATCCAGCCCAAGTGTTGGCACCGGGAGCAAGTCTTGCAGTAGTCATGAGCGTCTTTGAAGAGTTGTGGCCAGTAGAAACCACACTGCAAGATCTTCTCGGCTGTCTTTCTGGGGCCAAAATGCCCGCCACATGCGTGATCGTGGCAAAATGACAGCACACTCTTGAATTCATTGTCAGGGACACACCGACGAATAATCTGGTCGGGACAGTACTTGAACAGATAGGGTTTGTCCCAGTAAAAGTGTTTTACTTGGGATAAGAATCGAAGTCTGTCCTGACTTGACCATTCAGTCGGTAGTAATCCTGTGGCCAAATAGTTCACAATATCTGCGAACCAGGGTTCGCAAGATACTGTCAAGAGCTGTTCATCCGGAAAAACGTCGTTGATCGGAATTTGAAGCGACGACGAAGAAGGAAGTCTTGAGAGATGGTTGCCGACTACGTTTTCACATCCTCTTTTGTCCTTGATGACAAGGTCAAACTCTTGAAGTAAGAGGATCCAACGTATCAGCCGAGATTTTGCATCCTTCTTCGCAAAAAGATGGCGCAGAGCAGAATGGTCCGTGTAGACGATGACTGGAGAGCCGATGAGGTAGGGCCAGAACTTTTCTAAAGCAAATACAACAGCCAAGAATTCCTTCTCGGTTGTTTTATAGTTCAGTTGGGCGTCGTTCAGGGTTCGGCTAGCATAATAGATTACGTGCGGCATCTTGTTGATGTGTTGTCCAAGGACAGCACCGATGGCAAAGTCGGATGTATCGCACATAATCTCAAATGGGTACGTCCAGTCAGGAGAAGAAAGAACGGGAGCAGAAGTGAATGAGCTTTTTAATGACTCGAACGCAGTCACACAGCTCGAGTTGAAGTCAAATGTCGTGTCCTTGGCCAGCAAAAGAGTCAAGGGCCTAGCAATCTTGCTAAAGTCCTTGATGAACCGTCTATAGAAACCGGCATGGCCAAGGAAGGCTCGGATGTCTCTGACGCATCTGGGAGGAGGGAGATTGGAAATGACTTCAATCTTTGCTTTATCTACCTCAATGCCTTTTTGCGAGATGATATGTCCTAAGACAATACCTTCGCGCACCATGAAGTGGCACTTTTCCCAATTCAAAGTGAGGTTCTTGTCCTTACACCGGGTAAGGACAGCGTCGAGATGCAGCAAACACTCATCAAAGGAATTGCCGAAAATGGAGAAATCATCCATGAAGATCTCTAAGAATTTTTCCACCATGTCTGAGAAGATTCCCATCATACACCGCTGGAAGGTAGCGGGCGCATTGTATAGCCTAAAGGGTATGCGACGATATTCAAACGTGCTGAAAGGACAGGTGAATGTGGTCTTGTCCTGGTCCTTTTCGGCGATGGGAATCTGATTATAGCTGGAGTAGCCATCAAGAAAGCAGTAGTACTCGTGTCCAGCCAATCATTCAAGCATTTAGTCAATGAAAGGTAGCGGAAAGTGATCTTTCCGTGTTGCGGTGTTGAGTTTTCTATAATCGATGCGTACTCGCCACCCAGTCTGGGTGCGAGTAGGGATTAACTCGTTCACCTCATTGGTTATGACCGTTATGCCCGACTTCTTGGGGACAACATGAATCGGGCTAACCCACTGGCTATCAGAGATAGGGTAAATGATACCACTATCCAGACACTTTACGATCTCCTTTTTTACAGCCTCTTTCATGACTGAGTTGAGTCGCCTTTGTGGATCCCTGGCTGGTTTGGCATCATCCATCAGATGAATGTGATGTTCAACAATCAGGGGACTAATCCCCTTGATGTCCGCCATTGACCAGCCAAAGGCTTGCCTATTGCTGTGCAAGATCGTAAGAAGGGCTTTCTCTTGCTCTGGAGCTAGAGAAGCCGAGATGATAACAGGAAGGGTCTCGTTCTCACCCAAGTAAGCGTACTTAAGGTGAGATGGCAATGGCTTGAGTTCGAGCATTGGAGGTGAAATGATTGAAGGTAAGATTGGTGAAAAGGTCTCGAACTCAAAGGATTCCAGCAGAGGTTCAAAACGAGTGTAAGCGACCGAGTTGGATGGTTCAGCTAACTCATCCGGAAATTCAAAGGATTCAAACTCGGGTGGTGACTGGCTAAGATCGTTTGAGAAAGTGAAACACTCATAGTCATTGTCGGGCGCAGAAACAGCAGCAGGTTCGAAGAGGAACACACTAGTGGCGTCAAGATTGTTGTGATCGAACAAAAACTCCTTGAATTCACAGTCCTCCGGGGTGATCTCCTGGATTGAACAAACGTCTAGTATATGAGCATTAGGTTCGGAGGGATGATTCCCCAACCTAAAAATGTTGAGTTCAGTTGTCATGTTTCCAAAAGATAGGTTCATCGAACCATTTCGACAATTGATCACAGCATTTGAGGTTGCAAGGAAAGGGCGACCGAGTATCACCGGAATTTGATTCCGGGGGTTAGCTACAGGCTGTGTGTCTAAAACAATGAAGTTAACGGGGAATATGAAGTCCCCAACCTTGATTAACACATCCTCTAGCTCAACTCTAGGATGGGTGATCGATCGGTCGGCCATTTGGAGAGTACAGTGTGTGGGTTTCAGCTCTCCTACACCTAGTTGCTCATATACTGAGTACGGAAACAGGTTAACACTGGCACTAAGATCCAAAAGTGCGCGGTTTATGTTCTTATCCCCAATGGTAATAGAAATCGTAGGACAGCTAGGGTCCTTCCATTTTTGAGGTAAAGATTGGGTAAGAGCATCACTCACAACACTAGCTAAGAAAACTTTCTTGGGTACCTGAGATTTCCTCTTTTTCATGCACAAGTCCTTTAAGATTTTTGCGTAGGAAGGGACTTGTTGGACAACATCTAAAAGGGGAATGTTGATATTAACCTGCTTAAACAACTCCAGAATCTTCTCCATTTGTGGATTTTGTTTATTGGACCTCAACCGGTTTGGAAATGGAACGCTTTTAAAATTGGTTGAGTCCAATGCTTGTGGAGGAGATTGTGGAGTTGGAACGGATCTCAGAGCTGGAGTTTTCGTGGAGTGAGAAGTGGGTCCGTTTAGGACAGAAGAAGAAGAAGAGCCTTTTGAAGAAGGGAGAATATGCTCAGAAGACGAAGAAGAAGATGAAGAAGAAGCGGCCGGGGTGTCATCATCTATCCGTGTCCCAATGTTGTTTTGCAGCATCCTTCCAGATCTCAATGTAGTCACGGTACTCACATTATGGTTCTGTTGTTCTAGAGCAACATGTACATTATGTGGGTGACCAGGATTTGGGAGTGGTTGAGATGGAAGCTTCCCCTTTTCTCCCTTGCTTAACGCCGCATTCAGCTGTGCAATCTGGACTTCGATGGTCTTGATGCTTTGCCCGTGTGCAGCAGTGTGTTGCACCAAAGATTGAATGGAAGACTGGATGTTGGCGGTGGATTGAGTCGATTGCTTTACAAACGCCTCCAGACTTTGTTCTAGCGAGGAAACCTTATCGTTGTTTGACGGAACAAAGTTGTTTTGGGGAAAAGAATTGTTGGGTGCAAAATTGTCCGTCTGATTTTGAAAAGGTTGGGGTTGGAAGGGCTGCTGAAATTGATGTTGAGTTTGATGCTGAGATTGTTGTTGCGGAGGAGGGGGCCTCTTGAAATTGTTGCCTTGGAATTGATGCTGGTTCTGATTCCAGGCGAAGTTGGGGTGGTTCCTCCAGCCCGGATTGTAAGTGGAAGAGTATGGATCATTTCTTGGTCTTTGCTGAAATGCAGCATTAACCTGATCCTGTCCTTGACATGGTGGATTGTAAAGACACTCTTGGGTTAGGTGAGATGGATCGGAGCAACAAGCACAAATTGTACGAAGGGGAAGAACAGGGGCAGGAGCAGGAGATGAAAATTTGCTCTCTATCGCTTCAAGTTTTCTCGTTATTGCAGCCATTTCGGCTTTCATTGCAATAGAGACATCGAGTTGGTGAATGCCTACCCTAGACTGACCAGTAGAAGTAGAGGAAGAAGAAGAAGTACTCGGTCTGGTGCTCTCCCATTGAAGCGTTTGTTCCGCAAGGGCATCGAAGAATTGCCATGCTTCCTCGTCATATTTGGATAGGAAGTGGCCTTGACAAATGGTTTCCAACAACTACTTGGTTGTTGGATTCAGGCCCTCATATAAAGTTTGGCAAAGTTTCCATTTCTCAATACCGTGATGAGGGCACTGAACAAGAAGGTCTTTATATCGGTCAAAGCACTTCCCAAAAGGTTCAGTAGGAAGCTGGGAAAATTGGTTGATTTCGTTACGGATCCTCACGGTTTTGTGATTTGGATAGAATTTCTTGAGAAACGCTTTCACAAACTCGTACCAACTGGTTATGGAGTGGGAAGCAGTGCTATACAGCCACTTTTTAGCAAGATCGCACAAAGTGAACGGAATGACCCGTAGCCGTATAACATCATCTGACAGCTGGGTCGTTTTCATCATGGCACAAACATTCTGGAACTTGTTGATGAAGATATAGGCATCTTCAAATTCAAGCCCATGAAATTTCGGAAGCATGTTAATGAAGTGGGGCTTAATTTCGAAATTATCCCCATTGGCCGGTGGAAGGGAAAGACAGGTAGGAAGTGCAGAGCGGGTGGGATAGAAACGATCGTGGAGCGCGATTCGCTGTGGCGCTACAACAGGCGGTGGTTATGGGTTATTCGCATCCATAGGAGGTGGAATCAATCCCGGGGGAGTTGAAGGGATGTTAGGATTAAATCCTGACATCGCAGAAGAAGAAGTTGGTGATAGTGAAGGTGAGAAAGTATGAACAGAATCCCCGTCAATGTTGGAGTTGGCCGGTAAGGGTAGGGTTGATAAAGGGGTGGAAGGAGTTCCGACTGCGATGTCGATCGTATAGTCCGTAGGGACTAATGAAACGCGGACTAAACGGGCACTAGGGTCCCTAGTCCAAGAGGACATACACTAAACGAGTTTAGTGTAGTCAAAGCGGAGAAGGCGAGGGTAAGAAAACGTGAAATACGATGAGAGGTGGGTGAAAAAAATGGGATTCTGACGACAAAGGGCAAGTTTTTATAAAAGTTTTTGTTTTGTGTTTTATTTTTCTTTTTTTTTAGAAAGAGCTTTGCAGAAATATGTACGGACTTACGGCTTTAAACTATCACATACAAAATATGCACAATCACACCTAGATCTAGGGTCACCTAGGTCAGCTAGACAGCTCCTAACTGTTCCAAAGGGCTAGAAATAGGACCTCAAACCGCCTCTTCACCGCCAATTGCGGCCAGGTAAGTGCCAGGTGAGTGGGAGGCTCTCCACTACAAGTAGTGGACCTAATTAAGTAACCACTCGTCTTAGACACACTTGCCTAGACACTGCAAAGTCAGGTTAGGATAAATGGCCGATGCCTACAACTAGTCCTCTGTCCTATTGAGCGCGACGTCTTTAGGGCTGAGTCTAGTATTTTTTTAATTAAATAATGGTCAATGCATATGCCTTATGTGATTTCTGGGGTCCTGGGAAGGGTGATGAAATCCCCACCCAATCTGGATTGGTTTCAAGCCCCTTAAAATCCGATTAAAAATATGCAAAGCAGTAACAATCAATTGCAATCAAATTTTTTTATTTTTTAGCGCAGCGCAAAGAATCCTGCATAAAAAAAATTTATTGGAAGGGGGAAGAGAGTTTGCGTAAAGAATTCTGAAGAAAAAATAGTTCAGTGGAGTTCAGAGGAGTGGGGAAGAGGGTAGAAAGACTCACAGGGGATTTTTGGTTGCTGATGTCAGCAACTAGCCGTAGTTCCGCGGCTAAACAAGCCCTTATGCCACGGATCCGCGGCTGTATGGGTAAGTTGGACCTTCAGATTTCTTGCATGTGCTGGGTTGGGTGTCCTCTTCTTGTTTGGAGCCCCTGAATCTTGATTTGCTCACTGGGTTTGCTCCAGAATTTTACAATAGACCGTTGGTTTCGTCTTGATCACCCGCGGTGTAGCCGTGAGTTATGGGTCTAACTTCCCACATCTTTGGCACTGAACTCGACCTTCTTTCTATCCTGCACACTTGCACAAAAACTAATCAAAAAATAACAAGATGATTTTTACAATATATTTTTTTGTTTTGTTTTTCGGTTATATTCACAAATTAACCCGAAATTACACAAAGAAATAAACTACCGTCTCCCCGACAACGGCGTCATTTGATTGTTAGAGTTTTTGCGTGCTTAGTTAATTACCGCAATCAAGACGGTTTCGCTTGTAGCTAACCGGTTGAGTATGGGTCGTCCGCAGGGAGATGGGAATCTTTTTCTATGTGCTTTAACGAGTTAAGTCCAAATATCCAGGTTTGTTTGAAATTAACTATGTGCTAAAATGTATAAAAAGAGAGCTTGTTAGGGTTAGGATTAGGTTAGTTTAAGATAGGAGTCGCTCACTTCTTTCGTTACCACTCTTAATATCGGTGTTACAGTAATCGGCAACAACGGGGATTAGCATGACTAGGAAGGAACTTGCGAGTATAACTAGGCTTTCCAACGCTTAGTTTCTTCCTGTTGGTCCTTGTCCGTCCGTTCTTGGCTCTTGGTCTTAACCTCCGGTAATTCAACCACAACCGGTCTCGCTAAGGAATCACCGCTATCATGTAGGATAGGGTGTCGTAGGGAGCAGATTGTGGTTCAATTAACGAGAGTCTGAATTAAGTTGGGCAAGAAAAGAGTGAGAGAGATTTCTTTCTCTCAAACTTTCCTTATTCTACCCTAACAAGTGAGAAACTACTCACCCATTACAAAGAAAAGGAAAATACAACAAAAGGAGGAAGATAGAAAGAAAGAGATTAGAAGATTACAACTAGCTATTTGAGACCTCACTTTGGCAAGGATCAAGCTTAAGCATCATTGTTGTTAAGGATAAAGAGAAAATAGAAGAAGAAAGAAACAAACAACAAATAACAACAACTAGATTAACAAATGAAAATTACAAGAAAATATAATTAACAAAATAACAAGATAAGCATGATAAAGAAAAGAACTCTTTTATTCATCACTTCACTCATAAAAGCTCACTACAAGGTTTTAATGGAGAAAGATGAAAAGAGAAAGAAGAACTACAAAATCTATCCTAAAATCTCACACAAGAATAAGCACCATTCACTTGGCATTGTTCTGGGCTATTTATAGGCAGGAAACAAAATCCCTAGGGCAACATTCAGGACCCAAATAAATTGACTAAACCGCCCCCAGAAAATAATCAGTTGCCGAGTCAACTCGGCCGCGGATCCGCGGCCGAGTCGCCATGTTGGCCGCGGATCCGTGGCCATTTAGGTGAGTTGGCAAGTCGTTTTTGGTGGGTTTCCCTGTGTTGCTGTTCTCTTCAGTATGGTATACTTGGTTTCTCAGAAGCTCTTTACATTTCTTCCAGATTTTCAGCAGATCAAAAGGTGATTTGATGTGGATCTTTTGTCATGATTTTCTTGAGCTCCGCATAGATATCATGGATCTTGTGTTGACATTGTGCTTTGTGCATGAAAATGACCATTGATTTGCCATTTTGTCCTTTAAACTGGTGTGTGGCAACATACGGATAGAGAGCGGAGACCCGTATTTTATCTGTGGTTGGCAGTAATCCAGAATTTGTCGCGCTTTTCCATGAATTTCACTGCTTAGAGCTGAGAACCTGTAATCTGCAATTATCTAGCAAACACGGATCAAGAGTACCTACCTATAAGCAATGTGATAAAAAATGAGCGGTATAAAAATGCAAAAATCTGATATGAACAATCTACCTTGAGGAATCACAAACCCAAGCTATCTCTTCACTAATTATGGATTAGTGAAGCTAACACACTAATCTATATGGTTAGTATAGAAGAGAATGATAAAGTAGGAATTTTGATCACCTTAGAAATTTATTTCTCACTATTTTTCATCACATGAATAAATCAAGAGAGCAAGAATATCAAAAAATGAAGAAGAAGAAGAAACTCAAGCTCAAGTGAGAATGAAATTGTAATGAGGTTAGAAATGCAACCATGGGTTTAATGTGTCATGGCTAACTCATGTAGATAATAAACTATGGGTTAGAGTTAAAGGTTAGGTTAATAAATATCTTAGAAATATCAAGAAGGGTGGACTAAGTCAGCACAAGAAAATATCTCAAGATTAATCCACACAATTAAAATTAACTAAGATAATTAAAAACCTAACCATAAACCTAGCCATGGTATTAATCTCATAAACCCTAGTTGCATTTATAACCTAGCATATTACAATATTATATATCACATATATAATATTTAATGTAACAAGAAAAGAATACAATAAACATATATCACATATATGTTTAAATGTATCCAAAGTGAGAAAATGAAAATACTTAAGTGAGAATATATTAGTTAATGTAATTTAATATATCAAATATATAATTATACATTAAATTATCGAATCAACACTTGATCCGATATCCGGCTATATTTCATATAACCGACAAATATAAAATGTATCATTTCACCGAATCAACACTTGATCTGATGACCCAGCTATATCACATATAACCGGCCGATATCACAAATCGCGAGAATACAATACGATATCACATACTCGTATCAATCTCGGTCCCGCACATATCACATGTGTGCTCTTACTCCGTTTCGCCTGAGCCCGGAAACCTCTGTGTAGGACTCTAAAGATTCGTCAATACGCCGGCAGTAGGTGATGATCATATCAAACACCCACAAGCCGCAAGCGGTCAGCTAAACGTAACGGCCACCCGGATATTGAGCGATCAGAAGATCAATAAGCAAGCCTTCTCACACTCCTGTGAATCCAATCAGTAACACTACCGTACAGTCCGGTCTTTTCGTCTGATATGTCGCATATCTAGTCTAGGGGTGGTAAACGTCAGACCCCAGTAACCGATAAGTCGTGTCGATGTGAGGCTCATAACGGGTCGAGAAACTACTGATAACACTTATCAGTATATCTCCATATCAGCCCTGGTCAGGGACTTCCAGTTATAGCCAATCGAACACAGCGCAACATCAACCCCCAATACCGGGGGAGACGAAACCCCTCCTATCGCTCATTACCTCCATGTGATTCGGGACTGTACCCAAAAGCAACCATTTTGCACGTTCTCATGAACGTGGTAAGGTAGAAATCAAAGCATAGTGGGAATCACACAAGACTCTATGACGATCTCAGGTCTACAGACTAACCTGTACCAGTGTCACCAGAGAACTGCTATCTGACGATAGGTATAATACCATCTAGGAGTTCTCGGCGAGTTCGTTCAGTGTACCCAGTCTCCACTGAGCACCCGTACACCATCTTTGATGTCAAATACCAATGGATGTGGGATCATCCATCGCCCATCATATGGGTCAAGATGCGTATACGCTAGTCTACTCTGGAGTATCGATTCCCTGTCTCTATACACCCTCGACTAGGAACAATTATAGGATGTACTTGTAGACTACCCTGGCCCCACTAGTATGATCTGCATCATAGTTCTAGTAGTCAAGTACATATCCTAAGGGCTTTATCAACATGTGAGAGTAAAACAGTATTACAATACAAGTCAATATGTTAAGACAAAGTGAAACCAGATAGCATACTATCATGTTGAGCAAGAAAGTCCTCTCTATATATATCCAAGCATCCACTATATTATACATCATATGTACAACAATGGCCTCTAGGGCATATCCATAAGAAATTCCTTTTCTAAAAAGGTGGCATGCTGAGAAATAAAACACCTTTTGCTCCTCAGTGTAGTAGAAGACATACCATCGCGAATGTTCGGGATATCCAACAAACTGATACAGTACCGACCTTGCCTCGAGCTTGTCCGGATTTTGCTTTTCAACATAAGCCGGACAACCCCATATCTTAACTCGTTTAAGACATGATCTCTTCCTATTCCATATCTCATATGGAGTGGTAGGCACTGATTTGGATGAAACTCTATTCAATAGGTACGCAACTTCTCAAGCGTATAACCCTAAAAGGAAACAGGTAACTCAGCAGTATTCGTCATAGAGCACACTATATCTAATAGGGTGCGATTCCTCTGTCCCGATACACCGTTGTGCTGTGGTGTATACGGAGGAGTAAGCTGAGAGAGAATCCCATTCTCTTTTAAATTATCCAGGAACTCCGTTCTCAAGTATTCTCCTCCCCGATCATATTGAAGGACTTTAATACTTCTACCCGTCTGGTTCTCTACTTCGCACTTATATTCCTTGAATTTCTCAAAAGCTTCAGACTTGTGTTTCAAAAGGAACACATGTCCGAATCTTGAGAGATTATCGATGAATGTAATGAAGTACAAAGAACCAACCCTGGCATGTGTATACATGGGGCTGCATACATCACTATGTATCAGTCCAAAGAGTTTAGTAACTCTTTCTCCGTGTCTAGTAAACGGAGTTTTAGTCATTTTACCTTTGAGACATGACTACCAAGTTTCATAAGATGTAAATTCAAACAGATTTAAATATCCATCCTTATGTAACTTAGCTGGTCGTGTCTCACTGATATGACCTCGTCTACAGTGCCACAAGAAGGATTCGTTCATTTCTGAACTTTTCCTCTTATGTGTGTTCTGTACGTTGAGAACTGTAGTTTGATTTAAAACGTATATGTTAATATATAACGTGCCTGATCCAATCAACTTTTGATTCAGGAAAATGTTCATAATATTATCCTGCAATACAAAATTATATCCTTCTTTACTTAATAAAGAAACTGATATAATATTGCATATCAGGTTCGGCATGTAATAACATTCGTTCAGAATCAATGTATTACCATTTGGTAATACAGGTGATATTCGCCAACTGCTTTGGCTACAACACTTGCACCATTCCCTACTCTAGAGAATGATCATCTATTCTCAGTTGTCTACCTTTTTATAGCCCATGCCACATATTACATATGTGAGATCCCGATCCGGTATCTAATACCCAGGACGTAGAGTGTACTGAGAAACAGTTCTCGGTAACTAACACATCCGAAGAAAATGCATCAGCATGCTCATTCCTCATTTGGGAGGCATGGGAATCCGGATATTCCCTTATTTCCTGCTCAGACTTATAACAATTATAAGATAGAGCGGAACCAACGTTCCCCAGCTCAGTATAACAAGCATGTTCGGTCAATATATCCATATTATTATCTTGATTAAGGCATGACATGGTCGCTACCAGGAGAGAGAGAGAAGAAAACACTCTGCGTGCGCTCTTGTAAGATTAGATTGGTTATTAGCTTATCTAATCAGGATGGCTCCCACTGTTTTTATCATATCTTCCTTCAAACCCTAAGGTAAGACTAGCCGGGATTAATTACACCCTACAATTTCGCCAATTTTTCGGCCAGGCCAGTGTCAGTACTTTGAGGGAGGTTTCCCGTGCTTTCGCACGGACCTAATTAAAATAAACCTCATTTTCCCAGGGGCGTAACCTCGTTAACACCTTTCTAGACACATACTTATCGGATAATTGTGATGTGTAAAACACTCCCAGGAGTAACTCTTACTCGCAGTGGGTATCGGGATCCAACTATCTTATAGAAGGTATGCAATCTCATTGCAAATTTCAACACTTGAAATTCCCGATAATATTTTTCCCCTAGCAACTTATGACCTTGGCTATGGTCAACAAATCATAAGCGCTAGCCAAGTTCAACCCGTCATTTCCTGATTGAATTAAACCCACCCGTACGACCCTTGGCTATGGTCAACAAAGCCGTACGACTACCCTAACTCAATCGCACCATATGGTTGCAGATAAGCACTAATTAGCTACCACAAACTATGCCTTGCCTATGGTTAGCAAATGCAACACGAATACTAAATAGCACTTATCTGAAATGACGGAGGGCTACGACAGGTTTTTAAGAAAACCTTTTGCGTAATGAACTTAATATCGTTGTAGAATCGAGTAATTTTGAATAGGATTGTTTTTGAGGCTTTTACTAATTTCGCTAAAGAGGCCACTCCTGGTGAAGAGATCTCGGCTCTTTCCTCATCGAATGAGGTGCGAGATATTCATCAAGGAATACCACTATGCAAAGCAAGAACTAGAGAAGCAATCAAAAGAAAAAACCGAGTGGGTTGTTGCAACTGCTAGCTTCTGATAAAGAGGTCACTCCCGGTGAAGAGATCTCGGCTCTTTCTTCATCGAATGAGGTGCTGGATATTCATCAAGGAATAACACTATGCAAAGCAAGAACTAGAGCTACCGTTTTTGAAAATTTGATTCCACAACATCATTAGGTTTCTTTCCTTTCATTAATCTCATTAATGAAGTCCCATCATTTATACTTCCTAAGCATCACAGATAAAGAAATGAAAATAGAACGTACGCTTATGCCATCCGCATTCGCCACAGTGTCCCGTTATGCACCGTTAGGTTACTTAACTAACGGCATAGCGGGGCGGGACTAGCGCGGGTGTAAAACATAAACAACGTTTATTATATATCATATATATAATAACAACATTCGTCTCACGCATATAAAGTGATCACATCATAGAACATTGCAGCAAAAGTCAACATATGAAATATTGGATATACTAGGAGGTCCGTGTTTTATATTAAGCCAGTAAAAAACACGGATTCTACGGTCGTGATGAATAGCCAAACCCATATCCCTAGACCCCTACGAGAGCGGCAAGCAACCCTACCAATTCTAGAGTTAGGAGACCCAGACTCGACTCTTCGAGATGGTCTCCCACTGGACTCTAGAACCCGATTACTTGTGCTCCCCGCCTTGGGTCTATCCTAATGCGGAAAAGTAAATAATATACATCAATGGTAACATCATCCTCAACCCGGAAGTGCCCCAATAAAAGAATATTACATACAAGATTTTACATGAATGAAAATGAAAAACTCTCATCTCACGCAAAACCCCCCGGCTATTCAAACACGATGATCTAATATAACATATCACAGCAACACATAACATCACATGTCATCAACGTAAGTAAATATGTGTATCCCAATTGTCGTTGATATATAGCAACGAAACCGGTGATACACCACATATTACACTTACGGTCGCAGAAAAGAAAGTGAAAACTACAACAATTGGAATCCGCAACCACCTTAGACATCATAAACCCGAAATATTAAATACTTCGGATTTCATGCCTAACCGTATGAATTCCTTAGACATCATAAACCCGGAATATCATATATTCCGAATTTCATGCCTAACATTATAAACCCCGCATTTTAGCCTCGATATTGAAAATACTTTTCAATAACAAGTCGGGCAATTCAACAAGATTCCCGACAAGTTGATTGAATTCTCGTCGGATACTTTAGTAGACGGCCGCACCCCCGATTTCGTCGACGAAGTGCACTTAGGAGGAACACCGCGGCCGCGAGCATCCAGGAGGATGCTTTTGGCAACGGGGTTCTTCTATAGTCACTTGGTCAGGGCTTTGGGGCATGGCTATCTAGTAATGTTATCCGGCGAGAATCCGCGTACACTATGTGATTGCGACGGAGTTTTGATCCAAATCAAAACCCCGTGGTGACCGATCAAATGAGACTAAATTGCTAGATTTATAAAATTCAAATTAGTTTTCACAAAACTAATTATTATGGATTCCAAATATTGTATCACATTCATAAAAACTAGGCGATGTTAAACTTTTCGATCGATCGATCAACCACCCAAAATTCTCAGAGGACTCAACACTTGAGTTAGATTCAAAAATTCCCAGACAGTACCACAAACACATACGAACCAGCATAAGAGAGCACGTCCCAAACCTTACCAACGGCGCCGCGGAACCGTCGCCAAAAGCACCTTTTGGCCGCGGTTCCGCGGTCGTTAGGTCGAGTTAGGGGTTCTTTTTTCTTGGGGGTCCACACAATACTTTGCACAATTTTCTGAACATTTTTAAACCCAAAAATTCCAAATTTCGAAAAATTTCTAGAGAGATATCTTGAGGTGGTGTTTGATGTTCGTTCGAACTTTTTAACGTCGTCTATGTTACCCGAAATGATATTAAAATTACGAATACGAAACGCTACGAATTGTCACTACAGAAAGATAATACCACATGCAATCTTTAGCAAAAACAAACAATACCTAAAACACCAAACCACAGAGACTGGAACACCAAAAAAATTTGAAGCCAAAATCCCTCAAGAAAATCGGTGGGGCCGGTCTTTAGACAAGTTTCGCCGGGTCAAAACTGGTGGTTTGGGCTCATTTTCCTCTGGTGTTCATGTTACATCACATGTAACATTCTGCACTTGTTTAAAAAATTTTCAAAGAACTTTTAAAAATCGACAGAAACTATAGATTTTGTTTCGAGGTTTTGGAGTTGTTACGGTTTCGTAATTCTACTAACATCGTCTAATTCTCTAGCTTGGCTCTGATACCACTGAAAGGTTGCTTAGCACCCTCACTATGTTTTCTAGGGCATCAAGCATGTAATTTTAAAAAACCTAGAGTGCTAAGCAACCCATAACTAAGGATCTAACTAGAGGAATTAGGGTAAGCTAGCATGTAATCAAACATTACACTAAGTGAATAAGGAATACAACCTTTGTAGACTGGTCCTTCACTTCTAAAGCTCCGTGTAGTAGTCCCTTCGCTCCAAGTAGTGATCTCCCGGACTCTGGTTAGGCTCCACAAAGCGAAATGAATAAGCTTGCTTGAAGTCTTCGAGGCCGAAGATGATCTACGTCGACGAGACTCCAGCTCAAGCTACCTCTTCACTAATTGAGAATTAGTAAAGCGAACAACCTATACTAAATGGCTAGTTTGGTATAGATTGGTGAAGTAGGAATTTTGCTCACTTTAGAATAATTTTTTTCCTTTTCTTTTCACCTCATTCAAAACTCAAGAGAGCTAGGAAAGAGATGAAGAAGAAACTCAAGTGGTGAAAATTCTAGCAACCATGGGTGAGAAAATATCATATATATCTCATGTAGAGACTTAACCATGGCTTATGATAATGGTTAGGTTAATAAATATCTAAAATAAGACAAAATTAGTGGACTAAGTCAATGGTTACTACAAGCTTGTAAAAGCTTCACAACCATGACAATTTTCCACCTAATTTTGATTTACCCTTAATAATTAAAACCTCATATTATCTTAAGTATGGTATGAGTCTCATACACCCATGTCCAATGTATCATCTAGCATGACACAAAAATAAATTAATTAACATATATCACATATATATTAAATGTACAAAGAGAACATTTTCTTAAGTGAGCTAATATTAGTTAATGTACATTAATATATCAAATATATAATTACACATTAAATTATTAAATCAACACTTGATTTAATAACTCGGTTGTATCGCATATAACTGACTAATATCATTTATATGTTTATCACATATACATATAACATATCGTTGAATCAACACTTGATTCAACAATACGGTTATATCTCATATAACTTGTATCGCGAGAATGGAATATGGTATCACATACACGTATTAATCTCGGTCCCGCACATATCTCATATGTTCCCTACTTCATTTCGCATGAGCTAGGAAACCTCTGTGTAGGATTCTAATGACTCGTAAATACGGCGGCAGTAGGTGATGATCATATCAGTCTCCCATAAGCCGTCAGTGGTACTAGCTGGACATAACGGATACCCGGGTATTGAGCGATCATAAGAACAACAAGCAAGCTTGTCCATACTCCTGTGAATCCTGTTAGTTATATGTATGCCCTAGAGGCCATTACTATACATAGGATGTATATTGTAGTGGATGCTTGGACATATATAGGGAGAACTTTCTTGCTTGACATGATAGTATGCTATCTGGTTACTCTTTACCTTAACGTGTATACTGATTGTCTCTCTGTTACATGTTGGTAAAGCCCTTAGGATGTGTACTTGACTACCTGGACTATGATGCGGATCATACTAGTGGGGACATGGTAGTCCATAAGTACATCCTTCAAAGTCCCTAGTCGTGGGTGTATCGAGACGGGGCATCGATATACCAGAGTAGACTAGCGTATACCTTCTCGACCCATACAGATGGGCGATGGATGATCCCATATCCATTGGTGTTTGACATCAGAGATGATATACGGGTGCTCAGTAGAGACTGGGTACACTGGATGGACTCGCTGAGAACTCCCAGATGGTATTATACCTTACGTCAGATGGCAGTTCTCTGGTGACACTGGTACAGAGTAGTCTGTTGACCCGAGATCGTCATAGAGTCTTGTGTGGTTCCCACTGTGCTTTGATTTCCATCTTACCACATCCAAGACGGCGTGCAAAATGGTGGTTTTTGGGTACAGTCCCGAGTCACATGGAGGCAATGAGCGATAGGAGGGGATTCATCTCTTCCGGTATAGGGAGTTGATGTTGCGCTGTGTTCGATTGGCTATAACCGGAAATCCCTGGCCAGGGTTGCTGAGATTTACTGGTAAGTGTTACCAGTAGTTTCTCGAACTGTTATAGGCCTCATATCGACACGACTTATCGAGCTATTGGGGTCTGACGTTTACCACCCCTAGGCAAGATATGCGACATATCAGACGACGAGACCGGACTGTACGGTAAGTGTTACTGATTGGATTTACAGGAGTGTGAGCGGGCTTGCTCGTCGATCTTCTGATCGCTCAATACCCGGGTGGCCGTTACGTTTAGCAGACCGCTTGCGGCTTGTGGATGTTTGATATGATCATCATCCGCTGCCGGCGTATTGACGAGTCTTTAGAGTCCTACACAGAGGTTTCCTTGCTCAAGCGAAACGAAATAGGAGCGCATATGAGATATGTGCGGGACCGAGAGTAATGCGTGTATGTGATACCGTATTACATTCTCGCGATAAATGTATCAATTAGGTTATATGCGATATACCCTAATTATCGAATCAAGGATTGATTCAATAAACCGGTACATAGGATACTAGTCGGTTATATACGATATGACCGGATCGTTAAATCAAGTGTTGATTTAATGATTTAATGCATAATTATATATTTGATATATTACTTTGCATTAACTAGTATCGGTTCACTTTAAATGGATTTTCTCGCTCGGATGTGCGCATTGCATATGCGATATGATTTTGTGCACTTGCTTGTATCATGTTTGATGATGCATGCAAACTTGGGTTTGTGTAAAGATTGAACCATGGTTTTATGAGTGGTTAGGGTTTATTATTTTCTTATTCATTTATTTTATTTAGTTATTCATTTGGAAAAAAAAAAAAAAGAGAGTGAGAAAATGGTGGCTTTTCTTTGTTTGTAAATGAAGCTTCATGAAGCTTTCATTAAGTCACCATTTTGTCTCATGTTAAAACCTAACCACTCCACTTAACTATAGTTCTCTCTCTACACTTAACCATGGTAAGAGTTATGATAAGAATGGATTTTCTTTTCTATTTTAATTAATTCTTATCATAACATTTTTCTTCTTCTTCTTCATTTTTCTTCATGGAAGAAAGCTTGCTCCATTAATGGCAAGTGATGATAAAGAGTGAGAAATCCAATTCTAAAGTGAACCCACTTCCTATTTCTTCATCCTCTACCTCTTGCCAAGTAGTATAAGGTGTTTTCTTCACAAGTTTTCATGGCTTGGTGAAGGTGGAGCTTGATCTAGCGATGCCTCGACGTAGATCATCTTCGGCATGGACATCGACGACCTAGCTTGCCATTTCTCCGACGAAGCCGACACTAGAGCCCGGGAATTCATATGGACAGCGAGGGGACTTCGTTGCGAAGCTATGGAGGTGGAGCACCGGATCTACAAAGGTTGTATTTCCGTTTAAACTTTAGTTAAGTTGTTAACTAGTTTCTTTTTCTCCTAGATTTCTAGCCAACGATCCGTATTAGGGTTTCTCGGCACCTAGATTTTTTGAAATTGGCATGGTTGATACCTTGTGAGACCTCCTTGGAGTGCCTAGGAACCCTACAGTGGTATCAGAGCCTAGCTAGAGCCTTAGGCGATGCGTAGACGAAGTTTGAAACCCGATCGATTCAAAACCCTAACTTAAACTTGCTCTCTGTACATTTTTCAAATTTGTGGATTTTTGCAAATTAAAAATATGCAGAAAAATCAGCAGGGAAATCTAAGAATTACGGCGCAAAATTTAGCTCCTAATTCCATAAAAGTGCGGCGGAACCGCGGCATTAGCGTGCTAATGCGGTGGTTCCGCGGCCCTTTTGTCTCTTCTCCCATCAAATTTTGAACAGTAATTCCTATTTGGCAGTGCTGGTTTTCTTAGGAATTTTTAATCTGAAATCCAGAGTTGAGTATTTTGGGTTGTATTGGGAGTTCGTACATTCGATCGGATTGTCAAACTCTGTCTATGTGTTTTTCCGGATAATTTTTGAATATGTTAAAAAGTTCGATCGGATATAAATACCCACCTTTTCCCCTGTCGGGAAATTTCCAAGTGTTGGATTTTTCTGATGTTTAAAGACGTTCTAAGTAGTGCAAGTAACGCGATGGTCCCTCTAGAAGACAACAAACCTTAACTCGATTATGTGGCCGTCTTGAACTGCCCTTTGAACCTTCGGGTTTGGGGCAGTACGGCGTGCCACATGTGAGGCGTTGGCTTGACCCTTCTACGGCTGGACCGTTGGTACTGAGGCACGAACTGAATGTTTTTAGACTTGTTTCATGTGTTGATCTGTATCGGGAAAACCTGGGTGTTCGATTGTTCGATCGGAAAGTTTGACATTTTCTATTTATCCGGAATGGGATACAATAATTGGAATTCACAAGAAGTTATGAGATAACTGAATGAATGTTATAAATCTAGTAGTTTAGTCTCACTTGATCGGCTGCCACGGAATTTTGATGTGATCAAAAGTCCGTCGCAATCACGTAGCGTACGCGGATACTCGCCGGTAAACTTAATAGACAGCTACACCCCTTAGCCCCGACCAAGTGACTATAGGAGAACCCCGTCGCCGAAAGCATCCGTCCGGGTGCTCGCGGTAGCGGTGTTCCGCCTTGGTGCACTTCGTCGACGGTATCGGGGGTGCGGCCGTCTACTGAAGTTTGCGACGAGCATTCGATCAGGATGTCGGGAATCTTGTTGAATTGCCCGACTTGATATTGAAAAGAGTTTTCGATAATGAGACTAAAATGCGGGGTTTATAATTGTTAGGCATGCGATGTCTAAGGAATTCATTTGATTAGGCATGCGATGTCTATGAAGGTTGCGGATTCCAACTGTTGTAGTTTTACACTTTCTTTTCTGTGACCGTAAGTGTTATATGTGCTATCGCCGGTTTCGTTGCTATATGTCAACGACAATTGGGATACGCATGTTTACTTACGTTGATGACATGTGATGTTATGTGTTGCTGGATATGTTATATTGGATCGTCGTGTTCGAATAGCCGGGGTTTTTTATGTGAGATGAGTGTTTTTCATTTTCATTCATGTAAAAACTTGTATGTAATATTCTTTTATTGGGGCACTTCCAGGTTGCGGAAGATGTCACCTTTTGTATATTATTTACTTTTTCGCACTAGGATAGACCCAAGGAGGAGGGCACAAGTAACCGGGTTCTGGAGTCCAGTGGGAGACCAACTCGAGGAGTCGAGTCCGGGTCTCCTAACTCTAGAATTGGTAGGGTTGCTTGCCGCTCTCGTAGGGGTCTAGGGGTGTGGGTTTGGCTATTCATCACGACCGTGGAATCCGTGTTTTATACTGGCTCGTATTGAAAACACGGACGTCCTAGTATATCCAATATTTCATATGATTCTTCTGCTGCGATATCTGTGATGTGATCATGTGATATGTTCTGTGATAGATACTGAATATAGTATATATGATATATTATGTAGGCGTCACTTATGTTTTACACCCGCGCTAGCCCTGCCCTGCTCTGCCGTTAGTTACCTAACCTAACGGTGCACGAGGGGACATCGAGGCGAATGCGGATGGCATAAGTGTACGTCGTATTTATCTGTGATGTTTAGGTACTTAAATGATGGGACTTCATTAATGAGATTAATGAAATAAAAGAAACCTAAGATGTTGTAGAATCGAATTTTCAAATAAAACAGGTAGCTACAGTTCTTGCTTTGCACAGCGGTATATGTGATATATCCTGCACCTTATTCGATGAGGAAAGGACCGAGATCCCTTCACCGGGAGTGACTCCTTTAGCAATAACTGGCAGATGCTACACACTCGGTTTGTCTTTTGATTGCTTTTAAGAGTTTTTGCATTGCACAGTGATCTATATGATATATCCCGCACCTCATTCGACGAGGAAAGGACCGACGATCCCTTCACCGGGAGTGACTCCTTTAGCAAAACTAGAAAAGCCTCAAAAGCACTCCATTTTTAAAATCATTTGATTCTGCAACGATTTCAAGTTCATTACGCAATAGGTTTTCAGAAAAACCTGTCGTAGCCCTCCGTCATTTCAGATAAGTTGTATATAGTATTCGTGCTGCATTTATTGGCTTTCGTCAAGGTGCAGTGTGCGGTAGCTATATGCTGCTTATCTGCTGCATACGATGCGATTGGATTAGGGTAGTCGTGCGGCTTTGT
Organism: Agapanthus africanus; assembly: GCA_030015575.1. NCBI lineage: Eukaryota > Viridiplantae > Streptophyta > Magnoliopsida > Asparagales > Amaryllidaceae > Agapanthus > Agapanthus africanus. The sequence continues at coordinate 827,741,830 of CM057338.1, read as the reverse complement.
TGGCTTTCGTCAAGGGTCGTGCGGGTGGGTTTAATTCAATCAAGAAATGTACGGGTTGAACTTGACTAGCGGGTTATGGTTTGTTGGCTTTCGTCAAGGTCATAGCACGTTAGGGGCAAAATTATCGGGAATTTCAAGTGTTGAAATTTGCAATGAGATTGCATACCTTCTATGAGATAGTTGGATCCCGATACCCGCTGCGAGTAAGAGTTACTCCTGGGAGAGTTTTATACATTACAATTAGCCGATCAAGTAGGTGTCTAGAAAGGTGTCAACGGGGTTACGCCTCTGGGAAAACGAGGTTTACATTAATTAGGTTCGTGCGAAAGCACGGGGGACCTCCCTCAAAGTACCGACACTGGCCTGGCTGAAAGATTGGCGAACTTGTAGTGTGTAATTAATCCCGGCTAGTCTTTCCTTTTAGGGTTTGAAGGAAAATTTGATAAAAAGCAGTGGGAGCCATCCTGATTAGATAAAATAATAACCAATCTATTCTTGCAAGAGCGCACGCTGAGTGTTTTCTTCTCTCTCTCTCCAGGTAGCGACCATATCACGCCTTAATCAAGATAATAATACGGATTATTGACCGAACCCGCTTGTTATACTAAGCTGGGGAACGTTGGTCCCGCTCCAACTTATAATTGTTATAAGACAGAGCAGGAAATTGGGGAATACCAGATTTCCCGTGCCGCCCAAACGAAGAGAGTGCATGCTGATGCATCATCTTCGGGTGTGTTCATTATACAGAACTGTTTCTCAGTATTCTTTACGTCCTGGGTATGTGATACCAGATCAGGATCCCGCATATGTAATTTGTTACATGGGCTACAGATAGGTAAAGAACTGAGAACGGGTGATAAGTTTCATGAGGCAGAAAACGGGGCAAGAGTTGCAGCCAAGTCTATTGGTCACTGTCATCCTGTATTACCAATACATTGATTCTGAACGAATGTTATTAGATACCGAACCTGATATACAAAATCATATCAGTCTCTTTATCAGTAAAGAAATGATAGAATTTTGTATTGTTGGATAATGTTTTGAACATTTCCTATCTCAAAAGTTGATCGGTTCAGGCACGTTATCTAAAAGCGTTGATGTTCTAAATCAAACTACAGTTCTTAGTATATGGATCACACACAAGAGGAAGAGTTCAGAAATGAACGAATCCTTCTTGAGGTATTGTAGACTAGGTCATATCAATGCGACCCGACTAGCTGAAGTTACATATAGATGCATATTTAAATCAGTTTGAATTTACATCTTATGAAACTTGCCAGTCATGTCACAGAGATAAAATGACCATAGCTCCGTTTACTGGAAACAGAGAAAGAGTTAGTAAACTCTTGGGATGATACATGTTGATGTATGTAGGTCCCCTGTCTACACATGCCAGGACTGGTTTTTTATACTTCATTACGTTCTCTGATAATCTCTCAAGATTCAGTCATATGTTCCTGTTGAAACATGAGTCCGAACCTTTTGAGATATTCACAGAATATAAGTTAGAAGTAGAGAACCAAAATACGGGTATAAGTATTATGTCCTCTGATGAGATCAAGGAGGAGAATACTTGTGCATGGAATTCCTGGACTTTTCTAAAGGAGAATGAGATTCTCTCTCAGCATTACTCCCTCGTATACACCAAAGCACGATGGTATATCAGGGTGGAGCAGATACACCCTATTTGATAAGGTGTGCTCTATGATGAGTACTACTGAGTTGCCTTTTTCCTTTGGGGAGTTATGCACATGAGAAGATGCATACCTATTGAATAGGGTTCGAATCAAATCAGTTGCCTACCACTTCATATGTGATATGGAAAGGGAAGAGCCCATATCTTAAGTTAGTTAAGATTTGGGGTTGTCCGGCCTATGCCTAAAAGCAAAATCCGGACAAGCTCGAGGCAAGGTCTGTTTTGTAGAACTGGAAATGTTCCAGCTATACAAACTGCAGCTGATGATTTGAAAGAACCAAAGGATTCAATAGATTCCAACGAACCTCGGCCTCTCCGCCGATCTAGTAAGGTTCCTCACCCGCCTGAGAGATACTTCGGTTTCTCTATGACAGTGGGAGCGAGGATTGCATCATGAGATGATGACCCAACTAGTTTCGGGCTGGCCATCAGGAGTAGGACTCTGTAAGAATGGCTGGATGCTTAGCGATCTGAGATGGAATCCATGTACACCAACAAAGTATGGACTTTGGTTGCAATATCTGAAGGGTTAAATCCCCATCAGGAGCAAGTATATCTTGAGAAGATTACTTGGTGTAGATGGAAAAGTTGAGACTTTCAAAGCTAGACTTGTTAAAACTTTTCGTCATCGACCAGGCATGGATAATGATGAAACCTTTTCAAGTAGCTATGCTTAAGTCCATCCAGATCCTACTTGCCACGGCTACATACCATGACTACGATATCTGGCGGTTGGGTGTCATGACTGCTTTTCTAAATGATGTTTTAGAAGAGTGCGTCTATAAGTACACAGCCAGAGGGCCTCGTAGACAGTGAGAGCAGCGGAAACGTGTGTAAGATGCTTTATAGGATAAAGCAGGCATCGCGGAGTTGGAACATCTGTTTTGATGGATTAGTCAAAGAAGTTGACATCATCAAAATGGTAGATGAACCTTGTATAAACAAAAAGGTAGTAGGGAGTATGGTGACGATCCTCGTAGAGTACGTGGATGACATACTCTTGATAGGGAAGGAGTTTCCTATGCTACGCTCGATCAATCTCCGCTTATCACAATGATTCTCCATATAGGATGAAAGTGATACCTCCTAAATCCTGGGTTTTGGATCTATGAGATAGATCTAATTGGATGTTAGGATTCTCACTAGTTGTAGCGAGATGGTATCAATCGATCCTGGGGAGAATCACTGGAAGGGTTCCAGGGTGATAATGACGACTGAATGTTAGTCGCAGGCATCGTCTTTACCCTCAGTAAAGGGACGGTATGTTGGAAGAGTTCCAAGCTAGATACCGTGGCAAACTAGACGATAAAGGCAGGATACATCGCTACTTAACATGCTACCAAAGAGGATGTTTGGGTGTATATTGGTTCATGAGATGAACTACGTTCCAACCATTGTGAGACAATGGAGTTGTGGCTTATGCCAAGGAACGCCGGTCCCATCAGTGATCCAGACATATTCTGAGGCAGCATCACCTGATCATGGAGATAGTTGATCCCCAGGGTGATCGAGGTTAGGAGAGTAGACTCAGAGGACAACACAGCGGATCCACTCACAAAGGCCTGTTCCCAGAGAGAGATTTTTATGGGATGGTTGAGTATGAGATACTACAACCACTGCTATCAGATGGCCCTAGTGCAAGTGGAAGATTGTTAGTTATATGTATGCCCTAGAGGCCATTACTATACATAGGATGTATATTGTAGTGGATGCTTGGACATATATAGCGAGGACTTTCTTGCTCGACATGATAGTATGCTATCTGGTTACTCTTTACCTTAACGTATATACTGATTGTCTCTCTGTTACATGTTGGTAAAGCCCTTAGGATGTGTACTTGACTACCTGGACTATGATGCGGATCATACTAGTCGGGACATGGTAGTCCATAAGTACATCCTTCAAAGTCCCTAGTCGTGGGTGTATCGAGACGGGGCATCGATATACCAGAGTAGACTAGCGTATACCTTCTCGACCCATACAGATGGGCGATGGATGATCCCATATCCATTGGTGTTTGACATCAGAGATGATATACGGGTGCTCAGTAGAGACTGGGTACACTGGATGGACTCGCCGAGAACTCCCAGATGGTATTATACCTTACGTCAGATGGCAGTTCTCTGGTGACACTGGTACAGAGTAGTCTGTTGACCCGAGATCGTCATAGAGTCTTGTGTGGTTCCCACTGTGCTTTGATTTCCATCTTACCACGTCCAAGAGGGCGTGCAAAACGGTGGTTTTTGGGTACAGTCCCGAGTCACATGGAGGCAATGAGCGATAGGAGGGGATTCGTCTCTCCCGGTATAGGGAGTTGATGTTGCGCTGTGTTCAATTGGCTATAACCGGAAATCCCTGGCCAGGGTTGCTGAGATTTACTGGTAAGTGTTACCAGTAGTTTCTCGAACTGTTATAGGCCTCATATCGACACGACTTATCGAGCTATTGGGGTCTGACGTTTACCACCCCTAGGCAAGATATGCGACATATCAGACGACGAGACCGGACTGTACGGTAAGTGTTACTGGTTGGATTCACAGGAGTGTGAGCGGGCTTGCTCGTCGATCTTCTGATCGCTCAATACCCGGGTGGCCGTTACGTTTAGCAGACCGCTTGCGGCTTGTGGATGTTTGATATGATCATCATCCGCTGCCGGCATATTGACGAGTCTTTAGAGTCCTACACAGAGGTTTCCTGGCTCAAGCGAAACGAAATAGGAGCGCATATAAGATATGTGCGGGACCGAGAGTAATGCGTGTATGTGATACCGTATTACATTCTCGCGATAAATGTATCGATTAGGTTATATGCGATATACCCTAATTATCGAATCAATGATTGATTCAATAAATCGGTACATAGGATACTAGTCGGTTATATACGATATGACCGGATCGTTAAATCAAGTGTTGATTTAATGATTTAATGCATAATTATATATTTGATATATTACTTTGCATTAACTAGTATCGGTTCACTTTAAATGGATTTTCTCGCTCGGATGTGCGCATTGCATATGCGATATGATTTTGTGCACTTGCTTGTATCATGTTTGATGATGCATGCAAACTTGGGTTTGTGTAAAGATTGAACCATGGTTTTATGAGTGGTTAGGGTTTATTATTTTCTTATTCATTTATTTTATTTAGTTATTCATTTGGAAAAAAAAAAAGAGTGAGAAAATGGTGGCTTTTCTTTGTTTGTAAATGAAGCTTCATGAAGCTTTCATTAAGTCACCATTTTGTCTCATGTTAAAACCTAACCACTCCACTTAACTATAGTTCTCTCTCTACACTTAACCATGGGAAGAGTTATGATAAGAATGGATTTTCTTTTCTATTTTAATTAATTCTTATCATAACATTTTTCTTCTTCTTCTTCATTTTTCTTCATGGAAGAAAGCTTGCTCCATTAATGGCAAGTGATGATAAAGAGTGAGAAATCCAATTCTAAAGTGAACCCACTTCCTATTTCTTCATCCTCTACCTCTTGCCAAGTAGTATAGGGTGTTTCCTTCACAAGTTTTCATGGCTTGGTGAAGGTGGAGCTTGATCTAGCGATGCCTCGACGTAGATCATCTTCGGCATGGACATCGACGACCTAGCTCGCCATTTCTCCGACGAAGCCGACGCTAGAGCCCGCGAATTCATATGGACAGCGAGGGGACTTCGTTGCGAAGCTATGGAGGTGGAGCACCGGATCTACAAAGGTTGTATTTCCGTTTAAACTTTAGTTAAGTTGTTAACTAGTTTCTTTTTCGCCTAGATTTCTAGCCAACGATCCGTATTAGGGTTTCTCGGCACCTAGATTTTTTGAAATTGGCATGGTTGATACCTTGTGAGACCTCCTTGGAGTGCCTAGGAACCCTACAAATCCAATAAGTAACACTACCGTACAGTCCGGTCTCTTCGTCTGATATGTCACATATCGAGTCTATGGGTGGTAAACGTCAGACCCCAATAACTTGATAAGTCATGCCGATATGAGGCTCATAACGGGTCGAGAAACTAATGATAACACTTACCAGTAAATCTCAGTATCAGTCCTGGCCAGGGACTTCCTGTTATAGCCAATCGAGCACAGTGCAACATCAACCCCCAATACCAGGAGAGACGAATCCCCTCCCATCGCTCATTGCCTCCATATGACTCGGGGCTATACCCAAAAACCACCGTTTTGCACACTCTCTTGAATGTGGTAAGGTAGAAATCAAAGCACAGTGGGAATCACACAAGACTCTATGACGATCTCGGGTCTACAGACTAACCTGTACCAGTGTCACCAGAGAACTGCTATCTGACGTCAGGTATAATACCATCTAGGAGTTCTTAGCGAGTCCTTTTCAGTTTACACAGTCTCCACTGAGCACCCATATACCATCTTTGATGTCAAACACCAATGGATATGGGATCATCCATCTCCCATCATATGGGTCAAGAAGCGTATACGCTAGTCTACTCTGGAATATCGATTCCCCGTCTCGATACACCTTCGACTAGGAACAATTAAAGGATGAACTTATGGACTACCCTGGCCCCATTAGTATGATCTCCATCATAGTCCTGGTGGTCAAGCACACATTCTAAAGGCTTTATCAACATGTGAGAGAAAGACAATATCACAATACTATTCTACATGTTAAGATAAAGAGCAACCAGATAGCATACTATCATGTCGAGCAAGAAAGTACTCCCTATATATGTCCAAGCATCCATTGTAATATACAGTCATGTACAACAATGGCCTCTAGGCCATACATACAACTAACACCTCACTCTATAATTGGCGGGCTATTCGCCGCACCCGTAAGGGATATAGGTTGACCCAAGGAGGGGTGCTCAAGTTACCGGATTCCATGGAGTGCTGGGTGTCCCATTCATGTTGTTGATTGGGGTTGCCTCGCTTCTGGGATTGGCGGGTAACTTGCCGCGCTCATAGGGGTCTAGGTTTTCATTGCACATGCTATCCACACGACAGAGAACGTCGGGTCTCATTTGCGGCTCAAATGAAACCCGAGGCTCTAGGATTATCTACCACTCTGTGTTGCTTGGCTGAGATTATGAAATGTTACTTTATATCATGCCTGGGACGAATGTTATATATATTTATATATATCCTAGTAGATGTTGTATATGTTTTGCACCAGCGCTATTCCAGCCCCCGCTCTGTCGTTAATTAAGTAACCTAACGGGTAATGACGGGGCCCAGTAGCGAATGCGGGTGGTATATACGTATATCATATTTTTCGTTCCTTTCTATGGTATGATATGTTTAATTGATGGGACTGCGTTGATTCTGATCAATGCAAAGATAAAAAAAACCTATTTGATATTGTTGGAATCAAGTATTTTTAAAAACAGACATTACATACGTTTTCTTTTGTTTTGCACAGTGGTATTCGATTTGGAATATCCTGCACCACATTCGACGAGGCAAGGGCCGAGATCCCTTCATCGGGAGTGACCCCTTGGGCAGAAGTTTGCGTCAGCGTAATAACTTCACCATAATCAATTATTTTTGCTTTGCATCGTAGTATTCAGTTTAGAATATCCTGCACCTCATTCGATGAGGAAAGAGCCAAGATCCCTTCACCGGGACTGACCTCTTTAGAAAAAGTTTTCGCCACTATACTTTTATAAAACCACTTTGATTCCTTCAGCGATATCAAGTTCATTACGTTAAAAGGTTTTTCGCCAAAAACCAGTCGTAACCCTCGGTCATTTCAGACGGGCAGCGCTTAGTATTCATGCTATGTTTGTTGGCCTTCGTCAAGGCATAGTGTATGGTAGCTATGTGTTACTTTTCTGTTGCATAGATTTGCATTAATCTAGGGCAGTCGTACAACTTTGTTGGCCTTCGTCAATGGCGAGTACAGGTGGGTTTGGATTAATTTGGACAATGATGGGTAGAACTTGACATGTGACTTATGATTTGTTGGCCTTCGTCAAGGTCATAATAGCATGGGGCAAAAATCCACATCGGGAGTTTCTATAGAAACTGAAACTTGCCAGGCATGCGCATACCTTCTGGAGTGTGATAACTTGATTGGCTTCCATCAAGTTATCATACGATGATAGTTGGATCCCGATTCCCACTGATGAGTAAGTTTATTCCCCGGGTGATTTTAGATGACCCCGACTAATTCTCCTTTTGGGTTTGGAGAAGAGTTCGAGGATACAGTGGGAGATATCCTGATTAGATAAAGTGATTTAACCATTCTGATCTAGGTTAGAGTGCACGCTGAGTGTTTCTTTTCTCTCTCTCTTTGGCAGCGACCATGGCCCGGCCCTAGACTAAAACTCATGAACCAAGTTAACCGAACCTTCTTAAATCACAAAGGCTTTTGGATTGTCATAGTTGCATATATCATCGCCACTCCTACTTCACCTTTGCATTTCTTCGGAACATTCCGTATCACTACGAAGATCCACATTTATTTGTTATGACCATCGTATAGTTACATACGAACTCGAAGAAACTTGTTTCAGATTCGAGAATGATTTCCGGTTCTGGAGAAATTGAATAGGATTATTCAGTTGTCTTTTCCTTTTACCTTCTCTCAGGTTGTGTGGGCTCCTGGTATTAGGAGAGTACACCTATAACGCTTATCGGATAGTCTTCTTCCAAACCATAGGCTGGTACCGAAAGGTAGGGAAGTAAGAAAACCAATTAGCTTAAGTGTGGTGTACCGAAGATAATAAGTAAAGACAAATAAAGGGATTAGAAATAGGGCAAAGTAAAATGCGACTGCTATTATTCACGACGAATCCGCGTATATCATCGCCACTCTTACTTCACTTTTGCATTTCTCTTGAACATTCTATATCACTACGAATATCCACATTTATTGGATAATCCATCGTATAGTTACATACGAACTCGAAGGAACTTGTTCCAGTTCGAGGATGGATTCTGGTTCAGGAGAAATAGAATAAGAATTATTCAGTTGTCTTTTATTTTTACCTTATCTCAGGTTGCGAGGGCTTCTAGGATTAGGAGGGTACACCTATTACGCTTATTGTATAGTCTTCTTCCAAAGCATAGGCTGGTGTCGAATGATAGTGAAGGAAGAAAACCATTTAGCCTAAGGGTGGTGTACAGAAGGTAATATGTAAAGACAAATAAAGAGATTCAAGAGGTGGCAAGGAAATATACGGTTACAGTCATGAAAATGGATAGTGGAAGAGGCATTACTAGAATACCCGGATACCCCTTTGAAACATTTTCATGTTTCAGTTTCACTGTGTGTTGTTAATTGAAAACTGATTTCCTAATTAGATTCTGACTCCAGGGTATGTATTTACCAACTTTGATTCTCACATCTGTATAATGTTAAAGATGATGAGTGGGAGTAGAATATTGGGAACTAGGTGATTATATTCTCATTATATCGGAATTCGTTGTCATTGGTAATATTTGAGAAAATCACCTGGGTTTTGCCTGACGGCAAATTTTTTGGTTTTGAATATCCGTAGTTATACATCAGTTTCAAATTGATATATCTGTACGTTTATTTTATAAAGTGAGATATAACTTTTTGAAATTATGTCTATGACATTTACCTATATCAGTTGATGTTAGGTAAGGAGTATTCAACAACGGTGTAAATCTTCTTAACCATAGTACAGTTTTCAACCTACGACGCACAGGGTATGAGTTATTTAACTCAGGGGACTTATACAATGTATTGTATGTTGTCCAGTGTCCATTATGACAAAGGGGTTGGTACTCGTACTGTATTTTGTTTACTTATGACTTCTCTAGTTTTTAGATATGTATTTCACTGAAATATAATGTCCAAATTTTGAGAAGTTACAGGTATATGAATAAAGTAGAGAACCACATGTTGTAAGTATCAGGATTTTTCAAGGTGATCAAAGATGTAGATACTTGTGCTAGGTATTCCGTTGATAGTAATGGTTTTGAGAACTTGCTTCTCTTTCAGGTTACTCATATGTGGATACACTCCTAGATGAGTAATGCCGCTTGGCCTTATTCCACTTAGTTGACATATACTGGAGACAGCTGCATGATTTGAATATGGTTCTAATCAAATTAGTGCCTCTGTTTCTATATTGTATATAAAATGGTTCATATCTTAACGATGTTAAGGTATATGGAATTGTCCGGCTTATGCTTAAAACCAGACTCTGGATAAACTCAAGGCACGTTTCAGTAATGGTTGTTTGTGGGTTATCCTGGGCTATGTCGAGGGTTAACTTTCTACCATCTATAAGATCAATAGATATATTGTTCTTCACTCGCCACAGTTTTAGTAAAATGGATTCTTTTCAGAAAACATAAGTGGAGTATGGTAGAACTGGAAGTGATTGCAGAACAACAAACGATTACTGAAAATTTAATAGAACCTAAAGATTCAATTGGTTTTGACATTCCATTAGCCACTCCGCAGATATGGTGGGCAACCTCAGGATCCCGATAGGTACTTCGGTCTTCTCAGAGACGGTGACAGGGAGGTTCTTGTTTACCCAGACTTTCCAGTGCTGCTGTTCTAGACTATGAGACCCGGCAGGAGGATGAGTATAGCGTCGTTCTAAACTAGGTTTAGAAGTACACGTGTATATGACTCTACTAGAGGATTGTTGTAGTCAGTGGGAGCAGCGAAAGCATAGTGGACAAGTAGCTTGTGTCTATTTATAGACTAAAGCAGATATAGCGGAGATAGATCATCTATTTTTGATGTGACAGTCATAGGGTTTGACCTCATCAGAATAGGAGATAGATCTGGTAAGAAGGTATTAGGGTGTGATGTCCTAGTATTATGCACTTTATAGGAAGTGAAATTGCTATACTACGATCGGTTATACTGTGGTTGTCACAAAGTTGTTTCTCCACATAGGATATGGATATAATATCAGGGTTTCTGGTTACTAGATATATGGTTTTAAATCTAGATTTGAGAAGTGTCCTAACCTGGGTGCTTTGACATTATTCTAAATGTGTTTTAGAATGGTTGACTCCTGGCATGGTGGAGTACCTACAGGTGATGGAGTCACCCTCTCTAAAGGATGTCTTACAGACTATAGAAGAGAGAGATTTGCATGATTGGCATATCACTTTCTTAGGAAATTGAGTCAATCATATGATGTCAAGTACCACACCAGATGTTGTTTTTGCACTAGCTGCAATAAGCATATATATTAATCTAATCCTGGAGAAACATTGGGAAGAAGTTTATGAACATAAGTGGATGTTCTAAGGATTTGGTAACGGCAGACTCTTTCGGGAGACGGTTATCATTCTAGGCTTCCAAGATGACCTGGATGACAGAGTGACTGTCAGAGTTTTAGTTTTCCCTCTTTTGAGGGACGGTATGTTGGACAGGTGGTCCAAGCGAATACTGAGGAAGGTATGGCACAGGATACTGATTAAATTCAGTGGATGATACAGTCTAAGAAGTTTGCTAGATTTGGAGTTCATTTGTGAACTGGGTCCCATCAGATATCCAGACATATTCTAAGACAGGTATTGCTCATTTCGGGAGATAGGTTTCTCCGCGAAGTTGAGATATAAAGAGATACATGTTGGGGTAAAAATTTGCACACCGGTTGACCGAGTCAAAGTCAAGATCAACCCCCAAGCCAGGTGGGCCCAAGTCCAGGTCAAGCGGGCCCATGCCCAAGTCGAGCCCGCGGCCAGCCTCCTCCATGCCAAAATATAGATCATGTAATAAATAATTTTTTATGTAATTTTTTATGCATGAATGTATGCGAAATGGGCATAAAGCCAAATTTTTGTAAGCCCATGGTTTATGTGCAAAAAGAAATGGCACATGAGCCATAAGATGGCTAAAATGCCATTTTTGTAAAGCTCAAGGGGTTATATGTAAAGTGTATAGCCTATAAAGGCAAGGATAATGAAAATATCCCAACAACTTTTTCTCTCTCCAAAGAAAAATCTAGATCTGTGATCTTCTTCTTCCTCAAGGTTCTAAACCTTCATCTTTTTTTTAATTAAATCAAGAGTTTTACTCTTCCTTTTCCAAAACTAAATAGTTTTTCACCACAAAACCCATAAAGGGGAACTCAGATCTGCCATCAGATCTCAGAAAGGAGAGATTTTTAGAATCTCATATTTCTTGATCTTCAAGATCCGGCCAACAAAGGAAGAAGAAGGAGACCCATCTCCAGAAACCCCACTTTGGGGAAGAACTAGGGCTCAAGGGGAGAAGCCCTTCATCAGCTTCAAAACATCTTAGGAGTTTAACTCCTCATATATAAATATATAAATATATATATATATATATATATATATATATATATATATATATACACAGAATAATAAGTGCTCCTTTCTGGGAGTACAACTCCCATTGCAGGGACCAAGTCCCTTTTGCTGCTCGAGATCCCACGTGCTGACACGTGGTGCGCTAGTGCTCTTGCGCCCAGAGCGCTAGCGCTCGAGTGCCCACATGCTGACACGTGGCGCGCTAGCGCTCATAGCGTGTGTGTACATATGTATACATATGTATGTATATATATATATATATATATATATATATATATATATATATACGCCCAGAGCCCCGCACCCCGCAAGGGGGATGCTAGCCCCCTTGACCCCCAGCCCGCTATCCGGGTAGCGGGACCCCCGTAAAAACTCTGCGGGGCCCCCGATATATCCAAAACCCCTTCAAAACACAACACTGCACATTGAGTTCGCATGACCAGTTTAACCCGTCAATCGGAGGTTCCCTCATTCTAAAGGCGAGGGGTAATTAACGGAAGCTTAGTTTGCGGCCGCCGGAGATTCAGATCCCCACAATCAATAAACCCCGGCCTACCCTAGGCAGGGGGAATATGTAATACGCCTGACAAGCGCGCGCGTATTTCCATCTCAATGGGGTGACGAAAAACACCCTACAGATTCTGGCACGCCCGGTGGGACCAATCTCTCCTCTCATATTTCGGGTTAAACGTTCATGCGAACTCAATCAATATAAATATCTATATTTATACTAAAATAATGCTCTTTCATGCAGGATTTTCAAGAAATCACCTTTCAACAATGTCTCCGAAGATGAACTCAGCTCCCATCTTCTACACGATGAAGATGGACGCCAGGATGGTCCTTCCGGCCAGTCTCGGGGGACAATGGGAAAAGCCGCCGCTACCATTCGGCTCTATCCTGTTTGTATCGGCTAATGCCATCCCTGCACCTTAAGGCCCGGTGACAGACAAGCCGGTCTCGAAAGGCAAGAGGCCAAATGTGGTGGTCTCGAAGATGCCCCAACTCAAACGCAAGTCGGTGTTTGAACGACTTTCCTTGGCCCCAGCTGGGGGCAAGGCCATCAACAGCAGCAAAGCAACAAGGCATCCCGAGCAAGCGCCGGCGGTGCCCTTGACAACTGCTCGATCGGGTGTCTTCTCTAAGCTCCCCGCTAATCGACTCACGGTGGCTTCCCAGGAAACAGATGCCCGCCAAGCCTTTAAAATTGAGAAGCTAAGGCAGAAAAGGCTCAGATACAGAGCCAATAAAAGGGCTAGGGCTCCTGCTAAGATGAACCTCATGAGGTTCGAGGAACAGGGTTACCCCGCCAAAGATGAGGGGATGGCTGAATGCCTTATCTACACTGTCTACATGGTGGCACGCGCAGCAAGAGTAAGGACGGGGCCACCACATCCCAAATCCAATCTGGTGTGAACATGGCTGCCACATTCTAAGGCCAGCCTCCTATGGAAGGTAATGAAGACCCTCCCAGTGAGGTTGATAAGCAGAGAGAGAGCTCAGTTCATGAGGAGCCGGGCTCAGAAAGCGAAGATGAGCCAATCTTTCATCCCAAGAACGCAGAGCAGCAACTTCTCCAAGAGCTCTGAAAGCAGCTCAGAAACAAAGACAAGGAGATGGCCAAGCTTTACTCAAAAATTGACGACTTGACAAACGTCGTCTTACAGCTCATAGCCCAACTTGCCTCTCAGCCGCCCAATCAAGCGCAGGGTTCTGCTCGTGAACCGGGAAATGATGCCCCAAAGCAGCCGACGCCTATTCCTTCAAATACAAAAGTGGGCGAACCGCATGAAAATCAGTCGCATCCTATCTCGGGAGATGTCTTGGCTACCGATGACAGTAGCCCGCTAACTCAAGATCAAATCATGGATTTGGTTGTCGGCAAAGTCAAAACATTGGTGGCCGAAGCCGAAGCACAAAAAGATATCGGCAGTAGTGGGAGACCATATCCTGCTCAGTATGATCTGGTAGAATTTCCTAGCGGCTATATCATCCCCAAATTCGGAAGATTCGATGGGATAGGAAATGCGAATCAGCACATCGCCTACTTTAAAGCCTCATGCGGGAACACTGGGGGCAGCGATGCGCTTCTCCTCCGCCAGTTCGTTAATAGCTTGACCGATGTTGCTTTCGACTGGTACGCGAGCATACCGGATGGCTCCGTTACTACTTTCGTCCAAATGGAATCTTTGTTTCGACAAAGGTTCATGAGCATCAGCGATAAGATCACCATTGCCGAGCTTGTAAGGACCAAGCCCAAGAACAACGAAAGCGGTACGGATTTTATAACCCGATGGCGCTATCTCTCCGTCAAATGTGAACTGCCGATAGAGCAGGACCAATCTGTCAGTCTCCTCGTCGGAAATCTCAACAATTGGATGGCCCCGTTTCTATACACCGCGGGTCTCAAAACATTCTAAGAGCTGACCATGAAAGTCCAGATGTTGGAACGCTCAAAGCAGGAGTCCTCCTCTGACTCCCAAAATAACAATAGGTCCTGGAGAAACCGAAATGACGATAATCGCAAAGGTGGAAATCCCGACGATTCTGAGTCTTTCAACACTTCGGCTAACCGAAATAAGCAAGGGATAAGCGGGCCTAGTGCCAACCAGCCTTGGAAGCCAGTGTTCGGAGAGGGAGGAGAATCTCCACTGAAAGAGAAGCTGGACAAGGTCTATTCCTTCAGAAGGGACAAAATCCGTAAAATATTCAAAGACGCCCTGAGGAACGGTCTACAACTACCAGAATCAAAAAGACCGCAGGAAGCGAATATGACCGACGACCCCAAATACCGCCCCTATCACAGAGTGATAGGTCATGCCATTGAGGACTGCTTCGTCTTCAAAGATTGGGTCGAAAAGCAATACAAGGCAGGAGAGATAGAACTGTCCAAAGGCGTGTTAATAAACAGTCAAGTCGCAACCGCCAATTTTACACAAACGGAGATCGAAGATCTTCGTGAAACTGATTCTCTCAGACATCTACCTTTCACTGAAAACAATCGACCACCACGTCATTAAACTGGGAACAGTCGACCTCTAAGTCGTTAAACTGGGAATGTAAAAATAAATTAATAAATATAAAAAAATGTGTGTATATAAACAAAAATTGTGTAAATAAAAGAAAAATAAAGAAAAGACGAAATGATAGGGCAACTTACAATAAAAATCAGCGAGTAAAAATGAAAATGAAAATAAAGACGAAATGATGGGGCAACCGCGAATAAATAGCCGAAATGATAGGGCAATTGCGACCTTTGCGATAAGAAAAGCTGAAATGATAGAGTAATCGCGGTAAAACAAAAAAAAAAAACGGCGAATGATGAGTCGCTCCTGGTACCATATTCCAGTGTAGCGATGCAGACGCCAACCAAAATCCAATTTTTCAAAATTCTCCTAGCCCTACGGTTAGTCCCCAAATTGACTACCGTATACAATCCACGGGCTCAAATAATTCTCATCACCCTCATGCCCCACCGTAATCACCAGTTACGCGGCTGGTCTCCGCCTTTGGAATTATGCTCCATTGAGAAGACCCACTCATGTGTCCTCACGATACATGAGGAGAACAAATCTTTGTGGGATCCTTACGACTCATAAAGGAAAAACACACTTAGGAGTCCTCACGACTCCTAAGGAGAAAATACACCTGTGGGATCCTTACAAGTCGTAGGGAGAAATGCTTTTATGGGACCCTCACGGCCCATAAAATTGAAAAGCCTTAGGTGATAGGGATCTAAACCTGTCTCCTAAGCCATCGCACCCCAATCCCCAAGCGGCGAATGATGAGTCGCTCCTGGTACCATATTCCAGTGCAGCGATGCAGACGCCAACCAAATTTCAAACCCCAATCCCTAAGTGGTGAATGATGAGTCGCCCCTGGTACCATATTCCAGTGCAGCGATGCAGACGCCAACCAAATTCCAAATCCCATACCCCAAACGGCGAATGATGAATCGCTCCTGGTACCATATTCCAATGCAGCGATGCAGACGCCAACCAAATTCCATACCCCAACGGCGAATGATGAGTCGCTCCTGGTACCATATTCCAGTGTAGCGATGCAGACGCCAACCAAATTTCAAACCCCAATCCCTAAGTGGCGAATGATGAGTCGCTCCTGGTAGCATATTCCAGTGCAGCGATGCAGACGCCAACCAAATTACAAATCCCATACCCCAAACGGAGAATGATGAGTCGCTCCTGGTACCATATTTTAGTGTAGCGATGCAGACGCCAACCAAATTCCATACCCCAACGGCGAATGATGAGTCGCTCCTGGCATTATTCCGGTGCAGCAATGCAGATGCCGACAGAAAACCAATTCCCAAATCCTCCCGGGGCAAATGAAGAGTTGCTCCTGGCATTATTCCAGTGCAGCAATGCAGATGCCAAACCAAAATATCCAAATCCTCTCATGACAGATGATGATTCGCTCCTGGTACCTTATTCCAGTGTAGCGATGTTGATGTCAACCCAAATCAAATCAAACCAACAACCTCTGCGCCGGAATCATGCTCCGTCTTAGGGTGCACCCCGTGTCGAAATCATGCTTCGCCTTGGTGTATCTGCCATCCCTGTCGAAATTATGCTTCATCTCGGAATCAAGTCGGCCAACAAGCTCTGCGCCGGAATTATGCTCCGTCTCAGAATGTACCCCGTGTCGAAATCATGCTTCGCCTCGGTGTATCTGCCTTCCCTGTCGAAATTATGCTTCATCTCGGAATCAAGTTGGCCAACAAGCTCTACGCCGAAATCATGCTCCGTCTCAGAGTGCACCCCGTGTCGAAATCATGCTTCGCCTCGGTGTATCTGCCTTCCTTGTCGAAATTATGCTTCGTCTCGGAATCAAGTTGGCCAACAAGCTCTGTGCCGGAATCATGCTCCGTCTCAGAATGTACCCCGTGTCGAAATCATGCTTCGCCTCGGAGTATTTGCCTTCTCTGTCAGAATTATGCTTCGCCTGGGAATCAGCCTCTGCATCGAAATTATGCTTCGGTCAGAATGTCTGCCGCTCTTCGGAATGATGCTCCGATCCCCTGGAATCATGTTCCGCTCATCGGAATGATGCTCCAATCCCTGGAATCATGCTCCGCTCTTCGGAATGATGTTCCGATCCCCCGGAATCATGTTCCTCTCTTCGGAATGATGCTCTGAATCCTGGAATCATGTTCCGCTCTTCGGAATGATGCTCCGAACCCTGGAATCATGCTCCGCTCATCGGAATGATGCTCCGATCCCCTGGAATCATGCTCCGCTCTTCGGAATGATGCTCCGATCCTTGGAATCATGCTCCGCTCATCGGAATGATGCTCCGATCCTTGGAATCATGCTCCGCTCTTTGTAATGATGCTCCGAACCCTGAAATCATGCTCCGCTCATCGGAATGATGCTCCGATCCCCTGGAATCATGCTCCGCTCTTCGGAATGATGCTCCAATCCTTGGAATCATGCTCCGCTCATCGGAATGATGCTCCGATCCCTGGAATCATGCTCCGCTCTTCAGAATGATGCCCTGAACCCTGGAATCATGCTCCGCTCATCGGAATGATGCTCTGATCCCCTGGAATCATGCTCCGCTCATCGGAATGATGCTCCGATCCCCTGGAATCATGCTCCGCTCTTCGGAATGATGCTCCGATCCTTGGAATCATGCTCCGCTCATCGGAATGATGCTCCGATCCCTGGAATCATGCTCCGCTCATCGGAATGATGCTCCGATCCCTGGAATCATGCTCCGCTCTTCGGAATGATGCTCTGAACCCTGGAATCATGCTCCGCTCATCGGAATGATGCTCCGATCCCTTGGAATCATGCTCCGCTCAACGGAATGATGCTCCGATCCTTGGAATCATGCTCCGCTCATCGGAATGATGCTCCGATCCCTGGAATCATGCTCCGCTCATCGGAATGATGCTCCGATCCCCGGGAATCATGCTCCCCGAGGGATACTCCGACCCTGGAATTATGCTCCGCGAATTAGAATGATGCTCCGATCCCTGGAATCATGCTCTGCCCTTCGGAATGATGTTCCGATCCTTGGAATTATGCTCCGCGCTTCGGAATGATGCTCCGATCTCTGGAATCATGCTCCGCCCTTCGGAATGATGCTCCGATCTTGGAATTATGCTCCGCGCTTCGGAATGATACTCCGATCTCCTCCGATCCCTGGAATCATGCTCCGCGCTTCGAAATGATACTCCGATCCTTGGAATCATGCTCCGCAAATCAGAATGATGCTTCGATCCCCGAGAATCATGCTCCCCGAGATGATGCTCCGCCCCCGGAATGACGTTCCACCTCGAAGTTCAGCTTCAAGATTCATCAATTTCATGCACACAACTCAAATATGCTGTGTGCATTTATTGATGAGGGGGCAATTTGTTGGGGTAAAAATTTGCACACCGGTTGACCGAGTCAAAGTCAAGGTCAACCCCCAAGCCAGGTGGGCCTAAGCCTAAGTCAAGCGGGCCTATGCCCAAGTCGAGCCCGCGGCCAGCCTCCTCCATGCCAAAATATAGATCATGTAATAAATAATTTTTTATGTAATTTTTTATGCATGAATGTATGCGAAATGGGCATAAAACCAAATTTTTGTAAGCCCATGGCTTATGTGCAAAAAGAAATGGCACATGAGCCATGGGATGGCTAAAATGCCATTTTTGTAAAGCCCAAGGGGCTATATGTAAAGTGTATAGCCTATAAAGGCAAGGATAATGAAAATATCCCAACAACTTTTTCTCTCTCCAAAGAAAAATCTAGATCTGTGATCTTCTCCTTCCTCAAGGTTCTAAACCTTCCTCTTTTTTTTAATTAAATCAAGAGTTTTACTCTTCCTTTTCCAAAACTAAATAGTTTTTCACCACAAAACCCACAAAGGGGAACTCAAATCTGGCATCAGATATCAGAAAGGAGAGATTTTTAGAATCTCATATTTCTTGATCTTCAAGATCCGGCCAACAAAGGAAGAAGAAGGAGACCCATCTCAAGAAACCCCACTTTGGGGAAGAACTAGGGCTCAAGGGGAGAAGCCCTTCATCAGCTTCAAAATATCTTAGGAGTTTAACTCCTCATACACACACACACACACACACACACACACACACAGAATAATAAGTGCTCCTTTCTGGGAGTACAACTCCCATTGCAGGGACCAAGTCCCTTTTGCTGCTCGAGCGCCCACGTGCTGACACGTGGTGCGCTAGCGCTCTTGCGCCCAGAGCGCTAGCGCTTGAGTGCCCACATGCTGACACGTGGTGCGCTAGCGCGCCCGCGCTCAAAGCGCCCACGTGTTGACACGTGGAGCGTCAGCGCTCAAAACTCTAGCGCTCTTGAACTCAGAGCGCTAGCACCGAAAGCGCTAGCGCCCGAGCGCCCACGTACTGACACATGGCGCGCTAGCGCTCTTACGCTCAGAGCGCTAGCGCCCGAGCATCCACGTGCTCACACGTGGCGCGCTAGAGCTCAGTGCGCTAGCGCTCTTGCGCTCAGAGCGCTAGCGCCCTAGCGCCCACGTGCTGACACGTGGTGAGCTAGCGCTCTTGCGCTCAAAGCGCTGGAGCTGGCCCCACGCATCCTTTAGATGCCTTTTCCCCCTTTTTTATTTATATACATATATATATATACATATGTACACACATACTCCACGACACTGTCCCTGTTAGAAAAAAATTTCTAACGGGGCGCTGCTCCGCACCCCGTAAGGGGGCTGCTAGCCCCCTTGACCCCCAGCCCGCTATCCGGATAGAGGGACCCCCGTAAAAACTTGCAGGTCCCCCGATATATCCAAAACCCCTTCAAAACACAAAACTGCACATTGAGTTCGCATGACCAGTTTAACCCGTCAATCGAAGGTTCCCTCGTTCCAAAGGCGAGGGGTAATTAACGGCAGTTTAGTCCGCGGCCGCCGGAGATTCGGATCCCCACAATCAATAAACCCCGGCCTACCCTAGGCAGGGGGAATCTGTAATGTGCCTGACAAGCGCACGTGTATTCCCATCTCAATGGGGTGACGAAAAACACCCTACAATACAGGAAGAAACAATGCAGCGGATCCACTCGCTGAGGTTATTTCTCGAACACAATAGTTTCGCAAACGAGCTTTGGGAGACTGATTAGTAGAGGAGCTGGGTGTTCGGTTGTTAGTTATGTATATGCCTTAGAGGCCATTGTTGTACATATGATGTTTATTATAGTGGATGCTTGGATATATATAGAGAGGACTTTCTTGTTCGATATGATAGTATGCTATCTGATTTCACTTTGTCTAAACATGTTGACTTGTATTGGTTTACTGTTTGCTCTCACATGTTGATAAAGCCCTTAGGATATGTACTTGACTACTAGGACTATGATGCAGATCATACTAGTGGGGCCAGCGTAGTCTATGAGTACATCCTATAACTGTTCCTAGTCGAGGGTGTATCGGGACAGAGCATCGATACTCCAGAGTAGACTAGCGTACACGCATCTTGACCCATATGATGGGCGATGGATGATCCCACATCCATTGGTGTTTGATATCAAAGATGGTATACGGGTGCTCAGTGGAGACTGGGTACACTGGACGGACTCGCCGAGAACTCCCAGATAGTATTATACCTCACGTCAGATGGCAGTTCTCTGGTGACACTGGTACAGGTTAGTCTGTAGACCAGAGATCGTCATAGAGTCTTATGTGATTCCCACTGTGTTTTGATTTCCACCTTACCACGTTCAAGAGAACGTGCAAAACGGTGGTTTTTGGGTACATTCCCAAATTACATGGAGGTAATGAGCGATAGGAGGGGTTTCGTCTATCCCGGTATTGGGGGTTGATGTTGCGATGTGTTCGATTGGCTATAACTGGAAGTCCCTGGCCTGGGCTGATATGGAGATCTACTGGTAAGTGTTATCAGTAGTTTCTCGACCTGTTATGAGCCTCACATCGACACGACTTATCGGTTACTGGGGTCTGACGTTTACCACCCCTAGACTGGATATGCGACATATCAGACGTAGAGACCGGCTGTACGGTAGTGTTACTGATCGGATTCACAGGAGTGTGAGCAGGCTTGCTTGTTGATCTTCTGATCGCTCAATACCCAGGTGGTTGTTACGTTTAGCTGACCGATTGCAGCTTGTGGGTGTTTGTTATGATCATCACCTACTTGTTAGTTATGTATATGCCCTAGAGGCCATTGTTGTACATATGATGTATATTATAATGGATGCTTTGATATATATAGAGAGCACTTTCTTGATCGTCATGATAGTATGCTATTTGGTTTCACTTTATCTTAACATGTTGACTTGTATTTGTTTACTGTCTTACTCTCACATGTTGATAAAGCCCTTAGGATATGTACTCGACTACTGCGACTATGATGAGATCATACTAGTGGGGCCAGAGTAGTCGATGAGTACATCCTATAACTTTTCCTAGTCGAGGGTGTGTCGAGACAGGGCATCGATACACCAGAGTAGACTAGCGTATACGCATCTTGACCCATATGATGGGCGATGGATGATCCCATATCCATCGGTGTTTGACATCAAGGATGGTGTACGGGTGCTCAGTGGAGACTGGGTACACTGGACGGACTCGCCGAGAACTCCCAGATGGTATTATACCTCACGTCAGATGGCAGTTCTCCGGTGACACTGGTACAGGGTAGTCTGTAGACCTGAGATCGTCATAGAGTCTTGTGTGATTCCCACTGTGCTTTGATTTCCACCTTACCACGTCCAAGAGGGCGTGCAAAACGGTGGCTTTTGGGTGCAGTCCCGAATCACATGGAGGCAATGAGCGATAGGAGGGGATTCGTCTCTCCCGGTATAGGGAGTTGATGTTGTGCTGTGTTCGATTGGCTATAACTGGAAATCCCTGGCCAGGGCTGATATAGAGATTTACTGGTAAGTGTTACCAGTAGTTTCTCGACCTGTTATGAGCCTCACATCGACACGACTTATCGGTTACTGGGGTCTGACGTATACAACCCCTAGACAAGATATGCAACATATCAGACGAAGAGACCGGACTGTACGGGAGTGTTACTGTTTAGATTCACAGGAGAATGTACAGGCCTGCTTGTTGATCTTCTGATCGCTCAATACCTGGGTGGCTGTTACGTTTAGCTGACCGCTTGCAGCTTGTGGGTGTTTGATATGATCATCACCTACTGCCGGCGTATTGACGATTCTTTAGAGTCCTACACAGAGGTTTCTTGATTCAGGCAAAACGGAGTAGGGGCACATATGTGATATGTAAGGTTTGCCTAGCACCCTATGAAAAGTTTTGAAGCATCACATGTGTCAAAGTATGTATTTTTAAGGTGCTAAACAAACACACAAAGGAATCGATCCTAGAAGGTTAGGGTTACAAAACTTTAAGCTAATAAAAGTTAGGGTTTGAAGGCTACAACCTTTGTAGCTCCCCTTTAGCTTGACTCCTTGATCTCTAGGGTGTTGGAAGAAGGTCCACTTGTAGTCCTCTTTCGTCCACGACGATCCACCCGAAGTTTCCCGTCCAAGCTTGCAACTTTGGAAAAGCAAAGAGAACACTCTAATCAAGTTGGCTAGACTTGAGTAGAATGATGTTGTGGCTAAGGATCTCACTTAAAAAACCTTTCTATAATTGTGTTTAACTCACTAGAAAAAACTAGAGAGGAAAAGGTGAAGGAGGATGAAGATGGTGGCTATTTTTAACAAGAGGTGAAGAAAAATAACCCTTAGTTAAAAAAAGGAAAATGAAACATATATCAGTATATATATTTCTTTCCTTCTTGCATTCAACCATGATTAAATTATGGAGAGTTAATTTAACTTGGGTTTTAAATGATAAAGAGAAGGATAACCCTAGGTTAGTGGTAGTTGAGCTTGGTTAGGTTAGAAGAAGAATATAGAAGCTAGAATGATTATCCTTTCCTTTTCATTTTGTTTTAAAACCAAAAATTAAATAATAATCCATAATTTAATCCATGGTGTGAGTCTTATATTGCCACCATTTCCATATGCTAACAACCATGATGGATGGGTGTATGTATGTATGTATGCATGTATGCACATCCACATGTGCATGAAACTAGAATGAAAGAATGAAACTAGAATGAAAGAAAGAAACACATGCATGCATGCATACATCCATCAAACCCTAGAAAGGTTTCAAGTGAGAAAACTAATGGTTAGATGATAAATCAACACTTAACTTATCAATCCGGTCATATCTCATATGACCCCACCAAAAGCAGGCCACCCGATTAATGTTCGGTATCATATACGCATATTGTAATCGGGTGCATGCGCATATCGCATACGCGCACCACAACGTTTCGCCTGGACTGGGTAACTTCATTGTGGGACTCTAAGACTCGTCAATACGCCGGCAGAGGATGATGATCATATCAGGTACCCTCAAGCTGCAAGCGGTCAGCTAAACGTAACGGCCACCCGGGTATTGAGCGATCAGAAGAAAACAAGCGAGCCTGCTACAACTCCCGTCGAGCCATCCGGCAACACTACCGTACAGTCCGGTCTCTTCGTCAGATATGCTGCATATCGAGCCTAGGGATGGTCACGTCGACCCTAATAACTCAATAAGTCGTGCCGGTGAATGGTCTATAACAGATCGAGAAACTACCGATAACACTTATCAGCAAATCTCAGCAGCCCTGGCCAGGGACTTACTGATATAACCAGTCGGGCACAGCACAACATCAACCCCCAATACCGGGAGAGACGAAACCCCTCCTATCGCTCATTGCCTTCATGTGTCTCGGGACTGTACCCAACGGCCACCTGTTTGCACGACTCAGTAGAGCCATGGTAGGGTGGCAATCAAAGTACAGTGGGAGAGCACACAAGACTCCATGACGATCTCGGGTCTACAGACTAACCTGTACCAGTGTTACCTGAGAACTGCTATCCGACGATAGATATAATTCCATATAGGAGTTCTCGGCGAGTCCGTACAGTGTACCCAGTCACCACTGAGCACCCGTATATGATCTTGATGTCAAACACCAATGGATATGGGATCATCCATCGCCCATCACATGGGTCTAGTATCATATACGCTAGTCTACTCTGGTATATCAATGCCCCGTCTCGATATACCTACGACTAGGGACTTTCCAGGATATGCCTATAGACTACAAATGTCCCACTAGTATGATCTCCATCATAATCAGGGCAGTCAAGCCAATATCCTCAGGGCTTTATCAGCATGTATGAGTGAATAACAAGCATGATCAGATCAACATGTCAGATAAAGAAGAACCAGATAGCATACTATCATGTCGAGCAAGAATGCATACTGAATATATATATACATGTACAGATACATCCACTATCACATAATGGCCTCTAGGGCATACATATATCCAACAATCTCCCACTTGCACTAAGGCCAGTTATTGGCGTATCTCATACCCAACATCTCAAAAAGTCGCTCATGCTGCGGCTGAGGGAGGGCCTTGGTGAATGGATCCGCGGCGTTATTCTTTGTGTCTACCCTCCTAATCTCGATCTCGCGGCGATCTACAATCTCCCGGATCAAATGAAAACGCCTCAAGATGTGTCTGGACCGCTGATGGGATCTGGGCTCCTTGGCTAATGCCACAGCCCCATTATTGTCACAATACAAAGGTATTGGATCAATAATGGTTGGAACTACTCCTAGCTCCGAGACGAACTTCTTCATCCAGACGGCTTCCTTGGCGGCATCATTTGCAGCAATGTACTCAGCTTCCATCGTAGAGTCTACAACGGTATCTTGTTTGGAACTCTTCCAACTCACCGCCCCTCCATTGAGGGTAAATACAAACCCAGAGATAGATTTGCTGTCGTCCTTATCGCTCTGGAAGCTCGAATCGGTAAAGGCCTCCATTTGGAGATCTCCATTACCATACACCAAGAACAATTCTTTAGTCCTTCGCAAGTACTTAAGAATGTTCTTCACAGCAGTCCAGTGATTCTCTCCTGGGTTGGATTGATACCTGCTTACAACACTAAGTGCATAAGCTACATCTGGGCGTGTACATAACATCGCATACATTATAGATCCTACTGCCGAAGCATAGGGTATAATACTCTTGCGAGCTCTCTCTTCATCGGTCTTTGGGCAAGAATCCTTGGAGAGAGTGACCCCATGGCAAGCAGGTAAGGCACCCCGCTTGGAGTCTTCCATACTAAACCTTTTTAGGATGGTGTCAATGTACCTGGTTTGGGACAATCCCAATAACCTTTTGGATCTATCCCTATAGATCCTTATGCCCAGAATGTACGTGGCATCACCCAGGTCCTTCATGGAGAACCTCAGTGATAAGAAAGATTTGACCGACTGTAGCATAGGAATATCATTTCCTATCAGAAGAATGTCGTCCATGTACAATACGAGGAATGTGACAGCTCTCCCTACAGCCTTCTTATAAACACAAGGTTTATCTGGATTTTTGATGAAATCAAACTCTTTGATGACATCATCGAAACAGATGTTCCAACTCCGTGATGCCTGCTTTAACCCATATATGGATTTAAGCAATTTACATGCTTTCCCGCTGCTCCCACTGTCAATGAAGCCCTCTGGCTGATCCATATAAACGCATTCTTCCAAATTTCCATTTAGAAATACGGTTTTAACGTCCATCTGCCAGATTTCATAGTCGTAGTGAGCAGTAATAGCAAGTAGGATCCGAATGGATTTAAGCATGACTACGGGAGAAAAAGTCTCGTCATAGTCCAAACCTGGTCTTTGACGAAAACCCTTCGCCACAAGTCTTGCCTTATAGGTCTCCACCTGCCCATCTACACCAATCTTTCTTTTAAAGATCCATTTGCACCCTACAGGTTTTACCCCAGGGGGTACAACGTCCAAAGTCCACACTTTGTTGGTGTACATAGACTCCATTTCGGATCTCATGGCATCCAGCCACTTCACAGAGTCTTTACTCGTGATAGCTTGCTGAAAACTGGTAGGATCATCATCATCATCCATGATGCAGTCTTCTCCGTTACCATCAGTGAGGAAACCGTAGTACCTCTCCGGTGGGCGAGAAGTCCTACCAGACCTACGGAGTGGCCGAGGTTCTTCAGTTTCTGCTGTAACAGCCGGTTCAACCAAATCGTCATTTGTAGTTTGTGTCTCTAGAACCTCTTCTAGATCCACCACCTTGCCATCATCTTTGTCTGTGAAAAACTCTTTTTCCAAGAATGTGGCATGTTGAGAAACGAACACTTTTTGTTCCTTTTTGTGGTAGAATAGATATCCATAAGAATTCTTTGGATATCCTACAAAGTAACACATGACTGACCGTGTCTCGAGTTTTCTGCTTTTTAACATAGGCCGGGCAACCCCAAATCTTAATTCTCTTAAGAGATGGTCTCTTCCCATGCCATATCTCATATGGAGTGGTAGACACGGTTTTGGTTGGAACCCTGTTTAGCAGAAACGCTGCAGTCTCCAATGCATGCCCCTAAAACGAGACTGGTAACTCAGCGTCACTCATCATGGACCGGACCATATCTAATAGGGTCCTATTCCGTCGTTCTGACACACCGTTGTGCTGTGGTGTGTAAGGAGGAGTGAGCTGAGAGAGAATCCCATTCTCTTTTAGGAAGTGTGCAAATTCTGTACTGAGATACTCACCACCTCGATCTGATCGAAGCATCTTGATACTCAAGCCGGTTTGTTTTTCTACTTCTTGTTTATATTCAATGAATTTCTCGAAAGCTTCGGACTTGTGCTTTAATAAAAATACATGACCGAATCTTGAGAAATCGTCAGTGAATGTAATGAAGTATGAAAAACCGCCTCTAGCCTGTGTAGACATAGGCCCACATACATCACTATGTATGAGACCCAGGAGCTGAGTAGCTCTTTCTCCGTGTCCGGTAAATGGAGTTTTGGTCATTTTACCCTTGATACAAGACTGGAAAGTCGCATAAGATTTATATTCAAAAGAATTTAAATATCCATCTTTGTGTAACTTGTTTAGTCTTGCTTCGTTAATATGACCAAGTCTACAGTGCCAAAGAAAAGCTTCATTTAGTTCTGAAAGTTTTCTTTTATTAGTGTGTTGTATACTGAAAACTGTGTGTTGATTTAGGACATATATTCCGTTGTTAAGCGTACCATACCCAACCAACATTTGATTCAGGTTAATGTTCATAACATTGTTCTGCAATACAAAATTATACCCTTCATTGTCCAATAAAGAAACGGATATTATATTACATAGCATACTTGGTACAAAATAACATGGATTTAAAACCAAAATACATCCAGATGGCAACCCCAAGTGATACTCTCCCACTGCGACTGTATGTACATTGGAACCATTTCCAACGCGGAGAGTATGGTCACCTGTCCTCAAAACCTTGCTATTTCTCAGCCCCTGTATAGAATTGCAAATGTGAGAACCTGAACCGGTATCCAATACCCAGGAAGCAGAGTTTATAGAAAAACAGTTTTCAGTCACAAACGCACTTGAAGCAGAAGCATCAACATGCTTCTTTTTGAGATTCAAGTATTCCGTGCAGTTGCGCTTCCAATGTCCTGTCTTGTGGCAGTGAAAACATTCGCCCTTCCCTGAGTCTCCAGCCTTGGACTTTCCCTTTCCCTTCACCTTTTTAACTCCGCCCTTAGGATTAGTGGGTTTCTTCTTTTTCTTTCCCTTGGCCTTGGCTTTCGGGCGAGAAGAGGAAGACTGTCTAATAGTCATAACGGGAGTTTTTGCTAACTTCATGGTGCTCTCTGCACTCCTTAACATATTAAGGAGTTCAGGGAGGTCCTTCTCCATGCCATGCATGTTGAAGTTCACTATGAACTGAGCAAAGGTGGAGGGGAGGGACTGCAGAATAATATCTATATATTGTTCATTGTCCATTGTCCATCCAAGGTCCTCAAGCTCTTCTATAAGAGCTATCATCTTCAGAACATGGTCTCCTACTGGTGTGCCAGGGGCCATTCACATCTGAAACAATTTCTTTGATGCTTTGTATCGTAATACGCGGGATTGCTCCCCATACAACTCCTTTGTATGGAGAAATATACCGTGAATATCCATGTCCTCGTGCTGCTTTTGATGTGTGTTATCCATCGATGCAAGCGCGAGGCATGTGGCCGTGGCACAGTCAGCGTCCCATGTCTTGCGGACTTCAATGTCCGCAACTGAGGATTTCGGACTAGGGACGGGCGGGGCTGAAGCCGTGAGGACATATGATACTTTATCATAAGTCAAGGCGATTTTCAGATTCCTCAGCCAGTCTTTATAGTTGGTCCCATTCAGTTTGTTTTTATCTAGTAAAAGCTTGAGTCCAGTCATGGGTATCTGCCATTAAGAGAGAGAAAAGAATACACTCAGCGAAAGCTCTTGCATAGAATAGATTGGTTATTATCTTGTCTAATCGATGTTTCCCATTGCTTTTTATCGAGTTTTTCTTTCAAACCTTAAAAAGAAAAACTAGCCAGGATTAATTACAGTCTACAACTTCGCTAACCGTTCAGCCAGGCCAGTGTCGGTACTTGAGGGAGGTTCCCCGTGCTTTCGCACGGACCTAATTAGAGTAAACCTCGTTTTCCCAGAGGCGGAGCCCCGTTAACACCTTTCTAGACACCTAATGAGTTAGCTAATTGTAAACTGTAAAACTCTCCTAGGAGCAACTATTGCCCACAGTGGGATCAGGATCCAACCATCATATGGAAGGTATGCAATCTCATTGCAAATTTCAACTATTGAAATTCCCGATGTGGTTTTTACCCCTAATACTCGTGACCTTGGCTAAGGTCAACAAATCACGAGCACTAGTCAAGCTCAACCCGTCATTTCTTGATTAATTAGACCCGTTCACATGACCCTTGGCTAAGGTCAACAAAGTCATATGCCCGTCCTAATTAATCTGCATCATATGCGTTTGTAGGAAGACATCACTTAGCTACCGTACACTACGCCTTGGCTAAGGTCAACAAACGTAGCACGAATACTAAGTACTCTACTTCCTAAAATGACGGAGGGTTGCGGATGATTTTTAAGAAAATCTTTAACGCTTTGAGCTTGATATCGTTGTAGAATCAAGTGGTTTTCAAAAGGAGTGGCTTAAGCTCCGCAGTTTTGAAATATAGCTTTTTCATAAATAGCCGAGTAGTTTTCAAATCCGATTCTACAACATCTTTTTAGGTTTATTTTCTTTACATTAATCACATTAATGTAATCCCATCATTTAAGTCCTTAAGCCAATCACAGAAAAGAAACGAAAATAACACGTACGCTTATGCCATCCGCATTCGCCGCAATGTTCCGTTATGCACCGTTAGGTTACTTAACTAACGGCATACCGGGACGGGACTAGCGCGGGTGAAAAACATAAGCAACGTCTACTATATATCATATATATAATATGTCATTCGTCTCAGATATCATAGAACACAGGCAGCAGAAACATAGATATAACGTGGGATATACTAGGACGTCCGTATTTAGTATTTAGCCAATAATAGAAAATACGGATTCCACAGTCGCGATGAATAGCCAAGCCCACACCCCTAGACCCCTACGAGAGCGGCAAGTGACCCTACCAATCCTGGAGTTTAGGAGACCCGGTCTCGACTCCTCGAGATGGCCTCCCACTGAACCCCAGAACCCGGTCACTTGTGCTCCCCTCCTTGGGTCTATCCTAATGTGGAAAAGTAAATAATATACAACACTGGTGACACAACCTCAACCCGGAAGTGCCCCAAATAAAAGAATATTACATT
This sequence comes from Agapanthus africanus, assembly GCA_030015575.1. Taxonomy (NCBI): domain Eukaryota; kingdom Viridiplantae; phylum Streptophyta; class Magnoliopsida; order Asparagales; family Amaryllidaceae; genus Agapanthus; species Agapanthus africanus. The sequence goes on along the minus strand of CM057338.1, from coordinate 827,712,156 downwards.
ACATTTGAATTTACATGAAATGAAAATATAAAACTCTCATCTCACATAAAACCCCCGGCTATTCAATCGCGACAATCCTGCACATCATATCTCAGTAACACATAATATCTCATATCATCAACGTAAGTAAGTATGCATACCCCAATTGTCGTTGATGTATAGCAACGAAACCGGCGATATCGTACATACTACACTTACGGTCACAGAAAAGAAAGTGTAAAACTGCAATATCTGGAATCCACATTCTCTTTAGACATCGCAAATGCAAAATATCACATATTCCGTATTTCATGTCTAGTAATATGAATTCCACACATTGCATCACATTCCGGATAAACAGACAGTATCGAAGTTTTCGAACGAACGATCAAATACCCAGGATTCACTAAAGCCCAACACTTGAGCAGAGTTCAAACACCTGGAGTGTGACATAGTAGTAGCGGTCCAGCCGTAGAAGGGTCAAGCCAACGCCTCACATGTGGCACGCCGTACTGCCCCAAACCCTAAGGTTCAAAGGGCAGTTCAAGACGGTCACATAATCGAGTTAAGGATTGTTGTCTTCTAGAGGGACCACCACAAAAAGACTTGCACGTATCTCCAAAGTATTTAAACCTCGTGAATAATGAGCAAATGACACTCGTTCAAACACTTCAATACTTTCTAATTTACCCGGAAAAGCAACGAAATGAAAATACCGATCGAATTTATGCGTCCAAAACCATCTCCAGAAGATACAGAACTATATTCAGATTAAACATACCAAAAACAGTATACTAGCAGACCTAGGAATTATGGTGCAAATTTCATAGCATGATGTCACTGTACGGCCGCGGATCCGCGGCCTAAGCAAGGAATTGCCGCGGTTCCGCGGTCATATGAACAGTACACTTCATCGTGTTTCACCATTATTCTTAGTTTTCCCTGCTGTATTTTTTAAGTATTTTTAATTCTGAAAAATGTCAGGTTTTAAAATTTGTCCAGAGAGGGTCCAAAAAATCATATTTTTTGTCCGATCGGGATTTTTACTTCGTAAAAGCGACGCCTAATGTTCTAGGTCAGCTCTGATACCAATGTAAGGTTTTCCTAGCACCCTATGAAGAGTTTTGAAGCATCACATGTGTCAAAGTATGTATTTTTAAGGTGCTAAACAAACACACAAAGGAATCGATCCTAGAAGGTTAGGGTTACAAAACTTTAAGCTAATAAAAGTTAGGGTTTGAAGGCTACAACCTTTGTAGCTCCCCTTTAGCTTGACTCCTTGATCTCTAGGGTGTTGGAAGAAGGTCCACTTGTAGTCCTCTTTCGTCCACGACGATCCACCCGAAGTTTCCCGTCCAAGCTTACAACTTTGGAAAAGCAAAGAGAACACTCTAATCAAGTTGGCTAGACTTGAGTAGAATGATGTTGTGGCTAAGGATCTCACTTTAAAAACCTTTCTTTAATTGTGTTTAACTCACTAGAAAAAACTAGAGAGGAAAAGGTGAAGGAGGATGAAGATGGTGGCTATTTTTAACAAGAGGTGAAGAAAAATAACCCTTAGTTAAAAAAAGGAAAATGAAACATATATCAGTATATATATTTCTTTCCTTCTTGCATTCAACCATGATTAAATTATGGAGAGTTAATTTAACTTGGGTTTTAAATGATAAAGAGAAGGATAACCCTAGGTTAGTGGTAGTTGAGCTTGGTTAGGTTAGAAGAAGAATGTAGAAGCTAGAATGATTATCCTTTCCTTTTCATTTTGTTTTAAAACCAAAAATTAAATAATAATCCATAATTTAATCCATGGTGTGAGTCTTATATTGCCACCATTTCCATATGCTAACAACCATGATGGATGGGTGTATGTATGTATGCATGTATGCACATCCACATGTGCATGAAACTAGAATGAAAGAATGAAACTAGAATGAAAGAAAGAAACACATGCATGCATGGATACATCCATCAAACCCTAGAAAGGTTTCAAGTGAGAAAACTAATGGTTAGATGATAAATCAACACTTAACTTATCAATCCGGTCATATCTCATATGACCCCACCAAAAGAAGGCCACCCGATTAATGTTCGGTATCATATACGCATATTGTAATCGGGTGCATGCGCATATCGCATACGCGCACCACAACGTTTCGCCTGGACTGGGTAACTTCATTGTGGGACTCTAAGACTCGTCAATACGCCGGCAGAGGGTGATGATCATATCAGGTACCCTCAAGCCGCAAGGGGTCAGCTAAACGTAACGGCCACCCGGGTATTGAGCGATCAGAAGAAAACAAGCGAACCTGCTACAACTCCCGTCGAGCCATCCGGCAACACTACCGTACAGTCCGGTCTCTTCGTCAGATATGCTGCATATCGAGCCTAGGGATGGTCACGTCGACCCTAATAACTCAATAAGTCGTGCCGGTGAATGGTCTATAACAGATCGAGAAACTACCGATAACACTTATCAGCAAATCTCAGCAGCCCTGGCCAGGGACTTACTGATATAACCAGTCGGGCACAGCACAGCATCAACCCCCAATACCGGGAGAGACGAAACCCCTCCTATCGCACATTGCCTTCATGTTTCTCGGGACTGTACCCAACGGCCACCTGTTTGCACGACTCAGTAGAGCCGTGGTAGGGTGGCAATCAAAGTACAGTGGGAGAGCACACAAGACTCCATGACGATCTCGGGTCTACAGACTAACCTGTACCAGTGTTACCTGAGAACTGCTATCCGACGATAGATATAATTCCATATAGGAGTTCTCGGCGAGTCCGTCCAGTGTACCCAGTCACCACTGATCACCCGTATATGATCTTGATGTCAAACACCAATGGATATGGGATCATCCATCGCCCATCACATGGGTCTAGTATCATATACGCTAGTCTACTCTGGTATATCAATGCCCCGTCTCGATATACCTACGACTAGGGACTTTCCAGGATATGCCTATAGACTACAAATGTCCCACTAGTATGATCTCCATCATAATCAGAGCAGTCAAGCCAATATCCTCAGGGCTTTATCAGCATGTATGAGTGAATAACAAGCATGATCAGATCAACATGTCAGATAAAGAAGAACCAGATAGCATACTATCATGTCGAGCAAGAATGCATACTGAATATATATATACATGTACAGATACATCCACTATCACATAATGGCCTCTAGGGCATACATATATCCAACATGATATGTGCAGGACCGAGGATAATACGATATGGGATACCGTATTATATTCTCGCGATATTTTGATATGAGCCGAATCATCGGATCAAGTGTTGATTCGATGAATCGGTACATGATATATTAGTCGGTTATATTCGATATAGCCGGATTGTCGGATCAAGTATTGATTCAATAATTTAATGTATAATAATATATATGATATATTGCATTACATTATCTAATATTGGCTCGCTTTATTGTTTCATTTTCTCATCGGGTAATACATTGATATATATGCGATATATGTTAATTGTATTATTTTCTTTTGTTACAAAAATATATTATATATGTGATATATAATATAGTAACAAGTTATGATTACTAATGCAACATGATTAGTGGAGATTAAACCTAGTTAGGGTTTGATTTGGGTTAGCTTTTTCTTGTAGCTTCTAGAAGGTTTTTTACTTTGTTTCTAGCAAAGATATTATGCTTGATATTTTGCTAGATATTTCTAACCCAACCCAAACCCTTCACCCTAGGTTAAGTCTCTACATGGATTAATCTCTTCATATTCAACCATGGTTGCATTTTTAATCATTATGATAATTTTCAGTATTCATCACAAAAGGATTTTATTCTTCTTCTTCTTCCTTGAGCTTTGAAAAAGCTTTATAGGTTTTCTTTTAGTGATGATTAAGTGTGAGAATATGATAACAAAAAAGAGCATAAATCCTACTTCATCATCCTCATCTAATCTAGCCAATTAGATTAGGGTGTTCACCTCATTAGTGAGTGGAAGCTTGAGTTAAAGAAACTTCGAGGTAGATCATCGGAGAAAAGGAAGACTACAAGCTAGCATGGATCATTCGGGTTATGGAGCCTCTCTTGAGTCCGGGAGATCTTGGATCGCGGCGAAGGGACTTCTACTTGGAGCTTATGAAGCGAAGGAGCGGACTACAAAGATTGTCATCCCTCACTCTTAGTTGTAAAGATGTTTACTTGCATGTTAAACCCAAATTTTCTAGCAAAGATCCTAGCTTTGGGTTGTTCGGCACGTCTAATTTTTGAATCAGGCATGGTTGATGCCTTATAGACCCTTGTATGACTGCCTGGTAACCCTACAGTGGTATCAGAGCCTAGCTAGAGTATTAGGCGACGTGTATACGAAGTTAAAACTCCGATCAAACCGCAAAACATCGAACATGACCCCCTCTCTGGTAATTTTGTAAAAATGTGATTTTTTCTGCATTAAAAATACTCAAAAAAATCAGCAGGGAATTATAAGGATAACTATGAAATACGAGCCACTAAGGCTCTTAATGAGCCGCTGAACCGCGGCAAGAACATGCTTGTCGCGGCGGTTCCGCGGCCAAAGGAGGGAATTGGGGACACGTATTTGCACAGTAATATCCGTAGGTGTTTATGCATATTTCTGGGTATTTTTAATCTGACTCAAGTGTTGAGTGTTCTGGGGATTATTTTGAATTCGTTGATTCAATCAGAAAGTTTAACTTCGTTCTGTTTTCCGGATAATTTAGAAAGTATTAAAATGTTCGAACGGATATCATTAACTCATTTTTCCTCGACACGAAAAGCTTTCAAGTGTTGAATTTTTCTTGAGTTTAAATCTTTCGGAAAAACGTGCAAGTAACGCGGTGGACCCTCTAGAAGAACACAAACCTTAACTCGATTATGTGACCGTCTGAACCGCCTCTAAACCTTAGGGTTTGGGGCAGTACGGCGTTGCCACATGTGAGGCGTTGGTTGACCCTTCTACGGCTGGACCATTGGTACTGTGGCATATGATGGATGCTTTTAAACTCCGCTCAGGTGTTGAGTCATTTGGGAAATTTTGGGTGTTTGATTATTCGAGCGGAAAGTTTAATATTGTCTATTTATCTGGAATGTGATACAATATTTGGAATTCATATAGTTAGGCATGAAATGCGAAGTATGTGATATTTCGGATTTACGATGTCTAAAGTGATTGTGAATTCCAAATTTTGTAGTTTTACACTTTCTTTTCTGTGACCGTAAGTGTAGTATGTAGTTGTATTGCCGGTTTTCGTTGCTATACATCAACGACGATCGGTGTATGCATACTTACTTACATTGATGATATGAGATATTATGTGTTGCTGTGATATGTTTTATTGGATCGTCGTGTTCTGATAGCCGGGGTTTTTATGTGAGATGAGGGTTTTTATTTTCATTCATGTAAAATTCATTTGTATGTAATATATTTTTATTGGGGCACTTCCGGGATGAGGTTGATGTCACCAGTGTATATTATTTTCTTTTCCGCATTAGGTAGACCCAAGGAGGGGAGCACTAGTAACCGGGTTCTAGGGTCCAGTGGGAGGCCATCTCGAGGAGTCAAGGCCGGGTTTCCTAACCCTAGAATTGGCAGTGTTGTTTGTCGCTCTCATAGGGATCTAGGGATGTGGGTTTGGCTATTCATCGCGACCGTGGAATCCGTGTTTTATACAGGCTCGTATTAAAACACGGACATCCTAGTAAATCCAATATTTCATATATGTTCTTCTGCTGCAATGTTCTGTGATGAGATCATATTACTGCCTGAGACGAATGCTTATACTATATATATATGCTGATATATAAATATTACTGCTTTCGTTTCTTCTGTGATGCTTAGGAAGCATAAGCTGATGGGATATATTAATGAGATTAATAAAAGAAAAGAAACCTAAAAGATGTTATAGAATCAAAACTTTATAAAAAGGGTAGCTACAGTTTTGCTTTGCATAGTGGTATATATGATATGCCCTGCACCTTATTCGATGAGGAAAGAGCCGAGATCCCTTCTCCGGGAGTGACCTCTTTAGCGAAATTGGCAGATGCTACAAACTCACAGTTTAGTTTTTGACAGCTTATATAGTTCTTGCTTTGCACAGCGGTATATATGATATACCCTGCACCTTATTCGATGGGGAAAGAGCCGAGATCCCTTCACCGGGAGTGACCTCTTTAGCGAAAATGCAAAAGCATAAAAAACACTCCTTTTCAAAAATCACTTGTTTCTACAACGATATCAAGTTCATTACGCTCAAGGTTTTCTGAAAAACCTGCGTAGCCCTCCGTCATTTCAGATAAGTAATATTTAGTATTCGTGCTGCGGTAGTTTGGCATGCGTCAAGGCGTAGTGTACGGTAGCTGATTATTACTTATCTGTAGCATGAGATGCGATTGGATTAGGGTATTCGTACGGCGTTGTTTGGCATGCGTTAAGGCTCGTACGGGTGGGTTTAATTCAATCACGAAATGTACGGGTTGAACTTGACTAGCGGACTATGGATTGTTTGACATGCGTCAAGGTCATAGCACGCTAGGGGTAAAAGTATTATTAGGAATTTCAAGTGTTGAAATTTGCAATGAGATTGCATACCTCCTGTGAGATAGTTGGATCCCGATACCCACTGCGAGTAAGAGTTACTCCTGGGAGAATTTTACACAGGACAATTAGCCGATCAAGTAGGTGTCTAGAAAGGTGTTAACGGGGTTATGCCTCTGGGAAAACGAGGTTTATTTTAATTAGGTCCGTGCGAAAACACGGGGAACCTCCCTCAAGTACCGACACTGATCTGGCTGAAAGATTGACAAAATTGTAGGGTGTAATTAATCCCGGCTAATCTTACCTTTTAGGGTTTGAAGGAAGATTTGATAAAAACAGTGGGAGACATCCTGATTAGATAAGATAATAACCAATCTAATCTTGCAAGAGTATACGCTAAAGTGTTTTCTTCTCTCTCTCTCTCCAGGTAGCGACCATGTCAGGCCATAATCAAGATAATAATATGGATGTATTGACTGAACCCGCTTATTATACTGAACAGGGGAACGTTGGTCCCGTTTTTCCTTATAAGAGTTATAAGACTAAACAAGAAACAGGAGAATATCTGGATTCTCATGCCGCCCAAAAGAAGAACAAGCATGTTGATGCACCTTCTTTGGGTGTGTTAGTTATTGAGAACTGTTTCTCAGTTCACCCTACGTCCTGGGTATTAGATACCGGATCAGGATCCCACATAGTAATTTGTTACATGGGCTGCGTAAAGGTAGAGAACTGGGAAAGGGTGATCATTCTGTAACAGTAAGGAATGGTACACATATTGCAGCCAAAGCAGTTGGCGAATATCACCTAGTATTACCAAGTAGTAATACACTGATTCTGAATGAGTGCTATTACATACCGAATATGATGTGCAACATTATATCAGTTTCTTTATTAAGTAAAGAAGGATATAATTTTATAATACAGGATAATGTTATGAACATCTTCCTAAATCAAAAGTTGATTGGAACAGGCTCGTTACATAATGGCATATTCATTCTCAATCAAATACAGTTCTAAATATACAAAACACACACAAAAGGAAAAGTTCAGAAATGAACGAATCCTTCTTGTGGTATTGTAGACTTGGTCATATCAATGCGACACGGCTAGCTAAGTTACATAAGGATAGATATTTGAATCCGTTCGAATTATCATCTTATGAAACTTGCCATTCATGTCTCAAAGGAAAAATGACCAAAACTCCCTTTAGTGGAAACGGAGAAAGAGTTACGGAACTCTTAGGGCTGGTACATAGTGATGTATGCGGTCCCATGTCTACACATGTCAGGAACGGTTCTTCCTACTTTATTATATTCACTGACGATCTCTCAAGATACGGACATGTGTTCCTAATGAAACACAAGTCTGAAGCTTTTGAGAAATTCAGAGAATATAAGCACGAAGTAGAGAACCAAACAGGCAAAAGTATTAAGATCCTTCAATCTGATTGAGGAGGAGAATACTTGAGCAATGAGTTCCTAGATTATCTAAAAGAGAATGGGATTCTCTCTCAGCTTACTCCACCTTATACACCACAGCACAAAGGTGTATCGGAGTGGAGGAATCGCACCCTATTAGATATGGTGCGCTCTATGATAAGCACTGCTGAGTTACCTGTTTCCTTCTAGGGGTATGCGCTTGAGACAGCCATAGACCTATTGAATAGGGTTCCCACCAAATCTGTGCCAACCACTCCATATGAGATATGAAAAGGAAAAAGACCACATCTTAATTATATTAAGATATGGGGTTGTCCGGCATATGTGAAAACACAAAATCTGGACAAGCTCGAGGCAAGATCAGTTCTATGCAAGTTTATTAGATATCCCAAGCATTCGCAAGGGTATATCTTCTACCACTCCGAGGAACAAAAAGTGTTTGTTTCTCGACATGCCACCTTCTTAGAAAAGGGTTTTCTTATGAAACAAGATAGTGGCAATGAGGTAGAACTGGAAGAAGTTCCAGTGACACAAACTGCAACTGAAGATTTAGTGGAATCAGAGGATTCGGTAGTTCCCAACGAACCCCAGCATCTCCGCCGATCTAGTAGGGTTTCTCATCCACCTGAGAGATACTACGGTTTTCTCATTGATAGTGGGAGCGAGGATTGTATCATGGAAGATGATGACCCGACTAGTTTCGAGCAGGCCATCACAAGTGGTGACTCTGTGAAATGGCTGGATGCAATGCGATCTGAGATGGAATCCATGTACACTAACAAAGTATGGACTTTGGAAATTGCTCCTGAAGGGGTAAAACCCATTGGGAGCAAGTGGATCTTTAAGAAGAAACTTGGTGTAGATGGAAAAGTTGAGACTTTCAAAGTTAGACTTGTTGCAAAGGGTTTTCGTCAATGACCAGGTGTGGATTATGACAAAACCTTTTCTCCAGTGGCTACGCTTAAGTCCATCCGGATCTTACTTGCCATTGCTGCATACCATGACTACGAAATCTGGCAAATGGATGTTAAGGCCGCCTTTCTAAATGGTGATTTAGAAGAGTGCGTGTACATGACTCAGCCAGAGGGCTTCGTAGATAGTGGGAGCAGCGGAAAGGTGTGCAAGCTGCTTAAATCCATTTATGGGTTAAAGCAAGTATCGCGGAGTTGGAACATCTATTTTGATGTTGTAGTCAAAGAGTTTGACTTCATCAAAAATATAGATGAACCTTGTATTTACAAGAAGGTTGCAGAGAGTAAGGCTGTATTCCTTGTATTGTACGTGGATTACATACTCTTAATAGGAAATGATGTTCCCATGCTGCATTCTGTCAAGCTCTTCTTATCATAAAAATTCTCAATGAAAGATCTAGGTGATGCCTCCTACATACCGGGAATCAGGATCTATAGAGATAGATCTAAACGGATACTGGGATTGTCCCAGTCCAGGTACATTGACGCCATACTAAAGAGATTTAGTATGGAAGAATCCAAGTGTAGGAACCAACCCACGATCTCTGGACTCACTCTCTCCAAAGAGATGTCTCCCAAGACTGATTTGGAGAGAGCTCACATGTAAGGGATACCCTATGCTTCGGCAGTAGGCTCTATCATGTATGCGATACTATGTACTAGACCTGATGTAGCATACTCACTAAGTGTAGTGAGTCGGTATCAAGCAAATCCTGGAGAGAGTCACTGGATAACTATGAAGAACATTCTCAAGTACTTGCGAAGGACTAAAGAGATGTTCTTGGTGTATGGTAATGGAGAACTCCAGGTGGAGTCCTTTACCGATTCTAGCTTCCAAAGTGATAAGGACGACTCTAAGTCGTACTCGGGATTTGTCTTTACCCTCAATGGAGGGGCGGTATGTTGGAAGCGTTCCAAACAGGATACCGTTGCAGACTCGACGATGGAGGCTGAATACATCGCTGCCAACGATGCTGCCAAAGAGGCTGTCTGGATCAAGAAGTTCATTAGTGAACTTGGTGTGGTTCCATCCATTGAGCATCCAATACCTCTGTATTATGATAACAATGGAGCTGTGTCTTTGGCCAAGGAACCCAGGTCCTATCAGAACTCCAGACATATTCTGAGGCGGTATCACCTGATCAGGGAGATAGTTGATCGCCGGGAGATCGAGGTCGGGAGAGTAGATACGAAGGAAATCACTGCGGATCCACTCACGAAGGCCATTCCCCAGATACAGTTTGAGAGATTATTCGGGATGCTAGGTATGAGATACTACAGCAGCGGGTCTTAGTGCTAGTAGGAGATTGTTAGTTATGTATATGTCCTAGAGGCCATTGTTGTACATATGATATATATTATAATGGATACTTGGATATATATAGAGAGGACTTTCTTGCTCGTCATGATAGTATGCTATTTGGTTTCACTTTATCTTAATATGTTGACTTGTATTTGTTTACTGTCTTATTCTCACATGTTGATAAAGCCCTTAGGATATGTACTCGACTACTGCAACTATGATAAGATCATACTAGTGGGGCCAGAGTAGTCGATGAGTACATCCTATAACTGTTCCTAGTCGAGGGTGTGTCGAGACAGGGCATCGATACACCAGAGTAGACTAGCGTATACGCATCTTGACCCATATGATGGGCGATGGATGATCCCATATCCATCGGTGTTTGACATCAAGGATGGTGTACGGGTGATCAGTGGAGACTGGGTACACTGGACGGACTCACCGAGAACTCCCAAATGGTATTATACCTCATGTCAGATGGCAGTTTTCCGGTGACACTGGTACAGGATAGTCTGTAGACCCGAGATCGTCATAGAGTCTTGTGTGATTCCCACTGTGATTTGATTTCCACCTTACCACGTCCAAGAGGGCGTGCAAAACGGTGGGTTTTGGGTGCAGTCCCAAATCACATGGAGGCAATGAGCGATAGGAGGGGATTCGTCTCTCCCGGTATAGGGAGTTGATGTTGTGCTGTGTTCGATTGGCTATAACTGGAAGTCCCTGGCCAGGGCTGATATAGAGATTTACTGGTAAGTGTTACCAGTAGTTTCTCGACCTGTTATGAGCCTCACATCGACACGACTTATCGGTTACTGGGGTCTGACGTATACCACACCTAGACTAGATATGCAACATATCAGACGAAGAGACCGGACTGTACGGGAGTGTTACTGTTTGGATTCACAGGAGAATGTACAAGCTTGCTTGTTGATCTTCTGATCGCTCAATACCTGGGTGGCTGTTACGTTTAGCTGACCGCTTGCAACTTGTGGGTGTTTGATATGATCATCACCTACTGCCGGCGTATTGACGATTCTTTAGAGTCCTACACAGAGGTTTCTTGACTCAAGCAAAACGGAGTAGGGGCATATATGTGATATGTGCAGGACCGAGGATAATACGATATGGGATACCGTATTATATTCTCGCGATATTTTGATATGAGCCGGATCATCGGATCAAGTGTTGATTCGATGAATCGGTACATGATTTATTAGTCGGTTATATTCGATATAGCTGGATTGTCGGATCAAGTGTTGATTCGATAATTTAATGTATAATAATATATATGATATATTGCATTACATTATCTAATATTGGCTGGCTTTATTGTTTCATTTTCTCACCGGGTAATACATTGATATATATGCGATATATGTTAATTGTATTATTTTCTTTTGTTACAAAAATATATTATATATGTGATATATAATATAGTAACAAGTTATGATTACTAATGCAACATGATTAGTGGAGATTAAACCTAGTTAGGGTTTGATTTGGGTTAGCTTTTTCTTGTAGCTTCTAGAAGATTTTTTACTTTGTTTCTAGCAAAGATATTATGCTTGATATTTTGCTAGATATTTCTAACCCAACCCAAACCCTTCACCCTAGGTTAAGTCTCTATATGGGTTAACCTCTTCATATTCAACCATGGTTGCATTTTTAATCATTATGATAATTTTCATTATTCATCACAAAAGGATTTTCTTCTTTTTCTTCTTCCTTGAGCTTTGAAAAAGCTTTCTAGGTTTTCTTTTAGTGATGATTAAGTGTAAGAATTTGATAATAAAAAAGAGCATAAATCCTACTTCATCATCCTCATCTAATCTAGCCAATTAGATTAGGGTGTTCACCTCATTAGTGAGTGAAAGCTTGAGTTAAAGAAACTTCGAGGTAGATCATCGGAGAAAAGGAAAACTACAAGCTAGCATGGATCATTCGGGTTGTGGAGCCTCTTTTGAGTCCGGGAGATCATGGATCGCGGTGAAGGGACTTCTACTCGGAGCTTATGAAGCGAAGGAGCGGACTACAAAGGTTCTAATCCCTCACTCTTAGTTGTAAAGATGTTTACTTGCATGTTAAACCCTAATTATCTAGTAAAGATCCTAGCTTTGGGTTGTTCGGCATGTCTAATTTTTGTATCGGGTATGGTTGATGCCTTATAGACCCTTGTATGACTGCCTAGTAACCCTACACTACTGCCGGCGTATTGACGAGTCTTTAGAGTCCTACACAGAGGTTTCCTGGCTCAGGCGAAACGGAGTAGGAGCGCATATGTGATTTGTGCGGGACCGAGAATAATACATGTATGTGATACCGTATTCTTTTTCCGCGATATGTGATATCGGCCGGGTATATGTGATATAGCCAGGTTATCGGATCAAGTGTTGATTCGATAAAATGATACATATTATATTAGTCGGTTATATGTAATATAGCCGGATTATTAAATCAAGTGTTGATTTAATAATTTAGTGTATAATTATATATGTGATATATTACATTACATTAACTAATATAAGCTCACTTAAATGATTTTTTTCCTCACTTGGTGATACATTGATATATATGCGAAATATGTTAATTGTATTATTTTCTTTTGTTATAATATTGTATATATGAGATATGTATAATTGTAACATGCTAGGTTACAAATGCAACTAGGGTTTATGAGATTAAACCATGCTAGGGTTTAGATTAGGGTTAACATTTTATTTTTAGTTAATTCTAAATTATGGATTAATGTTAAGATATTTCCTTACTTTGACTTAGTCCACTCTTTAGATATTTACTAGATATTTATTAACCTAACGTTTTAACCGTAGCCTATGGTTTATTCTCCACATGAGTTAGCCATGATATTTACTAACTCACCATGGTTGCATTATTAACCTAAGCTCATTATTCTTTCATCACAACTTCATCTTCTTCTTCCTCCACAAAAAGCTTGCTAGCTTTTTCATTTGTGATGAAATAAAGTGAGAAAAAGAAACTAAAGAGAGCAAAATTCCTACTTCATCATCCTCTTCTCTACTAGTCATATAGATTAGTGTGTTAGCTTCACTATTTTAATTAGTGAAGAGATAGCTTGGGTTTGTGCCTCCTCAAGGTAGATCATCTTGGAAAGTGAAGTCTTCAAGCAAGCATGGATTATTCCCCTCATGGAGTCTCTCTAGAGTTCGGGAGCTTGATGATCACAGCGAAATGACCACAACTCGGAGCTTATGAAGCGAGGGAACGGACTACAAAGGTTGTAATCCCTATCACTTAGAAGTAAAGTAGTTTACTTGTTGTTTCTAACCCTAATTCTCTGGTAAAGATCCTTGCTTAGATTGTTTGGCACTTGAAAATTTTAAATACGGCATGTTTGATGCCTTGTAGAACCTTGTTCTAGTGCCTAAGAACCTTACAGTGGTGATCGCACGCTTTTGGCGTGTCGGATGTTCAAAATTCTAAAGTTATAACCGCGATCAGGACGGTGTCGCTACGCAGCTAGCCGGTTGAGCACGGGTCGATCCACAGGGAGATAGTTGTATGTCCGTTCGAGTTTTAGACGAGTCAATATAGAATGTGTATATGTTTGTTCAGTTCTATCCTAAGTGTTTGTATTTATGTTCAAGTAAGCTTGTTAAGGTTAAGGTTGGTTAGTAGAGTTAGGATTAGTCTTGTGCTTATCTTTTGCCATTCTTAAAACGATGTTAGGATAATCGAAAGTAGCGGGGATTAGGAGGACATAGGAATGGGATTTATGAGTTTAAGCAAGCTTTCCAACGCTAAATCCATTCCTAGTGCCCCTTGTCCGTCCGCTAAATACGCTTATTTCCAACTCTCGGCCAAACACCCGCAACCATGTATCCAATTAAGTCACAACTGCATGTCACGTTGTAGTGCGCTTAAACGACTTCTCGACTTAGGTCGCGGCTATATGTCACGTATAGCACGCCTAAGTGAGGGGGTTGCGTTTGTTTGGTCGGGGTTCGTTTCAAGATGTTTGGCGAAGAGAAGCACAATGGATTTCTCCGTCCCTCATACCACCTTCCTTAGCCTTAACAAGTGGGAAATTATTCACACATTATAAAAGAAAAGAAAACAAAACAAGAAGGAAGAAAAGAGAGAAAAGGAAAATAAGGTTTTACAAGTGAAGCAAGCTAACTCTTAGGTCCTCACCTTAGCAAGGAACTCCGTCAAGTATCATCGCTTGAAAATACGGATAAAAGAAGACAAGAAAAGAGAACAAGAAAAGAAATAACAACAACTAGTTAACAATAAATAATAAAGTTACACTAGAAATGAAATTACAATGCAATGAAATAAAAATACAAGATAAGAAAAACAACGCTCATCTTCATTTCATCATCCACTCAATGCTCTCACTACAATTTTCATGGAGAAAAGAATGAAGAAGAAGAAGAAGCTAAACTAAACTATACTAAAAGAGATAGGAAAAGAAGACATGAAGAAGACCTTGGCTTGGCACAAAACTAGGCTATTTATAGGATGCGTGCTGAAACCTTAGGGCAACATTCTGGCCCTAAATGATATTACCAAACTGACCCTAAAATTTGGTCATATGATGACACGAAACCGCGGCGGATTCGCCGCGAAAACCCACATTTGGCGGCGGTTCCGCCGCTGTTTTGTGGAATTGGGATCTCGGATTTTCCGGGTTTCCTTGTGTTGCTATCTTATGATGTTCTACATGTCCCAAATTGCAAAATGCCTTCACAATTTCTTCAGATCTGCACAGTCCAAATATAGCTTCACTTTTGATTGATTTGACCTTTCTCCCTCGAGCTCCGCGCACCCATTGATTCTTGTGCTGCCTCCCTCGTGCTTTGTGCTGCCCCTCTCGTGCTTTGTGCTTGTCCGAGACACGAATGACCACTGTCATTTGTCTTGTCTCTGGAACTGGTACGCGGCACTGGACGGATACGGATGATCGGAACCCGGCTTTTATCTGCTGGCAACAGATGTTCTGGATTTTGGCGTAACAGTCGAGATTTTGTATCATTTGCGTTATTTTGGACTAGGAACCTGTAGACTGTAAATATGTAGCAAACACGGATTAAAAGCACCTACCTATAAACAAACGAGTATAAGAATGGGCGGTATTAAATGTAATATTCTAGTGTGAACAAATACCCCCAAACTTAACTTTTGCTCGTCCCGAGCAAAACCAATTATTCACAAAAAGTCCTAAGCTCACTTTCACAGGGAACGCGATTGCACTGAGTTTGTGCAACAAGCCGTTAAACCTCTAGATGTCCCTAGTAGGAGGAGTGTTGTCTCCTGAGGGTTTTCAGCGGATTACACCCACAAAATCCCGTCAAACTAGTGTCATAAGTTAACATCGATTCTACTCCTACAGTTTAGTATCTACGTTAGAAACTCTATCATCCTAAGTTAGAAATATCCAACCCTTATGTTTCACACCTCCTATCTATTTAAGCTTAGATCCTATACGTTCCAAAAAAGTTTAGAAAGATATTGGTATCTCCTGAGTTTTCCTTCTAAAGTGCGGTCTTAAATCAGGGATTTTTATCAATTTTACAGAAAACACAAGTCTTATTCTTCATTTCTATCTTTTATCCAAACATCGATTGTATACCCCTACGTGTGTGTAAATTTTGCATCCCTACGCTCGAGAATTCAATTCAAGCTATAGTACCCTTGCCCTAATACCTAATACTACTTCTTTTCATTTAATGATGAACGGTGTTGCTCACACACCTTTCATGCGACTATTAATGCTTCTTGAGACACTAACGGCCGATTACTGAATGTGTGAACTTAAAGCGTAATTAGCAGTTTCCAGGTCTTGACTTTATTTCTTTTTCTTTTTCTTTTTCTTTTTCTTTTTCAAGACCGGATATATTTTTCAATATGCTCTTTTGGTGTTTAGCTTTAAATACCTTTTTTTTCATACTAGGCTTTCAGGCAAGAGTATTTCTAGGTATCCTCTACTATCCCAAGTTTCAAGATGCGTGTATGTGCAGTTTGTAGGGTATATACTTTCTAAATTTGGACTCAAGAATGGAAACTATTTTTCAGACTTATCCTTCAGTAAAGCTTCAATAATTTCCCTTCATCTTGATTTAACTCAAGAACTGAACTCAAGATTACCCATTTCTCAAAAAAACTGTAAGGACGTATACTTACCAAAGTTAGATAGAATGAGGGTTATTTTTAGGGTTTTCAATTCCTAAGCCTAGGATTTAGTTATTTCTAACATATCAACTAAGCTTTCAGAATAAAAATCTAAGTTACCTTATTAGCTAACTTGACGACAAAGTTTTTATATTTTTGGAAAAAATTTCGATTTTTATGGGTTTTTAATAAGGTTTTCGATTTTTATGGGTTTTTAATAAGGTATGCAAATGCAAAATATACAAATGAATGCGAAGGAAGAAAGCTTACCGAGCACACCCCCAAACTTAAACTTGACTGTGCCCTCACTGTCAGGCTACACCAAGAGGGTCAAAATTGTCGGCGCTATCCAAAAGAAAATTTTATACAGAATAAAATAAAGGAAAATATATACACAAAAAGGTTCCCCCCAAACTTAAGTGAAACAGTGTTTCCACTGTTAAGCGTTGAAATTCAGGATTAGGGGAGAAAAGAGAACAGTATCAAGCTATACAAGGCCTTACACAGGCCAAAAGTGAGCACCAACCATTCAAAGATTTTATCACTATACTGTACAGGTTGGTGGAAGAAGGCGTAGAGTTGATGGAGAATACGCGAGACCGTATGGAGATAGAAGTACTATACGGTCTTGGTATATAAGAAGAAGAATGGCGGAAGGGAGAAAGAAGTGGAATATGAACTTGAGGGTGGAAATGGATTGAATAAATTAGTACAATCTGCAATGATCGATGTGAAAAGATGGATTGTACTAATCTATCAATATGGCGAGAAATTGGGTCAAATCCCTCAAGATTCGTGAGAAACCATGGGTAAGCCAAACTTGGTAAACCAGACACAGGAAGTGAAAATGATACGGTTTCTTGCAATGTCGGAACGATGGAAAGGATGGGGGGAAGTGATTGAGGAAGGGTATCGATTAAAGGTTTAGGAGGGTGTACACAGTCAGTGACAGGGGCAGGATGAATTGGGAAATCCGACTCATCAAGCAAAACTGGTTCATCCTCAAAACTATCCTCAAAATTTTCCTCAAAATTCAGCACATCCATGCATTTATCCTCAAAATCCAGACGCATATGGGGTTCGGGAAAAACATTTAATGACTCGGGATGATGAATTGGAGAGAAAAACTCAGCCAAATCTACGGGTTCATCATCCAAAATATTCCCTGCGTCAATATCCTCAATCAAGTGAAAATCTATATTCTCAGACACCTTAACAAAAGCATGGATATCAATCAATTCAGGTTCTAAAGTGGAGGTGTAGAGGTCAAAAGGTTTAGGATTGGTTTCACTTAGAAGGGACCCTTCACAATCAGGTAAATCAAACACTACAAAGTCGCACAACTCATTAATCATTCTATCTTCAATTGGTGAATCGTTGGGAACACTAGATAGACATTCAAAACTGGAGTTGTGGGATTCAAATTGAAACGGGTAGGTCTGATTTGGAAGGGTGTACAGCTCACTCTCTCCGCTCAAATTCTCAACCTGTCCTACCGTCTCTTCATACATTGGAAAATTTGGAGCTAGTTGAAAACTAGCTACCGGGTCACTAGGTTGCATGAGGGCGGCCATGGACGCATTCAAATCCATCATCTGTTGGTACGACGCTACCCTAAAGTCTTCCAATGACTGTTCTAGACTAGACATGGGTTGTGAAAGGGTTTCAGTAAAAGATTCAAAGTTGTTTGGATACTGAAAACTCCCAAATGGCGGTTCAAAAACAATGTCTAGGGAAGGTGTAAAAGTCGTGTAGGACTGGTAGGAATTGAATGGCTGGACAGGGGTAGGATCAACATTTGGATACGAAGGTGAATGGAATTGTTGATCCCAAGAATTTGAAGTAGTGAAAGGTGTGAAAGATCGGCTATGAGATTGTTCAATATGTTCAGCGATGGACAAAGGACGACTTGCAAAAGGGGTATCAACATAAGCGGGTGCGGGAGGTTGAAAAGGTTGATACAAAGTGGAATGCGGAGTGCAAGTGTTTGTCCTAGACGCTTCTATGCGATCTTTCAGTGAAATTTTAGGCATGGAGGGGTCGTTCGAAATTCGACCAAAGCAAGAACCGTAGGAAGTTATGTCTGGTTGTGGGTACCAAAGTTCGGCAAGAGTTTTTCTAGGTGAAGTACCCATGATATGAAGAGAAGAAGAAGGAAAGGAAGGGAAAAAGAATGTGGATTTTTTTTTATTTTTTATTTTTTTATTAAAAAAATGTTTGTTTTTTGAGTTTTTGAAATTGTTTGTTTTAAAGAATACGGAATTATGAGACTAAAATTTACAAGCACAATCACAATATGCACAAACACACCTAGATCTAGGGTCACCTAGGTCAGCTAGACAGCTCCTAACTGTTCCAAAGGGCTAGAAATAGGACCTCAAACCGCCTCTTCACCGCCAATTGCGGCCAAGTAAGTGCCAGGTGAGTGGGAGGCTCTCCACTACAAGTAGTGGCCCTAATTAAGTAACCACTCGCCTTAGACACACTTGCCTAGACACCGCAAAGTCAGGTTAGGATCAACGGCCGATGCCTACAACTAGTCCTCTGTCCTATTGAGCGCGACGTCCTTAGGGCTGAGTCTAGTATTTTTTAATTAAATAATGGTCAATGCATATGCCTTATGTGATCTGTGGGGTCTTAGGAAGGGTGATGAAACCCCCACCCAATCTTAATTGGTGTTCAAGCCCCTTAATGTCCGTATTAATATATGCAAAGCGGTAAACAAACAAAAAATCTAAAACAACAAAAAATTATTTGGCGGCTGCGCAATCTATGCAAAGAAACCTACAGAAAATACAGTATAGTGGAATTCACAGAGAAGCTAAAAGGAAAGAGAAAAGGCAGAAAAAAAATTGGGGCACAGAGGCCTCAATGCAGCCGCGGAACCGCCGCCAAAGCCCCACTTCGACCGCGGTTCCGCGGTCAAACAGTAGAGTTGGAGCCTCTGATTTGGTTACCTGCACTCCCCTTGATCTCTACCCCAAAATAAAATGCTCTGTTTCTTGATTGAATTACTGTACTTGCTCCAGATTAGCCTGTACACTTGCACACAAAAATTATCAAAAATAACAAAAAGATTTTTTTATCCTATTTTATTTATAATTTTATATATATACAAAAATAATATTAACCCGAATAATAAGAAAGAAAATACGTTACCGTCTCCCCGGCAACGGCGCCATTTTGATCGCACGCTTTTGGCGTGTCGGATGTTCAAACATCTAAAGTTATAACCGCGATCAGGACGGTGTCGCTGCGCAACTAGCCGGTTGAGCACGGGTCGATCCACATGGAGATGGTTGTATATCCGTTCGAGTTTTAGACGAGTCAATAAAGAATGTGTATATGTTTGTTCAGTTCTATCCTAAGTGTTTGTATTTATGTTCAAGTAAGCTTGTTAAGATTAAGGTTGGTTAGTAGAGTTAGGATTAGTCTTGTGCTTATCTTTTGCCATTCTTAAAACGATGTTGGGATAATCGAAAGTAGCGGGGATTAGAAGGACATAGGAATGGGATTTGCGAGTTTAAGCAACCTTTCCAACACTAAATCCATTCCTAGTGCCCCTTGTCCGTCCGCTAAATACGCTTATTTCCAACTCTCCGCCAAACACCCGCAACCATGTATCCAATTAAGTCACAACTGCATATCACGTTGTAGTGCGCTTAAACGACTTCTCGACTTAGGTCGCGGCTATATATCACGTATAGCGCGCCTAAGTGAGGGGGTTGCATTTGTTTGGTCAGGGTTCGTTTCAAGATGTTTGGCGAAGAGAAGCACAAGGGATTTCTCCGTCCCTCATACCACCTTCCTTAACCTTAACAAGTGGGAAATTATTCACACATTATAAAAGAAAAGAAAACAAAACAAGAAGGAAGAAATGAGAGAAAAGGGAAATACAGTTTTACAAGTGAAGCAAGCTAACTCTTGGGTCCTCACCTTAGCAAGGAACCCCGTCATGTATCATTGCTTGAAAATACGGATAAAAGAAGAAAAGAAAAGGGAACAAGAAAAGAAATAACAACAACTAGTTAACAACAAATAATAAAGTTACACTAGAAATGAAATTACAATGCAATGAAATAAAAATACAAGATAAGAAAAACAACACTCATCTTCATTTCATCATCCACTCAATGCTCTCACTACAATTTTCATGGAGGAAAGAATGAAGAAGAAGAAGAAGAAGCTAAACTAAACTATACTAAAAGAGATAGGAAAAGAAGACATGAAGAAGACCTTGGCTTGGCACAAAACTGGGCTATTTATAGGCTGCGTGCTGAAACCCTAGGACAACATTCTGGCCCTAAATGATATTACCAAATTGACCTTAAAATTTGGTCATATGATGACACGAAACCGCGGCGGATTCGCCGCGAAAACCCACATTTGGCGGCGGTTCCGCCGCGGTTTTGTGGAATTGGGATCTCGGATTTTCTGGGTTTCCTTGTGTTGCTATCTTATGATGTTCTACATGTCCCAAATTGCAAAATGCCTTCACAATTTCCTCAGATCTGCACAGTCCAAACATAGCTTCACTTTTGATTGATTTGACCTTTCTCCCTCGAGCTCCGCGCACCCATTGATTCTTGTGCTGCCTCCCTCATGCTTTGTGCTGCCCCTCTCGTGCTTTGTGCTTGTCCGAGACACGAATGACCACTGTCATTTGTCTTGTCTCTGGAATTGGTACGCGGCACTGGACGGATACGGATGATCGGAACCCGGCTTTTATCTGCTGGCAACAGATGTTCTGGATTTTGGCGTTACAGTAGAGATTTTGTATCATTTGCATTATTTTGGACTAGGAACCTATAGACTGTAAATATGTAGCAAACACGGATTAAAAGCACCTACCTATAAACAAACGAGTATAAGAATGGGCGGTATTAAATGTAATATTCTAGTGTGAACAAGTGGTATCAGAGCCTAACTAGAGCATTAGGCATTGCGTAGGCGAAATTAAAAGTCCGAACGTACTCCGAATAACCGTAGTTTCCCACTTTCTGGAATTTTTTTCAAAAGTTGAAATTATTCATATTAAAAATATTCAGAAAATCATGAAGGTAATTATATGGACCCTCTTGAAGAACGAGTCCCTAACTCGCTTTAGTGACCACGGAACCGTGGCCAAAACATGGTTTTGGCGGCGGTTCCGCGGCGCCACTAAGGAGGCAAGGGACGCCACTTCAACGGTTTGTTCATTGGTACTGGAGCATGCTTCTGGAAATTTTTTTAATAGTGCTTAAGAGTTGAGCTCTCTGGGAATTTTGGGAATTCGTTGATTCGATCGAATTGTTTAACGTCGTCTAACTTTCTATAATGTGATACAATATTTAGAATTCATATTGTTAGGCATGAAATCCGAGATATGTGATATGTCGGGTTTATGATGTCTAAAGAGATTATGGATTCCGAATATTGTAGTTTTACACTTTCTTTTCTGCGACCGTAAGTGTAATATGTGGTGTATTGCCGGTTTCGGTGCTATATGTCAACGACAATTGGGATACGCAAATTTACTTACGTTGATGACATGTGATATTATGTGTTGCTGTGATATGTTATATTGGATCTCGTGTTTTGAATAGCCGGGGTTCTTATGTGAGATGAGCGTTTTTATTTTCATTCATGTAAAATTCTTTGTATATAATATTCATTTATTGGGGCACTTCTTGGTTGAGGATGATGTCACCATTGTATATTATTTACTTTTTTGCATTAGGATAGACCCACGGAGGGGAGCACAAGTAACCGGGTTCTAGGGTCCAGTGGGAGACCAACTTGAGGAGTCGAATCTCGGTCTCCTAACTCTAGAATTGGTAGGGTTTCTTGCAGCTCTCGTAGGGGTCTAGGGATGTGGGTTTGGCTATTCATCGCGACCGTGGAATCCGTGTTTTATACAGGCTCAAAATAAAATACGGACCTCCTAGTATATACAATATTTCATATGTTATCTTCTGCTGCTGATATTATGTGATGTGATCATATTATATGCGTGAGACGAATGCTTTATTATTATATATATGATATATAATAAACGTTGCTTATGTTTTGCACCCGCGCTAGTCCCCCCCCGGTATGCCGTTAGTTAAGTAACCTAACGGTGCATAACGGGACACTGTGGCGAATGCGGATGGCATAAGCGTACGTTGTATTTTCGTTTCTTCTGTGATGCTTAGGAAGCTTAAATAATGGGATTCATTAATGAGATTAATGAAAGAAAAGAAACCTAAAAGATGTTGTAGAATCAAATTTATAAAAAAGGTAGCTCTAGTTTTTGCTTTGCATAGCGGTATTCCTTGTAGAATATCCAGTACCTTATTCGATAAGAAAAGAGCCGAGATCCCTTCACCGGGAGTGACCTCTTTAGCGATACTAGCAGATGCTATGACTCACTCGGTTTTGTTTTTTGATTTCTTCTATAGTTCTTGCTTTGCATAGCGGTATTTGTGAAATATCCTGCACCTTATTCGATAAGGAAAGAGTCGAGATCCCTTCACCGGGAGTGAGCTCTTTAGCAAAACTAGAAAAATCCTCAAAAACACTCCTTCTTAAAATCACTTGTTTCTGCAATGATATCAAGTTCATTACGCGAAATGTTTTCTGAAAAACCTGTCGCAGCCCTCCGTCATTTCAGATAGAGACTAGTTATTATTCGTGCTGCGTTTGTTGACCTTATCCAAGGCGTAGTGTACGGTAGCTAATTAGTGTTTATCTGCTAAAACATGAGATGTGATTGAGTTAGAGTAGTCGTACGACTTTGTTGACCTTAGCCAAGGGTCGTGCGGGTGGGTTTAATTCAATCAGGAAATGACGGGTTGAACTTCGCTAGCACTTATGATTTGTTGACCTTAGCCAAGGTCATAAGTTGCTAGGGGCAAAACATTATCGGGAATTTCAAGTGTTGAAATTTGCAATGAGATTGCATACCTTCTATGAAATAGTTGGATCCCGATACCCACTACGAGTAAGAGTTACTTCTGGAAGAGTTTTACACATGACAATTAGCCAATTAAGTAGGTGTTTAGAAACGTGTTAACGGGGTTAAGCCTCTGGGAAAACGTGGTTTATTTTAATTAGGTCCGTGCGAAAGCACGGGGAACCTCCCTGAAAGTACCAACACTGACCTGGCTGAAAGATTGGCAAACATGTAAAGTGTAATTAATCTCGGCTAGTCTTACCTTTTAGGGTTTGAAGAAAGATTTGATAAAAGCAGTGGGAGCCATCCTGATTAGATAAGATAATAACCAATCTAATCTTGCAAGAGCATACGCTAAAGTGTTTTCTTCTCTCTCTCTCCAGGTAGTGACCATGTTAGGCCTTAATCAAGATAATAATATGGATGTATTGACTGAACCCGCTTGTTATACTGAGCAGGGGAACGTTGGTTCCGTTCTTTCTTATAACTGTTATAAGACTGAGCAGGAAATAGGGGAATATCCGGAATCCCACGCCACCCAAACGAAGAAAAAGCATGTTGATGCATCTACTTCGGGTGTGTTTGTTATCGAGAACTGTTTCTCAGTTCTCTCTACGTCCTGAGTATTAGATACAGGATCGGGATCCCACATATGTAATATGTTGCATAGGCTAAAGAGAGGTAGAGAACTGGGAATGGGTGATCATTCTGTCAAAGTAGGGAATGGTGCAAATGTTGCAGCCAAAGCAGTTGGCGAATATCACCTTGTATTACCAAGTGGTAATACATTGATTCTGAACAAATGCTATTACATACCGAACATGATATGCAATATTATATCAGTTTCTTTATTAAGTAAAAAAGGTTATAATTTTGTACTACAGGATAATGGTATGAACATCTTCCTGAATCAAAAGTTGATTGGATCAGGCTCGTTAAATAATGGCATACACGTTCTAAATCAAACTACAATTCTTAATGTACTAAACACACACAAGAGGAAGAGTTCAAAAATGAACGAATCCTTCTTGTGGTATTGTAGACTAGGTCATATCAATGCGACACGACTAGCTAAGTTACATAAAGATAGATATTTGAATCCGTTCGAATTTTCATCATATGACACTTGCCAGTCATGTCTCAAAGGCAAAATGACCAAAACTCCGTTTAGTGGACATGGAGAAAGAGTTACGGAACTCTTGGGACTGATACATAGTGATGTATGTGGTCTCATGTCTACACATGCCAGGAATGGTTCTTCGTACATCATTACATTCACTGACAATCTCTCAAGATACGGACATGTATTCCTGTTGAAACACAAGTCTGAAGCTTTTAAGAAATTCAAAAATATAAGCACGATGTCGAGAACCAAACGGGTAAAGGTATTAAGATCCTTCGATCTGATCGAGGAGGAGAATACTTGAGCAATGAGTTCCTGGACTGTCTAAAAGAGAATGGGATTCTCTCTCAGCTCACTCCTCCCTATACACCACAGCACAACGGTGTATCGGAGCGGAGGAATAGCACCCTATTAGATATGGTGCGCTCTATGATGAGCACTGCTGAGTTGCCTATTTTCTTTTGAGGGTATGCGCCTGAGACAGCCATATACCTATTGAATAGAGTTCCAACCAAATCAGTGTCTACCACTCCATATGAGATATAGAATGGGAAGAGACCATCTCTTAAAAGTGTTAAGATATGGGGTTGTCCGGCCTATGTTAAAAAGAAAAATCCGGACAAGCTCGAGGCAAGATCAGTTCTTTGCAAGTTTGTGGGATATCCAAGCAATTCATATGGATATCTATTCTACCACGGTGAACAACAAAAGGTGTTTGTTGCTCAACATGCCACCTTTTTAGAAAAGTAATTTCTTGCAAAAGAAATTAGTGGCGAAGAGGTAGAGCTGGAAGAAGTTCCAGCAACACAAACTACAACTGAAGATTTATTGGAACCAGAGGATTCGATAGTTGCCAATGAACTTCAGCCACTCCGTCGATCTAGTAGGGTTCCTCATCCACCTGAGAGATACTACGGTTTTCTCATCGATGGTGGCAGCGAGGATTGCATCATGGAAGATGATGACCCGACTAGCTTCGAGCAGGCCATCACGAGTGGTAACTCTGTGAAATGGCTGGATGCAATGTGATTTGAGATGGAATCCATGTACACCAACAAAGTATGGACTTTAGAAATTGCTCCTGAAGGGGTAAAACCCATTAGGAGCAAATGGATCTTTAAGAAGAAACTTGGTATAGATGGAAAAGTTGAGACTTTCAAAGCTAGACTTGTTGCAAAGGGTTTTCGTCAACGACCAGGTATGGATTATGACGAAACCTTTTCTCCAGTGGCTATGCTTAAGTCCATCCGGATCTTACTTTCCATTGCTGCATACCATGACTACGAAATCTGGAAAATGGATGTTAAGACCGCCTTTCTAAATGGTGATTTAGAGGAGTGCGTGTACATGACTCAGCCAGAGGGCTTCGTAGACAGTGGGAGCAGCGGAAAGGTGTGCAAGCTGCTTAAATCCATCTACGGGTTAAAGCAGGCATCATGGAGTTGGAGCATCTGTTTTGATGTGGTAGTCAAAGAGTTTGACTTCATCAAGAACGTAGATGAATCTTGTATTTACAAGAAGGTGGCAGAGAGTAAGGTTGTCTTCCGCGTATTGTACGTGGATGACATACGCTTAATAGGAAAAGATGTTCCTATGCTGCACTCGGTCAAGCTCTTCTTATCACAAAGATTCTCAATGAAAGATCTAGGTGATGCCTCCTGCATTTTGGGGATTAGGATCTATAGAGATAGATCTAAACGGATACTGGGATTGTCCCAATCCAGGTACATTGACACCATACTAAAAAGGTTTAGTATGGATGAATCCAAGCGTGGAAATTTACCCACGATCTCTGGACTCACTCTCTCCAAAGAGATGTCTCCTAAGACTGATTTGGAGAGAGCTACCATGCAAGGGATACCCTATGCTTCGGCAGTAGGCTCTATCATGTACGCGATGCTATGTACCAGACCCGATGTAGCATACTCACTAAGTGTAGTGAGTAGGTATCAAGCAGATCCAGGAGAGAGTCACTGGACAGCTGTGAAGAATATTCTCAAGTACTTGAGAAGGACTAAAGAGATGTTCTTGGTGTATGGTAACGAAGAACTCCATGTGGAGTCCTTTACCGATTCGAGCTTCTAAAGTGATAAGGACGACTCTAAGTCACACTCGGGATTTGTCTTTACCCTCAATGGAGGGGCGGTTTGTTGGAAGAGTTCCAAATAGGAAACCGTGGCAGACTCAACGATGGAGGCTGAATACATCACTGCCAATGATGCTGCCAAAGAGGCTGTCTGGATGAAGAAGTTCATAACTGAACTTGGAGTGGTTCCATCCATTGAGCATCTAATACCTTAGTATTTTGATAATAATGGAGTTGTGGCTTTGGCCAAGGAACCCAGGTCCCATCAGAGATCCAGGCATATTCTGAGGCGATATCACCTGATCCGGGAGATAGTTGATCGCCGCGAGATCGAGGTCAGAAGAGTTGACACGAAGGACAACACTGTGGATCCACTCACGAAGGCCATACCCCAGATACAATTTG
The DNA here is from genome assembly GCA_030015575.1 of Agapanthus africanus. Classification (NCBI taxonomy): domain Eukaryota; kingdom Viridiplantae; phylum Streptophyta; class Magnoliopsida; order Asparagales; family Amaryllidaceae; genus Agapanthus; species Agapanthus africanus. The sequence goes on along the minus strand of CM057338.1, from coordinate 827,685,239 downwards.
AGAGACTCTTCAGGATGTTGGGTATGAGATACTACAATAGCCGGCTTTAGTACAAGTAGGAGATTGTTAGTTATGTATATGCCCTAGAGGCCATTGTTGTACATATGATGTATATTATAGTGGATGCTTGGATATATAGAGAGAGGAATTTCTTTCTCGATATGATAGTATGCTACCTGGTTTCACTTTGTCGAAACATGTTGACTTGTATTGGTTTACTGTCTTGCTCTCACGTGTTGATAAAGCCCTTAGGATATGTACGTGACTACTAGGACTATAATGAAGATCATACTAGTGGGGCCAGGGTAGTCCAAGAGTACATCATATAACTATTCCTAGTCGAGGGTGTATCGATACAGGGCATCGATAATCCAGAGTAGACTAGCGTATACGTATCTTGACCCATATGATGAGCGATGGATGATCCCACATCCATTGGTATTTGACATCAAAGATGGTATACGGGTGCTCAGTGGTGACTGGGTATACTGGATGGACTCGCCGAGAACTCCCAGATAGTATTATACCTCACGTCAGATGGCAGTTCTCTGGTGACACTGGTACATGTTAGTCTGTAGAACCGAGATCCTTATAGAGTCTTGTATGATTCCCACTGTGTTTTGATTTCCACCTTACCACGTTCAAGAGAATGTGCAAAACGGTGGCTTTTAGGTACAGTCCCGAATCACATGGAGGCAATGAGCGATAGGAGGTGTTTCGTCTATCCCGGTATTGGGGGTTGATGTTGCGCTGTGTTCGATTGGCTATAACTAGAAGTTCCTGGCCAGGGCTGATATGGAGATCTACTGGTAAGTGTTATCAGTAGTTTCTCGACCTGTTATGAGCCTCACATCGACACGACTTATCGGTTACTGGGGTCTGACGTTTACCACCCCTAGACTGGATATGCGACATATCAGACAAAGAGACCGGACTGTACAGTAGTGTTACTGATTGGATTCACAGGAGTGTGAGCAGGCTTGCTTGTTGATCTTCTGATCGCTCAATACCTGGGTGGCTGTTATGTTTAGCTGACCGCTTGCAGCTTGTGGGTGTTTGATATGATCATCATCTACTGCCGGCGTATTGACGAGTCTTTAGAGTCCTACACAGAGGTTTCCTGGCTCAGGCGTAACGGAGTAGGAGCGCATATGTGATATGTACGGGACCGAGAATAATACGTGTATGTGATACCGTGTTCTATTTTCGAGATATGTGATATCGGCCGGGTATATGTGATATAGCCGGGTTATCGGATCAAGTGTTGATTCGATAAAATGATACATATTATATTAGTTGGTTATATGTAATATAACCGGATTATTAAATCAAGTGTTGATTTAATAATTTAATGTTTAATTATATATGTGATATATTACATTACATTAACTAATATAAGCTCACTTAAATGATTCTTTTTCTCACTTGGTGATACATTGATATATATGTGATATATGTTAATTGTATTATTTTCTTTTGTTACAATATTGTATATATGAGATATGTATAATTGTAACATGCTAGGTTACAAATACAACTAGGGTTTATGAGATTAAAATGTGCTAGGGTTTAGATTAGGGTTAACATTTTATTTTTAGTTAATTCTAAATTATGGATTAATGTTGAGATATTTCCTTACTTTGACTTAGTCCACTGTTTAGATATTTACTAGATATTTGTTAACCTAACTTTTTAACCCTAGCCTATGGTTTATTCTCTACATGAGTTAGCTATGATATTTACTAACTCACCATGGTTGCATTATTAACCTAAGCTCCTATTTCTTTCATCACAACTTCATCTTCTTCTTCCTCCACAAAAAGCTTGCTAGCCTTTCCATTTGTGATGAAATAAAGTAAGAAAATGAAAACTAAAGAGAGAAAAATTCCTAATTCATCATCCTCTTCTATACTAGCCATATAGATTAGTATGTTAGCTTCACTAGTTTTTAATTAGTGAAGAGATAGCTTTGGTTTGTGCCTCCTCAAGGTAGATCATCTTGGAAAGTGAAGACTTCAAGCAATCATGGATTATTCACCTCATGAAGCCTCTCTAGAGTTCGGGAGCTTGATGATCGCAGCGAAGGGACCATAACTCGGAGCTTATGAAGCGAAGGAATGGACTACAAAGGTTGTAATCCCTATCACTTAGAAGTAAAGTAGTTTACTTGTTGTTTCTAACCCTAATTCTCTACTAAAGATTCTTGCTTAGGTTGTTTGGCACTTGAAAATTTTAAATACGGCATGTTTGATGCCTTGTAGTGTTAGTTATATGTATGCCCTACAGGCCATTACTGTACATACGATGTATATTGTAGTGGATGCTTGGACATATATAGGTAGGACTTTCTTGCTCGTCATGATAGTATGCTATCTGGTTGCTCTTTATCTTAACATGTACTCTGATTGTCTCTATGTTACAAGTTGATAAAGCCCTTAGGATGGGTACTTGACTACCAGGACTATGATGCAGATCATACTAGTGGGGATAGTGTAGTCGCCAAGTACATCATTCAAATGTTCCTAGTCGTAGGTGTATCGAGACAGGGCATCGATATACCATAGTAGACTAGCGTATGCGCTTCTTGACCCATATGATGGGCGATGGATGATCCCATATCCATTGGTGTTTGACATCAGAGAAGGTATACGGGTGCTCAGTGGAGACTGGGTACACTGGACGGACTCGACGAGAACTCGCAGATGGTATTATACCTCACGTCAGATGGCAGTTCTCTGGTGACACTGGTACATGTTAGTCTGTAGACCCGAGATCGTCATAGAGTCTTGTGTGATTCCCACTGTGCTTTGATTTCCATCATACCACGTCCGAGAGGGCGTGCAAAACGGTGGCTTTTGGGTACAGTCTCGAATAATATGGAGGCAATGAGCGAGAGGAGGGGTTTCGTCTCTCCCGGTATAGGGAGTTGATGTTGCGCTGTGTTCGATTGGCTATAACTGGAAATCCCTGGCCAGGGTTGCTGAGATTTATTGGTAAGTGTTATCATTAGTTTCTTGAACTGTTATGGACCTCATATCGACACGACTTATCAAGCTACTGGGGTCTGACGTTTACCACCCCTAGGCGAGATATGCGACATATCAGACGAAGAGACCGGATTGTACGGGAGTGTTACTGATTGGATTCGCAGGAGTATGAACAAGCTTACTTGTTGATCTTCTGATCTCTCAATACCCGGGTGGCCGTTACGTTTAGCAGACCGCTTGCGGCTTATGGGTGTTTGATATGATCATCACCTACTGCCGGTGTATTGACGAGTCTTTAGAGTCCTACACAGAGGTTTCCTGGCTCAAACGAAACGGAGTAGGAGCGCATATGTGATATGTGCGGGAACGAGATTAATGCAAGTATGTGATATCGCATTATATTCTCGCGATGTGTGACATGATTGGTTATATGTGATATAGCCGAGTTATCGGATCAAGTATTGATTCGATAAGATGCTGCATTTGATATTAGTCGGTTATATGTGATATAACCAGATTATTAAATCAAGAGTTGATTTGACAATTTAATGTATAATTATATATTTGATATATTATATTACATTAACTAATATTAAGCTCACTAATGATTTCTTTTCTCACATGATGTGCCCCGTGTATATATGTGATATGTATATTTGTGTACATGGATTGTGTCATGTTTGATGATACATACAAGATGGGTGTATGAGATTAACACCATGCTAAGGTTAAGCTAGGGTTTCTATTTATGTTAATCTAATTCAAAAGAGATTGATTTTTGTCATGGTAAAGCATGCACAAAAGCTTTTGGATAAGATTTGACAAAATAAACCCTTTTGTCTAGTTTAAGATATTTATCAAACCCAACCCTTAACCATAGACTTGAGTTAATTCTCTATATGAATTAAGCATGATAGATTTAACTCAACCATGGGTGAAATAATTCATTTGGATGAATTATTCATGAGTTCTTCTTCTTCTTCTTGAAGCTCCATGAAAAGCTTTCTAGCTTCAATGGAGGTATAAGAAATAATGTGAGAAAATCAATTCTAAAGTGAGCCCACCTCCTACTTCTTCATCCTCTACCACTTGCCATATAGTAGAGTGTGTTCTCTTCACAAAGTTCATGACCTAGTGAAGGAATAGCTTGAGTCAGTGTCTCCTCGACGTAGATCATTTTCGGCCTCGAAGTCATCGAAGCAAGCACGTTCGTTTCTTCATAAAACCTCTCTAGAGTCCGGAGTTTACGATCGCAGCGAAGGGGACTACAACACGGAGCTATTTGAAGTGAAGGACCAGACTACAAAGGTTGTAATCCCTAACTCTTAGAAGTAAAGTTGTTTACTTGCTCTTTGTTTCGCCTAATCTCTAGTCTACGATCTTTCTTGGGTTGTTCGGCACATGAAAATTTTGATTTTGGTATGGTTGATGCCTTATAGAACCTCATACTTATGCCTAGTAACCCTACAGTGGTATCAGAGCCAAGCTAGAGCTTTTGGCATCGTCTAGACAAAATTTAAAGTCCGATCGAACCCCGAAATGTTTGGATGAAAGGTTGGAATGAAGAATAAAGTTGATGTTTTATTGAGGGATAATTTGATTTCTAACATCTTTTCATGACTATTAAGATAGGGCTCATAACAACTGAAAAGCTAGTGTAGTTGGAAACTCTTATTTTCAAAATCTTTCTTTTATGGTTCTTATTTTTATATGTAAATTTCACCATCTCTCTTTTATTATAGGATTTTGTGGGTGTAATCCGCTGAAAACCCTCAGGAGACAACACTCCTCCTACTAGGGACACCTAGAGGTTTAACGGCTTGTTGCACGTGCTCAGTGCAATCGTGTTTGCCTACGAAAGTGTGCTTAGTTTTCTCCTTTTTTTTTCTCCTTCTCTTGAATAAACTAGTTTGCTCGGGATGATCAAAGATAAGTTTGGGGGTATTTGTTCAGCTGATAAAACTGCACATTTGTTATTACATTTTTCCTACCATTTCCATATTAAAAAAGGTCTTTATTATAATATATCATACATATGAGGGTTTATTTGTAAAAATAGTATTTTCCATGTGTTGATACATTATAATTAGAATTTGGTAGGAAAATGTATGCAAATAATATCATTAACCAAATCCTAAGAAGACAAAGTCTACTAAATATTATTTGAGTTGTTGTGCAGAATTTTTCCAAGTTGTTGTGCAGAATTTTTCTAAGAATTCAAGTTGTTAAAGAAAACTTGCCTAATTAAGAAAGCAAAACTTGGAGACCAAGTCTGGCAGCAACCACGGGAAGCTTTCCATGTTACAAAGGTTCCAAGGATCGCCAAATGTCACAAAGAAAAAGCCCCGGAAATATGATCGAGGGTTGAGATTGAATGGCCGCAGATCCGCGGCCATACCCCCCTTGGGCTGCGGATCCACGGCAATCTTGAGAAGATTGAAGCTGCAAAATTTTGGCGAGAATCTCTACAGTTAGTTTCCATATTTGGAAGCAATAGTTCTGGCTTTGGGAATATAAATAAAGACCGAGAGCCTCTTGGAAAAATCATCAAGTCGACGAGATCACGAAGTCCAAGACGGCTCACGCATCCAAACTGATCATCAACTGTTCGTCTACCTCCTTAGAAAAGATCGATAAGCAACTAGAAATTGTAATCATTTTCTAAGGATTCAAGTATAATGAATATTGTTGATTAATAAAGATACCTTTCTTTTTCTTATTCTATTTCTTCGTAGTTTGATTATGCAATTTCTCTCCATCTCTTTTTCTCCCAACATGCATGAGTAATTCTCCGCTTGTTAGGGTTCGTAGGATTAGGATAGGCTAATGGATGATGAACATCCTTAAACCCTTTTTAAGTCCTATAAAATTTATGAATTTTATCAAAAGAATCATTAACATCCTAATCGGGCGCGCTAACAATTCTTTGTTAGTTCCGACCGCGAATAGAGATTAGATTAATGATTGTTTTAGTAAAGGCTAGATATGAACAGAGTTCCGTGTCGAGATAAGGGTTAAGAGTGGGATTCCTTTTCCCTCCAGAAACCCTAATCTACACGCATCACCGTTGTTCTAGTTTTAAATCTATTAAAGGATAATAAGGGTAACTTTTTATTAATCATCCATAACTACTAAATCCTAACGAACCCTACAAGCCCTCTTATTATATTAACTACATCCCTAAAATAATCTAGATCTATATATTTTGCATTCTTGCTTAACGTAGATCTAGAAACCTTTCCACAAAATTCTTTATCCCTCCTCTCTATTTCAACACATCTAAAGTAAGAGTAAAAGATTCAACGTTTCCCTGAGAACGACCCGTACTCATCTCGGTCTAGCTACACGCGACACCGTTGTTGATTGCGGTTACTACAAACACTTTTTCACATCAATCAAATGGCGCCGTTAATACTTCTTGAGGTACTAACCGACCGATTACTCATGTGCTTGCTGATTAGGTGATAGTATTTTCCTCGTCTTGCACCACCTAAGGCTTAGCAATGACTCCCAAACCAGTTGGTCTAAGGCACTAGGTGATGAAGCACCCTTGCTATATTTTTTTATTGCTGCCTTGGCGATAACAAAACCAGTGTTCATTTTTCTTTTCACCATTTTTATGGTTCTTATCTTTATATGTATATTTCACCATCTCTCTTTTATTACAGGATTTTCAGGGTGTAATCCGCTGAAAACCCTCAGGAGACAACACTCCTCCTACTAGGGACACCTAGAGGTTTAACGGCTTGTTGCACGTGCTCAGTGCAATCGTGTTTGCCTAAGAAAGTGTGCTTAGTTTTCTCCTTTCTTTTTCTCCTTCTCTTGAATAAACTAGTTTGCTCGGGACGATCAAAGATAAGTTTGGGGGTATTTGTTCAGTTGATAAAACTGCACATTTGTTATTACATTTTTCCTACTATTTCCATATTAAAAAAGGTCTTTATTATAATATATCATACATATGAGGGTTTATTTGTAAAAATAGTATTTTCCATGTGTTGATATATTATAATTAGAATTTGGTAGGAAAATGTATGCAAATAATATCATTGACCAAATCCTAAGAAGACAAAGTCTACTAAATATTATTTGAGTTGTTGTGCAGAATTTTTCCAAGTTGTTGTGCAGAATTTTTCCAAGAAATCAAGTTGTTAAAGAAAACTTGCCTAATTAAGAAAGCAAAACTTGGAGACCAAGTCTTGCAGCAACCACGAGAAGATTTCCATGTTACAAAGGTTCCAAGGATCGCCAAATGTCACAAAGACAGAGCCCCAAAAATACGATCGAGGGTTGAGATTAAATGGCCGCGGATCCGCGGCCATAACCCTCCTGGGCCGCGGATCCGCGGCAATCTTGAGAAGATTGAAGCTGCAAAATTTTGGCGAGAATCTCTACAGTTAGTTTCCATATTTGGAAGCAATAGTTCTGGATTTGGGGCTATAAATAAAGACTGAGAGCCTCTTGGAAAAATCATCAAGTCGACGAGATCACGAAGTCCAAGACGGCTCACGCATCCAGACTAATCATCAACTGTTCGTCTACTTCCTTAGAAGAGATCGAGAAGCAACTAAAAATTGTAATCATTTTCTAAGGATTCAAGTGTAATGAATATTGTTGATTAATAAAGGTAGCTTTCTTTTTCTTATTCTATTTCTTCGTAGTTTGATTATGCAATTTCTCTCCATCTCTTTTTCTCCCAACATGCGCGAGTAATTCTCCGCTTGTTAGGGTTCATAGAATTAGGGTAGGCTAATGGATGATGAACATTCTTAAACCCTTTTTAAGTCCTATAGAGTTTATGAACTTTATCAAAAGAATCATTAACATCCTAATCGAGCACGCTAACAATTCTGTGTTAGTTCCGACCGCAATTAGAGATTAGATTAATGATTGTTTTGGTAAAGGCTAGATATGAACGGAGTTCCTGTTGGAGATAGTGCCCTCAAAGTCAATTATTAGATCGCATGTACATGATTACAATGATTGAGGCAGGATCTATACCAATATGACAGTCTTGCTCGAGATGATAGTATGCTATCTGGTTTGTCTTTATCATCGTATACATGCTTTAGTTCACTATTGCATGATGATAGTGCCCATAGGATTCTTGCTTGACTACCAGCAGTATGATGACGATCATATACGTGGGAGCTGGGGTTTGTAAGCACATCCTTAAAGTGTCCCTAGTCATGGGAGTTTCGAGATAGGGCATCGATACTCCGGAGTAGACTAGTGTATACAGTCGAGACCCCGACGAGGGGCGGTGGCCAGTCTCACAAGCCATTGGTGTTAGTTGGTTCACCTAAGATGTATACAGGTGCTCATTAGGTTATGAGTACACCGGACAGGACTCGCCGGGAACCTGCTAGTTGGTATTATACCTAGCGTCAGATAGCAGATCTCTGGTGACATGTGTACAGGTTAGTTCATCGACCTGAGGTCATCATTTGTCTCGTGTGAGTTCCCACTGTGCTTTGATTTCTACCCTACCACGGCTCAAAGGAGTCGTGCAAACAGGTCTTTTTTGGGTACAGTCCCGAGCCACATGGAGGCAAGTGAGAGGATCGACAGGGGATTCGTCTCTCCCGGTATTGGGGGTGAGATCGCGCTGTGTCTAGGAGAGCCGTTACACAAAGCCCTCGGCCGAGGCAGGAGATTTACTGGTAGGTACTTTAGTAGTATCTCAGGGTGTTCTTGGCCACTCTCTGACACGACTTATACCGCTAATGGGGGTCTGACGTTACCAGCCCCCTAGGCAGATATGCGATACTCATAGACGAACGGACCGGACTGTATGTATATTGTCACTGTTAGGCTCAGTGGGGTTTCTGGATGAGTTTGCTCGTCAGCTTCCCTTCCAATCAATACATAGGCAACCGTTACGTACAGCTTGTACCTCTGACGTGCTAGAGGTTATACCCAGTGCCAGTGTGTTGATGAGTCATTAGAGTCCCCCACAGACCGTTTTCCAAGTTCGGGCGAAACGTTGTAGAGGCCGTATGGTTTTATGGCAGGGTTCGGAAAATGCACGTGCAATTTCGCACGTGTCATTTTTCGGGCAGATAATACTGGTAGGCTTTGGTTTAAGCCGGAACCCAGTATTATACTGTGTAGATATAATATCTTTGTCTCAGTTGCATTTGTATTCGGTCGTAATACAAATGCGGGTATGTTTATACTGATACGGGGTTATCCTGAAATTCATTTCAGGATCGCTTTTGGAAGTTGCCAGTTTCCAGTTTTCTATCGGCCGTATTTAACATTCGGTTAAATACGGATTTATCTTTTCTTCTTGAGGGTGAGTCATGAGGTGAGTCATGAGTGTGGAATGTTCTAGAATGGTGACTAGGTAAGTGACTCATTAGGTTGCATTAATGAGTTGATAAGGTGTTTAAGTGAGTCGCCCTTTTGCATTAAAGTTTCTTGTAATGCTTAAGGATATTTGTTGTTGATTTTTTCCTTTATGGTTACCACCTTGCTCCTACACTTACCTCCCTCCCCTTTAAGAGTGGCCGGCCCCTCTTGCTTGAGTTCAAGGTTGCTTGAAAAAAGATTATGATAGCTTTGGGATTCATGGAAATTAGATAGAAACATTTCTCATTTCATTCCAATCCAAAAGGGCAACTTCATTAACCGTTCGTCCGTGACTTTGGACGCAACGAGAAAAAGTGTTCTACTTATTCTCTACATCATCTTGGTCGTCTCTTTTAGCAAACTTGACGACCGAGTTGCCTCGGTTCAGAGGCGGGAGCCCGTTTAAAGATCCGTCGACGCGGTGCCACCTGGACGAGAAGACTAGAGATTCAGGAGATCGGAGCAGCCGCAACAAAGCGTGGGATGATGGTTGAAGACCGAAGGACTCGGATCGTTCGGTATAACATTTCTACCCACTTTGCAGTATGTTAGTTTAGCTTTAATGGGAGATCCGGGGTGATAGTACATGATAGCGCCAGTTTGTAAAAAGTTTTTGTTCCGCATTTGGCGTCTGCTAGATGGCCGGGGCGCTACCGTGGACTTACAGTGGTATCAGAACCTCACCATTAAGCTTTACTAACTTGTGCTAACGCGTTTAAAATATCGATCGAACGGAATTTCTAAAATTGCAATTTTCTGGGTTAAAGTTTCTGTCTATTTTTAAAAGGGTCTTAAAATTATTTTGCATATCACAGAAAATAGAGCAAGCTTTTTTAAGAATTCTGGTGAAATTTGGTCAACTGAAGCTTCCAAAGAGCCGCGTAACCGCCGCGAAAACCCTAGTTTGGCCGCGGTTTCGCCATTTTTTGGGAGCTATAGTAAACCATTTTTCTACAGTAGGTTCTTCTTGTAAAATTGTGGTTTTTGGAATATTTCTTTTGGACCCATATTTTGTTACTGTACAGCAGATGTATGTGGGGCCCACTTTGGGATGTTTTGTCGATCGAAATTTAAACGTGTTAGTTTACAGTACTTATATTATTTCTCCGACCGGGAATGTCATTTGAGCGGTAAACCGCGTCTAATTGCTATAGTTCTTTTAGACGGGTTTGCAAACGTGACATTCGTGTTGATGTTCTGTGTTGTGTTGTGATGTTGCGGATATGTCGTGGTGGATAGCAGTGTGCAATAGTAGTGCAGTTTGGATTTATTTGTACATTTGATATTGCGGGGCGAGCTTCCAACATGTGGACTGCCGTCACTGCCTGTTGTATAATATTCTTTTGGGGCACGACCGGGTTGAGGTCGATGTACCCGTTGTACATATTTTTATTTCTGTACTAGGTTTATCCCGCGAAGGAGTACACGGATTGCCGGGTTCTGGAGGGCAACGGGTCCGTATCTCATGGTTTTTGAAAGGCAAAGGGGCCTCACTCTAGAATTGGCAGAATATTCGCCGCACTCGTAGGGGGTACAGGTTGACCCAAGGAGGGGTGCTCAAGTTACAGGATTCCGTGAAGTGCCGGGTGTTCCATTCACTATGCTGTGGGGGACTACCTCGCTTCAGGTTTTGCCGGGTAACTTGCCGCACCCGTAGCGGTCTAGGTTTTATTACATAGGCTATCCACACGACCAGGGGAACGTCGGCTTTCAGTAGCGGCTCTGTGAAACCCGGGGATCCCAGATTATCTGTATTGTTCTGTGATGCTTATTACTTTTCTGTAATGTTGCATATTATCACACCTGGAGCGATTATTGTATATTGGTATATATATACTATTAGATGTTGTATATGTTTTACACCCGCGCTAGTCCAACCCCCGCTCTGTCGTTAGTTAAGTAACCTAACGAGTGATGACGGGACCCAGTGACGAATGCGGATGGCATATACGTACATTTTATTTTCGTTCTTTTCTGGTGTGATTGATAGATGGTACTGCATTGATTCTTATCAATGCAAGGATAAAACAAACCTATAATTGATGTTGTTGGAACAATTTTTAAAAGGTGTTATTACAAAGATGTTTCCTTTTGTTTTGCATAGCGATATTCAGTTAGAATATCCTGCACCTCATTCGACGAGGCAAGGGCCGATATCCCTTCACCGGGAGTGACCCCTTGGGCAGAAGTTTGCGTCAGGGTAATAACTTCACTATAGTCGATTACAAGTTGCTTTGCATCGTGGTATTCAGTTGGAATATCCTGCACCTCATTCCACGAGAAAAGAGCCGAGATCCCTTCATCGGGAGTGACCTCTTTAGCAAAAGTTTTCGCCACTATATTTTTATAAAAAGCTATCAGGTTCCTTCAGCGAGATCAAGTTCATTACGTTAAAGGTTTTTCGCCAAAAACCAGCCGTAGCCCTCCGTCATTTCTTATGGATGGTCAGTAGTATTCAAGCTATGTTTGTTGACCTTCGTCAAGGCATAGTGCTTGGTAGCTGCTGGGGTATTCATTTGTTGCATAGATAGATGCGTTGGTTTGGGACAGTCGTATAACCTTGTTGACCTTCATCAAGGGCTTGTACGGGTGGGTTCAAATTAACCTGGACAATGACGGGTAGAACTTGACATGTGACTTATGATTTGTTGACCTTCATCAAGGTCATAAGAGTATGAGGTAAAAATAACATCGGGAGTTTCTAAAGAAACTGAAACTTGCCAGGTATGCGCATACCTTCTGGAGTATGATAACTTGAGTGGCTTCCATCAAGTTATCATGCGATGATAGTTGGATCCCGATTCTCACTGATGAGTTGGTTTACTCTTCGGGTGATCCCGACTAATTCTTCTTTCAGGTTTGGAGGAGAATTTGAGATTACAGTGGGAGGTTTCCTGATTAGATAAAATGATAACCATTCTGATCTAGGTTAGAGTGCACGCAGAGTGTTTCTTTTCTCTCTCTCTCTTTGACAGCGACCTTTGACCGACCCTAGACTATGACTCAGTGACCAAGTTGACCGAACCTTCTTAAAATACTGGCTTTTGGATTGTCTAAGTTGCATAAGTCATTGCCGCTCTTTCTTTTACCCTTTAGATTTCTCAGAACACCCCATATTACTACGGAAATCCACTTCCATTGGATATATCCATCGTATGGTTATATACGAACTCGAAGGGACTTCTTCGAGGATGGATCCAGGTTCAGGAGAAATAGAATTGGTTTATTCAGTTGTCTTTTATTATCACCTTCTCTCAAGTTGCGAGTACTCCTTAGTTTAGGAGAGTACACCTATTACGCTTATTGGATAGTCTTATTCCAAACCATAGGCAGGTGCCGAAAGGTAGGGAATGAAGAAAACCAATTAGCCTAAGTAGGGTGTACAGAAGGTAATATGTAAAGACAAAATAAAGGGATTAGAAAGAGGGCAAAGTAAATTGCGACTGTTATCATTCACGACCAAACCGCGTACTTCATCGCCACTCCTATTTCACCTTTGCTTTTTCCCAGTTCGGGAGAAATAGAATAAGGTATTATTCAATTGTCTTTTATCATCACCTTCTCTCAAATTACGAGTACTCCTTGGTTTAGGAGGGTACACCTATTATGCTTACTGGATAGTCTTCTTCCAAACCATAGGCTGGTGCCGAACGGTAGGGAAGGAAGAAAACCATTTAGCCTAACGATGGTGTACAGAAGGTAACGAATAAAGACAAATAAGGTATTTGGAAAGAAGGCAATGAAATATACGGTTAAAGTCATGAATTATAGAAGAGGCATTACTAAGAATACCAAGATACCCCTACGAAACATTTTCAGTTTTCAGTGCATTGTTAAAGGAAAACTGTTTTCCCGATTAGATGCTTACTCCAAGGTATGTATTTACCACGTTTCATTATCATATCTGTATGGTTTTACAGATGATGAGTGGGAGTAAGTTATTAGGAATTAGGAGATCATCCTCATTATATATCGGAATTCGTTGTAATTGGTGATATTTGAGGAAATCGCCTGGGTACAGTTTTCAACCTACGATGCACAGGTTTTGAGTTATTCAACTCAGCGGACTTATACAGAGTATTGTATGTTTTCCAGTGTCTGTCAGGACAAAGGGGTAGGTCCTCATACTATGTTCTGTTTGCTTGTGACTTCTCTAGTTTTTAGACAAGTGTTTCGTAGAAATACAATGTCTAAGTTTTGAGAAGTTGTGGGTATAAGAATAAAGTAGTGAACCAGGTATCGCAAATATCGGGATTCTTCAAAGAGATCGAAGATGTAGATTCTTATGATTGGTATTCAGTTGATAGTAATGGTTTTGAGAAACTTGTTTCTCTTTCAGGTTACTCATAATTGGATGGATTACTAAGTTGAGTAATGCTGATTATCCTCTCTCCATTAAGTTGACATGCACTGGAGACAGCTGCATGATTTGAATCTGGTTCCAATTAAATTAGTGCCTCTATTTCTATATTGTATATAGATTGGTTCATATCTTAACGATGTTAAGGTACGGGGAGGTGTCCGGCTTATGCTTAAAACCAGACTCTGGATAACTCAAGGCACGTTTCTATAATGGCAGTTTGTGGGTTGACCCGGGCTATGTCGAGGGTTAATTTTCTACCATCTTGATGATCAATAGTGATATTGTTCTTGATCGCCACAGTTTTAGTAAAATGGATTTTTTCAGAAAAGAGTAGTGGGAGTATGGTAGAACTGGAAGTGATTCCAGAACCACAAACGATTACGGAAAATTTAATTGGACCTATATATTCAATCAGGTTTGACATTCCAATAGCCACTCCGCGAATATGGTGGGTAACCTCAGACACTCGAGAGGTACTCCGATAGCCTCAAGGACGGTGACAGGGAGGTTCTAGTTTACCTAGACTTGACACTACTGTTGTTCCAGACTATGAGACCCGGCAGAAGGATAAGTATAACATCCTTCTAAACTAGTTTTAGAAGTACACGTATATATTATTCTGCCAGAGGGTTGTCGTAGTCAGTGGGAGCAGCGGAAGCATAGTGGGCAAGTAGCTTATATCTATTTATAGGCTTAAGCAGATATAACAGAGAGAAGATCACCTAATTTTGATGTAACAGTCATGGCTTTGACTTCATCAGAATAGGGGATGGATCTGTTAAGAAGGTAGTAGGGTGTGATGTCCTGGTATTTGGATGACATACACAGAGTAGGAAGTAAAATTCCTATACTACGATCGGTTGTACTGTTGTCGTCACACAGTTGTTTCTCCAGAAAGGATATGGATATAATGTCTGACATTCTGATTACTAGATCTATGGTATTAGATCTAGATTTGGGTAGTTTCCTAATGTGGGTACTTTGACAGTATTCTAATAGTATTTTAGAATAGATGACTCCTGGCATGGTGGTGTACCTGCAGGTGATGGAGTCACCCTCTCTAAAGGTGTCTTACAGACTAAAGTGGAGAGGGATGCGCATGATTGGCAGATCACTTACTTAGGCAATTGAGTCAATCGTGAGATGTCAAGTACCACACCAGATGTTGTTTTTGCACTAGATGCAATAAGTTTATATTAATCCAATCCTGAAGAAACATAAGAAAGCAGTTTTAGAACATAACTGCATGTTCTACGGATTTGATGACAGTAGCCTCCTTCGGGAGACGGTTATCATTCCAGGCTTCAAAGGTGACATGGATGACAGAGTCATTGTCAGAGTTATAGTTTTCCCTCTGACGAGGGACGGTATTATGGACAGTTGGTCCAAGAGGATACTGTGGGAGGCATGGTGCTAGATACTGATTAGGTTCAGTTATCGATACAGTCTAAGAAGTTTGGATTTGGAGTTCATCTATGAACTAGGTCCCATCAGATATCCAGACATATTCTAAGACAGGTATTACTCGATTCGGGAGATGGCTTTCTCTGCGAACTTGAGATTAAGAGAGATATAGAAAGAAATATCAGGGCGGATCCACTCACTGAGGCTATTTCTCGAACACAAGAGTTTTACAAACTAGCTTTGTGAAACTGATTAGTAGAGGAGTTGGGTGTTCGGTATTACACGGGCTGTGAGTATGCGACATCGCAATAATTAGCCTTAAGTGCAAGTGGGAGATTGTTGGAGATAGTGCCCTCAAAGTCAATTATTGGATCGCAGGTACGTGATTGCAATGATTGAGGGAGGACCTATACCGATATGACAGTCTTGCTCGAGATGATAGTATGCTATCTGGTTTGTATTTATCATCGTATACATGCTTTAGTTCACTATTGCATGATGATAGAGCCCATAGGATTCTTGCTTGACTACCAGCAGTATGATGGCGATCATATACGTGGGAGCTGGGGTTTGTAAGCACATCCTTAAAGTGTCCCTAGTCATGGGAGTTTCGAAACAGGGCATCGATACTCTGGAGTAGACTAGTGTATACAGTCGAGACCCCGACGAGGGGCGGTGGCCAGTCTCACAAGCCATTGGTGTTAGTTGGTTCACCTAAGATGTATACAGGTGCTCATTAGGTTATGAGTACACCGGACAGGACTCGCCGGGAACCTGCTAGTTGGTATTATACCTAGCGTCAGATAGCAGATCCCTGGTGACATGTGTACAGTTTAGTTCATCGACCTGAGGTCATCATTTGTCTCGTGTGAGTTCCCACTGTGCTTTGATTTCTATCCTACCACGGCTTAAAGGAGTCGTGCAAACAGGTCTTTTTTGGGTACAGTCCCGAGCCACATGGAGGCAAGTGAGCGGATCGACAGGGGATTCGTCTCTCCCGGTATTGGGGGTGAGATCGCGCTGTGTCTAGGAGAGCCATTACACAAAGCCCTCGGCCGAGGCTGGAGATTTACTGGTAGGTACTCCAGTAGTATCTCAGAATGTTCTGGGCCACTCTCTGACACGACTTATACCGCTAATGGGGGTCTGACGTTACCAACCCCCTAGGCAGATATGCGATACTCATAGACGAACGGACCGGACTATATGTATATTGTCACTGTTAGGCTCAGTGGGGTTTCTGGATGAGTTCGCTCGTCAGCTTCTCCTCCAATCAATACATAGGCAACCGTTACGTACAGCTTGTACCTCTGACGTGCTAGAGGTTATACCCAGTGCCAGTGTGTTGATGAGTCATTAGAGTCCCCCAAAGACCGTTTCCCAAGTTCGGGCGAAACGTTGTAGAGACCGTATGGTTTTATGGCAGGGTTCGGAAAATGCACGTGCGTTTTCGCACGTGTCATTTTTCGGGCAGATAATCCTGGTAAGCTTTGGTTTAAGCCGGAACCCAGTATTATACTGTGTAGATATAATATCTTTGTCTCAGTTGCATTTGTATTCGGTCGTAATACAAATGCGGGTATGTTTATACTGATACGGGGTTATCCTGAAATTCGTTTCAGGATCGCTTTTGGAAGTTGCCAGTTTCCAGTTTTCTATCGGCCGTATTTAACATTCGGTTAAATGCGGATTTATCTTTTCTTCTTGAGGGTGAGTCATGAGGTGAGTCATAAGTGTGGAATGTTCTAGAATGGTGACTAGGTAAGTGACTCATTAGGTTGCATTAATGAGTTGATGAGGTGTTTATGTGAGTCACCCTTTTGCATTAAAGTTTCTTGTAATGCTTAAGGATATTTGTTGTTGATCTTTTCCTTTATGGTTACCACCTTGCTCCTACACTCACCTCCCTCCCCTTTAAGAGTGGTCGGCCCCTCTTTCTTGAGTTCAAGGTTGCTTGAAAAAGGATTATGATAGCTTTGGGATTCATGGAAATTAGATAGAAACATTCTCATTTCATTCCAATCCAAAAGGGCAACCTCATTAACCGTTCGTCCGTGACTTTGGACGTAACGAGACAAAGTGTTCTACTCATTCTCTACATCATCTTAGTCGTCTCTTTTAGCAAACTTGATGACCGAGTTGCCTCGGTTCAGAGGCAGGAGTCCGTTTAAAGATCCGTCGACGTGGTGCCACCGGGACGAGAAGACTGGAAATTCAGGAAATCGGAGCAGCCGCAACAAAGCGTCGGATGATGGTTGAAGACCGAAATACTCGGATCATTCGGTATAACATTTCTACCCACTTTATAGTATGTTAGTTTAGCTTTAATGGCAGATCCGGGGTGATAGTACACGATAGCGCCAGTTTGTAAAAAGTTTTTGTTCCGCATTTGGCTTCTGTTAGACGGCCGGGACGCTACCGTGGACTTACAGTTCGGCACATGAAAAATTTGATTTTGGCATGGTTGATGCCTTATAGAACCTCATACTTGTGCCTAGTAACCCTACAGTGGTATCAGAGCCAAGCTAGAGCTTTTGACGTCGTCTAGACGAAATTTAAAGTCCGATCGAACCCCGAAACGTCGCTTTGGACCCCTCTCTGGAAATTTTCTAAAATGTTGAATTTTCTGTTTTAAAAATACTCAGAAAATTAAGCAGGGAATTCTAAGGATTACTGTGAAAAACGAGCCCCTAATCACCTTAAAGCGCCGCAGAACGGCGGCAATACCATGCCTTGCGCGGCGGTTCCGCAGCCGTACTGGGGTATTACGGTTAGATTTTTCACAGTAACATCCGTAGGTATTTCTATATGCTTCTGGGAATTTTTAATATTACTCAAGTGTTGAGTTTTCTGGAGATCTTTTGCATTCGTTGATTCGATCGGAAAGTTTAACTTCGTTTAGTTTTCTTCCGGGTAATTTAGAACGTGTTAAAAAGTTCGAACGGATATCAATAACTCATTTTTTCCCCTGTCGGAAAACTTTCAAGTGTTGGATTTTTTCATGAGTTTGAAACTTTCGGAAAATCATGCAAGCGTATCTATGGACCCTCTAGAAGAACGTAACCTTAACTCGATTATGTGACCGTCAAAACTGCCACTTGAACCCTAGGGTTTGTGGTAGTTTAGCGTTGCCACATGTGAGGCGTTGGTTTGACCTTTCTACGGTTGGTTCATTGGGGCTGTGACATGTTCTGGGTTTTTTGAACTCCGCTCAAGTGTTTAGCTATTTGGGAAATCTTGGGTGTTTGATTATTCGATCGGAAAGTTTAACATTGTCTATTTATCTGGAATGTGATACAATATTTGGAATCCTCAAGTAGTTATGAGATAACTAATTTGAATGTTATAAATCTAGTAGTTTAGTCTCATATGATCGGTAGCCACGGGATTTTGATGCGATCAAAAGTCCGTCGCAATCATGTAGTGTACGCGGATACTCGCCGGTTAAACTTATAGACAAGCATGCCCCATAACCCCAACCAAGTGACTGTAGGAGAACCCCGTCGCCAAAAGCATCCGTTCGGGTGCTCGCGGTAGCGGTGTTCCGCCTTGGTGAACTTCGTCGACGGCATCGGGGGGTGCGGCCGTCTACTAAAGTTTTCGACGAGTATTCGATCAGGTTGTCGGGAAGCTTGTTGAATTACCCGACTAGATTTGAAAAGTGTTTTCGAGATCGAGACTAAAATGCGGGGTTTATAATTGTTAGGCATGTGATGTCTAAGGAATTCATATGGTTAGGCATACAATGTCTAAGGAGGTTGCGGATTCCAACTGTTGTAGTTTTACACTTTCTTTTCTGGGACCGTAAGTGTAATATGTGGTGTATCGCCGGTTTCGTTGCTATACATCAACGACAACTGGGATACGCATATTTACTTACATTGATGATATGTGATATTATGTGTTGCTGTGATATGTTATATTGAATCGTCGTGTTTTGAATTGCCAGGGGTTTTATGTGAGATGAGATTTTTTCATTTTCATTCATGTAAAATTCATTATATGTAATATTCTTTTATTGGGGCATTTCCGGGCTGAGAATGATGTCACCGTTGTATATTATTTACTTTTCCGCATTAGGATAGACCCAAGGCGAGAAGCACAAGTAACCGGGTTTTAGGGTCCGGTGGGAGACCATCTCGAGGAGTCGAGACCGGGTCTCCTAACTTTAGAATTGGCAGGGTTGCTTGCCGCTCTCCTAGGGGTCTAGGGGTATGGGATTGTCTATTCATCGCGACCATAGAATCCGTATTTTATACAGGGTCGTATTAAAACACGGACCTCCTAGTATATCCAATATTTCATATATGTTCTTCTGCTGCAATGTTCTGTGATGAGATCATATTACTGCCTGAGACGAATGTTTATATTATATATATGAGATATATATTATATATTGTTGATTTCGTTTCATATCTGATACTTGTGAAGCATAATAAAATGGGACTTCATTAATGAGATTAATGAAATTAAAAAAAACCTAAAGATGTTGTAGAAACTTGTCTTAAAAACTGGTAGCTCTAGTTCTTGCTTTGCATAGCAGTATTCCTTGTAGAATATCCAGCACCTTATTCGATAAGGAAAGAGTTGAGATCCCTTCACCGGGAGTGACCTCTTTAGCGAAACTAGCAGATGCTACACACTCGGTTTGTCTTTTGATTGCTTCTATAGTTTTTTCTTTGCATAGTGGTATTTGTAAAATATCCTGCACCTTATTCGATAAGGAAAGAGCCAACGATCCCTTCACCGGGAGTGACCTCTTTAGTAAAACTAGAAAAGCCTAAAAAACACTCCATTTAAAATCACTCGATTCTACAACGATATCAAGTTCATTACGAAAAAGGTTTTCTTAAAAACCTGTCGTAACCCTCCGTCATTTTAGAAAGTAGAGTACTTAGTATTTGTGCTGCGTATGTCGACCATAGTTGAGGCGTAGTGTACGGTAGCTAAGTGATGTCTTCCTATACAGCATATGATGCGATTAGTTAGGACATTCATGTGATTATGTCGACCATAGTTGAGGGTCATGTGGGTGGGTCTAATTAATCATGAAATGACGTGTAGAACTTGACTAGTGCTTATGATATGTTGACCTTAGTTAAGGTCATAAGTACTAGGGGTAAAATATTATAGGGAATTTCAAGTGTTGAAATTTGCAATGAGATTGCATACCTTCTATGAGATAGATGGATCCCGATACCCACTGCGAGTAAGAGTTACTCCTGGGAGAGTTTTACACATTACAATTAGCCGATCAAGTAGGTGTCTAGAAAGGTGTTAAGGGGGTTACGCCCCTGGGAAAACGAGGTTTATTTTAATTAGGTCCGTGCGAAAGCACAGAGAACCTCCCTCAAAGTACCGGCACTGGCCTGGCTAAAAAATTGGCGAACTTATAGCGTGTAATTAATCCCGGCTAGTCTTTCCTTTTAGGGTTTGAAGGAAGATTTGACAAAAACAGTGGGAGACATCCTGATTAGATATATTAATAACCAATCTAATCTTGCAAGAGCATACGCTGAGTGTTTTCTTCTCTCTCTCTCTCCAGGTAGCGACCATGTCACTCCTTAATCAAGATAATAATACAGATGAATTGACCGAACCCGCTTGTTTTACTGCGCTAGGGAACGTTGGTCCCGCTCTAACTTATAATTGTTATAAGATCGAGCAGGAAATAGGGGATTGCCAGAATTCCCGTGCCGCCCAAATGAAGAAAGTGTATGATGATGCATCATCTTCGGGTGTATTCATTACCGAGAACTGTTTCTCTGTATCTTTTACGTCCTAGGTATGAGATATCGGATCATTATCCTATATATGTAATATGTTACATGGGCTACAAATAGGTAGAGAACTGAGAATGGGTGATAAGTTTCATGAGATAGAAACGGTGCTATTGTTGCAAGCCGGGCAATTGGCAATTATCACCCTGTATTACCAAATACATTGATTCTGAACGAATATTATTAGATACCGAACCTGATATACAATATCATATCAGTCTCTTTATTTAATAAAGAAGGATATAATTTTGTATTGATGGATAATATTTTGAACATTTCCTATATGAAGAGTTGATCGGTTCAGGCACGTTATCTAAAAGCATAGACGTTCTAAATCAAACCACAGTTCTTAACGTACAGAACACACACAAGAGGAAGAGTTCAGAAATGAACGAATCCTTCTTGAAGTATTATAGACTAGGTCATATCAATGCGACCCGACTAACTAAGTTACATTTAGATGCATATTTAAATTAGTTTGAATTTACATCTTGTGAAACTTGCCGGTCATATCACAAAGATAAAATGACCACAGCTCCGTTTATTGGAAACAGAGAAAGAGTTAGTGAACTTTTGGGATTGATACATGATGATGTATGTATGAGGTCCCCTGTCTACACATGCCAGGATCGGTTCTTTATACTTCATTACATTCACTGATTATCTCTCAAGATTCGGACATGTGTTCCTGTTGAAACATAAGTCTGAACCTTTTGAGAAATTCAATGAATATAAGAAAGAAGTGGAGAACCAAAACGGGTATAAGTATTATGTCCTTTGATGAGATCAGGGAGGAGAATACTTGAGCACGGAGATCCTGGACTATTCTAAAAAAGAATGAGATTCTCTCTCGGCATTACTCCTCCGAATACACCACAGCACGTAGGTGTATCGGGGCGGAGCAATCACACCTATGTGATATGGTGTGCTCTACGATGAGTACTATTGAGTTGCCTATTTCCTTTTGGGTATTATGCACTTGTGAAGCTGCATACCTATTGAATAGGGTTCCAATCAAATCAGATGCCTACCACTCCATATACGATATGGTATGGGAAGAGCCCATCTCTTAAGCATATTAAGATTTAGGGTTGTCCGGCCTATATCTAAAAGCAAAATTCGGACAAGCTCGAGGCAAGGTCAGTTCTGTAGAACTGGAAGGAGTTCCAGCTATACAAACTGCAGCAGATGATTTGGTAGAACCGAAGGATTCAATAGTAACCAACGAACCTCAACCTCTCCGCCGATCTGGTAGGGTTCCTCATCCACCTGAGAGATACTTTGGTTTCTCTATGACAGTGGGAGCGAGGATTGCATCATGAGATGATGACCCAACTAGTTTCAAGCAGGCCATCAGGAGTGCGGACTCCGTAAGAATAGCTGGATGCTTAGCGATCTGACATGGAATCCTTATACACTAACAAAGTATGGACTTTGGTTGCTTTATCTGAAGGGTTAAATCCCCATCAGAAGCAAGTATATCTTGAGAAGATTACTTGGTGTACATGGAAAAGTTAAGACTTTCAAAGCTATGCTTAAGTTCATCCAGATCCTACTTGCCATTGCTATATACCATGACTACGATATCTGGCGATTGGGTGTCATGACTCCTTTTCTAAATAGTGATTTAGAAGAGAGCATCTATAAGTACACAGCCAGAGGGCTTTATAGACAGTGGGAGCAGCGGAAACGTGTGCAAGTTGCTTTATAGGATAAAGCAGGCATCGCAGAGAAGGAACGTCTATTTTGATGTGGTAGTCAAAGAGTTTGACTTCATCAAAATGGTAGATGAACCTTGTATATACAAAAAGGTAGTGGAGAGTAGATGATCCTCGTATTGTACGTGGATAACATACTCTTGATAGGAAAGGAGTTTCCTATGCTACGCTCGGTCAATCTCTTCTCATCACAATGATTCTCCATATAAGGATCAAAGTGTACCTCCTAAATCCTAGGTTTTATGTCTATGAGATAGATCTAATTGGATGTTAGGATTCTCACTAGTTGTAGTGAGATGGTATCAATCGATCCTGGGGAGAATCACTAGAAAGGTTCCAAGGTGATGAGGACGACTGAATGTCAGTCACAGGCATTGTTTTTACCCTCAGTAGAGGGACGGTATGTTGGAAGAGTTCCAAGCTAGATACCGTGACATACTAGACGATTAAAGGCTAGATACATCGTTACAAAGGAAGCTACCAAAGAGGAAGTCTGGATATAGATAATAGTTCATGAGATGAACTTAGTTCCTGCTATTGTATGACAATGGAGTTTTGGCTTTTTCCAAGGAACCCCCGTCCCATCAGAGATCCAGACATATTCTAAGGCAGTATCACCTGATTATGGAGATGGTTGATCTCCAGGGAGATCAAGGTTAGGAGAGTAGACACAGAGGACAACAGCGCGGATCCACTCACAAAATTCCTATTTCCCAGTAGAGACTTATGGGATGGTTGAATATGAGATACTTCAACCACAGCTGATTGTTGGGTATGCGATACCACAAAAAATGGCCCTAGTGCAAGTGGGAGATTGTTAGTTATATGTATGCCCTAGATGCCATTACTGTACATACGATGTATATTGTAGTGGATGCTTGGACATATATAGGTAGGACTTTCTTGCTCGACATGATAGTATGCTATCTGGTTGCTCTTTATCTTAACATGTACTCTGATTGTCTCTATGTTACATGTTGATAAGCCCTTAGGATGAGTACTTGATTACCAGGACTATGATGTAGATCATACTAGTGGGGACAGTGTAGTCGCCAAGTACATCCTTCAAATGTTCTTAGTTGTAGGTGTATCGAGACAGGGCATCGATATACCAGAGTAGACTAGCGTATGCGCTTCTTGACCCATATGATGGGCGATGGATGATCCCATATCCATTGGTGTTTGACATCAGAGAAGGTATACGGGTACTCAGTGGAGACTGGGTACACTGGAAGGACTCACCGAGAACTCCCAGATGGTATTATACCTCACGTCGGATGGCGGTTCTCTGGTGACACTGGTACAGGTTAGTCTGTAGACCCGAGATCGTCATAGATTCTTGTGTGATTCCCACTGTGCTTTGATTTCTATCATACCGCGTCCGAGAGGGCATGCAAAACGGTGGCTATTGGGTACAGTCCTGAATCACATGGAGGCAATGAGCGATATGAGGGGTTTCGTCTCTCCCGGTATAGGGAGTTGATGTTGCGCTGTGTTCGATTGGCTATAACTGGAAATCCCTGGCCAGGGTTGCTGAGATTTACTGGTAAGTGTTATCAGTAGTTTATCAAACTGTTATGGACCTCATATCGACACGACTTATCAAGCTACTGGGGTCTGACGTTTACCACCCCTAGGCGAGATATGCGACATATCAGATGAAGAGACCGGACTGTACGGGAGTGTTACTGATTGGATTCGCAGGAGTACGAACAGGCTTGCTTGTTGATCTTCTGATCGCTCAATACCCGGGTGGCCGTTATGTTTAGCAGACCGCTTGCGGCTTGTGAGTGTTTGATATGATCATCACCTACTGCTGGCGTATTGATGAGTCTTTAGAGTCCTACACAGAGGTTTCCTGGCTCAAGCGAAATGGAGTAGGAGCGCATATGTGATATATGCGGGAATGAGATTAATGCGAGTATATGATACCGCATTATATTCTCGCGATGTGTGACATGATTGGTTATATGTGATATAACCAAGTTATCGGATCAAGCGTTGATTCGATAAGATGTTGCATTTGATATTAGTCGGTTATATGTGATATAGCCGGATTATTAAATCAAGAGTTGATTTGACAATTTAATGTATAATTATATATTTGATATATTATATTACATTAACTAATATTAAGCTCACTATTGATTTCTTTTCTCACATGATGTGCACATTGTATATATGTGATATGTATATTTGTGTACATGGATTGTGTCATGTTTGATGAAACATACAAGATGGGTGTATGAGATTAATACCATGCTAGGGTTAAGCTAGGGTTTCTATTTATGTTAAGCTAATTCAAAAGAGATTGATTTTGTCATGGTAAAGCTTGCACAAAAGTTTTTGGATAAGCTTTGACAAAGTCAACCCTTTTGTCTAGTTTAAGATATTTATCAAACCCAACCCTTAACCATAGCCTTGAGTTAATTCTCTACATGAGTTGAGCATTATAGCTTTAACTCAACCATGGGTGCAATAATTCATTTGGATGAATTATTCATGAGTTCTTCTTCTTCTTGAAGCTCCATGAAAAGCATTCTAGCTTCAATGGAGGTATGAGAAATAATGTGAGAAAATCAATTCTAAAGTGAGCCCACCTCCTACTTCTTCATCCTCTACCACTTGCCATGTAATAGAGTGTGTTCTCTTCACAAAGTTCATGACCTAGTGAAAGAATAGCTTGAGTCAGTGTCTCCTCGATGTAGATCTTTTTCGGCCTTGAAGTCATCGAAGCAAGCACGTTCGTTTCTTCATAAAGCCTCTCTAGAGTCCGGAGTTTATGATCACAGCGAAGGGGACTACAACACGGAGCTATTTGAAGTGAAGGACCGGACTACAAAGGTTGTAATCCCTAACTCTTAGAAGTAAAGTTGTTTACTTGCTCTTTATTTCGCCTAATCTCTAGTCTACGATCTTGATTGGGTTGTTCGGCACATGAAAAATTTGATTTTGGCATGGTTGATGCCTTATAGAACCTCATACTTGTGCCTAATAACCCTACATGTAGAACCTTGTTCTAGTGCCTAAAAACCTTACATCGGTATCACACGGGCTATGAGTATGCGTCACCACAATAATTAGCCTAAGTGCAAGTGGGATATTGTTAGCTATAGTGCCCTCAAGGCAATTATCATAGTCGCAGGCAGGTGATTATGATGATTGAAGGAGGACCTATACCGGTAGAACAGTCTTACTCGAGATGATAGTATGCTATCTGATTTGTCTTTATCATCATGTACAACATTAGGTAGCATTATAGATCATTATTACATGTTGATAGAACCCATAGGATTCTTGCTTGACTGCCAGCAGTATGATGGCGATCATATACGTGGGAGCTGGGTGGTCTATAAACACATCCTTAAATGTCCCTAGTCGTGGGAGTTTCGAGACTGGGCATCGATACTCCAGAGTAGACTAATGTATACTGATCGAGACCCCGATAAGGGACAGTGGCCGGTCTCACAAGCCATTGGTGTCAGTTTGTTCACCTAAGATATATACAGGTGCTCATTGAGTTATAAGTACACCGGACGGACTCGCCGGAACTATGCTAGTTGGTATTATACCTATTGTCAGATAGCAGTTCCCTGATGACTTGTGTACAGGTTAGTCTATCGACCTAAGATCGTCATTTATCTCGTGTGAGTTCTCATTGTGCTTTGATTACTACCCTACCATGGCTCAAAGGAGTCGTGCAAACAGGTTTTAGTTGTGTACAGTCTCGAGCCACATGGAGGCAGTGAGTGGATCGTCAGGGGATTCGTCTCTTCTGGTATTGGGGGTTGATGTCGCGCAGTGCACGGATGACTATCACCAGAAATCCTTGGCCAAGGTTGTCGAGAATTACTAATTCAGATCAGTAGTTTCTCAGTGGGTGATAAGCTTCATACCGACACTAAATGTCGCGTTATTAGGGGTCTGACATTATCCACTCCTAGACTCGATATGCGACACTCATAGACGTACGGACCAAACTGTACGGATATTGTCACTGTCAGGCTCAATAGGGGTTTCAGGATGAGTTTGCTCGTCGGCCTCCCTTTCGCTCAATACCTGAGTAGCCGTTACGTACAGCTAGTGCCGCTGACGTGCTTATGGTTAAACCCACTACTAGCATATTGACGAGTCTTTAGAGTCCCACACAGAGGGTTTCCCTGCTTTGGGCGAAACGATGCAGTGGTCATATGGTTTTATAGCAGGGTTCGATCACATACGTATACTTGTGCACGGATGATGTTCGGATGGATAATACTAGTGGGATCTGGTTTAACATGATCCTAGTATTATATTGTTGGATTATTTTGGTCTCATTGTATTCATATTTTTTGGCATACGGATGAGGGTATGTATATACGGATGATGAGTATTCTTGTAATTTCTTACAAGATTACTTTTAGAAGATTACACCTCATTATTGTTTAGACCTTTTTGGATTAAAAGGTTATTGAGGTGTAGGATGAGGTGTTTATTGCATTTTTGGTGGCATGGCTTATTAGTGACCCATGGTTACTTTTCTAAGCATGATTAAGTTTTTGTTTTTTGTGAGATTTTGTTGACTTGAGATATTTTTTGTTGACTCTAGATATTTTGAAGCCATGGGATATTTATGTGGATGGTTTCAATTATTGAAAAGAATTAACACAAAAAGAAATCTCACAACAAAGAAAAAGACTTAGCCATTTTCTTTCTTCAGTTGCCTCACTCTCATCCTCATGGCATCTTCTTCTACCTTCACTCAAACCCTCTCATGTGTTGAGAAATCTTGGGTGTCTTGAGACAAATTAATTCTTCATCACTCTCTACTTCTTCTACGGTATCTAGTGTAGCGATTTAGGTACCCTAGTTACCTCGAATATGAGGTTGGAGCTCGATTCATAGACTCTCGGTTGGATCATCTTCGATGAAGGGAGACCGGAGATCAAGCTTGATCAAGAAGGCCTCTAGTAGCTCAGGAAGATGGTTCAATACCGAAGGATACGGATCATTCGGTATAACCATTCTAACTCCTTTGCATGTTTTGTTATCTAGGGCTTATGAATCGATCAGGGTTATCGGGTTGTTCTAGCGTCGGTTTTTGAAAATTTTTGTTCCTCAATGGCCACGGTTTGATGGCCGGGGCGCTTGCATAAACCAACAGTCTAAACTGTTAGTTAAGGTTTATTAGGCTTTGATACCACTGTAAGTCGATATCGCACACCCCGTGGGTTCGCGGGGAGGCGGAATACGCAAAAAACGATTTTTGCGAGCTTCGGAACACCGACTTGAACTCCAGGATCGATACTAAACCCTAATTATCAAAACTGTATGAGGTTAACTACTTGGAAAGAATGTTATAACTCACAGTATCATGTCCCTCGGGTCTTCTTACTGTCCTTCTCCTCGTCATAAGCTCCTCGGATCGTATACGGATCTGGCCTTTTCGTCGGTCTCCTCAAGTCAAAGACGATCCACCCGAGAGTCTATAGTCCGAGCTCCAAGCTCAAATCCGAGGTAACTAAGGCACCTAGTTCGCTAAATTAGATGTTCTAGATGATGTAGAGAGTGTAGATGGATTACTTTGTCTCTAAATATCTTAGGTTTCTCAACACATGAGACATGAAAGGTATGAGGAAGAAAAAGGGGAACTTGAGGAAAAGAGAGTGAAGCAAGAATATTAGAATGAAGATGACTAGTTTGTGATGAATAATGAACCATACCAATAATGCAAAGCAAAATATCAAGCATGGTTCAATAAATATCTAGTGAGTTACCTTCATGAGTCATCCTATGAGTCAGCTAAGAGCCATGCCTCATTTAATGTAAATCTCCACCTCATTTCCTCCACCTCATTTATCTTTTAATCAAAAGATTAAATACAAAATGATGTGCCTTCTTCTAGAAACAATCTTGAGTAAATTATAAGAATTCCCCTCATCCGTGTGTGTGTGTGTGTGTGTATCCGTATTCCGAAAAATACGAAAACAAAGAGATGAAAATAATCCATCAATATAATACTAGGATCCGGCTTAAACCAAAGCCTACTAGTATTATCTGTCCGAATCATCATCCGTGCACAAGTACACGTACGTGATCGAACCCTGTCGTAAAACCATACGACCACTACATCTTTTGCCCAATGCAGGGAAACCCTCTGTGTGGGTCTCTAAAGACTCGACACTATGCTGGCATTGGGTTTAACCACAAGCACATCAGCGGTACACGTAACGGCTACCCAGATATCTGTCGATAAGAAGGCCGATGAGCAAACTCATCCGAACTCCTACTGAGCCTATCTGTGACAATCTCCGTACAGTCCGGTCTGTTCATCTAAGAGTATCGCATATCGGGCCTAGGGGGCGGTAACCGTCAGACTCCTAATAGCGCAATAAGTCATGTCAGAGTCTAGCCTAAAACACCCTGAGAAACTACTGGAGTACCTACCAGTAAATCTCGCTTGCCCTGACCAGGGACTTTGTGTAATGGCTTTCCGAACACAGCGCAATATCAACCCCTAATACCGGGAATCCTATCTAACCGCCACTGCCTCCAAGTTCTTCTGGACTGCACCCAACTACTACCTGTTTGCACGACTCCTTTGAGCCGTGGTAGGGTAGTAATCTAAGAACAGTGGGAACACACTCGAGGAGAAGTAGCAGTGTCAAGTCGATGGACTAAGCTGTACTCATGTCATCTGGGAACTGCTACTCGACGATAGGTATAATACCCACCAGCAGCTCCTTACGAGTCCTGTCCAGTGTACTCATAACCCAATGAGCACGTGCATACTATCTCCAGTATGACGTACTAATGGCTGTAGGACAGACCATCTTCTCTGCTGAGATGAGAATCGTATACACTAGTCTACTCTGGAGTATCGATGCCTTGTCTCAATAATCCTATGACTAGGGATCTGTATAAGGATGTGCTTATAGACTACCCATCCCCCACTAGTGTGATTGCCATCACAACGTTGGTAGTCAAGCAAAGATCCCAAGGGTTCTACCAATATGTATAAGCGATACGTTAAAAGAAACATATGCACATATTGAGGTCGAAACAAACTAGGTAGCATACTACCATTTCGAGCAAGACTGTTACTATATCCGTGTATATCCCAAGCTTCCAATATATAATATACAAACCAGTATGATACAATAATGGCCTCTAGGGCATATATCACTAACAAAGTGTTTGGGAGTATTGCTTATACTCATGTTCCTGATCAGAAGAGAAAGAAGATGGATGATAGAAGCGTTTCATATGTATTCGTTGGTTATAATTCGCGAACCAAAAGATATAAATTATATGATCCTTGCAACAAGAAGCTTGTCATTAGTCGAGATGTGCATTTTGACAAGGAAAAATCATAGGAATGGAGCAAAGGAGAAGTTTGTAGCAGCTCGATCAATATTATTTATGAAGAAGCTGAGGTTCTAAAAGAAGTTCAAGCACATACTCTATCATCACCATCAACATCCCACTCTCCGACATCATCCTTTTCATCAACCTCATCAAGCTCACCTCCAAGGAAAATGAGATCTTTAGAGAATTGTATGAGGTAACGAAAAATTAAAATGATTTAACATTGTTTTGGTTATTTGCCGACTGTGAGCCTCTAGATTTTGAGATAGCTATTCGAGATAAAAAAAAAATGGGAAGCAACAATGGATGAAAAAATCAAAGCAATTGAGAAAAATTGCATGTGGGAACTTACAATGCTTCCATAAGGAAAAAAGACAATTGGTGTAAAGTGAGTATTTAAAAAGAAAAAAAT
Source organism: Agapanthus africanus (assembly GCA_030015575.1). Classification (NCBI taxonomy): domain Eukaryota; kingdom Viridiplantae; phylum Streptophyta; class Magnoliopsida; order Asparagales; family Amaryllidaceae; genus Agapanthus; species Agapanthus africanus. Next base: position 827,654,874 of record CM057338.1, on the reverse strand, counting down.
GCGAAGGGCGAAGTCGAAAGGTATAAAGCAAGATTGGTGGAAAAATGCTACAAACAAAAGGCTGGAATTGATTATGATGAGGTATTCTCTCCTGTTGCTTGACTTGAAACTATTCGTTTGATTATATCTTTAGCTGCACAAAACAATTGGTATATATTTCAACTAGATATGATGTCGGCATTTTTGATTGGTGTTCTTGAAGAATAGAGCTATGTTGAACAACCCCTTGGTTATGTAAAAGAGGGTGGTGAAACCAAAGTGTTGAAGTTGAAGAAGGCACTTTACGGCTTGAAGTAAGCACCGAGGGCTTGGAATAGTAGAATTGATGCCTATTTTCAAGCTAATAATTTTGTGAAATGTCCTTACAATCATGCTCTATACACTAAGGTGAATGAAAATGGAGATTTTTTTTATTGTGTGCTTGTATGTGGATGATCTTATCTTTACAGGTAACAATCCACATATGTTTAGGGAGTTCAAGAACTCTATGGTTCAAGAATTCGAGATGACAGATATTGGGCTCATATCTTATTATCTTGGCATCGAGATGAAGTAAAGTAGTGATGGCATTTTCATCACCCAAGAAAGCTATGTGAAGTCAATTCTTGAGAAGTTCAATATGGATAAAAGCAACCCGGTCAACACACCAGTCGAGTGCGGCATCAAGTTGTCGAAGTTTGATGGCGGAAGCAAAGTTGATCCGACATATTTCAAGAGGCTGGTGGGAAGTTTTCATTACTTGACTTGCACTAGACTGGATATTCTCTATGGTGTTGGGCTCGTTAGTAAATACATAGAAGATCCGAGAACTTCACACTTGTTATCGGCAAAGAGGATTCTTCGATACATCAAAGGTACAACAAATTATGTTTTGTTTTCAAATTCTAACAGTTTTGAACTTGTTTCATACACTGATAGCGATTGGAGTGGAGATATTGATGATCGAAAGAATACAACCGGTTATGTTTTCTTGATGGGTGACACCGTAATCACTTAGTCCTCGAAAAAGCAATCGATAGTTACCCTCTCCACTTGTGAAGCCAAGTATGTTGCTGCATCATCTTGAGTTTGCCATGCATTGTGGCTGAGAAGCTTGCTTAAAGGCCTCCAGTTTGCTCAAACGAGACCTACAAAGATTTATGCCGATAATAAATCGGTAATTGCACTTGCGAAAAATCCAGTGTTTCATGAAAGACGCAAGCACATAGACTCTCGCTATCATTTCATCCGAGAGCATGTGAAGAATAAAGATGTCGAGTTGAATATGTGAAATCTCAAGACCAAGTCGTTGATATATTTACAAAGCTTTTGAAGTTTGAAACATTCTCATTATTGCGAAGTAAGCACAGGATGGTGAATCAAGTTTAAGGGGGTATGTTGGAAATATCATAAACTTGATAATAATCAGTTATTGGGAAGTCTAAGAGTTGAAGATAATGTGCATGAACTTGTTGTCATGCATGGATCTAATTTAAGTCTATTATTTAGTATATCAAATTCAATGTAAGAAGTTAAATAGTCTTGGCTATGTGAAGAGTCATTGTAAAACCTATATAAGTGGGTTATATGTAAAGAGCAAGGCGTGCAAAAAACAAATATCAACATAAAGTTTATCTTCATCCTCTTCCAATTCTAGTTTCTATAAAATATTATTCTCAAATTTATTTGTTATCAGAAACCCCCTGAATTTTACTTTCGTTACACTGTTTTCCCCTCTCCGTAAATCTCGCATTAAATGACCAAATTACCCGTCGTCTTCCCCAAATAAAACATATCCGGTTCCTTTTAATAAAAATAAAATAAAAACCAAACTAAATTAGGGCTTGGGTTGAGGGAGATTGAGAAAGAGAAGTCCATCTACTTCAATTCCTTCTTTTTCTTTGAAATTCTTCGGTGGAGGCAGGTGTGTAGGGATCACAGTAGAAGATTGAGGCAAAGAATGGCAGATCAGACAGACGTTGAGGAGGATGCGAGGTATTACCTTAATTTTGAATCGATAGTTTGGGATTTGAGGTAAAACCCAAGAAAATGTTATTTCTCTTTCATCCCATTATCTACTAAAATCAGGTAATTGAGACATTTGGAGCTAAAAGTCCATTGTCTATGTGAGTACAATTTGGTAAATGGTGGTACGCAATTTGTTTTTGATGATGAAATCCCATGAAATCAAGGAGGAAAAAGATCATATTTTGTTGAAATCAAGGAGAAAAAAGATCATATTTTGTTGATGGGGATGAAACCTGATGAGTCAATTTATGTGTGTGTGAGTGAAAGAGAGAGAGGAGAGAGAGAGAGAGATTTTAAGTTGCTTCTGTAAATTAAAGATTGATTGTCTTAAATTGTAGGAAATCTTTATTTCACTTAAATTGAAATTAAAGTGAATGCACATATCGAATAAGGTATTGGATCAATAATGGTCAGAACTACTCCTAGCTCTGAGATGAACTTCCTCATCCAGACAGCTTCCTTGGCAGCATCATTTGCAGCAATATACTCAGCTTCCATCATGGAGTCTGCAACGGTATCGTGTTTGGAACTCTTCCAACACACCGCCCCTCCATTGAGGGTAAAGACAAACCCTGAGATAGATTTGCTGTCATCCTTATCATTCTGGAAGCTCGAATCGGTAAAGGCCTCCATTTGGAGATCTCTGTTACCATACACCAAGAACATTTCTTTAGTCCTTTGCAAGTACTTAAGAATGTTCTTCACAGCTGTTCAGCGATTCTCCCCTCGGTTGGATTGATACCTGCTTACTACACCCAGTGCATAAGCTACATCAGGGCGTGTACATAACATCACATACATTATAGATCCTACAGCAGAAACGTAGGGTATAATGCTCATACGAGCTCTCTCTTCATCAGTCTTTGGGCAAAAGTCCTTGGAGAGAGTGACTCCATGACTAGCGGGTAAGGCATCCCGCTTGGATTCTTCCATACTAAACCTTTTTAGGATGGTGTTAATGTACCTGGTTTGGGACAATCCCAGTAACCGTTTAGATCTATCCCTATAGATCTTCATCCCCAATATGTACGAGTCATCACCCAGGTTTTTCATGGAGAACCTTTGTGATAAGAACAATTTGACCGATTGTAGCATAGGAATATAGTTTCCTATCAGAAGAATGTCATCCACGTACAATACGAGGAATGTGACAGTACTTCCTACAATCTTCTTATAAACACAAGGTTCATCTGGATTTTTGACGAAATCAAACTCTTTGATAACATCATCAAAACAGATGTTCCAACTCCGTGATGCCTACTTTAATCCATAAATGGATTTAAGCAACCTACATGCTTTCCCGCTGCTCCCACTATCAATGAATCCCTCTGGCTGATCCATATAAACGCATTCTTCTAAATCACCATTTAGAAAAGCCGTTTTAACGTCTATCTGCCATATTTCATAGTCATAGTGAGCAGCAATAGCAAGTAGGATCCGAATGGATTTAAGCATGGCTACAGGAGAAAAGGTTTCGTCACAGTCTAGTCCTGGTCTTTGCCGAAATCCTTTCTCCACAAGCCTTGCCTTATAGGTCTCCACCTGCCCATCCACACCGATCTTTCTATTAATGATCCATTTGCACCCTATAGGTTTTACCCGAGAGGATACAACATCTAAAGTCCATACTTTGTTGGTGAATATAGACTCCATTTCAGATCTCATGGCATCCAGCCACTTCACAGAGTCACCACTCGTGATAGCTTGCTGAAAACTGGTAGGGTCATCATCATCCATGATGCAATCTTCTCCATCACCATCAACGAGAAAACCGTAGTATCTCTCCGGTGGGCGATAAGTCCTACCAGATCTACGGAGTGGCTGAGGTTCATTAGGTTCTGTTGCAACTTCAGGTTCAACCAAATCGTCATTTGTAGCTTGTGTCTCTAGAACCTCTTCTAGATCTACCACATTGCCATCAGCATCATTTAGAAAAATCTCATTTTCTAAAAACGTGGCATACTGAGAAACAAACACCTTTTGTTCCTCCTTGTGGTAGAAAAGATACCCAAACGAATGTTTCGGATATCCCACAAATATACACTTGACCGATCGTATCTCGAGTTTGCCTGGATTCTGCTTTTTAACAAAAGCCGGACAACCCCAAATCTTAACACGTTTAAGAGATGGTCTCTTCCCATACAATATCTCATATGGAGTGGTAGACACGGTCTTGGTTGAAACTTTGTTCAACAGAAAAGCTGCAGTCTCCAATGCATGCCCCCAAAAGGAGAGAGACAACTCAGTATCACTCATCATGGATTGCACCATATCCAATAGGGTGCGATTCCGCCGCTCTGACACACTGTTGTGATGTGGTGTGTAAGGAGGAGTGAGCTGAGAGAGAATTCCATTCTCTTTTAGGTTTGAAAACTCTGTACTAAGATACTCTCCACCTCGATCTGATCGAAGTATTTTGATGCTCATTCCAGTTTGTTTTTCTATTTCAAGTTTGTACTTCTTGAATTTCTCAAAAGCTTCAGACTTATGCTTTAATAAAAACACATGACCGAATCTGAAGAAATCATCAATAAAAGTTATGAAGTAAGAAAAACTGCCTCTCGCATGTGTAGACATTGGCCCACATACATCACTATATATGAGACCCAAGAGCTCAGTAGCTCTTTCTTCGTGTCCAGTAAACGGAGTTTTGGTCATTTTCCCTTTGATACAAGACTGACAAGTCGCATAAGATTTATACTCAAAAGGATTTAAATATCCATCTCTATGAAGCTTGTTTAGTCTTGTTTCATTAATATAACCAAGTCTACAATGCCAAAGAAAACCTTCATTTATATCTGAAAATTTTCTTTTATTTGTGTGTTGTATGTTGAAAACTGTGTGTTGATTAAGGACGTATATCCCGTTATTAAGTGTACCATAACAAATCAACTCTTGATTCAGTTTAATGTTCATAACATTGTGCTGCATAAAATGATATCCTTCATTGTTCAACAAAGAAACAAATATTATATTACAAATCATGCTTGGTACAAAATAACATGGGTTCAAAACCAATATACAACCCGATGGCAATCCTAGGTGATACTCTCCCACTGAAACTATATGTACATTGGAACCATTTCCAACTCGGAGAGTATGATCACCGGTCTTCAAAACTCTGCTATTTCTCAACCCCTGCACAGAATTGCAGATATGAGAACCTGAACCGGTATCCAATACCCAGGAAGCAGAGTTTATTGAAAAACAGTTTTCAGTTACGAACACACCTGAAGCTGAAGCATCACTATGCTTCTTTTTCTTGAGACCAAGGTACTCAGTACAGTTCCGCCTCCAGTGCTCTGTCTTCTTGCAAAAGAAATATTCTCCTTTTCCCGACTCCGCAGCTTTAGATTTGTCTTTCCCCTTTGCCTTCTTGATTCCACCTTTCTGCTAGGTGGTTTTCTTCTTGTTCTTTCCCTTGGCCTTGGCTTTTAGGACGGAAGAGGAAGATTATCCAACAAGCAGAGAGGGAGACTTCGCCTTAAGCGTGCTCTCCGCACTTCTCAACATATTGAGAAGTTCGGGTAGTGACTTCTCCATGTTGTGCATGTTGAAGTTCACTATGAAAGGAGCAGAGGAAGAGGGAAGAGACTGTAGAACAATATTTGTATATTGCTCGTTATCCATTATCCATCAAAGGCCCTCAAGCTCTTCAATAAGTGCTATCATTTTCAAAACGTGGTCACCTACTGAAGTGCCAGGAGCCATCCGCATCTGAAACAACTTTCGAGATGCTTCGTATCGTAGGATACGAGATTGCTCCCCATACAACTCCTTTGTATGGAGAAAGATAGATTGAACATCCATCTCCTCTTGCTTCTTTTGATGTGTATTGTCCATCGATACAAGCGCGAGGCATTTGGCAGTGGCACAGTCAATATCCTACGTTTTGCGGATCTCCCGATCAGCTACAGAAGATTCGGGCCCTGGTTTGGGCGGGGCAGATGCAGTGAGGACATATGATACTTTATCATATGTGAGAGCAACGTTAATGTTCCTCAACCAGTCTTTATAGTTCGGTCCGGTAAACTTATTTTTCTCTAATAGTAGCTTAAGTCCAGTCATGGTTATCTGCCATTAGAAGAAAGAAAAGAATACACTCAGCGAAAGCTCTTGCAAAGATCAGATTGGTTATTTATCTTATCTAATCGATGTCTCCCGCTGCTTTAATCAAATTTTCTTTCAAACCTTAAAAAAAAAAATTAGCCAGGATTAATTACATTCTATAATTTCACTAACCGTTTAGCCAGGCCAGTGCCGGTACTTCTGAGGGAGGTTCCTCGTGCTTTCGCACGGACCTAATTAAAATAAACCTCATTTTCCCATAGATGTATCCCCGTTAACACCTTTCTAGACACCTAATGATTTAGCTAATTGTAAAGTGCAAAATTCTCTCGGGAGAAACTATTGCTCACAGTGGGATCGGGATCCTACTATCACATAGAAGGTATGCAATCTCATTGCAAATTTCAACACTTGAAACTCCTGATATGGTTTTTACCCCTAGCACTCATGACCTTACCTAAAGTCAACATATCATAAGTACTAGTCAAGTTCTTCCCGTCATTTCGTGATTAACTAGACCCACCCATATAACCCTTAACTACAGTCAACATAATCATATGAATGTCCTGACTAATCGCATCATATGCGGTGTAGGAAGACATCACTTAGCTACCGTACACTGCGCCTTAACTATAGTCAAAATACGCAGCATGAATACTAAGTACTCTACTTCCTAAAATGACAGAGGGTTGCAAATAGTTTTTAAGAAAACCTTAAACGCTTCGAACTTGATATCATTGTAGAACCCAATAGTTTTAAAAGAGTGGCTTAAGCTCCGCAATTTGAAAACTTGCTTTTTCATAAAAAGCCAAGTAGGTTTCAAATCTGATTCTACAACATCTTTTTAGGTTTCTTTTTGTTTACATTAATCTTATTAATGTAGTCAGAAAAGAAACGAAAATAGAACGTACACTTATGCCATCCGCATTCGCCACAAAGTCCCGTTATGTACCGTTAGGTTACTTAACTAACGGCATAGCGGGGCGGGACTAGTGCGGATGCAAAATATAAGCAACGTTTATTATATATCATATATATAATACATCATTCATCTCAACATATAAAGTGATCTCATCACAGAATATCAACAGCAGAAGCACTTATATGAAAATACAGAATATACTAGGAGGTCTGTATTTTGTATTTAGCCAACAATAGAAAATACGGATCCCATGGCCGCGATGAATAGCCAGGCCCACACCCTTAGACCCCTACGAGAGCGGCAAGTGACCCTACCAATTCAAGAGTTTAGGAGACCCGGTCTCGACTCCTCGAGATGACCTCCCACTGAACCCTAGAACCCGGTCACTTGTGCTCCCCTCCTTAGGTCTATCCTAATGCGGAAAAGTAAATAATATACAACAATGGTGACATCATCTTCAACCTGGAATTGCCCTAATAAAAGAATATTACATACAATTATTTTTACATGAATGAAAAGAAAAACTCTCATCTCATATAAAACCCCCGGCCATTCATTCACGACGATCCTGTACATCATATCTCAGCAACACATAATATCACATATCATCAACGTAAGTAAGTATGCGTACCCCAATTGTCGTTGATGTATAGCAACGAAACCGGCGATACATCACATACTACACTTACGGTCGAAGAAAAGAAAGTGAAAAACTACAACAATTGGAATCAATACTGCTTTTAGACATCATAAACCCGGAATATCACATATTCTGGATTTCATACCTAACAATGCAAATCTTATATTTAGGTCTCAACCATGAAAACGCCTTTTCAAAAGAAGCTGGGTAATTCAACAAGATTCCCGATTCTACCGAGGCCAAAATATTATATTTACACGCAACTAATTACTTTTCACAAAACTAATTAGTGTAGATTCCAATTATTGTATCACATTCACAAATAACTAGACAATGTTAAACGTTTCAATCGAGTCAACAAACACCCACAAATTACCCCAAAAGCTCAACACTTAAGCAAAACTAAAATACCCAAAAACGTGCCACATTGCCTATGGACCAACCGTAGAAGGGTCAACCCTTGCCTCACCTATGGCGCCACAGGACTATGACAAACCCTAAGGTTTAGCCGCGGTTCCATGGTCATAGAATCGAGTTAGGGTTATGTTCCTCTAGAGGGTCCATAGGGATACTTGCATGAACATTTAAATATATTTAACTTAGGAAATTCCAACACTTGGAAAATTTCCAACGAAAGCAATGAGGGGGTGATTGATGTTCGCTCGAACTGTTTAATGTTGTCCAAGTTACCAATACAATTTTAAAATATACGAATACGAAATACTCCGAATAAGCCCCTAAGCAAAATTAGCATCACATGAAATTTTGGCTTAAACAAACAACACCTGAAACCCTAAAAACTACAGACCAGAGCACTAGAGGAAAACGAGGCTGTTCTGAGGCAGGGGGGCCGGCCAGGCCAGATTTTTTAGGGATGTGGCCGGTTTTTTTATGGTGGATTTGCCTCGTTTTTCTCCAGTGTTCTCAGTACATCATATGTAAGCTTCAGCAGTTGCTAAAAAAAATTTTCGAGCCCGTTTTAAAATCGACAGAGAGCACTTTTTCAGGGTTGCAGAAATTGTTAATTCGGAGTTGTTTCAGTTTCGAAATTAGTCTAACACCGTCTAAGTTTCTAGCTTGTCTCTGATACCACTGTAGGGATTCTCTAGCACCATCCTATGTTTAGGGTTGCATCACAAATGCTATATTAAAAATTTAGGAGGGTGCTAAACAATACCAACCATGAATCGAACTAGAAAAATAGAGTAACAATATGTAGTATCACATACTAACTAGTGTCTAACACTAAGTGGGGAGAAATACAACCTTTGTAGACCTTCTTGAGTGACTCCTTGGCACAAGTAGGGTTTGAACCGGTTGGATTGAATCCTTCCGCGTCCACGATGATCCACCACGAAGTCCCTTTGCACAAGCTCCTAGCTCCACTTGATCTTTGAAGAAATGGAGCAAACAACCTACACTAATAGGCTAGACTAGTATAGATTGATGATGTGGGTTTGGATCTTCCTTAAAAACTTTTTCTTTTTAATTTCTTCTCTTTTTTTTAAACCCTAAAGAGCTTGAAGGAGAGAGAGGAAGAAGGAGATGGCTCTAACTTGACTCAAGAGAATAATGATAATAATAAACATAATCCCAAGTGAATGAGAGTTATACCATCCCTAACCATGGTTACAAAATATCTAGATATTTTGTGACTTGAGGTTAAGCAAAACCATGGGCTAAAACCATGGGCAATGAAACCATGGTATTGATTTTCGTCAACACAAGAGATTGGAGAGTTGAATAGTTAATGATCAGTCGAAAATAATGTATTTTTAACACGTCAATTTCCCTATCATTTGCACTCATCTAGTAGTGTTCGGTTTGCATATTACACATATTAGCAAAACATCCCTAAAACACCAGATTACATGTGTTATACTCTAAAACCGGCATTTTTAGGGAAATTGACTGTTTATCATGGCATCGTATCATTCTTGTGTAGCGCAACACTTGTTTCGAAGTCTGTGCAGGAAATTTCTGGAACCGAGCCAAATCAGTAAAAATAATATGCCAACTAAAAGACTTGAGATCTGGCAATGAACTGAAAAGAATTACAAGATTCAGCACATCAGAAAATAACCCCAAAGTCCACAGAAGAAGTACCAGAAAATTTCATACAGTGGGGCCCTCAAAGGACCGCGGATCCGCGGCCCAAACCCACTTGGTGCCGCGAATCCGTGGTCAACATGCCACGTCATCAGGATCTGTTTGCTTCGGCCTCTTCAGTTCAGCTCCAGAACTCATTCCATATACTCCAAAATCCAGAATTATCCAGAACTTTCTGCCAGATCAGCAAGCCCCTTGTCAAAGATAAACTTCCAAGCTTCCAAAGCAAGCTTCCCCCTTAACTACCTTAAAGCCTAGAAACTTCTTCCTAACTACCAAGCTTATGAGAGAAGCTAACCTAGACCAAGCTTACAAGAGAAGCTAACCTAAACTAAGCTTACAAGGGAAGCTAACCTAATCCAAGCTTTTTAAGAAAGCTAACTACTCTTAAGGCTATAAAAGGGACCCTAGGCTTCACTTCTAAGGTTGTTCAACAATTCTCCCCACAAGTTAAGTGACACAACTTGTGCCTCAAAACCCTAACCCTAATCCAATCAAAAAGCCAAAAGTTCAAGAACACCGAGTTCAATCGAAGCAAGAATCCTTCAAAGCCTTTAGAAGCGAAGTCGGACTTCATCGGAGCAAGTGATCCAAGCCGATCCGCGACTCAAGGAGCCGAAGCGACGCCAAAATCGTCGATCTAGTTCCTTCCTTTTGTAAATTTCAAGAGAGTTGTAACGAACTTGTCGATAAATAAAGATGAAATTCTTTTATCTTGCTTTCTTTAAATTCAAGCATTATGATTCAATCTAGATTCTTGAATGTGTTCTTTGTGATGATGCTTGAGTAAACTCCGCTCGTGGAGGAGTCGAAAAAATCAATAGATGATGCAGTTGACGAATCTTTAAACATTTTCTTAAGTCCTAAAACGTTTGTAAATTCTTGAAAATCGAATGATCGATGATCTAGTTTCGATGCGAAATGCTTTCTTGATTATTTTCGCACGGAACTAGAGATCAACGATCGATCATTTGATTTCCTAGAAGCTATCTTGTGAATGAGATTCATCGAAAGGACAAAGGATAAGATAAGGAAACCCTAATTCTTCGCAAGATCCTTAATCCTCGATAAATCGTCATCGATCTAGCATCAATTCATTAATGGATAAGAAAAAGTACTCATTGGTCTTCTTCACATCTATAGATTTAATCGACTCCTACGAGTTTCATTTCAATTCTTGAAACATAAATAGATTGGAATTCTATCACTTCTTGCTTCTTGATTTTTAATGCTTTCTTGATTCTTGATTAGATCTAGTTGATTCTTGAAATTCATTGATATAAATCTTGAATCGTTTTCTTTTCTTTTCTATTAAATTTTCAATTCAAACAAAACAAATACGAACGAATCTCACAATCCCTGTGGACGATCCGCACTTACTAACGCGCTACATTCGACACCGTTATTGATTGCGATCAAATAATTTTTGGTTGTGATTTCTTACACATTTTCTAAACATACACAAAGATTCATTCAATCAGTTAACCATGATTTTATTGCCATTTTCTTTTCTCAAATAATCAAAATATACAAATATGCAACCATGTGAGTCTTGCATTGCCACCACCAATGTATCATCAACCATAACACATGTATGCTTGCATGTGTGCATCCATATCAACATATACATACACTCATGCATGCATCATAAAGAAATAGATTTTAATAAATGAGTTAATAGACTTAATATTAGATCAACACTTGATTTAATAACCCGGTCATATCACATACGACCCGTCTAATAGTAAACGCTCGATTAAAATACGGTATCCAATACACGCATTTAATTGAGCTCCGGCGCATATCACATATGCACCCCACATCATTTAGTCTGAGCTAGGAGACCCCTTTGTGGGACTCTAAGGCTCGTCAATACGCTAGCAGTAGGCAGTGATCACATCATATGCCCACAAACCGTCAGTGGCACAAGCTGTACGTAACGGCTCTCAGGAATTGAGCGATAAGAAGAAACACAAGCAAACCTGCTAAAACTCCCGTCGAGCCAACTGGCAACACTTACCGTACAGTCCGGTCTCTTCGTCAGATATCTTGCATATCAAGTCTAGGGATGGTATCGTCGACCCCAATAACTCAATAAGTTATGCCGGTATATGGCTCATAACAGATCGAGAAACTACTGATAACACTTATCAGTAAATCTCAGCAGCCCTGGCCATAGACTTCCTGTTATAGCCACTCGTGCATAGCGCAACATCAACCCCCAATACTGGTAGAGACGAAACCCCTCCTATCGCTCATTGCCTCCATGTGCCTCGGGACTGTACCCAAAATCCACCTGTTTGCACGACTCAATAGAGCAATGGTAGGGTAGAGATCAAAGTACAGTGGGAGGCACACAAGACTCTATGACGGTTTTGGGTCTACAGACTAATCTGTACCAGTGTCACCTGAGAACTTCTATCCGAAGATAGATATAATACCGCATAGGAGTTCTCGATGAGTCCATTCAGTGTACCCAGTCTCACTGAGCATCCGTATACGGTCTTTGGTGTCACACACCAATGGATATGGGATCATCCATCGCCCATCATATGGGACAAGTAACGTATACGCTAGTCTACTCTGGTGATATCGATTCCCCTCTTGATATACCCACGACTAGGAACATTTCAAGGATATGCTTATAAACTACACATGTCCCACTAGTATGATCCGCATCATAATCTCAGTTGTCAAACATATCCTAAGGGCTATATCAACATGTATCAAATGAGTGAAAGCATGATCAAATGAACATGTCAAGATAAAGTTCAACCAGATAGCATACTATCATGTCGAGCAAGAATATCCCCTGAATACACACAAACACACACAAACACACACACACATACCGGTACATACACTATCATATAATGGCCTCTAGGGCATACATATATCCAACACTAAAAAGGTTTAGTATGGAAGATTCTAAGCGTGGTAATTTACCCGCTTGCTTAGGAATCACTCTCTCCAAAGAAATGTCTCCCTAGACTAATTTGGAGAGGGCTCGCATGCAAGGGATACCCTATACTTCGGCAGTCGGGTCAATCATGTATGCGATGTTATGTACTAGACCGGATGTAGCTTACTCACTAGGTGTAGTGAGTAGGTATCAATCAGATCTTGGGGAAAACCACTGGACAGCTGTGAAGAACATTCTTAAGTACTTGAGAAGGACTAAAGAAATGTTCTTGGTGTATAGTAACAGTGAACTCCAGGTGGAGTCCTTTACCGATTCGAGCTACAAGAGTGATAAGGACGACAGAAAGTCGGTCTCGGGTTTGTCTTTACCCTCAATGGAGGGCGGTATGTTGGTGTTGGGTTATGGGAGCGCCCCGGCCAACGAACCGTAGCCAAATGCGGAACAAAAATTTCTTAAAACCCGGCGCTCCCATTACCCGATTAACAAGATCGAAACCATTAACCCTAAAACTAGCAATCTAAGAAAAGAGATAGGAATGGTTATACCTAATGAACCAAGTCTTTCGGGTCTTCAACCATCTCCAAGCTCCTAGTGATGTTGCGGATCGACTTTGGTCACCAGTCTTCCTCCATCTCCGATGATCCACCCGAGGGATGTAATTCCGGCTCTAGTTCCACGCCAAGATGCTAGTGGAGCAACTAGGATCTCTAGGATGCTACCCTAGAGAGCCTAGGATGTAGTGTGTATGTATTCTTAGTGTTTGGTATCTCATATTATGAAGAAGGTGGAAGCAAGCACGATAGCTAGAAGAGGTGAAGAACAAAAATGGTGAGGGTGGAGCTCAAGCTCAAGAGAAGAAAACCTAGCATGCTTCAAAAAATGAAGACCAAGGAAAGAGAAAATGAAGCATCCTTGGTTTTGTAAAAACCAATTTTCTATTTTAATAATCCTACCATACTTGAATAGTGCACCCAAATGAATTAACAATTCATTTGTGAGCACTATTCCAAGCATGGTTCTCACCATTCCTCTTCATGCCATTTTCTACCTCATTATCCATTTTAATAAAAATGGTCAAATCCAAAATGAGGTGGCACCATCTAGAATGTTATCCCGCAAAAAATACTGATTACATTCTACTGTATATACATACCTGTATCCGTACCGAAATACATATCAAAGAGATAGAATAACACAAAGAATATAATACTAGAATATACGTATCGAAATACATATATGTAAATTATTAAATCAATACCTGATTTAATAATCCGGCTCAAACCCGAGCCGGCTAGTATTATCAGCTGTCCGATCGAAAGTCCGAGTATTATGTACATCAATCGATCGGAACCCTGCACGTATCAAATACAGCTACTACACCATTTCGCCAGAATCAGGGAAACCCTCTGTGTGGGACTCTAAAGACTCGTCAATACGCTGGCAGTGGGTTTAACCACAAGCACATCAGCGGCACTAGCTATACGTAACGGCTACCCAGGTATTGAGCGAAAGGAAGGCCGACGAGCAAACTCATCCGAACCCCTACTGAGCCTGTCAGTGACAATATCCGTACAGTCCGGTCTGTTCGTCTAAGAGTATCGCATATCAAGTCTAAGGGGGGTGGATAAAGTCAGACTCCTAACAACGCGATAATTCGTGTCGGTATGAAACCCATCACTACCTAAGAAACTATCGATTCTGGATCGGTAGTTCTCACATACCCCGGCCGAGGATTTCTAGTGATGGCCACCCGTGCACTGCGCGACATCAACCCCCAATACCGAGAGAGACGAATCCCCGACGATCCACTCACTGCCACCATGTGGCTCGGGACTGTACCCAACTAAAACCTGTTTGCATGACTTCTTTGAGCCATGGTAGGGTAGTAATCAAAGCACAGTGGGAACTCACACGAGACAAATGACGATCTCAGGTCGACAGACTAACCTGTACACATGTCACCAGGGAACTGCTATCTGACTATATGTATAATACCAACTAGCATGTTCCCGGCGAGTTCGTCCAGTGTACTCATAACCCAATGAGCACCTGTATACTATCTTAGGTGAACAACTGACACCAATGGCTTGTGAGACCGGCCAACGTCCCTCGTCAGGGTCTAGATAAGTATACACCAGTCTACACTGGAGTATCGATGCCCAGTCTCGATACTCCCACGACTAGGGACATTTAAGGATGTGCTTATAGACCCCCAGCTCCCATGTATGTGATCGCCATCACAATGCTGGTAGTCAAGCAAGAATCCTATGGGCTCTATCAACATGTACATGATGATAAAGACAAACCAAACATCATACTATCATCTCAAGTAAGACTGTTTTATCGGTATAGGTCCTCTCTCAATCATCATGATCACCTGTCTGCGACTATGATAATTGCCTTGAGGGCACTATAGCCAACAATCTCCCACTTGCACTTAAGGCTAATTATTGCGATGTCGCATACTCACAGCCCGTGTGATACCGAACACCCAACTACTCTACTAATCAGTTTCAAAAACCTCGTTTGTAAAACTATTGCGTTCGAGAAATAGTCTCAGTGAGTGGATCTGCTCTAGCGTTACTTTCTATGTCTCTCTTTATCTCAACTTTGCGGAGAAAACTATCTCCCGAAATGAGCAATACCCGTCTTAGAATATTTCTGGATATCTGATGTGACCCAGTTCACAAATGAACTCCAAATCCAGAAAACTTCTTAGACTGTATTGTCTATTGAACTTAATCAGTATGCTGCGCCATGCCTTCCTCAGTATCCGCTTGGACCACCTGTCAAAAATACTGCCCCTCGTCAGAGGGAACATAATAACTCTTACAGTCACTCTGACATCCAGGTCACCTTGGAATCCTGGAATGATAACCGTCTCCCAAAGAAGGCCGCCGTTATCAAATCCCTAGAACATCCACTTATGTTCATAAACTGCTTCCATTCGTTTTTCTCCAGTATTGGATTAATATATCAACTTATTGCATCTAATGCAAAAACAACATCTGGTGTGCTACTTGACATGTCATGATTGACTCAATTGCCTAAACAAGTGATATGCCAATCATGCACATCCCTCTCCCCTTTAGTCTATAAGACACCTTTAGAAAGGGTGACTCCATCACCTGCAGGTTCACTACCATACCAGGAGCCGTCCATTCTAAAATACTTTTAGTGTTAGTTGTATGTATGCCCTAGAGGCCAGTATTGTACAGATGATGTATATTATATTAGATGCTTGGACATATATAGAGATGACTTTCTTGCTCGATATGATAGTATGCTATCTGGTTGCTCTTTATCTTAACATGTGCACTTGTCTCTTTATACTGTCTTATAGTTACATGTTGGTAAAGCCCTTAGGATGTGTACTTGACTACCTGGACTATGATGCGGATCATACTAGTGGGGACACAGTAGTCCATAAGTACATCCTTCAAGGTCCCTAGTCGTGGGTGTATCGAGACGGGGCATCGATATACCAGTGTAGACTAGCGTATACGCTTCTCGACCCATGAGATGGGCGATGGATGATCCCATATCCATTGGTGTTTGACATCAGAGATGGTATATGGGTGCTCAGTGGAGACTGGGTACACTGGACGGACTCGCCGAGAACTCCCAGTTGGTATTATACCTCACGTCAGATGGCAGTTCTCAGGTGACACTTGAGCAGGTTAGTCTGTAGACCCGAGATCGTCATAGAGTCTTGTGTGATTCCCACTGTGCTTTGATTTCCACCTTACCACGTCCATGAGGGCGTGCAAAACGGTGGTTTTTGGGTACAGTCCCGAGTCACATGGAGGCAATGAGCGATAGGAGGGGTTTCGTCTCTCCCGGTATTGGGGGTTGATGTTGCACTGTGCTCGATTGGCCGTAACAGGGAAGTCCCTGGCCAGGGAAGATTAGAGATTTACTGGTAAGTGTTACCAGTAGTTTCTCGACCCGTTATGAGCCTCAGATCAGCACGACTTATTGGTTATTGGGGTCTGACGTTTACCACCCCTAGACTTGATATGCGACATATCAGACGAGGAGACCGGACTGCATGGGTAGTGTTGCCGGTTGGCTCGACGGGAGTTGTAGCAGGTTCGCTTGTTCTCTTCTGATCGCTCAATACCCGGGTGGCCGTTACGTTTAGCTGACCGCTTGCGGCTTGGGGGTGCTTGATATGATCATCACCCACTGCCGGCGTATTGACGAGTCTTAGAGTCCCACAAAGGAGTTACCTAGTCCAGGGGAAACGTTGTGGTGCGCGTATGCGATATACGCATGGACCCGGTTAAAATGCGCGTATGAGATACCGTATATTAATCGGGCGGCTTGCTTTTGGTCAGGTCGTATGTGATATGGCCGGATTGATAAATCAAGTGTTGATTTATCATTTAACCATTAGTTTCTCACTAGAAATCCTTTCTTGTATTTTTTGATGTATGCATGCATGTATGCATTCTTTCTTGATTCATGCATATATGGATGTGCATGCACACATACATACATACATACATCATCCTTCATGGTTGTATATACATGGAAAATGGTGGCAATATAAGACTCACACCATGATTTTATATATATGTGTTATTATTTCATTTGTTTTAAAACAAAGGAAAAAGAAAAGGATAATTCATGGATGAGTTCTACACTCTTCTTGACCTAACCATGCTCACCTACCTTCTAACCATGAGTTAATCTTTTCTTTTATGTTTTAACTCAAGTGAAATAATATCCATATGATTTAACCATGGTTTGAGATGAGAAGTGATAAATATATATACATATATTTTCATTTTCCTTTTAGAAATGATCTTTTCTCTTCTTCTTAAAAAGATCATCATCTTCTTCAACCTTGCTCTTTTGCACTCTAGATCTTTCAAGTGAGCAAAATACTCAACAAGATAGGATTTTAATGTGAGAAAAAGAACCACAACACTATTCTACACAAGTCTTACCCACTTGTTTAGAGTGTTAGCTTCATTTCATTCTCTTGATAAAGTGAAGTTGCAAGTTTGGACAAAGCGGACTCCGGGTGGATCATCATGGACCTAGAGGAGTTCAAGCGGATCTTTTTCCAAACCCCAAGTAGCCGAGGAGTCTAGCGTAGGGAGCTACAAAGGTTGTACTCTCAAAACCCTAGCTTTTCTTACATGTGATGATGTGTTCTTTTGAAACCCTAATTTTTCTAGGAATGATTCTTTGTATGCTTACTTAGCACCCTAAAATTTTAATTTTTGGTACATGTGATGCTTCCAAACCCTTCATGAGGTGCTAGGTAAACCCAACATTGGTATCAGAGCCGACCTAGAACATTAGGCGACACTTTAGCGAAGTCGAAACTCCGATCGAACCAAAATACGACATTTCGGGACCCTCTCTGGACATTTTTCGAAATCTGTTGTTTTTCAGAATTAAAAATACTTTAAAAATAGAGCAGGAAAATCTAAGACAAACTATGAAAAACGAAGCAGTGAACAGTGAATCCTGCCGTGGAACCGCGGCAATAGCTTGCTTAGGCCGCGGCTCCGCGGCCGTACAGGTGATTCACTGCCTCGTTTTACAGGGTTTTTCTCCTACCTGCTTGTGTACTTTTTTGGGTATGTTTAATTTGAATTTAGTACTGAATATTCTGGAGATGGTTTTGGCCTCGACGATTCGATCGGAATTTTGATTTCGTGTCCTTTCGGGGTAAATTAGAAAGTATTGAAGTGTTCGAACGAGTATCATTTGCTCACTTTTCACGGGGTTTTAATTTTTCGGAAATACGTGCAAGTTTTGTGGTGGATCCTATAGAAGACAACAAACCTTAACTCGATTATGTGACCGTCTTGAACTGCCTTTTGAACCTTAGGGTTTGGGGCAGTACGGCGTGCCACATGTGAGACATTGGCTTGACCCTTCTACGGCTGGACCGCTACTACTGTGTCACACTCCGGGTTTTTTGAACTCCGCTCAAGTGTTGAGTTTTATGGAATTTTGGGTATTTGGTCATTCGTTCGAAAACTTTATGTCACGCCCCGCTTCCCAGTGTACGGCGAAGGGGACGCGGTGAGGTCCGCTACGTATATACTCAGAAGTACATACGCTAAGCGTAGCTAAGCAATATAAAGTAAATACACAAGAGACAAGAGTATAAAAAGAACAACAACTTTTATTTATTAACATTCTTTGTACAATACATGAAAAGGAAATACAACTGAAATAAAGATGCCTAAATAGTGGCATAATAGGAAAAGGAAAGTACTGAAAAGAAAAGTGTACAATGAAATTATACTGCAGGGTCTTCGGCAAATTGCTCCAAGTCTTCTTGTGTTGGCTCAACTTCTGCCGGGTCCGGGTCACCTGAAGACATTCAAAGAAGAGAGAAACAGAATGTCGTCAGCGAACAGATCGCTCGGTAAGTCCCAAAGGTAAAAGGAAAGTAGAGAAGACTGAATAAGAAGATACATTTTTAAAGTGTAAGCTGTTGTTGTAATGTTATGTTAACGTTGTTGTTTGTAGTTTGGTACAGAAGGATGCCAGTGTATACGAGGGGGGTCTCTATATGCTAGAGACCAGGGCAAACGGAAAGTACAAGAAACCGTTAAGCCACGGTACAACAACAATGGGATTCAGGTTAGGTGTCTTAATCTGACCACCTCGTGCCACCTTTAACACCTTCCATACCAATCTACCCCTTAAACCCCGTAGTGTTTTAACAGTATTGTATTGTGTAAGTTGGGTGACTGACCAAAACCATGATATCAGTAAACATGTTGTAACTGCATAATCAGGTAAATAGAATAACATGATAATGGATGTATATCCATGGTTTGATTCAGTCAAATTGAATAGATTGTTAACTGGATTCAGGGATTCATGTATTCATATTGAGTTGGAATATAAAGAATATAGATTGACTTGAATCATATTCCAGTCAGAAATAGTCAGATTCTAACCCGAGTCAGACTAAAAGAAAGGTAATTTGAAGTTCTATAATTGTTAGGGTCCTTATTGTAAATTATAAAACATGAGGGGGTTTTATGTAAAAAGTACTTTTGTATAGTTTTCAAGATACATCCTCAAGTATTTATTATTCGTCTTTATGGTTGTAATGAGTGTGAATTTTATTTGTGTTATTCTAATGGATATATCCTAATAAAAGTATTAATTGATATATTTGAAATTTCATGGTATTTTAATGTAACTTTTAATCTTGTAATTTTTAGAAAAAGTGGAAACTTTATCTTATAATAAAATGAGTGTTTAAATGATAAATATACATTTGTTAATACAAGAATAATTTTATATAAATATTTTATTTTTCCAAAAATTTCATTTTTCTTAAATGTCGTACTTTAAACCTTTCGAGACCGAATGCTCCTTGCAGAGGTCTGAATCTCGCACTACTAGCCCGCGGGTGCACGATAAACCGTACTATCCCTAACGAGTTCCCCAAAGGTGGGTTGTAGTGGCGCTTTGCATAGGTTTAATAAATACTATTCATTTAGAAAAACGGTTTTATAAATATAAGGTATTTATTTGAAAAGTGTAATTTTCCGTATTTTAGATTCTAGGGTTTCCTAAGCCAACTAGCCTATTTCTAAAAGGTCTAAACGACAAGTCGTTAGAAGCCTCAAATCGCCTCTTCACCGCCAATTGTGGCCAGGTAAGTACAAGTGAGGAGGGAGGGATCCGCTCACGAATCGTGAGGCGGGCCTTTTAAAGTTACCCAAGCTCACTTGCCTAGCCTAGACACCACAAAATTAGTTTAGATAAACGATCGATGTCCACAACTTATCGTAATTTCTTTTTAAAAGATTTGTTTTAAAATTGTATTCAACTTAGAATTTCCAGAAAGGTTTATAAAGAAAATGGTATTTTAGTGAAAAGTCTTGTATTTTCGTATTCTAAGTTTTGGTGATATCAATTAGGGTTGTAATTGCGTGCGTGTAGAGGTAGGTCATTACCTCGTGACTTATTTTAAGGTATTGTGAAGTTTAGGGGTTAAACATGATAAATTAAACATGAGGGTGTTTAAGTGTAAGAATACAGTATTTGTAAAAGTTATCATTTCATGTGTGGAAACTCATTCAAATTGATTTTTACAAGTTTAGTGATCAAGATGAACATGTTTAGGAATGAGGGAATTGATTAGTAGAAGAAAAAATAAACCTTATGGTATTAATGTGAAAAGAATACGATATTACACAAAAGCTATCATTTCATATGAGAAACTTTGTCCAAATTAGTTGTTATGTGATTAATAGTCAACATGAATATGTTTGGGTATTATAGAATTGGTGACAAGTGAGATTTTGTAGAAAAACCGAATCGGAAATCGGTTTGTTCCGATTTCCGTCGGGTTTCATAATTCCGTATTTTGAGAAGTAGAAAAGAGAGAAAAAATGGGACTTAAGGGTTTCAAACTCTTCTAAAGAGTATAGAGGAATAAGAGAAATGGCAGAGGTGTTGTTTCGTCGCCGGTTGCTTCAAAGAACGTCTCCGGAATCCGTCAGCGCTTCGTCGTGAACTCGGTTTCAACACACACTTTTCTTGTGGAAATTTCAAGAGAGTAAATCTAAGGTTTTGGAATGAGAGGGTAGGGGGTAGGGATCTATTTATAGGGTAGCTAGGGTAGGGTAGGTGAAAGGTTTTGTTTATTAAAAAAAATTGTAAAAATTTAAAGAAAATCATTAAAATTTTGTAGTAATTAGGGTGTAATAAAAATTCTGGAACTGATATAATAATTTGGAGTTAACAGGGGGTTTTTGAATTTGAAAAGGCACAATTTTCGTTTTGGGACCCCGACCGTCCGACCAACTCCGGCCGGCGGCGCCGGCCGATTCGGCCGGCCGGCCGGCCGAGTTGGCCAATCCCGGCCGGGTTCGGCGACGGTTGGGTGCGGGGTTCTCTGACTAAGACTTTGGCATACTCCGTTTTTGGGGTTCAGTTCAACATTTGGGAGTTATGGCCTGTGGACTGTTGGACTTCCAAGACTTTTAACAGAAAAATAAACTAAAAATAATGTGGGGCATGGGATTCGAACTCTAGTGGCTTGGTTCAGCAGTGCAAGGTATTATCAATGAGCTACAAGCTCCTTCTTGTAATTATTGTAGGAGAAAAGATACTTAAAATGATATCAGCAACATTAAATACTCCAAGTATACTTCAAATTTAAATCAAATTTATGTATACAAAAATTGGAGTTGTTACACTTTAATATTGTATATTTATCTGGAATGTGATACAATATGTAGAATTCATATAGTTAGGCATGAAATACGAAATATGTGATATTTCGCATTTAGATGTCTAAAGAGAATGTGGATTCCAAATATTGTAGTTTTACACTTTCTTTTCTGTGACCGTAAGTGTAGTATGTCGATATCGCCGGTTTCGTTGCTATACATCAACGACAATTGGGGTATGCATACTTACTTACTTTGATGATATGTGATATTATGTGTTGCTGAGATATGATGTGCAGGATTGTCGCGATTGAATAGCCGGGGGGTTTTATGTGAGATGAGAGTTTTGTATTTTCATTCATGTAAATTCAAATGTAATGTAATATTCTTTTATTTGAGGCACTTCCGGGTTGAGGTCGATGCCACCAGTGTTGTATATTATTTACTTTTCCGCATTAGGATGGACCCAAGGAGGGGAGCACAAGTAACCGGGTTCTGGGGTTCAGTGGGAGGCCATCTCGAGGAGTCGAGACCGGGTCTCCTAAACTCCAAAATTGGTAGGGTCGTTTGCCGCTCTCGTAGGGGTCCAGGGTGTGGGCTTGGCTATTCGTCGCGACTGTGGAATCCGTATTTTCTATTGTTGGCTAAATACTAAATACGGACGTCCTAGTATATCCCACATTATATCTATGTTTCTGCTGCGATATATGTGATGTGATCATTTGATATGTTGTGATGGATACAGTATATAGTATATATAATATATTATATAGACGTTACTTATGTTTTACACCCGCACTAGCCCTGCCCTGCTCTGTCGTTAGTTACCTAACCTAACGGTGCACGAGGGGACATCGAGGCGAATGCGGATGGTATAAGTGTACGTCGTATTTATCTGTGATGTTTAGGTGACTTAAATGATGGGACTTCATTAATGTGATTAATGAAAGAAAAGAAACCTAAAAGATGTAGAATCAAATTTTTTCAAAAAGGGTAGCTGCAGTTTTACTTTGCATAGCGATATATATGATATATCCAGCACCTTATTCGATGAGGAAAGAGCCGAGATCCCTTCACCGGGAGTGACCTCTTTAGCGAAACTGGCAGATGCTACAAAACTCGGTTTGACTTTTGACTGCTTTTGGAGTTTTGCTTTGCATAGTGATATATATGATATGTCCTGCACCTTATTCGATGAGGAAAGAGCCGAGATCCCTTCACCGGGAGTGACCTCTTTAGCAAAACTAATAAAAACCTCAAAATCACTCCATTTCAAAATTTCACTTGATTCTACAACGATATCAAGTTCATTACGCAATAGGTTTTCAGAAAAACCTGTCGTAGCCCTCCGTCATTTCAGATAAGTCCTACTTAGTATTCGTGCTACGTTTGTTGGCCTTTGTCAAGGCGTAGTGTGCGGTAGCTAAATAGTGCTTATCTGCTTATGCATATGATGCAGATTGTTTTAGGGTAGTCGTACGACCTTGTTGGCCTTTGTCAAGGGTCGTGTGGTTGGGTTTGATTCAATCAAGAAATGACGGGTTGAACTTGACTAGCATCCTATGATTTGTTGGCCTTTGTCAAGGTCATAGGGGTTAGGGGCAAAATATTATCGGGAATTTCAAGTGTTGAAATTTGCAATGAGATTGCATACCTACTATGAGATAGTTGGATCCCGATACCCACTGCGAGTAATTGTTACTCCTGGGAGAGTTTTACACAGGACAATTAGCCGATCAAGTAGGTGTCTAGAAAGGTGTCAACGGGGTTACGCCTCTGGGAAAAAGAGGTTTATTTTAATTAGGTCCGTGCGAAAGCACGGGAAACCTCCCTCAAAGTACCGACACTGGCCTGGCTGAAAGATCGGCGAAGTTGTAGGGTGTAATTAATCCCGGCTAGTCTTTCCTTTTAGGGTTTGAAGGAAGATTTGATAAAAACAGTGGGAGCCATCCTGATTAGATAAGATAATAACCAATCTTATCTTGCAAGAGCATACGCTAAAATGTTTTCTTCTCTCTCTCTCCAGGTAGCGACCATGTCATGCCTTAATCAAGATAATAATATGGATGTATTGACCGAACCCGCATGTTTTACTGTGCTGGGGAACGTTGGTTCCATTCTTTCTTATAAGAGTTATAGAACTGAACAGGACATAGGGGAATACCAGGATTCCCATGCCACCCGAATGAAGAAAGTACATGATGATGCATTTTCTTCGGGTGTGTTCGTTACAGAGAACTGTTTCTCCATTTCCTCTACATCCTAGGTATTGGATACCGGGTCAGGATCCCATATATGTAATCAGTTACATGGGCTTAAGAAAGGTAGAGAACTTGGAGAAGGTGATAAAGACATAAGAGTTGGAAATGGTGCAATTGTTGCAGCTAAAACCGTCGGGGAATATCACCTTGTATTACCAACTGGTAATACATTGATTCTGAACGAATGCTATTACATGCCGAACCTGATATGCAACATTATATCGGTTTCTTTGTTGAGTAAAGAGGGATATAATTTTGTATTACAGGATAATGTTATGAACATTTTCCGTAACCAAAAGTTGGTTGGATCAGGCACGTTGTGCAATGGCATTTATGTTCTAAATCAATCAACAGTTCTGAGCATAACAAACACACACAAAAGGAAGAGTTCAGAACTGAACGAATCTTTCTTGTGGCATTGTAGACTAGGTCACATCAATGCGACACGACTAGCTAAGTTGCATAAGGATGGATATTTGAATTCGTCTGAATATTTATCTTATGACACTTGCCAGTCATGTCTCAAAGGCAAGATGACCAAAACTCCGTTTTCGGGACACGGAGAAAGAGTTACCGAACTCTTAGGACTGGTACATAGTGATGTATGCGGTCCCATGTCTACACATGCCAGGGATGGTTCTTCGTACTTCATTACATTCACTGACGATCTCTCTAGATTTGGATATGTGTTCCTGATGAAACACAAATCAGAAGCTTTTGAGAAATTTAGAGAATATAAACAAGAAGTCGAGAACCAAACCGGAAAAAGTATTAAAATCCTTCGATCTGATCGAGGAGGTGAATACTTGAGCAATGAATTCCTGGACTTCCTAAAAGAGAATGGGATTCTCTCTCAGCTGACTCCTCCATATACACCACAGCACAACGGTGTATCGGAACGGAGGAACCGCACCCTATTAGATATGGTGCGCTCTATGATTAGCACAGCTGAGTTACCTATTTCCTTCTGGGGATATGCGCTGGAAACAGCAGCATACCTATTGAATTAAGTTCCATCTAAATCTGTACCTACCACACCATATGAGATATGGAGTGGGAAGAGACCATGTCTTAAACGAATTAAGATACAGGGTTGTCCGGCCTATGTCAAGAGGCAAAATCCGGACAAACTCGAGGCACGGTCAGTTCTATGCAAGTTTGTGGGATATCCCAAACATTCACATGGATATCTTTTCTACCATACTGAGGAACAAAAAGTGTTTGTTTCTCGACATGCCACCTTTTTAGAAAAGGAATTTCTTGCAAAAGAAATTAGTGGCAACACGGTAGAACTGGAAGAAATTCCGGCTACACAAACTCAAACTGAAGATTTAGTGGAACCAGAGGATTCGGTAATTCCCAATGAACCCCAGCCACTCCGCCGATCTAGTAGGGTTCCTCACCCACCTGAGAGATACTATGGTTTTCTCATGGATGGTGGGAGCGAAGATTGCATCATGGAGGATGATGACCCAACTAGCTTCGAGCAGGCCATCACAAGTGGGGACTCAGTGAAATGGCTGGATGCAATGCGGTCCGAGATGGAATCCATGTACACCAACATAGTATGGACTTTGGAAGATGCTCCTGAAGGGGTAAAACCCATTGGGAGCAAGTGGATCTTCAAGAAAAAACTTGGTGTGGATGGGAAAGTGGAGACTTTCAAAGCTAGACTTGTTGCAAAGGGTTTTCGTCAAAGACCAGGTGTGGACTATGACGAGACCTTTTCTCCAGTAGCTATACTTAAATCCATCCGGATCATGCTTGCCATAGCTGCATATCATGACTACGAAATCTAGCAAATGGATGTTAAGACCGCCTTTCTAAACGGTGATTTAGAAGAGTGCATGTACATGACTCAGCCAGAGGGCTTCGTAGATAGTGGGAGCAGTGGGAAGGTGTGCAAGCTGCTTAAATCCATTTATGGATTAAAGCAAGCATCGCGGAGTTGGAACATCTGCTTTGACGTCGTTATCAAAGAGTTTGATTTCGTCAAAAACGTAGATGAACCTTGTATCTACAAGAAGGTGGCAGAGAGTAAGGTTGTCTTCCTCGTATTGTACATGGAAGACATACTCTTGATAGGAAATGACATTCCAATGCTGCAATCGGTCAAGCTCTTCTTATCACAAAGATTCTCAATGAAAGATCTTGGTGATGCCTCCTGCATATTGGGGATTAGGATCTATAGAGATAGATCCAAACGGATATTGGGATTGTCCCAATCCAGGTACATTGACACCATACTAAAGAGGTTTAGTATGGAAGAATCCAAGCGTGGGAACTTACTCAGGATCTCTGAAGTCACTCTCTCCAAAGAGATGTCTCCCAAGACTGATTTGGAGAGAGCTCGCATGCAAGGGATACCCTATGCTTCGGCTGTAGGCTCTATCATGTACGCGATGGTATGTACCAGACCCGATGTAGCATACTCACTAAGTGTAGTGAGCAGGTATCAAGCTGATCCTGGAGAGAGTCACTGGACAGCTGTGAAGAGCATTCTCAAGTACTTACGAAGGACTAAAGAGATGCTCTTGGTGTATGGTAACGGAGAACTCCAAGTGGAGTCCTTTACCGATTCGAGCTTCCAGAGTGATAAGGACGACTCTAAGTCGCAGTCGGGATTTGTCTTTACCCTTTACGGAGGGGCGGTTAGCTGGAAGAGTTCCAAGCAGGAAACCGTGGCAGACTCGACGATGGAGGCTGAATACATCGCTGCTAACGATGCTGCCAAAGAGGCAGTCTGGATCAAGAAGTTCATTACTGAACTTAGAGTGGTTCCATCCATTGAGAATCAAATACCTTTGTATTGCGATAACAATGGAGCCGTGGCTTTGGCCAAGGAACCCAGGTCCCATCAGAGATCCAGGCATATTCTGAGGCGGTATCACCTGATCCGGGAGATAGTTGATTGCCGGGAGATCGAGGTCAGGTGGGTTGACACGAATAATAACACAGCGGATCCACTCACGAAGGCCATTCCCCAGATACAGTTTGAGAGACTCTTCGGGATGCTCGGTATGCGATACTACAGCAGCTGGCCCTAGTGCAAGTGGGAGATTGTTAGTTGTATGTATGCCCTAGAGGCCAGTATTGTATAGATGATGTATATTATATTGGATGCTTGGACATATATAGAGATGACTTTCTTTCTCGATATGATAGTATGCTATCTGGTCGCTCTTTATCTTAACATGTGCACTTGTCTCTTTATACTGTCTTATACTTACATGTTGGTAAAGCCCTTAGGATGTGTACTTGACGACCTGGACTATGATGCGGATCATACTAGTGGGGACATGGTAGTCCATAAGTACATCGTTCAAGGTCCCTAGTCGTGGGTGTATCGAGACGGGGCATCGATATACCAGTGTAGACTAGCGTATACGCTTCACGACCCATGAGATGGGCGATGGATGATCCCATATCCATTGGTGTTTGACATCAGAGATGGTATACGGGTGCTCAGTGGAGACTAGGTATACTGGACGGACTCGCCGAGAACTCCCAGTTGGTATTATACCTCACGTCAGATGGCAGTTCTCAGGTGACACTTGAGCAGGTTAGTCTGTATACCCGAGATCGTCATAGAGTCTTGTGTGATTCCCACTGTACTTTGATTTCCACCTTACCACGTCCATGAAGGCGTGCAAAACGGTGGTTTTTGGGTACAGTCCTGAGTCACATAGAGGCAATGAGCGATAGGAGGGGTTTCGTCTCTCCCAGTATTGGGGGTTGATGTTGCACTGTGCTCGATTGGCCGTAACAGGGAAGTCCCTGGCCAGGGCTGATTAGAGATTTACTGGTAAGTGTTACCAATATTTTCTCGACCCGTTATGAGCCTCACATCGGCACGACTTATCGGTTATTGGGGTCTGACGTTTACCACCCCTAGACTTGATATGCGACATATCAGACGAGGAGACCGGACTGCACGGGTAGTGTTGCCTGTTGGCTCGACGGGAGTTATAGCAGGTTCGCTTGTTCTCTTCTGATCGCTCAATACCCGGGTGGCCATTACGTTTAGCTGACCGCTTGCGGCTTGGGGGTGCTTGATATGATCATCACCCACTGCCAGCGTATTGACGAGTCTTAGAGTCCCACAAAGGAGTTACCTAGTCCAGATGAAACGTTGTGGTGCGCGTATGCGATATGCGCATGGACCCGGTTAAAATGCGCGTATGAGATACCGTATATTAATCGGGCGGCTTGCTTTTGGTCAGGTCGTATGTGATATGGCCGGATTGATAAATCAAGTGTTGATTTATCATTTAACCATTAGTTTCTCACTAGAAATCCTTTCTTGTATTTTTTGATGTATGCATTCTTTCTTGATTCATGCACATATGGATGTGCATGCACACATACATACATACATCATCCTTCATGGTTGTATATACATGGAAAATGGTGGCAATATAAGACTCACACCATGATTTTATATATATGTGTTATTATTTCATTTGTTTTAAAACAAAGGAAAAAGAAAAGGATAATTCATGGATGAGTTCTACACTCTTCTTGACCTAACCATGCTCACCTACCTTCTAACCATGAGTTAATCTTTTCTTTTATGTTTTAACTCAAGTGAAATAATATCCATATGATTTAACCATGGTTTGAGATGAGAAGTGATAAATATATATACATATATTTTCATTTTCCTTTTAGAAATGATCTTTTCTCTTCTTCTTAAAAAGGCCATCATCTTCTTCAACCTTGCTCTTTTGCTCTCTAGTTCTTTCAAGTGAGCAAAATACTCAAAAAGATAGGATTTTGATGTGAGAAAAAGAACCACAACACCATTCTACACAAGTCTTGCCCACTTGTTTAGAGTGTTAGCTTCATTTCATTCTCTTGATAAAGTGAAGTTGCAAGTTTGGACAAAGCGGACTCCGGGTGGATCATCTTGGACCTAGAGGAGTTCAAGCGGATCTTTTTCCAAACCCCAAGTAGCCGAGGAGTCTAGCGTAGGGAGCTACAAAGGTTGTACTCTCAAAACCCCAGCTTTTCTTACATGTGATGATGTGTTCTTTTGAAACCCTAATTTTTCTAGGAATGATTCTTTGTATGCTTACTTAGCATCCTAAAATTTTAATCTTTGGTACATGTGATACTTCCAAACCCTTCATGAGGTGCTAGGTAAACCCAACATTTAGAATACTGTCTAAGTACCCAGATTGGGACACTTCCCAAATCTAGATCTAAAACCATAGATCTAGTAACCAGAATGTCTGATACAATATTCATATCCCATATAGAGA
Source organism: Agapanthus africanus (assembly GCA_030015575.1). Taxonomy (NCBI): domain Eukaryota; kingdom Viridiplantae; phylum Streptophyta; class Magnoliopsida; order Asparagales; family Amaryllidaceae; genus Agapanthus; species Agapanthus africanus. The sequence continues at coordinate 827,625,510 of CM057338.1, read as the reverse complement.
AACCACTGTGTGACAACCACAGTATAACCGATCATAGTATAGGAATTTCACTTCTTACTATGTGTATGTCATCCAAATACCAGGACATTACACCCTACTACCTTCTTAACAGATCCATCTTCTATTCTGATGAAGTTAAAACCTATGACTGTCACATCAAAAATAGATGATCTATCTCCGCTATATCCGCTTTAGTCTATAAATAGACACAAGCTACTTGTCCATTACGCTTCCGCTGCTCCCACTGACTATGACAACCCTCTGGCAGAGTCATATACATGTGCACTTCTAAAGCTAGTTTAGAATGACGCTATACTCGTCCTCCTGCCGGGTCTCATAGTCTGGAACAACAGTAGTGTCAACTCTGGGTAAACAAGAACCTCCCTATCACCGTCCTTAAGGCTACCGAAGTACCTCTCGGGTGCTTGAGGTCACCCACCATATCTGCGGAGTGGCCAATGGAATGTCAAACCTGATTGAATCTTTAGGTTCTTATTAAATTTTCAGTAATCGTTTATGGTTCTAGATTCGCTTCCAGTTCTACCATACTCCCACTCATGTTTTCTGAAAAAGTCCATTTTACTAAAACTGTGGCGAGTCAAGAACAATATCACTATTGATCTTCCAGATGGTAGAAAGTTAACCCTCGTCAAAGCCCGGGTTAACCCACAAACTGCCATTACAGAAATGTGCCTTGAGTTATCCAGAGTTCGGTTTTAAGCATAAGCTGGACAACTCCCCGTATCTTAACATCGTTAAGATATGAACCATTCTATATAATATAGAAATGGAGGCACTGATTAAATTGGAACCAGATTCAAATCATGCAGCTGTCTCCAGTGCATGTCAACTAAATGAAGAGAGGCCGATCAGCATTACTCAACTTAGGAGTGCATCCAATTATAAGTAACCTGAAAGAGAAACAAGTTTCTCAAAACCATTACTATCAACTGAATACTATACACAAGTATCTACATTTTCGATCACCTTGAAGAACCCCGATACTTGCAACACCTGATTCTCTACTTTATTCTTTTACCTATAACTTCTCAAAACTTAGACTTTGTATTTCTACGAAACACGTGTCAAAAACTGGAGAAGTCACAAGTAAATAGAATATAGTATGATTACCAGCCTCTTTATCCTAATGGACACTGGACAATATACAATACTTTGTATAAATCCCTTTGATTTGAATAACTCAAACCCTGTGCGTTGTAGGTTGAAAACGGTACGCAGGCGATTTCCTCAAATATCACCAATTACAACGAATTTCGATATAATGAGGATGATCACCTAATTCCCAATAACTTACTCCCACTCATCATCTGTAAAACCATACAGATTTGAGAATCAGACCTGGTAAATACATACCCTGGAGTAAGTATCTAATTGGGAAATCAGTATTCTATTAACAACGCATAGTGAAACTGAAACATGAAAATGTTTCGAAGGGATATCCGGGTATTCCTAGTAATGCCTCTTCTATTATTCAGATTCATGACTGCAACCGTATCTTTCCTTGCCATCTCTCCAAATCCCTTTATTTGTCCTTAGTCGATACCTTTTGTACACCATTGTTAGGCTTAAATGGTTTTCTTCCTTTCCCTACCGTTCAGCACCAGCCTATGGTTTGGAAGAAGACTATCCAATAAACGTAATAGGTGTACTCTCCTAATCTTAGGAGTACTCGCAACCTGAGAAAAGGTGATGATGAAAAACAACTGAATAATCCTTTTTCCTATTTCTCCCGAACCAGAATCCATCCTCGAAAAAGGTTCCTTCGAGTTTGTATATAACCATACGATGGATTTATCCAATGGAATTAGATGTTTGTAGTGATACAGAGTGTTCTGGAGAAATACAAAGGTGAAGTAGGAGTGGCGATAAAATACGTGGTTTGGTCGTGAATCATAGTAGTCGCATTTTACTTTGCCCTCTTTCTAATCCCTTTATTTGTCTTTACTTATTACCTTCTGCACACCACACTTAGGCTAATTGGTTTTCTTCATTCCCTACCTTTCGACACCTGCCTATGGTTTGGAAGAATACTATCCAATAAGCGTAATAGGTGTGCTGTCTCCTAATCCTTGGAGCCCTCACAAGCTGAGAGAAGATAAAAGGAAAAGACAACTGAATAGTCCTATTCATTTTCTCCAGAACCATAAACCATCCTCGAAAAAGTTCCTTCGAGTTCGTATATAACCATTCGATGGTTTTATCCAATGGAAGTGGATGTTCTTAGTGATACGGGGTGTTCTGGAGAAAAGCAAAAGGTAAAAGAAGGAGTGGCAATGTTGTATGCAACTCAGACAATCCAAAAGCCAGTGTTTTTAAGAAAGTTCGGTTAACTTGGTTACTGAGTTATAGTCCAAGGTCGGGGAATGGTCAAAGCAAAAGAGAGAGAGAAAAGAAACACTCAGCGTGCACTCTAACCTAGGTCAGAATGGATAATCACTTTATCTAATCTGGATGGCTACCACTGTTTCCTCGAATTCTCCTCCAAACCCAAAAGGAGAATTAGCTGGAATCACCTGAGGAGTAGTCCTACTCATCAGTGGGAATCGGGATCCAACTATCATCGCATGATAACTTGATGGAAGCCACTCAAGTCACCACATTCCAGAAGGTATGCGCAAGTCTGGCAAGTTTCCTGTATGTTTGAAACTCCCGATGTGATTTTTACCCCTAACGACCTATAACCTTGACGCTTGCCAACAAGTTATAGGCCACTAGTCAAGTTCAACCCGTCATTGTCCTGGATCAACTCGAACCCACCCGTACAAACCCTTGACGCTTGCCAACAAAGTTGTACGACTATCCCGATCAATCGCATATGCATGCTACAAATAAGTATTATTCAGCTATCGTACATTATGCCTTGACGCTTGCCAACAAACACAACACGAATACTAAATAGTACTTATAAGAAATGACGGAGGGCTACGGCTGGTTTTTGGCGAAAATCCTTTAACGTAATGAACTTGATCTCGTTGAAGGAATCCAAGTGATTTTATAAAAATATAGTGGCAAAAAGGTCACTCCTGGTGAAGGGATCTCGGCTCTTTCCCCATAGAATGAGGTGCAGGATATTCCAAACTGAATACCACGATGCAAAGCAAAAAGTAAATGACTATAGTGAAGTTATTACGTTGACGCAAACTTTTACTCAAGGGTCACTCCCGATGAAGGGATCTCGGCCCTTGCCTCGTCGAATGAGGTGCAGGATATTCCAAACTGAATACCACGATACAAAGCAAAAGCGTACGTCTGTAATGTCAGTTTTAAAAATCTTGGTTCCAACAACATCATATATATATAGATTTGTTTTCCTTGCATTGATAAGAATCAACACAGTCCCATCAATTAATCACACCAGAAAAGAACGAAAATAAAATGTACGTATAAGCCATCCGCATTCGCCACTGGGTCCCGTCATCACCCGTTAAGTTACTTAACTAACGACAGAGTGGGGACTGGGCTAGCACGGGTGCAAAACATATACAACATCTACTAGTATGTATATATATATATATATATATATATATATAACAATCGTCCCAGGCATGATAAATGCAACATCACAGAAAAGTAATAAGCATCACAGAACAATACAGATAATCTGGAAGCCCCGGGTTTCCTTTGAGCCATAACTGAAAACCCGACGTTCCCCTGGTCGTATGGATAGACTGTGCAATGAACTCCTAGACCCCTATGAGCGCGGCACGTTACCCGCCAAAACCTGAAGCGAGGCAGCCCCCTTCAGCAAAGTGAATGGACCACCCAACACTTCACGGAATCCGGTAACTTGAGCATCCCTCCTTGGGTCAACCTGTATCCCCTACGAGTGCGGCGAATAGCTTGCCAATTCTAGAGTGAAGCCTCCTTTGTCTCAACGCCATGAGATGCGGGCCCATTGCCCTCTAGAACCCAGCTATCCGTGCACCCAATCTTGGGGTAATCCTAGTACAGAAAAGAAAATAATATACAAGGGTGATATCGACCTCAACCCTGTCGTGGCCCAAAAGAATAATATACAAACAGGCAGTGACGGCAGTCCACATGTCGGACGCTCGCCCCACAATATCAAATATAAAAATAAATCCAAACTGCACTACCATTACACGCAAGTTATCCACCACGACAAATCCGCAACATCACAGCACAACACAGAACATCAACGTGAATGTCACGTTCGCAAATCCATCTAAAAGGACTATAGCGATTAGACAAGATTTACCGATCAAATGACATTCACGGTCATAGATAGAAATGTAATATACTGAAAACACACAATTAAAATTTTGATCGACTAAACTTTCCCAAAATGGCCCCAAGTGCTAAACCAGTACTCAAGAGAATCTGGGCAAAAACTAAACATCACAAAAATCATTTTTCCTTGTCAGAGAGTGCCAGAAAACATTTGGAGGCATTTGGCCACAAAAGCGCGGCGGAACCGCCGCCAAATGGCATGTTTTGCGGCGGTTCCGCGGCCAAAAAATTGATTCAAGCTTCCAAATTTCTTGTGGTGCTCTACAATTGCCTGCATGGATTTTTAAGCAATACAGAAAGATTTTTTGAGCAAGTTTTAAAATCGACAGAAACTTGGCAAAATGGAAAAATGATTTGGAAATTTTGATCGATCGAGATTTTAAGCTTGTGCAAACTAGCTAGTAGGGTTTAATGGGTGGTTCTGATACCATTGTTGGGTTATGGAAGCGCCCCGGCCAACGAACCGTGGCCAAATGCGGAACAAAAATTTCTTAAAACCCGGTGCTACCATTACCCGATTAACAAGATCGTAACCATTAACCCTAAAACTAGAAATCTAAGAAAAGAGATAGGAATGGTTATACCTAATGAACCAAGTCCTTCAGGTCTTCAACCATCTCCAAGCTCCTAGTGATGTTGCGGATCGACTTTGGTCGCCGGTCTTCCTCCATCTCCGATGATCCACCCGAGAGATGTAATTCCGTCTCTAGTTCCACGCCAAGATGTTAGTGGAGCAACTAGGGTCTCTAGGATGCTACCCTAGAGAGCCTAGGATGTAGTGTGTATGTATTCTTAGTGTTTGCTATCTCATATCATGAAGAAGGTGGAAGCAAGCATGATAGCTAGAAGAGGTGAAGAACAAAAATGGCGAGGGTGGAACTCAAGCTCAACAGAAAAAAATCTAGCATGCTTCAAAAAATGAAGACCAAAGAGAGAGAAAATGAAGCATCCTTGGTTTTGTAAAAACCAATTTTCTATTTTAATAATCCTACCATGCTTGAATAGTGCACCCAAATGAATTAACAATTCATTTGTGAGCACTATTCCAAGCATGGTTCTCACCATTCCTCTTCATGCCATTTTCCACCTCATTATCCATTTGAATAAAAATGGTCAAATCCAAAATGAGGTGGCACCTTCTAGAATGTTATCCGGCAAAAAATACGGATTACATTCTACTGTATATACATACCTGTATCCGTACCGAAATACGAATATCAAAGAGATAAAATAACACAAAGAATATAATACTAGAATATACGTATCGAAATACATATATGTAAATTATTAAATCAATACCTGATTTAATAATCTGGCTCAAACCCAAGCCGGCTAGTATTATCAGCTGTCCGATCGAAAGTCCGAGTACTATGTACATCAATCGATCGGAACCCTGCACGTATCAAATACGGCTACTACACCATTTCGCCAGAACCAGGGAAACCCTCTGTGTGGGACTCTAAAGACTCGTAAATACGCTGGCAGTGGGTTTAACCACATGCACGTCAGCGGCACTAGCTGTACGTAACGGCTACCCAGGTATTGAGCGAAAGGAAGGTCGATGAGCAAACTCATCCGAACCCTTACTGAGCCTGCCAGTGACAATATCCGTACAGTCCGGTCTGTTCGTCTAAGAGTATCGCATATCGAGTCTAAGGGGGTGGATAAAGTCAGACCCCTAACAACGCGATAATTCGTGTCGGTATGAAACCCATCACTACCTGAGAAACTATCGATCCTGGATCGGTAGTTCTCACATACCCCGGCCGAGGATTTTTAGTGATGGCCACCCGTGCACTGCGCGACATCAACCCCCAATACCGGGAGAGACGAATCCCCGACGATCCGCTCACTGCCTCCATGTGGCTCAGGACTGTACTCAACTAAAACCTGTTTGCACGACTCCTTTGAGCCGTGGTAGGGTAGTAATCAAAGTACAGTGGGAACTCACACGAGATAAATGACGATCTCAGGTCGACAGACTAACCTGTACACATGTCACCAGGGAACTGCTATCTGACTATAGGTATAATACCAACTAGCATGTTCCCGGCAAGTCCGTCTAGTGTACTCATAATCTAATGAGCACCTGTATACTATCTTAGATGAACAACTGACACCAATGGCTTGTGAGACCGGCCACCGTCCCTCGTCAGGGTCTAGATAAGTATACACCAGTCTACACTGGAGTATCGATGCCCGGTCTCGATACTCCTACGACTAGGGACATTTAAGGATGTGCTTATAGTCCTCCAGCTCCCACGTATGTGATCGCCATCACAATGCTGGTAGTCAACCAAGAATCTTATGGGCTCTATCAACATGTACATGATGATAAAGACAAACCAGACAGTATACTATCATCTCGAGTTAGACTATTTTATCGGTATAGGTCCTCTCTTAATCATCATGATCACCTGTCTGCGACTATGATAATTGCCTTGAGGGCACTATAGCCAACAGTTGGAAGAGTTCCAACCAAGATACCGTAGTAGACTAGACGATGGAGGCTGAATGCATCGCTGCCAACGATACTGCCAAAGAGGTTGTCTGGAAGAATAAGTTCATAGCTGAACTTGGTGTGGTTCCATCCATTGTGTTGGATATAGTGCCCTCAAAGTCAATTATTGGATCGCATGCACGTGATTGCAATGATTGAGGGAGGACATATACCGGAAGAACAGTCTTACTCAAGATGATAGTATGCTATCTGGTTTGCCTTTATCATCGTGTACATGCTTCAGGTGATATTACCGATCACTATTACACATTGATAGAGCCCATAGGATTCTTGCTTGACTTCCAGCAGTATGATAGCGATCATATACGTAGGAGCTGGGGTCTATAAGCACATCCTTAAAGTGTCCCTAGTCATGGGAGTTTCGAGACTGGGCATCGATACTCCGAGAGTAGACTAGTGTATACGAATCGAGACCCCGACAAGGGGCAGTAGCTGGTCTCACAAGCCAGTGGTGTCAGTTGGTTCACCTAAGACATATACAGGTGCTCATTGAGTTATGAGTACACCAGACGGACTCGCCGGGAACATGCTAGTTGGTATTATACCTGTCGTCAGATAACAGTTCCCTGGTGACATGTGTACAGGTTAGTCTATCGACCTGAGATCGTCATTTGTCTTGTGTGAGTTCCCATTGTGCTTTGATTACTACCCTACCATGACTCAAAGGAGTCGTGCAAACAGGTTTTAGTTGGGTACAGTCCCGAGCCACATGGAGGCAGTGAGCGGATCGGCAGGGGATTCGTCTCTCCCGGTATTGGGGGTGATATCGTGCTGTGTCTGGAGAGCCATTTCACGAAATCCCTGGCCAGGGTAAGTGAGATTTACTGGTAGGTATTTTAGAAGTTTCTCAGGGTGTTCTGGGCTACACTCCGACACGACTTATACCGCTTTTGAGGGTCTGACATTTACCAGCCCCTAGGCCCGATATGCGATACTCAAAGACGAACAAACCGGACTGTACGGATATTGTCACTGTCGGGCTCAGTAGGGTTTCAGGATGAGTTCGCCCATCGGCCACCCTTTTGCTCAATACCTAAGTAGCCGTTACGTACAGCTAGTACAACTGACGTGCTTGTGGTTAAACCCATTGCCAGCGTATTGATGAGTCTTTAGAGTCCCCCATGTTCCCGCCAAAAAATTTCCGTGCAAAAGAGCCCAAGGTATCAAATGGCAGCGATACGTTTAAGAAAATGTGAACCAGTATTTTCCGGGTTGTATTTTGATAAACCCCCGAATGTGAAACAGCTAAATTCTGATGGTATCGAAAGCGTCTCGAAAAAACCTTCGATTTGATATATTATGGGCCTCATAATTCATTCGGGATCAAAAGTTATGAGGCATCACGTGCCCACACGTGACCATTTACAGGCAAAGCCTGTAGGCACTGAATAAAATAAATAATTAAATGGGGTCACGTGCCCGCACGTGATAGGCCTTTAAGCCCACTGAAGTATAATAAAACAGCAAGAAAAAACCCCAATGGGGCATCACGTGCCCACACGTGACCAAGGGTCACGTGCTGACACGTGATAAGTTCCCGAATGCTTTAAAATAACAGAATTAAATTCTGGTTAAAAGCTTAATCAATGGGTCACGTGCCACCATGTGATGGGGTCTTAAAAATTCTCTGAGTTAAAGGAAAGAAAACCCTAAACGGGGCATCACGTGCCCACACGTTACAGGGGGTCACGTGCCAACACGTGATGGGTTCCTAAGATCTCTGAACTAATAGAATTAAATTATAATTAAATGGTCAATCAGTGGGGTCACGTGCCAACACGTGATAGGCTCTTAAACCTTCTGAACTAATAGAATTAAATTCTAATTAAGGGAAATAAAAAAACCCTAATATTCCCCTAAATCTTTCCAAACAAAAAGATTGCGCTCTGTAAAGCGGAGCACCGTTGGATTAAAAATCCAATGGTGATTAAAAATCACCAATTTATATAAAGATTCTATACAAGGAAAGATTTCCCAAAAATATACCAGGAATAACAAATAAAATATGTTTTGGATTAAAAATCCAATAGTGAATAAAATTCACTGAGTGATCTAAAAGATCATGTTGGTTACAAAAACAACCAAAATCTTTCAATGAAAGATTGACTAAACAAATTGATACTTTTCTTTCTCCTATACAACAGAGAGAGAAAAAAAGAGAGGAGAATTTAATTCTCAAGAGAGAAAAAGAAGATCTCTTCAGAGAAAAAACTCTAGGTGAGAAAAAAAAAGGAAGAAGTTCATTCTACAAGTTTTCACAAAATAAAAGAGAATTTAATTCTCAAATTAAGAGTTTAACTCTTCTGAATAAGAACTTAGTTCTTTCTTTGGTTAAAGATCTGCAAAAGCAGATCTCCCCACAAGTTGAGAATTTAATTATCATCGGGGAGATTCTGCCATGCAGATCCAAAACTTAGAGGGAGAATTAAGTTTAAAGAATTTAATTCTTCCAAATTCATAGGAATTTAATTCCTCCAAATGAAACTAGGGTTTAACCCTATATAAGAATTTAATTCTTCCAAATTTATAGGAATTTAATTCCTCCAAATGAAACTAGGGTTTAACCCTACATAAGAATTTAATTCTTCCAAATACATAGGAATTTAATTCCTCTGAATGAAACTAGGGTATAACCCTATAAAAGAATTTAATTCTTAAAACAAGAGACTTAAAGTTCTCCATGCACGTAAAGATCAAGTATCCAACATGATCACGTGGTAACACGTGACCCTTCATCCCAACGAACAAAAAGGAATGAATAAGGCATGCTCACGTGCCCCCACGTGACCCTTTAATGGACTCCTCAAAATAAGAAGGAATTAGCCTAGAGGCAATGCCTCACGTGCTCCCACATGACCCTCAGAATAAAAGAGAACAAAGCCAAAGACAGTACTGATCTAGGGCGCCTCATGTGTCCCCACGTGACCCCTGACAAACACCCATTTTCAAAAGAAAAAAATAGGGGAAGACAAAGGAATTGATGCCCAATGCAGAGGCATTGTCACATGTCCACACATGATAATTTCAAAGACTAAAAGTGTTTAACACTTATCCGAATATTCTGAGAACAAAATAAAGGAAGTCTGGCCCCATCTTCAGATGCCTCACATGACCCCACGTGACCAATTCGATTTTAAGTGTTTAACACTACTTCAAGCGCTTCGTCCTTAGTGTTTAACACTATTTTCAGCACATCACATGGGAGTACGTGATCGCCAAGTATCATCTAGTGTTTAACACTATTTTAAAGCCAAGCTTAGCCCAAATTGGCTAAATCTTCCAAAGGCAAATCTCCCCTTCAACTGAACCTCAAAATTGATCAGTTCATATGATTTGCAAAGTAAAGCCCAGAGCTATAAAGAATGGTTAGTGCTCAGCCAAAGACAAAATGTTGTCAGAGCCCCCGAACCCCCGTTTAGCATTGCTAAATAATGAGGGGGCTGAACCCAGACAAATGATTCAACAGTCCAAACAAAGGTCCAACAATTCGAACCTAATTGGACTTAGCCCAAGTTGGCCATAAGTCCTCAACTCAGATTTAACTGCGCCAATGTGCTCATAATCTAATTAATTGATCTTAGTTCCAAATTGGACTACAGATTTCCCAATCAAATTTGGTTCAAGGGTACATCTTTTCACTCCTTTGATATTTGTCGTTGTAATCCTTCAATGTCTTCAAAGAGGTGACGGGTCCCGATAACCAATCGTTCCATGGACTGTGGGGTCCTTAAACTCATGGATTATGATGTCCTTAAACTTTATAGACTATGGCGTCTTTAAACTACGGACTGTGGGGTCCTTAAACTCATGGATGATGATGTCCTTAACCTCGGACTGTGGGTTCCTTAAACCCATGGACTATGATATCCTTAACCTCGGACTGTGGGGCCCTTAAACCCATGGACTATGATGTCCTTTATCTTGGACTCTGGGGTCCCTTTAAACCCACGGACTATGATGTCCTTAACCTTGGACCACCATGTCCCTAAACTGGTAATCGACCACAATGTCCCTAAACTAAACAATAGAACCCAAATGCTCTCTTGTTGGATCTAAATGATCCCCTTAAGTTGATTTTAGTCTAAAATTAGACTAACGTATCCTTAACAAACGTTTAAGTTGATCTTAGTCTCAAATGAGACTAACGTATCCTTAAACCCAACCCCAAACCCAAATCTAAGAATATACGGATTTGGATTAATCCACGCCCTATGGGCGACAACATAAACTAGTCTCCGTATACAATCTACGGGCAACCATAAACAAAACAAACACCTACGACATGAAGTGACCATCTGGAGAAGGAGAAAGTGGTTACCGCGATGCGGTAGCGTAATTAACTGCAGGGGCTTGCGCCTGCAGGGAAGAGCATCCCCACAATCAAAAACCCCTCAAATGGGAGGGAGGGAATCTGACGAAGTCTGCTACATCGGCCGCATCCGTTTAAACCTTTGATACATTGTGTCATAAATCAACTTGGCATCTTCGGAGAGGTGGACGGATAGCACCAATTAGCATCTGCCCCCAAATTCAGGCAAGACGGACCTACGCGGTCGCGTATCTGTGTTTCGGCGGAGAACAAATTCTGGCACGCCCGGTGGGACCTTTTCCTCTTTCCACTCCACACTTGGTGTATCGTGTTCGCGAACGAATCGCGGTTTGCTATGGTTGCCTGTGGATTCGAGGTACTTAGATTTGGTGTCTTGCTCCGTGCAGAAAACAGAAGATCGATGGCTTCAAACTGCACTAACTGCAACTGCAACACTCGCTCCGTCCCATCCGAAGGAGTGACTTACGGGCTCCAAGCGGCCTCCATCTTCGCTATGCCGGTGGAACATGTGACTCAGGCCACCACTGGACTATTCTTCGGGACCATACTCCCACCAACGAGCTTCAGTGTTCCTGTACCATCACAAGAAGCTCCTAAGAAGTCGGTCTTTGATCGTCTTGCAACTACAGCGGCCCCTCTCAACGGGTCGCCTAAGTCAAGCGCCTCAGTTTTCAGCGGACTGGGCCAAAGCTCCAACGGGCCTGTAAAGAAGCCCGCAATACCAGAAAGCGTTATCCCGAAGCGGATAGCCATTCCTACTTTTTAAGTCACCAAGGCGGCTTCTCCGGCTAAGGGGTCGGTCTTCACAAGATTGGTTGTTTCATCTTCCACTCCGGGCGAAGTAACCAAGGTCGTTTCCCTTACACAAAAATCGGCCTTTTCAAGATTGGTCATTCCCTCCCAGCGAGCATCTGTCTTTGACAGGCTGGCGCCAACAGCAGACTCTCATCAGAACAGAGGCATGGAAAAGATGATCCAACAACGGAGGTGATCCCGGCCGCACAACATGCTCGGCGTCGCCACTGGCGCCGGGTGAGGAAAGTTGGGGGCAATTCTTCTTCTGGACTGACTCCGCCGGTTCCAACGGTGGAGGTCGATGCTGCTGTTGCAACTGGGAACAGCTTTGAACCGCTAAGGAGGGTGCGCAAAAACTCTCCGACTGCCGTGCTGAAGAGATCTCCTCTACCCATGGAGAATGTTACAAAGGTGAAGCTAGAGCAGCCCCCTCAGCGGCTGTCCTCTAAAATTTATAAAGTTTGGCGACAGGTTCAGGGCTCGGTGATTGATCAAGATTACTCTTGCCGACAGAAAAAGGTGAAAGTTCAGCGAGAAGAAGACCATCCTGTCAAGCCACAAAAGGTGACAGCTACTTGGGTGCCCACTGCAACGGCCCCCTCAACCTTGACCGCTCATAAGAGGAGAAAGTTGGAGAAAATCCCGGCGTCTACGATGAATCGCAAGAACGCTGAATCTAAGCGCCCCAAGTCTGAGGGCATGGTGGTGCACACCATTTATATAGCATCCAGGAAAGAGGATAGCCGTATCCTCACAGGTCATCGACCGCTTACACGATCAGTGACTAAGGCTCAGGAGCAGCAACAACAAAAGCTCCAAGAAATGCTAACAGCTATGGCCGCACTTACGGGACCAAAAGCAAGCCCGGAGACATCCTCGGAGCAGCGCCGTGAGCAAGAAACTGATGCTGAACTCCTTCGGAGAATGCTTGAGAAGAAGGACAAAGAGGCTACGGAACAAGGGGCCAATATAAAACAAATGGCCCTTCTATTCCAAGATATAGTGGGCATGATGATCCATCCAGACCCTCCAGCCGAAGACCCTCCCGTAATAATTGAAGATTATAGAGGAGAGACATTAAATTCTCTGCCGGCTCTGTCAACAGCCAAGGAGGAGACAATCTCCAAAGCTGCCCTGGACGATTACATCGCTCAGCAGATACGAGTTCATCAGGCGAATGAAGCGGCTGGGCAAATTGTTAAAACGGGACGACCCTATCCGGGTTGGTACGACCAAATAAAGTACCCGCCGGGATACACGATCCCCAAATTCCACGTATATAAGGGGACGGGAAATCCACACCAGCACGTTGCTCAATTCAGAGCCTTGTGCGGTAATACTGGAGGTGACGATAAGCTACTGCTTCGCCAATTCGTTGGCAGCTTGTAGGAGACAGCATACGAGTGGTATTCTGAACTCCCGAATGACTCTGTCAAAACATTTGCAGAGATAGAGCTTCTATTTACCCAACGTTTCGCGAGCGCTAGCAAACGCACCCCAATCACAGTATTGATCAATGCCAGGGTGAAGCCGAGAGAAACTTGGGTTCAGTATGCAATACGGTGGCGGAATCTATGGTCGAAGTGCGAGCAGCGCATTGAAGTAGCGCCTGCGGTAGGCATGTTCATGGGTACTCTTGACCTTCAGGAGACCATATCCCAATTCATGATGTTCTTCAAGCCGACCACCTTCGAGGCCTTGATTGACAAGCTGGCCCAAATGGACCAGATGGGCCATAGGCCTTCCTCTTCAAAGACGGAGCCTTGGAATGAAAAGGGCAAAGCGAAAGCAAGCTTCGTCGCCAACGCTCAACAACAACCGAGTGGCCCGAGACCGGTTATTCGCCAAAGCAACAAGCGGCAATCCCTCGATGAGAAGTTGAGACGTCCTTACTCATTTCCCCGGGATAAAACAAGGAAACTGTTTGAACTGGCAGTGCGCAATGGGCTCATCACTCTACCGGAGTCGAGACACCCAGCACGACCGAACGACGTCAACGATCCTAAATACTGCCCCTACCACCGAGTATTGGGCCATCCGATCGAAGACTGCTACGTCTTCAAAAACTGGGTTGAAGACCAATACCAACAGGGCAAGTTCGCGCTATCTGAAAACTAGAAGGTGAATCCGCCACAACAGCACAAACCTAAAATAGTGGACACACTGGGGGCATCGTGCTCTTTTATAGAAGAAGCTCCATGGGTGGTCGCTCTTTCAGCCAAGAAGAAAAGAATGCTGAAGGATTTTCACACATGCCCGGCAATCAGGTGGAAAAGCCCGCTAGAGCCTGAGATCATTGAAGGAATGCTAAAACCGCGCCCGATGACGAGAATTGGTAGCGGTGGTCAAAACGCTCAGGCCCAGCCGTCAAAGTTTTCAAAGAAGAAGAAAAAGCCCGTGAAGCCTGATGACAAGCGCACGGATCTGCAAAAGCATATTGACGCGCTGAAGGAATATAACCAGAAGGCGCGGACCCCGGTCACACTCCAAGAATTTCTCAACAATATTCTTGAGAGCGGAGATAACGACAATAACGGCGGGGATGACTCGTCAGAAGAATCTGAGGACTATGTGGCAAGTTGCCACATGGTCTCTCATTCGGCGTTAACTAACGAAGAAGCTCACTCGGCGATAGAAGACAGCATAAAAGAGCTGGGGGCAGGATCGAAGCCAAAACCCTTGGAACCGTCTGACGAGATGATCGATTTTCTACTGAACGAAGCACATCAGAAAAGCAAAGCCAATCAAGAGCGTGAACTGGCTATATTCGAAAAAGCCAAACGCCGACGACTGAATAAAAAGGTCGAGGCACCCTAACTGGATCGAAGCATCCCTATCGTCAGCAAAATCAAGCTTAAAGTAAGGAAATGATTCGCTGGAGCCCTGTCAATAGGAATGAAGTTGCCCTCTTTCAGAGGAAATTCTCCTGGCAGTATACATCTTGATGAAGCGGACATACATTCTAACTTCTGCTTATACCATCAGAGGATTGCACACCCTACCGAGGAGTGCATAGCCTTTAAACACTGGTGGCAGGGATATGTTGTCCACCGACAACACGTTAATCAAGTGAAGCGCAAGGCTCGTCGGGAACAGAAAAACACGACAGATGAGCGCAAAAGAGCTGTTGGCAACTGTCACATACTCGACACTAAGGAATCGCAAGTTATCACCTTTGGAATCGACTCTGACAAAGAAATCGCCCTCAGCCCTCTCTTCAAGGAATCCACCTCCGACACAAAAGATGCGAAGATATGCGAGAAAATCTAGCTACGTAATCGTACGTTGCCCGAAAAATCTCGAACTTATGAATAAATGACCGAAACATCGTTAAACTAATACAAACCCGCGGCGTTCCCAGGCCGACGTGGTAAAAAAACGGTACGTCCATAAGCGAGATGGGAACGGATGAAAACCCGAAAGGGCTCCGTGAGTAAAAACAGAAGGGCTACCGGCGAGTTTTATGAAAACCTGAAAGGGCGCAATCTCGTTAAAAGACACTTGGAAGGTCCTCTCAACCTTGTGAGGAGAAAATACCTGCGTGAGATCCTTACGACTCACAAGGGAGCAACACACTTAGGGATCCCCATGATTCCTAAAGAGAAATTACACTTACGAGATCCTCACGACTCATAAGGAGAACTCTCTTACGAGATCCTCACGACTCGTAGAATTCAAAAGCCTTAAGTTACAGGGATCTGAACCTGTTCTTAAGCCATCATAACCCACAGACTGCCCTACAAGCGGTTCAATGTTGACCCTTGTATACAATCCACGGGCATGAATAAACACTTCCCTAACAAAGTCCCACCAGCTACTAGGGATATGCTCACACGGTGAATGACCCTTGTAAGACCTCTCGACTTATAAAGAGAAAACACTCTTGTAAAATCCTTACGACTTATAAGAGAACATACACTTAAGAATCCTCACGATTTTTAAGGAGAAAACGCACCTACGAGATCCTCACGACTCATAGGGAGAACACTTTTATGAGACCCTTACGGCTCATAAAGTCAAAAGCCTTAGTCGACAGGATCTTAACCCTGTTGGCTAAACCACCTTTGTTCGAACCGACAACGGCAAATGATGATTCGCTTCTAGCAATATCCCAGTGGTAGCGATACTGATGCTTAAATCGGTATCAAATTCCAAGCCCTTTCATGGCAAATGATGATTCACTCCTGGCAATATCCCAATGGTAGCGATGTGGATGCCTAAATCGGTGTCGAATTCCAAGCCCTTTCACGGCAAATGATGATTCGCTCATGGCTATATTCCAGTCTCAGCGATGCTGATGCTAAGATTGGCACCAGATCCCAAGTTCCATACTCGTGGCAAAAAGCCGACGAGCCAAAAATGCATATGAAATAGCCGAAATGATAGGGCAACTTGCAACTAAATCAGCAAGTAAAATTATATGCATACAAAATAGCCGAAATGGTTGTGCAACTCGCAATAAAAAAAGCGAGTAAAAAGAAAAAATAGCCGAAATGATTGGGCACCGCGAAAAATAGCCGAAATGATTGGGCAATCGCGACTTTCGCGATATAAAAAGCTGAAGTGATAGAGCATCGCGGAAAGAAATAAAAAAAATGAAAGAATGAAACTTTTTGCCCTGCAGGTGAGGTCACATTGACCTCTGTATACAATCCATGGGAACAAACAAGAAGGGAACCATATCGTCCCACCAGGCTTCGTCGAAGCGAAGCCAAATCTCGACGGTTCATAGACAACCTAAAGACAATCTCGATATTCATCGCAAAATTGCAGACACAATATCAACAAACGAAGTGAAGGAAGATCCCTAACTTCAGGGTCTCGGCGTCAACATTGACAACTTAGAGATCAACACCGGCGTTCTTCATCCCTCCAATCGGATGCAGACGCAACATCAACAAATGGAGCCAAGGCAAAGTCCCCTAGTTCCAAATCTCGACGGTTCACAGACAGCCTAGAGACTACCCCGGAACCATGCCAAAGTCCCCTAGTTCCAAATCTCGATGGTTCACAGACAGCCCAGAGATCACGAACGGCGTTTCTCCTTACTCCAGCAGGATGCAGATGCGATGTCAACAAACGACCCCAGGGTCAAAACAACGGAACCATGGCAAAGTCCCCTAGTTCCAAATCTCGACAGTTCACAGATAGCCTAGAGATCACCAACGGCGTTTCTCCTTACTCCAGCAAGATGCAGACGTGACGTCAACAACCGACCTCAGAGTCGCAATGAAGCGGAGCCATGGCAAATTCCCTAGTTCCAAATCTCAATGGCCACATCTACGGCCCAAAGACTAACAACGGTGTGCCTCCTCATTCCAGCAGGACACAGATGCTACACCATTAACAAAGCGGAGCCACGACAAAGTCCTAGTTCCAAGACTCTACGGTCCACAGACAACCTAGAGTCAACCAATGACTTCCCCGCAGGATCAATGCTCCGTCTCGGAAACAAGTCAACCAACCCCGAGGAAATCAGTGTCCTTGGCAAATACCTCGTTCAGGGAAATCAACGTCCATGACGAGAGCATCTTGATTCGCGTCGACCTATAGAGAAATCAGTGTCTTTGCAAGAATACCTCGATTCGTTTCAACTCCGAGGAAATCAACGTCCTTAGCAAAAACCTCGATTCAGGGAAATCAGCGTCCTTGAAGAGAGTATCTCGATTCGCGTCGACCCGCAAGGAAATCAGTGTCTTTGCAGGAATACCTCGATTCGTCTCAACTCCGAGCAAATCAGCGTCCTTGGCAAAAACCTTGATTCAGGGAAATCAGCGTCCTTGACGAGAGCATCTCGATTCGCTTCGACCCGCAGAGAAATCAGCGTCTTTGCAGGAATACCTCGATTCGTTTCAACTCCGAGGAAATCAGTGTCCTTGGCAAAAACCTCGATTCAGGGAAATCAGCGTCCTTGACGAGAGCACCTCGATTCGCGTCGACCCACAGAGAAATCAGTGTCTTTGCAGGAATACCTCGATTCGTTTCAACTCTGAGGAAATCAGTGTCCTTGGCAAAAACCTCAATTCAGGAAATCAGTGTCCTTGATGAGAACACCTCGATTCGCATCGACCCATAGAGAAATCAGCGTCTTTGCAGGAATACCTCGATTTGTCTCAACCCTAAGGAAATCAGTGTCCTTGGCAACCTCCTCGATTCAGGGAAATCAGCGTCCTTGACGAGAGCATCTCGATTCGCGTCGACCCGCAGAGAAATCAGCGTCTTTGCAAGAATACCTCGATTCGTCTCAACCCCAGGAAAATCAGTGTCTTTGGCAACCTCCTCGATTCAGGAATCGGCGTCCTTGACGAGAGCACCTCGATTCGCATCGACCCGCATAGAAATCAGCGTCTTTGCAGGAATACCTCGATTCGTTTCAACTCCGAAGAAATCAGCGTCCTTAGCAAAAACCTCGATTCAGGAAAATCAGCGTCCTTGACGAGAGCACCTCGATTCGCATCGACCCGCAGAGAAATCAGCGTCTTTGCAGGAATACCTCGATTCGTCTCAGCCCCAGGGAAATCAGTGTCCTTGACAAAACCTCGTTTCAGGGAAATCAGCGTCCTTGGCGAGAGCATCTCGGAAATCAGTGTTTTTGCAGGAATACCTCGATTCGTCTCAACTCCGAGGAAATCAGCGTCCTTGGTAAAAACCTCGATTCAGGAAAATCAGCGTCCTTGACGAGAGCATCTCGATTCGCGTCGACCTGCAAGGAAATCAGTGTCTTTGCAGGAATACCTCGATTCGTCTCAACCCCAGGGAAATCAGTATCCTTGGCAAAACCTCGTTTCAAGGAAATCAGCATCCTTAGCGAGAGCATCTCGATTCGCGTTGACCTGCAAGGAAATCAGTGTCTTTGCAGGAATACCTCGATTCGTCTCAACTCCGAGGAAATCAGTGTCCTTGGCAAAAATCTCGATTCAGGGAAATCAGCGTCCTTGATGAGAACATCTCGATTCGCGCCGACCCGCAGAGAAATCCGTGACTCTGCAGGAATATACAACGCCAGCAAAGCGGAGCCGTGGCAAAGTTCCCAGTTCCATGACTCGGCGGTGCACAGACAACCCAAAGTCAACCCTCGACCTCCCTGTTGAAGCAATGCTTTGACTCGGGAGTAGGTCAACTCATCAATCACTTACGAGTCCTCTCGACTTGTAAGGAATAAAATTCTCTTGTGAGATCCTTACGACTCTCAAGAGAAAACACACTTAGGAATCCTCATGATTCCTAAGGAGAAAATACACCAACGAGACCCTTTCGACTCATAGGGAGAAAAAATCTTTATGAGACGCTCACGGCTCATAAAGTTGAAAAGTCTTAGGCAGCAGATCTGAACCTGGTTCCTAAGTCATCGCTTCTTATCTCGATTCAGGGAAATCAGCGTTCTTGGCGAGAACCTCTCGATTCATTTCGACCCGCAAGGAAATCAGTGTCTTTGTGAGAATCTCTCGATTCGTCTCAACTTGCGGGGAAATTAGTGTCCCTACGCATAAAGAAAATTCTCTTGTGGGATCCTTACGATTATCAAGAGAAAACGCACTTAGGAGTCTTCATGACTCCTAAGGAGAAAAGGCACCTACGAGATCCTCACGACTCGTAGGGAGAAAAGCCTTTATGAGACCCTCACGGCTCATAAAGTTGGAAAGTCTTAGGCAACAGATCCTAACCCTTTTTGCTAAGCCATCGTTATCTTATAAAGAGTTCAAGATAAACTGTTATCTACCATCTATGGCCACACTTGCCAAAACTACATGCCACTGAAATGGAGAAGTTACTCATGAGCATATAAACTACTTCACGCCAGAGTAAAACATAAAGAAATAGAAGGGTGCGGCTCATGGAGCTGAGGGTTTGGAACTATATCTCTTAAGAGTCGAGATTTGAGTCAATGATAAATGACGACGCTTGTGTCCGCTCGTTATCTTTTCAGGTCAAGATTCTGAAAATTATATACCAACCCGAAACTGGTCATACGCCATGAATTACTCTGCACTACTTCACCCATGTATATACTTACGTAGGCAAAGTAGTATGGGGCATTTGTTCCCGCCAAAAAATTTCTGCGCAAAAGAGCCCAAAGTATCAAATGGCAACGATACGTTTAAGAAAATGTGAACCAGTATTTTCCGGGCAGTATTTTGACAAACTCCTGAATGCAAAATAGCTAAATTTTTTTTGTATCGAAAGCATCTCGAAAAAACCTTCGATTTGATATATTATGGGCCTCATAATTCATCCGGGATCAAAAGTTATGAGGCATCACGTGCCCACACGTGACCATTTACAGGCAAAGCCTGTAGGTACTGAATAAAATAAATAATTAAATTGGGTCATGTGCCCGCACGTGATAGGCCTTTAAGCCCACTAAAGTATAATAAAACAGCAAGAAAAAACACCAATGGGGCATCACGTGCACACACGTGACCAAGAGTCACATGCTGACACGTGATAAGTTCCCAAATGCTTTAAAATAACAGAATTAAATTCTGGTTAAAAGCTTAATCAATGGGTCACGTGCCACCAAGTGATGGGGTCTTAAAAATTCTCTGAGTTAAAGGAAAGAAAACCCTAAATGGGGCATCACGTGCCTACACGTGACAGGGGGTCACGTGCCAACACGTGATGAGTTCCTAAGATCTCTGAACTAATAGAATTAAATTATAATTAAATGGTCAATCGGTGGGGTCACGTACCAACACGTGATAAGCTCTTAAACCTTTTGAACTAATAGAATTAAATTCTAATTAAGGGAAATCAAAAACCCTATTATTCCCCTAGATGTTTCCAAACAAAAAGATTGCGCTCTGTAAAGCGGAGCACCGTTGGATTAAAAATCAAATGGTGATTAAAAATCACCAATTTATATAAAAATTCTATACAAGGAAAGATTTCCCTAAAATTTGCCAGGAATAACAGATAAAATATCTTTTGGATTAAAAATCCAATGGTGAATAAAATTCACTGAGTGATCTCAAATATCATGTTGGTTATAAAAACAACCAAAATCTTTCAATGAAAGATTGACTAAACAAATTGATTCTTTTCTTTCTCCTATAAATAGGAGCTAAGAAAAGAATAGGAGGGACCTTTTTTTTTGAGATATACAACAGAGAGAAAAAAAGAGAGGAGAATTTAATTCTCAAGAGAGAAAAAGAAGATCTCTTCAGAGAAAAAACTCTAGGTGAGAAAAAAAAAGGAAGAAGTTCATTCTATAACCTTTCACAAAATAAAAGAGAATTTAATTTTCAAATTAAGAGTTTAACTCTTCTGAATAAGAACATAGTTCTTCCTTTGGTTGAAGATCTGCAGAAGCAGATCTCCCCACAAGTTGAGAATTTAATTCTCATCGGAGAGATTCTGCCATGCAGATCCAAAACTTAGAGGGAGAATTAAGTTTAAAGAATTTAATTCTTCCAAATTCATAGGAATTTAATTCTTCCAAATGAAACTAGGGTTTAACCCTATATAAGAATTTAATTCTTCCAAATACATAGGAATTTATTAAATTCCTCTAAATGAAACTAGGGTTTAACCCTATAAAAGAATTTAATTCTTAAAACAAGAGACTTAAAGCTCTCCATGCATGTAAAGATAAAGTATCCAACATGATCACATGGTAACACGTGACCCTTCATCCCAATGAACAAAAAGGAATGAATAAGGTATGCTCACGTGCCCCCACGCGACCCTTTAATGGACTCCTCAAAATAAGAAGGAATTAGCCTAGAGGCAATGCTTCACGTGCTCCCACGTGACCCTCAAAATAAAAGAGAACAAAGCCAAAAGCAGTACTGATCTAGGACACCTCACGTGTCCACACGTGACCCCTGACAAACACCCCTTTTCAAAAGAATAAAATAGGGGAAGACAAAGGAATTGATGCCTAACGCAGAGGCATTATCACGTGTCCACACGTGATAATTTCAAAGACTAAAAGTGTTTAACACTTATCTGAGTATTCTGAGAACAAAATAAAGGAAGTCTGGCCCCATCTTTAGATACCTCACGTGACCCCACGTGACCAATTCGATTTTAAGTGTTTAACACTACTTCAAGCGCTTCGTCCTTAGTGTTTAACACTATTTTCAGCACATCACGTGGGAGCACGTGATCGCCAAGTATCCTCTAGTGTTTAACACTATTTTAAAGCCAAGCTTAGCCCAAATTGGCTAAATCTTCCAGAGGCAAATCTCCCCTTCAACTGAACCTCAAAATTGATCAGTTCATATGATGTGCAAAGTAAAGTCCAGAGCTATAATGAATGGTTAGTGCTCAGCCAAAGACAAAATGTTGTCAGAGCCCCTAAACCCCCATTTAGCATTGCTAAATAATGAGGGGGCTGAACCCAGACAAATGATTCAACAGTCCAAACAAATGTCCAACAATTCGAACCTAATTGGACTTAGCCCAAGTTGGCCATAAGTCCTCAACTCAGATTTAACTGAGCCAATGTGCTCATAATCTAATTAATTAATCTTAGTTCCAAATTGGACTACAGATTTCCCAGTCAACTTTGGTTCAAGGGTACATCTCTTCACTCCTTTGATATTTGTCGTTGTAATCCTTCAACGTCTTCAAAGAGCTGACGGGTCCCGATAACCAATCGTTCCATGGACTGTGGGGTCCTTAAACTCATGGACTATGATGCCCTTAAACTTTATAGACTATGACGTCTTTAAACTACGGACTGTGGGGTCCTTAAACTCATGGACTATGATATCCTTAACCTCAGACTGTGGGGTCTTTAAACCCATGGACTATGATGTCCTTAACCTCGGACTGTGGGGCCCTTAAACCCATGGACTATGATGTACTTAACCTCGGACTGTGGGGTCCCTTCAAACCCACGGACTATGATGTCCTTAACCTTGGACCACCATGTCCCTAAACTGGTAATCGACCGCAATGTCCCTAAACTAAACAATAGAGCCCAAATGCTCTCTTGTTGGATCTGAATGATCCTCTTAAGTTGATCTTAGTCTAAAATTAGACTAACGTATTCTTAACAAACGTTCAATTTGATCTTAGTCTCGAATGAGACTAACGTATCCTTAAACCCAAACCCAAACCCAAATCTAAGAAGATACGGATTTGGACTAATCCACGCCCTACGGGCGACAACATAAATTAGTCTCCGTATACAATCCACGGGCAACCAAAAACAAAACAAACACCCACGACACAAAGTGACCATCTGGAGAAAGAGAAAGTGGTTATCGCGATGCGGTAGCGTAATTAACTGCAGAGGCTTGCGCCTGCAGGGAAGAGCATCCCCACAATCAAAAACCCCTCAAATGGGGAGGAATCTGATGAAGTCTGCTATATCGGCCGTATCCGTTTAAACCTTCGATACATGATATCATAAATCAACTTGGCTTCTTCGGAGAGGTGGACGGATAGCACCAATTAGCATCTGCCCCCAAATTCAGGAAAGACGGACCTTCGCGGTCGCGTATCTATATTTCGGCGAAGAACACCCCACATAAAGTTTTCCCATGTTCGGGCGTAACGTTATAGAGGCCGTATGGTTTTATGGCAGGGTTTGAACATACACGTGCACTTGTGCACGTGTCATGATTCGGACGGATAATACTGGTGGGCTTTGGTTTAAGCCGGATCCTAGTATTATATTGTGTTGGAATATTTTCGTCTCGTTGTATTCGTATTCAATTGGAATACAGATACAGGTATGTATATACGGATGAGGGGTTTTCTTGTGATCCGTTACAATATTACTTTTGAAGTTGCCATTTTCTTTTCTTAAACATTTGGTTTAATGTTTAGTTTATTGTTTTTTGGTGAGAACAAAGTTGTGATTGTTTTGGCACTGGAAATTTCGAAAATGGGCAGTGGGAAAATTTTGGGGGGGTTTACATGACTCATGGTTTGTGATTGTTCATGCATTTATGGCTTTTGCATTGCTCGGATATTTAGCATTAGATATTTTTTGTGAAGGGGTGCATGGTAATTCCGCAGCTTTTCTTTGAGGGGGTTTTCTGTGATGGGCGTGGCATTGTTTTTGGAGAATCATTCTCTTTGGAGAATTGGCTGAGCCCCATTTTTCTATGAAAGCTCATTTTTCCTTTTGCCCAAAACTTGCTTACATTATACATGGCAACTTCATTCACCTCCATCCAAATCCTTAGGTGCCTTGAGACAAAGTATTCACACACTATCTCTAATTTATCTTGGACATGTCGGCTAGCAAACTTCATGTTCGAGTTGCTTCGGTTTGAAGCAGGAGCTCGTATAAAGAATCCTCGACGTTGTGCCACTTTGACGAGTGAGATCGGAGAGCGAACTTCGTCGGCGCAGCAGCGAGGATCTTGGTGCAGAGATTGAAGACCGAAGGATACGGATCGATCGGTATAATCTCTCCAAACTCTTTTACAATTTACTAGTTTACGGTTAATGGAATGATACGGGTTTTAGGGTTACGATAGCGCCGGTTTGAAAAGTTTTTTTTTGTATTTGGCCTCGGATTGACGGCCGGGACACTGCCGTAGCCTTACATGGTATCAGAGCCAACCCATTAACCGTATACTAGGTGTTTAGACGATGTTAAAATATCAAAACCGAAACAACCCGAAACAATACCAATGATATTTTTTGGTGGTGGGGAAATTGTGGCTGCTGTTTTTGCAGGGAATTTTGTGGCTCATATTTTTTTTTTGTGAGAGTAGGTAGAGATTTTAGTGAGGGAATTCGTGTGCTGTGGATTTTTCCTTGTGCTATTTTTTTTCCTTAGTATATACACCACCACTTCATCACAAAATCCACAGAGAACCCATTTGGCCAAGCCCAAATTCCAGCAAGCTCATTTTTCCTCTAAGCCAAAATTCTAGTGCTCACATTTTCTTCACTCTTGGCATTTAGTCTTTGGAATATTGGTTCAGTGGTATTGTTTGTTTAGCCCAGTTTTGATATGATTTTATCCAGTTGCTTGGGGCTATTCGGGGGTTATTTCGTAGTCGATATTTCTAACATTGTTTAAAGCTTACAGTACTTGCATTACTATCTGCGACCGTGACATTCACGTTGCAGACATTCACGTTGATGTTCTGTGTTGTACTGTATTGTTGCGGATTCGTCGTGGTGGATAGCTTGCGTGTAATATTAGTGCAGTTTGGATATATTTGCACATTTGATATCGCGGGGCGAGCGTCCAACATGTGGACTGCCGTCACTGCCTATTTGTATATTATTCTTTTGGGGCACGACCGGGTTGAGGTCGATGTCACCGTTGTACATATTTTCTTTTCTATTCTAGGATTACCCCGCGATGGAGTGCACGGATAGCCGGGTTCTAGAGGGCAACGGGTCCGCATCTCATGGCTTTGAGATGGAGGGGGCTTCACTCTAGAATTGGCGGGCTATTCTTCGCACTCGTGGGGGTACAGGTTGGCCCAAGGTGGGTGCTCAAGTTACCGGATTCTGTGAAGTGTTGGGTGGTCCATTCACTTTGCTGAAGGGGGCTGCCTCACTTCTGGTTTTGGTGGGTAACTTACCGCACTCGTAGGGCTCTAGGTTTTCATTGCACAGGCTATCCACACAACCAGAGGAATGTCGGGTTTCAGTTGCGGCTCAATAGAAACCCGTGGCTCCCAGATTATCTGTATTGTTCTGTGATACTTATTATTTTTCTGTGATGTTGCATTTATCACGCTTGGAGCGATTATTATATATTAATATATATACTAGTAGATGTTGTATACGTTTTACACCCGCGCTAGTCCTGTCCCCGCTCTGTCGTTAGTTAAGTAACCTAACGGGTGATGATGGGACCCAGTGGCGAATGCGGATGGCATATACGTACATCATATTTTCGTTCTTTGTGGTGTGATTAATTGATGGGACTGCATTGATTCTGATCAATGCAAGAAAAACAGACCTGACTAATGTTGTTGAAACAAATTTTCAAAAGCTGTTATTACAAAGACGTTTTCTTTTGTTTTGCACAGTGGTATTCGGTTATGAATATCCAGCACCTCATTCGACGAGGCAAGGGCCGAGATCCCTTCATCGGGAGTGACCCCTTGGACAGAGGTTTGTGTCAGGGTAATAACTTCACTATAGTCGATTACTTTTTGCTTTGCATCACGGTATTCAGTTGGAATATCCTGCACCTCATTCTACGAGGAAAGAGCCGAGATCCCATCACCGGGAGTGACCTCTTTAGCAAAGGTTTTCACCACTATATATTTGTAAAATGCTATCTGGTTCCTTCAACGATATCAAGTTCATTACGTTAAAGGTTTTTCGCCAAAAACCATTCGTAGCCCTCCGTCATTTCAAACGGGTAGCACTTAGTATTCATGCTATGTATGTTGGCCTTCGTCAAGGCATAGTGTATGGTAGCTATTTGTTACTTTTCTTTTGCATAGATAGATGCATTGGTTTGGGACAGTCGTACTACTATTTTGGCCTTCATCAAGGGTATGTACGGGTGGGTTCAAATTAACCTGGACAATGACGGGTAGAACTTGACATGTGACTTATGATATGTTGGCGTTTGTCAAGGTCATAAGAGCATGGGGTAAAAATCACATCGGGGGTTTCTAAAGAAACTGAAACTTGCCAAGCATGCGCATACCTTCTGGAGTATGATAACGTGAGTGGATTCCATCACGTTATCATGCGATGATAGTTGGATCCCGATATGATAACGTGAGTGGATTCCATCACGTTATCATGCGATGATAGTTGGATCCCGATACCCACTGATGAGTTGGTTTACTTCTCGGGTGATCCCGACTAATTCTTCTTTCAGGTTTGGAGGAGAATTTGACAGTGGGAGACATCCTGATTAGATAAAGTGATTAACCATTCTGATCTAGGTTAGAGTGCATGCAGAGTGTTTCTTTTCTCTCTCTTTTTGGCAGCGACCATGGCCTGTCCCTAGACTATAACTCAGTGACCAAGTTAACCGAACTTTCTTAAAACACTGGTTTTTGGATTGTCTAAGTTGCATACATCATTGCCACTCCTTCTTTTACCCTTTGCATTTCTGCAGAACACCCCGTATTACTACGAACATCCACTTCCATTGGATAAATCCATCATATGGTTATATACGAACTCGAAGGAACTTGTTCCAGATTCGAGGATGGATTTTGGTTCTGGAGAGATTGAATAGGATTATTCAGTTGACTTTTCTTTTTACCTTCTCTCAAGTTGTGAGGGCTCCTAGGATTAGGAGAGGGTACACCTATTACGCTTATTAGATAGTCTTCTTCCAAACCATAGGCAGGTGCCGAAAGGTGGGAAAGGAAGAAAACCAATCAGCCTAAGTGTGGTGTACAGAAGGTAATAAGTAAAGAAAAATAAAGGGATCAGAAAGAGAGCAAAGTAAATTGTGACTGCTATCATTCACGACCAAACCGCGTATATACGGTTACAGTCATGAATCTGGATAATGGAAGAGGCATTACTAGGAATACCCGAATACCCCTTCGAAACATTTTCATGTTTCAGTTTCACTATGCGTTGTTAATTGAAAACTGATTTCCCAATTAGATCCTTACTCCAGGGTATGTATTTACCAGGTTTTGATTCTCACATCTGTATGGTTTTACAGATGATTAGTGGGAGTAAGTTATTGGGAATTAGGTGATCATCCTCATTATATCGGGATTCGTTGTAATTGATGATATTTGAGGAAATCGCCTGGGTTTTTTGCCGGACGGCAAATATTTGGTTTTGAATATCCGTTGTTATGCACCAATTTCAAACTGATATATCTGTACGTTTATTTTATAAAGTGAGATATAACTTTTTGAAATTATATCTATGACATTTACCTATATCAGTTGATGGTTAGGTAAGAAGCATTAAACAGCGGTGTAATTCTTCTTAATTATAAGTACAGTTTTCAACCTACGATGCTTAGGGTATGAGTTATTAAACTCAAGGGACTTATACAAAGTATTGTATATTGTCCAGTGTCCATTAGGACAGAGGGATTGGTCCTCATACTATATTCTGTTAACTTATGACTTCTTAAGTTTTAGACATGTGTTTCGTAGAAATACAAGATCCAAGTTTTGAGAAGTTATAGGTACAAGAATAAAGTAGAGAACCATGTGTTGCAAGTATCAGGATTCTTCAAGGTGATCGAAGATATAGATACTTGTATTAGGTATTCAGTAGATAGTAATGGTTTTGAGAACTTGCTTCTCTTTCAGGTTATTCATAATTGGATGCACTCCTAAGTTGAGTAATGTTGATCAATCTATCTCCATTCAGTTGACATGCACTGGAGACAGCTGCATGATTTGAATCTGGTTCCAATTAAATCAGTGCCTCTGTTTCTATATTGTATATAGAATGGATCATATCTTAACGATATTAAGGTATATGGAGTTGTCCGGCTTATGCTTAAAACCAGACTCTGGATAACTCAAGGCACGTTTCTGTAATGGCTGTTTGTGGGTTAACCCGGGCTATAACGAGGGTTAACTTTCTACCATCTGGAAGATCAATAATGATATTGTTCTTGACTCGCCACAGTTTTAGTAAAATGGAATTTTTCAGAAAACAGTAGTGAGAGTATGGTAGAACTGGAAGTGATTCCAGAACCGCAAACGATTACTGAAAAATTTAATAGGACCTAAACATTCAATCAGGTTTGACATTCCATTAGCCACTCCACAGATATGGTGGGTAACCCCAGGCACCCGAGAGGTACTCCCGTATCCTCATGGACGGTGACAGGGAGATTCTTGTTTACCCAGACTTGCCATTACTGTTGTTCTAGACTATGAGACCCGACAGAAGGATGAGTATAGCGTCATTCTAAACTAGCTTTAGAAGTGCACGTGTATATGATTCTGCCAGAGGGTTGTTGTAGTCAGTAGGAGCAGCGGAAGCATAGTGGACAGGTAGCTTATGTCTATTTATAGATTAAAGCAGATATAGCGGAGAAAGATCATCTATTTTTGATGTGACAGTCATGGATTTTGACTTCATCAGAATAGGGAATGGATCTGTTAAGAAGGTAGTAGGGTGTGATGTCCTGGTATTTGGATGACATACACATAGTAGGAAGTAAAATTCCTATACTACAATCGGTTATACTGTGGTTGTCACACAGTGGTTTCTCCACATAGGATATGGATATAATATCAGACATTCTGCTTACTAGATCTATGGTTTTAGATCTAGATTTGGGAAGTGTCCCAATCTGGGTACTTAGACAGCATTCTAAAGGTGTTTTAGAATGGACGACTCCTGGCATGGTGGTATACCTGCAGGTGATGGAGTCACCCTCTCTAAAGGTGTCTTACAGACTGAAGGGGAGAGGGATGTGTATGATTGGCATATCACTTGCTTAGGCAATTAAGTCAATCATGAGATGTCAAGTACCACACCAGATGTTGTTTTTCGCACTAGATGCAATAAGTTGATATATTAATTCAATTTTGGAGAAACGTTCGGAAGCAGTTTTATGAACATAAGTATATGTTCTAGGGATTTGATAACGACAGCCTCCTTCGGGAGACAGTTATCATTCCAGGCTTCCAAGGTGACCTGGATGGCAGAGTGATTGTCAGAGTTATAGTTTTCCCTCTCACGAGGGGCAGTAGTTTGGACAGGCGGTCCAAGCGGATACTGAGGGAGGCATGGTGCAGGATACTGATTAAATTCATTTGATGATACAGTCTAAGAAGTTTGCTGGATTTAGAGTTCATTTGTGAACTGGGTCCCATCAGATATCCAGACATATTCTAAGACAGGTATTACTTAATTCGGGAGATGGCTTTCTCCACGAACTTGAGATAAAGAGAGACATAGAAAGAAATATCAGAGCGGATCCACTCACTGAGGCTATTTCTCGAACGCAATAGTTTCACAAACAAGCTTTATGAGACTAATCAGTACAGAAGTTGGGTGTTCGGTATCACACGGGCTGTGAGTATGCGACATCGCAATAATTAGCCTTAAGTGCAAGTGGGAGATTATTAGATATAGTACCCTCAAAGTCAATTATTGGATCGCAAGCACGTGATTGCAATGATTGAGGGAGGACCTATACCGGTAGAACAGTCTTTCTCAAGATGATAGTATGCTATCTGGTTTGCCTTTATCATCGTGTACATACTTCAGGTGATATTACCGATCACTATTACACATTGATAGAGCCCATAGGATTCTTTCTTG
Source organism: Agapanthus africanus (assembly GCA_030015575.1). NCBI lineage: Eukaryota > Viridiplantae > Streptophyta > Magnoliopsida > Asparagales > Amaryllidaceae > Agapanthus > Agapanthus africanus. Next base: position 827,595,436 of record CM057338.1, on the reverse strand, counting down.
ACTGCCAGCAGTATGATGGCGATCATATACGTGGGAGCTGGGGTCTATAAGCACATCCTTAAAGTGTCCCTAGTCGTGGGAGTTTCGAGACTGGGCATCGATACTCCGAGAGTAGACTAGCGTATACGGATCGAAACCCCGACGAGGGGCGGTAGCTAGTCTCACAAGCCATTGGTCTCAGTTGGTTCACCTAAGACATATACAGTTGCTTATTGGGTTATGAGTACACCGGACGGACCCGCCGGGAACATGCTAGTTGGTATTATACCTGTCGTCAGATAGCAGTTCCCTGGTGACATATGTACAGGTTAGTCTATCGACCTGAGATCGTCATTTGTCTCGTGTGAGTTCCCACTGTGCTTTGATTACTACCCTACCACGACTCAAAGGAGTCATACAAACAGGTTTTAGTTGGGTACAGTCCCGAGCCACATGGAGGCAGTGAGTGGATCGGCAGGGGATTCATCTCTCCCGGTATTGGGGGTGATATCGTGCTGTGTCTGGAGAGCCATTACACGAAATCCCTGGCCAGGGTAAGTGAGATTTACTGGTAGGTATTCCAGTAGTATCTCAAGGTGTTCTGGGCTACACTTCGACACGACTTATACCGCTATTAAGGGTCTGACATTTACCAGCCCCTAGGCCCGATATGCGATACTCATAGACGAACAGACCGGACTGTACGGATATTGTCACTGTCAGGCTCAGTAGGGTTTCAGGATGAGTTCGCTCATCGACCTCCTTTTTGCTCAATACCTGGGTAGCCGTTACGTACAGCTAGTGCCACTGACGTACTTGTGGTTAAACCCATTGCCAGCGTATTGATGAGTCTTTAGAGTCCCCCACATAAAGTTTTTCCAGGTTCGGGCGAAACGTTATAGAGGCCGTATGGTTTTATGGCAGGGTTTGAACATACACGTGCACTTGTGCACGTGTCATGATTCGGACAGATAATACTAGTGGGCTTTAGTTTAAGCCGGATCCTAGTATTATATTGTGTTGGAATATTTTCGTCTCATTGTATTCGTATTCAGTTGGAATACGGATACAGGTATGTATATACGGATGAGGGGTTTTCTTGTGATCCGTTACAAGATTACTTTTGAAGTTGCCATTTACTTTTCTTAAACATTTGGTTTAATGTTTAGTTTATTGTTTTTTGGTGAGAACAAAGTTGTGATTGTTTTGGCACTGGAAATTTCGAAAATGGGCAGTGGGAAAATTTTATGGGGGTTTTCATGACTCATGCTTTGTGATTGTTCATGCATTTATGGCTTTTTTCATTACTAGGATATTTAGCATTAGATATTTGTTGTGAAGGGGTGCATGGTAATTTCGTGGCTTTTCTTTGAGGGGGTTTTTTGTGGTGGGCGTGGCTTTGTTTTTGGAGAACCATTCTCTTTGGGGAATTCGCCGAGCCCCATTTTTCTATAAAAGCTCATTTTTCCTTTTTCCCAAAACTTGCTTACATTATACATGGCAACTTCATTCACCTCCACTCAAATCCTTGGGTGCCTTGAGAAAGTATTCACTCACTATCTCTACTTCATCTTGGACATGTCGGCTAGCAAACTTCATCTCCGAGTTGCTACGGTTTGAAGCGGGTGCCTGTATAAAGAATCCTCGATGTGGAGCCACTTCGACGAGCGAGATCGAAGAGTGAACATTGTCGGCGCAGCAGCGAGGAGCTTGGTGCAGAGATTGAAGACCGAAGGACATGGATCAATCGGTATAATCTCTCCGAACTCTTTTACAGTTTACTAATTTACGGTTAATGAAACGATCCGGGTTTTTGGGTTTCGATAGCGCCAGTTTGAAAAGTTTTTTTTTTGTATTTGGCCTCGGATTGACGGCCGGGGCGCTGCCGTAGCCTTACACATTGAGCATCCAATACATGTGTATTGTGATAACAATGGAGCTGTGGCCTTGGCCAAGGAACCCCGGTCCCATCAGAGATCCAGACATATTCTTAGACGGTATCACCTGATCCGGGATATAGTTGATCGTCAGGAGATTGAGGTCAGGAGAGTTGACACGAAGGACAACGTAGCTGATTCACTTACGAAGGCCCTCCCCCAGACGTAATTCAAGAGACTATTTAGGATGTTGGATATGAGATACTGCAACAACTGGTCTTAGTGCAAGTGGGAGATTGTTAGGGATATGTATGCCCTAGAGGCCGTTATTGTACATTGATATATATCATAGTGGATGCTTGGACATATATATAGAGGAATTTTTTGCTCAACATGATAGTATACTATCTGGTTACTCTTTATCTTAACATGTACACTTAGTATTATTATATTGTCTCTCAGATTCATGTTGATAAAGCCCTTACGGTGTAGGCTTGACTACCAGGACTATGATGCGGATCATACTACTGGGACATGGGTAGTCTACAAGCACATCCTTTAATTGTTCCTAGTCGAGGGTATATCGAGACAGGGCATCGATACACCAGAGTAGACTAGTGTGTATGTTTCTTGACCCTGTATAGGGGCGATGGTTGATCCCATATCCATTGTTGTTTGACATCAAAGATTGTACACAGGTGCTCATTAGAGAATGGGTACACCGAAAAGAACTCGCCGAGAACTCCTAGTTGGTACTATACCTATCGTCAGATGGCAGTTCTCTGGTGATGCTCGTACAGGTTAGTCTGTAGACCCGAGATCGTCATAGAGTCTTGTGTGGCTCCCACTGTGCTTTGATTTCCTCCCTACCACGGCTCAAAGGAGTCATGCAAACAGGTGGATTTTAAGTACAGTCCTGAGTCACATGGAGGCAATGAGCGCTAGGAGGGGTTTCGTCTCTCCCGGTATTGGGAGTTGATGTTGCGCTATACTCGATTAGTTATAATAGTAAGTCCCTGGCCAGGGCTGTTGATGAGATTTACTGATAAGTATTATTAGTAGTTTATCGAACCGTTATGAGCCATACATCGGCATGACTTATCAAGTTACTGGGGTCTGACATTACCACCCCTAGACTCGATATGCAACATATCAGACAAAGAGATCGGACTATACGGTAAGTGTTACTTATAGGCTTCATGGGAGTTTGGACAAGCTTGCTTGTTGATCTTCTATTCACTCAATACCTGGATAGCCGTTACGTCTAGTTAGTACCGCTGACGGCTTGTGGGTAACTGATGTGATCATTATCTACTGCTGGCGTATTGACGAGTCTTTAGAGTCCACACAGAAGTTTTCTAGCTCAAGCGAAACGAAGTAGGGCACATATGTTGATATGTGCGGGGGCCTGATTAAATACGAGTATGTGATACCGTATTATTATCTGGCAGCTATTTGTTATCAGTTAGGTTATATGTGATATAAATGGATTGTTGAATCAAAATTTGATTTAATAATGTGATATACAGATAAATGATATTAGTCGGTTATATGTGATATAACCGGATTATTAAATCAAGTGTTGATTTAATAATATGATATATATTTATATTTGATATAATTATATATATTAACTAATATTATAAGCTCACTAATTATATTCTTCATAATATATATATATATATATATATATATTATATGAAACATGATAGGATTTTCTATTTTGTGAAAATAGAAAATGAAAAGAAAAATGGGGAGACTTTTGACGGCATGGGCAATGCATGGCATTTATCATTTTTATATTACTCTTGACTCACTATTGAAGCGTGGTTCTATTTCATATTTGGAAAAAAATTGGCATGCTTCAATAAGTGAGGGTCTTTGGTGAGCCATTCTACATTTGGTCATTTTCCAAGCTCATTTGCCTTAGCCTTTTTCTTGAGCTCCTTGCTCTCTAGCTCTCTCAATTTTCCTTCTTCTTCCTCATTCATGCTTCAAGCTCTAAACCATCACATGTGTTGTGAACCCTAGAGCTTGAGATCCTAAGTGAACAAACAAAACCCCGACTTCACCATCCTACACTTGATTAGCACTCAAGTGTAGTGCGTTTCCTTCACTAAAGAGTTTAGTGAAGAGGTAGCTTGAGCTAGAGGGACTTCGGGTGGATCATCTTCAGCACAAAGATCACGGAGGAGTCTCATTCAAACCTCAAGTGGAGCTACTAGGAGTCGTAAGGACTACAACCCTGAGCGTTTGAAGCGAAGGACTAGATCAACAAAGATTGTTGTTTCTATCCTTAGCTTAAAGTTTTTATGATATCATAGTTAAACCCTAATCATCTAGTTTAAGATCTTGGTTAGTGTAGTTTAACACCCCTAATTTTTAAAAAACGGCATGCTTGATGCTAGTAAAACCTAGTGGTGGTGCTAACATACACTTTCACAAAGTCTGTGCTGAAGTCCATACGGATAAAATTTGCCAACTGTTGTTTTCATGACTATAATATCTGGTATGAGTATGATTATAATGTCTTTCTAAATTGGATTTAGAAGTGTACGTGTATATAACTCTACCAGAGGATTGTCTTAGTCAATGGGAGCAGTGGATAGTGTGCAAATTGCTTAAGTCTGTTTGTCGACTAAAGCAGGCATAGCGAAGGTGGATCATCTGATTTTGATGTAACGGTCAAAGTGTTTGACTTCATCAAAATAAGATATGAACTAGATATTTGTAAGAAAGCTGTAGGGAGTATTGTCTGATTCTACATACTGATGTGGATAACATACTCTTGATAGGAAGTAATATTCCTATACTACGATTCGGTCAAACGTTGGTAGTCGCTTTTGTTTCTCTTTTTGTGGATTATACATATGTCGATGATTCTGGTGACTAGGTCTATAGAGTTAGACTTGGTAGGGGTTTTGGGATTATCCCAATTCAGGTATAATGACACCATTCAAAATGGTTTAGAATAGAGGACTCCTAGTGAGGTAATGTACCCGCAGGTAATGGGGGCACTCTCTCTAAAATGAAGTCTTTCGGGACTGATGAAGAGAGAGACTCGCATAAATAACATTCGGCATGCTTCGGCAGTGAGGTCAATCATGCGATGTTATATACCGGACCAGATATTGATTTTACATTTGGTGTAGTGAGAAGAAATTAATCCAATCCTGGAGAAACATAGGAAGAAGTGAAGAGCATATGAGATGTTCTTGGTGTATGGTAATAACAGCTTCTTCTTCCGAGAGGCAATTACCGATTCCAGCTTCCGTAGTGACAAGGATGACAGAGTGTCTGTCATGAGTCATTAGTTTACCCTCTTATGAGGAGTGGTGTATTAGAAGAGTTCCAAGCGAGATACTGGGGTAGTCAAGGCGCTAGATGCTGATTGTGAATCAGCAGAGGATACATCCTATGTATTTGTTTGAATAAATACGTTCATTTGTGAACTAGGTCCCATCAGCTATTCAAACAATATTCTAGGGTAAGTATCGCTCATTTAGGGAGATGGTTGATCTCCGCGAAGTTGAGATTCAGAGAGATATAGTTAGAAACATATTAGCGGATCCACTCACTGAGGCTATTTCTCGAACACAGTTGGCAAAACTGTTAGTACAGAAGTTAGGTATGCAGTAGTACATGAGATGTGTGCATGCGATACCACAATTATTGGCCTTGAGTGCAAGTAGGAGTTTGTTGGATATTAGTGCCCTCAAGGCAATTATCGTAGTTTCGGGAATGCAATTACTGAATTCAAGGAAGGCCTATACCAAGAACAGTCTTACTCGAAATGATAGTATGCTATCTGGTCTCTCTTTATCTGTCATGTTAATGCAAGATACTAGTTATCATGTATCGCAAATACATGAGATAAAGCCCATAGGATCTTTGCTTGACTACCAAGATTATGATAAAGATCATACTAGTGGGGCCTGGTAGTTTATAAGCACATCCTTAAATGTCCCTAGTCGTGGGAGTATCGAGACAAGGCATCGGTACTCCAGTTTAGACTAGTGTATAAGTTTCATGACCCTGTACGGGGCAGTGGCTGATCCCATAGCCATTGGTGTTTGACATTGATGATTGTATACAGGTGCTCATTAGATGAGTTACACTGGACGGACTCTCCGAGAACTCCTAGTTGGTATTATACCAATGTCAGATAGCAATTCTCTGGTGACATGAGTACAGGGTAGTCCCTTGACCTGAAATCGCCACAGTGTCTCGTGTATGTTCCCACTGTACTTTGATTACTACCCTACCACGGCTCTACTGAGTCGTGCAAACGGGTTTTAGTTAGGTACAGTCTCGAAGTACATGGAGGAAGTGAGCGATCGAAAGAATTCGTCACTCCCGGTATTGGGAGTCGATATCATATTGTGCAGGACACAACTATAGCCAGAAGTCTATGGCCATGGTAGTAGAGATAAATTGGTAAGTGTTACCAGTTGTATCTCTTTGGTGATGAGTCCTCTATCAGCATGACTTATCAGGTTATTAGGGGTCTGACAGATTCCACTCCCCAGACCCGGTATGTGATACTCCTTGATGAAGAGACCGGACTGTATGGTGACTGTCACTTATAAACTTTGTTGGGTCCAGATGAGTTCGCTCGTCGACCTGCCTTTATCTTGCTCATACCTGGGTAGCCATTACGTACAGCTAGTGCCACTGACGAGCTTGTAGGTTAACCCGAAAGGGGGTTGAATCTGAAAGTGTTTCAGATTCGATCGGATACGATCCTGTATAACCTACTGTCGGCGTATTGACAGGTCTTTAGAGTCCCGCAATGAAAGTGCATGTCCGGGAAAAACACGATGTGACGTACGTATAGGGATACGTACATGATTTCGATAAAACATGTATATTGGATATACGTGTTCAATCGGACAACTGTTATACTAGCCGGTTTCAAAACTGAAATATTAAGTCAAGTGTTGACTTGATAACCGTATTGATGATACGGTTTCTGGTATAGTGTATATGATACACACACTCTCTACAGTATATGATATTGGAAAGATATTGATGGCATTTCGTATATGTGATACATGATTTGTACGTGTTGGATATATATGCCCTAGAGGCTTTTATTGTATAGGATGCTAGGGATATGTATGTACAGGAAAATCTTGCTCGATATAATAATATGCTACTTGGTTTGTTTTTATCTTAACAAGTGATTTATTTTACTTTGTATTTCATATATTGTGTACATGTTGATAAAGCCCGTAGGATATTTGCCTGACTACCAGCATTGTGATGGCAGTCATACTTGTGGGAGATGGGTGGTCAATAGGCACATCCTTAAATGTCCCTGGTCATAGGAGTATTAAGACTAGGCATCGATACTCCAGAATAGACTAGTGTATACTGTGGGCTATAGTGCCCTCAAGGCACGTATCATAGTCGCGGACTTGTGATTATGATGATTGAGTGAGGACCTATACCGATAAAGCAGTCTTACTCAAGATGATAGTATGCTATCTGGTTTGTCTTTATCATCATGTACATGTTGATAGAGCCCTTAGGATCCTTACTTGACTGCCACCATTGTGATGGCGATCACATACGTGGGAGCTGGGGGTCTATAAGCACATCCTTAAATGTCCCTAGTCGTGGGAGTATCGAGACCGGGCATCGATACTCCAGTGTAGACTAGTGTATACTGATCGAGACCCCGATGAGGGGCGGTGGCCAGATCTCACAAGCCATTGGTGTTAGTTTGTTCACCTAAGATAGTATACAGGTGCTCATTGGGTTATGAGTACACTGGACGGACTTGCCGGGAACCTGCTAGTTGGTATTATACCTATTGTCAGATAGCAGTTCCCAGGTGATATGTGTACAGGTTAGTCTGTCGACCTGAGATCGTCATTTGTCTTGTGTGAGTTCCCACTGTGCTTTGATTACTACCCTACCACGGCTCAAAGGAGTCGTGCAAATAGGTTTTAGTTGGGTACAGTCCTGAGCCACATGGAGGCAGTGATCGAATCGTCGGGGATTCGTCTCTCCCGTTATTGGGGGTTGATGTCGCGTTGTGTGGGGATAGCCATCACCATAAATCCGCGGCCAAGGTGGACGAGAACTACCGATCCAGGATCGATAGTTTCTCAGGTGGTGATGGGTTTCATGCCGACACTAAATATCGCGTTGTTGGGGGTCTGACTTTATCCACCCCCATAGACTCGATATGCGATACTCTTAGACGAAAAAATCGGACTGTACAGATATTGTCGCTGACAGGCTCAGTAGGGGTTCAGGATGAGTTTGCTTATCGGCATCCCTTTCGCTCAATACCTGGGTAGCCGTTACGTACAACTAGTGCCGCTGACGTGCTTGTGGTTAAACCCACTGCCAGCATATTGACAAGTCTTTAGAGTCCCACACAGAGAGTTTTCACGGTTCAGGCAATATGGTGTACATGAGGTATGTTGATACATACAGGTATCCGATTAAATATGTGCACATGCTGCGCAGACTTTAATCGGACGGTTGATAATACTAGCGGCTTAGGATTAAGCCAGTTTATTAAATCAGGTTTTGATTTAATAATTTACATATGTATTTATATATATATATATATATATATGTATTCTAGTATTATTGTTCACTATTCGTTTTCTCTATTGGCTATTCGTATTTTTGTACGAATACGCGTATATGTATTTTGATACATGTACCGGGAAGTATTCCGTATTTTCTACGGAATAGCTTCTAGATGATGCCACCTCATTTATATGATTTTCATTTATGGAAATTCATTTGTTTTTTTATAAATGAGGTGGAAAAGGAGGTATGGTCATAGATATGTTGAGTGGCATGGGTCAAAGCATGGTGGCATTTGTTTAATGGTTAATTGAAAAAGAAAATGTTTTTTTTGTGTGAAGGAGAGAGAAGGGGGGCCGGCCACATATTTGTGGTGGGGTTCTTTTCATTTGGCTAATTTTACATGACACATTTTTGCCATCTCACTCTCTCATTCACACAAAAGCCTTCACCATTTTGGTTCATGCCAAGACTTCATCACCTCATTCTTCTTTTATGGTTGCTCCATTGAGCACAAGAAAAGAGAGAAAATGGTAGTGACACTTTCATACACCCCCACTCTCCATAGCTAGCGACTTTGGAGCGTCAGTTACCTCGTTTGTCGAGATTGGAGCTTGCGCCGTTTCCCTCGGGTGGATCATCGGAGATGGAGAAAGACCGGCAACCAAACATCATCAAAGGATCGCTAGGAGCTTGGAATGAAGACCGAAGGACTTGGATCATCTCGGTATAACCTTCCTAACTCTTAGTTAGCTCGCTAGTATAGGGTTTAAGGTCGATCCGAAAATCGGGTAACGGTAACGCCGGTTTAATAAATTTTTGTTCCGCATTTTGGCCGCGTTTCGACGGCCGGGGCACTGCCGGGACCCTTCATGGTATCAGAGCCACCCTTTAAACCCCTTACTGCTTGTCCAGATGTACTTAAAAGATCGATCGACGGATTTTACCGAAAACACGATTCCAATTTTTTGTTTGCTGTCGATTTTCAAATGTGGTCAAAAAATTATTTCACACATCTTAAAAATCCGTGCAGGCTATTTTATGGGGACCCAAAAAATTTTGGCTCATCATTCCACTAAAGAGCCGCGGATCCGCCGCAATAAGCCCCCATTGGCGGCGTTTCCGCGGCTAAATAGTGGCAACGGGCGTCGAAATTTTTTCTGTAGCTCTATTTATTGGAATTGTGATTTTTGTGATATTCTGTTTTGGCCTAAGTTTCAGTAAAGTTTTGTTTTGCTATTGGGGCCAATTTGGAACTTTGTCGATCGATATTTTAAGTGGGCATTTAACAATACATACATTATATTCTGCGACCGTGAATGTCATTTGATCGGTAAACCAGTCTAACTGCTATATGTCTTTTAGACGGATTTGCGAACGTGACATTCACGTTGATGTTCTGTGTTATGCTGTGATGTTGGTTGGATCGTCGTGGTGGATAGCAATGGTGCAATGTTAGTACAGTTTAATTTCATTTGTACATTTGATATTGCTGGGCGAGCGTCCGACATGTGGACTGCCGTCACTGCCAGTTTGTATATTATTCTTTTGGGGCACGACCGAGCTGAGGTCGATGTCACCATTGTATATTATTTTCTTTTCTGTACTAGGATTACCCCGCGGTGGGGTGCACGAATAGCCGGATTCTAGAAGGCAACGGGTCCGCATCTCATGGCGTTGGGACGGAGGGGACCTTACTCTAGAATTGGCGGGCTATTCGCCGCACTCGTAGGGGGTATAGGTGACCCAGGAGGGGTGCTCAAGTTACCGGATTCCATAAAGCGCTGGGTGGTCCATTCACGTTGCTGAAGGGGGCTGCCTCACTTCTGGTTTTGGCGGGTAACTTTCCGCGCTCGTAGGGGTCTCGGTTTCATTGCACATGCTAACCACACGACAGGGAACGTCGGGTCTCACTTACGGCTCAAGTGAAACCCGGGGCTCCAGATTATCCACCATTCTGTATTGCTTCTGTGATGTTTCTATGATGTTGCTTTATATCATACCTGGGATGAATGTTATATATATATTTATATATACTAGTAGATGTTGTATATGTCTTGCACCCGCGCTAGCTCAGTCCCCGCTCTGTCGTTAGTTAAGTAACCTAACGGGTGATAACGGGACCCAGTGACGAATGCGGATGGCATATACGTACATTTTATTTTCGTTCTTTTCTGGTGTGATTAATTGATGGGACTGCATAGATTCTTATCAATGCAAGGATAAAACAAACCTATATATATGATGTTGTTGGAACCAAGTTTTTTTAAATACTGACATTACAAACGTACACTTTTACTTTGCATCGTGGTATTCATTTGGAATATCCTGCACCTCATTCGACGAGGCAAGGGCCGAGATCCCTTCATCGGGACTGACCCCTTGGGTAAAAGTTTGCGTCAACGTAATAACTTTACTATAGTCGATTATTTTTTCTTTGCATCGTGGTATTCAGTTTGGGATATCTTGCACCCCATTCGACGGGGAAAGAGCCGAGATCCCTTCACCGGGAGTGACCTCTTTAACAAAAGTTTTCGCCACTATATATTTATAAAAACCACTTGGATTCCTTCAACGATATCAAGTTCATTACGTTAAAGGTTTTTCGCCAAAAACCAGCCATAACCCTCCGTCATTTCTTACAAGTATTGCTTAGTATTCGTGCTGCGTTTGTTGACTGTGTCAAGGCGTAGTGTGCGGTAGCTAAGTAGTGCTTGTTTGTGGCATATTAATGTGATTGGTTAGGACAGTCGTGTGGCCTTGTTGACTGTGTCAAGGGCTCATGCGGGTGGGTTTAATGCAATCCAGGATAATGACGGGCTGAACTTGACTAAGACTCTTTGATTTGTTGACTGTGTCAAGGTCACTTGGGTCTTAGGGGTAAAAATCATATCGGGAGTTTCAAACATACAGGAAACTTGCCAGGCTTGCACATACCTTCTGGAGTGTGGTGACTTGAGTGGTTTCCATCAAGTTATCATGCGATAATAGTTGGATCCTGATTCCCACTGATGAGTAGGATTACTCCTCGGGTGATTCCGACTAATTCTCCTTTTGGGTTTGGAGGAGAATTTGAGGAAACAGTGGGAGCCATGCAGATTAGATAAAATAATTAACCATTCTGATCTAGGTTAGAGTGCACGCTGAGTGTTTCTTCTCTCTCTCTCTCTGGCTGTGACTATGACCCGACTTTTGGCTAAAACTCATGAAACCAGGTTGACTGAAACTTCTTAAAATACTTTGGCTCTTGGAATGTCACGGTGTCGCATACATCATTGCCACTTCTATATCACCTTTGTGTTTCTCCAGAACACCTCGTATCACTACGAACGTCCACTTCCATTGGATAAATCCATCGTATTGTTATATACGAACTCGAAGGATCTGATTCGAGGATGGATTCTGGTTCTGGAGAGATTGAATAGGATTATTCGGTTGTCTTTTCTCTTTACCTTCTCTCAGGTTGTGAGGACTCCTAGGATTAGGAGAGGGTACACCTATTGAGCTTATTGGATAGTCTTCCTCCAGACCATAGGCAGGTGCCGAACGGTAGGGAAGGAAGAAAACCAACAAGCTTAACTGTGGTGTACAGAAGGTAATAAGTAAAGACATATAAAGGGATTAGAATAATGGCAAAGGAAATTGCGATCACCATCATTCACGACAAAGACCATGTATACCCCTGCCACTTCTACATTCACTTTGTTTTTCTCTAGAACACTCCGTATCACTACGGATATCCACTTCCATTGGATATACCATCGTATAGTTACATACGAACTCGAAAGAATTCGTTCCAGATTCGAGGATGGTTTCTGGTTCTGAAGAAATAGGATAGGATTATTCAGATGTCTTTTCCCATTACCTTTCTCTCAGGTTGCGAGGGCTCCTAGGATTAGGAGAGTACACCTATTATGCTTATTGGATAGTCTTCTTCCAAACCTTAGGCTGGTGCTGAAGGGTAGGGAAAAAAGAAAACCAGTTAGCCTAAAGAAGGTGTACATAAGGTAATAAGTAAAGACATAATAAAGGGATTGCAGTTAGGGCAGGTATAGTATATGGTTACTGTCGTGAATCAGGATAGTGGAAGAGGCGTTACTAGGAATACCAGTAAAACCCTTTCGAAACATTTTCATGTTTCAGTTTCACTGTGCGATGTTAATTGATAACTGTTTTCCCAGTTGGAATCTAACTCCAGGGTATGTATTTACCAGATCAGTTTCTCACATCTGCATGTTATTACAGATGGTGAGTGGGAGTATGATATTAGGAATTGGGTGATTAGATCCTCATTATATCGGAATTCGTTGTAATTGGTGATATTTGAGGAAATCATCTGGATTTTTGCCGGATGGCAAATATTTGGTTTTGAATATCCGTTGTTATGCACCAATTTCAAACTGATATATCTGTACGTTTATTTTATAAAGTGAGATATAACTTTTTAATATTGTGTCTATGACATTTACCTATATCAGTTGGTGATTAGGTAAGGTGCATTCAACAACGGTGTAATTCTTCTTAACCAAACTACAGTTTTTCAACCTACGACGCACAGGGTTTGAGTTATTGAACTCAGGGGACTTATACAAAGTATTGTATGTTGTCCAGTGTCCATTAGGACAAAGGGGTTGGTACTCATACTATATTCTGTTTACTTATGACTTCTCCAGTTCTGGACATGTATTTCGTTGAAATGCAAGGTCCAGATATTCAGAAGTTATAGGTATAAGAATAAAGTAGAGAACTATTTGTTGGAAGTATCAGGATTCCTCGATGAAGTCGAAGATGTAGATACTTGTGTTTAGTATTCAGTTAATAGTAATGGTTTTGAGAACTTGCTTCTTTTTCAGGATACTCATATATAGATGCACTCATAGATGAGTAATGCAGATTGTCCTCTTTCCATTTGGTTGATATGCACTGGAGACAGCTGCATGATTTTGAATTTGGTTCAAATTAGATTAGTGCTTTTGTTTCTATATCAGATATATATAGAATCAATTTGAATCTTAACGATGTTAAGGTATAGGGAGTTGTCCGGCTGATCCTTAAAACCAGAATCCGAATAAACTCAAGGCACGTTTCAGTAATGGCAGTTTGTGGGTTATCCCGAGGTTTGATGAGGGTTAACTTTCTACCATCAGGAAGATCAATATTTATATTGTTCTTGACTCACCACAGTTTTAATAAAATGGACTTTTTCAGAAAACACAAGTGGGAGTATGGTAGAACTGGAAGTTATTCCAGAACCACAAACGATTACTGGAAATTTAAAAGAACCTAAGGATTCAATTGGATTTTGTAGGGTTGCTAGGCAAACGCACAAGGGTCTACGAGGCATCAACCATGCCCGATTTAAAATTTAGCCGTGCCAAACAACCCAAAGCCGGATCTTTAAACTAGAGTTTAGGCGAAAACAAGCAAGTTAAAAAGTTTAACACTAAGTGAGAGGGATTACAACCTTTGTAGATCCAGTCCTTCACTTCATAAGCTCTGTGTTGTGGTCCCTTCGCTGCGATCATCGTGTTCCGGACTCTCGAAAGGCTCCACAAAGAGAAAGATGCAAGCTTGCTTCCGATCTTCGATAACAAAGATGATCTACCTTGAAGTTTCGTTAACACGAGCTCTCACTCACTAAATGAAGTGAACACCCTCATCTAAAGGGCAAGAATAGATGAGGATGATGAAGTAGGATTTTTGCTCTCATTTATAATCTTTTTCTCACACATAATCATCACTTAGAAAAAGCTAGAAAGCTTTTTCCATGAAAGAACTCAAGGAAGAAGAAGAATTGAATAATAATGAATAATTCTTTTTGTGATGAATAATGAAAAGATAATCATGATGAATAATGCAACCATGGTTGACTAAACCTTTGTAGAGATTTAACTAGGGTTAGGGTTTGGGTTGGGTTAAGAATGAGTCATTACAAAATATCTTAACACAAAACAAAAAGAAACCTTCTAGAAGGTTCATGAATGCACTAACCCAAATCAAACCCTAATCTTGTTTAATCTCCACTAAACAAGTTGCATTAATAATCATATCATGTTACAATATTATATATCACATATACAATATTTATTGTAACGAAATAAAATAATACAATTAACATATATCGCATATATATCAATGTATTACCCGAGTGAGAAAAAGAATCTTTTAATGAGCTAATATTAGTTAATATAATTTAATATATCATATATATTATTATACATTAAATTATCGAATCAACACTTGATCCGACAATCCGGCTATATCGCATATAACCGACAAATATATCATTTACCGATTCATCGAATCAACACTTGATCCGATGATCCGGCTGATATCAAATATCGCGAGAATATAATACGGTATCTCATATCGCATTATCCTCGGTCCTACACATATCACATATATGCTCCTACTCCGTTTTGCCGGAGTCAAGAAACCTCTGTGTAGGACTCTAATGAATCGTCAATACGCCGGCAGTAGGTGATGATCATATCAAACACCCACAAGCTGCAAGCGGTCAGCTAAACGTAACAGCCACCCAGGTATTGAGCGCTCAGAAGATCAACAAGTAAGCCTGTACATTCTCCTGTGAATCCAATCAGTAACACTCCCGTACAGTCTGGTCTCGTCGTCTGATATGTCGCATATCTCGCTTAAGGGTGGTAAACATCAGACCCCAGTAACTTGATAAGTCGTGTCGATATGAGGTCTATAACAATTCGAGAAACTACTAATAACACTTACCAGTAAATCTCAGCAACCCTGGCCAGGGATTTCCAGTTATACTCAATCGAACACAGCACAACATCAACTCCCTATACCGGGAGAGACGAATCCCCTCCTATCGCTCATTGCCTCCATGTGATTCGAGACTGTACCCAAAAGCCACCTTTTTGCACGCCCTCTTGGACGTGGTATGATGGAAATCAAAGCACAGTGGGAATCACACAAGACTCTATGACGATCTCGGGTCAACAGACTACTCTGTACCAGTGTCACCGGAGAACTGCCATCTGACGTGAGGTATAATTCCATCTGGGAGTTCTCGGCGAGTCCGTCCAGTGTACCCAGTCTTCACTGAGCACCCGTACACCATCCTTGATGTCACACACCGATGGATATGGGATCATCCATCGCCCATCAAATGGGTCAAGATGCGTATACGCTAGTCTACTCTGGTGTATCGATGCCCTGTCTCGATACACCCTCGACTAGGAACAGTTATAGGATGTACTCGTCAACTACCGTGGCCCCACTAGTATGATCTCATCATAAACCAGTAGTCGAGTATATATCCTAAGGGCTTTATCAACATGTAACATAGAGACAATCAGAGTACATGTTAAGATAAAGTACAACCAGATAGCATACTATCATCTCGAGCAAGAAAGTCCTCCCTATATATGTCCAAGCATCCATTACAATATACATCGTATGTACAGCAATGGCCTCTAGGCATACATATAACTAACAATCTCCCACTTACACTAGGGCCATCTGTTGTAGTATCACATACCCAACAATTAGCTGCGGTTGAAGTATCTCATACTCAACCATCCCATAAAAGCCTCTACTGGGAAAAAGGCCTTTGTGAGTGGATCCGCACTGTTGTCCTCTGTGTCTACTCTCCTAACCTCGATCTTCCTGGAGATCAACTATCTCCATGATCAGGTGATACTACCTAAGAATTATATCTGGATTTCTGATGGGACGGTAGTTCCTTGGCTAAAGCCACAACTCCATTGTCACACAATGGTAGGAACGAAGTTCATCTCATGAACTTATATGTATCCAGACTGCCTCTTTGGTAGCATCTTTGGTAACGATGTATCTTGCCTTTAATCGTCTAGTAAGTCACGGTATCTAGCTTGGAACTCTTCCAACATACCGTCCCTCCACTGAGGGTAAAGACAATGCCTGCGACTGACATTCAGTCGTCCTTATCACCCTGGAACCTTTCCAATGATTCTCCCTAGGATCGATTGATACCATCTCACTACAACTAATGAGGATCCTAACATCCAATTAGATCTATCTCATAGATCCAAAACCCAGGATTTAGGAGGTATCACTTTGATCCTATATGGAGAATCCTTGTGATAAGCGGAGATTGACCGAGCGTAGCATAGGAAACTCCTTCCCTATCAAGAGTATGTCATCCTTGTACTCTACGAGGATCACCACCATACTCTCTACTACCTTTTTTTTATATACAAGGTTCATCTACCATTTTGATGAAGTCAAACTCTTTGACTACCATATCAAAACAGATGTTCCAACTCCGCGATGCCTACTTTATCACATAAAACATCTTGCACACGTTTCCGCTGCTCCCACTGTCTACGAAGCCCTCTGGCTGTGTACTTATAGACGCTCTCTTCTAAAACATCATTTAGAAAGCAGTCATGACACCCAACCACCAGATATCGTAGTCATGGTATGTAGCCGTGGCAAGCAGGATCTGGATGGACTTAAGCATAGCTTTGAAAGTCTCAACTTTTCCATGTACACCAAGTAATCTTCTCAAGATATACTTGCCCCTGATGGGGATTTAACCCTTCAGATAAAGCAACCAAAGTCCATACTTTGTTGGTGTATAAGGATTCCATCTCAGATC
Organism: Agapanthus africanus; assembly: GCA_030015575.1. Classification (NCBI taxonomy): domain Eukaryota; kingdom Viridiplantae; phylum Streptophyta; class Magnoliopsida; order Asparagales; family Amaryllidaceae; genus Agapanthus; species Agapanthus africanus. Next base: position 827,578,411 of record CM057338.1, on the reverse strand, counting down.
GGTAAGCATCCAGCCATTCTTACAGAGTCTCACTCCTGATGGCCAGCTCGAAACTAGTTGGGTCATCATCTCATGATGCAATCCTCGCTCCCACTGTCATAGAGAAACCAAAGTATCTCTCAGGTGGGTGAAGAACCCTACTAGATCGGCGGAGAGGCTGAGGTTCGTTGGAAACTATTAAATCCTTTGGTTCTACTAAATCATCTGCTGTAGTTTGTATAGTTGGAACTCCTTCCAGTTCTACCTCATGACCACTGATTTTTCCACAAAAAAATTTCCTTTCATAAAGGTGGCATGCTGAGAAACAAAACATTTTTGTTTCTCGGTTAGGTAGAAGATATTCCCTTGCGTATGCTTGGGATATCCAACAAACTTCTACAGAACTGACTTTGCCTCGAGCTTGTCCGGATTATGCTTTTAGACATAGGCTGGACAACCCCAAATCTTTAACAAACTTAAGATATGGGCTCTTCCCATTCCATATCACATATGAAGTGGTAGGCAACTGATTTGATTGGAACCCTATTCAATAGGTATGCATCTTCTCAAGTGCATAACTCCCAAAAGGAAATAGGAAACTCAGTAGTACTCATCATAGAGCTCACCATATCTAATAGGGTGCTATTGCTCCGCCCCGATACACCGAGGTGCTGTGGTGTATTCGGAGGAGTAATGCTGAGAGAGAATCTCATTCTCTTTTAGAATAGTCCAGGAATTCCGTGCTCAAGTATTCTTCTCCCTGATCTCATCAAAGGACATAATACTTATACCCGTTTAGGGTTCTCTACTTCTAACTTATATTCTGTGAATATCTCAAAAGTTTCGGACTTGTGTTTTAACAGGAACATATGTCTGAATCTTAAGAGATCCCAGAGAATGTAATGAAGTACAAAGAACCGATCTTGGCATGTGTAGACTGGGGACCTTCATACATCAGCATGTATCAATCCCAAGAGTTCACTAACTCTTTCTCTGTTTCCAATAAACAGAGCTATGGTCATCTTATCTTTGTGACATGAGCGGAAAGTTTCATAAGATGTAAATTCTAACTAATTTAAATATGCATCTAAATGTAACTTGGCTAGTCGGGTCGCATTGATATGACCTAGCCTACAATACCTCAAGAGGGATTCGTTCATTTCTGAACTATTCCTCTTGTGTGTGTTTTGTATACTAAGAACTGTAGTTTGATTTAGAACATCAATGCTTTTAGATAACGTGCCTGAACCATCAACTCTTGATATAGGAAATGTTCAAAACATTATCCAACAATACAAAATTATATCCTTTCTTTACTAATAAAGAGACTGATATGATGTTGTATATCAGGTTCGGTATCTAATAACATTCGTTCAAAATCAATGTATTCTGCTAATACAGGGTGATAGTGACCAACAGACTTGGCTGCAACACTTGCACCGTTTCTATCTCATGAAACTTATCACCCGTTCTCAGTTCTCTACCTATCTGTAACCCATATAACAAATTACATATGTGGGATCCTGATCCGGTATCAAATACCAGGACGTAAAAGATACTGAGAAACAGTTCTCTGTAATGAACACACCCGAAGATGATGCATCAACATGCACTTTCTTCGTTTCGGCGGTACGAGAAATCTGGTATTCCCCAATTTCCTGCTCTGTCTTATAATAATTATAAGTTGGAGCGGGACCAACGTTCCCCAGCGTAGTATAACAAGCGGGTTCGGTCAATACATCCGTATTATTATCTTGATTAAGGCGTGATATGGTCTCTACCTAGAGAGAGAGAAGAAAACACTCAGCGTGCGCTTTTACAAGATTAGATTGGTTATCAATTTATCTAATCAGGATGTCTCCCAATTTTTTAGTCAAATCTTCCTTCAAACCCTAAAAGGAAAGATTAGCCGGGGTTAATTGCACGCTACAAGTTCACTAATCTTTAGACCAGGCCAGTGTCGGTACTTTGAGGGAGGTTCCCCGCGCTTTCGCACGGACCGAATTAAAGTAAACCCCGTTTTCCCAGGGCATAATCCCGTTAACACCTTTCTAGACACCTACTTGATCGACTAATTGTAATGTGTAAAACTCTCCCTGGAGTAACTCTTACTCGCAGTGGGTATCGGGATCCAACTATCTCATAGGAGGTATGCAATCTCATTGCAAATTTCAACACTTGAAATTCCCGATAATATTTTTCCCCAAGCGTCCTATGACCTTGACAGAGGTCAACAAACCATAGGCAGCTAGTCAAGTTCAACCCGTCATTTCCTGATTGAAGTAAACTTACTCGCACGACCCTTGATAGAGATCAACAAGGTCGCATAAATCAATCTCATCATATGTTTATATAGATAAGCACTAATCAGCTACCGCACACTACGCCTTGACAGAGGTCAACAAACGTAGTACGAATACTAACTATTACTTATCTGAAACGATGGAGGGCTACGACAGGTTTTTAAGAAAACCCTTTGCGTAATGAACTTGATATCGTTGTAGAATCGAGTGATTTTTAAAAGGAATGTTTTTAAGGCCTTTTCTAGTTTTGCTAAAGAGGTCACTCCCGGTGAAGGGATCGTCGGCTCTTTCCTCATCGAATAAGGTGCAGGATATTTCACAAATATCACTATGCAAAGCAAGAACTATAGAAGCAATCAAAAGACAAACCGAGTTTGTAGTATCTACTAGTTTCACTAAAGAGGTCACTCCCGGTGAAGGGATCTCGGCACTTTCCTTATCGAATAAGGTGCTGGATGTTCTACAAGGAACACCGCTATGCAAAGCAAGAACTAGAGCTACCAGTTTTTAAACAAGTTTCTACAACATCTTAGGTTTCTTTTATTTCATTAACCTCATTAATGAAGTCCCATTTTAATATGCTTCACAAGCATCACATTTGAAACGAAATCTGCAATATAACATATATCCCATATATATAATATAAACATTCGTCTCAAGCAATAATATGATCTCATCACAGAACATTGCAGCAGAAGAACATATATGAAATATTGGATATACTAGGACGTCCGTGTTTTAATACGAGCCTGTATAAAACACGGATTCCACGGTCGCGATGAATAGCCAAACCCACATCCCTAGACCCCTACGAGAGCGGCAAGCAACACTGCCAATTCTAGGGTTAGGAGACCCAGTCTCGACTCCTCGAGATGGTCTCCCACTGGACCCTAGAACCCGGTTACTTGTGATCCCCGCCTTGGGTCTACCTAATGCGGAAAAGTAAATAATATACAACGGTGACATCATCCTCAGCCCGGAAGTGCCCCAATAAAAGAATATTACATACAAATGAATTTTACATGAATGAAAAAGAAAAACTCTCATCTCACATAAAACCCCCGGCTATTCAGAACGCGACGATACAATATAACATATCAAGCAGCACACAATATCTCATATCATCAACGTAAGCAAGTATGCGTATCCCGATTGTCGTTGATGTATAGCAACGAAGCCGGTGATACACCACATACTACGCTTACGGTCACAGAAAAGAAAGTGTAAAACTACAACAGTTGGAATCCGCAACCTCCTTAGACATCGCATGCCTAACCAAATGAATTCCTTAGACATCGCATGCCTAACAATTATAAACCCCGCATTTTAGTCTCATTATCGAAAACTCTTTTCAATATCAAGTCGGGCAATTCAACAAGATTCCCGACTACCGGATCGAATGCTCGTCGCAAACTTTAGTAGACGGCCGCACCCCCGGATGCCGTCGACGAAGTGCACTAAGGCGGAACACCGCTGCCACGAGCACCCGAACGGATGTTTTTGGCGACGGGGTTCTCCTACAGTCACTTGGTCGGGGCTATGGGGCGTGGCTATCTATTAAGTTTACCCGGCGAGTATCCGCGTACGCTACGTGATTGCGACGGACTTTTGATCACATCAAAATTCAGTGGCAACCGATCAATTGAGACTAAACTGCTATGTTTATAACATTCAAATTAGTTATCTCATAACTACTTGTGGATTCCAAATATTGTATCACATTCCAAATAAATAGACAATGTTAAACTTTCCGATCGAATAATCAAACACCCAAGATTTCCCAAATAGCTCAACACTTGAGCGGAGTTCAAAAAGTATCCATCACATGCCACAGTACAGATGGTCCAGCCATAGAAGGGTCAAGCCAACGCCTCACATGTGGCACGCCGTACTGCCACAAACCCTAAGGTTTAGAGGCAGTTCAAGATGGTCACATAATCGAGTTAAGATTTGTATTCTTCTAGAGGGTCCACCGCGTTACTTGCATGATTTTCCGGAAGTTTCAAACTCGAGAAAAAATCCAACTTTTGAAATAAATTTTGACAGGGGAAAAAGTGAGTTATTGATATCCGTTCGAAATTTTTAACACGTTCTAAAAAAATATCCGGAAAAAACTAAGCGAAGTTAAATTATCCGATCGAATCAACGAGTCCCCAATACAACCCAGAAAACTCAACTCTTGAGTATAAATTAAAAATACCCAGAAACATCAGGAAATTTGATAGGAACATTACTGTGCAAAAAGAAAAGTGTGACGTCACTTTATGGCCGTGGAACCGCCGCGGGAGCCATGCTCGTGCCGCGGCGCTTTGGGTGGCGCACTTTGTCGTTTTTCACAGTGTTCCATATAATTGCCTGCTGATTTTTTTAAGTATTTTTAATGTGAAAAAAATTACGATTTCAAAAAATGTCCAGAGAAGGGTTTAATCGGGGTTTTCCGGGTTCGATCGGACTTTAAACTTCTTCTAGACTTCGCCTAAAGCTCTAGCTTGGCTCTGATACCACTGTAGGGTTGCTAGGCATACGCACAAGAGTCTACGAGGCATCAACCATACCCGATTTAAAATTTAGCCGTGCCGAACAACCCAAAGCCGGATCTTTAAACTAGAGTTTAGGCGAAAACAAGCAAGTTAAACAGTTTAACACTAAGTGAGAGGGATTACAACCTTTGTAGATCCAGTTCTTCACTTCATAAGCTCCGTGTTGTGGTCCTTTCGCTGCGAACATCGTGTTCCGGACTCTCGAGAGGCTCCACGAAGAGAAAGATGCAAGCTTGCTTCCGATCTTCGATAACAAAGATGATCTACCTTGAAGTTTCGTTAACACGAGCTCTCACTCACTAAATGAAGTGAACACCCTCATCTAAAGGGCAAGGATAGATGAGGATGATGAAGTAGGATTTTTGCTCTCATTTATAATCTTTTTCTCACACATAATCATCACTTAGAAAAAGCTAGAAAGCTTTTTCCATGAAAGACTCAAGGAAGAAGAAGAAATGAATAATAATGAATAATTCCTTTTGTGATGAATAATGAAAAGATAATCATGATGAATAATGCAACCATGGTTGACTAAACCTTTCTAGAGATTTAACTAGGGCTAGGGTTTGGGTTGGGTTAAGAATGAGTCATTACAAAATATCTTAACACAAAACAAAAAGAAACCTTCTAGAAGGTTCATGAATGCACTAACCCAAATCAAACCCTAATCTTGTTTAATCTCCACTAAACAAGTTGCATTAGTAATCATATCATGTTACAATATTATATATCACATATACAATATTTATTGTAACAAAATAAAATAATACAATTAACATATATCGCATATATATCAATGTATTACCCGAGTGAGAAAAAGAATCTTTTAGTGAGCTAATATTAGTTAATGTAATTTAATATATCATATAGATTATTATACATTAAATTATCGAATCAACACTTGATCCGACAATCCGGCTATATCGCATATAACCGACTAATATATCATTTACCGATTCATCGAATCAACACTTGATCCGATGATCCGGCTGATATCAAATATCGCGAGAATATAATACGGTATCTCATATCACATTATTCTCAGCCCTGCACATATCACATATGTGCTCCTACTCCATTTTGCCTGAGTCAAGAAACCTCTGTGTAGGACTCTAAAGAATCGTCAATACACCGGCAGTAGGTGATGATCATATCAAACACCCACAAGCTGCAAGCGGTCAGCTAAACGTAACAGCCACCCAGGTATTGAGCGCTCAGAAGATCAACAAGCAAGCCTTTACATTCTCCTGTGAATCCAATCAGTAACACTCCCGTACAGTCCGGTCTCGTCGTCTGATATGTCGCATATCTCGCCTAGGGGTGGTAAACGTCAGACCCCAGTAGCTTGATAAGTCGTGTCGATATGAGGTCTATAACAGTTCGAGAAACTACTGATAACACTTACCAGTAAATCTCAGCAACCCTGGCTAGGGATTTCCAGTTATAGCCAATCGAACACAGCACAACATCAACTCCCTATACCGGGAGAGACGAATCCCCTCCTATCGCTCATTGCCTCCATGTGATTCGGGACTGCACCCAAAAGCCACCTTTTTGCACGCCCTCTTGGGCGTAGTATGATGGAAATCAAAGCACAGTGGGAATCGCACAAGACTCTATGACGATCTCGGGTCAACAGACTACTCTGTACCAGTGTCACCGGAGAACTGCCATCTGACGCGAGGTATAATTCCATCTGGGAGTTCTCGGCGAGTCCGTCCAGTATACCCAGTCTTCACTGAGCACCCGTACACCATCCTCGATGCCAAACACCGATGGATATGGGATCATCCATCGCCCATCATATGGGTCAAGATGCGTATACGCTAGTCTACTCTGGTGTATCGATGCCCTGTCTCAATACACCCTCGACTAGGAACAGTTATAGGATGTACTCGTCGACTACCGTGGCCCCACTAGTATGATCTCATCATAGTCCCAATAGTCGACTACATATCTTAAGGGCTTTATCAACACGTAACATAGAGACAATCAGAGTACATGTTAAGATAAAGTACAACCAGATAGCATACTATCATGTCGAGCAAGAAAGTCCTCCCTATATATGTCCAAGCATCCATTACAATATACATCGTATGTACAGTAATGGCCTCTAGGGCATACATATAACTAACAGATTTGATGTTCCATTAGCCACTCAGCAGATTTGGTGGGTGACCTCAGGCACCTAAGAGGTACTTCGGTCTTCTCAGAGACGATGACAGGGAGGTTCTTGTTTACCCAGACTTGCCATTGCTGTTGTTATAGACTATAAAACCCAGCAGGAGGATGAGTATAGAGTCGTTCTAAAACTAGCTTTAGAAGTGCACGTGTATATGACTCTGCCAGAGGGTTTTTGTAGTCAGTGGGAGCAACGGAAGCATAGTAGGCAAGTAGCTTATGTCTATTTATAGACTAAAGCATCTATAGCGGAAATAGATCATCTAATTTTGATGTGACAGTCATAGGTCTTGACTTCATCAGATCGGGAGATGGATCTGGTAAGAAGGTAGTAGAGAGTGTTGGATATAGTGCCCTCAGAGTCAATTATTGGATCACAGGCACGTAATTGCAATGATTGAGGGAGGACCTATGCCGGTAGGACAATCTTACTCAGAATGATTGTATACTATCTGGTTTGTCTCTATCATCGTGTACATACTTTAGGTGATATTGTGGTTCACTATTACACGTTGATGGAGAATAGTATGCTACCATGGTTTGTCTTTATCATCGTGTACTGCTTTAGGTGACCTTACAGGTCGCTATTGCACGCTGATAGAGCCCTTGGGATTCTTGCTTGACGACCAGCAGTATGATGGCGATCATATACGTGGGAGCTGGGGTCTATAAGCACATCCTTAAAAGGTCCCTAGTCGTGGGAGTTTCAAGACTGGGCATCGATACTCCATTAGTAGACTAGTGTATACAGTCGAGACACCGACAAGGGGCGGTGGCCGGTCTCACAAGCCACTGGTGTCAGTTGGTTCACCTAAGATGTATACAGGTGCTCATTGGGTTATGAGTACACCGGACAGGACTCGCTGGGAACATGCTAGTTGGTATTATACCTAGCGTCAGATAGCAGTTCCCTGGTGAAAAGTGTACAGGTTAGTTCATCGACCTGAGATCGTCATTTGTCTCGTGTGAGTTCCTACTGTACTTTGATTACTACCCTACCACGGCTCAAAGGAGTCGTGCAAACAGGTTTTAGTTGGGTACAGTCCCGAGCCACATAGAGGAAGTGAGCGGATCGGCAGGGGTTCGTCTCTCCCGGCATTGGGGGTGAGGTCGCGCTGTGTTTAGGAGAGCCATTACACAAAGCCCTCGGTCGAGGCAGGAGATTTACTGATAGGTATTCCAGTAGTATCTCAGGGTGTTCTGGGCTACACTCCGATACAACTTGTATCGCTTTCGGGGGTCTGACTTTTACCAACCCCCTAGGCCCGCCATGCGATGCTCATAGACGAACGAACCAGACTGTACGGATATTGTCACTGACAGGCTCGGTAGGGTGTCAGGATGAGTTCGCTCATCGACCTCCCTTTTGGTCAATACCTGGTAGCTTGTTACGTACGGCTAATACCTCTGACGTGCTAGTGGTTAAATCCACAGCCAAAGTATTGACGAGTCTTTAGAGTCCCCCACAAACAGTTTCTCAAGTTTCGGGCGAAACGTTGTAAAGGCCGTATGATATATGGCAGGGTTCGATCATATACGTGCGGTATTGCACGGATCATGATCGGACGGATCATACTAGTGGGCTTTGGTTTAAGCCGGATCCTAGTATTAGATTTGTTGGATTACTTTAGTCTCATCGCATTCGCATTCAGTCGGAATGCGGATGCAGGTATGTATATACAGTGAGGGGTATCCTTGTGATCCGTCACGAGTTTACTTTAGATGTTGCCGGATTTTTCTTTGTTGGACCAAACATTTGGATTTATGTTTGGATGGTGGAAATAATAAGCTAGAATTTCATCATGAGATGCATTAATGTGACATAGACATATATCATGACTCATGGTCTCTTTTTTAGCAAAAATGTCACATTAGTGGATTGATTTGTGGCTTGATTTGATGAGAGGAGAGAGAGGGGCAGCCAAGGGTTATGGTTAGCTCTCACATTATTCTTCACTCTCTCACTCTCATTATTTATAGCATCACAAGAAAATAAAAGAAGAGAAAGCCTTCTCTTCTTCTTCTTCTTCTTCTTCTTCCTCTAGCTTACATTCTCCATCAATGGCAACACCTTCAACCTCCATCCATCTCATGGATGCAAGAGGCAAAGTGATCACAAACATTCTCTACAACACCTTGGACACATCGGCTAGCACACTTCGTGCCCGAGTTGCTTCGGATGAAGCGGGAGCCCGTAAAAAGACTCGTATATGTGGTGCCCTTTCCGACGAGGAGATCAAGACCGGAGTTGCCGCGAGAAGCTTGGGATGGTGGCCAAAGACCGAAGGATACGGATCAATCGGTATAGCATTCTATCCCTTCTCTAGATAGCTAGTTGTAGGTTAATGGTTCGATCCGGGTTTTAAACATACGATAGCGCCGGTTTTCAAGTTAAGAAAAATTTTCATTTCCGCATTTTGGCCTCGGAAAGACGGCCGGGGCGCTACCGTAGTCTTACAGAGAGTGATGTCCAGGTATTGGGATGACATGCACTTAATAGGAAGAGATATTCCTATACTACGATCGGTTATACTGTGGTTGTCACAAAGTTGTTTCTCCACATAGGATATGGATATAATATCAGGTTTTCTGGTTACTAGATCTATGGTTTTAGATCTAAATTTGGGAAGTATCCCAATTTGGGTACTTTGATATTAAATAGACGACTCCTGGCATGGTGGTGTACCTGCAGGTGATGGAATCAACCTCTCTAAAGGTGTCTTACAGACTAAAGGGGAGAGGGATCTACATGATTAACATATCATTGGCTAGGCCAATTGAGTTAGCCATGAAATGTCAAGTACCACACCAGATATTGTTTTTGCACTAGCTGCAGTAAACATATATTAATCCAATCCTGGAGAAAGATCGGGAAGCAGTTTATGAATATAAATGAATGTTCTTGGGAAATGATTACAGCAGCCTCCTTCAGGAGACGGTTATCATTTCAGGATTCCAAGGTAACCTGGATGACAGAGTGACTGTCAGAATTATAGTTTTCCCTCCTTTGAGGGACAGTATGTTGGACAGGTGGTCCAAGCGGATACTGAGGAAAGGCAAGGTGCAGGATACTGATTAAATTCAGTGGACGATACAATCTAAGTAGTTTGCTGGATTTGGAGTTCATTTGTGAACTGGGTCCCATCAGATATCCAGAAAAATTCTAAGACACGTATTGCTCATTTCGGGAGATAGTTTTCTCCGCGAAATTGAGATTAAGAGAGATACAGAAAGAAACATTGGAGCGGATCCACTCACTGAGGCAACTTCTCGAATGCAATCATTTTCGCAAACAGGCTTTGCGAAATTGATTAGTAAAGAAGTTGGGTGTTCGATATCACACGGGCTGTGAGTATGCGACATCGCAATAATTGGCCTTAAGTGCAAGTGGGAGATTTTGACTATAGTGCCCTCAAGGCAATTATCATAGTCGCGGACTTATGATTATGATGATTGAGTGAGAACCTATACCGATAAAGCAGTCTTACTCAAGATGATAGTATGCTATCTGGTTTGTCTTTATCATTATGTACATGTTGATAGAGCCCATAGGATTCTTGCTTGACTGCCAGCATTGTGATGGCGATCACATACGTGGGAGCTGGGGGTCTATAAGCACATCCTTAAATGTCCCTAGTCATGGGAGTATCGAGACCGGGCATCGATACTCCAGTGTAGACTAGTGTATACTGATCGAGACCCCGACGAGGGGCGGTGGCCAGGTCTCACAAGCCATTGGTGTTAGTTTGTTCACCTAAGATAGTATACAGGTGCTTATTGGGTTATGAGTACACTGGACGGACTCGCCGGGAACTTGGTAGGTTGTATTATACCTATTGTCAGATAGCAGTTCCCAGATGACATATGTACAGGTTAGTCTGTCGACCTGAGATCGTCATTTGTCCCGTGTGAGTTCCCACTGTGCTTTGATTACTACCCTACCACGGCTCAAAGGAGTCGTGCAAACAGGTTTTAGTTGGGTATAGTCCCGAGCCACATGGAGGCAGTGATCGGATCGTCGGGGATTTATCTCTCCCGGTATTGGGGGTTGATGTCGCGTTGTGTGCGGATGGCCATAACCATAAATCCGTGGCCACGGTAGACGAGAACTACCGATCCAGGATCGATAGTTTCTCAGGTGGTGATGGATTTCATGCCGACACTAAATATCGCGTTGTTGGGGGTCTGACTTTATCCACCCCCCTAGACTCGATATGCGATACTCTTAGACGAATAGACCAGACTGTACGGATATTGTCACTGACATGCTCAGTAGGGGTTCAGGATGAGTTTGCTTGTCGGCCTCCCTTTCACTCAATATCTGGGTAGCCGTTACGTACAGCTAGCGCCGCTGACGTGCTTGTGGTTAAACCCACTGCCAGTGTATTGACGAGTCTTTAGAGTCCCACACAGAGGGTTTTCACGGTTCAGGCGATATGGTGTACATAAGGTATGTTGATGCATACAGGTATCCGATTAAATATGTGCGCATGCTGCGCAGACTTTAATCGGACGGTTGATAATACTAGCGGCTTAGGATTAAGCCAGTTTATTAAATCAGGTTTTGATTTAATAATTTACATATGTATTTATATATATATATATTCTAGTATTATTGTTCACTATTCGTTTTCTCTCTTGGCTATTCGTATTTTTGTACGAATACGCGTATATGTATTTTGATAAATGTACCGGGAAGTATTCCGTATTTTCTACGGAATAGCTTCTAGATGATGCTACCTCATTTATATGATTTTCATTTATGGAAATTCATTTGTTTTTTTATCAATGAGGTGGAAAATGAGGTATGGTCATAGATATGTTGAGTGGCATGGGTCAAAGCATGGTGGCATTTGTTTAATGGTTAATGGAAAAAGAAAATGTTTTTTTTGTGTGAAGGAGAGAGAAGGGGGGCGGCCACATATTTGTGGTGGGCTTCTTTTCATTTGGCTAATTTTACATGACACATTTTTGCCTCCTCACTCTCTCATTCACACAAAAGCCTTCACCATTTTGGTTCATGCCAAGACTTCATCGCCTCATTCTTCTTCTATGGTTGATCCATTGAGTACAAGAAAAGAGAGAAAATGGTACTAACACTTTCATACACCCCCACTCTCCATAGCTAGCGACTTTGGAGCGTCGGTTATCTCGTTTGTCGAGGTTGGAGCTTGCGCCGTTTCCCTCGGGTGGATCATCGGAGATGGAGGAAGATCGGCAACCAAACATCATCAAAGGATCGCTAGGAGCTTGGAATGAAAACCGAAGGACTTGGATCATCTCGGTATAACCTTCCTAACTCTTAGTTAGTTCGCTAGTATAGGATTTAAGGTCGATCCGAAAATTGGGTAACGGTAGCGCCGGTTTAATAAATTTTTGTTCCGCATTTTGGCCGCGTTTCGACGGCCGGGGCGCTGCCGGGACCCTTCATATACATATCTAGACCCTGAAGAGGGGCGATAGATTGGTCCCGCAGCCATTGGTGATGTGCACCTAAGATTGTATACAGATGCTCACTAGGTGTGAATACACCGGACAGGACTCGCCGAGGACCGACTAGATGGTATTATACCAAGCGACGGATAGAATTTCTCTGGTGACATATGTGCAGATGGTCTGTCAACCTGAAGTCGTCATTTGTCTCGTGTGAGTTCCCATTGTACTTTGATTTCTACCCTACCACGGCTCAAAGGAGTCGTGCAAACAGATTTTAGTTGGGTACAGTCCCAAGCCACATGGAGGCAGTGAGCGACTGTTGTGGATTCGTCTCTCCCGGTATAAGGAGTCGATATCGCAGAGTGATCGGTTGGTCATTACCATAAGTCCCTGGCCAGGACTGATTGGGAATTACTGGTGGACGGACCAATAGATTCTCGGATGGTCTTGAGCCACACTTGTTGGGATTCCTTAGCACCATGCCTAGGGTTTTCAAGTATCACACATGCCACAATAAAAATTTTAGGGGGTGCTAAGCAATCTAACCTAGGAATCGAACTAGAAATTTAGGGTAACAAGTAACTAATATCACATACTAGTTATAGTCTAACACTAAGTGGGGGAAAATACAACCTTTGTAGACTTCCCTCCTTGACTCCTTGGATCTCCTAGAGTTTGAACCGGCTCACTTGAATCCTTCCAAGTCCATGACGATCACCCGAAGTCCCTTTGCTCAAGCCCCAAGCTTCACTTGATCAAGGATAAAGATGAAGCAAACACTCTACACTAGTGGGCTAGACTAAAGTAGAATGGTGATGTGGGTTGTGTTCTCACTTAAAAACATTTCCTTTCTTTTTACTTCACTCACTTTTAAAACCCTAGAGAGCTTGAAGGAGGAAGAAGAGGGAGATGGCTAAAGCTAGAACTCTTTTAAGATAATTCTCATAAATCATCAACATAGAAATAAATATCAAAGATATATTTATGTCATGCCAAACTATGGTTATAAAATATCCAGATATTTTGATGTTTGGTTAAAGACCAAATGAAAATCAAACCATGGTTTAAAGTTAGGTCAAAAGAGAGAAGAGTGTAGAAACCTAGTCATGATTTAATTTCCATTTTCTTTTTACCCAATATCAAAATATACATATATATATGAACCATGTGAGTCTTGCATTGCCATCTCCCATGTATTAACAACCATGACACCCATGTATGCATGTATGTGTGCACTCACATCAACATATGCACATACACCCATTCATGCATACATACATATAAAGAAAAGGTTTTATTTAAATGAGCTAAAAGTCAATATTAAACCAACACTTGATTTAATAACCCGGTCATATCACAGACGACCCGACCAATAGAAAAATGCCCGATTAAAATACGGTATCATACACACGCATTAAATCGAGCTCCCGCGCATATCTCATATGCACACCACATCGTTTCGCCTGAGCTAGGAAACTCCTGTGTGGGACTCTAAAACTCGTCAATACGCCGGCAGTAGGTGATGACCACATCAAACACCCACAAGCCGCAAGCAGTCAACTAAACGTAACAACCACCCGGGGTATTGAACGATCAGAGGAAAAACAAGCGAACATGTCAAAACTCCCGTCGAGCCAACTGACAACACTTACCGTACAGTTCGGTCTTTTTGTCAGATATGCTGCATATCGAGTCTAGGGATGGTATCGTCGACCCCAATAACTCAATAAGTCATGCCGGTGTATGGCTCATAACAGATCGAGAAACTACTGATAACACTTATCAGTAAATCTCAGCAGCCCTGGTCAGGGACTTCCTGTTATAGCCAATCGATCATAGCGCAACATCAACCCCCAATACCGGGAGAGAAGAAACCCCTCCTATCGCTCATTGTCTCCATACGCCTCGGGACTGTACCCAAAATCCACCTATTTGCACGACTCAGTAAAGCTGTGGTAGGGAGGAGATCAAAGTACAGTGAGAGGACACACAAGACTCTATGACGATCTCGGGTCTACAGAACCAGTGTCACCTGAGAACTGCTATCTGACGATAGATATAATACCACATAGAAGATCTCGGCGAGTCCGTTCAGTGTACCCAATCTCCACTGATCACCCGTATACAATCTTTGGTGTCACCACACCAGATGGATATGGGATCATCCATCGCCCATCATATAAGACAAGAATGGTATACGCTAGTCCACTCTGGAATATCGATGCCCCGTCTCGATACACCCACGACTAGGAACAGTTCAAAGATATGCTTATAAACTACATGTGTCCACTAGTATGATCCGCATCATAGTCCCAGTAGTCAAGCAAATATCCTAAGTGCTTTATCAACATGTACCAAATGAGTAAGATGCATGATCAAATGAACATGTCAAGATAAAGTAAACCAGATAGCATACTATCATGTCGAGCAAGAATGTCCTTCTGAATATATATATACACATACCGATACATCCACTATCATATAATGGCCTCTAGGGCATACATATATCCAACAATCTCCCATTTGCACTAAGGCCAATTATTGGCGTATCTCATAGCCAACATCTCAAAAAGTCGCTCATGTTGCGGCTGAAGGAGGGCCTTGGTGAGTGGATCCGCGGTGTTATTATTTGTATCTACTCTCCTAATCTCGATCTCGTGGCGATCAACTATCTTTCGAATCAAATGATATCGCCTCAGGATGTGTCTGGACCTCTGATAGGACCTGGGCTCTTTGGCCAATGCCACAGCCCCATTATTATCACAATACAATGGTATTCGATCAATAATGGTTGGAACTACTCATAGCTCCGATATGAACTTTCTCATCCAGACGGCTTCCTTAGAAGTATCATTTGCAGCAATGTACTCAGCTTCCATCGTAGAGTCTGCAACGATATCCTGTTTGGAACTCTTCTAACTCACCGCCCCTCCGTTGAGGGTAAATGCAAACCCTGAGATATACTTACTGTCATCCTTATCACTCTGGAAGCTCGAATCAGTAAAGGTCTCCATTTGGAGATCCTTATTACCATACACCAAGAACAATTCTTTAGTCCTTCGCAAGTACTTAAGAATGTTCTTCACAGCAGTCCAGTGATTCTCCCTTGGGTTTGACTGATACCTGCTTACTACACCCAGTTCATAAGCTACATCAGGGCATGTACACAACATCGCATACATTATTGATCCTACGGATGAAGCGTAGGGAATAATGCTCATGCAAGCTCTCTCTTCATCAGACTTTGGGCAAAATTCCTTGGAGAGAGTGACTCCATAGCAAGCGGGTAAGACACCCCGCTTAGAGTCTTCTATACTAAACCTCCTTAGGATGGTGTTGATGTACCTGGTTTGGGACAATCACAATAACCATTTGGATCTAGCCCTATAGACCCGTATGCCCAATATGTACGTTGGCGTCACCCAGGTCCTTCATGGAGAACCTTTATGATAAGAATGATTTGACCGACTATAGCATAGTAATGTCATTTCCTATCAGAAGAATGTCATTCACGTACAATACAAGGAATGCGACAGTTCTCCCTACAGTCTTCTTATAAACACAAGGTTCATCTGGATTTTTGACGAAATCAAACTCTTTGATAACATCATCAAAACAAATGTTCCAACTCCATGATGCCTGCTTTAATCCATAAATAGATTTAAGTAACCTACATGCTTTCCCGCAGCTCCCACCATCAATGAAGCCCTCTGGCTGATCCATATATACGCATTCTTCTAAATCACCATTTAGAAATGCAATTTTAACGTCCATCTGCCAGATTTCATAGTCGTAGTGAGCTGCAATAGCAAGTAGGATCCGAATGGATTTATGCATGGCTACCGGAGAGAAAGTCTCGTCATAGTCCAGTCCTGATCTTTGACGAAAGTCTTTCGCTACCAACCTTTCCTTATAGGTCTCCACCTGCCCATCTACACCGATCTTTCTTTTAAAAATTCATTTGCACCCTACGGGTTTTACCCCAGAGGGTACAACCTCCAAAGTCCATACTTTGTTGGTGTACATGGACTCCATCTCGGATCTCATGGCATCCAACCACTTCACAGAGTCACCACTCGTGATAGCCTGCTGAAACTGGTAGGGTCATCATCATCCATGATGCAATCTTCTCTATCACCATCAACGTGAAAACCGTAGTTTCTCTCCGGTGGGCGAGAAGTCCTACCAGATCTACAGAGTGGCTGAGGTTCATAAGATTCTGTTGCAACATCAGGTTCAACCAAGTCGTCATTTGTAACTTGTGTCTCTAGAACCTCTTCTAGATCTACCACATTGCCATCAGCATCATTTGGAAAAATCTCATTTTCTAAAAATGTGGCATACTGAGAAACAAACACCTTTTGTTCCTCCCTGTGGTAGAAAAGATATCCAAACGAATGTTTTGGATATCCCACAAATATACATTTGATCGATCGTATCTCGAGTTTGTCTGGATTCTGCTTTTTGACAAAAGCCGGACAACCCCAAATCTTAACTCGTTTAAGAGATGGTCACTTCCCATACCATATCTCATATGGAGTGGTAGACACGGTCTTGGTTGGAACTTTGTTCAACAGAAAAGCTGCAGTCTCCAATGCATGCCCCCAAAAGGAGAAACGTAACTCAGTATCACTCATCATGGATCGCACCATATCCAATAGGGTGTGATTCCACCACTCTGACACACCGTTGTGCTGTGGTATGTAAGAGAGAGTGAGCTGAGAGAGAATCCCATTCTCTTTTAGGAAGTTCGAAAACTATGTACTAAGATACTCTCCACCTCGATCTGATCGAAGTATTTTGATGCTCATTCCTGTTTGTTTTTCTACATCAAGTTTGTACTCCTTGAATTTCTCGAAAGCTTCAGACTTATGTTTTAACAAAAACACATGACCGAATCTTGAGAAATCATTAGTAAAAGTTATGAAGTAAGAAAAACTGCCTCTCACATGTGTAGACATTGGCCCACATACATCACTATGTATGAGGCCTAAGAGCTCTGTAGCTCTTTCTCCATGTCCAATAAACGGAGTTTTGGTCGTTTTCCCTTTGATACAAGACTGACAAGTCGCATAAGATTTATACTCAAAAGGATTTAAATATCCATCTTTATGAAACTTTTTTAGTCTTGTTTCATTAATATGACCAAGTCTACAATGCCAAAGAAAAGCTTCATTTATATCTGAAAATTTTCTTTTATTTGTGTGTTGTATGTTGAAAACTGTGTGTTAATTAAGGAAGTATATCCCGTTATTAAGAGTACCACAACCAATCGACTCTTGATTCAATTTAATGTTCATAACATTGTGCTGCAATACAAAATGATATCCTCCATTGTCTAACAAAGAAACGGATATTACATTATAAAGCATGCTTGATACAAAATAACATGGGTTTAAAACCAATATACAACCCGACGGCAACCTTAGGTGATACTCTCCCACTGAAACTGCATGTACATTGGAACCATTTCCAACTCGGAGAGTATGATCACCGGTCTTCAAAACTTTGCTATTTCTCAACCCCTGCACAAAAATTGCAGATATAAGAACCCGATTCGGTATCCAATACCTAGGAAGCAGAGTTAATAGAGAAACAGTTTTCAGTTACAAACACACCTGAAGCAGAAGCATCACCGTGCTTCTTTTTCTTGAGTTCAAGGTATTCCGTACAGTTCCGCTTCCAGTGCCCCGTCTTCTTGCAATGAAAACATTCTCCTTTCCCCAACTCCGCAGCTTTGGATTTTTCTTTTCCCTTCGCCTTCTTGATTCCACCTCTCGGTTTGGTGGATTTCTTCTTATTCTTTCCCTTGGCCTTGGCTTTTGGGACGGAAGAGGAAGATTGTACAACAAGCAGAGAGGGAGACTTCGCCTTAAGCGTGCTCTCCGCACTTCTCAACATATTGAGAAGTTCGGGTTGTGACTTTTCCATGTTATGTATATTGAAGTTCACTATGAATGGGGCAAAGGTGGAGGGAAGAGACTGTAGAACAATATCAGTATACTGTTCGTTATCCATTGTCCATCCGAGGTCCTCAATCTCTTCTATAAGAGCTATCATCTTCAAAACGTGATCGCCTACTGGTGTGCCAGGAGCCATCCGCATCTGAAACAGCTTTCGAGATGTTTCGTATCTCAGGGTCCGAGATTGCTCCCCATATAACTCTTTTACATGGAGAAAGATGGATTGAACATCCATCTGCTCGTGCTGCTTTTGATGTGTATTGTCCATCGATACAAGCGTGAGGCATTTGGCAGTAGCACAGTTAATATCCCACATTTTGCTGCTTTTGATGTGCATTGTCCACTTGTGGTTAAACTCACTGCCAGCGTACTGTCGAGTCTTTAGAGTCCCACACAGAGGGTTTTCCTGGATCAGGCGAGACGATGTAGAGCCGTATGGTCTTACGGCAGGGTTTCGATCGCATACGTGTACTGGCTACACGAATGATGTTCGGACAGATAATACTAGTGGGCTTTGGTTTAAGCCGGTTCCTAGTATTATACTATTGGATTATACTTGTCTCTGTGTATCCGTATTTTTCGGAATACGGATACGGGTATATATATACTGTGAGGGCATTCTTGTAATTTCATAAGAATGAGCTTCTAGAAGGAGACACCTCATTATTGATTTATCCTTTTTTGATAGGATTAATGAGGTGGAAATTAGGAGATATTTGAGGAATGGGTTACAAGCATGGCTTTGTAAATTGTTTATTCATTTGGGTTTCCTATTCAAGCATGGTTGCATTTTTTGTGACTATTTTATTCCATGCTTGAATTATTGGAAATTGACTCACACTCATTTCTCAAGCTCATTCTCATGAGATCATTCTCTCTCCTAGGTTTTCTCTCCTCCTCCCTCAAGCTCATGCCATCACATGAGTTGTGAATCAATGAGCTTTGAGACTAATTAATCCAATATACATTCTCTACTTCTACTTAGTAGTCTTCCTTAGCAAGTTGGATCACTAAGTTACCTCATTTGAGATTGGAGCTTGACCATAGGCCCTCGGGTGAATCCTTCTTCGACACAAAGGAGACCGGCAACCGAATCCGTTTGAAGCCTTGAAGGAGCCAAAGAAAAGAGATCAAGAAGAAACATGAACCAAGGAGTAAAGAACCACTTGAAGACCCGAAGGACTTGACACGAGGGTATAATACTTTAACCGAGTAGTTATCACCCTCTTGTAGTTTAGTTTTTGATAGTTAAGCTTTAATCAAGATCCTATAAGTGGAAAAAGTCTATGTTGCAAAGCCAAACATGATCTTTTGATGTGAGAAAAATCATTTTTGATGTATTCCGCCTCCCCGTGAACACGTGGGGTGTGCCACATAGATTTACACTGGTATCAGAGCCTAGTAAACCTTAAATAACTTGTTAGCAAAGTGTTAAAATTCGATCGCCGGAAAAATCCCAAAATCATGTCCGAAATTGCATGTTTCTGTCGATTTTTAAATCTGGTCTAAAAATCTTTTCAGAGGGCTTAAAATTACATGCAGGGTTTTTTGAGAACACAGAAGAAATTTGGGCTCACGAATCGGTCAGACCGCCGCGGATCCGCGGCAGAACCAAGAGTTCTGCCGCCGTTCCGCGGCCAAGTCGACTCCGAATCGATCCAAATTTTTCTGTTGTTCTATTTTATGGAATTGTGATTTATGGGATATTTTGTTTCTGCCCAGATATTTTGTGTACTGTGTTGTACCTGGGGTAGATTCAAATTTGCTTAATCGATCGAAATTCTAAGTATTTTAGCTAATCGGATCTTCTGTAATGATATATGTGTTTCGAAACGTCCGCTAATCGCTATACGTCGATTAGTGGGGGTTGCACATATCTGTGATGTTGGTTTGTGTATATGAACTTTATTGGATCGTTAATGATGAATAGCCGGGGATGTGAGATGGGTGTTTTATTTTCTTTCATTCAATATAATTTGTAAAAGTGATGTAATATTATTTTGCGGGGCACATCCCGGTTGAGGTTGTAGCCACCGTTGGACTATTTTCTTTTACTATTTTTCTCCTAGGATAGACCTAAGGAGGGGTGCACAAACTACCGGGTTCTTTGAAGTGCCGAGTAGCCTACTCACTTTGTTGAGGGAGGTTGCTTCACTTCGGGAATTTGGCGGGTAGTTTGCCTCACCCGTAGGGGTCTACGGTGGGGTTTGGCCATTCATCACGACCGTGGAATCCGTCTTTTGTTATGAGCTTAAACGAAGCGCGGAATTCCTAGTATATCCATTTTGTTCATCTATGATCTGGAATGCCTATTATTGCATGAGATGAATGTATATATCTATATATGATATTTAGTAGGCGTTACTTATGTTTTGCACTCGCGTTAGTCCAGCCCCCGCTCTGTCGTTAGTTAAGTAACCTAACGGGTGATGACGGGGTCCCGTGGCAAATGCGGATGGCATAAGCGTACGTTGTATTTTCGTTTCTTTCTGCAATGGTAGGATTAATTGATGGGACAGCATTAACTCATTAATGCAAAGAAAACAAAGCTAAGCTAAATCGTTGGAACAATTTCAAAACCATTCGGTTTTCTTCAAAAAGCAAATTTTAAATGCGGAGCCTAAACCACTCCTTTTAAAAAGCTATCATAGTTCCTTCGATTATATCAAGTTCATTACGTTAATGGTTTTTCCAAAAACCAGCCGTAGCCCTCCGTCGTTTCAAATAAACAACACATCGTATTCATGCTATGTTTGTTGGCCTTCGTCGAGGCATAGTGAATGGTAACAATATGTTGTTTATTTATTGCATAGATAGATGCATTAGTTTAGGACAGTCATATAGCCTTGTTGGCCTTCGTCAAGGACGAGTACGGATGGGTCTAAATTAATCAGGACAACGACAGGTAGAACTTGACTTGCATCTTATGATTTGTTGGCCTTCGTCAAGGTCATAAGTGCTCAGGGTAAAAATTACATCGGGAGTTTCAAACATAAAGGAAACTTGCAGATTTAGCATACCTTCTGGAGTGTGGTGACTAGAGTGGCTCCCATCTAGGTCATCATACAATGATAGTTCGATCCCGATCCCACTGATCAGTAGGATTACTTTCGGGAAATTTTCTCACTTAACAATCAATGCTATAAACCAAGTAAGTGTCTAGAACGGTATTAGTGGGGCTATGCCTCCAGGTAAAAGAGGTTATATAATTAAGGAACTTCGCGAAAGCGTTGGAAAACCTCTCTCGAAATTCCGACACTAGCCTGGCTGAAAGGTTAAGCAAGTATTGTGACATGCGATTAATCCTGACTAATTCTTCTTTTAGGGATTTGAAGAAGAATTTGAGGAAATAGTGGAAGCCATCATGTTTAGATAAATTTATAAACCAATCTAAACTTGTAAGAGCATATGCTGAGTGTTTCTTTTCTCTATCTCTCTGGCAGCTACCATAACGGGACTAAAACTATTACTTGAAAAAATACACTGACTGGGCCAAACTATAAGGATTGGCTGAGGAACGTCAACATTGCACTAACTTATGACAAAGTTGCATATGTCACCACCGCTACTGCTCCCCCTGTCCCAGGACCATATTCCTCAGTTGCGGACAAAGAGGTCCGCAAAACTTGGGATCTGGACTGCGATAAAGCTAAGTGTATCGTGCTGGCGTCTATGAATAATGAACTCCAGAAATAGCACAAAAGTATGGATATTAAATCCATTTTTCTCCATTGCAAGGATTTTTATGGAGGGCACTCTCGTATCGCGAGGTACGAGACCTCCAGGAAACTATTCCAGATGAGATTAGCTCCGGGATCACCTGTAGGAGAGCACGTCCTAAAAATTATCAGCCTCATTGAGGAACTCGCAAACCTGGGATGCGTGCTAGAAAATGAGTTGTACATCGACTTGATTTTACAGTCCCTTCCCCACACCTTCTCTTAGTTCGTGCTGAACTTTAACATGCACGATATGGAAGCTGATCTTCCAAAGCTCCTCAACATGTTGAGGGTAGCAGAGAGCTCCTTGAAAAAGGAGAAGACACCCGTTCTGTATGTTGGCTAATCATCATCTTCTAAATCCAAAGCGAAAGCTAAGAGGAAGAAGAAGATGAACGCCACCAAACCGAAAGGTGGGGTCAAGAAGGTGCAGGGAACGAACAAGGCGGGGAGAGTGAAAGCGGACAAGAGTGAGTGCTATTATTGTCATAAGAAGGGGCACTGGAAAAAGGATTGCATGGCTTTTAAAGCCAAGGACACGAAGCAAGCTGCTGCTTCTGCTTCAGGTGTGTTTGTAATCGAAAACTGTTTTTCAGTAAACTCTACATCATGGATACTTAATACCGGTTCTGGTTCTCACATCTGTAATTCTTTGCAGGCTCTGAGAAACCGTAGAGCACTGAAAACAGGTGATATGACCCTCCGGGTTGGCAATGGAACAAACGTAGATGCTGTTGCAGTGGGAGATTATCACCTGGGGTTGACTAGTAGGCACATTTTGGTGTTGTACAGCTGTTTTTGTATTCCCAGTATGCTATGTAATATTATATCAGTATCTTTATTGTCTAATGAAGGATATAATTTTGCACTTGAAAGGAATGTCATGAACAATCTCCTGAATCAAGAAATGATTGGGTTTGGCACACTGGAAAACGGCATATACATACTTAATCAACCTCAAGTTTTCAATATCCAAAACACACTCCAAAGAAAGGCTCCAGATTTAAACCAAGCCTTCTTATGGTATTATAGACTTAGTCATATAAATGAAATAAGGTTGACTAAGTTACATAAAAATGGATATTTAGAACTGTTTGAATATTCATCATATGCAACTTGTCAATCATGTATCAAAGGGAAGATGATCAAATCTCCGTTCACAGGACACGGAGAAAGAGCCATGGAGCTCTCGGGACTTGTACACGGCGATGTATGTGGTCCAATGTCTACACATGCACGAAGTGGTCACTCCTACTTCATCACTTTTACTGATGATTTCTCAAAGTATGGACATGTGTTCTTAATGAAGCATAAATCCGAGGCCTTTGAGAAATTTAAGGAGTATCAAAATGAAGTGGAGAAACACACTGGTAAAAGTATCAAGACGCTTCGATCTGATCGAGGTGGAGAATACTTAAGTACCAGTTTCCTTGAATACTTAAAAGAGAATGGAATTCTCTCTCATCTTACTTCTCTATATACATCTCAGCATAATGGTGTATCAGAAAGGAGGAATCGCACGCTACTGGACATGGTGCGTTCAATGATGAGTAGTGCTGAGTTGCCACTTTCCTTCTGGGGTTTTGCGCTGGAATCAGCTGCATACCTATTGAATAAAGTTCCAACTAAGTCTGTGCCTACCACTCCATATGAAATGTGGAGTGGGAAGAGACCATATCTCAAGTATCTCAAGATATGGGGGTGTCCAGCATTTGTTAAAAAGCAGAATCCGGACAAGCTCGAGGCACGATCGGTTTTGTGCAAGTTTGTGGGATACCCCAAGAATTCAAGGGGATATCTTGTCTACCACACTGAAGAACAAAAGGTATTTGTCGCTCGCACATTGTCTTCTTAAAGAGCGAATTTCTTGCAAAAGAAATTAGTGGGAGCACGGTAGAACTGGATGAAATTCCAGAACCCCAAACTACTGCCGAGGACTTACTAGAACCTCAGGTTTTAATAGAACCCAACGAACCAACGCCGCTCCATAAATCTAGTAGATTTTCTCGCCCGCCTGAGAGATACTGTAGGTCTCTTGTAGATGGGGATCGAGAGGATTGTATTATCGATGATAATGAGCCTACTAATTTTCAGCAGGCTATTACGAGTAAAGACTCGGTGAAGTGGCTGGATGCTATGAGATCCGAAATGGAATCCATGTACACCAATAAAGTATGGACTTTGGATGTTGCTCCTCCTGGGGTGAAACCAGTTGGAAGCAAATGGATCTTCAAAAAGAAGATTGGTGCATTTGGACAAGTTGAAACCTACAAAGCTAGACTCGTTGCAAAAGGTTTTCGTCAAAGACCAGAATTGGACTATGATGAAACCTTTCTCCAGTAGCTATGCTTAAATCCATTCGAATCTTGCTTACCATTGCTGCCTTCCATGACTATGAAATATGGCAGATGGACGTAAAAACAGCTTTTCTAAATGGACATTTAGAAGAAAGTGTTTACATGGATCAACCAGAAGGTTTCTTAAACAGTGGGAGCAGCGGAAAAGGGTGCAAGTTGCTTAAATCCATTTATGGATTAAATCAAGTATCGCGGAGTTGGAACATCTGCTTTGATGAGACGGTCAAAGAATTTAACTTTATCAAAAATGTAGATGAACCATGCATTTATAGGAAGATTGTAGAAGGAGCAGTAGTCTTCCTTGTACTATACGTTGATGACATACTCCTGATAGGGAATGATATCCTTATGCTACAATCAGTAAAGCTCTTCTTATCACAGAAATTCACCATGAAAGACTAGGGAGATGCCTCCTACATTCTGGGAATTAAGATATATCGTGATAGATCCAAAAGAATGTTGGGACTTTCACAGTCCGGGTACATTGACACTATACTAAAGAGATTTAGTATGGAAGATTCCAAGCGCGGTAATTTACCCGCTTGTCACGGGATCACCCTCTCCAAAAAGATGTCTCCAAAGACTGATGAAGAGAGGGCTCGCATGGGCATTATACCCTACGCTTCGGCTGTAGGATCTATAATATATGCGATGTTATGTACCAAATCAGATATAACTTACGCACTTAGTGTGGTAAGCAGGTATCACGACCCGAAATTTAGTTTGTGACAGGCACTTAAATCATGCAACGTCTAAAGACGTAACGTAACTTAAGTAAGCCGAAGCCTAGAAATCTAAATATTTTTAAAGAAAATAATAGATGTGAAGTTTTAAAATAAAGGTATGATGAGATCAAATGTTTTCTTAAATGCATAAATAATGGAACATGAAAAATGCAAATGGATTCTACTAGTTGAAAAAACATGTTTCGTCTTTTAAAAATCTGGGCAGCACCTCCTTTGTATATTTTGATCCAAAACCACATATACATAATATAAAAGGCATCCTCAAGCGAGAGCTAGCTCTTCGCCAATCGGCGAAATCACAACCACGCAAGACAGAAATATATGTATACGATGCCCCACGACGAAGATCAACACAAAAAGATAATGTAAAGCAAGATATCAACCCACCAAGCGAACATATAACCCATCGCTCTAAGTCTCGCAACCACAAGTCTTGCTAAGTCTTACTACTTATACAAATACTAGTTTCTGATTGATGAAGTTAACTAGATACAACAGGAATAATAATACAAGAGTGGGCACGATCCAATATGTCCCACCTACCAAAGCAAATCACCCGAAAGCAAGCTATGTGCCAGCGATACCGTTACTGATCCATACGGTCAAACCTGTAAGAACTGTGGTACAACGGGGATGAGTTTCCAACTCGTGAGTAGAAAACATCATCAGGTAGAAATCAAATAAAACAACGATTCCTAGGTC
This sequence comes from Agapanthus africanus, assembly GCA_030015575.1. Classification (NCBI taxonomy): domain Eukaryota; kingdom Viridiplantae; phylum Streptophyta; class Magnoliopsida; order Asparagales; family Amaryllidaceae; genus Agapanthus; species Agapanthus africanus. The sequence continues at coordinate 827,552,485 of CM057338.1, read as the reverse complement.
AACTATATCATAAAGGTAATACTATGATATCTAGGGTGACCGTATCTGCATATATGCCAACAATATAATCAATGCATGTAAGCCTGTGGATAACATATACGTGTCCATCAATGACACAACAACATCATGCATGTAAATATCAGGAAAGCATATGCATGTAAATATGAGGATATCAATCAACGTGTGTCCATCAACGACACATCAAATCATAGAACCTAAGTGTCCAACATCGACACTCGAAACATCATGAAACCCGTTTCCAATATCGACACGTAAATCCTCATATCTCGAGCTCCGTCAGTCCGGATCGGCCCACGGGCTCTGTTAGTCTGGATCGGCCTGTATCATCTCATGACTCCGGTCAGTATCCTCCGGATAACCGCCGAGTCCAAATACTATCACCGGTAGGTAGTAGTCCTTCTGCCAGGCTCATCGTCTACTGCATAACATACCTTTCTTGCCCCGGGGGTACCATACCGGGTCCACCATATACCCGCAAACGGCCTCATCCAGCTCCTCGAATTGGGTATCACATAACTCATAACCGAGAAAACACATAGTGGATGTCTCGAAATATCATAACAAGAGAAACCGGGTTTTTAAAACAATACATAATTTCCTTTAAAATATAACCACGGTTCTCAAATCCAGAATCTCATGAAAACATCATCTCAATGCGTAATATCATAAAGCATGATGTATGCAAACATAGAACAGAAATGTGAGCATATCAAGTATATCATGTGACATGGTATGGTGATGTGAACATAGCAAGTGTATCATGCAACATAGCATAATGATGTAAGCATAGCAATATATCATAGCATGACGTAGCGATTCTACTGTGTAAGTGACATAGCAATTATCGATGATGAAAGTGTGTGAGCCGGCAATCTGTGTAAGTGTAACATACGCATCATCGATAATTGTGTAGGTGTACTAGCACAGGTATATGTAATGCAATGAGAATGTCCTGAACGTAGCAGAAAATAAATCGTGAGCGCAATGCTATAAGGTATACGTATCTACAACATATCTAAGTCGGTGAATCTATCAATCGGCATCCAGCCTCACAACATCACGTACGGTATAATATATCGTACGGCATCCTCTAGTCAAGGGTATGGATCAATCATCAGGTAAAACTCATCACGTACGGTAATTCATCGTACGGCGGCATTAAACAATTAAGGATTCTATCAACCTATATGACAATGAGGGTACGGACCTAACGTCTCGTATGGCATATCACTAATTATTCACATAATTATCCATATATATATATATATATATATATATATATATATATACCTATCTCTCAGGTCACATCCGTATCAATCTCATATCGTGGGACCGACAAAGGTATCAATTATCTCATAACGACTCGCATCCATATAACGACATATCAAACCAAGTCATTATATCATATCGTATACTCTTTTCATCACATTAATATCTCACATCAATACTCACATCAAGTCATCTTATAAATCTCATGTCGTATTTATCGACCTCATTACATGCCACTATAATCCCATACTTATTCTCTTGCAACTACCTATGTATAAATCGTGATTCACATCCTTATATATCAATTCGAGACATTCTTATTTATCATATTATTTCATACTAAACCATAAACTATAACCTTAAGTCGTGGCATATCTTGTCTCCAAACTATAAATCACATATCAGTGTTTGTCGGGGTGCTATACGCCATCCACCCGACTTCTCCCGTAGATATAAATCTACTCACCTGCAATACTCCTCGCTAAGACGAAGTCGATGTGCTTCGTCATCTCGAAAGTCCACACGAGGTACCTACAAATCAACACATATCGCAATGCTATTAAAATCAATTCCGAAAATCGAAACGGCACACGAAGTGCTCATAGGTTAGAACCTATATCCTACGTATGATAAAACAACCAAACAATCCTCGCTGTTGACGTACAAACGTCTAACAACCAAATCAAATCCGAATACCGAAACCAAGCATTCAAACATCGGAAAACTTTGCCCAAAACCAACCCAATATGCTCCCAGATTTTGGTCAGGTGAAATGGGGATAAACAAGAAGTACAGTGGGGTAGTATATGAGATAAGTGAGCTACAGAACCAATTACAACGCCATCACCCACAAAATACCCGGTGACATCACCTGAAAAACCGGCCTGCTCGGCCTGGGTAGCTTGGTTTTGGCTCGTATTCTCAGGGTAGTCTCCTAGTGTTCAATCTAGATCAATAGAGTTGCTAGTTTTTCTCGTACAGGTCTCAGGTCACTCCAGATTCCTTGTAGGCTCAAGATGTTCACAAAACCGACATTGAAACATCTAATTCAAGTTCTTGGGTTTAGTCACTGGTTTTTAACACTAAGGGGGGTTTGTAGTCACTAATTACACTCACTTGCACTATCACAACTCAAGAATCCCCTAAGTCTCCTCTAGAAATTTTCAAAGCTTCTAAATCCTTACATAAGCAATTCTAAACTATAATAGAAATTAAAGAGACTAAATTACTAAACTAAAATTGTGAGATTTACCTCATTTGGCAACTCAAGAATTTTCTTGAGTTGCTCAAAGTGATCAAAATCCAACTTTTAAAGGTCCAAAGTGTTGAGGATGAGGTGGGGATCATTTTTAATGAAGAGAGTATAGGGTTTTGGTGAAGGATTGGAGATGAAACATGAGGGTAGAGGAGGTGGAGGGAGTATGAGGAAGATGAAAGAAAACAATGGGGGTGAGGAAATGAGGCAACCTCTCTCTCTCTCTCTCTCTCTCTCTCTCTCTCTTTCTCACCCTCTCACAAGCGCATGCCATGTCACACTCTCTCTCTCCAATAATACACTCTTTTCTTCTCATTTCTTTTCTCACAATAATACATATAAAACCAATAAAACAACACAAATGAAACAACATGCAACCAAATGCAACATGTCATGGTGCACTAACCATGGAAGAATGTAGAAACACGGATTTGGCTTAATCGCGATTAGTAGTGCACTAATCAATTTTTATTTAAACTGTATATAATTAATTATAAAAATGACAAATCCAATAAATATATTTTTAAATGAATAAATCATTTTAATCTCCAATTATATATTTATACCATTTTACGAAAACCCCAAATTCGCAAATCGGGTAGTTTTTCGCGAAATATATTATTTTAATATTAAATTCCAAAAATAATATTTTATATTTTCCGAAATGTTATAGCTGGTATCAGTCTGACCCGGGTGAGAAGCATTGGATAGTGGTAAAGAACATTCTCAAGTACCTGAGAAGGACTAAGGAGATGTTCTTGGTTTACGGTAGTGGGGACCTCCAGGTCGAGGCTTTTACCGACTCCAGCTTCCAAAGTGACAAAGATAACTCTAAATCCATTTCGGGTTTTGTGTTTACCCTCAATGGAGGGGCGGTATGTTGGAAGAGTTCCAAACAAGATACCGTCGCAGACTCAACGATAGAAGTTGAGTATATAGATGCTAACGATGCCGTGAAAGAGGCTGTCTGGATGAAGTAGCTCATCTCTAAACTTCAGGTGGTTCCGTCCATTGCCAATCCAATACCTTTGTATTGTGATAACAATAGGGCTGTAGTATTAGCGAAGGAACCAAGGTCCCATCAGAAATCCAGGCATACCTTGAGGCGGTATCACCTGATCAGGAAGATCGTGGTTCGCCGGAAAATCGAGGTGCAGAGAGTGGACACAAAAGACAACACAGCAGATCCATTCACCAAGTCCATCCCTCAAGTCCAGTTCGAGAGGCTGTTTGAGATGTTAGGCATGCGGTATGCCAGCAACTGGATCTAGTACAGACAGTGGGTACTCATTGCACCAATTACAAGCCTTAGTGCAAGTGGGAGATTGTTGGATATATATGCCCTAGAGGCCTTCATTGTATAGGATTGTAACGTTTTGAAAATCGTTTCGGTGAAATTTCGGAAAATCGGTAAAATAAGGGGGTTTTCTGTAAAAAAGTCAAAATGTAAATATCTTATTATAAAAATTAAATATACATATTCTAGCTATGTAATTGCTAGTATTTGGTGTTTATTGAGCCACTGGTGAAAGTTCAAATTTTCTGAAAAAAAAAATTATTTTATTATTATTTTAAGCCGTCACTAATACATTTAATTGGGGAAAATTACAAATTGGAATGAGTTGAAACAAATTCTGTGCATCATAAAACTTTAACTAAAATTTTATCATGTGGTTTTTGAAACGAAATCGTTTGCCAAAACGGTTTAAAAATTATTGAAGAAAAAAAGGCTTTTTTTTAGTGTAAATGGATGTTTGGGGTATTGTATTTATCATTTTCCATCACCCCACACCCATACCCACACTCACACACCCCTATTTACTTCTCCCCTTGCTGAATTCAGCAGCCCCCACCTTTTTCCCCACTTGAATTTCAAAGAAAAGAAATGAAAGAAAAGAAAAGAAAATGGATAAATGAGTTTGGACTTTTAACTTTGTGTTGACTTGGACTTTCCTTACTTGTTATTCCTCACCTCACTCTCTCTCTCCTCCACCTTAAAAAATTCTGGCCGAGCTCCCCTTGTTCAGCCCCCAAAAAAATTCCCATCTCTTTCCATCAAAATTCATCAAATTTCAATCAAAATTCAAGTTAAAACTCAAATCCAACTCCTACCCATTTTCCCTTAGCACACCTAGCATGGATTTTGGTGCAAAAATTTCAATTTGGAGGTCAAGTTATATGCTTGATCCATGGTTCTTGAGGTATAAAATTTTGACTCTTTTGTTAATTGTTTGTTATTACTTTAACTCATCTAAATTAGATGTCAATTATGGTTGTTATTGCAAGGTTTAACCTTCATAAGAAGGATTTCTAAAATTCTAGTTAGGGTTTTTACCTCACCATTTGGGGTCACAACATATAGTTTGGCTTATTAGGGTATGTAAAATTTAGACTAGTTGTTAGATTTTGCAAACTAGTTGTTAATTGGTTAAGTGTTACTTTTAAATGGTATTAATGGTACAATTTTGTAAGCTAGATTTTTATAAATCACATATATTGGTGAGATAAATTATGATGAGGGTTTCTACCATTAAATTATGGTTTTAATGAGGAGATTAACATGTTATTGGAATGCTAAAACCAAACCTTGTAGCTAGATGCAAATTGTTATTTCAAAATTATGCTAATTAAGCAAGTGTAAACTAGAATTTCGGGTTAATGAAAGACAGTGAGATTAAAAATCTAATTAGGGTATCCATGGTATTATTAACATTTTAAATTGTATTTTAATATTTTAGATCATGCAAATCCAAACTAAATTGTTGTTTATGCATTTTTGCTAAAATGGTTGAAATTTGGGTAAAATTGCAAACTAGTTTTTTTTTCCGTATATAGTTTAATGAGATTAAATTGTGGTTATGGGTTATATGACTTATTTAAGTTATTTAATAAGTATTATGGCCGCTAGAATTGTTTAAACGTCGAGTTTTGTACTAAAACGGGAAATCGTGCTTGCTAGTTTTTCGGAAAAACTGCTTTTAAAGTGAATTTGGGGTTTTTGTGAGTTTTAACCTATTTTATATATAAATTAGTGTTCGTGAATGTGCAAATGAGTGTATTTGGGTTTTTCTCGATGGTCTGGCGTTTGTACGCCGATGTCGAGGGTTTTTGGGTTGATTTGTGGAAGCAACCATAGGTTTTGACCTATGTGGGATTCGTGTGTCGTTTTGGTCATGAGTCGGATTTTAATGCGATGCGGTGCGTTATGATATGTAGGTACCCCCATGTGGACTTCGAGACGACAAGCAAGCGTGTGGCGACGTCGGCACCGGCGAGCGAGGACCAGGTGAGTAGATTTATATCTACGGGGAGAAGTCGGGAGGATGGCGTATAGCACCCCCGCAGTCCGTGGTGGTGTATACGGATGCGTATACACACCAACAATTATTATATGTTATTTGGGATTAATAACGATGTTTAGGATGGATATTGGTGTGTTGGATTATTTTAGTGTTGCGAACCCTAGGGTAGTGTTGCACTACACATACACACATACATACTTGCATACATTCCTATTTATATGTGCTCATGGGATTCTTTATTGTTATGTGTTCACATACGGATTTGAGAATAGTACTTGGGATTTAAGATGAGTCGATGAGTTTTGATTTGAGGCCGTGAGATTGGTGATATAGCAGGGTTCGTATTTGAGATACGACATGACGTTGTAGCGTGTCCTTCACGTAGTGTTTCTCACACGTGCATGCATACTTAGGCGGTATCAGTATTGTACTAGACGTAGATTAGTACCCCGATCATGATATTTGATAAAGAGGATACCAGGTGAATAGTATGATGAATGTGATATTGACCCATACCCAGAATTGGGGATGCCGTACGACGGATTTACGTACGAGCTATATCTTGATGATTGATCCGCACTCTTGATTTGGGATGCCTGATTATAAATAGGGTATCGAATATGATATTATTGAGGCGGGATCACCGACTATACGTATACAGGTATGTATATGTATCGACTCAGATGATAGGCGGTTTCCTTACCTGTAGTTCAGCTTGTTAGTTCAGCCGTATAGTTTAGTGTAGTTGTTAGGTTAGATTAGACCCCTACCTATTTCAAAACTAGCGGATCGTGGGTATTTTAAAAGATAGGTCAAGAGATCTACAGAATTTCAAAAGACGTATCCTTTCTTAAAAACCACCGTAGCCCCTATTTTCAAAACCCCGTGATTCGTGTTATTTCAAATGGCACCATTGTTTAATATTTAGCTCCCGCTCATTTTGGTTGCTCACTCCGCATCGTATATTTACATTGTTATTTCATATTGCATTGTTGACATTATGCTGTTAGGACACCAGCACCATTACCGATGATGCGTATGTACCACATACACCTACTTGCCGGCTCACATACATCTTCATCGGTAATTGCCATGTCACGTACACCTTAGAAAATATTATTGCTTAACTTAGCTTGATAGCCAGTAGTTTGACATAATATTAGTGTACATACCTTATATGCCAGCTTAGATATTGTAGTTATTACTTGTCGCTTCATGCATACTGTTATTCATTCTCATGCTTATATTCATGGTTTTACATGCTATTGACGATTCGGATTTCCATGATATTCTCTGGATTTGGAGGAAAACCGCAAAACATATATAAACAGCTTCTCTCTTTTTAAATAAAAATGCGGTTTTCCCATGATGTATGAGTCGTCCACCATGAGTTTGCTGATGGATTTCGAGACCCGATTCGAGGAGTTGGATGAACCGTTTCGGGTACATGGTGGGCCTGGTAAGGTACCCCGGGGCAAGAAGCTCGTGGTGATGACGATGAGCCTGGCAGGGGAAGACTACCTACCGGTGATTTTACCCGACGCGTCGGATATCCGGAGGATACCGTCGTGGTCTTGAGATGGATGGTAGGGGCCGGTCTGGACTGACGGCGCCCTAGATATTGAGATTGAGACATTGAGATTTCGAGATATTGAGGTACTGAGATTTGATGATACAGGCCAGGCCGGATAGCCGGAGCCTGAGGTTTTGAGACATTGAGATTTATGTTTTGTGTCGATGCTAGACACTGTTGATGCTGATTTCATTTATGATACCTCATTTTAAAAATACAAAGGAAATCTCACTAATTTATGAAAACAGTTTCTTCATTTACATGTATTCTGTTTTCCTGCATTCATACCTCATTCATATGATATATGGCTACCTGAGGCACTGACAAGGGCACATGAGATCACACTCGGGTTAAATATTACCCTAGCCATTGTTATAGGCTGCATGTTATTCATATATTGGAGGATATATCATGATCATTGACCTAGGTTGCGTTATTTGTGCGATTTCTGTGCGTAGATGTTTTTCTATTCACGAGTTGGCAACTCACCCCCGTTGTGCCCCAGTTTTCTTGCAGGTTTGCCGTACAGGTTTCACTACGGCTTGCGGGCATAGTTTCCTTCGGGTGAATTGCTAGTAGGTGGGTTTACTTATATCGTACCCCCCATTCTATAACTTGTATATTATTACTCTGTTGTATCTAGAAGTTCCATCAACCAAACATGTATTTACTTTTGAGATAGAGACCAGTGATGTTATTCTTTCGACCTTAGAGTCGCGCGTTATATTTCTGTGGTTTTCTTGTGGTTTTGAGTTTTTGATCCTCGCCGTTGGCGTTGTATATTATATTGCTTGTGTGGTTGTGACCGTCGATTGACGAAGAGCTAGCTCCCGCTTGGGGATGCCTTTTATTGATTTCGTATACTATTCATGTTGTATCCCGTTTGGGAGCCAGTATTTACAAAGGAGACTCTGCCGAAATTTTCAGTAAATTTTTGATGTTTTTAAATAAACCGCATAATTCGGCTTATGCTATTGAAACTACTTGTTTTAAATTGGTTTTCCTTCACTCTACTACTTTTCTTGGTTTGGATTTCTGGGTTCTCGGTTTACTCAGATTACGTACGCCTCGAGACGTTCGTAGTTTAAGTGCCGGTCATGTTCCGTACTTTCGGGACGTGACAAAGTTGGTATCAGAGCGTTAGGTTTTACCTTCGGAGCGTAGGATGACCCTTGGTTGATGGAATAGGTGACTAAAGTAGAGTGACGTACCGTAGGTATGTTCCGCGGCATATTTACGATACGCTACTCCACTTAAGAAGCCTTAGGATGTACATTTCTTTGCTCAGTATTATATTCATTCCGATCTAGCCTCATCAGTACCGGTTATGGGTTTGCTGCCACGATTACGGGCAAGGAGAGCTATAGCTAGAGTTGTGGTCAGCACGAGCTCGTCACGAACGAGAACTGACCAGGGCAAAATTCCGGCGACACACGATTGCGGAGATGTGTCTTTTTACTGTGTTTCTGCGCCACGAGCGTTTGGCGGATCGCCTTTATGAGATTTCTCGGACGTGCCGATCAGTATCAGAGGATTGGGCCACTGACAGAGGCCCGTTGGTGTGTTGCTTATTCATGATGGTCGAGGCACTGTTCAGCGTGCAGACGAGCGAGCCAGTTATTGCTGCGAACGACGAGATATTGCCCCAGATGCTGGAGTTAGTGCAGAACGAGTTGTACTAAGAGATGATAGAAGGTCGCTAGTCATCGAGGATGAATGACTAGGACGTGTGGATCGTTCGCCTACCCCGATGCGAGGTCATCAGATAGATTGATTCCAGCTAGAAACGACTTCACGCGGAGACGTTGAGAGTCGACGGAGACGATCGAATGTCAGAAACCTATTATTCCAAGTTTAAAGTATTCGGAAGGGCATGCAGGCAATTCTATGGACCCTCTAGAAGAATGAAACCCTAACTCGACTTAATGACCGTGTGAAAGCCTTTGAACCTTCGGGTTTGCGGCAGTTCTACGGCGCCATTAGTGAGGCTTGGGTTTGCCCTTCTACGGCTGGACCACCGATGCTGTGGTATGTACTCGATACTATTAAACTGTGCCCAAGATGTTGAGCTCTTGGGGGATTATGAGGTTTTGACGACTCGATCGGATGGCTCGACTTAATTCGGATGCTAGGTGGTGAGATGCATTTCTTGGGAGACTCCCGATATGAGGATAGCCGTTGGAGCTCAGTCCATGCAGCCGCGACGAGACGAGTCCAAAGCAGACAACATTAGAGAAAAATGGAGTAAGAGGTTCGTACAAGATCTGGATATGATGACGTTCCCCTCCGCCGACATCAGAGATGGGATGCGCATGCCGAGGCAGAGTACTGGATATACCTTCCAGAAGGAGTCGCGATGGGTATGCAGCCGTTCCAGAGCAAGATACAGATATAGGAAAGGACGATGACTTCCGGACAGTTGGCAAAGACGAGACATGGAAGAGACCGTGAGCAGGATTCCTTTCCGGACACTGCTGCAATGATACTTGCACCCAGGATCAGATGTGTCACATACATTCAGAGAGCCAGAGGCCGACGCCAGTGATATGCTGTCTTACGAGTGGTCGCGATGATTGACCGGGAGATGACAAAAGACGTGCCAGAACGGGATCATCCCCGTTAGCACACCTGACAGGGTCGATGAGCCAATGGACCGAGAGATTGGTAATTCACAGTGAAGACCTTGACCCAGGAGTGGTCATTGTTACGCACACCAGCAGGCCAGAGTTCATGATCATCGACGAGACGTCCCACTAGTGACCACGACAGTTGGCCCGAGTTTCTTAGAGGATGCACTTGAGCGGTACTATTCCGCCATTATTGATTTCGATGTTTTGGGTGATTTATTCGCATGATTTGATTTTGATGATTGAGGATTTACGATCTTTGCACAGTGTTGCACTTGATAACGTTTTCGTGCTTGGGTTTCACATGTTTGTGATATTACGGTTTTAGACATTTGAGTTGATTTTGTGCGTATGCACGCACACGATTTGGTTCCTGCACTCTGTATAGTTTATATATGCTTGCAGTGCAGTGATACGCCTTTTGTGCACTTAGATGTACTGGACTTCGATTTCGATTGTGATACTCGATATTTGTTTTGTGCACCTTGTGCACCTAATTTGATTTTGCGCATGTTCGGCGCTTGATATTGGATTTCATGATTTCGTGCATGATGGATGCCCCTGGTTTTAGGTTTGAGCGCATGTTGAGCACGTGTCTTGAGATGCGATTTTGGTGCACACCAGATGCACTAAATCGAGATTTTTTTTTCGTGCATGTCAGATGCACCTGATTTTGCTGTCAGGCACACATGTTGCCTACGACAGATGTTTTGTGCACACCCGATACACTTAGATGTTGTTTCTGTGCATATGTATGGCACATATATGGATTTTGATTTCCTTGCGCACCAGACGCACGTAATATTCATACGCGTATTTTGCGATTGATTTTTTCTTATAGAGCAGTACGTTTTTATGATATTGCTATGTGTTTTCGAACTGAGCAGGACTAGTCAGAGGACAGTACCTGAATATATTTTGCATGCATTGATAGTTATTGAAGGGATTTCCAAAAAGCGAGCTATAGCCTCAGTATTTACCTACGTGTCTGATATGACACGAAATGTTTAAAATAAGGAGACCCTTCTAAATTGTTTCCAAAACGGTGGAACGTACATTTCAAACAAAGGTATATATGTATATAATTATTTTCTTAAGATAGACGTCCGCCACTGTGCAGTGTTATACGCTTTGCACAGCGACTTAAAGAGATTTGACATGCATTTCCTTCAGATACTTAAATATATAGATTCGATATTTACATGTATAGTTTTATATCATATTGGTTTTGCTTTGGATTTGGCATTGATGTCTTCCCCATGACTCCGATGATTGCGGGATGCTTGACGGAGTTTCGCTTGAGTTATATGCTCATTTTTCATGCGCATGCGCTGCGCTACGATTTGTTTTATGTATTTATGATTTCGGAGCCCCGACGACGTGATGGTTTTGCTTAGATGTTTAAGTATTTGGGGAGAGTTTTAATTTAAATTCGGGGACCGAATTTCTTTAAAGGGGGAAGATTGTAACGTTTTGAAAATCGTTTCAGTGAAATTTCGGAAAATCGGTAAAATAAGGGGGTTTCTGTAAAAAAGTCAAAATGTAAATATCTTATTATAAAAATTAAATATACATATTCTAGCTATGTAATTGCTAGTATTTGGTGTTTATTGAGCCACTGGTGAAATCTCAAATTTTCTGAAAAAAAATTATTTTATTATTATTTTAAGTCGTCACTAATACATTTAATTAGGGAAAATTACAAATTGGAATGAGTTGAAACAAATTTTGTGCATCATAAAACTTTAACTAAAATTTTATCATGTGGTTTTTGAAACGAAATCGTTTGCCAAAACGGTTTAGAAATTATTGAAGAAAAAAAGGCTTTTTTTAGTGTAAATGGATGTTTGGGGTATTGTATTTATCATTTTCCATCACCCAACACCCATACCCACACTCACACACCCCTATTTACTTCTCCCCTTGCTGAATTCAGCAGCCCCCATCTTTTTCCCCACTTGAATTTCAAAGAAAAGAAATGAAAGAAAAGAAAAGAAAATGGATAAATGAGTTTGGACTTTTGACTTTGTGTTAGCTTGGATTTTCCTTACTTGTTATTCCTCACCTCACTCTCTCTCTCCTCCACCTCAAAAAATTCTGGCCGAGCTCCCCTTGTTCAGCCCCCAAAAAAAATTCCCATATCTTTGCATCAAAATTCATCAAATTTCAATCAAAATTCAAGTTAAAACTCAAATCCAACTCCTACCCATTTTCCCTTAGCCCACCTAGCATGGATTTTGGTGCAAAAATTTCAATTTGGAGGTCAAGTTATATGCTTGATCCATGGTTCTTGAGGTATAAAATTTTGACTCTTTTGTTAATTGTTTGTTATTACTTTAACTCATCTAAATTAGATGTCAATCATGGTTGTTATTGCAAGGTTTAACCTTCATAAGAAGGATTTCTAAAATTCTAGTTAGGGTTTTTACCTCACCATTTGGGGTCACAACATATAGTTTGGCTTATTAGGGTATGTAAAATTTAGGCTAGTTGTTAGATTTTGCAAACTAGTTGTTAATTGGTTAAGTGTTACTTTTAAATGGTATTAATGGTATAATTTTGTAAACTAGATTTTTATAAATCACATATATTGGTGAGATAAATTATGATGAGGGTTTCTACCATTAAATTATGGTTTTAATGAGGAGATTAACATGTTATTGGAATGCTAAAACCAAACCTTGTAGCTAGATGCAAATTGTTATTTCAAAATTTTGCTAATTAAGCAAGTGTAAACTAGAATTTCGGGTTAATGAAAGACGGTGAGATTAAAAATCTAATTAGGGTATCCATGGTATTATTAACATTTTAAATTGCATTTTAATATTTTAGATCATGCAAATCCAAACTAAATTGTTGTTTATGCATTTTTTCTAAAATGGTTGAAATTTGGGTAAAATTGCAAACTAGTTTTTTTTTTTCCGTATATAGTTTGATGAGATTAAATTGTGGTTATGGGTTATATGACTTATTTAAGTTATTTAATAAGTATTATGGCCGCTAGAATTGTTTAAACGTCGAGTTTTGTACTAAAACGGGAAATCTTGCTTGCTAGTTTTTCGGAAAAACGGCTTTTAAAGTGAATTTGGGGTTTTTGTGAGTTTTAACCTATTTTATATATAAATTAGTGTTCGTGAATGTGCAAATGAGTGTATTTGGGTTTTTCTCGATGGTCTGGCGTTTGTACGCCGATGTCGAGGGTTTTTGGGTTGATTTGTGGAAGCAACCATAGATTTTGACCTATGTGGGATTCGTGTGTCGTTTTGGTCATGAGTCGGATTTTAATGCGGTGCGGTGCGTTATAATATGTAGGTACCCCCATGTGGACTTCAAGACGATAAGCAAGCGCGTGGCGACGTCGGCACCGGCGAGCGAGGACCAGGTGAGTAGATTTATATCTTAGGGGAGAAGTCGGGTGGATGGCGTATAGCACCCCCGCAGTCCGTGATGGTGTATACGGATGCGTATACACACCAACAATTATTATATGTTATTTGTGATTAATAACGATGTTTAGGATGGATATTGGTGTGTTGGATTATTTTAGTGTTGCGAACCCTAGGGTAGTGTTGCACTACACATACACACATACATACTTGCATACATTCCTATTTATATGTGCTCATGGGATTCTTTATTGTTATGTGTTCACATACGGATTTGAGAATAGTACTTGGGATTTAAGATGAGTCGATGAGATTTGATTTGAGGCCGTGAGATTGGTGATATAGCAGGGTTCGTATTTGAGATACGACATGACGTTGTAGCGGGTCCTTGACGTAGTGTTTCTCACACGTGCATGCATACTTAGGCGGTATCAGTATTGTACTAGACGTAGATTAGTACCCCGATCATGATATTTGATAAAGAGGATACCAGGTGAATAGTATGATGAATGTGATATTGACCCATACCCAGAATTGGGGATGCCGTACGACGGATTTACGTACGAGCTATATCTTGATGATTGATCCGCACTCTTGATTTGGGATGCCTGATTATAGATAGGGTATCGAATATGATATTATTGAGGCGGGATCACCGACTATACGTATACAGGTATGTATATGTATCGACTCAGATGATAGGCGGTTTCCTTACCTGTAGTTCAGCTTGTTAGTTCAGCCGTATAGTTTAGTGTAGTTGTTAGGTTATATTAGACCCCTACCTATTTCAAAACTAGCGGATCGTGGGTATTTTAAAAGATAGGTCAAGGGATCTACGGAATTTCAAAAGACGTATCCTTTCTTAAAAACCACCGTAGCCCCTATTTTCAAAACCCCGCGATTCGTGTTATTTCAAATGGCACCATTGTTTAATATTTAGCTCCCGCTCATTTTGGTTGCTCGCTCTGCATCGCATATTTACATTGTTATTTCATATTGCATTGTTGACATTATGCTGTTAGGATACCAGCACCATTACCGATGATGCGTATGTACCACATACACCTACTTGCCGGCTCACACACATCTTCATCGGTAATTGCCATGTCACGTACACCTTAGAAAATATTATTGCTTAACTTAGCTTGATAGCCAGTAGTTTGACATAATATTAGTGTACATACCTTATATGCCAGCTTAGATATTGTAGTTATTACTTGTCGCTTCATGCATACTGTTATTCATTCTCATGCTTATATTCATGGTTTTACATGCTATTGACGATTCGGATTTCCATGATATTCTCTGGATTTGGAGGAAAACCGCAAAACATATATAAACTGCTTCTCTCTTTTTAAATAAAATACGGTTTTCCCATGATGTATGAGTCGTCCACCATGAGTTTGCTGATGGATTTCGAGACCCGATTCGAGGAGTTGGATGAACCGTTTCGGGTACATGGTAGGCCCGGTAAGATACCCCGGGGCAAGAAGCTCGTGGTGATGACGATGAGCCTGGCAGGGGGAGACTACCTATCGGTGATTTTACCCGACGCGTCGGATATCTGGAGGATACCGTCATGGTCTTGAGATGGATGGTATGGGCCGGTCTGGACTGACGGCGCCCTAGATATTGAGATTGAGACATTGAAATTTCGAGATATTGAGGTACTGAGATTTGATGATACAGGCCAGGCCGGATAGCCGGAGCCTGAGGTTTTGAGACATTGAGATTTATGTTTTGTGTCGATGCTAGACACTGTTGATGCTGATTTCATTTATGATACCTCATTTTAAAAATACAAAGGAAATCTCACTAATTTATGAAAACAGTTTCTTCATTTACATGTATTCTGTTTTCCTGCATTCATGCCTCATTCATATGATATATGGCTACCTGAGGCACTGACATGGGCACATGAGATCACACTCGGGTTAAATATTACCCTAGCCATTGTTATAGGCTGCATGTTATTCATATATTGGAGGATATATCATGATCATTGACCTAGGTTGCGTTATTTATGCGATTTCTGTGCGTAAATGTTTTTCTATTCACGAGTTGGCAACTCACCCCCGTTGTGCCCCAGTTTTCTTGCAGGTTTGCCGTACAGGTTTCACTACGGCTTGCGGGCATAGTTTCCTTCGGGTGAATTGCTAGTAGGTGGGTTTACTTGTATCGTACCCCCCATTATATAACTTGTATATTATTACTCTGTTGTATCTAGAAGTTCCATCAACCAAACATGTATTTACTTTTGAGATAGAGACCAGTGATGTTATTCTTTCGACCTTAGAGTCGCGCGTTATATTTCTGTGGTTTTCTTGTGGTTTTGAGTTTTTGATCCTCGCCGTTGGCGTTGTATATTATATTGCTTGTGTGGTTGTGACCGTCGATTGACGAAGAGCTAGCTCCCGCTTGGGGATGCCTTTTATTGATTTCGTATACTATTCATGTTGTATCCCGTTTGGGAGTCAGTATTTACAAAGGAGACTCTGCCGAAATTTTCAGTAAATTTTTGATATTTTTAAAAAAAACCGCATAATTCGGCTTATGCTATTGAAACTATTTGTTTTAAATTGGTTTTCCTTCACTCTACTACTTTTCTTGGTTTGGATTTCTGGGTTCTCGGTTTACTCAGATTACGTACGCCTCGAGACGTTCGTAGTTTAAGTGCCTGTCATGTTCCGTACTTTCGGGACGTGACAAGGATGCTAAGGATATGTATGTATAGGACAATCTTGCTCGATATGATAGTACGTTGTTTGGTTTGTCTTTATCCTAACATGTGATATATTTTACTTTGTATTTCATATATTGTGTACATGTTGATAAAGCCCGTAGGATATTTGCCTGACTACCAGCGTTGTGATGGCAGTCATACTTGTAGGAGCTGGGTGGTCAATAGGCACATCCTTAAATGTCCCTGGTCGTAGGAGTATTGAGACTGGGCATCGATACTCCAGAGTAGACTAGTGTATGCATATCTAGACCCTGACGAAGGGCGATGGATTGGTCCCACAGCCATTAGTGATGTGCACCTAAGATTGTATACAGATGCTCACTGGATGTGAGTACACCGGACATGACTTGCCGAGGACTGACTAGATGGTATTATACCAAGCGTTAGATAGCAGTTCTTTGGTGACATATGTGCAGATAGTCTGTCGACCTGAAGTCGTCATTTGTCTCGTGTGAGTTCCCACTATGCTTTGATTACTAGCCTACCATGGCTCAAAGAAGTCGTGCAAACAGGTTTTAGTTGGGTACAGTCCCGAGCCACATAGAGGCAGTGAGCGAATGTTGGGGATTCGCCTCTCCCGGTATAGGGATTCGATATTGCACAGTGATCGGTTGGTCATTACCATAAGTCCCTGTCCAGGGCTGATTGGGAATTACTGGTGGACGGACCAGTAGATTCTCGGATGGTCTTGAGCCACACTGACACGACTTGTACGGTTATTAGGGGTCTAACATTTACCACCCCCTAGACCGTACATATGGCACTCTCAGACGAACAGACCGGACTGCACGGATATTGTCACGGACAGGCTCAGTAGGGGTTTCGGACGAGTTCGCTCGTCGGCCTCCTTTTCGACATGTACCTGGGTTGCCGTTACGTTCAGCTAGTGCCACTAACGGACTTGTGGTTAAACCCACTTCCAGCGTACTGTCGAGTCTTTAGAGTCCCACACAGAGGGTTTCTCTGGATCAGGCGAGACGATGTAGAGGCCGTATGGTCTTACGGCAGGGTTTCGATCTCATACGTGTATTGGCTACACGAATGATGTTCGGACAGATAATACTAGTGGGCTTTGGTTTAAGCCGGATCCTAGTATTATACTATTGGATTATACTTATCTCTGTGTATCCGTATTTTCGGAATACGGATACGGGTATGTATATACGGTAATGGCATTCTTGTAATTTCACAAGAATGAGCTTCTAGAAGGAGACACCTCATTATTGATTTATCCTTTTTTGATAAACGATTAATGACGTGGAAATTAGGAGATATTTGAGGAATGGGTTACAAGCATGGCTTTGTAAATTGTTTATTCATTTGAGTTTCCTATTCAAGCATGGTTGCATTTTTTGTGACTATTTTATTCCATGCTTGAATTATTGGAAATTGACTCACACTCATTTCTCAAGCTCATTCTCATGAGATCATTCTCTCTCCTAGGTTTTCTCTCCTCCTCCCTCAAGCTCATGCCATCACATGAGTTGTGAATCAATGAGCTTTGAGACTAATTAATCCAATATACCTTCTCTACTTCTACTTAGTAGTCTTCCTTAGCAAGTTGGATCACTAAGTTGCCTCATTTGAGCTTGGAGCTTGACCATAGGCCCTCGGGTGGATCCTTCTTCGACACAAAGGAGACCGGCAACCGAATCCGTTTGAAGCCTTGGAGGAGCCAAAGAAAGGAGATCAAGAAGAAACTTGAACAAAGGAGCAAAGAACCACTTGAAGACCCGAAGGACTTGACACGAGAGTATAATACTTTAACCGAGTAGTTATCACCCTCTTGTAGTTTAGTTTTTGTTAGTTAAGGTTTAATCAAGATCCTAAAAGTGGAAAAGTCTATGTTGCAAAGCCAAACATGATCTTTTGATATGAGAAAAATCGTTTTTGATGTATTCCGCCTCCCCGCAAACACGTGGGGTATGCCACATAGACTTACAGTACATGTATAGGATACATATACTAATACTTATTTAATATATATATATATATATATATATATATATATATTTGATATATATATATATATTAATCCCACCATTATAAATTAAGTATAAATAAATATACAAATGAATATATATATGTAAATGTGTGTGTGTGTATTAACGTATATATATATTATTATATATTTAATTAGGTGGTGGGCCCCATCCTCTCTCTTATGTGTTGACACACATGAGAGAGAGTGGGGAGTGTGGGCATATGTCATGACATGGTTGTAAAATATATATGACACTAATTCATTTTATTTTACAATAAGTCATTTTCTTTTATCAAGTCATCTTCTTCCTCTCAAGAGAGCTCAAGCTCTCTAGGTTAATGGAAATAGTTGCCATGGTGAGTGAATGTAAAAAGTAGAGAGTACCCATTATTCGCACCGCTTTCCTCCATGCCTAGCAAGCCTCTGGAGGAAGTTACTCCAATCAATGGCGGAGTTAGAGCTCGGGCAGCCCATTTTCGACGCGGATCATCTACGGCGAGGCAGTCGGTGTGCAGACGCATTCGGGAGCTGACGGAGTTGTAATATTTCAGAAAAATAAAAATATTATTTTTGGGAATTTTTATAATTAAATAATAAATATATTGAATATTTTATTAGTGCGGTATAATTAAATACCGATAAATTGGGAAAAATTTGGAAAATTTTAGAAATTACTAAAAAGAGGATGTTTTATTGGATTTAAGCAAATTATGAAATTTTATGATTCATTATACACTATTTTAATGCTAATCGCGATTAAATATCGCTAATCGTGCATTAAACGTGTTTTGTGCACATGACATGCACATGTCATTTTTCACACTTTGTTACATTTTCCTTCATGGTCTCTTCTTTTTTTTATCATGCATGACTTGGGTTTTTAAAAGAAAATAGAAGAGAAAAGAAAAGAAAAGAATAGAAAATGGAATAAACAATAAGGTATGGGTAAGAGAGAGAGGTGAGGGGTCAACCTTGAACTTGTCTCCCATTTGTTTCATCTCTTTTCCTTCATCATTCTCTCCCCTTCCTCTCCCATGGCAGCACCTCCTTCCTCCCTCCTCTATAACTGTAACATTTCAGAAAATATAAAATATTATTTTTGGAATTTAATATTAAAATAATATATTTCCCGAAAACTGCCCGATTTGCGAAATTGGGGTTTTCGAAAGAGGGTATAAATATATACCGATAATTTTGAAATAAATGGAAATTAAAATGATTTATTCATTTAATAATATATCTAAAGAATTTGGTATTTTTAAAATTTATTATATGCAGTTTGGATAAAAACCCGATTAGTGCACTGCTAATGGCGATTAGACCAAATTCGTGTTTCTACAGTTTTCCATGGTTAGTGCACCATGACATGTTACATGTTGTTTCATTTGTGATGTTTTATTGGGTTTATGTGTTATTGGTGAGAAAAGAAAAGAAATGAATTGTTGGAGAGAGAGGGGGGACACAATGATGAGGGGTAAGCATGCTAGGAGAGAGAAAAGGGAATGAGAATAAGTGTGGGACAGAGAGAGGGGCTGCCTCATTCCCCATTCCCCTTTTTTTCTTCTTCTTCAACTCCTCCTCCACCTCCTCTACCCTCATGACCCATCTCAAACCCTTCCTCAAAACCCTATACCCCTTTCACAAAAAATGATCACCTCCTCACCCTCATCGCATTGGACCTAGCAAAGTGGGATTTTGACAAACTTTGAGAAGCTAGGATTTTCTTGAGTGGCCTAAATGAGGTATAATTTCTACCATTTAGTTAGTTTCAAGTTTCTTTATATTCTAGTTAGTTAGAAATGGGGTTAAGATGTGGATTTGTGAGCATGGAAACTTCAAGAGGAGGATTAGGGTTTGAGTTGTGTTGTGGTGATGAGTAATGGTTATTACTGTAGGGTTCCTAGGCACGCTAATGAGGTCTCACAAGGCATCAACCATGCCAATTTCAAATTTTACAAGTGCCTACAAACCCTAAACTAGATCGTTAACTAGAATTTTAGGCGAAAGATGCAACTAGTAAACTACTTTACTAAGAGAACGGAAATACAACCTTTGTAGATCCGGTTCTCCACCTCTATGGCTCCGCGATGAAGTCTCCTCGCTGTCCAAATCGGATCTTGGGCTCTAGCGTCGGCTTCATCGGAGAAAAAGCGGGCTAGGTCATCGACGACGATGCCGAAGATGATCTACGTCGAGGCATCGCTAGATCAAGCTCCCACTTCACCAAGTCATGAAACTTGTGAAGAAAACACATTCTACTACTTGGCAAGAGATAGAGGATGAAGAAATAGGAAGTGGGTTCACTTTAGAATTGGATTTCTCACTCTTTTCATCAAGTTGCCATTGATGAGGCAACCTTTTTCTTCAAGTAGAAGATGAAGAAGAAGAAGATAATATTATGATAAGTTATTAAAATGAAAAGGAAAATCAATACTTATCATAATACTAACCATGGTAATGTGTAGAGAATTAACCAAAGTTAGTTGAATGGTTAGGGTTAGGAGAAGAAGACAAGAATGGTAGCTTTGGTCAAACCTTCATGAAGCTTCAATTACAAACAAAGAAAGCCACCATTCTTTTCTTTAATCTTTTCCAAAATAAATAAATAAATATGAAAAACAAAACCCTAACCATTTAAATAACCATGGTTCAATCTTTACACAAACTTAAGTAAACATGTATCATCAAACATGATACATACAAGTGCACAAAACTATACCACATATACAATGTGCACATGAAGTGAGAAAATCCATTTAAAGTGAACCAATACTAGTTAATGCAAAGTAATATATCAAATATATAATTATGCATTAAATCATTAAATCAACACTTGATTTAACGACCCGGTCATATCGCATATAACCGACTAATATCCAATGTATCGATTTATCGAATCAATCCTTGATTCGATAACTAGGTTATATCGCATACAACCATTCGACACATTTATCACGAGAATGAAATACGGTATCACATACACGCATTATTCTCGGTCCCGCACATATCTCATATGCGCTCCTATTCGTTTTGCTTGAGCCAGGAAACCTCTGTGTAGGACTCTAAAGACTCGTCAATACGCCGGCAGCAGGTGATGATCATATCAAACACCCACAAGCCGCAAGCGGTCTGCTAAACGTAACGGCCACCCGGGTATTGAGCGATCAGAAGATCGACGAGCAAGCCCGCTCACACTCCTGTGAATCCAACCAGTAACACTTACCGTACAGTCCGGTCTGATCGTCTGATATGTCGCATATCTCGCCTAGGGGTGGTAAACGTCAGACCCCAATAGCTCGATAAGTCGTGTCGATATGAGGTCTATAACAATTCGAGATACTACTGGTAACACTTACCAGTAAATCTCAGCAAACCTGGCCAGAGATTTCCTGTTATAGCCAATCGATCACAGCGCAACATCAACTCCCTATACCGGGAGAGACGAATCCCCTCCTATCGCTCATTGCCTCCATGTGATTCGGGACTGTACCCAAAAACCACCGTTTTGCACGCCCTCTTGGACGTGGTAAGATGGAAATCAAAGCACAGTGGGAATCACACAAGACTCCATGGCGATCTCGGGTCAACAGACTACTCTGTACCAGTGTCACCTGAGAACTGCCATCTGACGTAAGGTATAATACCAGCTGGGAGTTCTCGACGAGTCCGTCCAGTGTACCCAGTCTCCACTGAGCACCCGTATATCAACTCTGATGTCAAACACCAATGGATATGGGATCATCCATCGCCCATCTGTATGGGTCGAGAAGGTATACGCTAGTCTACTCTGGTATATCGATGCCCCATCTCGATACACCCACGACTAGGGACCTTGAAGGATGTACTTATGGACTACCATGTCCCCACTAGTATGATCCGCATCATAGTCCAGGTAATCAAGTACACATCCTAAGGGCTTTACCAACATGTAACAAAGAGACAATCAGTGTACACGTTAAGGTAAAAAGCAACCAGATAGCATACTATCATGTCGAGCAAGAAAGTCCTCCCTATATACGTCCTAGCATCCACTACAATATACATCATAAGTACAGTAATAGCCTCTAGGGCATACATATAACTAACAATCTCCCACTTGCACTAGGGCCATCTGTAGCAGTGGTTGTAGTATCTCATACTCAACCATCCCATAAAAATCTCTCTTTGGGAATAGGCCTTCGTGAGTGGATCCGCCGTGTTGTCCTCTGAGTCTACTCTCCTAACCTCGATCACCCTGGAGATCAACCATCTCCTTGATCAGGTGATAATGCCTTAGAATATGTCTGGATCACTGATGGGACGGGCGTTCCTTGGCATAAGCCACAACTCCATTGTCACACAATGGGAGGAACTAAGTACATCTCATGAACAAATATACATCCAGACTGCCTCTTTGGTAGCATCTTAAGTAGCGATGTATCGAGCCTTTATCATCTAGTATGTCACGGTATCTAGCTTGGAACTCTTCCAACATATCGTCCCTCGATAGAGGGTAAAGACAATGCATGTGACTGACATTCAGTCGTCTTTATCACCCTAGAACACTTCCAGTGATTTTCCCCAGGATCAACCGATACCATCTCACTACAACTAGTGAGTATCTTAACATCCATTTGGATCTATCTCATAGATCCAAAACCCAGGATTTAGTAGGTATCATTTTGATCCTATGCGGAGAATCCTTGTGATAAGCGGAGATTGACCGAGCGTAGCATAGGAAACTCCTTCCCTATCAAGAGTATGTCATCCACGTACTCTACGAGGATCGTCACCATACTCCCTACTACCTTTTTGTTTATACAAGGTTCATCTATCATTTTGATGATATCAAACTCTTTGACTAACATATCAAAACAGATGTTCCAACTCCGCGATACCTGCTTTATCCTATAAAGCATCTTGTACACGTTTCCGCTGCTCCCACTGTCTACGAAGCCCTCTGGCTGTGTACTTATAGACGTTCTCTTCTAAAACATCATTTAGAAAAGCAGTCATGGCATCCAACCGCCAGATATCGTAGTCATGGTATGTAGCCATGGCAAGTAGGATCTGGATGGACTTAAGCATAGCCACTGAAAAAGGATTCATCATTATCCACGCCTGGTCGATGATGAAAACCTTTAACATGTCTAGCTTTGAAAGTCTCAACTTTTCCAAGTACACCAAGTAATCTTCTCAAAATATACTTGCTCCTGATGGGGATTTAACCCTTCAGATATAGCAACCAAAGTCCATACTTTATTGGTGTATAAGGATTCCATCTCAGATCACTAAGCATCCAGCCATTCTTACAGAGTCCCACTCCTGATGGCCAGCTCGAAACTAGTTGGGTCATCATCTCATGATGCAATCCTTGCTCCCACTGTCATAGAGAAACAGAAGTATCTCTCAGGTGGGTGAGGAACCCTACTAGATCGGCGGAGAGGCTGAGGTTCGTTGGAATCTACTGAATCCTTTGGTTGTACCAAATCATTTGCTGTAGTTTGTATAGCTGAAACCTTTCCAGTTGTACGTAACAGACCTTGCCTCGAGCTTGTCCGGATTATGCTTTTAGACATAGCTCGGACAACCCCATATCTTAACTAACTTAAGAGATGGGCTCTTCCCTTATCATATCAAATATGAAGTGGTAGGCAACTGATTTGATTTGAACCCTATTCAATAGGTATGCAGCTTCTCAAGTGCATAACTCCTAAAAAGGAAATAGGTAATCTCAGTAGTACTCATCATAGAGCACACCTTATCACATAGGGTGCTATTGCTCCGCCCTGATATACCATCGTGCTATGGTGTATACGGAGGAGTAATGCTGAGAGAGAATCTCATTCTCCTTTAGAAAAGTCCAGGAATTCCGTGCTCAAGTATTCTCCTCCTTGATCACATCAAAGGACATAATACTTATACCCGTATTGGTTCTCTACTTCTAACTTATATTCTGTGAATATCTCAAAAGGTTCTGACTTGTGTTTCAACAGGAACATAGGTCTGAATCTCGAAAGATCATCAGAGAATGTAATGAAGTATAAAGAACCGGTCTTGGCATGTGTAGACAGGGGACCTTACATACATCAACATGTATCATCCCAAGAGTTCACTAACTCTTTCTCTGTTTCCAGTAATATGGTCATCTTATCTCTGTGACATGACTGGCAAGTTTCATAAGATGTAAATTCAAACTAATTTAAATATGCATCTACATGTAACTTCAGCTAGTCGGGTCGCATTGATATGACCTAGTCTACAATGCCTTAAGAAGGATTCGTTCATTTCTGAACTCTTCCTCTTGTGTGTGTTCCATATACTAAGAACTGTAGTTTGATTTAGAACATGAATGCTTTTAGATAACGTGCCTGAACCGATTAACTTTTGATATAGGAAATGTTCAAAACATTATCCATTTATACAAAATTTTATCATTTCTTTACTAATAAAGAGATAGATATGATTTTGTATATCAGGATCGGTATCTAATAGCATTTGTTCAGTATCAATGTATTGGTAATACAGGGTGACAGTGACCAACAGACTTGGCTGCAACTCTTGCCCCATTTTCTGCCTCATGAAACTTATCACCCGTTCTCAGTTTTTCTACCCTTTTACAGCCCTATGTAACAGATTACATATCTGGGATCCTGATCCGGTATCACATACCCAGGACGTAGAGGATACAGAGAAACAGTTCTTTGTAACGAACACACCCGAAGATGATGCATCAGCATGCACTCTCTTCGTTTGGGCGGCACGGGAAATCTGGTATTCCTTAATTTCCTGCTCTGTCTTATAACAATTATAAGTTGGAGCGGGACCAACGTTCCCCAGCTTAGTATAACAAGCGGGTTCAGTCAATATTCCGTATTATTATCTTGATTAAGGCGTGATATGGTCGCTACCTGGAGAGAGAGAGAAGAAAACACTCAGCGTGCTCTCTTGCAAGAATAGATTGGTTATTATTTTATCTAATCAGGATGGCTCCCACTGCTTTTTATCAAATCTTCCTTCAAACCCTAAAAGGAAAGACTAGCCGGGATTAATTACACACTGCAAGTTCGCCAATCTTTCAGCCAGGCCAGTGTCGGTACTTTGAGGGAGGTCCCCCGTGCTTTCGGACGAACCTAATTAATGTAAACCTCGTTTTCCCAGAGGCGTAACCCCGTTGACACCTTTCTAGACACCTACTTGATCGGCTAATTGTAATGTGTAAAACTCTCCCAGGAGTAACTCTTACTCGCAGCGGGTATCGGGATCCAACTATCTCATAGAAGGTATGCAATCTCATTGCAAATTTCAACAATTGAAATTCCCGATAATATTTTGCCCCTAGTGTTCTATGACCTTGACGAATGCCAAACAACCCATAGTCCACTAGTCAAGTTCAACCCGTACATTTCTTGATTGAATTAAACCCACCCGCACGACCCTTGACGAATGCCAAACAACGCCGTACGAATACCTTAATCCAATCGCATCATATGCTCAAGCAGATAAATACTAGTTAGCTACCGTACACTACGCCTTGACGAATGCCAAACTACCGCAGCACGAATACTAACTAGTACATATCTGAAATGACGGAGGGCTACGACAGGTTTTTCTGAAAACCTATTGCGTAATGAACTTGATATCGTTGTAGAATCAAATGATTTTAAAATGGAGTGCTTTTGAGGCTTTTCTAGTTTTGCTAAAGGAGTCACTCCCGGTGAAGGGATCGTCGGTCCTTTCCTCTTCGAATGAGGTGCGGGATATATCATATATATCACTGTGCAAAACAAAAACTCTTAAAAGCAATCAAAAGACAAACCGAGTGTGTAGCATCTGCCAGTTATTGCTAAAGGAGTCACTCCCGGTGAAGGGATCTCGGTCCTTTCCTCATCGAATAAGGTGCAGGATATATCACATATACCGCTGTGCAAAGCAAGAACTGTAGCTACCTGTTTTATTTTTGAAATTCGATTCTACAACATCTTAGGTTTCTTTTATTTCATTAATCACATTAATGAAGTCCCATCATTAAAGTTACCTAAACATCACAGATAAATACGACGTACACTTATGCCATCCTCATTCGCCTCGATGTCCCCTCGTGCACCGTTAGGTTAGGTAACTAACGGCAGAGCGGGGCAGGGCTAGCGCGGGTGTAAAACATAAGTAACATCTATATAATATATCATATATACTATATACAGTATCTATCACAGAACATCACATGATCACATCACAGATATCGCAGCAGAAGAAACATATGAAATATTGGATATACTAGGACTTCCGTGTTTTCAATACGAGCCAGTATAAAACACGGATTCCACGGTCGTGATGAATAGCCAAACCCACACCCCTAGATCCCTACGAGAGCGGCAAGCAACCCTACCAATTCTAGAGTTAGGAGACCCGGACTCAACTCCTCGAGTTGGTCTCCCACTGGACTCCAGAACCAGGTTACTTGTGCTCCCCTCCTTGGGTCTATCCTAGTGCGGAAAAGTAAATAATATACAAAGGGTGACATCTTCCACAACCTGGAAGTGCCCCAATAAAAGAATATTACATACAAGTTTTTACATGAATGAAAATGAAAAACACTCACCTCACATAAAAAAACCCCGGCTATTCAAACACGACGATCCAATATAACATATCCAGCAACACATAACATCACATGTCATCAACGTAAGTAAATATGCGCATCCCAATTGTCGTTGACATATAGCAACGAAACCGGCGATATCCCATATTACACTTACGGTCACAGAAAAGAAAGTGTAAAACTACAACAGTTGGAATCCGCAAACTCTTTAGACATCGCATGCCTAAACAAATGAATTCCTTAGACATCGCATGCCTAACAATTATAAACCCCGCATTTTAGTCTCATTATCGAAAACACTTTTCAATATCAAGTCGGGCAATTCAACAGGATTCCCGACATTTTGATCGAATACTCGTCGCAAACTTTAGTAGGCGGCCGCACCCCCGATACCGTCGACGAAGTGCACCAAGGCGGAACACCGCTGCCGCGAGCACCCGAACGGATGCTTTCGGCGACGGGGTTCTCCTACAGTCACTTGGTCGGGGCTATGGGGTGAGGCTGTCTATTAAGTTTACCCGGCGAGTATCCGCGTACGCTACGTGATTGCGACGGACTTTTGATCACATCAAAATTCCGTGGCAACCGATCAAGTGAGACTAAAGTGCTATGTTTATAACATTCATTCAGTTATCTCATAACTTTTTGTGAATTCCAATTATTGTATCACATTCCAGATAAGTAGAAAATGTTAAACTTTCCGATCGAACAGTCAAACACCCAAGTTTTCCCGAAACAGATCAACTCTTGAAATAAGTCTAAAAACATTCAGTTCGTGCCTCAGTACCAACGGTCCAGCCATAGAAGGGTCAAGCCAACGCCTCACATGTGGCACGCCGTACTGCCCCAAACCCTAAGGTTCAAAGGGCAGTTCAAGACGGTCACATAATCGAGTTAAGGTTTGTTGTCATGTAGAGGGACTATCGCGTTACTTGCACTACTTAGAACGTCTTTAAACCACGGAAAAATCCAACACTTGGAAATTTCCCGACAGGGAAAAATTGGGTATTTATATCCGGTCGAACTTTTTAACATATTCAAAAATTATCCGGAAAGCTAAATAGACAAAGTTAAATAATCCGATCGATTCATCGAATCCCCAAAACAACCCCAGAAAAATCAACTCTTGAATAAATATTAAAAATTCCCAGAAAACTCAACACCTGAAAACATGAATTACTGTGCAAAAATTAAACAGTGATAAGATATATTGGCCGCGGAACCGCCGCAGAAGCCAAGCTTCTGCCGCGGTTCCGCCGCACTGTAGCAGCTTCACTCGAAAAATTTTGCATCGTAATTCTTTTTTTTTCCTGCTGAATTTTTTAAGAATTTTTAATCTGGAAAAAACCCATTTTTTAGAAAAAGTCCAGAGAGCACTTTGATGTTAGGGTTACGGGTCGATCGGGTTTCAAACTTCGTCTACGCGTCGCCTAAGGCTCTAGCTAGGCTCTGATACCACTGTAGGGTTCCTAGGCACGCTAATGAGGTCTCACAAGGCATCAACCATGCCAATTTCAAATTTTACAAGTGCCTACAAACCCTAAACTAGATCGTTAACTAGAATTTTAGGCGAAAGATGCAACTAGTAAACTACTTTACTAAGAGAACGGAAATACAACCTTTGTAGATCCGGTTCTCCACCTCTATGGCTCCGCGATGAAGGCTCCTCGCTATCCAAATCGGATCTTGGGCTCTAGCGTCGGCTTCATCGGAGAAAAAGTGGGCTAGGTCATCGACGACGATGCCGAAGATGATCTACGTCGAGGCATCGCTAGATCAAGCTCCCACTTCACCAAGTCATGAAACTTGTGAAGAAAACACACTCTACTACTTGGAAAGAGGTAGAGGATGAAGAAATAGGAAGTGGGTTCACTTTAGAATTGGATTTCTCACTCTTTTCATCAAGTTGCCATTGATGAGGCAACCTTTTTCTTCAAGTAGAAGATGAAGAAGAAGAAGATAATATTATGATAAATTATTAAAATGAAAAGGAAAATCAATACTTATCATAATACTAACCATGGTAATGTGTAGAGAATTAACCAAAGTTAGTTGAATGGTTAGGGTTAGGAGAAGAAGACAAGAATGGTAGCTTTGGTCAAACCTTCATGAAGCTTCAATTACAAACAAAGAAAGCCACCATTCTTTTCTTTAATCTTTTCCAAAATAAATAAATAAATATGAAAAACAAAACCCTAACCATTTAAATAACCATGGTTCAATCTTTACACAAACTCAAGTAAACATGTATCATCAAACATGATACATACAAGTGCACAAAACTATACCACATATACAATGTGCACATGAAGTGAGAAAATCCATTTAAAGTGAACCAATACTAGTTAATGCAAAGTAATATATCAAATATATAATTATGCATTAAATCATTAAATCAACACTTGATTTAACGACCCGGTCATATCGCATATAACCGACTAATATCCAATGTATCGATTTATCGAATCAATCCTTGATTCGATAACTAGGTTATATCGCATACAACCATTCGACACATTTATCGCGAGAATGAAATACGGTATCACATACACGCATTATTCTCGGTCCCGCACATATCTCATATGCGCTCCTATTTCGTTTTGCTTGAGCCAGGAAACCTCTGTGTAGGACTCTAAAGACTCGTCAAAACGCCGGCAGCAGGTGATGATCATATCAAACACCCACTAGCCGCAAGCGGTCTGCTAAACGTAACGGCCACCCGGGTATTGAGTGATCAGAAGATCGACGAGCAAGCCCGCTCACACTCCTGTGAATCCAACCAGTAACACTTACCGTACAGTCCGGTCTGATCGTCTGATATGTCGCATATCTTGCCTAGGAGTGGTAAACGTCAGACCCCAATAGCTCGATAAGTCGTGTCGATATGAGGCCTATAACAATTCGAGACACTACTGGTAACACTTACCAGTAAATCTCAGCAACCCTAGCCAGGGATTTCCTGTTATAGCCAATCGATCACAGCGCAACATCAACTCCCTATACCGAGAGAGGCGAATCCCCTCCTATCACTCATAGCCTCTATGTGATTCGGGACTGTACCCAAAAACCACCGTTTTGCACACCCTCTTGGACGTGGTAAGGTGGAAATCAAAGCACAGTGGGAATCACACAAGACTCTATGACGATCTCGGGTCAACAGACTACTCTGTACCAGTGTCACCTGAGAACTGCCATCTGACGTAAGGTATAATACCAGCTGGGAGTTCTCGGCGAGTCCGTCCAGTGTACCCAGTCTCCACTGAGCACCCGTATAGCAACTCTGATGTCAAACACCAATGGATATGGGATCATCCATCGCCCATCTGTATGGGTCGAGAAGGTATACGCTAGTCTACTCTGGTATATCGATGCCCCATCTCGATACACCCACGACTAGGGACCTTGAAGGATGTACTTATGGACTACCATGTCCCCACTAGTATGATCTGCATCATAGTCCAGGTAATCAAGTACACATCCTAAGGGCTTTACCAACATGTAACAGAGAGACAATCAGTGTACACGTTAAGGTAAAGAGCAACCAGATAGCATACTATCATGTCGAGCAAGAAAGTCCTCCCTATATACGTCCTAGCATCCACTACAATATACATCATATGTACAGTAATAGCCTCTAGGGCATACATATAACTAACAATTACTAAGCCTTAGTGTTAGAATTCTTGACCTGGACCAGTGACCAAACCCCAAAATACGAACTTTAGATTCGTCGATATCGGAAAATTGTAAGAATTGTGATGGTATTTAGGAATCTGGAGTGACTCAGGGACCTTGAAAATTATTTAGCAAAGACAGTGGGATGAGCAGGTGATTGTGAGTGTACCCTAGAGACTCGGGACCCCAACTCCAAACCCAGGCCACAGATTAATCCATTCTGGCCGCAATTTGTGACCAGGGCCAGGGAGGTATGGCATCGTGTTTGGTCCATGGCGTTGTTACCTGTAAATTAGACCCTCCACATATGCAAAATTGGCTAATTTCACCTAGGCTAAAATCTGGGAGTGTTTTACATGGTTTCTGATATTGTTTTGCTGCTTTTAATGAATTTGAATTCGATATTTGGTATTGTGTTTTCGTCGTGTGGCATTTGAACGTCAACGATAAGGGTTATTGGTCGTGTTTTGCATGCAAGACTATAGGTTTTAACCTGTGAGCGAAGCGTGTACCGTTTTGGTTTTCCGCCTTGATTTTAATATGCATTTGCGATTGTGTATTGGTTGTAGTTACCCCACGTAAACTTCAAGACGGCAAGGATGAGCGTGGCGTCATCGACTCCAACAAGCGAAGATCAAGTGAGTAGGTCCATATCTACGGGGGAAGTCGGGTGGATGGCGTATAGCACCCCCGCACACTTTGATGGAAACCGATTTATATGTAGATTATGGTTAATGAAAGCTTTAATAGAAATCTATAGATAGAGTAAAAAGGATAGTTAGATAAACCATATTAGAAACTAAGGATAGTTAGAAGCGATATGATACGACTAGTAAGTGATGATGGGACTTGAGGATGATATTTGTTGATATTGCAGTTTAGGGTACTATAGGACTAGATAGCCGACGTAGATGCGTCATCCGAACCATACTTATTTCTAAACTGAAGAATCGTATGCATCTTTTAAACAGATACCCTGAGGGAAGCTACAGATTTTCAAATGATACATTTTCTTTAAAAACACCGTAGCCCCTACTTTCAAAACTACGATTCGCATCCTTCAAAATCTGTTTATATGGTTCAGGTGTGTATGTTAGATTAGATACTTATGCTTATAGTAAATGTAGAATGTATTTGTAAAATTGACTTGATGAGGGATATAAATGCGATGAAAAGGATATATGATGTGTTATGATGATTTGATGATATGTTGGTATACGGATGTGAGTCGATTGAGATGATTGATACCTTGCCGGTCCCCTTATATGAGATTGTTATGGATGTGACGTGGGACATAGGTATATAGATACGTATACATATAATGCTGTAAATCATGAAGGATTGTTGTACGTGATGTTAGGTCCATACCCTCTTTGTCGTAAAGGTCGATAGGATCCCTACCGGTTTAATGCCGCCGTACGATGATTTTCTGTACGTGATGAGTTTGACTTGATGATTGATACATACCCTTGACTAGAGCTTGTCGTACGATGGATTATACCGTACGTGGTGTTGTGGCTGGATGCCTGTTGATTGATTCACCAACTCGATCATGTAGATACGTATACCTTATAGCTTTTAGCTGTTGATTTACATTATGCTCCATTCATGTTATTCTCACGGTATTGCATATACCTGTGCTAGTACACTTACACCATTATCGATGATGCGTATGTTACACTTACACAGATCTGCCAGCTCACACGCTTCATCATCGATAATTGCTATGTCACTACACAGTAGAATTGATTCACCATGATATGACTCCTTGCATGATATACTTGCTATGTTCACATCATTTGGATATGCTTACATTTCTATTATATGTCGCATACATCATGCTTTTATGATTATACGCATTGAGATATGCTACTTTCATGAGATTTCTGGTTTTGAGAACCGTGGTGATTTCAAAAGAAAGTATGTATTGTTTTAAAAACCCGGTTTCTCTTGATATGATATTTCAGTGCGTCCACCATATGTTTTCTCGGTTCTGAGAGTGGCATGTAAAACCCGATTCGAGGAGCGGTAGGCACCGTCTGCGGGTACATGGTGGACCCGGTGAGGTACCCCGGGGCAAGAAGACTCGTATTGTTAGACGGTGAGCCTGGCAGGGGAGCACTACCTACCGGTGATAGTATTTGGGCTCGGCGGATATCCGGAGGATACCGACCGGAGTTGAGAGATGATATGGGCCGATCCGGACTAACGGAGCCCGTGGGCCGATCCGGACCGACGGAGCCCGAGAGATATGGGGATTTACGTGTCGATGCTGGATACGGGTTTCATGATTTTTAGGTGTCGCGAGGGACGCATGTTTATTTATATCCTCATATTTTCATGCATATGCTTTTATGATATTTACATGCATGATGTTGTTGTGTCAGTGGTTGACACGTGGACGGGATCCACATGCATACATACATTGATTATATGGTTGGACGAGATCCACATGCATACATGTATTGATTATACTGTTGGATGTTATCCACATACTTATAGGCATTGACTACCTTGTTGGCACATATACAGACCCGATCACCCTAGATATCATAGTATTACCTTCATGATATAGTTGACTTAGGAGTTGTTGTTTATTTGATTTCTATTTGTTGATATTTTTCTACTCACGAGTTGGCAACTCACCCCCGTTGTGCCACAGTTCTTGCAAGTTGACCGCATGGATCAGTAGCGGCTTCGCTGTCATACGGTTGTATTCGGGTGTTTTGCTTTGGTAGGTGGGACATTTGTATCGTACCCACTCTTGTATTTATATTTCATATTGTATCTAGTAAACTCCATCAATCAAACTAGTTTTTGTATTAAGTAATGAGACATAGCAAGACTTGTAGTTGCGAGATTTGAGCAATGGGTTGTATGTTCGCATTATGGGTTGATATCTCGCTTCTTTCTTTATCTGTCGTGGTGAACTTCGCCGTTGGGCGTCGTATACTTATATATTGTCTTGCGTGGTTGTGATCCGCCGGTTGGCGAAGAGCTAGCTCCCGCTTGGGGATGCCTTTAGATTTTCATGTATTATGGTTTTGGATAAAAAAAAATACAAAGGAGGTGCTGCCCAAATTTTTAAAAAGATGAAACATGATTTCTAACTAGCAAATTTCACTTGCATTATTTATGTCCCTTTTTCCATGGATTTAAGAAAACTTGATTTCATTATACCTTTATCTCAAAACTTCACCTCTTTTATTTTCTTAAAAAGGTTTAGATTTCTGGGTTTCAGCATACTTGAATTACGTCACGTCTTTAGACGTTGCGTGATTTAAGTGCTGGTCACGAGCTAATATTTCGGGTCGTGACAACACCCTCAAAACACCACTAAAAACCCATCCGAAGTCCATCCCCACTTCATTAAAAACATGCACAAACTCACAAGCTACACTTTGGACCAAGAAAGTTTGCATTTTGGGCACTTGGGGCAACTCAAGGAAATTCTTGAGTTGCCAAATGAGGTAATTCCTTTACCATTAGAGTTGTATTTCATTCTCTTTATCATCCTTACATGTTTAGAATCGATATCGTGTTGTATAGTGAACTTTGAAGTTCCAAGTTAGGGATTAAGGTTTGAATTGATTCCAAAGATACAAATGAGGTGTAATTAGAGACTACAACCCCTATAGTGATGGTAAATTAAACTAAAAAAGAGATTTAAACACCAAACCCCAAACTTAGAAACCACGATATCGGGAATTTGTGAGAATTGTGATGTGTTTTGTTGATCTGCTATAACCCGGGTGACCTGAAAAATATTTAGCGAAGACTAAGAGATGTGCAGGCAACCTAGAACCTATACCCAAAACCTGAGACCCCCACTCCATGTTCTGGCCACAAATTTACTCATTTTGGCCACAAATTGCGGCCTGGGTAGAGTGGAAATGATTCGTATTTGGTCCAGGGATTTATCTCCAGTAAATTAGACCCTCCATATGTGCAAAATTGGCTAGTTTCACTTAGGGTAAAATCTGGGACCATTTTCATGAGTTGATGCATTGTGTTACGACTTCGTTTTAACTTGATATTGGTATTTGATATTGTGTTTCTATCGTGTGACGTTTGAACGTCAACGAGTAGGGTTATTGGTCGTGTTTTAGATGCGAGGTTATAGGTTTTAACCTATGAGCGAAACGTGTGCTGTTTTGGTTTTCCGACATGATTTTAATACGCATTTGCGATTGTGTATTGGTTATAGGTACCCCATGTGGACTTCGAGACGATGAGGATGAGCGTGGCGTCATCGACTCCAGCAAGCGAAGATCAGGTGACTAGATCTATATCTACGGGGGAAGTCGGGTGGATGGCGTATAGCACCCCCGCACACTTTGATGGAAACCGATTCATAGTATATGGTTAAGGAAACCTTTAATAGAAAACTATAGATATAGTTAAAAGATAGTTAGAGAAACTATATTAGAAACTAAAGGATAGTTAGAAGTGATATGATACAACTAGTATGTGATGATGGGACTTGAGGATGATATTTGATGATATTGCCATTTAGTGTACTATAGGACTAGATAGTCGACGTAGATGTGTTATCTGAACCATACCTATTTCCAAACTAAAAAATCGTATGCATCTTTTAAACAGATACCATGAGGGACGTTACTGATTTTCAAATGATATCTTGTCCTTAAAAAATACCGTAGCCCCTACTTTCAAAACTACGATTTGCATCTTTCAAAAAACTGTTTGTATGGTTTGGGTGTATATGTTAGATTGGATACTTATACTTATAGTAAATGTAGGATGTATTTGTAAAATTGACCTCTGTGAGATATAAATGCGATGAAAAGAGAATACGTTTTAACATGTGATATGATGATATGTTGATATACGGATGCGGGTCGATTTAGATGATTGATACCTTGTAGATCCCCTGATATGAGTTTGTTATGGATGTGACCTGGGACATAGGTTTATAGATATATTTATATATGTTGTGAATCGTGAGTGATAGCCGTACGAGACGTTAGGTTCGTACCCTCCTCGTCTTATAGGTTGATAGGATCCCTGATAGCTTAATGCCGCCGTACGATGATTTTCCGTACGTGATGAGTTTGACTTAAGGTTTGATCCATACCCTTGACTAGAGGATGCCGTACAATGGAGTATACCGTACGGGATGTTGTGAGGCTGGATGCCGATTGGTAGATTCACCGACTCGGTCTTGTAGACACGTATACCTTATAGCTTTTAGCTGATGATTTACCTTATGCTGCATTCATGTTATTCGCATTGCATTTCTTATACCTGTGCTAGTACACCTGCACCATTATCGATGATGCGTATGTTACACGTACACAGATTTACCGGCTCACACACTTCATCATCGATAATTGCCGTGTCACTACACAGTAGAATTTCTGCATCATGATATGACTCCTTGCATAATTTATTTGTTATTGTTGCATATTCACCTTTATAAGATGTTGCATTTGACTTTGGAGAAATTGGGAACCGCGGGATATATTTTAAAACTGGAATCATTTAAAAGAGTGGTTTTCCCTTAATATGTCACATCACTGTTCCATGTTCCATGATATACGGATATGCTTACATTTCTATCATGTGTCGCATACATCATGCTTTATGATTACACGTATTGAGATATGTTGTTTTCATGAGATTTCTGGATTTGAGAACCGTGACTATTTCAAAAGAAAGCATGTACTGTTTTAAAAACCCGGTTTCTCTTGATATGATATTTCAGTGAGTCCACCATGCGTTTTCTCGGTTCTGAGACGTATGACATGTGAAACCCGATTCGAGGAGCTGGATGAGGCCAATTGCGAGTATATGGTGGACCCGGTATGGTACCCCCGAGGCGAGAACGGATCTGCTGTGCAATAGACAGTGAGCCTGGCAGAGGGACCACTACCTACCGGTGATAGTATTTGGGCTCGGTGGATATCCGGAGGATACCGACCGGAGTCGAGAGATGATATGGGCCG
This sequence comes from Agapanthus africanus, assembly GCA_030015575.1. Classification (NCBI taxonomy): domain Eukaryota; kingdom Viridiplantae; phylum Streptophyta; class Magnoliopsida; order Asparagales; family Amaryllidaceae; genus Agapanthus; species Agapanthus africanus. The sequence continues at coordinate 827,516,100 of CM057338.1, read as the reverse complement.
ATTCGGACTGATGGAGCCCGAGATATGAGGATTTACGTGTCGATACTGGACACGGGTTTCATGATGTTTTCGAGTGTCGATGTTGGACACCCAGGTTCCATGATTTTGATGTGTCGCGAGGGACACATGTTGATTTATATCCTCATACTTCCATGCATATGCTTTTATGATATTTACATGCATGATGTTGTTGCGTCATTGGTTGACACGTGGACGTGATCCACATGCATACAGACATTGATTATATTGTTGGATGATACCCACATGTTGTTTGACATTGATGTTAGTGTTGGTACATATACGGACTCGGCCACCCTAGATATCATAGTATTACCTTTATGATACAGTTGACCTAGGAGTCGTTGTTTATTCAATTTCTACTTGTTGATGTTTTTCTACTCACGAGTTGGCAACTCACCGCCGTTGTGCCACAGTTGTTAGTTATATGTATGCCCTAGAGGCCATTGCTATACATAGGATGTATATTGTAGTGGATGCTGGGACATATATAGGGAGGACTTTCTTGCTCGACATGATAGTATGCTATCTGGTTGATCTTTACCTTAACGTGTACAGTGATTGTCTCTCTGTTACATGTTGGTAAAGCCCTTAGGATATGTACTTGACTACCTGGACTATGATGCGAATCATACTAGTGGGGACATGGTAGTCCATAAGTACATCCTTCAAAGTCCCTAGCCGTGGGTGTATCGAGACGGGGCATCGATATACCAGAGTAGACTAGCGTATACCTTCTCGACCCATACAGATGGGCGATGGATGATCCCATATCCATTGGTGTTTGACATCAGAGATGATATACGGGTGCTCAGTGGAGACTGGGTACACTGGACGGACTCGCCGAGAACTCCCAGATGGAATTATACCTTACGTCAGATGGCAGTTCTCTGGTGACACTGGTACAGAGTAGTCTGTTGACCCGAGATCGTCATAGAGTATTGTGTGGTTCCCACTGTGCTTTGATTTCCATCTTACCACGTCCAAGAGGGCGTGCAAAACGGTGATTTTTGGGTACAGTCCCGAATCACATGGAGGCAATGAGCGATAGGAGGGGATTCGTCTCTCCCGGTATAGGGGGTTGATGTTGCGCTGTGTTCAATTGGCTATAACCGGAAATCCCTGGCCAGGGTTGCTGAGATTTACTGGTAAGTGTTACCAGTAGTTTCTCGAACTGTTCCTCATATCGACACGACTTATCGAGCTATTGGGGTCTGGCGTTTACCACCCCTAGGCGAGATATGCGACATATCAGACGACGAAACCGGACTGTACGGTAAGTGTTACTGGTTGGATTCACAGGAGTGTGAGTGGGCTTGCTCGTCGATCTTCTAATCGCTCAATACCCGGGTGGCCGTTACGTTTAGCAGACCGCTTGCGGCTTGTGGGTGATTGATATGATCATCATCTGCTGCCGGCGTATTGACGAGTCTTTAGAGTCCTACACAGAGGTTTCCTGGCTCAAGCGAAACGAAATAGGAGCGCATATGAGATATGTGCGGGACCGAGAATAATGCGTGTATGTGATACCGTATTCTATGCTCGCGATGAATGTATCGATTGGTTGTATGCGATATAACCTAGTTATCGAATCAAGGATTGATTCGATAAGTCGATACATTGGATATTAGTCGGTTATATGCGATATGACTGGATCGTTAAATCAAGTGTTGATTTAATGATTTAATGCATAAATATATATTTGATATATTACTTTGCATTAACTAGTATTGGTTCACTTAAGATGGATTTTCTCACTTGATGTGCACATTGTATATATGATATACTTTTGTGCATTTGATTGTATCTGTAGGGTTCCTAGGCACACTAGTGAGGTCTCACAAGGCATCAACCATGCCAATTTCAAAAAATCTAGGTGCCGAGAAATCCTAATACGGATCGTTGGCTAAAGTTTAGGCGAAACTAGAAACTAGTTATCAACTTAACTATAAAGAATACGGAAATACAACCTTTGTAGATCCGGTGCTCCACCTCCATAGCTCCGCAACGAAGTCCCCTCGCTGTCCAAATGAGTTCCCGGGCTCTAGCGTCGGCTTCGTCGGAGAATGGGCAAGCTAGGTCGTCGATGTCCATGCCGAAGATGATCTACGTCGAGACATCGCTAGATCAAGCTCCAACTTCACCAAGTCATGAAACTTGTGAAGAAAACACACTCTACTACTTGGCAAGAGGTAGAGGATGAAGAAATAGGAAGTGGGTAAACTTTAGATTTGGATTTCTCACTCTTTTTCATCACTTGCCATTGATGGAGGCAAGCTTTCTTCACTTGAAGAAATGAAGAAGAAGAAGGTAAATGTTATGACAAGTTAATTCCAAAAAGAAAATTAAAAGAATACTTATCATAACCAAACCATGGTCAAGTGTAGAGAATAAATCATGGTTAGTGGGATGGTTAGGGTTAAGCATGAGACAAAATGGTCACTTGGTCAAAGTCTTCATGAAGCTTCATGAACAAAACAAAACATGTCACCATTTTCTCATTTGCTTTTCTTTTTCCAAAAGAATAAATAAATGAATAAAATGAATAAGGAAAAAGTAAACCCTAACCATTTCATTAACCAAGGTTTAATTCTTTACACTTAACCAAAAGGCATGCATCATCAAACATGATACAAGCAAGTGCACAAAATCATATCGCATATGCAATGCGCACATCCGAGTGAGAAAATCCATCTTAAAGTGAACCAATAATAGTTAATGCAAAGTAATATATCAAATATATAATTATGCATTAAATCATTAAATCAACACTTGATTTAACGATCCGGTCATATCGCATATAACCGACTAGTATTCTATGTATCGGCTTATCGAACCAACCCTTGATTCGATAACTAGGTTATATCGCATACAACCTTTCGATACATTCATCGCGAGAATGGAATACGGTATCACATACACGCATTATTCTCGGTCCTGCACATATCTCATATGCGCTCCTATTTCGTTTCGCTTGAGCCAGGAAACCTCTGTGTAGGACTCTAAAGACTCGTCAATACGCCGGCAGCAGGCGATGATCATATCAAACACCCACAAGCCGCAAGCGGTCTGCTAAACGTAACGGCCACCCGGGTATTGAACGATCTGAAGATCGAAGAGCAAGCCCGCTCACACTCCAGTGAATCCAACCAGTAACACTACCGTACAGTCCGGTCTGATCGTCAGATATGTCGCATATCTCGCCTAGGGGTGGTAAACGTCAGACCCTAATAGCTCGATAAGTCGTGTCGATATGAGGTCTATAACAATTCGAGAAACTACAGGTAACACTTACCAGTAAATCTCAGCAACCCTGGCCAGGGATTTCCGGTTATAGCCAATCGAACACAGCGCAACATCAACCCCCTATACCGGGAGAGACGAATCCCCTCCTATCGCTCATTGCCTCCATGTGACTCGGGATTGTACCCAAAAACCACCGTTTTGCACGCCCTCTTGGACGTGGTAAGATGGAAATCAAAGCACAGTGGGAACCACACAAGACTCTATGACGATCTCGGGTCAACAGACTACTCTGTACCAGTGTCACCAGAGAACTGCCATCTGACGTGAGGTATAATACCATCTGGGAGTTCTCGGCGAGTCCGTCCAGTGTACCCAGTCTCTACTGAGCACCCGTATATCATCTCTGATGTCAAACACCGATGGATATGGGATCATCCATCGCCCATCTGTATGGGTCGAGAAGGTACACGCTAGTCTACTCTGGTATATCGATGCCCCGTCTCGATACACCCACGACTAGGGACTTTGAAGGATGTACTTATGGACTACCATGTCCCTACTAGTATGATCCGCATCATAGTCCAGGTAGTCAAGTACACATCCTAAGGGCTTTACCAACATGTAACAGAGAGACAATCAGTATACACGTTAAGGTAAAGTGTAACCAGATAGCATACTATCATGTCGAGCAAGAAAGTCCTTCCTATATACGTCCCAGCATCCACTACAATATACATCCTATGTACAGTAATGGCCTCTAGGGCATACATATAACTAACAATCTCCCACTTGCACTAGGGCCATCTGTAGCAGTGGTTGTAGTATCTCATACTCAAGCATCCCTTAAAAGTCTCTATCTGGGAATAGGCCTTCGTAAGTGGATCCGCCGTGTTGTCCTCTTAGTCTGCTCTCCTAACCTTGATCACCATGGAGATCAACCATCTCCACGATCAGGTGATACTGCCTTAGAATATGTCTGGATCACTGATGGGACAGGGGTTCCCTGGCCAAAGCCACACTTCCATTGTCACACAATGGTAGGAACCTAGTTCATCTCATGAACCTATATACACCCAAACAGCCTCTTTGGTAGCATCTTAAGTAGCGATGTATCCTGCCTTTATCGTCTAGTATGTCACGGTATATAGCTTGGAACTCTTCCAACATACCGTCCCTTTACTGAGGGTAAAGACAATGCCTGTGACTGACATTCAGTCGTCTTTATCACCCTGGAACACTTCCAGTGATTCTCCCCAGGATCAATTGATACTATCTCACTACAACTAGTGAGTATCCTAACATCCAATTAGATCTATCTCATAGATCCAAAATCCAGGATTTAGTAGGTATCACTTTGATCCTATATGGAGAATCCTAGTGATAAGCGGAGATTGATCGAGCGTAGCATAGGAAACTCCTTCCCTATCAAGAGTATGTCATCCACGTACTCTATGAGGATCATTACCATACTCCCTACAACCTTTTTTGTTTATACAAGGTTCATCTACCATTTTGATGATATCAAACTCTTTGACTAACACATCAAAACAGATGTTCCAACTCCGCGATACCTGCTTTATCCTATAAAGCATCTTGTACACGTTTCCGCTGCTCCCACTGTCTACGAAGCCCTCTGGCTGTGTACTTATAGACGTTCTCTTCTAAAATATCATTTAGAAAAGCAGTCATGGCACCCAACCGCCAGATATCGTAGTCATGGTATGTAGCCGTGGCAAGTAGGATCTGGATGGACTTAAGCATAGCCACTTGAAAAGGTTTCATCATTATCCACGCCTGGTCGATGACGAAAAGCTTTATCAAGCCTAGCTTTGAAAGTCTCAACTTTTCCATTTACACCAAGTAATCTTCTCAAGATATACTTGCTCCTGATGGGGATTTAACCCTTCAGATATAGCAACCAAAGTCCATACTTTGTTGGTGTATAAGGATTCCATCTCAGATCGCTAAGCATCCAGCCATTCTTACAGAGTCCCACTCCTGATGGCCAGGTCGAAACTAGTTGGGTCATCATCTCATGATGCAATCCTCGCTCCCACTGTCATCGAGAAACCGAAGTATCTCTCAGTTGGGTGAGGAACCCTACTAGATCGGCGGAGAGGCTGAGGTTCGTTGGTAACTATTGAATCCTTTGGTTTTATCAGATCATCTGCTGTAGTTTGTATAGCTGGAACCTTTCCAGTTCTACATTACAGACCTTGCCTCGAGCTTGTCCGGATTTTGCTTTTAGACATAGGCCGGACAATCCCAAATCTTAACTAGCTTAAGACATGGGCTCTTCCCTTTCCATATCATATATGAAGTGGTAGGCAACTGATTTGATTGGAACCCTATTCAATAGGTATGCAGCTTCTCAAGTGCATAACTCCCAAAAGGAAATAGGTAACTCAGTAGTACTCATCATAGAGCACACCTTATATAGGGTGTTATTGCTCCGCCCCGATATACCATCGTGCTATGGTGTATTCGGAGGAGTAATGCTGAGAGAGAATCTCATTCTCCTTTAGAATAATCCAGGATTTCCGTGCTTAAGTATTCTCCTCCTTGATCTCATCATAGGACATAATACTTATACCCGTATTGGTTCTCTAGTTCTAACTTATATTCTGTGAATATCTCAAAAGGTTCGGACTTGTGTTTCAACAGGAACATATGTCTGAATCTTGAGAGATTATCAGAGAATGTAATGAAGTAAAAAGAACCGGTCTTGGCATTTGTAAACAGGGGACCTACATACATCATCATGTATCATCCCAAGAGTTTACTAACTCTTTCTCTGTTTTCAGTAAACGGAGCTGTGGTCATCTTATCTTTGTGACATGACTGGCGAGTTTCACAAGATGCAAATTCAAACTAATTTAAATATGCATCTTTATGTAACTCTAGCTAGTCGGGTCGCATTGATATGACCTAGTCTATAATGCCTCAAGTAGGATTCGTTCATTTCTGAACTCTTCCTCTTGTGTGTGTTCCGTATACTAAAGAACTGTAGTTTGATTTAGAACATCAATGCTTTTAGATAACGTGCCTGAACCGATCAACTTTTGATATAGGAAATGTTCAAAACATTATCCAACAATACAAAATTTTATCATTTCTTTACTGATAAAGAGACTGATATGATTTTGTATATCAGGTTCGGTATCTAATAACATTCGTTCAGAATCAATGTATCGGTAATACAGGGTGACAGTGACCAACAGACTTGGCTGCAACACTTGCCCCGTTTTCTGTCTCATGAAACTTATCACCCGTTCTCAGTTCTCTACCTTTCTGTAGCCCTATGTAATAGATTACATATCTGGGATCCTGATCCGGTATCATATACCCAGGACGTAAAGGATACTGAGAAACAGTTCTGTATAAAGAACACACCCGAAGATGATGCATCAGCATGCACTCTCTTCGTTTGGGCGGCACGGGAATTCTGTTAATCCCCAATTTCCTACTCTGTCTTATAACAATTATAAGGTGGAGCGGGACCAACGTTCCCCAGCTCAGTATAACAAGCGGGTTCGGTCAATATTCCGTATTATTATCTTGATTAAGGCGTGATATGGTCGCTACCTGGAGAGAGAGAGAAGAAAACACTCAGCGTGCGCTCTTGCAAGAATAGATTGGTTATTATTTTATCTAATCAGGATGGCTCCCACTGCTTTTTATCAAATCTTCCTTCAAACCCTAAAAGGAAAGACTAGCCGGGATTAATTACACACTACAAGTTCGCCAATCTTTCAGCCAGGCCAGTGTCGGTACTTTGAGGGAGGTCCCCCGTGCTTTCGCACGAACCTAATTAATGTAAACCTCGTTTTCCCAGAGGCGTAACCTCGTTAACACCTTTCTAGACACCTACTTGATCGGCTAATTGTAATATGTAAAACACTCCCAAGAGTAACTCTTACTCGCAGCGGGTATCGGGATCCAACTATCTCATAGAAGGTATGCAATCTCATTGCAAATTTCAACACTTGAAATTCCCGATAATATTTTGCCCCTAACCTCCTATGACCTTGACAAAGGCCAACAAACCATAGGATGCTAGTCAAGTTCAACCCGTCATTTCCTGATTGAATTAAACCCACCCGCACGGCCCTTGACAAAGGCCAACAAGGTCGCACGACTACCCTAACTCAATCTGCATCATATGCATAAGCAGATAAGCACCAGTTAGCTACCGCACACTGCGCCTTGACAAAGGCCAACAAACGCAGCACGAATACAAACTACTACTTATCTGAAATGACGGAGGGCTACGACAGGTTTTTCTGAAAACCTATTGCGTAATGAACTTGATATCGTTGTAGGATCGAATGAATTTTGAAATGGAGTGTTTTTGAGGCTTTTCTAGTTTTGCTAAAGGAGTCACTCCCGGTGAAGGGATCGTCGGTCCTTTCCTCGTCGAATGAGGTGCGGGATATATCACATATATCACTGTGCAAAGCAAAAACTCTTAAAAGCAATCAAAAGACAAACCGAGTGTGTAGCATCTGCCAGTTATTGCTAAAGGAGTCACTCCCGGTGAAGGGATCTCGGTCCTTTCCTCATCGAATAAGGTGCAGGATATATCACATATACCTCTGTACAAAGCAAGAACTGTAGCTACCTGTTTTATTTTGAAATTCGATTCTACAACATCTTAGGTTTCTTTTATTTCATTAATCATATTAATGAAGTCCCATCATTTAAGTACCCAAACATCACAGATAAATACGACGTACACTTATGCCATCCGCATTCGCCTCGATGTCCCCTCGTGCACCGTTAGGTTAGGTAACTAACGGCAGAGCGGGGCAGGGCTAGCGCGGGTGTAAAACATAAGTAACGCCTATATAATATATCATATATACTATATACTGTATCCATCACAGAACATCACATGATCACATCACAGATATCGCAGCAGAAGAAACATATGAAACATTGGATATAGTAGGACGTCCGTGTTTTCAATACGAGCCAGTATAAAACACGGATTCCACGGTCGTGATGAATAGCCAAACCCACACCCCTAGACCCCTACGAGAGCGGCAAGCAACCCTACCAATTCTAGAGTTAGGAGATCCGGACTCGACTCCTCGAGTTGGTCTCCCACTGGACTCCAGAACCCGGTTACTTGTGCTCCCCTCCTTGGGTCTATCCTAGTGCGGAAAAGTAAATAATATACAAAGGGTGACATCTTCCGCAACCTGGAAGTGCCCCAATAAAAGAATATTACATACAAGTTTTTACATGAATGAAAATGAAAAACACTCATCTCACATAAAAACCCCCGGCTATTCAAACACGACGATCCAATATAACATATCCAGCAACACATAACATCACATGTCATCAACGTAAGTAAACATGCGTATCCCAATTGTCGTTGACATATAGCAACGAAACCGGCGATATCACATATTACACTTACGGTCACAGAAAAGAAAGTGTAAAACTACAACAGTTGGAATCCGCAACCACCTCAGACATCGCATGCCTGACCAAATGAATTACTTAGACATCACATGCCTAACAATTATAAACCCCGCCATTCAGTCTCATTATCGAAAACACTTTTCAATATCGAGTCGGGCAATTCAACAAGATTCCCGACATCCTGATCGAATGCTCGTCGCAAACTTCAGTAGACGGCCGCACCCCCGACGCCGTCGATGAAGTGCACCAAGGCGGAACACCGCTACCGCGAGCACCCGAACGGATGCTTTCGGCGACGGGGTTCTCCTACAGTCACTTGGTCGGGGCTATGGGGTGTAGCTGTCTATTAAGTTTACCCGGCGAGTATCCGCGTACGCTACGTGATTGCGACGGACTTTTGATCACATCAAAATTCCGTGGCAACCGATCAAGTGAGACTAAACCGCTAGATTTATAACATTCATTCAGTTATCACATAACTTTTGTGAATTCCAATTATTGTATCCCATTCCAGATAAACAGAAAATGTTAAACTTTTCGATCGACCAATCGAACACCCAAGTTTTCCTGATACAGCTCAACACATGAAATAAGTCTAACAACATTCCGTTCGTGCCTCAGTACCAACGGTCCAGCCGTAGAAGGGTCAAGCCAACGCCTCACATGTGGCACGCCGTACTGCCCCAAACCCTAAGGTTCAAAGGGCAGCTCAAGACGGTCACATAATCGAGTTAAGGTTTGTTGTCTTCTAGAGGGTCCATCGCGTTACTTGCACTACTTAGAACGTCGTCAAACTACGGAAAAATCCAACACTTGGAAATTTCCCGGCAAGGGAAAAAATGGGTATTTATATCCGGTCGAACTTTTTAACATATTCTAAAATTTATCCGGAAAGACACATAGACAAAATCTAATAATCCGATCGAACATTCGAATCCCCAAAACAACCCTGAAAATTAAAACTCTGGAAAAAATATTAAAAATACCCAGGAAAACCTGCACTGTTAAATAGGAGTTACTGTGCAAACTTCAACTCATAACACGACAAACAGGCCGCGGATCCGCCGCACGAGCCATGCTCGTGCAGCGGAAACGCGGCGCTTTAATGGAATTAGGGCATCGAAATTTAGAATAACTCTTAGATATTCCTGCTGATATTTCTACATATTTTTAATACTGAAAAATCCCTGTTTTTAGAAAAAGTCCAGAGAGCCATTTTGAGTTGGGGTTTCGGGTCGATCGGACTTCAAACTCCGTCCAAACTTCGCCTTAGGCTCTAGCTAGGCTCTGATACCACTGTAGGGTTCCTAGGCACACTAGTGAGGTCTCACAAGGCATCAACCATGCCAATTTCAAAAAATCTAGGTGCCGAGAAACCCTAATACGGATCGTTGGCTAAAGTTTAGGCGAAACTAGAAACTAGTTAACAACTTAACTATAAAGAATACGGAAATACAACCTTTGTAGATCCGGTGCTCCACCTCCATAGCTCCTCAACGAAGTCCCCTCGCTGTCCAAATGAGTTCCCAGGCTCTAGCGTCGGCTTCGTCGGAGAATGGGCAAGCTAGGTCGTCGATGTCCATGCCGAAGATGATCTACGTCGAGGGATCGCTAGATCAAGCTCCAACTTCACCAAGTCATGAAACTTGTGAAGAAAACACACTCTACTACTTAGCAAGAGGTAGAGGATGAAGAAATAGGAAGTGGGTAAACTTTAGATTTGGATTTCTCACTCTTTTTCATCACTTGCCATTGATGGAGGCAAGCTTTCTTCACTTGAAGAAAAGAAGAAGAAGAAGGTAAATGTTATGACAAGTTAATTCCAAAAAGAAAATTAAAAGAATACTTATCATAACCAAACCATGGTCAAGTGTAGAGAATAAATCATGGTTAGTAGGATGGTTAGGGTTAAGCATGAGACAAAATGGTCACTTGGTCAAAGTCTTCATGAAGCTTCATGAACAAAACAAAACATGCCACCATTTTCTCATTTTCTTTTCTTTTTCCAAAAGAATAAATAAATGAATAAAATGAATAAGGAAAAAGTAAACCCTAACCATTTCATTAACCAAGGTTTAATTCTTTACACTTAACCAAAAGGCATGCATCATCAAACATGATACAAGCAAGTGCACAAAATCATATCGCATATGCAATGCGCACATCCGAGTGAGAAAATCCATCTTAAAGTGAACCAATACTAGTTAATGCAAAGTAATATATCAAATATATAATTATGCATTAAATCATTAAATCAACACTTGATTTAACGATCCGGTCATATCGCATATAACCGACTAGTATTCTATGTATCGGCTTATCGAACCAACCCTTGATTCGATAACTAGGTTATATCGCATACAACCTTTCGAAACATTCATCGCGAGAATGGAATACGGTATCACATACACGCATTATTCTCAGTCCCGCACATATCTCATATGCGCTCCTATTTCGTTTCGCTTGAGCCAGGAAACCTCTGTGTAGGACTCTAAAGACTCGTCAATACGCCGGCAGCAGGCGATGATCATATCAAACACCCACAAGCCGCAAGCGGTCTGCTAAACGTAACGGCCACCCAGGTATTGAACGATCTGAAGATCGACGAGCAAGCCCGCTCACACTCCAGTGAATCCAACCAGTAACACTACCGTACAGTCAGGTCTGATCGTCTGATATGTCGCATATCTCGCCTAGGGGTGGTAAACGTCAGACCCCAATAGCTCAATAAGTCGTGTCGATATGAGGTCTATAACAATTCGAGAAACTACAGGTAACACTTACCAGTAAATCTCAGCAATCCTGGCCAGGGATTTCCGGTTATAGCCAATCGAACACAGCGCAACATCAACCCCCTATACCGGGAGAGACGAATCCCCTCCTATCGCTCATTGCCTCCATGTGACTCGGGACTGTACCCAAAAACCACCGTTTTGCACGCCCTCTTGGACGTGGTAAGATGGAAATCAAAGCACAGTGGGAACCACACAAGACTCTATGACGATCTCGGGTCAACAGACTACTCTGTACTAGTGTCACCAGAGAACTGCCATCTGACGTGAGGTATAATACCATCTGGGAGTTCTCGGCGAGTCCGTCCAGTGTACCCAGTCTCTACTAAGCACCCGTATATCATCTCTGATGTCAAACACCGATGGATATAGGATCATCCATCGCCCATCTGTATGGGTCGAGAAGGTACACGCTAGTCTACTCTGGTATATCGATGCCCCGTCTCGATACACCCACGACTAGGGACTTTGAAGGATGTACTTATGGACTACCATGTCCCCACTAGTATGATCCGCATCATAGTCCAGGTAGTCAAGTACACATCCTAAGGGCTTTACCAACATGTAACAGAGAGACAATCAGTATACACGTTAAGGTAAAGTGTAACCAGATAGCATACTATCATGTCGAGCAAGAAAGTCCTTCCTATATACGTCCCAGCATCCACTACAATATACATCCTATGTACAGTAATGGCATCTAGGGCATACATATAACTAACAGTATCATGTTCGATGATACATGATAGTTTGGTGTATAGTTTAAACCATGGTTGGTCAATGGTTAAGGTTTCTTTTGCTTCATTTACTTATTCATTTATTCATTTATTTATCCATTTTGTTTATTTTAGCAAAAGAAAATGATAAAGAGAAAATGGTGGCTTTCTTTGTTTGTAATTGAAGCTTCATGAAGCTTTGACTACATGACCATTTTGTCTCATGCTTAACCCTAAACCATTAAACCTAACCATGGTCTATTCTCTACACCTAACTAAGGTTAGGATATGATAAGTATTCATTTGATTATTCGTTTTGAATTAGATTTATCATATTCTATCTTCTTCTTCTTCTTCATCTTCAAAGAAGAAAAGCTTGCCTCCATCAATGGCAACTTGAGCAAATGAGTGAGAAATCCAATTCTAAAGTGAACCCACTTCCTATTTCTTCATCCTCTACCTCTTGCCAAGTAGTATAGGGTGTTTCCTTCACAAGTTTTCATGGCTTGGTGAAGGTGGAGCTTGATCTAGTGATGCCTCGACGTAGATCATCTTCGGCATCGTCGTCGATGACCTAGCCCGCTTTTTCTCCGATGAAGCCGATGCTAGAGTCATGGTTCGATTTGGACAGCGGAGAGGACTTCATCATGGAGCTATGGAGGTGGAGAAACGGATCTACAAAGGTTGTATTTCTGTTCTTTTAGTTTAGTTGTAAACTAGTTTCATTGTTTCGCCTATATATCTAGTTAACGATCCGTATTAGGGTTTGTAGGCACAAGGAAAAATTTGAATTAGCCATGTTTGATGCCTTGTGAGACCTCCTTAGTGTGCCTAGGAACCCTACAGTGGTATCAGAGCTACTAGACATTGGATGTCGACCTATGGGGGGTTCTCACTGTGTGACAGTGTGGCGAAGCATAGGCTCTTACCCCCAGGGTGTCCCGAGACCGGAAGGTGTTCCGGTGGGTTGTAGTCCTCGCGAGGGGGCATGCGTAAAAAGTAGTTGCTGAGGGACCCGTTGGTGCCACGGCGACCCCATTGGATGGGGTTGCTGCCTGACCTACAGTGGTATCAGAGACTAGCTAGAGCCTTAGGCGATGCTTAGACGATGTTAGAAACCCGATCGAACCGAAACCCTAAACCCAAAATTGCTCTATGGACTTTTTTCAAAAACTGGGATTTTTCCAGATTAAAAATTGCTAAAAAATTCAGCAGGGAATTATAAGAATTACGGTGCAAAATTTGACTCATGATATGTTAATAGTGCGGCGGAACCGCGGCAGAAGCATGGCTTCTGCGGCGGTTCCGCGGCCAAATGTTGAGTGTTGCCTGTAATGTTTGCACAGTAATTCATCTTTTCAGGTGCTGTATTTTCTGGGAATTTTTAATATTTATTCAAGAGTTGAATTTTCTGGGTTGCTTTGGGGCTTCGATGATTCGATCGGATTTTTCTAATTTCGTCTATGTGTTTTTCCGGATATTTGGAATATGTTAAAAAGTTCGACCGGATGAAAATACCCAATCTTTCCCCTGCCGGAAAAATTTCCAAGTGTTGGATTTTTCTGTGGTTTAAAGACGTTCTAAGTAGTGCAAGTAACGCGATGGTCCTTCTAGAAGACAACAAACCTTAACTCGATTATGTGACCGTCTTGAACTGCCCTTTGAACCTTCGGGTTTGGGGCAGTACGGCGTGCCACATGTGAGGCGTTGGCTTGACCCTTCTACGGCTGGACTGTTGGTACTGAGGCATGAAGTGAATGTCTTTGAACTTGTTTCATGTGTTGAGCTGTATCGGGAAAACTTGGGTGTTTGGATGTTCGATCGGAAAGTTTAACATTTTCTATTTATCTGGAATGGGATATAATAATTGGAATTCACAAGCAGTTATGAAATAACTGAATGAATGTTATAAACATAGCACTTTAGTCTCACTTGATCGGTTGCCACGGAATTTTGATGTGATCAAAAGTCCGTCGCAATCACGTAGCGTACGCGGATACTCGCCGGGTAAACTTAATAGACAGCCTCGCTCCATAGCCCCGACCAAGTGACTGTAGGAGAACCCCGTCGCCGAAAGCATCCGTTCGGGTGCTCGCGGCAGCGGTGTTCCGCCTTGGTGCACTTTGTCGACGGAGTCGGGGGTGCGGCCGCCTACTGAAGTTTGCGACGAGCATTCGATCAGGATGTCGGAAATCTTGTTGAATTGCCCGACTTTATATTGAAAAGTGTTTTCGATTTTGAGACTAAAATGCGGGGTTTATAATTGTTAGGCATGCGATGTCTAAGTAATTCATTTGATTAGGCATGCGATGTCTATGGAGGTTGCGGATTCCAACTGTTGTAGTTTTACACTTTCCTTTATGTGACCGTAAGTGTAATATGTGATGTCGCCGGTTTCGTTGCTATATGTCAACGACAATTGGGATGCGCATATTTACTTACGTTGATGACATGTGATGTTATGTGTTGCTGGATATGTTATATTGGATCGTCGTGTTTGAATAGCCGGGGGTTTTTATGTGAGATGAGTGTTTTTCATTTTCATTCATGTAAAAACTTGTATGTAATATTCTTTTATTGGGACACTTCCAGGTTGCGGAAGATGTCACCGTTTGTATATTATTTACTTTTCCGCACTAGGATAGACCCAAGGAGGGGAGCACAAGTAACCGGGTTCTGGAGTCCAGTGGGAGACCAACTCGAGGAGTCGAGTCCGGGTCTCCTAGCTCTAGAATTGATAGGGTTGCTTGCCGCTCTCGTAGGGGTCTAGGGGTGTGGGTTTGGCTATTCAACGCGACCGTGGAATCCGTGTTTTATACTGGCTCGTATTAAAAACACGGACGTCCTAGTATATCCAATATTTCATATGTTTCTTCTGCTGCGATATCTGTGATGTGATCATGTGATGTTCTGTGATAGATACAGTATATAGTATATATGATATATTATATAGACGTTACTTATGTTTTACACCCGCGCTAGCCCTGCCCCGCTCTGCCGTTAGTTACCTAACCTAACGGTGCACGAGGGGACATCGAGGCGAATGCGGATGGCATAAGTGTACGTCGTATTTATCTGTGATGTTTAGGTACTTAAATGATGGGACTTCATTAATGTGATTAATGAAATAAAAGAAACCTAAGATGTTGTAGAATCGAATTTCAAAATAAAACAGGTAGCTACAGTTCTTGCTTTACACAGAGATATATGTGATATATCCTGCACCTTATTCGATGAGGAAAGGACCGAGATCCCTTCACCGGGAGTGACTCCTTTAGCAATAACTGGATGATGCTACACACTCGGTTTGTCTTTTGATTGCTTTTAAGATTTTTTGCTTTGCACAGTGATATATATGATATATCCCGCACCTCATTCGACGAGGAAAGGACCGACGATCCCTTCACCGGGAGTGACTCCTTTAGCAAAACTAGAAAAGCCTCAAAAACACTCCATTTTAAAATCATTTGATTCTACAACGATATCAAGTTCATTACGCAATAGGTTTTCAGAAAAACCTGTCGTAGCCCTCCGTCATTTCAGATAAGTGGTAGTTAGTATTCGTGCTACGTTTGTTGGCCTGCGTCAAGGCGTAGTGTGCGGTAGCTAACTAGTATTTATCTGCTTATGCATATGATGCAGATTGGATTAGGGTAGTCGTGCGACCTTGTTGGCCTTTGTCAAGGGCCGTGCGGGTGGGTTTAATTCAATCAGGAAATGACGGGTTGAACTTGACTAGCATCCTATGGTTTGTTGGCCTTTGTCAAGGTCATAGGAGGTTAGGGGCAAAATTATCGGGAATTTCAAGTGTTGAAATTTGCAATGAGATTGCATACCTTCTATGAGATAGTTGGATCCCGATACCCGCTGCGAGTAAGAGTTACTCCTGGGAGAGTTTTACACATTACAATTAGCCGATCAAGTAGGTGTCTAGAAAGGTGTCAACGGGGTTACACCTCTGGGAAAACGAGGTTTACATTAATTAGGTTCGTGCGAAAGCACGGGGGACCTCCCTCAAAGTACCGACACTGGCCTGGCTGAAAGATTGGCGAACTTGTAGCGTGTAATTAATCCCGGCTAGTCTTTCCTTTTAGGGTTTGAAGGAAGATTTGATAAAAACAGTGGGAGCCATCCTGATTAGATAAAATCATAACCAATCTATTCTTGAAAGAGCGCACGCTGAGTGTTTTCTTCTCTCTCTCTCCAGGTAGCGACCATATCACGCCTTAATCAAGATAATAATACGGAATATTGACCGAACCCGCTTGTTATACTGAGCTGGGGAACGTTGGTCCCGCTCCAACTTATAATTGTTATAAAACAGAGTAGGAAATTGGGGATTACCAGAATTCCCGTGCCGCCCAAACGAAGAGAGTGCATGCTGATGCATCATCTTCGGGTGTGCTCATTACAAAGAACTGTTTCTCTGTATTCTCTACGTCCTGGGTATGTGATACCAGATCAGGATCCCAGATATGTAATATGTTACATAGGGCTACAGAAAGGTAGAGAACTGAGAACGGGTGATAAGTTTCATGAGGCAGAAAACGGGGCAAGTGTTGCTGCCAAGTCTGTTGGTCACTGTCACCCTGTATTCCAAATACATTGATTCTAAACGAATGTTATTAGATACCGAACCTGATATACAAAATCATATCTATCTCTTTATTAGTAAAGAAATGATAAAATTTTGTATAGTTGGATAATGTTTTGAACATTTCCTATATCAAAAGTTGATCGGTTCAGGCACGTTATCTAAAAGCATTGATTTTCTAAATCAAACTACAGTTCTTTAGTATACGGAACACACACAAGAAGAAGAGTTCAGAAATGAACCAATCCTTCTTGAGGTATTGTAGACTAGGTCATATCAATGCGACCCGACTAGCTGAAGTTACATTTAGATGCATATTTAAATCAGTTTGAATTTACATCTTGTGCAATTTACCAGTCATGTCACAAAGATTAGATGACCATAGCTCTGTTTATTGGAAACAGAGAAAGAGTTAGTAAACTCTTGGGAAGATACATGTTGATGTATGTAAGGTCCCCTGTCTACATATGCCAGGACCGGTTCTTTGTACTTCGTTACATTCTCTGATAATCTCTCAAGATTCAGACATATGTTCCTGTTGAAACACAAGTCAGAACCTTTTGAGATATTCACAGAATATAAATTTGAAGTAGAGAACCAATACGGGTATAAGTATTATGTTCTTTGATGTGATCGAAGAGGAGAATACTTGAGCACGGAAATCCTGGACAATTCTAAAGGAGAATGAGATTCTCTCTCAACATTACTCCTCCGTATACACCATAGCACGATGGTATATCGAGGCGGAGCAATTTCACCCTATGTGATATGGTGTGCTCTATGATGAGTACTACTGAGTTTCCTATTTCCTTTTGGGGGTTATGCACTTGAGAAGCTGCATACCTATTGAATAGGGTTCCAATCAAATCAGTTGCCTACCGCTTCATATGTGATATGGAAAGGGAAGAGCCCATATCTTAAGATGGTTAAGATTTGGGGTTGTCTGGCCTATGTCTAAAAGCAAAATCCGGACAAGCTCGAGGCAAGATCTGTTATGTAGAACTGGAAATGTTCCAGCTATACAAAACTGCAGCTGATGATTTGACAGAACCAAAGGATTCAATAGTTCCCGACGAACCTCAGCCTCTCCGCCGATCTAGTAGGGTTCCTCATCCGCCTGAGAGATACCTCGGTTTCTCGATGACGGTGGGAGCGAGGAATGCATCATGAGATGATGACCCAACTAGTTTCGAGCAAGCCATCGAGAGTAGGGACTCTGTAAGAATGGCTGGATGATTAGCGATCTGAGATGGAATCCATGTACACCAACAAAGTATGGACTTTGGTTGCTATATCTGAAGGGTTAAATCCCCATCAGGAGCAAGTATATCTTGAGAAGATTACTTGGTGTAGATGGAAAAGTTGAGACTTTCAAAGCTAGACTTGTTAAAGCTTTTCGTCATCGACCAGGCGTGGATAATGATGAAACCTTTTCAAGTGGCCATGCTTAAGTCCATCCAGATCCTACTTGCCACGGCTACATACCATGACTACGATATCTGGTGGTTGGGTGTCATGACAGCTTTTCTAAATGATGTTTTAGAATAGAGCGTCTATAAGTACACAGCCAGAGTGCTTCGTAGACAGTGGGAGCAGCGAAAACGTGTACAAGATGCTTTATAGGATAAAGCAGGTATCACGGAGTTGGAACATCTGTTTTGATGTGTTAGTCAAAGAGTTTGATATCATCAAAATGGTAGATGAACCTTGTATATACAATAAGGTAGTAGGGAGTATGGTGATGATCCTCGTAGAGTACGTGGATGACATACTCTTGATAAGAAAGGAGTTTCCTATGCTACGCTCGGTCAATCTCTACTTATCACAATGATTCTCCATATAGGATCAAAGTGATACCTCCTAAATCCTGGGTTTTGGATCTATGAGATAGATCTAATTGGATGTTAGGATTCTCACTAGTTGTAGTGAGATGGTATCAACCGATCCTGGGGAGAATCACTGGAAGGGTTCCAGGGTGATAAAGACGACTGAATGTCAGTCACAGGCATTGTCTTTACCCTTAGTAAAGGGACGGTATGTTGGAAGAGTTCCAAGCTAGATACCGTGGCATACTAGACGATAAAGGCTCGATACATCGCTACTTAAGATGCTACCAAAGAGGCTGTCTGGATGTATATTGGTTCATGAGATGAACTACGTTCCTACCATTGTGAGACAATGGAGTTGTGGCTTATGCCGAGGAACGCAGGTCCCATCAGTGATCCAGACATATTCTAAGGCAGTATCACCTGATCATGGAGATAATTGATCTCCAGGGTGATCGAGGTAAGGAGAGTAGACTCAGAGGACAGCACGGCGGATCCACTCACAAAGGCCTTTTCCCAGAGAGAGACTTTTATGGGATGGTTGAGTATGAGATACTACAACCACTGCTATCAGATGGCCCTAGAGCAAGTGGGAGATTGTTAGTTATATGTATGCCCTAGAGGCCATTGCTATACATAGGATGTATATTGTAGTGGATGCTGGGACATATATAGGGAAGACTTTCTTGCTCGACATGATAGTATGCTATCTGGTTGATCTTTACCTTAACGTGTATACTGATTGTCTCTCTGTTACATGTTGGTAAAGCCCTTAGGATATGTACTTGACTACCTAGACTATGATGCGGATCATACTAGTGGGGACATGGTAGTCCATAAGTACATCCTTCAAAGTCCCTAGTCGTGGGTGTATCGAGACGGGGCATCGATATACCAGAGTAGACTAGCGTATACCTTCTCGACCCATACAGATGGGCGATGGATGATCCCATATCCATTGGTGTTTGACATCAGAGATGATATACGGGTGCTCAGTGGAGACTGGGTACACTGGACGGACTCGCCGAGAACTCCCAGATGGAATTATACCTTACGTCAGATGGCAGTTCTCTGGTGACACTGGTACAGAGTAGTCTGTTGACCCGAGATCGTCATAGAGTCTTGTGTGGTTCCCACTGTGCTTTGATTTCCATCTTACCACGTCCAAGAGGGCGTGCAAAACGGTGGTTTTTGGGTACAGTCCCGAATCACATGGAGGCAATGAGCGATAGGAGGGGATTCGTCTCTCCCGGTATAGGGAGTTGATGTTGCGCTGTGTTCGATTGGCTATAACCGGAAATCCCTGGCCAGGGTTGCTGAGATTTACTGGTAAGTGTTACCAGTAGTTTCTCGAACTGTTATAGGCCTCATATCGACACGACTTATCGAGCTATTGGGGTCTGACGTTTACCACCCCTAGGCGAGATATGCGACATATCAGACGACGAGACCGGACTGTACGGTAAGTGTTACTGGTTGGATTCACAGGAGTGTGAGTGGGATTGCTCATCGATCTTCTGATCGCTCAATATCCGGGTGGCCGTTACGTTTAGCAGACCGCTTACGGCTTGTGGGTGATTGATATGATCATCATCTGCTGCCGACGTATTGACGAGTCTTTAGAGTCCTACACAGAGGTTTCCTGGCTCAAGCGAAACGAAATAGGAGCGCATATGAGATATGTGCGGGACCGAGAATAATGCGTGTATGTGATACCGTATTCTATGCTCGCGATGAATGTATCGATTGGTTGTATGCGATATAACCTAGTTATCGAATCAAGGATTGATTCGATAAGTCGATACATTGGATATTAGTCGGTTATATGCGATATGACCGGATCGTTAAATCAAGTGTTGATTTAATGATTTAATGCATAAATATATATTTTATATATTACTTTGCATTAACTAGTATTGGTTCACTTAAGATGGATTTTCTCACTTGATGTGCACATTGTATATATGATATACTTTTGTGCATTTGATTGTATCATGTTTGATGATACATGATAGTTTGGTGTATAGTTTAAACCATGGTTGGTCAATGGTTAAGGTTTCTTTTGCTTCATTTACTTATTCATTTATTCATTTATTTATCCATTTTGTTTATTTTAGCAAAAGAAAATGATAAAGAGAAAATGGTGGCTTTCTTTGTTTGTAATTGAAGCTTCATGAAGCTTTGACTACATGACCATTTTGTCTCATGCTTAACCCTAAACCATTAAACCTAACCATGGTCTATTCTCTACACCTAACTAAAGTTAGGATATGATAAGTATTCATTTGATTATTCTTTTTGAATTAGATTTATCATATTCTATCTTCTTCTTCTTCATCTTCAAAGAAGAAAAGCTTGCCTCCATCAATGGCAACTTGAGCAAATGAGTGAGAAATCCAATTCTAAAGTGAACCCACTTCCTATTTCTTCATCCTCTACCTCTTGCCAAGTAGTATAGGGTGTTTCCTTCACAAGTTTTCATGGCTTGGTGAAGGTGGAGCTTGATCTAGTGATGCCTCGACGTAGATCATCTTCGGCATCGTCGTCGATGACCTAGCCCGCTTTTTCTCCGATGAAGCCGATGCTAGAGTCATGGTTCGATTTGGACAGCGGAGAGGACTTCATCATGGAGCTATGGAGGTGGAGAAACGGATCTACAAAGGTTGTATTTCCGTTCTTTTAGTTTAGTTGTAAACTAGTTTCATTGTTTCGCCTATATATCTAGTTAACGATCCGTATTAGGATTTGTAGGCACAAGGAAAATTTTGAATTAGCCATGTTTGATGCCTTGTGAGACCTCCTTAGTGTGCCTAGGAACCCTACAACAGTTTCTTGCAGGTTTTGCCATACAGGTTCTTTGCGGCTTTCTGGCACACTGCTTCCATTCCGGGTGATTGCTTGGTAGGTGGGTTCACTCGTTTCGTGACCACCATTGTACTTTATTTATTTCAGTTGTATCTAGAAACTCCATCAACCAGACTTGTATATTTATTAGACTTAGAAGACCAGTGTATATTCTTTCGACCTTAGAGTCGCGCGTTGTATTATTCTGGTTTTCTTGTTGATTTGAGTTTCCTTTTGAGTTTTGATCCTCGCCCTTCGGCGTTGTATATTATATTGCTTGCGTGGTTGTGACCGTCAATTGACGAAGAGCTAGCTCCCGCTTAGGGATGCCTTTATTTCATATTATGCATGTTGTACCCTTTTGGGGCCAGTATTGACAAAGGAAATTCTGTCGAAATTTTCAGAAAAGACTTGAGATTTTAAAAATGCATACTTCGGCTTATGTTCTTAAAACCACTTGCTTTAAAACATGTTCTCTTCACTTCTTTCTTAAAATGGTTTAGATTTCTGGGATTTTTTTTGGCTTACTTGAATTAGATGGGGTCCTATAAACGTCATATGATTCAAGTGCCAATCACGTGCCATTTCCGGGTCGTGACAGGAGTTTAGACGGGGTCTTCCGGGATCAGCCGGACACGCTACAAAGGTTGTAGCATCTCTGAACTTTTCTTTATGCTCTTTTATTTTAGCTAGAAACTAGTGTTTGGACGATTTTGGCATACGGTCGATCGCGCCGCTACGGAATTTTTGTTTTCCGACCGTTCCCGCTTCCGCTGTGCGCACGTGCGGGGCGCGCCTGTCCTTACATGGACTGTTGTTTCTGCCAGTTTGTATATTCTTTTATTGAGGCACGATCGGGTTGAGGTCATTGTCATCCTTGTATATATTTTTCTTTTCTGTACTAGGATTACCCTGCGGAGAAGTGCTCGAATAGCCGAGTTCTAGAGGGCAACGGGCCTGCATCTCATGGCGTTGAGACTGGGGGGCCTTACTCTAGAATAGGCGGGCTATTCGCCGCACTCGTAAGGGTATAGGTTGACCCATGGAGGCGTGCTCAAGTTACCAGATTCCGTGAAGTGCTATGTGGACCATTCACTTTGTTGATTAGGGTTGCCTCCGGGATTGGCGGGTAACTTGCTGCACCTGTAGGGGTCTAGGATCTTCATTGCACTGGCTATCCACATGACCGGGGAACGTCGCGTCTCATTTATAGCTCAAATGAAACACGGGGCTCCTAGATTATCCGCTATTCCATATTGTTGTCTGCATGCCTGTGATGATTTTTATATGCAGTGATGACTATTGTCTGCCTGCAATGTTGATATATATATTATATATTTAGTAGATACTTCTATATGTTTTTGTATCCGCACTAGTCCTGCCCCCGCTCTTCCGTTAGTTAAGTAACCTAACGGTGTATGACGAGGCCCCATGGCGAATACGGATGGCATATAAATAGCATGTTATTTTGCTTGTTTCTTT
The DNA here is from genome assembly GCA_030015575.1 of Agapanthus africanus. Taxonomy (NCBI): domain Eukaryota; kingdom Viridiplantae; phylum Streptophyta; class Magnoliopsida; order Asparagales; family Amaryllidaceae; genus Agapanthus; species Agapanthus africanus. Next base: position 827,493,149 of record CM057338.1, on the reverse strand, counting down.
TGTGGCTTGAAAACTTAAAATAATGGGAACACATTATCTGAATAATGCAAGGAAAATAAACCTAAATTATGTTGTCGAAACCAATTTTAAAACTACTCGGTTTTCTTCAAAACTCATAGTCGTATTCTTTTGCTTTGCATAGAGGTATTCAGTTAGGAATATCCCGCATCTCATTCTATGAGGGAAGAGCCTTGAACCCTTCACTGGGAGTTCGCTCTTAAGAAAAGGTTTATGTCACTAGTTTTAAAAAGCGGAGCTTAAACCACTCCATTTCAAAGCCACTCGAGTTCCTTCAATGATATCAAGTTCATTACGTTAAAGGTTTTTCGCCAAAAACCAGCCGTAGCCCTCCGTCATTTCAGATTAGTATTGCTTAGTATTCGTGCTACATGTTTTGACCTTATTAAGGAGTAGTGTTCGGTAGCTATGTAATGATTTTTTGTTGCATAGTGATGCGATTATCTAGGATAGTCGCATGGTCATTTTGACCTTGTTAAGGGCACGTGCAGGTGGGTTTAGATTAATCCAGGATAATGACGGGTTGAACTTGACTTGCGACTTATGACATTTTGATCTTGTTAAGGTCATAAGACGCTTGGGGCAAAAACCATATCGGGAGTTTCAAACATATGGGAAACTTGCCAGGTATGCACATACCTTCCTGAGTGTGGTGACTTGAATGGATTCCGTCAGGTTATCACATGATGATAGTTGGGTCCCGATTCCCACTGATGAGTATGTATTACTCCTTGGGAGATTTTTCACTTCACAATTAGCTAACCTATTAGGTGTTTAGAAAGTGTTAACAAGATTGCACCTCTGCAGAAACGGGGTTATTAATTGGGTCCGTGCGAAAGCACGGGGCACCTCCCTCAGAGTACCAACACTGACTTGGCTAAACGGTTAGTGAACTTGTAAAGTGTAAATGATCCCAACGAATTCTCCTTTTAGGGTTTGAAGGAAAATTCGAGGAAACAGTGGGAGCTATCCTGATTAGATAAAGTGATAACCAATCTAATCTTGATAGAGTGCACTCTGAGTGTTTCTTTTCTCCCTCCCTCCCCCTATCTCTCTCTCTCTCTCTGGTACAGCGACCCATGACTTACCTTAAAAACTCATGAACCAAGTTAACCGAACCTTCTTACACACTTTGGCTTTGGGTTATCTTGATTTGCAACAAGGTCGCATATGTCCCTGCTACTCCTACTTTCCCCTTTACATTTCTTCAGAACACATCGTATCACTACGATGATCCATATCGCTTGGAATGTCCATCGTATAGTTACATACGAACTCGAAGAAGTTACTTCAGTCGAGAATGGCCATAGCTTCTGAAGAAATTGAATAAAATTATTCGGCTGTCTCTTCTCTTTATCTTCTCTCAGGTTGCGAGAGCTCCTTGCATTAGAAGAGTACACCTATTACGCTTATTGGATAGTCTTCTTCCAAACCTCAGGCTAGTGCCGAAAGGTAAGGAAGGATGAAAACCAATTAGCTCAGGCACGTAAGATGTAGAGACATGTAAAGGGATTGAAGTGAAGGCAAAAGAAATTGTGACTACTGTCATGAATCTGGAAAATGGAAATGGCATTACTAGGAATACCTGGTCACCCCTTATGAAATATTTTTATGATTCAAATTTTCTATGTATTTATAAAAGAGAACTGTTTTCCCAATTAATTCTGACTCCAGGATATGTATTTACCGGATTTGGATCTCACATCTGTGTTGTATTACAAATGATGAGTAAGAGTAGAATATTGGGAAATGGGCGATTTGATCCTCAATATCAGAATTCGTTGCAATTGGTGATATTGGATTAAATTGCCTGATTTTGCCTGAAGGCAAATATTTGGTCTCGAATAACCGTTGTTATGCACTAAATTTTAAAATAAAATATATGTACCTTTATTTTATAAAGTGAGATATACATTTTAAAAATTGTGTTGTAAACATTTAACTTTATCAGTTGATAATAAGGTAAGGTGCATTGAATAACGGTGTAAGACATTCTTAACCAAGATATAGATTTCAATTTACAAAACACAAAATTTGAGTTAGTATACACTTTGGACTTATATAAGAAAATGTATGTTGTCCAATGTCCTTCAAGACAAGGGATTGGTATTCTTACTTCATTCAGATTTACCTATAAGTTCTCTAGTTTTAGACATGCATTCGTAGTAACGCAAGGTCAAAGATTTTGAGAAGTTTATAGGTATAAGAATAAAGTAGAGAACCATACGTTGGAAGTATCAGGATTCTTCGAAATGATTGAAGATGTAGATACTTATACAAGATGTTCCATCATGGTATTGAGAACTTGATTCTCTCACATGTTGCTCATCTGTGAGTACGCTCCTTGATAAGTAATGTTGTATTGGTTTTGTTCCATTAGGTGATATGCACTGCAAACAGCTGCATGACATTTGGATCTGATTCCATCTAAATTAGTGCCTTGATTCTATTTGGACATAGAATGGTTACATATCTTGAGGTTGTTAAGATAGGATTTATCCGCTTTCTGTTTAAAAGCAGAATCCGGACAAACTCAAGGCACGCTTCGGTAATGGTGGTTTGTGGATTATCCAAGCATTCACTAGGATTTTGTTTTCAACCATTTTCAAGATCAATAGTTACATTGTTCTTGACTCGCCACTATTTTATAAAAGGAATCTTTTTGCAAAAGAAACTAGTGGGAGTATGGTAGAATTGGAAGTGATTCCAGAACCACAAACGATTACCGAAAATTTAGTAGAAACTAAGGATTCAATTGGACTTGACAAACCATTAGCCACTCCGCAATTTAAGTAAGTGATCTCAGCCACCCGAGAGGGACTTCGGTTTTCTCGTAGATGGTGACAAGGAGGTCGGCATCATGGTGATGATGGTCCTACTAGTTATCATCCAGTCATAGGAAGTTAAAACTTTCGGGTGACCGGATACTTCATATCCAAGATGGACACCACACACTTCAGCAAATCATGGATTTTGGACTTTGTTGGGTGCTCCTGAAGGGTTAAAACCCATTAGGAGCAAGTAGATCTTTCAAGATCTGTGCAGGTGGAAAGCTAATACCTAATAAGGCTAGACATATTGTAAAAAGTTTTCATCAAATACCCATTGTGGATTGTGTTGAGACTTTTACTTTAGTGTTTATGCTGAAGCCCATACGGATATGACTTGGCACTGCTATTCCCTCGACTTGTTATCAGCAGGTCATAGGAAGTGGTAACTTCAAGGTGACCAGATACTTCATATCCAAGATGAACTCCACGCACTTCAGCAAATTATGGATTTTGGGCTTTGTTGGGTGCTCCTGAAGGGATAAACCCCATTAGGAGCAAGTAGATCTTTCGGGATCTGTGCAGGTGGAAAGGTACCAATCTAATAAGGATAGATTTGTTGTAAAGAGTTTTCATCAAATACCCGTTGTGGATTGTGATGTAACTTTTACTTCAGTGTCTACGCTAAAGTTCATATGGATATGATTTGGCGCTGATGCGGTTCATGGTCATGATATCTAGCAAGTGGATCACTATAATGTCTCTAAATGGGAATTTGGAAGTGCACGTGTATATGACTCTGCCAAAGGGTTATCGTAGTCAGTGGGAGCAGCGGAAGGTGTGCAAGTTGCTTATGTCTATTCGTGAACTGAAGTATGGATAGCTGAGATGGATCATCTGTTTTTGATATGACAGTCAAGATGATTGACTTCATCAAAACAATAGATGGACCTAGTAAGAAGGATGTAGGGAGTACTATCCTAGGATTTGGATGACATACTTTATATAGGAAGTGATGTTCTTATACTACAATCGGTGAAACTTTGGTTGTCATGTAGTGTTTTCTCTACGTTGGATATGGATAGTATATTAGGAATTCTGATGACTAGATCTAGATTTAGAAAGTTTCCCAAATCAGGTACTTAGACAACATTCTAAAAGTATTTTAGAATGGACGACTCCAGGCATGGTGGTGTACCCGCAGGTGATGGAGTCACCCTCTCTAAAGAGATGTCTTCTAGACTGATGAGGAGAGGGACTCGTATGAATGACATATTATTTTCTTAGGCAATTGAGTCAATCATGCAATGTCTTGTACAAAACCAGATAGATAATATATCAGGAATTCTGGTTTTAGATCTAGATTTGGGAAGTTCCCCAATCAGGTACTTAGACAACATTCTAAAAGTATATTATAATGGACGACTCCTGGCATGGTGTTGTACCCGCAGGTGATGGAGCCACCTTCTCTAAAAAGGATGTCTTCTAGACTGATAAGGAGAGGGACTGGTATGAATGACATATCATTTGCTTAGACAATTGTGTCAATCATGCAATGTCTTGTACAATACTAGATATTGATTTTGCACTAGTTGTAATAAGCATATATTAATTCAATCCTGGAAAAACAAAGGAAGTTATCATGAACATAAGAGGATGTTCTTGGTATAAGATAACGGCAGCCTCCTCTGGAAGGAGGTTATCGGTTTAGGCTTCCAAGGTGACCTAGATGACAGAGATGCTGTCAGAGTTTTGAGTTTAGCCTCTTCAGAGGATCAGTATATTGGATAGTGTTCCAATAGAGATACTGAGGTAATCGTGGTGCAGAATGTTGGTTATGACTCAACCGAGGATACAACCTAAGAAGTTTATTGGATGGAGTTGTTCAATGATGAACTTGGTCCCATCAAGTATCCAGACAAATTCTAGAGACAGGGTATCGCTCAGTTTGGGAGATTGTTGATCTCCGCAAAGTTGAGATATAGAGAGAAGAAGTTGGAATATTGTAGCGGATCCACTCACTGAGGCTATTTTTTGAACAAATAAGTTTCACAAATATGGTTTGCGAAACTGATTAAAAGAGAAGTTGGGTATTCGGTAGCACACGAGCTGTGGGTACGCGATACCGCAATAATTATCCTTAAGTGCAAATGGGAGATTGTTGCCCTTAAGGCAATTATTGTGATTGCAAGTAGGCAATTATGATAATTGAACGAGGAGCTATACAGGTATAACAGTCTTACTCGAGATGATGGTATACTATCTGGTTTGTATTCATCATTGATGAAGCTCGTAAGATTGTTGCTTGACAACCAGCATTATGATGGCGATCATATATGTGGGAGTTGGGCTATCCATAAGCACATCCTTAAATGTCCCTAGTCGTAGGAGTATCGATACTGAGCATCGATATTCCAGAATAGACTAGTGTATACATTTTTAGACCGCGACGAAGGACGGTGGCTGGTCTCACAAGCCATTGGTGTTATGTCACCTAAAATAGTATACAGGTGCTAACTGGAGGTGAGTACACCGGACAGACTCGCCGAGAACTTCTAGATAGTATTATATCTATCGTCAGATAGAAGTTCTCAGGTGGCATGAGTACAGGTTAGTCGTTTGACCTGAGATCGTCATTTGTCTCGTGTGAGTTCCCAATGTACTTTGATTACTACCCTACCATGGCTCAAAGGAGTTATGCAAACAAGTTTTAGTTGGGTACAATCCCGAACCATATGGAGGCAGTGGTCGATTGTTAGGAACTTGTCTCTCCTGGTATTAGAAGTCAATGTCGCACTGTATTCAGTTGGCTATCACCAGAAATCCGTGGCCATGGTGGATGAGATTTACTGATGGTTGATCATTAGTATCGCTGTTGGTGATGAGCTTGACTCAAACACAACTTATCGAGTTAGTATGGTCTGACGTTATCCACCCCCTAGACCTGATATGCGATATTCTTTGACGAAGAAACCGTACTGTACTGAGATTGTCATATTCAGGCTCAGTAAGGTAAGGACGTACTTGATTGTCGACCTCCTTTTCGGCAAGTACCTGGGTAGCCGTTACGTACAGCTAGTGTCGCTGACGTGCTTATGGTTAAACCCACTGCCAGCGTATTGTCGAGTCTTTAGAGTCCCACACAGAGGGTTTTCCCAGTTCAGGCGATAAATGTAGGAGCCGTATGTAGGTACGAGCACGGGTCCGATTAAATACGTATACGGGATACACGGACTTTAATAGGACGGTTGATAATACTGGCCGGCTTAGGATTAAGCCGGATTATTAAATCAGGTTTTGATTTAATAATTTATATATGTATTTTGATACATATATTTTAGTATTATTGTTCACTATTTATTTTCTCTCTTTGGTGCTATCCGTATTTTTATACGGATACGCGTATATGTAACGATACATATACTGGGTGAAGTATTCCGTATTTATACGGGAATGCTTCTAGAAGAAAGACATCTCATATTTGTTTTTCTTTTTAGAAAATAAAAGATAAAATGAGGTGGCATGAGCATGTAGAGAGGTATGGCTTGGTGTGACTATTTATGGTCATTTCTTGGTTCACTATTGAACCATAGTTGGATTGACGAAGCCATTTTTTCTACACTCGGGAATGATTCATTTTTTTCGAAAGATGCTTCATGCTTCATGTGAGAATCTTTATACTTCAAGTGAGACTTTCCACTCTCTCCTCACCTCTTCTCCTTCTTCCTCTTGCTCTCTAGTAAGCATGGTTATGAGAGAAATTTTTAGTGAAAAAATCCTAAATCATCTACCATCCATCCCTAGCAAGATTGGATCGTCGGTCGAAGCCTCTTCCGGTTTCCCTCGGGTGGATCTTCTTCGTCGAGGATGGTCGACTTTCAAGCGCGATCCCGGCGGCTACGAGCTTGGAGGGGTCTTCCACAATTGGGTGGATATGCGTCGAAGGTTGTAATTTCTGCACCCTTGCATTTCTAGTTTGCTAGTTTAAGGTTTTGGATCGATTTCTTGGGTCACGGGTGTTTGGTGCTCGTAAAAAGTTTTTGTTTTCGCTTCCGTCTCGGCCGTGGCCTCCGCGGCACAAGCACTGAACCCCAACATTATCAACATAAAGCTTCTTAGGTAAAGAGAAACCCAAACCCTCAAGTCGATTGATCAAATCAACCATTTTGAAAATATGGTCCTACATGGGTGTACCAGGCTTCATTTTTAGATTATAAAATTCATTCGACATCTCGAATCTAGCTATTTGAGATTGTCCTCCATACAGCTCTTGGAGACGAGAAAATATAGTCTGAACATCCATTTTCTCATGTTGCCTCTGCAAATCATCATTCATAAAGGACGGAGTGAGGTAAGGTCATAACCGAGCTTCCACTGATTGTGAATATCTCGATCAACATCTCTAGGTCTGTCACCTAGACGGGGAGGTGGTGCGAAAGTGAGAACATAAATCACTTTTTCATAAGTGAAGGCGATTTTGATCTTGCATAATCAGTCTTTATAATTGTGTCCCGTCAGTTTGTCTTCTTCAGTTATCAGTTTTAATCCAATCATGATTAATAGCACTAAATCTGAAAGTAGTAGAAAAATATTTTAGCGAACGTTCTTAATATGAAAATAGATCGGAAAAATATTTAATTTATCTATTAGATAGCTCCCACTATTTTAGCGCATTTTCATGAAAATCATAACATTTGAAAATAGTAAACTTTTTAAAAGTTTAAAGTGGGAATCGAAATCCAACTATCATGATATAGTGGCCTTGACAACTAGTCAACAAGTCACCATACATCATAGAAGGTGGACAAACTCTTTTGTCGATCACATTTATGACTTTCAATTATCAGTTTTAACCCTAAATTTAATTATAAGCTTGACAACAAACCAATCATAACTCATAATAATCTAGTCAAGTTATACCAACACATTTCTTGAGCAGTTGGATCAATAATGTGACCCTTAGCAACTCGCCAACAATAAAGCCTCATTATTGGTTCACCTACTCTACATCACATGTATTAGCAACTAAATAATATCCAAATACCACAAACTATGGCTTGACAAGTCGCCAACAACCATAATATGAATATTGGATACTCTATTTGATTGAAATGGTGGAAGGTAACGTACAGTATTGAAAAATACTCCTAAAGTTTTTGACTTTATTTAAATTGAAAAACATTTTTAGAAACAACTATGTTTTTGAGTTATTACTAACTTCTCTATTCATTTTAAAAATCGTTTTTCAATTTTAAGTGGTTTGGTATACTTAACAATCTCATTATTAATCATATCATCGTTTTATGTTAAAACTTCTTTTAAGTGTTTTTATGATCGTTTTAAAAAAACTCATTTTAACAAAATCTTGTTTTTGAAAAACGTGTAATGAGAATAAAACAACTTTTAAAGGCATCACGGAGATTCAAATCCACAAGAACAATTTCTAATGCATTACAGGTATGTATAAGGGAATGAATTGGACGGGTGTGACTTATCGTGCTTCAATTCGAGTGATAGAATTAAAATACGATAATTCACTTTAGAGTTTTACATCACATCTATATAAACTAAAAATAAAAGAAAAAGGTTTGAGCCGCTTGAACGCTCCATTAAACTCTTTCAATCACGCCTAGCTCTTGCTTCAATTATTTGGCCTCATGAAACTCACAAACTACTGCGTAAATAAATCGAGGCTCGCAGGCACCATTTAACTAAACCATTACCAAGTGGCTCGCATGCCACTATAAAAATTTACAACGCAAATCACAGAGGGTTTGTCCAAATCCATTCCAATATACTAATCTAACCATTGCATATCATATACATAAAAATAAATAAAACACATTACAGGCATATGATTATATCACAATCATAACTCATTATATCACATATAATGATTTGTATAAAATAGTTGCTATAAATTAGAACTAAAATTATCTAATTATTTTTAATGACAACATACTAAAATTAACTAAACAAAATTATCTTGTATGTCAACAACTTAACACGCATGCATCTAAATGTCAATATAAAGATAGCAACAAATCTTTTAATAATAATTTTAAACAAATTCCAACAAACTTAGATTTTAAATTTAAATAATCTCCAACAAAAAAACCAACAAACTCCAACAAATTTGGAATATATCTGAAAATAGATTTTCAAAAAACTCCAACAAACTTGGAATAATTTGAAAATGGATTTTCAACAAACTCCAACAAACTTGGAATATTTTTTTTAAATGATTTTTTTATTTTATTTATTTATTTAAAAATTAGGAATATTATTTTAATAATAATAAAACAAATTTTTTTGACATATTCCAAATTTTTATATGTAAACAATTTTTTTTTAAAAAAGTTGACATTTTTAATCTCATTAAAAATATCTAATGTATCAAATTTAATCATATTAAATTTTATACAAATATTGACATATGCATTCAATAATATTCTAACGCTTAGAACATATTGATTAATCCTAATTATAGCAACATTTATGTATGCAATTATTAAGAACAAATTAATTAACTTAATTTATAAACCTTCACTCTGATGCCATGTTAGTGAAAATTGGTGTAAACGCGGCAGAAAGGAAAATAATTTTTTTTACTTCAACACCGATTAGGGTTTATAAATTAGGGTAATTGTCAATTAACCCTTAATTGATTCGATAAAAATAATATATTTGTGCAAATTCGGATTTTGGTTCCGATCGTTGTGCTAGCAATTTTTATCCAATCAAGACGACTTGATTACACCGTGATGATCTCCTTACTTGCCTCCACACGAATATCCAAAATTAGTGAAATTTAATTAATTAGTTAGCTGATCTAATTAATTAGAGAGAACTATAAAAGAAAAAAAGAATTAAAAATCAAATTTTTAATTCGTCTCCACCATGAAAATTTTTGGCCAAAAGAAAAGGAGAAGGGAGGCCAAAAATTTTGAGAGGATGAGAGGAATAATTAAGGCTTAGCGTTTGTATCAAATAGAAGCATATATATAGGGATATAGTTTTTTCTATTTAAACCCTCATAATTAATTAATTTTTTTAATCCCTTAAACAAACTAATTAATTATAACTTAATACATGTTAATACACACACACACACACACACACACACATATATATGCATATAATATTTGATATACATCAAATGCATAAAAATATTATATATATATATATATGGAGCCGATCCTATGAAGTCCGGCCTCATTTCTTATTTTGATGTTCAATTTTCAAACACCCAATCACCCGTGTTTTTCATCAATCTGCTCCGGCCACCGTGATCTACACATGTTAGATAGGTTATGTATCAAATTTTACGATAGAGACCTCTAACTAATCTATCAAATAGACTAAAGAACCGACGGTTTTACGATGCATGAAAAACAAGATCGCTTGACGGAAGTGCTAGAAATCTCCAAATTTCGTAAAATTTGATACATAGCATATCTAACATATGTAGATCACGGTGGCAGGAGCGGATCGGTGAAAAACATGGGGGGTTGGGTGTTTCAAAATTGGACCTCAAAATAAAAAAAAATAAGGCTGGACCTGATTGATGTCAAAAACTGTATTTACCGCAATCAGAAACGGCGTCGCTTCGCAGCTAGCCGGTGAGTGCGGGTCGATCCACAGAGACGGGTAAATTCCTTTTATGTGTTTTAACGAGTTGATTCTATTTGTCGTTTTGATTGGTTTATAAAAATCTATAAAAACTAGATCTAATTAATCTAATTAAAAGTCTTGCTAGGGTTAGGCTTCAGGAAATTTTGGAGATTAAATGTTTTCCTTACCGCTTTCAATGCCATCTTTTTTTAGATCTATTAGGTGTTAAGTTAATTATCAATAAAGTGGATACGAATCTTTTGGGAAGATGTTTCTTCCTCTAGATTCGTATCCTTCCTTTGTTGGTAATCACCCTAACCCCCACGGAAAACGCGCGCAACCGGCCCTTTATACTACGGTTCATCATTACCTCGATGGGTAGGATGCCGCAGGGAGCGGTTGTGCGCGTATGCGTGGAGTTCTAATTCATTAGGTTAAAGTGGCATTGAAAGGGGTGAGAGATCTCATCTCTCAACCCTTTCCCTAAGGCTAACCCTAACAAGCGAGGAGACTACTCGCTCATTAGGGGATGAGAAGACATTATAATTAAAAGAAACTTAAATAAAATACTTACTAGGTTGACGGCTCCCTCCAAACAAGAAGAACAGATCTGAATTTTTATCTCAGAAATTCTGAATTTTATTGATTGAAAAAAGGCATAGGGTTTTACAGATCTAAAATTACAATTTATAGGAAAATAGGAAACCTAGGGCTACAGACTCTCGCACATGCAAAATTACAGATTTGCCCACGTAAAATCCTAACATCTGCACCGACGCGCCGCCTCAGAAAATATGCACCGACACGGGCCTTGTATGGCCGCGGATCCACGGCGCCAGGCTGGGTTTGGCCGCGGATCCGCGGCCAAACTAGGGAATTGGGCTCTGTACGTTTTGGGCTTGGTTCAGTGGCTCTTTGGGCTTCTGTTTCTTCACTTATTTTCTCTTTTGGGCTTCTGGTTCTTCTCCAGATGTTTCAGTGAACACTTGTAGCGATCTTTTAACCGTTCACTTGACTTTTTTGGACCTTGCACTGTTCTTCGACTAGGCTTGACTAGGATCCGTCTACTTGTTGGTCAAAAGTCCCTTTTTCTGTTGTTTTGTGTCTTTTTCACTGTATTTGCTCCAGAAACCTGTAACCTGTAATATGCAACAAACGTGCGTCAAGAGTACCTGTTTATTTATAAAAATGATAAGAATAGGGGAATGATAAATGCAATATTATGGTCTGAACAAATACCCCCAAACTTACCTTTTGCTCGTCCTCGAGCAAACTTATTATTTATTCACTAAAATCCTAACCGCACTTTCGCAGGGAAACGTGATTGCACTGAGCACGTGCTACAAGCCGTTAAACCTCTAGGTGTCCCTAGTAGGAGGAGTGTTGTCTCCTGAGGGTTTTCAGCGGATTACACCCACAAAATCCTATCAACTTGGCCCATTGACTTTTGTTCTCCAATTAGGTTTTCTAACAAGGAATTCTATTATCTTAAACTTGTCAATTATCCACCCACATTCTTCACACATCCTCATCATTTAACTTAATATTATATATGTTATGTAGACCTACTTAGCTTTCGGCATCTCTTAAGTTTTCCTTCTAGGGTTCCATCTCCACTTAGGAATTTCTATCAACTCTATTAAAGATACAAGTTCTATCTTTCATTCCTCTCTCTTATCTAAATTCCAATCACATACCCCTACGTGTGTGTATAAGTCACCCCTACACTTGGAAATTCAAATTAAGCAATCAACCCCTTGTCAGTTGTCCAAAGTACTAATTAATTGGTGAATAAAATTTGCTTACACATCCTTCATGCGACCGTTAATACTTCTTGAGGTACCAACGACCGATTACAAAATGCGTTTGCACTTTAAAGCGTACTTCCTAGTCTTTGCAACACCCAAGGCTTTAGCAGTGACTCCTAAACCAGTTGGTCTAAGGCACTAGGTGATGAAGCACCCTCGCTAAATATTTTTCTATTTTTACAGCCTTAAGTAACCACAAAAACCAGTGTCCATTTTTTTCTTTATTCACTTTTTTTTTCTTTTTATTTTCATTGTACTAAGGACTTTAGACAAGAGCATTTCAAGGTCTCTTCTACTATTCCAAGTTTCAAGGTGCGTGAATGTGCAAATTGTAGGGTATACATTTTCAGAATTTAGACTTAAGCTAGGAACTATTTTTCAAACTTATATTCTAATAAGAACATCAATACTCTTCCCTTGTTTCGACTTAGCCCAAGAAGCGAACCCAAAATTTGCCTATTTCTAAATAAACTACAAGGCATATACTTTCTACCGTTAAACTTTAAGGAAGGTTATTTTTAGGGTTTTTAATTCACTAAGTCTAAGATCTAGTTGTTCCTAGCCAGTTAACCTATTAGTCAAACTCAAGTCAATTAGCCAAAATTGAATACAATTATTTTTATAATTTTTGAAATTTTTCAATTTTTATGGGTTTTCAAATAAGTATGCAAATGCAAAAATATGTACAAATGAATGCGAAGGAAGAAGACGTACCGAGCATACCCCCAAACTTGAACTTGACAGTGTCCTCACTGTCATGCTAAACCAAGAGGGTCAAAATACCGATACTCCCCTGTTTATTTATTTATAGTTTTTTTTTATTGTCAAGAAAACAAAAATATATACAAAAAGGCCCTCCCCCAAACTTCATTTAAATTATGTTAGACAATACTGCCAAACCTTGCATCGGCCAAAAGTTAACACCAACCAGTTGAAAAATTTATCAGTAAAGAATATTGGTTGGTGGAAAAATAAGTTGTGGTGGTCCGCAAAGAATTGGGGAAGATAGAAGTAGTGGTATGGGAGGTGTGGAGGTAAATATACAGGTGATGGTGATGCATTGAAACGAGAATGTAAATGATCAGCAATCAGTGGAGTGTTGGCATTCTCGTACCTTATTAAAAGAAATGGGGGTATTTCAACTTCTAAGGGAGGAAGTTGACTCACCACAATACCCCCAAGATGTTCCTGTGGGTCCTCTATTGGCATGGCATCATCCATCAATGTATGATATTCAAATATGAGGGAACTGATCTCCTCGATGTCCGCCATAGTACAACTGAAAACTTGCCGCCTATCTTGTAAGACTTTTAAAATAGCGTTCTCTTGCTCGAAGGCTAGAGAGGCTGATATGATAATAGGAAAAGTCTCATTCTCATATATGTAGGCATATCTAAGGTGAGACGGCAAGGGCGTGAGTTCGAATTTCTGAGGCGAAAGAATCATTGCGGAATCTACCTCGAACTCAAAGGACTCTAACACAGGTTCGAAATCACTGCAAACAACCGATTCGGATGGTTCGACTAACTCATCCAAAAATTCAAACGACTCATATTCGGGCTGTGAGTCGTCATCATCCAAAAAAGTGAAACATTCATAATCAACATCGGTTGTGTCAACGGTAGTAGGCTCAAGGAGGGACGCACTAGTGGCGTCAAAACTGTTTTCATCAAATAGAAATCTTTCAAGCTCGCAGTCCTCCTGCGTGATTTCGTGAATAGAGCAAACTTCTCGTGTACTAGTTTTAGGTACGGGGGGCAGACTTCCCATCTTATAAATATTGAACTCGCTAGACCTCTTTCCGAAGGATAGAGTCATGGAGCCATTGCGACAATTTATTACGGCATTGGAAGTGGCCAAAAATGGTCGACCAAGAATCACCGGAATTTGGTTTCTTGGGTTAGCAACAGGTTGTGTATCCATAACGATAAAATCAACGGGGAATATGAATTCCCCGACTTTGATCAACACATCCTCTAGTTGACCTCTTGGATAAGTGATTGATCGATCAGCCATTTGGAGAGTGCAACGAGTGGGTTTCAACTCTCCAACCCCTAATTGTTCATACACGGAGTAGGGAATCAGGTTAACACTAGACCCAAGATCTAAAAGTGCTCGATTAATTTTCTTATCCCCAATTGTGATTGAAATAGTAGGACAGCCGGGGTCCTTTCGTTTTTGGGGTAAGGTTTTATGGTGGTTAATAGCATTGCTCACTGCACTAGCCACTAGCACTTTTTTGGGTACTTGAGATGCCTTTCTCTTCGAGGTGCACAAGCCCTTTAAGATTTTCGCATATGAAGGGACTTGTTGGATAGCATCCAAGAGAGGTATATTTATGCTAACCTGCTTAAATATCTCCACAATCTTCTCCACTTGTGTATTTGGTTTATTAGGACTCAACCTGTTTGGGAATGGAGCATTCTGAAAATTTGTTGAGTCAAAAGTCTGTGGAGTAGAATGTGGAGTAGGAACGGATCCCAGTGTAGATGTGTTCGTGTTGTGAGAAATGGGTCCGTTAGAGCTAGAAGAAGTAGAGCCATATAAAGGGTGGAGAATAGGCTCTAAAGAAAAAGGTGAAGAAGGAAGTGAAGAAAATGAAGAAGGGGAAGAAGAAGAAGAACCACCGGCGGGGATATCATCACTAGTTTCCACATTATTTTGCAACTCTCTTCCGGATCTCAACGTGGTCACCGCATTTACATTGTGATTGTGATATGCGTTTTGTGCGTGACCGGGATTGGGCAATGGTTGAGATGGAAGCTTTCCCTTTTCTCTCTCGCTCAACGCAGCAGTTAATTGTGCAATTTGTGCCTCAATAGATTTGATACTTTGATCGTGTGAGGCATTGTTATTCATTAAAGATTGAACATAACTTTCAAATCTTGCTGCGGATTCTGTAGTTTGCTTGAGAAATGCTTCTAGACTTTTCTCGAGCGAGCTAACCTTATCATCATTTGGTTGAACCAAATTGTTCGTTTGATTTGTATAAGGTTGTTGTTGGAAAGGTTGCTGGTTTTGAGTTTGTAAGGGTGCTTGTTGTTGTTGTGGAGGAGGTCTTTGAAAATTATTGTTCCCTTGGACTTGTTGATTTTGGTTCCAAGCGAAATTCGGGTGACTCCTCCACCCCTGATTGTATGTCGAAGAGTAAGGATCATTTCTTTGTCGTTGCTGAAATGCAGCATTGACTTGATCCTGTCCTTGAATAGGTGCATTATAAGGACACTCTTCGGTTAGGTGCGACGGGTTCGAACAACAAGCACAAACAGTTCTTGTGGGTAGAGTAGGGGCAGGAGAAGTCGATGAGATTTTTGTCTCAATGGCTTCTAGCTTTTTCATAAGTGAGGCCATCTCGGCCTTCATAGCAATCGACATATCTATTTGATGTATGCCTGTCCTAGATTGACCAACTGAAGAAGATGATGTGGTCTTGGTACTCTCCCACTGAATTGTTTGCTCACTTAGGTCCTCAAGAAACTGCCAAGCTTCGTCGCTAGACTTGGAGAGAAAATGACCTTGACATATTGTTTCTAGCAACTGCTTCGTTGCTGAGTTCAATCCCTCGTATAATGTTTGGCAAAGTTACCAATTTTCTATCCCATGATGAGGGCATTGAACAAGTAGGTCTTTAAATCTCTCGAAGCATTTCCAGAATGGTTCGGACGGAAGCTGTGAAAATTGTATAATCTCGTTTCGGATTCTAGCAGTTTTATGATGAGGGTAAAACTTTTTCAGAAAAGCTCTCACAAACTCGTCCCAATTTCTAATAGAATGTGATGCGGTGCTGTATAGCCACTTCTCGGCTAGGTCACATAAGGTAAAAGGAATGACCCTTAGCCTTATTGCGTCATCACTTAATTGGGTTGTCTTCATCATGGCGCAAACGTTTTGGAATTTATTAATGAAAATATATGCATCTTCGGATTCCAAACCATGAAACTTAGGCAGCATATTGATGAAGTGTGGTTTTATTTCAAAATTATCCCCATTCGCCGGTGGGGGTGAAAGACATGTGGGTAAAGAAGTGCGAACGGGGTAGAAGAGATCCTGGAGCGCAACTCGTGCGGGCGCTACAACAGGCGGTAGATTCGGGTTATTCGCACCTGGCGGAGGTGGAATCATTCCCGTCGGCAAGGTATCGTTGGGGTTGAATCCCGACATACCTTCGAAAGAAGAATTTAAAGGTGGAGGTAAGGAAATGGAGGGAATTTCGACGAAGGGTTCGCCGAAGGGTTCGTTGGTCGGTACCAACGAAACACGGACTAATCGGGCGTTAGTATCCCTAGTCCAAAATGACATACACTAAGGGGTAGTGCAGTCAGAAAAAAAAGAAAAACAGAATGTGGGGGTAAGATAACGTCAGTGAGAAGAAGTGGTGGAAGTGAGTTTTAAGTTTCTTCGCGACAAGTTGCAAGTTTGAAAAGATTTTTCTTTATTTTTTGTTTTATTTATGTGTGAGTTTTGCAAGGAGGTTTTTGAAAACGGACTCGTGACACAACTGAATCAACCACACATGCACAATCAGGCCTAGATCTAGGGTCGCCTAGGTCTACTAGACAGCTCCTAACTAGGGCTAGAAATAGACCTCAAACCGCCTCTTCACGGACAAATACGGCCAGGTAAGTGGGAAGGAACCACCACTACAGTGGGCCTAATTAATAACCACTAGCGTAGACACCGCAATGTCGGTTAGGATAAACGGCCGATGCCTACCCTAGTCCTTTTCCTATTGAGCTCGCTGTCCTTAGGTCTGAGTCTAATCTTTTTTAATTAATTGTGGTCGATGCAAAATGCTTTAGGTGTTTTCTGGGGTCCTGGGAAGGGTGATGAAATCCCCACCCAATCTGAGTTTGGCCAATTAGCCCCTTAGAGTCCGGTTAAATTATGCAAAACAGATAAAATTTCACTTGCAATCAAAATTTTTAGCGCGGCGCAAAGAAACCTGCAGAGAATCTGTTATTTAGAAGGGGGAGAAAGACTCTTTACGCAAAGAATTCCTGCAGAAAACCTTTTACAGAGAGATATATGGGAGATTCCAGAGGAGAGAGAGAGAAATCAAACCAGAAAAATTTGGTGTGCTGACGTGGCACAGAGAGCGCGGATGCGCGGCGGGAGGCCCCTAATGCGGCGGAAGCGCGGCGTTCTGGTGGGATCGCGCTCTGGAAATTTTTGCACTGTTCTGTAATTACAATTTCTCTCTGTTTTTATGCTCCAAATTTTGATTTGCCCTCTGTAAAATTCCAGATCCGTGATTCTTCGCTGTTTCTGCAAGATCCAAAAGATACACCCTTCAAACAGATCAAATTTGATATTTTTTTATTTTTTTTATATTTTCAGATTTTTATAATTTTTAAATTTTATATCAACCCGAAAATTCACAAAAAGAAAGATTACGCCGTCCCCGGCAACGGCGCCATTTGATTGATGTCAAAAACTGTATTTACCGCAATCAGAAACGGCGTCGCTTCGCAGCTAGCCGGTGAGTGCGGGTCGATCCACAGAGACGGGTAAATTCCTTTTATGTGTTTTAACGAGTTGATTCTATTTGTCGTTTTGATTGGTTTATAAAAATCTATAAAAACTAGATCTAATTAATCTAATTAAAAGTCTTGCTAGGGTTAGGCTTCGGGAAAGTTTTGGAGATTAAATGTTTTCCTCACCGCTTTCAATGCCATCTTTTTTTTAGATCTATTAGGTGTTAAGTTAATTATCAATAAAGTGGATACGAATCTTTTGGGAAGATGTTTCTTCCTCTAGATTCGTATCCTTCCTTTGTTGGTAATCACCCTAACCCCCACGGAAAACGCGCGCAACCGGCCCTTTATACTACGGTTCATCATTACCTCGATGGGTAGGATGCCGCAGGGAGCGGTTGTGCGCGTATGCGTGGAGTTCTAATTCATTAGGTTAAAGTGGCATTGAAAGGGGTAAGAGATCTCATCTCTCAACCCTTTCCCTAAGGCTAACCCTAACAAGCGAGGAGACTACTCGCTCATTAGGAGATGAGAAGATATTATATTTAAAAGAAACTTAAATAAAATACTTACTAGGTTGACGGCTCCCTCCAAACAAGAAGAACAGATCTGAATTTTTATCTCAGAAATTCTGAATTTTATTGATTGAAAAGAGGCATAGGGTTTTACAGATCTAAAATTACAATTTATAGGAAAATAGGAAACCTAGGGCTACAGACTCTCGCACATGCAAAATTACAGATTTGCCCACGTAAAATCCTAACATCTGCACCGACGCGCCGCCTCAGAAAATATGCACCGACACGGGCCTTGTATGGCCGCGGATCCGCGGCGCCAGGCTGGGTTTGGCCGCGGATCCGCGGCTAAACTAGGGAATTGGGCTCTGTACGTTTTGGGCTTGGTTCAGTGGCTCTTTGGGCTTCTGTTTCTTCACTTATTTTCTCTTTTGGGCTTCTGGTTCTTCTCCAGATGTTTCAGTGAACACTTGTAGCGATCTTTTAACCGTTCACTTGACTTTTTTGGACCTTGCACTGTTCTTCGACTAGGCTTGACTAGGATCCGTCTACTTGTTGGTCAAAAGTCCCTTTTTCTGTTGTTTTGTGTCTTTTTCACTGTATTTGCTCCAGAAACCTGTAACCTGTAATATGCAACAAACGTGCGTCAAGAGTACCTGTTTATTTATAAAAATGATAAGAATAGGGGAATGATAAATGCAATATTATGGTCTGAACAGGACCTCATAAGATCAGCTCCATATATATGTGTGTGTATGCGTCCGCACGCGTGCGCACGTATGTATTATTTACTCATTTAATATCACATATTATCTTGAGTAGTACGTCAAATTGTATTTGATAATTTTACCCTTATTTAATTAATTGTACATCACATATACTTATTTAATTAAATCCCTTTTTGTATATTAACCATATACTTTCTCTTCTTTTATAATTCTATATAGGAGTTCACCCATGTATGACTCCGAAGGCTCGACGTTTACTCAGTAATAGATAATTAATTCGAACTAATTCTATGAAAAATAAAATCCACAAGTCTATACGGACGATAGCTACGTATTTAGACTATCTAGATAAACTGTCGATTACTGGATTGGAATAGAAAAAGACTATCCAAACAAATCAATACCTATCAGTGGCAACTACCGTACGGTTCGGTCTCTTCATCTCCTTGTGTTCCTTATTTGGTCTAGGGCTTGGTAGTACTGTCAAATTCTAATAACTCAAATAACTGTTGTGTTGATATTATCACGTAACCCTGAAATCAAACTTATAACCATTTATCATTTGATTTTTAGTACTCTGGCCAGAGATTTTAAGTCACTGATATATCGCACACTGCAGAACACTGTTCTCCATATACGAGAGAGATGAATCTCATATTAACTCCTCACAACCTTCACATGTATTCGATCATACCCAACTACTATTGTTATATACCATATCAGTAGATCTGTGGTTGGGTAGTAACTAAAGTAATCTCTAGCACACGCAAGATACTATGACGAGTCTTAGGTCTGGAGACTAAATTGTATCAGTTATCACTATATGAATTTCCATCTGATAGTTATGTATAATTACCAACTGGAAATTCAAAATGAGTCGTTCGGTGTACTTATCATCTGTAAGTACCTGCATACAATACTCTGACGTCACCACACCAGATCACTATGAGAACAGTCGTTACTCTCTCTGATGAGTAAGTATAATAGACACGAGTCTTCCAGAATATCAATATCATGTCTCGATACTCCTACGGCTAAGAACATTTAAGAATATAGTTATCGACTAGTCAGGTCTTATTATTGTGATCCACATCAGAATCCTGTACTCTAGTATTATCTTACAGACTTTATTAGTAATCAATAATAAATAGAGTAATAAAAGATATACCAATAAAGAAAAACCAAATAGCATACTATTATTATGAACGAGAAAGTTCTATACATGTAGGTTATAATTACAACTAATTTCCTCTAAGAGCACCTACATATGACAATTAATACCTGTTTACCGTCGTTATAGAGGCTAAAACAACGACTTTTAAGCGTATTCCTCGGAATACTTATGTATGCCGGTTGCAATGCCCTTTGAATGTACCACTCAAAATCTTGGATTTCTCCGAATCCAAGAACCTGTTCATCTGCCATACCAAATCTTTTCATTTCTTCAACATTTAAATCATGATTATATTAAAAAAATCTTGACCGGCGAAACCAATTTGTGATTGTGTAGAGAAGGAACTGGCTGGGACTTCTAAGTGTTTTTTTACATGTTTATGCCAAGAACCGGTGCTGCTACCTTCGTTATGTTTTATATGCATTGCCACAATAATTGCAAATTATGTGTTTAACACCTTCTCTAAATTCAACTTTATAGTGATCCCCAAACAGTACTAGTAATCGTACTTTTTTAGTTTTTCTAGATGTAGGTCACTACTACAATAGGGGGTTGCCCCTTCGGATAATGAAATCCGTAGGGGCAGATTTATTTTGTCCGTAGGGCCCGACGGTTTTCCCTACGGTTCCCGACGTTTTAATTTAAAAATATTAAATCGTAATTTGTTGTTTGCCCCTACGGAGACGCAAACCAATGACCTACGAACTAATCCGTATGGGCATCTAAATAGGAATTTAATTAAAAAGGCACAGAAATGCCCTACGCCTCATCTGTAACATTTCAGAAAATATAAAATATTATTTTTGGAATTTAATATTAAAATAATATTTTTCCCGAAAACTACCCGATTTGCGAAATTGGGGTTTTCGAAAAAAGGTATAAATATATACCAATAATTATGAAATAATTGAAAATTAAAATAATTTATTCATTTAATTATATAATTAAAGGATTTGGTATTTT
Organism: Agapanthus africanus; assembly: GCA_030015575.1. NCBI lineage: Eukaryota > Viridiplantae > Streptophyta > Magnoliopsida > Asparagales > Amaryllidaceae > Agapanthus > Agapanthus africanus. The sequence continues at coordinate 827,472,087 of CM057338.1, read as the reverse complement.
TAAAATTTATTTTATGCAATTTTGATAAAAACCCGATTAGTGTATTGCTAATCGCGATTAAACCAAATCCGCGTTTTTACAGTTTCCATGGTTAGTGCACCATGACATGTTTCATTTTGTGACATGTTTCATTTCATTTGGGCTATATATTATGGTTTATTGGTGGAGAGAAAAGAAAAGAGAAATGATTGGGGAGAAAGTCAAAAAGGGGACATAATGATGACTTGGAGAGAGAGAGAGAGAAGGTGTGAGTATGTGAGAGAGAGGGAGGGGGCTGCTGCCATTTCCAAATCCCCCCATCTTTTTCCCCTCTTCATCTTTTTCAAGCCACAACCCTCCTCAAATAATCCCTAGATCTATCTCCTAACAATCCCCAAAACCCTACACACCCTTCACAAAAATTAATCCCCTCTTCAACCTCTATACATGGGTCCAAGAAAAATTCAGTTTTGATGATCTTAGGGATTCATAGGTGCTATATGAGGTAATCCCTTCACTAATTAGATAGTTTTTCATTTACTTTAGCATTCATATGTGTTTAGATGTGATATTGTGAAGATTAGTGAACATTGGGAAACCCTAGTAAAGGTTTGAGTGTGGTTTGAAATTGGTGAGGTGTAATGGCTGCCTACAAACCTTAGTGGCATTTTACAGACCTGGAACGGGGGATGAAACCCAAAATACGGATTTGGGATTTGAGTTCATGTCGATTTGTGAGAATAGTGATGGTATTTTAGGATCTGGAGTGACCCGGGTGACCTGAAAATTTTTCTGAGTTCATAGAGGGATGTGCAGGTGATACGGAGCATACCCTAGAGACCCGAGACCAAACCCTAACACCTGGGCCTCAAATTTAATCCCCTGGGCCGCAATTTGCGGCCTGGGCACTTCATTTTTGGGTCCTGCTTCGTCTGTAGCTCCTATGTCAGTAAAATGGACCCTCTACATATGCAACTTTGACCAATTTGGCTTAGGGTAAAATCTGGGACCATTTCCATGAGTTGGTGTATTGTTTTACGACTTCGTTTTGACTTGATTTTGGTGTTTGGTATTGTGTTTCCGTCGTGTGGCGTTTGGACGTCCACGACCAGGGTTTTTGGTCGTGTTTTGCACGCAAAGCTATAGGTTCTGACCTATGAGCGAAACATGTACCGTTTTGGTTTTCTGCCTTGATTTTAATACGCATTGCGATGGTTTATTATTGTAGATACCTTCATGTGGATCCCGAGACGACGGAGCGTGGCGTCATCGACTTCGTCAAGCAAGAAGCAAGGTAAGTAGATCTATATCTACCGGGGAAGTCGGGTGGATGGCGTATAGCACCCCCGCAAACTTTTGATGGAAAACCAATTTATAGAATATGGTTAGGAAACCTAGATTAGGAAACTAGGGTTAGAATGAGATAGCTACGAAACCATATTAGAAACTAGAGAATAGTTAGAAGTGATATGTTACTACTGTCGTAGGATGACGTTTAGCGATATTACCGCTTAGAGTACTGTAGGACTAGATAGTCAATGTAGATGCGTCATCCGAACCATATCTTTTTCTAAACCAAAGAATCGTATGTATCTTTTAAATGTATACTTTGAGGGATGTTACGGATTTTCAAATGATATCTTTTCCTTAAAAACACCGTAACCCCTATTTTCAAAACTACGATTCACTTCCTTAAAAATCTGATTGTATGGTTCGGGTGTGCTTGTTAGATTAGATACTTATACTTAGTAGAGATAGCATGTTTACATAAATTCGACATGATAACTTCCTTTAAAATCTGATTGTATGGTTCGGGTGTGTTTGTTAGATTAGATACTTATACTTAGTAGAGATAGCATGTTTACATAAATTCGACATGATATGAGACATAAATGCGATGAAAGAATACAGGACGAACTTGATGGGATCATGAGATGATGATATGATATGATGGTATATGGATACGAGTCGATCGAGATGATTTATACCCTGCCGGTCCCCTGATATGAGATTATTGCATATGCGACCTGGGATATAGGTATATAGGGTTATATATATATATAGAATGTTGTGAATCATGGATGATAGGCCGTATGTGATATTAGGTCGTACCCTCATTTGTCGTATAGGATGATAGGATCCCTTTTAGTATAATGCCGCCGCACGATGATATTCCGTGCGTGATGAGTTTGACTTGATGATTGATCCTTACCCTTGACTAGAGGTTTCCGTACGATGGATTATACCGTACGCGATGTTTTTGGGCTAGATGTCGTTTGATAGATTCACCGACTCGAACATATGATAGTTACGTATACCTTATAGCTGTTAGCTGATGATTTACCTGGTGCTGCATTCATGATATTATTATTGCATCGCATATACCTGTGATAGTACACCTGCACCATTATCGATGATGCGTATGTTACACGTACACATATTTTTCGGCTCACATACTTCATCATCGATAATTGCCATGTCACTACACAGTAGGGTTGCTGCATCATGACATATACATTGACATATTTGTACTTGCGGATATATACATTTGTATATCCATATTCGTGCACATATACATTGATACATTCATACATGCGGATATACACATTTGTATATCCATATTCATGCACATATATATTGATACATTCATACTTGCGGATATACACACTTGTACATCCATATTTGTGTACACATACATTGGTACATCTATACTTGCGTATATACATATTGTACCTACATAGATAACTGATTTTATTGGGAGATTGGGAACCGCGTGTTATATTTTAAAAACTGGAATCATTTTAAAAGAGCGGTTTCCCCTTAATATGTCGTATCACTGTTCCAGATTGCATGATATATTGATATTCTTACAATTTTGTTATATATCGCATACATCATGCTCTACGTATTTTACGCATTGAGATATGTTTTTTTATGAGATTTCTGGATTTGAGAACCGTGGCTATTTTAAAAGGAAGCATGTACTGTTTTAAAAACCCGGTTTCTCTTGATATGATATTTCAGTGCGTCCACCATGCGTTTTCTCGGTTCTGAGAGTGGCATGTGAAACCCGATTCGAGGAGTGGTAGGCACCGATTGCGAGTACATGGTGGACCCGGTGAGGTACCCCGAGACAAGAAGACTTGGATATGTTACACGGTGAGCCCGGCAGGGGAGCAATACCTACCGGTGATAGTATTTGGGCTCGGTGGATATCCGGAGAATACCGACCGGAGTCGAGAGATGATATGGGCCGATCTGGACTGACAGAGCCCGTGGGCCGATCCAGACTGACGAAGCCCGATATATGAGGATTTACGTGCCGATGCTGGGCACTGTTTTTATGATGTTTTCGAGTGTCGATGCTAGGCACTCAGGTTCCATGATTTTGATGTGTCGGAGGGACACCGTTGATATACATCCTCATAATTTCATGCCCACTCTTTTATGACGTTTACATGCAAGATGTTGTTGCGTCAGTGGTTGACGCGTGGATGAGATCCACATATCTGCATACCTTGATTATGGTTGGACGATACCCATATACATGCATTGATTATTACTGTTGGATATTATCCGCATGCATATAGGTAGTGACTACCTTGTTGGCACATATACGACCCGGTCACCCTAGATATCATAATATTACCTTTTGATATAACTGACCTAGGAGTCGTTGTTTATTCGATTTCTACTTGTAGATATATTTCTATTCACGAGTTGGCAACTCACCCCTGTTGTGCCACAGTTCTTGCAGGTTGACCGCTTGGATCAGTAGCGGTTTCACTGGCACACAGTTTCTTTTGGGTGTTTTGCAGTGGTAGGTGGGATACTTGTATCATTCCCACTCTTATATCTATATTTCATATTGTATCTAGTTAACTCCATCAATCAAAAGTTGTAATTGTATAAGTGATGAGACTTAGTGAGACTTGTAGTTGCGAGATTTTGAGCGATGGATTTTATATTCACTTTTGGGGTTATATTTGCTCATTTCTTTATCTTTTTGTGGTGAATTTCGCCGTTGGGCGTCGTATACTTATTTATACTGTATTGCGTGGTTGTGATCCGCCGTTTGGCGAAGAGATAGCTCCCGATTGGGGATGCCATTATTCTTATTATGTATTTGTGGTTTTGGATCAAAATATACAAAGGAGGTGCTGCCAAAATTTTTAAAGGTCGAAACATGTTTTCAAACTAGTAAATTTCACTTGCATCATTCATGTTCCTTTTCTATGCATTAAAAAAACTTGATTTCATTATACCTTTATTTCAAAAACTCCACCTCCTTTATTTTCTTAAAAAGGTTTAGATTTCTGGGTTTCAGCTTACTTGAATTCCGTTACGCCTTTAGACGTTGCGTGATTCAAGTGCTGGTCACGAGCTAATATTTCGGGTCGCGACATCATCTCTCTCGCGCGTTACTCCCAAAATTCCCAAAATCCCCAAATCTCTTGTTCCCGCCGCGTCGCAGTTCTCGTCGCCGTTCTCATCGTCGCCACCGCCCTCCGTTTCGTCGTCGACACCACCCTCGTTCTTCCTCGTCGCCGATTGCGCGCGTTGTCGACCACCGATCGAGCGTCTCCGTCGTCTCCTCCACCGCCTACAGCTTAGTAAATCTCAAATTAAACACAATTTTGATGATTTTAGGGCTAGGGTTCAGGGTTTGGGTACCGATGAGGGTTAGGGTTAGGCATCGGTTGGGGTTAGGGTTAGGGTTCGGTTTGGGTTTTGGTGTTGGGGTTGGGGTTCGGCTGGGGTTGCGGTTGGGGTTGGGGTTAGGGTTAGGGTTAGGGTTCGGCTGGGGCTGGGGCTGGGGTTAGGGTTAGGGTTGGGGTTGGGGTTGGGGTTCGGCTGGGGCTAGGGTTGAGGATAATGAAAATTTTGTATAGAAAATTACAAAGGTTTATAGGACTATAATCGATGATGGAGCGACAGTTTACCTTTTTGGGAATAAGACAAACGAGAGTACAATTAACAGCCTTGGGCACCTCTTTATGTTTGAAAAAATATTTCCCAACTTTAGGAAAAAGCTTTGCAGAATGCATATTGACCCTGTACATATCAATCCCTTTATAAGTCTATATAGAGCATCATTTCTCTGTGCCCCTACTTCGTTTGTGGGCATGGGCCATGGATTGATGTATGACAGGAATATTGGCCATGGAGCGAGGAGCGAGATGCTATCGGAAAACTCTAACTAGAGCGAATGTCGACGTGTTGGCTGCTAACTTATTATTAGGTTGAAAAAGGGTATGCCTATAGATGTGAGAGTGGAAGAGTCAAAATGGTGAGTGTGTAGTGCAAGTCTTGATTCAACAATTTTGCTTAGTTCTACAATAAACTGGAGTGGATACTGGACTCTAACCCTAAACCTAAACATTTACCGAGGGGCAAGATTTCATGATATATGCAAATTACAATTTGAGAGGAAAATAAAAATATTACATGCACCCTCAAGATGGCCAGCATACATGAAAACACGTGTGTGAAGATTACACAAACTTAATCATTCATATAGGCAGAATGCGCTGTTTCAAGTAAACTTACCCAAATTAACCTATTAACCCTAACCAACACCTTAACCCTTTCAAATTATCAATAATTAACCAAAATTAACCCTAGCCTCTAATTAACCCAAATTAACCCTAGGCTCTAACCCTAAACCTGATATGTCTGAAATCATATTAGAAATGATATGTCTGCAATCAAATTCTGCATTTATATTTTGTGAAGTAAAAGCTTTTTCAAAATGAGAAGCTGTCATATGAACAATCTGTTTATGCTCCTCAAAACAAATGCCTTCTACATTTTGCAACTTTGTAATTCTGTTTTGACATCTTCTGACATTAACCCAACAATGAAAGAATTTGGTATTTTTATCACCATCTGAAATATATTTTTTCCTTGATTTATGTCTCCAAAAAAATTGAGAAAGGTTGTGTTTATTATATCAAAAACCTTTTTGTTGAACCCAACAGGTGAAAGTTTAAAGTTGTTATAGATAGCTCTTACATGTTATTTAATGCATGTACCATTGTTAAGAGAGTGCAAGGTGGAGAACAATAATTTATTTCAGCGGCACGTTTTTCAAGTTAAAACCAATATATGATACTTAATGATAATATGAAACTTTCATATTCTCATCGATACTCATATATGAAACTCAAAGCGCCACTTAGTCTGCATCTATCGGTTAACATACGTTCGATGTTCGTCGTGATATAGAACTATATGAAGGTTGTTAAATATCGGACGGTATAGCTCGATACTAGCAACCGGCGTATAGTCTATGTGACGAGAAGATTCAATCATATGATAACCGATAGATTTGTCCCGTGTGGACAGGTTAGGAATGTATAAAGCAAACACCTTCATTCACTTGTGTTTTCATCCGTTTCGAGATATTTCGTCGGTAGCTTTCCGCTAGTTCTCCGTGTACAAAGATAGATTAGATGTTCATTTCAACGTTGTTTCACAGCTTTGAAATGATTATCTATTCTATTACAGTGTACTCGGAGAACAGCGGGGAGGTGCTGCTGAAATTTACTCGAAACGGTTGAAAGCACAAGCGAATGGGTGTTCGCTCTATACATTCTTAATGGGATAGAAGCCTTACCCCCGACAGCCGAAACACACACATACAACAAGAATACAAAACAAACGCATCATTAGAGAGTGATTCAAGATGTTCAAGTTAAAACTAATATATGATATTCGATGATAATATAAAAATTTCATATTCTCATACATGAGTATCCTCAAATCTAACTTTGATTATCGATAATTTATTCTTTTCAACGACAAACGCACACACAAAGCATATACACGGATTTTCTCCTTTGTCATCCCGTTCTTAGATTTCTCAATATAGTCATCATAACCAACAATTTATATGTTATACAGTCTAACATGGCCCATGAGTACGTCAAAGTTAATGACTGGATGTATGTAGATTGGCAACAACGTATGCAACCTAAGTTTGTCACAGGAGTTGCTGCTTTTATTGAATTTGCACGCGCACATAATAAGATCGTGATAGAGAAGATTCTCTGCCCGTGTGATAGATGTGGGAATAAGTACTGGCAGAAGGTAGAATTGGCAGGGCTTCATATCGTAAAATATGGTTTTACTAGACTTTATACAACTTGGAAATATCACGGGGAAGGAGAAGAACGCAGTAATGCGACAGAAGAAGAAGGAGAACACGATAATGCGGCAGGAGAAGAAGGAGAAGACGGTAATGCGGCAGAAGAAGAAGACGGTAATTTCTTTCCATCAGAAGAAATGGAGAATATGGTAGAGGCTGCCCTAGGTGAATCTATTCGTACCGAAGATAACATTCCTTTCGGTGAAGGACCGCGTGCGGATAAATATGAAAATTTCATGAATGATGCTAGAAAACCAATTTATGAGAATGCAAAGTATTCCACCCTCTCATGGTTCGTCCAACTTTTCCAGATTAAGTGCCTAAATGGATGGAGCAACAAGTAATTCACAATACTTCTTTCGTTCTTGAAAGATTCTATGCCCCCAGAAAATAACGTGCCCGACAGCTGGTACGGAGCCCAGAAGATGATGTCTGATTTGGGTCTGAAATGTGAGAAGATTCAAGCATGTCCTAAAAATTGCGTGTTATACCGGAAAGAGAATTCGGATTTGAAAGAGTGTCCAACATGCGGAGAGATCAGGTATAAGCCGAAAGATTCTGATAAGAAGCCTGATATATCTGTCAAGATAGCACGATACTTTCTCATAACACAGAGGCTGTAGAGGCTATTCAGGTGCACGAAAATAGCCGAGGCAATGATTTGGCATCACCGTGCTCCTCCAAGTGGAGATGGAAAAATGAGCCATCCAAGAGATTTACCGGCATGGAAGGATTTCGATAGGAGACACGCAATATTCAGTAGCGATCCTCGCAATGTCAGGCTTGGACTAGCTAGTGATGGCTTATGTCCATTCAACTATATGGCTGGAAGTCACAGCACATGGCCCGTTGTAATGATAATTTATAATCTGTCGCCTTGGTTGGCTATGGACCAATCATACTTTATGATGCCTCTTCTTATCGACGGACCAAACTCACCGGAAAACAATATCGACGTCTATCTCCGACCTCTGATCGAGAAGTTAAAATCTTTGTTCATTGATGGTGTAGAGACTTACGATGCAAACACAAATACAACCTTCATACTGCGTGCGGCTTTAATGTGGACAATTAATGACTTTCCTGCGTATGGAATGCTATCAGGTTGGTCCGTACATGGTCACAAAGCATATCCTCATTGCCATCAACACAAAACATCGAAATTCTTGAATTTTAGCACGAAGGTTTGTTATTGCGGCCATCGACGTTTCCTGCCTCTAGACCACCCCTACAGGTTAGACGCTGTTCACTTTGATGGTCATCAGGAGCTTCTTGGACCTCCAGCCCCATTTTCCGGAGAAGACGTGACTGCTCAGTGGGATGGTTACAATAATGTGACCTTCGGGATGGATCCGACAAAATAGGTCAAACTACCATTTTGGAACAAGTTAAGCATTTTTTTCGAGCTTCCGTACTGGTCAACAAATTTAGTGCGTCATTTTCTGGACATCATGCATATAGAGAAGGGAGTATCAGAGCACATACTCAACTTGCTTCTTTGTAAAGACGGGAAATCGAAAGACAACCTGAATGCTCGGATGGATCTACAGGACTGGGAAATAAGAAGTGAATTGCACCCTAAACCGGTAGCGGGTAAACCAGACAAGTTTGTACTTCCCAATGCCGCTTATCATATATCACAACCGGAGAAGAAAAGATTCCTGCAGGTGTTGCATGATTTGAAACTTCCTACAGGTTTCTCAGGATCATTCAGCAAGAAGATAAAAATTGTGAAAGGCAAAATCGATGGGCTGAAAAGTTATGATCACCATGTTATCGTGGAGCACCTTCTTCCATTAGCTCTCAGGACTTCTCTCCCCGAATCGGTTAGTCTAGTAATCAACGACCTATGTTGTTTTTTCAGAGAGTTGTATGTTAAAACACTGGATGTTGTGACGCTGGATAAACTAGAAAATTCTATTGCATTGATACTGAGCGTATTTTCCCATCGTCATTCTTCGACATCATAATACACCTGACGGTTCATCTTGCAACTGAGGCTAAGTTAGCCGGACCGGTACAATATCGATGAATGTATCCCGTCGAAAGGTACGTGGAATTTTTCGTTTCGCGCAATTTTTAAAATTATTGTTGTCCTGTATGCCCGTATTTATTTATTCAACATATTTTCTTTAGGTACCTCTACACTCTTAAAAAGTATATACGCAATAGAAATCGACCAGAGGGTTCTATCATGCAAGGTTATCTTCTTGATGAAGCAACCACATTTTGTTCCCGCTATCTGGACGAGAACATTGAGACGAGACTTAACCGGCCTCGAAGAATTCAAGACGGGCCATATGGTAAAGCCGATTATAAGAGGGTAGACACTATGTTTATCAACAAGATATACCAGTTTATCTTGCTTAATTGCGCATGTCTTGAAAAAATTAGAGAGTGAGTTTTTTTGGGTTTAATTGTTATATTTGTGTTTGTGTGTGGATGAAATGATATAATATTAATGTCATAATTTATTGTCGAAAACAGAATTCATTTTAACGAGGTACGTGAGGGGCATCCTGATTGGAACGATGAACGATTGGAAAAATATCATCAGGATAATTTTTGCGATTGGGTTGCAGATCATGTAAGTTATTCGAATAACATGTTATTGCTATCAGTTTTAATCTAAATTTATATCGTTATGTATTTGTCGTAAAATTTGTTTTGTTAGATCCACGATCCGAACTTGTCTGCATCATTTGAGAGTGATTCAAGATGCTTAGCTCAATTTCCTAGTATGGAGGTTGCATATTATAAAGGATTCGGTGTCCTTGGATACAAATTCGAAGTTAAGGAATAGAAATATCTAGAACCACTCAGAATAGTAGGATTACGACGGTAGGATCGGATGGTGTGATTTATTATGGATACTTAAATTGTATACTCGGCATCCACTATCTCGGACGATCAGAACCCTTTTATATATTCCAGTGTACTTGGTACGATACGCGAACCGATACGGATAAGTGGAGAAGCAATCTTGGGACTTGGAAAGATGAATATGGATTGACCAGTGTGAACACACTTCGATTTTACGGTCAGGAAGATCCGTTTATCTTTCCGAACCAAGTGTTCCAAGTATACTACTCACAGTGTTTGAAGCATCCGGGATGGAGTGTCGTATGCCGTTGGAAACCCAGGGATGTCTACGATATCCCAGAATTCGAGGACAGCGATGAGGATGAAGAAGAGAGAAGACTTAGAGTGATCCGACCATCTGTTTCGAAAGACGGGTTGTCTTCGGCTGATCATGAAGTTACGTGGGTTAGAAATGATATCGATGATGAAATCCAAGTAGATATGTCTAATGCGCCCACGAAATGAAAAAGGTTATCAGTAATGTTATATTATTACTTCACATTTTACGATCTATACATATATAGTCAATACTTGTAATGATTGTCTAATGCGTCCACGAACCGTTTATCTAGATTTGATGACGATGACGGGAGCAGTGAGGGGCGGCAGGAGCTCCAGCCGCGGCACCGGCAGAGGCAGAGGCAGAGCGGTTCTGCCGTCCGGAGAGCTGCGTAGGGAGCTTCAGAGGGCCGGTCTTGCACCCCGATCGGAGACCCCTTCGGATGCCTCCTTCCGTGTGGACTTTGCCACACCTCCAGGTATATTGCATGCATATTCATTTTGAATGTAATATTATATATATATATATATATACATGCATGTTCATGTTAAAATTACTTATATTGTCAATGTTTGATTGTTTAGCTGTTGGTGATGCGTCCACATCAGGGACAGAGGCCACTCCCGCACCTTCAGGTATGTTTATATATCATATAGTGCATGTATATTGATTTAGAATGCTATATCATAAATATACATACATTCTTTTTGCTCTTACGTACTTACATCAAGGACATAGGCCACTCCCGCACCTCCAGGTTTGTTTATATATCATTTACCTGCGGGTATGTTTATATATCCTATAGTGTATACATGTTGATTTAGAATGTTATATTATTGATATACGCATTCTTTTTGCAATTACTTATATAGCTGATACTTGATTGTCTAATTATAGGTGGTGCGTCCACGTCTGGTGCAGGGGCCACTCCCGTCACTTCCATTCCCTCCGCTCAGTCTGCAGGTTTGTATGAATAAATATAAAATATTTATTCATTTTACATATACTTTAAGAATAAACATGAACTCCATGTAATTTTATCGATGTTTATTTTCTAGTTGGAGATGCGTTCACATCCGGGTCACCGGCTGTTCCTCACCGGAGGAACTATCGTCCCGCTCGTGCTGCTGCCCGGGCCCAAGCTCATGCTTTAGTCATCGGAGTTATATATTGTTAGTTATATGTATGCCCTAGAGGCCATTACTGTACATGAGATGTATATTGTAGTGGATGCTGGGACATATATAGGTAGGACTTTCTTGCTCGACATGATAGTATGCTATCTGGTTGCTCTTTATCTTAACATGTATACTTGCTGTCTCTCTATTACATGTTGATAAAGCCCTTAGGATGTGTACTCGACTTGCAGGACTATGATGAAGATCATACTAGTGGGGCCTGGGTAGTCCATGAGTACATCCTTCAATGTTCCTAGTCGTGGGAATATCGAGACGGGGCATCGAAATTCCAGAGTAGACTAGCGTATATCTTCTCGACCCATGTGATGGGCGATGGATGATCCCATATCCATTGGTGTTTGACATCAAAGACGGTATGCGGGTGCTCAGTAGAGACTGGGTATACTGAACGGACTCGCCGAGAACTCTCAGATGGTATTATACCTCATGTCAGATGGCAGTTCTCTAGTGACACTGGTACAGCTTAGTCTGTTGACCCGAGATCGTCATAGAGTCTTATGTGTCTCCCACTGTGCTTTTATTTCCACCCTACCACGGCTCTACTGAGTCGTGCAAACAGGTGGTTTTTGGGTACAGTCCCGATTCACATGGAGGCAATGAGCGATAGGAGGGGATTCGTCTCTCCCGGTATTGGGGGTTGATGTTGCGCTATGCTCGACTGACCATAACTGGAAATCCCTGGCCAGGGTTGCACTGATTTACTGGTAAGTGTTATCAGTAGTTTCATGCTTGTTATGGACCTTACATCGGCATGACTTATCAAGCTTCTGGGGTCTGACGTTTACCACCCCTAGGCGAGATATGCGACATATCAGACGAACAGACCAGACTGTGCGGTAAGTGTTACTGATTGGATTCGCAGGAGTGTCAGCAGGCTTGCTCGTTGATCTTCTGATCGCTCAATACCTGGGTGGCCGTTACGTTTAGCAGACCGCTTGCGGCTTGTGGGTGATTGATATGATCACCACCTACTGCCGATGTATTGACGAGTCTTTAAAGTCCTACACAGAGGTTTCCTGGCTCAAACGAAACGAAATAGGAGCGCATATGAGATATGTGCGGGACCGAGAATAATACCAGTATGAGATACTGTATTCTATTCTCGCGATTTGTATCATTAGACGGTTATATGAGATATAGCCGGGTTACCGAATCAAGTGTTGATTCGATATATTGATACACTTGATATTAGTCGGTTATATGCGATATGACCGGATCATTAAATCAAGTATTGATTTAATGATTTAATGTATAATTATATATTTGATATATTACTTTACATTAACTAGTATTGGTTCACTTAAGATTGACTTTCTCACTTTATGTGCACAAGTTGTATATATGATATATGTTTGTGCACAAGTTTGTATCATGATTGATGATACATGCAAACTTGGGTGTGTGTGTGACTTACACCATGTTTAGGTTAATGGTAAAGGGTTTTTTTTACTTATTTAGTAATTCAAAATGGTGGCTTTTTTGTTTTGGCTTGAAGCTTCATGAAGCTTTTAAGTATCTTTGACAAAGTCCAACCATTTTGTTTTGCATAAGATTTTCATTAACCTAACCATTAACTCAAACTAGGGTTTAGTCTCTACAAAGGTTAACTCACCCATGGTTGCATTATGATAGACTTCACTTGATTATTCATTATTAATAATTCATTATTATTCTTATTCTTTTCTTCTTCTTCTTCTTCTTCTTCTTCAAGAAGAAGAAAGCTTTCTAGAAAATTTTCAAGTGAAGATTTAGAGTGAGAAATCCAAATCTAAAGTAAACCCATTTCCTATTTCATCATCCTCTACTACTTGCCATTTAGTTTAGGGTGTTCTCTTCACAAAGTTTTTGACCTAGTGAAGATGGAGCTTGAGTTTGAGTCTCCTCGACGTAGATCATCTTCGGCCTCGAAGTCAACGACCTAGCCCGCTCATTTCTACGAAGAAACCATCGCTAGAGTCTGGGATTCCGATGATCGCAGCGAAGGGACGTCAACACGGAGCTTTAGAAGTGAAGGACCAGATCTATAAAGGTTGTAATCGCTTTCACTTGTAGTTAAAATGTTTAACTTGTTAGTTTTCGCATAATCTCTAGTATACGATCTTGGTTAGGGTTGTTCGGCATGGCTATTTTTTTGAATCGGGCATGGTTGATACCTTGTAGAGCCTTGTTAGAGTGCCTAGGAACCCTACAGTGGTATCAGAGCCAAGCTAGAGCTTTACGTGAAGTCTAGACGAAGTTAAAAGTCCGATCGAACCCCGAAACCCTAGTTTTTACCCTTCTCTGGAAATTTTCTGAAATTGTGATTTTTTGTGAATTAAAAATACTCAAAAAAATCAGCAGGGTTTTCTAGGAATTACTGTGCAGCACGTGCTCCTAATTCCCTCAAAGCGCCGCGGAACCGCGGCCGTACCTAGCTTGCGCGGCGGTTCCGCGGCCAAAAAGGTGAATCATGGCACGTGGTTTGCACAGTAATGTCCGTCTGTAATTCCTGTGTTTTATGGGAATTTTTAATTTATACTCAAGAGTTGAGTTTTCTGGGTTGTATTGGGGACTCGATGATTTGATCGGATTATTTAACTTTGTTTATTTTTTCCGGATAATTTTAGAACGTGTTAAAAAGTTCGAACGGATATCAATAACTCACTTTTTCCCGACCCGGAAAATCTCCAAGTGTTGGATTTTTCCGTAGTTTAAGAACGTTCTAAGTCGTGCAAGTAACGCGATGGACTCTCTAGAAGACAACAAACCTTAACTCGATTATGTGACCGTCTTGAACTGCCTTTTGAAGCTTAGGGTTTGGGGCAGTACGGCGTGCCACATATGAGGCGTTGGCTTGACCCTTCTACGGCTGGACCGTTGGTACTGTGGCATGAAATGGATGTTTTTAAACTCCCCTCAAGTGTTGAGCTATTTGGGAAAGCTTGGGTGTTTGATTATTCGATCGGAAAGTTTAACATTGTCTATTTATCTGGAATGTGATACAATATTTGGAATCCACAAGTAGTTATGAGATAACTGATTTGAATGTTATAAATCTAGCACTTCATTCTCAAATGATCGGTTGCCACGGAATTTTGATGTGATCAAAAGTCCGTCGCAATCACGTAGCGTACGCGGATACTCACCGGGTAAACTTAATAGACAGTCACGCCCCATAGCCCCGACCAAGTGACTGTAGGAGAACCCCGTCACCAAAAGCATCCGTTCGGGCGCTCGCAGCAGCGTTGTTCCGCCTTAGTGCACTTCGTCGACGGCATCCGGGGGTGCGGCCGTCTACTAAAGTTTACGACGAGCATTCGATCAGGATATCGGGAATCTTGTTGAATTGCCCGACTTGATATTGAAAAGAGTTTTCGATAATGAGACTAAAATGCGGGGTTTATAAAAGTTAGGCATGCGATGTCTAAGGAATTCATATAGTTAGGCATGCGATGTCTAAAGAGGTTGCGGATTCCAACTGTTGTAGTTTTACACTTTCTTTTCTGCGACCGTAAGTGTAATATGTGGTGTATCGCCGGTTTCGTTGCTATACATCAAAGACAATTGGGATACGCATATTTACTTATGTTGATGACATGTGATATTATGTGTTGCTGGATATGTTATATTGGATCGTCGTGTTTGAATAGCCAGGGGTTTTTATGTGAGATGAGTGTTTTTTCTTTTTCATTCATGTAAAAACTTGTATGTAATATTCTTTTATTGGGGCACTTCCGGGCTGAGGATGATGTCACCATTGTATATTATTTATTTTTCCGCATTAGGATAGACCCAAGGAGGGGAGCACAAGTAACCGGGTTCTAGGGTCCAGTGGGAGACCATCTCGAGGAGTCGAGTCCGGGTCTCCTAACTCTAGAATTGGTAGGGTTGCTTGCCGCTCCCGTAGGGGTCTACGGGTGTGGGATTAGCTATTCATCACGACCGTGGAATCCGTGTTTTATATAGGCTCAAAATAAAATACGGACGTCCTAGTATATCCAATATTTCATATGTTGTTTTCTGCTGCGTTATCTGTGATGTGATCATGTGATATGTTCAGATAGATATTGTATATAGTATATATGATATATTATATAGACGTTGCTTAAGTTTTACACCCGCGCTAGCCCTGTCCCGCTCTGTCGTTACTTACCTAACCTAACGGTGCAGACGGGACATCGAAGCGAATGCGGATGGCATAAGTGTACGTTATATTTATCTGTGATGTTTAGGTGGACTTAAATGATGGGACATTCATTAATGAGATTAATGAAAGAAAATAAACCTAAATGATGTTGTGGAATCGAATTTCAAAAAAATCAGGTAGCTCTAGTTGTTGCTTTGCATAGCGGTGTTCCTTGTAGAACATCCAGCACCTTATTCGATAAGGAAAGAGCCGAGATCCCTTCACCGGGAGTGACCTCTTTAGAAATAACTAGCAGATGCTGCAACCTTCGGTTTGTCTTTTGATTGCTTTTCTAGTTCTTGCTTTGCATAGTGGTATTGTGAATATCCTACACCTCATTCGACGAGGAAAGAGCCGAGATCTTTTCACCGGGAGTGACCTCTTTAGCGAAACTAGCAAAAGCCTCAAGAACACTCCATTTAAAAACCATTTGATTCCGCAACGAGATCAAGTTCAAAGCGTTAAAGGTTTTCTTAAAAACCATTCGCAAGCCTCCGTCATTTTAGGAAGTAGAGTACTTAGTATTCGTGTTGCGTTTGTCGACCATAGCCGAGGCGTAGTGTACGGTAGCTAAGTGATGTCTTCCTACACAGCATATGATGCGATTAGTCAGGACAGTCATGTGACTTTGTTGACCTTAGCCAAGGATCATGTGGGTGGGTCTAATTAATCACGAAATGACGGGTAGAACTTGACTAGTGCTTATGATTTATTGACCATAGCCAAGGTCATAGGTACTGGGGGTAAAAACCATTATCGGGAGTTTCAAGTGTTGAAATTTGCAATGAGATTGCATACCTTCTATATGATAGTTGGATCCCGATACCCACTGCAAGTAATTATTACTCCTGAGAGAGTTTTGCACTTTACAATTAGCCGATCAAGTAGGTGTCTAGAAAGGTGTCAACGGGGTTACGCCCCTGAGAAAACGAGGTTTATTTTAATTAGGTTCGTGCGAAAGCACGGGGAACCTCCCTCAAAGTACCTGCACTGGCCTGGCTGAAAGATTGGCGAACTTGTAGAGTGTAATTAATCTCGGCTAGTCTTTCCTTTTAGGGTTTGAAGGAAGATTTGATAAAAACAGTGGGAGCCATCCTGATTAGATAAAATATATAACCAATCTAATCTTGCAAGAGCGCACGCAGAGTGTTTTCTTCTCTCTCTCTCCAGGTAGCGACCATGTCACGCCTTAATCAAGATAATAATATGGATGTATTGACCGAACCCGCTTGTTATACTGAGCTGGGGAACGTTGGTCCCGCTCCAACTTATAATTGTTATAAGACCGAGCAGGAAATTAGGGAATACCAGATTTCCCATGCCGCCCAAATGAAAAAAGTGCATAATGATGCATCTTCTTCGGGTATGTTCATTATATAGAACTGTTTCTCTGTATTCTCTACGTCCTGGGTATTAAATACCGGATCAGGATCCCGCAAATGTAATCTGTTACATGGGCTACAGATAGGTAGAGAACTGAGAACGGGTGATAAATTTCATGAGATAGAAACGGTGCAAGTGTTGCAACCAAGTCTGTTGATAGTTATCACCATGTATTACTAGAATACATTGATTCTGAATGAATGTTATTAGATACCGAACCTGATATACAACATCATATCAGTCTCTTTTTATTAAAGAAGGATATAATTTTGTATTGTTGGATAATGTTTTGAACATTTCCTATATCAAGAGTTGATCGGTTCAGGCATGTTGTCTAAAAGCATTGACGTTCTAAATCAAACTACAGTTCTTAGTATACAGAACACACACGAGGAAAAGTTCAGAAATGAACGATTCCTTCTTGAGGTATTGTAGACTAGGTCATATCAATGTGACCCGACTAGCTGAAGTTACATTTAGATGCATATTTAAATCAGTTTAAATTTACATCTTATGAAACTTGCCAGTCATGTCACAAAGATAAGATGACCATAGCTCCGTTTACTGGAAACAGAGAAAGAGTTAGTGAACTCTTGGGATTGATACATGCTGATGTATGAAAGTCTCCTGTCTACACATGCCAAGACCGGTTCTTTGTACTTCATTACATTCTCTGATGATCTCTCAAGATTCGGATACATGTTCCTATTGAAACACATGTCTGAAGCTTTTGAGAAATTCAAAGAATATAAGTCAGAAGTAGAGAACCAATACAGGTATAAGTATTATGTCCTATGATGAGATCAGGGAGGAGAATACTTGTGCATGGAATTCTTGGACTATTCTAAAGGAGAATGAGATTCTCTCTCAGCATTACTCCTCCGTATACACCACAGCACAACGGTGTATCGGGGTGGAGCAATTGCACCCTATGTGATATGGTGCGCTCTATGATGAGTACTACTGAGTTACCTGTTTCCTTTTAAGGGTTATGCACTTGAGAAGCTGCATACCTATTAAATTGGGTTCCAATCAAATCAGTGCCTACCACTCCATATGAGATATGGTATGGGAAGAGCCCATCTCTTAAGCAAGTTAAGATTTGGGGTTGTCCGGCCTATGTCAAAAGCAAAATCCGGACAAGATCGAGGCAAGGTCAGTTCTGTAGAACTGGAAGGATTTCCAGCTATACAAACTACAGCTGATGATTTGACAGAACCAAAAGATTCAATAGTCGCCGACGAACCTCAGCCTCTCCGTCGATCTAGTAGGGTTCCTCATCCGCCTGAGAGATACTTCGGTTTCTCGATGACAGTGGGAGCGAGGAATGCATCATGAGATGATGACCCAACTAGTTTCGAGCAAGCCATCGAGAGTGAGGACTCTGTAAGAATGGCTGGATGCTTAGCGATCTGAGATGGAATCCATGAACACCAACAAAGTATGGACTTTGGATGCTATATCTGAAGAGTTAAATCCCCATCAGGAACAAGTATATCTTGAGAAGATTACTTGGTGTAGATGGAAAGGTTGAGACTTTCGGAGCTAGACTTGTTAAAGGTTTTCGTCATCGACCAGGCGTGGATAATGATGAAACCTTTTCCAGTGGCTGTGCTTAAGTCCATCTGGATCCTACTTGCCATTGCTACATACCATGACTGCGATACCTGGTGGTTGGGTGTCATGACTGCTTTTCTAAATATTGATTTATAAGAGAACGTCTATAAGTACACAGCCAGATAGCTTCGTAAACAGTAGGAGCAGTGGAAACGTGTGCAAGTTGCTTTACAGGATAAAGCAGGCATCGCGGAATTGGAACATCTGTTTTGATGTAGTAATCAAAGAGTTTGACTTCATCAAAATAGTAGATGAACCTTGTATATACAAAAAGGTAGTAGAGAGTAAGGTGGTCATCCTCGTATTGTACGTGGACAACATACTCTTGATAGGAAAAGAGTTTCCTATGCTACGCTCGGTCATTCTCCTCTTATCACATGGATTCTCTATATAGGATCAAAGTGATACCTCCTAAATCCTGGGTTTTGGATCTATGAGATGGATCTAATTGGATGTTAGGATTCTCACTAGTTGTAGTGAGATGGTATCAATCAATCCTGGGGAGAATCACTGGACAGCTTCCAGGGTAGTAAGGTTGACTGAATGTCAGTCACAGGCATTGTCTTTACCCTCAGTGGAGGGACGGTATGTTGGAAGAGTTCCAAGCTAGATACCGTGGCAGAGTAGACGATAAAGGCTGGTGACATCGCTATCAAAGATACTACCAATGAGGCAGTTTGGGTGTATATTAGTTCATGAGATGAACTAGGTTCCTGCCATTGTGTGACATTGGAAGTGTGGTTTTTGACCCAGGAACCACGGTCCCATTAGTGACCCAGACATATTCCAAGACAGTATCACCTGATCATGGAGATAGTTGATCTCCAGGGCGATCGAGGTTAGGAGAGTAGACTCAGAGGACAACACGGCGGATCCACTCACAAAGGGTTTTTCCCAGAGAGAGACTTATATGGGATGGTTGAGTATGAGATACTGCAACCACTGCTACAGATGGCCCAAGTGCAAGTGGGAGATTGTTAGTTATATGTATACCCTAGAGGCCATTACTGTACATGAGATGTATATTGTAGTGGATGCTGGGACATATATAGGTAGGACTTTCTTGCTCGACATGATAGTACGCTATCTGGTTGCTCTTTATCTTAACATGTATACTTGTTGTCTCTCTATTACATGTTGATAAAGCCCTTAGGATGTGTACTCGACTTGCAGGACTATGATGAAGATCATACTAGTGGGGCCTGGATAGTCCATGAGTACATCCTTCAATGTTCCTAGTCGTGGGAATATCGAGACGGGGCATCGATATTCCAGAGTAGACTAGCGTATATCTTCTCGACCCATGTGATGGGCGATGGATGATCCCATATCCATTGGTGTTTGACATCAGAGACGGTATGCGGGTGCTCAGTGGAGACTGGGTACACTGAACGGACTCGCCGAGAACTCCCAGATGGTATTATACCTCACGTCAGACGGCAGTTCTCTGGTGACACTGGTACAGCTTAGTCTGTTGACCCGAGATCGTCATAGAGTCTTGTGTGTCTCCCAATGTGCTTTGATTTCCACCCTACCACGGCTCTACTGAGTCGTGCAAACAGGTGGTTTTTGGGTACAGTCCCGTTTCACATAGAGGCAATGAGCGATAGGAGGGGATTCGTCTCTCCCGGTATTGGGGGTTGATGTTGCGCTATACTCGACTGGCCATAACTGGAAATCCCTGGCCAGGGTTGCACTGATTTACTGGTAAGTGTTATCAGTAGTTTCATGCTTGTTATGGACCTTACATCGGCATGACTTATCAAGCTTCTGGGGTCTGACGTTTACCACCCCTAGGCGAGATATGCGACATATCAGACGAACAGACCGGACTGTGCGGTAAGTGTTACTGATTGGATTCACAGGAGTGTCAGCAGGCTTTCTCGTTGATCTTCTGATCGCTCAATACCCGGGTGGCCGTTACGTTTAGCAGACCGCTTGCGGCTTGTGGGTGATTGATATGATCACCACCTACTGCCGGCGTATTGACGAGTCTTTAGAGTCCTACACAGAGGTTTCCTGGCTCAAACGAAATGAAATAGGAGCGCATATGAGATATGTGCGGGACCGAGAATAATACCAGTATGAGATACTGTATTTTATTCTCGCGATTTGTATCATTAGTCGGTTATATGAGATATAGCCGGGTTACCGAATCAAGTGTTGATTCGATATATTGATACACTTGATATTAGTCGGTTATATGCGATATGACCGGATCATTAAATCGAGTATTGATTTAATGATTTAATGTATAATTATATATTTGATATATTACTTTATATTAACTAGTATTGGTTCACTTAAGATTGACTTTCTCACTTTATGTGCACAAGTTGTATATATGATATATGTTTGTGCACAAGTTTGTATCATGATTGATGATACATGCAAACTTGGGTGTGTGTATGACTTACACCATATTTAGGTTAATGGTAAAGGTTTTTTTTTACTTATTTAGTAATTCAAAATGGTGGCTTTTTTGTTTTGGCTTGAAGCTTCATGAAGCTTTTAAGTATCTTTGACAAAGTCCAACCATTTTGTTTTGCATAAGATTTTCATTAACCTAACCATTAACTCAAACTAGGGTTTAGTCTCTACAAAGGTTAACTCACCCATGGTTGCATTATGATAGACTTCACTTGATTATTCATTATTAATAATTCATTATTATTCTTATTCTTTTCTTCTTCTTCTTCTTCTTCTTCTTCTTCAAGAAGAAGAAAGCTTTCTAGAAAATTTTCAAGTGAAGATTTAGAGTGAGAAATCCAAATCTAAAGTAAACCCATTTCCTATTTCATCATCCTCTACTACTTGCCGTTTAGTTTAGGGTGTTCTCTTCACAAAGTTTTTGACCTAGTGAAGATGGAGCTTGAGTTTGAGTCTCCTCGACATAGATCATTTTCGGCCTCGAAGTCAACGACCTAGCCCGCTCATTTCTACGAAGAAACCATCGCTAGAGTCCGGGATTCCGATGATCGCAGCGAAGGGACGTCAACACGGAGCTTTAGAAGTGAAGGACCGGATCTACAAAGATTGTAATCCCTTTCACTTGTAGTTAAAATGTTTAACTTGTTAGTTTTCTCATAATCTCTAGTATACGATCTTGGTTAGGGTTGTTCGACACGGCTATTTTTTTTGAATCGGGCATGGTTGATGCCTTGTAGAGCCTTGTTAGAGTGCCTAGGAACCCTATATATATCACACTTCAATTTTCGTTAAACCTTGATTTCTTTATACCATTTTGTCTTAATATTGATTGTCTTGATATTTCTTGCAGACGCAGGGCCTCCCCATCCCGAGAGGGGGACTCGAGGCCCGAATCAGTCCCACAGGCTGAAGCCCGACAGAGGTAGGGGGAGGAAGCATTCCCCCTCTTTTTTACCCCTGATTATTGCTATACCGGCGATCATGCCGAGAGGTTCGGCCGGTATATAGGGGATGAGAGCCGGCTCGTGAAGAACTATCCACTTCACGTTGAGTGGGGCGGCCAGCACCGGCGCTCATTCGCCCTCTTCTGGGATCAGGCTCGGGTATTAATATATATTTTCATTTGATTTATCCAATATATTTATTATTAACACTTTCAATCTAATAACAATGTTTTTTTGTATTTTCAGTTGGATTACGATTTTCAGCCTGTACCCAATCCTGATCACCCTGGGAGGATGCTCGATCTGCACGCTCTGTACAATGGCCTGATGAAGAACATACAGACGAAGATCCGATACAACAGGAATGAGCTGAAGATCGACTGCTGTTCCCTGTGGATGGCGACCCCCGAGGCAGAGAGAGCGGAGCTCCTATCTACTCCGGCCTTTGCGAGAGTCAATATAGATACATGGCCTCTATTGTGCGAATATTTCGACTCTCATCGCAAACAGATTTGTATTTTAAATGTAATTCATTATTTAGTATATAATTTATTTTTTTGTGTTGCTTAATTAGAAAACTAAATGTGAATGTGTTGTGCAGAAACAGGCCGATCAAAATAAAGAGAATAGAAAGTCGGCGAAGAGGGGTCGCCCCACTTATAAAGGTGGCTCGAGGAATATTACTCGTGCTATGGAGTTATCGGTAAATTACAATAGACCGGCCTTTGTGATATAATGTAATATTAAGAGTTATTTTCTAATATATCTAATATTAAGAGTTATTTTCTAATATTGCAGAGAGCTCAGACCCTGGCGCAGAGTGGTACACCGAGCGTGCTGTCCGCGTATCTTGCCGTTCACGGCACATCGACAGATCCCGCCACGGGCGAGCTTCGATACCCCGACGCCGCTACCCAGGAGTATTGCGTAAGTGTTAATATTTATTCAACCCCTATTTGAAATTTTAGTTTTGAAAGGTTCAAATTTAAATGATATACTTATATTTTACTAGTTAATATGGGTGTAGGAGTGGGTGGTTGAGCCGGCCGAAGCATCGGGGATTGATTTTACTGGATAGAACGATCTGATGCTGCTGACCCCAGTCCTGGACGCCGCACACGGAGGGCACCACGGAGGTTGGGAGAGAGGCCGGGGATTGGGCCCTAGCAGGGCCCATATGAGGTTGGACTCCACTCCGGCGGTTACTTCCTCCGTCTCCAGTGAGCGACGTTTCCAGCAAGAACTGGACAGCTTGAAGGCCACCGTTCAGGAGTTGAAGGAAATGTTGGTATGTATACTACTTAATAGTAAAATATTATGTCATATTATAGATAGCAACATATTCAATATTAGTACGTAGCTTGAGCTTATTTGGTTATAGACTTAGCTTTGATTAATCATACATACATATCTAATTAAAATATAAACTACGGTTTTTCAAACTAGATATCCAAACGAGGCCTGAGTCCCTAAGTATACATAGATTGGGGTTTCGCAATAACTTGATAATGATATGAATTCGATTAATACAAGGTTCTTACTCGTTTATTACATACGTAGGTCCAGATGCGACAGGGTACATCGGTCGAGCCTCCACATGCATCTCCTTCGGCTGCGGCTCCGCAAGCCACTACCTCGGCTGCGGTTCCGCAGACAGCTCCTATAGCTCCACTGCCCGCTCAGACTCCCGCAGTTGCGGCTCCGCAAGCCACTACCTCGGCGGCGGTTGCGCAGACCACTCCTACAGCTCCACAGCCCGCTCAGACTCCCGCACACTCTGCATTGCATGATTTATTGACTCAGGGTATATCCGAGGAGCAGGCGCGCCAGATTATGGCGTTTTTCAGAGGTGGAGCTGGACCGAGATAGAGTAGCATTTTGATTCTTATATTTTAAACATGTATTTATTTATATGATACATATTGTATATATTTTGGACGATATTGATATTGATGGTGTTTGCGTGTTTATATTGATATCATATTCTGCTTTTGTTGATTTCTTTTGTATATTATGCGTGAGATGTGATTATGAATACTGCGATATATATTCTGCGTGTTGATTAATTTTATATATGATATATATATATATATATTATTGTGCATAGGGCGAGAAAAAAATAGGCAGTACTTTTTTTTTTTTAAAAACCTGATAATATGTATCTACAGATTAATCCGTAGGTCCCAACATTGCCCCTACGGATTAATCCGTAGGGACCTACTTTGCCCCTACTGATTTATCCGTAGGGGCAAAATATCAGGATACCTGATATTTTGCCCCTATGATCTCAGTAATAGGAGTTATACTTGTCCCTACGGAGTTGTCCGTAGTGGAAAATAAATGCCCCTACACAGGAATCCGTAGGGACAAAATATCAGGATACCTGATATTTTGTCTCTACACATCCGGGCCTACGCACGTATCCGTAAGGGCAACTATTTGGCCCTACGGATACGTCCGTAGGAACACCTAATTTATTTTATAAGCCGATAAATTAAATAAGTTTTTTGTCCCTACAGCCTAATCCGTAAGGACAAATGGACCTACACATTACGCCGTAGGGGCAAGTTTTTGACCGTAGGGGTATGTTCAAGGTTAAGAATTGCACCTACGGCGTTTGCACCTACAGGGTTATTTATTGCCCTACGGATTAATCCGTAGGGGCAGTGATTTGCTCCTACGGATAAATCCATAGGAGCAACCCCTATTTGTAGTAGTGGGTGTGGATCCTTCTACTTGTAATTCCGGGATGAGGAACTTGGATTTGATGCGTATTGAATGAAACCTCCATATTAATGTTTTCAATAATTAAAAAAATTAAATACAAAATAGTACAAAACCAGCAATACCAATTTAACCACAAAAGAGAGCTAATAAAATAAAAACAAGAAATAAAAAAGAGGGTAGGATTTTAGAATAGCGGTGGAGTAGAATGAATCGATCGGAGGCTCGGAACTTCGAAAACTCGGAATCAGATTATCAAAGGATCGAAGCTTCTATTCTTTAAACCTCGGAAGTTATAGATTTTTTTCTGAGAGATAATACTTTTAACGAGAAGGGGTAATTTTTTTTCATTTGGGAGAGAAATGGGGTTTAGAGGGTATTTATAGGGTTTTTAGAAATTTTTAAATTTTTTGCCCGTTTCAAACCGGTACACGCCGAGGCGGGGAGATTCGCCTCGCCTATCCTAGATCGCCGAGTGCAGACAGTTGGATGCGCTTTCCAAGGTGACATGAGGCAACACGATGTGATTTTCGACCGTTGGATGGCCTATGCGAGACGAGACGAGATGACGCTATGCGAGACGAGACGACGCTATGCGAGGCGGTTCGTCGAGCAACCAACTATTAATGCGACCGTTGGGTGCGGTTTTCGAGACGATTCAGCCTACGAAGCGAAGCGAATCGGCGAACGATGCAAGGCGATTCGGCAAGTCGGAACATTTCTTGAGCGATTTAGTGAGACGAAGCGGTGTGATTTGCGATTTAAGCAAAGCAAACTTGAACGAGGCAACAGTGGGTTTTTTCATAACCCACTCGTCTCGTTTCACTCGCCGCGACGAAATGATTCAACTCGGTGACTCGTCTCAGCTGACGACGAGGCGAATCACGAGGCGAGACGATCCCTTCGCGGTTCCCTCGCCTCATTAACCAAGCTGAATCGGGACACTTCTACAATTTTATGTTATTATAACTCAAATTCAAGGGGTGCCATGTGTCTCCATATTTTTCATTAATGAAGCTATCCCTATCCCGACCCTAACTAACCACCCTCTCTCTCTCTCTCTCTCTGAAAATGGAAAACTTACATAAAGATTTCCAAATTTTTATTGATCATGTATACATGTTTTCTAATTTCCTCTGGCTATTCTACTTTAACTCCTATTTTCTTGAATTGAAGGATGCTCTAAATTTGAGCATGCAATCATAACATATAAAAGAAATACCAACACCATAATACAAAATTCTACTCATGTTTAAATGACATAGTTTAATAATGTATTACTATTTTTTATTTTTTTTTGCATGCGAATGCAGGAGGAGTGAGAAAAACTTGCATTGTACAGGGATAAAGAAAAAGCTTCTTACCAAAAACTACCAAATGGTTTCACCTTATATCAGAAAATTACTAAATAATTTGAAATTTAGAATGAAAAAAAACCACTATGACTAACGGTTAATCGTAGGTCAATCTTAATGGTGTTAACTACGACCGTTTTGTCCTTTTAATAAATACAATAATTAAAAGACTAATAATTTTAAATAATTGATAATTATTGAATAAACTTTTGACGGTGGATGGATGGAGGAGGTTGTCAACGACATCAACAGATAGAGGAGATAGGCAATGGCAGCGACGGTGAGAAAGAATGATGGCGAAGGATTGCAAAGATGACGGAGAGGGATGATGAAGATGATGAAGAGGCGAGGGGTACTAGGGTTTGACTAGGGCGGGGGAGAGAGACGGAGGCGGACATGGAGAAGGGAAGGGCGAAGGTGATGATCGTGGCGAGGGGGAGTTGAGATCCAGGGCGGGTCGACGAAGTGGGGAGACAGATTTGGAGTTGGAGATGGAAGAGGAAAAAGATGAAGCATGGGTTTAAGGCTAATTTTAAGTCTTAAGTTTGCAATGGAAGAAGGAAGAGAGTGTCGGTAGCAACCAAAGAGATAAAAACAATGCCAATGTTGACGGAAAAAATTTCTATACAAGGGCTTGCATGGTGCAAGCTACTCGCAAACCTTTGGATAGGCTTCTCTTGCACAAAATCCAAAATCATCTAAGAACTCGTGAGTGGTCTTCACCATGCAAGTCCTTGTATAGAACTTTTTTTCAATGCTGACAATGGTGGTTGAAGGAGAAAGGAGACGTAGGATTAGGAAACATGATAGCGAAGAGATGGGTAATTTTGGGTTTATTTGCATTCTATAGGATGACCTGGCAACTTAAACGACGTAGCAGTGGTTTGGCATCGTTAATGGTGACATGTCATCGTCAGTTATGATAGTTTTTTGAAAATTTTAAACTTTTCACGATTGTTTTCTTTAGATTTGAATATATTTAGTAGTTTTAGGTCATTGCATCAAGGTGACAATATTTGCTAGTTTTTGGTAAGGTTTTTTTACTTGCAACCCCCTCCTCCCAAAAAAAAACATAGTAAATTCTTTTCCCATCCAAAAAAAACTCGGTATTTACTTTCTACTCTCAAAACCAGTAAGATACATCATTTTACACCCTCTTACGATTTCTATCAACTTTTAAAGGCATATCATCAAATTGGATAGATGAAGAGGGTAAAATGATTTCTCCATAGGTTTTAGGTTTACCACTAATCCGAAGACAATAAGTAAGACTACAGAAATATTCAATTTCTTCATGGTGTTGAGGAGAAACCCATGTGAAGAAGAAGAATTCTCGGTCCTTTTGAGGAGAAAGATTGAGGGATCGTGTCTTTAACTCAAGTCCTTGGCTAAATCAAAATAACCCAAGTTAAAATTCTCATTGAAAATAGATGACGCGGGTTTTTCTGGTTAACGGAGAAATTTTAGGAGGAAAATTAAAAAATATGAAATTTTAAGGATGAAATTTAGAAATATGTAAGTTTTGGGATGAGGTATAAAAAAACCTTTATTTTAAATTGGAGGTAGGAGACATGCAAACAATGGTTTGCAAGCCCCAAACTCCAAAAATGGGGTTTAGTAAACTGTGATCGGTTTCGAGTTGAGATAACTGCAGTTTAAGGCTGAAAAATTGCAGTTATCTCAACTCCATGATAGTTGCCAAACTTGCCAAAGCTAACATTTTGGAGTTAACTTTTGCTAACTTTAGGAAACAACGGTTTACAAAACTTAACTCCATTTCCAAAAGGCCTTAAAATTCAATAATATCCTTTAAAGACATCTTCTTCCTTTTCAATTTAGGATTAGGGTTAGGATTTCTCTTAAATTTCAAATTAAGGTTTTTCTTTTCATACAAAATTAGTGTTTTTTCTCTTCACACGTTCATTAGTTGTATATATATAAACTAGATTATGCTTCTCTTTTTTACCAATTTCGATAATTCCAAAAATAAAAATAATCTTAAATTTCAAACTTTATGAAAATGATGATACCCATAATGAGGTTGAACATGAAGAAAACCATAATCACTAGTAAAATAGGGGGTTGCCCCTACGAATATTGAAATCCGTAGGGGCAGAGGTTGTCCCTACGGGCCCAGACGTCCAAGAATAAAAATATTAATTCTTAATTTGGTGTTTGCCCCTACGGAGCCGCAAACCAAGGACCTACGGACAAATCCGTAAGGGCAACTAAATATCGATTTAATAAAGGCAAAGATCGATCGCCTACGCTCACTTTCTTCCTCTCTCGATCGCGCGCGAAAGAAAATCCCCAAATCGCCACCGCCGTTCTCGTCATCGCCACCGCCGTTCTCCTCGTCGCCACCCCCGTTCTCGTCGCCACCACCGTTCTCATCGTCGCCACCGCCGTTCATGTGAGTAAATCTTCATGTAAATTAAAGAATTTTTTGATTATTTAGGGCTAGGGTTCATGGCTGGGTCTGGGGTTGCGCGCGCGAGTTGGGGTTCGGCAGGGGTCGCGGTCGGGGTCGGGGTCGGGGTTGGGGTTAGGGTTAGGGTTGGGGTTCGGCTGCGGCTGGGGCTGGGGTTTGGCTTAGGGTTGGGGTTGGGGTTGGGGTTTAGCTGGCCGCTCTGGGGTTAGGGTTAGGTTGGGCTGGGCTGGGCTGGGGCTGGGGCTGGGGCTGGGGCTAGGGTTAGGTTGGGGTTGGGGCTGGGGCTGGGGCTAGGGTGGGCATGGCTAGTTTTCGTGTGTGGACGGTTTAATGGTGGTTGGTCAACTAATATCCAACTTGGAGAGAGTTTTAATGGGTTAGTTGAGGATATGTAAATGTTATGAGCATGGCTAGTTTTTGTGTGTGGGCGGTGTGATTGGTTTTGACGGTTGTACTCATCGCGACCTATACTAGTATAATTGATTTGATGGGAGAAAAACGTTTGACAGCAGGGTATGATTTAGAGAGAGATCCATCTGATTGTCGACTAACGGTTGTCGTAGGAATGATTAGTGGTGCAAGATTGATTATACGTGAACAGTGTTGGTTAAATTCCCGTGTTGCTTGATCATTGCTATCAACTTTTAATCAATGACGGATTTTTAGGAAGATAAATATGATTAAATGATCTGAATTTGTTTATCGGCTTAACTCATGCCTAACAACATATTTCGTAACTCGGCCATTTATAATGCTGCTTACAAAGAGAACAAAAAGCACGGATAGGCTTTATTTTCATCCTACTCGTTACTTTTTTGGGAATTTGGAGTTGGTATTTACATTTTTTTAATGATGTTGGTTCGTTCTTTTAAAATGATGGTTGGAGTTGAATTTGATTAGACAAAAACTCCATTAAGATTAATTTATCTAGTGTTGTCACATGACTTGATGATATCCTAATCCCTTGTTGGAAAATTATATATATATATATATATATATAATGAAGGAGGGAATTTTCTCTTATGGCGTCGAAAAAATACGTCCTTCCTTATTTTTTCCGACGATCGACATACATCATATTCTTCGTTATCATCTAAGATGTGGGTACAACAAATTTCATGTGATTCTACAACTTTTCACCGTTGATTTAGTGGGTTCAAAATTAAGGGCAATAAAATTTTTTACATTGCTAAATCAACGATGAAAAAGTTAAAGAATCACATGAAATTTGATGTATCCACATCTTAGATGATAACGAAGAAAATGATGAATACCGATCAATGTTGCGTATAACGCTTTATGATATCAGTATTCTATATTTGTAGTTTTAATTGTTGATTGTTATAGATGAATACCATTGCAATAATAGTTTTTGGTTGATGAATGCTATTGCAATGTAAGATGATCAGTTCTATCAATCTTGATCTCAATGGTTTAAAATCATGTTACACATACAACACGAATGCACAACAAACGCATAATTAGAGCAATTCGAGATATTCAGGTTAAAACCAATATATGATACTCGATGATAATATGAAACCTTCATATTCTCATCGATACTCATATATGAAACTAAAAGCGCCACTTAGTCCCCGTCTATCGGTTAACATACGTGCGATACTCGTCGTGACCTAGAACTATACGAAAGTTGTTAAATATCGGACAGTATAGCTCGATACTAACAACCGTTGTATAGTCTACACGACGAGAAAATTCAATCGTATGGTAACCCATAAATTTGTCCCGTGTGGACAAGTTAAGAATGTATAAAGCAAACGCCTTCATTCACTTGTGTTTTCATCCGTTTCGAGATATTTCGTCGGTACCTTTCCGCTGGTTCTCCGTGTACAAAGATAGATTAGATGTTCATTTCAACGTTGTTTCACAGCTTTGAAATGATTATCTATTCTATTACAGTGTACTCGGAGAACAGCGGGGAGGTGCTGCCGAAATTTACTCGAAACGGTTGAAAGCACAAGTGATGGGCGTTCGCTCTATACATTCTTAATGGGATAGAAGCCTACCCCCGACAGCCGGAACACACACATACAACAAGAATACACAACAAACGCATAATTAGAGAGCGATTCGAGATGTTCGGGTTAAAACCAATATATGATACTCGATGATAATATGAAACCTTCATATTCCCATCGATACTCATATATAAAACTAAAAGCGCCACTTAGTCCCCGTCTATCGGTTAAATACGTGCGATACTCGTCGTGACCTAGAACTATACGAAGGTTGTTAAATATCGGACAGTATAGCTCGATACTAACAACCGTCGTATAGTCTACGCGACGAGAAAATTCAATCGTATGGTAACCCATAGATTTGTCCCGTGTGGACAAGTTAAGAATGTATAAAGCAAACGCCTTCATTCACTTGTGTTTTCATCCGTTTCGAGATATTTCGTCGGTACCTTTCCGCTGGTTCTCCGTGTACAAAGATAGATTAGATATTCATTTCAACGTTGTTTCACATCTTTGAAATGATTATCTATTCTATTACAGTGTACTCGGAGAACAGCGGGGAGGTGCTGCCGAAATTTACTCGAAACGGTTGAAAGCACAAGTGATGGGCGTTCGCTCTATACATTCTTAATGGGATAGAAGCCTACCCCCGACAGCCGGAACACACACATACAACAAGAATACACAACAAACGCATAATTAGAGAGCGATTCGAGATGTTCGGGTTAAAACCAATATATGATAATATGAAACCTTCATATTCCCATCGATACTCATATATGAAACTAAAAGCGCCACTTAGTCCCCGTCTATCGGTTAACATACGTGCGATAATTTATTCTTTTCAACGACAAACGCACACACAAAGCATATACACAGATTTTCTCCTTTGTCGGTAACTATCCCGTTCTTATATTTCTCAATATAGTCAGCATAACCTACAATTTAAATGTTATACAGTTTAACATGGCCCATGAGTACGTCAGAGTTAAGGACTGGATGTATATGGATTGGAAACAACGTATGCAACCTAAGTTTGTCGCAGGAGTTGCTGCTTTCCTTGAATTTGCACGCGCACATAATAAGATCATAATAGAGAAGATTCTCTGTCCGTGCGATAGATGTGGCAATAAGTACTGGCAGAAGGTAGAATTGGCAGAGCTTCATATTGTAAAACATGGGGTTTACTAGACTTTATACAACTTGGAAATATCACGGGGAAGGAGAAGAATGCAGTACTGCGGTAGAAGAAGAAGGAGAACACGATAATGCGGCAGGAGAAGAAGAAGAATTCGGTAATGCGGCAGGAGACGGAAATTTATTTCCATCAAAAGAAATGGAGGATATGGTAGAGGCTGCCCTAGGTGAATCTATTCGTACCGAAGATGACATTCCTTCCGGTCAAGGACCGCGTGGGGATAAATATGAAAATTTCATGAATAATGCTAGGAAACCAATTTATGAGAATGCGAAGTATTCCACCCTCTCATGGTTCGTCCAACTTTTCCAGATTAAGTGCCTAAATGGATGGAGCAACAAGTCATTCACAATACTTCTTTCGTTCTTGAAAGATTCTATGCCTCCGGGAAATAATGTGCCCGAAATCTGGTACGAAGCCCAGAAGATGATGTCTGATTTAGGTCTAAAGTGCGAGAAGATTCAAGCATGTCCTAAAAATTGCGTGTTGTACCGGAAAGAGAATTCAGATTTGAAAGAGTGTCCAACATGCGGAGAGGCCAGGTATAAGCCGAAAGATTCTGATAAGAAACCTGATATACCTGTGAAGATAGCACGATACTTTCCTATAACACAGAGGCTACAGAGGCTATTCAGGTGCAAGAAAACATCCGAGGCAATGATTTGGCATCACCGTGCTCCTCCAAGCGAAAATGGAAAAATGAGCCATCCAAGAGATTCACCGGCATGGAAGGATTTCGATAGGAGGCACGCAATATTCAGTAGCGATCCTCGCAATGTCCGGCTCGGACTGGCTACCGATGGCTTCTGCCCATTCAACTATATGGCTGGAAGTCACAGTACATGGCCCGTTGTAATGATAATTTATAATCTGTCGTCTTGGTTGGTTATGGACCAATCATACTTTATGATGCCTCTTCTTATCGACGGACCAAACTCACCGGGGAACAATATCGACGTCTATCTCCGACCTCTGATCGAGGAGCTGAAAACTTTGTTTATTGATGGTGTAGAGACATATGATTCAAACACAAATACAACCTTCATACTGTGTGCGGCTTTAATGTGGACAATTAATGACTTTCCTGCGTATGGAATGCTATCAGGTTGGTCCGTACATGGTCACAAAGCATGTCCTCATTGCCATGAACACACAACATCAAAATTTTTGAATTTTAGCAGGAAGCTTTGTTATTGCGGCCATCGACGTTTTCTGCCTCCAGACCACCCTTATAGGTTAGACACGGTTCACTTTGATGGTCATCAGGAGCTTCTTGGACCTCCATCCCCAGTGTCCGGAGAGGACGTGTCACGACCCGAAAGTACGGAACATGACCGGCACTTAAACTACGAACGTCTCGAGACGTACGTAATCTAAGTAAACCGAAAACCCAGAAATCCAAACCAAGAAAAGTAGTAGAGTGCAGGAAAAACCAACTTAAAGCAAGTAATTTCAATAGCATAAGCCGAATTATGCGGTTTTTTAAAAACATCAAAAATTTACTGAAAATTTCAGCAGAGTCTCCTTTGTAAATACAGGCCCCCAAACGGGATACAACATGAATAGTATACGAAATCAATAAAAAGGCATCCCCAAGCGGGAGCTAGCTCTTCGTCAATCGACGGTCACAACCACACAAGCAATATAATATACAACGCCAACGGCGAGGATCAAAACTCAAAAGGAAACTCAAAACCACCAGAAATGTAACGAGCGACTCTAAGGTCGAAAGAATAAACAACACTGGTCTCTAACTCAAAATAAATACCTGATTGGTTGATGGAACTTCTAGATACAACAGAATAATAATATACAAGATAAATAATGGGGGTACGATACAAGTAAACCCACCTACTAACAAAACACCCGAAGGAAACTATGCCCGCAAGCCGTAAAGAAACCTGTACGGCAAACCTGCAAGAAACTGGGGCACAACGGGGGTGAGTTGCCAACTCGTGAATAGAAAAACATCTACGCACAGAAATCGCATAAATAACGCAATCCTAGGTCAATGATCATAATATATCCTCAAAAATGTATAAAACATGCAGCCTATAATAATGGCTAGGGTAAATATCTAACCCGAGTGTAAACTCATGTGCCCGTGTCAGTACCTCAGGTAGCAATATATCATATGAATGAGGTATGAATGCATGAAAATAGAATACATGTAAACGAAGAAACTGTTTTCATAAATTAGTGAGATTTCCTTCGTATTTTTAAACTGAGGTATCATAAATGAAATCAGTATCAACAGTGTCTAGCATCGACACAAAACATAAATCTCACTGTCTCGAAATATCAATGTCTCAATCTCAATATCTAGGGCGCCGTCAGTCCAAACCGGCCCCTACCATCCATCTCAAGACCACGACGGTATCCTCCGGATATCCGACGCGTCGGGTAATATCACCGGTCGGTAGTGCTCCCCTGCCGGGCTCAACGTCAACACCACATTCCTCTTTCCCCGGGGTACCGCACCGGGCCCACCATGTACCCGAAACGGTTCCTCCACTCCTCGAATCGGGTCTCGAAATCCATCAGCAAACTCATGGTGGACGACTCATACATCATGGGAAAACCGCACTTTTATTTAAAAAGAGAGAAATCAGTTTATATATGTTTTGCGGTTTTCCTCCAAATCCAGAAAATATCATGGAAATCCGAATCATCAATAGCATGTAAAACCATGAATATAAGCATGAGAATGAATAACAGTATGCATGAAGCGACAAGTAATAACTACAATATCTAAGCTGGCATATAAGGTATGTACACTAATATTATGTCAAACTACTGGCTATCAAGCTAACTTAAGCAACAATATTTTCTAAGGTGTACGTGACATGGCAATTACCGATGAAGATGTGTGTGAGCCGGCAAGTAAGTGTACGTAGTACATACGCATCATCGGTAATGGTGCTGGTGTCCTAACAATATGATATCAACAATGCATTAAGAAATTATAACATAAGTATGCGATGTGGAGCGAACAGCAATAATGAACGGAATACTAGACACAACGATAACTAAACTGCATTACCCTAATATAAATCCTACAAATGGTGCCTTTTGAAATAACACGAATCATGGGGTTTTGAAAATAGGGGCTACGGTGTTTTTATGAAAAGATACGTCTTTTGAAATATCCGTAAGATCCCTTGGGCTTTCTTTTAAAATACCCACGATTCGTTAGTTTTGAAATAGGTAGGAGTCTAATCTAATCTAACAACTACACTAAACTATACGGCTGAACTAACAAGCTGAACTACAGGTAAGGAAACCGCCTATCATCTGAGTCGATACATATACCTACCTGTATATGTATAGTCGGTGATCCCGCCTCAATAATATCATAGCCGATACCATATCTATAATCAGGCATCCCAAGTCAAGAGTGCGGATCAATCATCAATATAGCTCGTACGTAAATCCGTCGTACGGCAACCCAAATCTGGGTACGGGTCAATATCACATTCATCATACTATTCACCTGGTATCCTCTTTATCAAATATCATGATCGCGGTACTGATCTACGTCTAGTACCATACTGATACCGCCTACGTATGCATGGACGTGTGTGAAACACTACGTCAAGGACCCGCTACAACGTCATGTCGTATCTAAGATACGAACCCTGCTATATCACCGATCTCACGGCCTCAAATCAATCTCATCGATTCAGCTCAATCCCAAGTATCATCCTCAATCCGTATGTGAACGCATAGTCCCATACCCATGTGAACACATAACTATAAAGAATCCCATGAGCACATATAGATAGGAATGTATGCAAGTATGTATGTGTGTATGTATGTGTGTATGTGTAGTGCAACACTACCCTAGGGTTCGCAACACTAAAGTAATCCAACACACCAATATCCATCCTAACATCGTTATTAATCCCAAATAACAGATAATAATTGTTGGTGTGTATACGCATCCGTATACACCACCACGGACTGCGGGGGTGCTATACGCCATCCACCCGACTTCTCCCCGTAGATATAAATCTACTCACCTGGTCCTCGCTAGCCGGTGCCGACGTCGCCACGCGCTTGCTTGTCGTCTCGAAGTCCACATGGGGTACCTACATATCATAACGCATCGTATCGCATTAAAATCCGACTCATGACCAAAACGACTCACGAATCCCATATAGGTCAAAACCTATGGTTACTCTCACAAACCAACCCAAAAACCCTCGACGTCGGCGTGCAAATGCCCGACCATCGAGAAAAACCCAAGTACACTCATTTGCACATTCACGAATACTAATTTAAATATAGAATAGGTTAAAATTCACAAAAACCCCAAATTCACTTTAGAAGCCATTTTTCCGAAAATCTAGCAAGCAAAAATTACCCGTTTTAGTACAAAACTCGGCGTTTAAATGAATGTAGCGGCCAATATACTTATTAAATATCTTGAATAAGTCATATAAATCATTTCCATAATTTAGTTTCACCAAACCATATATGTTCAAAAAAACTAGTTTGCAAAAATACCGATTTTAACTCTTTTTAAAGCAAAGTTCACAATTTAACAATTAAGCTTGGTTTTGCATGATTCAAAGTCATTAAACCACTCATTATAATATTAATAATACCATGAAACCATAATTTGAATTTTATCTCATAAGAATATAATTATTTTAAAAACCTAGTTTACAATTTATATAATTATCACAATTTAAATCAACAAATATGCAAACTAGCAACTTAAATTGGATTTAGCATAACCTAATATGTCAAATACATCACACAACACAAAACCACAATTTGAATTCAAACCCCACTCTTGAATTTCAAACCATGCACTTAGAACTAAAATAAAAACCTATTTAAACATATAATTAAACTAACCTAAAGCAATTAACAACAATTTAAGAAAAAGGTTAGAATTATACCTCATGATCAAGGGATCAAACATGAATCTAGCACCAAAATCTTGGCCTCCAAAATGAAAACTTTTCACTAAGAATCATGCTATAGTAGCCAAGAAATAATGGGTAAGGCTTGGATTTTGAATTAGCTTTGATTTTGCAAGGATTTTGAGGCAAAATTGTGGATTTTTGAGGCAATTTTGTGGGGGATTTTGGGGTAGGGGCTGCTGCTGGAAAGGGGCCAGCCATGTTGTAGGGGAGTGAGGAGAGAGAGGGAGGTGAAGAAAGTGGGGAGAAAAGACAAGTCCACACCCCTTTTGACTTTTCTTTCATTTTCTTTTCTTTTCTTTTCTTTTCTATTCAAAAAGGAGGTGATTGGAGAGAGAGGGAGGGAGGGGCTGTCAAAGTGGGCCGGCCACATGGGGAAGGGGTGATGGTGAAGTGTGTGGGTGTGGGGAAAAGATAAATGATAAATACAATATCCCAAACATCCATTTACGCTAAAAAAAAGCCTTTTTCTTCAATAATTTCTAAACCGTTTTGGCAAATGATTTCGTTCCAAAAACCACATGATAAAATTTTATTTAATGTTTTATGATGCACAAAATTTGTTTCAACTCAATCCAATTTGTAATTTTCCCTAATTAAATGTATTAGTGACGGCTTAAAATAATAATAAAATAATATTTTTTTCAGAAAATTTGAAATTTCACCAGCGGCTCAATAAACACCAAATAATAGCAATTACATAGCTAGAATATGTATATTTAATTTTTATAATAAGATATTTGTATTTTGACTTTTTACAGAAAACCCCCTTATTTTACCGATTTTTCGAAATTTCACCGAAACGATTTTCAAAACGTTACAATCTTCCCCCCTTAAAGAAATTCGGTCCCCGAATTTAAATTCAAACTCCCCCAAATACTAAAACATCTAAGAAAAACCATCAAGTCGTCGGGGCTCCGAAATTGTAAATACCTAAAACAAATCGTAGCGCAGCGCATGCGCTTGAAAAATGAGTATATAACTCAAATCAAAACTCCGTCAAGCATCCCGCAATCATCGGAGTCATGGAGAAGACATCAATGCCAAATCTAAATCAAACCAATATGACATAACTCGAAACTATACATGTAAATATCGAATCTATATCTGTAAGTATCTGAAGGAAATGCATGCCAAATCTCTTTAAGTCGCTTTGCAACGCGTGTAACACTGCACAGTGGCGGACGTCTATCATAAGAAAATAACTATATACATATATACCTTTGTTTGAAATGTACGTTCCGCCGTTTTGGAAACAATTTAGAAGGGTCTCCTTGTTTTAACATTTTGTGTCATATTAGACACGTAGGTAAATACTGAGGCTATAGCTCGCTTTTTGGAAATCCCTTCAATAACTATCAATGCATGCAAAATATATTCAGGTACTGTCCTCTGACTAGTCCTGCTCAGTACGAAAATACATAGCAATATCATAAAAACGTACTGCTCTATACGAAATCAATCCCAAAATATGCACATGAATGCTACGTGCGTCTGGTGCGCACGGAAATCAAAATCCATGAATGTGCCATACATGCGCACAGAAACAACATCTAAGTGCATCGGGTGTGCACGAAACATCTGTCGTAGGCAACATGTGTGCCTGACAGCAAAATCAGGTGCATCTGACATGCACGAAAAATTCTCAATTTAGTGCCTCTGGTGTGCACCAAAATCACCCTTCAAAACATGCGCCCAACATGCGCGAAAATCCAAATCAGGTGCATCCATCGTGCACAAAATCATGAAATCCAATATCAAGCGCCGAACGTGCGCAAAATCAATCAGGTGCACAAAACAAATATCGAGTATCACAATCGAAATCGAAGTCCAGTGCATCTAAGTGCACAAAAGGCGTATCACTGCACTGCAAGCATATATAAACTATACAGAGTGCAGGAACGAAATCGTGTGCATGCATACGCACAAAACCAACTCAACTGTTTAAAACCGTAAAATCACAAACATGTGAAACTAAAGCACGAAAACGATATCAAGTGCAACACTGTGCAAAGATCGTAAATCCTCAATCATCAAAATCAAATCATACGATTAAATCACCCAAAACATCGTAATCAATAATGGCGGAATAGTACTGCTCAAGCGCATCCTCTAAGAATCTCGGCCAACTGTCACGGTCACTAGTGGGACGTCTCGTCGATGATCATGAACTCTGTCCTGCTGATGTGCGTAACCATGACCACTCCTGGGTCAAGGTCTTCACTGTGAATTACCAATCTTTCGGTCCATCGGCTCATCGGCCCTGTCGGGTGTGCTAACGGGGATGATCCAATTCTGGCATGTCTCTTGTCATCTCCCGGTCAATCATCACGACCACTCGTAAGACAGCATATCACTGGCGTCGGCCTCTGGCTCTCTGAATGTACGTGACACATCTGATCCTGGGTGCAAGTATCATTGCAGCAGTGTCCTGGAAGGAATCCTGCTCACGGTCTCTTCCATGTCTCGTCTCTGCCAACTGTCCGGAAGTCATTGTCCTTTCCTATATCTGCATCTTGCTCTGGAACGACCGCATACTCATCGCGACTCCTTCTGGAAGGTATATCCAGTACTCTGCCTCGGCATGCGCATCGCATCTCCGATGTCGGCGGAGGGGAACGTCATCATATCCAGATCTTATACGAACCTCTTACTCCATTTTTCTCTAATGTCGACCGCTTCGGACTCGTCTCGTCGTGGCTGCATGGACTGAACTCCAACGGCTATCCTCGTATCTGGAGTCTCCCAAGAATGCATCTCACCACCTAGCATCCGATCGAAGTCGAACCATTCGATCGATTCGTCGAAACCTCATAATCCCCCAAGAGCTCAACATCTTGGTACAGTTTAATAGTATCGAATATATATACCACAGCATCGGTGGTCCAGCCGTAGAAGGGCAAACCCAAGCCTCACTAATGGCGCCGTAGAACTGCCGCAAACCCGAAGGTTCAAATGCTTTCACACGGTCATTAAGTCGAGTTAGGGTTTCATTCTTCTAGAGGGACCATAGAATTGCCTGCATGTCTTTCCGAATACTTTAAACTTAGAATAATAGGTTTCCGACATTCGATCGTCTCTGTCGACCCTCACGTCTCTGCGTGAAGTCGTCTCTAGCTGGAATCAATCTATCTGATGACCTCGCATCGGGGTAAGCGAACGAACCACCTGTCCTAGTCATTCATCATCGGGTGACTAGCGACCTTCTATCATCTATTCGTACAACTCGCCCCGCAATAGCTCCAACATATGGGGCGATATCTCGTCGCTCGCAGCAACAACTGGCTCGCTCGTCTACACGCTGAACAGTGCCTCAATCATCAGGAGTAAGCAACACACCAACGGTCATCAAAATCTGGCTGGCCTCCATCATTGGCTCAATTCTCTAGTGTCGATCAGCACCTCCGAGTAACCTCATAAAGGCGATCCGCCAAACGCTCGTGGCGCGGAAACACAGTAAAAAGACACATCTCTGCAATCGTGTGTCGCCGGAATTTCGCCCTGGTCAGTCCTCGTTCGTGACGAGCTTGTGCTGACCGCAACTCTAGCCGTAGCTCTCCCTGCCCATAACCGTAGCAGCAAAACCATAACTGGTACTGATGAGGCTAGATCGGAATGAATATAATACTGAACAAGGAAATGTACATCCTAAGGCTTCATAAGTGGAGTGGCGTGTCGTAAATATGCCGCGGAACATACCAACGGTACGTCACTCTACTTTAGTCACCTATTCCATCAACCAAGGGTCATCCTACGCTCCGAAGGTTAAAACCTAACGCTCTGATACCAACTTTGTCACGACCCGAAAGTACAGAACATGACCGGCACTTAAACTACGAACGTCTCGAGACGTACGTAATCTAAGTAAACCGAAAACCCAGAAATCCAAACCAAAAAAAGTAGTAGAGTGCAGGAAAAACCAACTTAAAGCAAGTAATTTCAATAGCATAAGCCGAATTATGCGGTTTTTTAAAAACATCAAAAATTTACTGAAAATTTCGGCAGAGTCTCCTTTGTAAATACAGGCCCCCAAACGGGATACAACATGAATAGTATACGAAATCAATAAAAAGGCATCCCCAAGCGGGAGCTAGCTCTTCGTCAATCGACGGTCACAACCACACAAGCAATATAATATACAACGCCAACGGCGAGGATCAAAACTCAAAAGGAAACTCAAAACCACCATAAATATAACGAGCGACTCTAAGGTCGAAAGAATAAACAACACTGGTCTCTAACTCAAAATAAATACCTGATTGGTTGATGGAACTTCTAGATACAACAGAATAATAATATACAAGATAAATAATGGGGGTACGATACAAGTAAACCCACCTACTAGCAAAACACCCGAAGGAAACTATGCCCGCAAGCCGTAAAGAAACCTGTACGGCAAACCTGCAAGAAACTGGGGCACAACGGGGGTGAGTTGCCAACTCGTGAATAGAAAAACATCTACGCACAGAAATCGCATAAATAACGCAATCCTAGGTCAATGATCATAATATATCCTCAAAAATATATAAAACATGCAGCCTATAACAATGGCTAGGGTAAATATCTAACCCGAGTGTAAACTCATGTGCCCGTGTCAGTGCCTCAGGTAGCAATATATCATATGAATGAGATATGAATGCATGAAAACAGAATACATGTAAACGAAGAAGCTGTTTTCATAAATTAGTGAGATTTCCTTCGTATTTTTAAACTGAGATATCATAAATGAAATCAGTATCAACAGTGTCTAGCATCGACACAAAACATAAATCTCACTGTCTCGAAATATCAATGTCTCAATCTCAATATCTAGGGCGCCGTCAGTCCAGACCGGCCCCTACCATCCATCTCAAGACCACGACGGTATCCTCCGGATATCCGACGCGTCGGGTAATATCACCGGTCGGTAGTGCTCCCCTGCCGGGCTCAACGTCAACACCACATTCCTCTTTCCCCGGGGTACCGCACCGGGCCCACCATGTACCCGAAACGGTTCCTCCACTCCTCGAATCGGGTCTCGAAATCCATCAGCAAACTCATGGTGGACGACTCATACATCATGGGAAAACCGTACTTTTATTTAAAAAGAGAGAAATCAGTTTATATATGTTTTGCGGTTTTCCTCCAAATCCAGAAAATATCATGAAAATCCGAATCATCAATAGCATGTAAAACCATGAATATAAGCATGAGAATGAATAACAGTATGCATGAAGCGACAAGTAATAACTACAATATCTAAGCTGGCATATAAGGTATGTACACTAATATTATGTCAAACTACTGGCTATCAAGCTAAGTTAAGCAACAATATTTTCTAAGGTGTACGTGACATGGCAATTACCGATGAAGATGTGTGTGAGCCGGCAAGTAAGTATACGTGGTACATACGCATCATCGGTAATGGTGCTGGTGTCCTAACAATATGATATCAACAATGCATTAAGAAATTATAACATAAGTATGCGATGTGGAGCGAACAGCAATAATGAACGGAATACTAGACACAACGATAACTAAACTACATTACCCTAATATAAATCCTACAAATGGTGCCTTTTGAAATAACACGAATCATGGGGTTTTGAAAATAGGGGCTACGGTGTTTTTATGAAAAGATACGTCTTTTGAAATATCCGTAAGATCCCTTGGGCTGTCTTTTAAAATACCCACGATTCGTTAGTTTTGAAATAGGTAGGAGTCTAATCTAATCTAACAACTACACTAAACTATACGGCTGAACTAACAAGCTGAACTACAGGTAAGGAAACCGCCTATCATCTGAGTCGATACATATACCTACTTGTATATGTATAGTCGGTGATCCCGCCTCAATAATATCATAGCCGATACCATATCTATAATCAGGCATCCCAAGTCAAGAGTGCGGATCAATCATCAATATAGCTCGTACGTAAATCCGTCGTACGGCAACCCAAATCTGGGTACGGGTCAATATCACATTCATCATACTATTCACCTGGTATCCTCTTTATCAAATATCATGATCGCGGTACTGATCTACGTCTAGTACCATACTGATACCGCCTACGTATGCATGGACGTGTGTGAAACACTACGTCAAGGACCCACTACAACGTCATGTCGTATCTAAGATACGAACCCTGCTATATCACCGATCTCACGGCCTCAAATCAATCTCATCGACTCAGCTCAATCCCAAGTATCATCCTCAATCCGTATGTGAACACATAGTCCCATACCCATGTGAACACATAACTATAAAGAATCCTATGAGCACATATAGATAGGAATGTATGCAAGTATGTATGTGTGTATGTATGTGTGTATGTGTAGTGCAACACTACCCTAGGGTTCGCAACACTAAAGTAATCCAACACACCAATATCCATCCTAACATCGTTATTAATCCCAAATAACAGATAATAATTGTTGGTGTGTATACGCATCCGTATACACCACCACGGACTGCGGGGGTGCTATACGCCATCCACCCGACTTCTCCCCGTAGATATAAATCTACTCACCTGGTCCTCGCTAGCCGGTGCCGACGTCGCCACGCGCTTGCTTGTCGTCTCGAAGTCCACATGGGGTACCTACATATCATAACGCATCGTATCGCATTAAAATCCGACTCATGACCAAAATGACTCACGAATCCCATATAGGTCAAAACCTATGGTTACTCTCACAAACCAACCCAAAAACCCTCGACGTCGGCGTGCAAATGCCCGACCATCGAGAAAAACCCAAGTAC
Organism: Agapanthus africanus; assembly: GCA_030015575.1. NCBI lineage: Eukaryota > Viridiplantae > Streptophyta > Magnoliopsida > Asparagales > Amaryllidaceae > Agapanthus > Agapanthus africanus. Next base: position 827,428,718 of record CM057338.1, on the reverse strand, counting down.
ACTCATTTGCACATTCACGAATACTAATTTAAATATAGAATAGGTTAAAATTCACAAAAACCCCAAATTCACTTTAGAAGACATTTTTCCGAAAATCTAGCAAGCAAAAATTACCCGTTTTAGTACAAAACTCGGCGTTTAAATGAATGTAGCGGCCAATATACTTATTAAATATCTTAAATAAGTCATATAAATCATTTCCATAATTTAGTTTCACCAAACCATATATGTTCAAAAAAACTAGTTTGCAAAAATACCGATTTTAACTCTTTTTAAAGCAAAGTTCACAATTTAACAATTAAGCTTGGTTTTGCATGATCCAAAGTCATTAAACCACTCAATATAATATTAATAATACCATGAAACCATAATTTGAATTTTATCTCATAAGAATATAATTATTTTAAAAACCTAGTTTACAATTTATATAATTATCATAATTTAAATCAACAAATATGCAAACTTGCAACTTAAATTGGATTTAGCATAACCTAATATGTCAAATACATCACACAACCATAATCTCACAACACAAAACCCCAATTTGAATTCAAACCCCACTCTTGAATTTCAAACCATGCACTTAGAACTAAAATAAAAACCTATTTAAACATATAATTAAACTAAGCTAAAGCAATTAACAACAATTTAAGAAAAAGGTTAGAATTATACCTCATGATCAAGGGATCATACATGAATCTAGCACCAAAATCTTGGCCTCCAAAATGAAAACTTTTCACTAAGAATCATGCTATAGTAGCCAAGAAATAATGGGTAAGGCTTGGATTTTGAATTAGCTTTGATTTTGCAAGGATTTTGAGGCAAAATTGTGAATTTTTGAGGCAATTTTGTGGGGGGTTTTGGGGTAGGGGCTGCTGCTGGAAAGGGGCCAGCCATGTTGTGGGGGAGTGAGGAGAGAGAGGGAGGTGAAGAAAGTGGGGAGAAAAGACAAGTCCACACCCCTTTTGACTTTTCTTTCGTTTTCTTTTCTTTTCTTTTCTTTTCTATTCAAAAAGGAGGTGATTGGAGAGAGAGAGGGGGGGAGGGGCTGTCAAAGTGGGCCGGCCACATGGGGAAGGGGTGATGGTGAAGTGTGTGGGTGTGGGGAAAAGATAAATGATAAATACAATACCCCAAACATCCATTTACGCTAAAAAAAGCATTTTTCTTCAATAATTTCTAAACCGTTTTGGCAAATGATTTCGTTCCAAAAACCACATGATAAAATTTTATTTAATGTTTTATGATGCACAAAATTTGTTTCAACTCAATCCAATTTGTAATTTTCCCTAATTAAATGTATTAGTGACGGCTTAAAATAATAATAAAATAATATTTTTTTCAGAAAATTTGAAATTTCACCAGCGGCTCAATAAACACCAAATAATAGCAATTACATAGCTAGAATATGTATATTTAATTTTTATAATAAGATATTTGTATTTTGACTTTTTACAGAAAACCCTTTTATTTTACCGATTTTTCGAAATTTCACCGAAACGATTTTCAAAACGTTACAGGACGTGACTGCTAAATGGGATGGTTACAATAACGTGACCTTCGGCATGGATCCGACGAAACAGGTCAAATCACAATATTGGAACAAGTTAAGCATTTTCTTCGAGCTTCCGTACTGGTCTACAAATTCAGTGCGTCATTGTCTGGACGTAATGCATATAGAGAAGGGGGTATCAGAGCACATACTTAACTTGCTTTTGTGTAAAGACGGGAAATCGAAAGACAACATGAATGTTCGGATGGATCTACAAGAGTGGGGAATAAGAAGTGAATTGCACCCTAGACCGGTAGCGGGTAAACCGGGCAAGTTTGTATTTCCCAATGCCGCTTATCATATGTCACAACCGGAGAAGAAAAGATTCCTGCAGGTGTTGCATGATTTGAAAGTCCCCACAGGTTTCTCAGGATCATTCAGCAAGAAAATAAAAATTGTGAAGGGCAAGATCGATGGGCTGAAAAGTCATGATCACCATGTTATCGTGGAGCACTTTCTTCCATTAGCCCTCAGGACTTCTCTTCCCGACTCGGTTGGTCTAGTAATCAACGACCTATGTTGTTTTTTCAGGGAGTTGTGTGCTAAAACACTGGAGGTTGCGACGCTGGATAAACTAGAAAATTCTATTGCGTTGATAGTTTGCAAGTTTGAGCGTATTTTCCCACCGTCATTCTTCGATATCATAATACACTTGACGGTTCATCTTGCAACTGAGGCGAAGTTAGCCGGACCGGTACAATATCGATGGATGTATCCCGTCGAGAGGTACGTGTAATTTTTCGTTTCGCGCAATTTATAAATTTATTGTTGTCCTGTATGCCCGTATTTATTTATTCAACATATTCTCATTAGGTACCTCTACACTCTTAAGAAGTATATACGCAATAAAAATCGACCAGAGGGTTCTATCATGCAAGGTTATTTTCTTGATGAAGCAACCACATTTTGTTCCCGCTATCTGGACGAGAACATTGAGACAAGGCTTAACCGACCACGAAGAATTCAAGACGGGCCATATGGTAAAGCCGAGTATAAGTGGGTAGACACTATGTTTATCAACAAGATATACCGGTTTATCTTGCTTAATTGCGCATGTCTTGAAAAAATTAGAGAGTAAGTTCTTTTGGATTAATTGTTATATCTGTGTTTGTGTGTGTATGAAATGACATAATATTATGTCACAATTATTTGTCGAAAACAGAACTCATTTTAACGAGATACGTGAGGGGCATCCTGATTGGAACGAAGAACGTTTGGAAAAATACCATCAGGATAATTTTTGTGATTGGGTCACAGATCATGTAAGTTATTCGAATAACATTTTATTGCTATCAGTTTTAATCTAAACTTGTATCGTTATATATTTGTCGTAAAATTTGTTTTGTTAGATCCACGATCCGAACTTGTCTGCATCATTTGAGAGTGATTCAAGATGTTTAGCTCAATTTCCTAGTATGGAGGTTGCATATTACAAAGGATTTGGTGTCCTTGGATACAAATTCGAAGTTAAGGACATAGAAACATCTAGAACCACTCAGAATAGTGGGATTGCGACGGTAGGATCGGACGGTGTGATTTACTATGGGTACTTAAATTGTATACTCGGCATCCACTATCCCGGACGATCAGAACCCTTTTATATATTCCAGTGTACTTGGTACGATCCGCGAACCGATACGGACAGGTGGAGAAGCAGTCTTGGGACTTGGAAAGATGAATATGGATTGACCAGTCTGAACACACTTCGATTTTACAGTCAGGACGATCCGTTTATCTTTCCGAACCAAGCGTTCCAAGTATACTACTCACAGTGTTTGAAGCATCCGGGGTGGAGTGTTGTATGCCGATGGAAACCCAGAGATGTCTACGATGTCCCAGAATACGAGGACAGCGATGAGGACGAAGAAGAGAGAAGGCTTAAAGTGCTCCGACCGTCTGTTTCGAAGGACGGGTTGTCTTCGACCGATCATGAAGTTACGTGGGTTAGAAATGACATCGACGATGAAATCCAAGTAGATATGTATGATGCGCCCACGAAACGAAAAAGGTTATCAGTAATGTTATATTATTACTTCACATTTTACGCTCTATACATATATAGTCAATACTTTTAATGATTGTCTAATGCGTCCACGAACCGTTTATCTAGATTTGATGACGATGTCGGGAGCAGCAAGGGGCGGCAGGAGCTCCAGCCGCGGCAGAGGCAGAGGCAGAGGCAGAGCGGTTCTGCCGCCCGGAGAGCTCCGTAGGGAGTTTCAGAGGGCCGGTCTTGCACCTAGATCGGAGACCCCTTCGGATGCCTCCTTCCGTGTGGATTTTGCCACACCTCCAGGTATACTGCACGCATATCCATTTTGAATGTAATATTACAGATATTCATGCCTGTTTATGTCAAAATTACTTATACTGTCAATGTTTGATTGTCTAGTTGTTGGTGATGCGTCCACATCTGGGACAGAGGCCACCCCCGCTACTCCAGGTATGTTTATATATCATATAGTGTATGTATATTGATTTAGAATGCTATATCATAAATACACACATTCCTTTTGCTCTTACTTAGCAATTTTTATTATTGTCTAGCTGTAGGTGGTGACACCACCGCACCTGCGGGTATGTTTATATATTCTATAGTGCATGCATATTGATTTAGAACATTATATTATTGATCTACACATTCTTTTTGCAATTACTTATATAATCTATTTTTAATTGTCTAATTATAGGTGGTGCATCCACATCTTCCGCAGGGGCCACTCCTGCCGCTTCCATACCCTTCGCATCGTCTGCAGGTTAGTATGAATAAATTTAAAATATTTATTCATTTTACATATGCTCTATAGAATAAATATGAACTTCATGGAAATTTAGCGTCGATGTTTATTTTCTAGTTGGAGGGGATGCGTCCGCATCCGGGACCCCGGTTGTTCCTCACCGGAGGAACTATCGTCCCGCTCGTGCTGCTGCCCGGGCCCAGGCTCGTGCGATAGTCACCAGAGGTATATATCACACTTGAATTTTCGTTTAATCTTGATTTCTTAATACAACTTTGTCTTATTATTGATTGTCTTGATATTTCGTGCAGACGCAGGGCCTCCCCATCCCCAGAGGGGGACTCGAGGCCCGAATCAGTCCCATAGGCTGAGGCCTGACAGAGCTAGGGGGAGGCAGCATTCCCCCTTTTTTTTACCCTTGACTATCGCTATACCGGTCCTCATGCCGAGAGGTTCGGCCGGTATTTGGGGGACGAGAGCCGGCTCGTGAAGAACTATCCACTTCACGTTGAGTGGGGCGAGCAGCACCAGCGCTCATTCGCCCTCTTCTTTGATCAGGCTCGGGTATGTATTAATATATATTTTCATTTGATCTATCCAATATATTTATTATTAACACTTGCAATCTAATAACAATGTTTTTTTGTATTTTCAGTTGGATTACGATTTTCAGCCTGTAGCCGACCCTGATCACCCGGGGAGGGTGCTCGACCTTCATGCTCTGTACAATGGCCTGATGAAGAACATGCAGGCCAAGGTCCGATACAACAGGAATGAGCTGAAGGCCGACTGCTACTCCCTGTGGATGGCGACCCCCGAGGCAGAGAAAGCGGCCCTCCTATCTACTCCGGCGTTTGCGAGAGTCGACGTAGAGACATGGCCTCTATTGTGCGCTTATTTCGACTCCCAACACAAACTGGTATGTATTTTAAATGTAATTCATTATTTATGATATAATTTATTTCTTTGTGTTTCTTAATTAGAAAACTAAATGTTAATGCGTTGTGCAGAAACAGGCCGCTCAGAATACAGAGAACAGGAAGTCGGCGAAGAGGGGTCGCCCCACTTACACAAGTGGCTCAAGGAACATTACTCGAGCCATGGAGTTATCTGTAAATTACAATAGACCGACCTTTGTGATATTCTGCAATATTAAGAGTTATTTTCTAATATTTCTAATATTAAGAGTTACTTTCTAATATTGCAGACATCTCGGACCGTGGCGTCAGGTGGTACACCGAGCGTGCTGTCCGCATATCTTGCCGTCCACGGCACCTCGACAGATCCCGCCACGGGCGAGCTTCGATATCCCGACGTCGCTACCCAGGAGTACTGCGTAAGTGTTAATATTTTTTCTACCCAAATTTGAAATTTTAGTTTTGGAAGATTCAAGTTTAAATTTTATACTTATACTTTACTGCTTAATGTGGGTGTAGGAGCGGGTGGTTGAGTAGGCCCAGGCCTCGGGGATCGATTTTACCGGACAGAGCGATCCGAGGCTGCTGACCCCAGTTCTGGACGCCGCACACGAAGGGCACCATGGAGGTTAGGAGAGAGGCCGGGGACTGGGCCCTAGCAGGGCCCATATGAGGTTGGACTCCACCCCGGCGGTTACTTCCTCCGTCTCCAGTGACCGACGTGTCCATCAGGAACTGGAGAGCTTGAGGGCCACCGTTCAGGAGTTGAAGGAGATGCTGGTATGTATACTGCTTTATAGTAAAATATCATGTCATATTATATAAATATCAACACATCCATAATTAGTACGTAGCTTGAGCTTATTTGGTTTTAGACTTAAGTTTGATTAATCATACATACAGATGTAATTAAAATAAACAACAAACTAGATATCCAAACGGGGTTTCGAAATAACTTAATAATGATACGAATTCGAATAATACACAGTTCTTACACGCTTATTACACACGTTAGGTCCAGACGCGACAGGGTACATCGGCCGAGCCTCCACATGCATCTCCTTCAGCTGTGGCTCCGCAAGCCACTACATCGGCTGCGGTTCCGCAGACAGCTCCTGTAGCTCCACCGCCCACTCAGACTCCCGCAGCCGCGGCTCCGCAAGCGACTACCTCGACGGCGGCTGCGCAGACCACATCGCCAGCTCCACATGCCGCTCAGACTCCCGCTCGCGACGAATTGCAGAGTTTATTGACCGAGGAGCAGACGCGCGTTATTCTATCGTTATTCAGAAGTGGAGCTGGACCGAACTAGGGTAGTTTTTTGGTTCTTATTTTTTGAAACATGTATTTATTTATATCATACACATTGTACTACATTTTGAAACTATATTGATATTGCTTTATATTTATATCATATTCAGTTTTTGGGTTTCTTTTGTATATTATATATATGCGTGAGATGTGATTATGAATACTGCAATATATGTTGTGTGATGATTAATTTTATATTTGATTGATGTATATATTATTGTGCACAGGGCGGGAAAAAATCAAACAGCTCAATTTTTTAAAAAAAATACAGATAATATGTACCTACGGATTAATCCGTAGGTACACATGTTGCCCCTACGCTTATATCCGTAGGGGCACAATATCAGCAGTAACTGATATTTCCCCTACCAGGGGGTTGGGAGTGCCCCTACGGACATATCCGTAGGGGCCACTGCCTCTTCCCTACGACGTTATCCGTAGGGGCAACATATCAGGATTCCTGATATTTTGCCCCTACGGATAGGTACCTACGTATATATCCGTAGAGGGTAGTACATGGACCTACGGTTATGTCCGTAGGTACATGTAATATATTAAAAAAACCGTAAATAATATAAAATTTTATACCCTACGGATTACTCCGTAGGGACAACAGGACCTGCACAGAAATCGGTAGGGGCAAGAATTTGCCCGTAGGGGAAAGTTCAGGGCCTCAACTTGCACCTGTGGCCTTTGCACCTACGGGGTATTTTTTCGCCCCTACGCATATATCCGTAGGGGCAACCCTTATTTGTAGTAGTGAATGAGGTTGAAGATGAAGAAAAAAGAGAAAGGAGTGCGTCCCATGATCTTTAAAAGGAGATAAAGAGATAATACACTTATAAATCATGTTTTGATCGAAACAAATTAACATTAGTTAAACTCGGACGGAATAGATAAAATGAGTTTTTTTTATTACCGGAGAAGTTTTAGGTGTGAAATTTGAAAATATGAATTTTTATGGGGGAAATTAAAAAAACCTTTTAGATGTGATGGGGCCCACATGGTTCTGCATTATCTCTAATGTTTGGCATGTGCGTTGCACGGAGTTGAAGTTGACGTGACATGAATAAATAAAGAGATTTATTAAGTCTGCTATCTGAAAATCCTGAGCATTATTATATGAGTTTGTTGTCAGTTTACTATTTTTATGAGATTTTATATGATTTGAAAAGCTAGATATAATATTTTTAAAATAATTTTTCTCAAAGCATAGAATTTTTCATGGCACATGTCAGTAGAGAATCAATAGAATTTTTTTTTATAGCCACCGTCTAATAATAGTAGACTAACATTACACATGCCACCGACTTCATGATAAATATCTTTACTAATTTAATCATGTTCATTCCAGTTGTAAAATAATAATAACGTGACATTACACTTGTAAAATAATAACGATGTGGTATTCCATTTCGTGCATTGAACCTTCTCATTTAATTCACCTGACCGAGTAGAAGCTGGAGTTCTTTCTTGTTCCTCAGCAGGTTTGCTTCGATGATGGCTTTCGTTTTGTTAGATAAAACGTTTTCCCTTTTTTATGGACTAGAAAGCCCAAGAAGTTTCTTGCCGAGACACAGAAAGTACATTTCAACGGATTCAATTTTAAGTTATGCTATCTCTCTCAACAGATCCCCATCTACACAGTCGAAAGATTTCTTGAAAGACTCACTTCTTTTATCCCCTCTCTTCCCGCTGGTCTCATTCCTATCTCTTTCCATCGAAAGTTCGGTAGCAATTGACTGCTTCAATCTCTGATCACAACACCGCTGACCTATCAGTCTTGTCATGTTCTAGCACTATGACAACTAACCACAGAGAACAGACCGTTTTATAGAGTTGGTACTCCCTTCCCACGTCATCCTAGTGCTTTTTGCCCAAGAGCAAATCAGTACATCAAAGACGTCAAAGTAAAATATCAGACTCTACTATTGACATAAAGGCTCATAGATCACTTTGAACCGCTCTTGGCAGCGATAAAACCACTGTTAAGCTTGAAAGCCGGACTCACATAAGGCAAGCGGTATCACTGCATGGCTACCAAACAATCTAAGCCTTCTAAACCGCTTAATAAGCCTAAGAAGGGGTGAAGAGCTGAGATAACCATAGCATGAGACACTATGCGCCACCAAAACTCTTTCCTTCTTTCTGTAGCAAGGCTCAATTTAGATCGGCCAAATGGCTATTTTCTTGTTTTGATTTCACAACTATGTCGTCGACCTATACTTCAACAAAATGGCCGATCATGCCGTGAAAGATATGATTCATGGCTCTCTAAAAATTGGCCCTAGCATTCTTGTGACCAAAAGCATCACTACGCGCTCTTACAATCCAAGTGGGCTAGGCCCTTGAAAAACGGTCTTTACACATCATCCTCAGCGATGGATATCTGATCATACCCTGAATTCTCGTCCATTAAGTGACAACATCCCAAGTTTGGCCGAAGCATCAAGCAATAATTCGGCCACGAGCATTGCGTGTTCATTTTCTGAGGTAGCATCATTCTGAAGTCGATGCATACTCTGATCTTCCCATTCTTTTTCTTAACAGGTATGATATTGTCAACCACTCAGGATACATATTGTTATATTACTTATTGTCATGACCTCTATTAATTTAGAAAATAGCGGCTGTGTTACATATTGTTATGACCTCTGTTAATTTTTTAAAAATGGTTAATACTTCCTAATGCTAATTTTATATTTCTATAATAATATAATTTATTGTTGACGCGGCCCGAATCGCGCCAAGATATTGCCTTCCGTCGATCTGCTGATGGCGACGATTGGCGGATGAGATTGGATCTGGAGGCAGGCTCCTGAAGCGTGTGGATCTCAATGGGTTTGAGGTTATTTAGGCCGAGCTACCTGCAAGAAAGTCCCGGGGTGGTTGTACCACCGAGGACCCTCCGACGGTCAAGTTAGAGGAAATCCGATCAGAGTAACGGCTTAGTGGAACAGAAATGGCTTACTTGAATCGTCTGAAAAAGGGATTTATATAGCGGTGGCAGCAGGCAGGGCAGGCGTGAGAATCACGCCGGCCGTTACGCTCCCGACGTCATGTCCGCGTGATGAGCGGGATCTCCCATTAATGGCGAGACAGGCTCATTAATGGGGATCGTGATGGCGTGAAACGTGGGATGTGGCCGGCGGATATCTCGCGCATGGCGAGAATCGCTGGATGGCGGTTGCGCCTGTGAGCGGTGTCGTTGGTCGGTCGATGAGACCGAGGAAGATGACCTCGGCGGGAGAGCTCGCGGACGAGCGGGAGAGCCAAGGTATCTTGGTTCTGCGGTAGCCCAGGGACGAGCTGTGAGGCCGAGAAGGCCAATCATGCTGGAGGTCAGAGGCGAGCCAGCTTTGTTTGTAGGACGGGCGTGGGAGTGGTCTGGTCGGCCACTGTAGGCCCTTTCTTGCATACTCTGGGACACGTCACCTGCCACGTGTCATGATCTGGGAGATCATCTATATTGAGCATCATCATTAGCCCCCCACTCTTGTCCCGACCAGCCGATGGGTCGGGTCGAGAGTGGTCTCCCGGGTCATCCGAGGTGGGCTCCTTTTTGAAGATATCGTCGGGCGTATCCCAGGGTAATCCGTTGTATTTTCTGGATGATGCCAGCAAATCAGGGTGAGATCTTTTGTATTAAAGAGGGTGCGCCGGATCGTGCGTATTTTCGCTGAAGCGACAGCCCACGTGTCGGGCGTTGGTTGGCTGATGTGACGGGGCGCAGATTTCTAGCGTCTGATGGGATCCGGCCAATGTGCGTGCAGCAGGTAGAGCGATCATGGCCGTTAAATGCGAAGAGTTGTTTTTGGCGGAAACTGACCGTCATCGTTGGATGAGGACGCCAGTGGCTATAAATAAAGGTGGGATCCTCTTCAGGGCCCATCTCTCTTCATATCTTCCTCGGTCTGTCCATCCTTGCCTCCTCTCTTATTTACAAAGGTCACCCCGGCACTCGCGCGGGCGACCCTATGTGGGTTTACCTCTCCTTTAGGAAACGACGGGGGAGTGCAGCCGGGTCGGGAGTCGTCGTCTTGCCTTTTTCCATCCACGATTGAAAGAAAAAGTTCGCCAGAAGGAGAGGATTAGCCCGTGCCCACCCAGTGGTCTAGGGATAGGTGCTGGAAGGGAAACCCGTCCAACGACCCCGACACGTTGAGAGTGGCGGAGTGGGAGCCCATTCCCCGGGCTGACATGCTGCTTTCCGAGCGGGTCCTCAGTTGGGCCGGGCTCAGCCCCGCCCAGTTCGTCGGTAAGTTAGGAGCTCGTAGGCATTCTGTTGGGCTTGCGTCTATTTTTATTTTTGTTTATGTTGCTAACTTCATTGTATCTTGCCTTGTGCAGAACCCATGAACTTGACTACCTCCGAGCGGCCATGCGCAAGCCGAAGAAAGGGTCGAAAGCTGGAGGGGCCAGCTCTTCTCGTCAGACGTTGACCCCGGCTCCCCCAGCAGCCGTTCCGCCCAAGCGCTCGAGCGCGGATCGGGCCCCGGGACCCAGCAAGGCGTCGAGCCGAAAGCGGGTTCGGAGGCAAGAGGCCCCAGCTTCGGAGGCAGAGACCAGCCCTCCGCCGCCGGCCCTCAAGAGGTTCCCCCGCGCAGTCCCACGGACCCTGGCCTCCCCAATCTTGGTAGACGAGGGGGGGCTCCGTTTTGAGGTGCCCTCGGGGCTCTCCGTCACTGACAGCGTGCTATCCGACATGGAGAGGTCAGCCGGGGGCAAGGTCCCTTGGGGGACTCTGAAGGCGCAGATGGCATCCATCGCCCAAGAGGCCGTGCAGGTTAGCACTCGTACCTCACTCGATTTTTCACTCAGCGTCTCGCCATTCGCGAGACTCGACGCCCCTCTTTCTTTCTGACCCCCCTCTGATCTCCGCTGGTCCTCCAGCACGTCGCTCTCGTCGTCCGGATGGAGGAGGATGAAATAGCCCCGGCGATGCGAGCCGCGGGCGAGCTCTCCTCGCTGGGGGAGAGCTCAAAGCTGGAGCTGGAGGCGGTGATGGCGAGGGTCGCTGCCCTTGAGGACGAGGTGGCGGCCGTGAAGCAGGAGGTGGCGGCCGGGAAGCAGGAGCTTTCCAGGTTCTGTGAGGCTGCCCAGATCGCCGAGGCCAAGCTTCAGGACTCCGAGGTGCTCGTTGGTACCATGAAGAAGTCGGCGAGCACCCTACGGAAGGAGTTGGGGACGGCGGTAGAGACGGCGAAGCGAGCCAACCTCAGAGCGGCGAAGGCGGTGGAAAACTTCCAGAAGTCGGAACATTTTTATACCGTCCTAGTCTCGGCCACTACTGCCATCTGGCATGAGGCCCTCGACGCCGTCAAGGCTCGGATGCCGGAATTTGCTGATGAAGAGCTCCGAGCCGAATATCCTCGCGAGGATGATGAGCAGGGGGACGACCCCGATGGCGATGCCGTGGAAGTGATTCCCGGGGAAGGCGATGCCGAGGTCGGTGTGATGGGTGATGAGCCCCCGGACGCCTCCCGAGTCGTGGTAGGTGTTGAGTTTCCTGGGGTTGCGCCTAGCCCTGAGGCCTGAATCCCCTTGTCTTCTTGTTTCTTCTCTTTTTTGTTGCATCAGGAATTCTGTAGGCCTCCGGGTATTTTGTAAGGCTGGGGAGCCCACAATACCCTTGTAAAGACTTTGATTTTGTGAATAAAGACTATTTGCAGTAGTGTTTGTGGTCGTATTTTCCTTTTGTCAGTAAACACTTGTATTTGCACAGTACTGCCTTTGTGTTGTGTCGGTTCTTCGTCTAGCGACTCGCGTCGATTTGAATCTGTTCGTTTGCCGAGTGTGCAAAGACCGGCGGGAAGACGGTATCTCCATGGCCCCGAAGTCGAGGTGGAGATCGCATAGACGTAGATAGCCCGGATGCCTCTTGGTGAGGTCATGTTCCATAGTGCGGGATGGCTTGGAGAGGCGAGCTAAGGATGGACCGAGCAGGGTAGATGCCCGGTGCCTCTAGACGAGGGCTTCGATCCCTGGCGTTGTGGGGTAGGTAAGCTACCGGCCGGGGATGGCCGAGCAGGGTAGCCGCTCGGCTGCCTCTTGGTGAAGGCTTTGATCCCTGGCGTTGTGGGGTACGGGAGCTACCGGCCGGGGATGGTCGAGCAGGGTAGCCGCTCGGCTGCCTCTTGGTGAGAGCTTTGATCCCTGGCGTTGTAGGGTAGGGGAGCTACCAGCCGGGGATAGCCGAGCGGGGTAGCCGCTCAGCTACCTCTAAATGAGGGCTTAGATCCCTGGCATTGTGGGGTAGGGAAGCTACCAGCCAGGGATAGCCGAGCGGGGTAGCCGCTCGGCTGCCTCTACATGAGGGCTCAGATGCCTGGCGTTGTGGGGTAGGGAAGCTACCAGCTAGGGATACGCCGCTCGGCTGCCTCTAAATGAGGGCTTATATCCCTAGCGTTGTGGGGTAGGGAAGCAACCAGCCAGGGATTGCCGAGCAGGGTAACCGCTGGGCTGCCTCTTGTTGAGGGCTTAGATCCCTGGCGTTGTGGGGTAGGGAAGCTACCAGCCAGGGATAGCCGAGCGGGGTAGCCGCTCGGCTGCCTCTAAATGGGGGCTTAGATCCCTGGCGTTGTGAGGTAGGGAAGCTACCAGCCAGGGATAGCCGAGTGGGGTAGCCGCTCGGCTGCCTCTAAATGAGGGCTTAGATCCCTGCCGTTATGGGGTAGGGAAGCTACCAGCCAGGGATTGCCGAGCAGGGTAGCCGCTGGGCTGCCTCTTCTTTAGGGCTTAGCTCCACGAGGAAGGACCGAGCAGTAAGGCTGCTCGGTTGCCTTTTGGCGAGGTTCTGTCCGACCTTCTCAAGGTGAGTACCGAGGAGTTGGACAGTCGCGGGAGTCACGTGTCCGAGGGAGTGGTGAAGGCGAAGCGCCGGAGTAGCGCCATTTCGGTTTCGTATGGGGAGGCGCGACGTTTGCCGCGTGGCGCTTATGTTGCGGGTGAAACGGGCGACTGTTGGACTCCCATGCGTTGTGGGCTATAAAACGGAGGGAGTGTTGATTACTCATTTCCTCACACCCGAAACGCCAGAATGGAGGATTTCCCTTTCATCATCCTCGATATCATAAAATTCAAGGATGTGTTCCTCTACGACCAGTACTGCACTGATGGCACGGTGCAATTGGTGATAGGCCGCAACGAGGATCACTTCGGCCGATTGCTCCCTAGGCGCTCTTCCCTTCTGCAGCTGTTGATGTACTCCATCTAGAGGGCGTCGCCGGAGCTCTACAACCCCTTATCCGAACAGTTGAAAGACGAGGCTGTTGGAAAGATGAGGTCTCTGAGGCGTTTCGGCCTGATTTCTGCGAGTCGGCTAAACCGTTCGGAGGCGCTCATCCTTGAGTGTTACCAGTTGAGGTACGATGCCGACGCTCGCGGAGGGAGTCGGAGGCAGCGGTTAGACGCCGCGGGGGCTCGGCTGGAGGAAATATGCTCAGAGTACCACGAGCAGTGCTCTCTGCACCCCATTCCCCTGCTGTTGTAATTATCCCCACTTTTTTATGTACGGCTGAAGGGCCTATAGTACCCTTTGAATGAATAAAATTCTTTTTCTTTCGTTGCAATGCTTTATTGACCCATTTTATTGTATAGATAAAAAGATCTCAAGAAAGGTGTACATCGCTTTGGAAAGAAAATACATGCTAGTAGATGATCTTATTCACGCAGCTTGAGCCCCTCGGATGTATGTTGGCATCTATGCCCGGCATAGGGCACCGAGCTTCGTGTGCACCAGACGTATCTTCGGCTGACACGACCATGATTTGGCCGATGGTCAGCTCGGCGGGAGGGGGACGCTGCTCCTATTCGCGATCAGCTTGTCGCTTGTCCCTCAAGTACGCTTCGAGGTGCCCCGAACGGATGAGCTCCTCGATGTAGTCTCGAAATTGTTTACAGCTCTCCGTAGAGTAGCCTAGCGACCTGTGGAAGTCGCGGTAGGGGCCCCGGTTCGATTTGAGGCCATGCTCAAGATCGAGGGAAACTTAAAGAACCCCTCGCCCTTGGTCTCTTCTAGTAACACTGTCTGGGAGACGTTGAGCGGGGTGTACTCCTGAAACTTCGGGAGATAAGGCTTGGACCACTCAGGTCCCCTTCTCTCTTTCCTTGCCCTTTTCTTTTAGTCGGCGTGCTCTGCCCGGAGGAGATTTGCATTCACCTCGGATTCGAGATGGACCTCGCGCTCGGTCCAGGCCTTTACCTCGGCCATGGTCTTAGCTTGCGCCAATGCAAAGGAGCGTAACCACTCCTTGTGTCTAAGACCAGACCTAAGTGCCGTGATGACCGTTTCGTCCCGGTGCTCTAGGACCTCGAGAAAGGCGTTGTAGAAGCGGGTGACGTATGCTTTGAACGTCTCCTTGTCCCCTCTCTTGATCGTGAAGAGACGGCCAACTGTGCGTTTTTGCCGCCTGTTCCCGACGAAGTGGCCGAGGAATTGGGTGGCTAGCTCGTCGAAGGTTGAGATCGAGCGTGGCTCGAGTCTTCGGAACCAGTCTTGTCCCGATCGGATGAGAGTGGTCGGGAAGGCTCGGCACTGGGCGGCATCGGAGTTGTCTTGGAAGCTCATTCCTGCGGTGAATGCATCCAAGTAGTCCTTCGGGTCAGATTTGCTGTCGAAGATGAAGACCTTCGGGGGCTTGTTGCGAGAGGAGACGAGTACGGCGAGCAGCTCCTCGGTGAACGGTTTGGTGAGCGAGTCGACGGCGTACTTAGCCCCGTCGCTCAAGCGGTGACCTTCCCGATGCATACCCTCGATCTTCTTCTCGAGAGTGTCGAGTCGGTCGTGGTACCTCGACGATTCGGCGCATTCCGATCCCTGGCCTCTGCTGTCGGAGGCCTGCGTCTAGCCGCGGCCCTGGTTCCTCTCAATGAGGTTTCTTAGATCCCCCGGCGAGGTAGTCTTCGAGCCGCCTGTAGTGTGTTTTTCGTCACCCTATTAAGATGGGAATACGCGCGCGCTTGTCAAGCGTACTACAGATTCCCCTTGCTTAGAGTAGGCTGGGGTTTATTGATTGTGGGGATTCGAATCTCCGGCAGCCGTGGACTAAGCTGCCGTTAATTACCCCTCGCATTTGGAGCGAGAGAACCTCCGATTGACGGGTTAAACTGGTCATGCGAACTCAATGTGCAGTGTTGTGTTTTGGAGGGGTTTTAGATATATTGAGGAGGCCCCGCAAAGTTTTTACGGGGGTCCCGCTACCCGGATAGCGGGCTGGGAATCAAGGGGGCTAGCAGCCCCCTTGCGGGGTGAGGGGTAGCGTCCCGTTAGAAAATTTTTTCTAACGGGGGAGGTATTTTTAGTGTGGAGTATGTGTGTGTGTGTGTATAAGGGAAAATGGAGCATCCAAAGAATGCGTGGGAGAAAGCGCCAGCGCTTTGGATTCATGAGAGTGATGTATTCTTAGAAATAGAGAAGACACTTTTTAAAATAAGAAAAAGGTGGCATGGATTTACTTGAAAGTGAATAATTCTAAATATTTTTTTCTTTTTTAAAAAAACTAGAAGAAAGAGTGACCATCAACTACACAATTAATTTTAGATTGGGTTTTTTTTAATAACTCGCCCTCTAAAACTTCGATATTTAGAAATTTCATCTTTAAAAATTCATATTTCTAAATCTCAACTCTAAAATCTTTAAGTTATTCATGAATCTCCCCTTGGTTAGTTCTGCAAAGTATCTTATATGAATATATTGTTATCTAGTTAATATATTGTTAAGTGACTGCTAAGGGCTCTGTTTGGATACAAAGCTTGGATAACCATGTTTTATTTTAGGTTTTTTTAAATCTCATCTCAAAAAATTACATATTTCTAAATTTCATCCCTAAAATTTCATATTTTTAAATTTCCGCCCAAAAGCTTTAACTTGTTCAGAAATCTCCTCTGGTTAGATTTATTCAATATTTTATAAGAATTTTCCGTTAGTTTTGAATTATCACCGTTAAGAGATTTGAAACAGACCCAAATTCCCTCAACAGTCATCTTTCTCGTTCAAATTAAGGCTTGGATTAGGATTTTTTCTTGATTTAGAAATTATGGCTTTTCTTCAGACAAAATATTAGATGTTTTCCTCATCACCATTGCTTGATTCAAAGGATTTGAGCTTCTTATTGTACTAATTTGACAACTACAACAAAAAAAATGATCTATGATCAATTGCAATAATGAAACCATGAAAACGTTGAAGATGTTAAGCGAAGAAGAAGAATTCTCAGTCTTTTTGAGGAGAAAGATGGAGGGATCGTGTCTCTAACTCAAGTCCTTGGTTAAATCAAAGTAACCCAAGTTAAAATTCTCATTGAAAATAGATGATGCGGGTTTTTTTGGTTAACGGGGAAGTTTTAGGAGGAAAATTAAAAAATATGAATTTTTAAGAGTGAAATTTAGAAATATGCAAGTTTTGGGACGAGATATAAAAAAAGCCTTTTATTTTAAAGTGGAGGTGGGAGACATGCAAACTATGGTTTGCAAGCCCCAAACTCCAAAAATGGGGTTTAGTAAACTTTGATCGGTTTCGTGTTGAGATAACTGCAGTTTAAGGCTGAAAAATTGCAATTATCTCAACTCCAAGATAGCTGCCAAACTTGCCAAAGTTAACATTTTGGAGTTAACTTTTGCTAACTTTAGGAAACCGCGGTTTACAAAACTTAACTCCATTTCCAAAGAGTTCACTGAACTGAACACAAAGTCAATCGAATGAGTTCCTCATTCGGAACCAAAACTCGAAGAGCAGCGGCACGCGGATCAAAACCTGTCCTTCAAGCTGGGTCAGCTATAGTTGGTTAGTCGGCCTTAAAATTCAATAATATCCTTCAAAGACATCTTCTTCCTTTTCAATTTAGGATTAGGGTTAGGATTTCTCTTAAATTTCAAATTAGGGTTTTTCTTTACATACAAAATTAGTGTTTTTTCTCTTCACACATTCATTAGTTGTATATATATAAATTAGATTATGCTTCTCTTTTTTACCAATTTCGATAATTCCAGAAATAAAAATAATCTTAAATTTCAAACTTTATGAAAAAGATGATACCCATAATGAGGTTGAACATGAAGAAAACCATAATGAGGTTGAAGATGAAGAAAAAAGAGAAAGGAGTGCGTCCCATGATTTTTAAAAGGAGATAAAGAGATGATACACTTATAAATCAAGTTTTGATCGAAACAAATTAACATTAGTTAAACTCGGACGGAATAGATAAAATGAGTTTTTTTATTAAAAGAGAAGTTTTAGTTGTGAAATTTGAAAATATGAATTTTTATGGATGAAATTTAAAAAACCTTTTAGATGTGATGGGGCCCACATGGTTTTGCGTTATCTCTAATGTTTGGCATGTGCGTTGCACGGAGTTGAAGTTGGCGTGACATGAATAAATAAAGAGATTTATTAAGTCTGCTATCTGAAAATCCTGAGCATTATTATATGAGTTTGTTGTCAGTTTACTATTTTTAAGAGATTTTATATGATTTGAAAAGCTAGATATAATATTTTTAAAATAATTTTTCTCAAAGCATAGAATTTTTCATGGCACATGTCAGTTGAGAATCAATAGATTTTTTTTTTTTAAAGGCAGCGTCTCTTTGGCATAGTAACAGTAGACTAACATTTTTGACAGATGCCTCGCACTTCATGATAAATATCTTTATTAATTTAACCATATGTATTGCACTTGTAAAATAATAATGACGTGATATTACACTTGTAAAATAATAACGATGTAGTATTCCATTTCGTGCATTGAACCTTCTCATTTAATTCACCTAACCGAGTAGAAGCTGGAGATCCTTCTTGTTCCTCAGCAGGTTTGCTTCGATGATGGCTTTCGTTTTGTTAGATAAAACGTTTTCCCTTTTTGATGGACAAGAAAGCCCAAGAAGTTTCTTGCCGAGACGCAGAAAGTACATTTCAACGGATTCAATTTTAAGTTATGTTATCTCTCTCAACAGATCCCCATCTACACAGTCGAAAGATTTCTTGAAAGACTCACTTCTTTTATCCCCTCTCTTCCCGCTGGTCTCATTCCTATCTTTTTCCATCGAAAGTTCAGTAGCAATTGACTGCTTCAATCTCTGATCACAACACCGCTGGCCTATCAGTCTTGTCATGTTCTAGCACTATGACAACTAACCACAGAGAACAGACCG
This sequence comes from Agapanthus africanus, assembly GCA_030015575.1. Lineage (NCBI taxonomy): Eukaryota > Viridiplantae > Streptophyta > Magnoliopsida > Asparagales > Amaryllidaceae > Agapanthus > Agapanthus africanus. The sequence continues at coordinate 827,410,053 of CM057338.1, read as the reverse complement.
CTTCATAGAGTTGGTACTCCCTTCCCACGTCATCCTAATGCTTCTTGCCCAAGAGCAAATCAATACATCAAAGACGTCAAAGTAGAATATCAGACTCTACTATCGACATAAAGACTCATAGATCTCTTTGAACCGCTCTTGGCAGCGATAAAACCACTGTTAAGCTTGAAAGCCGGACTCACATAAGGCAAGCGGTATCGCTACCAAACAAACTAAGCCTAGCAAATTGCTTAATAAGCCTAAGAAGGGGTGAAGAGCTGAGATAACCATAGCATGAGACACTATGCGCCACCAAAACTCTTTCCTTCTTTCTGTAGCAAGGCTCAATTTAGATCGGCCAAATGGCTATTTTCTTGTTTTGAATTCACAACTATGCCGTCGAACCTATACTTCAACAAAATGGCCGACATGCCGTGAAAGATATGATTCATGGCTCTCTAAAAATTGGCCCTAGCATTCTTGTGACCAAAAGCTTCACTACCCGCTCGTACAAACCAAGTAGGCTAGGCCCTTGAAAAGCGGTCTTTGACACATCATCCTCAGCGATGGATATCTGATCATATCCTGAATTCTCGTCCATTAAGTGACAACATCCCAAGTTTGGCCGAAACATCAAGCAATAATCCGGCCACGAGCATTGCGTATTCGTTTTCTGAGGTAGCATCATTCTGAAGTCGATGCATACTTTGATCTTCCCATTCTTTTTCTTAATAGGTATGATATTGTTAATGCACTCAAGATACATATTGTTATGTTACTTTTCTATTAATTTAGAAAATACGGTTGTGTTACATATTGTTATGACCTGTGTTAATTTTTTTTAAATGGTTAATACATCCTAATGCTAATTTTATATTTCTATAATAATATAATTTATTGTAAATAAGATCTAATAGCAATTGTATTGATAATTTGTGCAATTTGCGTTTTGCGCAACACTAATGGTGTTTTCGCTATTCGGAAGTAGAATGTCATGCACGCTATCCCTATTTTAACATTTGTCCCCGGAATATTTATAGTGTCATACCCTAAAACCACTGATCACTGTTGGTAGCCTAAACCAAAAAGATGACCGGCCCAAATAGCTCATAGATAGTGGTGAGCCCCGTTCCATTCCGTTCGGTTCGATTCGGTTTTTGACAAAAAATTTAGAACCGAAATTTTCGGTTCGGTTTATTCGACGGTTTGGTTCAGTTTTGGTTTAATCTCGGTTTTTTTAATTGATATAAAAACTTATCAATTATTCCCTAAAAATATTCAAATAAAAACTCTTGATCAAAACTAACATAGAAATAAACAATTATTGCTAAAATTTGAGACAATAATTCTACAAATTAATTGATTAATAGTAAAAATATTTCTCAATGATATGGAATCTCCTAAAATAAGCAACAAGATATAATATAATATGGTATTAAATATGTATTAGGTATATTTGATATTGTTTATATATACTATTGTTACATAATTAATTACATATATGAAAAAAATGAAAAAAGTTATTGTGCGTCCATATTATTTTCATCCAATATTCACCCTTATATTCACCCTTATATTCACCCTTTGGTTCGGTCTAGTCTAGTTTCAATTCGATTATTTTTTTATTGATTTTCGATTAGTTTTTTGGTCCGGATCGGTTCTTGCTCACTCCTATCCATAGATGCAAAAGGGGATAGGAAACACAACCCAAATATTAATGAACACAATTTAAGGCGGCGATATGGGTCATCATGCATGCAGGTTTCAAGTATTATCTTCGAAATTTACAGCAGCATCCATGGTAAAGGTAGAAAACCTTGCAAAAACAAAATAGCGAAGCGGAACTTGAACGAACTTGAGCAATCATCATTTCAACATAACGGCTCTGTGCACTGCAGCCAAATCCTTGCCATTTTCACCCAAGCAAGTATTAAATGCTAGCCTCCAGAACCAGAGTTACATCACAACAAAGAAGTGCTATACCATGAAAAAAGAGTTTCATTAACCACAACAAAGAAGATATCCCGAATAGAATATTATAGACGAAACAAAGGCTCTCAGATTCTAATCTCCGAACGAAAATTAACTAAATATCTTTATTATTGTTGCATATTTATTTATGATTATGCTTCCCAGCCTCGGAGAAGAGTTGCTTTGGCAACTCGATTGACTCCAAGAGTAAAAGCTCCCATGCGAAGATCGCAGGTGTGGGTCTTGCACATCTCCTTCACATGTTTGAAGCCTGTGGTCATGTAAGTCTTCAGCTCCGCATTCACCTTTTCTTCATCCCACATAAATCCTTGGATATTCTGCAATTGAAAAAATATTAGCAAAAATTTTCGCAAAATCTTATCAAAAGCTTCAAAAGGAGGAATGAGAATTTTTCATTCGCGATTTCTTATTGTACTGGGATGTTTTGTGTTCCATACAAGTAGAGGGTTAGGATAGGAGTTCGATCATATGCTAATGTGATGAGAATGATTGATATAGAAATGCCCCCCTGCGGAAATTATCATGGCCAAAAATATTATCGGATTGAGCTTTTATAACTTCTCTATGAGATACATGGGAGGCAGATTTATTTATTTATTCATATTAAAAGAAATCATGATTCGGCAGTAATTAATAGTTTCAACATAACGTTACATTTGTTATTGTCATGATCATTTGAAAACAATCTTCATGAAAAATTCCATTACAACATTTGCGGGTACGGAAACATGTACAAGTATAGCAAGGCAACAACCGCAAGATAAAACTAGGGATGACTGATGAGTTGAAGGCACAAACAATGATATTCAACGAAGAAATGAGAAAGATTAATATGGTCTAGATTAAACAAACTCCTATTGGATTTCCTTTTTATCATTAGATTATCTTGAATTGCATTCAGGTTTCGCAAATATCTTATAAGAAAAAAAATGTTATTTAATATCATCAAACCACTTGTATCTTCATAGAAGAAATTCCTCACCTATCTAAATTAAAAATGCCTCTCAACTCTCTAAGTAGGGTTCCAAATTCATGAAATAAAATGACACTATTCATATTACAAGCAAGATAATTAGCATTCAAAGAATATATATATATATATATATATAGAGAGAGAGAGAGAGAGAGAGGATAATGGAGGAAAGGTGCCATAGGAGGGAATTTCCTCTTATGGTGTCGAAAAAATACACCCTCCATGTTTTTCTTTTACGGTTGGCATCCATCACCTTCTTTAGCATCTAAGACGTGGATACACCAAATTTCATGTGGTTATATCACTTTTTCACCGTTGATTTGGTGGGTGTAAAATTAACGGTTTACCGACAATAGAACTTTTTATATTGCTAATTCAACGATGAAAGAGTGGTAGAATCATATGAAATTTGGTGTATCCACATCTTAGATGGTAAAAATGAAGATGGTGAATGTCGATCGTCGAAAAAAATGGAGGATATAGATTATTTACGCCACCTAACGAAAAGCCTCCTAAGGCCTCTTTTCTTCATTATATATATATATATATATATATATATATATATATATATTGGAGGGTGTATTTTTTCGACGCCATAGGAGGAAATTCCCTCATATGGCACCCTTCTTCCATTATTCTATATATGAGAATAATGTAGGAAAGAGGCTATAAGAGAGAATTTCCGTCTATGGCGTCGAAAAAATACACCCTCCATGATTTTTCTCGACTATAAGCACCCGTCATCATCTAAGATATGCATACACCAAATTTCATTTGATTCTACCGCTTTTTCACCGTTAAATTAGCAGTGTAAAAAGTTTTATTATCGATAAACCGTTAATTTTGCACCCACTTAATCAACGGTGAAAAAGTGGTAGAATCAAATGAATTTTGGTGTATCGAATTTTAGTCGATAAAGATGATGACGATGGATGTCGATCGTTGAAAAAATCATGGAGGGTGTATTTTTTCGACGCCTTAAAAGGAAATTTCCTCCTATGGCACTTTTCCTCCATTATATATATATATATATATATATATATATATATATAAAGGAGTGATCCTTTGAGGTCCAGCCTCATTTTCTATTTTGAGGTTCACTTCTCAAACATACAATCCGTCGTGTTTTTCATCTATCTGCACTGGTCATCGTGATCTATGTGTGTTAGGTAGGTTATATATCAAATTTTACGAGATTTGAAGACTTTTAGCTAATCCATCGAACAAACTAAAAAATCGATGGCTTTATGATACATGAAAAACAAGATCACTTAATTGATGTGCTAAAGATCTCCAAATCTCGTAAAATCTGATACATAACCCATCTAACACACATAGATCACGATTACCGATGCGGTGCAGATCGGTGAAAGACATGTTAGGCTATGTGTTTGAGAAGTAGACCTCAAAATAAGAAATAAGACCTGACCTTATAGGATCAGCTTCATATATATAAGAGGATTTCTCCTATGGCGTCGAAAAAATCTACCCACGCCGTTTTCTTTCGATGATTGGCATCCACCATCTTCATTATCATCAGCTAAGATATAAATATGCAAAATTTCATGTCATTCCAACATTTTCTAATTGTTGATTTAGGGGGTGCAAAATTAACGGTTTTCCAACAATAGAATATTTTTACATCATATAAACAACGATGAAAAAGTGTTAGAAACATATGAAATTTGGTGTATCTACATCTTAGATGAAAAGAATCAAGATGGACGGTTCTGACCTTGAAATAACGTGGAGGACAGACTTTTTCCGACACCATACGAGTCTCTCTCTCTCTCTCTCTCTCTCTCTCACGCGCGTATATGTGTGCGCTCACGCGTGTGTGGGTTTGGGAGGGAGGGGACGAGAGAGAGATGTGTCTGTACGTACACACACACGTGTGTGTGTGTGCGCGCGCGCGCTCTCTCGCCAGCTTGAATTGAACAAACATTATACATATTAGATATTTATTTGTGAAAAGATGATGTTAATTGAGAAGTGATTTACCTGTACCCACTCAAAATAACTGACGGTAACTCCCCCTGAGTTTGCAAATATATCTGGCAGAATTAGAACGCCTTTCTTTGATAGAATCTGCAGCGACGGTATAAAAACAGTAAAAATTTATTTTTAAAGCTATACTCCTTTCAAGTCCCAAATAAATACTGCTCAACCCTAGGGAAACTTTAAAGTTCACTAACCTCATCAGCCTCCGGGTCCGTTGGATGGTTCGCTGCCTCAATAATGAATTTGGCTCTAATGTCATTAGCATTTTCTCTGCGAGAATACCAAGGTATTTGGATTTCTAAATTAGCTTCGCATCATCATCATCTAAACTGCATCCCATTAAAATGGGACGAACATAAAAGCAAGGCTCCAGAAAAAAATTTAACAAAATTTTACAACAGATCGATCCTCTATTAACCCATATTCCTGGCCAAGGAAACTATCAATATGAGAGAATTTGCATCCTCCAAATTCGCACAAAGTAGAGAATTGGTCTAGAACACACACAACAACAACAACTGAGCCTTTTATCCCAAGAATTGGTCTAGAAGAATGAGAAAATTGGTAGATTCAATATAGGAGTTTATGTTCAGGTATGAGTTTGCATCAAGCTTTGAGGTTTCGGCCGAAACCACTGATACGTGGTGGTTTCGTATGGGTTTAACCAACCGAGACCGATACGAAACCAACCATACAAAATAGTTTGGGCCAAAACCTTTAAAATCTTTTTTTTATACCATTCTTATTGTCATTGTGATCATTGTAGACATTCGTTGATAGAAAACCGCAAAAAAGTGAACCCGGACCCTATATTAATACTTATCCAAGTACACTTTTCAATATATTTTGCATCATGACTGGATTTTTAAATACTAAAATCATTATCTTGTAATATAGAAACATAAATTTAAGTGTTTAATATATCTACACTTATGTATGTTGTATTACCGTCGAAACCGAAATCCGAACCGAAATTAGTGAAACTAGCTGAAACCCAACGAAACTAATAAAATTATGAGAGACCGAAACCGAGTTCTCGAACCTAAGTTTGCATCCTCCAAATTCTCTCAAAATGGAGAATTAGTATAGAAGAATGAGAAAATTGATAGATTCAATAGAGTTATGTTCAAGTATGAGAAAGACGATAGATTTAATGTAGGAGTTATGTTTCAAATATGAGGCACAGATAAAACCGAGCGCAAAGCAGTACATATTATAACAAACACATTAATTATAAATTAGAACACATAAGGAAAAGAAAAACGATCTGCTTCCCCCATACACATGAATGAATTTGAAATATTGTTTTAAGATAAGAGCAACTAATTAGTAATTCAAAATCCACAAGTTGTACAAAGCAATTCTATTAGTTTAATATATTGTAATATTAGTCATTAAAAATTAGATTAGGTGATATTTCTTCCCTTCAGTTGTCAGAATTTAACTATTAATAACTTCCTTTATTACAAGAACGGAGTACGGCATGACACTTAGGGGCTATAAAGCATGAACATGGACAACGACACATAACATGGATACAGAAAGATGGCAAATTACTATAAAATAAAACATGGGAACATGGCTGTGTGTGGGTGTACATATATATGTGTGTGCGCGCGCGTGAACCGCCAATTATACAACTATTACCATAATCCATGTTCACCTATAAGAATTAGCAAGCAAATTATATGTAAAAATGCAAGGCTGGACAACTAAAATCATATGTTGATAGTTACGTACATTTAAGAAAAAATCCACCAAAGAAAAAAATTTAAAAGATATATGTTCATCCAGAGGAATAAGATAATTGATGTGCATAAAAAGGCAACGCTATAAAACCAAGGTTCGAGGTTTTGTCCGAAACCGCCGATACATGATCGTTTCATATAGGTTTCGCTGAAGACCGATACGAAACCAACCGTTTCAGGTTTTGGTGAATACCGATACGAAACCAACCGTACCGAAACCTGTAATAACTAAAAAAAATTTGCCGTTTTCTATTATCGTGATCACTATAAGCCTTCGTGGTTAAATCTGAGGTGTTTTCATGGCGAGTAGTCGCTATTTGCCCACCAATGACGATTGAGACTATAACTTTCATTTGTGGTACAGTTGGTCAGATTATTTTCATCCTAAGAAGGTCATAAAAGTCGACCCAAACTATATATCAATACTTATCTAAATAAACTTTTTAATGTATTTTGCATTAGGTCTCGTCTTGGCTGGATTTTTACTAAGATCATTGTCTTGTGATATACAACCACAAATTTAATATATCTGCATATATGTATGTATGTATTACCGTTAAAACCGAAACCTGAACTGAGATAAGCGAAACCCACCGAAACTAATAAAATTTTGCGAGACCAAAACCGAGTTCTCGACCCTTGATTAAAACAACTAGCATGTTGGTAATAACAATGAACTGAAATCTAAGTCACCATTTCAAGTTTATCATCTAGATGCATACATGAACAAAGTAAGAAATATCAATGAGATTAATATATGAATTAAGCTCTAGGATTTAATACATAAAATATGTTGCTATGCTCTTTTACTAGAGACTTACGCGACACATATATGACACATACATGTATAGTGTGTCTGACACATACACCAAGTCCAATACATGTAGGGTTGGTGTCCGATGTGACAGAGCCAAGGCACATCGCTGGAAGTGTTCATGCTTCCTAACTTATGGGTCTTGATTTTCAAAAAGGTTGGATTTAGGTAATTAAACTTAACATGTTTAGTTTAAGTCATCACATCTAATTCAATTGATAATATATGAATGGTAGCGTGGGTTATTTGAATAATAGTAAGGTTTTAGCAGTGATGCATGTTTTGATGTGGATATAGCCAAGTCTTGAGGGTGATAGCGAGAAAAAACTTATAGTTTATTTTTATATACAAAAATTTTGGATCGTTTCGGCGAAAAGCTAACTCAAAAGAGACAATGTGTGTGTGCGCTCTTGTTTTTTTGGGGGGGTGGGGGTGGGGTGAGGGATTTGGGGGGAGGGAGGGGAGAACCTGTTGATAACACCACCAAGTGCCGCAGGAATGAGAACATCACAATCTTCAGTTAGTACTGAGTTCGGATCGAGTGTATCGCCACCATTGAAACCTTTGACACCACGATTTTGTACAGAGTGATTAAGCAATTTTTCTATGTCGAGACCATCACTGTTCTTAATTGCTCCTGTGACATCGCTGACCGCAACAACTTTTCCACCAGCTTCACTGATAAGTTGGGCCGCCCAAGAGCCAACATTGCCAAACCCCTGATTTTTTTCAAGAAAGAAAATAATAAAATGCATACATGATATGTACGCGGTTGGGTAAAATTAAGTAATATCGAATAACTTCATGTTTACTACAATTTAAGTTCCATTTTTCCTTGGCGCCTAAAATTACACTTGATTTCTACCTCTTCTTCAAAAGAAGTGCATAACAGTTTGAAGTACGGAATTGATTAATTGAGTATAAAACAAAATTTGTAATAACTCAATCAATAGAAACTCATATAGTAAATAGTTTTTTAAGCAAGAATTTTCAAGAACTTTCTCGTGTCCAGTTTGCAGCATTTCAAAAATAGACATGGGCCTGATATATTATACAAATTAGTGTGCACGCGTAAAATATCGGTGTTTATACCACAGTTGATAGTTTTAAAATTGACTAAGATACTAATACAACAGTTCACCACTGTAATTAATAGTCATATATTGACAATGGAACTTTTATATCCTCATATAATATTTCGACATGGTGTCCCATTTACATGAATTTTATCAAATTATACATTTACATAATTTTTGTTAGATATTGCCTTGTATAGGCCAGGTTTATCTACATCTTGAAAGATACACATGCTACATACTATATATAAAATTGAAAGCCCATGCAATTTGTTTATTAACAAAAAGAAAAATCCAGAAAAGTTTGAGCATATTGACCTGGATAACAAATCGTTGGCCTGAAATGCTTTTTCCATACTCTGTTAGCAAAGCTTCTGTTGCAAAAAGAACCCCCCTTCCAGTAGCCGCATCTCTACCCAGGGATCCACCGAGATCCTGAAAGAAAAAGGAAAAAAGTGGTCAAGCTAGGAAGATTAATATTTCACATGCACAGAACGTGCAATAAAAAGCAAGCAGCTGACATGAAGATTGAAGACGATTAGAGCAAAGCCAGTTCCGAACATAAAATAGTATACATTAAGGCTAAAAGAAAACACTAGTACTAGCTTTTGAATAACCATGAGGCCTTGATAATTTATTATTGATGCAAGCAAAACATTTGTTATACTAACTTTAGTTTACAACGTTTCAGTTTGAGAAAGATAAAATCACACAGCTATAATTTCCAATCAAATCTGCATAATCATTATTCACTTCCCCATCAATAATAATCCATTTGTTTATTACCCAATAACAGTTTCCAAGCCAAGGTTTTATGAACATTCATTACGATCCACAAACATTTTCCACAATTATCTCCATATCCACCTTCAAAAACTTTCATATTTCCATATCAACACCTATAATCTTAATATTTTATATTAATGGCACCTAAATCATTTAAGTTGGACCAAGAACCCATCTCCAATTAGTTTCTCTGTTAGTAGTTCAGCACCAGGGATATACCTAATTTTGGTTAAAATTCAATAAAAGATGAGGAATATTCCCAACGTATTTTAATCAATGAAGTAGTAAATGGACAAAGTGATTAAAAAGTACAAATTGTGACGTGCCAAACCACTTTTTTTTTGGGAATCAACCCCCTTCGGGGATCGAACTTGTGTCCTCTCACATTGGAGAGGAAATTGGTACCAACTGAGCTAAAAGCCCGGTTGGTGGCTTATTTGGGAGAATTGGGAATATCGCAGCCTAAATTTCAACCTGAATTTTCATAAACATACTTATCAACATAATAAATAGAATATGCAATATACTGTACTTACTACAGGTTTTCCTGTAACAACTGCAGGAGAGTAGCCATGAAATTTCGAGTACTCATCTAGTATCCAAGCCATCGTCTGTTCCAAATTGTACAACATCAATAATGGAAATACATGCAATTTACAGTCATAAATATTTAACTATTAGGAAAATTATAACCTGTGCATTTGTTCCCATATCAGGTGCTGGGATATCTGTGTGAATGCCAATGAGATCATGAATCTTTTGGGTAAACACCCGAGTGAGTCGCTCGAGCTCAGACACACTCAAATCTCCTGGGGTGCAGCCTATCCCGCCTTTAGCTCCTCCATATGGAATGTTTGCTACAGCTGTTTTCCATGTCATCAGCTGTGCTAAGGCATTCACCTCATCTGGGTCAACCTGCAATTAAGAAATTGCGATTCAAATGTTTACATGTATCAAGTTTTAATAGGTATAAAATAATAAGTTCTGTTTTTCAAGTCAGACTTCCAATTTGCTGCTTTGTCTAGTAGCGGATAATTTTATTATTAAGCGTTATAAAGGATATCCTTTTACCTTTATGTCATGTTGTTATATCAGCGACATGTCGGACACACCAAGATTAGGATATTTTTTGTCGTAATTTCAGCCAAAGTCAACAATATATCAGGACATGTTCCATTTTAGGCATGTCCGCCGAAATGTGAGGATTGTCAGGTCTATTGTCGGCTGGTATTTATGATTGTGTATTATAAATTCAGAGTGAGTTCAAACTTGAAACTTTGAAGTTTAAGTTTAAGTTTTGAATATAATCTGAGCTAAATGGCCCCGAGAATGTTATTTCCTGAGAATGACTTAATAAATAAAAATTAGTCATTTTTTTGGATGATCGACACCGTTATCTTGATCTCCACGGCCTAATGTATGTGTACACCAATTTCATTCGGATTTCGATATTTTTTGTCCACGTATTAGATGGTTGCAAAATTAACGGTGTTTCGATTATATTACATTTTACACTTCTAGATCAATGGTCAAAGAGTATCAAAATCAAAAAGTATCAAAACCACATGAAAACCAGTGTACACATGCATTAGGTTATGGAGATCAAGAAGAACAGTGCCGAAGTTATTTGATTTTGATTTATTAAGACATTCTCAGGAAATTTTTCCCGAGAACATTCTCGGGACCATTTAACTCATACAATTAATTTACATTATATATTACCTTATGGTTAAATATCTATGTTTCGTAATTTTCATCATTTACTATAGTTATATTTTTTGTTTCATTGATCGACATATATGTTGCCTTGTGTTATAAACCTTTAACCTTTGACGAAGTATGACACCTACATACAATATTAAAGTTGCATTATTTATATTAGATTAGATGTTAAATGATTAGGATTTATGGTGAATGTTATTAAGATTACTTTTAGGACAGACATCTGTCATGTGCTAAAGCATCAGAGTATTAAGGCATGTTTCCTATCATCCCGACATCAGCTATCCGACATTTATTAACTGCCAAGAATTCAATATCCGCCCCTTAGAACAATGCTTGCATGCCCTAAGAAGTATTAACAGAATAAAGTTCCACCGTGCATGGCTGTTTGTTCATGTGGTAAACCTACATGACTAGCAATCTTAATTGGAGCTCAAATTTTATATTGTAAGCTGATGAAGGCTCTTTGATCTTCGCTAAATTGAAGAATGAATATATGTAGAGCAAGAACTTGAATCTCCGTTTTTCTCTCTAGAAATCGAAATTTGGTAAGTTCAAATCAAGATATGTACACCAAATGGTATTATCTATTCTATACTTCATATAGCATCGACATTAATGATATTATTTGTTCTGTTGGTTTTCATAACTTCCATAGATGGTAGAATACTAAAGGCTTGGCATGGCAGACTGTAATACAAATAGAGTTATTGAAAATATTGAACCGATGCAAGACATTAATGTGCTTGTCCAAAAGTTGTATGTTTAGGGCGAGAATAACTTTTTTATTCAAATAATTAAGCATGGATACAAAAATAGGCTACGGACATGGGGACACAACATATCTTTAGAAGTAAGGCACCAGGACAATAGAAATCAGTAGGGATTGATCTGTTTGTTATTATACTTGTTAAAGTTCTTGCAAAAAAACCCGTCGTTGCCGGTCCCAAATCCGGATGAGAAAGGGTGAGGGTCGTGGTAGGCTTGTGACAGCGAACGTAAAACTTTGTCACATTCTATGACATGAACCATAATAAGAATATCTTTGGGACGTCCCCTACTCAGCGACGCGCTACATCGGATCTCGGGTGTAGTGTTAAGTATGCAAGGGCTTCTAGGTCGTCGTCCAGAAACGGCGCGCTACATCAGACCTCGGGTGTAGTGACAAATAAGTAAGGGTTTCATAGGATCCGTCAAGCTTCCTGAAACATAGATTCCCTTACGAGTAGACTAATAGAATTAGTGGAGGTGATGATTAGAAGGAGAGTTGGTATTATGTGTTTACAAGAAACTAAGTAGATAGGTAAAAAGAGTAGAGTCATAAAGCCTTGGGGTTATAAGCTTTGATATACGGGTAGAGATAAAAATCGTAATGGGATAGGCAAAATCATAGATAGACGGTTGCTTGAGGATATAGTTGAGATTAGGAGAAAAAGTGATAGAATTTTACTGGTTAAGCTTATTCTAGATGGAGAGATCCTTAATGTTATTAGTGCTTATGCACCACAGATAGGTCTTATGACACTAGTAAACGCTATTTTGGGAGGATTTAGACGAGATGATGCAAAGTATAACTAATGGAGAGAAGTTATTTATTGGTAGTGATCTCAATGGACATGTAGGTACTAGTCGTAGTGGGTTTGATACTATCCATGGAGGTTTTGGCTTTGGACAAAGGAATGAAGTAGGTGGCTCGATTCTAGATTTTGCCTTATCTTATGACCTGATCTTAGCAAACACCTGGTTTAGGAAAAGAGAGTCCCACCTTATCACTTTTAGGAGTGGATCAAGTGCTAGTCAAATAGACTTTTTTTCTGACGAGAAGAATAGATAGAGCTTGTTGTATCGACTGTAAGGTAGTGCCAGGTGAGAGTGTAAACACTCAACATAGACTTAGTTCTAAATTTTCGATTTAGAAGAGAACCTAGGAAGAGTAGACGTAAGGTAGAGCCTAGAATTAAATGGTGGCGATTGAAAGAAAATAACCAAAAGACTTTTATAGATCGTGTAGTCAAAAAAGTGGATTGGCAATCGGAAGATTATTCAGACAGAACATAGAACAAAATGGCTAATTGTATCAAGAGGGTAGCTAGAGATCTACTTGGTGAGTCAAGAGGTGGTGCTCCACTATCTAAGGACACATCATGGTAGAATGAAGTAAATGCTGCTATTAAAATTAAAAGGGATTCTTATAAAGATTTGAAGAAAAGTAGAGCTATGGAGAGATTTGAGAAGTATAAAATGACTAAAAAGGAAGTTAAGAAAGCTGTTCGGGAAGCTAAATCTAAGGTCTATAAGGAGATGTACGAGAAATTAGACACTAAAGAGGTTGAAAATGATATATACCGGATTGCACGGATACGGGAAAGAAAGCCCAGAGACTTATGTGCGGTGAGGTGTGTCAAAAATGAAAATCAGAAGGTTTTAGTTCGAGATGAGAATATGAAGGAAAGATGGAGAGATTATTTTGACAAATTGTTCAATGAGAGATTTACTAAGAATTTGGATGGATTTGTCATTCAATCTCAAGATATAAACCGTGATTTCATGCGTAAAATAAGACCACCTGAGGTTAAAGAAGCTTTGAACAGAATGAGTTTAAGAAAAGCGGTTGGTCCTGACGGGATTCCTATCGAGAGTTGGAGATGCTTAGGAGAAATAGACGTTAAATGGTTGACATATCTGTTTTATAAAATTTGGCAGACAAAAAAGATGTCAAATGAATAGAAGAAAAGTATCCTTGTACCTATCTACAAGAACAAGGATGACATTCAAAGTTGCTCAAACTACCGTGGTATAAAACTTATGTGTCACACCATGAAACTTTGGGACAGAGTGATTGAACACAGGGTAAGGAAGGATATTAAGATAACAGAGAACCAGTTTGGGTTCATGCCTGGACGATCGACGACAGAGGCTATTCATTTGCTTCATCAACTTATCGAGTGTTTTCGAGAGAGAAGAAGAGATTTGCATATGATATTTATTGATTTAAAGAAAGCGTACGACAAGGTACCTGGAGAGATATTATGGGGGACAATGATGAAGAAGGGGGTCCCGTCAAGTATATTGACATAATCAAGGATATGTACGATGGAGTAGTGGCAAATGTCAGAACTTGCGGCGGCCTAATGAGTGAATTTCCGATTACAATTGGTTTACATTAAGGATCGGCATTAAGTCCATTCCTATTTACCATCGTGATGGATAAGCTTACTAAAACTATCGACGATGAGGTACCTTGGTGTATGCTATTCGCTGATGATATTGTTCTAGTAAATGAGACGAAAGCAGTGGTTAATGCCAAATTGGAATTATAGAGGCAAACATTGGAATCATGGAGGTAAACATTGGAATCTCGGAGGTTCAGATTGAGCAGGTCCAAGACAACATATATGCATTGCAAATTTAGTAAACAGAGAAGTCAAAACCATATTGATATAACATTGGAAGGGCAAGAGATATCACCGAGCAATCAGTTTAAATATCTAGGTTCCATCATCCAAAAGGATGTGGAGATCGATACTGATGTTAATCAAACGATCCAAGCTGGTTGGTTGAAATGGAGGAGTGCACCAGGGATTTTATTTGATCGTAATTTTCCGTTAAAATTGAAAGGGAAGTTTTATCGGAGCGCTATTCGGCCTGCCTTATTATATGGTACAGAATGCCGGGCTCCTAAAAAGCATCATACACAGAAGATGCACGTAGCGGAGATGCGCATACTTCGTTGGATGTGCGGTAACACTAGAAAAGATAAGGTGTGGAATGAGGATATTCGTGCAAAAGTTGGTGTAGCACCTGTGGAGGAGAAGATGCGGGAAAACCGGCTAAAATGGTTTGGTCATGTACGACGCAGACCTATGAAAGCACCGGTTCGACGAATAGATACTCTCGATATGGGAAATGGAAAAAGAGCAAAAGAGAGACCGAAGAAAATATGGATGGAGGGGATACGAAACGATATGGTTGCCAAAGGCCTCAATGAAAGTACATTGTTCGATAGGAGTGAGTGGAGGCGGAGGATTCATGTGCTGGACCCGGCGTGATTCTCATGTTGGTTCATGTAGCCTACCCCATATGCTTGGGATAAAAGGCTCAGTTGTTGTTGAAAGTTTTTGCAGAACATATGTCAAAATGCATGTGGACTATATGTACATATTCATGATGATTTTCTGATATTTTAACGATTTTGTGATATTTGGACTTGGATTATGAGAATTGTCTTGTAAGACAACCCATGAGGCCTAGTCTATGAAAGAATAAAACAAATACACGATGTACGTGTTCATACTTGAATAGTAATTCATGCCGCGAACCAAGCCACCACGACTAATCTTCAAGGGTTGATGTTTGGTAGGATTCAATCTTGTAAGGCCTAATTAAATATCATCATAAGGGAAAAGGTTCCATCATTTACCAGTATTTAAAAGTTCTAGTCTCTAGCCTGATTGGCCTAGCTCACACATACTTTTACAGGAAATGGTTTGTCTTGGAAGATGGAAATCCTTACAGCTGCTAAAGACTGAACTCAAGGAGAAATGAATTACAAAAAGGATACAGCAAACAAGTTACTGTTAGAGATTTCTAAAGATGCTGGTCTAACTCTGTACAGCTACCTTAGCCTTCATATGACCATAGGCGCTGTTGTAACTCTATACAGCTATCTAAGCCCTCAAATGATCATAGCCAACAGAAACGAATATATATTGAATATAAGAACATGCATAAAGCAGATGAAAAGAAGAAACGGAAGTTCACAATTTACTGAAGCCTGGTAAGATGACACAAAAACATTTTAAAAAAAGTTTTCCTGCAGATTGCGTGCAGCAGGAACAAAGCGGAGGCCCACATATGTGAGTCCCCACCCCCCCTGCCCCTATTGCGCAGGCAATCCCTGCGAAGACCATCAACCTCAAATATAAATTTTTCTCTCACAATAAAATTTCAGGAGAAACAACTCTATACTAAAAAGTGAATCAATAATCCCCGAAACTCTCATTATTGTCGTAGCTATCATCTGAGATTAATTAATATCAAGTGTTTGACTATAACAACATTAATATGTATCCTTATCATGTTGCAAGGCATGACCGTAAATAATACAAACAAGCATACAACCATATAGGTTATAAAAAATATTATATTTAGAATAAAGAAGAAAGAATAGAATCATGGGCCCACCTCAGGGTGGTATCTGATTCCTCCCTTCATAGGGCCTCTAGCATTGTCATGTTGAACCCGAAATCCAACAAATGAAGCCAATGTGCCATCGTCTTTGGGGATCGTACACTCAACCTGCATTTGGAACTCATATGATGACACATAAATGATTATTGGGGAGGCAGATATCTAAATTTATGCTGCAGTGAGGGCGATACTCGAAGCACCGGACAGGAAAACAGTCAACTGATTATCAATAATCAAAGTTAATCAGGGTAAGATCAACAAACCAGGGCCCTGAAAAAGATGAGTTAACATCAAGTATCATCTCATAGGGGAATATTATCAAGTACATAGCCAATCTAACCAAGATTAGAAAATATATCTGACAACTTTATAAACCAAAAATATTAAACAGAAAAACATAATAATGCACTAGTCCACACAACAAGAGGAAAAATAGAAAGAAAACTATAAACAAAAGGTAGCTGATGTCTGCATGCTTCAATCAAAATCTGTACCTTGCATGTTTATAAATTAAATACCTTTATAATGAACATCACTTTAAAATTTTAAATTCTTCTCAAAATGTTGCAGATTCGATTCGACAGAAGTCACAGAACTTAAATGAGTGTCTAAACTCGGCTGCCTGCTTAGAGTGCAATCTTAACAACTTAGCTGCTTGGTTATCGTTTAATGGAATGATTAGTACATAAAATCAGAAAAGCTTGTCCCTATATAATATTTTTTTCTCAAAAAATGGGGAAAAGAAAAAAGAAAGAAAGGGACTGAATTGCTCTCACCTTGATCTCTCTGAAGGGGATGAGCAGGCTCTTTTCAAGCTTGGAGTCCAATCCTAACAACTTAGCTGCCTGCTTAAAATTCCTACTGGTTGCAGCTAGCGCATTCATGGTTTCTCCTAGACCACAAAAGAGAGTCTAAGGGCAAAAGAAAGAAAACCCAATCAACTAAAAAAGAATCAAAACCTCAAGAAACAGTTCTGCCAATTTAATAACTTTTTTATGACATGGGTTCCTTACCAAAAGCTCTGAAAGCCAAATCTTCTCAACACAAATCAAAGCCTGTGAATAGGAAGAGGGAGTTGGTGGTAAGACTTTCACTTGAAATAAATACCTGAGAAGCAAATGCACGCACCACCTGTAATTTTTTCAAGGAAGTAAAAGACAAAACAGAAGATTGGGGCACTTATCCTAGAATTAAATTCCTATCAGAATTTTTATAGACTAAGAAAACAAAATAAAAACAGAAAGAAAAATAGGGTGAATTGGACTTACCAAAGAATGGCTGAACACTAATGGATAAATGAGTCACAGTCAGCAGACGTGACATTAGCTAGCTTACTCTTTATAATATATAGAAACCAAAAAATATGTGGCACATGTGTGTGTATAAGCCTACCAAACAGAAAAAGAAGACTTGTACACTAGTTTTAGTAGATGAATCCCTCTACAGAGAAATGTAATATTGTCAATAATACTAAGATTATTGGTAAAAGATAGAATTCGTGAATCGGCTATTGTAGGCCAACTCCTTTTGGTGAGTAATTTCATAACAGCATATTCATGATGCTTAGTCTCTATTCAAAGTTTATTGAATGTTTAAAGTGAACGGCAATAATGATGAAAAGTTTTTACATGTCATGTGAAATTTCCTATTACGGCGGCCGACAAATATTCCAAAACAATTTCTATTAGTTTTACTTGTATCGATCTTTTGTTGTTATGAAGCTGTTTTTTGGGCCTGCATGTATTCTCATTTGCGGTTCAGCTCTTTTTATAGTCAATTCTACTAGGATTCAGGACTTGGGACCATTTGTTCTTTACATTTTCATCATTCCCATTAAGTTACCTGAACCTGCCCCCATTCTCACACAGAAATTATTTATGCACATTAACTGTGACACAAGTAACTGTTACTGTGTCTATGCCAAATTAAACCGATTTCGAGCAGGCATGTTCACCAGGTCGGACCCGTAAAGCAAACTTCTTTGAAACCCATCCAAAATTCGATCGGGTTTTAAAAGTTTCAGGATTTAAATTACTATCCGCTCGAATGAGTCTGGAGCTACCCCATTAAAAATGTTATATTATATATTCTTAATATAAATTTTAGCCTTTCTTTTTTCCTTTTTTTCCCCCTTTTTTGGAGAAATATAAATGTTAATCTTATGTTGGTTAATCCATATCTTAGTAATGATTTTATTGAGAACTTATAATGTTGTGATTTAATACATTGGGTGGGCTTCTGTCTCTAAAAAAGCTCTCAACTTTTAGCATACAAATACATAATTAGTCACAAAAAAAGCAGCAACCCAAAATAGTAAACCAAAAACTGGAAAAGGTACAATCTTTCCATACCTAATCTCAACAAGAGCAGCTCCTCCAGCAATCCCAAAACCCTAGAATCCAAAATAACCAAAATTAAGAAACAAAAACTCCCCAATCCAATTACAGAACCTAACTCAAATCAACAAAAATCACATACTGAATCAATTCGATTGAGCTTAGGGCTTCAAATAACGAGGACGACAATTATAAATAGAAGAAGGAGATGAGTACAAATTCGATGAGAATTTGGTGCTGCTCCTTGTAGTTGCAAAGGAATCAGCAGCGAGAGAACAATCTCACGTGGATGATGACGAGATGCATCTCTTTATCAAATAAATCTGCAAGTTTTGGTGGAATCCAACTCGGATCCTCAATTTGGAGGAAGCCCATTTGTTTTCTCGGGGATTTTGAAACGCGTTCGGGATTTTGCTTGAAGGGGATGGAGTTGGATCATGAAACTCTGTTATTAAAAACCAACACGAGGATGCCATTCAGCAATCTTGACCGCACATCATATGTGTAAAGCATCACCAATGATTTCGATTTTAGATAAATCTGGATCGTTGACTGTGACAGCAGGGACTCCGGATCCGGATTGGTTAGACGGATTGGTTAGAGTTTCCATTTCTGGAATTCTGATGATTTTCAATACACATTTCAAGTTTTTTAGGTTTTATTTTTTGGGTGAAAATTATTGCTATACATATTTCAAGTTAAATTCATCATGCTAAACTTGTTGTCTTGCCATGAATGGTGCAATTAGTATTGAACACATATCCTAAGATAAATATTTTTATATCTTCCTCTATTATGAGAAGTCCGGTAACGAAGAGTCAATCATTCAACACATGAGGATTCTGTATGGAATTTTCATATCGCATGATAGATTAAATGATGTCGGAAAGGAATCACATATTTTGCTGCCGATTAATCTGTAGGAGTAAAATGAATCTTGCATGAGTACAACGGTCGTATAAGCTGGAAAAAAAAATGATCTTGTATTTGACACTCAAATATGTCCATGAATACTCACAATTTGATGACATCAAATTAGAAAAAATAAGGCTCAAGTGAAGATCTTGGCCAAAAAACTTTACCATTGTAGCTAGAAGTGCTAGAGGATGGTATTAATCAACAAACCGAAAAATGAAAAGAAGTCAAAATCCCAATATGAGAATTGGAGATGTTGGAGATGTTTGGAGATGTTCAATTCATCCATCACAAAAGACAAAATAAGAAAATGAAAAGTCAACAATTCTCTTTCTCTTTCTCATTCATTATACATTCTCTCTCATACCTAAAAACCCAAAATGCTACATGCCTTGCAAATTTATACATAAGCCTTTATATTTTTGTTATTTTGTATAACTCAAAAAATTCTCAATTCTAACATTACCACTAATCTCATTCATTTAATTTAAATTTAAAAAAACTATAGATATCTTTACAAATTTTAATGTAATGTATAAAAAAAATTACACACGTTCAAACGTTCAGTGTGTATTGTTCAAAATATACACACGTGTAAAAATACTATTGTAGAATAGTTGTAGGTTAGCACACCCTGTTCCTCAGGATAAAGAAGGACATGAATTGTCCGTTATATGCCTTGCCCCCGAAATCACCCTTGACGATTCGATGGAAGGGGAACTGATGACGTCTCACCTTGAGCCGTAGCTGGCCGTTGAAGGTTTATTGACTTTCTTTTAGATCTAAGAATGTTTCGTCATTCATCACAACTCTAAGTTCATTAGGTGCATCAGCTTATATTTTAAAGAAGAACATGATCTACAGGCTAGCATTATGTAATTGGTTGGTAGTTGTCACCCCCAATTATCCATTTCTAGTCTCTGATGAAGAAGAAAATCTACGAACAATAAAATAACTCAAAAAGGCAATCACTGGTTAAATTTGTTGATATAAAAGCATATGCTCGTCATTCATCAACCTTTCTCATTGGGAATGATCTTCTGAGCTCAGAAGATTATATGTGTATACTAGAAAAACCCTTCGCCTGTCAAATCTCATAATGCATTTTGTGTCTTGATATTGTCCACTAACAATTCATCAAAGAATTTAGTTATTTAATCATTTTATATTATCTAGACTGGATAGCTCTATAAAATTACGTCACGTCTCACCCATAAAGTTGTGTATTATTGTCTATCCATGTTTGAAATTATAAATGTGTGCTTTCCAATTGCAATTGGACATTCGTCAGGAAACAAAATTAAAATTATTAACTATACAGAGGAGAATATTTGCAGCTAGAGGTGAGATGACACACCTCAATTATTATACGCGGTTGACCGACAAAAAAAAATACATACATTCGTATTCACACTCATTCATATTCACACTCAAAAGCAGACACATGATGATCGCTCTGCATGTCATTGTAACATCACATTAAGCAAATATCTGAGTGTGCACTTGATGCCATCTCTTGACTCTAGTGACATTACTAATTCAAATGAGTGAACATTTCATGCACGAAGTCATTTTTTCTGTTAATTAAGGCTATAACTTAACCTACTACTTGATCCATGATCAAAGATAGATGGAAAATCTCTATCGCCAACTTATGGAAGCAAGTTGCTGGGGTCTACTAGAATTGTATTCTATGCAATTGCAACCCAAAGGCTTTGGAAAAAGTAGAGCATTCCCCTCTTTTTCTCCATTTTCACTTTGCATGCCACCTTCAAACGCACGAGAATGGTTGGATTCCACCACCAATTCCTGTGTCTCCTCCATTTTCAGTGCTATCATCATTAGAGAATAGGGAAATGTGTTTGCTTGACTTGACCCCACCTGACAGGTTTTTCTCTTGAAAGACGGCGGACATTTAGAAGTAAACAAGACAACATGAAAGTATGTCGTTCGCCGCCTGCCTCAAGGCCCTACTAGAGACCCGATGTATGCTTGAACGTCTATTGTTGTTGTCCTCCCGCCACTGCCAACCGTACAACTAGTCTGTGTTGGCCACCGTCATCGTCTCCTCACAATCGCCATCACTGCCACCATTACTGACGGCTGAAGTCCGCCGCCATCGCGGCCTCCATCAAAGTCATAGCCTCCGCCTTCTGTCCCATCACAACCAACATAGACCGACGTTATCACGCATACATAACATCATGGTGATCAATAATTCAATCCCCGCAATCAAATGCTTGTGAATCACTTTATTGAGAATGTGTAATCTTACACAGAACTTACATTCTGTGTACCAAATAGGTCCAACAAAAAAACACAAACAATCTTTCTATTGCACCACATCTTTCTATTGCACCACACCCAACAGAGTCGGCAGCTTCGCACATAAATATTATCAGGAATGATAAAATTATGCTGAGCACAACAATACATATATATTATAAGGAATGATAAGATTATGCTGAGCACAACAATTCGACCGCCTGCAATCAGATACCTGACAATCATGTTCCTAAGAAAATGGATTTCTGTAATCTCACATTCCTGCAAACAAACACCACAGAATGTTGGGAGATAAAAGATTATGGAATTTTGGAGGTTTCAGGAATCTCTGTTTTCAACTTGTTTCACCACATACCAAAAAACTGGCGCCAGCTTAATAACCAGCAGAAAGAAAAATTAACTCACGAGCCATCATCATAAAGCAAAAGGCAAACTGATGTCCAGGACAAGAAACTGAAGATATAAAATTCTACTTGATGCCGATTTTTCTGTACAAATGTAGTAATTGACAGGAAACACAACAACAAATGCTACAGCAAAGTACCCAGAATTTTCCAAGACAAAATAACCAACTCCAAGAGTACGCAAAAAAAGTTTAGCTAAAACATAATATAGTTGAACTTTTCATTTGAGGAATAAAAATCAGATAGATATAAATTAAGGCTTCAACGCTTCTTGGAGACACCAACAGTTTTTCCTCTCCTGCCAGTGGTCTTGGTGTGCTGCCCTCTAACACGAAGACCCCAGTAGTGCCTCAGTCCTCGGTGGTTCCTGCAAGTAATAATTAAATCAGTAAAATACTGACAAAATTATAATGTTAAAACCTCAACCTAAATAATTGACATGTAGAGATGGATATAGATGACAAAAGAAGCATTATTAGACTAAAGAATCTACCATGTAAACTGTATTGGGTGTAAGAAAGTGAAAAAAAACACAACCTATAATTCCGCTCAATTTTTGAAATAAACGTCGAAAGAAACAAGAATTAGTTTTTATGTGTGCTGGCAAGAAAGTAATTAATTGTGTATATAGAATGAATGGATATACATATGGATCCTATTTAGAAATAGCAACTAAAGTATGCAATAATTAACTTTTAGATGGCAGCTATAGTTGCTTGATTCGCAACTAAAGTAGGGATGAAAGAACCACACAACAGCTAGATTCAAAACTCTACCACTATAGATAAAACTCACATACGGGTGCACATGTGAAGAATTTTCAAACAACTCGCTCTCTAATCCTTAAAACTAATCAAGGAGCTAAAATCAACATGAAAGTCGCAGATCATTCATATGACTCACGATAAATGTTGTTCCATATCAAGATGAACATAAGGTGACCTGTTCCTCTAATTAAATAAAGCATCTGAAAACAGATTTTCTGCCTCCACTTGACAAAAAGAATCGTATAAAGATGCTGAAAACCATACATAATATGCAAATTGTTTAGCACAAGTATATTCAAATGCATTCATAAAGATTAAAATAATCCAATTTTCAAAATAGAATATTGCTTTCTTATCAGAAAGTGTAAAAACATTTGTATTTGTAATCGAAAACTACTTTGAACATGCCTAAAAATGAACATACTGATAGTTAGGATTCTCTGATTTTTTGTATGTTATTTCTATGAAACTACCAGATAAAACAGTAGTTTATGGTACAAAGTAATTGACAACTAAAATTTGACTTCATATGTATGTATGTATGTTCTTGTTAACATACACTTCAAAGAAAAAAATGTAGCACTAGCTCACAAATGCCATAGATTAAAAACTAGTGATTGGATGCATAACTTGCAAGTAGGCAGCTAAAAAGAGATTCATATATAAACTACAAAACAGTGGCGAGATATTAGATTTGAATTATAGACCAAAATTTTGGCTCATGGCTCCAACTCAATTACCCTCTTGCAAAGTTTCACTACAACACAACAACAACAACAACTGAGCCTTTTATCCCAAGCATATGGGATAGGCTACATGAACCAACATGAGAATCACGCCAGGTCCAGCACATGAATCCTCCGCTTCCACTCACTCCTATCGAACAATATACTTTCATTGAGTCCTTTGGCAACCATATCGTTTCGTATCACCTCCATCCATGTTTTCTTCGGTCTCCCTTTTGCCATTTTGCCATTGCCCATATCGAGAGTATCTATTCGTCGAACCGGTGCTTCCATAGGTCTGCGTCGCACATGACCAAACCATCTTGGCCGGTTTTCCCGCATCTTCTCCTCCACAGGTGCTACACCAACTTTTGCACGAATATCCTCATTTCGCACCTTATCTTTTCTAATGTTACCGCACATCCAACGAAGCATGCGCATCTCCGCTATGTGCATCTTATGTGTATGATGCTTCTTAGCAGCCCAGCATTCGGTACCATATAATAAGGCATGCCGAATAGCGCTCCGATAAAACTTTCCTTTCAATTTTAACGGAAAGTTACGATCACACAAAATCTCTGTTGCACTCCTCCATTTCAACCAACCAGCTGGGATCCTTTGATTAACATCACTATTGATCTCCCCATTCTTTTGGATGATGGAACCTAGATATCTAAACTGGTCGCTCGGTGATATCTCTTGCCCTTCCAATGTTATACCAATATGGTTTTGACTTCTCTGGTTACTAAATTTGCAATGCATATATGTTGTCTTGGACCTGCTCAATCTGAATCCCCGAGATTCCAATGTTTGCCTCCATAATTCCAATTTGGCATTAACCCCTGCTTTCGTCTCATTTACTAGAACAATATCATCAGCGAATAGCATACACCAAGGTACCTCATCTTGGATAGTTCTAGTAAGCTCACCCATCACGATGGTAAACAAGAATGGACTTAATGCAGATCTTTGATGTAAACCAATCATAATCGGAAAATCACTCGTTAAGCCACCGCAAATTTTGACGTTTGCCACTACTCTATCGTATATATCCTTGATTATGTCAATATACTTGACGGGGACCCCTTCTTCATCATTGTCCCCCATAATACCTCTCTAGGTATTTTGTCGTACGCTTTTTCTAAATCAATAAATATCATATGCAAATCTCTTCTCCTCTCTCGAAAACGCTCGACAAGTTGACGAAGCAAATGAATAGTCTCTGACGTCGATCGTCCAGGTATGAACCCAAACTGGTTCTCTGTTATCTTAATATCCTTCCTTAGCCTGTGTTCAATCACTCTCTCTCAAAGTTTCATGGTGTGACACATAAGTTTATTCCACGGTAATTTGAACAACTTTGAATGTCACCCTTGTTCTTATAGATAGATACAAGGATACTTTTTCTCCATTCATTTGGCATCTTTTTTGTATGCCAAATCTTATTAAACAGATCTGTCAGCCATTTAACGCCTATTTCTCCTAAGTATCTCCAAATCTCGATAGGAATCCCATCAGGACCAACCGCTTTTCTTAAACTCATTCTGTTTAAAGCTTTTTTAACCTCAGGTAGTCTTATTTTCCGCATGAAATCACGGTTTATATCTTGAGATTGAATGACAAGTCCATCCAAATTCTTAGTATAGCTCTCATTGAACAATTTATCAAAATAATCTCTCTATCTTTCCTTGATATTCTCATCTCGAACTAAAACCTTCTGATTTTCATTTTTGACACACTTCACCGCACATAAGTCTCTAGTCTTCCTTTCCCGCATCCGAGCAATCCGGTATATATCATTTTCAATCTCTTTAGTGTCTAATTTCTCGTACACCTCCTTGTAGACCTTAGATTTAGCTTCCCGAGCAGCTTTCTTAACTTCCTTTTTAGCTATTTTATACTTCTCAAATCTCTTCACATCTCTATTTTTCTTCAAATCTTTATAAGAATCTCTTTTAATTTTAATAGCAGCATTTACTTCTTCATTCCACCATGATGTGTTCTTAGATGGTGGAGCACCACCTCTCGACTCACCAAGTAGATCTCTAGCTAATTTCTTGATACAACTAGCCATTTTGTTCCATGTTATGTCCGAATCATCTTCCGACTGCCAATCCGCTTCTTGGACTACACAATCTATAAAAGCCTTTTGGTTATCTTCTTTCAATCGCCACCATTTAAATTGTAGGCTCTACCTTACGTCTAATCTTCCTAGGTCCTCTTCTAAATCGAAAATTTAGAACTAAAAGTCTATGTTGAGTGGTTACACTCTCACCTGGCACTACCTTACAGTCGATACAACAAGCTCTATCTATTCTTCTCATCAGAAAAAAGTTTCACTACTAATACCCATTATAATTAGTTTGACAGAAGGGAAGGAATTGGTGATCTATAGTTCAATTATCATTTTAACCCAAAAAAATGACCGAAATAATTTTTGGAAGCAAAGGTCTAATAAATAAAATTAGAAGACTATACAACATCAGATCAGATATCAGTTCATGAAATGATTTAAAAAAACTCGACAATTTACATTACAAAAAGCCATCAACTTGAATTATGTATGTAGTTTTAGTCAACCTAAAAGCATCAGGCTATGTAATGACAAAAAAAATCGACAATTTACATTACAAACAGCCGGCAACTTCATTTATGTCTGTAGTTTTAGACAGCCTAAAAAGCCTCAGACTATGTTATGACAGTTTCCTACATGCTATGGAGTATATTTTTCCAACAAAACAAGAGAAGATTGGATGCAAGGTTCTAAATTTCATCTATTGAACAAAATTACACCGTGTATACTTTCTACAGCAAACGTAGATGGAAGCCGAAAATAAAAATGAAGACGATGAGAAGCAAGTGGTTTAATTATTTCATACATCAGAAACTAAGAAACCAAGGGAAGTTCAACATGTGCAGAGACTGCTGGAAGGACGAGAGAAAGAATGGAACACATTTGAACACCGTGGTGTAAGTGAAAGTGGCCTTATGGCCCAATACTTTGAACCCGATCCGGTTGTTAGAGAGAAACGAGAAATCTCTCTTACGACCGCGTCAAGCGTGGAGAACATGGGAATCGATCTTGTTGATCGTTGAGGAAAATCTGGAAAGCTCGGGAGGCGCAGAGGCCTGTATATTGCAAGGGAGATCTTCTCCTCTAAGATTAACATCCTCCTCTTCACCGAAGCCCACCGGCCCTCTCGAAGCACTAAATGGGAGAGAGCAATATTCTAATTTATTTGCAATGAAACCAAATTGAGCAACTGTATTATGGAATTTAAGATAAAAGACATAGGAGAAGCATCTTATGTTCTAGGAATACAGATTCTCAGGGATAGAAAGTCCAGGATGTTGGGTTTACACCAAGAAAAATACCTACATGCTGTACTTAAAAGATTTGGGATGCAGAATTGCAATCCGGCACCTACACCACTAGCTATGGGAAAACGGTTAAGTAAAAAACAAAGTCCTAAAGAAGGACAAAAGCCGTTTAATGCCACGTATGCTCAAGCTGTTGGAAGCTTGATGTATGCAATGTTGTGCACTAGACCAGACTTGGCGTACCCGGTGAGTCTAGTTAGTAGATACCAAAGTAATGCTGGTTCAGCACGTTGGGAAGCTATTAAGAGGATTTTAAAGTATCTAAAGGGTACTGTACACCATAAATTGGTTTATCAAGCAAACCCGCTTGAGATTCTTGGTTACTCCGATACTGATTTTTGAGGAGACAAAAATAACGAGAAGTCCACTTCGGGACATTTGTTCATCTTTGGAAGTGCAGCCGTTTCTTGGATAGCAAGAAACATGGATGTGCAGCAAGGTACACACAAGAAGCGAAGCTGAGTACATAGCCTGCAGTATGGCCACTATTCATGCAGTCTGGATTTGACGATTCCTAGAGGACTTCGATATCAATTTGGTGGATAGACCAATTGAGATTTAGTGTGATAATTATGCAGCCATCAGTCTGATTCACTGTGGTGCAAATAGTTCGAAAGGAAGACATTGAAGTTCAATATCTCTATATTCATGATATAGTGGAGAAGTCAAAGTGACTTGTATCCCTACTAGTGACATGATAGATAATCCCTTGACGAAGGGCATCCCAGCAGAAATATTCATCAAACATGTTGGTTTAATGGGACTTGGAAATGTCTAAGTCGGATAACGAAAGGAGACAACCATAGATAATGGTTGTGCTCGATTTTCACGAAGAGTGAAAAGTGCACATATCTCACGGACAGTGGGAGTATGAATAACTACATCTTGAGACACAACCCATGAATAATGGGAGTATGCTCAGAAAGTATTTGGTCATTTCGGCCAATTAGGAAATGTAAGTGAAAGTGGCTTTATGGCCCAATACTTTGAACTCGACCCGGTTGTAAGAGAGAAACGAGAAATCTCTCTCGCGACCGTGTCAAGCGCGAAGATCGTGGGAATCGATCTCGCTAATCGTTGAGGAAAATCTGGGCAGTTCGGAGGCGGAGGGGAAGAGGCCTATATATTGCAAGGGAGATCATCTCCTCTAAGATTAACAAGAACATCCTCTTCACGTGGTCCGTGGAAGTATGCAATGAAAGTCTATGTCACAACTATAGTAACGATAGATGATAAATAATTACTTTACATTTAAAGTATTAGACCACTATTTGATTGTAGATAGTCATGTAACACAATCCAACACGAATTTTGAATAAAAGGACGGAAGCATTTAGAATGTGTGATTAAAATATAATTAATAGAGTTTTTAACTATAACTCTAGGAAATGTTTTCAACACAACAGACTAAAGTAGAACTATGAGCAAAGGTTTAAACTAAGCAAATGTATCACCACAATTTTTTATAAAATGTGAAAATGGTATGTCACCTGATTTTCTTCAGGCGCTCCAAGTCATCCCTGAGCTTCATGTCCAAAGCATTAGAAACAACCTGAGAGTATCTACCATCTTTATAATCCTTCTTACGATTAAGAAACCAATCTGGGATCTTAAACTGACGAGGATTAGCCACAATTGTCATGAGAGTTTCTAGCTCTGCAGCAGAGAGCTCCCCAGCTCTGCAGCAAATTAAAACAAAGCTTGAGATAAGAGCTACATGGAGTCATAGATAAATCATCTTGACAACAACAATAAGTTACTTCTTTACAATGTTCGGTAAGGTTATGCAATAAGATAAATATTTCTATCTACACTCAAGTCGATGGACATGGAATGACTGCGATTAGAGCTTAATGCCAAATAATAATAGAAAATAGATAGATCATACTTTAAAGGACTTCTTTAACAAATAATTAGGAAAATAGACCTAGTTCATACATAAAAGATACATTTTTGCAAGAGAAAAATCTAGTTTGAGATGATAATTTACCAACCGTATGTGAAACTCAAACCCTTAATCACAGTAGAATGAATCATCAAATAACTACATTAGATCAATAACTTCACGAGATCTCAGGAATGAGCTCAATTTGCAAAATCCCCAAACCCTAACACCACAAAATCTCAACTTTGGGACAACAAGGGACCTTTTGTTCATATCGACGTCGGCTTTCTTGCAGACGATGTTGGCGAATCGGCGGCCGATACCCTTAATCGAGGTGAGCGCGAACATGATCTTCTGCTTCCCATCGACGTTTGTGTTCAGAACACGAAGGATGTGTTGGAAGTCCTCGTTGGCCACCAGAGCCTGCAGCAGATACAATAAAGCAGAGAACGAGGTTAGATTTGAGATCTTCTGACATCGTGGTTAGGGTTTTGAGGTTCGAGAGATGATGCTCACCATGGCGGCTTGGGTTTGAAGCTCTCTGTTGAGGCCTCGAGGAAAGCGACGGCTAGAATGATTAGGAGAGGGAAGCGAAACCCTAAAGTGGGTTCTTATCGGTAGCGGGTGACTAGCGGATCTGGTTCGGGTTTTTGGTTTGTATGATGCGTTGGCAAAGCGAGATTTGGAGTGGGGCCGGCCCATAAAAGTTACTTTAAGCACGTGCATGGCATGTGAATAAAAAGAAGGGTAAATTATCCCGACACCTGGTCCCTCACGAAAATGGGTAAACAAACTCTTTTTGTTGGTACTTGGAATGGAAAATTCTCAGGACTTACGTTCCAGGGACTATAATGATCGTGCATCTAATTTCAAGAAATCTTGCGTTAACATGCTTGGTAAATTTTAATCATTTCCGGTAATATATGTAGGCGTCGCTAATGAGGCGAGACGAGACGATTCGCGTCGTGATTCACTTGCTTCATCATACAAACGGGACGAGTTGGGCTCGCCTCGTCAAATAGACGAGACGAGACGAGCCCAACAGTAGCCGAGCTCGAACCCACTTGCCTCGCCGACTCGTGAGAGGAGGCGAGGCGATTCCTACGAGCCAGGCGAATTAATTCGCCAAGCTCTAGTTACTATTTTAAAAAGATAAAAAACTTTAAAATTAAGGAAAAAATGAAAATTGAAGAATTTTTTTATTAAAATAAATCAAATTACAATTTCATAATACAATATATTATTTTTTTTACATTAAAAACCGAACCCACTCGGGCAGCCAATGTATCCCTTCCAAATATTGAGCTCAATAGGAGAGAATCAGATCTACATAATTCTTTTTCTACCATTACGGATCCTACTCACTGCTCGTTGGCGCCGGTTGTGGTTCCTCCTTCGGTGTTGATCTCGTTCGATCCTGTAAGCTTCTCGTATATATAATCCAAATCCAAAGTGATGGCATTTTGTTTTCTGACAGTTGTTACTTCCCAATCTTACAAGCAAATCATGCACTCCATTGCGTCGTGTGCCAAGCTGCATCTCTTCTCGCTTAATATCCTGTCATCTGTACTAAAAATACTTTCCAAAGGTACTGTGGACACTGGAATGGTTAGTAAATCACGGGCCATAGTAGAAAGCACCGGATACAAATGTCCATGGCTTTTCCATCAGGCTAAAATATCAAACTCATTTATAGTTAAATCTATATCCGACTCAGTTTGTAAATATATTGATAACTCGTTTAAAGATGACGATGATGAGGTCGTGGACCTCGTGCATTTTTCTGTTGAATAAGTGCTAAAACTGGGTCGAAGAACGTGAACTGGTTAGGGCCGGTGGTCTGTTAGTTCTACCAACAGAAGATCGTGCGACATACAAATTAAACACTTCTTCTAAATTACTTTTAACGGTCTTAACATAATCATCAATATCTATATTATGTCCCATGGCTACATGGAATCCGTTTAAAAGAACCTCAAAACCTTCATATTTAATTCAAGAGTCCATTATCGAACACAAATAAAAAAACAATTGGAATTTGAGTGAAATATTTAGAAATCTTATCTAGCATAGTAAGTATAACTTGGTGAAGTAAATGATTTTCGATATGACTAGCAAAATATTGAGTTATATTATACAATTCAGAGGCAAGAATATGAGAGGTGGGGGTATAAGTAGCAGACTATCGTTCAGTTGCTATTTTAAAAGTCATAAGAAAATCTTGAAAAAGATCTGCAACCGTTCAATGATCCTCTGTTAAGTGGTTTTCTACATGAATAGCTTCATTCCACGTGTTACTAATAATTCCGGGGGTCTTTAATACAGTACGAAGCATATCATATGTATAATTCCACCTAGTGGCCACATCTTTTCTAAGAGACGACCTTACTCATGTAGCCAGGCATCTAGTTTTATATTCAGCTTTTCTTTTTGCGGAACTTTTAATAAACCTGCATGCATCTTTAATCATTTGAATATTTGCACTACATACGGTATATGCATCCTGTACAACTAGATTAAGTATATAGCATGCACAACGAATATTAAAAAAGTGAGCATTGCAAATTGGTTTGTATAGCTTAATAAGTTCAGGAATAGCAGAATTATTGTTGCTAGCATTATTGAAAAATATAGAAAAAAATTATTTACACAATGATATTCTTCTAAAATATATCTAATTTCAGTATTTATATGAAAAACACTATGCGCGTATGGAAATTGTCTAAAAGCAATAATCCTTTTCTGCAAATACTAGTCGAAATCTATCCAATGTGCAGTAACACAAATTTAAGGAAGATCCCTTCTATTAGTCCAAAAATCAGAAGTTAATGCAATACTGGTATTCAAAGAAGAAAGAATAGTAATTAATATCTGTTTACCGTTGTATAGATGCTAAAACAACATCATTGTATGCCAGCCGCAACGCCGTTTGAACGTACCGCTCAAAAGCCGCATTTTCTCCAAATCCAAAAACCTGTTCATCTGTCATAATATATCTTGCCATTTCTGAAACATTTAAATCATGATTATATTGAAAAAGACTTTGACCGGCGAAACCAATTTATGTTTGTGTGGTGGAGGAACCGGCCGAGATTTCTAAGTGTTTTTTTTGCATATTTATGCAAACTACTGGTGTCAGCACCATCCTTGTGTTTATATGCATTGTCACAATATCTGCAAACGGTGTATCTAACACCGTCCCTAAATTCAATTTTATAGCGATCCCAAATACTACTAGCAGTCGCACGTTTCTTAGTTTCTCTAGATGTATGGGCAGATCTTTCTGTTTGCGGTTATATTTCGGGTTCTTCGGGATGAGAAATTTGGGTTTGATGCGTATCGGATGAATTTTCTATATCAATATTTTAACTAATTAAAAAAAGAGTATTAGAGTTGAAATAACAAATTAAAAACAAGAAATAAAAAAGAGAGAAGAATTTCAGAATAGCAGTAGAGTAGAATGCATGAGTCGGTTGGAGGCTCGAAGCTTCGAAAACTCTGAGTCGGACTGTCGGAGGATTGGATCGTAACTTCTATTCTTGAAAATTTAGAAGTTAAAGAGAGTATTTTTTTTTGAGAGATGGTATTTTTGGAGAGATAATATTTTTTGTGAGAGATCGGATTTTTTTTAAATTTGGAAGAGAAATGGATTTGGAATGAGAAGAAACGGGGTTTCGGGGGGGGGGGGGGGGGTATTTATAGGTTTTTTGATTTTTTGAATAATCTGACCATTTATATCCGTTACGAGGCGAGACGAATCGCCTCACGATTCGCCTTAATCTACCCATTTCTAGCCGTTGGATGTGGTTTCCAAGACAAGGCAAAGCGAATCTAAGACGACACGTGGCGAAGCGAGATGGCTTATCGAGCTCCTAGTCGTTGTCGCCCGTTGGACGCTGGCTTAGAGGCGAATCGGTCAACAAGGAGAAGTGAGGCTGTTCACCGCCGAAAACGGGAGACGGATCCGGGATGGATCGTCTTGCCTGAATTTGGGAGCAGATACTATTTGGATTTATCCGTCCACTTCTCCGAAGATGCCAAGTTGATTTATGGCACCGTATATCGGAGGTCTGGACGGATGCGGCCATTGTAGCAGACTTTGTCAGATTCCCCCTTATTTGCGAGGTTTTTTTTTATTGTGGGGACGCTCTTCCCTGCAGGCGCAAGCCCCTGCAGTTAATTACGTTACCGCGTAGCGATAACCACTTTCTCCGGCTCCAGAAGTTCACTTCGTGTCGTGTGTGTTTATTTTATTTTTGGTTGTCCGTGTATTGTATACGGAGACTAATTTATGTTGTCGCCCATAGGGCGTGGATTAGTCCAAATCCGTATATTCTTAGATTTGGGTTTGGGTTGATTTAAGGATCGTTAATCTTGTTTGAGATTAAGATCAACTTAAATGTTTATTGATGATACGTTAGTCTAATTTTAGACTAAGATCTACTCAACATGATTTTGGGATTATCCAGAACCAACAAAAGAGCATTTGGGCTCTATTGTGTTAGTTTAAGGACGTTACGGTCCATGGCTAGTTTTAAGGACGTTGCGGTCCGTTGGTAGTTTAAAGACATTGCGGTCCGTAGCTAGTTTAAGGATGTTGCGGCCCGTATTAGGATGTGCCCGTCAATTTGGGAGTGCACCAAAGAGTTGCTGGTTGTCGGGACCCTCCACCTCTCTGAAGACATTGAAAGCATCAGAGGTATGGAGAGATGTACCCTTGAACCAATTCCCGTGTCTGAAGGAAGAGACCATGGTGGACCATCCAATAATCATTAGCCATTTTGGGGGGGGGGAACTAAGATTAACTTAGGAAATGTGGCATGAACATGAATCATGTTTGGGACGCCATGAACCCATGGGGCTCAGTTGATCTGAATTAGGGACCTAGCCAACTTGGGCTTGACCCACTCGGTTTTCTTTTTATTTTGAAAAGAAATGCTAAGCACTAGTTTGGGCTCAGTCCCTTTTCTGTGCAAACAACGTTGAGCATTCATATGGGTTCTGACACTCATACCTTGCTTTACTTTCCCCTTTTTTTGTTTTTATGGAGCGTTAAACACTCTTTGTGGCGCCCACATACGGAGCATGTGAGGCGCTTGGCGCTGAGCGCCAACCACCGAGTGCCAGGGACTCCTTATTGAGCAGCGCCCACGTAAGGGGCACGTGAGACGCTTGGCGCTGAGCGCCAACCATTGAGTGCTAAGCACTCTTTATTGAGCAGCGCCCATGTGAGGGACACGTGAGGCGCTTGGCGCTGAGCGCCAACCATTGAGTGCTAAGCACTCTTTATTGAGCATCACTCACATGAGGCGCTTGGCGCTGAGCGCCAACTATTGAGTGCTAAGCACTCTTTATTGAGCAGCGCCTACGTAAGGGACCCGTGAGGCGTTTGGCGCTAGGTTTTCTTCGTGTATTCTGTTATGAAGAGTTCAATTCTCTGTTCTTTTCTGGATCTTTGATCCCCGAGAACAAGTTCATCCCTATGAGAATTAAATTCTCATTTGTGGGAGACTTGTCTCATGGATCTCAGATTCAGGAAAAGAACTAAGTTCTTTTATAAGGGTTAAACTCTTGGATATGCAGATGAGATGCTCTTATCTCTATTATTATTTTTATTTACCTCGAAGAGAGGTATTCTTCTTTCTTCCCTCTTAAAGCTTTCTTCTTGCTTGCTCTAAAGCTTATGGGGGGTTTCTCTGTACAAGACTTGAAGTCTTGGGTCCTTTTTATAGTAGAGGCTAGTCTCTTGATTTAGTTAAAGAAATCTCTTATTGAGAGATCTTTAATTGATTTGGGGATTTTATCCACCGTTAGATCTTTGATCCAGGACTTCTGTTTTACAGAAGATATCTTTCTCGTTTTTAACAAGATTAGGGAAATATTTCCCCATACAGAATTTATTCTGCAGATAGGTAATTTTTAATCACCATTAGATTTTTTAATCCAACAGTGCTCTGTTTTACAGAGAATAATCTTTCTTGTTTAGAAAGATTTGAGAAATATTTCCTCAGCAGAACTTAATTCTGCACTTTGGTGATTTATCACCTCCGTTGAATCTTTGATCCAACGACTCTGTCTAATCAGAGATCTTTTAATTCTGGCGTTGGCGCTCTCGTGCGAGGCACGTGAGGCGCTGCCTCAGAGTTTTTAACTCTTGGCGTTGGTGCCCTCGTGCAAGGCACGTGAGGCGCTGCCTCAGAGTTTTTAACTCTTATTTAATAGATTTCTTTTTGTGCTTTGCTCATTGGCGCCCGCTTGAGGAGCACGTGAGGCGCCATCATAGGATTTAATTCTATCCGAGGCAGTACCTACATGCTTTGCATGTGGAGCTTCCCTTTATTTTTATTTTTGTTATTATTTTATAAGGGAGCAAGTTTTGAGCCAAATTTTTGGCGGGAACAGAGGTGGAGCGGATCGGCGATTCATGGCGAGTTTCGACGATTTCCGAAGCGAGGCGGAGCGGATCGGTGATTCATGGAGAGTTTCAACGAGGCAACGCCGAGAATTCATGGTGAGCGGATCGGCGAGTTGGACAAGGCGAACTTCAACGAGGCAACGCCGAGAATTTGCAGAACCCGCTCGCCTCGCCCGACTCACTGCGATGAGGCGAGTCAATTCGTTGCCTCGTCCACGTCATCACGAAGCGAATTTTTTTCACCTCGTGGCAAAGCAAGGCGAAGCGCTCGCTTCATTAGCCTGGCCTAATTATATGTATGTGCAACCATCGACCAGTGGCGGATGGCCGAACGGCTACCGATGGACGATGGACGGCGAACGAGTGGACGGCCAACTAGCGGCGAGCGGGTGACCGGCAGCGGATTGCCGACGGATGATGTGAAGCCTTACTTTATTGATTTCTTGTCAAAAAAACCCTAACCCTCAAAATTAATCTGAATTTCCATCTCCCTCTTCTCTCTCTCAACCCAAAACCGACACTCCTCCATCTGCTTCACCACCGCTCCTCCTTTCGTCCTGATTGATTCTATATTTTGGAAAGAAGTGTTTAGTAAAAGTAAAGTAGTAACCGCAATCAATAACGGTGTCGCTAGTAGCTAGCCGTGATGAGTATGGGTCGTCCTCAGGGAAACGTCGAACCTTTTACTTGTTTTAGACGAGTTGATTGAAAATAGGGAGAATAGTTTTTAGATCTATGTTGAACACGGATGTAGAATTTATGAAGAAGAGGTTTGTAGGGTTCATAAAATTTAGTGGTAATGGATGATTAATTAAAGATGACTCATTTTATCTTTAAATAGATTTAAAACTAGATCACTAGTGGTGAATGAAGATTAGGGTTTTTGGAGGGAATAGGGTTCCCACTCTTAACCCTTATCTTTTCATTGACCTCTATTCATGTCTAGCCTTTACCAAAACAATTGTTAATCAAATCTCAAATCACGGTCAAGACTATCAATAAATTGATAGCGCGCCCGATTAGGATGTTAATAATTACTTTGCTAAAGTGTATAAACTTTAAAAGATATAAAAGGAGTTAAGAGATTTTATCATCCATTGATCTATCATAATTCTACGAATCCTATCAAGCGAGGAATTACCCACGCATGGTTGAGATAGAAGAGAAGATGAAGAAGGAGATCATAATGTAAATGCAGAAAGTAATGCAAAAATTAAATGCAGAATGCAAAGAACTAAACTAAAGATCTACCATTTTATTAATCAATTATCATTTACAAATCCGTCGAATTTAGAGTACAAGAACCTTAGTTTATGCCCACGATCTCTGTTCTTGTTGGAAGTAGATGAACAGCTGATGATCAACCTGGATGCGTGGATCGTCTTGGATCTCTTGATCTCTTTGATTTAATGATTTTTCGTATGAAGCTCTCGGTCCTTTAAATAGTCCTAGAAGCAGAAAACCCTAGATCCCATGTGTTAGGATTTGTTGATACGGTCATACCCACAAAATCCAGAATCCTAAACCCATAGTAGCGCCGCAGATCCGCCGCGAATTAGTGCATTGCGCCGCGGTTGGGCGGCAGAGTAGTAGGGTCTCGTTTCCAAAATTCTTCTGCTTCTAGGTGTTGACACGTGGAGATTGTTGTGATGTCTGGATTCTTTAAATCTTATTCTGAGTCTTCTGTCTTATGATTTTATTCAACTTTATCGGCAAATTTCATTCCCGATATCTCGATCTCCAGACCTGAGCTAAATCTGCACAATATCTCAATTCATAGTATTAGTAATATTTGTTATATGAGAATAATGGAGGAAAGATGCCATAGGAGGGAATTTTCTCCTATGACGTCGAAAAAACACACCCTCCATTGTGTTTTCCGACAATCGGAATGTATCTTCTTCATCGTTATCATCTAAGATATGGGTACACCAAATTTCATGTGATTCTACAACTTTTCACCGTTGAATTAGTGGGTTCAAAATTAACGGTTTACCGATAATAGAACTTTTTACATTGCTAAATCAACGGTGAAAAAGTTGTAGAATCACATGAAATTTGGTGTACCCACATCTTAGATGATAACGATGAAGATCATGCATTCCGATCGTCGGAAAACACAATGGAGGGTGTGTTTTTTCGACGCCATAAGAGGAAATTCCCTCCTATGGCCTCTTTCCTCAATTATTCTCTTGTTATATTTGAGATATTATCCTAATCATTTTATATGATACAATATTTTAGGAATATTGATTAGGA
Organism: Agapanthus africanus; assembly: GCA_030015575.1. Lineage (NCBI taxonomy): Eukaryota > Viridiplantae > Streptophyta > Magnoliopsida > Asparagales > Amaryllidaceae > Agapanthus > Agapanthus africanus. The sequence goes on along the minus strand of CM057338.1, from coordinate 827,372,399 downwards.
TTATTTGAAATGATATGTGTATTTTAATTACTGATATTTTATATAAATATTATATGCATGTATTTTCCCTCATTATCTTAATTATAATGTAGAAATATATGATAATAAACTTTTTACACATAAACCCTCATCTGTTCTATAATTACAATAAACACCTTTTATAACTTAACAATAGTAGGGAAAATAATCATTCAAATGTGCAATATTTTATACTAATCAAATACCCACAAATTTAATTTTGATCGTCCCGAGCAAACTAGTTATTAAAGAGAAGAAGAAGAAAAAGAAAAAAGTAAAACCTAGCACACTTTCGTAGGCAACACGATTGCACTGAGCACGTGCAACAACCTTTAAACTTCTAGGTGTCTCTAGTAGGAGGAGTGTTGTCTCCTGAGGGTTTTCAGCGGATTACACCCACAAAATCCCATAATAAAAGAAAGAAGATGAAAGTTACATACAAAGATAAGGAACATATAAAAGAAAGAATTTGAAAATAAGAGTTTTAAACTACACTAGCTTTTTAGTTGTCATGAGCCCTATCTTAATAGTCATGAAAAGATATTAGAAATCACATCACCCCTCAATAAAACATCGCCTTTAGTCTTCCTCCCTATCTTTATTCCAAACATAGATTATATACCCCTACATGTGTGTAAAAGATATCTCTACACTTAGAGAATTCAATTCAAGCTATCATACTCTTGTCTATCTTCCTTAGTACTTTTTAGTCGGTGAATATTTTATAGATGTAATTGCTCACACATTCTTCATGCGACCATTAATACATCTTGAGGTACTAACCAACCGATTACCAAATGTGCTCACTCTGTTAGGCGTAATTAGCAATTTTCTCGTCTTGCAACACCTGAGGCTCAGCAGTAGCTCCTAAACCAGTTGGTATAAGGCACTAGGTGATAAAGCACCCTCGCTATATTTTTTTTATGCTGCCTTAAGCAATTACAAAACTAGTGTTCATTTTTCTTCATCATTTTTTTTATGTTTCACTTTTTTTTCATTGATCTTCATACTAAGGCTTTTAGACAAGAGCATTTCAAGATATACTCTACTATCCTAAGTTTCAAGATGTGTGCAAGTGCGTATAGTAGGGTATCAACGTTCAAAAAGTTTGGACTCAAGAATAGGGACTATTTTTCAGACTTAATTCTATTATCAGATTAGCGATTTCCTTTACCTTACTAACCCTTGGGACAACAGCTCATGACTACCTATTACTAGCTTTGTTAAAAAACATCTAATTTTCTTGCTTTTCTTAAACTTTTCTTATCTTTCGTATGTAATTTTTCACTTTATAATCTTTTATTATCAAATTTTTTTTGTGCTTTTATTTAGTATAATGAAAAAAATGATGCGTGAATAAGCACAAAGCTCCCCCAAACCTATTTGCAGCAGTGTCCTCACTGATATCATCTGTTAAGCTTTAAAAACCTGTAGACTTGGAAGGAAAAGTTAGTAACGGGGGCAAGAATTAATGACAGTTAAAACCTCCCCCAAACTTATTTTTTGGCTCACAATTTTATAAAAAATTATTTTCTTTCAAGAGCCAAAATATTTTCTCCCCCCTAAACTTGAGTAAAATAGTATTAAGCATTTTAAAATTATAAAGAAGGAGGTAAAGTTATTGGTCAATATAAAATTTTACAAAGACCAAAAGTCAACACCAACCATTCAAATATTTTATCAATGTAATACTAAGGTTGATAGAAGATCATGTCACCTATAGACGTAAAGAAGTGGGGAGGAGATAAGAAGTGTAATAGAACGGGTTTACGTTTCGGTTTGTAGAGACGAAACAATGATGATAGATTACTCGCATTCTCATTCTTGATAAGAAGAAGGGCTGGCGGTTCAACTTCTTTGGGTTGGGGTTGATTCATCACAACTTCCATGTCTTCTAAGAATGCGAGTTCTTTAGCGAAAATGTCTTCAAAACTTCCATCGATATTCCGAATGATAGTCTCATCAGAAAGGAAGTCATGATACTCGGATAGCTTGACTAAATCATTCGACAAGTCAAAGGGTTCGGACTTAGGTGTGGACTTGTCGACAGAAGGGTTTTCACGTATATAATAAATAGTAGGATCGGTATCGTGAAGGTCCTCGAATTCGCAACTGTCGGAAGCTATCTTTTCGACAGAGCACACATGAGCATAGGATTCGGAGGGTTCACTTCCCAACTTGTAAATGTTAAGCTTAATTGGCATCTTCCCGAAGGATAGGTTCATAGAACCGTTACGACAATTGATTATTGGGTTGGAAGTCGCTAGAAAAGGCCGACCTAGAATCACCGGGATTTGGTTCCGTGGGTTCGCTACAGGCTGTATATCTATAACTGTAAAGTCCACATGGAATATAAATTCCCCGACTTTTATTAACACGTCCTTTAGCTCACCCCTAGGTTGGGCGATAGATTGATCGGCCATCCGAAGAGTACAATGCGTCGGTTTTAACTCTCCGATGCCTAATTACTCATAGACAGAATACGGATGCAAATTAATACTAGCACCTAAATCGAGTAGAGTACGATTGATATTTTTACCTCCAATAGCTATAGATATTGTAGGACTCCCGGGGTCCTTTCGTTTCTTGGGTATTTGTTGGGTAAAAGTAGTGCTCACATTACTCGTTAGGAAAACTTTTTTAGGCACTTCAATTTTCCTTTTCCTAGTGCACAAGTCCTTTAGAATTTTCGCATAGGACGGAACTTGTTGGATAGCATCTAGGAGAGGAATGATTATGTTAACTTGCTTAAAAATTTCCATAATCTTCTCCATTTGTGGACTTGGTCTATTGGCCCTTAACCTGTGTGGAAACGGAGTTTTATCAATAAGGGTTGGGTCCAACTTTTGTGGAGAAGTTTGTGGGGATGGAATGGATCCCAGAATTAGAGTTGGGATCGTTTGAGGTTGACTCGAGGAAGTGGGCTGAGGGTTCGAGCTTAGTGGAAAACGGAGAATAGGCTCGGAAGAAGTTGTTGGATTAGACGAAGAAGGAGTAGAAGTAGAACCCGGGGTATCATCAATATCATCAACGTCAACATGTTCACCCACTTGGTGATTCAGCACTCTTCCCGATCTCAACATGGTTACGGCACACACATTATGACTTTGTGAGTGGCCAGGATTCGGTAGAGTTTGAGATGGAAGTTTCCCTTTCTCTCTCTCACTCATCGCGGCATTTAACTGTGCAAGTTGTGCTTCTATCGATTTTATGCTTTCACTGTGGGAAGCAGTGTGTTGCACTAATATTTGGATAGAAGACGTTAAATTAGCAGTCGTTTGTGTGGATTGTTTAATGAATGTTTCTAAGTTACGTTCGAGCGCAAAGGTTTTATCGGTACCGGCTGTTGAAATATTATTATAAGGATCAAAATTGTTAGCTGGGTTTTGAAAAGATTGTGGTTGAAAGGGGTGTTGATTCTGTTGTGGTGGTTGCTGTTGCTGTGGAGGAGGTCTTTGATAACTGCTTTACATTAGTCTACTCTGGAGTATCAATGCCCCGTCTCGATAATCTTATGACTAGGGACCTGTATAAGGATGTGCTTATAGACTACCCAAACCCCACTAATGTGACTGCCATCACAACGCTGGTGGTCAAGTAAAGATCCTAAGGGCTCTACCAATATGTATAAGCGATACGTTAAAAGAAACATATACACATATTAAGATAGAATCAAACCAAGTAGCATACTACCATATTGAGCAAGACTGTTATTATATCCGTGTATATCCCAAGCTTCCAAAATGTAATATACAAACCAGTACTATACAATAATGGCCTCTAGGGCATATATCACTAACATGTGATACTCTTAGACGAAGAGACCGGACTGTATGGAGATTGTCACATTCAGGCTCAGTAGGGTACGGACGGACTTGATTGTCGACCTCCCTTTTGGCAGATACCTGGGTAGCCGTTACGTACAGCTAGTGTCGCTGACGTGCTTGTGGTTTTGGATTTATCCAGTAAATCACCGCCGGTATATTGCCATGTCTTTAGAGTCACACACACAGAGTTTTCCCAGGTCAGGCGATATGATGTAGAGGCTATATATTGATACGTGCAGGGGTCTGATTAATTACACTGAATTTAATTGGACAGTTGATAAGACTAGCCGGTTGAGAATTAAGCCGGATTATTAGATCAAGTTTTGATTTAATAATTTATATATATATATATATATATATATATATATTCTAGTATTATGTTCACTATTCATTTTTCCTCTCTTAGCTATTCGTATTTTTATACTGATACGCTTATATCTAGCGATATGTATACCGGGGGATGTATTTCGTATTTATGCGTATTACCTTTTAGAAGGAGGACACCTCATTTGTGAATATTCATTTATGAATATTCAAGAAAATGAAGTGGAGGTGAGGTGGAAAGTGTGGCATGTAGAGAGGAATGAGCTTTAATTCTTTATTCAAGCACGGTTGCATATTTTATTTTATGGCCAAAAATAAAATATGAAGCCATTATTCTCTCATATTCATTCACACATACACACTCTCTCTCCTCTCTTCTCCTCCTTCTTCCTCTTGAATGAGGATGCTCTCTTGAGCATGTAAAATGAGAGAAATGATAGTGGAAAAATTTTACATTCTCACACTCCATTTCGAGCAAGTTTGGAGTGTCGGTTGCTTCACTAGGTGAAGCTGGAGCTTGGATTAGTTTCCCATGGGTGGATCATCTTCGGTAAGGGCGGTCGGCTCTCAAGTTTGTTTTCGACGGCTTACGGGGAGTTTGGAGAGGTCTTCCATGATTGGGTGGATAAGCATCAAAGGTTGTATGCTTGAAATCTTGTAATTAGTTCTCTCGTTTTTGCTATTTCATGTGTATGGATGTATCTTAAGTTTTCGGTGACTTGTGCATACTTTAAAAATTATTAAAATTCATTCCGCATTGGCCGCGGCTCACGCGGCGTGTGCACAAGCCTCCCAATAATTATTGTCAATTGCCACCGGTCATCATCGATTGTTCACTGACCAACCTCGCCACCCATCGTCGGTCGTCCACCGGCCGATTGGCCGCCTGTTTACGCCGATTGTTCAGCGGCCGACCTGTCACCGATAAGACGTTCTCTGCCGGCTGGCTGCAGTTCATCGCTGGCCGGACCTGTTGCCCTTTGCCGGACACTCGTTGACTCGCCGCCGATCGGCCTTTTTGTCACCGGCCACGCCACCATCCACCAGCTCTCCTTCGGCCTTTTCGCCGATCGACGGTTGCACCTACATATATTATCAGGAATGATTAAAATATACTAAGCACGTTAATACAAGATTCCTTGTTACTAGATGCCTAGTCATCCCATTCTCGGGAATGCGTCGATTCCTGGTAATTTTTCATTTTATGTACCAAGCGCAACCTACCTTTTGATAAAGTGGTTCTTAACACAATATATCCTGTTTTGATGGACATGAAAACTAGATGGCCTAGGGGAAAGCACATGGAGATATTGAAAATGTTGAAGGTAGAGATAATATCTGCAAGTGATTGTAGCATATCGGTTGTACCGCTTTTATGCACGTGTGCCCATATCTATAACTTTGTGCCTTTTTTATTTGTTTATTTCTTTGTTTCCTTTTGTTTTATTTCTTGAGAAAAAGTTACTCTTATTACGGGGCATTAGCGGTAAGGTCTAAACCTATGTATACAACACACAGCACACATCCTACGCACCCAAGAGAACCACAAATTTGCCCTGAAAGTATTAATTTATGGTCACTTTCCCTCCTGGGGTTCCAACCCCGCACTCTTCATAAGAAGGAAAGTGGCTATAACAACTGAGTTATAGTTCATTGGTTGTGTTGAAAGTATTATATAGAGTTTTCTCCTGGTGAAAAAGCAACTAGTGATCAAAATCTTTCTTGCATAGAATATAATTCAAAAAGGATAAAGGAAAAGAAGAAATGGGAAAAAGTCCAATTATCAAATATGTAATTTTCGGTATTCATTTTTTTGCTTTTCTTTTTTAAGTTCTCCTAAGAGTTTAGGGGTGATGATACTTATAAATGGGGATTCCCCATATCACGGTACGTAGCAGATGAAGTGTCATCCACGTATGTCCATTAGATTCTTGGGGGCTACCGGAACTGGAAAAAGTATGATGCAAAGGAAACATTCCTTGATGCCTCATCTCCAAGGCTCAATCCGGGGAATAGGCTCCGACCTCTCGAGGCCTCCCCCTGAGTGCATTCCTTCTTCCACCAACTACCGGTCAATAGCTCATCTTCGAGCTATCCTAAAGTTGAGCTTCCTCAGCCACCTTACCACCCTGATCAATTCAGGACCGCTAGCTCAAATCCCGAGCTTCCTCAAATTCCCCTTTATCGAGCTTCCTCATAACGGCTCCACATCTCCCGCTACGACGGCGTCAACCACCCCACATCCCACATCTCCCGTGACCGTATCTCGCCATTAATGCGAACATCGTGTGTGATCTCGCAACGACTCGCTCCGTGCGACCCTTGTATAAACTCTTCCTCCAGATGATTCAGGTAACTCAACTCAATCCAATACGCCGCTACTCTGCCCGATTATTCTCCGGTTCTAACTAGATCATCGGAGGGTCCTACGGTAGTTCCCCATCCCGGGACTTCTTTTGCAGGTAGCTCATCTACAACACCAATCAACAACCCATTGAGATCCACACACTCTCTCCAAATCATAGCCCTTCATCTCACTTGCCACCAGATCGATGGAGGACAACATCTGAGGGATATTCCGACCTCCATATGTTGGCGCTGTTTGTGGGAACACGAAAAACTTTTCCACCCAAAAGTTGCTCTCCGCATTCAACACAATGATGAGCGAGCACCGCAACGAAGATCCTAGCACGAGCCACCGTCAATCGACTCTGACGACGGGCAGGCGATCCCCCCATTGCACACCTCGCAACGGGGACGGGAGCGGTTCCGCTTCATCAGTTCCCGACGTTGTCGAGGCCCTAGCTGCTTAGATCGACCGACTAGAAGCAGTGGTGGACGCGATTGCTCGCGTTCAGACCGTCGGCCTCCAGACCACCACTCTTGCACCACAGAATGAAGGCGGACTGGAGACGGCGGCGTCCTATCACGCACAACCCATGGTAAATGCCCCGATTGGTGCCCTGATCAACCTTAACATTACGGAACGTCGACGTGCCGACTCCGGCAGTCGAGACACCGTACGGGGAAGGGCTCACGTGCCGTCGGGCGTAGGGAAGAACCGAGATTCCCCAGCTCAATGAGCACCAAACAGTCCATCACCTCAGTCCAAAGATCAACAGAGCTACAACTTCAATGCTCACCGAGATCCCTCGCACTTCGAGGCAACGTCGGTCAAGTCGCCTGATTCCAGGGAAGACAGACATCGCCATGACCACCGAAATCGTGTGCATGGCACTCGTAGGGGGAGCCACGAAAGCTTCATAGCGAAGATCTGAGTAACGTCATAAAATGGAGCAGAAGCTATTCCGTTGCCTAAGGTCGAAGCGAGTACAGCAGAGACTCCGACCAAGGAGAATTCTCGGGCTACAAACGGTGAATCAATACCTTCGAGAATAAGATCGAGGACATGCAGCTCACCACCCGCCAACCTGGTGGATCAGTGATGTATTCCTCAGACTCTCTCATGAAGCCCTTCACCGAGCAGTTACTGAGGACACGCGTCTCTTCCCGAAACAAGCCGCCCAAAGTAGCTCTGTTTGACGGTAAGTCCGACCCGAAGGATCATCTGAATGCGTTCACATCATCCATGAGCTATCAGGATAACTCAAATGCTGCTCAGTGCCGGGCATTCCACATCACCCTCATCCGAGCAGGATGAGGGTGGTTCTGCGGCCTAACTCCAGGCTCGATATCAACCTTCGACGAATTAGCCACGTAGTTCCTCAGCCACTTCGTCGGCAACCGACGGCAGAAGAAGTTGGTTGACTACCTGTTCACCATCACGAGTGAGGACAGGGAGTCTTTTAAGGGCTTTAATACCCAGTTCTACAACGCTCTCCTGGAAGTACCCGAGCATCGGGACGAGATGATCATAACCGTCCTGAGGTCCGTTCTTAGGCACAAAGAGTGGGTACGCTCTTTTGCATTGGCACAACCCAAGACCATAGCCGAGGTGAAAGTTTGGACCGAGCGAGAAATCCAACTCAAGTCCGAGGTCAATGCTCATCTCCACCGAGGAGACCGGGGAGACCGAAAGAAAAGGGACCGGGAAAAAAAGAAGAAGCATGATCGTCCAAAACCCTATTCTCCCAGGTTTCACGACTACATGTCCCTGAACATCTTGCAAGCCGAGCAGTTAGAAGAAGCGAAGAGTGGGAGATTCTTCAAGATACCACCGATGCGGCAAAGGCCGGGCAAATGACTTCGTGGCCCATTTTGTGCCTATCATCGAACGCAAAGGCACCCAACCGAGGATTGTAAACAGCTGCGCGACTACATCGAAGAGCTGATCCGCAATGGTTATCTGGTGAAATACTTACGATATAAATGTCAGGTGGATAGGGAGCATGCCGAACAACAACCTTCAGGAGAGCTGACGGTCGAACAGATCATGGTCGTCTCTGTTGGCTCGAATCTGAGCAATGAGGACACTCGCCGTATCCGGCCAATCATGACCTTAGATGCTCCCCCACCAAGAAGAGCAAGAAGGCAACCCCAATCACCTTCACCGATGAGGACCTACATGGCATATCTATCCCACACAACGATCCCTTGGTGATCACAGCTTGGGTGAACAGATACGAAGTCAGGAGAATTCTCGTCGACTCGAGAAGTTCGGCGGACATCCTATTCTACGACCGCTTCCAGCGTATAGGATTAAACCCGTCCGATCTTCAACCGACCTTGCACCTTCTCTCGGGATTCACCAATCACTCCGTCCAAGCTGAGGGGATAATCACTCTCCCTTTCAACATTGGAAAAGCTGGCAGAACCCGAACAATGATAGTAAATTTCCTCGTCACACAGGTTCCTTCCTCGTACAAAATCCTCTTGGGTCATTCAAGCTTAAGTGCCCTACAGGCTCAGATCTCAACCTACCACCTCACGCTCAAGTTTCTTCTGAGCGAGGGTGGGATAGGCCGGGCCTACGATGACCAGAAAATTACCAGGGTATTCTCTCCACGGTGGTTCCTGAGGAGGAAGAAGTTGATCCGACCGATGGACCGTGTGATCCCTGGGAATCGCTAGATACACAGGATGACCAGAAAGAGATCTGAGGTTCCCTGGTAGAAACCCTGACCGAGGTTCCCTGGTAGAATCCCTGACCGAGGTTCCCCTCAACAAGGGGGACAGTAGCCAGACCATCCAAATCAGGTCCCTCTTGACCGGGGAAACAAAAGACAACCTAGTAGAATTCCTCCGAGACAACTCCAACGTATTCGCTTGGACTCCGGCGGACATGCCGAGGATCGAACCCAAGGTGATGTTAGTTATATGTATGCCCTAGAGGCCATTGTTGTACATGATTGTATATTATAGTGGATGCTTGGACATATATAGAGATGCCTTTCTTGCTCGACATGATAGTATCCTATCTGGTTACTCTTTATCTTAATATGTACGCTTATGTATCTATATACTATCTCTCTGTTACATGTTGATAAAGCCCTTAGGATGTGGACTTGACTACCAGGACTATGATGTAGATCATACTAGTGGGGCCAGGGTAGTCCACAAGTACATCCTTTAATTGTACTTAGTCGAGGGAGTATCGAGACGGGGCATCGATATTCCAGAGTAGACTAGTGTGTATGATTATTAACCCTGTATGGGGAGATGGTTGATCCCACAACTATTGGTGTTTGGCATCAGAGAATGTGCACAGGTTCTCATTAGAGAATGGGTACACCGAATTGGACTCGCCGAGAACTCCTAGATGGTATTATACCTGGCGTCAGATAGCAGTTCTCTAGTGACACTAGTACATGTTTATCTGTAGACCTGAGATCATCATAGAGCCTTGTGAGATTCCCACTGTGCTTTGATTTCCATCATACCACGTTTAAGAGAACATGTAAACCGATGGATTTTGGGTATAGTCCCGAATCACATGGAGGCAATGAGCAATAGGAGGGGTTTCGTCTCTCCCGGTATTGGGGGTTGATGTGCGCTGTGCACGATTGGCTATATCAAGAAGTCCCTGGCCAGGGCTGATAATGGGATTTACTGGTAAGTGTTATCAGTAGTTTCTCGACCCGTTATGAGCCTCAAATCGGCATGACTTATCAAGTTACTGGGGTCTGACGTTTACCACCCCTAGACTCGATATGCGACATATCAGACGAAGAGACCGGACTGTACGGTAGTGTTACTTATTGGATTCACGGGAGTATGAGCAAGCTTGCTTATTGATCTTCTGATCGTTCAATACTCGGGTAGCCGTTACGTCCAACTAGTACCACTGACGGCTTGTGGGTGACTGATATGATCATCACCTACTGCTGGCGTATTGACGAGTCTTTAGAGTTCTACACAGAGGCTTCCTGGCTCAACCGAAACGAAGTAGGGCACATATGTGATATGTGCGGGATCGAGATAAATACGTGTATATGATACCGTATTCTAATCTCGCGATATAGGTTATATGTGATATAACCGGATTATTGAATCAAGTGTTGATTCGATGATTTGATATTAGTCGGGTATATGTGATATAGCCGGATTATTAAATCAAGAGTTGATTTAATAATTTAATATATATATATATATATATTAGATATATTAATATATATTAACTAATATAATAGCTCACTTAAATATTTCTTTTCTAAGTTTACATTTAACACACACACACACACACACACACACAATTTTAATTATTTAGAGAAAACCAAAATTAGGTGGAAATTAGCCATGGTTGTGAAGCTTGTGGAAACCTTGACTAAACTCTACTAATTTTTGTTTTACTCAAGATATTTATTAACCTAACCATTATCTTAGCCTTAGTTAAGTCTCTACAAGAGTTTATATTAGATATTTTCTCACCTATGGTTGACATCATGCTCATATTCTTCATCTCATATTTTCTTGACTTGATTTTCTTGAGGTGAAAAAGAAAGAGAGGAAAAATATTCTAAAGTGAGCTAAATTCCTACTTCATCAATCTATACCATATTAACCATTAAGTATAGGTTGTTTGCTTCACTAATTCATCAATTAGTGAAGAGGTAGCTTGAGTTAGAGTCTCCTCAAAGTAAATCATCTTCGGTCTCGAAGATCATTGAGCTAGCTCGTTCATTTCGACTAGTGGAGCCTATGGAGAGTCCGGGACACCACTACTTGGAGCGAAGGGTTGCATTCCATATTCACTTAGTGATGAAATCCATATTCATCACTTAGTTAGAGTCCGGGACACCACTACACGGAGAATTTGAAGTGATGGACCGGTCTACAAAGGTTGCATTCCATATTCACTTAGTGAAATGTTTGATTACTTGATATAAAACCCTAATTCTCTAGTTCGATTCTAAGTTTGAGTTCATTAGCACACTAATTTTTAAAATTGTATACTTGATGCACCTTTAAACCCTAGTAGATGTGCTAAGAAACTCCAACATGGTATCAAAGCCAAGCAAGAGCATTAGGCGTCGTCTAGACGAAGTTAAAATTCTCGAACGAACCCCGAAACCCTAATTTCCCATACTCTTTGGAAATTTTTCCAAACGTTAGAATTTTTGAGATTAAAAATATTCAAAAAATCATGCAGGTAATTTTATTGACCCTCTTGAAGAACGAAACCCTAACTCGACTACATGACCGCGGAACCGCGGCCAAATAGGGCTATTTGCGGCGGTTCCGCGGCGCCATGTGTGAGGCATGGGTTGGCACATCAACAGTTGGTCCGTAGGTACTGTGGCATGTTCTGGGTATTTTTTAACTGTGCTCAAGTGTTGAGCTCTCTGGGAATTTTGGGAATTCATTGATTCGATCATAATGATTAACATCGCCTAGCTTTTTGTGATTTGTGATACAATATTTGGAATCCACAATAATTAGTTTTGTGAAAACTGGTTTAAATCTTATAAATCTAGCAATTTAGTCTCGAATAATCGGTTGCCATGAAGTTTCGATTTGGATCAAAACTCCGTCGCAATCGCGTAATGTATGCAAATACTCGCCAGATAACATTACTAGATAGCCACGCCCCATAGCCTCGACCAAGTGACTGTAGGAGAACCCCGTTACCAAAAAGCATCCGCAAGGGTGCTCGCGGCCACGGTGTTCTGGGGGTACGGCCGTCTACTAATGTTTCCGACGCGTATTCGATAATGTTTTCGGGAATCCTGTTGAATTACCCGACTAATTATTGAAAAGTGTTTTCAAGACGAGACTAAAATGCGGGGTTTATATAGTGTTAGGCATGAAATCCGAAGTATGTGATATTCCGGGTTTATGAAGTCTAAGGGATTTGTAATGTTAGGCATGAAATCCGAAGTATGTGATATTCCGGGTTTATGATATCTAATGTTGATTGCGGATTCTAATTATTGTAGTTCATATTTCTATTCTGCGACCGTAAGTGTAATATGTGGTGTATCGCCGGTTTCGTTGCTATACGTCAACGACAATTGGGATACGCATATTTACTTACGTTGATGACATGTGATGTTATGTGTTGCTGTGATATGATATATTGGATCGTCGTGATAGAATGGCCGAGGTTTTTATGTGAGATGAGAGTTTTTCTTTTCATTCATGTAAAATTCATTGTATGTAATATTCTTTTATTAGGGCACTTCCGGGTTGAGGTTGATGTCACCATTGATGTATATTATTTACTTTTCCGCATTAGGATAGACCCAAGGTGGGGAGCATAAGTAACCGGGTTCTAGGGTCCGGTGGGAGACCATCTCGAGGAGTCGAGACCGGGTCTCCTAACTCTAGAATTGGCAGGGTTGCTTGCCCCTCTCGTAGGGGTCTAGGGATGTGGGTTTGGCTATTCATCACGACCATGGAATCCATGTTTTTTTTACTGGCTTGATTTAAAAATCACGAAAATCCTAGTATATCCAATATTTCATATGTTAACTTCTACTGCTATGTTATGTGATGAGATCATATTACTGCGTGAGACGAATGCTTTATTATTATATATATGATATATAATAAACGTTGCTCCCCGCTCTGCCGGTAGCTAAGTAACCTAACGGTGAATACGGGACCCAGTGGCGAATGCGGATAGCATAAGCGTACGTTGTATTTTCGTTTCTTTATCTGTGATGCTTAGGAAGCATAAATGATGGGACTTCATTAATGAAATTAATGAAAAGCAAAGAAACCTAAAGATATTGTGGAATCAAATTTTCAAAAAGGGTAGCTCTAGTTTTTGCTTTGCATAGTGGTAATCCTTGTAGAATATCCAGCACCTTATTCGATAAGGAAAGAGCCGAGATCCCTTCATCGGGAGTGACCTCTTTAGCGAAACTAGCAGATACTACAACCCACGCGGTTTTGTTTTTGATTGCTTTTTTTTTTTTTACTTTTTGCTTTGCATAGTGGTATTCCTTATAGAATATCCAGCACCTCATTTGATGAGGAAATAGCCGAGATCCCTTCACCGGGAGTGACCTCTTTAGTGAAACTAGTAAAAGCCTCAAAAACACTCATTTTCAAAAACATTAGATTCTGCAACAATATCAAGTTCATTACGCAAAAGGTTTTCTTAAAAACCTGTCGTAGCCCTCCGTCATTTCAGATAAGTACTATTTAATATTCATGCTACGTTTGTTGACATTGTCAAGGCGTAGGGTGCGATAGCTGATTAGTGCTTATCTGCAACCATATGATGCGATTGGATTAGGGTAGTCGTACGGCCTTGTTAACCTTGTCAAGGGCCGTACGGGTGGGTTTAGTCCAGTTAGGAAATGAATGGGTCGAACTTGACTTGCGGTTTATAGTTTGTTGACATTGTCAAGGTCATAAATCGCTTGGGGAAAAATATTATCGGGAATTTCAAGTGTTGAAATTTGCAATGAGATTGCATACCTTCTATGAGATAGTTGGATCCCGATACCCGCTGCGAATAAGAGTTGTAAGTGCACGGCGGCGCCCCGGCCGTCGATCCGACGCCGGAAACGCGGAAACGAAAAACTTTGCGAAACTTGCAAACCGGCACCACCGCGCACTATCAACCCGGATCGGGCCATTAACCTAGCTACTAGCAAACTAAAAGATGGGTGAAGAGATATACCAAGCGATCCGTGTCCTTCGGTCTTCGTCTCCACTCCGATCTCCCGCGGAATCTCCGTCCGTCACCTCCTCGTCGGAAAGGGCACCACGTAGCCAAATACTTTTACGGGCTCCTACCTCTGGACCGAGGCAACTCGGGCGCGAAGTTGGCTAGCCGACGCGTCCAAGGATACTGTAGGTGTAGTGTAGAAGCTTGTCTCTTTGGGGTTTATGAAGTTGCCTTTGATGTGGAGGAATGAATAAGCTTTTGAGATAAGTGAGGGATTTTGTAGCAAGCATAGAAAATGAAAAATGAGATGAATGATAAATTTCCCACACCAAATGAAAATCCCTCTCCTCCCCAATAGTGGCCGGCCCCCTTCTTTAAATGGTGGGTGGTGAAAATGCAATAATGCAAGAAAAGAATATGTAGGATAAAAAATGAGAAGAAGAAAAGGTCACACCATTTCTAATCTCATCCAATCTCATAAATGCAAAGGATTGATTCAAAGGGAATCTCATCATGAGAAATCTATCATAATGAAGCCACAAATGCAAGAAACCCCTCTACAATAAGTTATTTGCAAACATGCAAATAACCCCCTCCAACGATAAAGTCCGGCCGTGAAGGAACAAAGGAAAACCGGCCGGAACGGAATGCAAACTGGCAACTTCAGAAAACTGATCCCGTAATAAATTACAGGAAAACCCCACTACTGCATATACATGCCCGCATTTCTATTCCCACTGAATACAAATGCAAAGAGACAAAACTACACTGTCTAATACTAGGATCCGGCTTAAACCAAAGCCGGCTAGTAAAATCCGTCCGATCACGATCCGTGCAATACCGCACGTATCTGATCGAACCCTGCCATATCTCTATACGGCCTCTACAGCGTTTCGCCCGAAACTTGAGTAACTGTGTGTGGTGGACTCTAAAGACTCGTCAATACTATGGCTGTGGATTTAACCACTAGCACGTCAGAGGTATTAGCCATACGTGACGGGCTACCAGCTATTGACCAAAAGGGACGTCGATGAGCGAACTCATCCTGACACCCTACTGAGCCTGTCAGTGACAATATCCGTACAGTCCGGTCCGTTCGTCTATGAGCATCGCATGGAAGGCCTAGGGGGTTGGTAAAAGTCAGACCACCAAAAGCGGTACAAGTCGTGTCGGAGTGTAGCCCAGAACACCCTGAGATACTACTGGAATACCTACCAGCAAATCTCCTGCCTTGGCCAAGGACTTTTCATGTACTGGCTCTCCTAGACACAGCGCGACCTCACCCCCAATACCGGGAGAGACGAACCCCTGCAGATCCGCTCACTGCCTCCATGTGGCTCGGGACTGTACCCAACTAAAACCTGTTTGCACGTCTCCTTTGAGCGTGGTAGGGTAGTAATCAAAGCACAGTAGGAACTCACACGAGACAAATGACGATCTTAGGTCGATGAACTAACCTGTACACATGTCACCAGGAAACTGCTATCTGACGTCTGGTATAATCCCAACTAGCAGGTTCCCGGCGAGTCCTGTCCGGTGTACTCATAACCCAATGAGCACCTGTATACATCTTAGGTGAACCAACTGACACCAGTGGCTTGTGAGACCGGCCACCGCCCCTCGTCGGGGTCTCGACTGTATACACTAGTCTACTCCGGAGTATCGATGCCCTGTCTCGAAACTCCCACGACTAGGGACCTTTTAAGGATGTGCTTATAGACTCCAGCTCTCACGTATATGATCGCCCTCATACTGCTGGTAGTCAAGCAAGAATCCTAGGGGCTTTATCAACGTGTAATAGTGACTCGTAAGGTCACCTAAAGCAGTACACAATGATAAAGATAAACCAGATAGCATACTATCATCTTGAGTAAGACTGTCCTACCGGGATAGGTCATCCCTCAATCATTGCAATCACGTGCCTGTGATCCAATAATTGACTCTGAGGGCACTATCTCCAACAATCTCCCACTTGCACTCAAGGTTAATTATTGCGATGTCGTATACTCACAGCCCGTGTGATACCGAACACCCAACTCCTCTACTAGTCAGTCTCACAAAGCTCGTTTGCGAAACTATTGCGTTCGAGGAATAGCCTCAGTGAGTGGATCCGCTCTGGTGTCTCTTTCTATGTCTCTCTTTATCTCAAGTTCGCGGAGAAAGCCATCTCCCGAAATGAGCAATACCTGTCTTAGAATGTGTCTGGAAATCTGATGGGACCTAGCTCATAAATGAACTCCAAATCCAAACTTCTTAGACTGTATCGTCAACTGAACTTAATCAGTATCCTGTGCCATCCTTCCCTCAGTATCCACCTGGACCACCTGTCCAAAATACTGCCCCTCATCAGAGGAAAAACTATAACTCTGACAGCCACTCAGTCATCCAGGTCACCTTGGAAGCCTGGAAGGATAACCGTCTCCTAAAGGAGGCTGTCGTTATCATATCCCTAGAACATCAACTTATGTTCTAAAACTGCTTCCGACTGTTTCTCCAGGATTGGATCAATATCAACTTATTGCATCTACTGCAATAACAACATCTGGTGTGGTACTTGACATCTCATGATCAACTCAATTGCCTAAGCAAGTGATCTGCCAATCATGCGTATCCCTCTCCCCTTTAGTCTGTAAGACACCTTTAGAGAGGGTGACTCCATCACCTGAAGGTATACTACCATGCCAGGAGTCGTCCATTCTAAATACTCATAGAATGCTGTCTAAGTACCCAGATTGGGAAACTACCCAAATCTTGATCTAAAACCATAGATCTAGTAACCAGAATGTACGATATAAGATCCAAGTCCTGTGTGGAGAAACCACTGTGTGACGACCAAAGTATAACCGATCGTAGTATAGGAATATCACTTCCTACTCTGTGTATGTCATCAAATACCAGGACATCACACCCTACTACCTTCTTAACAGATCCATCCCCTATTCTGATGAAGTCTAACCTATGACTGTCACATCAGAAATAGATGATCTATCTCCGCTATATCTGCTTTAGTCTATAAATAGACATAAGCCACTTGTCCACCAATGCTTCCGCTGCTCCCACTGACCACGACAACCCTCTGGCAAAGTCATATAGACGTGCACTTCTAAAACTAGTTTAGAACGACGCTATACTCATCCTCCTGCCGGGTCTCACAGTCTGGAACAACAGCAATGGCAAGTCTGGGTAAACAAGAACCTCCCTGCCACCGTCCTTGAGCATACCGAAGTACCTCTCGGGTGCCTGAGGTTACCCACCATATCTGCGGAGTGGTCAATGGAATGTCAAACCAGATTGAATCTTTAAGTTCTTATCAAATATTCAGTAATCGTTTGCGGTTCTGGAATCACTTCCAGTTCTACCATACTCCCACTTCTGTTTTCTGAAAAAATACATTTTTATTAAAACTGTGGCGAGTCAAGAACAATACCACTATTGATCTTCCAGATGGTAGAAAGTCAACCCTCGTCATAGCCCGGGTCAACCCACAAACAGCCATTACAGAAACGTGCCTTGAGTTATCCAGAGTCTGGTTTTAAGCATAAGCCGGACAACTCCCCGTATCTTAATAATGTCAAGATATGAACTGTTCTATATCCAATATAGAAACAGAGGCACTGATTTAATTGAACCAGATTCAAATCATGCAGCTGTCTCCAGTGCATGTCAACTAAATGGAAGGAGGCCGATCAGCGTTACTCAACATAGGAATGCTTCCAATTATGAGTAACTTGAAAGAGAAGCAAGTTCTCTTAATCATTACTATCAACTGAATACTATTCACAAGTATCTACATCTTCGATCACCTTGAAAAATCCTGATACTTGCAATATCTGGTTCTCTACTTTATTCTTATACATATAACTCCTCAAAACTTAGACCTTGCATTTCTACGAAACACATGTCTAAGAACTAGAGAAGTCATAAGTAAACAGAATATAGTACGATGACCAACCCCACTGTCTTAATAGACACTGGACAATATACAATACTATGTATAAGTCCCTTGAGTCAAATGACTCATTCACTGTGTGTCGTAGGTTGAAAACTGTACTTATGGTTAAGAAGAATTACACCGTTGTTCAATACTCCTTACCTAACCATCCACTGGTATAGGTAAATGTCATAGACATAATTTCAAAAAGGTATGTCTCACTCTATAAAAATAGACGTACAGATATATCAATTTGAAATTGGTGCATAACAACGGATATTCAAAACCAAATATTTGCCGTCCGGCAAACTACCCAGGTGACTTCCTCAAATATCACCAATTACAACGAATTCCGATATAATGAGGATGATCACCTAATTCCCAATAATTTACTCCCACTCATCATCTGTAAAACCATACAGATGTGAGAACCAAACCTGGTAAATACATACTCTGGAGCAAGTGTCTAATTGGGAAATCAGTTTTCTTTTAACAGTACACAGTGAAACTGAAACATTGAAATGTTTCGATGGGGTATCCCGGTATTCCTAGTAATGCCTCTTCCATTATACAGATTCACAACTGTAACCGTATAATTCTTTGCCATCTCTCCAAATCCCTTTATATGTCTTTAGTCATTACCTTCTGCACACCCCTTTAGGCCAAATGGTTTTCTTCCTTCCCTACCGTTCGGCACCAGCCTATGGTTTGGAAGAAGACTATCCAATAAGCATAATGGGTGTACTGTCCTAATCCTAGGAGCACTCATAATGCGAGAGAAGGTGAAGATAAAAGACAACCGAATAAACCTTATTCCTATTTCTCCTGAACCAGAATCCATCCCCGAACTGGAACAAGTTCCTTTCGAGTTCGTATATAACCATACGATGGAGTATCCAATAAACTTGGGATCTTCGTAGTGATATAGAGTGTCCTGGAGAAATACAAAGGTGATTTAGGATTGGCGAAGAAATATTTGGTTTGGTCGTGAATAGCAGTCGCAATTTACTTTGCCCTCTTACTAATCCCTTTCTTTGTCTTAACTTAATACCTTCTGTACACCGTTTAGGCTAATTGGTTTTCTTCATTCCCTACCGGTTGGCACCTGCCTATGGTTTGGAAGAAGACTATCCAATTTGCGTAATAGGTGTACTATCTCCTAAACCAAGGAGTACTCACAACTCGAGAGAAGGTAAAAGGAAAAGACAACTGAATAGTCCTATTCGTTTTCTCAAGAACCGGAAACCATCCTCGAATTCCTTCGAGTTCGTATATAACCATACGATGGTTTTGTCCAATGGAAGTGGACGTTCGTAGTAATACGGGGTGTCCTGGAGAAAAGGGTAAAAGTAGGAGTGGCAATGAGGTCTGCAACTTTAACAATCCAAAAGCCAATGTTTAGAAGGTTCGGTCAACTTGGTTACTGAGTCATAGTCTAGGGTCGGGTCAATGGTCGCTGCCAAATAGAGAGAGAAAAGAAACACTCAGCGTGCACTCTAACCTAGATCAGAATGGTTATCACTTTATCTAATCTGGAAACCTCCCACTGTAACGTCAAATTCTTCCTCAAACCTGAAAGAAGAATTAGCCGGGATCACCCGAGGAGTAAACCAACTCATCAGTGGGAATCGGGATCCAACTATCATCGCTTGATAACGTGACGGAATCCAATCACGTTATCACACTCCAGAAGGTATGCGCATATCTGGCAAGTTTCAGTTTCTTTAGAAACTCCCGATGTGGATTTTTGCCCCATGCTCTTATGACCTTGACGAAGGTCAACAAATCATAAGTCGCATGTCAAGTTCTACCCGTCATTATCCAGGTTAATTTGAACCCACCCATACAAGCCCTTAACGAAGGTCAACAAGGCTATACGACTGTCCCGAACCAACGCATCTATCTATGCAGCAGAAAGGTAACAAGCAGCTACCATACACTATGCCTTGACGAAGACCAACAAACATAGCATGAATACTACGTGCTACCCGTCTGAAATGACGGAGGGCTACGAATGGTTTCTGGCGAAAACCTTTAACGTAATGAACTTGATATCGTTGAAGGAACCGGATAGCTTTTAAAAATATAGTGACGAAAACCTTTGCTAAAGAGGTCACTCCCGGTGAAGGGATCTCGGCTCTTTCCCCGTAGGATGAGGTGCAGGATATTCCAACTGAATACCACGATGCAAAGCAAAAGTAATCGGCTATAGTGAAGTTATTGCCCTGATGCAAACTTCTGTCCAAGGGGTCACTCCCGGTGAAGGGATCTCGGCCCTTGCCTCGTCGACTGAGGAGCAGGATATTCCATCTGAATACCACGATGCAAAACAAAAGAGAACGCCCTTGCAATAACAGCTTTTTGAAAAGTGTTCCAACAACATCAGAATAGGTTTGTTTAGCTTGCATTGATCCGAATCAACGCAGTCCCATCAATTGATCACACCACAAAAGAACGAAAATAATGATGTACGTATATGCCATCCGCATTCGCCACTGGGTCCCGTCATCACCCGTTAGGTTACTTAACTAACGACAGAGCGGGGACTGGACTAGTGCGGATGCAAAACATATACAACATCTACTAGTATATATATCAATATATAATATTTCGCTCAAGGCGTGATAAAATGCAACAGCACAGAAATGTACAGCATCACAGAACAATACAGATATCTGGGATCCCCGGGTTTCATAGAGCCGCTACTGAAACCCGACGTTCCCCTGGTCGTGTGGATAGCCTGTGCAATGAAATCCTAGACCCCTACGGGCGCGGCAAGTTACCCGCCAAAACCTGAAGCGAGACAGCCCCCTTCAACGACGTGAATGGACCACCCTGCACTTCACGGAATCCGGTAACTTGGGCACCCCTCCTGGGTCAACCTGTACCCCTTACGAGTGCGGCGAATAGCCAGCCAATTCTAGAGTAAAGCCCCCTCCGTCTCAATGCCATGAGATGCGGGCTTGTTGCCCTCTAGAACCTGGCTATTCGTGCACCCCACCTTGGGGTAATCCTAGTACAGAAAGTAAAATATACATACAACGGGTACATCGACCTCGACCCGGTCGTGCCCCACAAGAATAATACAAACAGGCAGTGACGGCAGTCCACATGTCGGACGCTCGCCCTGCAATATCAAATGTACATATAAAACAAAACTGTACTACCATTGCATCCAGGCTATCCCCCACGACCGATCCGCAACATCACAGCACAACACAGAACATCAACGTGAATGTCACGTTCGCAAATCCGTCTAAAAGGGCTATAGCAGATAGACTGGATTTACCGATCGTATGACATTCACGGTCGCAGATATAACGTAAATACTGTGAACTAACATGTTTAAACTTTTCGATCAATCAAATATACCCAAGTGGGCCCCAAGCACTACTGTAGCACTCACAGAAAATCTGGGCCCAAAAAGAATGTTCCAAAAACCCTATTTTTAAGTTTAAAGAGTTCTGTGCAAAAATGGCACAGAGAGGACACTGTACTGCGGCGGAACCGCGGCCAGAAGGGGGGTTTGGCCGCGGTTCCGCGGTCATCCTACAGTATCATGCCACCATTTTTTCATAGAATTCTTAAAATTTCTTGCATGTTTCTCTGCAATAACCTGAAAAATTTTTGGAGCTAAAAAAAATTCGACAGAGAACAAGACCAGAAAATGCGGTTTTCGGAAAATCCGATCGATCAAACTTGTAAACACGTTAGAGCAAGCTAGACTAGGTTAATGGCGTGGCTCTGATACCAATGTAAGTGCACGGCGGCGCCCCGGCCGTCGATCCGACGCCGGAAACGCGGGAACGAAAAACTTTGCGAAACTTGCAAACCGGCACCACCGCGCACTATCAACCCGGATCGGGCCATTAACCTAGCTACTAGCAAACTAAAAGATGGGTGAAGAGATATACCAAGCGATCCGTGTCCTTCGGCCTTCGTCTCTACTCCGATCTCCCGCGGAATCTCCGTCCGTCACCTCCTCGTCGGAAAGGGCACCACGTAGCCAAATACTTTTATGGGCTCCCACCTCTGGACCAAGGCAACTCGGCCGCGAAGTTGGCTAGCCGACGCGTCCAAGGGTACTGTAGGTGTAGTGTAGAAGCTTGTCTCTTTGGGGTTTATGAAGTTGCCTTTGATGTGGATGAATGAATAAGCTTTTGAGATAGGTGAGGGATTTTGTAGCAAGCATAGAAAATGAAAAATGAGATGAATGATAAATTTCACACACCAAATGAAAATCCCTCTCCTCCCCAATAGTGGCCGGCCCCCTTCTCTAAATAGTGGGTGGTGAAAATGCAATAATGCAAGAAAAGAATATGTAGGATAAAAAATGAGAAGAAGAAAAGGTCACACCATTTCTAATCTCATCCAATCTCATAAATGCAAAGGATTGATTCAAAGGGAATCTCATCATGAGAAATCTATCATAATGAAGTCACAAATGCAAGAAACCCCTCCACAATAAGTTATTTGCAAACTTGCAAATAACCCCCTCCAACGATAAAGTCCGGCCGTGAAGGAACAAAGGAAAACCGGCCGGAACGGAATGCAAACTGGCAACTTCAGAAAACTGATCCCGTAATAAATTACAGGAAAACCCCGCTACTGCATATACATGCCCGCATTTGTATTCCCACTGAATACAAATGCAAAGAGACAAAACTACACTGTCTAATACTAGGATCCGGCTTAAACCAAAGCCGGCTAGTAAAATCCGTCCGATCACGATCCGTGCAATACCGCACGTATCTGATCGAACCCTGTCATATCTCCATACGGCCTCTACAGCGTTTCGCCCGAAACTTGAGTAACTGTGTGTGGTGAACTCTAAAGACTCGTCAATACTATGGCTGTGGATTTAACCACTAGCACGTCAGAGGTATTAGCCATACGTGACAGGCTACCAGCTATTGACCAAAAGGGACGTCGATGAGCGAACTCATCCTGACACCCTACTGAGCCTGTCAGCGACAATATCCGTACAGTCCGGTCCGTTCGTTTATGAGCATCGCATGGCGGGCCTAGGGGGTTGGTAAAAGTCAGACCCCCAAAAGCGGTACAAGTCGTGTCGGAGTGTAGCCCAGAACACCCTGAGATACTACTGGAATACCTACCAGCAAATCTCCTGCCTTGGCCAAGGACTTTTCATGTACTGGCTCTCCTAGACACAGCGCGACCTCACCCCCAATACCGGGAGAGACGAACCCCTGCAGATCCGCTCACTGCCTCCATGTGGCTCGGGACTGTACCCAACTAAAACCTGTTTGCACGTCTCCTTTGAGCGTGGTAGGGTAGTAATCAAAGCACAGTGGGAACTCACACGAGACAAATGACGATCTCAGGTCGATGAACTAACCTGTACACATGTCACCAGGGAACTGCTATCTGACGTCTGGTATAATCCCAACTAGCAGGTTCCCGGCGAGTCCTGTCCGGTGTACTCATAATCCAATAAGCACCTGTATACATCTTAGGTGAACCAACTGACACCAGTGGCTTGTGAGACCGGCCACCGCCCCTCGTCGGGGTCTCGACTGTATACACTAGTCTACTCCGGAGTATCGATGCCCTGTCTCGAAACTCCCACGACTAGGGACCTTTTAAGGATGTGCTTATAGACTCCAGCTCTCACATATATGATCGCCCTCATACTGCTGGTAGTCAAGAAAGAATTCTAGGGTCTCTATCAACGTGTAATAGTGACTCGTAAGGTCACCTAAAGCAGTACACGATGATAAAGATAAACCAGATAGCATACTATCATCTTGAGTAAGACTGTCCTACCGGGATAGGTCCTCCCTCAATCATTGCAATCACGTGCCTGTGATCCAATAATTGACTCTGAGGGCACTATCTACAACAAGAGTTACTCCTGGGAGAGTTTTGCACTTTACAATTAGCTAACCCATTAGGTGTCTAGAAAGGTGTCTATGGGGTTATGCCTATGGGAAAACGAGGTTTATTTTAATTAGGTCCATACGAAAGCATGGGGAAGCTCCCTCAAAGTACCGACACTGGCCTGGCTGACCGGTTAGCGAACTTGTAGCGTGTAATTAATCCCGGCTAGTCTTACTTTTTAAGGTTTGAAGGAAGATTTGATAAAAAGCAGTGAAAGCCATCCTGATTAGATAAGATAATAACCAATATAATCTTGCAAGAGCATACGCTAAGTGTTTTTCTTCTCTCTCTCTCCAGGTAGCGACCGTGACATGCCTTAATCAAGATAATAATATGGATGTATTGACCAAACCTGCTTATCATACTGAGCTGGGGGACGTTGGTTCCGCTCTTCCTTATAACTGTTATAAGACCGAGCAGGAAATAGGGGAATACCAGGATTCCCATGACACCCAAATGATGAATGAGCATAGTGATGCGTCTTCTTCGGGTGTGTTTGTTACCGAGAACCGTTTCTCAGTACACTCTATGTCCTGGGTATTAGATACCGAATTAGGATCCCATATATGTAATTTGTTACAGGGGCTTAGAAGAGGTAGAGAACTGGGAAAATGTGAACATTCTATAAAAGTAGGGAATGGTGCAACTGTTGCAGCCAAAGCAGTTGGCGAATATCACATAGTGTTACCAAACGGTAATACACTGATCTTGAACGACTGTTACTACGTACCATCTATGATGTATAATTTAATATCAATTTCTTTATTAGATAAAGAATGATATAATTTTGTAGTAGAGAAAAATGTTATGAACATTTTTCTAAATCAAGTATTGATTGGGTTTGGTGCGTTATGTAACGGTTTGTACGTTCTGAATCAGAATATAGTTCTTAATGTACAGAATACACACAAGAGGAAAACTTCAGAAATGAACGAATCTTTCTTGTGGCATTGTAGAGTAGGTCATATCAATGCGACACGGCTAGCTAAGTTATATAAGGATGGATTGTTTCCCCAATCAGAGCAAAGCTCTCTTCAAAATTTGAATTTTGAAATGAAGCAACGCTTCAGAAGTAGCTCCAAGTGTGCTGCGCCCTAAGTAGCGCACCACGTGCAAAGCACGTGTGTGCTAGCGCTCAGTGCTCTGCGCTCTAAGCAACGTACCACGTGCAAAGCACGTGTGCGCTAGGTGCGCTGCGCTCTAAGCAGCGCATCCGTGCTTTCAGCTAAGTGCGTTGCGCCCTAAGCAGCGCACCACGTGCAAAGCACGTGTGCGCTAGCGCTAGGTGCGCTGCGCTCTAAACAGCGTACCACGTGCAAAGCACGGGTGCGCTAACGCTGGAATTAAAAGCTCCCCACCGTCAGATCAAAGATCTAATAATAATGATAAATTATTAATCAATCAGAATTAAATTCTGTTAAGGGAAGATTTCTCAAATCTTTCCAAACAACAAGATTGTGCTCTGTAAATCAGAGCACCGTTGGATCAATGATCCAATGGTGATTAAAAATCACCAAAACACAGAATAAATTCTGTATGGAAAGATTTTCCAATCTTGTTAAAAACAAGAAGATTGCTTTCTGTAAATCAGAAGCCTTTGGATCAAAGATCCAACGATGGGAAATTCCCCAAATCAATTGGAGAAAAGATCTCCTTAACTAATTGTACTGATCAGCTTGCCCTATATAAAGGCCCCTAGACTTCAAGTCTCGGGGGAGACAGAAGTATAGAGAGAAACCCCCCCATAAGCTTTGAGAGGTCTAAGAAAGAAGAGCCAAGCTCTCAGAGAAAGAAGAGTTTCTTCAAGGTAAAAGAATAAAAAGATGAAATTATCTCATAATTAAAAAGAAGAATTCACTTCTTTAAAGACCATAGATCTACAAAGACCAAGGTCTTTCACAAAGAGATCAAAAGATCTCATCATAAAAAGAAGAACATAATTCTTCTTACAGATCATAGATCTATAAGACAAATTGTCTTTTACAAAAAGATATCATGAACATCTCATAAGAGGGGGGAGAATAATTCAATTCTTTTAGGATCACAGATCTATAAAAGCAAAGCCTTTCATCAACATAAAAGATTGAAACATCTCCTATAAAATAAGAACTTCTGTTCTTAAAACCTTAAGACAAAGTCTCTTATAAAAAAAAGAGAATTTAATTCTCAGGGCGCAAACTGATCTAAGTTGCATAAAAGAAGAGCCTCAGCGCTCCAAACATAGCGCACTGCGCTTATCGATTGGCGCTCAGCGCCAAGCGCGACACGTGTCCCGCACGTGTGCGCCACTTAACAGCTAACGCTTTGCGCTCTTAATATAGCGCACTGCGCTCATAAGACTGGCGCTCAGCGCCAAGCGCACCACGTTCTCTTCACGTGTGCGCCACTGAACAAATAGTGTTTTGCGCTCATAAATTAGCGCAATGCGCTCATGGACTGGCGCAAAGTGCCAAGCGCACCACGTGCTCCTCATGTGTGCGCTACCCAGCAGAAGCGCAATGCGCTCATAAACTGGCGCAATGCGTCCATTATCTGGCGCTTAGCGCCAAGTGCAACACGTGTTCCTCACGTGTGCGCTACTCAGCAGAAGCGCACTGCGCTCTTTGACTGGCGCAAAGCGCCAAGCACAACATGTGTTGTGCTGATAGAACATAAACTGTTCTTTAATAAGACCCAGAGTTATGATGAATGCTCAGCATTCAATAAAAGACAAAAATATTGTCAGAATACAAATCAATGCTCAGCATTGTTAACAGGGCCAAGCCCAAATAAAGGCTCAACAGCCTAAAATAAATGTTAAACATTTTAACTTGATTGGACTTAGCCCAAGAATGGCCATAAGTCCTCAACTCAGATTAATTGAGCCTATATGCTCATAAATCCTTGATCTTAGTCCCAAATTGGACTACAGATTCCAACCAAAATTGGTTCAAGGGTACATCTCTGAACTCCTCTGATATTTGTCATTGTAATCCTTCAACGTCTTCAGAGAGGTGACGGGTCCCGACAACCATGTATTTCATAGACTATGACGTCTTTAAACTGGACTGTGGGGTTCCTTTAAACCCACGGACTATGATGTCCTTAACCTCGGACTGTGTGGTCCCTTTAAACCCATGAACTATGATGTCCTTAACCTCGGACTGTGGGGTCCTTTTAAACCCACGGACTATGATGTCCTTAACCTCGGACTGTGGGGTCCCTTTAAACCCATGGACCGAGATGTCCTTAAACTAATATTGGACCGAAATGTCCTTAAACTAACATTGGACCGAGATGTCCTTAAATTAACATTGGACCACTATGTTCTTAAATTGGTAATCGACCGCAACGTCCCTAAACTAAACAACAGAGCCCAAATGCTCTCTTGTTGGATCTAAATGATCCCGTTAAGTTGATCTTAGTCTAAAATTAGACTAACGTATCCTTAACAAACGTTAAGTTGATCTTAGTCTCAAATGAGACTAACGTATCCTTAAACCCAACCCCCAAACCCAATGTAGGGTGTTTTTCGTCACCCCATTGAGATGGGAATACGCGCGCTCTTGTCAGGCGTACTACAGATTCCCCCTGCCTAGGGTAGGCCGGGGTTTAATGATTGTGGGGATCCGAATCTCCGGCAGCCGCGGACTAAGCTGCCGTTAATTACCCCTCGCCTTTGGGGCGAGGGAACCTCCGATTAACGGGTTAAACTGGTCATGCGAATTCAATGTGCAGTGTACGTGTGTTCTGTTCTGAAAGGGGGGTTTTGGATATATCGGGAGCCACGCAGAGTTTTTACGGGGGTCCCGCTACCCGGATAGCTGGCTGGGGGTCAAGGGGGCTAGCAGCCCCCTTGCGGGGTTCGGGGCAGCGCCCCGGCCCGAAAATTTTTTGGAGGGGGAGAATGTTGCGGAGTATGTGTATGTGTACATTTGTATACAAATGTATATATATATGTATATACATAAAAAGAGGGGGAAAAGGCATCCAAGGGATGCGTGGGGCAGCACCTTGGGCGCTGTGCGCTTAGGTGCTGTGCGCTCAGCGCGCGCGCGCGCCACGTGTCGGCACGCGGGCGTCTTGCGCACCTGCGCAAGCGCGCAGGTGCGCAAGCGCGCGCGCCACGTGTCGGCACGCGGGCGCCTTGCGCACCTGCGCAGGTGCGCAAGCGCGTGCGCCACGTGTCGGCACGCGGGCGCCTTGCGCACCTGCGCAAGCGCGCAGGTGCGCAAGCGCGCGCGCCACGTGTCGGCACGCGGGCGCCTTGCGCACTTGCGCAGGTGCGCAAGCGCGCGCGCCACGTGTCGGCACGCGGGCGCCTTGCGCACATGCGCAGGCGCGCAGGTGCGCAAGCGCGCGCGCCACGTGTCGGCACGCTGGCGCCTTGCGCACTTGCGCTGCGCGCCGGAGAGGCACAAGAGGCTTTAGCCTGAAAAAAGGATTTCTCAAAGGAGAAATCAGAGAGGAGTCGGGCTCCTGAATGTGTTTTGGGTTTAATGGAAGTGGTTCTTCTTCTTCCTCCTGTCGCTTGCTGGATCTTGAAGATCAAGAGATGTGAAATCTCAAAATCTCTCCTTTTTAAGATCTGATGACAGATCCAAGTTCCCCTTTGTGGGTTTTGTGGTGGAAAACTATTTAGTTTTGAAAAAGGAAGAGTAAAACTCTTGATTTAATTCAAAAGAAAGAAGAAGGTTTTGGAACCTTGAAGAAGGAGGAAAGAGCTCAGCTCTGAAACTTTTTTGGAGAGAGAAAAAGTTGTTGAGATATTTCATTATCTTTGCCTTTATAGGCCATACATTTTACACATAGCCCCTTGGGCTTCAAAAAATGGCATTTTGCCTATCCCATGGCTCATGTGCCATTTCTTTTTGCACATAAGCCATGGGCTTTACAAAAATTTGGCTTTATGCCTATTTTTCTTACATTTATCCGAAAATAAAATAAAAGAAAATGCAACAAAATTATTTATTACAAAAATTTTATCTTGGCGTGGGGGAGGCCGGCCGCTTCATGTTCGGGTTCGACCCGGGCATGGGCCCACTGGATCTGGGCTTAGGCCCACTTGGCTTGGGGTTGACTTTGATTTTGACTTGGTCAACCGGGGTGTAAATTTTTACCCCAACAAATTGCCCCCCATCAATAAATGCACACCACATATATGGGTCGTGTGCATGAAATTGATGGATCTTCTTTCACGTGGAGGCGACTTGATTTGGTTCCGGCTTTTTGGGAAGCTGGCACTGCCCTTTTCTACGACATGGACGGTCGTTGCTTGACATGTCTCCGAGACGGAGTGTCCGTGATAGACGTTTTCCCTGGCCCGGAGTTATCTGGTTCCCGCTTTGTAGGAATCCTGCGCTGCCCTTTTTGCGACTTGGACGGTCGGTGCTGCCCTTTTAGCGACTTGGACGGTCGATACTGCCCTTTTAGCGACGTGGACGGTCGGTGCTGCCCTTTTAGCGACGTGGACGGTCGGTTCTTCCCTTTTTGCGACTTGGACGGTCGGTTCTGCCCTTTTTGCGACTTGGACGGTCGGTGCTGCCATTTTTGCGACTTGGACGGTCGGTGCTGCCCTTTTAGCGACGTGGACGGTCGATGCTGCCCTTTTAGCGACGTGGACGGTCGGTTCTGCCCTTTTTGCGACTTGGACGGTCGGTGCTGCCATTTTTGCGACTTGGACGGTCGGTGCTGCCCTTTTAGCGACGTGGACGGTCGGTGCTGCCCTTTTAGCGACTTGGACGGTCGGTGCTGCCCTTTTAGCGACGTGGACGGTCGGTGCTGCCCTTTTAACGACTTGGACGGTCGGTTCTGCCCTTTTAGCGACGTGGACGGTCGATGCTTGATTTGACTTGCTCTGCTTCTTGCAATGCCAGGGGTAGACTTGACTTGCTCCGCTTCTTGCGGTGTCGGTGTGGAAGTTGACTTGTTGATTTTGATTTGGGTTGACATCAGCATCGCTATACTGGAATATGGTACCAGGAGCGAATCATCATCTGTCATGGAGAGGATTTTGGGATTTTGGTTTTTGTTTGGCATCTGCATTGCTGCACTGGAATAATGCCAGGAGCAACTCATTATTTGCCCTGAGAGGATTTGGGAGAAATTGGGATTGTTTTACGCCCGTGGATTGTATACGGTTTTGCAGGATGTATGATCCAGACCGTAGGGCCGGAAAAAATTTTGGGACTTTGTCGGCGTCCGCATCGCTGCACTGGAATATAGTACCAGGAGCGACTCATCATTCGCCGTTGGGGTATGGGATTTGGAATTTGGTTGGCGTCTGCATCGCTGCACTGGAATATGGTACCAGGAGCGACTCATCATTCGCCATTTGGGGATTGGGGAGCGATGGCTTAGGAGACAGGTTTAGATCCCTATCGCCTAAGGCTTTTCAATTTTATGGGCCGTGAGGGTCCTATAAAAGCATTTCCTCCCTACGAGTCGTAAGGATCCCGCAGGTGTATTTTCTCCTTAAGAGTCGTGAGGACTCCTAAGTGTGTTTTTCCTTTATGAGTCGTAAGGATCTCACAAAGGTTTGTTCTCCTCATATATCGTGAGGACACATGAGTGGGTCTTATCAATGGAGCATCATTCCCAAAGCGGAGACCGGCCGCGTAACTGGTGATTACGGTGGGGCATGGGTATGATGAGAATTATTTGAGCCCGTGGATTGTATACGATGGTCAATTTGGGGACCCACCGTAGGGCCGGAGAATTTTGAGAAATTGGATTTTGGTTGGCGTCTGCATCGCTACACTGGAATATGGTACCAGGAGCGACTCATCATTCGCCATTTGGGGACTTGGAATTTGGATCTTGTTTGGCATCAGCATTGCTGCACTGGAATAATGCCAGGAGCAACTCATCATTTTCCTTGGGAGGACTTGGGATTTGGGTTTTTGGTCGGCATTAGCACCGCTAACACTGAAGCGAAATGCCAGGAGCGACTCATCATTTGCCGTTGCCCGTTGGGGAACGATGGCTTAGGAGATAGGTTTGGGTCCCTACCACCCAAGGCTTTTCAATTTTATGGGCCGTGAGGGTCCCATAAAAGCATTTTCTCCCTACGAGTCGTAAGGATCCCGCAGGTGTATTTTCTCCTTAGGAATCGTGAGGATTCCTAAGTGTGTTGCTCCTTTGTGAGTCGTAAGGATCTCACGCAGGGGTTTTCTCCTCGCAAGGTCGAGAGGGCTTTGCGAGTGTATTTCATCTCTTTTCACGAGTTTGCGCCCTTTCGGGTTTTCACAGACTCGCCGGTAGTCCTGCTGTTTTTACTCACGGAGCCCTTTCGGGTTTTCATCCGTGCCCGTTTTGCTTGTGGACATACCGTTTTTTTTTGTTTTTTTTGTTTTTTTTTTGCCGCTGGTGGGACTTTAAAAGTAGTCTCACCGGCAGGATTTGGGAGAAATAGGGGTCATTTACGCCCGTGGATTGTATACGGTTTTGCAGGATGTCTGATCCAGACCGTAGGGCAGATGTGCTCAATTCGCCTGCGACTTGGAGCATTCATGTGTAGTATTTCTTGAGATATCGGCCATTGATGGGTGGCATGGGCCTTTCTCCCTCGGCACTTATTAGTTGGTAGGATCCTCCGTCGAACACTTTCTCGATGACGTATGGTCCTTCCCAGTTCGGCTCGAATTTTCCCTTGGCATGTCGATTGGGGATGATCGGTCTTTTGAGGACCAACACCAATTCACCTTTCTTGAAAGCGCGGAGGCGGGTTATCTTGTCATAGGCCCGTGACATTTGGGCTCGGTATAGCTCCAGATTTTGCTGCACCGCGAGCCTCTTTTCTTCGAGGGCATCGAGTTCTTCAAGTCGAAGGAGCACGTTTTCTTCCTCCGTCAACTCATGTTGGACGGCCATTCTTAAGCTTGGAACTTCAACTTCGAGGGGGAGGACCGCCTCCACTCCGAAGAGCAATGAGTATGGAGTGGACTGAGTTGGAGTACGGTGTGTGGTACGATATGCCCACAACGCCTCGTGAAGTTTGAGATTCCAGTCTCTCTTGTTGGCTGAAGCATTTTTCCTCAGGAGCTTGCATAGAGTCTTATTGAAGGCTTCGGCTAGCCCGTTGGCTCTTGGATTATAGATGGAGGAATATCTCCAGTCTATCTTGTGCTGAGTAGCGAACCTTGAGACATTGAAGCTCTTGAAAGAAGGCCCGTTGTCAGAAATGATTCTTCTTGGTGTACCGAAGCGGTATAGAATATTATGCTGGAAGAATGTCAGAATATCCTTTGTCTTAACTTCTTTTAGCGGGACAGCTTCAGCCCATCTGGAGAAGTAGTCTGTCGCGGCCAGTATAAACCGATGGCCTTTGGATGACGGAGGATCAATTGGGCCAACAATGTCGGTGCCCCAGACTTCGAAGGGCCACGACGCCACTGTAGAATGCAATGGATTGGGATGCTTGTGAATAAAATCACCGTGAATTTGGCAGATATAACATTTCTTTGCATGCTCTCCGCAATCCCGTATCATGGTGGGCCAGTAATACCCAAGCCGTTTGATTTGAAGTCGCATCTTGGGGCCAGATTGGTGAGCACCGCAAACGCCCGAGTGGACATCTTTCATGACCTTTTGGGCTTCGGCCAATGACAGACACCTGAGCCATAGTTGGTCGTATGACCTGCGGTATAACGTGTCATTTACAAACACGTATCGGAGAGCTCTTTTCTTCAGCTGAATCCTCGCAGATTTTTCTTCGGGCAGCTTGTCGTATCGGAGGTACTCTATGAAGGGTTCTCTCCAATCGGGCTCGTCTTGGATGATCGAAGCTTCTTCCGCAGGACTGCTCTTCTGTTCCGCGCTTTCCTCTTCTCGTAGAGAGACTGGGGGTAGAATTTGCCGGCTCCTGACTGTGATCAGAATTTCGTCCATGTCAGGATCAGCCAGCTCCTTGGCCAAGCGAGCGAGTACATCAGCCTTTCCGTTCAACGCTCTAGGGACTCTCGTTAGTTCGATATGAGTGAACCGTTTCATGAGTTCCACCACCCTACCTCTGTACCGAGCTAACTCGGGTTTGTATATCTTATAGTCGCCGCTTACTTGGTTGACGACAAGCTGGGAGTCACCGTAAACTCGTAGCCGAAGGATTTCCATTTCTATGGCGAGTTCCAAACCAGCTATCAGAGTTTCATACTCAGCTTCATTGTTCGTTCGAGGCTCGGTGAGAGCAAAAGAACGTCGTAGGGTTCCCATTGATGGTGTGATGAACACCAATCCTATCCCTGCTTTTATCTCTGGGACGCTTGATTTACTGGAGGTCCTTATTGACGAGGCTCCATCGAAGTAGAGCTCCCAACATGGCTCATCTTCCTCGAGGTGCAGCACTTGTTCATCGGGTAACTCACAATTTAGCGGCGACCCTTCTGGTATGGGATGAGCGGCGAGAAAGTCTGCAATAGCTTGCCCTTTTACTGCTTTCTGAGGGGTATAAACTATGTCAAACTCAAGTAGCATGACAGCCCATCTTGCCATCCTGCCGGCTAGGCTTGCTTTGGTCATCAAGTGTTTGAGCGGGTCGACCTTGGAGATCAGTATAACCCGATGAGCCAGCAGATAGTGCCTCAGCTTCTTCACAGCAAATATCAGAGCCAGGCATTGCTTTTCGATTGGGGAATAGTTGTGTTCCGCCCCGACTAGAGTTCGACTGAGGTAGTAGAGGGTATTTTCCTTTCCCTCCTCGTTATTCTGGGCGAGGAGCGCACCGAGTGACTCATCTAGCGCGGCAGTGTAGAGAATCAACGGTTTATTTGGAATGGGAGCAGCCAGCACTGGAGGGTGCAACAAGTATTGTTTGATGCTTTCGAACGCTGCTTGACATTCGGCATCCCAGATAAAAGGAGCTCCTTTCTTCATGAGCTTTGAGAAGGGCCTACATCTCCCCGATAAATTTGAGATAAACCTCCGTATATAAGCAAGCTTGCCTTGAAAAGATCTTAGCTGCGTCAGACTCTTCGGAGGGGGCATCTCCATGATGGCCTTTATCTTTGATGGGTCAACTTCGATCCCTCGATGTCGGACTATGAAGCCCAGGAATTTTCCCGATGACACGCCAAAAGCGCACTTCAGAGGGTTCATCTTCAGATCGTATTCCCTCAGTCTGGTGAGAACGGTCCTGAGATCTTGGACATGATCGGCCTTGGCTTTAGTCTTGACGACCAGATCATCAACATAACATTCGACGACTTTATGGATTAGTTCATCGAAGATATTAGTCATCGCCCTTTGATATGTAGCACCTGCGTTCTTCAGTCCGAATGGCATTACTTTGTAGCAATATATTCCGATCGGGGTTCGAAATGCTGTGTGCTTCTCATCCTCAGGTGACATCTTGATCTGATTATATCCAGACGAGCCGTCCATAAAGGTGAACAGTTCGTAATTTGAGGTGTCATCGACCATCATTTCCATGACCGGCAGCGGAAAGTCGTCTTTAGGACATGCCTTGTTGAGATCCCTGAAATCGACACAAACTCGGATCTGCCCATTTTTCTTCTTCACTGGGACTATGCATGCGATCCAGTCCGCGTATTTCTCTTCCCTGATGAAGCCGGCATCGATGAGCTTCTTAGTTTCCTCGATGACCTTTTCTTCTAGTTCCCTTCTCATTCTTCGAGGAGCTTGTTTGACTGGCTTAGTATCAGGAGATATAGCCAACTTATGTACGGCCACTTCAGGGGAAAGGCCAGGCATTTCTTTGTATGTCCACGCGAAGCAGTCGACGAACTCATGCAGCAGGGCGATTATCTGCGCTTTCATTTCCTCTGACAAGAGCGAGCTGATGTAGGTCGGCCTTGGATTATCGGGCGTTCCTAAGTCAATCTCGGTTAGCTTGTCAAAGGTTGCTTGTCCGCCATCTTCGAGCTCTTGAGGAGCTTCTTCTGGCTCGGCTATCTCGTCGTCATCATTTGATCTTTCGCTGGCCTCACCAACATGGATCATGTAGCACGCTTTGGAATTAGGTTGAATGTAGCCTATGCCCCGTCTATCTGGAATTCGTCCATCGATGAGTGCTCGGACCTGGGGCGGATGCCATAGCCCTTCGTAAAACTTTGCTTCAGACTCCGTTTGATATAACCGGCATCCGCACTTCTTAAAGTATTCCCGCATCTCGGGCGCATAGTATCTGGGATTGAGGACGGCTCTTATGCCTCTCTCATATGGAAGGCATGCGACAGACAAATTGTCCGGGTGCGCAACGGGGTTTGACCTATAAAACAAGATGCCCTTCTGTCCACTTTTCCTCCCGGGAACGTAGAAAGTTTTCAGCTGGTCCACGGTGGAGATTGATAATGCATCGAGCTCTTTGCACATTTGCTCTGGTACCCTTGTAACGGCTAGGGATCCTTCTGCAACTTCGAAGGTCTCTCGCAGTTTCGCTTGTTGCGTGGGGGTCCAATCTGCACCGCTATTGCACGACAGGTCCTCCTCCTCTGACTCTTCAGTGTCGCTGCCAAGATGAGGGCGGACTTTACTGCTAGATGGGGCTTCAGTGACGGATTCATCCGTATCGCTGCCGAAACGAGGGCGAGTTTTATGGAAGGACGGGCTTCCAGCGTCGGACTCATCAGTGTCGCTACCGAAATGCGGGCGCACTTGGGCGTTTTTGCTTTTGAAAGTGATAGCCGGCGCAGATTTGCTTTTGAGTCTTGGGGCTGGTCTATCCTCAGTCAGTTGTGGCTTAGCATTTTGGTGGTTCATAAAGTACCGAGAATCTTCATATCGGACTTCATGCACACCGAACGGCTGGATGTCTCCGTCAATGCGTCTTTCTTCGCCATTTTTATTATACTTCATGCATTGATGGAGAGTTGATGGAATGATGCCGTAATCATGGAGCCATGGCCGCCCCAAGAGAATCTTATAAGACGTGTCGGCATCGATCACGTATATCTTAGCTTCAGTTTGCAGATCCTCAAATTTGATTGGCAAAGCTATAGACCCTAGAACTTGCTGGCAATTTTGGTTGAAGCCTTGAATGACAATCCTTTCCCTTGACAGGTGTCGGACATCCATTGACAAACTCTTCAGAGTTCGTAAGTTCATGATGTTCACTGAGGACCCCGGATCAATCAATATACGATTAATTCGATCTCCGTCGCTGTACCCGGTCACGTAAAGCGGCCGATTATGCTCAGCCGTTCCCAGTAGCAAGTCTTCATCCTTAAATGTGACTGCGGCGGCATGCAAAGCGTGCTGGGCTTCTTTCATATTAATTTCCGCAAAGTGAGCCTGATACCGCTCGGGGTTTTGTAGAGCGTGAATGAGAACATCTCTAAGCTCCTTAGATAGGACCAAGGCGTCATAGATGCTCAGGAGGGATGGAAGCTTCCGGAGATGTGCCAAGACATTATAGTCCACCGAGGAAGGACTTGTGTTTTCATCAGCTGGTTCTCTGCCATCTTCTTCATTAGCGACTTGTTTTTCCTTCCCTTTTGGGGCGTTGCCCTGATTTGGCGGTAGAGCCCTGCCGCTTCTGAGCTGGATTTGATTAGCCTTTGTGGTGAGCTCCTCGTCCTCTTCGGGAAAACAGAGCTCATCCTCGGAGTCGCTGCCAAGATGGATGGCGTAGCAGGTCACTACTGGGATCTCTTCATTGGAGTCTTCTTCTAACTCCTCCAGAATTTCAGCCGCTTGTACAGGGAAGAACTCATTCAATTGAATCAATGTTCTTTCCCTTTGTTCATATTCTTCGAGGGAATCGATATATTTTTGGATGGTCGATCTCCCTGTAGGCTCCTTTTCGCGCCGAGCTACACTTTTCTTCTTCTTGAGCTTCTTGGATTTTGAGCCTGATGGAGCTGCATTGGCAGCTGGACTGTTAGGCTTCTTTTGCCCTTCCCATTCCGTCCTGGGTTCTTTCTGAAGTAGCTTTAGCATCTTCTTCGTCTTATTAGATATGTGCGTACTCCACGGAGGCTGCGATGAGTCGGTTTCGTTTGTCGGGGCAGCGGGTTCAGCTGTCTGCTCCCAGAAGGCTTCAACTTCTGTCTGTATAAAGTTGGCGGTCGCAACTTGATTGTTCACCAACACGCTTTTGGACAGCTCGATCTCTCCAGCCTTGTACTGCTTCTCGACCCAGTCTTTGAAGATATAGCAATCCTCGATCGCATGGCTCACTACTCGGTGGTACGGGCAATACAGAGGATTGTCGGTCATTTTTGCTTCTTGGGGTCTTTTCGACTCCGGCAATTGTAAGCCGTTGTTCAAGGCATCTTTAAATATCTTGCGGACCTTGTCCCTTCTGAAAGAGTAAACCTTGTTCTTTTTCTCCTCTAGGGAAGGCCCATCTCCTCCCAGCAATGGCTTTCGCGACCGGTTGGTTTTGGATTCGCCCGCCCTTCGCTTTTCTTCATTGTCGGACGCATTGAAGACATTGGTACTGCTGGAACTCCCGCTTCTACGGTTGTCGTCCCGCTTGCTTTTCCAAGTTTTCTCTCTCTGAGAGTCCGGCGGGGACTCTTGCTTTGAGCGTTCCAGCATTTGGACTTTCTTGGTTAGCTCCTGAAATGTCTTGAGGCCCGCTGTACACAAGAATGGGACCATCCAATTGCTGAGGTTCCCAATGAGAAGGCTGACGGACTGGTCCTGCTCCAGCGGCGGTTCACACTTGACCGTGAGATTACGCCATCGGGCGATAAAGTCAGTGTTGCTTTCATTCCTCCCCGGCTTGGTCCTCACAAGGTCGGCAATGGAGATTTTATCACTGACGCTCATGAACCTTTGCCGGAATAGAGACTCCATTTGGGCAAAGGTAATGATGGACCCGTCTGGTATGCTCGCGTACCAGTCGAAAGCGACACCGGTCAGGCTGTTGACAAACTGACGAAGGAGGAGCGCGTCATTGCCCCCTGTATTTCCGCACGATGCTTTGAAGTGGGCGACGTGCTGATTTGCATTCCCCGTTCCATCAAATCTTCCGAACTTAGGAATGACGTAGCCGCTTGGGAACTCAATCAGATCGTACTGCGCGGGGTATGGCCGCCCACTACTGCCGATTTCTTTCTGAGCTTCAGCTTCGGCCACCAATGTTTTAACCTTGCTGGTGACCAAATCCATTATCCGATCCTGTGTTAGCGGGATAGTGCTATCTGGGGCCAAGGCGTCCCCAGAAGCGGAGTGTGGCCGGCTTTCATGTGGCTCGACCAGTCTTGGGCCCGAAGGAACAGTCATTGGCTGCCTCGGATTGTCCTCACCCGGCTGATTAGTAGCGGCTTGCGCTTGATTAGGAGGCGCTCGAGCAATTTGAGCAGTAAGCTGCATCACCACATTCGTTAAGTCGTCAATCTTCGAATAGAGCTTGGCCATCTCTTTATCTTTGCTCCTGAGCTGTTTTCGAAGCTCTTGAAGCAGCTCTTGCTCCGCAGTCCTGGGGCGGAAAGTCGGCTCTTCCTCGCTGTCCGAGCTTGACTCTGCATGGACCGAGGGGTCTTTCTGCCTATCATCCTCATCGAGAGGGTTTTCTTCATCCAGCAGGGGCGGCTGTTCTTGGGCGGCGGCAACCACATTCAGGCTAGATTGGGCTTGGGATGTGGTGGCCCCGTCCTTGCTTTTGCTGCGAAGGTTGTCGCTGGGGCGCCCGCCCGCCATATAGACCGTATGGATGATATATCCGGCCGTCTTTCTATCATTGGCAGCTGATTTCATGGGTCGCTGTCTTGACCCCCTTGTTTCGGTAGCTGGTAGTCGATTGAAGGCGGCTGGCCTAACCAGGTTCTTAAATGGTGCCGGCGCATCTTTTCTGGGTTTGCCCCGCTGCTTTCGTGCGGCACAGAGTGCTTCATAGACTCTTGATGAGACAGTGTCATACTTTTTCTGTTGGGGCCGGGACACGTCTCTTTGCGGCACTGTTCGGACCGCTGTCTTCTTGATTCTGGCGGTCATGGCATTGTTCTGAACCCACTTTAGAAGCTCGAAGGAATTGCTGATTCTTACGTCCGACTCAGCCGTCGTCGCGGGGCAACCCTGCACTTGGAACTTCACACGATTCCATTTGGCCGAAGCCTTGGCCCTTTTGTTGGCTCGATACCTGAGCCGCTTCTGCCTTAACTTTTCTGTTCTAAGCACCTGGCAGACTTCAGCTCTTTGGGAAGACACCGCAGACCGGGCGACGGAGGGCTTTGGAGATACGCTCGATTGTGCGTTTGTTGGAGTCATCGCTTGAGCTCGTCCGCGACATTTGTTGTTGCCCTTCGCACCGGAAGTCTTGCCCCCAGCTAGAGCGTCAGGGAATCGTTCAGACACCATCTTAAGTTTCGGTTGTGGTGCCTTAGCAATCACAACATTCGGCCTCTTGCCCCTTGGGACCGGCTTGACCACCTGTTCCGCCGGGATTTCCGCCAGATGAGCGCTTCCAGCAGGGTAGATGATGACGGAGCCAAACTGGCGGGGCGGTTCCTCCCACTGTCGACTGAGGCTTGCAGGGAGAACCACACGAGCGTTGATCTTGACCACGTATGGAATCGGGGTCACGTTGGAAGCTGAATTCGTCTGGGGAGACATTGTCGTTGAAAGCTGATTGTTGCACGCAAAGAAAACATCATTTCAGTATAGGCAATCGATATGTATATTGATTGAGTTCGCATGAACGTTTAACCCGAAATATGGAAGGAAAGATTGGTCCCACCGGGCGTGCCAGAATCTGTAGGGTGTTTTTCGTCACCCCATTGAGATGGGAATACGCGCGCGCTTGTCAGGCGTACTACAGATTCCCCCTGCCTAGGGTAGGCCGGGGTTTAATGATTGTGGGGATCCGAATCTACGGCAGCCGCGGACTAAGCTGCCGTTAATTACCCCTCGCCTTTGGGGCGAGGGAACCTCCGATTAACGGGTTAAACTGGTCATGCGAATTCAATGTGCAGTGTACGTGTGTTCTGTTCCGAAAGGGGGGTTTTGGATATATCGGGAGCCACGCAGAGTTTTTACGAGGGTCCCGCTACCCGGATAGCGGGCTGGGGGTCAAGGGGGCTAGCAGCCCCCTTGCGGGGTTCGGGGCAGCGCCCCGGCCCGAAAATTTTTTGGAGGGGGAGAATGTTGCGGAGTATGTGTATGTGTACATTTGTATACAAATGTATATATATATGTATATACATAAAAAGAGGGGGAAAAGGCATCCAAGGGATGCGTGGGGCAGCACCTTGGGCGCTGTGCGCTTAGGTGCTGTGCGCTCAGCGCGCGCGCGCGCCACGTGTCGGCACGCGGGCGCCTTACGCACCTGCGCAAGCGCGCAGGTGCGCAAGCGCGCGCGCCACGTGTCGGCACGCGGGCGCCTTGCGCAGGTGCACAAGCGCGCGCGCCACGTGTCGGCACGCGGACGCCTTGCGCACTTGCGCAGGCGCGCAGGTGCGCAAGCGCGCGCGCCACGTGTCGGCACGCTGGCGCCTTGCGCACTTGCGCTGCGCGCCGGAGAGGCACAAGAGGCTTTTAGCCTGAAAAAAAGGATTTCTCAAAGGAGAAATCAGAGAGGAGTCGGGCTCCTGAATGTGTTTTGGGTTTAATGGAAGTGGTTCTTCTTCTTCCTCCTGTCGCTTGCTGGATCTTGAAGATCAAGAGATGTGAAATCTCAAAATCTCTCCTTTTTAAGATCTGATGACAGATCCAAGTTCCCCTTTGTGGGTTTTGTGGTGGAAAACTATTTAGTTTTGAAAAAGGAAGAGTAAAACTTTTGATTTAATTCAAAAGAAAGAAGAAGGTTTTGGAACCTTGAAGAAGGAGGAAAGAGCTCAGCTCTGAAACTTTTTTGGAGAGAGAAAAAGTTGTTGAGATATTTCATTATCTTTGCCTTTATAGGCCATACATTTTACACATAGCCCCTTGGGCTTCAAAAAATGGCATTTTGCCTATCCCATGGCTCATGTGCCATTTCTTTTTGCACATAAGCCATGAGCTTTACAAAAATTTGGCTTTATGCCTATTTTTCTTACATTTATCCGAAAATAAAATAAAAGAAAATGCAACAAAATTATTTATTATAAAAATTTTATCTTGGCGTGGGGGAGGCCGGCCGCTTCATGTTCGGGTTCGACCCGGGCATGGGCCCACTGGATCGGGGCTTGGGCCCACTTGGCTTGGGGTTGACTTTGATTTTGACTTGGTCAACCGGGGTGTAAATTTTTACCCCAACACCCAAATCTAAGAAGATACGGATTTGGACTAATCCACGCCCTACGGGCGACAACATAAATTAGTCTCCGTATACAATCCACGGGCAACCAAAAAACAAACAAACACCCACGACACGAAGTGACCATCTGGAGAAGGAGAAAGTGGTTACTGCAATGCGGTAGCGTAATTAACTGCAGGGGCTTGCGTCTGCAGGGAAGAGCGTCCCCACAATAAAAAAACCCCCTCAAATGATGAAGAATCTGACGAAGTCTGCTATATCGGCCGCATTCGTTTAAACCTTCGATACATGGTGTCATAAATCAACTTTGCATCTTCGGAGAGGGTGACGGATAGCACCAATTTAGCATCTGCCCCGAATTCAGGCAAGACGGACCTACACGGCCGCGTCTCCGCGTTCGGAAGGGAACAGATTCTGGCACGCCCGGTGGGACATTTTCCTCTTTCTACTCCACACTTCGTGTGTCGTGTTCGCTAATGAATCGCGGTTTGATATGATTGCCTTTGGGTTCGAGGTACTAAGATTTGGTTTTGCTCCAGTGCAGAAAACAGAACATCAATGGCCTCTAACTGTTCCATCTGCAACTGCAACTCCGGTTCCGCCTCATCTGGAGGTGTGACTTACGGGCCCCAAGCGGCCTCCCTGTTCAAAATGCTAGTGGAGCACGTAACTCAGGCCACCGCTGGGCTGTTTGTCGGGACCATGCTCCTACCGATGAGCTTCAACGTCCCTGTACCACTGCAAGAAGCTCCGAAGAGTTCGGTTTTTCACAACTACTGCGGCCCCTCTCAACGGGACGTCCAGCTCCAACGCCTCAGACTTTGATAGACTGGACCAAAGCTCATTTGGGCCCATGAAGAAGCCCATAATACCAGAAAGGGTTATCCCTAAGTGGATAGCCATTCCTGCTCATGAAGTCGTCAAGGCGGCTTCTCCTGCCAAAGGGTCGGTCTTCACAAGACTGACTGTTTCGGCTCTCGCTCCAGGCGAAGTCCTCAAAGCCGCTTCCCCTGCCCAGAGGTCTGTCTTTGATAGATTGGACACTACTTCTCGGCGAACGTCAGTCTTCAAAAGGCCGACACCGGCGACAACCCTCCGCCAAGACAGAGGGCATGACGAAGCCATCCCTATAGCTAAAACAATCTTAACGGCTCGACACGCTCGACGTCGCCACTGGCGCCGAGTAAGGAAGGCTGGGGGCAGCTCCCCTTCTGGACTGACTCCGCCAGCTCCCATAGTGGAAATCAATACTGTTGTTCCAACTGGGAACGGTTTTGAACCGCTAAGGAGGGTCCGCAAGAACTCTCCGACTGCTATGCTGAAGAGATCTCCTCCACCTATGGAGAATGCCCTAAAGGTGAAGCTAGAGCAGCCCCCTCAGCGGCTGTCCTCTAAAATCTATAAAGTTTGGCGACAGGTCCAGGACTCGGTGATTGATCAAGATTACTCTCGCCGACAGAAAAAGGTGAAAGTTCGGCGAGAAGACGACCATCCTGTCAAGCCACAGAAGGCAACAGCTACTTGGGTGCCCACTGCAGCGGCCCCCTCAACTTCGACCGTCCACAAGAGAAGAAGGCCGGAGAAAATCCCTGCGTCTGCGACCAATCGCAAGACTACTGAACCCAAACGCCCCAAGGCTGGGGGCATGGTGGTGCATACCGTCTATATGGCATCCGGAAAAGAGGACAGTCGTATCTCCACAGGTCATCGACCGCTTACGCGATCAGTGACTAAGG
The DNA here is from genome assembly GCA_030015575.1 of Agapanthus africanus. Taxonomy (NCBI): domain Eukaryota; kingdom Viridiplantae; phylum Streptophyta; class Magnoliopsida; order Asparagales; family Amaryllidaceae; genus Agapanthus; species Agapanthus africanus. The sequence goes on along the minus strand of CM057338.1, from coordinate 827,329,525 downwards.
CTCAGGAGCAACAACAACAAAAGCTCCAAGAGATGCTAACAGCTATGGCCGCACTTATGGGACCGAAAGCAAGCCCGGAAACATCCTCGGAGCAGCGCCGTGAACAGGAGACTGACGCTGAATTCCTTCGAAGAATGCTTGAGAAGAAGGATAAGGAGGCCGCAGAACAAGCGGCTAATATAAAACAAATGGCCCTTCTGTTCCAAGATATGGTGGGCATAATGATCCAGCCGGACCCTCCAGCCGAAGATCCTCCAATAATAATTGAAGATGATAGAGGAAAGACATCAAATCCTCTGCCGGCTCTGTCAACAGCCAAGGAGGAGACGATCTCTAAAGCCACGCTCGATGATTATATAGCTCAACAGATACGAGCTCATTAGGCAAATGAAGCGGCTGGGAAAATTGTTAAAACTGACGACCCTATCCGGGTTGGTGCGACTAAATAAGGTACCCGCCGGGATACATGATCCCCAAACTCCACGTATATAAGGGGACGGGAAATCCGCATCAGCACGTCGCTCAATTTAGGGCTCTGTGCAGAAACACTGGAGGGGATGACAAACTATTGCTTCGCCAGTTTGTTGGCAGTTTGTCGGAGACAGCGTTTGAATGGTACTCGGAGCTCCCGAACGACTCCGTTAAAACATTTGCGGAAATGGAGTTGCTGTTTACGCAAAGGTCCGCAAGCACTAGCGAGCGCACCCCGATCACTGCATTAATTAACGCCAGGGTGAAGCTGGGAGAAACTTGGGTTCAGTACGCGATACGGTGGCGGAATCTATGGTCGAAGTGCGAGCAGCGAATCGAGGAAGCGCCTGCGGTAGGCATGTTCGTGGGGACCCTCGACCCGCAGGCGACCATTTCGCAATTCATGATGTTCATCAAGCCAACTACTTTCCAGGCCTTGATTGACAAGCTAGCCCAAATGGATCAGATGGGTCATAAACCATCTCCCTCAAAGACGGATCCTAGGAATGAAAAGGGGAAAGGAAAAACAGTTTTCGTCGCCAATACTCAACAACAGTCGAGCAACTTGAAGCCGGTTGTTCGCCAAAACAGCATACGTCCACGCCCATCCCTCGAGGAGAGACTGGGACGTCCTTACTCGTTTCCCTAGGATAAAACGAGGAGACTGTTCGAGCTGGCAGTGCGCAGCAGACTCATCAATCTGCCTGATCCAAAACGTCCGTTGCAGCCAGGCGATGTCAACAATCATAATTACTACCCTTACCACTAAGAAGTGAGCCATCCAATCAAAGATTTCTTCATCTTCAAAGGCTGGATTGAGGATCAATACCAACAAGGCAAGTTCGCATTGTCCGAAAACTGGAAGATGAACCCGCCACAACCATATGATCTGAAAAAGATGGACACGCCGGGGGCATCGTGCTCATTCATAGAGAAAGCCCCATGGACCGAAAAGTCCGTAAACTAGAAACTTGCCTCAAATATGGCAACGGCGGACCGAAACGTCTTTAAACTAATGATGGACCGAAATGTCCTAAAACTAACGACGGACAGAAATGTCCTAAAACTAATGATGGACCGAAAAGTCCGTAAACTAGAAACTCGCCTCAAATATGGCAGCGGCGGACCGAAACGTCTTTAAACTAATGACGGACCGAAATGTCCTAAAACTAAAGACGGACCGAAATGTCCTAAAACTAACGATGGACCGAAATGTCCTAAAAGTAACAACGGACCGAAACGTCCTTAAATTAACGATGGACCACTATGTCCTAAAACTGGCTGTTGACCGAGACGTCGATAAACTACTACGGACCGCAGCATCCCAAGGCTGACACAAAAAAATAATAAGATAAAAAAAACAGAAAAAAAATGGTATGTCCATAAGAAAAATGGGCACGGATGAAAACCCGAAAGGGCTCCGTGAGTAAAAACAGCAGGGCTACCGGCGAGTTTTGTGAAAACCTGAAAGGGCGCAAGCTCGTCAAAAGACACTTCCAAGGTCCTTTCGACCCTGTAAGGAGAAACCACCTGCGTGAGATCCTTACGACTCACAAGGGAGCAACACACTTAGGAATCCCCACGATTCCTAAGGAGAAATTACACTTGCGAGATCCTCATGACTCGTAAGAAGAACCCTCCTTTGGGACCTTCACGGCTCATAGGATTCAAAAGCCTTAAGCTACAAGGATCTGAACCTGTTCTTAAGCCATCACAACCTTCAATACTGCCCTACAAGCGGTTCAATGCTGACCCTTATATACAATCCACGGGCGCGAATAAACATTTCCCTAACAAAGTCCCACCAGAGACTGGGGATATGCTCGCATAGCGAACGACACTTCTAAGTCCTCTCGACTTATAAGGAGAAAACACTCTTATAAGATCCTTACGACTTATAAGAGACCATACACTTAGGAATCCTCATGATTCCTAAGGAGAAAGCGCACCTAGGAGATCCTCACGACTCGTAAAGAGAAATACCTTTATGAGACTCTTATGGCTCATGAAGTCAAAAGCCTTAGTCAACAGGATCCTAACCCTGTTCGCTAAGCCACCTTTGTTCGACATTGACAGAGGCAAATGATGATTCGCTCCTGGCAATATCCCAGTTGTAGTGATGCTGATGCCGAAATCGGTGTCCAATCCCAAACTCGCAGCGAAAAGCCAGCGAGCCACAAATGCATACGAAATAGCCGAAATGATGGGGCAACTTGCAACAAAATCAGCAAGTAAAAATGTATGCATACAAAATAGCCGAAATGGTTGGGCAACTCGCAATAAAAAGCAGCGAGTAAATAAAACAAATAGCCAAAATGATTGGGCACCGCGAAAAATAGCCGAAATGATTGGGCAATCGCAACTTTCGCGATACAAAAGCTGAAATGATAGAGCATCGCGGAAAGAAAAATATATAAAACGAAACTTTTTGCCCTACAAGTGAGATCACATCGATCCCTGTATACAATCTAAGGGCACAAATAAAGAGGGAATCATACCTTCCCCAAGGCTCCATCCGAAAGAGAGCCAAGTCTCGATGGTTCATAGACAACCTAGAGACCGTCTCGACATTCGTTTCGTTACAGCAGACGCAACGTCAATAAAGCGGAGCGACGACAAAATCCCAGCTCCACTTCAGCATTCGTCTCGTTACAGCAGACGCAATGTCAACAACAGCGTTCCTTCGCAGTCCAGCAGGATGCAGATGCAACGTCAACAAAAGACCCCATGGTCGAAACAAAACGGAGTGACGACAAAATCCCAGCTCCACCTCAGCATTCGTCTCGTTACAGCAGACGCAATGTCAACAACAGCGTTCCTTCGCAGTCCAGCAGGATGCAGATGCAACGTCAACAAAAGACCCCATGGTCGAAACAAAGCGGAGTGATGGCAAAATCCCAGCTCCACCTGAGCATTCGTCTCGTTACAGCAGACGCGATGTCAACAACGGCGTTCCCTCACAGTCCAGCAGGATGCAGATGCAACGTCAACAAAAGACCCCATGGTTTAAACAAAACGGAGTGACGGCAAAATCCCAGCTCCACCTCAGCATTCGTCTCGTTACAGCAGACGCAATGTCAACAACGGCATTCCTTCGCAGACCAGCAGGACGCAGATGCAACTTCAACGAAAGACTCCATGGTCGAAATAGCGCGGAGTGATGGAAAAATCCTAGCTCCACCTCAACGTTCGTCTCGATACAGCAGATGCAATGTCACCCCAACGTTCTTCCTCCAGCAGGATTCAGACGCGACAATCAAACAACGGAGCAACGGCAAAGTCCCTAGTTCCAAGCCTCGACGGTTCACCCGCAACCTAGAGACAACCGCGACATTCATCTCGTTACAGCAGACGCAATGCCAGCAAACGAAGCAAAGGCCAAATTCCTAGCTTCAGGGTCTTGACGGTAACTCATATAAAGCCTGAAAGACTATCGGAGATCATCCCACACTAGCGCGGAGTGGTCACCACCTCGACATTCGTCTTGATATAGCAGACGAGATGTCACCACAGCGTTCTTCCTCTAGCAGGATTCAGACACGACAATCAAACAATGGAGCCACGGCAAAATCCCTAGTTCCAAACCTCGACGGTTCACCAACAACCTAGAGACAACCGCGACATTCGTCTCGATACAGCAGACGCAATGCCAGCAAACGAAGCAAAGGCTATATTCCTAGCTTCACGGTCTTGACGGCAACTCAAATAAAACCTGAAAGACTATCAGAGATCATCCCATACCAGCGCGGAGTGATTATGACTCATCGGGGCTCCCCAAACTGAGCCTAACCTCAAGTAAAAAAGTGGCATGGCAAAATTCCCAGCGCTTGCTCTTCTGACGGTCAAACTGCTTAGGAAGATTGCTTGAAGACGTCTTGTCCAGCCCCCGAAGGGATCAGAGACATGACAGTCGCAAGGCTACTCGAATAGAAAGATTGCCTATCGAGAAATACATCAGCCAACACGACGGTACGACGGGCAAAACCCTAGTACCATAGACCCTAACGGACCTCTGTCGTAAAGAGCAGAGGTTAACTGTGACGTTAGGACATCCTTGCAAGAACTTCTCGATTCGTCTCGATTCGTAGGGAAAAGCCTTAGGCAATGGGGATAAGGACCTGTTTCCTAAGCACTGGTGCCCTGCAAGTCGGTCCAAAATGGACTCTTGCATACTATTCATGGACCACACTCTTCAAAGTCGAATCTCGACAAGAAGGGAAACAACCGCTTACGAGTCCTCTCGACTTGTAAGAGGGAAAATTCTCTTGTGAGATCCTTACGACTCTCAAGAGAAAGCACACTTAGGAATCCTCACGATTCCTAAGAAAAAATACACCTACGAGATCCTTTCGACTCGTAGGGAGAAAAGTCTTTATGAGGCCCTCACGGCTCATAAAAGTTGAAAAGCCTTAGGCAACAGATCTGAACCTGCTTCCTAAGCCATCACTACCTCTCGAAGAGTTCAAGAAAGAATGTTCTCTATCATCTACAGGCTACGCCTACTAAGGTAACATGCCGGCAACACAGAAAAGAGATGAAGGCAAGAGATGACTCAAGATAGTACGGAAGAAATGTATCTTTTATTTATAAGTTCAATTGGGTACAAGTTACATTGTATGAAAGGATAAAAAAATGGATACATTCTATTCAAAAATTACAAATGATAATTGGTACAAAAACAACTATTAAGAGGGAAGCGTTTTCAATAAACCAATCAGTTGCTCGCGCACTCCCCTCAGCCCCTTTTCACGGTCAGCTGCCGCGGCTAACTCTGCTTCGACCTGAGCCCGTTGCTGCAAATAAGATGAAAGTTGATCATTGACGACCCGCTGAGCTGCCCCACGACTTTGCGCATCTCGCTCGATGAGGTCAAGCTTCTGCCTCAGCGTCAGCCCGTCAAAAATACATTGTAGAAGGCCCCCAAAGATAGCTTTCAACTGTACAGCATTTGCATCAACTTGAGCATGCAATCGAGCAGATTCACTTGAAGTCTCTTCACATTCCTTACGCTTTAAGGACGCTTCTTATTCAAGATGGCAGAAGTATGGAGTGCTCTGCTCGACCCACGCAGCCCGCTGGGAGTTCACAGCCAAGACCTCAGGATCAGGACGTCCGAACTCGAGCTCATGCAGACAGGGCTCAATTTTCCTGCAGTGATTAACCCGAGACTCAACGATGCCCTCACTATGAAAGTTCACGAGCGTCACCAGCATAGGATTAACCTCGGCAGCAAAATCTGCAGCAAGGGCAGGGGTCTCCGTGTCAAGCTCTTCAATGGATTCACTCAACATACGAAGGCTAGTCGCAGCGCCCTTAGAAGATAGACGTATGGAAAATGGTCCTGTTGGCATTAATATACGAGATTCGAAGGGAGCAGAGACCGGTGCGACTACTGCAAAACGAATTACGATTAAAAGCAAATTCACAAAATAAATCATGTGAGTGATGAAGTATACTATATCGGCTGCGGCAGGTGGCAAGGCCGCGAGTACCAGTGGCGCAACTATCCTTTCATCTCCTCCTTCAATCTGTAGTGCTGCAGTCAAAACAAAGGAGAATTAGTAACGATTAGGCTGCCCATAAAAGAAAAGAGAAGATATTAGCTAGAGACTGTACTCACCAACGCCACTAGATGAGGCAATTTCTGACTGGAAGGAGAAATGTGGGTGCAGCATCTGATACAGATGATCAAAAAGGACTTCTGCAAAGATGTAATAATGCGATGTTAGTACATAAAGTATATTTCCTACAATGAAACCGATAATTTACAAACCCATACCTTCCAGCATTTGGGAGGACACGAGAGAAGGCAAAGGGGTGGCCACCGTCAAAGCAGCAACCGGCGACACTTCCTCGGGTGGCACAACCTCAACGCTCGCCACACCTGCATTAAAAACGAGAGAAATACTGTCAGAAGGGATTGAAAGGGATTGCCGAATGAAAAGGAAAGACCCAAAGTCTACCTGATGAGTCACCGGTCGAAACCACGACAAGAGCGTCGCTGGGTGCAGCGACCGCTTCACCCTCCTCCATCGGAATGGTTTCACTGCCCGTAGCTTCATTCCCTGACTCCACGAGAGTCGTCGTGATACTCGCAGCACCCGGCAATGGTAAGGAACCGCAAGGGGAAAGAGTGGCGATTGGGGCAGTGCCAGACTCTTGAGAAAGAATAGCTACCTCAGGCTCGGCGGTTGCCGCCATCTCACCTACCGCTTCCTCATCAAGACTCGGCCCTGCAGGATAGGGTATATGAGAATTTGAATATTAAAACTTCGACAAAAGAACTCAGTGTTCTGTTACCTTGGGTCGGTCTTTCAATTTCTTCCCGAGCCGCACGTGCTGCCTGCCTGTGAGCGGTAGACAGGGCGACCGAAGCGCCCTATGAAGGAGTAGGGGCAGGGGTAGCAGCGCTCGAGCCTGCACCCGCGGCCAAGGCAGCGTTACGCTCCCTTGCTGCACGCATTCTGCGCTTCCTTTCCGCCCGGGCCGTGAGAGCTGATCTTCTCAAGACCTCCGTCAACGGGACGTCATCATCCACGCCAGGAGCTACCTCTGGAGCCGTTACGGCGTCCGTCATTGGTTGCTTGAGTAAAGTCTCTTTTGGCAATGCTGAGGAGGCCGGGACTTCGATAGCTGGCCCTAGAAGCATCTCCGCATCACCCGGCGGGATTGGCACTGTACTGGGCATGACCTGAGCCGAGGTAATCCCTGTGATCAGATGAAAAAGGGGTCAGATTATCCATAAGAAAGGCGAATGAAGGCACAATGAGCCGAAATATACCAACGCCCAGCGAAGCGCGAATCCTCTCTTCCTCCTCAAAAGTCTTGAGGGAAGCCGCGAGAGCCTCTTCAGTGGAAATGCCTGTTAAAGAAGAAAAAGTGTCAGTTAAAACATGATAATAAAAATGTAATGCAATGACAAAAGGTAAGGCTGATGTTTACTCGATTGGGCGAGGATGGCCAGTCCCGCTTTGTGGCTTGCTAATCGCTCGGAAGCTGTGATAGCAGCCTCGAGGTCGGTATCGTCCGGCGCCATAAATAGACCCTCGATAGTCCCATATTCGCTCAGGCCCTCGCTATAAGGAGCATGAGGCTCCTGGCTGAGTACAACGTCTGCAGAGAGAATCAACTTCTTCTTCCTCTTCTGCGAGCGAGTGCCCGTCGCCGCTAGCACAAGCTTACGCTTGGTGGGCACCTTGGGACGACGAGTCCCGATATCTGAACCCACGCCAGACTCGGGAGACGCCACAGTCACCGTTTCCATGGGAGCATAGGGCGTCGGCAGCTCTTGCCTATCATGCGGGACCTCGGCCGCAGCAACTTCTCTTAAGGGAGGACGGACAATGGTCCGTCACTTCAGAGGAACATTTGGATTGCCAGCCAGAGCAGTACCCTTGCGATCAAGCAGCAATCGCTTCTCCTCCCTAATGACGGCGCCCATCGAATGTTGATACCACGCCACATACACATTCAGGGCCTTTGGAACACAGCTTGGTTCACTAGTGAAGAAGTTGGACCCCGTGTTCAGGCGCATGAAATGATGCAGCGCGCTTCGTATACCCTCTTTGGTAACAGCAGGTTCTGCCAGGAAAGCCTTAAGAGGGACTCCCTGATTATAGCTCAGCTGCTGGGCGAAACGATGCGGGTTGTATCTCATGAATAACGCCGAATCATTTTGCCTAAATACGAGAAAGCTCGGCCTGGTAGAGTACAAATGAAGAATCTCCCGGGCTTTCAACACAGAGGCCCCGTCTTTAAAAATGTCTTGCAATGGTAGCACCGCTTTTGAAGATTCCTGGCCAACGGTCAAAATTTTATCGATGAAGGACATACCATCTCCAGCCGTGCATGGACGAAGGAGCAAATCCCTAGCTTCCCGCGGTGTCGGACTTACGATGGAGGCGTCAACGAGCCGTATTATCTGAGGGAACTTGCATCTGTCATAAAAGGAAGTTCTTTTGTGGATACTGAAGACCCCAAGCACGTGCAACTCGAGCCATGAGGTGAAATAATGCATTGAAAAATTAGCAGGCTGCACCCCTGGCTCAGTAGTATCCGCTGCCAAGCTAAGGCCGTGATACAGGTGGGCTAACCCAGCAATCCCGATGGCCACTTATATCCCGGCAACCATTCGATGCGCGGGATAGAAGACAGACGGCCTCATGTAGCGAGGGTGCATGGGAAGCGCAAACCAGCTCAACCATAAACCGATAAACCCTATAAAGAACGCTTCTTCATCGATGTCCGGAGCGGCAATTTCTGAAAAAGGAATGGTCGCAGTGTTTGGAAGAAAGAAATCCTTTTGATTGGCTTCCAATATTGGTCGGCGATCCAAGCCAAAGCCGAAAGGATCATCAAGTTTGGCAAACTTTTCACCTTATCGCGATAAAACTTCTGGGTGAAGAAAACGGGCAATGAAGTCCGCAAAGCTGACCCCCCGGCTTCCAGATTCAAGAAATATGACCTTGTAGATATTCAACACCTTTATCAAACCGGGAAATTGGTGTTGAATGGCGTTCTCTAGGGTAAGACCCATCACCACTGATTTGGTGGCAAAAATATACTCATCCAGAGGAAGCAGCTCCTCGTAGTGCTCTCCCCTAACGGGTAAACCAGAGACCTCGGCAAATTTCTTTAAGGAAATGGAGACTTCTCGATCCAACAAGAGGAAGGTGTGGGTCGGAATATTCCACTGCTCTAAAAACGCCTTGATCCACCATGTGGGAGGTGCAGAATACTGGAACAAGGAAGCGTAGATCGCAGGGTATAATCCGAGCTTCAGTAGCTGCGACTTCTTCGCTGATAAAATATATCGGGCCCACTGTAAGTATCCGGCTGGGTGGCGGGGAGTTAGTCCTATGTTGTAGGGCTATCCCCAAGGGCGCGACTCGCCCTAACATATGCGCCGCCCTAGAGTGTCCAAAGCCACCGGCGGCTGCACAGGTACTGCGGCAATAGAGGGCTGAAGAAGCCCTTCTGAAGTCCAATTTACCTCTTCCACAGTATAGCTTATCGGAGGTGCATCTGCATAAGGGATCGCAGAGATAGGCTCTGAGGGTGTCGCACAAGAAAAGCTCCGGCGGCCTCTGATAATCTGATCGTACCATCTACCCCATAGATGAAGACTCTTTTGCTCCGGGTCATGGTCTTTGATCAACGCAAGAACCTCTCGGTCTACGGGCGCTTCGGGGAACCCGCCATCCGAGCGGATGAACGGGAAAGAAGTGTCGAAAGACATAGTACCTGCGCGGGAAAAAGAACAAATTGTCAGCCGCCAATGCTACAGTTTAAGTGCTGTCACTAGATACTTTAAATCTGTACCACACTGCAATGCAGTAAAAAGGGGACCAAAGGGGGACCTACAAAATCTAGATGACAGTTCATCATTAATAAAACAGCCTCATCATTTGATGAGACTGTCAATTAATGAGGAAATCCTCAATTAATTCTCATTTAATGAGAACTCCTCGGGCTAAGGAGTAAATCTCCTCCTGAGAGCAGTGCTCTTTGATAGAGTGACATCTGTCAAACTCTAATGATGAAGGAATAAAAATTCCTGAAGAGCCTTGCTCTGAAGAAATGATGGAATAACCATCAGAAAAATTTAAAATAAGATTTTTAATAGAATAAAATTCCATGATCTTTAAGATCCATGAGCAAACTCTTAAGAGTTCTCTATGAAAGATTAATAAATCTATATGATTTGAAAGGAGCAAAGCTCCGTTAATGGGTTAAGAAACCCCAAGAAAGATCTCTCTAGATCTATGATTCAAAGAGAGCAAAGCTCTATTAATGAAACCCTAAAAGGGGTTTTCTTTAGATCAAAGATCTATGAAGAGCAAAGCTCTATTAATGGGTGAAACTCTAGATTCTTAAATCTTTACCTAAGTTTTGACAGAGTTCTGTCCTTAAGAAAGTTCTTAAGCTAAAGAGCTATTCTCTGCAAGAGAATAAAAATTCTTAGAAGAAAGAAGATGAACAGAAATCATCCTAAGGGCCAAGGGACCTATTTATAGGCACTGAGGAACCATTTTAACTTCTGAGTTGATCCAAGGGCGCAGATGCTGCCACCGCTGCACTCACGTGTGGGCCACGTAAGCGCAACGGTGGGGGGGCATCTGTTTCCCCCAATCAGAGCAAAGCTCTGTTCAAAATTTGAATTTTGAAATGAAGCAACACTTCAGAAGCAGCGCCAAGTGTGCTGCGTCCTAAGCACGTGCAAAGCACGTGTGCGGTAGCGCTCGGTGCGTTGCGCCCTAAGCAGCGCACCACGTGCAAAGCATGTGTGCGCTAGCGCTAGGTGCGCTGCACCCTAAGCAGCGCACCACGTGCAAAGTATGGATGCACCAGCGCTAGGTGCGCTGCGCCCTAAGTAGCGCCCCACGTGCAAAGCACATGTGCGCTAGCGCTAGGTGCGCTGCGCTCTAAGCAGCGTACCACGTGCAAAGCACGTGTGCGCTAGCGCTAGGTGCGCTGCGCTCTAAGCAGCGTACCACGTGCAAAGCACGGGTGCGCTAGCGTTGGAATTAAAAGCTCCCCACCGTCAGATCAAAGATCTAATAATAATGATAAATTATTAATCAATCAGAATTAAATTCTGTTAAGGAAAGATTTCTGAAATCTTTCCAAACAACAAGATTGTGCTCTATAAATCAGAGCACCGTTGGATCAATGATCCAATGGTGATTAAAAATCACCAAAACACAGAATAAATTCTGTATGGAAAGATTTCCCAATCTTGTTAAAAATAAGAAGATTGCCATCTGTAAATCAGAAGCCTTTGGATCAAAGATCCAACGATGGGAAATTCCTCAAATCAATTGGAGAAAAGATCTCCTTAACTGATTGAACTGATCAGCTTTTCAAGTCTCGGGGGAGACAGAAGCATAGAGAGGAACCCCCCATAAGCTTTGAGAGGTCTCAGAAAGAAGAGCCAAGCTCTCAGAGAAAGAAGAGTTTCTTCAAGGTAAAAGAACAAAGAGATGAAATCATCTCATAATTAAAAAGAAGAATTCACTTCTTTAAAGATCATAGATCTACAAAGACCAAGGTCTTTCACAAAGAGATCAAAAGATCTCATCATAAAAAGAACATAATTTTTCTTACAGATCATAGATCTATAAGACAAATTGTCTTTTACAAAAAGATATCATGAACATCTCATAAGAGGGGGGAGAATAATTCAATTCTCTTAGGATCACAGATCCATAAAGGCAAAGCCTTTCATCAACATAAGGGATTGAAACATCTCCTACAAAATAAGAACTTCTGTTCTTAAAACCTTAAGACAAAGTCTCTTATAAAAAAAGAGAATTTAATTCTCAGGACGCAAACTGATCTAAGTTGCATAAAAGAAGAGCCTCAGCGCTCCAAACATAGCGCACTGCGCTTATCGATTGGCGTTCAGCGCCAAGCACGACACGTGTCCCACACGTGTGCGCCACTTAACAGTTAGCGCTTTGCGCTCTTAATATAGCGCACTGCGCTCATAAGACTGGCGCTCAGCGCCAAGCGCACCACGTGCTCCTTACGTGTGCGCCACTGAACAAATAGTGCTTTGCGCTCATAAATTAGCGCAATGCACTCATCGACTGGCGCTAAGCGCCAAGCGCACCACGTGTGCTCTACCCAGCAGAAGCGCAATGCGCTCATAAACTGGCGCAATGCGTCCATTATCTGGCGCTTAGCGCCAAGCGCAACACGTGTCCCTCACGTGTGCGCTACTCGGAAGAAGCGCACTGCGCTCTTTGACTGGCGCAAAGCGCCAAGCACACCATGTGTTGCGCTGATAGAACATAAACTGTTCTTTAATAAGCCCCAGAGCTATGATGAATGCTCAGCATTCAATAAAAGACAAAAATATTGTCAGAATACAAATCAATGCTCAGCATTGTTAACAGGGCCAAGCCCAAATAAAGGCTCAACAGCCTAAAATAAATGTTAAACATTTTAACTTGATTGGACTTAGCCCAAGAATGGACATAAGTCCTCAACTCAGATTAATTGAGCCCATATGCTCATAAATCCTTGATCTTAGTCCCAAATTGGACTACATATTCCAACCAAAATTGGTTCAAGGGTACATCTCTGAACTCCTCTGATATTTGTCGTTGTAATCCTTCAACGTCTTCAGAGAGGTGACGGGTCCCGACAACCATGTATTTCATAGACTATGACGTCTTTGAACTGGACTGTGGGGTCTCTTTAAACCCACGGACTATGATGTTCTTAACCTCGGACTGTGGGGTCCCTTTAAACCCACGGACTATGATCTTAAACTGGACTGTGGGGTCCCTTTAAACCCACGGACTATGATGTCCTTAACCTCGGACTGTGGGGTCATTTTAAACCCACAGACTATGATGTCCTTAACCTCGGACTGTGGTGTTCTTTTAAACCCACGGACTATGATGTCCTTAACCTCGGACTGTGGTGTCTTTTTAAACCCACAGACTATGATGTCCTTAACCTCGGACTGTAGTGTCCTTTTAAACCCACGGACTATGATGTCCTTAACCTCGGACTGTGGGGTCCCTTTAAACCCATGGACCGAGATGTCCTTAAACTAACATTGGACCGAGATGTCTTTAAACTAACATTGGACCGAGATGTCCTTAAACTGGTAATCGACCGCAACGTCCCTAAACTAAACAACAGAGCCCGAATGCTCTCTTGTTGGATCTAAACGATTCCGTTAAGTTGATCTTAGTCTAAAATTAGACTGACGTATCCTTAACAAATGTTTAAGTTGATCTTAGTCTCAAATAAGACTAATGTATCCTTAAACCCAACCCCCAAATCCAAATCTAAGAAGATACGGATTTGGACTAATCCATGCCCTACGGGCGACAACATAAATTAGTCTCCGTATACAATCCACGGGCAACCAAAAAACAAATAAACACCCACGACACAAAATGACCATCTGGAGAAGGAGAAAGTGGTTACCGCGATTCGATAGCGTAATTAACTGCAGGGGCTTGCGCCTGCAGGGAAGAGCGTCCCCACAATCAAAACCCCCTCAAATGAGGGGGAATCTGACGAAGTCTGCTACATCGGCCACATTCGTTTAAACCTTCGATACATGTTGTCATAAATCAACTTGGCATCTTTGGAGAGGTGGACGGATAGCACAAATTTTGTATCTGCCCCGAATTCAGGCAAGACGGACCTACGCGGTCGCGTCTCCGCATTCGGAGGGGAACATGGATATTTAAATCTGTTTGAACTTTCATCTTATAAAACTTGCAAGTCATGTCTCAAAGGTAAAATGACCAAAACTCCGTTTACTGGACACGGAGAAAGAGCTACCGAACTCTTGGGACTGATACATAGTGATGTATGCGGTCCTATGTCTACACATGCCAGGAACGGTTTCTCGTACTTCATTACATTCACCGACGATCTCTCAAGATTCGGACATGTGTTCCTGTTGAAACACAAGTCAGAAACTTTTGAGAAATTCAAGGAATATAAGTGCGAAGTAAAGAACCAAAAGGGTAAAAGTATTAAAATCTTTCGATCTGATCGAGGATGAGAATACTTGAGCACGAAGTTCCTGGATTATTTAAAAGAGAATGGGATTCTCTCTCAGCTTACTCCTCCGTATACACCACAGCACAACGGTGTATCGGAGCGGAGGAATCGCACCCTACTAGATATGGTGCGCTCTATGATGAGTACTGCTGAGTTGCCTATCTTCTTTTAGGGTTATGCGCTTGAGACAGCAGCATACCTATTGAATCAGGTTCCATCAAAATCAGTGCCCAAAACACCATATAAGATATGGAGTGGGAAGAGACCATATCTTAAACGAGTTAAGATACGGGGTTGTCCGGCCTATGTTAAAAAGCAAAATCCGGACAAACTCGAGGCACGATCAGTTCTTTGTAAGTTTGTGGGATATCCAAAGAATTCACATGGATATCTATTCTACCACAGTGAGGAACAAAATGTGTTTGTTGCTCAACATGCTACCTTTTTAGAAAAGAAATTTCTTGCAAAAGAAATTAGTGGCAATGAGGTATAATTGGAAGAAGTTCCAGCTACACAAACTGCGACTGATGATTTAGTAGAACCAGAGGATTCGATAGTCCCCAACGAACCTTAGCCTCTCCGCTGATCTAGTAGGGTTTCTCATCTGCCTAAGAGATACTACGGTTTTCTCATAGATGATGGGAGCGAGGATTGCATCATAGTAGATGATGACCCTACTAGTTTCGAGCAGGCCATCACGAGTGGAGACTCTGTGAAATGGCTGGATGCAATGCGATTTGAGATGGAATCCATGTACACCAACAAAGTATGGACTTTGGAAGATGCTCCTGAAGGGGTGAAACCCATCGGGAGCAAGTGGATCTTCAAGATGAAATTTGGTGTAGATGGAAAAGTCGAGACTTTCAAAGCTAGACTTATAGCAAAAGGTTTTCATCAACGACCGGGTGTGGATTATGATGAAACCTTTTCTCCAGTGGCTATGCTTAAGTCCATCCGGATCCTACTTGCCATCGCTGCATACCATGACTACGAAATCAGGCAGATGGACGTCAAGACCGCTTTCTAAATGGTGATTTAGAAGAGAGCGTGTACATGACTCAGCCATAGGGCTTCGTAGATAGTGGGAGCAGTGGAAAAGTGTGCAACCTGCTTAAATCAATCTACGGGTTGAAGCAGGCATCGCGGAGTTGGAACATCTGTTTTGATGTTGCAGTCAAAGAGTTTGACTTCATCAAAAACGTAGATGAACCTTGTATATATAAGAAGGTTGCAGAGAGTAAGACTGTCTTCCTCGTATTGTACGTGGATGACATACTCTTGATAGCAAATGATGTTCCTATGCTGCACTCAGTCAAGCTCTTCTTATCACACAGATTCTCCATGAAGGATCTGGGTGACACCTCCTGCATTCTGAGGATTAAGATCTATAGAGATAGATCTAAACGGATATTGGGATTGTCCCAATCCAGGTACATTGACACCATACGAAAGAGATTTAGTATGGAAGATTCCAAGCGTGGTGGTTTACCCACAATCTCTGGAATCACTCTCTCCAAAGAGATGTCTCCCAAGACTGATTTGGAGAGGGCTCGCATGCAAGGGATACCCTATGCTTCGGCAGTATGCTCTATCATGTATGCGATGCTATGTACCAGACCAGATATAGCTTATTCACTAGGTGTAGTGAGCAGATATCAATCGGATCCTGGGGAGAATCACTGGACAGCTGTGAAGAACATTCTTAAGTACTTGAAAAGGACTAAAGAAATGTTCTTGGTGTATGGTAACGGTGAAATCCAGGTAGAGTCCTTTACCGATTCGAGCTTCCAGAGTGATAAGGACGACAGTAAGTCGGTCTTGGGTTTTTTCTTCACCCTCAATAGAGGGGCGGTATGTTGGAAGAGTTCTAAGAAAGATACCGTGGCAGACTCGACAATGGAGGATGAATACATCACTGCCAACGATGCCGCCAAGGAGGTTGTCTGGATAAAGAAGTTCATAACTGAACTTGGTTTGGTTCCGTCCATCGAGCATCCAATACCTTTGTATTGCGATAACAATGGAGCAATGGCTTTGGCCAAGGAACCCAGGTCCCATTAGAAATCCAGACACATTCTTTGACGGTATCACCTGATCCGGGAGATAGTTGGATCGCCGGGAGATCGAGGTCAGGAGAGTTGATACGAAGAATAACACGGCGGATCCACTCACGAAGGCCATACCCCAGATACAGTTTGAGAGACTCTTCGGGATGTTAGGTATGAGATACTACAACAGCTGGCCTTAGTGCACATGGGAGATTGTTAGTTATATGTATGCCCTAGAGGCCATTGTTGTACATGATTGTATATTATAGTGGATTCTTGGACATATATAAAGATGACTTTCTTGCTCGACATGATAGTATTCTATCTGGTTACTCTTTATCTTAACATGTACGCTTATGTATCTATATAATGTCTCTCTGTTACATGTTGATAAAGCCCTTAGGATGTGGACTTGATTACCAGGACTATGATGTAGATCATATTAGTGGGGCCAGGGTAGTCCACAAGTACATCCTTTAATGTTCCTAGTCGAGGGAGTATCGAGACGGGGCATTGATATTCCAGAGTAGACTAGTGTGTACGATTCTTGACCCTATATGGGGCGATGGTTGATCCCACAACCATTGGTATTTGACATCAGAGAATGTGCACAGGCGCTCATTAGAGAATGGGTACACTGAACAGGACTCGCCAAGAACTCCTAGATGGTATTATACTTGACGTCAGATAGCAGTTCTCTGGTGACACTGGTACAAGTTAGTCTGTAGACCCGAGATCGTCATAGAGTCTTGTGTGATTCCCACTGTGCTTTGATTTCCATCATACCACGTTCAAGAGAACGTGCAAACCGGTGGATTTTGGGTACATTCTCGAATCACATAGAGGCAATGAGCGATATGAGGGGTTTCATCTCTCCCGGTATTGAGGGTTGATGTTGCACTGTGCACGATTGGCTATAACAGGAAGTCCTTGGCCAGGGCTGATGATGAGATTTACTGGTAAGTGTTATCAGTAGTTTCTCGATCCTTTATGAGCTTCACATCGGCATAACTTATCAAGTTACTGGGGTTTGACGTTTACCATCCATAGACTCGATATGCGACATATCAGACGAAGAGACCGGACTGTACGGTAGTGTTACTTATTGGATTCACGGGTGTATGGGCAAGCTTGCTTGTTGATCTTCTGATCGCTCAATACCCGGGTAGCCGTTATGTCCAGCTAGTACCGCTGATGGTTTGTGGGTGACTGATATGATCATCACCTACTGCTGGCGTATTGACGAGTTTTTAGAGTCCTACACAGAGGTTTCCTGGCTCAAGCGAAACGAAGTAGGGCACAGATGTGATATGTGCGGAACCGAGATAAATACGTGTATACGATACCGTATTCTAATCTCACGATATAGGTTATATGTGATATAACCGGATTATTGAATCAAGTGTTGATTCGATGATTTGATATTAGTCGGGTATATGTGATATAGCCGGATTATTAAATCAAGAGTTGATTTAATAATTTAATATATATATATATATATATATATTAGATATATTAATATATATTAACTAATATAATAGCTCACTTAAATATTTAAGTGAGCTATTATACTAGTTAATATATATTAATATATCTAATATATATATATATATATATATATGATATATATATAAAAATGTATTTATTTAATTGTATCATGCTTGATAATACATGGAACTTGGGTGTATGAGACTCATACCTAAGTTAAGATAATGTGAGGTTTTAATTATTTAGAGAAAACCAAAATTAGGTGGAAATTAGCCATGGTTGTGAAGCTTGGAGAAGCTTATGGAAACTGAAAGGTTACGCTAGTGCCTCGGCCAACTTTCGTGACCAAATGCGGAATAAATTTTTTTCTAACGATTAGAACATGGCACTAGAATAACTTTTAACCCGGATCTTACCATAAACCTAACTAGCTAAATAAAGAGAGCTATCTACTATGATGAAGAAATCTCACCAAACGAACCAAGTCCTTCGGTCTTCTTTCTACATCTTTAGCTCCAAGCGTCCATCTTAAACATGCTTGATCTTCTTTGTTGGCTCCTTTGGTTCTCCACGATCGATCTTTCTTTCCAGTCCTCCTTTGTCATAGATGATCCACCCGAGAGATATGATCCATGGCTCTAGCTCCTCACAATATGTCAAGTGGAGCAACTAGAGAACTTGGGTTGCTAAACCAAGTAATCCAGGATGTAGTGTGAAGATCTAAGTGTTTGCAATCTCTTTCTTGCCTCTTCACTTGTTTCTCAACTCATGAGAAGGATAGTGAAGAGGAAGATGATGAAGGTGGAGGAAACTCAAGAGGAGGGAGGAGATGAAGAAAAATGGGAGCTCAAGAAAAAAATGAAGCATGCATGTGAGAGAAAATCAACACAAAGGTTTTGTGTATGAATTTCTTTTAATAAATAAGTGTAGCCATGCTTCAATAGTAATCACAAATGAATAAAGAATTCATTTGTGAACTATTGAAGCCATGCCACTCACCATGCCTCCCTCTCCATAATTTCCAACTCATTTCCATTTATCAATAAATGGAAAAGTTTATGATGAGGTGTCCACCTTCTAGAAGGTAATCTGTAATAAAATACGGATTACAGTCTGTTGTATATACATACCTGCATTCGGATAAAAACGCGAATGCCTAAAGAGATAGAATAACACGAAGAACGTAATACTAGAATATACATATCGAAATACATATATGTAAACTATTAAATCAATACCTGATTTAATAATCCGGCTCAAACCCGAGCCGGCTAGTATTACCTATTGTCCGATCGAAAGTCCGAGTACAAAGTACATCAATCGATCGAGACCCTGCACGTATCCAATATGACTACTACATCATTTCGCCTAAATCAGGGAAACCCTCTGTGTGAGACTCTAAATACTCGACAGTACGCCGGTAGTGAGTTACTGGATAAATCCATAACCACAAGCACATCAACGGCACTAGCTGTACGTAACGGCTACCCGGGTACTTGTCGAAAAGGAAGGCCGACGAGCAAACTCATTCGGATCCCTACTGAGCCTATCTGTGACAATCTCCGTACAGTCCGGTCTCTTCGTCTGAGAGTATCACATACCGGGTCTGGGGGTGGTAAACGTTAGACCCTAATAACCCGGTAATTCGTGCTGATGTGGCTCAGGACCAATCCGGGAAACTACTGATCAGCCTATCAGTAAATCCCAACTGCCTTGGCCAAGGTCTTATGGTCCTAACCAATCGAACACAGTGCGATATCGACTCCCTATACCGGGAGAGACGAATCCCCGACAATCTCTCACTGCCTCCATGTGGCTCGGGACTGTACCCAACCAAAACATGTTTGCACGACTCAGTAGAGCCGTGGTAGGGTAGTGATCAAAGCACAGTGAGAACTCACATGAGACAAATACCGATCTCAGGTCTGTTCCCCGCCAAAAGACGAGACCGGGACGTTGGGACGTCGGGGCCTGAATTCCGAGGGCATATGCTAATTGATGCTATCCGTCCACCTCTCCGAAGATGCCAAGTTGATTTATGACACCATGTATCGAAGGTTTAAACGGATGCGGCCGATGTAGCAGACTTCGTCAGATTCCCCCTCATTTGAGGGGTTTTTGATTGTGGGGACGCTCTTTCCTGCAGGTGCAAGCCCCTGCAGTTAATTATGCTACCGCATCGCAGTAACCACTTTCTCCTTCTCCAGATGGTCACTTCGTGTCGTGGGTGTTTGTTTTGTTTTTTGGTTGCCCGTGGATTGTATACGGAGACTAATTTATGTTGTCGCCCGTAGGGCGTGGATTAGTCCAAATCCATATTTTCTTAAATTTGGGTTTGGGGGTTGGGTTTAAGGATACGTTAGTCTCATTTGAGACTAAGATCAACTTAAACGCTTGTTAAGGATACGTTAGTCTAATTTTAGACTAAGATCAACTTAACGGGATCGTTTAGATCCAACAAGAGAGCATTTTGGGCTCTATTATTTAGTTTAGGGACATTGCGGTCGATTACCAGTTTAAGGATATGGTGGTCCAATGTTAGTTTAAGGACATCTCGGTCCAGGTTAAGGACATCATAGTCCGTGAGTTTAAAGACCTCATAGTCAAGGTTAAGGACATCATAGTCCATGAGTTTAAGGACCCCACAGTCCAGTTTAAAGACGTCATAGTCTATGAAATGTGTGGTTGTCGGGACCCGTCACCTCTCTGAAGACATTGAAGGATTACGACAAATATCAGAGGAGTTCGGAGATGTACCCTTGAACCAAAGTTGATTGGGAGATCTGTAGTCCAATTTGGAACTAAAATCAATTAATTAGATTATGAGCACATTGGCTCAGTTAAATTTGAATTGAGGACTTATGGCCAATTTGGGCCAAGTCCAATTAAGTTTGAAATGTTGGCCCTTTGTTGGACCTTTAAACATTTGTCTGGGTTCAACCCCCTATTATTTGGCAATGCTAAACAGGGGTTCTGACAACATTTTATCTTTTGTTGAGTGCTGAGCACTCATATGCCTTATAGGATGTTCAATTTTGGAAGGCAAGGATGTACTTGAGACACAGTAAAAAGAGAAGTCTTGCCTCTGAAGGACTTAGCCAATTTAGGCTAGGGTTGATTTGAATATAGTGTTAAACAATAACATATATTTGAGGGTCACGTGTTCCCACGTGATGCGCTGAAAATAGTGTTAAACACTAAGGACAAAACGCTCAAGGTAGTGTTAAACACTAAAATTGGATTGGTCACGTGGGGCCATGTGATACCTTTGAAGGTGGGGACCAGTCTTCCTTTGTTCTATTCTTAAATTTGCAAATAAGTGTTAAACACTTTTAGTTTTCACGGCCATCACGTGTGGGCACGTGATAGGCACTCATGCGCTGATTTATTAAGGTGTTTATTAGGGGTCACGTGAGGACACGTGAGGGTGCCCTAATTAGAATCTGCCTTTGCCTTTGTTCTCTTTGTTTTGGAGGTTGCGTGGGAGCACGTGAGGCATTGCCTCTGGGTTAATTCCTTCTTATTTCAGAGGATCTTTTCAGGGGTCACGTGGGGGGCATGTGACCTAGTTTTATTCTTTCTTTTCTGATCACGGAAGATTGGAGTCACGTGTCATCACGTGACCGAGTTCTTTACGTGCATGGAGATCTTTCAAGTCTCTTTATTTTAAGAATTAAATTCTCTGTAGGGTTAAACCCTAATTATGTTTTTAGGGGAATTAAATTCTTATTTATATGAAAGAATTAAATTCTCAAATAGGGTTAAACCCTAGTTCTGTCTTGGAGGAATTAAATTCCTATGAATTTGGGAGAATTGAATTCTTATGCAGCGTTGAACCCTAATTTCATCTTGGAGGAATTAAATTCCTGTGAATTTGGGAGAATTAAATTCTCATATAGGGTTAAACCCTAATTTTATCTTGGAGGAATTAAATTCCTGTGAATTTAGGAGAATTAAATTCTCATATAGGGTTAAACCCTAGTTTCATTTTGAGGAATTAAATTCCTATGAATTTGGGGGAATTAAATTCCTTAAACTTAAATTCTCCCTCTAAGTTTTGGATCTGCATGGCAGAATCTCCCCGATGAGAATTAAATTCTTAAACTATGGGGAGATCTGCTACTGCAGATCTTCAACCAAAGGAAGAACTAACTTCTTGTTCAGAAGAGTTAAACTCTTAAATTGAGAATTAAATTCTCTTTTATTTTATGGAGCTTAGATCTCATTTCCCTTTCTCATCCAGGGTTTCTTTTCTTTGAAAGGAACTTCTTTTCTCTCTTGAGAATTAAATTCTCCTCTCTTTCCTTTCTGTTGTTGTTTTTCTTCCGAAAATCAAAGTTCCAAGATTCAAAAATCCATCCCCCCTCTTCTCTTCTTGGCTCCTATTTATAGGAGAAGGAAAAGAATCAATTTGTTTAGTGAATCCATCATTGAAAGATTTTGTTTGTTTTTATAACTAACATGATCTTTTAGATCTCTCAGTGAATTTTATTCACCATTGGATTTTTAATCCAGAAGATATTCTGTTTGTTATTCTTGGTGAATTTCAAGGAAATCTTTCCTTGTATAAAATCTTTCCATAAATTGGTGATTTTTTATCACCATTGGATTTTTAATCCAATGGTGCCCCATTTTACAGAGCACAATCCTTCTGTTTGGAAAGATCTAGGAAAATATTAAGGTTTTTGATTTCCCTTAATTAGAATTTAATTTTATTAGTTCAGAAGGCATAAAAGCCTATCACGTGTTGGCACGTGATCCCATTGTTTGATCATTAAAATAGAATTTAATTCTATTAATAAAAGAGTTTAGGCACTGTCACGTGTTGGCACGTGACCCCCCCTTGATTAACATTTTACCCAGAATTTAATAATGCTGTTTTAAAGGACTAAAGATCATCACGTGTCAGCACGTGACCCTTGGTCACGTGTGAGCACGTGATACCCCATTAGGGTTTTTCCTTAGTTTTTTATTATATCTTTTAATTCCTTCAGTGTGTCTTTAAAGACCCATCACGTGGGGGCACGTGACTGCACTAATTGCTTGCTTGATTAGAATTTAATTTTATTATAATAGAGTCCCAGAAAACCATCACGTGTCAGCACGTGACCCTTGGTCACGTGCGAGCACGTGATACCCCATTGCGGTATTTCCTGATATTTTGTTATATTTTTGTTTGACTAGAATTTCATTTTATAATTTAGCGATTACAGGAACCCATCACGTGTCTGCATGTGACCTCTGGTCATGTGTGGACACGTGATACCCCATTGGAGTATTCCTTTCTATTTTACTTTATATTCAATTCTTTCCAGGGGGTTTAAAGACTTATCACGTGTGGACACGTGACTCCAGTCTGGTTAGAATTTAATTCTTTTCATTATTTTGGAGGGCTTAAGAACCCATTACGTGTCTACACGTGACCCATGGTCACGTGTGAGCACGTGATGCCCCATTGGGGTCTTTCCTTAGCTGTTTTGTTACATTTTTATTTGACTAGAATTTAATTCTATAATGTAGAGATCACAGGAACCTATCACGTGTCAGCACGTGACCCTTTGTCACGTGTGAGCACGTGATACCCCATTGGGGAATTTCCTGATATTTTATCAGGGAACAAATGCCCCCACAACGTTGTTCTCACGTGTTTGCACGTGAGTGCAACGCTGTCACCTTTGTGACCGTTGGATCTGTCTAGGGAATAGGGGAGATGAACCGTTCCCCATCACATCCTATAAATGCAAGAGTCCCTTCAGAAGCGCCTCCACTTTGTTCATCTTCTTCCTTGCTTGCTTTTTCCTTTGAGAATTTAATTCTCTCTCCCAGAGCTTAGTTCTCTGTTTCGAAAATTTCCAGAGTTTAACTCTGTTAAAAGATTCCCTTTTCTCAGGTAATGATCTTGAACGGCTGAAGAACTTTTGCAGAAATCTTTGTTGGATTTTAAATCCATACCAAGGGTTTTTTTCCTTTAACAAGAACCTATTTTTTTTAAGTTCTTTAAAAAGAAAACCATTCAATCTTTAAACAATAGACCTTTTAGGGTTTCTCTGATCTTCAGGGATCGATGGCGATGCTTGTCTTTCCTCTGGAATTTAATTCCATTTCAAAGAGCTTTGGCTCTGAGAAAATATTTCTGGGAATTTAATTCCCCTGTTCAAAAGGAATTTAATTCCTCTGAAGAACTTAGTTCTTTAACAGAAAATGTCTTGAGATTTTTCTGCCTGAGTTGTTCTTTGCAACAAAAGGAAGGATTTGCAGTAGGGTTTTCTGGGAATTTAATTCCCTTGCTCTGCTTTATTTTTACAGAGTCCAAGATGGATTTCTTTTTGGGGAATGTGTAGGGTCATTTGAAATCCACTGTTCATTTATTGAGAATCTTCCTTTTGTTCTCATAGTGATTGCTTTGCCTCATCATTAGTAAGCCGCCATATTGATTTTGTGGGACCCATGCGTTTTTGTAACCAATGGTCTCATAAAATAAGTCCTCTGTCGCTTTCTTCCACTGTCTTTTTATATATGCATTTACAAACATGTATCTATATATACACGTGTTGGCTTCGCTTAACAATTTCCATTTTTTTTTATTTCAGGCATAATGACTTCTGTTCCATACTTCCCTTTCACTCGCTCTGAGGCTGCCTTTCCTCAGTCACCGTCTGAAGAGGAAGTGATGGCGATGATCAGGGCTCATGACCCGAATCGCACCAATCTACTTTTATGGGGGACCTGGTACGGTCACATCATTCGCGGTCGCCGCAGTTTTCTTTACGAGATACCGATGGAGCCTACCTATCCATTTTTGCCGATGGATCCTCCACGGACCGCCTTTGCTGTGGAGATGCTGAACTGGACCCCTATGGGACAGCTTGAGCCTTCAACAACTGGTATTCTGAACCATCCTGTGTCGGCTATAGATATTTTAGGGCGCCGCATTTGCCAGGGCGAAGCCCAGCCATGGGGACAGATTTATAAGATAGGGCTTACCCTTCGACATCCCACGGGCTACCTTTTCTGGGCCCGTTATATCCTGTCCGCCTATCGTGCGCGACTGCAGAGGGTCGGACTCTATCAGGCGATATATGCGTCTCTTTTCCACTATCAGTCTCCCCATGTCTGGTGGGTTAAGGCCTTCTTGAACCAATGGAACCTTCCCACCAACACCTTCCTTCTAGGGGACCGCAAAGTTTCAATTTCTCTAGAAGAATTTCGCGAAATCTCAGGGTTGCCGGCCAGGGGGACACTTTATGAAGAATTATTGCCTCCTGATGAGTATGTCTTCGAAACCGAGCCAGCCATGCTTGACGGCCTGTCGACCGAGAACGCCGTCCGCCACAAGCGCTCAAGTTTGATCAAGACCCTGAGTATTTTTGACAAACTATTCACAAAGTCAGAGGAGCAAGGCGTCACTTTTAAAAGCTTTATCGCTTCCTTCCTTCGTGAAGATGTACTATCAAAGACGGCTCCGAAGTTCGCGAACATTAACGACCCCTTTGGGTTCGGTTTAAATAAGCGGCCGACTAAAGAAGAAGACTTGCCGCAGTACTACATTCCCATCATGTCAGCGGTATCTTTCGAGTCGATTGCAGCTCCTGGTATGGATGAGGAGACTTTCTTTGTGGGCTTCATCAGTGTTTGGCTTAGCTGGTTTGCCATTCCCATGCATCGCCATTTCATGAGAGCCTCAGTTATCTACCCTGCTCATTGCATTGCTGAGGGAACACGACTAGCTGTGGGCATTGCAGGGCTAGCGCATCTATATCATGGGTTAGGCGCCGCGGCCAATACCTCAATTCCAGGCGTAGATGTGGTAAATTTCTCTCTTCATTACTTTACGTCCTGGATTGAGATGCACGTGCTGGGGGCATTTGCTGCGCACCAAAGACCCAAATTTTATGACGCTTACACTTTTCCGCGACTCATGCGGCTGGTGGACGCTTCTGCTCCTGACCCGACTCAGTCTGGGGCTATTCGCGTGCTGGTTAATCCCTATGCCAATACAGGCAGGATGGTATTCAACGACCGCGTTCTTTCTGTTCCCTCAGGACCGGTTCAACAGCTCTGCGACTTGTCGAAAGAGGGGGTACCTTCTCTGAAGCCCAGGGAAGCCACGCACCTGTATTCAATTAGACCAGGTTATCTGGTATTTCGTCAGAACGGTGCGGCCCTTTTTATGAGGTACAACCCACACCGCTTTGCTCGGCAACTTGGATATGACCAGGGCGTCCCCTTCGAGGCATTTACAGTGGCGCCTAGCCCATCGCCAGAAGTTGTTCGTGACGCCGCTCACCACTTCATGCGGCTGAACACTGGTTCCTGCTTCATGATTCCTGAAGCTGATCATATTCCTCGATGTGTGGGGTCTTTCACGGGCTGGTACCTCCACCGGGTCAGTCCAATTATTTCTGAGGAAAGGAGGGTGCTTCTTGGATATAGGGCTCCTATTCCGATTCAAGCCACAGGAGTTCCGCCGCAACCGCGTGCAATGGTTCGCCCTCCCTTGAGGGATACCAGTATCGTGCTTATTCCGGAGGCGAAGTGGATTTAACTCCCACAGCTGGTATGCCACTGCGTACTAGGGCTCAATCGAGGGCTAATAGGGCGCCAATAGCAGTGTCATCGGCCGCGGCGTCAACAATGGCCGTGTCGTCATCGGTAGCACCGCCGAGCGAGGACATCGAAGGCGAAGTGGGTCAATGCCGTACCAAAGCTTCACGGGGAAGGAAACGATCATCTTCGGCGGTTAGTTCTGGGCCCAAGAGGCGGAGGAAGACGGTTACCAATCTGCTCGATTCTTTAATAGAGTCTGAGCCTATTCTTCAAGATGAACCACTAGCCATGTAAGAATCGGATGGTGGTCTACTTTTCCCGGGTTCATCTGCCTAGGAAGCCGCACAATTGGCTGAGGCTATAAAACGTTCGCAAGACGAATCCGAGAACGTAAGGATCCCAAAGAGGCCTTACCCTGCCGTCATTTTTTTATGAAGACCCTCCATCGATACGACAGCTATTCATAGGCCTTTTAGAAGAATGGGGTGAGAGGGCCCTTAAGTAGGCTGTTTCGGCCGACGCTGAGGACGCACTTTCATTGTGGACCGGTGGCCATGAGTCTACTCTCGAACCTCGGCGAGCATATCCCCTCAGGAAGGAGCGTCGGCTTGAACAAGCCATATTATAGGCTCCCTTGCGCATCGGTATGTTCATGTATTTCCTTGTAATATTTTGTATTGCTCGTATACATATATATATATATATATATATATATATATATATATATATATATATCCTTATTTTCGTGCCAACATTGCAGGGACTTCGGCGATGGCGGAGAATCTGAATTCGAGTCATGCTTTGACTGTAGACTCCGTTAGTATCCCTAATGAAACACTAGTCAGTGTGGAGGGGGTCGATGCAACCGCTACTCCTGTAATGGAGCCTCCCTTGGTGACTCCTGTTTCCCAAGCACTTGCTCCCCCGGGAGAGACATCTTTGTTGGTCGCTGATCCGATGGATCTTTCTGGGGGCAGCCCGGAGCTTAGGGGACAGGTAGTCGAGGCTACCGTCCTTCCGCTGGAGCCTGCAGTGGCGTCCACCGCTCCTTGCTCGGAAGTCGTTACATTGGCCCGCGTCCCGGATAATATGCCTGGGGGCACGGAGGAGGCCGCTGAAGCTACTATCCCTCCAGCCCATAATGGGAGAAGCATCGAAGGTAGCCTTCTATATTTTACACTAATGATCTCTCCATTATCTGAACCCTTCTGTCTTTTCAGAATTGCGTGGATTGGCGACGTCTATTGCCAATCTGTCTCCCAGGAAGTCTTTTCAGTGCCTGTTGGAGATGGCCGCTCCGCAGGCGATATTTCCTCAACGCATCATCCTTTCTTCCGGGCAAGGTCAGTGTCTTTTTCCTTCTTCTCATCGTGTTATTATTATTTCATATAATGACATTGATGTCTTCTACAGTTCTGGAAGTTGATGACGAGGTTGAAATTCTTGACGGGCCTGGGGAGCCTTCAGACCCCTCTTGCATGACTGTGGGTAAGTAGAGTCTCAACGTCTTTCCATTTGTTCTTTGCCTATAAGTTTCACTGACTGTTTATAAATCTGAACAGCTTTGCCAGTTTTAACCACGCTGGAGTCTCGCATCGTCATGCCACCCGGCCCCTATGCTCTACGTGCCTCGGAACGGACGGCAAAGCTAAGTCTCCACTCCCTGTCATCCCTAATTGAGGACCTTCCTGCTGGCAGTCCGATCATGACCGAAGCGTTTGCCGCTGAAGCTAACGGCTCTCTTCCCTTTCTTGCCACCTACCATAATGAAACATTGGTGCAAGTCTGGGTTGAGTTTTGTCGGCAGGTGGAGGCTTGCTTGCATGTTCTTGAATGTACACGCCTTCTTTCGGAGGTTGTGGCCGAAAATGTGAGCTTACGGGGGCTGATTGAGCGGTGTGCCGTGAACATGATATCATGCGAGAAAAGGCTCAGCCGCAAGTTTTCGGAGAGGGAGCTGGCTTCCAAAGCGCTAAGGACCGATTAGCTACACGGTTTGGAGCCTTCAGGGCTCGAGCTTCAAGCCAACCTTACGGCTAAGACCACTAAAGCATATGAACTTTGGCGAGTGCTTCAAGAGGCTATCAAGAAGGTGGTGGCCATTGATAAGGCCGCCGTTTTTACTCGTAAAATGGTCGAAGCCCATAAGGTTACTGAAAAAGAGCTTGATGGTCGGCTTGCCTCATACCAGGCCCAACAGGCTCAAGCGGAGGCCCGTCTTTTGACGATACTAAATCATGAAGCCGAGGCCCAGCGGAAAAGGGGTGAATTGGCAAATCTACTGAATCGTCCGCCGGCTTGAAGAATTGTATATATATATTTTTTCTTCTTTTGTAAATACTCCTGAATGAGAGTATATTTTCTTTTATTCTTTTAAAAACTGTACTTTGTATTCATTTTGATTCATGAATAAAAGACATATTTTGCTTTATGATGGTGTGTCCTTTTTAGTAAGTGTATTCTGCGGATAGTCTATTTCGATTTCTTTGCAGGACAACGATGGCTTAGGATTCAGGGTTAAGATCTGCCTCCTAAGACTTTTTAACTTTATGAGCCGTGAGGGTCTCATAAAGAATTTTCTCCCTACAGGTCGAGAGGATCCCGTAGGTGTAATTTCTCCTTAAGAATCGTGAGAATTCCTAAGTGTGTTTTCTCTTGAAAGTCGTAAGGATCTCACAAGAAAGTTTGCTCCCTTACGGGTCGTGAGGACCCATAAGTGATGGGTGAGATTACCATTATCCAAATTTCACGGAGTCAGGAGTTGCTCTGGATGCTTCCCACGGGGTCATAGCCGTGTTTTGCGAGGACTAGGCTCCGCTCTGGACGTTTCCCACGGGGTCAGGATTGACTTAAGCCGCGTTTCGCGTAACCAGGAATTTGCTTTGGATGCTTCCCATGGGGTCATAGCCGTGTTCTGCGAGGACCAGGCTCCGCTTTAGATGCTTCCCACGGGGTCATAGCTGTATTCTGCGAGGACCAGGATCCGCTCTGGACGTTTCCCATGGGGTCAGGATTGACATAAGCCGCGTTCCACGTGACCAGGAATTTGCTCTGGATGCTTCCCACGGGGTCATAGCTGTAAGTCCACGGTAGCGCCCCGGCCGTCTAACAGATGCCAAATGTGGAACAAAAACTTTTTACAAACTGGCGCTATCGTGTACCGTAACCCGGATCTGCCATTAAAGCTAAACTAACAAACTACAAAGTGGGTAGAAACGTTATACCGAATGATCTGAGTCCTTCGGTCTTCAACCATCATCCTACGCTTTGTTGCGGCTGCTCCGATCTCCTGAATCTCCAATCTTCTCGTCCAGGTGGCACCACGTCGACGGATCTTTAAACGGGCTCCCGCCTCTGAACCGAGGCAACTCGGTCGTCAAGTTTGCTAAAAGAGACGACCAAGATGAAGTAGAGAATGAGTAGAACACTTTGTCTCGTTACGTCCAAGGCTATGGACGAACGGTTAATGAAGTTGCCTTTTGGAATCGGGTGAAATGAGAAATGAGGCTATGAAATTTCCATGAATCTAATTCCTAGTCTTTTTCCCAAAAGAACAACCATAATCCCACACCAAGCATGGCCAGCCACTATATGGAGGTGGGGGGGTGAGTGTAGGAGGGGAGGTGACCATTAGCACATAAAGAAAAGCATGAGTCAAAGATACACCTAGTATGAATGCATTAATGCAAGTGATGAATCATAATACATAGTCATCAACACATTAATGCACTATTAATGAACAAAGCCACCTCACCATCCTAGTCACCATCCTAGTCACCTCTTCTAGAAGCTTCCACACTTATCTCAAGAAAAGATAAATCCGTATTTAACCAAATGTTAAATACGGCTGATAGAAAACTGGAAACTGGCAACTTCCAAAAGTGATCCTGAAACGAATTTCAGGATAACCCCGTAATGGTATAAACATACCCGCATTTGTATTACGACCGAATACAAATGCAACTGAGACAAAGATATTATATCTACACAGTATAATACTGGGTTTCGGCTTAAACCAAAGCCTACCAGTATTATCTGCCCGAAAATGGACACGTGCGAAAACGCACGTGCATTTTCCGAACCTTGCCAAAAACCCATATGGCCTCTACAACGTTTCGCCCGAACTTGGGAAAGTGTCTGTGGGGGACTCTAATGACTCATCAACACACTGGCACTGGGTATAACCTCTAGCACGTCAGAGGTACAAGCTGTACGTAACGGTTTGCCTATGTATTGATTGGAAGCGAAGCTGACGAGCGAACTCATCTATAAACCCTACTGAGCCTGACAGTGACAATATATATACAGTCCGGTCCGTTCGTCTAAAGAGTATCGCATATCGAGTCTAGGGGGGTGGATAAAGTCAGACCCCTAATAACGCGATAAATCGTGTCGGTATGAAGCCCATCACCACCTGAGAAACTACTGATCCAAATCAGTAATTCTCCACTATCTCGGCCGAGGGTTTCTAGTGATGGTCACCCGTGCACTGTGCGACATCAACCCCCAATACCGAGAGAGACGAATCCCCGACGATCCGCTCACTGCCTCCATGTGGCTCGGGACTATACCCAACTAAAACCTGTTTGCACAACTCCTTTGAGCATGGTAGGGTAGTAATCTAAGCACAGTGGGAACTCACACGAGACAAATGATGATCTCAGGTCGACAAACTAACCTGTACACATGTCACCAGGGAACTGCTATCTGACGATATGTATAATACCAACTAGCATGTTCCCGGCGAGTCCTGTCCGGTGTACTCATAAACTAATGAGCACCTGTATACATCTTAGGTGATGCAACTGAAACCAATGGCTTGTGAGACCGGCCACCGTCCCTCGTCGGGGTCTCGACTGTATACACTAGTCTACTCTGGAGTATCGATGCCCTGTCTCGAAACTCCTACGACTAGGGACACTTCAAGGATGTGCTTACAGACCCCAGCTCCCACGTATATGATCGCCATCATACTGCTGGTAGTCAAGCAAGAATCCTATGGGCTCTATCATCATGCAATAGTGAACTAAAGCATGTATACGATGATAAAGACAAACCAGATAGCAAACTATCATCTCGAGCAAGACTGTCATATCGGTATAGGTCCTGCCTCAATCATTGCAATCACGTACCTGCGATCCAATAATTGACTTTGAGGGCACTATCTCCAACAATCTCCCACTTGCACTTAAGGCTAATTATTGCGATGTCGCATACTCACAGCCCGTGTGATACCGAACATCCAACTCCTCTACTAATCAGTTTCACAAAGCTAGTTTGTAAAACTCTTGTGTTCGAGAAATAGCCTCAGTGAGTGGATCCACCCTGATGTTTCTTTTTCTATGTCTCTCTTAATCTCAAGTTCGCGGAGAAAGCCATCTCCCGAATCGAGTAATACCTGTCTTAGAATATATCTGGATATCTGATGGGACCTAGTTCATAAATGAACTCCAAATCCAAACTTCTTAGACTGTATCGATAACTGAACCTAATCAGTATCCAACACCATGCCTCCCACAGTATCCTCTTGGACCACCTGTCCATAATACTGTCCCTCATCATAGGGAAAACTATAACTCTGACAATTACTTTGTCATCCATGTCACCTTTGAAGCCTGGAATGATAACCGTCTCCCGAAGGAGGCTGCCGTCATCAATTCCGTAGAACATGCACTTATGTTCTAAAACTGCTTCCTTATGTTTCTTCAGGATTGGATTAATATAAACTTATTGCACTTAGTGCAAAAACATCTGGTGTGGTACTTAACATCTCACGATTGACTCAATTGCCTAAGCAAGTGATCTGCCAATCATGCACATCCCTCTCCCTTTTAGTCTGTAAGACACCTTTAGAGAGGGTGACTCCATCACCTGCAGGTACACCACCATGCCAGGAGTCATCTATTCTAAAAACTATTAGAATACTGTCACAGTACCCACATTGGGAAACTACCCAAATCCAGATCTAAAACCATAGATCTAGAAACCAGAATGTCTGATATTATATCCATGTCCTGTCTGGAGAAACAACTGTGTGGCGACCACAGTACAACCGATCGTAGTATAGGAATTTTACTTCCTACTCTGTGTATGTCATCCAAATACCATGACATCACACCCTACTACCTTCTTAACAGATCCATCCCCTATTCTGATGAAGTCAATCCCATGACTGTCACATCAAAATAGATGATCTATCTCCTCTATATCTGCTCAAGTCTATAAATAGACATAAGCTACTTGCCCACTATGCTTCCGCTGCTCCCACTGACTACGGCAACCCTCTGGCAGAATAATTTATACGTACACTTCTAAAACGACGCTATACTTATCCTCCTGCCGGGTCTCATAGTCTGGAACAACCATAGTGTCAAGTCTGGGTAAACAAGAACCTCCCTGTCACCGTCCTTGAGGCTACCGGAGTACCTCTCGGGTGTCTGAGGTTACCCACCATGTCTGCGGAGTGGCTAATGGAATGTCAAACTTGATTGAATATATAGGTCCTATTAAATTTTCCGTAATCGTTTGCGGTTCTGGAATGACTTCCAGTTCTACCATACTCCCACTACTGTTTTCTGAAAAAATCCAAAAAAACTGTGGCGAGTCAAGAACAATATCACTATTGATCTATCAGATGGTAGAATATCAACCCTCGTCGAAGCCAGGGTCAACCCACAAACTGCCATTACAGAAACGTGCCTCGAGTTATCCAGTGTCTGGTTTTAAGCATAAGCTGGACAACTCCCCGTATCCTAACATCGTTAAGATATGAACCATTCTATATACAATATAGAAATAGAGGCACTAATTTAATTGGAACCATATTCAAACCATGCAGCTGTCTCCATTGCATATCAACTTAAAGGAGAGAGGCTAATCAGCATTATTCAACTTAGGAATCCATCCAATTATGAGTAACCTGAAAGAGAAAAAAGTTTATCAAAACCATTACTATCATCTGAATACCAATCACAAGAATCTACATCTTCAATCTCTTTGAAGAATCCCGATACATGTGATACCTGGTTCTCTACTTTATTCTTATACCCACAACTTCTCAAAACTTAGACATTGTATTTCTACGAAACACTTGTTTAAAAACTAGAGAAGTCATAAGTAAATAGAACATAGTACGATGACCAACCCCTTTGTCCTTACGGACACTGGACAACATACAATACTCTGTATAAGTCCGCTAAGTTGAATAACTCAAAACCTGTGTGTCGTAGGTTGAAAACTGTACCCAGGCGATTTCCTCAAATATCACCAATTACAACGAATTCCGATATAATGAGGATGATCACCTAATTCCCAATAACTTACTCCCACTCATCATCTGTAAAACCATACAGATGTGAGAATCATACCTGGTAAATACATACCCCGGTGTAACTATCTAATTGGGAAATCGGTTTTCTTTTAACAATGCACTGAAACATTAAAATTTTTCATAGGGGTATTCTGGTATTCATAGTAATGCCTCTTTCATAAACCAATTCATGACTATAACCGTATATTTCTTTGCCATCTCTCCAAATCCCTTTATTTGTCTTTATTCATTACCTTCTGTACACCATCGTTAGGCTAAGTGGTTTTCTTCCTTCCCTACCGTTCGGCACCAGCCTATGGTTTGGAAGAAGACTATCCAGTAAGCATAACAGGTGTACCCTCCTAATCCTAGGAGTACTCGCAACTTGAGAGAAGGTGATGATAAAAGATAACTGAATAATACCTTATTCTATTAAAGGTGAAATAGGAGTGGCGATGAAGTACGTGGTTTGGTCGTGAATGATAACAGTCGTAATTTACTTTGCCCTCTTTCCAATCCCTTTATTTTGTCTTTAGTTATTACCTTCTGTACACCTTACTTAGGCTAATTGGTTTTCTTCATTCCCTACCTTTCGGCACCAGCCTATGGTTTGGAATTTAGACTATCCAATAAGCGTAATAGGTGTGCTCTCCTAATCCTAGGAGCTCTCGCAACCTGAGAGAAGGTGATAATAAAAGACAACTGAATAATACCATATTCAATTTCTCCTGAACCTGGATCCATCCTCGAAGTAGTTCCTTCGAGTTCGTATCTAACCATACGATGGATCTATCCAATGGAAGTGGATGTCCATAGTAATACAGGGTGTTCTGAGAAATGCAAAGGGTAAAAGAAGGAGCGGCAATGACTTATGCAACTTTAGACAATCCAAAAGCCAGTATTTTAAGAAGGTTCAGTCAACTTGGTCACTGAGTCAAAGTCTAGGGTCGGTCAATGGTCGCTGCCAAAGAGAGAGAGAGAGAAAAGAAACACTCTGCGTGCACTCTAACCTAGATCAGAATGGTTATCACTTTATCTAATCAGGAAACCTCCCACTGTAATATCAAATTCTCCTCCAAACCTGAAAGAAGAATTAGTCGGGATTACCCGAAGAGTAAACCAACACATCAGTGAGAATCGGGATCCAACTATCATCGCATGATAACTTGATGGAAGCCACTCAAGTTATCACACTCTAGAAGGTATGCACATATCTGGCAAGTTTCCTGTATGTTTGAAACTCCCGATGTGATTTTTGCCCCATGCTCTTATGATCGTGACTTTGGCCAACCCATCATAAGTCACATGCCAAGTTCTACCCGTCATTGTCCAGGTTAATTTGAACCCACCCGCACATGCCCTTGACTTTGGCCAACAAGGCAGAACGACTGTCCCAAACCAACGCATCTATCTACGCAACAGATGAATACCCAGCAACTACCAAACACTATGCCTTGACTTTGGCCAAACAAACATAGCTTGAATACTACTGAATACCCAAAAGAAATGACGGAGGGCTACGGCTGGTTTTTGGCGAAAAACCTTTAACGTAATGAACTTGATCTCGTTGAAGGAACCTGATAGCTTTTATAAAATATAGTAGCGAAAAACCTTTGCTAAAGAGGTCACTCCCGGTGAAGGGATCTCGGCTCTTTCCTCGTGGAATGAGGTGCAGGATATTCCAACTGAATACCGCGATGCAAAGCAACTTGTAATCGACTATATTGAAGTTATTACCCTGACGTAAACTTCTGCCCAAGGGGTCACTCCCGGTGAAGGGATCTCGGCCCTTGCCTCGTGGAATGAGGTGCAGGATATTCCAACTGAATACCGCTATGCAAAACAAAAGGAAATATCTTTGTAATAACACCTTTTAAAATTTGTTCCAACAACATCAAATATAGGTTTGTTTTATCCTTGCATTGATAAGAATCAATGCATTCTCATCAATCAAACACACCAGAAAAGAACGAAAATAAAATGTACGTATATGCCATCCGCATTCGCCACTGGGTCCCGTCATCACCCGTTAGGTTACTTAACTAACGACAGAGCGGGAGCTGGACTAGCGCGGGTGTAAAACATATACAACATCTAATAGTATATATACCAATATACAATAATCGCACCAGGCGTGATAATATGCAACATTACAGAAAAGTAATAAGCATCACAGAACAATACATATAATCTGGGATCCCCGGATTTCACAGAGCCGCTGCTGAAATCCGACGTTCCCCTGGTCGTGTGGATAGCCTGTGCAATGAAACCTAGACCCCTACGGGTGCGGCAAGTTACCCGCCAAAACCTGAAGCGAGGTAGTCCCCCACAGCATAGTGAATGGAACACCCGGCACTTCATGGAATCCGATAAATTGAGCACCCCTCCTTGGGTCAACCTGTACCCCCTACGAGTGCGGCGAATAGTCTGCCAATTCTAGAGTGAGGTCCCTCTGCCTCTCAAAGCCATGAGATACGGACCCGTTGCCCTCCAGAACCCGGCTATCCGTGTACTCCTTCGCGGGATAAACCTAGTACAGAAATAAAAATATGTACAACAGGTACATCGACCTCGACCCGGTCGTGCCCTAAAAGAATATTATACAAACAGACAGTGACGGCAGTCCACATGTTGGACGCTCACCCCGCAATATCAAATGTACAAATAAATCCAAACTGCACTATCATTGCACCCTGCTATCCACCACGACATATCCGCAACATCACAGCACAACACAGAACATCAACGCGAATGTCACGTTCGCAAACCCGTCTAAAAGAACTATAGCAATTAGACGCGGTTTACCGATCAAATGACATTCCCAGTCGGAGATATAATTTAAATACTGCAAACTATCACGTTTAAATTTCGATCGACAAAATATCCCAAAGTGGGCCCTATAAACATCTGCTGTACAGTAACAAAATCTGGGCCCAAAAGATATATACCAAAAACCACAATTTGCAACAAAGAACAAACAGTAGAAACCTGACCAACTGAAACGCCAAGACGGCCGCGGTTCCGCGGTCGTACGGACGATTCAGTGTATCGTTTTTCTCTATTATTCTTTAAAATGCCTGCTTGTTTTTCTGTGATGCTCAAAATAATTTTTAGACCCAGTTTAAAATCGACAGAAACTTTTATACTGAAAAATGTGATTTTCAAAATTCCGTTCGATCGATCTTTTAAACGTGTTAGCACAAGTTAGTATAGCTTAATGGTGAGGCTCTGATACCACTATAAGTCCACGGTAGCGCCCCGGCCGTCTAACAGACGCCAAATACGGAACAAAAACTTTTTACAAACTGGCGTTATCGTGTACCGTAACCCGGATCTGCCATTAAAGCTAAACTAACAAACTACAAAGTGGGTAGAAACGTTATACCGAATGATCCGAGTCCTTCGGTCTTCAACCATCATCCCACGCTTTGTTGCGGCTGCTCCGATCTCCTGAATCTCCAATCTTCTCGTCCAGATGGCACCACATCGACGGATCTTTAAACGGGCTCCCGCCTCTGAACCGAGACAACTCGGTCGTCAAGTTTGCTAAAAGAGACGACTAAGATGAAGTAGAGAATGAGTAGAACACTTTGTCTCGTTACGTCCAAGGCTATGGACGAACGGTTAATGAAGTTGCCTTTTAGAATCGGGTGAAATGAGAAATGAGGCTATGAAATTTCCATGAATCTAATTCCTAGTCTTTTTCCCAAAAGAACAACCATAATCCCACACCAAGCATGGCCGGCCACTATATGGAGGTGGGGGGTGAGTGTAGGAAGGGGGGTGACCATTAGCACATAAAGAAAAGTATGAGTCAAAGATACACCTAGTATGAATGCATTAATGCAAGTGATGAATCATAATACATAGTCATCAACACATTAATGCACCATTAATGAACAAAGCCACCTCACCATCCTAGTCACCATCCTAGTCACCTCTTCTAGAAGCTTCCACACTTATCTCAAGAAAAGATAAATCCGTATTTAACCAAATGTTAAATACGGCTGATAGAAAACTGGAAACTGGCAACTTCCAAAAGTGATCCTGAAACGAATTTCAGGATAACCCCGTAATGGTATAAACATACCCGCATTTGTATTACGACCGAATACAAATGCAACTGAAACAAAGATATTATATCTACACAGTATAATACTGGGTTCCGGCTTAAACCAAAGCCTACCAGTATTATCTGCCCGAAAATGGACACGTGCGAAAACGCACGTGCATTTTCCGAACCTTGCCATAAACCCATATGGCCTCTACAACGTTTCGCCCGAACTTGGGAAAGTGTCTGTGGGGGACTCTAATGACTCATCAACACACTGGCACTGGGTATAACCTCTAGCACGTCAGAGGTACAAGCTGTACGTAACGGTTTGCCTATGTATTGATTAGAAGGGAAGCTGACGAGCGAACTCATCTATAAACCCTACTGAGCCTGACAGTGACAATATATATACAGTCCGGTCCGTTCGTCTAAAGAGTATCGCATATCGAGTCTAGGGGGGTGGATAAAGTCAGACCCCTGATAACGCGATAAATCGTGTCGATATGAAGTCCATCACCACCTGAGAAACTACCGATCCAAATCAGTAATTCTCCACTACCTCGGCCGAGGGTTTCTAGTGATGGCCACCCGTGCACTGTGCGACATCAACCCCCAATACCGGGAGAGACGAATCCCCGACGATCCGCTCACTGCCTCCATGTGGCTCGGGACTATACCCAACTAAAACCTGTTTGCACAACTCCTTTAAGAGTGGTAGGGTAGTAATCTAAGCACAGTGGGAACTCACACGAGACAAATGATGATCTCAGGTCGACAAACTAACCTGTACACATGTCACCAGGGAACTGCTATCTGACGATATGTATAATACCAACTAGCATGTTCCCGGCGAGTCCTGTCCGGTGTACTCATAACCTAATGAGCACCTGTATACATCTTAGGTGATCCAACTGACACCAATGGATTGTGAGACCGGCCACCGCCCCTCGTCGGGGTCTCGACTGTATACACTAGTCTACTCTGGAGTATCGATGCCCTGTCTCGAAACTCCTACGACTAGGGACACTTCAAGGATGTGCTTACAGACCCCAGCTCCCACGTATATGATCGCCATCATACTGCTGGTAGTCAAGCAAGAATCCTATGGGCTCTATCATCATGCAATAGTGAACTAAAGCATGTATATGATGATAAAGACAAACCAGATAGCAAACTATCATCTCGAGCAAGACTGTCATATCGGTATAGGTCCTGCCTCAATCATTGCAATCATGTACCTGCGATCCAATAATTGACTTTGAGGGTACTATCTCCAACAATAGCCGTGTTCTGCGAGGACCAGGCTCCGCTCTGGATGCTTCCCATAGGGTCATAGCCGTGTTCTGTAAAGACCAGGATCCGCTCTGGACGTTTCCCACGGGGTCAGGATTGACATAAGCCGCGTTCCACGTGACCAGGAATTTGCTCTGGATGCTTCCCATGGGGTCATAGCCGTGTTCTGTGAGGACCAGGCTCCACTCTGGATGCTTCCCACGGGGTCATAGCCGTGTTCTGCGAGGACCAGGATCCGCTCTGGACGTTTCCCACGGGGTCAGGATTGACATAAGTCGTGTTCCATGTGACCAAGAATTTTTGCTCTGGATGCTTCCCACGGGGTTAGGATTGACATAATCCGCGTTCCACGTGACCAGGAATTTGCTCTGGATGCTTCCCACGGGGTCATAGCCGTGTTCTGTGAGGACCAGGCTCCGCTCTGGATGCTTCCCACGGGGTCATAGCCGTGTTCTGCGAGGACCAGGATCCGCTCTGGACGTTTCCCACGGGGTCAGGATTGACATAAGCCGCGTTCCACGTGACCAGGAATTTTGCTCTGGATGCTTCCCACGGGGTCATAGCCGTGTTCTGCGAAGACCAGGCTCCGCTCTGGATGTTTCCCACGGGGTCAGGATTGACATAAGCCGCGTTCCGCGTAACCAGGAATTTTGCTCTGATGCTTCCCACGGGGTCATAGCCGTATTCTGCGAGGACCAGGCTCCGCTCTGGATGCTTCCCACGGGGTCATAGCCGTGTTCTGCGAGGACCAGGATTCGCTCTGGACGTTTCCCATGGGGTCAGGATTGACATAAGCCGCATTCCACGTGAACAGGAATTTTTGCTCTGGATGCTTCTTATGGGGTCATAGCCGTGTTCTGCGAGGACCACGCTCCACTCTGGATGCTTCCCACGGGGTCATAGCCGTGTTCTGCGAGGACCAGGATCCGCTCTGGACGTTTTCCACGGGGTCAGGATTGATATAAGCCGCGTTCCACGTGACCAGGAATTTTTTCTATGGATGCTTCCCACGGGGTCAGGATTGACATAAGCCGCGTTCCACGTAACTAGGAATTTGCTCTGGATGCTTCCCACGGGGTCATAGCCGTGTTCTGCGAGGGCTAGGCTCCGCTCTGGATGCTTCCCACGGGGTCATAGCCGTGTTCTGCGAGGACCAGGATCCGCTCTGGACGTTTCCCACGGGGTCAGGATTGACATAAGCTGCGTTCCACGTGACCAGGAATTTTTGCTCTGGATGCTTCCCACGGGTTCATAGCCGTGTTCTGCGAGGACCAGGCTCCACTCTGGATGTTTCCCACGAGGTCAGGATTGTCATAAGCCGCGTTCCACGTAACCAGGAATTTTGCTGTAGATGCTTCCCACGGGGTCATAGCCGTGTTCTGCGAGGACCAGGCCCCGCTCTGGATGCTTCCCACGGGGTCAGGATTGACATAAGCCGCGTTCCATGTGACCAGGAAGGGTTGACTTTATCCGTATTTCATGGAGTCAAGATTTGACTCTTGGTCATCTGTGCACCGCCGAGTCATGGAACTAGGAGCTGCCGCGGTTCCGCTTTGCTTGATATCGCGTCTATTGTAATGAGACGAATGTTGAGATGATCTCCAGGCTGTCTGTGAACCGTTGAGATTTGGCTTCTTCTTCTGATGGAGCCTGGGGAGGAAATGTGTGATTCCTTCTTCGTTTGCGCCCCTGGATTGTATACAGGGATTGATATGATATCGCCTGTAGGGCATAAATTTCATTTTTCTTTATTTCTTTCCCCGATGCTCTATCATTTCAGCTTTTATATCGCGAAGGTCGCGATTGCCCAATCATTTCGGCTATTTTGTTTTATTTTTACTCGCTGTTTTTTATTGAAAGTTGCCTAATCATTTCGGCTATTTTGCATGCATACATTTTTACTTGCTGATTTTGTTGCAAGTTTTCCCATCATTTCGGCTATTTCGTATGCATGTGTGGCTCGCTGGGTTTTTGCTGCAAGCTTGGAATTAGACACCGATTTCGGCATCAGCACCGCTACAACTGGGATATTGCCAGGAGCGAATCATCATTTGCCTCTGTTGATGTCGAACAAAGGTGGCTTAGCAAACAGGGTTAGGATCCTATTGGCTAAGGCATTTTGACTTCATGAGCCGTAAGGGTCTCATAAAGGTATTTCTCCCTACGAGTCATGAGGATCTAGTAGGTGCGTTTTATCCTTAAGAATCGTGAGGATTCCTAAGTGTGTGTTCTCTTATAAGTCGTAAGGATCTTACAAGAGTGTTTTTTCCTTATAAGTCGAGAGGACTTACAAGTGTTTTTCGCCATGTGAACATATCCCTAGTCACGGATGGGACTTTGTTAGGTAAATGTTTATTCGCGCCCGTGGATTGTATACAAGGGTCAATATTGAACCACTTGCAGGGCAGCATCGGAGGTTGGGATGGCTGCTTAAGAACAGGTTCAGATCCCTGTAGCTTAAGGCTTTTGAATCCTATGAGCCATGAGGGTCTCATAGGAAGGTTCTCCTTACGAGTCGTGAGGATCTCGCAAGTGTAATTTCTCCTTAGGAATCGTGGGGATTCCTAAGTGTGTTGCTCCCTTGTGAGTCGTAAGGATCTCACGCAGGTATTTTCTCCTCACAAGGTCGAGAGGACCTTGCAAGTGTCTTTTAACGAGATTGCGCCCTTTTGGGTTTTCACAAAACTCGCCGGCAGCCCTACTGTTTTTACTCACGGAGCCCTTTCGGGTTTTCATCCGTGCCCATTTTGCTTATGGACATACCGTTTTTTTCTTTTCTTCTTTTTTTTTAATATTTTTTTGTGTCAGCATTGGGATGCTACGATCCGTAGAATTTTATCGACATTTCGGTCAACATCTAGTTTTAGGACATAGTGGTCCATCGTTAGTTTAAGAACGTTTCGGTCCGCATTCCGGCTACTACTTACAGAGTTTGGGCTTAGGAAGATAGCGAGCGGACATAGGCGTCGTCATCTATCGTTGACCTATGCTGCGACTCGTTAAGCATAGTATTTTTTAAGGAAGCGGCCGTTTATTGGCCTGAAAAGTCTTTCACCATGCATGTCCATGAGTAGATAGGCTCCACCCTGGTAGACTTTGTCTATAATATACATGCCTTCATAATTCGGCTCGAATTTCCCCCGCTTGGCGCGATTGGGGACCATAGGTCTTTTGACCACTAGCACGAGTTCGCCTGGGCAGAATGTTCTCGGCCTAGTCAATTTTTCGTATGAGCGCGTCATCTTTGCTTTATAAGCCTCCAGGTTTTGTTGCGCCATGAGCCGGGTTTCATCAAGGGCGTCGAGCTCCTCAAGCCGAAGATGAGCATTGTATTCGTCTGTTAGCTCGTAATGAACCGCCACTCGTAGAGAGGGTAACTCTATCTCGAGGGGGAGTACCGCTTCTGTGCCGAATACCAATGCATACGGCATTGTGTTCGTGGCCGTTTTGAACGTAGTTCGGTACGCCCAAAGAGCTTCATGCAGTCTCTCGTGCCAGTCCTTCTTATTTTTGGACACCGTCTTTTTCACGATCTTCGTCAAGGTCTTGTTGAAAGCCTCAGCTAGACCGTTAGCTCGGGGATTATAGACCGAAGAGTATCTCCAGTCTATATTATGTTGTTGTGCGAAGCGGCTTATCTTGTGGCTTCTATAGGCCGGCCCGTTATCAGAGATGATCCGTCGCGGAGTTCCAAACCGATAGATGACGTGCATCTTGAAGAAATGGAGGATATTCTCCGTCTTCACTTCCCTCAGCGGTACTGCTTCTGCCCATTTGGAGAAGTAATCAGTTGTCGCCAAAATGAATCGATGTCCTCTGGACGATGCTGGTTCGATAGGGACGATTATGTCAGTTTCCCGCATTTCGAACGGCCAGCCACCGTTGGATGTAGTGGATTAGGATGCTGATGGATAAAGTCTCTATGAATCTGGCACGAGTGACACTGCTTCGCATACTCGAGGCAGTCCTGAATTATCGTGGGCCAATAGTAGCCCATCCTTTTAATATTCAGCTTCATCTTCGGCCCGGCTTGGTGAGAACCGCAGAGTCCATTGTGAGTTTCTTGGACGACTCTCTTTGCCTCTTCAGGTCCCAATCATCTTAGCCATAGAGAATCAAATGATCTCTTATATAGTGTAACACCCGGCCCCTTTTTATACCAAGTCCGTATTTCGTTACTTTAGAATTCCATTTATTTTATTTATAAATCTATGTGTAATATTTAGAAAATTATTTATTTATTATAACCTCTTTTATAAACCCAAATTCTAAACCAAGCTACATTTTATTTCACTCAGCTCTTTTCTTTTATTTAAATTAAACCCAACCCATTTCCCAGTTAATAAAACTTCATTTTCTTTATTAATCTTGAATCCTTGGCCTTCTCATTTTTCCCTCCAAATTATTCCTCAGCCCATTACTTATTTGCTTAAACCTAACATCTTTTATTTCCTGGCCCGTTGCTATATTTTTCCCTAATTGATTTTCTTTTCTGGCCCATCTTCAGCTCAGCCCACATCCTCCACTAAAATTCATTATTCTTTCCCTTTCAAGTAATTTACGAGCCCAGCATAAAATCTTCCTTGGCCCGGCCCGTGTCATTCCTCACCCGCGCCCGTTTCACTCCCATACCCGACCCGACTCCTATTCATCTCCTCCTTCAAATTTACCCCAACGGCATCCTCGCTTAACTCGCGTGCGACCCGTTCCGCCTCCGTCGCCCACGCCCGCGCTCGAGCGCCGTTACACCCACGACGCACGCCGAGCTCCCCACGCGACCGTTTCCCTCGCGCACCCCACTACTCCCTCTCCCTCGCACTCTCTCTTTCCACTCCTCTCTCGAACCCGCACTCACACCCTCGAGTTCCCTGCAACCCACTTTTTCCCTCGACGACGACTCCCTCACTCCCTCTCACAAACCCAAACCACCTCATCTCCCCTCACTGCCTCATCACTCTAACCTCCTCAACCCACACCTTCACCTCCTCCAACCACCGCAGCACCCACCCCTGCCCAACGAGCTCAGCCACCGAGCCTCCCCGCCGCCGGCACCCATGACGTCAGCAAGCGCTCCACTACATCTCGCCGTCATCTCTCTTCCCTGATCTCCCTCTCTC
Organism: Agapanthus africanus; assembly: GCA_030015575.1. NCBI lineage: Eukaryota > Viridiplantae > Streptophyta > Magnoliopsida > Asparagales > Amaryllidaceae > Agapanthus > Agapanthus africanus. The sequence goes on along the minus strand of CM057338.1, from coordinate 827,285,662 downwards.
TCTTTCCTTCTCTCTCACTCGGCAGAGTCTCTCTCTCTCTCTCTCCCGATCACACTCTCTTACCCACTCTCTCTGTTTCTCTCTCTCTTTCTCCTCTGCATCTCTCTCATACAACCTTCTCCCTCTCTCTCACTATATTCCCCTCTTTCTTTAACTCTTTCTCTCAATTTCTCTTTCTCTTTCTCTTTCTCACTCTCTCTCTGCAACTTCTTTTCTCTCTCTCTCTAAATCTAACTCTCTCGCTCTGTGTCTAACTCTAACACTCTCTCTCTCCTTCTATCAACCGACCACCCCCACAGCCATTGCACAAAAGCCGAGCGTCACAGCCGAGCCGACCACCAAACTGCGAGCCGTCGTGCCGAGACTCGCGTTCGAGCCAAGTCAGGTGCCGAGCCGCGCGTGTGTCGCGCGTTCGTGACGTCACAGCCACCGTACATCGCCTAGACGCCTCCAGGCAAGTTTTAACTTGCTTTCATGCTATTTTATATATGTTACAAATCAACATTTTATATATATATCCCATGTTCGCCTTGTGTTAAAATGTTGCAACACAACTGTTCGATGCTTGTTCCCTTAGGAAAACATTATCAAATTTGACGGAACTCGATGGTGTAGGTTGGCCCGTAGGGCTGTGAACTTTATGTATGAATTTTGTTGGATAACTTGATCATTTCAGATTAAAACGACTACCCCCAAGTTTAATTGCAAACCTGGAATTACGTTGCACCTGAAAACCGTTAAATTCACCATAAATCATATACATGTTAGAATGGTGCGTTCGAAGGCTCAAATCGAAGCCAACACGACGAAACTTAACCCTATGTTAGTTCCCGGACATTTCTGTAATTAAACTGTGATGTTATTCGGATTGGAGTGCGACTCTGGACTGCAGTCCAGAGCTACTCCAATCATTGCTTGCTGTTCCGTACTGGATACCATAGGATTTCCTTAACTTGTAGGTTGCGGAACTCCATTGCTTATTGTAGGTAAATCTGCTAGCTAGACAACACGATTGATTTCATCCTGTTTCGTTACCGTTTGATATTTAATCTGTAATTTAGAAGATCGGGACACATAACAGTCCCAGCAGAATCAGAATTGACATGTTGATATTAAACAGACTATAACTCCTAACGTACAGACGCGATTGAAGATCCGTTTGTTGCGTTGAAACCTTTACTGAAAACCCTAGAAATCACTCAACTGTAGCGTCGCTAAATTATGATCCCAACAGGGGTTAAAATGCGTTGCGAAATGGATTCCTGATTCTGAAACCGGATTTCCAGCCGCGTGCGCTTAAAATGAAACAGTTATAACTAATGATCCAGAAACCCGTTTGGCTCGAAACCAAATTCTAAGGATGGATAACTGAACATATTAATTACTACCTGTTTATCCTTTCGCCAAATTACATACATATGCTTCATGATAAATCGTGCAAGTAATAGACTGATGTTTTATGACACCTTAATTGTGCTTTTATACTGTTCATGCATCACAGCATACCCATATCATGTTAGTGATAACCTAGTGACATCGTGCATTTACCCAGTGTTAGATTTTAGTGTTGATTGTGGCAAGTACGTCAGTGTCCGTGTATTCGTGATTAAGTGAAAGTGATACGTACTTGCGCATGATCAGTGTCCCTTTTATTCTATTGCATTGTCGACGTCTGTGGGATGCGTGTACGTGTGACTATAAGTGGTATGGGACACTTATGGAAGCGCTTGCATGGGTGTCACAGATAAGGCATCCGACACTGCCATTTATCTTAGGTATTAGTCGGGACGTGCTTGATGGAGGTCCTGCCTCCAGTTCTCGCGCAGACTTGTCACGGATCGATTAGTATTTAGGGTGATGGTTAGCGTTTGATGTAGACCTCGGGGTGTGGGGTAGTTCAAGTGTGAATTCAACAGAATCTCGGGAGTCCCATGCCGGCTTATATATTTAGGGAGCTATATGGAGATTTACAGGGTATGTGCTATATCACCGTGATACATTCGTTACATGTTGGGCCCGTGGTCCCTTGCCCTTGGGTTCTACCCTTGGGTGGAGGACACTCACGAGTGGTTGACTCTCACACTTGGACTGACGATAGGCTTATTGACCTGTGCAGTGAGACTTAGAGACTGATAGGGTTACTGTCATTTACATTCATTCTTTACTGTCTTGACATTCATGACATATTGTTATACTGCTTTATTTTTCCGCTGCATTGATCTCTGCACATGCATATTCATGATGTTGTTATTTACTGCTCCACATACCTATTATCACTGTTAGAACTGTCACTTGATTTTATACATACTATATTGCTATTGTGTCGCTCTGACGACCTGAGTATGCATGCTCAGTGTGAGGAGACGATTTAGCCTGGACCAGTGCATCACAGACTTCTTGACTTGACTTCCCGAGTTACATTCATTTGTCCCACCTCAGGTCAGTCTTTACATTGTTTACTTCAGTTACTGCATTTCTCATTACCTGCGCCTTATATACTGTTTACCATGATAAACTAGAAGCCGAAGTGTGACTACGACAGGACATTTCCTGGACCGTAGGAGCATGGCTGGCCTTGTCTACCCCTTGTATTCCGTATTTTGGGAAGCGGGGCGTGACATATAGAGTATCATTAACAAAGGCGAAGGATAGAGCTCGTTTCATGAGCTGATGCCTTGAGGATGCATCTTCAGGTGTTCGACGGGATTTGAAGTAATATATAAAGACTTCCCTCCAATCCATAGCCTTTTCCTGGTCTTTTATTTGCAGGGCCGTTTGCTCAGTCGTTCCCTTTTCTTCGGGCGACTACGGAGATATTTCTGCCGGTGCAAGAACCCGACGGCTTTGCACAATGATCCTTACGTCATCGAGGTTCTCGTCGGCCAATTCTTTAGCGAGCTTGGCTAATGCATCCACTTTGCTATTTTCCGCACGCGGTATACTTTCCAAGGCGTAGGAAGGAATTTGAATCAGCAGTTGCTGTACTCTCTCGCCGTACTTCACCAACTCTGGCTTGCACGTTTGATAGTCGCCGTTTACTTGACTAATGACCAGTTGGGAGTCTCCGTATATGAGGAGGTTTTCAATTCCGATGTCGATAGCGATCTCGAGACCTGCTATCAAAGCTTCATATTCGGCTTCATTGTTTGTCCTCGGCTCTGTTAAGGAGAAAGCAAAGCGCATTATTCCTCTTTGTGGAGTCACGAAGATGAGGCCTACCCCTGATTTAATTATAGGGGTGCTTTGTTTGCGCTTCTTTAGGGAAGACGTTCCATCAAAATAGAGTTCCCATAGGGTATCATCCCCGTCGATCGTGTCAAACGCATGTTCGTTTGGCAATTCGCAGTTCAAAGGAGAATCGGCGGGTATCGGGTGCTCAGCGAGAAAGTCGGCGATGCCTGGCCTTTCACTGCCTTAAGAGGCCGATAAGTTATCGAGAATTCCATCAAGAGTAGGGCCCATTTAGCGAGACGCCCCGTTAGTATGGATTTTGATATCAAATGCTTGAGAGGATCCACTTTTGATATGAGATGGACCTCATGTGCCAACGCATAGTGTCTGAGCTTCGTTATCGCGAAGATCAACGCCAGGCAGTTTTTTTCGAGGGGAGAGTAATTGTTTTCTGCCCCCAGTAGGAATCGACTCAAATAGTAGATGGCTCTCCATTTCTCTTGGTCGTTCTCTTGTGCCCACAGCGCGCCGAAAGAACCATCGAGGGCGGTTGTATACAGAATGAGAGGCTTTCCCTTGACGGGAGCAGTCAGCACAGGCGGATTCTGGAGGTATTGCTTAATTTCGTCCAGTGCGCTTTGGCATTTATGATCCCAGACGAGCGGGGTTCCCTTCTTCATTAGGTGACTGTAAGGATGGCACTTGCTGGAGAGATTGGCTATAAATCGTCGGATATATGTGAGCTTTCCTTGGAGAGACCGCAGTTGCTTGAGAGTCCTTGGTGGAGGCATTTCCATGATCGCCTTAATCTTTGATGGGTCTATCTCAATGCCTCGGTATCGGACGACGAATCCTAGAAACTTGCCCGAGGAAACTCCGAATGCGCATTTGAGAAGGTTCATTTTTAGGTTATATTTCCGAAGGCGCTGAAACACGATCTTCAGATACTCTAAATGTTCCTCGTATGATTTGCTTTTAACTACGAAGTCGTCAATTTAGCATTCGACGGTTTCATATATGAGGTCATCGAAAATCTTCGTCATGGCCCTTTGATAGGTGGCACCGGCGTTCTTTAGACCGAAGGGCATCACCTTGTAGCAGAATATGCCCAAAGGGGTCCGGAAAGCGGTATGCTTCTGGTCCTCGGGATGCATCTTTATCTGATTGTATCCTGATGATCCGTCCATGAAGGAGAAGACTTCGTGAGTGGACGTGTTATCTATCATCAGCTCGGTGACCGGTACTGGAAAGTCGTCTTTCGGGCAGGCTTTATTGAGATCCCGAAGTCCACACATATGCGTACTGTCCCATTTTTCTTCATTACTGGAACAATGTTGGCGATCCAGTCGGGGTACTGAACCTCTTGGATGAAACCAGAGTCAATTAGCTTCTTGACCTCGGCGTTGATGCTCATTTCAAGCTCGAGCCGCATTCTTCTTGGCGCTTGTTTGATTGGTTTGACGTCCGGGGATATTGCTAATTTGTGGATAGCAATCTCTGGATCTAGTCCCGGCATCTCAGAATAGTTCCATGCGAAATAGTCTCTATGTTGCATAAGCACGTCCTTTAGTATGGCCACCCTTTCTTCAGATAGCAGCTCACTGACGAATGTCGGCCGCGGGTCACTTGCTGTCCCCAAATCAATTTTCTTGAGGTTATCTGCAGTAGTATGTATCCCATCTTCCAGCTCTTTCGGTGCCGGTGGAAATTCTGAGATCACCTCGCCATCATCGTTTTCGAAGCACCAGGGGAGGTCATCCGTATTCTCGGGCTCTTCTTTTGACAGTGTTATCACGTGGCAGGTACGGGATCGTTTCCAAGACCGATATTGATATGGTTCTACTCTTGCTATACACGTTGCTTTCGGTTCATGCTTCTGTGGCGGGCTTACCCTCCAGCTGCTGGATAGAGCGAACCTGCCTTGTTGATATTGGTCTTCAATCCAGTTCTTGAAGGTGAAGCAGTTTTTGAGAGGGTGTCCTACTGCTCGGTGATAGGAGCAATAGTCGGGATTAGAGACCTCGTTTGCTTGCTCGGGGTACTTGGACTCCGGGAGTGTCATCATCCGATGTTTCATGACAAGATCGAATATCTTCTTCGTCTTGTCTTGGGGAAAAGAATATTCTCGACCCATCTTCTTTATAAGGGACAGATCCCGGCTGCTTGACTCTTGCTCGCGTGGCTTCTCAGACCCGCTTGGCTGCTGCCAAACGTTTTTTCCATTCTTTGGTTTATTTTTGCCTCTGCGCCGGGTCTTTTGTATGACGGGCTGGTGACGAGGAGGATTGTCATTCTCCACGGCCTGTTGAAAGAGGCGCTGCGTTCTGGTTTTCTCGTAAATGGCCATTTCACGGTTATGGTCATCCCGGACCTTTTGACCCGCTTCCCTTATTAGCTTGTCCATCCGTTCTTCAAACGACAGACTCAGCATTTTGATGGCAGGATCTCGTTTTGGTTCAGGGTCATCGTCTTCTAACAGAGTGTCTCCTTCTTCATCGAAGTCATGTACAACGTAGTTACCATGGACTCGTTCCCGTTTTTTGGATCGAACATATCCAAGCCCGATCGTTTCCATTCTCCCGTTGGCCAACTTTCGCTGAGTTTTGGGGACGTTCCAGATCCTGTTATAGAACCATGCTTGTCGAGCAGTCTGTTTGAAGGGTACCCCTTGGCGCTTCAATAGCCTTTTCAAGCCTTCTGTGTAATATCTAGGCGACGGATAGGCTGGAGCCTGTCAAGTGTAGATCTTTCTGTGTCCTCAAAATGTATGAAGTACTTCAAAGATGGTCTCGTTTAGGTTTGTGACATCTTTCTGTGTCCTCAAAATCTAGTAAGAAGTATTTTGCATCTTCATTCTTTCAGACTTCGTTCACGGAGAAAGGGTTCAGCTCCCCTGTTACGGTATACACGAGACCATCTTTGAAGTACTTCATACACTGATATTGTGTAGAAGGGATGATATTGTACTCGTGTAACCAAGGCCGGCCGAGCAAAGCATTGTAGCATGTCTTGGCGTCAATGACATGAAACTTAATGTCCGTGACAAGCAGCCCAAAGCGTAGTGTCAATATTACAGACCCAAGCGTCCGTGATGACTGGGAGTCGAACCCGGAGATAGTGATTTTATCCCGAGCGAGGTGTTGAACGCTCATGCAGATTTCCTTCAATACTTTCACATTGAGGAGATTGACGGAGGACCCACTATCGACCAGGATCTTACCGATCTTAATATCATGGCATTATCCGGAGACATAAAAGGGACGGTTATGCTCGCACGTCCCGAGGAGGAGATCTTCATCGCCGAAGGTGATATCGGCTGTGTGCACTTCTTCCAGCTCGTCCTTCATCTTTTCTTCGGCGAGGAAAGCTTGGAACTGTTCAGGCTCTTGTAACGCCTTGATCAAAGAATCTCTCGCCTCTTTGGATAACAAAAGGGCGTCGAGAATGCTTAGCTGTGAGGGGATCTTCCTCAGGTGTGCCAGAACATTATAGTCCACCTTATTTTTCTTGGGCGGGTCCTTGGCTGTCAGCTCTTCGACGGCTTGATCATCAAGGGCGATATCCTCAGGGACCTTTTCTTTCTCCTTATCCTTTTTATTGGATCCCTTATTTGCAGGTCCGAGATTCTTTTCAGGTAGCGTGCGATTGCGCAGCTGAATGTTCTCACAGCTCTTCGGTTCTTCCTCCTTTCCTGAGGTGGATTCTTTGAAGAGAGGGCCAAGTGTCATTTCTTCATCAGAGTCGCTCCCGAAAGTGAGCACTTGCGATCTTCCAGAATCAACCATGTGACAGTTGCCGGTTGTTCTTTCTCGCTCATTTGCCACGTTTTTCTACTCCCAACGAGACTTGCGCTTTCTTCGCTGGACGTGTTGTCGGTGGGCAACGTATCCTTGCCACCAATTCTTAAAGGCATTGCACTCTTCAGTAGGGTGTGCGATCTTCTGATGATACAAGCAAAAGTTAGGATGTATGTTTGCTTCATCAAGGTGTATCCTGCCGTGAGTATCCTCTTTGAATGCCGGCAGCTTTATCCCTATTGACAGGGGTCTAGCGAACCTTTTTCTCATCTTGACTCTATTTTTGCTGACGGCAGAAGTACTTTGATTTCGCGGAAGTGTCTTCATGCTTTCGTCTAATCGCCGGCGTCTGGCTTTTTCAAATATGGCCAGTTCGCGCTCTCGGTCAGTTTTGCTTTTCAGATGGGCTTCGTTCAGGAATGCATCAATCATTTCATCTGATGATTCTAGAATTTCCGGCTCAGGATCTGCCCTCAGTTTCTGTGTGTAAGGAGCTTCCTCATCGTTTATTGACGAGTGAGAGATCACATGGCAACTTGCCACATAATCTTCAGACTCATCTGACGTGTCTTCTCCATTGTCATCACCTTCGTCCTCAAGGACATGGCTGAGAAATTCTTGGAGTGTGACTGGAGTCCGCGCCTTCTGGTTATACTCTTCCAGCGCGTCAATCTGCTTTTGCAGGTCCGTGTGCCTGTCACCAGGCTTCACGAGCTTCTTGGATTTCTTCTTCTTCTTCGAAGATTTTGACAGCTGGGTGTGAGCACTTTGACCATCACCACCAATTTTTGAAGTTGGGCGCGGTTTCAGCATTCTCTTAATAATCTCGGGTTCCAGCGGATTCTTCCATTTGATTGCCGGGTATGTGTGGAGATCTTTCAGCATTCTTTTTGTTTTGGCAGAAAGAGCAATTTCCCACGGAGCTTCTTCAACAAAAGAGCATGATGCCCCCGGTGTGTCTGTCTTCTTAGGAGTGTGCGGTTGTGGTGGGCTTACTTTCTACTTCTCAGACAGCGCAAACTTGCCTTGTTGGTATTGGTCCTCGATCCAACCCTTAAAGACGAAGAAATCTTCAATTTGATGGCTTACTGTTTGATGGTAAGGGCAATAATTGGGACTATTAGTCTTGCCGGGTTGCAGTGGTCGTTTTGGATTCGGCAGATTGATGAGCCTGTTGCACATCGCCAGTTCGAACAGTCTCTTCGTTTTGTCCCGAGGGAACGAATAAGGGCGCTTCATTTTCTCATTATAGTATCGCCGTCTCTCTTCCAGTTGATCCGTTAGTTTTGGGGCACTGGGCTGCTGTTGAGTATTCGCAACGAATGTCGCCTTCCCTTTACCCTTTTCGTTCAGCAGCTCCGGGTTCGGAGGAGACGGTCTATGACCCATCTGGTTCATCTGGGCCAGCTTGTCTATCAAGGCTTGGAATGTGGTCGGCTTGAAGAACATCATGAATTAGGAAATAGTTGCCTGAGAGTCCAGAGTGCCCACAAACATGCCCACTGCCGGCGCTTCCTCGATGCGCTGTTCACATTTTGACCATAAATTTCGCCACCGTATTGCGTATTGTACACAAGTTTCACTTGGCTTCACCCCGGTATTAATTAATGCGGTAATCGGGGTACGCTCGCTAGCGCTCGTGAATCTCTGCGTAAACAGTAGTTCCATCTTTGCAAAAGTCTTGACCGAGTCGTTTGGAAGTTCAGAATACCACTCGAATGCCGTCTCCGACAAGCTGCCGACGAACTGGCGAAGTAGCAGTTTATCATCGCCTCCGGTGTTACCACATAGAGCCCTGAACTGGGCGACATGCTAGTGGGGATTGCTCGTCCCTTTATATATATGAAATTTAGGGATCGTATATCCCGGCGGGTACTTTATTTGGTCATACCAGCCTGGATATGGTCGCCCAATTTTAACAATTTGGCTGGCCGCTTCATTCGCCTGGTGAGCTCGTATTTGCAGAGCAATATAGTCATCCAGAGCGGCCTTGGAGATGGTTTCCTCTTTGGCTGCTGAAAGAGCCGGAGGAGGGTTCGATGTCTCCCTTTTGTCGTCTTCAATGATGATAGGGGGTCTTCAGCTGGAGGTTCCGGCTGTAATATCATCCCAGCCATGTTTTGGAACAAGAGAACCATTCGTTTTATATTGGATGCCTGTTTCGCAGCCTCTTTTTCTTTCCTCTCGAGCATTCTTCGGAGGAACTCGGTATCAGTTTCTTGTTCACGACGCTGCTCCGAGGTCTCTGGATTTTCTTTTGGCCCAGTAAGTGCAGCCATTGCAGTCAGCATCTCCTGAAGCTTCTACTGCTGTTGTTCCTGAGCCTCCGTTATCGACCTGATAAGCGGTCGATGACCCGTAGAAGCACGGCTTTCTTCTTTTCCGGAAGCCATATAAACAGTATGTATCATCATGCCCCAGACATGGGGCGTTTAGGTTCGGTGTCTCTGCGGTTCGTCGCGGACACAGGGGCTTTCTCTGGCCTCCTTCTTTTTTGAGCGGTTGACGTTGAGGAAGCCGTTGCAGCGGACACCCAGATGGATAACATCTTTTGTGGTACCTTGAGATGGCTCTTTTCTTGCTGAGCTTTGAGCTTCTTTGGCCGGCGAGAATAGTCTTGGTCAATCACCGACCCTTGAACCTGTCACCAAACTTTGTAAATTTTAGAGGACAGCTGCTGAGGGGGCTGCTCCGGCTTCGTTTCTGTAACATTCTCTACGGGTGGAGGAGATCTTTTCAGTACGGTGGTCAGAGAGTTCTTGTGAACCCTCCTAAGCGGTTCAAAGCTATTCCCAGTTGGAACAGCAGTATTGATTTCCACCATGGGAGCTGGCGGAGTTAGTCCAGAAGGGGAGTTGCCCCCAGCCTTTCTTACTCGGCGCCAGTGACGACGGCGAGCATGTCGTGCGGATGGGATTGCCTCGGCCATAAGGGTGACTCCCTCATGCCCCCTGTGTTGGTCAGAAGTTGCCGTTGTCAACCTATTGAAGACTGATGTCCGCTAAGTGGGGGTGGCCAACCTATCGAAGACAGACATCCGGGTAGGGGAAGCAACCTTGATGATTTCATCGGGAACAGGAGCTGAAATAGTCAGTCTTGTGAAGACCGGCCCCTTTGTAGGGGAAGCCGCCTTGACGACTTCGGGAGCAGGGATGGCTATCCTTTTTAGGATAACCCTTTCTGGTATCGCGAGCTTCTTCATGGGCCCAACTGAGCTTTGGCCTAGTCTATCAAAGACTGAAGCGTTGGATTTGGGCGACCCGTTGAGAGGGGCCGCAGTAGTTGTAAGCCGATCAAAGACCGACTTGTTCTGAGCTTCTTGTGTTGGTACAGGAGCGCTGAAGCTCGTTGGCGGGAGCATGGTCCCGAAGAACAATCCAGTGGTGGCCTGAGTGACCTGTTCCACCGGCACAGCGAAGATAGAGGCTGCTTGGGGCCCGTAAGTCACTCCTCCAGACGGGACGGAGCGAGAGTTGCAGTTGCAGTTAGTGCAGGTTGAAGCCATTGATGTTCTTTCTTTTTTTCTGCACGGAGCAAGACACCAAATCATAGTACCTTGAATCTAGGGGCAACCATAACAAACCGCGATTCGTTCGCGAAACACGACATACGTAGTGTGGAGTGGAAAGAGGAAAAGGTCCCACCGGGCGTGCCAGAATCTGTTCCCCGCCGAAAGACGCGACCGGGACGTTGGGACGTCGGGGCCTGAATTCCGTGGGCAGATGCTAATTGATGCTATCCGTCTACCTCTCCGAAGATGCCAAGTTGATTTATGACACCATGTATCGAAGGTTTAAATGGATGCGGCCGATGTAGCAGACTTCATCGGATTCCCCCTCATTTGAGGGGTTTTTGATTGTGGGGACGCTCTTCCCTGCAGGCGCAAGCCCCTGCAGTTAATTACGCTACCGCATAGCGGTAACCACTTTCTTCTTCTCCAGATGGTCACTTCGTGTCGTGGGTGTTTGTTTTGTTTTTTGGTTGCCCGTGGATTGTATACGGAGACTAATTTATGTTGTCGCCCGTAGGGCGTGGATTAGTCCAAATCCGTATTTTCTTAAATTTGGGTTTCGGGGTTGGGTTTAAGGATACGTTAATCTCATTTGAGACTAAGATCAACTTAAACGCTTGTTAAGGATACGTTAGTCTAATTTTAGACTAAGATCAACTTAACGGGATCGTTTAGATCCAACAAGAGAGCATTTGGGCTCTATTGTTTAGTTTAGGGACATTATGGTCGATTACCAGTTTAAGGACATGGTGGTCCAATGTTAGTTTAAGGACATCTCAGTCCAGGTTAAGGACATCATAGTCTGTGAGTTTAAAAACCTCACAGTCAAGGTTAAGGACATCATAGTCCATGAATTTAAGGACCCCACAGTCCAGTTTAAAGACGTCATAGTCTATGAAATGTGTGGTTGTCGGGACCCGTCACCTCTCTGAAGACGTTGAAGGATTACAACGACAAATATCAGAGGAGTTCGGAGATGTACCCTTGAACCAAAGTTGATTGGGAGATCTGTAGTCCAATTTGGAACTAAGATCAATTAATTAGATTATGAGCACATTGGCTCGGTTAAATCTGAATTGAGGACTTATGGCCAATTTGGGCTAAGTCCAATTAAGTTTGAAATGTTGGCCCTTTGTTGGACCTTTAAACATTTGTCTGGGTTCAACCCCCCCATTATTTGGCAATACTAAACTGGGGTTCTGACAACATTTTATCTTTTGTTGAGTGCTGAGCACTCATATCCCATATAGGATGTTCAATTTTGGAAGGCAGGGATGTACTTGAGACTCAGTAAAAAAAGAAGTCTTGCCTCTGAAGGACTTAGCCAATTTAGGCTAGGGTTGATTTGAATATAGTGTTAAACAATAACATATATTTGAGGGTCACGTGTTCCCACGTGTGTTAAACACTAAGGACAAAACGCTCTGGTAGTGTTAAACACTAAAATTGGATTAGTCACGTGGGGCCATGTGATGCCTCTGAAGGAGGGGACCGGTCTTCTTTTGTTCTATTCTTAAATTTGCAAATAAGTGTTAAACACTTTTAGTTTTCACGGCCATCACGTGTGGGCACGTGATAGGCACTCATGCGCTGATTTATTAAGGTGTTTATTAGGGGTCACGTGAGGGCTCCCTAATTAGAATCTGCCTTTGCCTTTGTTCTCTTTGTTTTGGAGGTCGCATGGGAGCACGTGAGGCATTGCCTCTGGGTTAATTCCTTCTTATTTCGGAGGATCTTTTCAGGGGGCACGTGGGGGCACGTGACCTAGTTTTATTCTTTCTTTTCTGATCACTGAGGATTGGAGTCACGTGTCATCACGTGACCAAGTTTTTTACGTGCATGGAGATCTTTCAAGTCCCTTTATTTTAAGAATTAAATTCTCTGTAGGGTTAAACCCTAATTATGTTTTTAGGGTAGTTAAATTCTTATTTATGTGGAAGAATTAAATTCTCAAATAGGGTTAAACCCTAGTTCTGTCTTGGAGGAATTAAATTCCTATGAATTTGGGAGAATTGAATTCTCATGCAGGGTTGAACCCTAATTTCATCTTGGAGGAATTAAATTCCTGTGAATTTGGGAGAATTAAATTCTCATATAGGGTTAAACTCTAATTTAATCTTGGAGGAATTAAATTCCTGTGAATTTGGGAGAATTAAATTCTCATATAGGGTTAAACCCTAGTTTCATTTTGAGGAATTAAATTCCTATGAATTTAGGGGAATTACATTCCTTAAACTTAAATTCTCTCTCTAAGTTTTGGATCTGCATGGCAGAATCTCCCCGATGAGAATTAAATTCTCAACCTGTGGGGAGATATGCTTCTGCAGATCTTCAACCAAAGGAAGAACTAACTTCTTGTTCAGAAGAGTTAAATTCTTAGATTGAGAATTAAATTCTCTTTTATTTTATGGAGCTTAGATCTCTTTCCCCTTTCTCACCTAGGATTTCTTTTCTTTGAAAGGAAATTCTTTTCTCTCTTGAGAATTAAATTCTCCTCTCTTTCCTCTCTGTTGTTGTTTTTCTTCCGAAAATCAAAGTTCCAAGATTCAAAAATCCATCCCCCCTCTTCTCTTCTTGGCTCCTATTTATAAGAGAAGGAAACGAATCAATTTTTTTAGTGAATCTTTCATTGAAAGATTTTGTTTGTTTTTGTAACTAACATGATCTTTTAGATCTCTTAGTGAATTTAATTCACCATTGAATTTTTAATCCAGAAGATATTCTGTTTGTTATTCTTGGTGAATTTCAGGGAAATCTTTCCTTGTATAAAATCTTTCCATAAATTGGTGATTTTTAATCTCCATTGGATTTTTAATCCAATGGTGTCCCATTTTACAGAGCATAATCCTTCTGTTTGGAAAGATCTAGGAAAATATTAATGTTTTTGATTTCCCTTAATTAGAATTTAATTTTATTAGTCCAGAAGGCATAAAAGCCTATCACGTGTTGGCACGTGATCCCATTGTTTGATCATTAAAATAGAATTTAATTCTATTAATAAAAGAGTTTAGGCACCCATCACGTGTTGGCACGTGACCCCCCTTGATTAACATTTTACCCAGAATTTAATTCTGTTGTTTTAAAGGACTAAAGATCATCACGTGTCAGCACGTGACCCTTGGTCACGTGTGAGCACGTGATGCCCCATTTTGGTTTTTCCTTAGTTTTTTATTATATCTTTTAATTCCTTCAGTGTGTCTTTAAAGGCCCGTCACGTGGGGGCACGTGACTCCACTAATTGCTTGCTTGATTAGAATTTAATTTTATTATAACAGAGTCCCAGAAAACCATCACGTGTCAGCACGTGACCTTTGGTCACGTGTGAGCACGTGATACCCCATTGCGGTATTTCTTGATATTTTGTTATATTTTTGTTTGACTAGAATTTCATTTTATAATTTAGAGATTACAGGAACCCATCACGTGTCTGCACGTGACCTCTGGTCACGTGTGGACACGTGATACCCTATTGGAGTATTCCTTGCTATTTTACTTTATATTTAATTCTTTCCAGGGGGGTTTAAAGACTTATCATGTGTGGACACGTGACTCCTGTCTAGTTAGAATTTAATTCTTTTCATTATTTTGGAGGGCTTAAGAGCCCATCACGTGTTTACACGTGACCCATGGTCACATGTGAGCACGTGATGCTCCATCGGGGTCTTTCCTTAGCTGTTTTGTTACATTTTTATTTGACTAGAATTTAATTCTATAAAGTAGAGATCACAGGAACCTATCACGTGTCAGCATGTGACCCTTTGTCACGTGTGAGCACGTGATACCCCATTGGGAAATTTCCTGATATTTTATCAGGGAACAAGGTCTAAAGACTAATCTGTACTCATGTCACTTGAAAACTTCCACTTGACGATAGGTATAGTACCATCTGGAAGTTCTCGACGAGTCCGTCCGGTGTACTCACCCCCGTGTGTTGGGATTCCTTAGCACCCTACTGGGTTTTCACAGCAACTACCATGCCAAATTTAAAAATTCTAAAGTGCTAATCAATCCTAAGCTAGGATCAAGCTAGGGTAAATAGACAATATGAACATGTAATCGACCATTACACTAAGTGAATGAGGAATATAACCTTTGTAGACCGGTCCTTTACTTCTAAAGCTCCGTGTTGACGTCCCTTCACTGCGATCATGGATCTCCCGAACTCTAGTATGGGTTCCCTCGGAGAAATGAACAAGCTTGCTTGTAGTCTTCGAGGCCGAAAATGATCTACGTCGAGGAGACTCAAACTCAAGCTAATCCTTCACTAGGTCATGAACTTTGTGAAGAGAACATCCTGTAATACCCAAGCAAGTGTATATGATGATGAAATAGGAAGTGGGCTCACTTTAGATTTTACTTTCTCACTCATTTTCACCATTTTCCAAAAACCTAGAAAGCTTTTGGGTTTAGATGAAGAAGAAGAAGAATGAACTAAAGAAAATCAAGTGGTGAATAATGCAACCATGGGTGAGTTAGTATCATATACTAAACCCTTGTAGAGACTTAACTATGGCTAACTCTAATGGTTTGGTTTAAAAATATCTTAAGTAAAACAAAATGTATGGACTTTGTCAATGGTAATCCAAGCTTCATGAAGCTTCATGCCATGACAAAATAAGCCACTATTTTGAATTTACTTAAAATAAATAAAACCTCACAATTATAAGTAAGCATGGTGTAAGTCTTACACGCACCCAAGTTTGCATGTATCATCAAGTATGACACAAACATGTACACAAGTATATATCACATATACACTATGTGCACATCAAGTGAGAAAACAATCTTAAGTGAGACAATACTAGTTAATGTAAAGTAATATATCAAATACATAATTATACATTAAATCATTAAATCAACACATGATTTAATGATCCGGTCATATTACATATAACCGACTAATATCACTTGTATCAATTTATCGAATCAACACTTGATTCGATAACCCGGCTATATCGCATATAAAGGACCGATGATACAAATCGCGAGAATAGAATACGATATCAAATAAACGTATTAATCTCGGTCCCGCACATATCTCATATATGCTCCTACTCCGTTTCGCCTGAGCCAGGAAACCTCTGTGTAGGACTCTAAAGACTCGTTAATACGCCGGCAGTGGGTGATGATCATATCAAACACCTACAAGTCGCAAGAGGCATGCTAAACGTAACGGCCACCCGGGTATTGAGCAATCAGAAGATCAACAAGCAAGCCTGCTCATATTCCTGCGAATCCAATCAGTAACACTTACCGTACAGTCCGGTCTCCTCGTCTGATATGTCGCATATCCAGTCTAGGGGTGGTAAACGTCAGACCCAAATAACCGATAAGTCATGCTGATACGAGGCTCATAACGGGTCGAGAAACTACTGATAACACTTACCAGTAAATCTCTAAATCAACCCTGGCCAGGGACTTCCCTGTTTTGGCCAATCGAGCACAACGCAATATCAACCCCAATACCGGGAGAGACGAAACCCCTCCTATCGCTCATTGCCTCCATGTGACTCGGGACTGTACCCAAAAACCACCATTTTGCACGTCCTCTTGAACGTGGTAAGGTGGAAATCAAAGCACAATGGAAATCACACAAGAGTCTATGACGATCTCGGGTCAACAGACTAACCTGTACCAGTGTCACCAGAGAACTGCCATTTGACGTGAGGTATAATACCATCTGGGAGTTCTCGGCGAGTCTGTCCAGTGTACCCAGTCTCCACTGAGCACCCGTATATCATCTCTGATATCAAACACCAATGGATATGGGATCATCCATCGCCCATCTATATGGGTCGAGAAGCTATACGCTAGTCTACTCTGGTATATCGATGCCCCGTCTCGATACACCCATGACTAGGGACATTAAAGGATGTACTCACAGACTACCTTTGTCCCACTAGTATGATCTCCATCATAATCTAGGTAGTCAAGTACGCATCCTAAGGGCTTTACCAACATGTAACAGAGAGACAATCAGTGTACATGTTAAGATAAAGAGTAACCAGATAGCATACTATCATGTCGAGCAAGAAATTCCTTCCTATATATGTCCAAGCATCCACTACAATGTACATCTCATATACAGTAATGGCCTCTAGGGCATACATATAACTAACACAATGAGCACCTGTATACGATCTTAGGTCTAAAGACCAATGGTTGCGGGACCAAACCATCGCCCCTCATCAGGGTCTAGAAACGTATACACTAGTCTACTCTGGAATATCGATGCCCAGTCTCGATACTCCCGCTACTAGGGACCATTAAGGATGTGCGTACCGACTACCCAGCTCTCACAAGTATGATCGCCATCACAACGCAGGTAATCTAGAAATGATCCCACGGGCTTTATCAACATGTATAAAAGATATGTAATAACAAGTAAAACATGCACATGTTAAGATAAAGACAAACCAGATAGCATACTATCATATCGACCAAGACTGTCCTGTACATATATATGTCCAAGTATCCATATGTATACATATACAATAATAGCCTCTAGGGCATACATATCCAACAGAAACCTTGACTAAACTCCACTAATTTTTGTTTTACTCAAGATATTTATTAACCTAACCATTATCTTAGCCTTAGTTAAGTCTCTACAAGAGTTTATATTAGATATTTTCTCTCCCATGGTTGACATCATGCCCATCTTCTTCATCTCATATTTTCTTGACTTGATTTTCTTGAGCTGAAAAAGAAAGAGAGGAAAAATATTCTAAAGTGAGATAAATTCCTACTTCATCAATCTATACTATATTAGCCATTAAGTATAAGTTGTTTGCTTCACTAATTCATCCATTAGTGAAGAGGTAGCTTGAGTTAGAGTCTCCTCAAAGTAGATCATCTTTGGCCTCGAAGATCATTGAGTTAGCTCGTTCATTTCGACTAGTGGAGCCTACGGAGAGTCCGGGACACCGCTACTTAGAGCGAAGGGAATTCTACACGGAGCATTTGAAGTGATAGACCGGTCTACAAAGGTTGTATTCCATATTCACTTAGTGAAATGTTTGATTACTTGCTATAAAACCCTAATTCTCTAGTTCGATTCTAAGTTTGAGTTCATTAGCACACTAATTTTTTAAAATTGTATACTTGATGCACCTTTAAACCCTAGTAGATGTGCTAAGAAACTACAACAGGTGATCTTCCATAAGCTCGAGGTTGATGCAAAAGCCCGGCCAGTCCGACCAAAAAAAGAAGCTTCTCGCCCATTAAGCAAAAGGCAATTGAGGAAGAAGTAGACAAACTGCTCGCAGCCAACTTCATCAGGATCTGCACTACTCGGCTTGGCTGGCCAACGTGGTCATGATAAATATGGCGATCGGGAAGTGGCGTATGTACGTAGACTTCACCAACCTGAACAAGGCCTGCCCAAAGGACAACTATCCGCTTCCTCGGATAGATCAGTTGGTGGATAGCTCGGCCGGTCACGAGCTATTGAGCTTTATGGATGCATTCTCCGGTTATAATCAAATCCGAATGAATCCAACCGACGAGAGCTCGCCGCTTTCACCACTGATCGAGGGGTCTACTGCTACAGGGTAATGCCCATCGGCCTTAAAAATGTAGTGGCTACCTATCAACGGCTAGTGAACAAACTATTCAAGCCACAGATCGGGCGAAACATAGAAGTCTATGCCGATAACATGCTCGTGAAGTCCACCCGATCATCCGGGCATACCACAGACCTCGGCGAAACCTTCGAGGTACTGCAGAAGTACAAAATGAAGCTGAATTCGGCTAAGCATGCTTTCGGCTTCACAGGAGGAAAGTTCCTTGGTTACCCACCGAAGAATCGAAGCAAACCCAGAGAAGATCCAAGCAATCATCGACATGAGGTCGCCCACGAACAATGTGGAGATCATGAGGCTCATGGGCAGGGTGGCCGCCCTAAGTTGCTTCATGTCTAGATTCGGGGGAAAATGCCTCCCTTTCTTCAATGTTTTGAGAAAGATCCTGAAATTCGAGTGGACCGAGGAGTGCCAGGTTGCCTTTGCGCGACTCAAGGAACATCCGTCAACGCCTCCTCTGCTTACTCGGCCAACCGAAGGAGATGAGTTGTTACTGTATTTGGCCGTTTCTGACCAAGCAGCCGACTCGGTACTCATCAAAGAGTCCAAAGGAGTGCAAAAGTTGGTATACTACGTCAGCCATATTTTCAAGAACGTAGAGACAAGGTATCCGGCCATCTAAAAGATAGTCCTGGTGCTTGTTGCCACCTCTAGGAATGTAACACCCTGGCACATTTAGACGACACTAATCAGTATTTTAAATCTTGCTTTATATTTTTATATTTTTTTATTTGGTTTGCGATTGATTTGAATAGTAGAAATGTTTATCCGACCCAACCCGCATGTATGAAACCCATTATGGTTATATTTTATTAATATTTATCTGTAAACTAAATCCATGTGAATCTAGTATAATATGTATGTATGTGTGTGTGTGTGTGTAATATCTAAATCATATGCTTATATCTTCTGGTAGCCACACGTTAAGGATAATTTGCATTTGTTAACTACCACCATATGGTTAAGCATCCTATGTTTTATTTTAACTTTTATCTATTATGTTTAAATCTAATAGAATCCGGATACCAAATATTTCTTAGATTCAAACATATTTAAATTCTTTTAAATCTTAAATAATGGGTATGGGATATTTAAATAATATTCTTGCATTATGGTTAAAATGGTTACATATATGTATTATTTTTCCAAAATATATTTTTGTGAGATTTTGGTGGAGACGAAGTGTAGTTTGATATTTTCTTTAGTAGTATTAAACTATAATATATATTTATAACCTAATATAAACTATATATATATATATATATACACTTTATATTTTATAAAACAGAAAACTTTCTCTCTCTCTCCATATAACATATCTCTTTCTCTCTCTTCTCTAACTAAATCTCTCCCTCATCAATTTATATATTCTCTTTCTTCATTCTTCAAGCCCACACACATCCTTACTGACGCAACTCCAGCCGCATCCTAGAACCTTAACCGAGCCATCAAAACTTGGTGTTGATTTGTATAGCATCGTGTTACTTCCGTTCATCGCATTTGTTTCGAGGCAAATTTACAACTTGCTATATGTTATGGTTTAAGCAATTTACTTATATGTTGTCACACTATTATTATTATCATCATCATACAACTATATCTATATAATTTATACATCGTAGTTACTTAACGTTAATCAGTTTTATAATATACAGTGTATGCAAGTTTACAACTTGCGACATACTATAATTATATCTATAAATATATATATATATATATATATATATATATATATATATCGTCGTAATATTTTTTATTATTATCATTATACCGTTTATGTCTATATAATCCGCATATCATTAATTAGTTTATAATCTACATTTTATAACGTTATGCAAAATATAGTTTGAAAATATTATAGTTTACACATGAAACGTCGTCGCCAAGCGGATACGAAAAATCTGGAATTTATTGTACACTTTACCTTATAAAATTTATTATAAATCATAGAAAAATTATTAGCACATGTTCTTTAGTCCGTTATAAAGATAACTCAGAATGCTATAACCTTGTGAAATATTTACTTATAAAATAAATTGTTTAAATAACGTAAAATGTAAATGAAACTACCTCTGAACTGCTGTCCAGGGAAATTTCGGCCGCAAACTTTCAATTTCAGACGTTCATAACTTTTTTTATGAATAACCTGAGATAGTTTAACTTATAAAAATGAAAACCTTAATGAATTAGCTTTGTTTTGGTATATGACACGTCCCTTTTGCAGGACGTTTGTTATTTTTAGGCTATTTTACAAATCAGGGTGACGCTGAATTTCTGAACGGAACTTTCATGGTTAATCAACACCACTGTTATAGTTATTAATCGGATTGAATATGCTGTCCTTGTTAATACTGTTGTCTTGGTCTTGTACATGATATGATTATGTTATCCTTGATATGCTTGTAACCTTCTAGTCTGTACTATTTTTGTTATCATGTTAATACATCTTGCCCATAATACTTACCGATGCCAACAATATTGACCTATTATCCTGATTGACCTGACTTGTTATCTTGCTGGACAAGACCTGATTATTCCTGTGTTGGCATTAGGTAGACATTCTAGTGATACCTGACTTGAACGCGAAACCTGGAGGAAAAGGGGAAATCAATAATGAAACCCGACTTGTAATTCAACACTTCACTACTTTCCAGAGAATGATCAATCGATACGGGCTTTGGGCCCCGGAATGATGATACTGACATCATTCATCTGTACATGATATTGTTTTACTGCCTAACGGGTCGTCTCGGATTCAGCCCCGAGAATCATGACCGTGGTCCCGGACACACACGGGATACTATTGAGTTACGAGGAGGATTATATTAATTGGTTTCAAATACCGTTAAGATAGATAACCTAGAAACACAGACTTTAGGATACACGTAACATACATATAGCATGCTGTTATAACATCTGTGATTGTTTGTTTATACTTATACCTTATTTTTCATGTGACATCCTGTATAGCACACTATTCTGGTTATTGCTATTATCATGATATTTATGACGCACTGATATCTGAGTGTTGCATGGCCTAGATACTTGACTTAGTACACGAGTACTTCGACAGGATAGCCAATCAGTGAGGACTATCTCACTGATATAGCTCTTATTGATGGTTAGTTATTCTTTGGATCTTTATTGCTTCTGCTACTATTTCCTGTTATTGTTTGTGGCTATTGGACATGTTTAGAGATAGACAATATACTATTGTTCTTGATTACTGAGAGACAGCCGTAATGTGACTATAGGAGGATATTTCCTTACCGTAAGTAGTATGATTGGCTTTGTTACGTCCCGAAATTTTTGTATTTTGCGAAGCGTAGCGTGATAAGGGAACTTCGGAATTATTTCCAGGCCCATACGATCACCGTCCTCAATGACCGACCTCTGGGGAGCATCCTCGGTTCCCCCGAGTCATCAGGCCGCTTGGAGAAATAGAGATAAGAGTTGTCGCAGTTCGACATCCGGTACTGACCAAGGCAGACCATCAAAGCAAAGACCCTAGTCAACTTTGTGGTCGAATGCACCATCCCCAACAAAGATGAAACACCATAGCAGAGTCCGAGTCCAAAAAGTTCGGTGGAAGAAAAGCTCGGTCCGCTTCCAGACTGGGTACTTTATGTGGACGGTTCCTCCACCAAACAGGGAAGCGAAGCAAGGCTCATCATCCGCGGTCCCAATGAAGAGGAGATGTAGTACTCTCCGCGGCTCGACTTCAGAGCCTCAAACAACGCCGCAGAGTACGAAACCCTACTGGCCGATCTATGAATTGCCTCAAGGGTGGGGATAAAGAAAATTAGAGTCCGCAGTGATTCCGTATTAGTTGTTGGCCAAGTGACCGAACATTTTAAATCCCGAGAACCCCTCATGATGAGGTACCTTGCCGAGATAAAAATGTTAAGGAAAAACTTCGACGAAGTCCAAGTGGAGTAGATTCCTCAAAGCCTGAACGTCAAAGCCGACGCACTGAGCAAACTTGCATCCTCGTACTTGGCCAATCATAAAAGGAACATCCTTTTCGAATTCTTGTCGTGGCCCAGTGTCGAGATTACGGAGGTGGTCAACAGACTCTACACGACTCATGAAAATACCCCAGACTGGAGAAAGCCCATGGTAGAGTTCCTCAGAGATGGGATACTTCCTGAAGACCGAGCAGAGGACCAAAAGCTCTGCATTAAAGCTCGTCGCTTCGTATGGAGCAAGGACAACTTGTACAAGAAGTATTTCACCCAGCCCCTGCTTAGATGCGTCCGACGAAGCTAAGTACATACTTCAAGAAATACACGAAGGAGTCAGCGACGCTCACCAGGGAGTCCGCAATCTGATCCAGAAGACACTGCTCCAGGGCTATTATTGGCCGACCATCCACGCCGATGCGGAGAAACTCGTCAGACAATGCAAAGCGTGCCAACTCTTTAGCACCGTTCCTCAGCTACCAGCAACCGAGCTAACGCCGCTAAGCTTTCCTTGGCCATTTTCCCAGTGGGGAATGGACATGATCGAAAAACTCCCAACAGGGAATGGAGGAAACAAATACATCCTCATCACCGTCGACTACTTCACAAAGTGGGTCGAAGCTACGCCGATCAGAAAGCCAAACACGACTTCCACGATAAAATTCTTGGAGAACATCATTGCTCGATTCAGAATTCCAAGATGTGTTATCACCGAACACGGAACCAAATTGAAAAACAACAAGGTCAAGAAATTCTGCAGCAAGTACCACATACTGCTGAAGTTCTCCGCGGTTACCCATCCCCAGTGCAACGGACAAGCCGAGGTAGCAAACCGAGGAATCATCAGAGGACTCAGAGCCCGGCTGGAAGGGAAACAAGGCAGATGGGTTGAAGAACTTCCCCGAGTACTCTGGGCATTGCGGACTTCAAAGAAAACCCCTACAGGAGAAACCACGTTCAGCCAGTACTATAGCACCGAGGCCATGGTGCCTACGGAGATCGGACTTCCCAGCTACCGGGTCAAACACATTGATGATGAAGCCAATGTCCAAGCCTTGCGAAGCAACCTAGATGTTCTGCTGGAGAAAAGATACTGGGCTTAAATGAAGATGGCCGCATACCAGCAACAGACTGCCCGGTGCTACAATGCTCGGGTCAAACACCGAGCGTTCAAATCAGGAGACTTAGTCCTTCACTGCAATGAATTCGAGGACCAAGGGAAGCTGCACAAATTCTCTCCGATGTGGGATGACCCATTCCTCGTGACTGAAGTATTGCCCGGAGGAGCGTACCGACTCTAAGATTTCTTGGGTCATAACCTTTCGCGGCCAATCAACGCAGAAAAGCTTAAATTGTATAAATGAACTTGTACTCTCTTAACTAATGTGATTCCTGCTTTTCTGTCATCTGAACTTGTTTCTTCTCATTTCCAAGCTAAGCCCTCGCACGAAGACGACGGACAGCTTCTTGCTCGTCGCAATCCAAAGTCCTCACGTGAGTAGACTCCTACTCGGTTCGGAGGTCAGCGGACAGCTTCTTACCTGTCGCACTCATTCACAGCTGGTAGATTCCTGCCCAACATAAGTTATGAATCCTAAGTCCTCTCACGAGGCTGGCGAACAGCTTTCTGCTTGTCGCATCCATTCACGGTGGGTAGATTCCTGCCCGACCAAACTCCTGAATCCAAAGTCTTCACGTGAGTAGATTCCTTCTCAGTTCGGAGGTTGGCGGACAGCTTCCTGCCCGTCGCACTCATTCACGGTGGGTAGATTCCTACCCGACCAAACCCGTGAATCCAAAGTCCTCACGTGAGTAGATTCCTGTTCGGTTCGGAGGCAAGCGGATAGCTTCCTGCCCGTTGCACTCATTCACGGTGAGTAGATTCCTACCCGACCTAAGCCGTGAATCCAAGCCCTCATATGAGGCCAGCGGAATGCTTTCTACTCGTCGCACCCATTCACTGCGGGTAGATTCCTACCCGACCTAAGCCGTAAATCCTAAGCCCTTATGCGAAGCCGACAGACAGCATCCTGCTCGTTGCACCCATTCACAATGAGTAGATTCCTACCCGACCTGAGCTGATGAATCCTAAGTCTTCTGCTCATCTTACCTCCTCTCCAAGGGGTGAAGACAGGGGATATCGACCTAATGCTTGCTCTACTCACATTACTTCGTCTTCGGGGGGTGAAGAGGGTACACCGGTCTTTCTACACTTGGAAAATAAAAACAAAAATTTTCAAGAACGAAGAAGAAGGTACACCGGTCTATCTATATTTGGAAAATGAAGATGAAAATTTTCAAACAAACACATTGCAAACAAGTAAAAAGTCATACACATTACAGATGAACAAAAATTCTTCATTAATGTCAAAATTGATGTACAATGTATTGTGAGCTCCTCAGCTTTGCAAAATTGCCCGGAGGCTTACACAAGAAAACAAGGTGAAGAAAATGAAGAGAACGGGGGCTTCAAGTCTTCTCCTCGAGGATGGCTCGTTCACCAGTCATCGCCGCCGACCTTTTGAGCCTCCTCGGGGGCGACCTCCGGGGCTACGATCTCAGCGGACTGCGGAGGAGAAGCAGCAGCAGCAGTCTCGATGGCGGCTAAGCTTCCATCTCCACCCCTGGG
Source organism: Agapanthus africanus (assembly GCA_030015575.1). Lineage (NCBI taxonomy): Eukaryota > Viridiplantae > Streptophyta > Magnoliopsida > Asparagales > Amaryllidaceae > Agapanthus > Agapanthus africanus. The sequence goes on along the minus strand of CM057338.1, from coordinate 827,261,009 downwards.
CACTTCCTTGGGAAGAAGGTACCGTGATCGGAGCTGATTATCGCCGAGCTCGGGTTGGATCTCCTTGACGACGTTGAGGGCATTGTGCCACCCAACGGCCGCGACATCGGCTAGGTCGAGATAGAACTAATCAGATGACTTATAGTCCTCCACTACCTTCTTCGCCATCTCCATGGCCCACATCGCCGCATCCTCGGTCGTCCGATCCTTATTCTTCGCCATGTCCTGTTGTCCCTTCATAGCGTCGAACTGTTCATTGAGCTCGTCGTTTTAGGCCTGGAGGGCCCGGTTGGCCTCGCCGAGCCTTGCGGCCTTCAGCTCCTCCGAGACCCTCAGCCCCTTAAGGGAGGTGGCATTTTCCTCGGTCGCCTTCAGCTCAGCGAAGAGCTGCTCCTCGCGCGTCGAAGCCTCCTCCGCCCTCTTTATCGCCGGGGCGATTTCCTCGATCTCCATAGCGGCCAAAAGGGCGTAGTGCTGGAGGACCTGCAGAAGGAAACAAAAAGCATTAGTTGGGAACATAACCGAGGAAAAATAAGTTGAAAAAAATCCAGGTACAGTTTTACTAACCTGGACGTCCTTCTGAGCAATAGCCACGGCCTAGGCCCGCACAATTCCCTTCGGGATCTTGTGTTAGTTATATGTATGCCCTAGAGGCCATTATTGTACATGTGATGTATATTATAGTGGATGCTTGGACACACACACACACATATATATATAGAGGACTTTCTTGCTCGACATGATAGTATGCTATCTGGTTACTCTTTATCTTAACATGTTGACTGGTATTCTTTACTGTCTTGCTCTCATATATTGATAAAGCCCTTAGGATATGTACTTGACTACCAGGATTATGATGAGATCATACTAGTGGGGCCAGGGTGGTCCACAAGTACATCCTTTAATCAGTTCCTAGTCGTGGGAATATCGAGACCAGGGCATTGATATTCCAGAGTAGACTAGTGTGTATGTTTCTTGTCCCTTAGAGGGCGATGGTTGATCCCACAACCATTGGTGTGTGCTCATTGGAGAATGGGTACACCGGACAGGACTCGTCGAGGACTCCTATGTGGTAGTATACCTATCGTCAGATAGCAGTCCTCTAGTGACACTGGTACAGGTTAGTCTGTAGACCCGAGATCGTCATAGAGTCATGTGTAGCTTCCACCGTGCTTTGATTTCCTCCCTACCACGGCTCAAAGGAGTCGTGCAAACAGGTGGATTTTAGGTACAGTTCCGAGTCACATGGAGGCAATAAGCGATAGCAGGGGTTTCGTCTCTCCCGGTATTGGGGGTTGATGTTGCGCTATGCTCGATTGGCTATAACTGAGAGTCCCTGGTTAGGGCTGCTGCTGAGATTTACTGATAAGAGTTATCAGTAGTTTCTCAAACCGTTATAGGCCAGACATCGGCATGACTTATCACGTTACTGGGGCCTGACGTTAACCACCCCTAGACATGATATGCGACATATCAGACGAAGAGACCGGACTGTACGGTAGTGTTACTGATAAGCTTCATGGAGAGTATGGACGAGCTTGCTTGTTGATCTTCATATCGCTCAATACCCGGGTAGCCGTTACGTCCAGCTAGTACCGCTGACGACTTATGGGTGATTGATGTGATCATCACCTACTGCTGGCGTATTGACGATTATTTAGAGTCCCACACAGAAGTTTTCTGGTTCAAGCGAAACGATGTAGGACACATATGAGATATGTGTGTGGGCCCGATTAAATACGTGTATGTGATACCGTATTGTAATCTGGCAGTTATCTGTTATCGGTTCGGTTATATGTGATATAACCAGATTGTCGAATCAAGTGTTGATTTGATAATGTGATATACAGATATATGATATTAGTCGGTCATATGTGATATAACCGGATTATTAAATCAAGTGTTGATTTAATAATGTGATATACATTATATGTGATATAATTATATCTTAACTAATATCATTAGCTCACTAATTATTCTTCATAATATATATATTAATATATATATATATATATGATATATATATGATATATATATATATAAGATATATATATATATATATATATATAATGAAGCATGACATGATTTCTATTTTTAAGAAAAATAGAAAAAGAGGTGGAAAATGAGAGCATGGTTGCAAGCATGGGCTTTATTCATAGTTTATTCATCTTGACTCACTATTCAAGCATGGTTGCAATTTTATATTGCAAAATTCCATGCTTGAATGAGTGGGGGTCAAGAGTTGCCATTCATTCTAGTCTCATTCTCAACACTTAGCCGTTTTTCTTGAGTTGCTCCCATGGTTGCTCTCTAGCTTCATCTTCTTCCTCAATTGCAATGGTTCAAGTTTCAACCCTCACATTAGATGTGAATCATGAAGCTTGAACACAAACTTGTGAGCTTTTAACATCCCCTACTTCACCATCCCATAATAAACTAGCAATTTGGTGTGGTGTGTTTCTACACTAAAGGAGTTTAGTGTAGAGTTAGCTTGGGCTAGAGGAACTTCGGGTGGATCGTCTTTGGCACGAAAATCAAGAAAGAGATTCGTTCAACTCGAAGAGGAGCCTAGTAGAGTCGTGTGGACTTCAACCCGGAGCTATAGAAGAGAAGGACTCGAACTACAAATGTTGTATGCTCTTTTCTTCTCTTGACTTAATCACATCACAAAGGCAAATCCTAATTAATCTAGTAAAGATCTTGTTAGTCTAACTTAGCACCTAATAAAATTTGAATTTGGCATGCTTGATACCTCTAAAATCTCATGGTGGTGTTAAGGTAGACTTTCATCTTGGCCCCTATGCTTTTTTCTACCTCCATCAAGAGGCTGTCGGCGACAGACAGCCCGGATGGAACCTCGTAATTGAGCCCGCTCTCACGGACTTGTTCCCTGGCAGACTCCCGCCGAGGAGCCGATTCCTTCTGCCTCTTGGCCTGGGGCTTGGCGAAAGAAGGCACCCCCAACCTTGACTAAGGAACCAAAGACCGGTGTTACTACGTCCCACTTCCCCCAGATTCCTCGGGGACAGGGACAGGGGCAGTTGTCCTCTTGGGAGTCGGCGTCCGGACGTTTTTGCTCGGCGTGGACCTGGAAAAGCTCGCGCCGCCACCCTTCTTGGCCCGTGCCTTGGTAGCCAGGGCGACCATAACTTTCGACTGATCCATGGGCTCTGCAAAGAAAAATGAGTAGTAATTAGAAACACAAAACAACAATAATGTAAAGTATGGATTGGACGGATAAACTAGACTCACCCAAGTATTGCATGGGGCAATACCTTGCCCAGCTCAAGACATGCTCGGAAAGCAGGACGTCGGTTCTCTGGAGCGGCTCCGACTGAGACACGACCCCCACTTTAAGGGTGTTCAATACCCAAGCCTTTGGACAATCCGACCGGTACCGCTTTGTAGGCACCGGCTAGTTCTCTCCCTCGGGAAGACTGAAGAAAAAGAACTTCTCCTTCCACTCATGGATGGAAGAAAGGACGACCAACACTTCTGACCCAGCCCGCCTACCCCTAAGCTTCCTAAATGAAAAGTACACCCAGCTCGGCTCATCTTTACGAGTCCCGGGGTGATTTTTATAACAGGGGAAGGAATGGAGGAGTCCAAGGTTAAAGAGAATCTCCTCAATTTTTAGCCGGACCAGGAACCCGGGGAGAATCCTCTACGAGTTCGGAGCAAGCTGGCCCGGGGCGCGTTGGAAGAAATGGAGGACTTCATAAATCTCAGGGGGAAAGAGTAGACACATTTCTCCGAGGAACGCTTCCAAGTACAGGGCAATCTCATTGCCCCACACTTGGTCAACCCAATCATCTTTGCCGGCCAAACGAAGCGTATAATCAGTCGGAATGTGAAAGTGATCTCGGATATCCACGAGCCCGCTCTCCTCGCTTAACGCTGAGGTAGCATCATGAATGTTCTCGATGCGCACCTTAGGAGCCTTCTTGGCCCCCCGGCGTTGGGGAACAGGGGAATTGCCACCCCTTGGGGGTGAACCCGACATGGCAGAAGAAGAGCTTCCTCGACTTTCAGAAGCTGAGGAAGACTCATTAGACTCGGTTTCAGAGGAAGAGGCCTCATCACTGGACTCTACCCTAATTACATTTTCTACGGGATCAGAGGAAGACATCTGACTTGATTCAAGAAAAGGAAAAGCCGGTGAAGGGACTGGAAATCGACCTAAGACCAGGAGCGCCGAGTAATCGGGAGAGCAGAAGTGCAAGTGAGCAGAAATATTTGCTGAAAGCAGGGCACCCCTATTTATACCCCCAGCAAGAATGATCGGACGGTCTAGGCGACACTATGTTGCAGCCGATCATTAGTTGTCTTCCTCTCATGCAGATCCGAACAGCCGAAGCGACGTCTCACATCTATGCTCCAGATGCCACTGCATGGCATAACGTCGATGGTCGTCCTATAGCCATAACGACCCGAGCAAGTGAAACGACGTCGCCGTCCTTTCAGCGATTCGTTGACGTCATCGAAGATACGCACGAAAATTAAGGCGCACGATGAACGCCACATGGACTCAGGGATCAAAGAGACACAACCGCCCAATGCTATGTCATCCCCGGACAATCCACCGCAAAGATTCCTCAGTACCAAGCTGAACAGAGAAGGCCAGGCAGACCACTCTCGACCCGACCTATAAATAGGTCGGAACGAGAGTGGGAGCTAATGATGATACTCATAAGTAGGGATTCCCCAGATCACAGCACATAGTAAATAACGTGTCATCCACGTATGTCCATTAGATTCATGGGGACTACGGAACTGGAACAAGTATGATGCAAAGGGAACATTCCTCGATGCCTCGTCTCCTAGGCTCAATACGAGGAATATGCTCTGACCTCTCAGGGCCTCCCCTGGGTGCATTCCTTCTTCAACCAACTACCAGTCAATAGCTCATCTCTGAGCTATCGTAGAGCTGAGCTTTCTCAGCCTCCTTACTATCCCGACTAACTCGGGACCGGTAGCTCAAAGCTCGAGTTTCCTTGGATCGAGCTTCCTCAACTTCCCCTTTATCGATCTTCCTCATAATGGCTCCACATCTTCCGCCACAACGGAGTCAACCACCCCATGTCCCACATCTCACGCGAGCGTATATCGCTATTAATGCGAACGTGGCGCATGGGCGGAACCGGTGGCGAGGATCTCACAATAGCTCGCTTCGTGCGACCCCTATATAAACCCCTCCTCCAAATGATTCAGGTAACTCAACATAATCCAATATGCCGCTACTCTGTCCAATTATTTCCCGGTTCTAACTTGATCGTCGGAGGGTCCTACGGTGGTTTGCCATCCCGGGACTTCTTTTACAGGTAGCTCGGCGACAACACCAATCAACAACCTATTGAGATCCACATTCTCTCTCTAAATCATAGCCGTTCATCTCACTCGCCAACAGATCGACGGAGGACAACATGGAGATTCTGACCTCCATCAATGGGTTCAAATCTCTTCACATACAAAATTGTATATACTTTTTTAGCTACCTAAAGGCTAAATTTACAATGAAGCTTGATATGGAGCAACTATATCTGCTCACGTCATACCCTGTCATACCCTGTCGATATTCAAAAGTTAATTCTAGATTTAAAATAGAACTTTCTTTTTTGTGAAAGTTTGAGGATCGTAAGGATAAAACTATTCTTATTTGCAGAATTGTATGGTGCAAAGGGCTTCCTAGAATTACAATGAAGCCGAAGCTCATATATCCGATCTTTTCATATTCTACTAATATCACAAAGGGAGTGACTAATTTACCCCCTAAGTGTAACTAAGTTAGTTACACCCTATACAAAAACTATATGATAGATCATTTTTCTAGATGATCGTCACTGATATAGCATACAATATCTGCATGGACCCCCTCTGGTTCACGTCTTCTCAAATAAGGCCCACGAAGTGGGCTAAGGCCTAATGCGAAAGGGAATCCGGTTCAAATACTTGACAACTGAATAAACCCAAGCACGAAATCGTAGATAATGGTCATGATCTTCTAAGTGACATCATAACCGTTGACAAAGCTTATATAAACCCATCTAACTTGGGGACAAAGGTATGCAATAATCTCTCATTCACAAACCCTAATCTTCCATCTAAAAAGCGACTGACTTTAGTATCGGAGGAGGATCCCGAAGAAAATCTCCAGTATCCTTTACCTTGCAGGTTGAAGATTTGGTGCCTTGGCCTTTGCCGCAGCGATCCACAACAAACAAATTCATTGGTGGGCTCAAGTTGCTCTAAATTGGTGCCGCATCAGTCGCCGTTCATCTTGATCTTTATGTCCAAAATACTATGGATAAACAAATTTTCATATAATTTGGACACTATTTACCCATTCATCTAGATTTGTGAAATGTTATGTTGATGGAAAACCGTTCATTTTGGTACCATCCGATGCATGGGTAAAAAGTGTCCAAACGACATAAATTTCGGTATGCACATATATTGAAACGTGGAGATCAAAATGAACGGTGACGATAGTCCGAAACTATGATCTATCATATTGTTTTTTATAGGATGTAACTGATTTAGTTATACTTAGTGAGTAAATTAGCCACTCCCCGTCACAAAACTACTTCTGGGTCTAAAATTTAAAAAATATCCAATATCTTTCAGGACACAGACCTAATTTATGGGAAATACATAAGAAGAGGGAAAATCTATAAATGATGAGGTCCACTAATTTATCGACTCTGCACGTGATATTTGTCGTTGTCCCATGTCAGTCCATGAGGCCCAGGCCCAATGCAATCATATTTATCTAATGCAACTCATTTTGTCAACATGATCCACTTGATTTTCTTTCTCCGATATTATTTACTATTCAAAGAATGTTTACATAGCCTCAATCAAAGGGGTATAAAGGCAAGATTCTTTTTCGGCTATGGATTTGACTAATCCCAAAAGGTTGCCTGTTTGGTTGTCAATTTGCACTGCAAAGTCTGGAAGTTGTAATATCTCAATACCTAATTCAGATGCTTTTAAAAATTAGCTCAGAGCCAATTTTTATTTTCTTGAGCTACTCTCTCTCTCTTCATCCAATTCGTTTTGTTATCCACAGAAGCTCAACAACTACAGTCTCTTTCTCTTGCCTCTCTCTTACAGTGAACTCCAAATCATTAATGGATTGAAAGGGATCTAGAGCTCCGATTGAGTGGGTTTCAGATCGGATCTTATCTAATGGGTTGTGAAATTGGCCATGGAGGAAATGAAATAGAGAAATTGGTGTGGTAGAAGAAAATAATGTGGCTTATTGAAAAAAGTAGAAACAAGTATAACTACAAAAAAAATAATATCGAGTGTTTTAGGTTAATTAGATGGAGTACATGAAGTAGCTGACAAGAAGAGGCAAAGGCTAGATTCTATAAGAACTACAAATTGATTTTATTTTGTTATTAGAAAACATAAATTAGAAGAAAAAAAAGAGTTTGGGTCAAGCAAGCATTTGTTTCATATGATGTTGAAGATGGAAGATCGGTCAAGAAATGCTGGTATTTTTTCAATGTTCCTTAAAATAAAAAAAAATATTTTATAAAGTGAACTTTCTTATACTATCCAAACAAGTTTTGAAATAAAAAACCTAGATAATTTTACCCTAAAAGGAATACAAGTGTAATCCGGGACATTTTCATCCCAAATTAAATCCATAAAATTATTTTCCTAACTATCCAAACATGGCCTTTAGTTTATTCATTATACCCCATTTAAATGTTAAATTAAGGGTTAAATTATCAAAAAGCCCCTGGCTCGCTTGGAAGTTGTCTAAAAATCCCTGATATTTTCAAAATTGTTGCGAAGGACCTACTGTTCAAAATCTCTGTGAAAACCCCTGGGTTGTCTTTCATTTAGGTCTTATATTCTCTCAACTGCTTGAATATTACAGGCAACTGTAACTGCTTAGATATTAAACGCGCTTAATCCTAAGTTGTCTAGTATTATCAACCGTCTGATTAAAATCCGTATAGCTTATACACGTATTTAATCGGACCCTTGTATGTATCAACATACGTCATCTATATCATATCGTCTGAACCGGGAAAACTTTCTGTGTGAGACTCTAAAGACTCGACAATACGCTAGCAGTGATTTACTGGATAAATCTAAAACTACAAGCACGTCAGCGGTACTAGCTGTACGTAACGGCTACTCAGGTTGTAACATTTCAGAATATATAAAATATTATTTTTTGAATTTAAATAATAAAATAATAAATTTTATGGGTATTATGCAAGCATGGAAATAAGTTGTGGTAAAATGGTATGATTATATACCTATGTTTTGGAAAATATTTGGAAATTAATATGAATTATTAATTATGAAGGCAATTGATTGATTTGGGCATTTTATAAATCAGTATACAATTATTTATATACAAATTTATGTTAAACTTGAGTAAATTACTAATTATGCATTAAACCAAATCCATTTGGTAACCATGTTTAATATGCCATGACACAATGTATTATGTTTCTTTGCATGTTTTGTGTTTCTTTTGTTTGTTTTTTTAAAAGAAAGAAAAAGAAAAGAATAGAATAATGTGAGAGAGGGGACAAGGAGGTATGGGGTGAGAGAGGGAGAAAGAGAGAGAATGAACTCTAATGGCTACTAGTTCCATCATTATTTCCCTTCATCTCTTATTTTCTTCATCGCCTCCATCTTTCTCATGCATCATCACCTCTAAAACCCTCACTATCGCACCACAAACATCCTCAAAATCTCATTAAAAACCCATTTTCCCTTCACAAAATTATTCCTAAGCTCACTACAAGTATCATGGTGAGATCAATTTCTAGTCTTGAGCTCATTTGGCCATCTTAGAATTTTCTTTAGTTGCTTTTTTAAGTAAAACACTCATCTTCGACCAAGTTTTTATGTTTCTTAACCTCACAAAGTAACTTAGAGCTTAAAAGTGTGTGTTTAGTGAACTTGGAAAATTCTAGGATAATCTTCGGTGGTTTAAATGAGTAGTAGTGTTATAGTAGAGAGTTTAGAGAGTGACTACCGGCCTTTTACTGATAGAATCCCTGGTCTAAGTGAGTATAGAAGTGCCAAACTTGAGTTCAGAATTTTCCGACATCGGTTTTTCATTGACATTTGATATTCAAATGGAATCTGTGATGACTCTAGAATTCTGAAAATTTATTAGCAGATATAGTGAGATGTGCGGATCACTAGGAAGCTACCCTAGAAACCCGAGCCCAATCCCTTAACTTTTGGCCGCCGTTTTATTCAATTTGGCCGCAATTTTCCGCCCAATTTTGGAGTTAGGGTCTGAAACTTGGTCTGTAGCTCACTCATTAAATAACTAGACCTACCCTATATGCAAAAAAGTTTAATTTCACCATAGGTAGAATCTGGAGTCATTTTACTTGTTTTTTGTTGATATTTTCCGACTTTTGAAAACTTGATTTTTGATATTTTAGTTTTGACTCGGTCGTTTGACGTTCGTACGTCAACGTCGGGGCTTGTTTTGTTGTTCTAACATGAGTGGACCATAGGTTCTAACCTATATGCAATTAGCTTGCCGTATCGGTTTTCGGATATGATTTTGATTTTGATACGATATGCATTGATTTGTAGGTACATTCGCGTGGACTTCCAAGGCGACGAAGGAAAGCAAGACGTTCATCGATTTCGGATTGTGCGAGGATAGTAGGTGAGTAGATGTATATCTATGGAGAAAGTCAGGTGGATGGCGTATAGCATCCCCGCAAACGTAGTATTAGGGTACTAGGTATATAGGTATATATATATATATATTTATATATAAATATATATATATATATAAATATATACATATATATAAATATTAGATATGTATACTTTGTTAATAGGGCTCTAGGAGACTGTAGGCAATAGTAAGTATACTCGTAAGGAGGAATATCCTTAGTTCTTATTCTCTTAGCCTCGAGCCATTGGTATATATGGTGTTACACACTCAGATATATGTATATATATATATGTATGTATGTATGTATATGTCACTGTAGCGTTTTGAAAATCGTTTCGGTGAAATTTCGGAAAATCGGTAAAATAAAGGGGTTTTCTGTAAAAAGTCAAAATACAAATATCTTATTATAAAAATTAAATATACATATTCTAGGTATGTAATTGCTAGTATTTGGTGTTTATTGAGCCACTGGTGAAATTTCAAATTTTCTAAAAAAAAATTATTTTATTATTATTTTAAGCCGTCACCAATACATTTAATTAGGGAAAATTACAAACTGGAATGGGTTGAAACAAATTTTGTACATCATAACACATTAAACAAAATTTAATCATGTGGTTTTTGAAATGAAATGGTTTGCCAAAACGGTTTAGAAAATATCGAAAAAAGGCTTTTTTCGGTGAAATTAGTGTTAATGGGAATTGGGGTATAACATTTATCATTTTTCCCTCACCCACACCCTCTCTCCTCTCCCTAAATCAGCAGCCCAAGCTGCCCCCACTCCCATTTTTCCCCACTTGAAGATTTGAAAAGAAAAGAATAAAGAGAGAAGAAGTTAATTGAAGTTTGGGCTTTGACTTTTTGTGTTGACTTTGAACTTTCCTCACTTGCTTTTCCCCAGCTCACTCTCTCTCCTCTCCTCCTCATGATGCAGCTGAGCCTCCCTCATGCTGCCCTCCTCTTTTTCTCATCTCATTCCACTCAAAACCCTTCAAAAAAATCTCCAAAATTCCATCTAAAATCAAGCTAAAACTCAAATCCAATTCTTACCCATTTTTCCTTTACCTATTTTAGTATGGATCATGGAGAAAGAAGCAAGTTTGTGAGGCTAGGTTGCATGTTTGATTCAAGTTTTGTGAGGTATAAATATTTGTCTCATGGTTTGATTTTTGATTAGTTACTTAATTGTTGCTATAATACTTCCTTATTATCTAATTAGATGCTTAATTAGGTTTTAATTTGAAAACTTGGGAATTCTAGAATGGGGTTAATTGCTAGTTAGGGTTTTGGGTAAGGAGATTATGATTGTGTGATGTAATTGACATATTAATGTTATGCTAAAACTAATTTAGTTGCTAGTTGCAAAAGGGTTAAATTTAAATTGTAGTAATTTTAAGAAATTGCAAACTAGGTTTTAGTGAAATACATATATAATTGAGATTAAAATGTAATTAAGTTTTTCATGACATCGTTAACATTATAATGAGCGGTTTAATATCTTAGGTTATACAAAAACTAAGCTTAATTGTTGAATTGTGAATTTTGTTTTAAAAGGTGTTAAAAATTGATATTTTTGCAAACTAGGATTTTGGAATTTATACAAATTGATAAGAATAAATTATAGAAATAGTTTATATGAATTAGTTATGATATTTAGTGGATATTGTGGCTGCTAGATTTGTTTAAATATCAAGTTTTGTACTAAAACGGTTAATATTGCTTGCTAGATTTTCGGAAAAAGGCTTTTAAAGTAAGTTTGGGGTTTTTGTGAATTTTAACCCATTTTATATTATAATTAGTGTTCGTGAATGTGCAAATGAGTGTGTTTGGGTTTTTCTCGATGGTTTGACGTTTGTACATCGATATCGAGGGTTGGTTTGACTTTTCTTGCATGCGTAGGGGATAGGTTTTGACCTATGCGTGATACGTGTGCCGATTTGATTTTCAAAATGCCGTTTCGATTTCGAATTTGGTTTTAATGCGATACTGTGCGTTATGATATGTAGGTAACCCATGTGGACTTCGAGACGACAAGCAAGCGCGTGGCGACGTCGGCACCGGCGAGCGAGGACCAGGTGAGTAGATTTATATCTATGGGGAGAAGTCGGGTGGATGGCGTATAGCATCCCCGCAGTCCGTAGTATAGTTCATATATATATGTTTATATAGGTGTTTTATGATACGAGAATGGTTATTCATAATATGTTTATGTGTTCATGGATTACCTTTGGGTTAGTTGCGAAACCCTAGAGTAGTTGTTATACCCACATACGCACACACAGACTTGCATACATTACTTTCTTGTGCGTAGATGGGGATGTGTATATATGTATATATGCGTGGGTATGGGACTATGCATATATACATTCATATACACATGCATGGATAATGAGGATAGTACTTGGGATTTAAGATGAGTCGATGAGATTTGATTTGAGGCCGTGCGATCGGTGATATGGCAGGGTTCGTATTTGAGATACGACATGACGTTGTAGCGGGTCCTTGACGTAGTGTTTCACACACGTGCATGCATACTTAGGCGGTATCAGTATTGTACTAGACGTAGATCAGTACCCCGATCATGATATTTGATAAAGAGGATACCAGATGAATAGTATGATGAATGTAATATTGACCCGTACCCAGATTTGGGATGCCGTACGACGGATTTACGTACGAGCTATATATTGATGATTGATCCTCACTCTTGACTTGGGATGTCTGATTATAGATATGGTATCGGATATGAAATTATTGAGGCGGGATCACCGACTATACATATACAGGTATGTATATGTATCGACTCAGATGATAGGCGGTTTCCTTACCTGTAGTTCAGCTTGTTAGTTCAGCCGTATAGTTTAGTGTAGTTGTTAGATTAGATTAGACTCCTACCTATTTCAAAACTAGCGGATCATGGGTATTTTAAAAGACAGGTCAAGGGATCTACGGATATTTCAAAGGACGTATCCTTTCTTAAAACCACCGTAGCCCTTATTTTCAAAACCCCACGATTCGTGTTATTTCAAATAGAACCATTGTTTAATATTTAGCTCCCGCTCATTTTGGTTGCTCGTTCCGCATCGCATACTTACATTGTTATTTCATATTGCATTGTTGATATTATGCTGTTAGGACACCAGCACCATTACCGATGATGCGTATGTACCACGTACACTTACTTGTCGGCTCACACACATCTTCATCGGTAATTGCCATGTCACGTACACCTTAGAAAATATTATTGCTTAACTTAGCTTGATAGCTAGTAGTTTGACGTAATATTAGTGTACTTACCTTATATGCCAGCTTAGATATTGTAGTTATTACTTGTCACTTCATGCATACTGTTATTCATTGTTATGCCGTATTAATGGATTCTCATGCCTATATTCATGGGTTTATATGCTGTTGATGATTTGGATTCGGATTTCTATGAGATTTTCTGGATTTGGGGGAAAACCGCAAAACTTGTATAAGCTTCTTCCCTCTCTTTTAAATAAAAAGTGCGGTTTTCCCATGATGTATGAGTCGTCCACCATGAGTTTGCTGATGGATTTCGAGACCCAATTCGAGAAGATGGATGAACCATTTCGGGTACATGGTGGGCCCGGTGCGGTACCCCGGGGCAAGAAGATCGTGTTGTTGACGTTGAGCCTGTGCAGGGGAGCACGACCGACCGGTGATATTCCCCGACGCGTCGGATATCCGGAGGATACCGTCGTGGTCATGAGATGGATGGCAGGGGCCGGCCTGGACTGACGGCGCCCTAGTCATTGTGATTGAGACATTAAGATTTCGAGATATTGAGGTACAGAGACCGTGATACAGAGATATCGAGATATTGGGATTATGTTTTGTGCCGATGCTAGGCACTGTTTTATGCTGATTTCATTATGATACCTCATTTTAAAAATACAGAAATCTCACTAATTTATGAAAGCATTTTTCTTCAGTACATGCATTCTGTTTCATGCATTCATACATCATCCATATGATATATTGCTATCTGAGGAACTGACACGAGCACTTGGTATTACTGTTGTTTAGAGCTATACCTTAGCCATTGTTATAGGCTGCTGGTTATATATTTGAGGATTATATATTATGATCGTATGACCTAGGATTGCGTCATACATGCGATTTCTATTCGTAGATGTTTTTCTATTCACGAGTTGGCAACTCACCCCCGTTGTGCCCCGGTTTCTTGCAGGTTTGCCGTACAGGTTTCATTACGGCTTTGCGGGCACAGTTTCGTTCGGGTGACTTGCTAGTAGGTGGGTTTTTTTTGGTATCGTACCCATCATATTACCTTGTATAATATTATTCAGTTGTATCTAGTAAATTCCATCAACCAAACATGTATTTATTTCAGATAGAGACCAGTGATCTTTATTCTTTCGACCTTAGAGTCGCGCGTTGTATTTCTATGGATTTCTTGTTGTTTTGAGTTTCCTTTTGAGTTTTGATCCTCGCCCTTAGCGTTGTATATTATATTGCTTGTGTGGTTGTGACCGTCGATTGACGAAGAGCTAGCTCCCTCTTGGGGATGCCTTTTTATTGATTTCGTATACTATTCATGTTGTATCCCGTTTGGGAGCCAGTATTTACAAAGGAGACTCTGCCGAAATTTTCAAAAAATACTTGATGTTTTTAAACAAAACGTATAATTCGGCTTATGCTTTTAAAACTACTTGTTTTAAGTTGGTTTTCCTTCACTCTACTACTTTTCTTGGTTTGGATTTCTGGGTTTTCGGCTTACTTAGAATACGTACACCTCGAGACGTTTCGTAGTTTAAGTGCCGGTCATGTTCCGTACTTTCGGGACGTATGTTGTGCATTTAGATGCACTGGACTTCGATTTCGATTGTGATGTTCGATATTTATTTTGTGCACCTTGTGCACCTGATTGGATTTTGCGCATGTTCGGCGCTTGATATTGGATTTCATGATTTCGTGCATAATGAATGCACCTGGTTTTGATTTTCGTGCATATTAAGCGCATGTTTTGAGAAGCGATTTCGGTGCACACCAGATGCACTAAATCGAGACTCTTCGTGCATGTGAGATGCACCTGATTTTGCTGTCAGGCACCCACGTTGCCTATGACAGATGTTTCGTGCACACCCGATGCTCTTAGATCTTGTTTCTGTGCACATGTTGGCATATATATGGATTTTGATTCCCGTGCGCACCAGACACACGTAGTATTCGTATGCATATTTTGGGATTGATTTCTTATAGAGCAGTACATTTTTATGATATTTGCTATGTGTTTTCGTACCGAGCAGGACTAGTCAGAGGACAGTACATGAATGTATTTTGCATGCATTGATAGCTATCGAAGGGAAGTCCAAAAAGCGAGCTATAGTCTCAGTATTTACCTACGTGTCTGATATGACACGAAACGTTTAAAACAAGAAAACCATTCCAAATTGTTTCCCAAAATGGCGGAACGTACAGTTCAAACAAAAGGTATATATGTATATGATTATTTTCTTATGATAGACGTCCGCCACTGTGCAGTGCTGCGAGTATCGCACAGCGATTTGAAGAAGATTTGGCATGCATTGCTTCCAGATGTTTTAATGATGTATATCATATTGATTTTCATTTCGGATTTAGACATTGTGTCTTCACCATGACTCCGATGGTTGCGGGATGCTTGACGGAGTTTTGATTTTGAGTTATATGCTCATTTTTCATGCGCCTGCGCTGCGCTACGATTTGTTTTATGTATTTATGATTTCGGAGCCCCGACGACTTGATGGTTTTGCTTGGATGTTTTAGTATTTGGGGGGGGGGAGTTTTAATTTAAATTCGGGGACCGAATTTCTTTAAGGGGGGAAGATTATAGCGTTTTGAAAATCGTTTCGGTGAAATTTCGGAAAATCGGTAAAATAAGGGGGTTTTCTGTAAAAAGTCAAAATACAAATATCTTATTATAAAAATTAAATATACATATTCTAGCTATGTAATTGCTAGTATTTGGTGTTTATTGAGCCACTGGTGAAATTTCAAATTTTCTATAAAAAAATTATTTTATTATTATTTTAAGCCGTCACCAATACATTTAATTAGGGAAAATTACAAACTGGAATGGGTTGAAACAAATTTTGTGCATCATAATACATTAAACAAAATTTTATCATGTGGTTTTTGAAATGAAATGGTTTGCCAAAACGGTTTAGAAAATATCGAAGAAAAAGGCTTTTTTCGATGAAATTAGTGTTAATGGGAATTGGGGTATAACATTTATCATTTTTCCCTCACCCACACCCTCTCTCCTCTCCCTAAATCAGCAGCCCAAGCTGCCCCCACTCCCATTTTTCCCCACTTGAAGATTTGAAAAGAAAAGAATAAAGAGAGAAGAAGTTAATTGAAGTTTGGGCTTTGACTTTTTGTGTTGACTTTGAACTTTCCTCACTTGCTTTTCCCCAGCTCACTCTCTCTCCTCTCCTCCTCATGATGCAGCTGAGCCTCCCTCATGCTGCCCTCCCCTTTTTCTCATCTCATTCCACTCAAAACCCTTCAAAAAAAATCTCCAAAATTCCATCTAAAATCAAGCTAAAACTCAAATCCAATTCTTACCCATTTTTCCTTTACCTATTCTAGTATGGATCATGGAGAAAGAAGCAAGTTTGTGAGGCTAGGTTGCATGTTTGATTCAAGTTTTGTGAGGTATAAATATTTGTCTCATGGTTTGATTTTTGATTAGTTACTTAATTGTTGCTATAATACTTCCTTATTATCTAATTAGATGCTTAATTAGGTTTTAATTTGAAAACTTGGGAATTCTAGAATGGGGTTAATTGCTAGTTAGGGTTTTGGGTAAGGAGATTATGATTGTGTGATGTAATTGACATATTAATGTTATGCTAAAACTAATTTAGTTGCTAGTTGCAAAAGGGTTAAATTTAAATTGTAGTAATTTTAAGAAATTGCAAACTAGGTTTTAGTGAAATACATATATAATTGAGATTAAAATGTAATTAAGTTTTTATGACATCGTTAACATTATAATGAGCGGTTTAATATCTTAGGTTATACAAAAACTAAGCTTAATTGTTGAATTGTGAATTTTGTTTTAAAAGGTGTTAAAAATTGATATTTTTGCAAACTAGGATTTTGGAATTTATACAAATTGATAAGAATAAATTATAGAAATAGTTTATATGAATTAGTTATGATATTTAGTGGATATTGTGGCTGCTAGATTTGTTTAAATATCAAGTTTTGTACTAAAACGGTTAATATTGCTTGCTAGATTTTCGGAAAAAGGCTTTTAAAGTAAGTTTGGGGTTTTTGTGAATTTTAACCCATTTTATATTATAATTAGTGTTCGTGAATGTGCAAATGAGTGTGTTTGGGTTTTTCTCGATGGTTTGACGTTTGTACATCGATATCGAGGGTTGGTTTGACTTTTCTTGCATGCGTAGGGGATAGGTTTTGACCTATGCGTGATACGTGTGCCGATTTGATTTTCAAAATGCCGTTTCGATTTCGAATTTGGTTTTAATGCGATACTGTGCGTTATGATATGTAGGTAACCCATGTGGACTTCGAGACGACAAGCAAGCGCGTGGCGACGTCGGCACCGGCGAGCGAGGACCAGGTGAGTAGATTTATATCTACGGGGAGAAGTCGGGTGGATGGCGTATAGCACCCCCGCAGTCCGTAGTATAGTTCATATATATATGTTTATATAGGTGTTTTATGATACGAGAATGGTTATTCATAATATGTTTATGTGTTCATGGATTACCTTTGGGTTAGTTGCGAAACCCTAGAGTAGTTGTTATACCCACATACGCACACACAGACTTGCATACATTACTTTCTTATGCGTAGATGGGGATGTGTATATATGTATATATGCGTGGGTATGGGACTATGCATATATACATTCATATACACATGCATGGATAATGAGGATAGTACTTGGGATTTAAGATGAGTCGATGAGATTTGATTTGAGGCCGTGCGATCGGTGATATGGCAGGGTTCGTATTTGAGATACGACATGACGTTGTAGCGGGTCCTTGACGTAGTGTTTCACACACGTGCATGCATACTTAGGCGGTATCAGTATTGTACTAGACGTAGATCAGTACCCCGATCATGATATTTGATAAAGAGGATACCAGATGAATAGTATGATGAATGTAATATTGACCCGTACCCAGATTTGGGATGCCGTACGACGGATTTACGTACGAGCTATATATTGATGATTGATCCTCACTCTTGACTTGGGATGTCTGATTATAGATATGGTATCGGATATGAAATTATTGAGGCGGGATCACCGACTATACATATACAGGTATGTATATGTATCGACTCAGATGATAGGCGGTTTCCTTACCTGTAGTTCAGCTTGTTAGTTCAGCCGTATAGTTTAGTGTAGTTGTTAGATTAGATTAGACTCCTACCTATTTCAAAACTAGCGGATCATGGGTATTTTAAAAGACAGGTCAAGGGATCTACGGATATTTCAAAGGACGTATCCTTTCTTAAAACCACCGTAGCCCTTATTTTCAAAACCCCACGATTCGTGTTATTTCAAATAGAACCATTGTTTAATATTTAGCTCCCGCTCATTTTGGTTGCTCGTTCCGCATCGCATACTTACATTGTTATTTCATATTGCATTGTTGATATTATGCTGTTAGGACACCAGCACCATTACCGATGATGCGTATGTACCACGTACACTTACTTGTCGGCTCACACACATCTTCATCGGTAATTGCCATGTCACGTACACCTTAGAAAATATTATTGCTTAACTTAGCTTGATAGCTAGTAGTTTGACGTAATATTAGTGTACTTACCTTATATGCCAGCTTAGATATTGTAGTTATTACTTGTCACTTCATGCATACTGTTATTCATTGTTATGCCGTATTAATGGATTCTCATGCCTATATTCATGGGTTTATATGCTGTTGATGATTTGGATTCGGATTTCTATGAGATTTTCTGGATTTGGGGGAAAACCGCAAAACTTGTATAAGCTTCTTCCCTCTCTTTTAAATAAAAAGTGCGGTTTTCCCATGATGTATGAGTCGTCCACCATGAGTTTGCTGATGGATTTCGAGACCCAATTCGAGAAGATGGATGAACCATTTCGGGTACATGGTGGGCCCGGTGCGGTACCCCGGGGCAAGAAGATCGTGTTGTTGACGTTGAGCCTGTGCAGGGGAGCACGACCGACCGGTGATATTCCCCGACGCGTCGGATATCCGGAGGATACCGTCGTGGTCATGAGATGGATGGCAGGGGCCGGCCTGGACTGACGGCGCCCTAGTCATTGTGATTGAGACATTAAGATTTCGAGATATTGAGGTACAGAGACCGTGATACAGAGATATCGAGATATTGGGATTATGTTTTGTGCCGATGCTAGGCACTGTTTTATGCTGATTTCATTATGATACCTCATTTTAAAAATACAGAAATCTCACTAATTTATGAAAGCATTTTTCTTCAGTACATGCATTCTGTTTCATGCATTCATACATCATCCATATGATATATTGCTATCTGAGGAACTGACACGAGCACTTGGTATTACTGTTGTTTAGAGCTATACCCTAGCCATTGTTATAGGCTGCTGGTTATATATTTGAGGATTATATATTATGATCGTATGACCTAGGATTGCGTCATACATGCGATTTCTATTCGTAGATGTTTTTCTATTCACGAGTTGGCAACTCACCCCCGTTGTGCCCCGGTTTCTTGCAGGTTTGCCGTACAGGTTTCATTACGGCTTTGCGGGTACAGTTTCGTTCGGGTGACTTGCTAGTAGGTGGGTTTTTTTTGGTATCGTACCCATCATATTACCTTGTATAATATTATTCAGTTGTATCTAGTAAATTCCATCAACCAAACATGTATTTATTTCAGATAGAGACCAGTGATCTTTATTCTTTCGACCTTAGAGTCGCGCGTTGTATTTCTATGGATTTCTTGCTGTTTTGAGTTTACTTTTGAGTTTTGATCCTCGCCCTTGGCGTTGTATATTATATTGCTTGTGTGGTTGTGACCGTCGATTGATGAAGAGCTAGCTCCCGCTTGGGGATGCCTTTTTATTGATTTCGTATACTATTCATGTTGTATCCCGTTTGGGAGCCCGTATTTACAAAGGAGACTCTGCCGAAATTTTCAGAAAATACTTGATGTTTTTAAACAAAACGTATAATTCGGCTTATGCTTTTAAAACTACTTGTTTTAAGTTGGTTTTCCTTCACTCTACTACTTTTCTTGGTTTGGATTTCTGGGTTTTCGGCTTACTTAGAATACGTACGCCTCAAGACGTTTCGTAGTTTAAGTGCCGGTCATGTTCCGTACTTTCGGGACGTGACAGTCACGACCCAAAATATCCCGTGACTGGCACTTGAATCATATTGTTTCCCTCCGAATGGCGGCTCGTAGACCTGGGCGTCTATGCCTGAGATTTGGGGCAGATGCTATTTGGTTTTATCCGTCCACCTCTCCGAAGATGCCAAGTTGATTTATGGCACCGTATATCGGAGATTTGGGCGGATGCGGCCGATGTAGCAGATTTCGTCAGATTCCCCCTCGCTTGAGGGTTTTTTGATTGTGGGGACGCTCTTCCCTGCAGGCGCAAGCCCCTGCAGTTAATTACGCTATCGCATCGCGGTAGCCACTTTCTCCTGCTCCAGAAGTTCACTTCGTGTCGTGTGTGTTTGTTTTGTTTGTGGTTGCCCGTGGATTGTATACGGGGACTATTTATTTCGTCGCCCGTAGGACGTGGATTAGTCCAAATCCGTATTTTCTTAAATTTGGGTTTTGGGTTTTGGTTTAAGGATACGTTAGCCATATTTGAGGCTAAGATCAACTTAAACGTTTGTTAAGGATACGTTAGTCTAATTTCCAGATTAAGATCTACTTAACGGGATCGTCTAGATCCATTTCCATTTTAGGGACATGGTGGTCCATTTAATATATGGCCGTCGGGACCCGTCACCTCTCTGACGACGTTGAAGGATTACAACGACATGTGTCAGAAGAGTTCGGAGATGTACCCTTGAACCAAAGTTGATTGGGGGTCTTATAGTCCAATTTGGGACTAAAGTCTGTTTGAAGGTTTAAGGATACGTTAGCCATATTTGAGGCTAAGATCAACTTAAACGGGATCGTTTAGATCCGACAAAAGAGCATTTGGAGGCTCTATTGTTCCAGTTTAGGGACGTAGTGGTCCAAATTCCAGTTTAGGGACGTGGGGGTCCATTGCCAGTTTAGGGACATGGTGGTCCATTGCATGTATGGCCGTCGGGACCCGTCACCTCTCTGACGTCGTTGAAGGATTACAACGATAGGTGTCAGAGGAGTTCGGAGATGTACCCTTGAACCGGATGTAAATTGATTTAAGAGAGCAGCCGTGCTCAGTCAATTTAATTTGAGGACTTACGGCCATGATTGGGCTAAGTCCAGTTGAAAATGTTCAACGTTTTTCTTTATCTGTGGCCTATTAGGCCTGTGCTAGGGCTTTGCCCATGTTTAATAATGCACTGCATTTTATTCTGGCCTGCTAAGCCTTTTTGATTTGGGTTCTGTCCCTTTATAAATGGTGCAGAGCATCTGTTTGGGCTCTGCCCTTCTTTAAAATAATGCATTGCATTTAATTTGGCCTGTTAGGCCTTTTTTAATTGGGCTTGGCCCTTCTGTAAATAATGCAGTGCATTAATTACTTGACAGTGGTTTGTCAGGCGCTTTGCGCCAATTATTGAGCGCAAGCGCTTGTCGTGGTGACACGTGTCATACTCTGGTGAGCGCAAGCGCAACAGCGCAGTGCGCTGCGTTGTTGCGCTACTGACACGTGGCGCGCTCTGGTGAGTTGCGCCAACTTTAAAGAGCAATGCTCTATCTTGAAAGCGCACAGCGCAAGTGGTCTTGGAGCTGACACGTGGCGCTCCCTGGTGGCTTGCGCCAATCCAGGAGCGCAACAGTGCAGTTTTGCAAGTGCAGGGCACTGTTTTAATAACTTAATCCAATTTTGGATTTAAGAGAAGAATCTTTAAGATTCCAGAACCAATGGTTCATAAAAAAGGCACTGTTATTATTATATATTTTTTTAATATTTTTTTTTATTGAAGATCATTGATCTTATTGTTAGATCAATGATCTATTCAGAAGAAATTCTTCTTTATTATAAAGGTTTTTACCTTTTTTCTTTTCTTGAGTTCTTCTCACAATTCTTCAGAGTTCTCTCTGTTTCTGAGTTTTTTGTTTTCTCTCTGTTGTTTTTTGAATTGGGGTCTAGGGTCCTTTATATAGTGCCTATTAATTTGTTAAATTTGTTAAAGAGATCCTTCTCTGAGTGATTTGGGGAATTTTTCCCACCGTTGGATCTTTGATCCAAGAGCTTCTGTTTTACAGAAGACAATCTTCTTGTTTTAACAAGAACAGAAAAGATCTTACTGGAATTTTAGTTCTGTTTGGCGCAAACGCACCAGCGCTTGACACGTGTCGCACAGCGCACAGCGCAGCGCAACTGCGCTTGCGCGTGTCGCGCAGCGCTGACACGTGTCGCGCAGCGCAGCGCTTGCGCAAGTAAAGCGTTGCTTTCTTTAATTTTTGTTTTAAATAGAGCCTTGCTCTGATTGGGCACGCTGCCTTGGGCGCTGCGCTGACGTATCAACTTCTGACACGTGGCGCATTGTGCGCAGCGCACGGGATTTGAAGCGTTGCTTCATTTTTTGAATTTTTGAAATTCAAACAGAGCTTTGCTCTGATTGAGGGAAACAAATGCCCCCCACCGTTGCGCTCACGTGGCGCGCACGTGAGTGCAGCGGTGGCAAGATCTTGGCCGTTGGATCAACGGGTGAGTTAAAGGGGCGCAGGCGCCTATAAATAGGACCCTTGGTCCTTGGAAAATGGTTTACCATTTTTCAAGAACTTGAATTTTCAGAGCCTTGCTCTTGTTTAAGAATTTTAGAGCCTTGCTCTCGTTTCTTTCCAAGAACTCCAGAGTTCAGATTCTTAGAACATTTTAGGTAAAATTTAAATTAAATTAAATTAAATTAACAGAGCCTTGCTCTTATAGATCTTTGATCTAAAGAAAACCTCTTTGGGGTTTCATCAACAGGGCCTTGCTCTCAAAAATCTATAGATCTACAGAGATCTTGTTTTATGGGTTTTAACCCATGAACAGAGCTTTGCTCATGGATCAAATGTAGATCTTTTTGATCTGAAAATGAGGAACTCCTAAGAGTTTTCATGGACCTTTAAGATCCCAAAATTTTTAATTCTTTCGAGAGTTAAATTTTTTTCTTTTGATGGATCTTTCCATCATTATTACAGAGCTAGGCTCCTTTTAAGGAAATTTTATTCCCCCGAGACCAGAGTTTGACAAGTGTCACTCTGTGACAAAGCTTTGCTCTGAAAGAGGAGTTTTTCTCCTTGTCTCTAGGGATTTCCCATTAATGAGAATATTCTCTTGGGGATCTCTTCATTAATTGACAGTCTCATTCAATGATGGGGCTGTCTTATTAAATGATGCACTGTCATCCAGATTTTGTGGGTCTCCATTTGGTCCCCTATCCACTGCATTGCAATGTAGTATAAATTTTAAAATACCAAGCGTTGGAATTACAACACTGACGGCTAACTTTTGTCCCCCTACAGGAAACATGCCTGCTGACTTATCATTCCCGTTTGTTCGCTCGGAGGGAGGATTTCCCCAGGCACCAGTGGACCGAGAGGTGCCCACTCTCATCAAGGCTCATGACCCTGAGCATAAGAACCTTCACTTGTGGGGTAGGTGGTATAACGAGGTCATCCAGGGTCGCCGAAGCTTCGGTTCCGCTACGCCGTCTGAGCCCATATTTTCGATCCCCTATGCTGATGAACCCCCGGTGAAGTATGCTGTGGAGGTCAAAAATTGGAATTTGGATGACCTCCTCCAGCCTGCAATTGGTGTTGTTCCCGTGCAGCCACCGCCGGCAATAGACATTTTGGGGAGGCGAATCTGTCAGGGTGAAGCACGTCCTTGGGGACAGGCCTATAACATTGGATTGATCCCGCGACTGCCCGCCGGGTATTTGCAGTGGGCCCGGTATATCTTATCAGCGAAGAGGACTCATCTGATGAAGATTGGTTTGTATTCGGCCATCTACGTTTCGCTCTTTGAGTATCCCTCTCCTCCAACGTGGTGGATTAAGGCTTTTATCGAGCAATGGAATATCCCCACCCACACCTTCCTGATGACGGACCGGGAAGTCTCTATCTCCTTGGAGGAATTTGCTGAAATCTCGGGTCTGCCGATGAGGGGGAGCATTACGAGGAGCTGCTTCCTCCTGACGAATATGTCTTTGCCACCAAGCCGCTGGTGTTTAATCTGACGCCGGAGAACGCTATTCAGCAAAAGTTTCGGGGCTTGGTGAAGGTGCTGGAGATTTATGAAGGGCTCTATCTGGAATCGGGCATCCGGGGAGTCAGTTTCGCAGATTTTATTGCCCGCTTCATTGTACCGGAGTTCCTATAGGAGCGGAGCGAGAAGTTCGCCCAGCTTGATGACCTTTTGGTGTCACGACCCGAAAGTACGGAATGTGACCGGCACTTAGATTACGAAGCGTCTAGAAGCGCAACGCAACCTAAGTAAGCCGAAGCCCAGAAATCTAAACCATATTAAAGAAGAAGAAGTAAAAGAAACATGAAGAAAAACAAGTTAAAAGTATCAGCAAATTTTTCCAAAAATTTCGGCAGAGTCTCCTCTGTAAAAATTGGCCCCCAAACGGGTACACAAGTATAATATACATAAACAACAATAAAAAAAAACATCCCCAAATGGGAGCTAACTCAACGTCAACAGGCGGAAACAACCACAACAAGCATAATAATATACAACGCCAAAGGGCGAGGCTCAAAACTCAAAAGAAAACAAAACCACTAGATCAGAATAATACATGCGCGACTCTAAGGTCGAATTAAAAGACTGGTCCAATAACTTATCAAGTAATACAAGTATGGTTGATGGAGCTTACTAGATACAAATGAATGAATAAAAGTACAATGGTGGTTCGGATACAAGTGAACCAACCTACCGTGCAAATCACCCTGAAAGAATAGATGTGCCAGCAAGCTGCCAGGGAAACCTGTACACCGAACCTGTAATAAAATTTGGCACAACGGGGGTGAGTTGCCAACTCGTGAGTAGAAGACATCTACGAAAAGAAATCGAATGCACGACGCTATCCTAGGTCATAATAATACACTATTATATCCCAATCATCTAGTAATAGCAGGGTAAAACTACGTGTAAATGCAGATACTTCGTGCTCGTGTCTGTGCCTCATATAATACCATGTCATATGAATGTATATGCATGCATCATGAATATAAAATAACCAATCCTGAAATCCTGAAATATCTGTATAAGAAATCTTTAGCTGTTAACATAGTAAAATGTGTATAAGAATCTGAAATCTCAACAATGAAATCCATGGAAATCCATGTCAAGCATCGACACAACACATGTAATCTCAAGTCTCAATATATCGGGCTCCGTCAGTCCGGATCGGCCCATATCATCAAATCTCACGACAACGGTCGGTATCCTCCGGATATCCGCCGTGCCAGACATCACCGGTAGGTAGCCTTCCCCTGCCAGGCTCATCGTCTACAACTCGATCTTCTTGCCCCGGGGTACCATACCGGGCCCACCATGTACCCGAGACGGTTCATCCACTCCTCGAATCGGGTCTCGAAATCCAACAGAAAACATGAAATCTCATGGTGGACGACACATACATCACGAGAAAACCGCATCTTATATTTTAAAAAGAGAGGAGGAGAGAGAGAGAAGCTTTTATATACTCTTGCAGTTTTCCCCAAAAATCCAGAAATCTCATAGAAACCCAAATCTCAAAATCATGAGTAAGTATATGATAAGTGTCGGCATATGCCCATAATACTGCATGATAACATGAAAATATTAATGCATGAATATCTAAGTAATAAATATCATGTCTATACTAACATCAGAGAATAATCACAATATTATATCGGTCTAGTTGTTAACTGATTCTATACATAAAAGATAATATGATCTAAAGTGTACGTGACATAGCAATTACCGATGATGATGTGTGTGAGCCGGCAAATAAGTGTGCGTGGAATATGCGCATCATCGGTAATGGTGCTGGTGTCCTAACAGGTAAGGTTCATACTGATTATAGCAACATATGTAAGAACATGCACCATGATGATTATAGTATGAATGTATAAACAGATGTGCAGTATCCACCCTTCTGCGACATACGAGTATAACTATCACAATATGGATCGAACCTAAACTAGTGTCCATCTAACCTCCTAAAGAACTTGACCTAAGAAACTAGTCAATAAGAAACAAGAGTCTACCTAAGGTCTGAATCAATATCTCTAATAGTCGGTGATCCAGCCTCAATAGCGTCACGTACGAAGTACGGCTTCCTCGAACCAAGAGTGCGGATCAATCATCATATCTATGCCTCGTACGGTAAAATCCATCGTACGGCATCCCAATATCGGGATACGGGTCAAGTATCTCCTAGGTGTCTCATTATTCGTATAATGTCATCACCAACACATCTCATGATCAAGGTGCTAAACTGTAATCGCCTACATCAATCATATATCATTGCCATCATAATAAGTATCATTAGTTTATCCTCAGAAATATCATGTCCTATGTATCATATCGTAATCAAGTCATACATATCCCATATCGTGATCAATCACAAGTTATAGTCCGGGTACTATTTTAGAGTCCCATGTACCTCAATCTCATCACTACCCCTTATAATTTAAGTATACATGTTCATTATCTCATTCTCTAATGATCCGCTAACACTTAATACGACTGTATAGCCAAGAATCACGGCATCAAGCCCAGTTACACTATTTCATCATACCTCGGATATCATATCACATCAATGAATCACATATACGTGTTGTATATATATGTATATACCTATACCTAGTTCTATATATATACACATACACGTATACCCCATGTCGAGTTTCAGTGTGTTTCTATCTGAAACCTACGAACCTCTTCCAAGATACTCATCCTCTGATATGGTTTTCCTAAATCAGTCTAGTCCAGCCTAGGGTCAATACTAGGGTCCTACTAGGGTCACATCTGGTTTCCTAATGTCAATAAGTACTATTCCTATTCTACGTTGCGGGGGTGCTAAACGCCATCCACCCGACTTCCCCCCGTAGATATACATCTACTCACCTGGTCCATGTCTGCCGAAGACGGTGTCGCCATCCTCCTCTTCATCGCCCGCAGTCCACGTGAGGGGTACCTAAACGCAAACATATAAATAGTATCATAAACTGAATCACATACAAAAGTCAAAACAACGCAAGGAACAAGCATAGGTTAAAACCTATGTCCCGTCCACGCAAAAGCACCAAATATCGCTCGATATCGGCGTACAAACTCCGATGGATCGAGATAAACATCAACAAATAACTCGTAGTTTTATAACACATTACTTATATTATAAAACATGATTAAATCCCTCGAAACCCAAAAATCCATCAAACCGTCCAGTTTCGTAAAACCCGAAAATGCCAATTTACCGTTTTTCATCAAAACTTGACATTTAAATGAAACCAATGGTTATAAAAGTCATTAAATAGCATAACTAGACTATACAAACCATTACTACATTTTTATTACACAAATTTGTATTAATTTGAAATTTCTAGTTTGCAACCTTTAACAATTTTCAACATTTTTCAAGCAAAATACCACAATTCCACCACAAAACATGATTTTGCATGAATTAATGTCTTAAACTACAATTCTTGATGATAATGATATAATAAAACCATGATTATATTTTAAATCCCTTTTATTTAGAAATTTCCAAAATCTAGTTTACAAAATAATAGCATTTTATTACTATTTTCCAATTATCAAAGGAATCTAGTGATCAAACTAAGTTTTTCTTTTCATTAACATGCTAATATGCTCACTAAAACTACAATCTAATGATAGCAACCTTAATTGGAATTTTATATAACCCACATATATATTTTATAAAAAACTAGTTAGCTAAAAAGTATAATTAAATCAATTTTAGGTTAACAATTTACAACATATCATCCCTATAAGAATTTCCACTTCTAAATATGTTAAACTAGTGATTATAACCCTCATTAATTAATAAAAATCACAACTTGATTTTTCAAACCCTAACTTGAATTTTAAAAGTAGTAAATAGAATTAATATATTAAATCTAATTAAGCTTAAATGAACATCTAATAACAATAAATCAAAAGAAAGAAATTTATTCCTCCAAACCATAAAATCCAAACATGAAATGAGCCTCCAAAATGCATGCTTTCCATATCCAAATTCCATATAAAAATATGCAAAGAATGAAGGGTAGGAAATAAATAGGTTTTTGTGGATTTTTAATTGAATTTTAATGTATTTTTGATGGATTTTAGAAACAAAAAGAAGAGAGGAAAATGGGGGGCTGCCTAGAGGAGGAGGCCGGCCACACATGGAGGAGAGGGAGAGAAAGAAAAAGAGTGAGAATGATGTAGAAACTTCTCCACAACAACACCTCCTTTATGTCTTTTCATTAATTTCTTATTTAATAATTTTTCCTCTTCTTAAATTGATCCTAGAAAAATCTAGAATCATGAAAATGTTTGAGAAAGAATTTTGCATAAAATCACTTGATTCTAATATTGCATGGCTCATTTTGTAAAATTAACCCATTTCAAATTTGTAATTTACACTAATTTAATGCATAAATAAAGCTTATGTTAATATTTAAAATAATTAATTTAGGAAAAATATTTAATTAAACTAAAAATTTATAAGTGACTAAATAAACACCATTTACTAGTAATAACATAATTAAAATAGGTATTTTTAAATTTATAGTTAAAAAAATTACGGTTTTGTTTTACGAAAAATACGTTTTACTTTACCGAAAATCATAAAATTCACTTAAACGATTTTATTTATTTGATTATTTATTTAATTATTTTTTTAAAACGTTACAATCTTCCCCCCTTTAAGAAATTCGGTCCCCGAATTTAAATTAAAACTCCCCCTCCAAATACTAAAACATTTAGCAAAACACTCAAATCGTCGGGACTCCGAAATCATCAATACATAACAAAAATCAACTCCATCAAGCATAACGCAATCATCGGAGTTATGGTGAAGATAAAATATTAAAACCCAATATGAAAACCATCTTAATATACATCAATCTATAACTTATATATAGTGCGCATCATAGTAAAACCATCCAAATATCTGGATAAGGAAACATGCAAAAACCCCTTTTTGAAAATCGCCGTGTGATGCACGTGTCACGGCATAAGTAGCGGACGTTTATTTTTAAAAATAGCTATATATATATATATATATCTTTTATTTAACATACACATCCCGCCTGGTTACAAAATCAAATAATAATGATTATGAAACATACTGCTCAAACTGAAATCAATCCCAATCACATCAATAAAATATCATGTGCGTCCGGTGCGCACTGAAATCAAAACCAAATACAGATACTACGTATACCCACAAAAACAAAACTAAGTGCAACAGGTGTGCACCAAAAACATCTGTCAAGTGCAACGGGCGTGCACGACTCAATATCAGGTGCATCTAATCTGCACAAAACCCCGATTTAGTGCATCTGGTGTGCACAAAATCGCATAAGTGCGCCAAGTATGCGCAAGAATCCTAATCAGGTGCACATGGTGCACGAAAACATACATCGAATATCAAAATCAAAATCACAGCACAAAAATGCATGAAAACTAGGTCGAAACATATGTCAAAATCATGTGTAACCATATGCACGAATCAAATCAAAATCACAAAAGGTATTGAAACCAAATCAAGTGTACTGGGTATGTACTAAACAACATCAATACAACCGGTATATGAAACACAACTAGAATGTAATGAAGGCACACACATGAAATACCAATCGTAAAACAAACTCCTCAAAATGCCAAAATCCAATAACAGAAAATATGAAATTCAAATCACTAAATCACAATCGTAAACACTATCGTCAGTGTACGTCTCTTTCCTCTGATGTCGGCTGCTTCAAACTTGTCTCTTCATAAGTGTGCTGACTGCGCTACCAACGGCAATACTCACATCTAGAGTCTCCCACGTAGTCGATCCCTTCACTTGATATCCAGACTACATTAAACTTTTCGATCGATCCATCAAAATCCCATAATTTCCCGAGAGCTCAACACTCAAGTACAGCTTAAAAAATATCCGGTACATACCCCAGCATCGATGATCCAGCCGTAGAAGGGCAAACCCAAGCCTCACTAATGGCACCGCGGAACTGCCGTAAACCCTAAGGTTCAAGGGCGTTCTCGTGGTCATTATGTCGAGTTAGGGTTTCATTCTTCTAGAGGGTCCATCGAAATACCTGCATGTTCTTCCGAATACTTTAAACTTGGGAAAATGGTTTTCTGATAATCGTTCGAACCCTTTAACTTCATCCGGACGGCATGTGAATACCCTTCATCTGCATGCTAAACAATGCTTCAATCCTCAAGAATAACCAATACTTTAATGGTTATCGCATTCGAGCCGCAGCTCCTTCTGCCCGTGGTAACAGAAACCACCATCCGACATCGACAAAGATAGATCAAAGGAACGAATGAAATACGGTGCAAACAATGTACATCCTAAGGCTCCTTAAGCAGAGTAGCGTATCGTAAGTATGCCGCGGACCATACCCACGGTACGTTACTCTACCTAAATCGCCTACTCCATCAACCAAGGGTCACCTAGACTTATACAAGGTTAAACCTAGCGCTCTGATACCAACTTTGTCACGACCCGAAAGTACGGAACGTGACCGGCACTTAGATTACGAAGCGTCTAGAGGCGCAACGCAACCGAAGTAAGCCGAAGCCCAGAAATCTAAACCATATTAAAGAAGAAGAAGTAAAAGAAACATGAAGAAAAACAAGTTAAAAGTATCAGCAAATTTTTCCAAAAATTTCGGCAGAGTCTCCTCTGTAAAAATTGGCCCCCAAACGGGTACACAAGTATAATATACATAAACAACAATAAAAAAAAACATCCCCAAACGGGAGCTAACTCAACGCCAACAGGCGGAAACAACCACAACAAGCATAATAATATACAACGCCAAAGGGCGAGGCTCAAAACTCAAAAGAAAACAAAACCACTAGATCAGAATAATACATGCGCGACTCTAAGGTCGAATTAAAAGACTGGTCCAAAAACTTATCAAGTAATACAAGTATGGTTGATGGAGCTTACTAGATACAAATGAATGAATAAAAGTACAATGGTGGTTCGGATACAAGTGAACCAACCTACCGTGCAAATCACCCTGAAAGAATAGATGTGCCAGCAAGCTGCCAGGGAAACCTGTACACCGAACCTGTAATAAAATTTGGCACAACGGGGGTGAGTTGCCAACTCGTGAGTAGAAGACATCTACGAAAAGAAATCGAATGCACGACGCTATCCTAGGTCATAATAATACACTATTATATCCCAATCATCTAGTAATAGCAGGGTAAAACTACGTGTAAATGCAGATACTTCGTGCTCGTGTCTGTGCCTCATATAATACTATGTCATATGAATGTATATGCATGCATCATGAATATAAAATAACCAATCCTGAAATCCAGAAATATCTGTATAAGAAATCTTTAGCTGTTAACATAGTAAAATGTGTATAAGAATCTGAAATCTCAACAATGAAATCCATGGAAATCCGTGTCAAGTATCGACACAACACATGTAATCTCAAGTCTCAATATCTCGGGCTCCGTCAGTCCGGATCGGCCCATATCATCAAATCTCACGACAACGGTCGGTATCCTCCGGATATCCGCCACGCCAGACATCACCGGTAGGTAGCCTTCCCCTGCCAGGCTCATCGTCTACAACTCGATCTTCTTGCCCCGGGGTACCATACCGGGCCCACCATGTACCCGAGACGGTTCATCCACTCCTCGAATCGAGTCTCGAAATCCAACAGAAAACATGAAATCTCATGGTGGACGACACATACATCACGAGAAAACCGCATCTTATATTTTAAAAAGAGAGGAGGAGAGAGAGAGAAGCTTTTATATACTCTTGCGATTTTCCCCAAAAATCCAGAAATCTCATAGAAACCCAAATCTCAAAATCATGAGTAAGTATATGATAAGTGTCGGCATATGCCCATAATACTGCATGATAACATGAAAATATTAATGCATGAATATCTAAGTAATAAATATCATGTCTATACTAACATCAGAGAATAATCACAATATTATATCGGTCTAGTTGTTAACTGATTCTATCCATAAAAGATAATATGATCTAAAGTGTACGTGACATAGCAATTACCGATGATGATGTGTGTGAGCCGGCAAATAAGTGTGCGTGGAATATGCGCATCATCGGTAATGGTGCTGGTGTCCTAACAGGTAAGGTTTATACTGATTATAGCAACATATGTAAGAACATGCACAATGATGATTACAGTATGAATGTATAAACAGATGTGCAGTATCCACCCCTCTGCGACATACGAGTACAACTATCACAATATGGATCGAACCTAAACTAGTGTCTATCTAACCTCCTAAAGAACTTGACCTAAGAAACTAGTCAATAAGAAACAAGAGTCTACCTAAGGTCTGAATCAATATCTCTAATAGTCGGTGATCCAGCCTCAATAGCGTCACGTACGAAGTACGGCTTCCTCGAACCAAGAGTGCGGATCAATCATCATATCTATGCCTCGTACGGTAAAATCCATCGTACGGCATCCCAATATCGGGATACGGGTCAAGTATCTCCTAGGTGTCTCATTATTCGTATAATGTCATCACCAACACATCTCATGATCAAGGTGCTAAACTGTAATCGCCTACATCAATCATATATCATTGCCATCATAATAAGTATCATTAGTTTATCCTCAGAAATATCATGTCCTATGTATCATATCGTAATCAAGTCATACATATCCCATATCGTGATCAATCACAAGTTATAGTCCGGGTACTATTTTAGAGTCCCATGTACCTCAATCTCATCACTACCCCTTATAATTTAAGTATACATGTTCATTATCTTATTCTCTAATGATCCGCTAACACTTAATACGACTGTATAGCCAAGAATCACGGCATCAAGCCCAGTTACACTATTTCATCATACCTCGGATATCATATCACATCAATGAATCACATATACATGTTGTATATATATGTATATACCTATACCTAGTTCTATATATATACACATACACGTATACCCCATGTCGAGCTTCAGTGTGTTTCTATCTGAAACCTACGAACCTCTTCCAAGGTACTCATCCTCTGATATGGTTTTCCTAAATCAGTCTAGTCCAGCCTAGGGTCAATACTAGGGTCCTACTAGGGTCACATCTGGTTTCCTAATGTCAATAAGTACTATCCCTATTTTACGTTGCGGGGGTGCTAAACGCCATCCACCCGACTTCCCCCCGTAGATATACATCTACTCACCTGGTCCATGTCTGCCGAAGACGGTGTCGCCATCCTCCTCTTCATCGCCCGCAGTCCATGTGAGGGGTACCTAAACGCAAACATATAAATAGTATCGTAAACTGAATCACATACAAAAGTCAAAACAACGCAAGGAACAAGCATAGGTTAAAACCTATGTCCCGTCCACGCAAAAGCACCAAATATCGCTCGATATCGGCGTACAAACTCCGATGGATCGAGATAAACATCAACAAATAACTCGTAGTTTTAAAACACATTACTTATATTATAAAACATGATTAAATCCCTCGAAACCCAAAAATCCATCAAACCGTCCAATTTCGTAAAACCCGAAAATGCCAATTTACCGTTTTTCATCAAAACTTGACATTTAAATGAAACCAATGGTTATAAAACTCATTAAATAGCATAACTAGACTATACAAACCATTACTACATTTTTATTACACAAATTTGTATTAATTTGAAATTTCTAGTTTGCAACCTTTAACAATTTTCAACATTTTTCAAGCAAAATACCACAATTCCACCACAAAACATGATTTTGCATGAATTAATGTCTTAAACTACAATTCTTGATGATAATGATATAATGAAACCATGATTATATTTTAAATCCCTTTTATTTAGAAATTTCCAAAATCTAGTTTACAAAATAATAGCATTTTATTACTATTTTCCAATTATCAAAGGAATCTAGTGATCAAACTAAGTTTTTCTTTCCATTAACATGCTAATATGCTCACTAAAACTACAATCTAATGATAGCAACCTTAATTGGAATTTTATATTACCCACATATATATTTTATAAAAAACTAGTTAGCTAAAAAGTATAATTAAATCAATTTTAGGTTAACAATTTACAACATATCATCCCTATAAGAATTTCCACTTCTAAATATGTTAAACTAGTGATTATAACCCTCATTAATTAATAAAAATCACAACTTGATTTTTCAAACCCTAACTTGAATTTTAAAAGTAGTAAATATAATTAATATATTAAATCTAATTAAGCTTAAATGAACATCTAATAACAATAAATCAAAAGAAAGAAATTTATACCTCCAAACCATGAAATCCAAACATGAAATGAGCCTCCAAAATGCATACTTTCCATATCCAAATTCCATATAAAAATGTGCAAAGAATGAAGGGTAGGAAATTAATAGGTTTTTTTGGATTTTTAATTGAATTTTGATGTATTTTTGATGGATTTTAGAAACAAAAAGAAGAGAGGAAAATGGGGGGCTGCCTAGAGGAGGAGGCCGGCCACACATGGAGGAGAGGGAGAGAAAGAAAAAGAGTGAGAATGATGTAGAAACTTCTCCACAACAACACCTCCTTTATGTCTTTTCATTAATTTCTTATTTAATAATTTTTCCTCTTCTTAAATTGATCCTAGAAAAATCTAGAATCATGAAAATGTTTGAGAAAGAATTTTGCATAAAAACACTTGATTCTAATATTGTATGGCTCATTTTGTAAAATTAACCCATTTCAAATTTGTAATTTACACTAATTTAATGCATAAATAAAGCTTATGTTAATATTTAAAATAATTAATTTAGGAAAAATATTTAATTAAACTAAAAATTTATAAGTGACTAAATAAACACCATTTACTAGTAATAACATAATTAAAATAGGTATTTTTAAATTTATAGTTAAAAAAATTACGGTTTTGTTTTACGAAAAATACGTTTTACTTTACCGAAAATCATAAAATTCACTTAAACGATTTTATTTATTTGATTATTTATTTAATTATTTTTTTAAAACGTTACATTTGGCTTCTGCTCGGACCGCCGACCCATATCGGAGGATGATCACAAGGACTTTTATCTCCCCGGCGCCGCCGTCATGTCCTTGTCAGAAATCGCCGTCCCATGCATGGATGAGGAGACCTTTTTTGTAGGGTTCCTGGGATTGTGGCTGTGCAGCTTCGCGCTACCCATGCACCCGCGCCACATGCGGCCATCTGTTTTCTTCCCAGCGCATCGGATGGTGGCTGGTCTGCAGTTGACAGTAGGAATCGCCGGGCTGGCTCACCTTTATAATGGACTTAGCGTAGCGGCGGACGCTAATGAGCCTGGGGTGCGGCCTGCTAATTTCCCGATGCACTACTTCACCTCTTGGATGGAAATGCATGTGCACGGGGTGTTCGGCGCCCATAAGATCCCTTCGTTTTTTGAGAAGTGCAGACTCCCAAGAGTCATGTGGTTGGTCGGCGCTTCGATCGTGGTTGCACCTCCACGGGAGGCTAGGGAACTGCTCCTTCGTCCACACCTGGTCGGAGCGAAGGTTTCTTTTTGGATAAAGTCATAACCGTAGGCCCCGAGACCGCCAAGTCGGTAGTGCCGCTGCGCGATGATTTTAAGGATGGGGCCTCCATATTGAAAGCTCGGGAGATCCTCCACATCTACTCTATTTGGCCGGGCTCCCTGGTGTTTAGGCAGAATGAGACGGCACTCTTCATGAGGTATAACCCTCACCGGTTTGCTTAGCAATCGAGCTATCACCAGGGGATCCCGATGGAAGCTTTCTTGGAAAAGCCCGTGGCCAGCCGAGAAGGGATAAGGAATGCGATGCACCATTTCATGCGGCTTAATACGGGTTCCTATTTCTTCACCAGCGAGCCGAGCTACGTCCCCAAGGTGCTCAACGCGTACGTGGCTTGGTACGCGCATGCAATGGGTCCAGTTATCCTTATGGAGAAGCACATGCTGGTTGACCGCAAGGGTGCGCCTCCCGGCGGTGATCGCAAGGCTCCCTTGAAGCCAAGGACCCCAGTCATTCCTCCGTTGAAAGATGCCGGAGTTAGGCCACCGCGCGTGTTGAGCCCCCCGCGCGGATTGTCGCTTCTCGATACGGTAGATGCGCCACCAGCGTCCCGTGCTCCAGCGGAAACGGTCAATGTGGTATCGCCGGAGTCCAGCGTGGGTGCGGATATCGGGACCCGCCGCCCTAATGTGCCTGCAAAGCGCAAGTTGATCTTGGGTGCACCCAAGGCTGGCGGGCAGAAGAAGAAGAAGAAGTCACTCTTCTCAGCTGACGTTGTATTCGGTCAGGAACCCCATGCTCCCTATAGCGAGGGCTTAGGCGAGTACGGGACCAATAAGGGACTGGTCATGCCGCCAGATAACACTGATCTGGCGGTCGCCATCACAGCTTCAGAGCGATTGGCGAGGCGCGACGCATGGTTAGCTAAGCTCGCACAATCGGGTAATTATTAGTCACATTTTTTTATTGCATCGTACTTTTATTATTGTCTTTGACTAATGCTTTTCCTTTCTTTTCTTCAAACAGGCATCACCACTGAAGAAGCCATCGCTGCTTCCCTCAAAACTTTTCAAGAGGAAGAGCGACTTAGAGCATCCCTAGGCCTTGGTACATTTCGGTTCATTCAGTCTTTATTCTCCTTTTGTTGTGGTCGATCTAACCCTTTCTTTTTCTCATCACAGGAACCACAATGCCGGTCCCGCGAAGTGACGCAGAGACTCTTCCTGGACCAACTACTGAAGTCCCGGTCTCTTCGGGATTGCCGCAAGAATCTTGACTCGAAAAGCCGATGAGGGATGCCCTGAAGGCTCTGGAGGCGTCTCTGTCACGCCCCGCTTCCCGGTGTACGGCGAAGGAGACGCGACGAGGTCCGCTACGTATGTACTCAGAAGTACATATGCTAAGCGTATCTAAGCAATATAAAAGTAAATCACAAGAGACAAGAGATATAAAAATAACAGCAACTTTATTAATAACATTCTTTTGTACAATGCATGAAAAGTAAATACAACTCAAATGAAAAGCGATGCCTAAACAATGGCATAACAGGAAATGAAAATACTGAATAGAACAAGGTACAATGTCTAGAGCTCAGGGTCTTCGTGAAACTGCTCCAAGTCTTCACCGGTGGGCTCGATCTCTGTTGGGTCCAAAGTACCTGACGACATTCAAAGAAGAAAGAAATAGAATGTCGTCAGCGAACAGATCGCTCGGTAAGTTCCAAAGATAAAGAAGAATTAAAAAAGACAGAATAAGAGATATTTTCTAAAGAGATTGTAAAATATTGTAGAATATTGTGTTAACGCTGTTGTTTGTAGCTTGGTACAGAAGGATGCCAGTGTATACGAGAGGGGTCTCTATATGCTAGAGACCAGGGCAAACAGAATGTACAAGGAACCGTTAAGCCACGGTACAACAGCAACGGAATATAGGTTAGGTGTCTTAATCTGACCATCTCGTGCCACCTTTAACACCTTCCGTACCAATCTACCCCTTAAACCCCGTAGTGTTTTGATAGTATTGTTGTATTGTATTGTGTAAGTTGGATGACTGACCAAAACCATGATATCAGTAAATGGATTGTAACTGCATAATCAGGTAAATGGTATAACGGGATAATGGATGTATATCCATGGTTTGATTCAGTCAAGTTGTATAGGTTGTTAACTGGATTCTGGGATTCATGTATTCATATTGAGTTGGAAGATTAAAGAATATAGATTGACTTGAATCATATTCAAGTCAGAAATAATCAGACTCAAACCCGAGTCAGACTAAAAGAAATGTAGGTCGAAGTTCTATAATTGTTAGGGTCCTTATTGTAATTTATAAAACTTGAGGGGGTTTTATGTAAAAATACTTTTGTATAGTTTTCAAGATACACCTCAAGTATTTATTATTCGTCTCTATGGTTATAATAAGTGTGATTTTATTTTGTCTTATTTCTAGTGAAAATACCCTAATTACATAAATAAAGGTATTAATTTATAATATTGATTTATTTGAAATTCATGGTATTTTAATGTAACTTTTAATCTTGTAATTTTTAGGAAAAGGTGAAAACTTTATCTTATAATAAAATAGGTCTTTAAATGTTAAATATACATATGTTTTTACAAAATTATATTTTAATAAATATTTTATTTTCCCGAAATCTCATTTTTCATAAATGTCGTATTTTAAACCTTTCGAGACCGAATGTTCCTTGCGGAGGTCTAAATCTCGCACTACTAAGCCCGAGGGTGCACGATAAACCGTACAATCCCTAACGGGTTCCCCAAATATGGGTTGTAGTGGCGCTTTGCAAAGATTTTATAAATACTAACCATTTAGAAAACGCTTTTATAAAGATAAGGTATTTATTTGTAAAATGGTGTAAATTTCCGTATTTTAGATTCTAGGGTTTCCTAAGCCAACTAGCCTATTTCTAAAGGGTCTAAACGACAAGTTATTAGAAGCCTCAAATCGCCTCTTCACCGCCAATTGCGGCCAGGTAAGTGCCAGGTAAGTGGGAGGATCTCCACTACAAGTAGTGACCCTAATTAAGTAACCACTTGTCTTAGACACACTTGCCTAGACACCACAAAGTCAGGTTTAGATAAACGATCGATGTCCATGACATATCGTATTTTCCTTTTAAAAGATATTGTTTTAAAATTGTTTAAAACTTAGAACATTTAGAAAGGTTTATAAAGAAAATGGTGTTTTAATGTAAAATCTTGTTTTATCGTATTCTAAGTTTTCAAGTTAGCGTGTTATGATTACATATGAGTGTGTGTGGAGGTAGGTCATTACCTCGTGATCTATTTTAAGGTATAGCAATGTTAAAGGGTTAAATGAGATAAACTAAACATGGTGGTATTTAAGTGAAAGAATACGATATTTTGCAAAAGTTATCATTTCATGTGAGAAACTTTATCCAAATTGATTTTTAAGTGATTAGTAGTCAACATGAATATGTTTAAGCATTATGGAATTTATGACAAGTGAGTTTTGATAGAAAACCGAATCGGAAATCGGTTTGTTCCGATTTCCGTCGGGTTTTAAAAAGTCGTATTATTATGAAGGAAAAGAAAGGTAGAAAAGGGGACTTATGGGTTTGGATAAGCTAGAGAGTGCTAGAAAGGTAGTGGGTTTGTCGGTGCGTCGAAACGTCGTGAAGAGTCCTAGTACGATCGCCGGGATTCGCCGTCGATTTCGGCAGCGCTTCGCCTTTCGCTCGTTTTCTAACGTATCGAGTTCTCTTGAAATTTTTAGAGAGTGGACTTAGGAATGTAGAGTGAGAGGGTAGAGGGTATGGGGGTTTATATAGGGTTAGGCTAGGGTTAGGGTTTTAATTAAAAAATATATATAAAATATATAAAAATTCATTAAAACTCATTAAACCTAGGATTAAAAGGGATTTATTGGCCAAATGATAACCGATCCAAGCATTTAGAGTATGCAGGAGGGTGGACCAGGTCAAGACCCAACTTTTCTCCGTTGGTGACTCGGCCGTCAGGCCAAGTCCGGCCGGCGGCGCCGGACCGAGTCGGCCGAGTCGCCGGCCGGCGGCACCGAGTCGGGCCGAGTCAAGAGTCCAATGGCCGGGGATTCTTCCGGGGGTACAATGTGGTATATTTACTTTTTGTTGTCCAGTACATATTTTAGGAGTTATGGCCGTTTTACTGTTGACTTCCAAAAGAAATTAAAATAAAATAAATACAAAAATAATGTGGGGCATAGGATTTGAACTCCGGTGGCTTGGTTCAGCAGTGCAAGGTATTACCAATAAGCTACAAGCTCCTTCTTGTAATTATGGAGTGAAATAAATACTTAAAGAGATATCAGTTGCAATAAATACTCCAAGTATACATTGAATTTAAATCAATTCTTTGTACATTAAAAATGGAGTTGTTACAGTCTCTGTTCACGGACGATGACGCCTCAATGAAGGAAGCTTTGAAAAGCTCCGTCTTGACGGCTCAGGAGGAGAGAAAGCGGTCAAGGCGCGAAGCGAAGGCCCGCAAGGCTGCTTTGGCCGTGGGAGCGGGCCCAAGCATCGTCCCTCGTGCTGATACTCCCTCGGAAGAGCCCCCGGTCGTCTTGTCTACAGCTCACAGACAGGCGGCGCGCGCAAATAGGGAGGCTAATGATAAGTCCACCACAGGTAATTTATCTATCAAGATTTTTGATGTAAGGAGTGTGAACCTGTCGGTTCTGATATATCTTGTCCTGCAGGGCCAAGTCCAACCGAGGGGGAGGCGGAGACCGTCGAACCCAAGGAGATAGAGGAGGAGGTACCGGCCGAACCCGAGCCGACGATGGGCAATGCCGCCAGGGTTGCTGAGCCTGAGCTGGGGGCTGAGGGAGTTGCACCAGAGAAGGCCGTTGATGCCGAGCCCGAGGTGGCGGCAAATGAGACGACCGCTATCACTGAGCCTGGGGCAGCGGCGAGCGGAGCATCTGGGACTGGTGACCCCATGGTAATTGCGGACGAGACAATGGAGACCGCCGAGCCCGAAGAAGTAGCGGGTGAAATGGGCACGACTCCTGGGGACGAGCCAGCCGCTCTTTCTCAAGAGTCTGGCAATACTCCAATCATTGCTCTCCCCGTCTACGGTCCTCCGCCGTCTCCCGGTCGGGCGAGTACGACGACAGCCCCTGTCGAGTCCGGTGATGAGGCCACGGGAGGTGGACTCGTATCGATGGAGGAGGGAAACGCCTCTGTTTCGGCCGGCAGCTCATCAGGTAAATCCCGAGTTACTGTCCTTTTTTTTCTTACAATCCTTTCTGACAAGTTTACCTTTGTTTTTAACGCAGGTGCGGCCAATGCCGATGCTCCATTGCTCGAGGGAGCGCCGTCAACTACTGCCTTGGCGGTGGTCAACTCTCAGCCTTCTCTTGTACCCTCAAAGATGTTGGAAGGTAAGGATTTGCAATCTACTAGTTTTCTCTTTCAGCCGCATAATTTATGTACTAAAGTCGTACCGTTGTGTCTTTTCAGGAGTGCTTTTTGATCATCTCTATCAGGTGTTGCACCCACACTTCTCCTTCCCATCTGAACTTGCTTCTTCCTCCAGTGGCGCCGGTGAGTATAGTTTCCGACTGATATCTTTCTTTTTCAGTAATGGAATTATTTCTAACTTTCTCTCATCCTGATTGCAGTGCTACAAATCGAAGGACGGGATGAAAGATCGGTCGCGCCACCGGCCCTTCCAGCTTTGCCACCTGCTACAGCCGGTATAGTAAACTATCGGATCGATGACTTTCTTCGTATTTCTTGAACCGTCATCTAATCATACTTTGTCTTTTCAGCTGTCGTTCCGATCCCGGCGCCCTTTGAGTCTCGCGTTATAATGCCGTCAGGCCCTTTCCTGAGACGTCCGTCTTCGAAGGGCGCCGCGAATAGTCTGCGCATGGTGAGCGACTACATTGAGGAGCTCGACGTCGAGATTCCTACGTCTACCTCAGATTTTGCTACGGCGGTTAACCCAATGCCAGTGATACTCGTAAACTTCCATAACGAAGGCATCGTCGTGTCTTGGGTTAATCACTGCATGGAGATCGAGGCCCGCCTGCATCAACTTGAGTTTATGCGCCCTGCTCTCAAGACCTTAGCCGCAAGCAATCAAAGAGCAGCGTGGATTGAGCAAAGCGCTTCTTACGTCCACCACTTGGAACAAGAAGCGGCTTCAAGGCTGAGGGAATACCAAGAGACCTCAAACGAGACGGCTCGTTTGCGCGTTGAGGTTGAAGCGAACGCTGCCCAGGTGAAGGCCATCTTTGAGGGCCTTCTTGAGCGTATCTATAATGGGCTAACACTGAAGCGGAAGCTTGATGCCGCCGAGCGTGATGCCCCAGGCCGCGAAGCTGCTCATCAGGCCGTTGGGGAGCAGCTTGCATCCTTCTTGCAGCAGCGGGCTCAAGTGGAAGCAGAACTGGCGGTGGTGGCCGATCAGGAGAAAGCGTGGAAGGAGGTGCGCGAACAATTGATATGGCTACTTAAGACGCTTCCTTCCCAGTAGCTGCCCTTGTATCAATATACTTGTAAAATTTTTCTTTTTCAAATAAAATGTATCCATTCTTTATTTATTTTTTGTACGATTCACCTTGTACTTGATTGAATTAATAAATAAAGATACACATTTTTCGCGCAATGTCTTGTACTATTTTCTTTGCTCTTTTGCTTTCTCTCTTTCTCTTATTATCAGTATGCTGTCTTGATAAACATGGTTGACAGATAATAGAGTAAGCATCTTGTTTTCTTGAAGAGATAGCGATGGCTTAGGCCGCTGGTTCAAATCTGCTGCCTAAGACTTTTCAACTCTATAAGCCGTGAGGGTCTCATAGAGACTTTTCTCCCTACGGATCGAGAGGATCTCGTAGGTGGATTTTCTCCTTAGGAATCGTGAGGATTCCTAAGTTCGTTTTCTCTTATAAGTCATAAGGATCTTATAAGAGAATTTTCCCTCTTACGAGTCGAGAGGACCCGTAAGCGGTTGTTTCCCTCCTTGTCGAGATTCGAGTTTGGAGAGTGAAACCCGTGGATAGTATGCAAGAGACCGTTTTGGGCCAACTTGCAGGGTCCCGGTGCTTAGAGAACAAGTTTTTTAATCCTTATTGCCTGAGGCTTTATCTTACGAGTCGAGTCGCATCGAGAAGTTCTCGCAAAGACATCAATTTCTTCACAAGTCGAGACGAATCGAGCATTTCTCGCAAGAACATCCTAACGTCACAGTTAACCTCTACTTTTTACGACAGAAGTCCGTTAGGGTCTGTGGTATTTAGGGGTTTGGCCGTCGTACCGTCGCATCAGCTGATATATTCCTCGATAGGCAATCGTGCTGTTCGAGTAGCCCTGCGACTGCCGTGTCTCTGATCCCTTCGGGGGCTGGACAAGACGTCTTCAAGCAATCTTCCTAGGCAGTTTGACCGTCGGAAGAGCAAGCGTTAGGAATTTTCCATGCCGCTTTTTACTTAAGGTTAGGCTCATTTTGGAGAGCCCTGATGAGTCATAACCACTCCGTGCTGGTGTGGAATAATCTCCGATAGTCTTTCAGGTTTTATGTGAGTTGTCGTCAAGACCCTGATGCTAGGAATTTGGCCTTTGCTTCGTTTGCTGGCATCGCGTCTGCTGTATTGAGACGAATGTCACGGTGGAGCTGGGATTTTGCCGTGGCTCCGTTAGTTTGATTGTCGCGTCTGATCTCTGCTGGAGGAAGAACGCTGGGTTGACATCTTGTCTGCTGTATCGAGACGAATGCCGAGGTGGAGCTGGGATTTTGCCGTGGCTCTGTTTGTTTGATTGTCGCGTCTGATCTCTGCTGGAGGAAGAACGCTGGGTTGACATCTCGTCTGCTGTATCGAGACGAATGCCGAGGTGGAGCTGGGATTTTGCCGTGGCTCCGTTTGTTTGATTGTCGCGTCTGATCTCTGCTGGAGGAAGAACGCTGGGTTGACATCTCGTCTGCTGTATCGAGACGAATGTCACGGTGGAGCTGGGATT
Organism: Agapanthus africanus; assembly: GCA_030015575.1. Lineage (NCBI taxonomy): Eukaryota > Viridiplantae > Streptophyta > Magnoliopsida > Asparagales > Amaryllidaceae > Agapanthus > Agapanthus africanus. The sequence goes on along the minus strand of CM057338.1, from coordinate 827,217,489 downwards.
TTGCCATAGCTCTGTTTGTTTGATTGTCGCATCTGATCTCTGCTGGAGGAAGAACGCTGGGTTGACATCTCGTCTGCTGTATCGAGACGAATGTCATGGTGGTCTTTAGGTTGCTGTTGAACCATCGAGATTTGGCTTTGCTTTTTGGCGGAGCCTGTCAGGAAGGTATGGTTCCCTCTTTGTTTGTGCCCTTGGATTGTCTACAGGGATCGACGTGACCTCACCTGTAAGGAAAAAGTTTCATCATATTTTTTTTGTTATTGTCTTATTTCCGTGATGCCCTATCATTTCAGCTTTTATATCGCGAAGGTCGCGATTGTCCAATCATTTCGGCTGTTTTTCGCGGTGCCCAATCATTTCGGCTGTTTATTTTATATTTACTCGCTGCTTTTTTTTATTGCGAGTTGCCCAATCATTTCGACTATTTGGTGTGCATACGTTTTTACCTGCTGCTTTTTTTTGCAAGTTGCCCTATTATTTCGGCTATTTCGTATGCATGTGCGGCCTACTGGCTTTTCGTCGTAAACCTGAAACTAGACATCGATTTCGATATCAGCACTGCTACAACTGGGATATTGCCCGGAGCGAATCATCATTTGCTTCTGTCGATGTCAAACAAAGGTGGCTTAGCGAACAGGGTTAAGGTCCTGTCGACTAAGGCTTTTGACTTCACGAGCCGTAAGGGTCTCACAAAGGTATTTCTCCCTACAAGTCGTGAGGATCTTGTAGGTGTATTTTCTCCTTAGGAATCGTGAGGATTCCTAAGCGTATGTTCCTCTGTAAGTCGTAAGGATCCTACAAGATGGTTTTCTCCTTATAAGTCGAGAGGACTTACAAGGGTTGTTCACCGTGCGAACATATCCCTAGTCATGGGTGGGACTTGGTTAGGGAAATATTTATTCGCGCTAGTGGATCGTATACAAGGGTCAGTACTGAGCCACTTGTAGGGCAATATCGAAGGTTGTTGGAATTGCTTAAGAACAGTTTTAGGTCTCTGTAACTCAAGACTTTCAAATCTTATGCGCCGTGAGGGTCCCATAAGAAAGTTCTCCTTACGAGTCGTGAGGATCTCGCAAGTGTATTTTCTCCTTAGGAATCGTGAGGATTCCTAAGTGTGTTGCTCCCTTGTGAGTCGTAAGGATCTCACGCAGGTGGTTTCTCCTTACAAAGTCGAGAGGACCCTGTAAGTGTGTTTTAACGAGGTTGCGCCCTTTCGGGTTTTCACAAGCACTCGCCGGTAGCCCTGCTGTTTTTACTCACGGAGCCCTTTCGGGTTTTCATCTGTGCCCATTTTGCTTATGGACATACCGTTTTCTTTTTTTTATTATTCTTTTTATTCTCTTTTTTTTTACAAGGTCGCGCCCTTTCGGGTTTTCACGAACACTCGCCGGTAGCCCTGCTGTTTTTACTCACGGAGCCCTTTCGGGTTTTCATCCGTGCCCATTTTGCTTATGGACATACCGTTTTATATTTTTTTTAATTCTTTTTATTCTCTTTTTTTTACGAGGTCGCGCCCTTTCGGGTTTTCACGAACACTCGCCGGTAGCCCTGCTTTTTTTACTCACGGAGCCCTTTCGGGTTTTCATCCGTGCCCATTTTGCTTATGGACATACCGTTTATATTTTTTTTATATTCTTTTTATTCTCTTTTATTTTATCGGCTTTGTGATGTTTCAATCCACTGTAGTTTATTGACATCTCGGTCAACAGCTAGTTTTAGGACGTAGTAGTCCGCCGTTAGTTTAAGGATGTTGCGGTCCGCCGTTAGTTTAAGGACGTTGTGGTCCGCTGTCGCCGTATTCGAGGCGAATCTCTAGTTTACTGACTTTTCGGTCTATGGGGCTTTCCCTATGAATGAGCATGATGCCCCCAGCGTATCCATCTTTCTCAGAGCGTGCGGTTGTGGCGGGTTCACCCTCCAGTTTTCGGAGATGACGAACTTTCCGTGTTGGTATTGGTCTTCAACCCAGTTCTTGAAGACGTAACAGTTTTCGATCGGATGGCCCAATACTTGGTGGTAAGGGCAATAATTAGAATTGTTGACATCATCCAGTTGTAGTTGGTGTCTCGGCTCCGGTAGAGTGATAAGACTGTTATGTACTGCCACTTCGAACAGCCTCCTTGTTTCATCCTGGGGAAATGAGTAAGGACGTCTTAGCCTCTCCTCGAGGGATATACGTGGACGTATATTGTTTTGACGAACAACCGCTCTAGGGCCACTCAACTGTTGTTAAGTGTTGGCGACGAGGGTCATTTTCCCCTTTCCTTTATCCTTTTTATTCGATCCTTTGTTTACGGGGCCGAGATTTTTTCCAAGTAGCGTGCAATTACACGGCTGAACGTCTCGCAACTCCTCAATTCCTTCATTTTTGAAATAGATTCCTTGAGGAGAGGGTTGAGGGCAGCTTCTTCGTCAGAGTCGCTTCCAAAGGTGATAATTTGCGATCCTTTGGAGTCGGCTATATGACAGTCGTTGGCGGCTCTTTTGCGCTCATCTATCGCATTTTTCGACGTGTACGAGCTTCACACTTTGTCCTGTTGAAGTGTTGCTTTTGAGCGACATACCCTTGCCACCAACACTTAAAGGAGTCGCAGTCTTCGGTAGGATGTATGATCTTCTGATGATATAAGCAGAAGTTAGGATGCGTCTCTACTCCACCGAGAGTATTTTCTTCAAAGGGTGGTTGCTTCATTCCCACTGATAGGGCTTTAGCGAATCTTTTCCTCGTCTTGAATTTGTTTTTATCCACAGCGGATGACTTTTGATTTGACAGAAGTGCTTCGACTCTTTGGTCTAGTAGTCGGTGTTTGGCTTCTTCCGGTATGGCCATCTCACGCTCTTGATTGGCTTTAACTTTCAGACGAATTTCATTCAGGAAGGCATCGATCAACTCGTCTGACGGCCGCAGAATTTCTGGTTCAGGGTTCGCCCTCGGTTTCTCGGCGCAAGGAGCCTCTTCATCACCCGCCAATGAGTGAGAGATCACATGACAAGTCGTTACGTAGTCTTCGGATTCATCTGGTGAGTCTTCTCCATCGTTTTCATCCTCGACAAAAGAACAAGTTGCCCCCGTCGTGTCTGTCTTCTTTAGAGTGTGCGGCTGTGGTGGGTTTACCTTCCAATTTTCAGACAGCGCGAACTTGCCTTGTAGGTACTGATCCTCGATCCATCCCTTAAAGACGAAACAGTCCACGATCGGGTGACTTACCGTTTGGTGGTAAGGGCAATAATTGGGATTATTGAGATCGCCTGGCTGCAACAGGCGTTTTGGACTCGGCAGATTGATGAGTCTGTTGCGCACTGCCAGCTCGAACAGTCTTCTCGTTTTATTCTGAGGAAACGAGTAAGGATGTCCCAGTCTCTCCTCGAGGGATGGGCGTGGACGCACGTTATTTTGGCGAACGACCGGTTTTGAGTTGCTCGGCTGTTGTTGAGCATTGGCGACGATGATCGCTTTCCCTTTTCCTTTCTCATTTCGAGAATCTGGTTTTGGAGGAGACGGTCTATGGCCCATCTGGTCCATTTGGGCTAATTTGTCGATCAAGGCCTAGAAGGTGGTCGGCCTGAAGAACATCATGAATTGCGAGATGGTCGCTTGCGGATCAAGAGTGCCCACGAACATGCCTACCGCAGGTGCCTCTTTTATGCGTTGTTCGCATTTTGACCATAGGTTCCGCCATCGTGTTGCGTATTGGACCCATGTTTCGCCGAGCCTTATCCTGGCGTTAATCAGTGCTGTTATCTGGATGCGTTCACTAGCACTCGCGAATCTTTGTGTAAATAGTAGCTCCATCTCCGCAAATGTTTTGACAGAGTCGTTAGGTAGCTCCGAATACCATTCAAAGGTTGTTTCTGCTAAGCTGCCGACGAATTGGCGAAGCAATAATTTGTCATCGCCTCCAGTATTGCCGCATAAGGCCCTGAATTGAGCGACATGCTGATGCGGATTCCCTGTCCCTTTATATACGTGGAACTTAGGGATCGTATATCCCGGCGGGTAACTGATTTGGTCATACCAGCTTGGATAGGGTCGTCCGGTTCTAACAATTTGCCCAGCCGCTTCATTCGCCTGATGAACCCGTATCTGCTAAGCTATATAGTCGTCTAATGCAGTTTTGGAAATGGTTTCATCTTTGGCTGCTGAGAGATCCGACGGGGGATTAGATGTCTCCCTTCTATCATCTTCAACAATGATTGGAGGGTCATCAGCTGGAGGGTCCGGCTGTAACATCATCTCTACCATATCTTGGAAGAGGAGCGCCATCTGTTTTATGTTAGCCGCTTGCTCTGCGGCTTCTTTGTCCTTCTTTTCGAGGACTCTACGTAGGAAGTCAGCGTCAGTTTCTTGTTCGTGCCGCTGTTCTGATGACGACTCCGAGCTTTCTTTTGGCTCGGTGATTGCAGCCATTGCAGTCATCATCTCCTGAAGCTTCTGCTGCTGTTCTTGAGCTTTTGTCACGGATCGGGTGAGCGGTCGGTGACCCGTCGAAGCGCGGCTTTCCTCCTTTCCGGAAGCCATATAAATTGTGTGCACTACCATGCCCCCAGACTAGGGGCATTTGTGTTCAGCGCTTTTACGGTTCGCCATGTTCGCAGGGGCTTTCTCTGGCCTCCTTCTTTTCTGAGTGGTTGACGTTGAGGGAGCTGCTGCAGTGGGCACCCAAGTAGTCGTCATCTTTTGTGGCTTAACAGGACGGCTTACTTCCTGTTGGACCTTCAGCTTCTTGTGCTGGCGGGAGGAATTTGGATCGATCACCGAGTCTCGGACCTGCCGCCAGACTTTGTAGATCTTGGAGGACAACCGCTGCGGGGACCGTTTTGGCTTTGCTTCCGTAGCCTTCTCCAGTGGAGGAGGAGTCCTTCTCAGTATAGTGGTAGGAGAATTCCTACGCACCTTATTCAACAGCTCAAAGCTGTTCCCGGTTGGAACAGCAGCATTAATTTCCGCCATCGGGGCTGGTGGAGTTAGCCCAGAAGGGGAGTTGCCCCCGGCCTTCCTCACTCGGCACCAGTGACGACGTCGAGCATGTCGCGCTGATGGAATTAGCTCGGTGACGGGGATGGCCTTGTCTTGTCTCCTGCTCAGGTGAGGAGCCATTGCCGGTGTCAGCCTGTTAAAGACTGATATCCTTTGAGTAGCCGGAGCGGGAGTTGGAGTTGGGACGGTCAGTCTTGTAAAGACCGACCCCTTGGCAGGAGAAACCGCCTTGTCGATTTTGGGAGCAGGGATGGCTATCCGCTTCGGGATAACGCCTTCTGGTATTGCAGGCTTCTTCATGGGCCCGTTGGAGCTCCGGCCTTGTCTGTTAAAAACCGAGGCAGTGGAGTTGGGTGACCCATTGAGAGGGGCCGCAGTAGTAGCAAGCCGATCGAATACCGACTTCTCTGGAGCTTCTTGTAACGGTACAGGGCCGTTGAAGCTCATGGGTGGGAGTATGGTCCCGAAGAATAGTCCAGCGGTGCTTGAGTTACCTGTTCCACTGGCATCTTGAAAAGGGAGGCCGCTTGGGGCCCATAAGTCACTCCTCCAGCAAGAACGGAGTGAGAGTTGCAGTTGCAGGATGTGCAGTTTGAAGCCATTGATCTTCTGTTTTCTGCACTGAGCAAGCCCCCAAATCTTAGTACCTCGAATCCACAGGCAACCATAGCAAACCGCGATTCGTTCGCGAACACGACACACGAAGTGTAGAGTGGAAAGAGGAAGAGGTCCTACCGGGCGTGCCAGAATCTGTTCCCTTCCGAATGGCGGCTCGTAGACCTGGGCGTCTAGGCCTGAGATTCGGGGCAGATGCTATTTGGTTTTATCCGTCCATCTCTCCGAAGATGCCAAGTTGATTTATGGCACCGTATATCGGAGGTTTGGGCGGATGTGGCCGATGTAACAGACTTCGTCAGATTCCCCCTCGCTTGAGGGGTTTTTGATTGTGGGGACGCTCTTCCCTGCAGGCGCAAGCCCCTGCAGTTAATTACGCTACCGCATCGCGGTAGCCACTTTCTCCTGCTCCAGATGTTCACTTCGTGTCGTGTGTGTTTGTTTTGTTTGTGGTTGCCCGTGGATTGTATACGGAGACTATTTATTTCGTTGCCCGTAGGACGTGGATTAGTCCAAATCCGTATTTTCTTAGATTTGGGTTTTGGGTTTTGGTTTAAGGATACGTTAGCCATATTTGAGGCTAAGATCAACTTAAACGTTTGTTAAGGATACGTTAGTCTAATTTCCAGACTAAGATCTACTTAACGGGATCGTCTAGATCCATTTCCAGTTTAGGGACATGGTGGTCCATTTAATATATGGCCGTCGGGACCCGTCACCTCTCTGAAGACGTTGAAGGATTACAATGACAGGTGTCAGAGGAGTTCGGAGATGTACCCTTGAACCAAAGTTGATTGGGGGTCTTATAGTCCAATTTGGGACTAAAGTCTGTTTGAAGGTTTAAGGATACGTTAGCTATATTTGAGGCTAAGATCAACTTAAACGGGATCGTTTAGATCCGACATAAGAGCATTTGGAGGCTCTATTGTTCCAGTTTAGGGACGTAGTGGTCCATGTTCCAGATTAGGGACGTGGGGGTCCATTGCCAGTTTAGGAACATGGTGGTCCATTGCATGTATGGCCGTCGGGACCCGTCACCTCTCTGACGTCGTTGAAGGATTACAACGATAGGTGTCAGAGGAGTTCGGAGATGTACCCTTGAACCGGATGTAAATTGATTTAAGAGAGCAGCCGTGCTCGGTCAATTTAATTTGAGGACTTACGGCCATGATTGGGCTAAGTCCAGTTGAAGATGTTCAACGTTTTTCTTTATCTGTGGCCTATTAGGCCTGTGCTAGGGCTTTGCCCATGTTTAATAATGCACTGCATTTTATTCTGGCCTGCTAAGCCTTTTTGATTTGGGCTCTGTCCCTTTATAAATGGTGCAAAGCATCTGTTTGGGCTCTGCCCTTCTTTAAAATAATGCATTGCATTTAATTTGGCCTGTTAGACCTTTTTTAATTGGGCTTGGCCCTTCTGTAAATAATGCAGTGCATTAATTACTTGACAGTGGTTTGTCAGGCGCTTTGCGCCAATTATTGAGCGCAAGCGCTTGTCGTGGTGACACGTGTCATACTCTGGTGAGCGCAAGCGCAACAGCGCAGTGCGCTGTGCCATGCGCTGCGTTGTTGCGCTACTGACACGTGGCGCGCTCTGGTGAGTTGCGCCAACTTTAAAGAGCAATGCTCTATCTTTAAAGCGCACAGCGCAAGTGGTCTTGGAGCTGACACGTGGCGCTCCCTGGTGGCTTGCGCCAACCCAGAAGCGCAATAGTGCAGTTTTGCAAGTGCAGGGCACTGTTTTAATAACTTAATCCAATTTTGGATTTAAGAGAAGAATCTTTAAGATTCCAGAACCAATGGTTCATAAAAAAGTGCAAGGCACTGTTATTATTATATATTTTTTTATATTTTTTTTTATTGAAGATCATTGATCTTGTACTTAGATCAATGATCTATTCAGAAGAAATTCTTCTTTATTATAAAGATTTTTACCTTTTTTCTTTTCTTGAGTTCTTCTCACAATTCTTCAGAGTTCTCTCTGTTTCTGAGTTTTTTGTTTTCTCTCTGTTGTTTTTTGAATTGGGGTCTAAGGGCCTTTATATAGTGCCCATTAATTTGTTAAATTTGTTAAAGAGATCCTTCTCTGAGTGATTTGGGGAATTTTCCCCACCGTTGGATCTTTGATCCAAGAGCTTCTGTTTTACAGAAGACAATCTTCTTGTTTTAACAAGAACAGAAAAGATCTTACTGGAATTTTAGTTCTGTTTGGCGCAAACGCACCAGCGCTTGACACGTGTCGCACAGCGCAGCGCAATTGCGCTTGCGCAACTGCGCTGACACGTGTCGCGCAGCGCAGCGCTCGTGCAACTGCGCTGCCACGTGTCGCGCAGCGCAGCGCAACTGAAGCGTTGCTTCCTTTAATTTTTGTTTTAAATAGAGTCTTGCTCTGATTGGGCGCGCTGCCTTGGGCACTGCGCTGACGTATCAACTTCTGACACGTGGCGCGTTGTGCGCAGCGCACGGGATTTGAAGCGTTGCTTCATTTTTTGAATTTTTGAATTTCAAACAGAGCTTTGCTCTGATTGGGGGAAACACATATGAAGTCTATAGGACCCCATCTAATCCAAGTAAGCCAAAAAGCCCAGAAATCTAAAACCATTTTTAAGTAATAATAAAGGAAATAGTTTTAAGAAGTAAAGAAAACAAGTTTCTAAGACAAGGGTTTTAAAATAGGTAAGCCGAATATGCATTTTTAAATCCTCCATATCTTTTCTAAAAATTTCGGCAGAGTTTCCTTTGTAAATACTGGCCCCGAACGGGGTACAACAAGAATAATATATATGCAATGATAAAAGGCATCCCCAAGCGGGAGCTAGCTCTTCGTCAATCGACGGTCACAACCACGCAAACAATATAATATACAAGGCCGAAGGGCGAGGATTAAAACTCAAAAAGAACTCAGAATCAACATAAAAACCATAATATTACAACGCGCGACTCTAAGGTCGAAATAATACATAACTGGTTTTCTAAGTCTGAAACAATATACAAGTTTTGGTTGATGGAATAACTAGATACAACTGAATAATACATATACAAGGGTGGTTCTGATGCAAAGAACCCACCTACCAATGCAATCACCCGCAAGGGAGCAGTGTGCCAGAAATGCCGCCATGGAACCTGTACGGCAGAACCTGTAAGAAACTGTGGCACAACGGGGGTGAGTTGCCAACTCGTGAGTAGAAAACATCTACGAGTAGAAATCGAATGCATGACATAATCCTAGTCAATACGATCAGATATATATATTCTCAAATGAATAAGTCTGAAGTATGATAAGGTGGCAATGTAACATCTATACATGAGTGTAGTGCCAAGTGCTCGTGCCAGTGCCTTAGGTAATAACATATCATGAATATGAGGTATGATCAATGTAATCAATATGAATCAATGTCAACTATAACATGAAGTCTAGTAGTATGTGGATATCATCCAACTATGTAATCAATGTCTGTATATATGTGGATCTCGTCCACGTGTCACCTAATGACAATAAGCATCATGCATGTAAATATCATAAAGCATATACATGGAAGTATAAGGATGTAAATCAACATGTGTCACTCGCGACATATCAAAGCCATGGATCATAAGTGTCTAGCATCGACACTCGAAAACATCATGAAAACCGTGCCCGTCATCGGCACGTAAATCCTCATATATCTCAGGCGCTGCACACCCTGGTCGGCCCTCATATTCATCTCATGACTCCGGTCGGTATCCTCCGGATATCCGCCGAGCCCAAATACTATCATCGGTAGGTAGTGGTCCCTCTGCTAGGCGCACCGTCTAGCTACACAGCAGATCCGTTCTCGCCCCGTGGTACCATACCGGGTCCACCATGTACCCGCAATCGGCCTCATCCACTTCTCGAATCGGTTTTCATATGTCACTCTCAGCACCGAGAAAACACATGGTGGACGCACTGAAATATCATATCAAGGGTAACCGGGTTTTTAAAACAGTGCATGCTCTCTTGAAAAATACCACGGTTCCCAAATCCAGAAATATCATGGAAACAACATATCTCAATGCGTATAATCAAAAGCAAGATGCATGCGACATGTAAAAGAAATGTAAGCATATCAGTATATTATGCAATATGGAATAGTAATATGCACATATTGAGGGGAAACCGCTCTTTTAAAATGAATCAGTTTTAAAGAGTATCTTGCGGTTCCCAAATCTCTAATCAAGCCAGAATCATCTATGTATGTGCAAATCCTTATGTATGTAAATATAGGTGGACAATGGGTATGTACACAAGTATGCCATGCAAGAGATCATATCCTGAATGGTACAGTACTATAGTGTAGTGACATGGCAATTATCGATGATGAATGTGTGAGCCGGCAAGCAGGTGTACGTGGAACATATGCATCATCGATAATGGTGCTGGTGTCCTAACAGCATAGATTTGATATAACAATAATCATATTTAACATGCAATGCGATGCAAACAGTAAGAATATGCGGCAATGAATAATAACACAATAGTGCAGTATCTACATCAATGTATCTATGTCATAATGTTTTGCCATTTGAAAGAAGACGAATCGGGGTTTTAGGAAAATAAGGGCTACGGTGTTTTTAAGAAAAGATGCGTCTTTGAAAATATCCGTAGAATCCCTTTGCCTGTCTTTAAAATACTCCTGATTCATTAGTTTTTGAAATAGGTATGACGTCAACCTAGCCTAACATCTACTAGCAAAACTACAGCTCTAACTAACAAGTCAATCAGGAGGGGTATGGAAACCACCTAAATCTGAGTCAATATATATATATAAAAGTATAATAGTCGGTGATCCCGCCTCAAGGTACCGCGTACGATACAATATCATGTGACATCCTCGAGTCATGAGTGTGGATCTATCATCAATATAAAGCTCGTACGGCAAATCATCGTATGGCATCCCAAAAGCTGGGTACAGGTCAAAATCACATTCATCTCATCAAATATCAGGTATCATTATCATCATATCACATGATCCCCGGGTACTGATCTAAGTCTAGTACAAACCGATACCATCTATATAAATATAATGCGTGTGTGAAACACACGTCCAAAGGCCCGCTAAAATCTCATGTCGTATCCCAAATACGAATCACATCATATCACCGATCTCATGGCACTATGCCCAATCTCATCGACTCATCTCCAATGTCATCCACTATTCTCATCATTCCAGCATAAGTATAGCAATAAGCATGTGTGTGCGTGTGAGTGTAAACCTATTCTAGGGTTCGTAACTAGGAACTATACTAGTTTACTTCTATGCCCTAATCTAACTACAGTACATCTAATTGCAATATCCACGACACAGTATAAGCTAATATATATATATATATATATATATATATATATATATACATATATAGTATACCAACTTCGGACTACGGGGGTGCTATACGCCATCTACCCGACTTCCCCCGTAGATATAATCTACTCACCTTGATCTTGTCTGCCGATGTCGATGTCGCCACTTCTTCTTCATCGTCTCGGATCACCATGGGGGTACCTACATGTCATACGTATTGCATCGCATTAAAACTAAATCGAAATCAAAACGACACACGAAAACCAAAACGTTACGTTTAAAAGCCTGTAGGTTAGAACATATGGTTAGCTTTCGCAAATCAACCCGATATCACTCGAGATAGACGTACAAACGTCATATGATCGAGATAAAGCACAAATACACAATTCTAGAAATCGAAATACGGAAAACCATAACTCAAATCAAAGCAGCAACTAGGGAAAGTGGTCCCAGATTTTGACTCAGGCCAAAACAGGGCAAATAAACAACTCTGGGGTGATGTATAGGGTGCATATGACCTATAGAAGCAACATGGGCACCTAGTTTTACAGGGGTGCCGGCCACATCACCTAAAAATCCGGCCAGACCGGTTTGGGTATGGAGGAATCGTCTCGTATTGGTAGGGTGGCCTCCTGGTGGTCTAACTAAGTCCCTAGTATTGTTTGTTTGTCTCAGAACTTCCCCGGATCATCCCAGATTTCTTTGCACGCCAAATACCCTCACAAAACCGATATGCAAAGTTTCTGTTTTTCGTTTCAGGTTCTAGTTTGGGTTTGGTCTGGGTTTGCTAACAATTGGGAGGGGTTTAAGGTCACTAATAAGGCTTATTACACCATCTCTACACAAATCAAACCCTAATTCCCTATTTGAGTTTTCAAAGCTCACTAAATTTCGCCAAAACAACATTAAATATGAAATAAGGCTAAATCACTTGAAATACTGCAATAATTGTGAAAGGGTTTACCTCATTTAGATCTCAAGAATCCTCTACAGCGCCAAAATCAAGTTTTTCTTGGTCCATTGGGTAGCTAGAGGGCTTGTGCACCTTTTTTGTGAAATGAAGATGAGGTTTTGGTGTTGTTTTTGAGATGTTTTGAGGAGGTGAAGTGGGGAGGGAGAAGGAGCAGCAGCAGCAGCAGGGAGTTGAGGGAGAGGGAGAGGAAATGGTGAAGGAAATGGAGGGGAAGCCAAGTCAAAGAAAACCAAATACTCTCTCTCATGCCCATGCCTATTTCTTTATTCCCTTTTCCTTTTCTTTTCTTTTCCCTCTAATTTCCTTCTCACACTAATAGTAAACCCAAATGAAAAGCCATGGTAGAAATGCACAAGTGTAAAAAGAAAAATGATATGTGCATGTTTCGCACAAAAATGTTTAAAAACCGATTAGCGATTTTTAATTGTGATTAGCACTAAATTAGCATATAATTAATCATAAAAACTTAAAAATTGCATAATTCCATAAAATACCCTATTTTAGAATTTTCCAAAATTTTTCCAAAATTTTCCCCCATTTATCTGTATTTAATTATACCGAAATATTAAAATATTCATTAAAATATTATTAAATTATAAAAATTCCAAAAAATAATATTTTATTTTTTCTGAAATGTTACAATCTTCCTCCCTTAAAGAAATTCGGTCCCCGAATTTAAATTTAAACCCCCAAATTCTAAAACATTTCAATTAAAAGTCCAAGTCGTTGGGGCTCCGAAATCATCAATACATAAAACGCATCATAGCGCAATGCATGCGCATAAGTAATGAGCAGATAACTCAAAATCAAAACTCCGTCAAGCATCCCGCAATCATCGGAGTCATGATAAAAACATGAATGTCAAATCCAAAGCAAAACCAACATGATATAAATCAGAACTATATATGTAAATATCGAATCTATACATGTAAATAGCTGAAGTAAATGCGTGCAAAATATATCCAGGTACTTTCCACTGACTAGTCCTGCTCAGTATAAAAACACATAGCAAATATCATAAAAATGTACTGCTCCATAAGAACTCAATCCCAAAAATGTATATAAGAATACCCTGTGCGTCTGATGCGCACAGAAATCAAAATCCATATATGTGCCATACATGTGCACAGAAACAACATCTAGGTGCAATGGGTGTGCACGAATCATCTGTCATAGGCAACGTGTATGCCCGACAGTAAAATCAGGTGCATCTGACATGCACGAAGAATCCCGATTTAATGCATCTGGTGTGCACCAAAATCGTATCTCAAAACATGCGCTCAACACGCGCGAGAATCCACATCAAAAGCATGGAGTGCAAGAAATCAACATCAATATCATAATCAAAATCGACGGTATACAATACGGCTCAATCCAAATCAGGTATACCGCATGTATAAGCTCACAACCGTGTACATCAACGTGCACAAATCAAATCAAAACACTAAAATTGCATGAAAACGATGCTGGAAGCACAAATCAAATCACCGGCATAAAATAGGCATGAAATCATAATCAATACCTCAAGCATAATAACTATGCGCAAAATATGAATACCCAGTAGGTGCAACCATGATGCGCGAAAACAAATATCATGAAACTCAGCCATCAAAGCCAAATCATGCGAATAGATCGCCTAAAATACTGAAATCCATAGTGACAGATACATGATAATCGAATCACAAAATCATAAATTATTAATACCGTCGTCGGTATATCCTCCTTCAAATTCGGGAAGGTGTCGGTGCATCCAATGCTAGCAGCGCAAGATATCTACTTGCCTCTTGCTCACGGTCTGGCGTCCTCTGTCTCTGGGTCCTTATCTTCTCTGTGGATTACCAATCTCACGATCCATCGGCTCATCGGCCCTGTCAGGTGTGCTAACGGGGACGGTTCTGTCCTGGCACTTCTCTGGTCATCTCTCGGTCAATCATCACGACCACTCGTAAAGCAGCATGTCACTGGCGTCGGCCTCTAGCTCTCTGAATGCACATGACACATCTGATCCTGCGTGCAAATATCATTGCAGCAGTGTCCTGGAAGGAATCCTGCTCAGGGTCTCTTCCGATCTTACCTATGCCGAACTGTACGGAGGCTGGTACTCTTACATAATCCTTTCTCGTTTTCTGGACATCTGCGTGTTCCGCACACATTTCCTCGGAAACTGGCCGTATCCCAATGCCTCTGTAAGCATATCAAGTCTCTAATCTCGACGGGAAGTAATGACAGCTCGTCGGCGTCTCGTACGAACCCCTGGTTCCACTTGTCTTTATCGTCGTCCACTATGACGTCACGTCATGCTATCTACGCACTGCAACTGTTCTCGGCCACGGTCAATCCGAAGTCTCTCGCACGGACTCGAAATCATGTACTCTGTAGCTACATTACTCTGTAGAAGATATCTGGCCGAACAGGTCCTCGGGAACTCGTCCCAACCATCGGAGGAATACTCAATACTCGTCCGTCCTCGATCAACTCACAACGCATCTGGGTGAGGTCCTTTATCCGAACCTGGTCAACTATCTCGTCGACGATGCCGAACTCTGGCCTGCTAGGTGTGCGCAATACGACCACTCCTGGGTCCAGGTCTTCCCATATAGCATTCCAGAAAGGTCATGTCGAGGTCTTTCTCGAATCTCTTACTCCACCTTTCTCTGATGTTGGCTGCTTCGGACTCGTCTCATCGTGGCTGCATGGACGGCGCTCCAATAGCTATACTCGTATCTGGAGTCTCCCAAGTAATGTGTCCCATCACATGATATCCGAAAGATGTCGAACCATCCGATCGATTTGTCAAAACCTCATAATCCCCCAAGAGATCACATCTTGGGTACAGTTTAATAGTATCGAGTACATACCACAGCATCAGTGGTCTAGCCGTAGAAGGGAAAACCCAAGCCTCACTAATGGCGCCGCGGAACTGCCGCAAACCTTAAGGTTCAAAGGCTTTCACACGGTCATTATGTCGAGTTAGGGTTTCATTCTTCTAGAGGGTCCATAGAATCGCTTGCATGTCTTTCCGAATACTTTAAACTTGGAAAATGGGCTCCTGACATTCGATCGTCTCTATCGACTCTCAACGAACCTGCGTGAAGTCGTCTCTAGCTGGAATCAATCTATCTGATGACCTCACATCGGGGTAAGCGAACGAACCACATGTCCTAGTCATTCATCCTCGGGTGACTAGCGACCTTCCATCATATCTCTAAATATATGCTCATGCTGCAGTAGCTCCAACGTCTGGGTGATATCTCGTCATTTGCAGCAACAACTGGCTCATTTGTCTGTACGCCGAACAATGCCTCAATCATCCTGAATAAGCGATATATCAATGGTCATCACATTCAGTAGCCTGATCCTCTGGTACCAATCGGCACATCCGGGAAATCTCGTAAAAGCGATCCGTCAAACGTTCATGGCGCGAAACACAATAAGACGATGCCTTTATATGCAATCGTATGTCTCTGGAATCATGCCCTGGTTAGTCCTCGTCCGTAACGACCTCAAGTTGACGCAACTCTAGCCGTAGCTCTCTCTGCCCGTATAGTCGTGGCAGTAAAATCATAACCAATATCGATGAGGATAGATCATAGGAATGAATATAATACTGTGCAAGGAAATGTACATCCTAAGGTTTCTTAAGCGGAGTAGCGTATCGTAAATATGCCGCGGAACATACGTACGGTACGTCACTCTACTCAAGCTACCTACTCCATCAACCAAGGGTCATCCTATGCGACGAAAGTTCGGGTATAATACCCTCTCGACTAAGTCTAAGTTCCGTAAGGTCAAGCCTAAGTTCCGTATATATATAAACGCCCTAAGCTCCACATAGTCAAACTTAGACTCGAACCAAGGTTAATCTAGCGCTCTGATACCAACTTTGTCACGACCCGAAATAGCCCGTGACTGGCACTTGAATCATATGAAGTCTATAGGACCCCATCTAATCCAAGTAAGCCAAAAAGCCCAGAAATCTAAAACCATTTTTAAGTAATAATAAAGGAAATAGTTTTAAGAAGTGAAGAAAACAAGTTTCTAAAACAAGGGTTTTAAAATAGGTAAGCCGAATATGCATTTTTAAATCCTCCATATCTTTTCTAAAAATTTCGGCAGAGTTTCCTTTGTAAATACTGGCCCCGAACGGGGTACAACAAGAATAATATATATGTAATGATAAAAGGCATCCCCAAGCGGGAGCTAGCTCTTCGTCAATCGACAGTCACAACCACGCAAGCAATATAATATATAACGCCGAAGGGCGAGAATTAAAACTCAAAAAGAACTCAAAATCAACATAAAAACCATAATACTACAACGCGCGACTCTAAGGTCGAAATAATACATAACTGGTTTTCTAAGTCTGAAACAATATACAAGTTTTGGTTGATGGAATTACTAGATACAACTGAATAATACATATACAAGGGTGGTTCTGATGCAAAGAACCCACCTACCAATGCAATCACCCGCAAGGGAGCAGTGTGCCAGAAATGCCGCCATGGAACCTGTACGGCAAAACCTGCAAGAAACTGTGGCACAACGTGGGTGAGTTGCCAACTCGTGAGTAGAAAACATCTACAAGTAGAAATCGAATGCATGACATAATCCTAGGTCAATACGATCAGATATATATATTCTCAAATGAATAAGTCTGAAGCATGATAAGGTGGCAATGTAACATCTATACATGAGTGTAGTGCCAAGTGCTCGTGCCAGTGCCTCAGGTAATAACATATCATGAATATGAGGTATGATCAATGTAATCAATATGAATCAATGTCAACTATAACATGAAGTCTAGTAGTATGTGGATATCATCCAACTTTGTAATCAATGTCTGTATGTATGTAGATCTCGTCCACGTGTCACCCAATGACAATAAGCATCATGCATGTAAATATCATAAAGCATATGCATGGAAGTATCAGGATGTAAATCAACATGTGTCGCTCGCGACATATCAAAGCCATGGAACATGAGTGTCTAGCATCGACACTTGAAAATATCATGAAAACCGTGCCCATCATCGGCACATAAATCCTCATATATCTCAGGCGCCGCACACCCTGGTCGGCCCTCATATCCATCTCATGACTCCGGTCGGTATCCTCCGGATATCCGCCGAGCCCAAATACTATCACCGGTAGATAGTGGTCCCTCTGCCAGGCTCACCGTCTAGCTACACAGCAGATCCGTTCTCGCACCGGGGTACCATACCGGGTCCACCATGTACCCGCAATCGGCCTCGTCCACTCCTCGAATCGGGTTTCACATGTCACTCTCAGCACCGAGAAAACACATGGTGGATGCACTGAAATATCATATCAAGGATAACCGGGTTTTTAAAACAGTGCATGCTCTCTTGAAAAATACCACGGTTCCCAAATCCAGAAATATCATGGAAACAACATATCTCAATGAGTATAATCAAAAGCAAGATGCATGCGACATGTAAAAGAAATGTAAGCATATCAGTATATTATGCAATATGGAATAGTAATATGCACATATTGAGGGGAAACCGCTCTTTTAAAATGAATCAGTTTTAAAGAGTATCTTGCGGTTCCCAAATCTCTAATCAAGCCAGAATCATCTATGTATGTGCAAATACTTATGTATGTAAATATGGGTGTACAATGGGTATGTACACAAGTATGCCATGTAAGAGATCATATCATGAAAGTAACAGTACTACAGTGTAGTGACATGGCAATTATCGATGATGAAGTGTGTGAGCCGGCAAGCAGGTGTACGTGGAACATATGCATCATCGATAGTGGTGCTGGTGTCCTAACAGCATGGATTTGAGATAACAATAATCATATTTAACATGCAATACGATGCAAACAGTAAGAATATGTGGCAATGAATAATAACACAATAGTGCAGTATCTACATCAATGTATCTATGTCATAATGTTTTGCCATTTGAAAGAAGACGAATCGGGGTTTTAGGAAAATAAGAGCTACGGTGTTTTTAAGAAAAGATGCGTCTTTGAAAATAGCCGTAGAATCCCTTTGCCTGTCTTTAAAATACTCCCGATTCGTTAGTTTTTGAAATAGGTATGACGTCAACCTAGCCTAACATCTACTAGCAAAACTACAGCTCTAACTAACAAGTCAATCAGAAAGGGTATGGAAACCACCTAAATCTGAGTCGATATATATATATATAAAAGTACAATAGTCGGTGATCCCGCCTCAAGGTACCGCGTACGATACAATATCATGTGACATCCTCGAGTCATGAGTGCGGATCTATCATCAATATAAAGCTCGTACGGCAAATCATCGTACGGCATCCCAAAAGCTGGGTACGGGTCAAAATCACATTCATCTCATTAAATATCAGGTATCATTATCATCATATCACATGATCCCCGGGTACTGATCTAAGTTTAGTACAAATCGATAACATCTATATAAATATAATGCGTGTGTGAAACACACGTCCAAAGGCCCGCTAAAATCTCATGTCGTATCCCAAATACGAATCACATCATATCACCGATCTCATGGCACTATGTCCAATCTCATCGACTCATCTCCAATGTCATCCACTATTCTCATCATTCCAGCATAAGTATAGCAATAAGCATGTGTGTGCGTGTGAGTGTAAACCTATTCTAGGGTTCGTAACTAGGAACTATACTAGTTTACTTCTACGCCCTAATCTAACTACAGTACATCTAATCGCAATATCCACGACACAGTATAAGCTAATATATATATATATATATATATATATATATATATATATATAATATACATATATAGTTTACCAACTTCGGACTGCGGGGATGCTATACGCCATCCACCTGACTTCCCCCGTAGATATAATCTACTCACCTTGATCTTGCCTGCCGATGTCGATGTCGCCACTTCTTCTTCATCGTCTCGGATCACCGTGGGGGTACCTACATGTCATACGTATCGCATCGCATTAAAAATAAATCGAAATCAAAACGACATACGAAAACCAAAACGTTACGCTTAAAAGTCTATAGGTTAGAACCTATGATTAGCTTTCGCAAATCAACCCGATATCACTCGAGATAGACGTACAAACGTCATATGATCGAGATAAAGCACAAATACAAAAATATAGAAATCGAAATACGGAAAACCATAACTCAAATCAAAGCAGCAACGAGGGAAAGTGGTCCCAGATTTTGACTCAGGCCAAAACAGGGCAAATAAACAACTCTGGGGTGATGTATTGGGTGCATATGACCTATAGAAGCAACATGGGCACCTAGTTTTACAGGGGGGCCGGCCACATCACCTAAAAATCTGGCCAGGCCGGTTTGGGTATGGAGGAATCGTCTCGTATTGGTAGGGTGGTGTAATACCCGGTTCTTTTATATACGCCAAAATCCGTATTTTTCGTTAAACTATAAATTTTGTTATTTTAATTAGTTATTATTTTAAAGAAACCCTTTTTAAACCCTAAACCCCGGCCCATCTCTTTTTCTCTTCAAAATTTCCTTTAAATTAGCCCAATCCCGGCCCAACACCATTGTTCAGCCCAGAAAATTAAAGAAAAGGAAATTCATTTGTTTTTTAAACCCAAAACCTTAATAATTAAGCCCGGCCCGTTTTCCTTTTCCCCATTTAAATTTTTCCCTCACGCGGGCCCGGCCCACTCTTTTCCACACCCGCGCCGCTTCATGACCCGACCCGTTTCTTCTTTCTTCCAACGGCTCCCTCCCGTTGCGCGATTCCCGCTCGACCGTTACACCCTCCTTCGCCGTAAACCACACCGGCGTCCATGCCCGCGCTCGAGCGCAGTTACTCCCACAACGTGCACTCCTCTTTCTCCCTCACACCCTCGAGCTCACCATCTCCTCCCTCCTCTCTCCAGAAACCCGAGCTCCCTCTTCTTTCCTCCTCCCTGCACCCATCATCGGCCAACTCCTTCACTCGCCCCACCGCCGACGACGACGTCGACGACTGCAGCCACCTCGTCTTTCCTCGCCTCGCCTCCATTCTCTCCACTTCATCTCCTCGCCTCCATCCACCAAACTCCGACGACGACCACCCTTAGTCGTCTCCGTCACCATCCCCCACCATCACCCACCGAGCTCGCCTCCTCCGGCCATCTCCATCGATGAGGCACAACCTTCGACGTCACCGCCCCTGCAATCTCCCTCTCTCTTTCCCGATCTCTTCCTCACCCTCTCTCTATCTCTCCCTCTCTCTGTGTTCCCTCTCTCTCTTGATCTCTCTCTCTCTACCTCTTCCCCTCTCTCAATCTCTCTCTCAATCTCTCAATTTCTCTGTCCCTCTCTCTTTCTCCTCCCCTCCCTATAAATCTCTCTCTCTCTCTCTCTCACCCCCTCCGCAATCCCACTCCATCAGCCTCGACAGCACCAGCGACCCCTTCCCCGACTCCCCCTCACTGCATCCCTAGCCGCCGCGGTCGAGCCCCGGCATTTCGTCGAACACCTGCAGAGATCGCCGTTACCGCTATTCGGGTCACCGACTTCGCCATCGAATATGTGGCCTTGGTCCCTTAAGCCGTCGCCATCGCCAACACTCCGCTCGTCGCAACGCCCGTCATACCCACCGAGCCGTCAAGTACAAGAAGCAAAACCCGACGAGGCTAAACCTGTGATACGTTCGTGACGCAAATCGTGTCGTTGCCGCTGCCGTGCATCGCCAGAACGTCTTCAAGCAAGTATTTTACTTGCTACATGCTAATATATCCGTGTTATAAACTTAGATCGTATAGTTTACAAATTTACAACTCTCGATAAATTATATGGCGCGACTGTTCGTTGCTTGATCTCAATGGAAATCCTTAGTTAAATTGATGGAACATGAGGGCAATTGCTGGCCCAAGTGATTCTGAATACTATACATAAATTTCACTGGATAATACTACTGTTAGTGACTAAAATGACTACCCCCAAGTTTACTAGTAAAACTGGAATTTTATTGTACCTGAAAACCGTTAAAATCACCATAAATTATATTCACACTGGAATGAAGCGTTCGAGGGCTCAAATCGAAGCCAACTCGACGAACTTTAACCCTATACTAGTTTCCAGATATTCCTGTACTTGAACTGTGAAAATATTTGAATCGGAGTGCGACTCTGGACTGCAGTCCAGAGCGACTCCAGTTGTTGTTTACTGTTCCGTAATGAACACCACCCTGTTTCCTAAACTCGTAGGTTGCGGAACTCTACTGATTATTAAATATGAATCGGTTAGCTAGATAATACAAGTGGTTTCATTCTGTTTCGTCATCATTTGCTATTTAATCCGTAATTTAAAAGATGGGGACGTATAACAGTCTCAGCAGAATCAGAACTGACATATTGGTATTGAACAGTGTATAACTCCTAACGTACAGACGCGATTGAGAAACCGTCTGTTGCGTTGAAAACCTTACTGAAAAACCTAGATTTCATCCAACTGTATCGTCGCTAAAATCTGATCCCAACTGGGATTAAAATGCGTTGCGAGACGGACTTCTGATTCTGAAACCGGATTTCCAGCCGTGAACGCTTAAAATGAAATGGCTATAATTAGTGATCCTGGAACCTGATTGGCATGAAACTAAATTCGATAGATAGATAACTGAACATACTAATTATTACCTGTTCACTGTTTCACTAAATTGTAACCGTATGATTTATGATAAATTATGCAAATGGTAGATTAATGATTCAGGACATCCTAAACATGCTTTATATACTGTTTACGCATTATATCGTACACATGTCA
Organism: Agapanthus africanus; assembly: GCA_030015575.1. Lineage (NCBI taxonomy): Eukaryota > Viridiplantae > Streptophyta > Magnoliopsida > Asparagales > Amaryllidaceae > Agapanthus > Agapanthus africanus. The sequence continues at coordinate 827,195,866 of CM057338.1, read as the reverse complement.
TTGCATTGATAACATAGTGATAACGTGTATTTACCCAGTGTTAAGTATTAGAGATGATTGTGGCAAGTACGTTAGTGTTCGTGTAACAGTGAATAAATGAAAGTGATACGTACTTGTACACAATCAGTGAACCTTATTATTATATTGCATTGTCGACGTATGTGGGACACGTGTACGTGTGACTATAAGTGGTATGGGACACTTATGGAAGCTCTTGCACGGGTGTCACAGATAAGGCACCAGACACTGCCATTTATCTTAGGTATTAGTCGGGATGTGCTTGATGGAGTCCAGTTCTCGCGCAGACTTGTCACAGACCGATTGGTATTTAGGGTTATGGTTAGCGTTTGATGTAGACCACGGGGTGTGGGGTAGTTTAAGTGTGAGTTCAACAGAATCTCGGGAGTCCCATGCCGGCTTATATATTTATGGAGATATATAGAGATTTACAGGGTATGTGATTATTACCATGATATACATGTTGGGCCCGTGGTCCCTTGCCCTTGGGTTCTACCCTTGGGTGGAGGACACTCGCGAGTGGTTGACTCTCACACTTGGACTGACGATAGGCTTAGTAACCTGTACAGTGAGACTTAGAGACTGATAGGGATACTGGCATTGTTATACCTTATTTACTGTGTTTACATACGTGGCATATCATTCCACTGCTTTTACTGTTCCGCTGCATTGATTACTGCATGTTCATACCCATACTGCCATTGATCTACTGTTATATATAACTATTATCACTGCTAGAATTGTCACATGATTTTATATATTATATTGCTATTGTGTCGCTCTGACGACCTGAGTATGCATGCTCAGTGTGAGGAGAAGATTTAGCCTGAACCAGGACTAGACGCACTTCACGGACATCTTGTTTAGCTATCCAGAGTTATATCTTTTGTTTCCCATCAGGTCAGTTCATTTTATTATTTTGTTTCAGTTACTGCATTTCTCATTACCTGCGCATCATTTACTGTTTACCATGAAAAACTAGAAGCCGAAGTGTGACTACGGCAGGACATTTCCTTGACCGTAGGAGCATGGCTGGCCTTGTCTACCCCTCATATTCCGTATTTTGGGAAGCGGGGCGTGACATGGTTTAGTTGGTATCAGAGCCCAGGTCTTGCTTCGATTGGGATTGCAGTTTTCCGTGTAGAGCTTGACAATCTAAGACATCACTCAGTCTAGATTGTAAACTTGATATCCTTGATCTATATTCACATTGAGTGTTCTGCTATCCATTCGCTAGGGTTTCGGGTGACTTGGCAAGGTTACGTGGTTGCAATTGCACTACCGTACTCTGTTTAAATGACTTAGAATCCTACAGTTGATTTTTCCAATTGCAATGAATTTCATCACATCTAATATTCTTGAATCTTTGTCCAATCCATATTAAATCTTGATTCTTGTAGCTTGTGCCTTATATCATCCTCAAAATTATTGTTTCAGGATCATGTCTTCCAACGACTCTTCCTCTATCTCCACTCCCCAGAATCAGACCGTTGAGATTCTGAGTGTACTGCAAGGTTTAAAGGAAGCCCAAGAGCGAACAAACAACTTGTTAGCTGAAGGATTGAGAAGGCAGGTGAATCAGGCACCAGCGGGAGTCTCCAATTATAAAGGAATCCCCGTCAGACGAGGAAAAGAGAAGAAGATGAAGTGCCAATTTGTTTCCCCGCGACAGAAGCAGCAGAAGACCCCACGTTGTGGATACTGCAGGAGGCCAGGATATCTTCAGAGGGATTATTGCCGCGCCCAAAGGAAATGTCTGAGTTGTGGATCCAGCGAACACCTTATCAACGGTTGCCCAAAAAGGAAAGAGCTACAGGGAGGAGATTCGTCTACACTTCCCACTTCTTCCGAGTGATGGTTATTGCGTAGTTCGAACGTCGAGGATAAGGCGGACCCAGCGCAGGATTCAACTCACGTGACGATAATGCAACGTTCTAGTAGTCAAGGAAGAATTCTCATGTTTTCTACTTTCAGTAATAATGTTATCTTTCTCTTATGAATATTTCTTTCCGTTTGAAATCTTGTATCCGTCGAACTTTTTAGTTGATGCAATAAAACTTTGAATCATAATGTATGTATCATTCTCTTGTCTCTCTCCTTTTCAAACTATTCATTATCACAACACTTTTATCCTGATTTTTCAGTTCCTGCCACCGTATATCTCTCTATACTTCGTACCCTGAGTTATTTTCTTAATGTACTCCACTATCTAATCATGACTCTTTCTTTTCAGGCCATGGCTCACCTGGAGCAGCGTCGCATCTAGATAAGGATGCACAGTCATGCGTTTTCTTAGACCGCACACTGATGAGTTCTGATGATGAGATCAACGATCCCCTGGGTTATTTTCGAAAACAGCGATTCAGAGGACGAAGGAGCAGTCGCCCCAGAGTTTAACATGATAGATGATTCCGACGAAGAGGAAGGAGACCCCGAAGAGAACCCGATAGAGGAAGATCTCGAGGAAGACCCGATAGAAGGAAATCCAGTGGAGGAAAATTCCATAGAAAAGAATCACATGGAATCAGACCTCGATGAAGAAGCTCCAGCCGAGAAAGAAGGACCAGAAGGACAAGACTCTGCTGTGGAAGAACTCCCAATGGCGGTCCCCGCGAGGCGCTATGGAAATGGACGCCCCTACCTGAGCGCGCGAGCCTACCGCAACCTGCTGAATCTTCACAACTGCGACTGACGGGATTTCTTTTAGATGTTGTCTTTTTGGCCAAATAAATCTGTGTATAGTTTAAGGCCACCGTTCGTCTTTGGGGAATGCTTCGTTTAAAATCTTCTGGAAGGAAATAAACTGCTGAGTTCGCTAATCTTTCGACCTTCCTAGTTCACTTGATGCTTGAGTATTTCTTCTAATACAATTATTTTTCCTACTAAGATCTGTCCACCCTACTCCTTACATTGTTTTAACCCTCACGGAGATTAATAAGCACCACACCCGATCGTTTAGAGGTCCACCCTTCATCCTCCGTCAGTGCATCGTTTGAGATCCTCCTGGGAGGAGAATTTTTTTTTGTGTGAAACTTCCGAGTTCGCTAACCCTTCAAATTCTTGATTCATAGGATGTACAGACCGTTATCCTCCCCATTTTTCTCTTGTAGTCCTTTATTGCTCACCCTTACCCCAATCTCTTTGACCACTAGCCTAAAGCCGCCATACTCCGACCTTTGAATGATCCACATTCCCTTGTAATCCTTACCCTATCTAGCCCTATACATTTTTTTGTGTGTTTTCCTATTACCCTATATATATTTAGAGACTTTATTATTCGAAATTTGGTTTTCATTATCTTGTACTTGTCGAAGAGAGCGTGTTATTGACTATTTAGTTTTATGTATTTCAAAGCATACTACTATTATCCTTATTTTTTCAGTAGCGCAACCTTACCCCGCGCATATTTTTGTTCCATATTTCTTATTTTCACTATATGAGTTTTCTAAGTTATTTTAAAACTATTTGATCGATACAATATCCTAAAATGTTTTAACCTACCGACAAATCTTTCACTACTTTATTGTCGTTACTTTCTTTTCGAGTAGTGTGCCTATGGTTACTATTATCAATGATTGTGCCTTATACTCACTATTTCTGATGTGCTACTTTTGTTATACGTATATGTGCATATAATTGAGTTTCGATTTTATCGAGTACGCCTCGAATAATATTGTTCGTTATTATTGTTATTTATATTCCCGTATATATGTAGTTGCTCTTATAGTTGTTCCTGCCTTATACTTATTTAGACCCATCCTTTTGTGTGTTGTTCTTGCATATATAAACTTTCAAATTTCTTCATCCGCCTATTTCAAGTAAATCGTGTGTTAGTTGCAATATAGTAATTTCACCTATGTTCGTATAACTTATCGTTTATTTTAAATTTCGAGGACGAAATTTTTGTAAGGGTGGTATGATGTAATACCCGGTTCTTTTATATACGCCAAAATCCGTATTTTTCGTTAAACTATAAATTTTGTTATTTTAATTAGTTATTATTTTAAAGAAACCCTTTTTAAACCCTAAACCCCGGCCCATCTCTTTTTCTCTTCAAAATTTCCTTTAAATTAGCCCAATCCCGGCCCAACACCATTGTTCAGCCCAGAAAATTAAAGAAAAGGAAATTCATTTGTTTTTTAAACCCAAAACCTTAATAATTAAGCCCGGCCTATTTTCCTTTTCCCCATTTAAATTTTTCCCTCACGCGGGCCCGGCCCACTCTTTTCCACACCCGCGCCGCTTCATGACCCGACCCGTTTCTTCTTTCTTCCAACGGCTCCCTCCCGTTGCGCGATGCCCGCTCGACCGTTACACCCTCCTTCGCCGTAAACCACACCGGCGCCCACGCCCGCGCTCGAGCGCAGTTACTCCCACAACGCGCACTCCTCTTTCTCCCTTACACCCTCGAGCTCACCATCTCCTCCCTCCTCTCTCCAGAAACCCGAGCTCCCTCTTCTTTCCTCCTCCCTGAACCCATCATCGGCCAACTCCTTCACTCACCCCACCGCCGACGACGACGTCGACGACTGCAGCCACCTCGTCTTTTCTCGCCTCGCCTCCATTCTCTCCACTTCATCTCCTCGCCTCCATCCACCAAACTCCGACCACGACCACCCTTAGTCGCCTCCGTCACCATCCCCCACCATCACCCACCGAGCTCGCCTCCTCCGGCCATCTCCATCGATGAGGCACAACCTTCGACATCACCGCCCCTGCAATCTCCCTCTCTCTTTCCCGATCTCTTCCTCACCCTCTCTCTGTCTCTCCCTCTCTCTGTGTTCCCTCTCTCTCTCTTGATCTCTCTCTCTCTGCCTCTTCCCCTCTCTCAATCTCTCTCTCAATTTCTCAATTTCTCTGTCCCTCTCTCTTTCTCCTCCCCTCTCTATAAATCTCTCTCTCTCACTCTCTCTCTCACCCTCCGCAATCCCACTCCATCAGCCTCGACAGCACCAGCGACCCCTTCCCCGACTCCCCCTCACTGCATCCTTAGCCGCCGCGGTCGAGCCCCAGCATTTCGTCGAACACCTGCAGAGATCGCCGTTACCGCTATTCGGGTCACCGACTTCGCCATCGAATATGTGTCCTCGGTCCCTTAAGCCGTCACCATCGCCAACACTCCGCTCGTCGCAACGCCGGTCACACCCACCGAGCCGTCAAGTACAAGAAGCAAAACCCGACGAGGCTAAACCTGTGATACGTTCGTGACGCAAATCGTGCCGTTGCCGCTGCCGTGTATCGCCAGAACGTCTTCAGGAAAGTATTTTACTTGCTACATGCTAATATATCCGTGTTATAAACTTAGATCGTATAGTTTACAAATTTACAACTCTCGATAAATTATATGGCGCGACTGTTCGTTGCTTGATCTCAATGGAAATCCTTAGTTAAATTGACGGAACATGAGGGCAATTGCTGGCCCAAGTGATTCTGAATACTATACATAAATTTCACTGGATAATACTACTGTTAGTGACTAAAATGACTACCCCCAAGTTTACTAGTAAAACTGGAATTTTATTGTACCTGAAAACCGTTAAAATCGCCATAAATTATATACACACTAGAATGAAGTGTTCGAGGGCTCAAATCGAAGCCAACTCGACGAACTTTAACCCTATACTAGTTTCCAGATATTCCTGTACTTTAACTATGACAATATTTGGATCGGAGTGCGACTCTGGACTGCAGTCCAGAGCGACTCCAGTTGTTGTTTACTGTTCCGTAATGAACACCACCCTGTTTCCTAAACTCGTAGGTTGCGGAACTCCACTGATTATTAAATATGAATCGGTTATCTACATAATACAAGTGGTTTCATCCTGTTTCGTCATCATTTGCTATTTAATCCGTAATTTAAAAGATGGGGACGTATAACAGTCTCAGCAGAATCAGAACTGACATATTGGTATTGAACAGTGTATAACTCCTAACGTACAGACGCGATTGAGAAACCGTCTATTGCGTTGAAAACCTTACTGAAAACCCTAGATTTCATCCAACTGTATCGTCGCTAAAATCGGATCCCAACTGAGATTAAAATGCGTTGTTAGACGGACTTCTGATTCTGAAACCGGATTTCCAGCCGTGAACGCTTAAAATGAAATGGCTATAATTAGTGATCCTGGAACCTGATTGGCATGAAACTAAATTCGATGGATAGATAACTGAACATACTAATTATTACCTGTTCACTGTTTCACTAAATTGTAACCGTATGATTTATGATAAATTATGCAAATGGTAGATTAATGATTCAGGACATCCTAAACATGCTTTATATACTGTTTACGCATTATATCGTACACATGTCATTGCATTGATAACATAGTGATAACGTGCATTTACCCAGTGTTAAGTATTAGAGATGATTGTGGCAAGTACGTTAGTGTTCGTATAACAGTGAATAAGTGAAAGTGATACGTACTTGTACACAATCAGTGAACCTTATTATTATATTGCATTGTCGACGTCTGTGGGACACGTGTACGTATGACTATAAGTGGTATGGGACACTTATGGAAGCTCTTGCACGGGTGTCACAGATAAGGCACCAGACACTGCCATTTATCTTAGGTATTAGTCGGGATGTGCTTGATGGAGTCCAGTTCTCGCGCAGACTTGTCACAGACCGATTGGTATTTAGGGTTATGGTTAGCGTTTGATATAGACCACGGGGTGTGGGGTAGTTTAAGTGTGAGTTCAACAGAATCTCGGGAGTCCCATGCCGGCTTATATATTTATGGAGATATATAGAGATTTACAGGGTATGTGATTATTACCGTGATATACATGTTGGGCCCGTTGTCCCTTGCCCTTGGGTTCTACCCTTGGGTGGAGGACACTCGCGAGTGATTGACTCTCACACTTGGACTGACGATAGGCTTAGTGACCTGTACAGTGAGACTTAGAGACTGATAAGGATACTGGCATTGTTATACCTTATTTACTGTGTTGACATACATGGCATATCATTCCACTGCTTTTACTGTTCCGCTGCATTGATTACTGCATGTTCATACCCATACTGCCATTGATCTACTGTTATATATAACTATTATCACTGCTAGAATTGTCACATGATTTTATATATTATATTGCTATTGTGTCGCTCTGACGACCTGAGTATGCATGCTCAGTGTGAGGAGAAGATTTAGCCTGGACCAGGACTAGACGCACTTCACGGACATCTTGTTTAGCTATCCAGAGTTATATCTTTTGTTTCCCATCAGGTCAGTTCATTTTATTTTTTTGTTTCAGTTACTGCATTTCTCATTACCTGCGCATCATTTACTGTTTACCATGAAAAACTAGAAGCCGAAGTGTGACTACGGCAGGACATTTCCTTGACCGTAGGAGCATGGCTGGCCTTGTCTACCCCTCGTATTCCGTATTTTGGGAAACGGGGCGTGACAGGTGGCCTCCTGGTGGTCTAACTAAGTCCCTAGTATTGTTTGTTTGTCTCAGAACTTTCCCGGATCAGCCCAGATTTCTCTGCACGCCAAATACCCTCACAAAACCGATATGCAAAGTTTCTATTTTTCGTTTTAGGTTCTAGTTTGGGTTTGGTCTAGGTTTGCTAACAATTGGGAGGGGTTTAAGGTCACTAATAAGGCTTATTACACCATCTCTACACAAATCAAACCCCAATTCCCAACTTGAGTTTTCAAACCTCATTAAACTTCGCCTAAACGACATTAAACTTGAAATGAGACTAAATCACTTAAAATACTACAATAATTGTGAAAGGGTTTATCTCATTTAGATCTCAAGAATCCTCTACAGCGCCAAAATCAAGTTTTTCTTGGTCCATTGGGTAGCTAGAGGGCTTGTGCACCTTTTTTGTGAAATGAAGATGAGGTTTTGGTATTGTTTTTGAGATGTTTTGAGGAGGTGAAGTGGGGAGGGAGAAGGAGTAGCAGCAGCAGCAGGGAGTTGAGGGAGAGGGAGAGGAAATGGTGAAGGAAATGGAGGGGGAGCCAAGTCAAAGAAGACCAAATACTCTCTTTCATGCCCATGCCTATTTCTTTATTCCCTTTTCCTTTTCTTTTCTTTCCCCTCTAATTTCCTTCTCACACTAATAGTAAACCCAAATGAAAAGCCATGGTAGAAATGCACAAGTGTAAAATGAAAAATGATATGTGCATGTTTTGCAAAAAAAAATGCTATAAAACCGATTAGCGATTTTTAATCGCGATTAGCACTAAATTAGCATATAATTAATCATAAAAACTTTAAAATGACATAATTCCATAAAATACCCTATTTTAGAATTTTCCATAATTTTTCCATAATTTTTCCCTATTTATCTGTATTTAATTATACCGAAATATTAAAATATTCATTAAAATATTATTAAATTATAAAAATTCCAAAAAAATAATATTTTATTTTTTCTGAAATGTTACAGTATATGTATATGTATATATGTGTGTGTGTACATGTAAGTTTGAGGACAATTTAGATATAACATCATGAGATGAGGATATGATATATTATAATGACACGAGTCAATATGATCGGACGTGATATCACGAGGCTAAGATATGTGATATGATATGAAATGGTACGATATGATATATTATATTATATAAAGATTAGGCGATATATATGTTCATAATATGATATAAGATGATATAACATGTGACGATATGTGACTAGATGAGATGATAGGATGTACGTGACATATATCCTTACACTTGATTTGATGATATTGTACGATGAATTATACCGTACGTGATATGATGTACATGTTGATTGATCAGCACACTTGACTTGATGATATCGTATGATGGATTATACCATATGTGATATGGTGTATATGATGATTAATCCACAATCTTGACTTGATGATGTCATACAATGGATTATACCGTACGTGATACTATGAGGCTGGATCACCGACTTATGGATGTATCGACTCAGAAAATTATTGTTTTCTAATCACTTAAGTAGACATTAGGATATAATTAGAGTCATGCCTATTTTCAAAATTAACGAATCGTTATGCATTTTTAAATGACAAGCTCAAGGGACGCTACGGATTTTCAAATGGTATATTTTTCTCAAAACCACCGTAGCCCCCATTTTTTCTAAAAACAACGATTCGTACTATTTTAAACTATAACTGTATGGCTCATATGTAGCTATGTATTTTATATTGTTGCGTTTACAATTTTCTTTTTCTGCTATGCTCGTATTATTCTCATTTTGAGATATACATACCACGTTCTTTTCCTTATCTTGTATAACATCGTCTGCTAGGACACACACACCATTACCGATGATGCACATGTTATACGTACACATACTCGCCAGCTCACACACTCATCATCGGTAATTGTCATACCACGTACACATTAGAAATCGCTATTTCACCGTATATCCTAATAACATGTAGCTTTTTAGTTATTATTTAGTAACCATACCACACTTACTAGTTCAGTTATCGCATTTTCTTACCTAGTTAGACGCCACTCTCATATAAACACACTGGTTATGCATTATAGATTTGTTATGTGCATGTACTCATTGTTTCATTATTGTTTCATGCTTATGAGATTCGGTTTTCATGAGATCTCTGGATTTGAGAAACCGCAGAGATATTTTGAAAACTTATGATTGTTTTAAAAACGTGGTTTCTCTTGATATGATTTGTAGCGTCCACCATGAGTTTTCTCGGTTCTGAGTTATGTGTATACCCGATTCGAGGAGAGAGGAGGCACCGTCTGTGGGCACATGGTGGACCCGGTACGGTACCCCAGGGCAAGAAGATCGTATAGAGAGACGTTGAGCGCGGCAGGGGAACACTATCTACCGGTGATAATACTGGACTCGGTGGATATCTGGAGGATACCGACCGGAGCGATTGAGACAGATGTATATGAGGGCTGATCCGATAAGACGACGCCTGAAATATGAGGATTTACGTGTCGATGCTGGACACAGGTTTTATGATGTTTTCGAATGTCGATGCTGGGCACTCGGGTTTTTATGATGATTTGATATGTCGTTGATGGACACAAGTTGGATGATACACATATACACATATATATGATACAGATGAGATGGTACCATATTATGACACGGGTACGATTATATTATTATTATTATTATACTTATGTATATACGATCATCCACGTTACCACACAGTATTATTATATTATTATATTACTGTATGACCTAGAAGATCGTCATACATTCGATTTCTACCTGATGATGTCTTCTACTCATGAGTTGGCAACTCACTCCCGTTGTGCCACAGTTTTCTTGCAGGATCGACCGCAAGGATTTAGTAGCGGCTTGTTGGCACACAGCTTTCTTCTGGATGATTTGAATTGGTAGGTGGGGTACACTTTGGATCGTGAAAACCATTTTTATATATTTATTCAGTTGTATTTAGTTAAAAGTTCCATCAACCAGACTATGTATATTTAGTATACCTAGAGACATGTTTATATATTCTTTATATTTCGAGTCGAGACTTGTATATCTTTCGGACTTGAGTCGCAGATATGTATTTATTCTTTATTTTTTTGGGTTTGATGATGTTTTGGTTTCTTTACTTTCTTTTTTGTGTTTGATCTTCACCTTAGGCGTCGTATATTTGCATTTGTGTGGTTATGATTCCGCCAATTGGTAAAGAGCTAGCTCCCTCTTGGGGATGCCTATATTATTGTTATGTATCGGTTTTGGATCAAATTTACAAAGGAGGTGCTGCCCAAATTTTAAATGACGAAAATGTTTTCAAAAATAGTATACAACTCATTTGTATTTTCATATAACATTACTTATACTTTTCAAGAAAGAATTTGAATTCGGTATACCTTTATTCAAAACTCCATCTCCATTATTTTCCTAAAAAGGTTTAGATTTTCTGGGCTTTCGGTTTACTTGGATTACGGTGGGGTCCTATAGACTTCACGTGATTCAAGTGCCGGTCACGTGCCAATTCCGGGTCATGACAAATTTGGTATCAAGCGTTAGGTTTAACCTTGGTTCGAGTCTAGGTTTAACTATGCGGAGTTTAGGGTGTATATATATATTTCAGAATTTAGGCTTGACCTTACGGAACTTAGACTTGACTGAAGGAGTATTAGACCCAAACTTTCGTCAAGTAGGTTGACCTTGGTTGATAGAGTAGGTAACTTAAGTAGAGTGACGCACCGTGTGTATGTTCCGCGGCATACTTACGATGCGCTGCTCCGCTTAAGTAACTTTAGGATGTACATTTCTTGAAATCCGTTATTCTATTCGTTCCTATGATCTATCCTCATTTTGCGGTTCCTATCACCATGGCTACGAGAGCAGAGAGAGCTGTGGCTAGAGATGCGGTCAGAGTGAGCTCGTCAGGACAAGGACTGACCATGATATTCTTTTGGTGAAGTAGGAACGTATTGATTTATTGTTTTACTAGGATTTCTTATTTGACACGGGCGTTCAGGATCTACACTGGATGATCGGGCCATCGCTTAAGGCCGACCAAATTGAGAGGACCATTAAGGTACAGCTTACTCCAGAAATCGATGTGTTGTCTACCGTGCAGACGGATGAACCAGCTGTTGCTGAGATTGACCGGATGTCGCCTCTAGAGTTTATATAGCTGAAGCCACATGAGTTTACTGGCAGGGATGTGACAGAAGATCGCTAGTCATTTTTGGATAAAGTGACTAAGACAATTCGTTGGTTTGGATGCCCCGATGCAGAATCAGTTAAGTCGAATGATTCCAGTTTGAAGGGTCTTGTTTAGACCTGGGGTAAGTCGATCAAGAGAGGACGAGCAAAGCGTATTCCTCTGATGACTTAGACGAGTTTCCGAGGACGTAATCAGCCAGATGTCTTCCACGGAGTGGTGAAGATGCCCGAGTTCATACCTTTGAGTCCTTATGAGAGACTCTAAATATGACTATAACCAAATTGGATTGCAGTCCACACAGCTACGAAGAGATGATTCCGGATTGATCAATATTGAAGGAAAGTGGATAAGGGATTCGTGTGAACTCTTAATGAGTCATTCTTCTCCGTTGATACCAGAGGCTTGATACCTATGCAGAGGCGTTGGGTATGGCCATATTCCAGAGGAAAGTCGTGATGAGAATGCAGCCGTCCTGAAACAAAAAACGGATTAATGTAAAGAGTGCCAACTTCCGGGCAGTTCGGCAGATGTGAGATCGGAAGAGACCACAACAGGTTCTTTCCAGGACACCGTAGCGACAAAGATTTTGACCCAGGATCGGTTGTATCGCACATATTCAGAGGGCCCGAGGCCACCATCGTTGACGTGCTATATTATGAGTGGCCATATTAATTGGCCAGGAGATGTTCAGAGAAGCGTCAGAGCGGGACTGTTTCCGTCGCTACCCCCTAATGGGCTGTCGAGCCGAGGAATCACGCAATTGGTGATCCACAGAGAAAAAACAAGGACCCAAGGATAGAGGATGCTAGACCGTGGGCAGGAGGCAAGTAGATATTCTTACTCTGCCAGCCTTGCGTGTACCGACACCTTTCGACATTGAAGGAGGTGTACCTCAATGTCATTTATTTTGATTTGTGTTTAGTAACCCGAGTATCACGTTCACATCGCTTTAGACTTTTGAGTTTTGATGATTAGTTTCATGATTGATATTTTCGTACTCGATAGCTGCACTTGACAAATATTTCCTATGTACACCACAGTTGCACTTGATTCATATTTTTATATACCAGTTGTACTGATTTTTGTTTTTTTGCATACTCATTCACTCGATTTTGTTTTGTGCACTTGTTGCACATATTTAAGATTCCGTGTATCCCGTTACAGTCGATTTTGATTTTGTGCACTCCGATATACTTGATTTTGATTTCATACATATGGTATGCACTTGATTTTGACTTATGCACTCGATGTAGTTCATGTGCGCTTTCAGTGTATTGATATGGGTTTTGTGCACGCAGTTCCATATGTTTATGATTTCATACACCTCGGTATACTTGATTTTGATTTCGTGCATGTTGTATACCGTTGATCTCGATTCAGATACTTAATATTCATTTTCGTGCACCCTAGTGCACTAGATTTATGTTTCCGTGCACCTAGTGCATTTGATATTTGTTTTCGTGCACCCTATTGCACTTGATACTTTTGTGCGGACCTGACGCACTTGATTTAGATTCTTGCACACACATAGCGCACTTGATGTGATTTTGTGCACACCAGACGCACTTAATCGAGATTCTTCGTGCATATTAGATGCACCTGGTATTGTTGTCATGCACACCCGTTGCACTTGACAGATACTTTCGTGCACACCCGTTGCACTTAGTTTTTGCTTCTGTGCACATTCGTGGCACTTGTATTTGACTTTGATTTCCATGCATACCAGGCGCACGTGGTATTTATGTATACACTTATTGAGATTTGATTTCTTTCGGGCATCATGTTTTTATGATATATACTATATGATATAGTAACTGAGAAGGACTGGTCTGAGGATAGTACCTGAGTATCTTTGGCATGCATCGACATTTACTGAGGGGATTTTCAAAAAGGAGCTATAGTCTCACTATTTTCCTATGTGTCCATGAGTGAAACGAAATTTTACAAAGAAAACCCTTCTAAATCATTTTCAAAAGGCGGGATGTATATCTTAAATAAAAAGTATATAGATATATATTTATTTCTTTACAAAATGAATGTCCGCTACTTGTGCCGTGATATACGCATCGCACTGTGATTTGAAAAGGATTTTGCATGCACTTTTATTCAGTTATGTCATGCCCAGCTTCCCAGTATACGGGCAGAGGACGCGACGAGGCCGCTACGTGTTTACTCTGAAGTAAACACGCTAAGCGTAAGTAAGAAATATAAGTAAAATGCACAAGAGACAGTGACAATAGATATAATTGAGCATCAACTTTATTTATTAACATTCTTTTTACAATACATCTGAAAAATAAATACATAGAATGGAAAGCAATGCATAAACAGTGGCATAACAGAAATGTAAAGAAAATGTACAAGTGAAACTAAAACTCTAGATCTTCAGCAAACTGGTCCAAGTCTTCGCTGCTGGGCTCAATTTCCAGTGAGTCCGAATCACCTGAAGACATTCCAAAGAAGAAGAAAGAGAATGTCGTCAGCGAACAAATCGCTCCGTAAGTCCCGTAGGTAGATGAGAATAGAATAGACAGAATAGAGTATATCTTTTTATTGTTGTTATTTAGTGTTAACACTGTTGTTTGTATCTTGGTACAGAAGAGGCCAGTGTATACGAAAGGAGTCTCACTATATCAGAGACTACGGTATACGGAGTACAAGGAATCGTTCAGCCACGGTACAACGACAATGAAGATTCAGGTTAGGTGTCGTATGGTTGCAGTCTCGTGCCACTTCTAATACCTTCCGTACCAATCTATCCCTTATAAAACCCCACGATGTCTTGATTTGTGTTGATTCTATTGTATTGTCATGTATTATAAATTGTATAGATGGATGACTTGCCGAAATCATGATATCAGTAATGGAACGGATATAATGGATGATCATGCATATGGAATATATCAATGGTTCGGTTCGGTCAATACAGATTGATATAGATTTAATAGATGGATTCATATTGAATCATGTTGTATTGTAGTTCGATACTTGAATCATATTCAAGTCAGATTGAGATTCAGTCTGAGTCAGACAATTAGAAAAGAAATTGAAGTCCTGAATTATGTTTTGGTGCTATCGGTAACTGCTGCACATGGATGGCAGGATTTGTGTCTTTTTCAAAGACAATTACCGTGTTGATAACACCATTTGTTAAGTTGTCTAATTTAAATAGGCAAGCACCCATATCTCCGGCTCCCTGAGGCTTAAGAGACTGGTCCCGCTTAAACCTATATTTACTAGGGTCGTTATTGTAATTTAGCATATCTTGAGGGGATTTTATGTAAAAATAGTTTTGTATAATTTTCAAAATACACCTCAAGCATTAAATTATCGTCTTCAGAGTTTTTATAGATGTATATTTTTATATAAGTGAAATTTCTAGTGAGTAAAACCTATTTTCATAATAGATGGTATTTATTTGAAATATTGGAATTGTATGGTATTTTCTTGTAAATGGAATGTTTTTCTTGAATTTTGGAAATGTGGAATATTATAAATATTAAAAATAGATATTTTGATATTAATTGCATATATATTTCTTTATTAAAAATATAAGTTTTATTGATAATAGAAATCACATTTTCTAAAGAAAAATGTATTAAAAATCTTTCGAGATCGTATGCTCCTTGCGGAGGTCTGCATCTTACTCTACTAGGCCCGAGGATGTGCGATAATCCGCACCATACCGAACGGGTTCCACAAAATGGGTTGTAGAGGCGCAATTGCAAATATTTGTTAAATACACTTCTTATAAAAAAATGTTTTATAAGTTGAAAGTAGTTATATGTAAAGTCGTATTTTCCCAAATCTATGTTTCCAAATTCCATCGTGCTATATTAGATATGTGTATTGTGAGGAGGTAGGTCATTACCTCGTGAGTTTTCTAAATATAACACTGTTAAAAGGTATAAACATGTCGATATGAAACATAAAGGTATTTTAATGTAAAATTGAAATACAACTTGCTATGGTTATCATTTTGATGCCAAACTTGTTCTATTGTCTTTGTTAATGATTACTAAACAATATATCAAAAGTTGTAGATTTGTTATTAAGAAAAAATTGTATTTTTTCAAAAGAAAAGATAATCGGAAGCCGGATAACTCCACTTTCGACACATTTTAAGAATGAAGGGTTTGGGAATAGCAAAAGAGCAAAAGAAGGGGGACTTACTGGCTTGGAGTCAAGAGGGGAGAGAGAGGGTCCTAAAGAGAGCTTCGAGGCGTCGTTTCGTCGCCGGGATCTCCTCGGAAGTTCATCGTAGTTTTGCTCTTTATTAACTCCACTTGCACACAAATAGAACTCGGAATTTTTTGTAGAGTTTTTGTAGGAAATTTCAGTGTGAAGGGGTGTAAAAATAGAGTGGGTATTTATAGGGAAAATTAGGGTTAGGGTGTGATAAATTTGAGAATTATAATGCATTAAAATATGGAGTAATGCAAAGTTTTAATTCTCTGGAAAGTGCAGGAAAACAAACAATCAGGGGTTAACAGGGGGAGTCCAAGGGTTGCTAGGGTTAAACAAAATTAGGGTTTGGGTCAAGTACAACCGGCGACGCTGGCCCAACTAGGCTTCTCGCCGGTCGGATCAACGGGTTGGGGGTTCGGATTGAGGCCACGTGTCCAGGTCGGTCTGAATACTAATTTGCACATGTTTGTTTTAAGTGTGATTCTTGGTTTTACGTGTTGTGCACGTGTAGAATTTTGGGCTTCTAAAAGATTAAAAGAATTTAAATAAAAAGAATGTGTGGTTGATAAGATTTGAACTCTGGTGTTTTGGTTCAGCACTGCAAGGTCTTACCAGTGAGCTACAAGATCCTTCTTGTTGTTCTAAATTTAATCAAATACTTATAATACTTACAGAAATTGTAAATACCCCAATTGTATATTAACTTTGAATGAATTTTATGTACACTAAAATTGGAGTTGTTACAGTCTACCCTCCTTACAAAAATTTCGTCCTCGAAATTTACAATTTATTTTAAGGACTAATTTACAAATAAGCGAGGATGTCTTGCACGCATCTCGTCTTTTCTTTCCCATGTTGATTCTCCTGGAGTGTCTCTCCACATCACTCGAACCAAGTTGACTTCCTTGTTCCGAAGTGACTTCACTTTGCTGTCCAAGATCTCAACAGGTTGCTGCTCACAGGATAAATCTGGCTGTACAGTGAGCTCGGAGTGATCAAGAATATGGCTGGGGTCACTCACATACCTTCTGGGTTGGGATATGTGGAACACATTGTGCACTCCTTCCAATGAAGGTGGAAGTGCCAAGCGATAAGCCACTTCACCGACTCGTTCGAGTATGTCGAACGGTCCAATGTACCTTGGATTTAGCGTACCCCGTCTTTCAAATCGAATCACTCCACGGTTAGGAGATATCTTCAAGAATACATGTTCTCTCGGCTGGAACTCTAAATGACGTCTCTTCGCATCAGCCCAGTGCTTCTGTCGATCTTGGGCTATGCGCATTCTTTCCTTGATAGTGCGGACCACATCTACGGTTGCTACTATCATCTCTGGTCCAAGGAGTTCTCTATCTCCGATGTCGTCCCAACTTAATTTTGATCGACACTTCCTTCCATAAAGTGCTGCAAAAGGTGTCATTCCGATACTTTCTTGATAGCTGTTGTTGTATGAAAACTCTACAAGATGTAGGTGATCTTCCCACGATCCTCCGAAGTCCAACATACACGCTCTGAGTATATCTTCCAAGATCTGAATAGTTTGCTCAGACTGACCATCTGTTTGTGGATGATAAGCCGTGCTGAAGTTCAGACTTGTTCCCAAGCTCACTTGCAAACTTTGCCAAAATTGTGATCGGAACCTGGTGTCACGATCAGAGACAATGCAGACTGGTACTCCATGAAGTCTCATAATTTCCTGTATGAGTTCATGGGTATCAGAGATAGTACATATTTGAAGAGTTTAAATCTTACTTAGATTCTTACCTCCATGTACTTCTTTGCTAATGTCTCAGTAGATTGGCCAACTCGAAATAGGATGAAGTGAGTCGACTTTGTGAGTCAATCCACAATAACCCATACCGCATCATTACCCTTTGTGCTGCGAGGGAGTGCAGCCACAAAATCCATTGTGATGTGTTGCCACTTCCATTCTGGGATCGGTAACGGTTGAAGTAATCCAGCTGTCCTGTGATATTCAGCCTTTACTTGTTAACAGACCAACCATTTAGCGACGCTTCTGGATACTTCACACTTCATCCCATGCGACCAGTAATTTTGACATAGATCTTTGTACATCTTTGTACCTCCAGGGTGTACTGAGTAGGGAGAGCTATGAGCTTCTTTCATTAACTCATCCCGAACAGAACCTTTTGGTAGACATAATCTGCTGCCGTACCTTAAAGATCCGTCTTCATAGATGATGAAGTCTGTTCTGAGTCCATTCTCTACTTGTTCTATGATCTTTTGCAACTTAGCATCACTTGCATGAGCTGCTTTGATCTGATTTACAATTGTTGATTGGACTTGTAAATTCATCAAGCTTGAAGCGTTACCTGGCATGACCACTTCAATCTCCATCTGATGTAAGTCTTGTTGAATCTTCTACTGAGCGGTGAGATTCAATATTAATGGTTGGCGACTAAGGGCATCAGGTACTACATTCACCTTCCCTGGGTGATATTGCAGGTTGATATTGAAGTCCGCCATGAGTTCTAACCATCGTCTCTGCCGCATATTAATCTCCTTCTGAGTAAACACATATTTCAGACTCTTGTGATCTGTGTATATGTTCACTCGCTCACCAAGAAGATAATGGCGCCAAATTTTAAAAGCAAAGATTATGGCTGCCAACTCCAAATCATGCGTCGGATAATTGTGCTCATGAATCTTCAGCTGTCTTGAAGCATAAGCTACAACTCTTCCGTGCTGATGTAGAACACATCCTAATCCTTTACCGGATGCATCGCAGTGCACTTCAAAATCTCCAGATCGGTTCGGTATAACAAGAATAGGCGCTGATGTCAACCTTGACTTGAGTTCTACGAAAGCTTGTTCACATACTTCTGACCACACGAATTCTTCATCTTTATGTGTGAGCTTGGTCAGGGGTGTTGCTATCTTCGAAAATCCTTCAATGAACCTTCGATAATATCCAGCTAGACCCAAGAAACTTCGAATGTCCTTCACTGACTTTGGTGTCGGCCATTTGCTTACTGCTGAAAATTTCGCTGAATCCACAGAGATTCCTTCACCTGATACAATATGTCTAAGGAAACCAACTTGATCTAGCCAAAACTCGCATTTGCCATACTTGGCATAGAGTTGATGTTGTCGTAGAGTTTCCAGGACAATTCGTAGGTACTCGGCATGTTCTTTCCGACTCTTAGAATACACCAGGATGTCGTCGATGAAGATGACAACAAATCTGTCTAAGTACTCTCGGAAAACTTGATTCATCAGGTTCATGAATATAGCTGGTGCGTTGGTCACTCCAAATGGAATCACAAGAAATTCGTAATGACCATAGCGAGTTCTGAATGCCGTTTTGTGGATATCAGATTCCTTGACCTTCACCTGATAATAACCTGAACGAAGATCTAATTTGGAGAAACACAAGATCCACTTAGCTGATCGAATAAATCGTCGATGCGCGGGAGTGGATACTTGTTTTTTATCATTACTTCGTTCAAGGCTCTATAATCAATATACATTCGATATGAACCTTCCTTCTTCTTTACAAGCAGTACTGGTGATCCCCAACTTGAAGTGCTGGGACGAATCCATCCTTTCGCCAATAATTCGTCCAACTGAGTTCGGACTTCCTTCAAACCTTCCGGACTTAATCGATACGGTGCTTTGATCACCGGTTGTGCTCCTGGTACTAAATCAATGCTGAATTCAAGAGCTCGATCGAGAGGCAAACCTGATATATCGTCAGGAAACACATCGTCGGACTCTCAAACCACTTCTGGCTTTGATCCTTCCTCTGCTTGAATTGCCGCAATCACTGCCTTCTTTGGTTTCGCCTTGTAAGTACGTGGCTCCAGTGTATGGTCTCCACTTTTGAAAAAGAAAACTGGATGCTCTGGAATCTCGAATACTACCCTCCTTTGATGACATTCAATGGTAGCATAAAATGTTCCGAGCCAATTCATACCCAATACCATATCGAAGTTCGGTATGTACAGCACTTTGAAGTCAGCATAGAATTCTCTGCTGCAGATGACCACTGGACACAGGCCGTATCCCATTGTTTCCTTTAGAATGCCATTTCCTGAACTGACATTCCAGCTAGATACAAGCGGTGTGACTGGTATCGCATGAGTTCGGATGAACCGTTGCGACATAAAGCAATGAGATGCTCCAGTATCGAATAGTGCTAGTGCAGGAAGTGAGGCTACTAAGATTATACCTAAGGTATATGTGGGATGTGTTTTAGGTATAAGGAAAAGATATATAGGTATGTCTATGGCTGGTGGCTTGGCTGGTGGCTTGGCTGGTGTTACTAGTGATGACTTGGCTGGTGGCTTCAGCCTCTTCTACAGTCATCGTGAAAGCCTGTCGCCTCGGCACATTCCTCCTTGCTGGAGGAGCATTCCTCCGTCCGTTCCTTAGTCCTTGAGGTGGGTTCCTTTGAGCTTGATGGAACTGACGGGGAGGAGGTGCAGTCGGTCCTTGAGGAGGTGGAGCAGGTAGTGCAAGTCTCGGAGCAAGTGCCCGAATGGCTGGGCGCTGCAGGTATGTGATTGCTGGCATAGGTGCAGCATATGGGTTTTGTCTACGAGAACAAGACCCAATATCGTGAGTAGCTGAGCCGCAGACTAAGCAAAGGCGATTTGCACGCCGGCAGTCTTTCATCAGATGTCCATCTCT
The DNA here is from genome assembly GCA_030015575.1 of Agapanthus africanus. Lineage (NCBI taxonomy): Eukaryota > Viridiplantae > Streptophyta > Magnoliopsida > Asparagales > Amaryllidaceae > Agapanthus > Agapanthus africanus. Next base: position 827,175,372 of record CM057338.1, on the reverse strand, counting down.
CCTGCAGTATGTGCAAAATGCTGGGCTGGGCCGGTTGATTGTTACTCCCGGTCTCCTGGGCACAAATGGTGGCCTTGAAGAGGCTCCTCCTGCCATCTGGTTGGCAGGGCGCTTCATTCCGGCAGACTGAGGTCTGCCCCTCATCTTTACCACTGCCTCATAACGGCGGGCAGCTTTCAGAGCCGATTCGTGGGTCGGAAAATCTCCTGTGGCTAATGCAGCCTGGATCTCCGGATCTAACCCTTGTTGGAATCATCGGGCTCTGATCTCATCCGTCGGTATCAGGTGTGCCGCAAATCTGTTAAGGTATTATGTTAGTTGAGTAATTTATGATATTTTAAAATCGAAATATTGAGACGTATCTTACCGACCGAGCATGGTGAACTCAACGCCATATTCATCTACTGACTTGGACCACATTGAACCTTGTTGCAGATGGATGAACTGTTGTTCCATATCAAAGCGGGCAGTCTCAGAGAAGTACTTTGCATCGAACATGTCACGGAAAGTCTTCCATTCGATGGGTTGATCAAGACGGCTTTCTTCCGCATTCTACCAAACCCGTGCATTGTCCGTGAGCTGCAACTTCGCAACACGAACCCAAGCTATCTCTGGCAATTGTGCCGCTGCCAGATCATCTTCAATACTTTGAGCCCATTCCTCAGCTTCTAGAGGGCTCTCTTTTCCTGCAAACTGTTTGGGGTGCAAGGTCCTGAATTGCTTCACCCCAGGTGCTTCTGCCTCTGGTCGGTTCATCAGGACAACAGTCTGCTGCTGCTGTCCTTCCAGGAGGCTGCGGATTGCCTCAAGCAGAACCGTCTGTTCGTTGATCGGAGCAGCGATGGCAGGTGTGAGTGGTAGTGGTGGGGGAGTGTTGTTGACATTCGTGCTGGTGTTGTTTGAGGAATCCATAACCTTGAAAGATAAATTTGGGTTAGGACAGATTCAAAGTATATGAAATTGTAAGATTCAAGGAATATGAATTGTAAAGAATGTTTTCAGTTGCTGGTTCTTGTGTTATATTGCTTAGGTTGTCCACACAGAATTGACCTGCATGGGCCACCAACAAAACCTGTCACGCCCCGCTTCCCAGTATATGTTAGTTGTATGTATGCCCTAGAGGCCATTATTGTACATATGATGTATATTATATTGGATGCTTGGACATATATAGAGAGGACTTTCTTGCTCGAAATGATAGCATGCTATCTGGTTGCTCTTTATCTTAACATGTATACTTGTCTCTTGATACTGTCTTATGGTTACATGTTGGTAAAGCCCTTAGGATGTGTACTTGACTACCAGGATTATGATGCAGATCATACTAGTGGGGCCATGGTAGTCCATAAGTTCATCCTTTAATGTTCCTAGTCGTGGGTATATCGAGACAGGGCATCGATATACCAGAGTAGACTAGTGTATACGCTTCTCGACCCATGAGATGGGCGATGGATGATTTCATATCCATTGGTGTTTGACATCAGAGATGGTATACGGGTGCTCAGTGGAGACTGGGTACACTGGACGAACTCGCCGAAAACTCCTAGATGGTATTATACCTCACGTCAGATAGCAGTTCTTAGGTGACACTGGTGCAGGTTAGTCTGTAGACCCGAGATCGTCATAGAGTCTTATGTGATTCCCACTGTGCTTTGATTTCCACCTTACCACGTTCAAGAGGACGTACAAAACGGTGGTTTTTGGGTACAGTCCCGAGTCACGTGGAGGCAATGAGCGATAGGAGGGGTTTCGTCTCTCCCGGTATTAGGGGTTGATGTTGCGCTGTGCTCGATTGGCCATAACAGGGAAGTCCCTGGCCATGACTGATTTAGAGATTTACTGGTAAGTGTTATCAGTAGTTTCTCGACCCGTTATGAGCCTCATGTCGTCATGACTTATCGGTTATTGGGGTCTGACGTTTACCACCCCTAGACTGGATATGCGACATATTAGACGAAGAGACCGGACTGTACGGTAGTGTTACTGTCAGGCTTTTGCAGGAGTTAGAGCGGGCTTGCTTGCTGATCTTCTGATCGTTCAATACCCAGATAACCGTTACGTACAGCTAGTACCGCTGACGGCTTGTGGGTGCTTGATGTGATCATCACCTACTGCCGGCGTATTGACGAGTCTTTAGAGTCCTACATAGAGGTTTTATTGGCTTAGGCAAAACGAAATAGGAGCACATATGTGATATGTGCGGGACCGAGAATAATACGAGTATATGATACCGTATTCTGTTCTCGCGATTTTTGTATCGGTCGGTTATATGTGATATAGCTGGATTATCGAATCAAGTGTTGATTCGATAAGTTGGTACATATTATATTAGTTGGTTATATGTGATATAGCCGGATTATTAAATCAAGTGTTGATTTGATAATTTAGTGTATAATTGTATATTTGATATACTAGTTTACATTAACTAATATTGGCTCACTTAAGAATTTATTTTCTCACATGTGCACACTTAATATATATGTGATATATATTAATTATGTTTTATATTGTGTCATGGTTGTTGATACACACTATATGGGTGTATGAGACTTACACCATACTAATTATAATGTAGGGTTTTAATATTTAATTCCAAAATTAGTAGGTAATTAGCCACATGCATGAAGCTTGTAGAAGCCTATGAATGCATTGACTTAGTCCACTAGTTTTGTTTTACTTAAGATATTTATTAACCTAACTATTATAATTTAGCCATGGTTATGTCCCTACACGAGTTAGCTATATGATACAAACTCACCCATGCTTGATTCTCTCATCTCATTAGTTCATTCTCATTTCTTTTGCTCATCTTCTTCTTCCTTGAGCAAAAGGCTTGCTAGGGTTTTCTAAAGAGAGAAAATATTGTGAGGAAAATAAAACTAAAGTGAGCCTACTTCCTATTTCATCATCCTCTACTAGATTAGCACTTTAGTATAGGGTGTTTGCTTCACTAATCTCTCATTAGTGAAGTAGTAGCTTGAATTTGTATCTCCTCGACGTAGATCATCTTCGGCCTCGAAGACTTTAAGCAAGATCGTTCCTTTCGCCTTGAGAAGCTATGCAAGAGTCCAGGAGTTCCATGATCGCAGCGAAGGGACCACTACAAGGAGCTAATGAAGTGAAGGACCGGTCTACAAAAGTTGTATTCCGTTATCACTTAGATGTAAAGTAGTTTACATGTTGTTTCGTATGATTCTTTAGTTACCGATTCTAGTTTAGGGAACGGCAAAATTTTGAAAATGGCATGGACGATACCTCCCGAAACCTTGCTGTCGTTCATAGGAACCCTACAGTATACGGGCAGAGGACGCGACGAGGCCGCTACGTATTTACTCTAAAGTAAACACGCTAAGCGTATCTAAGCAATATAAGTAAAATGCACAAGCGACAGTGACAATAAATATAATTGAACAACAACTTTATTTATTAATATTCTTTTTACAATACATCTGAAAAGTAAATACATAGAATGGAAAGTAATGCCTAAACAGTGGCATAACAGAAATGTAAAGGAAATGTACAAGTGAAACTAAAACTCTGGATCTTCAGCAAACTAGTCCAAGTCTTCGCTGCTGGACTCAATCTTCAGTGAGTCCGAATCACCCGACGACATTGAAGAAAGAGAATGTCGTCAGCGAACAAATCGCTCGGTAAGTCCCGTATGTAAATGAGAATAGAATAGACAGAATAGAGTATAGTTTTTTATTGTTGTTATTTAGTGTTAACGCTGTTTGTTTATTGCTTGGTACAGAAGAGTCCAGTGTATACGAGAGGAGTCTCACTATACCAGAGACTACGGTATATAGAGTACAAGGAACCGTTCAGCCACGGTATAACGGCAATGGAGATTCAGGTTAGGCGTCTTAAGGTTGCAGTCTCGTGCCACTTCTAACACCTTCCGTACCAATCTACCCCTTATAAAACCCCGCGATGTCTTAATTTGTGTTGATTATATTGTATTGTCATGTATTGTAAATTGTATAGATGGATGACTTGCCGAAACCATGATATCAGTAATGGAACGGATATAATGGATATCATGTAAATGGAATATATCCATGGTTCGGTTCGGTCAATACAGATTGATATAGATTTAATAGATGGATTCATATTGAATCATGTTGTATTGTAGTTCGATACTTGAATCATATTCAAGTCAGATTGAGACTCGGTCTGTGTCAGACAATTAGAAAAGAAATTGAAGTCCTGAATTATGTTTTGGTGCTATCGGTAATTGCTACACATGAACGGCAGGATTTATGTCTTTTTCAAAGACAATTACCGTGTTGATAACACCGTTTGTTAAGTTGTCTAACTTAAATAGGCAAGCACCCATATCTCCGGCTCCCTTAGGCTCAAGAGACTGGTCCCGCTTAAACCTATGTTTACTAGGGTCGTTATTGTAATTTAGCATATCTTGAGGGGGTTTTATGTAAAAATAGTTTTGTATAATTTTCAAAATACACCTCAAGCATTAAATTATCGTCTTCAGAGTTTTCATAGATGTATATTTTTATATAAGTGAAATTTCTGGTGAGTAAAACCTATTTTCATAATAGATGGTATTTATTTGAAATATTGGAATTGTATGGTATTTTCTTGTAAATGGAATGTTTTTCTTGAATTTTGGAAATGTGGAATATTATAAATATTAAAAATAGATATTTTAATATTAATTACATATATATTTCTTTATTAAAAATATAAGTTTTATTGATAATAGAAATCACATTTTCTAAAGAAAAATGTATTAAAAATCTTTCGAGATCGTATGCTCCTTGCGGAGGTCTGCATCTTACTCTACTAGGCCCGAGGATGTGCGATAATCCGCACCATACCGAACGGGTTCCCCAAAATGGGTTGTAGAAACGCAATTGCAAAGATTTGTTAAATACACTTCTTATAGAAAAAGGTTTTTATAAGTTGAAGGTAGTTATATGTAAAGTCGTATTTTCCCAAATCTATATTCCCAAATTCCATCGTGCTATATTAGATATGTGTGTTGTGAGGAGGTAGGTCATTATCTCGTGAGTTTTCTAAAGATAACACTGTTAAAAGGTATAAACATGTCGATATGAAACATAAAAGTATTTTAATGTAAAATTGAAATACAACTTGCTATGGTTATCATTTTGATGTCAAACTTATTCTATTGTCTTTGTTAATGATTACTAAACAATATATCAAAAGTTGTACATTTATTATTAAGAAAAAGTTGTATTTTTTAAAAGAAAAGATAATCGGAAGTCGGATAACTCCACTTCCGAAACATTTTAAGAATGAAGGGTTTGGGAATAGCAAAAGAGCAAAAGAAGGGAGACTTACTGGCTTGGAGTCAAGAGGGGAGAGAGAGGGTCCTAAAGAGAGCTTCGAGGCATCTTTTCGTCGCCGGAATCTTCTCGGAAGTTCGTCGGAGCTTCGCCCTTTGTTAACTCCACTTGCATACAAATAGAACTTGGATTTTGTACAGTTTTTGTAGGAAATTTCAATGTGAAGGGATGTAAAAATAGAGTGGGTATTTATAGGGAAAATTAGGGTTAGAGTGTGATAAATTTGAGAATTATAATGCATTAAAACATGGAGTAATGTAAAGTTTTAATTCTCTGAAAAATGCAGGAAAACAAATAGTCAGGGGTTAACAGGAGGAGTCCAAGGGTTGCTAGGGTTAAACAAAATTAGGGTTTGGGTCAAGTACAACAGGCGGCGCCGGCCCAACTAGGCTTCTCGCCGGTCGAATCAATGGGGTGGGGGTTCGGATTGAGGCCATGTGTCCAGGTTGGTCTGACTACTAATTTGCACATGTTTTTTTTAAGTGTGACTCTTGGTTTTACGTGTAGACTTTTGGGCTTCTAAAAGATTAAAAGAATATAAATAAAAAGAATATGTGGCTGATGGGATTTAAACTCTGGTACTTTGGTTCAGCAGTGCAAGGTCTTATCAGTGAGCTACAAGCTCTTTCTTGCTGTTCTAAATTTAATCAAATACTTATAGTACTCACAGGAATTATAAATACCCTAATCGTACATTAGCTTTGAATGAATTTTATGTACACTAAAATTGGAGTTGTTACAAGTTATTTAGACGATTTCCAAAGGATGCGCACTAGATATATATTATAGCCTTGATTATATTATATTGATTTTAACAGAAGATTTTGAAACTTGCTTCTTCATCATAACTCCCATGATTGCATGATGCTTGACGGAGTTTCGATTTTTGAGTTTTGCACTCATTTTCATACGCATGTGTTGCGCTATGATATATATTACATATTCATGATTTTGGAGCCCCGTTGATTGAAGAATTTACTGAAATGTTTTAATATTTGAGGGGTTTAAATTTAAATTCGGGGACCGAATTTATTTAGGGGGGGAAGATCGTAACATTTCAGAAAATATAAAATATTATTTTTGGAATTTAAATAATAAAATAATAAATTTTATGAGTATTATGCAAGTATGGAAATAAGTTTTAGTAAAATGGTATGATTATATACCTATATTTTGGAAAATATTTGGAAATTAATATGAATTATTAATTATGAAGGCAATTGATTGATTTGGGCATTTTATAAATTAGTATACAATTATTTATATACAAGTTTATGTTAAACTTGATTAGTATATTACTGATTATGTATTAAACCAAATCCATTTATTAACCATGTTTAATGTGCCATGACACATTGTATTATGTTTCTTTGCATGGTTTTGTGTTTCTTTTGGGTCTTTTTTTAAAGAAAAGAAAAAGGAAAGAATAGAATAATGTGAGAGAGGAGACAAGGAGGTATGGCATGAGAGAGGGAGAGAGAGAGAGAGAATGAACCATGGTCACAAATGGCTATTAGTTCCATCATTATTTCCCTTCATCTCTTATTTTCTTCATCTCCTCCATCTTTCTCATGCATTATCGCCTCCAAAATCCTCACTATCACCCCTACAAACACCCTCAAAATCTTATTAAACCCCATTTTCCCTTCACAAAAATTATTCTTAAGCTCACTACAAGCATCATGGTAAGATCAATTTCTAGTCTTGAGCTCATTTGGCCATCTTAGAATTTTCTTGAGTTGCTTTTTTAAGTAAAACACTCACCTTTCACCAAGTTTTTACGTTTCCTAACCTCACGAAGTAGTTTAGAGCTTAAAAGTGTGTGTTTAGTGAGCTTGGAAAATTCTAGGGTGATCTTTGGTGGTTTAAATGAGTAGTAGTGTTATAGTAGAGAGTTTAGAGAGTGACTACTGGCCTTTTAGTAATAGAATCCCTGGTCTAAGTGAGTTTAGAAGTGCCAAACTTGAGTTCAGAATTTTCCGACATCAGTTTTTCATTGACTTTTGATGTTCAAATGGAATCTGGGATGACTCTAAAACTTTGAAAATTTATTAGCAAATACAGTGAAATGTGTAGATCATTAGGAAGCTACCCTACAAACCCGAGCCCAATCTATCAACTTTTGGCTGCTGTTTTATTCAATTTGGCCGCAATTTTCCGTCCAATTTTGGAGTTAGGGTCTGAAACTGGTTTGTAGCTCACTCATTAGATAACTAGACCTACCCTATATGCAAAAAAAGTTTAATTTCACCTTTGGTAGAATCTGGAGTCATTTTACGTGTTTTCTGTCGATATTTTCCGACTTTTGAAAACTTGATTTTTGATATTTTAGTTTTGACTCGGTCGTTTGACATTCGTACGTCAACGTCGGTGGTTGTTTTGTTGTTCTAGTACAAGTGGACCATAGGTTCTAACCTATGTGCAATTAACTTGCCGTATCAGTTTTCAGATATGATTTTGATTTCAATACGATATGCATTGATTTGTAGATACATTCGTGTGGACTTCCAGGGCGACGAAGGAGAGCAAGGCGTTCATCGACTTCGGCTAAAGCGAGGATAGTAGATGAGTACATGTATATCCATAGGAGAAGTCGGGTTGATGGCGTATAACATCACCGCAACCGTAGTATTAGGGTACTAAGTATATAGTTATATATATAAATATTAGATATGTATACTTAGCTAATAGGGCTCTAGGAGACTGTAGGTAATAGTAAGCATACCCATAAGGAGGAACATCCTTAGTTCTTATTCTCTTAGCATCGAGCCATTGGTATATATGTTGTTACACACACACATATATATGTATATATGTATATGTGTGTGTGTGTGTGCACACACATGTAAGTTTGAGGACAATTTCGATATAACATCATGAGATGAGGATATGACATGTTACAATGACACGAGTCAATATGATCGGACATGATGTCACAAGGCTAAGATATGTGATATGATATGAAATGGTACGATATGATATATTATATTATATAAAGATTAAGCAATATATATGTTCATAATACGATACGAGATGATATAACATGTAACGATTTGTGACTATATGAGATAATAGGATGAACGTGACCATAGATCCGTACACTTGATTTGATGATATCGTACGATGGATTATACCGTACGTAATATGATGTACATGATGATTGATCCGCACACTTGACTTGATAATATCGTACGATGGATTATACCGTACGTGATATGATATACATGATGATTGATCCGCACTCTTGACTTGATGATGTCGTACAATGGATTATACCGTACATGATACTATGAGGCTGGATCGCCGACTTATGGATGTATCGACTCGGAAAATTATTGTTTTCTAATCACTTAAGTAGACATTAGGATATAATTAGAGTCATACCTATTTTCAAAACTAACGAATCATTATGCATTTTTAAATGACAACCTCAAGGGATACTACGGATTTTCAAATGATATTTTTTCTGAAAAACACCGTAGCCCCCATTTTTCTGAAAACAACGATTCGTATTATTTTAAACTATAACTGTATGGCTCATATGTAACTATATATTTTATACTGTTGCGTTTACAATTTCCTTTTTCTGCTATGCTCGTATTATTCTCATTTTGAGGTATACATACCACGTTCTTTTCCTTATCTTGTATGACATCGTCTGCTAGGACACACGCACCATTACCGATAATGCACATGTTACACGTACACATACTGTTAGTGATATGTATGCCCTAGAGGCCATTACTGTACATACGATGTATATTGTAGTGGATGCTTGGACATATATATGGAGGACTTTCTTGCTCGACATGATAGTATGCTATCTGGTTGCTCTTTATCTTAACATGTACTCTGATTGTCTCTATGTTATATGTTGATAAAGCCCTTAGGATGAGTACTTGACTACCAGGACTATGATGCAGATCATATTAGTGGGGACAGAGTAGTCGCTAAGTACATCCTTCAAAAGTTCCTAGTCGTAGGTGTATCGAGACAGGGCATCGATATACCAGAGTAGACTAGTGTATAGCTTCTCGATCCATACAGATGGGCGATGGATGATCCCATATCCATTGGTGTTTGACATCAGAGATAGTATACAGGTGCTCAGTGGAGACTGGATACACTGGACGGACTCGCCGAGAACTCCCAGATGGTATTATACCTCACGTCAGATGGCAGTTATTTTGTGACACTGGTACAGGTTAGTCTGTAGACCCGAGATTGTCATAGAGTCTTGTGTGATTCCCACTGTGCTTTGATTTCCACCTTACCACGTTCAAGAGAACGTGCAAAACGGTGGCTTTTGGGTACAGTCCCGAATCATATGGAGGCAATGAGCGATAGGATGGGTTTCGTCTCTCCCGGTATTGGGAGTTGATGTTGCGCTGTGTTCGATTGGCTATAACTGGAAATCTCTGGCCAGGATTGCTGAGATTTACTGGTAAGTGTTATCAGTAGTTTCTCGAACTGTTATGGACCTCATATCGACACGACTTATCGGTTACTGGGGTCTGACGTTTACCACCCCTAGACTTGATATGCGACATATCAAACGAAGAGACCGGACTGTACGGGAGTGTTACTGATTGGATTCGCAGGAGAATGTACAGGCTTGCTTGTTGATCTTCTGATCGCTCAATACCCGGGTGGCTGTTACGTTGAGTTGACCGCTTGCAGCTTGTGGGTGTTTGATATGATCATCACCTATTGCCGGCGTATTGACGATTCTTTAGAGTTCTACACAGAGGTTTCCTGGCTCAAGCAAAACAGAGTAGGAGCACATATGTGATATGTGCGGGACCGAGAATAATACGATATGAGATACCGTATTCTATTCTCGCGATATGTGATATCGGCCGGGTATATGTGATATAGCCGGGTCATCGGATCATGTGTTGATTCGATGAAATGGTACATGTTATATCAGTCGGTTTTATGTAATATAACCGCATTATCGGATCAAGTGTTGATTCGATAATTTAATGTATAATTATATATTTGATATATTACATTACATTAACTAATATAAGCTCACTTAAAGATTCATTTTCTCACTGGATAATACATTGATGTATATGCGATATATGTTAATTGTATTATTTTCTTTTTGTTACAAAATATATTGTATATATGATATATAATATTGTAACAAGTTAGGGTTACAAATGCAACAATGATTTAGAGATTAAACCTAGTTAGGGTTTGGATTTGGGTTAGCTTTTGGGTTAGCTTTTGGATGAAGCTTTCATGAATCTTCATGAAGCTTTGACTTTGTCTTTAGCTTTGATATTTTGTGAAGATATTTGTTAACCCAACCCAAACCCTTAACCTATGGTTTATTCTCTACATGAGTTAAGACTCTCATTCTTAACTCATGGTTGCAATTGTAACCAAAACAATAATTCATTATTCATCACAAAAGGATTTTCTTCTTTTTCCTCTCTTGGAAAAAGCTTACTAGCTTTTGTTTGTAATGAAAACAAAGTGAGATAAAGAAAACAAAAGAGAGCAAAATTCCTACTTCATTATCCTCATCTATTCTAGCCACTTAGATTAGGGTGTTTGCTTTACTAATACCTGATTAGTGAAGCAAGAGCTTAGGCTTGATTTTCTTCAAGGTAGATCATCTTGGATTAGTGAAGACTTCAAACAAGGTGCATCATTCTCTTCATGGAGCCTCTCTAGAGTCCGGGTACTTGATGATCGCAGCGAAGGGACCTCAACACGGAGCTTATGAAGCGAAGGAACGGACTACAAAGGTTGTAATCCCAAACTCTTAGATGTTAAAGTGTTTAACATGCTTGTTTGGTTTGATTCTCTAGTTAATGATCTAGGTTTAGGGTTATCTATAATGGCATAATTTGAAATTGGCATGTGTGATGCCACCCGAAACCTTGCTGCCATTGTAGGTAACCCAACACATACTCGTCGGCTCACACACTCATCGTCGGTAATTACTATGCCACGTACACATTAGAAATCGCTACTTCACCGTATTACCTAATGCATGTAGCTTTTTAGTTATTGTTTAATAACCATACCACACTTACTAGTTCAGTTATCGCATTTTCTTACCTAGTTAGACACCACGCTCATATAAACACACTGGTTATGCATTATAGATTTGTTCTGTGCCTGTACTTATTGTTTCATTATTGTTTCATGCTTATGAGATTCGGTTTTCATAAGATTTCTGAATTTGAGAAACCGCAGAGATATTTTGAAAATTTATGATTGTTTTAAAAACGCGGTTTCTCTTGATATGACATGTGGCGTCCACCATGAGTTTTTTCAGTTCTGAGTTATGTGTATACCCGATTCGAGGAGAGAGGAGGCACCGTCTGTGGGTACATGGTGCACCCGGTACGGTACCCCGGGACAAGAAGATCGTATAAAGAGACGTTGAGCCTAGCAGGGGAGCACTATCTACCGGTGATAGTACTGGACTCGGCGGATATCTGGAGGATACCGACCGGGGCGATTGAGACAGATGGATACGAGGGCCGATCCGATGAGACGGCGCCTGAGATATGAGGATTTACGTGTCGATGCTGGACATGGGTTTTATGATGTTTTCGAGTGTCGATGCTGGGAACTCAGGTTTTTATGATGATTTGATGTGTCGTTGATGGACACACGTTGGATGATACACATATACACATATATATGATACAGATGAGATGGTACCATATTATGACACGAGCACGATTATATTATTATTATTATACTTATATATATACACGATCACCCACGTTACCACACAGTATTATTATATTATTATATTATTATATTACTATATGATTTAGGAGATTGTCATACATTCGATTTCTATTTGATGATGTTTTCTACTCACGAGTTGGCAACTCACCCCCGTTGTGCCAAAGTTTTATTGCAGGATCGACCGTACGGATTCAGTAGCGGTTTGCTGGCACACAGTTTTCTTCTGGGTGATTTGCATTGGTAGGTAGGGTACACTTTGGATCGTGACCACCATTTGTATATATTTATTCAGTTGTATATAGTTAAAAGTTCCATCAATCAGACTATATATATTTGGTAGACCCAGAGACCTATTTGTATATTCTTTGTATTTCTAGTCGAGATTTGTATATTCTTTCGGACTTAGAGTCACGAATATGTATTTATTCTTTATTTTTTGGGGTTTGATGATGTTTTGGTTTCTTTACTTTCTTTTCTGTGTTTGATTTTCGTCTTGAGCTTTGTATATTTGCATTTGTGTGGTTGTGATTCCGCCAATTGGCGAAGAGCTAGCTCCCGGTTGGGAATGCCTATATTATTGTTATGTATTGGTTTTGGATCAAATTTACAAAGGAGGTACTGCCCAAATTTGAAATGACGAAAATGTTTTCAAAGATAGTATACAACTCACTTGTATTTTCATATAACATTATTTATACTTTTCAAGAAAGAATTTGAATTCATTATACCTTTATTTCAAAAGCCCACCTCTTTTATTTTCCTAAAAAGGTTTAGATTTTCTGGGCTTTCGGCTTGCTTGGATTACGGTGGGGTCCTATAGATTTCACGTGATTCAAGTGCCGGTCACGTGCCAATTCCAGGTCGTGACACAGGTATATGCCGAAAGGGAGGTCGACAATCAAGTCTGTCTATATCCTACTGATCCTGAATGTGACAATTTTCGTACAATCCAGTCTTTCCATTCTGAGCAAGCTTGGAGAGGTCTTTCACGATTGGGTGAACACGCATCAAAGGCTATAATTCCTAAACCTTGCATGCTTGCATTATGGTTTAGTGTTTGGATCGATCGCTAGAATTATTTTTCTAGTGCTTCTCTTAAAAAATTTTGTTTTTCGATTCCGCATCGGGCGCGGCTGCCGCGGCGAGGGCACTAGGAACTTTCAATGGAAGTTGTCTAAAAATCTTTGATGTTTTCAAAATTGTTGGGAAGAGCTTATTGTTCAAAATCTTTGTAAAAGAAAACCCTGGACCGCATTTCATCTAGGCATTTATTCCCTTTAACCGTTTAGATATTATGTGCAACTTTTTAGATATTACAGACAATTAGTATAAGGGGTTTTAACTGGGCCCAGGTTTTTTTAACCGAAGCAAATGGCCAAGAGGTTTTACAGAAGATTGAAACGGACTGGGGGCTTTTTGACAATTTACCCTAGATTATATGATATATCCCGTAATTCTTTATAATTATTCATCCTATCTTCGTTTCATCCTAGAAAACATCCCAAAATTATTATTATGCAGTTACATACATAAAATATTTGTTATTTTATTTAAATTAACTACTTTTATCTTCATAATACCCTTATCTTCCTTATTATTCATTAGCATTCTCTAAATCCATCAACTGCTACCAGTTTCTCTCTCCCTCTCTTTATGTCTCTCTATATCTTCCTCCAATGCTCAAGCATCTCCCTCTTTTCATTTCCTCTCACTTCACTTCTCTAAAGCTTTTCTAAATTTTCGTTTCAACTTTTTCGCATATCTTACCTGTTAAGAGGGGGAAAAAGAATAATTAGAGAGATTTGGAAAAAGAAAAGAATAATGTTAGGTTAATGCTTGGTTAGGAGCTGGGTTTTTCCCCCCTCAAAAAGGGGTTTATATCAATTAGATAATTCTTAAGGTGGTTTATTGAACAACTCCCCATGAGTTTTAGTCAAAGCAATCTTATTATAATCACTGTCAAAGTAATCTTATTATAATCACTCCGCCTCTTACCACTTTACCGTGCGCACCCCACGTGTCGCCCTCCCATTGGCCCACCCTCCACCCGTACACTTCCCTCCATTCTCTCTCTCTCAACTACTTTTCCCCTCCCTTTCTCTCTCTCTCTCCCCTCGCTCTCTCTTTGCCCTCTGCCTTTTCTCAAAATTAGGGTTAGGGTTAGGGTTTCATCTCCCCCCCTTGTTTCAACAATCGCCGATGGGGTCGGAGGCGGCCGCCGCCATGGCCTCCTCCATGATCCAGGACAGCTTCAACGCGCTCGAGAGGCAGCAGAAGCTCATCGCCAACTGCACCCTCCTATGGAAAGAGCTCTCCGATCACTTCACCTCTCTCGAAAAGGACCTCGAGATCAAGTCCCAGAACCTCCAATCTAAGCGCCTAACCCTAGACCTCTCCGCTCAGCAAACCCTAGAGTCGCTCCACCACCGCGAGCTCTCCATCGATCGCGCCGTCGACCTCGCCATGGCGAAAGTCGACGAGCACTCCAAGGCCGCGATCATCGCTCTCGCGTCTGAGGCGACTGAGGACGACGATCTTGTAGCAAAGGCGCGAGCTTTGTGCACGAAGATGGATTCCGAGGGGTTCTTGAACCTGGTTGTTTCGAAGAGGAAGGAGGTCGAGACTCTGAGAAATGAGCTGCCTTTGGCCTTCTGCAACTGTGTCGATCCTGCGAAGTTTGCGCTGGATGCGATTGCTGTGGTTTTCCCTGTGGATAAAAGGGCGGTGAAAATTCCGGCGGATTTGGGGTGGGCTTGTGTTTTGATCCTGGAGGCTTTGGTTTTGGCATTGGCCGATCCTGAGATGGGGACTAAGAGGCTTTTGGTGACGAGGATTGTGAAGGAGAGAGCTAAAGAGATGGCTGATGGGTGGAAGTTGGGGTTTGAAGACCGCGGAGGTGTCGAGAATACAAAGCCGACGGATGTTCATGCTTTTCTGCAGCATTTGGTTACCTTTGGGATCGGGGCGAAGGAGGATAAGGGGTTTTATAGGAGGCTTGTGTTGGATTTCTCTTGGAGAAGGCAGATGCCGAAGCTTGCGATCTCGTTGGGCCTCGAGGATCAAATGGCTGGTATAAAGTTTCTTTCTTTGTTTAGCATTATGTTTTTTTTTCTTATACGTATATATGCTTCTATATGTTTTGATAAACTCGTCATGGTTGTATGCAGAAAAAAAAGAGACTTTTTAGAATAAGATGGTCTTAGGTGAGATTAGGATTGCAATCCTAATAGAAAAAAGTTAAGGTGATATTTCTCTGGTTTATTTCTAACATTTATTAGGAATTGGAAAATGACAAGATGTAGCGAAAGCTTTCGATTTTCTTTATTCCCTTTGCATTGTTAGAAAATTGGATGTGATAATAGAGTCAAATTGATCTTGTTGCAAAAAAAACTAAAATTAATGAGCAACGGGTTAGTCGAAGAATCCGATTTCCTGAGAAATCAAATCTCAAATGCTTGGCTTATAGTACATGAAGTGTTCCTGACTACAGTGCAATAAACATGCAATAAACAATAGCTATGGAATAACTCCTTTCTGCTGCTGCTTGGACTAATAGAGCGCAAACCAATTTTCTCAGCCATTTCAGGGATGGTAATTTTATCCAAAGAAACGGATCAGTAAGAGGTTATTTTGACCAAATCAGTGAAAAAAACTGATCAGTAAAATAATCTGATCGGTAAGAGGTTAATAATATATGTGTAAGCTAAACATACGATATATTAGCATACATGTCAGCTCTCATATCTGGATTTTGGACAATTGCTGCATCCATGCCACTCTCTTTGAGTATGACACTAGGGTCCATATATAACAAAGGTGTTTGTTACTGGAACGTTGTTGATAACTTGTATCAAAAACTAATTTGGATTTTCCCCATTTTCCTGCTTTCAATATTGTAACTTATCTGCTGAGAACTGTTGCTTTGGAAATATGTATAACTCAGGAAAACTATGCCTGGCTCTAGAAGACTAGTGCTTATGCTCCTGCTTCTCGGTTCTTGGTTTGTGAACCAATGTTGTGCTTGCTTAGATGCACAGCCTCAGGGGTTATTATGGATTGAACTTCATAATTTAAATAAGATGATTCACCTTAAACACGCGTATGCTGTGATTTGCAGATATGATTGAGGAACTGATTCGCAAGGGACAACAGCTTGATGCTATTAACTTTGCTTATGAAGCTGGTCTTCAGGAAAAGTTTCCTCCTGTTCCCCTGTTGAAATCTTTTCTAAAAGAGTCAAACAAGGCTTCATCTTCAGTTTCAAAGGATCTGAACAACTCTGGCCATACCACAGTAAGCCATTTCCCTTTTAGAATTGTTATTTTGTTTTATTGCTTTATTAGCGAGATTTTAGCGCTCTAAAAATGAAAAAATGTTTGATGTTTTTTCATCCTACATCTAATTCTTGTATAACATCCACTTGATTTCCATTTACTATTCATTTTAGTCAGCAGTTCAGTTCTAAGGGAGTTAATTGCTTACCTTCGGAAACCCAACTAGTGTGAAATCATGTAATGAGAACTGGTTATGATGAACTAAATAACTATCTGTAAGTAATGCTTTTGAGGAAGAATCGGGGAAAGCGATAGGTATGATTGGGCATGTATAGTACTATGACGTATGACATGTTAGTTTGGTGAGGATTATAGTTCCTAGGAGAGGAATATGCCACGACCAAAAAGTGCGATATCCAGTATAAAATAGTTCTGGTGAACCTTGTTAAGAACCGCTTCACCCAAAAACTTGAGCTGTAGGGTTGTGTGATAACAATGTATATCTAGCTAACTTAACTCCATATTAAGAACTGCTTCACCCAAAAACTTAAGCTATAGGGTTGTGGGATAACGGTGTATATCTAGCTAACATAACTCGTCCTGCGTCCCCTTGCGGAGGCAACAGAATAAAGAGGGGTACATAAACAGATATATAAACTGCAATGATGAGGTCTGAACCTAGTAATTCTGTAAAACTTGCTGCTCATTTTGTAGATGGAACAACCATACAACTCTGTATTTTGCTTTAAAAGCCATGTGTGGCTATTGATATTTAACTAATGTTTCTTTCACAGAACAACACTGGCCGCAAGAAACAATCAGCGCTTAAGGCCGTCATAAAATGCATTGAAGACCGCAACCTTGAGTCCGAATTTCCCCTCGAGCCTCTCCAGAAACGACTAGAAAACATGGAGAAGGTCAAGGCCAAGGCCGAGAAGAAAAAGCCAGCTGGTAGCAACAGCCCCATCATCAATGGCCCTGCCAACAAGAGGACCCGAGACGCGGGCCCCATGCCTCCAGCCAAGGCTGGCCGTCTCACAAGCAATGCCTATGTCTCATCTTTTCCGCATACCGCCCCTCCTACATATATGCAATCACCCCCATCGCATATCACATATTCTCCTCCGATCCCTACTTATGCTCATGGTGTATATGGGAGCCGAAGCCCGCCTTATGCGTACCAAATCGACGAAGTTCCCCCGCCTGCTGCTGTTGCTGTCACTTACTCATCGGCCCCTTACTCATCGCCCCCGATGAATTATCCTCACTATGGGGGTTATGGATATCAACAGGCTTATTATCGTTAGAAAAAGGCCGCTATGACTTGTTAATCTTTGCTTAATTTTTAATTTGGGACCTAATTTGTAGTGACTGACTACAAATGGTTAGGACTGAATGTGTGTGCTTAATTACTAGTAGTTTACTTGATGGTTTAGTTGCTTTCTGTTGATGCATATGTATAATTATCTATGAATATGCTGTTTA
Organism: Agapanthus africanus; assembly: GCA_030015575.1. Classification (NCBI taxonomy): domain Eukaryota; kingdom Viridiplantae; phylum Streptophyta; class Magnoliopsida; order Asparagales; family Amaryllidaceae; genus Agapanthus; species Agapanthus africanus. The sequence goes on along the minus strand of CM057338.1, from coordinate 827,157,560 downwards.
ATTAGCTCAGCTGTTGAAAACTTCGGCATCATATGTAATCAAATTCCAGCTCTAGCCTATATATAAGTGGCCCTGTTCAACTGCTGTTCTGCATTTTGCCCTACATAATATATCTGATGTCTTCAATGTTGCAGGCTTTTGAAAAGAGAGATGGATATGCGTCATGTCACCATGTTCCTTGCATGTTGATGCGATGGTGGTATTTCTTGAGATTCTGAAGCCTGTGCTTTTATTTTAGGGGGATGCTTTTTCAGAATATGTGGTGTTTTCTTGAAACATTTTCACATGCTTGTGATGTTTTCTTGAGACATTTTCACATGTTTGCAAGCTGGAGCCTTAGTGTATGTAATCATGCTACTGAGACTGAAACCTTATCTTCATCTTTATTATAGCGGGGGCTGTGATGGCCCCATGTGAAAGCACATTTTATTTGTCTCCTCTGTATTGTTCAGAAAGGACTGGGAGCCTCTCTATGAAGCTAAATAATAATGGCTTAGTTACTCTCATTTTTGTGGGTGGTGTTGGTTGTCGGTTGTAGATCTTTCTTGTATGATTTGTGAGCTGTCTTCTTTGGTAAACATATTATCACATAAATGAATCTTTTAAGCGGTAAAGTGTACTGTCATGGTTTTTCGCTAAAATACCTTTAGGTTTCTTTATTACAGTATTGAGTATGCTGCCATTAAGCTCCATTTTTTGAAGAAAAAAAGTAGTGGAAGACGTCCTACTCAATAAGACAAATTAAATTAAAATAAAATATTTGCAAGATTGTGTTTCGAGGTAAATAGTAAGCATTTGAACTAATATCATATGATTTTATTTGTGAAAGAGTAACGGATCATTGCTATTATTTTTACACAAATGCAATCACAAGATAGAAATTCGACATCACACAATAAAAGTCCTCGATACTTCATATAAAAGTTACGGATGTTGGATATGTATGCCCTAAAGGCCTTTATTGTATAGGATGCTAGGGATATGTATGTACAGGACAATCTTACTCAGTTGTATATATTATATTATTTGAGTTGTCTTTATCTTGATATGTGTATTTCTTTCTATTGATACTTTATATTGCTTGCACATATTGATAAAGACTCGATACAGTAGTATATTATTATGGTTTTGATTTTATCTTAACATGTGCATATGTCATACTCGATATAATATATGGCGGTTATATGTTGATAAAACCCGTAGGATTTTGCTTGACCACCAGTATTATGATGTCGATCATACTTGTGGGAGCTGGGTAGTCCATAAGCACATCTTTAAAGGTCCCAAGTCGCAAGAGTATCGAGATCGGGTATCAATACTTCAAAGTAGACTTGTGTATACGTTTCTAGACCCCGACGAGGGGTAGTGGTTGGTCCCACAACCATTGGTGTGATCACCTAAGATTGTATACATGTGCTCACTGGGGGTGAGGACATTGGACGGACTCGCCGAGAACCTCTAGATGGTATTATACCTATCGTCAGATAGCGGTTCTTAGGTGACATGACTACAGGTTAGTCTTAGGACCTAAGATCATCATTTGTCTCGTATGAGTTCCCACTGTGTTTTGATCACTACTCTACCACGGCTCTACTGAGTCGTGCAAACATGTTTTGGTTGGGTACAGTCCCAAGCCATATAGAGACAGTGAGTGACTGTCAGAAATTCGTCTCTCCCGGTATTGGGAGTCGATATTGCACTGTGTCCAGTTGGCTAGAACCATAAGATCTTAGCCAAGACAGTTGAAAACTACTGATGGTTAGATCAATAGTTTCTCGGATTGGTCCTGAGCCAAATCGACACGACTTATTGGGTTAGTAGGGGTCTGACGTTTACCACTCCCCTAACCCGGTATGCGATACTCTTAGATGAAAAAACCGGACTGTACGGAGATTGTCACGGATAGGCTCTGTAGGGGTCCGGATGAGCTTGCTCGTCGGCCTTCTTTTCAACAAGTATCTGAGTAGCCATTACATACAGCTAGTGCAGCTGACGTGCTTATAGTTAAACGCACTGCCAACGTACTATCGAGTCTTTAGAGTCCCACACATAGGGTTTCTCTGGTTCAAGCGAAACGATATGGTGGCCGTATGTTTATACGTGCACGGTTTCGATCGAATGATAATACCAACCGGTTTAGGATTAAGTCGGATTATTAAATCAAGTATTGATTTAATAATTTACGTGTACATATTTTAATATGTATATTCTAGTATTATCCAGATTTTTGATCAGACGGTTGATAATACTGGCGGACTTAGGATTAAGCCGATTCATTAAATCGGATATTAATTTAATGCTAATATTATTTTAGTGGTATTATTCTATCTCTTGGGTGTTCGTATTTTGATACGAATACGGGTATGTATATACGGTAGAATGTATTCCATATTTATACGGAAAGACATTCCAGAAAGAGAACACCTCATCATATATTTTCCATTTTATTTGCAAAATGGAAAATGAAATGTAAAATAGAAAATGAGGTGTAAAGGAGAAAATGGTGTGAACTATGCTTGAATAGTATTGACAAATGAATTGTATTTGTACAAACTATTTAAGCATGGTTGTGTTATTTTTATTGAAAAAATGGTTTTTACAAAACCATGCCTCATAATTTTCATACAAAAGTTGGATTTCATTCTCAACACAAGGTTCTCTCTCTTCACTTGCCTGTCTTGAGTTCCTCCTCTTTCTTCCTCCTCCCTACCATCTTATGAGTTGAGAATTAAGGGAGGAAGAGAGATAGAAATACACCAGAAAAATCACTACATCTCCTTAGTAATCTAGATTAGCAAACTAGGTCACTAAGTTGCTTCATTTGTAAAGCTAAGCTTGGATTACAAATTTTCGGGTGGATCATTTAGGATCAAGAAGGCAACCTAGCAAGATTGATCAAGGATCCCGAGAAGCCTTAAAAGAGGAGTGAAGACCCGAAGGACACGGATCTTTAGGTATAAGTCTCTATCACAGAAGCTAAATCTCTTTAGCTAGCTAGTTTCGATATATGGCTAGATTCTAGGATGTGTTGTCTAGCGCCGGATTTTAAAAAATCAAAGTTTTTCGTTTCACAACGGCCGCGGTAGATGGTCAGGACGCTAGGAAACCCAACAACAGACAAAAAAAAAGTTTCTATTACTTATTTCAAATATCGGCGCCTCCTAAATTGAATGATTTGCAAATTCGGGCTTAAAAACCTTCCTTCTCTTTTAATCAAATAGACAATACTATTAATAGTATTTTCATCCTTAACAATAATGCCGCAAGAAGTAGCAACATTCATAATGACATTATCATCATAGTCATCGAGAGATTTAGTAGAGAAAGTAGAGCGTTTCGTTCCCAGTTTTTTCTTAGCATTCTTGCATGAGGAAGCAGATCCATGCGATAGAGAACAATACTTACTAAAAGCAACAGAAGTAAACAATTTTATCTTGGGGGTCTTCTTAGCACGAGGTGGTTTGAATCCATGAGGGATTATAAGGTCTCCGTCCGAGTCCAACTCATTCGAATAAGAACTTTGCACGACTGAATTATCTGAGTTTACGGGTTCAGATACCATATTTTCTTGAGTGATTTGAGTTGAAGATTTGTGCAAGTCTTCTAATTTGGACTTATCGAAGTCGTTAGCAGCATTCATTATGACCGGCTGAGTATCAACTACTTTTTGCACCATAGAAGATTGTATCTTTGTGATGAGTCTCATTATGTACTAGTACTTCAGCAGAGACTAAAACAGAGTCAGTTAGTGAGTTACTTGGAGCATTAAAATGTGTTGTGGTAAAGGTTTTTTGTACCCATTCTTCAGTAGATATCAGGCTTCTGAATCATAAGATCATCTTGCTTATTTAGATTCTCTGTCAAGACTGAAGGACTTTGATTGCTCGTAGACGTTACGGGGTTGATAACAGGTATATATAGAAATAACATCTACAATCTCCGTAGAATCTGCTGGAGTAATAATCTTGCTAGTAGGAAGCCACAACTTTTTCGAGTTTCTGGTATCGAAATAGATCTCGAATTTAATTTTCCTAAACTGTCATCTTCATGCGTAGAGGATGGGATATTGGTTGTACTATTGATAGGCATCTCATTTTCTTCTACTGAGGACTTTTTGATATGTTAAGCTCCACTTTTGAGAGTATTTTAGTGAAAAAAAGGTATAGATTATAAGGGATTTAGTGAAAAATCGCGATAGCTAACATTTTCTTAAAAAGAAAATAAAACAAGCCAGCATGAACCAGCTTGAGACCAACTCAAGCCCAATGATAATAAATCAGGTGAGTTTGTAGATAGCTAGCCTTTTTTTACCTCTAAAGCAAAAATATAGTCACTCATTCGCATTCATGATGCTTTAGGAAGGATTGAAATGACAAAGTGCACGCTCTAGGTAAAAACTAAAATAGAAAGCAAGAAGAAAGGTTCAAGCACATTCATCCTTCAAAGAATCTGGAGTTTTTCTACATTGGTTTTTCCAAGCGCAAAGGTGCAGAGATGAAACCCAGCTGTTCGTCACTGGATGCATGCAGAAACAACTGGTGCCTATCAATTGATAGATATGGTTGGATTCAGTAGATGCATGCACAAATGTATGTCTCCTCCATATAATGCTAAGAAATTTCTTACAACGACACGCAATAGGAAAAAAAAGAAAACGAGAGAAAATGTTTTGTTAGATAGAAAGGAGAGAGAAATGTGGATCAAGAAGGTGATGAATATAAAGCTTTCGTGTGCTGCATTGTATGCATCATCAACAACCACAATGAGGGCCAGGTAATAAAACATTTATTCTAAGTTTTCTATTAAGCTTTTTTTCTCTTTTTTTATTTTGTTTTGCCAAAAAAGAAATTGCTTTTATAATATAGAAATATAATCTAGCAATAGAATATATAAAGGTAAAAATCGACAAAGAGCAACGTTTTTCTTAGCATATTTTTCGTTATGATATCCAATTCATAAAAGGAGCAATATGATCGTATCAACGAAATTCCAATTGAGACCCTACCCATCATGTTGGTGAAATCACTAGTTTAAAAAATATGTGTTTTCTTTTGTCAAACAAATTAAATCCTATAGAGTTGGTAAGAAAAAAGAAAACGTCCGTTACATCATGGACATTGGATGGTGAATAAGCTATTTATATATGAAAATGTCAAGTGGAAATATTACAGGATCCTTATCCGATTCTTCGGTTCTATTCTAGTACCTTGTACGTGCGATGCACACGTTCAAATAAAAATTATGTTTATATTTTTTAATTTGAATTCAAAAAAATTTGATGTTTTCAAAATGATCTTCAATGATTCTCGTCGTTATTTAAGATTAGTAAAGATGATCGTATAGTTATAACTCAATTCAGTTGATGATCATATTTGTTAAATATTTGTTCTAGAAAATTTTGCATTTAATTTTTTTTATTACTGATGCGGCGCTATTTGATACTACTTTAGACCATCAAATTGAAATCAATTTGGTACCCCGGGCTTTGTGGTTATAATAATAAAGAATTAGAGAGAGATAGAGATAATAGTAAGATATCGATACAGTTGCATAGGAATTTTATAATGGGCATTATTTTTCCTCAATTCATGATCATTAATGAACAGAGAAATTAGAAATGCTTTACTAAATATCTCTTCTAAATTATTGATTTTGCATCAAAGGTTTCGTAGATGAGGTAGGCCTAGTGTTGCGGTTGCAGCTGTTAGAAGAAAGTGCTCGGCAACAAAGCAACTCAACCACCAGCCCCTAGTAGAAAAAAATGCAATAGCTAAGAAAAACATTCACAAAGACAAAAAAATTCTTGGTAATGTGTACACTAGTGAATTTTCTCTTTTGCTGATATTCTTTCAACAATTATCTATTTCTAAGGATGAAAGAATAGGCTATCAAGGGAAAGTATAAAAAAACGTAAATTTAATTGGGCCAAAACATAGCGAGAGAACCATTCCTGAGGGATATATCTCCCGCCAATAGTCGCATTAGCGACAAAAGAAATGCCAAAGGAACATTGCCGAGTGAACATATTACTCCATTGGCAATGTTCCCTTGGCATTTTTTTTGTCGCTGATGCGACTATTGCCAAGAGATATATCCCCCGGCAATGTTTTTCTCGCTATATTTTAGCCCAATTAAATTTACGTTTTTTATACCTTTCTTCGTTAATTTATTCTTTCATCCCTAAAAATAGATAATTGTCAAAATAATATTAGCAAAAGGCAAAATTCATTTGGTAGCGTACAAATCGCCGAGGGAAATTTGTCATTCGTAAATATTTTCCCTCGCTATGGCATCGTTTCTACTGGTGAGCGCTCATTTAACTCATTCAGGTAGAAGGGCTTGTCAGTTCGATTTCCGATGGAGTCGAAATATGAAAATAGAGAAATACTAAGCAAAGAATCCCCTCTTCCTCCAAAGAATTTGGGCGGTGGAGAGAATGTTTTGCGATAGTGTAAAAGCCTTAGGAAATGCAACATTTGTTGCAAATTTGCATGGCATACGCAAAACTTATATGGCATCTCATAATAGTTACTATGTTCACCATTCTCAAAGTTGCAACTCTTGTTACATCCAAAATGAGAGCAACAAAAGTTGTAAGAATTTGATGCTTTTTGGATCTCCATTTCTATTTGCAACTCAAGTTTGTTGCTAACCTAATAAATTAAATGAAGATATTTTGCAACAATTGTTGCATGAATCTCCATTTCCAAGCTACCGAATAGCCACTCAAATTGAGCGCAGTTCCAACAATGGACCTTGAAAATGCAGACACTTCAGCACTTTTTGCCATCTTTGATTGTGGCCACCGCTTGGTAAGGTTGGGATGAATCAATTTGAGGGATTTGAGATCATTTCAGAACTTGGATGCGAGTTTAATCAAATCTTTAATTTGCAGTGGGGAATATTCTTGGTCTAGATGCATATTCAAAAGGTCTTTAATATTTTATATGTCGACAGTTCTCTAGTTATTTATTTATGATTACTATTATTTATTATTACTATGTTGGTTTATAGTTTTATTATTCTTCGTGTTCTCAGTTTTATTTTTAAGGCGGCAAGTTTACTATGGTGAGAGGATTTAGATTGCTGTTGTTGCAGCTACGATAAACCAAACACCGGACTTATTAAAACTTGTTTGAATCGCAACTCAACCAAACCCTGGAATGCAACTTCAATTGCAGTAGTTGTAGCAGCAAGTAATTGGAATGCATCGCATCTCCAGCTATGAGCAGCCAAACACACAGTAATCAAGGAACTTTTCCTCTTTTTCAATTTTTACGTTGAATCGAAATTCAATTCGAAATGCCAAGTGACTATGTTCTAGTTATTATAGTGGAGGTTTACTTGTTTACTTTGAATTGAATTAAGGGGTTGTTAGTCCCAAGTCATTCGAAAATGCAATTCCGGAATTTGAAAATTCATTTTTTTCTCAAATTATTTAAAATTGGAATTTGTTTAATAGTGCTGATAGAAACAAGCATTTTAGAATGTGAGAATTTAGAATTTATTATTTAACTTATAGTATAAAAATGCGAAAATCAATCAATTTCAAAATCATCATGTACCCCTAAATTTTCTAAAATGTCATAGTATACATAATAAATCAAAATTAAAATATACCATCCCATCGGGCACCGCCGCCACCATTAAGCGGTCACCGACTCCATTGGTCGATCGTCCACGTCGTCGTGCCGCTATCAGCCGACCAACCATGCCATCGTGGCCACCGGTCGACCACCCCTGCCGTTGTCGTCATCGGCCGACCCCGATCGCCACCGGTCATGATCGCCAACCGTCGCCGATCATCCCCACCGACCATCGCTGATCACCGCTTGTTGACGCCGCTGACCGACCATCCTTGTGGCCGGCCGACGGCCACCTTCACCTCCACCGGTCATACTCCGTCGTCAATCGGCGTCTGTCGAACCTCTGTCAGTTGAATAGCTGCTAACGTCCATTATTAAATGTATTGTCCTAAATTACATACGGATTTTGAAATCAAATGGCTAGCATTTTGAAATAAAAGAATTCCATCAAAATAACTGTAATTTAATTTACAAATTCTAAATTTAAAAATTACTCGGGACTAACACTGACCAAGGGATTCATTCATTAAAAAAAAAGGTTTCTAGCTTACTTAAACTGATGGTATGTGGAAGCTTACTTAAACTGAGGGTAAGTTGAAGCCTAGAAATAAAAAATGTCAGAAAGCAAACATGCTCTTGGAATTATGGAATTATGGACGTAATGCAATCTGACCGACCATCCTTGTGGCCGGCAGACGGTCACATTCACCGTCACCGGTCATACTCTGTCGTCGATCGGCGTCTGTCGAACCTCCGTCAGTTGAACAGCGGCCAACGTCCATTATTAAATGTATTGTCCTAAATTACATATGGAATTTGAAATCAAATGGCTAGCATTTTGAATAGAAAGAATTCCATCAAATAACGGTCATTTGATTTACAACTTGTAAATTTAAAATTAGTTAGGACTAACACCGACAAAGGGATTCATTCATTAAAAAAAATGGTTTCTAGCTTACTTTAGTTGAGGGTATGTGGAAGCTTACTAAAACGGAGGGTAAGTTGAAGCCTAAAAATAAAAAATGTCCGAATGCAAACTTGCTCTTGGAATTATGGACGTCATGCAATCTTGTTTACCACAAATGTGAGATATATGAGGTTAACGGAGCAAAGAGACCATACGATGGAATTTCCTCCTATTACGTCGAAAAAATACACTCTCTCTTATTTTTTCCGACGATCGGCACTCACCATCTTCATCGTTATCATTTAAGATGTGGGTACACCAAATTTTATTTGATTCTACTACCTTTTCACCGTTGATTTAGTGGGTTCAAAATTAACGGTTTATCGACAATAGAACTTTTTACATTGCTAAATCAACGGTGAAAAGGTTGTAGAATCACATGAAATTTGGTGTACCCACATCTTAGATGATAATGATGCAGATGGTGGGTGCTGATCGGCGGAAAAAATGAGGGAGGGTGTATTTTTTCGACGCCATAAAAGGAAATTCCCTCCTCTGGCATATTTCCTCTATTATTCTCTCTCTCTATATATATATAGAGAGAGAGGAAAGTGTTTATGAGGTGTCTCTCAAAAGTTAACTTTGCACTGTGTTTTCCGATGAACGGCACCTACAGCTCATCTTCTTCACCATGATATAAAACATGGATACACTAAGTTTAAATGATTTCGATAACATTTTCACATTGATCTAGCTTTGTCAAATGTTGTATTGTTGGAAAACCATTAATTTTGCCACCACCCGATACAAAAATAAAGATTATCGAAAACATATGAAATCTGGTATACCCATGATCTAGATCATGGAGACCAAGTTGAACGCATAGTCACATAATTCGCGAATTATTCGCCGAATTCGCGAATAATTCGCGAATTCTTGATCAAACGAATTAATCTCCGAATTATTCGTGATTGCCGAACTGGCCGAATTATTCGCGAATAATTCGCGAATTATTCCCGAATTATGTGATAAAACACCGAATAATTCAAAAAACCGTAAATAATTCACAAAATCAAAACCTAGCGTCTCATATATTAATTTATTGCTCGAAATCCTTCCCGAACATTTCCCGAACACTTACCGAATCTTTCCCGAATACCTGCCGATTTTTTCCGAATAATTCTCCGAATCCGAATTTTCGACCTCGCCGAATTATTCCCGAATGACGAATTTGTGACTATGGTTGAACGTGCTGATCATCGGAAAACACGGTGCAAAGTTAACTTTTAAGAAGACGTCTTATAACCACTTTTCTTATATATATATATATATATATATATATATATATATATTTGGAAACGGGTTATCAATAAAAACTATCAGTTGCTTGTGACATGGCGAAATCCGATTGGCCAGAAAGAATATCACAAATAAATTTGTTTCTCTTTCTCGCCAAAAAAAAAAAAAAACAGCGCCTTTTCCTCTGCCTCTCCCCCTTATTTTCCGCTAAAACCCTACGCTTACGACTCTCTCTGCCACTCCCCGCTCGCTGAAAAAAACCCTCACCGTCGTTCCCTTCTCTCACCCTCGCCAACTCTCTCAGTACATTTTATTTTTAAAAGATACGAGGTTGTTGAACTCTTCATCTGGTTTGTAAAGATCAGCATATGCCTCTGTAATTTTAAGTTATATATCTTTTACTCCAATTTATCCAAAATCATATTTTACTTGTAACTTTTAGTGATACTTTTTATAGTTTTGTCTAAATATTTGTTTCTTTTCAAACTCTACGGCGATCCCAAGAAACCGTAGGATTTGCAATGTTTTTAGTAAGTCATCTTGCTCTAGTGGTGGATGTTGCTACTGTTGACACCCTAACCAAACCTTCATCGAATAGATGAGGTAATCCGTTCCAGTAGACGAGCAGCCGATGGATTTTTTCTCCGCTGCGCTTAATGCTCGGCTCCTGCGCACATTTCAAAGTAAATATTGCAGTTCATCTTGTCATGTATCTTTAGAGAATAAACTTAAACGAAAGGCTAAATATAGAAATCAATATCACAAGGTTAGTAATATTATTATTACCATTACTTTCATTAATTTTTGTATTTGCATGACGGATGGATATTTTACTCATCGAAGAGTTCTATATGCAATCGCTTCTATATGCAATCGCCTGAAACAATCGTTTACGGATCAATGAGTTGATAAATTTGGTTCCTTTTACATAAAGCATAGATTAATTTCTTGAATATTTGAATCAAACTCATCATAGAAATTAGCACAAAAAAAAACAAGTTTAGGATAAGCACCTGCATAGCAGAAGGGTCCCATAAATAATTCCAGAATAAATGCAGTTATATGTTTATCTAATCAAATTGGGAACACTCACTAGGGTCCATATCGAAGAAGGTTTTTAAGAATATAAGCAGGTTTCAGATTTGGAGCATCCAAAACCCTAACATTTCATCTAACGATGAGCTCAGACATTGGAAGCAGCAATGTTAAAGCTCCAATGCATAGCAGAGCTGCATAGCAATATGTGGAAATGGAACGTTCACTAAATGTTGTATACAAGTAAAAGTCGAAACAAACCCAAGAATGTAGGCAAAGCAGCCAATTACAAAGATTTTCTTTCAGACTCAAACTTCAGACGTAAATGATGTAGAAGAATGTAGGCTAAGCAGCCAAGAGTTAAAAATACGATTCAATTTAAACAAGAACAAGAAACAACATTATTCAGAAGATGCAAGAAAATACCATCAAACAGATTAAAGTACCGTCTCTGTTCCATATTCAAACTTCTGTTAACCTTGGAATCACTACAAGAAAAGGATGCCAAGGAAATAATATATTGAATAGCTAAAAAACTAGTACTTTACCGGAAATTTTCAGCAGAGACAAAGAAGGAACACATACCCCAATTTCCAGCACATATCATGAGCATAATCCATGAAGCTGAGATGTCGTGGTATGTCGGAACATACAACAGATCTGCATCAAACACAAAACCGAACCCATCATGAATCTCTTACTACACATTCATATTATTTTTCACACGTCTAATCCAGTTCTTAGGTCCAGGAAGGCTGGCACATTTGAATTACGATCGATGCAGTTTTTTATACTGCAATTACAGATATGTAGCAGACTGCACTGCCTCATGTATTCAGCCAACGACACCATACTTTCAGTACTAAAATTTACGGAATAGCCTGTACCCCTAATTGTAAAAGGTCAAGAACTTGGTTGTCTGTGAAATGAGTTGTCTCTAAGGGTCAAGAAAAAACATACATACAGGAAAACAGCAAACTATTCAAAAGTTAACAAGGGTTTTCACTTCTTTACCTCTTTTGCTTAATCTTATTCTTTTCTTTTCTTTTAGCTATTTAAGTTCTAAGAACAGAAGGCAGAAAAAATGAGAACATTACCGGTCTCTCAAGCTATTTCATGTGCAATCAAAAAAGGATCTATAATCAAGTGTAGCTAATTTCTTTATGACCCTTTTTTCTCTTCAATTCTATATCAACTGCCAAGAATTACTTGAGAACATGGTTAACATGTTTAAAACTCTGGAATCAAATCAATATAAGGACTAGATTCAAGAAAATCAAAAACATCAACAACCAAAAGAAGGAAAAAAAAAACTCACCATCCTGTGTAACAAGAGGGTACTCGAATGCATCAAGATTGATGAGCCACTCCATTTCACAATAATTTTCTGTCACTATAGTTGTTGTATCGAGCATCTCTTTATGGAACACAGCGGAGATGTTGGTCTTGCCTTTTAAAATCCCCAAATTAAAAAATCCCAAATTAATTAAAAGCCTCATGATGCTCAATATTGGCATGCGAGATCAGGACACGTGACGGATGACATGTTCCAAGACCCAGAAGAAAGGGCCCACAGAGGCCGACCAGGCCACCGTGGTACCTGATCTACAAGCGCAAGCTGGCCCTCCTCGCCCCCCCCCCCCCGCAAATTTGCCTCGGCCCCTCAGCTCACCTCGAGTTGCCACAGGACCAAGACTCCTCAGCCCTCTTGCTCGGTTCCGAGCTCCCCAGCCGAGGCCGTCTTCCTCGGTCCCCCCGACTGACCAACTCCACAACTCACAGGCGTAACCGCCGCTCCGCAAATCTCGCCACGCGCAGATTCTCCGCCAGCAACGTCCCACGTTCTACGCCATCACGATCCCCATTAATGGGCGATCCGCTCTTTACGCGAGCGTGACGTCGGGAGCCTAACTGCCGGCGAGATTCTCGCGCCTGCTGCTGCGTGCTACCGCCGGTATATAAACCCCCATCACAGAGGGGTCAAGTAAGCCATTCTTGATTTCACTTAGCCGTTACTCTGCTCGGATCTAGTACTAACTTGATCGTCGGAGGGTCCTTGGTGGTACCAAACCACCCCGGGACTTCTTTGCAGGTACTCGGCGTTAAACTCCTCAAATCACCAATCTCCTCAAAACCCATTGAGACCCACACGCAACGGAAGATCACCGCCGAAATCCACCGGGAGATCAACGGAAGACAACATCTGACGGAGACCCGAAAAGGACCTCCATCAGTTGGCGCAGTCTGTGGGAACTAACTCCACAAAACACAAAGTTGGCATTCCGATCCCCGCCCACATGGCAACCGATCATCCTGAAGATCCCGGTACCAGCCGCCGCCTTCCCTTCACCGGAGGCGTGGATAAGCCTCTTCCAGTGACCATCATCAACGCCCTTGCCAACCGGATAGATCGGCTACAGTTTCTTGTGGAGGCGCTCGTCCGCGTCCAAGCGGCCAGGCCCGGGGCCCAGATCGCCGCTCCACCGCCTCCAGAAAGCTCTGCCCCCGTCGGGACGGCTGACCACCAGCAAGCTACAACTCCTGGTTACATATCTCTCGAACCAATACTCCCCGAGGGCCGCTGGGCGCCCCACGGCTCCACGCCAAGGTCCGCCGCCAGAACGCCTCGCTTCGAGCCTCCTCACGACCCTTACCCCCCTGAGGAGATGTCAGTCACCTCGTCTGTCCACAGGCATGGTCGACACCACTTCCCTCGGCGGGGTCGCACAGAAAGGGTTCACCTCGGCGGCTCGAGAGCCGCCTCGCCCAGAGATCTGAGGCACCTCATCGAGAGGAACCGAGGCCGCTCCCAGACGCAGGTCACCCGCAGCAGAGACCAGGGATCCCAAGGTGCCGATTCCTCGGGATACCACGGGCGAGACGCCCTCGAGAAGAAGATCGAGGGCATGCGCCGGGAGGCTCACCTCTCGAGCGACGGGGCTAAATACGCCTCCGACTCGCTCACAAAGCCGTTCACCGAGGAATTGCTCACTGTCCACGTCTCCTCGCACAACAAGCCCCCAAAGGTCTCTCTGTTCGACGGGAAAACCGACCCGAAGGACCATTTGGACGCTTTCACCGCACGGATGAGCTTCCAGGACCACTTCGACGCCGCCCAGTGCAGGGCCTTCCCAGCCACCCTCATCTGCGCAGGTCGGGACTGGTTCCGAGGGCTCGAGCCCCGCTCAATCTCGACCTTCGATGAGCTGGCTACCCAGTTCCTCAGCCATTTCGTTGGAAACCGTCGGCAGAAGAGCACGGTCGACTACCTTTTCACGGTTAAGAGTGGGGACAAAGAGACGTTCAAGGCCTACATCACCCACTTCTACAACGCCCTTCTCGAGGTCCCCGAGCAGCGGGACGAGACCGTCATCACGGCGCTCAGATCTGGTCGGAGGCATAAGGAGTGGTTGCGCTCCTTTGCGTTGGCACAATCTAAGACCATGGCCGAGGTCAAGGCGTGGACCGAGCGCGAGGTTCAGCTGGAATCCGAGGTGAACGCAAACCTCCCCCGAGCAGAACGGTCCGACCTGAAGAAGAAGGCTCATGAGGAGAGGCTGGAGCGCCAGCAGTCCTATCACCCGAAGTTCCAGGAGTATACCCCACTCAACGTCTCCCTCGCGGTATTGCTAGAGGAGGCGCAGAACGAGGGGTTCTTCAAGTTCCCTCCAATCCCGCGTCAGGCCACGAAGCGAACCCGGGGCCCTTACCACGGAGGATTGTAAGCAACTTCGGGACTACATCGAGGAGCTCATCCGATCGGGACACCTCGCTGCCTACTTGAGAGACAAACGGCAGGCCGACCGCGAGCAGGAGCAGCGTCCCCTCCCACCGGGCTGACCATCGGCCAGATCATGCTCGTTTCGGCAGATAACCTGTCCGACGCTCAGGGAGCCCCGTACCCGGTGCCGAGCATGGAGACCAACAAACCCCCGGGGAGCTCGGGCCACGCTAATAAGGTCATCTATTAGCATGTACTTTTCCTTTGGGGCCATGTAAACTCTTCCTAAGGTCTGTTGTTAATTTAATAAAGATTAATGGAACATTGCGGAAAATAGGGAAAGATCTCATTTATTCAAAAAAGGTATTATAGGCTCCTCAGCCATACATACAAAAAGAAAAAGAAAACTACAACAGCGGGGGAAGGGGGTGCAGAAAGCACTGCTCGTGATACTCGGTAAAGATCTCCGCCAGCCGAGGCCTCGCGAGATCCAACCTCTGCCTCGGTTCCCCCAACGTGGGTTGGCCCCGAGCCTCAGCTCGTAACACTCGCGGACGAGCGCCTCTGAGCGAGCCAGCCGGTTCACAGAGATCAGGCCGAAGCGCCTTAGAAACCACAGCTTGCCCACGGCCTCGTCATAGAGCTGCTCGGACAGGGGGTTGTAAAGCCCCGGCGACGCCCTCCAGATGGAGTACATCAGCAGCTGCAGCAGGGAGGAGCGTCGGGGGAGCAGCCGGCCGAAGTGGTCCCGATGCTCCCGTAGACCAACTGCACCGTGTCCTCGGTGTAATTCTGGTCATAGAGGTATACGTCTTCGAAATGGATGATATCGGGGATAGTAAAGGGGAAGTCCTGCATCCTCAACGATCTGTTTACGAAGAAAAGAAGAACCGGTGCTCCTTCAGCCTTATATAGCCCACTGCGCCCTAACAGAACTCAACAGTCGTCCGCCTTCGCCCAAAAAATTCACTGCCACGCGGCAATCAACGAGCCTTCCCTGGCGGAATTGAAACGATGCGACCCTGGCGCTTCGCCTCCCCCACATTCAATGCGTATGCTGCGCGCGCGTTCGCCGCGACCGTTCCTGTTCCCCATACCTGCGACTGGATGGTCGGGCGAAACCTTATGAAGAATCAGCCGAGCAGCTACCCTGCTCGGCTATTCCTGGCGGGTAGCTTCCCTACCACAATGCCAGGAACCAGAAAGTCCTCCCAGAGGAAGTAGAGCCCGACCCTCGCTCGGCTATCCCTGGCGGATAGCTCCCCTACCGCAACGCCAGGGATCAGAAAGCCCTCCCAAAGGCAGTCGAGCCCGAGGATCCCTCGCTCGGCTATCCTTCAGGACAAAAGCCCTCGCCAAGAGGCACTGGGCAGTAACCTTGCCCGGCCAAGGGTCCTTGGTAGGCTTCTTACAACCCCTCCCGCGCCAAGGACCAAAGTCCTCCCAGAAGCAGTCGAGTCCTTGCTCGGCTATCCCCGGCTGGTAGCTTCCTACCACAATCGACAGGGATCAAAGTCCTCGCCAAGAGGCACTGGACGGTAACCCTGCTCGGTCCCCGTCCTGAAGGATCAAAGCCCTCGCAAGAGGCAACCGAGCGGCTGCCCTACTCAGTCAACTCCGGCTGGTAGCTCCCTACCCACGACGCCAGGGATCAAAGCCCTCACAAGAGGCACCCGAGCGGCTACCCCGCTCATTCATCCCAGGCTGGTAGTTGCCTACCCACGATGCCAGAGATCAAAGCCCTCGCCAAGAGGCAACCGCGCAGCTTCACTGCCTGGTCATCCTTAGTGGGCTTCTTACAGCCCCTCCAACGCTAAGGATCAAAGCCCTCGCAAGAGGCAACCGAGCAGCTACCCTGCTCGGTCGTCTCTGGCGGGTAGCCTCCCTACCGTAACGCCAGGGACCAGAAAGTCCTCCTTAGAGGCAGCTCAGTAGCCTCCCTACCGCAACGCCAGGGACCAGAAAGTCCTCCTTAGAGGCAGCTCAGCAGCTTCTCTGCTCGGCTATCCCTGGCGGGTAGCTTCCCTACCGCAACGCCAGGGATCAGAAGCCCTCGCCAAGAGGCACCGGGCCGTAACCCTGCTCGGTCCCTGTCCAAGAGGCAACCGAGCAGCTACCCTGCTCGGTCATCTCCGGCTGGTACCCCCCTACCCATTACACCAGGGATTAAAACCCTCACCAAGAGGCGACCGCGCGGCTTCACTGCTCGGTCATCCTTAGTGGGCTTCTTGCAGCCCCTCTAAACACTAAGGGTCAAAGCCCTCGCAAAGGGCATCTGAGTGGCTACCCCGCTCGGTCATCCCAGGTTGGTAGTTGCCTACTTATGACGACCGTGCAGCTTCACTGCACGGTCTTCCTTAGCGGGCTTCTTACAGCCCCTCCAACGCTAAAGACCCGAAATCCTCCTAAAGGCAGTCGAGCCCGACCCTGGCTCGACCATCCCTGGCTGGTGGTCGATACTCGCATTGCCAGAAGTCAAAAGATGACACCCCCCATGGGCCACCGAGAAGCTTCCCACTCACGCTAGGCACGAATACGGCGAACAGTGCTCTCCCGTCACCCGCAGAGGATCCGAGATCCCAGTGAGAGGCATCAAGTCTATCCAGGTCTAAACGATCCCCCTCAACTTCGGGGCCCATGGGGATACCTCCTCGGCAGCGCTTGGCACGCTCGTCGGCAAGTGATCGAAATCAATTCGACGGACGATCGCTAGACAGATGGCCAACTTGACATGAAAACACAATGGTGCAAGCAGGGATATCTTACGAGCATTCACCACAAACAGATGATAGAGCGCGACTTGATGAAACCAAAGAAAATTTTTATTACTACCAAAGACAAAGGCTTTACAAAGGGTATTTTTTGGGCTCCCCAGCCTTACAAAATTCTAAAAACAAAGAAATAAAAAGAGGTAGACGGGGGCTCTAGACCTCAGGGACAGGTGCGACCTCGGGGTCCTCGACATCCACCACGTGACGCGTGGGGTCCTCGGCGGTTTCCTCGTCAGGAACCTCTTCCCCCTGCTCATCGGCGTCCGCGAGGGGGAATTCGGCCCGGAGATCTCCGTCGGCAAACTCCAGCATCCGGGCCTTAACGGCATCGAGGGCCTTGTGCCAGATGCGGGTCGTAGCCACGGCCAGGTCGTCATAGAAGTCCTTCGACTTTTTATAGCTTTCCACCACCTTCGCCGCCTTCAGGTCGGCCGACTTGGCCGCCTCGGCCGCCGCCCCAAGCTCCTTCCGGAGGGTCTTCACCGTTCTCTTCAGGTTGCCGGCAAGCACCTGAGCATCCCCGAGCTTGGCCTCGGCAGTCACGGCAGCCTCGCGATACCGGGCTACCTCCCATTTCCCGACCTCCACCTCGCCTTCCAAGGCGGCAACCCTCGCCGTCACCGCCTCCAGCTCCCGCCTGAGCTCTCTTCCAGCCAGGTGAGCCGGCCTGCAGCCTCCAGCGCCAGGGCTACCACCTCGGCTTCCATACACAAGGCGAGGGCAACGTGCTGGAGAACCTGGAAGATACGTAAGAGATCAGAAAGATGAAGGAGGCACCGAATCTCATAATGAACCAAACGTTTACCTGGACGGACTCCTGGGCGATGGACGCCTGCTGAGCCCTGAAGGTTCCCCCGGGAACTCTACTCCCGGCCGAGGCCTCTATCTCATGCAGAAGGCTATCCGCAACGGATAGCCCCGATGGCACCGCGAACCGGAGGCTCCCTTCCCCCACCATGATCGGCTAGGACCGGCCCCGGGAAGGTCTCTGGGAGCTCCTCTTGAGCGCTCCGAGGGAGAGTTGATCTCCTCCTCCGAGACCGGGTCCTCCAGAACCAGGGCCCGCTTCCGGCCCGACACTCTGCTGGGACCCGGGGCGGGATCCACCCCCGAATGCTCATGGGACACCGCCACCGGAGCAGTAGGAGCGGGGCAGGCTTCGCGCGAGAAGAGCTGGCGCCCCCAGCCTTCGTAACCTTTCTCGGCTGGCGCATGGAGGCTTTAAGCGAGTCGAAGTCCATGGATCCTGCACAAAACAAATACCCAACAAGTCAGTGACACGAGCAAAACACAAGCCAAAAAGTAACCCTAACTTACCGACGAACTCAACGGGGCTGAGCCCGGTCCAACTCAGGACCCTCTCAGACAGCAGCACGTCAAGTCGGGGGATGGGCTCCCACAACGCCACTCTTACCGCGGCGGGGTCATTGGACTGGTTCCCCGGCAAACATTTCTCCCTCGACCACTTGGTAGGCACGGGCCAGTCCTCGCCCTCGGGAGGGGAAACGAAGAAAAATTTCTTCTTCCAATCATGAATAGAAGAGGGCAAGGCCACGACCCCGGTCCAGGCAGTACCCCCGGCCGCTTTCTGAAAGAAAGATAGACCCATCTCAGGTCGCCCGCTCGACCACCAGGGTGACTTTTGAAGACGAGAGAAGAATCGAGAAGGGAGAGGCTGAAGAGAACCGCCTGTAACTTCAGGCGGATCAAGAACCCGAGGAGGATCCTCCACGAGTTCGGCACTAACTGGCCGAGGGCCAAACCGAAAAAATTCAGCGCTGCGACGACCTTGGGAGAGAAGGGCAGGCGCATTCCTCCCCAAAAAGCTTCCAGGTACAAGGCGATCTCCCTGCCCCGTACTTGATCTGCCCTCTCTCCCTCCTTGGCCAGTCAGACCTTGTAACTCGAGGGGATGTGGAAGCGAGCCCGAGCATTGGCGAGCTCGTCCTCATGCCTCACCCAACACGAGGTGTCGGGGCCGCATCTGCCGCCTCTTCCCTGGGGGCTGCCCCCGCCGCACGATCCCGGGGAGAGGATCCGACCCCTGCTTCCCGAGGGGCTCGGACACAACTAAAGGGTCCCTAGAACCTACTCCTACAACATCTACTGACTCTACAAAGGAATACATCTAACCTTGAAAAGGGGAATCTTCGGGAACCGAAAACGAAAGAAAGAAGACGAGCGCCGAGCAACTAGGACTTAGAAGAGGGAAATATGAAGGAGTAGGGGCCCAAGGACGGGCCCCACCCCTGTTTATTGCTGCAAGCGACCTCATCCAATGACACCCGTCATCTCCAGCCAAAACGACTCCTCGCTTCCAGCGGCTCCAATCGCTCCACGTGTCAATCCTGGGATGGACCGCATCCCATCAGACGCCGCAGGCCTGCATACATCGCGTCGGCCAATCGACGCTTGACACGTGGACTGTCGCTTCAGTGGCAGAATGCACGAACTGGCGCACCTTCCTTAAATGCAGAGATCTCGTCCTGATTCGCTGACACAAAAGACAACTGACAGTCAGAGGATTCGTCCCGACGAAGCCTTAGGAAGGAGCTCACCTCAGGAGGCCTGGCAGTCCATTTCTGACCCGACCCGCTAGCTGGTCGGGATAAGAGTGGGGGGCTAATGATGATGCTCAATATTGGCGATGCGAGATTAGGACACGTGGCGGATGACATGTTCCAAGACCCAGAAAAAAAAGGCCCACAGAGGCCGACCAGGCCACCCTGGTACCCGATCTGCAAGCGCAAGCTGGCCCTCCTCGGGGCCCCCTGCAAATTTACCTCCTCGGCCCCTCAGCTCGCCCCGAGCTGCCACAGGACCAAGACTCCTCAGCCCTCTTGCTCGGTTCCGAGTTCCCCAGCCGAGGCCGTCTTCCTCGGTCCCTCCGACCGACCAACTCCACAACTCACAGGCATAACCGCCGCTCCGTAAATCTCGCCACACGCAGATTCTCCGCCAGCAACGTCCCACGTTCCATGCCATCACGATCCCCATTAATGGGCGATCCGCACTTTACACGGGCGTGACGTCGGGAGTGTAACTGCCGGCGAGATTCTCGCGCCTGCTGCTGCGTGTTGCCGCCGCTATATAAACCCCCATCACAGAGGGGTCAAGTAAGCCATTCTTGATTCCACATAGCCGTTACTCTGCTCGGATCTAGTACTAACTTGATCGTCGGAGGGTCCTTGGTGGTACCAAACCACCTCGAGACTTCTTTGCAGGTACTCGGCGCTAAACTCTTCAAATCACCAATTTCCTCAAAACCCATTGAGACCCACATGCAACGGAAGATCACCGCCGAAATCCACCGGGAGATCAATGGAAGACAACATCTGACGGAGACCCGAAAAGGACCTCCATCAAAGCCCTAAATTAAAAACGTGCCTGAGTAACGAGCGGCGATGACGAGCAGGCGATAGTGAAGGCGGCGCTGGCGATGGAGGCGGCAACGGCGACGCTGGCGATGGAGGCGACAACGCCGGCGCTGGCGATGCGACAACGGCGCTGGCGAGCGCTGACGACGGCGATGGCGCTGGGGAAGGAGGAGGAGGTGACGATGAGGAGGGCCGGCGAGCTTGGGAAGGAGGAGGAGAAAATTTTGGAGGAGGAGGGAAAATTTAGGGTTGACGAAGGAAAATTTGGGGTTGGGAAAAGGACAAGGCTCCTTTCTTTATTATTATTACTTTTAAAAAATCAGCGCCCCATGGTTCCAACTGTAACGATAGGGGATTCTCTTGCGGAAAACCGTAAAAAATAATTTTTAATATATATATATATATATATATATATATATATATATATATATATATATATATATATAGAGAGAGAGAGAGAGAGAGAGAGAGAGAGAGAGAATAATGGAGGAAAGAGGCCATAGGAGGGAATTTCCTCCTATGGCGTCGAAAAAATATACCCTCTATCGTGTTTTCCGACGATCGGAATCTATAATCTTCATCGTTATCATCTAAGATGTGGGTACACCAAATTTCATGTGATTTTACAACTTTTGCACCGTTGATTTAGCAATGTAAAAAGTTCTATTATCGGTAAACCATTAATTTTGAACCCACTAATTCAACGGTGAAAAGATTGTAAAATCACATGAAATTTGGTATATCCACATCTTAGATGATAACGATGAAGATGATGGGTGCCTATCGTCGGAAAAAACGATGGAGGTTGTATTTTTTCGACGCCATTGGAGGAAATTCCCTCCTATGGTATCTTTCCTCCATTATTCTTATATATATACCCCTAAGGTGGAAATTGTAAGGGCACTGTTTGTCCCTACGGTGTAATTGAAAGTAGATGCAAGCATCTTTACAAGGGTTTTAACAAGAGCAAATATACAATTTAAAATTTTTTTGAGAGCTAAGTCTACTAGCTAGAATTGAACTAAAGGTTTAGGGTTCCAAAAGAAAGCTAACGAGAGTTTTATACTAAGTGAAGAGAAGCTACAACCTTTGTTGCTAAGCCCTTCACTTCTAGAGCTCCTTGTAGTAGTCCCTTGAACTCTATGTTGAGCTCCACTTGAACAAACAGACAAGCTTTCTCGATATTTTCTTCGTCGAAAATGTTCCACTTTGAGGCAACACTCACTCAAGCTCAAATTTCACTAATCAAATATTAGTGAAGAGAATAACCTAAACTGATTTGCTAGTTTAGTTAAGGTTGATGAAGTAGGGTTTTTGCTCACTAAAAATTCTTTTCTTTTTCTTTTCTCTTGAGTGAATAGTGTCTCAAGAGATGAGATGAAGATGGTAATGAGAATGAGGATATGTATTAGAAATGATAAGCTTATATCAATTTAATAGAAAAGATCAATGAGTCATGCTTGCTACACACTTCCAAAACAATGACTCATTTTTTCTTTTCTTAATTCATATAAGTAAATCATTATCTTCTTATCTTTTATCCAATGTAATTCTCATATACACAACTATTGTGTATTATCAACCATGACAAACATAAATATACATTTATATCATATATATAAATATATAAAGAGAAGAAATTATCAAGTGAACATAATATTAGTTATATATTTCAAATTATTAAATCTAACACTTGATTTAATAATCCGGTTATATCATATATAACCCGGATAATATCAAATAACGTTAAATTAGAATACGGTATCATATATCTGTATTTAATCGAGATCCCGCAAATATCTCTATACATGCTTTACTTCGTTTCACTTGAGCTGGGAAAGCTCTATGTGGGACTCTAAAGACTCGCCAATACGCTGGCAGTAAGTAATGATCACATCAAATACCTACAAGCATGTCAGCGGTACTAGCTGCACGTAACAACTACTCATATATTGAACGAATAGAAAATCAACAAGTAAACTTGTCCAAACTCCCAAAGAGCCTATAAGCAACACTTACCGTACAGTCAGGTCTCTTCGTCTGATATGTTGCATATCGAGTCTAGTGGGTGGCATCGTCAGACCCCAATAACTCGATAAGTCATGCCGATGTGTGGCCTATAACTAATCGAGAAACTACTGATAACACTTATCAGTAAATCTCATCAGCCCTGGTTAGGGACTTGTGGTTATAACCAATTACGCATAGCACAACATCAACTCTCAATACTCGGAGAGGCGAAACCTCTCCTATCACTCACTGCCTCTATGTGACCCGGGACTGTACCCAACTACCACCTGTTTGCACGACTCAATAGAGCCGTGGTAAGAAGGTAATCAAAGCACAGTGGGAACCACATGAGACATTATGACGATCTCGGGTATATAGACTAACCCGTACTGTAAGCCCGCGGGGGCGCCCCGGCCGTCGATCCGACGCCGGAAACGCGGAAAACAAAAACTTTGCGAACTTTGCAAAACGGCACCACCGCGGACTTTTTACCCGGATCGGGCCATTAACCTAGCTAGCTAGCAAAATAGAAAAGAGTAGAGAAGTTATACCAAGCGATCCGTGTCCTTCGGTCTTCATCTCCACTCCGATCTCTTGCGGAATCTCCGTCACCTCCTCGCTTGTCGGAAAGGGCACCACGTAGCCGGAATCTTTTACGGGCTCCCGCCTCTTGACCGAGGCAACTCGGGCGCGAAGTTGGCTAGCCGACGCGTCCAAGGCTTGCTATAGAATAGTATAGTAAACTTGTCTCTTGGGGTTATGAGGTTGCCATTTTTGGAGGAATTTTTGCACAAGATTTTTCATGGTTGCTTGATGAAAAGAATGGAGCATGCAAAAATGAGCTCTGGCAAAAACAGAATGGTTGCTCTGTGGAATTATGTGGGTGGAGTGCATAAATTATTAACCATGGAAAAGGAAATGGATTAATCACTTCAACAGCATACACAAATGGGGGGCCACCCAAAAATGACATGAAGGAAATATCTACATATATAAAACCACTCCCTCTCACACAAATGTGAGGCCGGCCCCACCCACAACCCACACAGTGGCCGGCCCCTATTAAAAACAAGAGGGGAAAAAGAAAAAAAAATGCATGAACCAATTAATCTTACATCAAGAAAGCAAATCAATCCCTAATCCATATCTAATCTCATAATGGCAATGGAATGACCAAAAGGGAATCTCATGATGATAAGGAAACACATAAGCAAGAAACCCCTCCACTAAATGTTAATTGCAAACTTGCAATTAACACCCTCCAACGAAAAATCCGACCGGGAAGGAAAAAGAGAAAACCGGCCGGAACGGAATACAAACTGGCAACCCCAGAAAACCGATCCCGTAATAAATTACAGGAAAACCCCGCTACTGCAAATACATGCCCGCATTTGTATTCCCGCTGAACACAAATGCAAAGAGACAAAACTACACTATCTAATACTAGTATCCGGCTCAAGCCAAAGCCGGCTAGTAAAATCCGTCCGATCACGATCCGTGCAATACCGCACGTATCTGATCGAACCCTGCCATATCTCCATACGGCCTCTACAGCGTTTCGCCCGAAACTTGAGTAACTGTCTGTGTGGTGGACTCTAAAGACTCGTCAATACTGTGGCTGTGGATTTAACCACTAGCACGTCAGAGGTATAAGCCAATACGTGACGGGCCACCAGGTATTGACCAAAAGGGACGTCGATGAGCGAACTCATCCTGACACCCTACTGAGCCTGTCAGTGACAATATCCGTACAGTCCGGTCCGTTCGTCTATGAGTATCGCATGGCGGGCCTAGGGGGTTGGTAAAAGTCAGACCCCCAAAAGCGGTACAAGTCGTGTCGGATTGTAGCCCAGAACACCCTGAGATACTACTGGAATACCTACCAGCAAATCTCCTGCCTTGGCCAAGGACTTTTCATGTTCTGGCTCTCCTAGACACAGCACGACCTCACCCCCAATACCGGGAGAGACGAACCCCTGCAGATCCGCTCACTGCCTCCATGTGGCTCGGGACTGTACCCAACTAAAACCTGTTTGCACGACTCCTTTGAGCCGTGGTAGGGTAGTAATCAAAGTACAGTGGGAACTCACACGAGACAAATGACGATCCCAGGTCGATGAACTAACCTGTACACATGTCACCTGGGAACTGCTATCTGACGTCTGGTATATGCCCAACTAGCAGGTTCCCGGCGAGTCCTGTCCGGTGTACTCATAACCCAATGAGCACCTGTATACATCTTAGGTGAACCAACTGACACCAGTGGCTTGTGAGACCGGCCACCGCCCCTCGTCGGGGTCTCGACTGTATACACTAGTCTACTGTGGAGAATCGATGCCCTGTCTCGAAACTCCCTCGACTAGGGACCATTTAAGGATGTGCTTATAGACCCCAGCTCCCACTTATATGATCGCCCTCATACTGCTGGTGGTCAAGCAAGAATCCTAGGGGCTTTATCAACGTGTAATAGCGACTCGAAAGGTCACCTAAAGCAGTACACGATGATAAAGATAAACCAGATAGCATACTATCATCTCGAGTAAGACTGTCCTACCGGGATAGGTCCTCCCCTCAATCATTGCAATCACGTGCCTGTGACCCAATAATTGACTCTGAGGGCACTATCTCCAACAATCTCCCACTTGCACTCAAGGCTAATTATTGCGATGTCGCATACTCACAGCCCGTGTGATACCGAACACCCAACTCCTCTACTAGTCAGTCTCACAAATCTCGTTTGCGAAACTATTGCGTTCGAGGAATAGCCTCAGTGAGTGGATCCGCTTTGATGTTTCTTTCTATGTCTCTCTATATCTCATGTTCGCAGAGAAAACTATCTCCCGAAATGAGCAATACCTGTCTTAGAATTTCTGGATGTCTGATGGGACCTAGCTCATAAATGAACTCCAAATCCAAACTTCTTAGACTGTATCGTCAACTGAACTTAATCAGTATCCCTGCGCCATGCCTTCCCTCAGTATCCACCTGGACCACCTGTCCACAATACTGCCCCTCGTCAGAGGGAAAACTATAACTCTGACAGCCACTCTGCCATCCAGGTCACCTTGGAAGCCTGGAATGATAACTGTCTCCCGAAGAAGACTGCCGTTATCATATCCCTAAAACATTCACTTATGTTCTGAAACTGCTTCCGACTGTTTCTCCAGGATTGGATCAATATCAACTTATTGCACCTACTGCAAGAACAACATCTGGTGTGGTACTTGACATCTCATGATTGACTCAATTGCCTAAGCAAGTGATCTGTCAATCATGCGTGTCCCTCTCCCCTTTAGTCTGTAAGACACCTTTAGAGAGGGTGACTCCATTACCTGCAGGTACACTACCGTGCCAGGAGTCGTCCATTCTAAATACTCATAGAATGCTGTCAAAGTACCCAGATTGGGAAACCACCCAAATCTAGATCTAAATCTATAGATCTAGTATCCAGAATGTCTGATATAATATCCAAGTCCTGTGTGGAGAAAACACTGTGTGACGACCAAAGTATAACCGATCGTAGTATAGGAGTTTCTTTTCCTATTCTGTGTATGTCATCCAGATACCAGGACATCACATCCTACTACCTTCTCAACAGATCCATCCCCTATTCTGATGAAGTCAAACCCATGACTTTCACGTAAGAAATAGATGATCTATCTCCGCTACATCTGCTCTAGTCTATAAATAGACATAAGCAACCTGTCCACCAATGCTTCCGCTGCTCCCACTGACTACGACAACCCTCTGGCAGAGTCATATAGACGTACACTTCTAAAACTGGTTTAGAACGACGCTATACTCATCCTCCCGCCGGGTCTCGTAACCTGGAACAACAGCAATGGCAAGTCTGGGTAAACAAGAACCTCCCTGCCACCGTCCTTGAGTATACCGAAGTACCTCTCGGGTGCCTGAGGTTACCCACCTTATCTGCGGAGTGGCCAATGGAATGTCAAACCAGATTGAATCTTTAGGTTCTTATTAAATCTTCAGTAATCGTTTGTGGTTCTGGAATCACTTCCAGTTCTACCATACTCCCACTACTGTTTTCTGAAAAAAATCCATTTTTGATAAAACTGTGGCGAGTCAAGAACAATATCACTATTGATCTTCCAGATGGTAGAAAGTCAACCCTCGTCGTAGCCCGGGTCAACCCACAAACAGCCACTACTGAAACGTGCCTTGAGTTGTCCAGAGTCTGGTTTTAAGCATAAGCCGGACAACTCCCCGTATCTTAACAATATCAAGATATGAACTGTTCTATATCCAAGAACCAGAGGCACTGATTTAATTGAACCAGATTCAAATCATGCAGCTGTCTCCAGTGCATGTCAACTAAATGGAAGAGAGGCCGATCAGCGTTTACTCAACTTAGGAGTACTTCCATTTATGAGTAACCTGAAAGAGAAGCTAGTTCTCTTAACCATTACTATCAACTGAATACCATTCACAAGTATCTACATCTTCGATCTCCTTGAAGAATCCCGACACTTGCAATATCTGGTTCTCTACTTTATTCTTATACCTATAACTCCTCAAAACTTAGACCCTGCGTTTCTACGAAACACATGTCTAAGAACTAGAGAAGTTAAAAGTAAACAGAATATAGTACGAGGACCAACCCCTCTGTCCTAATGGAAACTGGACAATATACAATGCTCTGTATAAGTCCCCTGAGTCTGGTGACTCATTCACTGTGTGTCGTAGGTTGAAAACTGTACTTTTGGTTAAGAAGAATCACACCGTTGTTCAATGCTCCTTACCTAACCATCCACTGGTATAGGTAAATGTCATAGACATAATTTCAAAAAGATATGTCTCACTCTATAAAAATAGACGTACAGATATATCAATTTGAAATTGGTGCACAACAACGGATATTCAAAACCAAATATTTGCCGACCGGCAAACAACCCAGGTGGCTTCCTCAAATATCACCAATTCCAACGAATCCCGATATAATGAGGATGGTCACCTAATTCCCAATAACTTACTCCCACTCATCATCTGTAAAACCATACAGATGTGAGACTCATACCTGGTAAATACATACCCTGGAGCAAGTGCCTAATTGGGAAATCAGTTTTCTTTTAACAGTACACAGTGGAACTGAAACATTGAGATGTTTCGATGGGGTATCCTGGTATTCTTAGTAATGCCTCTTCCATTATCCAGATTCACAACTATAACCGTATAATTCTTTGCCATCTTTCCAAATCCCTTTACATGTCTTCAGTCATTACCTTCTGTACACCCCTTTAGGCCAAATGGTTTTCTTCCTTCCCTACCGTTCGGCACCAGCCTATGGTTTGGAAGAAGACTATCCAAAAAGCATAATGGGTGTACTGTCCTAATCCGAGGAGCACTCGCAATGCGAGAGAAGGTGAGGATAAAAGACAACCGAATGTACTTAATTCATAGGTGATTTAGGATTGACAAAGAAGTACATGGTTTGGTCGTGAATAGCAGTCGCAATTTACTTTGCCCTCTTACTAATCCCTTGCTTTGTCTGAACTTAATACCTTCTGTACACCGTTTAGGCTAATTGACTTTCTTCATTCCCCACCGTTCGGCACCAGCCTAAGGTTTGGAAGAAGACTATCCAATTTGCGTAATAGGTGTACTATCTCCTAAACCAAGGAGTACTCGCAACCTGAGAGAAGGTAAAAGGTAAAGACAACTGAATAGTCCTATTCGTTTTCTCCAGAACCGGAAACCATCCTCGAAGTCCTTCGAGTTCGTATATAACCATACGATGGTTTTGTCCAATGGAAGTGGACGTTCGTAGTAATACGGGGTGTCCCGGAGAAAAGGGTAAAAGTAGGAGTGGCAAAGAGGTCTGCAACTCTGACAATCCAAAAGCCAGTGTTAAGAAGGTTCGGTCAACTTGGTCACTGAGTCATAGTCTAGGGTCGGGTCAATGGTCGCTGCCAAAGAGAGAGAGAAAAGAAACACTCAGCGTGCACTCTAACCTAGATCAGAATGGTTACCAATTTATCTAATCTAGAAACCTCCCACTGTAACGTCAAATTCTTCCCCAAACCTGAAAGAAGAATTAGCCGGGATAACCCGAGGAGTAAACCAACTCATCAGTGGGAATCGGGATCCAACTCTCATCGCATGATAACGTGACGGAATCCGCTCACGTTATCACACTCCAGAAGGTATGCGCATATCTGGCAAGTTTCAGTACTTTTGAAACTCCCGATGTGGATTTTTACCCCATGCTCTTATGACCTTGGCGTGAGGTCAAAATATCATAAGTCACATGTCAAGTTCTACCCGTCATTATCCTGGTTAATTTGAACCCACCCGTACATACCCTTGACGTAGGCCAAAATAGTAGTACGACTGTCCCAAACCAACGCATCTATCTATGCAACAGATAAATACCCGGCAGCTACCAAACACTATGCCTTGGCGTGAGGTCAAAATACATAGCTTGAATACTACCAAATATTTAACTGAAATGACGGAGGGCTACGAATGGTTTCTGGCGAAAACCTTTAACGTAATGAACTTGATATCGTTGAAGGAACGGATAGCTTTAAAAAAATATAGTGACGACAACCTTTGCTAAAGAGGTCACTCCCGGTGAAGGGATCTCGGCTCTTTCCCCGTAGAATGAGGTGCAGGATATTCCAACTGAATACCACGGTGCAAAGCAAAAGCAATCGGCTATAGTGAAGTTAATGCCCTGACGCAAACTTTTGTCCAAGGGGTCACTCCCGGTGAAGGGATCTCGGCCCTTGCCTCGTCGACTGAGGAGCAGGATATTCCAACTGAATACCACGATGCAAAACAAAAGAGAACGCCCTTGCAATAACAGCTTTTTGAAAAGGTGTTCCAACAACATCAGAATAGGTTTGTTTAACTTGCATTGATCCGAATCAATGCAGTCCCATCAATTGATCACACCAAAAAGAACGAAAATATACTGACGTACGTATATGCCATCCGCATTCGCCACTGGGTCCCGTCATCACCCGTTAGGTTAGCTAACTAACGACAGAGCGGGGACTGGACTAGCGCGGATGAAAAACATATACAACATCTACTAATATATATACCAATATATAGTATTCGCTCAAGGCGTGATAAACAATGCAGCACAGAAAAGTACAGCAATACAGATCAATACAGATATCTGGGATCCCCAGGTTTCACAGAGCCGCTGAAACCCGACGTTCCCCTGGTCGTGTGGATAGCCTGTGCAATGAAATCCTAGACCCCTACGGGCGCGGCAAGTTACCCGCCAAAACCTGAAGCGAGGCAGCCCCCTTCAGCAACGTGAATGGACCACCCAGCACTTCACGGAATCCGGTAACTTGGGCACCCCTCCTGGGTCAATCCTATACCCCCTACGAGTGCGGCGAATAGCCCGCCAATTCTAGAGTGAAGCCCCTTCCGTCTCAATGCCATGAGATGCGGGCTTGTTGCCCTCTAGAACCCGGCTATCCGTGCACCCCTCCGCGGGGTAATCCTAGTACAGAAAGTAAAATATACATACAACGGGTACATCGACCGCAACCAGGTCGTGCCCCAAAATAATAATACAAACAGGCAGTGACGGCAGTCCACATGTCGGACGCTCGCCCCGCAATATCAAATGTACATATAAAACAGAACTGTACTACCACTGCAACCAGGCTATCCCCCACGACCGATCCGCAACAACACAGTACAATCACAGAACATCAACGTGAAAATCACGTTCGCAAATCCGTCTAACCGGGCTATAGCAGTTAGACGGGATTTACCGATCAAGTGACATTCACGGTCGCAGATATAATGTAAAAACTGTGAACTGGCATGTTTAAAATATCCGATCGAACAAATATTATCAAGTGGGCCCCACACACTACTGTAGCACTTACAGAAAAACTGGGCCCAAATAAAATATCCCAAAAGCCCTATTTCCAACTGATAAGCTTACTGGGAAAATATGGTGCCACAATTCCCTATTTCCGCCGCGCAAGCGCGGCTAAACCAGGGGTTTGGCCGCGCTTCCGCGGTCGAAGTATGGAATGAGTGGATCGTATTTTCCCAGATTTCTTATATTTGCTTGTACATGCCTCTGCAACAACCTGAAAAATTTTAGGAGCTCAAAAAATTTCAACAGAGAACACATGTGCACAAAAATACGGTTTTTGGGGATTTTGTTCGATCGGGTTCTAAACGCGCTAGAGCAAGCTAGGCAAGGTTAATGGCGTGTCTCTGATACCATTGTAAGCCCGCGGGGGCGCCCCGGCCGTCGATCCGACGCCGGAAACGCGGAAAACAAAAACTTTGCGAACTTTGCAAAACGGCACCACCGCGGACTTTTTACCCGGATCGGGCCATTAACCTAGCTAGCTAGCAAAATAGAAAAGAGTAGAGAAGTTATACCAAGCGATCCGTGTCCTTCGGTCTTCATCTCCACTCCGATCTCTTGCGGAATCTCCGTCACCTCCTCGCTTGTCGGAAAGGGCACCACGTAGCCGGAATCTTTTACGGGCTCCCGCCTCTTGACCGAGGCAACTCGGGCGCGAAGTTGGCTAGCCGACGCGTCCAAGGCTTGCTATAGAATAGTATAGTAAACTTGTCTCTTGGGGTTATGAGGTTGCCATTTTTGGAGGAATTTTTGCACAAGATTTTTCATGGTTGCTTGATGAAAAGAATGGAGCATGCAAAAATGAGCTCTGGCAAAAACAGAATGGTTGCTCTGTGGAATTATGTGGGTGGAGTGCATAAATTATTAACCATGGAAAAGGAAATGGATTAATCACTTCAACAGCATACACAAATGGGGGGCCACCCAAAAATGACATGAAGGAAATATCTACATATATAAAACCACTCCCTCTCACACAAATGTGAGGCCGGCCCCACCCACAACCCACACAGTGGCCGGCCCCTATTAAAAACAAGAGGGGAAAAAGAAAAAAAAATGCATGAACCAATTAATCTTACATCAAGAAAGCAAATCAATCCCTAATCCATATCTAATCTCATAATGGCAATGGAATGACCAAAAGGGAATCTCATGATGATAAGGAAACACATAAGCAAGAAACCCCTCCACTAAATGTTAATTGCAAACTTGCAATTAACACCCTCCAACGAAAAATCCGACCGGGAAGGAAAAAGAGAAAACCGGCCGGAACGGAATACAAACTGGCAACCCCAGAAAACCGATCCCGTAATAAATTACAGGAAAACCCCGCTACTGCAAATACATGCCCGCATTTGTATTCCCGCTGAACACAAATGCAAAGAGACAAAACTACACTATTTAATACTAGTATCCGGCTCAAGCCAAAGCCGGCTAGTAAAATCCGTCCGATCACGATCCGTGCAATACCGCACGTATCTGATCGAACCCTGCCATATCTCCATACGGCCTCTACAGCGTTTCGCCCGAAACTTGAGTAACTGTCTGTGTGGTGGACTCTAAAGACTCGTCAATACTGTGGCTGTGGATTTAACCACTAGCACGTCAGAGGTATAAGCCAATACGTGACGGGCCACCAGGTATTGACCAAAAGGGACGTCGATGAGCGAACTCATCCTGACACCCTACTGAGCCTGTCAGTGACAATATCCGTACAGTCCGGTCCGTTCGTCTATGAGTATCGCATGGCGGGCCTAGGGGGTTGGTAAAAGTCAGACCCCCAAAAGCGGTACAAGTCGTGTCGGATTGTAGCCCAGAACACCCTGAGATACTACTGGAATACCTACCAGCAAATCTCCTGCCTTGGCCAAGGACTTTTCATGTTCTGGCTCTCCTAGACACAGCACGACCTCACCCCCAATACCGGGAGAGACGAACCCCTGCAGATCCGCTCACTGCCTCCATGTGGCTCGGGACTGTACCCAACTAAAACCTGTTTGCACGACTCCTTTGAGCCGTGGTAGGGTAGTAATCAAAGTACAGTGGGAACTCACACGAGACAAATGACGATCCCAGGTCGATGAACTAACCTGTACACATGTCACCTGGGAACTGCTATCTGACGTCTGGTATATGCCCAACTAGCAGGTTCCCGGCGAGTCCTGTCCGGTGTACTCATAACCCAATGAGCACCTGTATACATCTTAGGTGAACCAACTGACACCAGTGGCTTGTGAGACCGGCCACCGCCCCTCGTCGGGGTCTCGACTGTATACACTAGTCTACTGTGGAGAATCGATGCCCTGTCTCGAAACTCCCTCGACTAGGGACCATTTAAGGATGTGCTTATAGACCCCAGCTCCCACTTATATGATCGCCCTCATACTGCTGGTGGTCAAGCAAGAATCCTAGGGGCTTTATCAACGTGTAATAGCGACTCGAAAGGTCACCTAAAGCAGTACACGATGATAAAGATAAACCAGATAGCATACTATCATCTCGAGTAAGACTGTCCTACCGGGATAGGTCCTCCCCTCAATCATTGCAATCACGTGCCTGTGACCCAATAATTGACTCTGAGGGCACTATCTCCAACACGTACAAGTGTCACCAGAGAACTGCTATCTGACGATAGGTATGGTACCATCTAGGAGTTCTCGGCGAGTCCGTTCGGTGTACTCATTCTCCAATAAGCACATGTGTACAATCTTTGGTGTCAAACACCAATGGTTGTGGGATCAATCATCGCTCCATACAGGGTCAAGAAACGAACACACCAGTCTATTCTAGAATATCGATACCCTGTCACGATACCCTCTCGACTAGGAACACTTCAAGGATATGGTTGTGGACTACTTAGGCCTCAGTAGTATGATCTACATCATATTCCTGGTAGTTAAGCAAACATCTTATGGGCTTTATCAACATGTATCGGTGAAATAGTAAACTAGAATAAATGTTCATGTTAAGATAAAGAGTAACCATATAGCATACTGTCATGTTGAGTAAGAATGTCATATATATATATATATATGTCCAAGCATCCATTATAATTTACAATAATGGCCTCTAGGGCATACATATCACTAACAATTTCCCACTTGCACTAAGGCCAGTCATTGTAGTATCGCATACCCAACATCCAAGAAAGTCTTTCGAACTGTGTCTGGGGAAGGGCCTTCGTGAGTGGATCTGTCGTGTTGTCCTTCGTATCAACTCTCCTGACCTCGATTTCGCGGCGATCAATTATCTTCCGGATCAGGTGACACCGCCTCAAAATATGTCTGGATCGCTGATGGGACCGGGGTTCCTTGGCCAAAACCATAGCTCCATTATTATCACAATACAAGGGTATTGGATTAACAATGGATGGAACCACACCAAGTTCAGTGATAAACTTCTTCATCCAAATAGCCTCTTTGGCAGTATCGTTAGCAGTGATGTATTTGGCCTCTATCTTGCTTGGCACTCTTCCAACATACCACCCCTCCGTTGAGGGTGAAGACAAAACCCGAGACAGACTTTCTTTCATTCTTGTCACTCAGCAAGCTTGAATCAGTAAATGACTCCATTTGGAGTTTTTCGCTACCATACACCAAGAACTATTCTTTAGTCCTTTGCAAGTACTTAAGAATGTTCTTCACAGCTATCCGGTGCTTCTTCCCTAGGTTTGATTGATACCTACTTACCATACAAAGTGCGTAAGCTACATCCGATCTGGTACATAATATCGCATACATGATAGACTAGACTGCAGAGGCATAGGGTGTCATGTTCATGCGAGCTCTCTCCTCATCAGTCTTGGAAGACATCTCTTTGGAGAGGGTGATTTCTGAGCAAGCGGGTAAGTTACCACGTTCGGAATCTTTCATACTAAACCTCTTTAGTATGGTGTCAATGTACCTAAATTGGGACAATCCCAACATCCTTTTAGATCTATCCCTATAGATTTTTATCCTCAGAACGTAGGAGGTATCATCCAGATCTTTCATGGAGAACTTTTATGATAGGAAGTGTTTGACCGAGTACAGCACAGGAACATCATTTCCTAAGTATGTCATCTACGTACAATATTCGTGATGCGGGAATAATTTGGCGAGGCCAAAAATTCGGATTCAGAGAACTATTCGGAAAAACTTGGCAAGTATTTAGGAATGATTCGGTAAGTGTTCGGGAAATGTTCGGGAAGGATTTCGAGCAAGAAATTAATATATGAGACTCTAGGTTTTGATTTTGTGAATTATTCGCTGTTTTTATGAATTATTTGCTGTTTTTTCGAATAATTCGGGAATAATTCGTGAATTATTCGACGCGTTCGGCAATGGCGATTAAATCGGACGGCCGATCAAAAATTCGCGAATAATTCGCGAATTTGCCGAATAATTCGCGAATTATGTGACTATGCTCTCTACTACCTTTTTATATATACTGGGTTCATCTACGTTTTTAATGAAGTCAAACTCTTTGACTATTACATCAAAACAGATGTTCTAGCTCCGCGATACCTGCTTTAATCCGTAAATTGATTTAAGCAGCTTGCACACCATTCCGTTGCTCCCACTGTCTACGAAACCTTCTGTTTGTGTCATATACACGCTCTCTTCTAAATCATCATTTAGAAAAGTGGTTTTGATATCCATCTGCTAGATTTCATAGTCATAGTAGGAAGCAATGAAAAGTAGGATCCGTATGGACTTAAGCATGGCCACTGAAGAAAAAGTCTCGTTATAGTCGACATCTGGTCGTTGACGAAAACCTTTTGCTACAAATCTAGTTTTGAAGGTCTCAATCTTTCTATCTACACCGAGCATCTTCTTGAAGATTCATTTGCTTCCAATGGGTTTTACCCCTTCAGGAGAAATCTCCAAAGTCCACACTTTGTTGGTGTACATGGATTCCATCTTAGATAGTATAGCATCTAGCCATTTCACAGAGTCCCCACTTATGATGGCCTGCTCGAAACTAGTCGGGTCATTATCTTCCATGATGCAATTCTCACTCCCACCGTCTATGAGAAAACCGTAGTATCTCTCAGGTGGATGAGAAACCCTACTAGATCTGCGGAGTGGCTGAGGTTCGTCGGGGACTATAGAATTTTCCGGTTCTACCAAATCTTCAGTTGTAGTTTGTGTTTTTGGAATTTCATTAAGTTTTACTGCACTACCACTAATTTCTTTTTCAAGAAATTCCTTTTCCAAAAAGATGGCATACTGAGAAACAAACACTTTTTGTTTCTCAGTGTGGTAGAATAGACACCCTAAAGAATTCTTTGGATATCCCACAAACTTGCAAAGTATTGATCGTGCTTAGAGTTTGTCTGGGTTTTGCCTTTTGACATAAGCAGAACAACCCCATATCTTAACTCGTTTAAGATATGGTCTTTTTTTACTCCATATCTCATATGGAGTTTTAAGCACGGATTTTGATGGAACATTATTCAATAAATATTCTGCTGTTTCAAGCGCATATCCCCAAAAGGAAATAGGTAACTCAGTATTACTCATCATAGAGCACACCATATCCAATAGGATGCGATTTCACCGTCCGATACATCGTTGTGTTGTGGTGTATACGGAGGAGTAAGCTGAGAGAGAATCCCATTCTCTTTTAGATAACCTCGGAATTCCGTGCTCGGGTATTCCCCTCCTCGATCTAATCGAAGGATTTTGATACTTTTACCCATTTGGTTCTTTACTTCACTCTTATATTCCTTAAATTTCTCAAAAGTTTCAGATTTATGTTTCAACAAGAACACATGTCCGAATTTAGAGAGATCATCTGTGAATGTAATGAAATACAAGAACCCACTCCTAGCATGTGTAGACATTGTACCACATATATCACTATGTATCAGTCCCAAGAGTTCAGTAGCTCTTGCCCCGTGTCCTGTAAATGGAGTTTTGGTCATCTTTCTTTTGAGACAAGATTGACAAGTTTAATAAGATGTAAATTTGAACGGATTCAAATATCCATCCTTATGCAACTTAGCCAGTTTGGTCGTATTGATATGACCAAGTCTACAGTGCCAAAAGAAAGCTTTGTTCATTTCTGAACTTTTTCTCTTGTGTGTGTTCTGTATATTTAAAACTGTATTTTGATTTAGAACATATAAATCATTACACAACGTACCAAACCCAATCAACACTTGATTTAGAAAAATGTTCATAACATTTTTCTCTAATGCAAAATTATATCCATTTTTATCTAATAAAGAAACGGATATTATATTGCACATTATTGACGGTACGAAATGACAGTCGTTCAAAATCGATGTATTACCGGTTGCAATACAAGGTGATATTCGCCGACAGTTTCGGCAGCAATAATTGCTCCGTTCTATACTTTGAGAGATATATCACCTTTTCTCAGTACTCTACTTCTCTTTAACCCTTATAACATATTACAAATGTGAGATACCGATCCGGTATCCAATACCCAGGACGTAGAACAGAGTAAAAAACACTTCTCAATAACTAACACACCCGAAGAAAATGCATCAGAATGCTCCTTCTTCATTAGGGTTGTATAGAAATCTTTGCATTTCCCTATTCTTTGCCCAGACTCATGACAATTGTCATAAGCTAGAGCGGAACCAACGTTCCATAACCTAGTTTAATAAGCGGGTTTGGTCAATACATCCATATTATTATCTTGATTAAGGCGTGACAGGGTCGCAATCTGGAGAGAGAGAAGAAACACTTTAGCATGCGCTCTTGTAAGATTAGAATGGTTATTATCTTATCTAACCAGAATGACTCCCACTGTTTTTATCAAATCTTTCTTCAAACCCTAAAAGGAAAAATTAGCCGGGATTAATTACACACTACAAGTACAATATGATCAAGAAGGAGAGAACGAACTAATACCCTCTTTTAGTATTCCGATTGTGTTCGCTAATCAGTCAGCCAGGTTGGTGTTGGTACTCCGAGGGAGTCTCCCCGTCCTTTCGCACGGAACTAATTAAATAACCTTGTTTCCGCAGAGGCATAACTCCGTTAACACCTTTTTAGACACCTACTGGATTAGCTAATTGTAAAATGAAAAACTCTCCCGGGAGTAATACTTACTCGCAGTGGGTATCAGGATCCAACTATCACATAGAAGGTATGCAATCTCATTGCAAATTTCAACACTTGAAATTCCTGATAATCAATTTTACCCCTTGCAGCTTATGACCTTACATAGTTTACAAATCATAAATTAGAAGTCAAGTTCAACCTGTCATTTCGTGATTGATTTAGATCCATCCACACTACCCTTAACATAGTCAACAAAGCAGTACTAGTGTCCTAACTAATCGCATTTTATGCTACATAAAACCATTACTTAGCTACCGATCACTGCGTCTTAACATAGACAACAAACACAGTACGAATACTAAGTACTCTAATTTTCTGAAATGATGGAGGCCTACGAATGGTTTTGAAGAAAACCTTTAATGTAATGAACCTGATATCGTTGTATAACCTAGTGATTTGAAAAGAAGTGGTTTAAGCTCCGCTTTAAAAATCGAGTAGTTTTCAAAACAAACCGAGTGGGTGTAGCATATGCTATTTTTTGCTAAAGAGGTCATTCTTGGTAAAGGGATTTAGGCTCTTTCCTCATCGAATGAGGTGCTAGATATTCATAATTGAATACCTCTATGCAAAGCAAAAACTAGAGCTAGCTTTTTGAAAAATGTGGTTTTACAACATCTTTTAGGCTTCTTTTCTTTTCATTAATCTTATTAATGAAGTCCCATCATTTAAGTTCCTTATATCACAGAAGAAACGAAAATAAAACACACATATATGCCATCCGCATTCGCCACAGGGACCCGGGTCTTCACCGTAAGGTTACTTAACTTACGGCAGGGCGGGGTCAGGACTAGCGTGGATGCAAAATATATATACTGTCTACTAATATTTATATATATATATATATATATATATATATATATATAAGTACCATTCGTCTCACGCATTTATATGATCACATCACATCACAGCACAACAGAAGCAAATATATGAAATATAGGATATATTAGGAGTTCCGTATTTTTGATTAAGCCATTAACGAAAACATGGATTCCACGGTCGTGATGACTAGCCAAGCCTACATTCCTAGACCCCTACGAGAGCGGCAAGCAACCCTGCCAATTTTAGAGTTAGATGACCGATCTCGACAACTCGAGATGGCCACCCACTGAACTCTAGAACCCGGTTACTTGAGCCCTCCACCTTGGGTCTATCATAATGCCTAAAAGTAAATAACATACATCAAAGTGACTACATTCTCACTCCTGGATGTGCCCCAATAAAAGAATATTATATACAATAATTTACATGAATGAAAATGAAAAACTCTCATCTCACATAAACCCCCGGCTATTCAATCACGACGATCCAATATATCATATCGATACAACAACACAATAATATCACATGTCATCAACATAGGTAAATATGTGTATACCTAATGTCGTTGACGTATAGCAACGAGATTGAGAACACCTCCATATATATAACATTTCAGAAAAATAAAACATTATTTTTAGAATTTAAATAAATAAAATAATAAATTTCATGAATATTATTAAAGTATGAGAATTGGTTTTAATGATGTGGTATAACTATATACCGGTAGTTTGGAAAATAATTAGAAAATGAAAATAAATTATTGATTTTGAAAGAATTTATGCGATTTGGAAATTCTATAAATTATTATACGATTATTGTATGCAAGTTTAGTGCTAAGCTTAATTAACATTTCACTAATTGTACATTAATCTTGGTTGTGTACATGGCATGGAACAAAACATGTTGCAAATCTTGCTCACAATTATATGAACCATGGCTTCATTTCTTTTTTTAAAATGGTTTTGGTTTTACTTGAAAAGAAAAGGAAAATGAGGAGATATTTTGGTGTGGGCGACAAAGAGGTATGTCTAGGAGAGGAGAGAAAGGGGTTCTTTTCAACCATGACTCATTCTTTCCTCACTTCATTTCTTCTTCTCCTCCTCCTCCTCCTTCAACCCTCCACCTTACTACCACCCACAAACACCATGAAAAACACCTTAAACCACCATGCCCCCTTCATAAAAATGGTGCACAAGTTCACTACAAGCATGATGGATTAATCAAGTTAAGATTTTGAAGATTTTGGACAGCCCAAGAATTTTCTTGAGTTGCCAAATAAGGTAATTCTACACCCCTTCTAATGTATGAATCCTGGACCAACTGAGCATAGAAACCTCAAGACTTGAGCTTAGAATTTCCCGATGTCGGTTTCTTTGATTTTTGAGGATTAATATAATTTGGAGAAACTTGGGATCCTTGTAAGAAAATCAAACAACTATATTGACCTAATTAGAACCCTAGAAGACCACCACCATTGGACAAGACACCAATTCTTTGGTTGGGCCGGCGACACCGGTCCTGTAGCATTATCTCGCCGGCCAGTTTTCGGGCCATGGTGTAGGGGTTTGGTCTGTAGCTCACACACCTTATAACCTAGCCCCTGTATTTCTAGTTTTGTCCCAGTATACCTGAGCAAAAATCTGGGAGCATTTTGAGTTGGTTTTGGCTATGTTTTTCCGATTTCTAAAACTTGGTTTTTGGTATTTGAATTTTGTTTTGGTCGTTGGACGTTTGTACGTCAACGACGAGGGTTATTTGGTTGTTTTTGCATGCGTAGGCTATAGGTTCTAACATATGAGCACTTCGCGTGTCGTGTCGGTTTTCGAATAGGATTTTGATGCGATACGATGTGTTTTGATATGTAGGTACCTTCGCATGGACTTCGGGACGATAACGGAGAACAAGGCGTCATCGACTTCGGCAAGCGAGGATCGCAGGTGAGTAGTGTTGGATATATGTATGCCCTAGAGGCTATTATGTGATAGTGGATGTATTTATACATGTATATATATATATATATTCAGTGTACATTCTTGCTCAACATGATAGTATGCTATCTGGTTCTTCTTTATATGACATGTTGATTTGATCATGCTTTTATTCAGTCATACATGTTGATAAAGCCCTGAGGATATAGGCTTGACTACTGTGATTATGATGGAGATCATACTAGTGGGACATCTGTAGTTTATAAGCATATCCTGGAATGTCCCTAGTCGTAGGTGTATCGAGACGGGGCATCGATATACCAGAGTAGACTAGCGTATATGATACTAGACCCATACGATGGGCGATGGATGTTCCCACATTCATCGATATTTGACATCGAGATCATATACGGGTGCTCAGTGGTGACTGGGTACACTGGACAGACTCACCGAGAACTCCTATATGGAATTATATCTATCGTCGGATAGCAGTTCTCAGGTGACACTGGTGCATGTTAGTCTGTAGACCCGAGATCGTCATAGAGTCTTGTGTGTTCTCCCACTGTACTTTGATTACCACCCTACCACGGCTCTATTGAGTCGTGCAAACAGGTGGCCGTTGGGTACAGTCCCGAGACACACGAAGGCGATGAGCGTTAGGAGGGGTTTCGTCTCTCTCGGTATTGGGAGTTGATTCCGTGCTATGCTCGACTGGCTATATCAGTAAATCCCTGGCCAGGGCTGTTGGGATTTGCTGATAAGTGTTATCAGTAGTTTCTCGATCTGTTATAGACCTTTCATCGGCACGACTTATTGAGTTATTGGGGTCGACGTTACCATCCCTAGACTCGATATGCAGCATATCTGACGAAGAGACCGGACTGTACGGTAGTGTTGCTGGTTGGCTCGACGGGAGTTGTAGCAGATTCGCTTGTTTTCTTCTGTTTGCTCAATACCCGGGTGGCCATTACGTTTAGCTGACTGCTTGCGGCTTGGGGGTGCTTGATATGATCATCACCCACTGCCGGCGTATTGACGAGTCTTAGAGTCCCACAAAGGAGTTACCTAGTCCAGGCGAAACGTTGTGGTGCGCATATGCGATATGCACATGGACCCGGTTAAAATACGCGTATGAGATACCGTATATTAATCGGGCGGCTTGCTTTTGGTCAGGTCGTATGTGATATGACCGGATTGCTAAATCAAGTGTTGATTTATCACATGACCATTAGTTTCTCACTAGAAATCCTTTCTTGTCTTTTTGGATGTATGCATGCATGTATGCATTCATTCTTGTTCATGCACATATGGATGCGCATGCACACATACATACATATATCTTTCTATCATGGTTGTATATATAGAAGATGGTGGCAATATAAGACTCACACCTTATGATTATATATGGATATTTATTTGTATTTGTGTTAAAACAAAAGAAAAAGAAAAAGGGTTAATTCATGGTTAAGCTTCTACACTCTTCTTTGAACTAACCTTGCTTCACCCACTTTTTAACCATGGGTTAATTTTCCTTTTGTGTTTTAACTCAAATACAATAATATCTTTATTATGTAACCATGGTTTGAGATGAAGAGTAGAAAATATATATACTTGTATTTTCTATTTTTCATATTAACCTTTATCATTATCTTGAGCTTAGAAAACCATCATCTTCTTCCTCCTTTCTCTCTTGCTCTCTAGTTCTTTCAAGTAAGCAAAAGAGTAATCAAGTTAGGATTTTGAAGTGAGAAAAGCAACCACAACACCATTCTACACTAGTCTTGCCCACTTGTGAAGAGTGTTAGCTTCCATTTTCTTCTCTTGATCTTATGAAGTTACAAGCTTGGACAAAGCGGACTCCGGGTGGATCATCGTGGACCTAGAGGAGTTCAAGCGGACCTTTTACAACCCTCAAGTAGCTAAGGAGTCTAGCGTAGGGAGCTACAAAGGTTGTACTCTCAAAACCCTAGCTTTATCTACTTGTGATGTTGTGTTTGTTTAGAAACCCTAATTTTCTAGTGATGATTCTTTGTATGTTCACTTAGCACCTTAAAAATTTAATTTTGAGACATGTGATGCTTCCAAACCCTTCATGAGGTGCTAGGTAAACCTAACAAGTAGATTTATATTTACGGGGGAAGTCGGTGGATGGCGTATAGCACCCCCGCAATTAAAATGGAAACTGATATATTGAATATAGTCAGGAAAATCTATACTAGGAACCTACGGATATGATCAAAGAGTTAGTAGGAGATGATACATATCTATACAAGATGACTTGCTGTGGGATATTGATATGATGAAAAGAGATTATGATGAAGATAATTTGGCTTAATATGTCGATATACGGATGTGAGGCGATATGAGAATATAGATGATTTTGCCAAGATATGATATGAGAGCGTTAATGATATGATATGAGATCGTTAATGAGCGGATATGCTTGATATGAGATC
Source organism: Agapanthus africanus (assembly GCA_030015575.1). Classification (NCBI taxonomy): domain Eukaryota; kingdom Viridiplantae; phylum Streptophyta; class Magnoliopsida; order Asparagales; family Amaryllidaceae; genus Agapanthus; species Agapanthus africanus. The sequence goes on along the minus strand of CM057338.1, from coordinate 827,114,699 downwards.
GATAAGGGTATGACATGATATATATATATATATATATATATATATATATATATATATATGAATGTATTTATGAGAATACAAGATGATATGCTGTACGAGACTATAGATCCGTACTTTTGTTGACGAATAGGACGATAGGATCTCTATTCTGTTTGTTGCCACCATACGATGGATTACCGTATGCGATGAGTTTTATCGGATGGATGATCCGTGCTCGTGATTTGAGGATGATGATCGAGGATATTGCCATAACGGATACTATAAGGCTGGATCGCTGACATAAAAGTGTCACCTGAACCATACTTATTTCCAAAACCGACGAATCGTATGCACTTTTATATGGAAATCTCAAGGGAATGCTACGGATTTTCAAATGGTGTCTTTTCCTTAAAAATACCGTAACCCCCACTTTCAAAACTATAATTCGTATCTTTTAAACTGGCTGTATGGTTCATGTGCAGATGTATACTTATTATAGTTCATGTTTATGTTGGCTTATCCCTTGTGACTTATGCGCTATGTTTCCGGTATTTACCGTTTTACGATATCATCTGCTAGTACACCTGCACAATTACCGATGACGCACATGTTACACTTACACCGATTTGTCGGCTCACACACATTCATCATCGGTAATTGCCATGCTATATCATGATATTATTCATAACCGTAAAGTACATTCATTGTTCAGTACTATCACTTGACATGCTGCATGATATACTTGATAATGCTTATATTACTGTTCTATGCTTGCATACATCATACTTTATGGTTATATGCATTGAGATGCCGTTTTCATGAGATTTCTGGAAATGAAGAAACATTTGATAATAATCTTGTTACAAATAAACCCACATATGTTTTTTATTTACAATTAACACCTTTCATTAGTTGATAATAATAGAGAAAATGTTCATACAAATGTGCTTCCCTAGAGGAGAAGACGAACAAGTTTTACTCTTTCAGAAGGGACAAGATCCGCAAGATATTCAAAGATGCCTTCAACAATGGTCTACAATTGCCGGAGTCGAAGAGATCTCACGAAGCAAAAATGACCGACAATCCCCTGTATTGTCTGTACTACAGAGTAGTGAGCCATGCGATCGAGAATTGATACATTTTCAAAGAGTTGGTCTACAAGCAATACAAGACCGGAGAGATCGAGTTATCAAAGAGTGTGTTGGTGAACAATCAAGCTGCAACCACCAATTTTATACCGACACAAGCTGAAACCTTCTAAGAGCAAACATATGAACCCGCAGCCCTGAGGAATGAAACTGACTCGCCGCAGCCTCCATGGAGCATTCACATGTCCAAAAATACGAAGAAGATGTTGAAATTTCTTCAGAAAGAGCCCTGAACTGAATGGGAAGGGCAGAAGAAGCCCACCATTCCAACTGCCAATTCGGCTCAATCAGGCCCAAAGTACAAAAAAAACTCAAGAAGAAGAAAAGTGCGGATCAAAGCGAAAAAGCGTCTGCATGGAGATCGACCATTCAAAAATATATTGAATCCCTTGAAGACTATGAACAAAAGGAAAAAAACTCTAATTCAATTGAAAGAGTTCTTCTCCGTAGAAGCGGTTGAGATTCCGGAGGAACTAGAAGGAGACTCCAATGACGAGATCCCTATAGTGACCTGCTACGTCGTCCACCTTGGTAGCGACTCTGAGGAAGAGCTATGTTTTCCCGAAGAGAACGAGGAGCTCACCACAAAGGCCAACCAAATCCAGCTCAGAAGCGGCAGGGCTCTACCGCCAAATCAGGGCAACGCCCCAAAAGGAAAGGAAAAACAAGTTGCTAATGAAGAAGACGACGGAGAGCCGGCTCATGAAAACTCGAGTCCTTCCTCAGTGCACTATAATGTCTTGGACCATCTCCGGAAGCTTCCGTCTCTCCTGAGCATCTACTATACCTTAGTCCTATCTAAGGAGCTTAGAGATGTTCTCATTCATGCTCTACAAAACCCCGAGCGGTACCAGGCTCGCTTTGCAGAAATTAATATGAAAGAAAACCAGTACACTCTGCATGTCGCCGTGGTCGTGTCTAAAGATGAAGAACTGCTACCGGAAATAGCCGAGCATAACCGGCCGCTTTACGTGACCAGGTACAGCAACGGAAATCGGATTAATCGCATATTGATTGATCCGGGATCCTCAGTGAACATCATGAACTTGTAGACTCTGAAGAGTTTTTCAATGGACGTCTGACACCTGTCAAGGGAAAGGATTGTCATTCAAGGCTTCAATCAAAATTGCCAGCAAGTTCTGGGATCCAAAACTCTGTCGATCAGGTTTGGGGACCTACAAACCGAAACCAAGATATATGTGATCGACGCCGACACGTCTTATAAAATTCTCCTGGGATGGCCATGGCTCCATGATTACGGTATCATTCCGTCAACTCTCCATCAATGCATGAAGTATACCAAAAATGGTGAAGAAAGACGTAATGACAAAGGCATCCATCCGTTTGGTGTGCATGAAGTCCGATATGAAGATTCTCGGTATTTCGTGAACCCCCAAAATACTGAGCCACGACTGACCAAAGATAGAATGGCTCCGAAACACAAAAGCAAATCTGAGCCGGCTGTCACTTTCAAAAGCAAAAACCTCCAAGTGCGTCCGCATTTCGGCAGTGACACTGATGAGTCCGATGCTGGAAGTCCGTCCTTCCGTAAAACTCTCCCTCATTTCGGTAGCGATACGGATGAGTCTGATATTGAGGGCCCATCCGTCAGAAAAATTCGCCCTCGTTTAGGCAGCGACGCGGAAGCCAGCGAAACTGAAGAATCAGAGGAAGAGGACCCGTCTTGCAACAGCTATGCAGATTGGGCTCTCATGCAAAAAGCGAAGCTAAGAGAAACCTTTGAAATTACAGAAGGGCCCCTAGCCATCACAAGAGTGCCGGAACAGATGTGCAAAGAGCTCGATGTATTGACAGTCTCCACCATGGACTAGCTGAAAACCTTCTACGTTCCCGGAAGAAAGAATGGACAGAAGGGAATCCTGTTTTATGGTTCAAACCCCATCGTGCATCCGGACGATTTGTCTGTCACGTGCCTTCCTATGAGAGGGGCATAAGAGCCGTCCTGCCTGAGATGCAGGAATATTTTAAGAAGTGCTGATGTCGGTTATATCAAACGGACTCCGAAGCAAAGTTTTATAAGGGGCTGTGGCATCCGCCTCAGGTCCGAGCACTCATCGATGAATGAATCCCAGATAGACGGGGAATAGGTTTCATTCAACATGATGCCAAAACATGCTATATGATCCATGTTGGTGAAGCCAGCGAAAGGTCAAATGATGATGATGAGCTAGCCGAGCCAGAAGAAGCCCTTTGAGAGCTCGAAGATGGAGGACAAGCAACCTCTGACGAGCTAACCGAGATTAACTTGGGAACGCCTGATAAACCAAGGACAACCTACATCAGCTTACTCTTGTCAGAGGAAATGAAAGAGCAGATAGTCGCCCTGTTGCATGAGTTCGCTGACTGTTTCGTATGGACGTACAAAGAAATGCCTGGCCTCTCTCCTAAAGCGGCCGTGTAGAAGATGACTATATTTCCTGATGCCAAGCCAGTCAAATAAGATCCTCGAAGAATGAGAAGGGAGCTAGAAGAAAAGGTCATCGAGGAAACTATGAAACTGATCGATGCTGGCTTCGTCAGAGAAGAGAAATATGCGGACTGGATCACATGCATCGTCCCAGTGAAGAAGAGAAATGGGCAGATCTGAGTTTGCGTCGATTTCAGGGACCTCAACAAGACATGCCCTAAAGATGACTTCCCGCTACCGGTCATGGAAATGATGGTCGACGACACCTCAAATTACAAGCTGTCCACCTTCATGGATGGCTCTTCTAGATATAGTCAGATTAAGATATCGCCCGAGGATGAGAAACACATAGCATTTCGAACCCCGATCGGAATATACTGCTACAAGGTGATGCCGGTCAGATTGAAAAATGCGGGCGTCACATATCAAAGAGAAATGACCAAGATCTTTGACGACTTAATCCATAAAGTTGTCGAATGTTATGTCGATGACTTGGTCGCCAAGACTAAAACCAAGGTCGATCATATCCAAGACCTCAGAACCATTTTCACCAGACTGAGGGAATGCGATTTAAAGATGAATCCTCTGAAGTGCGCTTTTGGCATGTCGTCGGGAAAATTCTTGGGTTTCATAGTCCGACATCGGGGGATCAAAATTGACCCGTCAAAGATAAAGGCCATCATGGAGATGCCTCTTCCGAAGAATGTGACGCGGCTGAGATCCTTTCAAGGCAAGCTTGCTTACATACAAAGGTTCATCTTGAACCTATCGGGGAGATGTCAGCCTTTCTCAAAGCTCATGAAGAAGAGAGCTCCCTTTATCTGGGATGTCGAATGTCAAGAAGCGTTCGAACGCATCAAACAATACCTGTTGCACCCACCAGTGCTTGCTGCTCCTATTCCAAATAAACTGTTGATTCTCTATACTGCCGCACTAGATGAGTCACTCGGTGCACTCCTTACCCAGAACAACGAGGTGGGAAAAGAAAATGCCCTCTACTACCTCAGTCGAACTTTAGTCGGGGCGGAACACAACTATTTCCCGATCAAAAAGCAATGCCTGGCTCTGATATTCGCCGTGAAGAAGCTGAGGCACTATCTGCTCGCTCATCGGGTTATGTTGATCTCTAAGGTCGACCCTCTCAAACACTTAATGACCAAAGCAAGCCTAGCCGGTAGAATGGCAAAATGGGCTGTCATGCTCCTTGAATTTGACATAATCTATACTCTCCAAAAAGCAGTAAAAGGACAAGCCCTCGCTGACTTCCTTGCTGTTCATCCCATACCATAAGGGTCACCGCTCAATTGCAAGTTACCCGACGAACTAGTGCTTCACCTCGAGGATGATGAGCCATGTTGGAAGCTCTACTTCGATGGAGCCTCATCAATAAGGAGCTCCAGCAAATCAAGCATCCCGCAGATAAAGTTAGGGATAGGATTGGTGTTTGTCACGCCATCAGGAAGAACCCTACGACATTTCTTTGCTCTTACCGAGCCTCGCACAAACAATGAGGCTGAGTACGAAGCTCTGATAGTTGGTTTGGAGCTCGCCATAGAAATGGAAATCCTTCGGCTGCGGGTTTACGGTGACTCCCAGCTTGTCGTCAACCAGGTGAGCGGCGACTATAAGATATATAAGCCCGAGTTAGCTTGATACAGAAGCTGGGTGGTGGGACTCATGAAACAGTTCACTCACATTGAACTAATGAGAGTCCCTAGAGCGTTGAACGGAAAACCCGACGTACTCGCTCGCCTAACCAAAGAGCTTGCTGATCCTGACATGGATGAAATTCTGATCACAGTCAGGAGTCAGCAAATTCTGCCTCCAGTCTCTTTATGAGAAAAGGAAAGCACAGAATAAAAGAGCAATCCTGCCGAAAAAGTTCTGATCATTCAAAACGATCCCGATTGGAGAGAGTCCTTCATAGAGTACCTCCAATACGAAAAGCTACCCGAAGAAAAATCTGCGAGGGTTCAGCTGAAGAAGTGAGCTCTCCGATATGCGTTTGTAAATAATACTCTATACCGCGGATCATATGACCAATTCTGGCTTAGGTGTCTGTCATCGGCTGAAACCAAAAAATTCATGAAAGAAGTTCACTCGGGCATCTGCGGAGCTCACCAATCTGGCCTCAAAATGCGGCTTCAAATTAAACGGTGCCATCTCTGCCAAATTGCTTGCCCCAAAATTACTGGCCTGCCATGATAAGGGATTGCAAAGAGCATGCGAAGAGGTGTCATCTCTGCCAAATTCACGGTGACTTCATTCACAAGCATCCCAATCCGCTGCATCCTACGGTGGCATCATGGCCGTTCGAAGTTTGGGGCACCAACATAGTTGGCCCAATTGATCCTCCGTCATCCAAAGGTCACCGGTTCATATTGGCCTCAACTGACTACTTCTCCAGATGAGCTGAAGCTGTCCCGCTAAAAGAAGTCAAGACGGAAGATATTCTAATATTCTTCCGGCATAATATTCTATACCGCTTCGGTGCACAAAGAAGAATCATATCTGACAACGGGCCTTCTTTCAAGAGCTTCAAAGTCTCAAGGTTCGCTACTCAACACAAGATAGACTGGAGATATTCCTCCATCTATAATCTAAGATCCAATAGGCTAGCCGAAGCCTCCAATAAAACTCTATGTAAGCTCCTGAGGAAAAATACTTCAGCCAACAAGAAAGACTGGAATCTCAAGCTCCAGAAGGCGTTGTGGGCATATCGTACCATGCACCACACTCCACCTCAGTCCACTCTATACTCACTACTCTTCGGAGTGGACGCAATCCTCCTGCTCGAAGTCGAAGTTCCAAGCCTCATAATGGTTGTCCAGCATGGTTTGACGGAGGAGGAAAATGTCCTCCTTCAGCTCGAAGAGCTCGACGCTCTCGAAGAAAAGAGGCTCGCAGTACAGCAAAATCTGGAGCTATACCGAGCCCAAATGTCATGGGCCTATGATAAGTGTAAGTGCACGGCGGCGCCCCGGCCGTCAAACCGACGGCCAAATGCGGAAGCGGTGAAAAACTTTAATTTTGCGGACTTTGCAAACCGGCACCACTGCGCACTAAACTCCGGATCGTAACCATTAACAAGTCTAAGCTACTAACAAGAAAGGGAAGAGATGTACCGACTGATCCGAGTCCTCCGGTCTTCATCTCCACTCCGATCTCCTCGCGGGATCTCCGTCCGTCTCCTCCTCGTCGGAAAGGGCACCACATCGCCTGTAGCTTTTACGGGCTCCCACCTCAATACCGAGGCAACTCGGGCGCGAAGCTGGCGAATCGACGCGTCCAAAATTTGCTGTAGGAAGTGTAGTGTAGAGTGCATGTCTCACTTTGGGGTTAGTAGTTGCCTTGATGGAGGAATCAATAAGAAATGAACTTGGGGTTTTTGTAGCAATGGAAAAATGAGATGAATCAATAATTTTTCCCACACCCTCACCAAAATGAAATGAACCCCTCATCCTCATCTAATGTGGCCGGCCAATGTTTTGTAGGAAATGGTGGGAGGAAAAACAACTAAGGGAGGTGAGTGTAGGATCAATCAAGAGGTGACCACAACCAAACATACACCATGCTTTACTTTTATCAAACCATACCCTTTCATGTCAAAACAAAAGCATGGTGGAAAAGATAATGATAGCTATCATAATCAATCTTTTACAAGAAACCCCCTCCACAAAAGTTATTTGCACAATTGCAAATAACCCCCTCCATCGGAAAAGTCCGGCCGGGAAAGAACAAAGGAAAACCGGCCGGAACGGAATGCAAACTGGCAACTCCAGAAAACTGGTCCCGTAATAAATTACAGGAAAACCCCGATACAGTGCATACACACCCGCATCTGTATTCCGTCCGGATACAAATGCAAAGAGACAAAATCTACATTGTACTAAACTAGGACCGGCTTAAACCAAAGCCGGCTAGTAATATCCGTTCGATCCTGATCCGTGCAATACCGCACGTATCTGATCGAACCCTGCCATATACCTATACGGCTACTAGTACAAAACTGTCCGATCCTGATCCGTGCAATACCGCACGTATCTGATCGGACCCTGCCATATCTCCATACGGCCTCTACAGCGTTTCGCCCGAAAGCTGAGTAACTGAAAGTGTGGTGGACTCTAAAGACTCATCAATACTATGGCTGTGGATTTAACCACTAGCACGTCAGAGGTATAAGCCAATACGTAACGGGCCACCAGCAATTGACTAAAAGGGACGTCGATGAGCGAACTCATCCTGACACCCTACTGAGCCTGTCAGTGACAATATCCGTGCAGTCCGGTCCGTTCGTCTATGAGTATCGCATGGCGGGCCTAGGGGGTTGGTAAAAGTCAGACCCCCAAAAGCGGTACAAGTCGTGTCGGAGTGTAGCCCAGAACACCCTGAGATACTACTGGAATACCTACCAGTAAATCTCCTTGCCTTGGCCAAGGACTTTGTGTAATGGCTCTCCTAGACACAGCACGACCTCACCCCCAATACCGGGAGAGACGAACCCCTGAAGATACGCTCACTGCCTCCATGTGGCTCGGGACTGTACCCAACTAAAACCTGTTTGCACGACTCCTTTGAGCCGTGGTAGGGTAGTAATCAAAGTACAGTGGGAACTCACACGAGACAAATGACGATCCCCAGGTCGATGAACTAACCTGCACACATGTCACCAGGGAACTGCCATCTGACGTCTGGTATTTGACCAACTAGCATGTTCCCGGCGAGTCCTGTCCGGTGTACTCATAACCCAATGAGCACCTGTATACATCTTAGGTGATCCAACTGACACCAGTGGCTTGTGAGACCGGCCACCGCCCCTCGTCGGGGTCTCGACTGTATACACTAGTCTACTAATGGAGTATCGATGCCCGGTCTCGAAACTCCCACGACTAGGGACCTTTTAAGGATATGCTTGTAGACCCCCAGCTCCCACTTATATGATCGCCCTCATACTGCTGGTGGTCAAGCAAGAATCCTAGGGGCTCTATCAACGTGTAATAGCGACGTGTCAGGTCACCTAAAACAGTACACGATGATAAAGGTAAACCAGATAGCATACTATCATCTCGAGTAAGACTGTCCTACCGGGATAGGTCCTCCCTCAATCATTACAATCACGTACCTGTGACCTAATAATTGACTCTGAGGGCACTATCTCCAACAATCTCCCACTTGCACTCAAGGCTAATTATTGCGATGTCGTATACTCACAGCCCGTGTGATACCGAACATCCAACTCTTCTACTAGTCAGTCTCACAAAGCTCGTTTGCGGAACTATTGCGTTCGAGAAATAGCCTCAGTGAGTGGATCCGCTTTGTTGTTTCTTTCCATGTCTCTCTATATCTCATGTTCGCGGAGAAACCCATCTCCCGAAATGAGCAATACCTGTCTTAGAATGTGTCTGGATGTCTGATGGGACATAGCTCATAAATGAACTCCAAATCCAAACTTCTTAGACTGTATCGTCAACTGAACTTAATCAGTATCCTGCGCGCCATGCCTCCCTCAGTATTGCCTTGGATCACCTGTCCAAAAAACTGCCCCTCGTCAGAGGGAAAACTATAACTCTGACAACCTCCTTGTCGTCCATGTCACCTTGGAAGCCTGGAATGATAACTGTCTCCCAAATGAGGCTGTCGTTATCATATCCCTAGAACATCCACTTATGTTCTAAAACTGCTTCCGATTGTTTCTCCAGGATTGGATCAATATCAACTTATTGCATCTAGTGCAAGAACAACATCTGGCGTGGTACTTGACATCTCATGATTGACTCAATTGCCTAAGCAAGTGATCTGCCAATCATGCACATCCCTCTCTACTTTAGTCTATAAGACACCTTTAGAGAGGGTGACTCCATCACCTGCAGGTACACTACCGTGCTAGGAGTCGTCCATTCCAAATACTCATAGAATGCTGTCAAAGTACCCAGATTGGGAAACCACCCAAATCTAGATCTAAAACCATAGATCTAGTAACCAGTATGTCTGATATAAAATCCATTTCCTTTGTGGAGAAACCACTGTGTGACGACCAAAGTACAACCGATTGTAGTATAGGAGTTTCCTTTCCTATTCTGTGTATGTCATCCAGATACCAGGACATCACACCCTACTACCTTCTCAACAGATCCATCCCCTTTTCTGATGAAGTCAAACCCATGACTGTCACATCAGAAATAGATGATCTATCTCCGCTACATCTGCTCTAGTCTATAAATAGACATAAGCTACCTGTCCACCAATGCTTCCGCTGCTCCCACTGACTACGACAACCTTCTGGCAGAGTCATATAGACGTACACTTCTAAAGCAAGTTTAGAACGACGCTATACTCATCCTCCTGCCGGGTCTCGCAGCCTGGAACAACAGCAATGGTAATTGTGGGTAAACAAGAACTTCCCTGTAACCGTCCTTGAGGCTACTGTAGTACCTCTCGGGTGCCTGAAGTTACCCACCTTATCTGCGGAGTGGCCAATGGAATGTCAATCCAGATTGAATCTTTAGGTTCCTTATCAAATCTTCAGTAATCGTTTGTGGTTCTGGAATCACTTCCAGTTCTACCATACTCCCACTACTGTTTTCTGAAAAAATCCATTTTTAATAAAACTGTGGCGAGTCTAGAACAATATCGCTATTGTTCATCCAGATGGTAGAAAGTCAACCCTCGTCATAGCCTGGGTCAACCCACAAACAGCCATTACAGAAACGTGCCTTGAGTTATCCAGAGTCTGGTTTTAATCATAAGCCGGACAACTCCCCGTACCTTAACATCGTTAAGATATGAACTGTTCTATATCCAATATAGAAACAGAGGCACTGATATAATTGAACCAGATTCAAATCATGCAGCTGTCCCCAGCGCATGTCAACTAAATGGAAGGAGGCCGATCAGCGTTACTCAACTTAGGAAGCATTTCCAATTATGAGTAACCTGAAAGAGAAGCAAGTTCTCTTAATCATTACTATCAACTGAACACCATACACAAGTATCTACATCTTCGATCACTTTGAAGAATCCCGATACTTGTGACACCTGGTTCTCCACTCTATTCAAATACCAATAACTTCTCCAAATTCGGACCCTGCGTTTCCACGAAACACCTGTCTAAAAACTAGAGAAGTCATAAGTAAACTGAATGTAGTACGAGGACCAACCCCTCTGTCCTGATGGACCCTGGACAACATACAATACTCTGTATAAGTCCCTTGAGTCTGATAACTCATTCACTGTGTGTCGTAGGTTGAAAACTGTACTTATGGTTAAGAAGAATTACACCGCTGTTTAATGCTCCTTACCTAACCATCCACTGATATAGGTAAATGTCGTAGACATAATTTCAGAAAGGTATATCCCACTCTATGAAAATAGACGTACAGATATATCAATTTGAAATTGGTGCATAACAGCGGATATTCAAAACCAAATATTTGCCGACCGGCAAACAGCCCAGGTGATTTCCTCAAATATCACTGATTACAACGAATCCCGATATAATGAGGATAATCACCCAATTCCCAATAACTTACTCCCACTCATCATCTGTAAAACCATACAGATGTGAGAATCGTACCTGGTAAATACATACCCTGGAGTAAGTATCTAATCGGGAAATCAGTTTTCCTTTAAGATTACACAGTGAAACTGAAACATTGAAATGTTCCGATGGGGTATTCTGGTATTCCTAGTAATGCCTCTTCCAGATTCACGACTGCAACCGTATAGTTCTTTGCCACCTCTCCAAATCCCTTCATATGTCTTTAGTCTTTACCTTCTGCACACCCTTTTAGGCCAAATGGTTTTCTTCCTTCCCTACCGTTCGGCACCAGCCTATGGTTTGGAAGAAGACTATCCAATAAGCATAATGGGTGTACTGTCCCAATCCTAGGAACACTCACAATGAGAGAGGGTGAAGATAAAAGACAACCGAATAAACCTTATTCCTATTTCTCCTGAACCAGAATCCATCCCCGAACTGGAACCAGTTCCATTCGAGTTCGTATATAACCATACGATGGAGTATCCAAATAAACTGTGGATCTTCGTAGTGATACGGAGTGTCCTGGAGAAATACAAAGGTGATTTAGGATTGGCGAAAGAATACTTGGTTTGGTCGTGAATATCTGTTGCAATTTACTTTGCCCTCTTACTAATCCCTTGCTCTGTCTGAACTTAATACCTTCTGCACACCATCGTTATGCTAATTGGTTTTCTTCATTCCCTACCGGTCGGCTCCTGCCTATGGTTTGAAAGAAGACTATCCAATTTTCATAATAGGTGTACTATCTCCTAAACCAAGGAGTACTCATAACTTGAGAAAAGGTAAAAGGAAAAGACAACTGAATAATCCTATCCGTTTTCTCCAGAACCGGAAACCATCCTCGAATCCCTTCGAGTTCGTATCTAACCATACGATGGTTTTGTCCAATGGAAGTGGACGTTCGTAGTAAAACGGGGTGTCCTGGAGAAAAGGGTAAAAGTAGGAGTGGCAATGAGGTTCGCAACTCTGACAATCCAAAAGCCAGTGTTAAGAAGGTTCGGTCAACTTGGTCACTGAGTCAAAGTCTTAGGGTCGGGTCAATGGTCGCTGCCAGAGAGAGAGAGAGAAGAAACACTCAGCGTGCACTCTAACCAAGATCAAAATGGTTACCAATTTATCTAATCTGGAAACCTCCCACTGTACCTCAAATTCTCCTCCAAACCTGAAAGAAGAATTAGTCGGGGTCACCCGAGGAGTAAACCAACTCATCAGTAGGAATCGGGATCCAACTATCATCGCATGATAACGTGACGGAATCCGCTCACGGTGTCACACTCCAGAAGGTATGCGCATATCTGGCAAGTTTCAGTTCTTTTGAAACTCCCGATGTGATTTTTACCCCATGCTCTTATGACCTTGGCGTGAGGTCAAAATATCATAAGTCACATGTCAAGTTCTACCCATCATTATCCAGGTTAATTTGAACCCACCCGTACATACCCTTGACGTAGGCCAAAATAGTAGTACGACTGTCCCAAACCAACGCATCTATCTATGCTACAGATAAATACCCGGCAGCTACCAATCACTATGCCTTGGCGTGAGGTCAAAATACATAGCTTGAATACTACCGAATATTTAACTGAAATGATGGAGGGCTACGAATGGTTTCTGGCGAAAACCTTTAACGTAATGAACTTGATATCGTTGAAGGAACGGATAGCTTTTTAGAAAATATAGTGACGAAAACCTTTACTAAAGAGGTCACTCCCGGTGAAGGGATCTCGGCTCTTTCCCCGTAGAATGGGGTGCAGGATATTCCAACTGAATACCACGGTGCAAAGCAAAAGTAATCGGCTATAGTGAAGTTAATGCCCTGACGCAAACTTCTGTCCAAGGGGTCACTCCCGGTGAAGGGATCTCGGCCCTTGCCTCGTCGACTGAGAAGCAGGATATTCCAAATGAATACCACGATGCAAAACAGAAATGAACGTCCTTGCAATAACAGCTTTTTGAAAAGTGTTCCAACAACATCAGATTAGGTTTGTTTATCATGCATTGATCCGAATCAATGCAGTCCCATCAATTGATCACACCACAAAGAACGAAAATATACTGACGTACGTATATGCCATCCGCATTCGCCACTGGGTCCCGTCATCACCCGTTAGGTTAGCTAACTAACGGCAGAGCGGGGACTGGACTAGCGCGGATGAAAAACATATACAACATCTACTAATATATATACCAATATATAGTATTTCGCTCAAGGCGTGAATAAAAATGCAACATCACAGAAATGTACAGCATCACAGAACAAATCAGATATCTGGGATCCCCGGGTTTCATAGAGCCACTACTGAAACCCGACGTTCCCCTGGTCGTGTGGATAGCCTGTGCAATGAAATCCTATACCCCCTACGAGTGCGGCGAATAGCCAGCCAATCCTGGAGTGAAGCCCCCTCCGTCCCAATGCCATGAGATGCGGGCTTGATGCCTTCTAGAACCCGGCTATCCGTGCACCCCTCCGCGGGGTAAACCTAGTACAGAAAGTAAAATATACATACACCGGGTACATCGACCGCAACCTGGTCGTGCCCCAAAATAATAATACAAACAGGCAGTGACGGCAGTCCACATGTCGGACGCTCGCCCCGCAATATCAAATGTACATAATACAACAAAACTGTACTAGCATTGCATCCAGGCTATCCCCCACGACCGATCCGCAACATCACAGCAAATACATAGAACATCAACGTGAAAGTCACGTTCGCAAATCCGTCTAACCGGGCTATAGCAGTTAGACCGGATTTACCGATCAAGTGACATTCACGGTCGCAGATATAATGTAAATACTGTGAAAAATGTGTTTAAAATTTTCCGATTGATCAAACATTAACAAGTGGGCCCCCAAACAAAACTGTAGCAACCACAGAAAATATGGGCCCAATTTTAATGTTCCAGAAACCCTAAAATATCCCCAGAAGCCCACTGTAGAAACCCAACCCACTGATTCCTTAATTCTGCCGCGGAAGCGCGGCCACAAGTGGGATTTGGCCGCCCTTCCGCGGTCTTGTCAGAAGATCAGTGGATCGAATTTGAACAGTGGTCTTATAATTTTTAGTACATCAATATTTTACAACCTGAAAAATTTTTCGACACTAAAAATTTCCAACAGAAAACTGATGCGACAAAATACGGGTTTTTGGACTTTTTGATCGATCGGAAATGCAAACACATTACACAAAGCTAGACTAAGTTAATGGCGAGGCTCTGATACCACTGTAAGTGCACGGCGGCGCCCCGGCCGTCAGGCCGACGGCCAAATGCGGAAGCGGTGATAAACTTTAATTTTGCGGACTTTGCAAACCGGCACCACCGCGCACTAAACTCCGGATCGTAACCATTAACAAGTCTAAGCTACTAACAAGAAAGGGAAGAGATGTACCGACTGATCCGAGTCCTCCGGTCTTCATCTCCACTCCGATCTCCTCGCGGGATCTCCGTCCGTCTCCTCCTCGTCGGAAAGGGCACCACATCGCCTGTAGCTTTTACGGGCTCCCACCTCAATACCGAGGCAACTCGGGCGCGAAGCTGGCGAATCGACGCGTCCAAGATTTGCTGTAGGAAGTGTAGTGTAGAGTGCATGTCTCACTTTGGGGTTAGTAGTTGCCTTGATGGAGGAATCAATAAGAAATGAACTTGGGGTTTTTGTAGCAATGGAAAAATGAGATGAATCAATAATTTTTCCCACACCCTCACCAAAATGAAATGAACCCCTCATCCTCATCTAATTTGGCCGGCCAATGTTTTGTAGGAAATGGTGGGAGGAAAAACAACTAAGGGAGGTGAGTGTAGGATCAATCAAGAGGTGACCACAACCAAACATACACCATGCTTTACTTTTATCAAACCATACCCTTTCATGTCAAAACAAAAGCATGGTGGAAAAGATAATGATAGCTATCATAATCAATCTTTTACAAGAAACCCCCTCCACAAAAGTTATTTGCACAATTGCAAATAACCCCCTCCATCGGAAAAGTCCGGCCGGGAAAGAACAAAGGAAAACCGGCCGGAACGGAATGCAAACTGGCAACTCCAGAAAACTGGTCCCGTAATAAATTACAGGAAAACCCCGATACAGTGCATACACACCCGCATCTGTATTCCGTCCGGATACAAATGCAAAGAGACAAAATCTACATTGTACTAAACTAGGACCGGCTTAAACCAAAGCCGGCTAGTAATATCCGTTCGATCCTGATCCGTGCAATACCGCACGTATCTGATCGAACCCTGCCATATACCTATACGGCTACTAGTACAAAACTGTCCGATCCTGATCCGTGCAATACCGCACGTATCTGATCGGACCCTGCCATATCTCCATACGGCCTCTACAGCGTTTCGCCCGAAAGCTGAGTAACTGAAAGTGTGGTGGACTCTAAAGACTCATCAATACTATGGCTGTGGATTTAACCACTAGCACGTCAGAGGTATAAGCCAATACGTAACGGGCCACCAGCAATTGACTAAAAGGGACGTCGATGAGCGAACTCATCCTGACACCCTACTGAGCCTGTCAGTGACAATATCCGTGCAGTCCGGTCCGTTCGTCTATGAGTATCGCATGGCGGGCCTAGGGTGTTGGTAAAAGTCAGACCCCCAAAAGCGGTACAAGTCGTGTCGGAGTGTAGCCCAGAACACCCTGAGATACTACTGGAATACCTACCAGTAAATCTCCTTGCCTTGGCCAAGGACTTTGTGTAATGGCTCTCCTAGACACAGCACGACCTCACCCCCAATACCGGGAGAGACGAACCCCTGAAGATACGCTCACTGCCTCCATGTGGCTCGGGACTGTACCCAACTAAAACCTGTTTGCACGACTCCTTTGAGCCGTGGTAGGGTAATAATCAAAGTACAGTGGGAACTCACACGAGACAAATGACGATCCCCAGGTCGATGAACTAACCTGCACACATGTCACCAGGGAACTGCCATCTGACGTCTGGTATATGACCAACTAGCATGTTCCCGGCGAGTCCTGTCCGGTGTACTCATAACCCAATGAGCACCTGTATACATCTTAGGTGATCCAACTGACACCAGTGGCTTGTGAGACCGGCCACCGCCCCTCGTCGGGGTCTCGACTGTATACACTAGTCTACTAATGGAGTATCGATGCCCGGTCTCGAAACTCCCACGACTAGGGACCTTTTAAGGATATGCTTGTAGACCCCCAGCTCCCACTTATATGATCGCCCTCATACTGCTGGTGGTCAAGCAAGAATCCTAGGGGCTCTATCAACGTGTAATAGCGACGTGTCAGGTCACCTAAAACAGTACACGATGATAAAGGTAAACCAGATAGCATACTATCATCTCGAGTAAGACTGTCCTACCGGGATAGGTCCTCCCTCAATCATTACAATCACGTACCTGTGACCTAATAATTGACTCTGAGGGCACTATCTCCAACAATAAGATGATCCGTCTTCGTACTTTCAAGAAAAGGGAATTGGTGTTGGTCCTCAAAAGACTGATCATCCCCAATTGACATGCCAAGGGAAAATTCGAGCTAAACTGGGAAGGACCATACGTCATCGAGAAAGTGTTTGATGGAGGATCCTACCAGCTGATAAATGTCGAGGGAGAAAGGCCCATGGCACCCATCAATGGCCGATATATCAAGAAATACTACGTGTGAATGCTCCAAGTCGCAGGAGAATTGAGCACACCGGCCCTACGGTTTGGATCATACATCCTGTAAAATCGTATACAATCCACGGGCGCAAATGACCCCTATCTCTCCAAAGTCCTATCGGCGAGACTATGTTTGAAGTCCTACAGCCGATGAAGAAAAAAAAGAAGAAAAAAATGGGGTATGTCCACAAGCAAAACGGGTATGAATAAAAACCTGAAAGGGCTCCATGAGTAGAAACAGTAGGACTGCCGGCGAGTTTGTGAAAACCCGAAAGGGCGCAAACTCGTGAAAAGAAATGAATTACACTCGCAAAGTCCTCTCGACCTTGTGAGGAGAAAATCCCAGCATGAGATCCTTACGACTCACAAAGGACCGACACACTTAGGAATCCCCACGATTCCTAGGGAGAAAATACACTTGCAAGATCCTCTCGACTTGTGGGGAGAAAATGCTTTTATGAGACCCTTACGACTCATAAAATTGAAAATCCTTAGGTGATAGGGATCTAAACCTGTTTCCTAAGCTATCGTTCCACAACGGGCTACGGCAAATGATGAGTCGCTCCTGGCATTACGCTTCAGTGTTAGCGGTGCTGATGCCGACTTAAAACCCAAATCCTAAGTTTTCCCAACGGAAAATGATGAGTCGCTCCTGGCACTACGCTTCAGTATTTGCGATGCTGATGCCGACCCAAAACCAAATCCCAAGTCCTCCCATGGCAAATGATGAGTTTCTCTTGGCATTATTCCAGTGCAACAATACTGATGCTAAACAAAATCCAAATTCCTCTCAAATTCAAAAGTCCCGCCAAACAAGGCAGAAATCAAATAAATCAAATCAACGTCCCACCCGGCAGCACTTCTAAGCTCAAAAGTCCCACTGGACGGGTAGGGAACTCCCAAAATAAATCAAATCAAACAAGACAACCAATCACGTCATCGGTGGAATCAAGATCCACCTCGGAAACAAATTAATCCTGACAACGCAAAAGGCGAAGCAAGTCAACTTCAATCCAGACACCGTAAGAAGTAGAGCAAGTCAAATCAAGTATCGACCATCCAAGTCGCTAAAATGGCAACACCGACCGTCCAAGTCGCAAAAACGGTAGCACCGACAGTCCAAATCGCAAAAATGGCAGCATCGACCGTCCACGTCGCTAAAATGGCAGCACCGACCGTCCAAGTCGCTAAAATGGCAGTACCGACCGTCCAAGTCATAAAAATCGCAGCACCGACCGTCTAAGTCGCTAAAAGGGCAGCACCGACCGTCCAAGTCGCAAAAAGGCAGCACCGACCGTCCACGTCGCAAAAATGGCAGCACCGACCGTCCAAGTCGCAAAAATGGCAGCACCGACCGTCCACGTCGTAAAAAGGGCAGCACCGACCGTCCAAGTCGCAAAAATGACAGTACCAACCGTCCACATCGCAAAAAAGGCAGCACCGACCGTCCACGTCGGAAAAATGGCAGCACCGACCTTCCACGTCGGAAAAATGGCAGCACCGACCGTCCACGTCGCAAAAATGGCAGCATCAACCATCCAAGTCGCAAAAATGGCAGCACGGACCGTCCAAGTCACTAAAAGGGTAGCACCGACCGTACAAGTCGCAAAAAGGACAGCACCGACCGTCCAACTCGCAAAAATGGCAGCACCGACCATCCACGTCGCTAAAAGGGCAGTCTCGACCGTCCACATCGCAAAAAGGGCATCACCATCCGTCCAAGTTGCAAGAAGGACAGCACCGACCGTCCACATCGCTAAAAGAGCAGCATCGACCGTCCACGTCTCGAAAAGGGCAACATCGACCTCCATGTCGTCAAAACGGGAACCAAATCAAGTTAACCTCCGCGCGAAAGAAGATCCATCAATTTCATGCACACGGCCCATACATGTGGTGTGCATTTATTGATTGGGGCACTTTGTTGGGGTCAAAAATTACACCCCGATCGATCAAGTCAAAGTTAATCAACCCCCAAGCTAAGTGGGCCCAAGCCCAAGTCAGGACCAAGCATGGAAAGGGCTAGCTCCATGCCAAGAATGAAGCAATAAATTAGTTTAATACAATTTTTTAAAGATAAATGTATGTAAAATGGGCAGAAAATCAAAATTTTGTAAACCCCATGGCTTATGTGCAAAAAGAAATAAGCAAATAAGGCATAGGATGGCACAAGTGTCATTTGGCAAAGCCCAAGAGGCTATATGTAAAGTGTGTAGCCTATAAAGGCAAACATGATGAAAAAATCAACACAAGTTTTCATTCTCTCAAAAAATTAGAGTTCTGTGCCTCCTTCTCCTTCCTCAAGGTTCTAAATCTTCTTCTATTTTCTGAATTAAATCAAGAGTTTAACTCTTTCTTTCCCAAAAAGAATAGTTTTTCACCGTAAAACCCACGAAGGGGAGCTCAGATCTCCCATCAAATCTCTCAAAGGGGAGATTTTTAAGTCTCACCCCCTGTTCTCCAAGATCCAGCCAACAAAGAGGAGGAAGAAGGAGACCCGTCTCCCAAAATCCTACTTTGGGGAAGATCCGAGGCTCAGGAGAGGATTCAGGGCTCAAGGAAGAAGAAGGGGCCTCCTTAGATCATCCCCGAAGATTTTTTAGAGTTCAAATCCATTTGTCAAAATTTTTGGAGTTTAACTCCATAAATAAAATCCTTTTGGGAGTTTAACTCCACTCAAAATCATTTTGGGAGTTTAACTCCACTCAAAACCCATTTTGGGAGTTTAACTCCATAAAAATAAAAATCCTCCATTTTTCTGGAAGTTTCCAAAGCCCCTCGGGAATTTAACTCCAGATCCCGGGGCTAAGCCCTCTTTTTCTGCAGGCAGAAAGCGCGCTCAGGCCGGGCGCGTGAGGCTCTGGCGCCCACGCGTCCTTAGGACGCTACTCACCCCTCTTTTTGTTAGTTATATGTATTCCCTAGAGGCCATTATTGTACATATGATGTATATTATAGTGGATGCTTGGACATATATAGATAGAACTTTCTTGCTTGACATGATAGTATACTATCTGGTTGCTCTTTATCTTAACATGTACACTCATTGTCCCTCTGTTACATGTTGATAAAGCCCTTAGGATGAGTACTTGACTACCGGGATTATGATGCAGATCATACTAGTAGGGCCAGGGTAGCCGATAAGTACATCCTTCAATTGTTCCTAGTCGTGGGAGTATCGAGACAGGGCATCGATATTCCAGAATAGACTAGCGTATACGCTTCTTGACCCATATGATGGGTGATGGATGATCCCATATCCATTGGTATTTGACATCAGAGAAGGTATACGGGTGCTCAGTAGAGACTGGGTACACTGAACGAACTCGCCAAGAACTCCTAGATGGTATTATACATATCGTCAGATAGCAGTTCTCTGGTGACACTGGTACAGGTTAGTCTGTAGCCCAGAGATCGTCATAGAGTCTTGTGTGATTCCCACTGTGCTTTGATTTCCACCTTACCATGTTCAAGAGAACATGCAAAACGGTGGTTTTTGGGTACAGTCCCGAGTCACATGGAGGCAATGAGCGATAGGAGGGGATTCGTCTCTCCCGGTATTGGGGATTGATGTTGCGCTATGCTCGATTGGCCATAACAGGAAATCCCTAGCCAGGGTTGCTGAGATTTACTGGTAAGTGTTATCAGTATTTTCTTGAACCGTTATGGGCCTCACATCGGCATGATTTATCAAGCTATTGGGGTCTGACGTTTAGCACCCCCAGGCTGGATATGCGACATATCAGACGAAGAGACCGGACTGTACGGTAGTGTTACTTATTGGATTCGCAGGAGTATGAGCAGGCTTGCTTGTTGATCTTCTGATCGCTTAATACCCGGGTGGCCGTTACGTCTAGCAGTACCGCTAACGGCTTAAGGGTGGCTGATATGATCACCACCTACTGCCGGCGTATTGACGAGTCTTCAGAGTCCTACACAGAGGTTTCCTGGCTCAGGCGAAACAAAGTAGGAGCACATATGTGATATGTGCGGGACCGAGATTAATACGTGTATGTGATACCATATTCTATTCTCGCGATATGTGATATCGGTCGGTTATATGTGATATAGCCGGGTTATCGAATCAAGTGTTGATTCGATAAGTTGATACACATGATATTAATCGGTTATATGTGATATAGCCGGATTATTAAATCAAGTGTTGATATAATAATTTAATGTATAATTATATATTTGATATATTAACTTACATTAACTAATATTAGCTCACTTAAGCATTTCTTTTTCTCACTTGTGTATACTTAATATATATGTGATATTTGTTATTGTGTCATGCTTGTTGCTACATGCTATATGGGTGAATGAGACTCGCACCATGCTTAAAATAATGAAGAGTTTTATTTATGTAAAGTAAATCAAAATTAGTTGGAAATTAGTCACATGGTTTGAGTTTAGTGGAAGCTTGTGGAACCATTGACTTAGTCCACTAATTTTGTTTTACTTAAGATATTTATTAACCCAACCATTATGATTAGCCATGGTTAAGTCTCTACAAGAGTTATATGAGATATTTCTCACCCATGGTTGCCATTCTACACTTGCTTCTCTCCATGGTTGCTTTTCATCATCTCCTTCCTTAAGCTCTCTAGCTTTTTGGGAGGTGAAGAAAATGAGTGAGAAAAATATTTCTAAAGTGAGCAAAATTCCTACTTCATCAACCTACACTAGACTAGCCATTTAGTTTAGCTTGTTTGCTTCACTAATTCCACATTAGTGAAGAGGAAGCTTGAGTTAGTGTCTTCTCGATGTAGATCATCTTCGGCCTCGAAAACTTCTAGCAAGTTTGTTCATTTCACCTTGTGGAGCCTTATTAGAATCCAGGAGATCATTACTTGGAGCGAAGGGACTACTACACGGAGCTTTTGAAGTGAAGGACTGGTCTACAAAGGTTGTATTCCTTGTTCACTTAAATGTAAAGATGTTTACATGCTTGTTTCGTTTAATTCTCTAGTTATGATTCTAGGATAGGGTTCTTTAGCGCGCCAATTTTTGAAAAAGGCATGGTTGATGCCTCCCGAAACCCAGTGGCAGTGCTACGGAACCCAGCAGTGGTATCAGAGCCATGCTAGAGAATTAGACGATATTTGTAGGATTACGAAACCGAAACACTCGAAACAAAAACCTAGTTTCTGTCGAATTTTTCGGAGTGTCTAAAAAATTTTTAAGCGGTTGCAGAATGCTGCATACGATGTAACATGAACACGAGACCAAAACGACACTTTTCGTCGGATTTGACCAGGCGAAAAGCTCTTGAAAACCGGCCTGGCCTGTCTGGCTTAAGTATTTGGAGTTCGTTTTGGTTTGGTGCTTCAGGCTCTGGGTTTTAATGTTTCAGGTGTTACTTGTTTTTACTGAGATTGCATGTGATGTTATCTTTATGTAAAGGCAACTCGCAGTGCTTCGTAGTCGTAATTCTAACATCGTTTCGGGTAATCTTGAAGACGTTAAAAAGTTCGAACGAATATCAAATACCCATTTTTCTCCCTCGCTGGAATTTTTTCAAAAGTTGGATTTTTCCAAGTTTAAAATCTTCAGAAAATCATGCAGGTGTTTTCTATGGACCCTCTAGAAGAATGATACCCAAACTCGACTCTTTGACCGCGGAACCGTGGCCAAACCCTAGGGTTTGCCGCAATTCCATGACGCCATGAGTGAGGCATGGGTTGGCCCTTCTACGGTTGGTCCATAGGTACTGTGGAATGTTCTGAGTATTTTTGCTCATGTGTTGAGCTCTCAGGGAAATTTTGGGTGTTTGTTGATTCGATCGAAATGTTTAACATCGTCTAGCTATCTGTGATGTGATGCAATACTTGGAATCTACACTAATTAGTTTTGTGAAAATTGATTAGTTGCTTGTAAATTTAACATTTCGGTCTCGGTGGGAATCGGGAATCTTGTTGAATTACCCGATTTCTTTGAAAATGTGTTTTCATAGATAAGACCCAAATGTAAGATATGCAATGTTAGGCATGAAATCCGAAGTATGTGATATTCAGGGTTTATGATGTCTAAGGGCTGTGTCAATTCCAAATGTTGTAGTTTGACATTTTCTTTTCTGCGACCGTAAGTGTAATATATGGTGTATCGCCAGTTTTGTTGCTATATGTCAACGACAATTGGAATACGCATATTTGCTTACGTTGATGGCATATGATGTTATGTGTTGCTGGGATATATTATATTGGATCGTCGTGTTTGAATAGCCGGGTTTTTTTTATGTGAGATGAGAGTTTTTTCATTTTCATTCATGTAAAAACTTGTATGTAATATTCTTTTATTGGGGTACTTCCGGGTTGAGGATGATATCACCATTGATGTATATTATTTACTTTTCCGCATTAGGATAAACCCAAAGCGTGGAGCACAAGTAACCGGGTTCTAAAGTCCAGTAGGAGACCATCTCGAGGAGTCGAGACCGGGTCTCCTAACTATAGAATTGGGAGGGTTTCTTACTGCTCTCGTAAGAGTCTAGGGATGTGGGTTTGGCTATTCATCGTGACCGTGGAATCCGTGTTTTTTACTGGCTTAATTTAAAACACGGAATTCCTAGTATATCCAATATTTCATATGTGGACTTCTGCTGCTGATATTCTGTGATGTGATCACTTTATATGCGTGAGACGAATGCTTTATTATTATATATATGATATACAATAAATGTTGCTTATGTTTTGCACCCGCGCTAGTCCCGCCCTGCTATGTCGTTAGTTAAGTAACCTAACGGTGTAGAACGGGACACTGTGGCGAATGCGGATGGCATAAGCGTACGTTGTATTTTCATTTCTGTGATGCTTAGGAAGCATAATTGATGGGACTTCATTAATGAGATTAATGAAAAGAAAGAAACCTAAAGATGTTGTAGAATCCTGTTTTAAAAACTGGTAGCTCTAGTTCTTACTTTGCATAGTGGTATTTCTTGTAGAATATACAACACCTTATTCGATAAGGAAATAGCCGAGATCCCTTCACCGAGAGTGACCTCTTTAGAAAAAGACTAGCAGATGCTACAACCCACTCAGTTTATGTCTTTTGATTGCTTTTCTAGTTTTTGCTTTGCATAGTGGTATTCATGAATATCCAACACCTCATTCGATGAGGAAAGAGCCGAGATCCCTTCACCGGGAGTGACTTCTTTAGCGAAACTAGCAAAAGCCTCAAAGACACTCCTTTTCAAAATTACTCGATTCTACAACGATATCAAATTCATTACGCAAAAGATTTTCTTAAAAACCTGTCATAGCCTATTGGCTATAGTGCACTCAAGTCAATTATTGGATCGTAGGCACGTGATTGCAATGATTGAGGGAGGACCTATACCGGTAGAATAGTCCTACTCGAGATGATAGTATGCTATCTGGTTTGTCATTATCATCTTGTACATGCTTCAGATGACATTACAGATCACTATTACATGTTGATAGAGCTCATAGGGTTCATGCTTGAATACCAGCAGTATGATGGCGATCATATATGTGGGAGTTGGGTGGTCTATAAGCACATCCTTAAAGTGTCCGTAGTCGTGGGAGTTTCGAGACTGGGTATTGATACTCCAAGAGTAGACTGGTGTATACTGATCGAGACCCTGACGAGGGGGGGTGGCTGGTCTCACAAGCCATTAGTGTTAGTTGGTTCACCTAAGATGTATACAGGTGCTCATTGGGTTATGAGTACACTGGACGGACTCGCCGGGAACATGCTAGTTGGTATTATACCTATTGTCAGATAGTAGTTCCCTGTTGACATGTGTACAGGTTAGTCTATCGACCTGAGATCGTCATTTGTCTCGTGTGAGTTTCCACTGTGCTTTGATTACTACCCTACCACGGCTCAAAGGAGTCGTGCAAACAGGTTTTAGTTGGGTACAGTCCCGAGCCACATGGAGGCGGTGAGCGGATCGTCAGGGGATTCGTCTCTCCCGGTATTGGAGGTTGATGTCGCGGAGTGCACGGGTGGCCATCACCAGAAATCCTCAGCCGGGGTAGACGAGAATTACCGATCTAGGATCGGTAGTTTCTCAGTTGGTGATAAGTTTCATACCGACACTAAATGTCAAGTTATTAGGGGTCTGACTTTATCCACCCCCCTAGACTCAATATGCGATACTCATAGACGAACGGACCGGACTGTACGAATATTGTCACTGTCAGGCTCAGTAAGGTTTCAGGATAAGTTTGCTCGTCGGCCTCC
Source organism: Agapanthus africanus (assembly GCA_030015575.1). Classification (NCBI taxonomy): domain Eukaryota; kingdom Viridiplantae; phylum Streptophyta; class Magnoliopsida; order Asparagales; family Amaryllidaceae; genus Agapanthus; species Agapanthus africanus. The sequence continues at coordinate 827,089,747 of CM057338.1, read as the reverse complement.
CTTTCGCTCAATACCTGGGTAGCCGTTACGTATAGCTAGTGCTACTGACGTGCTTGTGGTTAAACCCACTGCCAGCGTATTGACGGGTCCTTAGAGTCTCACACAGAGGGTTTCCCTGGTTCGGGTGAAACGTTGTAAAGGCCGTATGGTTTTATGGCAGGGTTCGATCATATACGTACACTTGTGCACGGATTATGATCGGACGGATATTACTAGTGGGCTTTGGTTTAAGACGGATCCTAGTATTATATTGTTGGATTATTTTTGTCTTGTAGTATTCGTATTCAGTCGGAATACGGATGCGGGTATGTATATACGGATGAGGGGTATTCTTGTAATTCGTTACAAGATTATTTTAGGGTTGCCATTTCATTTGTGTTAAACATTTTGGTTTAAATGTTTAAAGGTGGGAAAGTGTGAGTCATTGTTTATTCATTGTTTTGCATGCTCACTTGGTGTGTCATGGGTGTGACTCATGGTGTGTCTTGTAGTGACTCATGCAAGATATTTTGTGGTGTGGGATATTTGTTGTAAGCCTAAGAGATATTTATTTCTCAAGTTGTTTTCTTTAGTTGCTCATGAAAAATAACACACACACAAGGAAAAAAGTAGCATACAAATTTTCTTGAGTTGCTTTTCCTTTGAGCTCACACTTCTTTACCTCATGGCTTCTTCTTGAGATAAAGTATTCACACACACTCTCTAATTCATCTTGGATATCTAGGTTAGCAAACTAGATACCCGAGTTGCTTTGGTTTTGAGGCGGGAGCCCGTATTACTAATTCTCGACGTGGATCGTCTTCGATGAGGGAGACCAGAGATCGAGGAAGCCGCGAGGAGCTTGGGACAGAGCTTGAAGACCGAAGGACACGGATCGATCAGTATAACCTCTCTAAACTCCTTTATGATAACTAGTATAGGGTTAATGCTACGATCCGTCGATTAGGGTTCCGTTAGCGCTGGTTTTTAAAAGCTTTTTGTTCCGCGTTTGGCCATGGATTGATGGCCAGGGCGCTGCCGTAACCCTATACAGCCCTCCATCATTTCAGATAAGGACTATTTAGTATTCGTGCTACGTTTGTTGACCTCCGTCAAGGCGTAGTGTGCGGTAGCCGATTAGTGCTTATCTGCTATAGCATATGATGCGATTGGATTAGGGTAGTCGTGCGGCCTTGTTGACCTCCGTCAAGGGTCGTGCGGGTGGATTTAATTCAATCATGAAATGTACGGGTTGAACTTGACTAGCAGCCTATGGTTTGTTAACCTCTGTCAAGGTCATCGGACGCTAGGGGTAAAATATTATCGGGAATTTCAAGTGTTGAAATTTGCAATGAGATTGCATACCTTCTATGAGATAGTTGGATCCCGATACCTACTGAGAGTAAGTGCTACTCCTGGGAGAGTTTTGCACATTACAATTAGCCGATCAAGTAGGTGTCTAGAAAGGTGTTAACGGGGTTATGCCCGTGGGAAAATGAGATTTATTTTAATTAGTTCCGTGCGAAAGCACGGGGAACCTCCCTCAAAGTACCGACACTGGCCTGGCCGAAAGATTTACGAACTTGTAGGGTGTAATTAATCCCGGTTAGTCTTACCTTTTAGGGTTTGAAGGAAGATTTGATTAAAACAGTGGGAGTCATCCTGATTAGATAAAATAATAACCATTCTGATCTTGCAAGAGCACACACAGAGTGTTTTCTTCTCTCTCTCCTGGTAGCGACCATGGCATACCTTAATCAAGATAATAATATGGATGTATTGACCGAACCTGCTTATTATACTGTGCTGTGGAACGTTGGTTCCGCTCCTACTTATAATTGTTACAAGTCCGAGCAGGAAATAAGGGAATACCAGGATTCCTGTGCCACCCAAACGAAGAAAGAGCATGTTGATGCATATTCTTCGGGTGTGTTTATTACCGACAACTGTTTCTTAGTACACTCTACGTCCTGGGTATGAGATACCAGAACAGGATCCCACATATGTAAGATATTACGTGGGCTAAATAAAGGTAGACAACTGAGAATAGGTGATCATTCTCTAGAGTAGGGAATGGTGCAAGTGTTGCAGCCAAAGCAGTTAGCAAATATCACCATGTATTACCAAATGGTTAATACATTGATTCTGAATGAATGTTATTACATACCAAACCTGATATACAACATTACATCAGTTTCTTTATTAAGGTAAAGAAGGATATAATTTTGTATTACAGCATAATGTTGTGAACATCTTACTGAATAGAAAGTTGATTAGATCAGACTCGTTAAATAATGGCATATACGTTCTAAATCAAACCACAGTTCTTAATGTACAGAACAAACACAAGAGGAAGAGTTCAAAAATGAACGAATCCTTCTTGTGGTATTGTAGACTAGGTCATATCAATGCGACGCAACTAGCTAAGTTACATAAGGATGGATATTTGAATCCGTTCGAATTTTCATCTTATGAAACTTTCCAGTCATGTCTCAAAGGCAAGATGACCAATACTCCGTTTACTGGAAACAGAGAAAGAGTTATTGAACTCTTAGGACGGATACATAGTGATGTATGCGGCCCCATGTCTACACATGCCAGGGTTGATTGTTTGTACTTCATTACATTCATCGACGATCTATCAAGATTCGGACATGTGTTCCTGTTGAAACACGAGTCTGAAGCTTTTGAGAAATTCAAGGAATATAAGTGCGAAGTAGAGAACCAAACGGGTAGAAGTATTAAGTCCTTCGATGTGATCGAGGAGGAGAATAGTTGAGCACGGAGTTCCTGGATTATTTAAAAGAGAATGGGATTCTCTCTCAGCTTACTCCTTCGTGTACACCACAATACAACCGTGTATCGGGACGGAGGTATCGCACCCTATGAGATATGGTGCGCTCTATGATGAGTACTGCTGAGTTGCCTGTTTCTTTTTGGAGTTATGCACTTGAGAAGCTGCATACCTATTGAATGGGGTTCCATCCAAATCAGTGCCTACCACTCCATATGAGATATGGAATAGGAAGAGACCATGTCTTAAACGAGTTAAGATATGGCGTTGTCCGGCCTATGTTGAAAAGCAAAATCCGGACAAGCTCGAGGCAAGGTCAGTTCTGTGTAAGTTTGTTGGATATCCCAAACATTCGCGAGGGTATATCTCCTACCACACTGAGGAGCAAAAGGTGTTTTGTTTCTCAGCGTGCCACCTTTTTTAGAAAAGGAATTTCTTATGGAAGAAATTTGTGGTCATGAGGTAGAACTGGAAGGAGTTCCAGCTAGACAAAGTAACAGCTGATGATTTAATGGAACCAAAGGATTCAATAGTCTCCAATGAACCTCAGCCTCTCCGCGAATCTGGTAGGATTCCTCATCCACCTAAGAGATACCACGGTTTCCTCAGTGACGGTGGGAGCGAGGATTGCATTATGAATGGTGATGACCAAACTAGGTTCAGGCAGGTCATCACGAGTGGGGACTCTGTAAAAAGGCTGGATGCTATGCAATCTGAGATGGAATCTATGTACACCAACAAAGTATGACTTTGTAGGTTGCACCTAAAGGGGTAAAACCCATCGGGAGCAAGTGGATCTAAAGAAAATTCTTGGTGTAGATGGAAAAGTTGAGACTTTCGAAGCTAGACTTGTAGTAAAAGGTTTTCGTCAATAACCAGGTGTGGATTATGATGAAACCTTTTCTCCAGTGGCTATACTTAAGTCCATCAGGATTAAAGCACGCATCGCGGAGTTAGAACATCTGTTTTGATGTGGCAGTCAAAAAGTTTGACTTTCCTAAAAAGGTAGATGAACCTTGTATATACAAGAAGGTGGTGGAGAGTAAGTTTGTCTTACTCGTATTGTACGTAGAAGACATACTCTTGATAGGAAATGGGTTTCCTATGCTACACTTGGTCAAGCTCCTCTTATCACGAGGATTGTCCATGTAAGATCTGGATGATACCTACTACATCTTGTTGATTATGATCTATGGTGATAGATCTAAGTGGATGTTGGGAGTGTCCCAAATCCAGGTACATTAACACCATACTAAAGGGGTTTAGTATGGAAGATTCTAAGCGTGGTGGTTCGCCCACTTACTCAGGAATCACTCTCTCCAAAAAGATGTCTCCCGAGACTGATTTGGAGAGAGCTCACGTGCAAGGGATGCCCTATGCTTCAGCACTAGGCTCTATCATGTATGTAATGTTATGCATAAGTCTAGATGTAGCTGACTCACTAGGAGTAGTGATCAGGAATTAATCGGATCTTGGGAGAATCACTGGATAGCTGTGAAGGACATTCTTAAGTACTTGAGAAGCACTGAAGAAATGTGCTTGGTTTTTGGTAACGGAGAACTCCAGTGGGAGTCTTTTACCAATACGAGCTTCCAGAGTGATAAGGACGACTGAAAGTCAGTCGCGGGCTTTGTCTTTACCCTCAGAGGAGGGACGGTATATTGGAAGGGTTCCAAGCTAGATACCGTGGCAAACTAGACGATAAAGGCTGAATACATCGCTACCAACGATGCTGCCAAAGTGGTTGTCTGGATATTTCTTGTTCATGAGATGAACAAGGTTCCTACCATTGAGCGTCTAATAACTGTTATTGTGACAACAATGGAATTGTGGCTTTGGCCTAGGAACGCCGATCCCATCAGCGATCCAGAAATATTCTGAGGCAATATCACCTGATCAGGGAGATGGTTGATCTCCAGGGGATCGAGGTTAGGAGAGTTGAAGCGTAGGATAACACGGCGGATCCACTCACAGAGGCCTTTCCCAAGAGAGTCTTTTATGGGACGTTGGGTTTGAGATATTATAACAAATGGCCCTAGTGCAAGTGGGAGATTGTTAGTTATATGTATGCCCTAGAGGCCATTTTTGTACATATGATGTATATTATAGTGGATGCTTGGACATATATAGGGAGAACTTTCTTTCTCGACATGATTGTATGCTATCTGGTTGCTTTTTATCTTAACATGTACACTCATTGTCTCTCTGTTACATGTTTATAAAGCCCTTAGGATGAGTACTTGACTACCGGGATTATGATGCAGATCATACTAGTAGGGCCAGGGTAGCCGGTAAGTACATACTTCAATTGTTCCTAGTCGTGGGAGTATCGAGACAGGGCAACGATATTCCAGAGAAGACTAGCATATACGCTTCTTGACCCATATGATGGGCAATGGATGATCCCACATCCATTGGTGTTTCACATCAGGGAAGGTATACGGGTGCTTAGTGGAGACTGGATACACTGAACGGACTCGACGAGAACTCCTAGATGGTATTATACCTATCGTCAGATAGCAGTTCTCTGGTGACACTGGTACAGGTTAGTCTGTAGACCCAAGATCGTTATAGAGTCTTGTGTGATTCCCACTATGCTTTGATTTTCGCCTTACCACGATCAAGAGAACGTGCAAAACGGTGGTTTTTGGGTACAGTCCCGAGTCACATGGAGGCAATGAGCGATAGGAGGGGATTCGTCTCTCCCGGTATTGGGGATTGATGTTGCGCTATGCTCGATTGGCCATAACAAGAAATCCTTGGCCAGGGTTGCTGAGATTTACTGGTAAGTGTTATCAGTAGTTTCTCGAACCATTATGGGCCTCACATCGGCATGATTTATCAAGATATTGGGGTCTGACGTTTAGTACCCCCAGGCTGGATATGTCACATATCAGACGAAGAGACCGGACTGTACGGTAGTGTTACTTATTGGATTCGCAGGAGTATGAGCAGGCTTGCTTGTTGATCTTCTGATCGCTCAATACCCAGGTGGCCGTTACGTCTAGCAGCACCGCTAACGGCTTAAGGGTGACTGATATGATCACCACCTACTGCCGGTGTATTGACGAGTCTTTAGAGTCCTACATATAGGTTTCCTGGTTCAGGCGAAATGAAGTAGGAGCACATATGTGATGTGTACGGGACTGAGATTAATACGTGTATGTGATACCGTATTCTATTCTCGCGATATGTGATATCGGTCGGTTATATGTGATATAGCCGGGTTATCGAATCAAGTGTTGATTCGATAAGTTGATACACATGATATTAGTCAGTTATATGTGATATAGCCGGATTATTAAATCAAGTGTTGATTTAATAATTTAATGTATAATTATATCTTTGATATATTAACTTACATTAACTAATATTAGCTTACTTAAGCATTTCTTTTTCACTTGTGTACACTTAATATATATGTGATATATATTATTGTGTCATGCTTGTTGCTACATACTGCATGGGTGTATGAGACTCACACCATACTTAACATAATGAAGGGTTTTATTTATTTAAAGTAAATCAAAATTAGTTGGAAATTAGTAACATGGTTTGAGCTTAGTGGAAGCTTGTGAAACCATTGACTCAGTCCACTAATTTTGTTTTACTTAAGATATTTATTAACCCTACCATTATGATTAGCCATGGTTAAGTCTCTACAAGAGTTATATGAGATATTTCTCACCCATGGTTGCCATTCTACACTTGCTTTTCTCCATGGTTGCTTTTCTTCATCTCCTTACTCAAGCTCTCTAGCTCTTTAGGAGGTGAAGAAAATGAGTGAGAAAAATATTTCTAAAGTGAGCAAAATTTCTATTTCATCAACCTACACTAGACAAGCCATTTAGTTTAGGTTGTTTGCTTCACTAATTCCACATTAGTGAAGAGAGAGCTTGAGTTAGTGTCTCCTCGACGTAGATCATCTTCGGCCTCGAAGACTTCTGGCAAACTTGTTCATTTCACCTTGTGGAGTATTATTAGAGTCCAGAAGATCACTACTTAGAGCGAAGGGACTACTACACGGAGCTTTTGAAGTGAAGAACCGGTCTACAAAGGTTGTATTCCTTGTTCACTTAGATGTAAAAATATTTACATGCTTGTTTCGTCTAATTCTTTAGTTAAGATTCTAGGATAGGGTTCTTTAGCGCTCCAATTTTTGAAAACGGCATGGTTGATGCCTCCCGAAATCCAGTGGCGGTGCCTTGGAACCCAGCACTTTTTCCCAGACACTTGCTACTAAAAATACCTCCTTCGTTAGAAAAAAATTTCTAACGGGGTGCTGCCCCGTACCCCGCAAGAGGGTTGCTGCCCCCTTGACCCCCAACCTGCTATCCGGATAGAGGGACCCCCGTAAACTCTGCGAGGCCCCTGATATATCCAAAACCCTTAGAAACACAACACGGCACATTGAGTTCGCATGACCAGTTTGACCCATCAATTGGAGATTCCTTCGCTCCAAAAGCGAGGGATAATTAATGGCAGCTTAGTCCGCGGCTGCCGGAGATTCGGATCCTCACAATCAATAAACCTCAGCCTACCCTAGGCACGAAGATATGTATGCGTATTCCTATCTCAATGGGGTGACGAAAAACACTCTACACCTACACTGTATATACATACCCGTATTCATACTACAAAAAATATGAATACCAAGAGATAAAATAATTCAATAATATAATACTAGATCATTATTAAATCAATACTTGATTCAATAATGTGGATTAATCCTAAGCCCGCTAGTATTATCTGTCCAAACATAAAACTGTGTAGCTAGTACACGTATATGATCGGAACCCTGCACGTATAACCATACGGCCTCTACATCGTTTCGTCTGAACCAAGAAAACTCTCTATGTGGGATTCTAAAGACTCGGTAGTACGCTAGTAGTGGGTTTAACCACAAGCACGTCAGTGGCACTAGCTGTATGTAACGGCTACCCAGTTACGTGTCGAAAAGAAGGCCGATGAGCAAACTCATCCGCTACCAAGCCTGTCCGTGACAATCTCTGTACAGTCTGGTCTGTTCGTCTGAGAGTATCGCATGCCGGGTCTAGGGGTGGAAAACGTCAGACCCCTAATAACCTTACAAGTCATGCCAATGTGGCTCAAGATCATCCGAGAATCCACTGATCAACCTATCAGTATTTCTCAATCTACCATGGACAGGAACTTATGGTGTTGGCCAACCGAACATAGCACGACATCGACTCCCTATACCGGGAGAGACGAATCCCCAACAATCGCTCACTGCCTCCATGTGTCTCGATACTGTACCCAACTAAAACCTGTTTGCACAACTCAGTGGAGTCATGGTAGGGTAGTAATCAAAGCAAAGTGGGAACTCACACGAGACAAATGACGATCTCAGGTCGACAGAATATTTGTACTCATGTCAGCAGAGAACTGCTATCTGATAATAGGTATAATAGCATTTAGCCAGTTCTCGGCGAGTTCGTCTAATGTACTCACCCCCAATGAGCACCTGTATATTATCTTAGGTGAAATACATCAATGGTTGTGGGACCAACCACCGCCCCTCGTCAGGGTCTAGAAACGTATACACTAGTCTACTCTGGAATATCGATGCCCAGTCTTGATACTCCCACGACTAGGGACATTGAAGGATGTGCTTAACGACTACCCATATCCCATAATTATGATTGCCATCACAACGCTGGTAGTCAAGCAAGAATCTTACGGGCTTTATCAACATGTATAAACGATATGAAATAACAAGTACAACATATACACATATTAAGATAAAGGCAAACCAAATAGCATACTATCATATCGAGCAAGATTGTCCTGTATATACATACCCCTAGCATCCTATACAATAAAGGCCTCTAGGGCATACATATCCAACATCAGCCACAGAGAAACTACTGATCCAAATCAGTAATTCTCGTCCACCTTGGCCAAGGATTTCTGGTGATGGCTACCCGTACATAGTGCAACATCTACCCCCAATACTGGGAGAGATGAATCCCTGATGATCCGCTCACTGCATCCATATGGCTCGGGACTGTACCCAACCAAAACCTGTTTGCATGACTCAGTAAAGCCGTGGTAGGGTAGTAATCAAAGCACAGTAGGAACTCACACGAGACAAATGATGATCTCAGGTCGACAGACTAAGCTGTACTCATGTCACCAGAGAACTGTTATCTGACAATAGGTATAATACCATCTAGCATGTTCCCGGCGAATCTGTCCAGTGTAACTCATAACCCAATGAGCACTTGTATACTATCTTTGGTGACTAACTGACACCAATGGCTGTGAGACCGGCCATCGCCCCTCGTCGGGATTATGAAACATATATACTAGTCTACTCTGGAATATCGATATCCAGTCTCAATATTCCCACGACTAGGGACATTTAAGGATAAGCTTATAGACTACCTAGTTCTCACAAGTGTGATCTCTATAATAACTCTGGTAGTCAAGCATGAATAATATAGGCTCTATCAACATGTAATAGTGATCCGTAATACCATATAATACATGTACATGATGGTAGAGATGAACCGGATAGCATACTATCATCTTGAGTAAGACGGTTCTACTTGTATAGGTCCTCCTTCAATAATTATAATCGCTTGCCTGCGATTATAATAATTGCCTTGAGGGCACTATAGCCAACAATGTCCCACTTGCACTTAAGGCTAATTATTACGGTGTCGCATACTCATAGCCCGTGTGATACCGAATACCCTACTTCTCTATTAATCAGTTTCGCAAATTATATTTGCGAGACATTCGTGTTCGAGAAATAGCCTCAGTGAGTGAATCCGCTCAAATGTTTCAATCTTTTTCTCTCTATATCTCAACTTCGCGGAGAACGACTATCTCTCGAAATGAGCGATACCTGTCTTAGAACTTGTCTGGATATCTGATGGGACCAAGTTCATAAATGAACTCCAAATCCAATAAACTTCTTAGACTGTATCTTCCACTGAATTTAATCAGTATCCTGTGCCATGTTTACCTTAGTATCCGCTTGAATCACTGTCCAACATACTGCCCCTCAGAAGAGCGTAAAATTTAACTCTGACAGTCACGCTGTCATCCAGGTCATCTTGGAAGCCTGAAATGATAACCGCCTCCCGAAGGAGGCTGCCGTTACCATATACCAAGAACATTCTCTTATGTTCAAAACTGCTTCCTAATGTTTCCAGGATTGGATAAATATCTGGTTGTTGTTGCTAGTGCAAAAGCAATATATGGTGTGGTACTTGATATCTCATGATTGACCAATTACCTAAACAAGTGATATGTTAATCATGCAAATCTCTCTCCTCATCAGTCCAGAAGACATCACTTAAGAGAGGATGACTCCATCACCTTTAGGTACACCACTACGCCAGGAGTCATCTATTCTAAAACACTTTAGAATAGTGTCAAAATACCCGAATCGGGACACTTCCCAAATCTAGATCTAAAACCATAGATCTTGTTACCATAATATCTGATATTGTATCCAGATACTTATATGAAGAAACATCTGTGACAACCAACAGTTTAACCAATCATAATATAGGAACAATACTTCCTATTAGGAGTATGTCATCCAAAAACAGGACAATACTCCCTACTCAAGCTTCTTACCAGGTCTATCTGTCATTCTTGATGAAGTCAAATACTATGACTGTCACATCAAAAATAGATGACCTAGCTCCGCTCTTCTTACTTTAGTCTATAAATAGACATAAGTATCTTGCCCACCACACTTCTGCTTCTCCCACTGACTATAACAACTCTCTGGCAGAGTCATATACACATGCACTTCTAAATTCAATTTAGAATAACGTTATAGTCATCCACATACCAGATCTCATAGTCTAGAACAGTAGTAGTGATAAGTTTGGGTCATCAAAACCTCCCTGTCACCGTCTTTAAGAATACCAAAGTACCTTTAGGGTAGCTGAGGTTACCCACTTGATACGCAGAGTGGGTAATGGATTGTCGGAATCAATTGAATTCTTAGGTTCTATTAAATATTCAATAACCGTTTGTGGTTCTGGAATCACTTCCAGTTTACCATACTCCCACTAATGTTTTATGAAAACAATTAATTTTACTAAAAGGTGGCGAGTCAAGAACAATATAACTATTGATCCTGCAAATGGTAAAATATTAACTCTCGTCAAAGCCCGGGAAAACCCACAAACTGCCATTACTGAAATGTGCCTTGAGTTTATCCGGATTCTGGTTTTAAGCATAAGCCAGACAACTCCATATACCTTAACTTCGTTAAGATATGAATTCATTCTATATCCAATATAGAAACAAAGGCACTAATTTAATTGGAACAAGATTAAAAAATTATGCAGTTGTTTCTAGTGCATATCGACTAAATGGAAGAAGGCCAAGCAGTATTACTCGTCAAAGAGCGCACCCACGGATGAGTAACCTGAGAGAGAAGAAAGTTCTCAAATATATTATTTACAACGGAATACCTAGCATAAGTATCTACATTTTCGATCATCTCGAAGAATCCTGATACTTCCAACGTATGGTTCTCTACTTTATTCTTATATCTATAACTTCTCAAAATTTGGAACTTATATTTCAACGAAACGCATGTCTAAAACCAGAGAATCCATAAGTAAACGGAATATAGTACGAGTACCAACCCTTTGTCTTAATGGAAATCTGACAATATACAATATTTTGTATAAGTCCTCTCAGTTTAATAACTCAAACCCTATGTGTCGTAGGTTGAAAACTCTATTATGGTTAAGAAGAATTACACCGTCATTGAATGCACCTTACCTAATCATCAGCTGATAAAGGTAAATGTTATAAACATAATTTTAAAAAGTTATATCTCACTTTATAAGATAAACGTACATATATATCAGCTTGAAATTGGTGAATAACAACAGATATTCAAAACCAAATATTTGCCGTTAGGCAAAACCCAGGTGATTTCCTAAAATATCACCAATTACAAAGAATTCTGATATTGAGGATCTAATCACCCAATTCCCAATATTCTACTCCCACTCAATATCTGTAACGCCATACAGATGTGAAAATCAGTCCGGTAAATACATACTCTGGTGTCAAAATCTAATTGGGAAAGCAGTTTTCAATTAACACCGCACAGTAAAACTGATATATGAAAATGTTTCAATGGGATTGCCGGGTCTTCCTAGTAATGCCTCTTCCAATACCAGACTCATGACATTAGTTACAATTTCTATTTCCCTTACTCCAATTTCTTTATATGTCTTTACTTCTTACCTTCTTTACACCATACTTAGGCTAATTGATTTTTTTCTTTCCCTACCTTTCGACACCTGCCTAAGGTTTGGAAAAAGACTATCCAATAAGCGTAATAGTATACCCTTCTAATACTTGGAGCCTTCACAATCTGAGAGAAGGTAAAGAGAAAAGACAACCGAATAATCCTATTCAATTTCCCCAGAACCGAAACCCATCCTCGAACTGAAATAAATTTCTACGAGTTCGTATGTAACTATACGAGATGGTTTTATCCATTCTATATGGATCTTCGTAATGATATAGAATGTTCTAAAGAAAGGAAATGGTAAAGCAAGAGTGGCATGGATATATGAGACTTTTTCATGAATCGCGACAAAACAAAGCCAGGATTGTAAAAAGATTCGGTCAACTTGGTTTACGAGTTTTAATTTAAGACGGGTCATGGTCACTACCAAAGAAAGAAGAAAAGAAACACTCAGCATGCACTCTATCAAGATTAGATTGGTTAATCACTTTATCTAATCAGGATGGCTCCCACTGTTTCTTCGAATTCTCCTTCACACCCTAAAAGGAGAACTAGTCGAGATCATTAACACCTTATAAGTTCGCTAACTGTTCAGCCAGGACAGTGTTGGTACTCTGAGGGAGGCTCCCCATGCTTTCGCACGGACCTAATTAAATAACCCTGTTTCTGCAGAGGCGTAATCTCGTTAACACTTTCTAGACAACTAATAGGTGTTAGGTTTACCTAGCACCTTATGAAGGGTTTGGAAGCAGCACATATCTCAAAATTAAATTTTTTGGGTGCTAAGTGAACACACAAAGAATCATTCCTAGAAAATTAGGGTTTCATAACTTAAACAATATCACAAGTAACAAAGGCTAGGGTTTTGAGAGTACAACCTTTGTAGCTCCCTACGCTAGACTCCTTGGCCACTTGAGGGTTGGAAAAGGGTTCGCTTGAGATCTTCTAATGTCCACGACGATCCACCCGAAGCTCCTTTGTCCAAGCTTGCAACTTCACTTGATCAAGAGAAGAAAATGAAGCTAACACTCTTCACAAGTGGGCAAGACTTGTGTAGAATGGTGTTGTGGTGGCTTTTCTCACTTCAAAATCCTAACTTGGTGAGTGTTTTTCTCACTAGAGAAATCTAGAGAGCAAAAGAGCAAGGAGGAAGAAGATGATGGTTTTTTAAGAATAAGAGAAAAGATAATCTCTTATGAAAAAATAGAAAATATATGTATATATATTTTCCACTTCTCATCTTAAACCATGGTTATTTTACATGGATATTATTTCACTTGAGTTAAAAAAACAAAAGAAAGATTAACCCATGGTTAATAAGTAGGTGAACAAGGTTAGTTGAAGAAGAGTGTAGAAACCATGTATTAATCTTTATCTTTTCTTTTTCTTTTTGTTTTAACACAAATAGAAATAATAATCCATATATAAAACCAAGGTGTGAGTCTTATATTGCCACCATTTTCTATGTATATACAACCATGAAGGATGATGTATGTATGTATGTGTGCATGCACATCCATATGTGCATGAACAAGAATGAATGCATACATACATGCATACATCCAAAAAAAAATACAAGAAAGGATTTCTAGTGAGAATCTAATGGTTAAATGATAAATCAACACTTGATTTATCAACCCGGTCATATCATATACGACCCGACCAAAAGCAAGCCGCCCGATTAATATACGGTATCTCATACGCGCATTTTAACCGGGTCTATGCGCATATCGCATATGCGCACCACAACGTTTCGCCTGGACTAGGTAACTCCTTTGTGGGACTCTAAGACTCGTCAATACGCCGGCAGTGGGTGATGATCATATCAAGCACCCCCAAGCCGCAAGCGGTCAGCTAAACGTAGCGGCCACCCGGGTATTGAGCGATCAGAAAAAAACAAGCGAACCTGCTACAACTCCCGTCGAGCCAACCGGCAACACTACCGTACAGTCCGATCTCTTCGTCAGATATGTCGCATATCAAGTCTAGGGGTGGTAAACGTCAGACCCCAATAACCGATAAGTCGTGCCGATGTGAGGCTCATAACGGGTCGAGAAACTACTGGTAACACTTACCAGTAAATCTCTAAATCAGCCCTGGCCAGGAACTTCCCTGTTACGGCCAATCGAGCACAGCGCAACATCAACCCCCAATACCGGGAGAGACGAAACCCCTCCTATCGCTCATTGCCTTCATGTGACTCGGGACTGTACCCGAAAACCACCGTTTTGCACGCCCTCATGGATGTGGTAAGGTGGAAATCAAAGCACAGTGGGAATCACACAAGACTTTATGACGATCTCGGGTCTACAGACTAACCTGCACAAGTGTCACCAGAGAACTGCCATCTGACGTGAGGTATAATACCATCTGGGAGTTCTCGGCGAGTCCGTCCAGTGTACCCAGTCTCCACTAGCACCCGTATACAATCTCTGATGTCAAACACCAATGGATATGGGATCATCCATCGCCCATCTCATGGGTCGAGAAGCGTATACGCTAGTCTACTCTGGTATATCGATGCCTTGTCTCGATACACCCACGACTAGGGACCTTGAAGGATGTACTTATGGACTACCATGTCCCCACTAGTATGATCCGCATCATAGTCCAGGTAGTCAAGTACACATCCTAAGGGCTTTACCAACATGTAACTATAAGACAGTATCAAGAGACAAGTATACATGTTAAGATAAAGAGCAACCAGATAGCATACTATCATATTGAGCAAGAAAGTCCTCTCTATGTATGTCCAAGCATCCAATATAATATACATCATCTGTACAATACTGGCCTCTAGGGCATACATACAACTAACAATAGGTTAGCTAATTGTGAAGTGAAAATCTCCCGAAGAGTAATACCTACTCACAGTGAGAATCGGGACCCAACTATCATCGCGTGATAACTTGATGAAAGCCACTCAAGTCGCCACACTCCAGAAGGTATGTGCATGCCTGATAAGTTTCCTGTATATTTGAAACCCACAATATAGATTTTTACCCCTAAGACCCAAGTGACCTTGTCACAGCCAACAAATCAAAAGGTCCCAGTCAAGTTCAATCCGTCATTATCTTGATTGCATTAAACCCACCCGCACGAGCCCTTGACACGGTCAACAAGGTCGCACGACTGTTCTAACCAATCGGATCGTATGCTACAAACAAACACCACGTAGCTACCGCACACTACGTCTTGACACAGTTAACAAACGCAGCATAAATACTAAGTACTACTCGTAGGAAATGATGGAGGGCTACGAATGGTTTTTAGTGAAAAACTTTTAATGTAATGAACTTAATATCGTTGAAAAAACTGAATAACTTTGAAAAGGAGTGGTTCAAGCTCCACTTTTAAAATAAGTGGTTTTGAAGAAAACCGAGTAGTTTTAAAAATTATTCCGACAACATCAATAAGGTTTGTTTTCCTTGCATTAAACCTATAATGTGATCCCATCAATCAAGCTCATATGCATCACAGAAACAACCAAAATAGAATATACGTATATGCCACTCGCATTCGCCATGGGGTCCGGGGACTTCACCGTAAGATTACTTAACTTGCGGCAATGCATGCGCAGGGCTAGCGTGGGTGCAAAACATATACAACATTCATATATATCATCACAGACAAGTAATAAACATCACATGCATGCGATAAACAAGATGGAATAGCGGATAAAGTAGGAGCCTCGTGTTTCGTTTGAGCCGCAAACGAAAACCAACATTCCCCGGTCGTGTGGATAGCCCGTACAATCTCGAACCAAGACCCCTACGAGCGTGGCAAGCTACTCGCCAATCCTAGAAACGGGATACCCCTTACTTTCTAGAATCTGATAACTTAAGCACTCCTCCGTGGGTCAGAGCTACATCCTCTATAAGTGCGGCGAGCAACCCGCCAATCAAAGAATGAGGTCACCCGGTTTTGACTCCATGAGAAGGTCACCCGCTGCATTCTTGAATCTGACTATCCGAGCACTCCATCGCGGGGTATCTTAGTACAAGTAATGAAAAATATATGCAATGGTGACTACGCCTGCAACCTGGACGTGTCCCAAAATGAATATACATCAAACGGCAATGACGACCACAATCCGGCCGCTCGTCCTGAATAAACAAATAAAAATAATAAAACTTGAACAAACAAATCGCATGAGGGGCTATCCAACACGACAATCCGACTAAACTATCACAAGATATATATTATCACAGCGGAAGTAAGTATTTGCAATCTCGTCTAATTGACCTATAGTAATTAAACGACGTATACAAACACAAAGATATAAATAATGCAAAATTTTTGATTTAAAACTTTCCGTGTTGCCCGAATACAAAGATAACAGTATATGAAATCTGGGACAAAACAAACATAACCAAAAACCAAGTTTTCATGAGATAAAGCACCTAAAAGAAGGGGCGACCAGATGACAAAGGAAAACTATCCAGGTTGAGAAAACATGGACTAGTAGTTTTTCATTTGAGTTAGGTCCTTGAATTTCTTCCCAAGTTCTTAAATCTCATGATAAGATCTCTGTACTTGTTTAAAAAAAATTCTGAGATCAAATAAAAAACGACAGAAACTTGATTTTCAGTTATCGAAAAACGGAATTTTTTTGTTTCGAAATGTAAATATCGTTTAAAACTAATTCTAGTGTTTGGGTGGCTCTGATACCATGTAGGTAGACGCTCGTGCTCGTACCGCAAACTAGCGACCATGCGGAATACAAAACGAAAATTTTCAAAACTTGAGCACGAACTCTATAACCTAGAATCGAATTCAAACACTAAACTAGAAAGAGTTAACTACTAGGTTAGTGATTACAACATTTGTAGTCGTGTCCTTCATCTTTTATGCCACTTCTTACGCTCTTAGGTCGTCAGAAAAGAGTTTGGGAGTCGGGCTTCCTCGTCGAAGATGATCCACCTTGAAAGATCACTAACCTAGGCTTTAACTTTACAAGTGATCAAAACTTACTAGGAAATGATCACTAGAGATGTAGTAGTGGCTAATCTCTAATATTTCTCTCTTTATCCTTTTCTATTCTCAAGTTAGAAAAAATCAAGAGAGGAGGAAGAAGAAGCTCTAAAATGAGAACCACTCATTTTCTTTTCTTTCTCTCTTTTCTTTTTTTTTTGTTTTGTAATGAGTGGGGTTGTGACTCACAAGCCTACAACTTTCCTACACAAACAAGAAAAGGTGAGAAGATAAGAGAGCCATCTCATTGTACACACACACACACACATATATATATATATATATATATATATATATATATATATATATAAATATATATACAAATACACTAATACAAGTATATGCTACAAATACATACACCCATATTCACATCAAAATACGAATACCCGTATTCGTATAAGATATAAATACCTGTATTTATATCAAGATACAAATACCCGTATTTATATCAAGACACAAATACACGTATTTATACAAATACTCGTATTCATATAAACACCGTATTCTGTCAAAATACGAAAGCCGAGATACTAAAAAGAGATATATAATCCAAAATGTGATAACCTGGCTATCTTTCAAACCGGCTAGTATTAACAAAATGTCCGATTAAAAGCACGTGAACAAAAACACGTGTTTTAATCGAACCTGAGTACGTATCAAAATACGTACACTACATCATTTCGCAGGCAATGGGTTTAACCATAAGCACGTCAGCGGGTTCATAAAAGTGTTTCTGGAGTATTAGTCATATGGAATATGGAGGAAAAATTCAATAAAATATATAAAAGTCTAAAATTACTGCATGCTAACTTCATAAAAATGTTTAGCAATAAAAAAACGTGTCAGAAAATATGCAGCTGAACGAAAATGTTAAGATAAATGAGCGACAATATAACAAAATATGACATTAGTGCATCCACAAGGAGTAAAATAAACCTCTCATATTAAATAAAAAGAAAGAAAGAAAAAACTAATTTAGATGGACATGACTTATACAATAGAGACACATGAAGTGTGCCAACTATGAGTAGTACATATACATTTAATGCAATAATGAACACTAAATAGACGCCTAATCGAACATATATGTAGGAAATTATAAAAATATATGTGTTAGTTATCAATTAAATCAAGTAGATGGCCTTAAATAGAGCTGAATGGAAGAAAAGACTTGTGGTTAAACCCACCGTATGGGAATCTATAGACTCGACAATACGTTGGAAGTGGGTTTAATTACAAGCATGTCAGCGGCACTAGCTATACGTAACGGCTACACATGTATTGAACAAAAGGAAGGTTGACAAGCAAACTCGTTTGTATACCTACTGAGCCTAAAAGTGACAATCTCTATACAGTCTGGTCTGTTCGTTTAAGAGTATCGCATATCGGGTATAGGGGTGGATAAAATTAGATCCCTAATAACGCGATAAGTCGTGTTGGTGTGAAACCCATCATCCACTGAGAAACTACTGATCCAACTCAGTAATTCTCGTCCACCTTGGCCAAGAATTTCTGGTGAAGGCCATCCATACACAGCGTGGCATCTACCCCCAACACGGAAGAGACGAATCCTTGACGATCCGCTCACTGCCTCCATGTAGCTCGGGACTGTACTCAACTAAAATCTGTTTGCACAACTCAGTAGAGCCGTGGTTGGGCAGTAATCAAAGCATAGTAAGAACTCACACAAAACAAATGACGATCTCCGGTCAACAGACTAAGCTGTACTCATGTCACCAGAGAAATGCTATATGAAAATAGGTATAATACCATCTAGCATGTTCCCGACGAGTCCGTCCACTGTAACTTATAACCCAATGAGCACCTGTATACTATTTTTGGTGACTAACTGACACCAATGGCTGTGAGACCGGCCATCGCCCCTCGTCGGGGTTAAGAAACGTATACACTGGTCTACTCTGAAATATCGATGCTCGGTCTTGATATTCCCATGACTAGGGACATTTAAAGATATGCTTATAGACTATCTAGTTCTCATAAGTGTGATCACCATAATAACCTGGCAGTCAAGCATGAATCTTATGGGCTCTATCAATATGTAATAGTGGTCCGTAATACCACATAATACATATAAATGATGATAGAGATGAACCAGATACTATACTATCATCTCGAGTAAGACTGTTCTACCCGTATAGGTCCTCCATCAATCATTATAAGCGCCTTCCTGCAATTACAATAATTGCCTTGAGAGCACTATAGCCAACAATAGCTAGACTGAACATACTACCACTACAACAATCAATAAAACTTCATTTGTACAAGATTTAAACCACGTTAAAAACATGATTTTTAAGTAGAAGATAAAGTTTTCATGGCAAATATTAAAAACTTACTAAAAGATGGATTTTTACTTCTTGAAAAAGATGAATTGAAGAGGAGATCAAAGCTTGTATGAAGCTACTTGAAGACTTGATGATGATTTCTACTTGAAGAGATGAGTTTGGAGTTGAGGAGATGAAGAAGTGTATGGTTTGTTTGGAGTTGGTTTGAGGGAGAGTGAGAGAGTTGTGAGAAAATGGAGTGAAGAGATGAAATGGATATGGGTATAAATAGGCATGGTGAGCCCATGCCTCCTCCTCCCGTTCCCCACTCCACTTATTTCATTAGAAAAAAAATATAAGGAAAATTTTAATATTAAATATGCTTGCCATGCCAAAATTGATATTAAGTAGGAAAAGAAAGTATTAGTTTTATTATTACAAATTGTTTGTGTGTGTGTGTGTGTGTGAAAACTTAATTAAATACATGTTATCATTTTAATAAAACCCATTATATCATTATTTAAATTCTAAAATACCTTAAAATTTTTGAAATGTTATATTCAGGTTCTCTAATGATGGATGTCCAACTGATTGTGCAAATCTACGACTGTAGAATCACTCAAGCATGCAACCGACTCTGAAAAACTACTTATCTGATACAGACCATCGGACACATGTTCGGTGCTAATCGTATTTCTCGTTTCCAGATCCTAAAATACACAGTGGTTAGGATAAAAGATTGCACAATAGTTTAGGGATTTTGTAAGTTGATTAATAGAAAGCAAATTGAAAGGGAAGCGAGACATATAAAACGGAGTGCAAAGGCATAGACAGATATAAAATCACTGAACCTATACCACTAACAAGTGAAACAGAACATCAACAAGTTTAACAAGTGTGTGAGAAATATATGAGAAATTGGACAATATACCTTAATTCCCGGTCATGTGATCTGACGCTCCTGAATCAATCACCCATGACGTAGGAGCTACTGAGAATAGACAAGCGGTAGAGTTACCTGTCTTAGTAAATGCAGCATTAGAGGATGATTGCGTCTGAGAATGCTGAAACTGCTGAAACAATCTGAAACTTTCCAACGTTTCCGCATCCATAGAATTAATGGCGGAGTCAGTACAGGAAGCGACATGAGCTGTAGAACTGTTATTTTTTTTGGGCAATCATACTTCATATGTCCAAATTCATTACAATAATTACACTGAACCCCCTCTCTATTACCACCAAATTCTCTCCCTGAGTAAATATCCCGGGTACTATCCCTACTAACTTCTCTTCCATAATAACTGCCATGACCTCCTCCTCGACCAGATCGACTCCTGCCTTAACTGAAGCCGCCACTCTGTGGCATAGCGGCTAATGCATACTTTTCTGCAACTAGTTCTGTGCTCAAGTAAGTTTGTCACGACCCGGAAATGACACGTAGCCGGAACTTAAATCACGTGACGTCTTTGGACGTCGACGCAATCCAAATAAGCCAAAACCAAGATCTAAACCTTTTGAAAAGAAGTAATGGAGGTGTGAAGTTTTCGAAAGGGTTTATGAAAATAAATATAGTTTGTTTTAAAATGCAAGTAAGGTTTGTTAAAAATATTTGAAAACATATTCGTCATTTAAAATTTGGGCAGCACCTCTTTTGTAAATTTGAAATAAAACATGTATAATGAATCAATATAAAAGCATTCCCATTGGGGAGCTAGCTCAACGCCCACTCGGCAAAGTCACAAACTATGCAGTTAATATATGACGTCCAAGACGAAGGATAACACAACAAATAGCAATAAGCAATATATAAAATATATCATCAAGTCAACTCCACACGAGTTCGACATCTAAAAGAATAAAAGTCTCGATTAGATCTAATACAACGAATATACATATGGTAGATGGAGTGACACTAGATACAAAAATAACATATACAAGAGGTGGTTACTAAACAATTTGTAACCTACCTAGCCAAAAATACAAGTAACCCCAAAAGAAGTTGTGCCAGTGAAGCCGCTAAATATCCGAGTGGTCGGTCCTGCAATAAACTATGGCACAACGGGGGTGAGTTGCCAACTCGTGAGTAGAATAAGACATCACAAGATGTATATATTATATGCATTATAAATAAATGTAATCGCATCATAACGGATCGCGCAATCATAGAAATAATCATCAATATAACATCATCATGAAATCCGTGTCAATCATCGACACCCAAAATCTAATTCTTTTCTCAGGCGCTATCTCTAGGATCAGCCCTCTTTTTATTCTCATATCACAACCCCAGTCGGTATCCTCTGGATATCCGCCATGTTTCAAACTATCTCTGGTATCGAATAATCTCGCTAGGCTTCCCGCCTTTCCATGTGGACTTCCTGCATGCCCCTCGGTTATCGTAACGGGTCCACCATGTACATGTACTGTATACCCCTCTACTCAGTATCGAATAATCCGAAACCGTATACCCCCTACTCGGTATCGGATAAAACCAAACCATAAAACATATAGAAAACCCATGATGGACGTATCATCATCAATTCAAGAGAAAACCACAACTTTTGTAAACATAAGCAAGTTTTATAAATCATACCGCGGTTTCTCAAATCCAACAGAAAACATCAAGTTCATCAAATCAACAAATGCAAAATTCATCTTTGCAGCGGTCGGCAACTATATACATAAGTATACAGAATAATGACATTTGAATAATGAAACATGATAAGTAGCCTTTAATACTAACATGGATATAATTAAAAAATGAATAAGCGTAGCAAATTTTATAGTGTCATGGCAGTACTAATGATGTGTAGTGTAGTATGTACGTTCGTGATTGTACAATATGGCAATCATTAGAAGTTGCACAGTGTTTTATAAGTGTGTTCATATAATATAGTAGTAATAACACGAACATGGCATCACGAACAAGTATAGACAAAACATGGCATTATAATCGAAGTGTAAAAGCATGAGTTTAAAATCGATATGAAGTTTTATAAAATTTCTGGTGGTCGGGGGTGCTATACGCCGTCCACCCTGTAGGGTTCCTTGGCACACTAATGAAGTCTCACAAGGCATCATACATGGCCAATTCAAATTTTACAAGTGCCGAGAAACCCTAATACGGATCGTTAACTAGATGTATAGGTGATGCGATGCAAGTAAACAACTTTAACTTAAAAGGAAAGGGGGTACAACCTTTGTAGATCCGGTCCTCCACCTCCTAGGCTCCGTGATGACGTCCCTCCGCTGTCCAAATTAAATCCATGACTCTAGCATCGGGTTCATCGGAGAAAAGGGCGGACTTGGTCGTCGGCTTCGATGCCGAAGATGATCTACGTCGAGGCATCACAAGATCAAGCTCCCACTTCACCAAGTCATGAAACTTGTGAAGAAAACACCCTATACTACTTGGCAAGAGGTAGAGGATGAAGAAATAGGAGGTGGGTTCACTTTAGAATTGGATTTCTCACTCTTTTTCATAAGTTGCCATTGATGGTGATATGGTTTCTTCATATTGAAGATGATGAAGAAGAAGAAAGAAATATGATAAGTATATTTTCAAAAAGAAAAATAAATGAATACTTATCATTTGGCAACCATGGTTAGGTGTAGAGAATGGACTATGGTTAATTTAAATGGTTAGGGTTAAGCATGAAACAAGAGTAGTGGACTTGTTCAAAGCTTCATGAAGCTTCAACAAACAAACAAACAAAGCCACCATTCTTTCTTTATCTTTTTCAAAAAAAAGAATTATAAATAAATAGATATAAACAAAAACCCTAATCATTAACTTAACCATGGTTCAATTCTTTACATAAACCCAAGTGAGCATGTATCATCAAACATGATACAAACAAGTGCACAAAAGTATATCACATATACAACTTGTGTACATCAAGTGAGAAAATCCTTTTAAAGTGAACAAATACTAATTAATGCAAAGTAATATATCAAATATACAATTATGCATTAAATCATTAAATCAATACTTGATTTAACGATCCGGTCATATCGCATATAACCGACTAGTATCCTATGTATCGGCTTATCGAATCAATCCTTGATTCGATAACTAGGTTATATCGCATATAACCAATCGATACATTCATCGCGAGAATGGCATACGATATCACATACACGCATTATTCTCGGTCCCGCACATATCTCATATGTGCTCCTATTTCGTTTTGCTTGAGCCAGGAAACCTCTGTGTAGGACTCTAAAGACTCGTCAATACGCCGGCAGCAGATGATGATCATATTAAACACCCACAAGCCGCAAGCGGTCTGCTAAACGTAACGGCCACCCGGGTATTGAGCGATCAAAAGATCGACGAGCAAGCCCGCTCACACTCCTGTGAATCCAACCAGTAACACTTACCGTACAGTCCGGTCTGTTCGTCTGATATGTCGCATATCTCGCCTAGGGGTGGTAAACGTCAGACCCCAATAGCTCGATAAGTCATGCCGACGTGAAGTCCATAACATGTGTGAAAACACCGATAACACTTATCAGTAGATCACTGCAACCCTGGCCAGGGATTTCCTGTCATGGCCAGTCGAGCATAGCGCAACATCAACCCCCAATACCGGGAGAGACGAATCCCCTCCTATCGCTCATTGCCTTCATGTGAATCGGGACTGTACCCAAAAACCACATGTTTGCACGACTCAGTAGAGCCGTGGTAGGGTGGAAATCAAAGCACAGTGGGAGACACACAAGACTCTATGACGATCTCGGGTCAACAGACTAAGCTGTACCAGTGTCACCAGAGAACTGCCATCTGACGTGAGGTATAATACCATCTGGGAGTTCTCGGCGAGTCCGTTCAGTGTACCCAGTCTCCACTGAGCACCCGTGTACCATCTCTGATGTCAAACACTAATGGATATGGGATCATCCATCGCCCATCGCATGGGTCGAGAAGATATACGCTAGTCTACTCTGGAATATCGATGCCCCATCTCGATATTCCCACGACTAGGAATATTGAAGGATGTACTCATGGACTATCCAGGCCCCACTAGTATGATCTGCATCATAGTCCTGGAAGTCGAGTACACATCCTAAGGGCTTTATCAACATGTAATCAGAGAGACAGAAAATATACATGTTAAGATAAAGAGCAACCAGATAGCGTACTATCATGTCGAGCAAGAAAGTCCTACCTATATATGTCCCAGCATCCATTACAATATACATCCAATATACAGTAATGGCCTCTAGGGCATACATATAACTAACAATACCCGAGTTCCCACTCGTTGATTCTAATCTACTCATCGAAAAGTGGCTCGAGCTAATCGGAGTCCATGACCGCCTTGCCCTTCCTTACCGCCTCAGAAGTCTCCGCAATCGAGCCTAATATTCGAATCGCAACATAATCGTGTAAGAATCTAATTCGACATCGAGGTTAACGAGCTAAGCGTACATAGATTAGAACATATGATTAACGTGTGCTAACGTGTCCTAACTACATAGAACTACCCCCCGAATCGACATTTATTCCCCAAAACATAAATCAAAAGAGTAGAAATTCATTTGAGTTTATAAAAAGGTAAAACAGTCAAGAATAATGAACTGCAGATGTCTGATGACTAACCTTCCAGACGTCTGCCCAAGACCCCAAAGAATAACAGAGAAAAAAAAGACGTCTGATGAAGGAACCCTAGACGTCTGACGAACAACTAACAAAAATCACAGTTTTGGGGTAGAAGTCCGATACTATAAGTCCATACGTATGTCGAACAAAAACATAGAATAACATATTTTGGGAAGACGTCTGAAGCTACAATGCCAGACGTCCGATGCCTAATTTTGCTAGTGCAAAATTCTGAAATTTGGAAAATACTTTAAAACCTTAAAACTTCAAACTCTATCATCAAAATACTCTCTATTATCCACAATAAGTTGAAATCACCAAGTAAACCACACTTGCTTCACCATAACTAGTAGAGCACTTTAAAACAAATTTTGAAAGAGTTTAAACCATAAAAACTTGATTTTTGTGTAGAAAATACACTTTTTCATGGCTAGTCTTTTAGGAGCTTGGGAAAAGTGGGGTCTTTACTTATTTGGAAAAGGGAAAATAGGAAATCCAAGCTTTTGATATGGCCACTTAAAGGACTTGAATATATCAGATGGCTTCTTCTTGAAGTCTTGAAGTCTTGGAGTGGCTTCTATTTGCTGAACTTGGCACAAGAAAGGGTTTTGATGGAGGAAATCTAGGGTTTTTAGTTTGGGTGTTTGGGAGAGAGGAGATATCTTGTGGAGGTGTGAAAGAAATGAGGAGAGAGGGTGAGGATAAGGGTGTAGGCATGTGCTCTCTCTCATGTCGATGCCTCTCCATCAATGTTTAAACAAAATGCAAATGAAAGTATTAATATTACATTATACTTGTCATGCCGCACTAAGTGTTAATTAGAAAAGAATATCTTAGTTTTATTGTGGTAATTAGTATAGATATATGTTTTAATGCAAATTTAAGAAAAACCCAATTAAATAAATATTATCATATTTATAAAATTCGTTTTTTTATCATTAATTAAATTCTAAAATAAATCTTAAAATTTTCAAAATGTTACAGAGTTGGAGACATCTCTCGGCTCAGATGAAACGCCTCCTGAAGATTCTTTGACGACTCACTACCAATCACTAATGGTCGTGCCGCATCATACAAAGAATTCAGACTCTCTGAGAAGGTCAGTACATCAAGCTTATCTTGGTGTGTCTTCAGTTTCTCAAAATCAGCTTATGAAGGAAAAATAACCCGTAACACATCACATACCATCTTGAAGACAATATAGTGCTCCGCTAATGTCTAATTCATCTGATCTGATCTAGAATAAATTTGAGAGATCGAATAAGCCCGAGACATTCTTCTCTTCTCTGAATAAGTGGACTGCAACAATGTCCACATCTCGTTCATAGTGAAGCAAGTAAGAACCGGATCCATCACTTCCTGCTCCATGACCTCCCATAAGAGACATTTCACCAAACTATCATTTTTATCCAAACAGCTGTTTTCAGGTTGGGGGATCATTGGTGAGATGATGATCTTTACCCCTCCCAGTCAAAGTCGTCATCACGATAATCCTCCATTGTTGCCAATTGAAACATCGAGTTTTTGATCCGACAACTTAACAGAAGCCAGGTTGGCCCGGCATCCGATCCGACAACTTAACAGAAGCCAGGTTGGCCCGGCATCCTCTTTCTCAGCGTCACCCATGGCAACAACAACTGAGTCACAACACTATGCTGCGATGGCGATGATGCAACGGTGATGCGGCGGCGGTGCAGGATGATGCGGCAATGGTGCAGGATGATGCGGTGGTGAGGGTTTTAACTAGAGTTTGGGGGCTAGCGTTACCATGATAAAGAGGAAATTAGATATTTTATTATTATTAAAAGATATAGAGAGTCCCTCTATATATAGCTATTACAATATGGCTACTCTTTCTATTTTTCCGATGTGAGACTAAACTCTTTCTTATATCAAACTCTAACAAACTGCATATAGCTTTTTCTGCAAAAAAGTTCATAACTCGCGTTTTGTTAGCAACATATTCTAGGGCTAAATCAGGCTAAATCTTCCTTAACTACTGTAGTTTTATGAATAACTACCTTCAAATTTTAAATTGTAGTAAAATCCCTAAATCTTTTGTTTTAAGAAAAATTTTCTGTAAACCACTTTTAGAGGGAGGGGGTTGCCAAAATAGGAAAAGGAATTTCACGTAGTTCGGTGATAACAGTTCTAATTGGCAAGGGTAATTTAAAAACCGTCTGCAGAATGTACTACAGCGCATTAAAAATCAAAAGTTGCAGGCATCCAAACAATGGATAACAAATTAACGTTGCACATAACAAATGCTGCATTATCGCAAACCAAATGGCCCTTAAAAATGCCAATATTTCATTGAACTTTCTTGTGATTCTCATATAAGCAGCCATCGCCCTTTCCTTCCAATTATAATAATGGCTTCATGCACTTCATCTTTCAGAGGAGAGAAATCTTCCCGCAGCAGCGAGTACCGAAACCAAAAGAGGAAGTCCAATGAATCGACGAAGAATTGCTCATCGCCAATGCTGATCCCTGTTACAATTTTCTAGCATAAACTCTGAAAACAATATGTTTTTCCCCTTTCATATAAATTGAAGAAATTATAATTCGGTTCATGGGTGAGTGTTCTGTTATCTATATGCTGTAAAATTCCACTGTGCTGCTGCTAAATTTCCATCAAATTGGACTAATAGTATGCTGGTTTTGCTGTTACATTAGCTATGTTGGATAAAGGCTGAGGGATGTGTTAGGTATAAAGCTAGCATAAAATATAATCGGATTTCTATAAAATGAATCCTAAAGAAATTTTGTTAGGGAGTCAGGACATGGTCCTTCATAGAGAATGTAAGAATAAATATTGCAGATGCGAAAAATTTAGGACGAAGGTTTGCTGCTGTTATATGTTGTATTCTCTTATTTAGATAACACAGAATAGAAAAACCAACCAAGCTTTTGTTACATCTTCAGAGCTTCATTTTACGATCAACCCAGCTTTTTGATAAAAGAACGTCATTGAAAAGTGAATAAAGTAACACCTAAACAACTATAATCCTGTAATTTGCCTACAAATATTCAGCAAATACAATCTCTGACCCAAAAAAACATCAACATTATCAACCTGATTGATATTTTTCCTGTTCTAATCCTGAATCATCATCAAACTCTTTATACAGTACAACAGACAAAAATCAAAGGAGGCAAATAAGCAACAAATCAACCACAAAAGATCAAATCTTTCAACAAACATCTGCTAAAACTTGAGCACTGCACAGCCTAAAATGCTCCCACAACACAAACTCATCGGCGCGGCCTGCCTCCACGCCGGCCACTTGCTTCCACCGACCGAAAGCACATCCACATCACGCAACTGCTTGATCGACTGGTTCGTGGGCCCCGGGCCCAGAACTCCCCCGACCATATAAATCTCGTCCCTGAGCCCGATCATCCCGAACCCTATCCTGCTCTTGAACTCCGATGCAGACAAGACCACTTTATTAGAACTGTTATCCACCGTGCACTTCTTCTGCAACTCCTGTTTCTGCTGTTTCTGTATCAACCCGCCGTTCAGAACGTACAGCTCACGCTGCACCACCGCCATCGGGCCCTGCAGCCACCCGGAATCCTCCACGATCCAACCTTGACCCCCATTTTCAAGAATTTGCACCGTCGACACCCCCTTGTGCACCACATGCATCCTCCCCTGTATCACCACACCCGTGCAGGCGGACGTGTGAGCATGGTAGAGGTCCGGGAGTGGCGCCCATGAGTCTGCCGCCGGATCATACACCTCTGCTTTCGATATGGACTTTCGAAAACTGGTGAAGCCACCGGCGACGACGATTTTCCCGTCAACGACGGAGCAAGCGAACATGGCACGAGGAACTAGCATGCTGGCACGGCGGGCCCACTGGCAACTGGGTGGGTCATACACCCAGACATCGGTGGTGGCGAAGATGCCATCGTGGTCACCCGTCGCAGGGTCGACGTGGTCGCTCCCGCCCCCGAGCACGAAGAGGCGTCCGCAAATAGAGGCAGACCCGAAGCGGGCGAGGTGGCGGATTTCCGAGGGCATTTTCGGAAGAGTGAGCCAGTGATATCTTAAGGGGTCGTAGAGCTGCCAGATGTTTTCAGGCTCAAAGGCGAGGACGCAGAGGAGCTCTTCAGTAGAGCCCACTTCACATCGGGTCTTAAAGAGTTCAGGGCTGCGAAAGGCTTGTCTCCACGATTTGGAGACGAGTTGGAGCTTCGGTTGGTAGGAGAAGGGGACACGGGCAAGGAACATGAGGGAGACAGCGTCGGGAAAACCTTCGATGAGCTGCTTATTATCGTTTGTCATTCGGGTAGGTTTTGAAGAACGGGAACAAGCCTGAAATGGGACAAGGAAAAAATAGTTGTAACATGTGACCATAAAAGGTTGGTATCATAAGGATCCTAGCAAATATTAAATGGAACAAACATTTCATTAATAATGACATCAGATTATTTAACGAAATCCTTACTTGTGAAAAGGCTAATTTACACTAAACTGCCCTTAACTATGAGCAGTTTTCGGTTAATACCTTAGAGTTTGTTTATAACAGTAGGCTCCCTTAAAGTTATATTTAAGAGAATTTTAGTGAAAAATCTCTCAGAATCAAGGTTTATGGGAGTTCACAGTAATTAAAAAACCTTAAGCAGTTCAGGAAAAATGCTAATAACTAGGGAAGTTTAGGGTAATTTAGCCTTAAAAAGATATACACAAATGTGTTAATATTCAAATTGCAAGGAACAACCATAACTTCTTTGAAGCAAATCAAGAAGAAACTGAGAAAACAAATTAAAATACAATCAAAATTTATTTCATGTTAAAGTTGTTTTCTAATACTAATACGAGTGATACAGATTCTAATATGTGTTGTGACAAGCATGTAAATTGGATTCAGTTTATAGTTATTAATTAAAAGAAAAGAAATCTAACAAAGAAATTAAGAGCATAGGCAAACTTAGGCATTGTTAGTAATCAAGATAAGCACCGCTTAAGAGTTTACCCTGTCTATTACCTGAAGCTCAACTGAACTAACTATAAAGACACTTCAGATATTTAGATTTTAACCAAACAAATATTCCTTTAATTGCATGAATGCTCCCTTCCATGTTAATCAGGTCTTGTCAGAATATAGAAATAATGAAAATTCTGCGTCGCAATTTTAAAAAATTACCTTCTGTTTTTAAACTATTATCAAGGGTGCCTTCTAATTGTTCTCTACTTTGTCATTGCGTATTTCCAATGAGTTTCACAACTATAGTAACTTTGACAATCTTCATAGTTTGCATGAGTATTCTGATATTGGAAGATTCACCCTAATATAAAAGCCCAAAAGAGTAAAAGAGGTAAAAGTCTGATTCTGATAACAGGACAAGCTAAATAAACAAAAAGCAATCGAGAGAACAATGTTTTCCAATGTATTGAAAATAAATTAGCAACATAAATATGAAGTAATATACTCGGAATCGAGTTTCTTTATGCAATTTGGACACACACATTAAGTGGACTTGCCAAAAGCGGATTGCGACCTACATCTAGATTTCACATATTCTTACATAGCATGAAATAATTCAACTATGCCCATAAGCAGAATATGAACATACTCTCGCGCATGCCACAGTCATGGGAGTGGTGGTAGCGAAACAAAGCGAAGTTGATAGATTGAGAAAACCAAGGTGAAAGGATAACTATACCATAGGCCGAAACAGGAGAAACTCTAAAGCGTATTTATCAAGGATTGTGAATAAAAATAAGAGAAGAGAGAGGTTAGGGCACAAATATTTACTATATAGCTTAATCAAAAAGGGCAATGATAATTCAAATTGTTGCTATTGGTCACATAATGTAAAAATAGTTGAGTTTTTTCTATATTGCTCATCATCTTCTCTCTTTAAAAAACGAAAGAAAAATCTCCCTTTAATTTCAATATTTGCATTTTTCTCCCATAAATTCTTTTTAAGGTATCCAAATTCCTCCCTAGTTAATTGACATATACTTAAAATATTCCGTTAATACTGTCACATAATTTGGTTTTTATATTGCTCCATAAATTCTCTTATATTTGTAAATCTCCTTTAAATCTTGGTGTTTGATACATGTTCCTCAAATCTCTTAACCTACTCAAACTCCCTCCTGTAATTTCTGCTTCATTTCTGTCTAGCTTTACATGTCATTGTGGCTTTCTTCACGAGAAAGTTAAAGGGGAAAGAAATCTACATTTGGATAAATAGAGAATATGAAGGTAATAGTTTTAACATAATTAAACATTAACCTTGGTCAACTTAATAGTGGGTTAAGTTCTAAATAGAAAATGATACAGGAGAAAATATGGAGCAACTTGAGAGATTTAAGAGAGAAATATCATGATATAGAGATTAAAGAGTTTCCTAAAAATTATCACGTGAAACTTCATGGTGTTTTCTACAACTCATGAACTTAAAAACTTATACAATTGATATCCTTGATGTTCATAGAAGTGTAAAGCACCGACAGAAGTAGAGAAACTTTGTTTGGTTCACAATCGATTCTTATTGTGAATTAGCATCCATAGATGGATTAGCTTAGATTGCATTAATCCAATGACCTTAAATTAGATTGAACTAAAAAAACGTCTAAATGATTCCTGATAATTCCAACTTTAAGAAGAGATAAATAAAGATGACAAGAAACTGAAGCTACAAGAAAAGGGAATCACCTTCAGCTGAATTGGATACTTGATGCTTTAACTTTATAATGAGAAGGCATACAACTTCCTGGAGAGAAAAAGAGGAAAAATTACATCAAATCATTATCAGAAGAGAAATGTGATACAGAAACAAGTATCAATTTGGCTCATGATTCCAATATCATGATCCAAGATATAAATTCCAGATATAATCCTAAGGCTAAGAAAGTACAAAGAAGAACCAATGCAATTGAGAATGAGTATACTAACTTTTGCATTTTCTCTTTACATAATACTGTTGCACAATTAAATGCCTAAAATTTACAGTTACTAGAAAACATGGAAAATGACAATTGACAAGGATTTCATTGAATGATTCACAAGGACTATCTGGGAATTATTTAATAGTCTTACCTAATGAGCACAAATAACAAATGGCTTTTAATTCAAGAAATGATATCAAATCCTCAAGTTATATTAGTTTCAAATCTATTATACCTGAGAAAGGACGAACTATAGGTAGGCTTTTTCATGAACGAGGAGGAAATGGAATCTGTAAGTTTCCCAACTATCTTCACAAAATAGTTATTCGAATTTCATCTCAATTAATTTATAGCTGATTTTGTTCGAATCAAAAATAGGTGTTCCTTAACAAGCTTATCTTGAATGACCATCAATTAGAGTGATATTTCAGCCATCAATTTTATCCCAATTTGCACGTCATTATAACGGTAGAATTGGGGATAGAAGGTTCACACAGAGATAGGCCTGGTAAAGTTTCATAGGAATATCTATAAGCTTTCACATATTTTAGATGCGGTCATTATTAGAAATATTAAAAAGAATGACTTCTACTGTTAATTTTTTGCAAGTGGTACTGGGGAAGGAGTTGGACATTTTGAAATGATTGTGTGCGTTGAAACTATGAAATGGTTCGTAGTAGATTCCTACAAGTGAACAGTACATAAAATGAATGCAAGAGTACAATTTCAAAGTACCGTATGTCCATGGGATTTTTAGGATACATGAGACAATGGAAGCCTAGAAAAACCAGTTATCTTTAAGTTGATCTCAATTTAAGGAAAGGGCAAAAATAGAGAGAAGCACATATAAAGAAAAAGGCAGGAACTTCAAATAGAGATAACACTATAAAGGTTTGCATGGTTAACTAATACAGTATGCATACAACAGAAATTATAAAAGAAGATTATCCGGCAAAACTTTAAATAGAGATAACACTATGAAGAACTAGAAGCACTTGTCATCATACCATAATATCATATAAGGATATTAGTGAAATCATTAATATATATATGTCAATATAGCTTGGAAGCATATTTAGAAATGATGTTTCCAAAAATTTGATAAGTAATCCTGTAATGTTCCATACCGATGCTCTGAAATTTAATATAAGATCGTCTCCTAAAGCTTCGGATCTCAACAGTTCCAGTCTTGAGCTTCGAATTTGGACCTACCAATTTTTCAAAATCTTTACAAGTTTAAAAAATTGAACAACAAGAAATGAATAAATTTCAACGCAAAAAAACCAAAAAATAGAAATGGATGCTTATCTTCCCCATTGATCGACAAATTATGCCTTTGATGCAACCAAGTACACACATTCATAATATTTCATGATCAGTAAAGTTTGGGCACCGCCAAAAGTTCATAGGTTAACAATTCTTCGGTCAAGTCTGCTTAATTAGAAGCTAAGCATATATGGCTAAGGGAAAACTGCCCAAAGTTCTTCAAATTCTTTTGCAATTCATTTCCATTTAACTGATTTAAAGTTTTAATACCTTACACTTTTGATGATTTTCAGGTTGATACTCTGATTAATAAGAAGTTGAACTTGTTCTTGTGACTATAACATGATGCCAAATTGACCCTGTTATGCCCTTAAAATATCTCTCTAATTTGAAGGACCTGTACGTGATGACAACGTATCCTTATCTGAGTTTTTTTCATTGTTTTCTTTTTCTTGAGTGCTACCCATCAAGCTTAATCCTAAAACTTGTCCAGTTACATTATTCTCCCAGCTTGACTTCATAAATTTGTGTTTCTGTTTTTATTTACAAATTTATATAGAAAATTAGAGATAGAGGAGAAGGCATAAGCTTGCCAAGATATAAGAATAGACTTAGATCATATTAAATGTAGATCATATTAAATGTATTCAGACTGAAGATCAAAAAGCCCTAGTATTATATCGCAAGATCAAAGAGGATGTGGTTCAATCATTCATCATAATTGCAAGATCAAAGAGGATGTGGTTCGTAGAATCCAAATAGGTGGTGGAAGTGAAGTGTTTCTGGAGTATTAGTTACTCATATGGAATATAGAGGAAAAATTCAATGAAACATATATAAGTCCAAAACTACTACATGCTAACTTCATAAAAATGTTTAGCAATAAAAAACGTGTCATAAAATGTGTACCTGAACAAAAATGTTAAGATGAATGAGTGACAATATAACAAAATAGGACATTAGTGCATCCACAAGGAGTTAAAGACACCTCTCATATTAAATAGAAAGAAAGAAAGAAAAAACTAATTTAGATGGACATGACTAATACAATGGAGACACATGAAGTGTGCCAACTATGAGTAGTACATATACATTTAATGCAACAATGAACACTAAATAGATGCCTAAACGAACACATATGTAGGAAATTATAAAAATATATGTGTTAGTTATCTATTAAATCAAGTAGATGGTCTTATATAGA
The DNA here is from genome assembly GCA_030015575.1 of Agapanthus africanus. Lineage (NCBI taxonomy): Eukaryota > Viridiplantae > Streptophyta > Magnoliopsida > Asparagales > Amaryllidaceae > Agapanthus > Agapanthus africanus. Next base: position 827,055,468 of record CM057338.1, on the reverse strand, counting down.
GCTGAATGGAAGAAACGACTTATGTAGTTGACCAACAAATGATTAGGATAAGTGGAAAAGATGTCGTTCAAGAGGAAAAGCTTAATTTTTTGTAATTTGGATATATATACATATGCAAGAAGAATTATACATGAACCGTTCACTGTTCGAAATTCTTTTTGGAGTTAAAAGACATTTCTGAAACTTGTCAGGTTTAAATGGAAGTGCTTCCAAACCCAAACCATTTAAATAAAAGCAGGTTAGAGGCTGTTCAACACCTAAACTGAAGTAGTTGACTTGAGATTATACCTCTAACTTTGTGCACAAATGACAGACTTAAGGTTCAAATGCTTGGATCAAAACAACTCCTTAACTTACCCTATCTCCATGCAACCAAAGTCCTAATTTATAGGTATATTTTAGTGGTCTAACAACTGAAGGAAAGGTGAGATATTATGGTATCTCCTTCCCATGCTTGTAAGGGTGGGCCTTCCGGGGTATCGAATTGACTTTCTATGCAAAGTCTTTTTTGCATGAATTTGTTAGTTATGATCAATTTCCAATCCTAGGAACTGTAAACAAGGCAATTCTGTATATCCTAAGAGCCGAATTTTTCTTGTTCTTGAAGCTGTCTGAAAATTCCAAGATTTATATTATGTCAACTGTTCTTGAGTATATAATCTCATTTTCAGTATAAATGGTCCGAAAGTAGGAGATATGGAAATAGTCAAGGTGAACATGGGAAGGATTATGATAAAGCATGAATATCAAAAAATCATTTCACTTATAAAAGAGTATTTACTAATCAATGAGAAAAAAGTGCTTCACACGAAAGAAACCTGTCGATAGGAGAAAACATATTCTACAGCGATTTGCAGATAAAAACAATTATGTTTTTTCAGCGAAAGATCCATCATAGCGTCTAAGTGTGATGAAAAACTGTTAGCAACCTCATATATCTAAAGGACAAATAATATGAATTCATCGCTGATCAAACAATCATCTTATTATTTAATTGTAAGGCCATAACAGAAGTGCTATAAGTGACTTGTTTTCAGCTTTTACCAGAAGAAAAAAAAGGCGACGTATCTATGTTATTATAAACCCAAGACCTTGGGGGTAAATGTGATATTCTCTTTTTTTATAAGAAAAAATTTCAAAAAAAAAGAGACAATTTTTTCTCAGACTATGCTGAATAGCGTCGACATCAACAAGTGTAAAAATGAAAAGAAAATATCTCCACTAGCCCCAGAAGTGATGCTCTATCTCCCATGTACACACCCAATCACATCCTCCGAACATGTACCATTTAACATGGTAAAATTTTATATACACGGTGGAAGTTCTATAATTTATAGTACAGTTTAAATTCTTTATATCTTCTACATTATGATGATCCATCTTTAGTTTTAAAACAAAAAAATGATGGGTTGTTACAATTGAATCTCAGGTTGAATCACAACATAACATGTGGTAAAAAAGATACTAGCTTAAAAGATATCAGAACAATTTCCTTTCTGTAATGTCTTCTTATATATTAAGGATCTTCAAATATTTGAATCTTCGGAATAAATGTGTCTTTAAATATTTGTTTTTATGCCCATTAAACAAAAAGTAATGTTTTTTAATATCAAATGATTCATTATTTATATAAACAACTTCAACACCCACGTGAATCACACTTGCAGATCACTAGTCATAGGCATGCAAAGTGCAAACACATGGTATTTTAACTTTTCCAGTTTAAAGATAAAATCCTTGGACAGTGATGAATCTTAAGCTTTAAATGATTGGTTTTTTATTTGAAAGATTAATTTAAGAAAAACTTGACAAAAGATTTCCCGATTGCATTATAAATTGCAGCTTTAAAGTGATATAGAATACCGATAAGCAGGTATTTTACACTGCAAATTCGAAAGTCAAGAAAAGAACCAGCATTTCATCCTTGATAAAGAAACCCACTGAATGTTTTTTCATCAAGAAATGGCAACTTGGACAAACGAAATCAATAGATGACTAAAAACACCAGGGTTTCAAGACTTAAGACATAGTATGCAGCAAATTGAGTCAAATCAGCGACACAAACTTAATCCACCCATGTAATTTGTGTAATTACTTAAATGTACCCATAACATCCCAATGATAATCAATCAATAATTACCCACTGACCCTTTATCCTAGATGCACATAAAATGGGGGAAGAAAAAGAATTAGCAAACCCCTATAACGATTTGAAGCAAACCCACCTCTAATCAACAACAAGGACAGCCCTCAACATGAAATCTATGAAATCTACAGGAAAATTTTCCAATATCCAAAATTCACAACCGATCTCGAACAAGAGAAGCGAACTCAAGGGCTTTTCCAACTCCATTCTTACAACTTCCACCCATGTATTTTGCCCTTTTCTTGCTTAAACTCTTCATACAAAAAATACCCACCAACTCTTTACCCCAAATGCACAAAAAATGGGGGAAGACAACGGTGACTAACGAACCCAACAAAGATTTGAAGCAAAACCCTCCTCTAATCAACAGCAAGAAGTAATGGGTCACCTTCAATTTGACATTTACACACCAAAAATTCCAACAAATTGTGAAAAAACTTATGATATTCAAGAATGGCACCTCTATGTGACAACTATAATTGATAGGTAACCCCCAATTTGAAATCTAAACAGCAATAATCGCACCAAATTATTAAATGGAACATCAAATTAAGCATGATTTCATCCTTGTTGATGTGAAATTAGAGGAAGTTAAAGAGAGATCGTACCTTGGATTTCAATCTTTTTCCCTATTGTTTGTTTGTATGAGTGATCAATTGAGAAAATTTTCGCAAATTTTCTTGGAGAAAAGAGGAACAAGGGACAAGTGCTCGAGGGTTGCGTTTAGGATTGGCGTGTTGGGTGAAAGAGAGAGAGAGAGCCACCATAATATGATGCGCATATGCTTTCTCAAGGTTCTCGAAAACTAACCTGGATGGGCCAACATAGGCCTTCTTATTTTTTCCATTTCTCTTTGCTATATTTCTTGGGTAAATTGTATAAAGCCCAAGAAAAAGGGTCAAAAAGCCCCCAGTATTTTTGAAATAGGGAGAAACGGCCTACTGTTCAAAAACTTGGTCTAAAAACCTCTGGTTCAAGGCCTATGTATTTTAATTTGGTACAGGGACGAAAATACCCCTCATTCAAAATTATCTCTCTTTCTCTTTCTCTTTCTCTCTCTCTCACTCGTACTCTCACACTGTCGCTCGAGCTCCTCACATGCCTCTCGTCGTCGTCGTCTCCCTCGTTGTCGCCCTCGTCGTCGTCGTCTCCCTCGTCGCAATCTCGCCTCCCCAAGTCGTCGAAAACCCTAATCCCTGCAGAATGTCACCTAAATCAAAAGATAAGGCCTTGAAATTTGCAAAAGAGGCATCGGCTAAATCAATGACTCCAGAATTAGAGTTAACGACGTCGACAGCTGCCGAGATACAAATTAGGTAAAATTCATACTTTTTCTGTTAATCTTACATTGCAATTCGAAATTGTTTCTTTTCAAAAAAAATTGTGAACATCTATAACATTTCGTGTAACATCTATAATGCTGCCTGTAATATCTACCAAAGTTGCCTGTAACATATACCAAAATTACCTACATGTTACAGGCAACTGCTTACAGGTTACAGAAAGCTTCATAGATGATACAGGAAAGTGCTAATTTTCATTTGTTGTTGGCAAGATATCACAGGCAAATTATTTGCCTGTAACTTCTATAAAATTTGCTTGTAATATCTAAGCAATTGCCTGTAACTTATAAACAGTTGCTTGTAACATGTACCAAAGTTGCCTACATGTTACAGGCAACTGCTTACAAGTTACATGCAACTTCATAGATATTACCTTTAACCAAGGTTGCGTGGTCACGGATTCAGGGACATAGATACGACACGATTCGATACGGCGATACGACGAAATCCTAAAATATAGGATATGGGGACACGGCTATATATATAATCTTATAAAGATAAATAAGATATCAAACTATTATGTCAATATTAAATAAGGAAAAATCAACAAGTCTAAAATGTTACACCCTAATAACAAACTAAAAATATGTTTATACGCATACGACAAACATGGAACACATATTATATATATATGATATATATACAATGATTCCGATATGTGTCGTGCAAGTATCAGTGTCCGATACGTGTCTGACACGGATACATCAGCCCATTGGAAGTATCCGTGCAACATAGCCTTTAATCATAAACAAACTTTATTAGAAAATTGTTCCAAACATCTATCGCAGACGTCTGGAACAATTTTTTTGTAGTGCATACGTCTCCAGTTCAAAATATGTCTCTTGAAATTAACTTCAAAGACGTCTGGTATTTGTAACCAGACGTCTCCATTTCAAAATATGCATCTGGAATTTGATTTTAGATATGTCTGGTACTTGGAAACAGACGCCTCCAGTTCAAATCTTGCCTAGAAGTTACAGGAAACTGCTTACAAATTACACGAAACTGCTTACATTTAACCAGTTGCTTGTAATTTCTATAAAAGTTGCCTGTAACATCTATAATGTTGCATGTAACCTGTAAGCAGTTGTCTGTAAGTTCTAAGTGGTTGCCTATAACTTATGAGAACTTGCGTGTAACTTGTAAACAACTTGTAATTTCTAAGTAGTTGCCTATAATTTTCAGTTTAAAGAATTGATGCTATGATTTAATGTTTAAATTGGTTTTCCGCAGAAGAAAGTATGGAGCCAATCCCTCCATCAGGACGTATGTTGACGTCACCCTCCACAACAACTTCATTGAGAGATTGGAGCCACATATTCACCATCAATACATACGGAGGCTAAGTAAAACTACGTTCCGCCATTATATGAAGCTGCCAACTTTGGCTCAAGACAGGACTACCTTATGTAGGCTTTTCTCTTGCTATGATCGAGACACCGGAGAGTTCGCTTTTGGAGACGCCTCGTATAAATTTACTGTAGATTGGGTTAGCGAGCACACGGGCTTGCCGAAGGCCGATAAAGATATGAAGACTATGTTAGCTTATGTTTTTTTTTTATGATATTAGTATATCCATTCTCGCTTTGTTTTGATAATAGCTAAAACATGTTGTTGGTGTTACTTGCTTTATCTTATTTACCTATCGATACCAAACTTGTATACACTTATTTATTAGCTTGCATATCGTATAACTTGTGTATATTGAGTAATATATCAATATCTCATGCTTTACTTATATTATATATTTTGATATTGATATATTATTCGCATTCATTGTTTTGATGATTCGAAATATGAATGGTTATTTATGATGTCGTATTCCATTATCTTGCCTACTTGTTTAACATCGTAAACACACACACACACGCACACACACACATACACACATGTGCTCTTCATTTTGGTTTTCATATTACATGTGTGTGTGTGTGTATAGTATATCAATATCTTATGCTTTGCTTTTGATTTATATTTTGATATTAATATACTATTCATAGTTTATGATATCGAAACAATGAATGTTCATATACTTATGTTTATTATCTTGTTTATTTCATAACACTGTATATGATGTGCTTGATCGTTTTGAGATTGCATTTCAGTATATCTCACGACATAAGTATAAAATGGAGGATGGAGGAAATCGAGCTTAAAAGACATATCTAATGAAGATTGGAGGAATGGACAAGAGCTTCTCAAATTGCATATTCAAGCTACATTTAGCTATCGAAGCCAAAGTCCAACTTTGAAGCGTCAAAAGTCGAAGTTAAAGATTTGAAGATTAAATATCAAGACGCTTGTGAGCGGCGAAGATCAATGGAAGTCCAATTGAAAAATGATTGGTTTGAAAAAGTGTCTTTATGTGTTCTAGTTACCGCATTCAATAACGGTGTCGCAATAGCTAGCCGATAGTAAGTACGGGTCGTCCACAGGGAAATGGTGAATTACTTATCTTGTTTTAGATGAGTTAATAAAGAAAGGGTGGATCTTTATCGTTTTATACTAAGGGGATAAGAAAATTTTATAAGAGAAGGGCTTGTAGGGTTTATAGGATTTAGTAGTTAATGGTTTGAGTTTTAAAAATAATTCTTTTTTTCTTTTAATTATTTATTACTAGAGAAATAGCAATGAATGTGGATTAGGGTTCTTGGAGGGATTAAGGTTTCCCTCTACTGACCCTTGTCCTTCCATTGATCTTTATTTATCTCAAGCCCTCAACAAAGCGAGTATTAACGAATCTCAAACCGTGGTCGTGACTATCATGAATTGATAGCACGCCCGATAAGAGTGTTACGATTCATTTTACTAAAATTTATAAAAATTAAAACTTAAAAAGAATCTAATGGATTTTGTTCATCCATTATACTACCATATCCTACAAACCTTAACAAGCGATAATTTACTCGCTCATTGGGATAAACGAAGTAAATAAGGAAAGATTAAAGATTAATGAACCCATAAGAAATAATAAAATTAAAATTGCGGAAAGTAAATGCAGAAATTAAAATGCGGAAAGTAATGAGACAAAATTAAAAGAAACTATCTTTTATTGAATAAACAATTGCATTACAGAAGTTGATCGCTGAAAAACTAAATTACAAACCTTAGTTTTCTCGAGAGATCTAAATTGCTCGATTGGTAGATGATCGGATAGATCGATCCCTTAACCCTAATTGCTCTCGGTCCTTTTTATAGGCTCTGGAACTTGAAACCCTAGACGTCATCTTGAAGTGTGTGTAAAGACGATTAATCCACTAAATTTTCACATCCAACGGCTACCAATGAAACCGCGCCTCCGCCGCCCTCTACCTTCTTTAGCCGCAGATCCGTCACCTTATGAGGGAGTTGCGTCTCCAGATTTTTCGTGCCTTCTTCTCTCGATATTTAGAGATCCTTCTGATAAAAATATTTTGAAAATATATTCTTCTCTCTGCAGTTGTGAGATTCTTCAATTTGCTCCTAATATTCGGCAAATATGATTTGGTAATTCGATTTGATTTGGATCTCCTACTTATATTTCATATCTGAACTGATTTATTATAATACCTTGCACAATATTTCAAATCAAATTGTTAGTAGTATTTGTTTTATTTGAGATAATATTCCAACCAATTAAATGATATGATATCTTAATAATATTGGTTAATAATATTTGATATGACATGATATGCATATTTTAATAATTAATAATCTCATGGATATGATATGCATATATTCCCCCAATTATATTAATTATATATTAAGAAACATATGTCAATAATCTTTTTACAAATAAACCCACATATATTCTTAAATTACAAATAACACATTTTAGTAATTAATAATAATAGGGAAAATGACCGTACAAATATGCAATAAATATGACTGATCAAATACCCCCAAACTTATCTTTTGATCATCTCGAGCAAACTATTTTATTTTCAAAAGAAAAAGAAAAAACCTAGCACACTTTCGTAGGCAACACGATTGCAATTAGCTCATGCAACAAGCGTTTAAATCTCTAGGCGTTCCTAGTAGGAGGAGTGTTGTCTCCTGAGGGTTTTCAGCGGATTACATTTACAAAATCCCAAAATAAATGAAAGAAGACAAAAATTACATGCAAAAATAAGGAACATAAAAACTTGAAAATAAGAGTTTCAAACTACACAAGCTTTTTAGTTGTTATGATCCCTATCTTAATGGTCTTGAAAAGATGTCAGGAATCACATCCTCCCTCGATAAAACATCTTCTTTAGTCTTCCTCCCTACCTCTCTTCCAAATATCGATCATATACCCCTATGTGTGTGTAAAAATCATTCCTACACTTCGAGAATTCAATTCAAGCTATCATACCCTTTATTCATATTCCTTTGTATTTTTTAGTCGGTGATGTTTTAGATGAATTTGCTCACACCTTCTTCATGCGACCGTTAATATTTCTTGAGGCACTAACCAACCGATTACCGAATTTGCTCACTTATTAAGGCGTACTTGGCAATGTCCTAACCTTGTAAAGGCTTAGCGGTGACCCCCAAACTAATTGGTCTAAAACACTAAGTGATAAGTGTAAGATTTCAGAAAAATAAAATATTATTTTGGGAATTTAAATAATAAAATAATACATTTCACGAAAACTATTCGAGTATAAATTGGGGTTTTCGTAAAATTGTATAATTAAATACCAATATTTGGAAAATAATTGGAGATTAATATGTATTATTAATTATAAAGGTATTTATTTGATTTGGACATTTTATAAATAATTATGCAATTATTTATATGCAAATTTATATTAAACTTGATTAGTGCACTACTAATCATGATTAGGCCAAATCCACTTTTGTATTAACCATGGCTAGTGCATCATAACATGTTAAATTTTGTTGCATGTTGTTTCATTTGTGTTTGTGGTATTTGGTTCTTTCTAGATGAGAGAGAAAAGAAAAGAAAAGAAAGAGAGAATGATGACATGGAGGCATGGGGGGAGACAAAATGATGACATGAGTATGGGCATGAGTGTGTGTGTGTGTGAGGGGGGTTACCTTGACCATGGCATTTCACCCACCATCTTTCTTCATCTCATTTTCTTCTTCCTTCTTCTTCTTCTTCACCTCAAGTTCCTCCACTTCACTACCCCATGGAAATCACCTCAAAAACCTTACCAAAACCTTACCTCACCTTCATTAAAAATGACCACAAGCTCATCCTACACCCTCTAGAGAGCTCAAGTTTAGATTTTGAGCACTTTGGAGCATCTAGGGTTTTTCTTGAGTTACTTCCAAGAGGTATAATTTTCACTTCTCATATTGTAATTAGTTTCTTAACTTCCTATTCGAGTTTAGAGTTCGATTAAGCATGTTTAGTGATCTTGGAAATTTCTAGGTTGATATTTAGTGGATGAATGGACTTGTAGAGTTGTAATTAAGGTTTAGTCAGTGACTACAAGCCATTAGTGATGATATTCCGGCTAAACTAGAAGACTAGAAACCCAAAACACGAACTTAGAATTTTCCCGACATCGGGTTTTGACAATTTGTGAGGTTTATATGGAATCTGGTATCATTCGAGAGCTCCATAAATTAAGTTCCCATCACAGTGAGACGGACAAGCATATAGGAAGCTACCATAGAAACCCGAGCCCTTTTCCCCAAGTTCAGGCCGTAGATATATTCCTTGTGGCTGCAATATGCGGCCACACTGTAGAGAATGCTGTTGGTTTTTGGTGAGTGGCTTTGTTATCTAATATTTAGACCTACCCTATATGCAGAATATCCTAATTTGACCTAGGGTAGAATCTGGGAGTGGTTTTCTATGTTGTTGATTTCTGGTTTCCGATTTCTATAAACTTGGTTTTGGTATTTGAGTTTGGATTTAGTCGTTGGACGTTTGTACGTCAACGACGAGGGTTATTTGGTTGTTCTTGCATGCGTAGGCTATAGGTTCTAACCAATGAGAACTTCGTGTGCCGTATCGGTTTTCGGACTTGGTTTTAATAATGTTACGACGTGTGTTGATTTGTAGCTACCTTCGCGTAGACTTCCGAGACGACGAAGGAGATCAAGAAGCTCATCGACTTCGACTAAGCAAGGAGTTTAGCAGGTGAGTAGATCTATATCTACGAGGGAAGTCGGGTGGATGGCGTATAGCACCCCCGCAATCTTAATGGAAACCGATATATAGAATATAGTTAGAGAAAACCTATGCTATGAACCTATGGATATGATTAAAAGATATGACATGAGATTATGATGATATAAGATGATATGAGCGGATATGCTTGATATGAGGATTTGAGGTGATACGAATATTTAAATATATATGCCAAGATATGAAATGAGATTGGTAAGGATATGATATGAGATCGGTAAGGATATGACATAATATATATATATGAGAATGAAAGATGATATGATGTACGAGACAATAGATCCGTACCTTTGTTTATGAATAGGACGATAGAATCCTTATTCTGTTTGATGGCACCGTACGATGGATTACTGTACGCGATAAGATATAACGGATGATTGATCCGCGCTCGTGATTTGAGAATGATGTTCGAGGATATTGCCACATCTGATACTATGAGGCTGGATCGCCGACGTAAAGATTTCACCTGAACCATACTTATTTCCAAAACTGATGAATTGTATGCACTTTTAAATGGAAACCTAAAGGGATGCTATGGATTTTCAAATGTTTTCCTTTCCTCAAAAACACCGTAGCCCCTACTTTCAAAGCTACGATTTGTATCATTTAAACTGACCGTATGGTTCATGTGTAGTTACATACCTTATATCGCTCATGTTTATGTTGGATTATCCCTCGTGACATACGTATTATGTTCTAATTCTCTAGTTAGATCCTCGGTAATGGGTTTCTTGGCACACTAGATTTTTTTAAAATTGCATACCCGATGCCTTATAAAACCTAGTGAGAGTGCTAAGGAACCCAGCAGTGGCTGCCTGGCTTTCATGGTATCAGAGCCAAGCTAGAATATTTGGGTAGGTCTTTACGGTGTTAAAGTGTTCGATCGATTTTTCGAAGCCCGGGTTTTTCAAGTTTCTGTCGATTTTCAAAAGTTGAAATTTTTGATATTAAAAATATGCAGAAAAACGTGCAGGGTTTCATATGGAGCCCCAAGAAATTTCATACCCTAATTCCCTCAAAGAGCCGCGGAACCGCGGCACGAACCCTATTTTGGCCACGGTTCCACCTCAAGTTTGGGGTTTTGTAGTTTGATTTTTCTTATACTTCTCTACTGTTAGATTTTGCACTTTCTAGATGTTTTTAATGAGACTCAAGCTGTTGAGCTCTCTGTGATTTGTGGTGTTTGTTAAATCGATCAAATGTTTAGCGTCGTATAGATTATGATGATATGTGATACAATTTTCTGGAATCCATAATAATTAGTTTTGTGAAAACTAGTTAGTATATTGTAAACCTAGTCGTTTAGTCTCGTTTGATCGATTGCCACGGAGAATTGATTCGGATCAAAACTCCGTCGCAATCGCGTATTGTACGCGATCACTAAGTCGGGAATCTTGTTGAATTATCCAATAAGTAATTGAAAAGAGTTTTCAATTTGAGACTAAAATGCAAGTTTTATAAGTTAGGCATGAAATTCGGAATATGAGATATTCCAGGTTTATGATGTCTAAGGATATTGCAGATTCTAATTATTATAGTTTTTTATTTCTTTTCTGCGACCGTAAGTGTAATATGTAGAGTATCCTAAATCTCGTTGCTATATGTCAATGAAATTTGGGATACTCGTATTTACTTACGTTGATGACTGTGATGTTATGTGTTGCTGATATGTTATATTGGATCGTCGTGATTGAATAGCCGGGTTTTTTTTATATGAGATGAGAGTTTTTCATTTTCATTCATGTAAAATCTGTATGTAATATTCTTTTATTGGGGCACTTCCAGGTTGAGGATGATGTCATCACTGATGTATATTATTTACTTTTTCGCATTAGGATAGACCCAAAGCGGGGAGCATAAGTAACCAGGTTCTAGAGTCCAGTGGGAGACCATATCGAGGAGTCGAGACCGGGTTTCCTAACTTTAGAATTGGCAGGGTTACTTGCCGCTCTCGTAGGGGTCTAAGGATGTGGGTTTGGCTATTCATCACGACTGTGGAATCCGTGTTTTACATTTCTGGCTAAATTTAAAACACGGACCTCTTAGTATATCTAATATTTCATATGTTGCTTCTGCTGCTTGGTTCTGTGATGTGATCATATAACTGCGTGAGACGAATGCTATATATAATAAACGTTGCTTATATTTTGCACCCGCGCTAGTCCATCCCCCGCTCTGTCATTAGTTAAGTAACATAACGGTGAAGACGGGGCCCCGTGGCGAATGTGGATGGCATAAGCGTACGTTCTATTTTCGTTTCTTTTTCTGTGATGTTTAGAAAACATTAAATGATGGGACTTCATTAATGAGGTTAATGAAAAGAAAAGAAACCTAAATATGTTGTAAAATCGAAATTTTAAAAAGGTAGCTCTAGTTTTTTGCTTTGCATAGTGGTATTCCTTGATGAATATCCAGCACCTCATTCGATGAGGAAAAAACCGAGATCCCTTCACCGGGAGTGACCTCTTTAGAAAAACTAGCAAATGCTACAACCCACTCGATTTTGTTTTAATAGCTTCTTTAGTTCTTGTTTTTCATAGTGGTATTCCTTGATGAATATCCAGCACCTCATTCGATGATGAAAGAGCCGAGATCCCTTCACCGGGAGTGACCTCTTTAGCGAAACTAGTAAAAGCTACAAAAACACTCCCTTTTCAAATCACTTGATTCTACAACAATATCAAGTTCATTACGTTAAAGGTTTTCTTCTAAACTAGCCGTAGCCCTCTGTCATTTCAGATAAGTGCCATTTAGTATTCGTGCTACGTTTGTTGACTATGTTAAGGCGTAGTGTGCGGTAGCTAATTAATGCTTATCTGTAACCATATGATGCGATTGGATTAGGGTAGTCGTACGACTTTGTTGACTATATTAAGGATCGTACGGGTGGGTTTAATCCAATCAAGAAATGACGGGTTGAACTTGACTAGCGCTTATGATTTGTTAACCTTGTTAAGGTCATAAGTGGTTAGGGGTAAAAACAATTATTGGGAATTTCAATTGTTGAAATTTGCAATGAGATTGCATACCTTCTATATGATAGTTGGATCCCGATACCCACTGTGAGTAAGAGTTACTCCTGGTAGAGTTCTACACTTTACAATTAGCTGATCCAGTAGGTGTTTAGAAAGGTGTCAACGTGGTTATGCATCTAGGAAAACGAGGTTTATTTTAATTAGGTTCATGCGAAAGCACGGAGAACCTCTCTTAGAGTACCGACACTGGCCTGGCTGACCAGTTAGCAAACTTGTAGGGTGTAATTAATCCCGGTTAATCTTACCTTTTACGGTTTAAAGGAAGATTTGATAAAACAGTGGGAGCCATCCTGTTAGATAAAATAATAACCAATCTAATCTTGCAAAGAGCGCACGCTAATGCGTTTCCTTCTCTCTCTCTCTCTCTAGGTAGCGACCAATGACACGCCTTAATCAAGATGATAATATGGATGTATTGACCGAACCTACTTATTATACTGGGCTAGGTTCCGCTCTATCTTATGACTGCCATAAGTCTGAGCAAGGAATAGGGGAATACCCAGATTCTCACGCCACCCGAATGAAGAATAAGCATGTTGGTGCATCGTCTTCGGGTGTGTTCATAACTGAGAACTGTTTTTTAGTTTGCTCTACATCCTGGGTATTGGATACCGGATCATGATCCCATGTATGTAATTTATTACGTAGGCTGAAGAGAGGTAGAGAACTGGAAAAAAGTGATAAGTCTCTAACAGTAGGGAATGGTGCAATTGTTGCAGCCAAAGCAGTTGGCGAATATCACCCAGTGTTACCAACAGGTAATACATTGATTCTGAACGACTGTTACTACGTACCAAAGATGATGTGTAACATTATATCAGTTTCTTTGCTAACTAAAGAATGATATAATTTCATATTAGAGGACAATGTTATGGACATTTTTCTAAATCAAGTGTTGATTGGGTATGGTACATTATATAATGGTATATACGTTCTAAATCAAATGACAGTTCTAAACATACAGAACACACACAAGAGGAAGAGTTCAGAAATGAACGAAGCCTACTTGTGGCATTGTAGACTAGGTCATATCAATGCGAAAAGACTAGCTAAGTTGCATAAAGATGGATATTTGAATCCGTTCGAATTTACATCTTATGAAACTTGTGAGTCATGTTTCAAAGGTAAAATGACCAAAACTCCATTTACTGGACACGGAGAAAGAGCTATTGAACTCTTGGTACTGATACGTAGTGATGTATGCGGTCCTATGTCTACACATGCCAGGAATGGTTCCCCATACTTTATTACATTCACCGATGATCTCTCAAGGTTCGGACATGTGTTCTTGTTGGAACACAAGTCTGAAGCTTTTGAGAAATTCAAGTAATATAAGTGCGAAGTAGAGAACAAAACGAGTAAAAGTATTAAAATCCTTCGATCTGATCGGGGAGGAGAATACTTAAGCATGGAATTTCTGGATTATTTAAAAGAGAATGGGATTCTCTCCCAGCTTACTCCTCCGTATACACCACAGCACAACGGAGTATCGGAGCAGAGGAATCGCACCTTATTAGATATGGTGCGCTCTATAATGAGTACTGCTGAGTTACCTATTTCTTTTTGGGGTTATGCGATTGAGACATCCGCATACCTATTGAATCAAGTTCCATCAAAATCTGTGCCTAAAACACCATATGAGATATGGAGTGGAAAGAGACCGTATCTTAAACGAGTTAAGATATGGGGTTATCCGGCCTATGTCAAAAATCAAAATTCGGATAAGCTCGAGGCAAGACCAGTTCTATGTAAGTTTGTAGGATATCCAAAGAATTCACAAGGATATATCATCTACCACACCGAGGAACAAAATGTGTTTGTTTCTCAATATGCCACCTTTTTAGAAAAGGAATTTCTTGTGAAAGAAATTAGTGACAATGAGGTAGAACTGGAAGAAGTTCCAGCTTACACAAAATATAACTAACAATTTGGTAGAACCAGAGGATTCAATAATCCCCGAAGAACCCCAGCCATTCCGCGGATCTAGTAGGGTTTCTCATCCACCTGAGAGATACTACGGTTTTCTTATAGACGGTGGGAGCTAGAATTGCATCATGGAAGATGATGACTCAACTAGTTTCGAGCAGGCCATCACAAGTGGAGACTCTGTGAAATGGCTGGATGCTATGTGATCCAAGATGGAATCCGTGTACACCAACATAGTATGGACTTTGGAAGTTTCTCCTGAAGGGGTAAAAGCCATCGGGAGCAAGTGGATCTTTAAGAAGAAAATTGGTGTAGATAGAAAAGTTGAGACTTTCAAAGCTAGACTTGTTGCAAAAGGTTTTCGTCAACGACCTGGTGTCGATTATGATGAAACCTTTTCTCCAGTGGCTATGCTTAAATCCATCAGGATCTTACTTGCCATTGCTGCATACCATGACTACGAAATCTGGCAGATGGACGTCAATACCGCTTTTCTAAATGGTGATTTAGAAGAGGGCGTGTACATGACACAGCCAGAGGGCTTCGTAGATAGTGGAAGTAGCGGAAGCGTGTGCAAGCTGCTTAAATATATCTATAGATTAAAGCAGGCGTCGCGGAGCTGGAACATCTGTTTTTATGAAGCAGTCAAAGAGTTTGACTTCATCAAAAATGTTGATGAACCGTGTATATACAAGAAGGTAGTAGAGAGTAAGGTTGTCTTCCTCGTATTGTACGTGGATGACATACTCTTGATAGGAAACAATGTTCCTATGCTACACTCGGTCAAGCTCTTCTTATAACACAAGTTCCCCATGAAAGATCTAGGTGATGCCTCCTACATCCTAGCGATTAAGATCTATAGAGATAGATCTAAACAGATGTTGGGATTATCCCAATCCATGTACATTGTCACGCCCCGCTTCCCAAAATATGGAATACGGAAAGCGACGAAGGCCAGCCGTGCTACCTACGGTAAGGAAAAGTCCTTCCATAGTCACATAAGGCTGTCTAGATTAACTTGTCAAAAATAAAATCCAATACCAAAAGAAATAATACTGATAATCATGCTGCAATGAAACCACAAGAAATCCTAAAAATGGGTCCACTAGATAATAGATGCAATTAAAGATCCAAAACAAAAGATTCGGAATAAAATAAGATCCGAAAGAGATACATAAGTCCTAATGTCCCATAAGGGCGCACATGCTAAAAGTTAATTGAAAAGGAAATAAACCTAAGATTACTGATCTTCAGCAAAGTCTTGGTAGCCGCTCTGATCCTGCTCAGCCTGCAAATCTGTCTCTAAACCTGAGATGGCAAATCTCAGGGATGTCAGAACATCTCAGCAAGTACTCAACGTATAAAGTGTGTGTGTAGCATAATAACATGAATATATGAAAAAGTGAAGCCCGGTGAGCAAGAAAAACAGGTATATAAATAATTAGATGCATTAACACTATGAAACATGTATGTAAGGGGTCAGGCCATAACCTAACTGGTCACTAAAAGGTAAACTATCCTAACGTAAGCTCGAGTGTGTGCGTCAACCTCTGCAGGAGTACTCCTAACCCAAGAGTGGTGCCCCAGGGGCTAGGAAACACGGGCTCAACTATGGAATGAACAAGAGACCGCTATGGCCCGGTACGAGCTGTAAACATGAGACCGCTATAGCCCGGTACGAGCTGTAAACATGAGACCGCTATAGCCCGGTATGAGCTGTAATCAAGAGACCGCTATAGCCCGGTACGAGCTGCCGGCATGGGACTCCTGAGATCCTGTTGTACAACACACACTCAAACTACCCCAACACCCACGTATTTATAGCTGCTATGGTAAAGATTAAAATCACTAATTAAGAATGCTGAAAAGACAGGAACTTGTGGTATGGTAATTGTATGGAAATAAAACTGGTGAATAGTGGTGTCATAGCATGTAGTCTAGCATTCTAATTAATGATTTCATTTTAAAATAAATAATAAGGATCATGAATAGGCATGTCAAATCAAGGTGTTCTATACATGTAAATCAATATGAGTCTCGAATGTGTATAAAGCATGTAAAAGGATTCTTGTGCATAGTAATCATGTCATAGCATCACATAAAGGAAAAGCAAGCAGCAGTTGGTACTTAGCAAAAGAAATGGTTTTCAGGTATAGCTCGATGGGGAAAAATTTATGTGACCATTAGCCTTAGAAAAAGTTCATAACTTTATGCCTATACTCACTTATACTTTAGGGGGAAAATTTAACAATATTTTATACAACTAAATTGCACCTAATTTATAATGAAGTTTTGTAGTTGCAAGTTAACAGTCAGCAATATATCAGCAAGTGTTCCGATAAGGACAGATGATAAAACTGTGAAAGAAACCTCTTTTCTCTAATATCCAAACTTGTACAGGTTAAGAACTAATTTAGATAATCGCTGATGTTGCATCGACAAAAATGAAAAGAGCAAGAGTACTTGCCTGAGAATAATGATTACGGAAAACGATGTACGAAAATGCGGGGCACGATCTCAGCTAAGGTGCGACTTTGGATCCGAGTTATACGATCCGCCTAGATAAATTTCATCGATTAACCATAAATATCTACATAAACATTGTCACATAACCAAAACACAATTATCTCAATTTAGGGGTTTGATACTAATTTTCCCCTTCAGTTGTTCACTGATCATATCATTTTATTTATTTATTTCCTATTTTTTTTGAAAAGGAAACAGATATCAGGGAAAGCTTACAGAGGATGATCGTCGCAGTTGCTAGGGTTTGGATGAGTCCTGGGTCGAGCCGAGGAAGCGTCGAGGGTTCAGATCTGGCGATGGAAAGGTTGGGCTGATGGTGGAGCAGGCGACGTCGTCGGAGGAGGAGAGAGGGGAGCAGCTGCGAGGCGAAGACGAGGGCTCTATGCAGATTGCTGGGGTTGTGGTCGCGACGAGGGATGGGGCGACGTCGGTGGGATGAGGACGAGGGCGAGGGCGAAGGCGAAGGCGACGGCGAAGGAGGGAGGAGTGGGAGGCGAGGGTCGCGGCGTTGATGGAGGCGAGAGGAGGGGTCGGGGTCTGCGGCGGTGATGGTGGCGAGAGGAGGGGTCGGGGTCAGAAAAGGAAATTTAAGGAGCAGCAGGGGAGAGAGAGAGATGCGAGTATGAGAGAGAGAGAGAGATTTGTTTTGTATATAAAAACTAATTTTATAAATATATTTATAAAGATACATATCTTCAATTGGTTGCATTTAGAGATTCAGCACAGATTTTTTTGTTCTCATATTAACAGTATACTGATACGCAAAAAATGTTATTTTGCTGCCACTAAGAAAATATTATTTATATAATATAAAAACTGAATATTTTCCCATATCAAAATTGGTTACAGTAAAAATTCAAAATAAAATATATTAGCAGCCAATTAAAGGTTCTAAAATTATGTAAAAAGAATCTTGATAAAAATCTTGGACTACTGCATTCAAATAGGGCTGTTACATCCTACCCACCTTACAGAAAATTTCGTCCTCGAAATTGGAAGGACGACTACAAGATCAAGAAAACAGGTGTGGGTACATTTGACGAATCTTGTCCTCACGCTCCCAAGTTGATTCCCCACGAGAACGTCCGCCCCAAGATACAAGAACTAAAGGGATGATCTTGTTTCTCAATACTTTCTCCTTACGGTCGACAATAGCTGTAGGTTGCTCTTCATACGAGAGATCAGTGCTCAAGGTTAATTCAGAATGATCGAGAACATGACTGTCATCGCGAACGTACCGACGCAACTGTGATACATGGAATACATCGTGCACACCAGCCAAAGAAGGTGGTAAGGCCAATCTGTATGCCACTACTCCAACGCGTTCCACAATCTCGAATGGTCCGATAAATCGGGGACTGAGTTTCCCACGACTACCGAATCTAATCACTCCTCGAGTCGGCGAAATCTTAAGGAAGACATGATCTCCTACTCCAAACTCAAGAGGTCTTTGACTAGTATCCGCCCAGCTCTTCTGACGATCTTGTGCTGCCTTGATACGGTCCCTGATCAACTGGACTTTCTCAACTGTTTGGGTTACAAGCTCCGGTCCTAGTAATCTTCGCACCCCCACATCATCCCAGCAAAGTGGGGAACGGCATTTACGTCCGTAAAGTGCTTCGAACGGTGCCATCTGGATACTCTCCTGATAGCTGTTATTATACGAGAATTCCCTCAAGTGAAGATGATCCTCCCATGATCCCTTGAAATCTAGCATACAGGCTCTCAACATATCTTCTAATATCTGTATCGTACGTTCAGACTGTCCGTCAGTCTGGGGATGGTAACCTGTGCTGTAACGGAGATGAGTGCCTAAAATCTCTTGTAAGCTTCTCCAGAAATGTGAAAGGAATCTCGTGTCTCGGTCCGATACTATAATGATAGGCACCCCATGCAACCGTACGATCTCTTGCATATATTTCTCTGCCAATGTCTCCGTCGATTGTCCCACTCGAAAGGGTAGAAAATGGGCCGCCTTTGTGAGACGGTCGACGATGACCCAAATAGCATTATTGCCCTTATGACTCCGTGGTAAAGCCATCACGAAGTCCATAGTGATGTGTTCCCACTTCTACTAGGGAATGGGAAGTGGTTGCAACAGGCCGGCCACTCACTGATGTTCGGCCTTCACCTGCTGGCACACTAAGCATTTTGACACATAGCGGGAAATCTCTCTCTTCATGCCATTCCACCAAAAGTGTTGTTTAACATCCCTATACATCTTGGTGCCATCCGGGTGCACCGAATAAGCTGAACTGTGTGCTTCCTTCAACACTTCATCTCGAATCTCGCCCTTTGGCACGCATAATCGACTGTCGAATCTTAATGAGCCATCTTCTTCTATCAATAGATCTGTCCTCAATCCTGCCTCTACTAACCCGTGGAGCTTCTGCAATTGCGGGTCCCCAGCCTGTGCAGCTTTAATACGATCAACTAACGAAGACTGCACCTGCAGTTGCCAATATTGTCCGTGCGTCCCCTGCTCTACCACTTCTAAATTGAGTCTTCGAAATTCATCAATGAGTTCCTTCTGGCCAGTCAACCACATCGCTGTTGGTCTCCGACTGAGAGCATCCGGTACCACATTTACTTTTCCGGGACGATATTGCAAATCAATATCATAATCAGCCATGAACTCCAACCACCTACGCTGTTTCATATTTAGCTCCTTCTGCATGAATACATATTTCAAACTCTTGTGGTCCGTAAAAATTTCCACTCGTTCTCCTAAAAAATAATGCTTCCAAATCTTCAAAGCAAAGATTACAGCGGCCAACTCTAAATCATGAGTTGGGTAATTCTTCTCGTGCGTTCTTAGTTGACGTGAGGCATAAGCGACAACACTCCCACGTTGCATCAAGACACAGCCTAGCCCCTTGCCGGAAGTGTCACTATGAATCACCAGTCCTCCTGTCCCATCTGGTACGGTCAATATGGGTGCAGTTGTGAGTTTCTCCTTCAATAATTCGAACGCTCAGTTGCACTCTTCTGATCATACGAATGGTACCCCCTTTCGAGTAAGTCTTGTTAATGGCTCAGCCGCTTGTGCAAAATCTTTTACAAATCTGCGGTAGTAGCCTGCGAGTCCCAAGAAACTTCTAATCTCTGCTACTGACTTTGGTGCCGGCCAATCCTTCACCGCCTCAATCTTCGCCGGATCTACTGATATACCGTCTCCAGAAACGATATGGCCCAAAAATTGAACTTGATCAAGCCAAAATTCGCATTTACTAAGCTTGGCCTATAACTTTTCTTGTCTCAGTATCTGCAACATGATCCTCAAATGCTCGGCATGCTCCTCCTTGCTTTTGGAGTACACAAGAATGTCGTCGATGAAAACTACGACAAACTGATCAAGGTACTGAGAGAAAACTTGGTTCATTAAATCCATGAACACGGCTGGGGCATTAGTAACACCAAATGGCATTACCAAGAATTCATAATGACCGTATCAAGTTCTGAAGGCTGTCTTGCATACATCCTCCGCTTTAACACGAACTTGATGGTACCACGACCGAAGATCCAACTTA
Source organism: Agapanthus africanus (assembly GCA_030015575.1). NCBI lineage: Eukaryota > Viridiplantae > Streptophyta > Magnoliopsida > Asparagales > Amaryllidaceae > Agapanthus > Agapanthus africanus. Next base: position 827,034,832 of record CM057338.1, on the reverse strand, counting down.
GAGAACACTCGAGCACCTTATAATTGATCGAACAAATCATCGATCCGAGGTATAGGGTACTTGTTTTTAATCGTAACCCGGTTCAACTCTCGGTAATCGATGCACATGCGTAACGAGCCGTCCTTCTTCTTTACTAGCAAAACTGGAGCGCCCTACGGAGAAGTACTCAGGCGAATGAATCCTTTGTTGAGGAGGTCTTCTATCTGCTTTTTCAATTCTGCCAATTCTACTGGTGCCATCCTGTAGGGTGACTTAGAAATTGGTGTCGTTCCTGGCAATAATTCTATCGAAAACCCCAAAGCACGAGGCGGGGGTAAGCCGGGTAAGTCCTCAGGAAAGACATCCAAAAATTCCCGAACTACGACCGGTGCCGAACTCATATCAACCTCCATTGACGCTAGCATGTCGCACGTCGGCTTTGCTCTACACTTTATGGGTCCCAGAGATTTGCTCCCTCTAGTGAACACGAACTCTGGGTGGTTAGGAATACGAAAGTTTACAGTTTTGGCCCGACAATCAATATGTGCGTGAAATGTGCCCAACCAATCCATTCCTAAGACGACATCATAACTACCGGTCCCAATCAACAGGAAATCTGCGAAAAGCTTCCTGCCGCAAATCACAACCGGATAAAGTTTGCACTCTAGGTTGGTGGTAACTACTCCATTTCTAGTGTGAATGTCCCAACCTCTAGTCAGTGTTTTGTGTGCAATAGAATGTATTGTGGCAAAATCCAAGGATATAAAACAGTGTGAAGCCCCGGAATCGAAAAGTGCTCTAGCAGGAACAGAATAAATTAGAATGGTACCTGAAACGACATCCTCCGATGCTTCCGCCTGCTCAGTTGTCAGGGTAAAGGCCCGTCCCTGTCCACGACCTGTGTTTCCTTGCCTCTGATCAAAAAGTTGCTCCTGAGGGACAAGTCCTTTCTGAGGTTGGTTGCGCTCTGCTCTCCTAGGACAACTCCCAATCTGATGGTCACTAGCACCACAAATCAGACATAGACCCTTAGCACGACGGTAATTTCTCTCGACGTGTCCCGATATCCGACAGTATCCACAAACTGGAGGTTCCCGTTGTGGTGGGGTTGCGGTACGCTTCATCTGAACTCCCCCATGCTGTCTAACTGGAATCCTTCCTGAAATTTGACTCATGGGCCGTTTAAATCTTCCACTCTGAAGTTTCTTCCTCTTATCCATAACTGTCTCAATTCTGCGGACCGCATTTAATACTTCTGAATAAGTCCCAAGATCATGTGAAGCTAACTTCTCCTGTATTTCCAGAGTGAGATACTGTAAGAATCTTCTAGCCCTATCCTCTTCCTGGGCTACCATTGAAGGAGCAAAACGACTGAGTCGGATAAACTCAGCCACTACCTCGTCCACTGTGCGATCTCTCTGACGAAGACTGATAAATTGCTGTTCCATCTCGATCCTGGCCGATTTGGGAAAGAATTTCTCAAGGAAAGCAGTAGAGAAATCAGTCCATGCAATTGGTTTCTTCAACCTGTTCTCTTCTGCGAGCTACCAAATTCTAGCAATATCCTGCAGTTGAATCTTGACTATATCCACTCTGTCCTCTACAGGAACCTGGGCGGCTGACAGCAAATTCTCCATGTCGACAATCCACTGCTCAGCATCCAGTGGTCCGCCCGCGCCAGTGAAAACTGCCGGCTGTAGTCTCCTGAAATCGGCGACGCTGCGTCTACCTTCACGAACCTCAGCCACCTTGTTCAGGGCCGCAGTAGCAGTCTGCTGAGAAGCAAGTATGCCCCCTTGTAGCAATTCGGTCTACTGCTGTTGACTCTCCAGCATGCCACGTATAACTCTAAGTAGTGCAGTATTGTTGTCACGTCTCCCATATACTCGCAAATTTTCTTCGGCCTTGATTCTGAAGTCAAAACGAACGACGAGATTTAGCAACGAAAACGAGGTTTAAATTCAAAATACTAAAACCGAGTGAAGCAAAGAGATAAAGTAATAATCAATTCAAAGAATACAGATTAAGTGTAGGACTCTAAGTTACTCATACAGAATACCGTATTGTATCCATGCCGCGGTACATGGGCACAATATCGTAACTCTATGTAAGTCTCCTGAATCCTACGGTCAGAGTCAACGGAATCTGCAGCATGATATACTGGGGAAAATCTAGACATGTGATTCTAACATAAAAGGTCGGAAGAACCCAGACTAACCTCTGACGTTAGTCTGGCTCTGATACCAACAAAACCTTGTCACGCCCCGCTTCCTAAAATATGGAATACGGAAAGCGACGAAGGCCAGCCGTGCTACCTACGGTAAGGAAAAGTCCTTCCATAGTCACATAAGGCTGTCTAGATTAACCTGTCAAAAATAAAATCCAATACCAAAAGAAATAATACTGATAATCATGCTGCAATGAAACTACAAGAAATCCTAAAATGGGTCCACTAGATAATTGATGCAATTAAAGCTCCAAAACAAAAGATTCGGAATAAAATAAGATCCGAAAGAGATACATAAGTCCTAATGTCCCATAAGGGCGCATATGCTAAAAGCTAATTGAAAAGGAAATAAACCTACGATTACTGATCTTCAGGAAAGTCCTGGTAGCCGCTCTGATCCTGCTCAGCCTGCAAATCTGTCTCTAAACCTGAGATGGCAAATCTCAGGGATGTCAGAACATCCCAGCAAGTACTCAATGTATAAAGTGTGTGTGTAGCATAATAACATGAATATATGAAAAAGTGAAGCTCGGTGCGCAAGAAAAACAGGTATATAAATAATTAGATGCATTAACACTATGAAACATGTATGTAAGGGGTCAGGTCATAACCTAACTGGTCACTAAAAGGTAAACTATCCTAACGTAAGCTCGAGTGTGTGCGTCAACCTCTGCAGGAGTATTCCTAACCCAAGAGTGGTGCCCCAGGGGCTATGAAACATGGGCTCAACTGTGGAATGAACAAGAGACCGCTATAGCCCGGTACGAGCTGTAAACATGAGACCTCTATAGCCCGGTACGAGCTGTAAACATGAGACTGCTATAGCCCGGTACGAGCTGTAAACAAGAGACCGCTATAGCCCGGTACGAGCTGCCGGCATGGGACTCCTGAGATCCTGTTGTACAACACACACTCAAACTACCCCAACACCCACGTATTTATAGCTGCTATGGTAAAGATTAAAATCACTAATTAAGAATGCTGAAAAGACAGGAACTTGTGGTATGGAAATTGTATGGAAATAAAACTGGTGAATAGTGGTGTCATGGCATGTAGTCTAGCATTCTAATTAATGATTTCATTTTAAAATAAATAATAAGGATCATGAATAGGCATGTCAAATCAAGGTGTTCTATACATGTAAATCAACATGAGTCTCGAATGTGTATAAAGCATGTAAAAGGATTCTTGTGCATAGTAATCATGTTATAGCATCACATAAGAAAAAGCAAGCAGCAGTTGGTACTTAGCAAAAGAAATGGTTTTCAGGTATAGCTCGATGGGGAAAAATTTATGTGACCATTAGTCTTAGAAAAAGTTCATAACTTTATGCCTATACTCACTCATACTTTAGGCGGAAAATTTAACAATATTTTATACAACTAAATTGCACCTAATTTATAATGAAGTTTTGTAGTTGCAAATTAACAGTCAGCAATATATCAGCAGGTGTTCTGATAAGGACAGATGATAAAGCTGTGAAAGAAACCCCTTTCCTCTAATATCCAAACTTGTACAGGTTAAGAACTAATTTAGATAATCGCCGATGTTGCATCGACAAAAATGAAAAGAGCAAGAGTACTTGCCTGAAGATAACGATCACGGAAAACGATGTACACGATCTCAGCTAAGGTGCGACTTTGGATCTGAGTTATACGATCCGCCTAGATAAATTTCATCGATTAACCATAAATATCTACATAAACATTGTCACACAACCAAAACACAATTATCTCAATTTAGGGGTTTGATACTAATTTTCCCCTTCAGTTGTTCACTGATCATATCATTTTATTTATTTATTTTATTTATTTCCTATTTTTTTTTTGAAAGGAAACAAAGATCAGGGAAAGCTTACAGAGGATGATCGTCGTAGTTGCTAGGGTTTGGATGAGTCCTGGGTCGAGCCGAGGAAGCATCAAGGGTTTAGATCTGGCTATGGAAAGGTTGGGCTGATGGTGGAGCAGGCGACGTCGTCGGAGGAGGAGAGAGGGGAGCAGCTGCCAGGCGAAGACGAGGGCTCTATGCAGATCGCTGGGGTTGTGGTCGCGACGAGGGATGGGGTGGCGTCGGTGGGATGAGGACGAGGACGAGGGCGAGGGCGAAGGAGAGGGCGAAGGAGGGAGGAGAGGGAGGCGAGGGTCGCGGCGTTGATAGAGGCGAGAGGAGAGGTCGGGGTCAGAAAAGGAAATTTGAGGAGCAGCGGGGGAGAGAGAGATGCGAGTATGAGAGAGAGAGATTTGTTTTGTATATAAAAACTAATTTTATAAATATATTTATAAATATACATATCTTCAATTGGTTGCATTTAGAGATTCGGCACAGATTTTTTTGTTCTCATATTAACAGTAAACTGATACGCAAAAAATGTTATTTTGCTGCCACTAAGAAAATATTATTTATATAATATAAAAACTGAATATTTTCCCATATCAAAATTGGTTACAGTAAAAATTCAAAATAAAATTTATTAGTAGCCAATTAAAGGTTCTAAAATTATGTAAAAAGAATCTTGATAAAAATCTTTGACTACTGCATTCAAATAGGGCTGTTACATACATAGACACCAAACTAAAAAGATTTAGTATGGATGATTCTAAACGTGGTAATTTACCCGCTTGCTCAGAAATCACTCTCTCTAAAGAGATGTTTCCCAAGACTGATTTGGAGAGGGCTCGCATGCAAGGGATACCCTATGCTACAGCAGTAGGCTCTATCATGTATGCGATGTTATGTACAAGACCAGATATAGCTTACTCACTAGGTGTAGTGAGTAGGTATCAATCAGATCCAGCGGAGAAACACTGGACAGCTATGAAGAACATTCTTAAGTACTTGAGAAGGACTAAAGAAATGTTCTTGGTGTATGGTAACGACGAACTCCAGGTGGAGTCCTTTACCGATTAGAGCTTCCAAAGTGATAAGGACGACAGTAAGTCGGTCTCGGGTTTTGTCTTTATCCTCAATAGAGGGGCGATATGTTGGAAGAGTTCTAAGAAAGATACCGTAGCAGACTCGATGATGGAGGCTGAATACATCGCTGCCAACGATGCTGCCAAAGAGGCTGACTGGATGAAGAAGTTCATAGCTGAACTTGGTGTGGTTCCATCCATTAAGCATCCAATACCTGTGTATTGTGATAACAATGGAGCTGTAGTTTTGGCCAAGGAACCCCGATCCCATCAGAGATCCAGACATATTCTTAGGCGGTATCAACTGATCCGGGAGATAGTTGATCGCCAGGAGATCGAGGTCAGGAGAGTTGACACGAAGGACAACATAGCAGATCCACTCACGAAGTTCCTCCACCAGACGCAATTCGAGAGACTATTTGGGATGTTGGGTATGAGATACTACAACAAATGACCTTAGTGCAAGTGGGAGATTGTTAGGGATATGTATGCTCTAGAGGCCATTATTGTACATTGATGTATATTATAGTGGATACTTGGATATATATATATATATATATATATATATATATATATATATATATATATATATGACTTTCTTGCTCGACATGATACTATGCTATCTGGTGACTCTTTATCTTAACATGTACACTTGGTATTATTATACCGTCTCTCAAATACATGTTGATAAAGACCTTAGGATGTAGGCTTGACTACCGGGACTATGATGCGGATCATACTACTGGGACCTGGGTAGTCTACAAGCACATCCTTTAATTGTTCCTAATTGAGGGTATATCGAGATAGGGCATCGATATTCCAGAGTAGACTAGTGTGTACGTTTCTTGACCCTGTATGGGGGCAATGGTTGATCCCATATCCATTGGCGTTTGACATCAAAGATTGTACACAGGTGCTCATTAGAGAATGGGTACACCGAACAGGACTTGCCGAGAACTCCTAGTTGGTAGTATACTAATCGTCAAATAGCAGTTCTCTGGTGACCCTGGTGTTGGATATAGTGCCCTCAAAGTCAATTATTGGATCGCAGGCACGTGATTGCAATGATTGAGGAGGACCTATGCCGGTAGGACAGTCTTACTCGAGATGATAGTATGCTATCTGGTTTGCCTTTATCAGTCGTGTACAGGTTCAGGTGACTGATCACTGTTACACGTTGATAGAGCCCTTAGGATCTTGCTTGACTACCAACAGTATGAGGGCGATCATATACGTGAGAGTTGGGTAGTCCATAAGCACATCCTTAACAGTGGTCCCTAGTCGTGGGAATTTCGAGACAGGGCATCGATACTCCGGAGTAGACTAGTGTATACAGTCGAGACCCCGACGAGGGGCGGTGGCCGGTCTTACAAGCCATTGGTGTCAGTTGGATCACCTAAGATGTATACAGGTGCTCATTAGGTTATGAGTACACCGGACAGGACTCGCCGGGAACCTGCTAGTTGGTATTATACATATCGTCAGATAGCAGTTCCCTGGTGACATGTGTACAGGTTAGTTCATCGACCTGAGGTCGTCATTTGTCTCGTGTGAGTTCCCACTGTGCTTTGATTTCTACCCTACCATGGCTCAAAGGAGTCGTGCAAACAGGTAGTTTTTGGGTACAGTCCCGAGCCACATAGAGGCACGTGAGCGGATCGCCAGGGGATTCGTCTCTCCCGGTATTGGGGGTGGAGATCGCGCTGTGTCTAGGAAAGTCATTGCACCAAGTCCTTAGCCAAGGCAGGTGAGAATTACTGGTAGGTACTCCGGTAGTTTCTCAGGGTGTTCAGGGCTTGTCTCCAACACGACTTATACCGCTATTGGGGGTCTGACGTTACTAGCCCCCTAGGCCGGATATGCGATACTCATAGACGGACGGACCGGACAGTATATACATTGTCACTGTTAGGCTCAGTAGGGTTTCCGGATGAGTTCGCTCATCGGCCTCCCTTGAGGTCAGTACATGGGCAGCCGTTACGCACAACTAGTGCCGCTGACGGCTTGTGGTTAAACCACTGCCAGGGTACTGACGAGTCATTAGAGTCCCCCACAGATAGTTTCCCAAGTTCGGGCGAAACGTTGTAGAGGCCGTATGGTTTTATGGCAGGGTTCGGAAAATGCACGTGCGTTTTCGCACGTGTCATATTTCGGGCAGATAATACTTGTGGGCTTTGGTTTAAGCCGGATCCGAGTATTATACTGTGTAAATATAATATCTTTGTCTCAGTTGCATTTGTATTCGGTCGTAATACAAATGCGGGTATGTTTATACTGTTACGGGGTTATCCTGAAATTCGTTTCGGGATCACTTTTGAAAGTTGCCAGTTTTCAGTTTTCTATCACCCGTATTTAACATTCGGTTAAATGCGGATTTATCTTTTCGTCACTTGGGTGAGTCATGAGGTGAGTCGTGATTCTAGAAGGTTCTAGAAGGTGACTAGGATTAATGACTCATGGTTGCTTTAAATGTTCATTTAATGTTATGCAAGGTGTCTTTTGTGAGTCATTCTTTTGCTTTAATGATTCTTGTTCTTGCTAAGATCTTTTATGAGAAGCTTTCCTTTGTGGTCACCTCCCTTGCTTCTTACACTCACCCCCCACCTCCTTATAGTGGTCGGCCCATTCTTGATGGAGGATTATGGTTGTTGTTTTAAAAAGATGATAGTTTTTGGTGTATGGAAATTTCATAGCTCATTTCATTCCATCACCCGACTCAAATGACAACTTCATTAACCGTTCGTCCATGGCTTTGTACGTAACGAGTCAAAGTGTTCTACTCATTCTCTACATCAATCTTGGTCATCTCTTTTAGCAAACTTGATGACCGAGTTGCCTCGGGTCAGAGGCGGGAGCCCGTTTAAAGATCCGATGACGTGGTGCCACCTGGACGACGAGACCGGAGATCAAGGAGATCGGAGCAGCCGCAACGGAGCGTGGGATGATGGTTAAAGAACGAAGGACTTGGATCGTTCGGTATAACCTTTCTACCCTCTTTACAGTTTATTAGTTTAGCGTTAATGGCAGATCCGGGTTATAGTATGCGATAGCGCCAGTTATAAAAGTTTTTGTTCCGCATTTAGCGTCTGAAAGACGGCCGGGGCGCTACCGTAGACTTACATGGTATCAGAGCCTTGCCATTAAACTTTACTAACTTGTGCTAACGTGTTTAAAATATCGATCGAACGGATTTTCGAAAATCACAATTTTCAAGTCTAAAGTTTCTGTTAATTTTAAAACTAGTCTAAAAATCACTTTGACCATACCCGAAAATAGAGCAGGGTTTTTTAGGAATACTGGAGAAATTCGGCCATGTGATATCACTGTTCCGCCGTGGATCCGCGGCCCAAGCTAGGGTTTGGCCGCGGTTCCGCCGCAGGAAAGTGAGATCAATTAGTCAAATTTCTACAGTAGCTTATACTTGGGAAATTGTGGTTTCTGGAACTGTTCTTTTGGGCCCAGTTTTTGTTACTGTACAGCAGATGTATGTGGGGCCCACTTCGGGAAGTTTTGTCGATCGAAATTTAAACGTGCTAGTTTGCAGTACTTACATTATACCTCCGACCATGAATGTCATTTGAACGGTAAACCGCGTCTGATTGCTATAGTTCTTTTAGACGGGTTTGCGAACGTGACATTCGCGTTGATGTTCTGTGTTGTGCTGTGATGTTGCGGATTTGTCGTGGTGGATAGCAGTGTGCAATGGTAGTGCAGTTTGGATTTATTTGTATATTTGATATTGCGGGGCGAGTGTCCAACATGTGGACTGCCGTCTCTGCCAGTTTGTATAATATTCTTTTGGGGCACGACCGGGCTGAGGTCGATGTACCCGTTGTACATATTTTTCATTTCTGTACTAGGTTTTACCCCGCGACGGAGTGCACGGATAGCCGGGTTCTGGGGGGCAACAGGTCCGCATCTCATGGTTTTGAGAGGCAGAGGGGCCTCACTCTAGAATTGGCAGACTATTCGCCGCACTCGTAGGGGGTACAGGTTGACCCAAAGAGGGATGCTCAAGTTACCGGATTCCGTGAAGTGCCGGGTGGTCCATTCACTTTGCTGTAGGGGGCTGCCTCGCTTCAGGTTTTGGCGGGTAACTTGCCGCACCCGTAGGGGTCTAGGTTTCATTACACAGGCTATCCACACGACTAGGGGAACGTCGGGTTTCAGCAGCGGCTCTGTGAAACCCGGGGATCCCAGATTATCTGTATTGTTCTATGATGCTTATTACTTTTCTGTAATGTTGCATATTATCACGCCTGGAGCGATTATTGTATATTGGTATATATACTATTAGATGTTGTATATGTTTTGCACTCGCGCTAGTCCAGTCCCCGCTCTGTCGTTAGTTAAGTAACCTAACGGGTAAAGACGGGACCCAGTGATGAATACGGATGGCATATACGTACATTTTATTTTCGTTCTTTTCTGGTGTGATTGATTGATGGGACTGCGTTAATTCTGATCAATGCAAAGGAAAACAAACCTGTTTGGATGTTGTTGCAACAAATTTAAAAAGTGTTATTACAAAGACGTTTCTTTTTGTTTTGCACAGTGGTATTCGGTTGGAATATCCCGCACCTCATTCGACGAGGCAAAGGCCGATATCCCTTCACCGGGAGTGACCCCTTGGGCAGAAGTTTACGTCAGGGTAATAACTTCACTATAGTCGATTACATGTTGCTTTGCATCGCGGCATTCGGTTGGAATATCCTGCACCTCATTCCACGAGGAAAGAGCCGAGATCCCTTCACCGGGAGTGAACTCTTTAGCAAAGGTTTTCGCCACTATATTTTTATAAAAAGCTATCAGGTTCCTTCAACGAGATCAAGTTCATTACGTTAAAGGTTTTTCACCAAAAACAAGCCGTAGCCCTCCGTCATTTCTTATGGATGGTCATGTAACATCCGAGCCCAATACTACTAATTTCTGTTACTGTTTGAACATTAGTGTGGTACTCAGTTCATTTAGCCTGCCTGTTTGTCACTTACTGTAAAATTTTATCTGGCAAAGTCATTTCTGAATATAACAAATTTTGGCATCTAAAATAAAATTAAAAATATCTATCTTGGCCTACTCGACACCCCTAGCCTTGTGGTAGCGTCCGTGCATCGAGTTCTCGTCCCGTTCGGTGAAACGGGCGAGTTTGGACGGCTACGCGCGCGTACAGGTGTCCGTCTTGGGGGTATGCTTTTTAATCATAAAACACTTAATTTTAAAATTTGGAACCCGCTTAAAATCTTATTATTTAAATTTCGAATTTTTGGACCCAACCCGGGCGCGATTTGGAAATGTTTTGTTTAGCGCCAAAATCCCAAATTTTAAGTATATTTAAAACCATATTATATTTCGTTAGAATATATAATCTTACTGTTATTTAAACCCTTTCAATATTTTCCTAACCTCTCAATCTTTTACTCAGCCAATCAGCGAGGGTATAACCCCGTGGGCCCTTCTCCATTATCTCTCTCTCTCTATCTTTCTCTATCTCTCTCTCTCTAACTCTCTTTCTCTCTCTCCCCTATTATATATTTTCCCTTCCCATAATTTTTTCCAGAACGCAACCTTCACCCATCACGAGCCTCAACCCTAGCCATCTTCACCGTCGCCGCCGCAGCCCCGACGCCGGCGCCAGCGTCACCGTCACCCTCGCCTACGCTTCCTCCTCTCAACCTCAACCCTTGTCTTCTCCCCCACGCACCCTACATGACAGCGACCACCTGCAATCTTCCCTGCAGTCGCCGGAGACGTCACCCGCGACCACCTGCGCCGCCCTGGTCGTCGCCGACGATCACCTGACCCCCAGTGATCGCCTCTGTAAGTGTTTCCCTTCTCTCCTCCTCTCTTTCTCCCTCTCTTCATTTCAAAACTGAAAACCTGTGGCTGGATCTTTCTGCAGATCGCCGAAGACGCCGTTCTCGCCACCGTCGATCTCGCCGTCGTTACTAGTGCCCTCTGGACCAGTGAGTATTCCCCCATCTTCTTCTTCTCTGGTCATTTCCTTCTTTCCAAAATCTACACCCGTTCGAAACCCTATCCACTGTTTTTGTGCTCGCCGGAATCCGGCCGTGCCGGCGACGTGTCCCGACAATCCAGCAGAGTACTCTGACCCGCATGGTTCCTTGGTTCGTTGTTTGGGTTCAATCCGTGAATCGTGCGTCCGTCGCGAGTTTCCCCGCCGACGTTACGTTCCGTTTTTTCCGGTTCGCGACCCGTCGAGGCAAGTACTCCTTGCTACATGCTATACAATATTTACATATTTATTAATGACACCCTAAACCGGCTATTTAACTTTAGTATTATAATTTCCCATTTTATGTCAATATTGTTATATAACATTTTATCTTTCAAACTTGGAACTTATAGAAATATATCATTGCATCCATGAAGTCTTAAACTTGTTAACATGATTAAATAGCTATAAATTGTCTTACTGCATTCTTATAATGTTGAAATCATATCTGTGACACAATTGATAACTGTATTGCAAATCGAATGAATCTGCCTATTGCTTAATTCATTACTTATATCATGTTGTTGATAACCATGCTTGATTATATAACTGATTGTGAGCACACCTATGATATTGTTTACATCTTGACTTGACTTGCTACATGCATATTGATTGACCCGACATGGTACCGTATACTGCTTGACTTGACATGATGTACCATGACCTGATCCGTTACCTGATCTTGTGTCTAATGCCAACAAACCTGACATGTAGTCCTCATGGACCGTTCCTGTTGTCTATCCAGACAAACCTGTTTACCTGATCCTGTGTTGGCATTAGTTTCTTGATTTCGGGATACCTGACTTGACTTGCACATATAACTTGGGGGTATGGGGAAATCAAAGGTGAAACCTGACTTGTAACTCGACAGTTCACTACCTGTCCTGAGTGTACACATTCTTGTTTTGTGCCTAGTGGCATGTCTCGGTTTCAGCCGAGAATATTGTGGCCGTGGTCCTGGGTATGTACGGGATACTATCGAGTGTACACATTCCTGTTTTGTGCCTAGCGGCATGTCTCGGCTGCAGCCGAGAATATTGTGGCCATGGTCCCGGGTATGTACGGGATACTATTGAGTTACATCGACGATTCATCAGTTGATTTCAAAGACTTTAGACTAGAAAACCTGATAGAACAGTTTAGTTACCGATTGCACACTACCCTGCACTGCTTGTTTCACATTATTGCTTTATTCATGTTTATTTTTGCATGGCATGTTACATTGTTCATATTATTTTACTTGTTGACATGACGCGCTGACGTCTGGGTTTTGCATGGCCCAGATTCTGTACCGCTGTTGTAGTCCGAGCAGGAGTACTTCAGCCAGCAGGCAGAGCTGTGAGTTCAGTAGTAGTTAGTTTTATTTCCTGCATTCATTTCCTGATGTGAGCCCGCATTATGTGACATACCTTTCAGTTATTTGTATTGTATCATTTGCTTCCGCATTTATTTATTATTGACTCTTGTTATTCTGGATTATGGACATGTTTTTAGATTGTTTAGCTTGTTCTTGATATCTCTACAGCCGTAATGTGACTGTGGATGGATACTTCCTACCCACAGGTAGCATGGTTGGCTATGTCACGTGCCCAATCTAGCGTACTCTGGGAAGCGGGGTGTGACAGGTCAGTAGTATTCAAGCTATGTTTGTTAGCTTTCGTCAAGGCATAGTGTTTGGTAGCTGCTGGGGTATTCATTTGTTGCATAGATAGATGAGTTGGTTTGGGACAGTTGTATTACCTTGTTGGCCTTCGTCAAGGGTATGTACGGGTGGGTTCAAATTAACAAGATAATGACGGGCAGAACTTGATATGTGACTTATGATTTGTTGGCCTTCGTCAAGGTCATAAGAACATGGGGTAAAAATCATATCGGGAGTTTCTAAAGAAACTGAAACTTGCCAGGCTTGCGCATACCTTCTGGAGTGTGATAACGAGAGTGGATTCCGTCACGTTATCATGCGATGAGAGATGGATCCCGATTCCCACTGATGAGTTGGTTTACTCTTCGGGTGATCCCGATTGATTCTTCTTTCAGGTTTGGAGAAGAATTTGACAGTATAGTAGGAGGTTTCCGGATTAGATAAAGTGATAACCATTCTGATCTAGGTTAGAGTGCACGCAGAGTGTTTCTTTTCTCTCTCTCTTTGGCAGCGACCTTTGACCGACCCTAGACTATGACTCAGTGACCAAGTTGACCGAACCTTCTTAAAATACTGGCTTTTGGATTGTCTGAGTTGCATAAGTCATTGCCACTCCTTCTTTTACCCTTTGCATTTCTCAGAACACCCCGTATTACTACGAACATCCACTTCCATTGGATAGATCCATCGTATGGTTATATATTAACTCGAAGGGACTTCTTCGAGGATGGATCAAGGTTCAGGAGAAATAGAATTGGTTTATTCAGTTGTCTTTTAGTATCACCTTCTCTTAGGTTGCGAGGGCTCTTTGGTTTAGGAGAGTACACCTATTACGCTTATTGGATAGTCTTCTTCCAAACCATAGGCAGGTGCCGAAAGGTAGGGAATGAAGAAAACCAATTAGCCTAAGTAGGGTGTACAGAAGGTAATATGTAAAGACAAAATAAAGGGATTAGAAAGAGGGCAAAGTAAATTGCGACTGCTATCATTCACGACCAAACCGCGTAGTTCATCGCCACTCCTATTTTACCTTTGCTTTTTTCCCCAGTTCGGGAGAAATAGAATAAGGTATTATTCAGTTGTCTTTTATCATCACCTTCTCTCAAGTTGCGAGTGCTCCTTGGTTTAGGAGAGTACACCTATTATGCTTACTGGATAGTCTTCTTCCAAACCATAGGCTGGTGCCGAACGGTAGGGAAGGAAGAAAACCATTTAGCCTAACGATGGTGTACAGAAGGTAACGACTAAAGACAAATAAAGGGATTTGGAGAGATGGCAATGAAATATACGGTTATAGTCATGAAATGGATTATGGAAGAGGCATTACTAGGAATACCAGGATATCCCTACGAAACATTTTCATGTTTCAGTGCATTGTTAAAGGAAAACTATTTTCCCGATTAGATACTTACTCCAGGGTATGTATTTACCAGATATGATTCTCACATCTGTATGGTTTTACAGATGATGAGTGGGAGTAAATTATTGGAAATAAGGTGATCATCCTCATTATATCGGAATTCGTTGTAATTGGTGATATTTGAGGAAGTCTCCTGGGTTATTGCCGGCAGGCATGTATTTGGTTTTGAGTATCCGTTGTTGTGCACCAATTTCAAAATGATATATCTGTACGTTTATTTTTATAAAGTGAGATATAACTTTTTGAAATTATGTCCGTGACATTTACCTGTATCAGTTGACGATTGGGTAAGGAGTATTGAACAACGGAGTAGTTCTTAACCATAAGTACAGTTTTCAACCTACGATGCACAGGTTTTGAGTTATTCAACTCAGTGGACTTATACAGAGTATTGTATGCTGTCCAGTGTCCATCAGGACAAAAGGGGTTAGTCCTCGTACTATGTTCTGCTTACTTATAACTTATCTAGTTTTTAGACAAGTGTTTCATAGAAATACAAGGTCTAAGATTTGAGAAGTTGTGGGTATAAGAATAAAGTAGAGAACCAGATGTCGCAAGTATCGGGATTCTTCAAAGAGATTGAAGATGTAGATTCTTGTGATAGGTATTCAGATGATAGTAATGGTTTCGAGAAACTTGTTTCTCTTTCGGGTTACTCATAATTGGATGGATTCCTAAGTTGAGTAATGCTGATTAGCCTCTCTCCATTAAGTTGATATGCACTGGAGACAGCCGCATAATTAGAATCTGGTTCCAATTAAATAAGTGCCAAAGTTTCTATATTGGATATAGAATGGTTCATACCTTAACGATGTTAAGGTACGGGGAGTTGTCCGGCTTATGCTTAAAACCAGACTCTGGATAACTCAGGGCACGTTTCTGTAATGGCAGTTTATGGGTTGACCTGGGCTATGTCGAGGGTTGACTTTCTACCATCTGGAAGATCAATAGTGATATTGTTCTTGACTCGCCACAGTTTTAGTAAAATGGATTTTTTCAGAAAACGGTAGTGGGAGTATGGTAGAACTGGAAGTGATTCCAGAACCGCAAACGATTACGGAAACTTTAATAGGACCTAAAGATTCAATCAGGTTTGACATTCCATTAGCCACCCCGCAGATATGGTGGGTAACCTCAGACACCCGAGAGGTACTTCGGTAGCCTCAAGGACGGTGACAGGGAGGTTCTTGCTTACCCAGACTTGACACTACTGTTGTTCCAGACTATGAGACCCGGCAGGAGGATAAGTATAGCGTCGTTCTAAACTAGCTTTAGAAGTGCACGTATATATTATTCTGCCAGAGGGTTGTTGTGGTCAGCGGAAGCAGCGGAAGCATAGTGGGCAAGCAGCTTATGTCTATTTATAGACTTGAGCAGTTATAGCGGAGATAGATCATCTAATTTTGATGTGACAGTCATGGGTTTGACTTCATCAGAATAGCGGATGGATCTGTTAAGAAGGTAGTAGGGTGTGATGTCCTGGTATTTGGATGACATACACAGAGTAGGAAGTAAAATTCCTGTACTACGATCGGTTGTACTGTGGTCGTCACACAGTTGTTTCTCCAGACAGGATATGGATATAATATCAGACATTCTGGTTTCTGGATCTATAGTTTTAGATCTAGATTTGGGTAGTTTCCCAATATGGGTACTTTGACAGTATTCTAATGGTTTTTAGAATAAATGACTCCTGGCATGGTGATGTACCTGCAGGTGATGGAGTCACCCTCTCTAAAGGTGTCTTACAGACTAAAGGGAAGAGGGATGTGCATGATTGACATATCACTTGCTTAGGCAATTGAGTCAATCATGAGATGTCAAGTACCACACCAGATGTTGTTTTTGCACTAGATGCAATAAGTTTGTATTAATCCAATCCTGGAGAAACATAAGGAAGCAGTTTTAGAACATAAGTGAATGTTCTACGGATTTGATGACGGCAGCCTCTTTCGGGAGACGGTTATCATTCCAGGCTTCAAAGGTGACATGGATGACAGAGTGATTGTTAGAGTTATAGTTTTCCCTCTGACGAGGGACAATATTATGGACAGGTGGTCCAAGAGGATACTGTGGGAGGCATGGTGCAGGATACTGATTAGGTTCAGTTATCGATACAGTCTAAGAAGTTTGGATTTGGAGTTCATTTATGAACTAGGTCCCATCAGATATCCAGACATATTCTAAGACAGGTATTACTCAATTCGGGAGATGGCTTTCTCTGCGAACTTGAGATTAAGAGAGACATAGAAAGAAACATCGGGGTGGATCCACTCACTGAGGCTATTTCTCGAACACAATAGTTTTACGAACGGGCTTTGTGAAACTGATTAGTAGAGGAGTTGGATGTTCGGTATCACATGGGCTGTGAGTATGCGACATCGCAATAATTAGCCTTAAGTGCAAGTGGGAGATTGTTGGATATAGTGCCCTCAAATTCAATTATTGGATCGCAGGCACGTGATTGCAATGATTGAGGAGGACCTATGCCGGTAGGACAGTCTTACTCGAGATGATAGTATGCTATCTGGTTTGCCTTTATCAGTCGTGTACAGGTTCAGGTGACTGATCACTGTTACACGTTGATAGAGCCCTTAGGATCTTGCTTGACTACCAACAATATGAGGGCGATCATATACGTGAGAATTGGGTAGTCCATAAGCACATCCTTAATAGTGGTCCCTAGTCGTGGGAGTTTCGAGACAGGGCATCGATACTCCGGAGTAGACTAGTGTATACAGTCGAGACCCCGACGAGGGGCGGTGGCCAGTCTCACAAGCCACTGGTGTCAGTTAGATCACCTAAGATGTATACAGGTGCTCATTGGGTTATGAGTACACCGGATAGGACTCGCCGGGAACCTGCTAGTTGGTATTATACATATCGTCAGATAGCAGTTCCCTGGTGACATGTGTACAGGTTAGTTCATCGACCTGAGGTCGTCATTTGTCTCGTGTGAGTTCCCACTGTGCTTTGATTTCTACCCTGCCACGGCTCAAAGGAGTCGTGCAAACAGGTAGTTTTTGGGTACAGTTCCGAGCCACATGGAGGCACGTGAGCGGATCGGCAGGGGATTCGTCTCTCCCGGTATTGGGGGTGGAGACCGCGCTGTGTCTAGGAAAGCCATTGCACCAAGTCCTTGGCCAAGGTAGGTGAGAATTACTGGTAGGTACTCCGGCAGTTTCTCAGGGTGTTCAGGGCTTGTCTCCGACACGACTTATACCGCTATTGGGGGTCTGACGTTACTAGCCCCCTAGGCTGGATATGCGATACTCATAGACGAACGGACCGGACAGTATATACATTGTCACTGTTAGGCTTAGTAGAGTTTCCGGATGAGTTCGCTCATCGGCCTCCCTTGAGGTCAGTACATGGGCAGCCGTTACGCACAGCTAGTGCCGCTAACGGCTTATGGTTAAACCACTGCCGGGGTACTGACGAGTCATTAGAGTCCCCCACAGATAGTTTCCCAAGTTCGGGCGAAACGTTGTAGAGGCCGTATGGTTTTATGGCAGGGTTCGGAAAATGCACGTGCGTTTTCGCACGTGTCATATTTCGGGCAGATAATACTTGTAGGCTTTGGTTTAAGCCGGATCCAAGTATTATACTGTGTAGATATAATATCTTTGTCTCAGTTTCATTTGTATTCGGTCGTAATACAAATGCGGGTATGTTTATACTGTTACGGGGTTATCCTGAAATTCGTTTCGGGATCACTTTTGAAAGTTTCCAGTTTCCAGTTTTCTATCACCCGTATTTAACATTCGGTTAAATGCGGATTTATCTTTTCGTCACTTGGGTGAGTCATGAGGTGAGTCGTGATTCTAGAAGGTTCTAGAAGGTGACTAGGATTAGTGACTCATAGTTGCTTTAAATGTTCATTTAATGTTATGCAAGGTGTCTTTTGTGAGTCATTCTTTTGCTTTAATGATTCTTGTTCTTGCTAAGATCTTTTGTGAGAAGCTTTTCGTTATGGTCACCTCCCTTGCTTCCTACGCTCACCCCCCACCTCCTTATAGTGGCCAGCCCATTCTTGATGGAGGATTATGGTTGTTGTTTTAAAAAGATGATAGTTTTTGGTGTATGGAAATTTCATAGCTCGTTTCATTCCATCACCCGACTCAAATGGCAACTTCATTAACCGTTCGTCAATGCTTTGTACGTAACGAGTCAAAGTGTTCTACTCATTCTCTACATCAATCTTGGTCATCTCTTTTAGCAAACTTGATGACCGAGTTGCCTCGGGTCAGAGGCGGGAGCCCGTTTAAAGATCCGATGACGTGGTGCCACCTGGACGACGAGACTAGAGATCGAGGAGATCGGAGCAGCCGCAACGGAGCGTGGGATGATGGTTAAAGAACGAAGGACTCGGATCGTTCGGTATAACCTTTCTACCCTCTTTACAGTTTGTTAGTTTAACGTTAATGGCAGATCCGGGTTATAGTATGCGATAGCGCTAGTTATAAAAGTTTTTGTACCGCATTTGGCGTCTGAAAGACGGCCGGGGCGCTACCGTAGACTTACACCTGGTACAGGTTAGTCTGCAGACCCGAGATCGTCATAGTCTTGTGTAGCTCCTACTGTGCTTTGATTTCCTCCCTACCACGGCTCAAAAGAGCCGTGCAAACAGGTGGATTTTAGGTACAGTCCCGAGTCACATGGAGGCAATGAGCGATAGGAGGGGTTTCGTTTCTCCCAGTATTGGGAGTTGATGTTGTGCTATGCTCGATTGGCTATAACTGAAAGTCCCTGGCCAGGGCTGCTACTAAGATTTACTGATAAGAGTTATCGGTAGTTTCTCGAGCCGTTATAGGCCATACATCGGCATGACTTATCACGTTACTGGGGTCTGACGATTCCACCCCTAGACATGATATGCGATATATCAGACGAAGAGACCGGACTGTATGGTAAGTGTTGTAGGATTCATGGAGAGTATGGACAAGCTTGCTTGTTGATCTTCTAATCGCTCAATACCTGGGTAGCCGTTACGTCCAGCTAGTACCGCTGACGGCTTGTGGGTAACTGATGTGATCATCACCCACTACTGGCGTATTGACGAGTCTTTAGAGTCCCACACAGAAGTTTCCTATTTCAAGCGAAACGAAGTAGGGCACATATGTGATATGTGCGGGTGGCCTGATTGAATACGTGTATGTGATACCGTATTCTAATCTAGCAGTTATCTGATATCGCTCAGGTTACATGTGATATAACCGGATTATCGAATCAAGTGTTGATTTGATAATGTGATATACAGATAAATGATATTAGTCGGTTATATATGATATAATCGAATTATTAAATCAAGTGTTGATTTAATAATATGATATATATTATATTTGATATAATTATATCTTAAACTAATATTATTAGCTCACTAAATATTTTCTTATATATATATATTAATATATGTATATGATATATATAAATATATATGAAGCATGGCATGATTTTCTATTTTTGGAAAATAGAAAAAGAGGTGGAAAATGAGGAGCAAGGGTGAAGCATGGCTTTTATCATTATTCTATTAGTCTTGACTCACTATTGAGGCATGGTTGCTTTTGTTTATTGATAAAAATTGGATGCTTCAATTATTGTGAGGATTGATAAGCCATTCTTCACTTCATTTTCTTCAAGGGTTGATCATTCTTCATGCTTTCTCTCTTGAGTTGCTCTCTAGCTCCCATCATCTTCCTCCTCAAACCTCCAAGCTTAAATCCCTCACATGTGTTGTGAAATCTTGAGCTTGTGAGTAGCCTAGTGAGCTAAACAAAACCCCTACTTCACCATTCTACACTTGATTAGCAATCAAGTGTAGCGTGTTTCCTTCACTAAAGTGTTTAGTGAAGACGTATCTTGGATTGCGGAGCTTCGGGTGGATCATCTTCGGCATGAAGGTTTTCGGAGCAAGCTCGATCGAATTCCAAGTGGAGCTCCACTAGGCTTCGGGTGGATCATCTTCGGCATGAAGGTTTTCGGCAGAATTTCCTTTCACTTCTTATAGTTTAGTTGATATCATCATAGTAAACCTTAATATTCTAATTAAGATCTTGGTTAGTGTTCGTTAGCACCTGAAATTTTTAAAATTGCATGTGTGATGCCCGTTTAAACCCCGTCACGGTGCTAGCGTAGACTTTCAGCAAGATGGGCTGTCATGCTGCTTGAGTTCGACATAGTCTATACTCCTCAGAATGCAGTAAAATGGCAAGCTCTCACTGACTTTCTTACTGCTCATCCCATATATGTAGGGTTGCCGCTCAATTGCAAGTTGCCCGATGAACAGGTGCTGCATCTCGAAGATAACGAGCTATGCTGGGAGCTCTACTTCGATGGAGCCTCATCAATAAAGAGTTCCAGCAAATCAAGCATCCCGCAGATAAAAGCAAGGATATGATTAGTGTTCATCACGCCAACGATGGGAACCCTACGATGTGCTTTCACTCTCACCGAGCCTCGCACAAACAACGATGCTGAGTACGAAGCTCTGATAGCTGGTCTGGAGCTCGCCGTAGAAATGGAAATTCTTCGGCTATGGGTCTACGGTGATTCCCAGCTTGTCATCAACTAAGTAAGTAGCGACTATAAGATATACAAACCCGAGTTAGCTCTATACAGAAGACGGGTGGTGGAACTCATGAAACAGTTCACTCATATTAAACTAATGAGAGTCCCTAGGGCGTTGAACGGAAAAGCCGACTTACTCGCTCATCTAGCCAAAGAGCTGGCTAATCCCGACATGGATGAAATTCTGATCATAGTCAGAAGCCGGCAAATTCTTCCTCCAGTCTCTTTGCATGAAGATGAAAGCGTAGAACAAGAGAACAATCCTGCTGAAGAAGCTCTGATCATTCAAGATGAGCCTGATTGGAGAGAGCCCTTCATAGAGTACCTCCGATATGATAAGCTGCCCGAAGAAAAATCTGTGAGGGTCCAGTTGAAGAAGAGAGCCCTCCGATATGTGTTTGTAAATAATAGAATATACCGCAGATCATATGACCAACTCTGGCTCAGGTGTTTGTCTTCGGTCGAATCCTAAAAAGTCATGAAAGAAGTTCACTCGGGCGTCTGTGGAGCTCACCAATCTAGCCCCAAAATGCGGCTTCAAATCAAAAGGCTTGGATATTACTGGCTTACCATAATAAGGGATTACAAAGAGCATGCAAAGAAATGTCACCTCTGTTGGATATATGTATGCCCTAAAGGCCATTATATGTATAGTGGATGCTTGGACATGTATACACACACACACACACACACACACACACAGAGATGACTTTCTTGCTCGACATGATAGTATGCTATCTGGTTTACTTTATCTTGACATGTTCATTTGATCATGCATCTTACTCTTTTGGTACATGTTGATAAAGCCCATAAGATATTTGCTTGACTACTGGGACTATGATGCAGATCATACCAGTGGGACACGTGTAGTTTATAAGCATATCCTTGAACCGTTCCTAGTCGTGGGTGTATTGAAACGGGGTATCGATATTCTACAGTAGACTAGCGTATACCATTCTTGTCCCATATGATGGGTAATGGATTATCCCATATCCATCTGGTGTGGTGACACCAAAGATTGTATACGGGTGCTCAGTGTAGACTGGGTACACTGAACGGACTCATCGAGAACTCCTATGTGGTATTATATCTATCGTCGGATAGCAGTTCTCAGGTGACACTGGTACAGGTTAGTCTGTAGACCCGAGATCGTCATAGAGTCTTGTGTGTCCTCCCACTATACTTTGATTTCCATCCTACCACGGCTCTACTGAGTCGTGCAAACAGGTGGATTTTGGGTACAGTCCCGAGGCACATGGAGGCAATGAGCAATATGAGAGGTTTAGTCTCTCCCGGTATTGGGGGTTGATGTTGCGCTATGCTCGATTGGCTATAACAGGAAGTCCCTGGCCAGGGCTGCTGAGATTTACTGATAAGTGTTATCAGTAGTTTCTCAATCTGTTATGAGCCATACATCGGCATGACTTATTGAGTTATTGGGGTCGACGATACCATCCCTAGTCTCGATATGCAGCATATCTGACAAAGAGACCGGACTGTACGGTAAGTGTTTCCAGTTGGCTCGACGGGAGTTTTGACAGGTTCGCTTGTTTTTCTTATGATCGCTCAATCCCCGGGTGGCCGTTACGTTTAGCTGACCGCTTGCGGCTTGTGGGTGATTGATATGATTATCACCTACTGCCGGCGTATTGACGAGTCTTAGAGTCCCACACAGGAGTTTCCTAGCTCAGGTGAAACGATGTGGTGTGCATATGAGATATGCGCGGGAGCTCGATTTAATGTGTGTATATGATACCGTATTTTAATCGGGCGTTTTTCTATTGGTCGGGTCGTATGTGATATGACCGGGTTATAAAATCAAGTGTTGATTTAATATTGACTTTTAACTCATTTACATAAACCTTTTCTTTTTGACGTATGCATGGATGTATGTACATGTTGATGTGCATGCACACATACATACATACACTTGTATCATGGTTGTTGATACATAGGAGATGGCAATGCAAGACTCACATGGTTTGAATATATATATATATATATATTTGTTTTTGAGAAAAAGGAAAAAGGAAATTAAATATGACTCATTGTTTCTACACTCTTCTTGGGTTGACCATTGACTTTAACCCTAGTTTGATTTCCTTTGATCCTTGACTCATCTACAAAAATATCTAGATATTTGTTTAACTATGGTTTGATGTGAGAGTGTCTCACATATATATTCTTTTCTTTTTCATTTTATTAAGTGATAATCACAAATTGAGAAAAGCTTTGCCACCTTCATCTTCCTCCTCTCTTAAGCTCTCTTGAGTTTTTCTAGTGAGTGAGATAGATAAAAAGAAAGGGTTTTGAAGTGAGAATATAAACTACATCATCATTCTACACCACTCTAGCCTATTAGTGTGGGGTGTTTGCTTCATCTTCATCTTTGATCAAGTGGAGCTTGGAGCTTTAGCAAAGGGACTTCGGGTGGATCGTCGTGGACGTGGAAGGAGCTTAAGAAAGCCGGTTCAAACTCTAGGAGATCCAAGGAGTCACTCAAGGAGGTCTACAAAGGTTGTAATCTCTCCACTTAGTGATAGATTCTTTATAGTATGTAATACTATTTGTTGTTACCCTAAAATTTCTAGTCCAATTCATGGTTAGTTTGCTTAGCACCTCCTAAAAATTTTATAGTGGCATGAGTGTTGCTTCCAAACCCTAGGCATGGTGCTAAGGAAACCCAACAACCTCTGCTAAATTCACGGTGACTTCATTTACAAGCTCCCCAATCCGTTGCATCCTACGGTGGCGTCATGGCCCTTCCAAGTTTGGGTCATCGACATAATTGGCCCGATTGATCCTCCGTCATCCAAAGGACGCCAGTTAATATTAGCCACAACTAACTACTTCTCCAGATGGGCTGAAACTGTCCCTCTAAAAGAAGTCAATACAGAAAATATTCTGACATTTTTCTGGCATAATATTCTATACCACTTCGGTACACTAAGAAGAATCATTTCTGACAACGGGACTTCTTTCAAGAGCTTCAAAGTCTTAAGGTTCGCTACATAGCAGAAGATAGATTGGAGATATTCCTCCATCCATAATCCAAGAGCCAATGGGCTAGCCGAAATCTTCAATAAAACTTTATGCAAGCTCCTAAGGAAAAATGCTTCAGCTAACAAAAGTGACTGGAATCTTAAACTCCACGAGGCGTTGTGGGCATATCGTACCATGCACCACACTCCAACTCAGTCCACTCCATACTCACTACTCTTCGGAGTGGAGGCGATCCTCCCCCTTGAATTCAAAATTCCAAGCCTAAGGATGGTTGTCCAACATGGTTTGACGGAGGAGGAAAACGTCCTCCTTCGGCTCGAAGAGCTCAACGCTCTCGAAGAAAAGAGACTCGCAATACAGCAAAATCTGGAGCTGTACTGAGCCCAAATGTCACATGCCTATGATAAAATGACCCGTCTCCTTGTTTTTAAGAAAGGAGAATTGGTGTTGGTCCTCAAAAGACTGATCATCCCCAATCGACATGCTAAGAGAAAATTCGAGCCAAACTGGGAAGGGACATACGTCATTGAGAAAGTGTTCGACGGAGGATCCTACAAACTAATAAGGGCTGAGGGATAAAAGCCCATGCCACCCATCAATGGCTGATATCTCAAGAAATACTACGCATGAATTCTCCAAGTTGCAGACGAATTGAGCACATCGCCTCCTACGGTCTGGATCATATATCCTGTAAAACCGTATACAATCCACAGGCGCAAATGACCCTTATCTCTCCTAAGTCCTACCGGCTAGACTATATTTGAAGTCCTACCGGCGATGAAGAAAAAAAAAGAAAAAAAGTAGAAGAATAAAGTATGTCTATAAGCAAAATAGGCACGGATGAAGACCCGAAAGGGCTCCATGAGTAAAAACAACAGGACTGCCGGTGAGTTTGTGGAAACCCAAAAGGGCGCAAACTCGTAAAAAGAGATGAAATACACTCGCAAAGTTCTCTCGACCTTGTAAGGAGAAAATCCCCGCGTGAGATCCTTACGACTCACAAAAGAGCAACACACTTAGGAATCCCCACGATTCCTAGGGTGAAAATACAACTGCGAGATCCTCTCGGCTCGTAGGGAGAAAATTCTTTTATGAGGCCCTTACGGCTCATAAAATTGAATAGCCTTAGCCGATAAGGATCTAAAACTGTCTCCTATGCCATCGCTTCCCAATGGGTAACGGCAAATGATGAGTTTCTCCTGACACTACGCTTCAGTGTTAGCTGTGCTGATGCTGACCCAAAACTCAAAACCCAAGTTTTCCCAACGGCAAATGATGAGTCGCTCCTGGCACTATCCTTTAGTGTTAGCGGTGCGGATGCCGACCCAAAACTCAAAACCCAAGTTTTCCCAAAGGCAAATGA
This sequence comes from Agapanthus africanus, assembly GCA_030015575.1. Taxonomy (NCBI): domain Eukaryota; kingdom Viridiplantae; phylum Streptophyta; class Magnoliopsida; order Asparagales; family Amaryllidaceae; genus Agapanthus; species Agapanthus africanus. The sequence continues at coordinate 827,009,706 of CM057338.1, read as the reverse complement.
TGAGTCGCTCATGGCATAATACTTCGGTGTTAGCGGTGCTGATGTTGACCCAAAACCCAAATCCCAAGTCTTCTCAGGGTAAATGATGAGTCGCTCCTGGCATTGTTCTAGTGCAGCGATACTGATGCCAAACAAAATCCAAATTCCAAGTCCTACTCAAATTCAAAAGTCCCGCCAGACGATACAGAAATCAAATAAATCAAATCAAAGTCCCACCAGCAGTGGTTCCAACCTCCAAAGGTCCCGCTGAATGGACAAGAACTCCAAAACCAATAAAATCAACCAATTCAATTACACCAATGACCTTCTCGGTGAAACCGAAACAAATCAACCCTGACACCACAAGAAGCGGAGCAAGTCAAATCAAACCCCGACACCGCAAGAAGCGGAGCAAGTCAACTTCAACCATGACACCGCAGAAAGCGGAGCAAGTCAAATCCAAACCCTGACACTGCAAGAAGCGGAGCAAGTTAGAAAAATAGCAGCACCGACCGTCCAAGTCATAAAAAACGGCAGCACCGACCGTCCAAGTCGTAAAAAGGGAAGCATCGACCCTCTACAGGAACCAAACCAAATCAATCTCCATATAGAAAAAGATCCATCAATGTCATGCACACAACCTATACACGCGGTGTGTATTTATTGATGGGGGGCGCTTTGTTAGGGTCAAAAATTACACCCCGGTTGACCAAGTCAAAGTCAGTAAACCCCCAGCCAAGCAGGCCCGAGCCCAAGCCAAGTAGGCCTAAGCCCAAGTCAAGACCGAGCATGGAAGGAGCCGGCTCCATGCTAAAAAGGAGGCAATAGATTAGTTCAAATGCAATTTTTAGAAATAAATATATGAAAAATAGGAAAGAAGTGAAAATTTTGTAAACCCCATGGCTTATGTACAAAAAGAAATAAGCACATAAGGCATGGGGTGGCATAAGTGTCATATGGAAAAACCCATGGAGCTATATGTAAAGAGTGTAGCCTAGAAAAGACAAACATGATGAAAAAATCAACAACTTTCATTCTCATAAAAAATTCTAGGGTTTATACCTCCATCTTCTCTTTCTCAAGTTTTATTCTCTTCATCTTCATTTCTATTTAAATCAAGAGCTTAGCACTCTTTTTCTCAAAACTAAATAAAGTTTCACCATAAAACTCTCGAAGGGGAGTTTAGATCTCCCATCAAATCCCTAAAAGGAATATTTTTAATCTTACCTCCCTTTTTCCCCAAGATCCAGCAAAAAGAGAGGAGGAGGAAAAAGTCCCACCTCCAAAAATCCCACTTTGGGAGGATCTAAGGCTTAAGGGAGAAGAAAGGGGTCCCTTTTGATCAACTCCAATGATCTTTGAGGAGTTCAACTCTAGAATCCAAATTCTCAAAGAAGTTTAACTCCAAATTCAAATCTTTTAAGAGTTTAACTCCAAATCCAAATCTTTTGGGAGTTTAACTCCAAATTTATGCCTAATTCCTGTCCGGGAGTTCAATTCCAAGCCCAAGGGCTTAGCCCCTTCTTCCACTGGTGTTTCCAGCGGTCGCGTGAGTGGCACGCGACCCGCTGGCACCCGGCGGCCATGCGCAGGGCATGCGACCCGCTGACGCCCGGCGCCTACGCGACCCGCTGGCGCCCAGCGGTCACGTGTTGTCTCATGCGTCCTTAGGACGCTCCTCACCCTTCTTTTTTCTCACACGTTCCATACTCAAAACACATCTCCCGTTAGAAATTTTTTTCTAACGGGGCGCAACCCTGCACTCCGCAAGGGACTGCTTTCCTCCTTGGCCCCCAGCCCGCTATCTGGGTAGCAGGACCCCCGTAAACTCTGCGAGGTCCCCGATATGTCCAAAACACAACTTACGCACACCACACATTGAGTTCGCATGACTGGTTTTACCCGTCAATCGGAGGTTCCATTGCTCAAAAAGCGAGGGGTAATTAATGGCAGCTTAGTCTGCGGCTGCCGGAGATTCGGATCCCCACAATCAATAAAACCCGGCCTACCCCAGACAGGGGGAATCTGTAATATGCCTGACAAGCGACGTATATTTCCTATCTTAATAGGCTGACGAAAAACACTTTATAGAGAGCAAGTGGTTTAGCATTAAACTTGTAAAGTGAGTGAGTGATAGTATAGGGTATATGAATGAAAAGGGTGGCAATCAACTTATTAACAAAATAACCTATCTAAGCACTAAGCAATCTTAACACTAGTGTGATTCTAACTTTAACATTGCAACATGGGGTCTTGGAGAGAATATGGTGTATGATGAGGTTACCAAGTAATCATAAAATCACATACCATATCAAACCAATACAAATTAGCAATCTTAAGATTACAATCAAGATTTGAGCACATTAAACATCACAAGAGATGGAGGAAGGCAAAGCCATTCATCTCACATCCTCACCATCACCACAACCAAAGAGATTTACTCAAACACCACAAAATAGAAAATGAAATACATGATAAGAAACATAAAGAAAACAAGTAAATACAAGAAAACAAGTGCAAGTTCTTTATTCATATTTGGAAGGACTTAAGTACAAGATAGCTTACAACTTCAACCTCCACTTTCCAAGCTCTCAAATGAGAGCTTGCAAGGGGAAGAAGAAGTGGGCAAGCATTATAATCTATATTCCCATTCAAGAATCTAACCCAGAACTTAATCTGATATCTGCTATATATAGGCAACTCAAAATCAAAAGTTACATATAAAAATGGACTGACAAAACCACCAGGGACCCACCAAACTTGGACAAGCCAAAATGGTAATGTATTGGCCGCAATTTGCGGACAATAAGATTAAATTTGCGGCCATTGTGAGGAGTCTAGGGCCAACCTTTGGTCAATAGTCTTCTGGTCTCAAAAGCATCTCTCTATGGTCTCAATTTATTTTAATTCACACTTGGGTGAAATTTAAAGCAATGAACAAAGAAGGAAAGTGATCAAGTGGCAATGGTTCACATTTCAAATCAACTCTTTTTAAAACATTCCACTTGCACATCCACTTGCATGACACCATGATTGTGTTTGCCCACTTGGTGATGGTTCATGCCCACTTGGTGATGGTTCATGCCCACTTGGTGATGGTTCATGCCCACTTGATGCATATAATCAAATCCTTGTTCACACATGATCATGTTGGACCAAAACAAGAATTTAATTGTAGGAAAACTTATTTGACTTGATATGTATTCTGTCTTATTTGCAGTTCTGGCTAAAAACTGTTGTTTCAGTGCATGTTGTGTACCGTCTCCTGTATTTTTGGCTGTGTACCTGTAATCTGTACTAATAAGCAGACACAGATTAAATAGCACTGTTTATTGACAAAATAATAGGAAATGAGCGGTATGAAAATGTAATAAATCGTGCTGAACACATAACACTATTACATATTGATAAATCCCATAGGATTCATGCTTGACCGGCAAGGTTATGATAGCGATCACACTTGTGAGAACTGGGTAGTCTATAAGCACATCCTTAATTGTTCCTAGTCGTAGGAATATCAAGACTGGTTATCGATATTCCAGAGTAGACTAGTGTATACGTTTTTTGACTCCGACGAGGGGCGATGGCCGGTCTTACAGCCATTGGTGTTAGTCAGTCACCAAAGATTGTATAAAGGTGTTCATTGGGTTTTGAGTTATATTGGACGGACTTTTCGGGAACATTCTAGATGGTATTATACCTATTGTCAGAAACCAATTCCCAGATGGCATTAGTATAGCGTAGTCTGTCGACCTAAAATCGTCATTTTCCTCGAGTGTGTTCCCACTATACTTTGATTGCTTTTGGGCGCGGCTCCGAAGCACTTGGAGGCAGTGGGAAATTGAGGATATTCATTTTTTCCGGTATTGGGAGTTGATGTCGCGTAGTATACGGTTGGCCATCAGCATAAGACCTAGGCCTAGGTGGATGGGATTTACTGATTGCGAATAGTAGTTTCTCGATTGGTGATAGGGCTTGACATCGGCACGACTTATCAGGTTATAGGGGTCGACGTTATCTACCCCCAAGACCGGATATGCGATACTCTTAGAAGAACAGAACGGACTGTATGGTACATGTCGCTGATAGCCTCAGTAGGGTTTCGAGCGAGCTTGCTTGTCGATCTCCTTTTCAACAATATCTAGGTAGCCGTTACGTACAGCCAGTGCCGCCGACATGCTTGTGGTTAAACCTACTACTAGAGTATTGTCGAGTCATTAGAGTCTCACACAGAGGGTTTCTGGCTTTAGCAAAATATTGTAGTTACGGTACATTGGTACATGCTTTGCTTCGATTAAAACTAGTGTACTTTATTCACTGACGGTAATCAGACGGCTGAAATACTAGCCTGTCTTTCTAAAAAGACGGATATAAAATCGGGTGTCGATTAAATATTTTACACACACACACACATATATATTGTATATGTATTTACTAATATTATGTCACTATTAATTAATCCCTCTTTTATGTATTTTAAATACCTTGGATAACAATTACAAGTATATGTATTTGGTATGTTTTATTACATATAAATATATATTATTTTTGTTTATTCTTTTTCCTTTTATTTTCTTAAGCTTATGTTATTCTTTAGGCATAACATATGCTCACCATATTGTAGTATGGTGACATGTGTAATCAAGAGGAGCTGATGGACACTTGGATGATTGGTTTGATCCAAGGGCTTAGATTGTTTTGGAGAAAGATATTTGTAACCGTTTTCTTTAGAAATGGTTAAGGTTTTTTTCATACTTCTCTTTTTCATACTCCGCTTTTTCATGAGAGCTCTCATCTCCTTCTTCCTCCTCTCTTTATACTTTAGAAAGGAAAAATGAAATAAAATGAGAGAAAATTAGTAGCGAGCTTGAACTATAACTCCTAACTACATAGTTTAGCTTCCTAAATACTTAGCTTATCTCAATTTGAGATTGTAGCCGAAGTTCTTAAGCCTTCAAGGTGGGTCATCTTTGATGGAGGAGATAGGCATGTAAGCTTCTTCCATGGAGCTTCAAAGAGCCTACAAAGGAGTCCAACACAATTTGGGAGCACTTGAAGATACTACAAAGGTTGTAATATCAATATATTAGCTAGTTTGCTCTCTTTTCTTATTACAAGTTATAATCTTTAGCTTAGATTCTAGTGGTGGGACTAATTTCTCTTTAGGTTTTTTAAAACCCTAAGATAACATCTTTTAAAATTGCTTATTAGAGTGCACTAGTTTTTTCAAGTGGTATCAGAGCTACTAGGTATTGGATACCGACCCATGGGGAGTTCTCACTGTGTGACAGTGTGGCGAAACATAGGCTCTTACCCCCGGGGTGTCCCGAGACCGGAATGGTTCCGGCGGGTTGTAGTCCTCGTAAGAGGGCATACGTAAAAAGTAGCTGCTGAGCGACCTATGGGTGCCATAGCTAGTTTCTGCTGCGTTGACTGACCCTTCAAGTGGTATAAGAGCCAAACTAAAGATTTGAACTTGTTTGGATGATTTAGAATTATCAAAACCTATTTTAGAAAAAAAACTTGTTTTGAAAATTTACATGAAATACTCTCATTTTCGCTTGTGCCAGAGCCACCGGATTATTGTTTTGGACCAAGATTTCTAGTAGGCTAATGCGCATCCAAACCCACCTCATTTGTACTCGGTTCGGTCCTGAAATGGGGCCGAACCGATACGGGGCTGAATCGGCCATTTGTCACGCTCCACCCCCGATATAGAGAGTATTGTCTGCTCTGCCCGAAACCGCACGGTTTTGTCCTTCGGAGCAAACCGGACCCGACCAAGGGCCACTTCTTAGGAGATCACCCATCCCAGAACTTCCCTGGCTCGAGCACGCTTAACTACGGAGTTCTCAAACTCCTGTAGTGCCAGTTCACTTAAAATGCGCCTCTGTATTGAAGAGCGGTATCATTCCATTTATAGTACAGATCTGTCCTCTTTCGGAATGTATTCCGAAGATTCCCCATTATTTTACAGTGGGTCCCCATGCTTATCTCGTATATATGGGTATACCGGATAATACCTGGGGTATTATATTCCCCCCACTTAGAACAATGGTTCGTCCTCGAACCACATACCTACTATTGAGGAACCAGCTCTGATACCATTTTGTCACGCTCCACCCCCAATACAGAGAGTATTGTCCGCTCTGGCTGAAGCCACACGGTTTTGTCCTTCGGAGCAAACCGGACCCGACCACGGGCCACTTCCCAGGAGGTCACCCATCCCAGAACTTCCCTGGCTCGAGCACGCTTAACTACGGAGTTCTCAAGCTCCTGTAGTACCAGTTCATTTAAAAGGCGCCTCTGTATTGAAGAGCGGTATCATTCCATTTATAGTACAGATCTGTCCTCTTTCGGAATGTATTCCGAAGATTCCCCATTATTTTACAGTGGGTCCCCATGCTTATCTGGTATATATGAGTATACCGGATAATACCTGGGGTATTATAAAATGATTCTTTTTCTCACTTAGGATGCATTGATATATATGTGATATATGTTAAATGTATTCTTTTTTTTTGTTACAAAATTATATATATGTGATATGTATAATCGTAACATGCTAGGTTATAAATGCAACTAGGGTTTATGAGAATTAAACCATGCTAGGGTTAAGATTAGGATTTATATTTATCATTAAGTGATTCAAATATTGTGGATTTTGTCATGGTTGATATTTGGTGAAAGCTTATAGAAGCTTGTAGGCTTCTTTGACTTTGTCCACTCTTTTTGTCTAGCTTAAGATATTTTTGACCTAACCTTTAACCCTACCTCATGGTTAAGTCTCTACAAGGGTTAAGCATGACATGCTTAACCTTTGGTTGCATTTCTAACCTCAACAATAATTCATTCATCACTTGCTTCATCTTCTTCTTGCTCTTAAAAAAGCTTGCTAGATTTTTTTCCTTGGTGATGATAGATTGTGAGAAAAAGAAAACAAAAGAGAGCAAAATTTCTACTTCATCATTCTCTTCTATACTAGCCATATAGATTAGTGTGTTACCTTCACTAATCCCTAATTAGTGAAGAGATAGCTTGGGTTTGTGACTCCTCAAGGTAGATCATCTTGGATTGTGAAGACTTCAAGCTAGCATGGATTATTCACCTCATGGAGCCTCTCTAGATTCCGGGATCTTGATGATCGCAGCGAAGGGACCACAATTTGGAGCTTATGAAGCGAAGGAACGGACTACAAAGGTTGTAATCCCTATCACTTAGAAGTAAAGTTGTTTGGTTTATCGATTCTGCATGATTCTTTAGTTAATGATCTAGGGTTAGGGTTAGATAGAACGACAAAAATTTGAAATTGGCATGGACGATGCCTCCCAAAACCTTACTGCCGTGCTAGACAGCCCAATAGTGGTATCAGAGACTAGATAGAGAATTAGACGGATATAGTTAGATTACGAAACCGAAACGAATCCGAAACTTGAAACTATGTAACCTAGTTTCTGTGGATTTTCAAATGGTGTTGAAATTTTTTTTAAACAACTGCAGAATGTTATATGTGATATAACATGAACACCGTCAAAATTTGAAGCTATTTGGCCATGAAGTGGCCGGCCACAATGCATGAAAAACCGAGCTCCTCGGTCCAATTTTTGAATTTGGGCTTCAAATTTTCAGGGTGTTATGGTCTCTGGGTTTTAGGGTTTCAGGTGTTGTTTGTTTTTGCTAAAATTGCATGTGATGTTAATTTTCTGCATAGGCAACTCGGACTGTTTCGTATTCGTAATTCTAGTTTGTTTTCGGGTTATTTTAGACGGTGTTAAAAAGTTCGATCGGATATCAAATACCCATTTTAATCCTTGATGGAAATTTTTCCAAGTGTTGGATTTTTCCTTAATTTAAAACTTTCAGAAAATCATGCAAGCGATTCTGTGGACCCTCTAGAAGAATGAAACCTTAACTCGATTATGTGAGCGTCAGAACTACCACTAAACCCTAGGGTTTGTGGTAGTTCAGCGGTGCCACATGTGAGGCATTGGCTGACTCTTCTACGGCTGGTTCATAGGAGCTGTGGCATGTTCTGGACCTTTTGAACTCCGCTCAAGTGTTCAGCTAGTTGGGAAATTTTGGGTGTTTGTTTATTCGATCAGAAAGTTTAACATTGTCTAGTTATCTGGAATGTGATACAATATGTGAAATTCATATAGTTAGGCATGAAATCCGTAATATGTGATATTTCGGGTTTACGATGTCTAAGGTAATTATGGATTCCAAACGTTGTAGTTTTTCACTTTCTTTTCTGCGACCGTAAGTGTAATATGTGGTGTATCGCCGGTTTCGTTACTATACATCAACGACAATTGAGATACGCATATTTACTTACGTTGATGACATGTGATGTTATGCGTTGCTGTGATATGTTATATTGGATCGTCGTGATTTGAATAGCCGGGGGTTTTATGTGAGATGAGGGTTTTTATTTTCGTTCATGTAAAATTCATTGTATGTAATATTCTTTTATTGGGACACTTCCGGGCTGAGGATGATGTCACCTTTGTATATTATTTACTTTTCCGCATTAGGATAGACCCAAGAAGGAGAGCACAAACAACCGGGTTCTATGGTCCAGTGGGAGGCCATCTCGAGGAGTCGAGACCGGGTCTCCTAACCCTAGAATTGGTAGGGTTTCTTGCCGCTCTCATAGGGGTTTAGGGATGTGGGTTTGGCTATTCATCGCGACAGTGGAATCCGTGTTTTATACAGGCTCAAAATAAAACACGGACCTCACAGTATATCCAATATTTCATATGTTTTCTTCTGCTGCTGCTGATATTCTGTGATGTGATCATTTTATATGCGTGAGACGAATGCTTTATTATTGTATATATGATATATAATAAACTTTTCTTATGTTTTGCACCGGCACTAGTCCCGCACCGGTATGCCGTTAGTTAAGTAACCTAACGGTGCATAACGGGACACTGTGGCGAATGCGGATGGCATAAGCGTACGTTGTATTTTCGTTTCTTCTGTGATGCATAGGAAGCATAAATGATGGGACTTCGTTAATGAGATTAATGAAAGAAAAGAAACCTAAAAGATATTGTAGAATCAAATTTTCAAAAAGGGTAGCTCTAGTTTTTGCTTTGCATAGCGGTATTCCTTGTAGAATATCCAGCACCTTATTCGATAAGGAAAGAGCCGAGATCCCTTCACCGGGAGTGACCTTTTTAGCGAAACTAGCAGATGCTACAACTCACTCGGTTTTGTTTTTGATTGCTTCTATAGTTCTTGCTTTGCATAGCGGTATTTGTGAAATATCCTACAGCTTATTCGATAAGGAAAGAGCCGAGATCCCTTCACCAGGAGTGACCTCTTTAGCGAAACTAGTAAAAGCCTCAAAAACACTTCTTTTCAAAAATCACTTGTTTCTACAACGACATCAAGTTCTTTATGCCAAAGGTTTTCTGAAAAATCTGTCGTAGCCCTCCGTCATTTCAGATAAGTACTGCTTTGTATTCGTGTTGCGTTTGTTGATCTTAGCCAAGGCGTAGTGTGCGGTAGCTAATTAGTACTTATCTACTGCATGAGATGCGATTGAGTTAGGGTAGTCGTACGACTTTGTTGACCTTAGCCAAGGGTTGTACGGGTGAGTTTAATTCAATCAGGAAATAACGGGTTGAACTTGGCCAGCGCTTATGATTTGTTGACCTTAGCTAAGGTCATAAGTTGCTAGGGGCAAAAGCATCATCGGGAATTTCAAGTGTTGAAATTTGCAATGAGATTGCATACCTTCTTTGAGATAGTTGGATCCCGATACCCACTGCGAGTAAGAGTTACTCCTGGGAGAATTTTACACATCACAATTAGCCAATCAAGTAGGTGTCTAGAAAAGTGTTAACGGGATTATTCCTCTGGGAAAACGAGGTTTATTTTAATTAGGTCCGTGCGAAAGCACGGGGAACCTCCCTCAAAATACCAACACTAACCTGGCTGAAAGATTGACGAACTTGTAAGGTGTAATTAATCCCGGCTAGTCTTACCTTTTATGGTTTTGAAGGAAGATTTGATAAAAACAGTGGGATCCATCCTGATTAGATAAGATAATAACCAATCTAATCTTGCAAGAGAATACGCTAAAGTGTTTTCTTCTCTCTCTCTCTCCAGGTAGCGACCATGTCAGGCCTTAATAAGATAATAATATGGATGTATTGACTGAACCCGCTTGTTATACTAAGCAGGGGAACGTTGGTTCCGTTCTTTCTTATAATTGTTATAAGACTGAGCAGGGAATAGAAACATATCCGGATTCCTACGCCGCCCAAACGAAGAATAAGCATGTTGATGCATGTTCTTCAGGTGTGTTAGTTATCAAGAACCGTTTCTCAGTTCATTCTACGTCCTGGGTATTAGATACTGGATCGGGATCCCATATATGTAATATGTTACATGGGCTAAGGAAAGATAGGGAAATGGGAATGGGTGATCATTCCATATGATTAGGGAATGGTGCAAATGTTGCAGTCAAATCAGTTGGCGAATATCACCTTGTATTGCCAAATGGTAATATATTGATTCTGAACGAATGCTATTACATTCCGACCTTGATATGCAATCTTATATCAGTTTCTTTACTGAGTAAAGAAGGATATAATTTTTTAGTACATGATAATGTTATGAACATCTACCTGAATCAAAAGTTGATTGGATCAGGCTCGTTAAATAATGGCTTATACGTTCTAAACCAAACCATGGTTCTTAACGTACAAAACACACACAAGAGAAAGAGTTCAGAAATGAACGAATCCTTCTTGTGGCATTGTAAACTAGGTCATATCAATGCGACACGGCTAGCTAAATTATATAAGGATGGATATTTCAATTTGTTCGAATTATCATCTTATGAAACTTGCCATTCATGTCTCAAAGGCAAAATGACCAAAACTCCGTTTAGTGGACACGGAGAAAGAGTTACAGAACTCTTGGGACTGATAGATAGTGATGTATGTGGTCCCATGTCTACACATACCAGGAATGGTTCCTCATACTTCATTACATTCACTGACGATCTCTCAAGATACGTACATGTGTTCCTGTTGAAACACACGGCTGAAGCTTTTGAGAATTTCAGAGAATATAAGCACGAAGTCGAGAACCAAACGGCTAAAAGTATTAAGATCTTTCGATCTGATCGAGGAGGAGAATACTTGAGCAATGGGTTTCTGGACTATTTAAAAGAGAATGGGATTCTCTCTCAGCTTACTCCTCCTTATAAACCACAGCACAATGGTGTATCGGAGCGGAGGAATCACACCCTATTAGATGTGGTGTGCTCTATGATGAGCACTGCTGAGTTGCCTATTTCCTTTTGGGGGTATGCACTTGAGACAACCATATGCCTATTGAATAGAGTTCTAATCAAAGCGGTGCCTACCACTCCGTATGAGATATGGAATGGGAAGAGACCATCTCTTAAACGAGTTAAGATATGGGGTTGTCCGGTCTATGTTAAAAAGAAAAATCCGGACAAGCTCGAGGCAAGATTAGTTCTTTGCAAGTTTTTGGGATATCCAAGCAATTCAAATGGATATCATTTCTACCTCAGTGAGGAGCAAAAAAAGTGTTTGTTGCTCAACATGCCACCTTTTTAGAAAAGGAATTTCTTGCAAAAGAGATTAGTGGCAAAGAGGTAGAGCTGGAAGAAGTTCCAACCGCACAAACTAAAGAAGAAGATTTGGTAGAACCGGAGGATTCGATAATTCCCAATGAACCCCAGCCTCTCCTCCGATCTAGTAGGGTTCCTCATCCACCTGAGAGATACTAAGGGTTTCTCATTGATGGTGGGAGTGAGGATTGCATCTTGGAAGATGATGACCCAACTAGTTTTGAACAGGCCATCACGAGCGGTGACTCTGTGAAATGGCTGGATGCAATGCGATCTGAGATGGAATCCATGTACACCAACAAAGTATGGACTTTGGAAATTGCTCCTGAAGAGGTAAAACCTATTGGGAGCAAATGGATCTTTAAGAAGAAACTTGGTGTAGATGGAAAAGTTGAGACTTTCAAAGCTAGACTTGTTGCTAAAGGTTTTTGTCAGCGACCGGGTGTGGATTATGACGAAACCTTTTCTCCAGTGGCTATGCTTAAGTCCATCCGGATCCTACTTGCCATTGCTGCATACAATGACTACAAAATCTGGCAAATGGATGTTAAGACTGCCTTTCTAAATGGTGATTTAGAGAAGTGCGTGTACATGACTCAGCCAGAGGGCTTCGTAGACAGTGGGAGTAGCGGAAAGGTGTGCAAGCTGCTAAAATCCATCTACGGGTTAAAGCAGGCATCGTGGAGTTGGAACATCTGTTTTGATATTGTAGTCAAAGAGTTTGACTTCATCAAGAACGTAGATGAACCTTGTATTTACAAGAAGTTAGCAGAGAGTAAGGTTGTCTTCCTCGTATTATACGTGGATGACATACTCGTGATAGGAAATGATGTTCCTATGCTGCACTCGGTCAAGCTCTTCTTATCACAAAGATTCTCAATGAAAGATCAGGTGATTCCTCCTGCATTTTGGGGATTAAGATCTATAGAGATAGATCTAAACGGATACTGGGATTGTCCCAATCCAGGTACATTGACACCATACTAAAGAGGTTTATTATGGAAGAATCCAAGCATGGGAATTTACCCACGATCTCTGGACTCACTCTCTCCAAAGAGATGTCTCCCAAGACTGATTTGGAGAGAGCTCGCATACAAGGGATACCCTATACTTTGGCAGTAGGCTCTATCATGTACGCGATGCTATGTACCAGACCCGATGTAGCATACTCACTAAGTGTAGTGAGTAGGTGTCAAGAAGATCCTGGAGAGAGTCACTGGACAGCTGTGAAGAACATTCTCAAGTACTTGAGAAGGACTAAAGAGATGTTCTTGGTGTATGGTAACGGAGAACTCCAGGTGGAGTCCTTTACCGATTCGAGCTTCCAAAGTGATAAGGACGACTCTAAGTCGCACTCGGGATTTCTCTTTACCCTCAATGGAGGGACGGTATGCTGGAAGAGTTCCAAACAGGAAACCGTGGCAGACTCAACGATGGAGGTTGAATACATCGCTGCCAACGATGCTGCCAAAGAGGCTGTCTGGATAAAGAAGTTCATAATTGAACTTGGTGTGGTTCCGTCCATTGAGCATCCAATACCTTTGTATTGTGATAACAATGGAGCTGTGGCTTTGGCCAAGGAACCCAGGTCCCATCAGAGATCCAGGCATATTCTGAGGCGGTATCACCTGATCCGAGAGATAGTTGATCGCCGAGAGATCGAGGTCGGGAGAGTTGACACGAAGGACAACACTGCGGATCCACTCACGAAGGCCATACCCCAGATACAATTTGAGAGACTCTTCGGGATGTTGGGTATGAGATACTACAACAGCTAGCCTTAGTGCAAGTGGGAGATTGTTAGTTATGTATATGCCTTAGAGGCCATTATTGTACATATGATGTTTATTGTAGTGGATGCTTGGATATATATAGAGAGGACTTTCTTGCTCGACATGATAGTATGCTATCTGGTTTCATTTTGTCTTAACATGTTGACTTGTATTGGGTTACTGTCTTGCTCTCACATGTTGATAAAGCGGTTAGGATATGTATTTGAATACTAGGACTATGATGCAGATCATACTAGTAGGGCCAAGGTAGTCTACGAGTACATCCTATAATTGTTCCTAGTCCAGGGTGTATCGAGACAGGGCATCGATACTCCAGAGTAGACTAGCGTATACGCATCTTGACCCATATGATGGGCGATGGATGATCCCACATCCATTGGTGTTTGACATCAAAGATGGTGTACGGGTGCTCAGTGGAGACTGGTACAATGAACGGACTCGCCGAGAACTCCTAGATGGTATTATACCTATCGTCAGATAGCAGTTCTCTAGTGACATTGGTATATGTTAGTCTGTAGACCCGAGATCGTCATAAAGTCTTGTGTGATTCCCTCTGTACTTTGATTTCCACCTTACCATGTTCATGAGAACGTGCAAAACGGTGGCTTTTGGGTACAGTCCCGAATCATATGGAGGCAATGAGCGATAGGAGGGGTTTCGTCTCTCCCGGTATTGGGGGTTGATGTTGCGTTGTGCTCGATTGGCTATAACTGGAAGTCCCTGGCCAGGGCTGATATGGAGATCTACTGGTAAGTGTTATCAGTAGTTTCTCGACCCGTTATGTGTCTCACATCGACACGACTTATCGGTTACTGGGGTCTGACGTTTACCACCCCTAGACTGGATATGCGACATATCAGACAAAGAGACCGGACTGTACGGTAGTGTTACCGATTGGATTCACAGGAGTGTGTGCAGGGTTGCTTGTTGATCTTCTGATCGCTCAATACCTGGATGGCTGTTACGTTTAGCTGACCGCTTGCAGCTTGTGGGTGTTTGATATGATCATCATCTACTGCCGGCGTATTGACGAGTCTTTAGAGTCTTACACAGAGGTTTCCTTGCTCAGGTGAAACGGAGTAGGAGCACATATGCGATATGTGCGGGACCGAGATTAATATGATATGTGATACCGTATTCTATTCTCGCGATATGTGATATCGGCCGGGTATATGTGATATAGCCGGGTTATCGGATCAAGTGTTGATTCGATAAAATGATACATATTATATTGGTCGGTTATATGTAATATAGCCGGATTATTAAATCAAGTATTGATTTAATAATTTGATATATAATTATATATGTGATATATTACATTACATTGACTAATATAAGCTTACTTAAATGATTCTTTTTTCTCACTTAGGATGCATTGATATATATGTGATATATGTTAAATTTATTCTTTTCTTTTGTTACAAAATTATATATATGTGACATGTATAATTGTAACATGCTAGGTTATAAATGCAACTAGGGTTTATGAGAATTAAACCATGCTAGGTGTAGCGTTTTGAAAATCGTTTCGGTGAAATTTCGAAAAATCGGTAAAATAAAGGGGTTTTCTGTAAAAAATCAAAATACAAATATCTTATTATAAAAATTAAATATACATATTCTAGCTATGTAATTGCTATTATTTGGTGTTTATTGAGCCGCTGGTGAAATTTCAAATTTTCTGAAAAAAATATTATTTTATTATTATTTTAAGCCGTCACTAATACATTTAATTAGGGAAAATTACAAATTGGAATGAGTTGAAACAAATTTTATGCATCATAAAACTTTAAATAAAAATTTATCATGTGGTTTTTGGAACGAAATCATTTGCCAAAACGGTTTAGAAATTATTGAAGAAAAAAGGCTTTTTTTAGCGTAAATGGATGTTTGGGGTATTGTATTTATCATTTTTCATCACCCCACACCCGTGCCCACACCCACACACCCCCACTTACTTCTCCCCTTAGCTAAATTCAGCAGCCCCCATTTTTTTCCCCACTTGAATTTCAAAGGAAAAGAAATGAAAGAAAAGAAAAGAAAATGGATAAATTAGTTAGACTTTTGACCTTGAATTGACTTTGACTTTCTCCCCATTTTTCTCCACCTCCCTCTCTCTCCTCCCCCACTCATTTTCTGGCCAAAATCTGAACCCCAACAGCCCTTCATTCTTCATCTCCTTCTCTTTAAAAAAGTTCTTCAAAAATGCTTGAAAAATCCACAAAAAATCAAGCAAAAATCCAAATCAAAATCCACCTCCTACCCATTTTCCCTCATCTCCTTTAGCATGGATCTTGGTGCAAGGATTTAAAAATGGAGGTCTAGAATTCAAGTTTGATCATGGTTTGTGAGGTATAACTTTTGACCCATTATTCGTTTTTTTGATTTAAATTCCTTAATGAAGCTAATTAGGTGTTAAATTGTGGGTTTAATTGAATGTTTGGAAATTCTATTGGGAATTTTGAATTGAAGCTAGGGTTTGAATTAAATTAGGTTCTTTATCATTAGCTTATGATTGTAATGAGGGGATTAACATGTAATTGAATGCAAAATCTAATTTGGTTACTAGTTGCTAATTTGTTAGTTTAAAAATGGTGATAATTATGCTAAATTGCTAACTAGGTTTTAGAAATTAAATAAAAACGTGGGATTAAAATCTAGTTAGGATTTTTAGCACATCATTAAGGTTTCCATGAGTGGTTTAACCATTTAATATATGCAAAACCAAGTTTAATTGTAAAATTGTGAATTTTACAATAAAAAGTGTTAAAATTGATATTTTTGCAATCTAGGATTTTGGAAATTATGCAAATTTATGTGATTAAATTATGGAAATGGTTTTTATGACTTATTTAAGTTATTTAATAAGTATTATGGCCGCTAGAATTGTTTAAACATCGAGTTTTGCACTAAAACGGGTAATTTTGCTTGCTAGTTTTTCGGAAAAACGGCTTTTAAAGTGAATTTGGGGTTTTTGTGAGTTTTAACCTAGTTTATATTAAAATTAGTGTGCGGGAATGTGCAAATGAGTGTGATTGGATTTTTCTCGATGGTTTGACGTTTGTACATCGACATCGAGGGTTGGTTTGACTATTCTTGCATGCGTAGGCGATAGGTTTGGACCTATGCGTGATACGCGTGCCGATTTGATTTTCGTATGCCGTTTCGATTTCGAATTTAGTTTTAATGTGATACGGTGCGTTATGATATGTAGGTACCCCATGTAGACTTCAAGACGACCAGCAAGCGCGTGGCGACGTCGGCACCGGCGAGCGAGGACCAGGTGAGTAGATTTATATCTACGGGGAGAAGTCGGGTGGATGGCGTATAGCACCCCCGCAGTTCATGGTGATGTATACGGACACGTATACACACACACACACATATATATATATATATATATATATTGGTTATATATTGTTTGAGTTATTGATGATAAATATGGATATTTGGTGTTCTTGGATGATTGAGTGTCGCGAAACCCTAGAGTAGCGGTCGCACCACACTTGCACACACCCACCCATACTTGCATACTTTCTTCTTTCTTTTGTGCTTATTCGGGAATATATAGTTATGTGTTCACATAGGTATGGGACTGTGTGTTCACATACGGATTTGAGGATAGTACTTGGGATTTATGATGAGTCGATGAGATTTGATTTGAGGCCGTGAGATCGGTGATATAGCGGGGTTCGTATTTGAGATACGACATGACGTTGTAGCGGGTCCTTGACGTAGTTTTTACACACGTGCATGCATACTTAGGCGATATCAGTATTGTACTAGACGTAGATCAGTACCAGATCATAATATTGATAAAGAGGATACCAGGTGAATAGTATGATGAATGTGATTTTGACCCGTACCCAGAATTGGAGGATGCCGTACGACGGATTTACGTACGAGCTATATCTTGATGATTGATCCGCACTCTTGACTTGGGATGTCTGATTATAGATATGGTATCGGATATGATATTATTGAGGCGGGATCACCGACTAATATATATACAGGTATGTATATGTATCGACTCAGACGTTAGGCGGTTTCCTTACCTGTAGTCCAGCTTGTTAGCTTAGCCCTTTAGCTTAGTTTAGTTGTTAGATTAGATTCGATTCTTACCTATTTCAAAGCTTACGAATCATGCGTATTTTAAAAGACAGGTCAAGGGATTCTACGGATATTTCAAAAAACGTATCTTTTCTTAAAAACACCGTAGCCCCTATTTTCAAAACCCCATGATTCGTGTTATTTCAAAAGGCACCATTTGTAGGACTTATATTAGATTAGTGCAGATTAGTTATAGTTGCGTCTAGTATTCAGCTCCCGCTCATTTTTACTGTTCGCTCCGCATCGCATACTTATATTATAATTTCTTATTGCATTATTAATATCATGCTGTTAGGACACCAGCACCATTACCGATGACGCGTATATACCACGTATACTTACTTGCCGGCTCACACACATCTTCATCGGTAATTGACATGTCACGAACACTTTAGAAAATACTATTTCATTTGACATAGGTTGTTAGCTAATAGTTTAGACATGATATTAGTGTACTTGCCTTATATGCTAGTTAGACATTGTAGTTATTGCCTACTACTTCATGCATGTTATTATTCACTGTTGTGTCGCATTCATGGATTCTCATGCCTATATTCACTGTTTACATGCTATTGATGACTTGGATTCGGATTTCATGAGATTTCTTGGATTTGGAGGAAAACCGCAAAAACATAAATAAACATTTTCTCCCTTTTAAAATAAAAAGTGCAGTTTTCCCATGATGTATGAGTCGTCCACCATGAGTTTGCTGATGGATTTCGAGACCCGATTCGAGGAGTGGAGGAACCGTTTCGGGTACATGGTGGGCCCGGTATGGTACCCCGGGGCAAGAGGAATGTGGTGTTGACGTTGAGCCTGGCTGGGGAGCACTACCTACCGGTGATATTACCCGACACGTCGGATATCCGGAGGATACCGTCGTGGTCTTGAGATGGATGGTAGGGGCCTGTCTGGACTGACGGCGCCCTAGATATTGAGATTGAGACATTGATATTTCGAGACATTGAGATTTATGTTTTGTGTCGATGCTAGACACTGTTGATACTGATTTCATTTATGATACCTCAGTTTAAAAATACAAAGGAAATCTCACGAATTTATGAAAACAGTTCTTCATTTACATGTATTCTGTTTTCATGCATTCATACCTCATTCATATGATATATTGCTACCTGAGGCACTGACACGGGCATATGAGATTACACTCGGGTTAGATATTTACCCTAGCCTTGTTATAGGCTACGTGTTATTCCTATATTTGAGGACATATTATGATCATTGACCTAGGATTGCGTTATTTATGCGATTTCTGTGCGTAGATGTTTTTCTATTCACGAGTTGGCAACTCACCCCCGTTGTGCCCCAGTTTCTTGCAGGTTTTGCAGTACAGGTTTCATTACGGCTTTGCGGGCTCAGTTTCATTCGGGTGACTTGCTAGTAGGTGGGTTTTTCTTGTATCGTACCCATCATATTACCTTGTATAATATTATTCAGTTGTATCTAGTAAATTCCATCAACCAAACATGTATTTATTGAGATAGAGACCAGTGTTGTTTATTCTTTCGACCTTAGAGTCGCTCGTTATATATTTGGTGGTTTTGAGTTTCCTTTTGAGTTTTGATCCTCGCCGTTGGCGTTGTATATTATATTGCTTGTGTGGTTGTGACCGTCGATTGACGAAGAGCTAGCTCCCGCTTGGGGATGCCTTTTTCTTGATTTCGTATACTATTCATGTTGTCTCCCGTTTGGGGGCCAGTATTTACAAGGAGACTCTGCCGAAATTTTCAGTAAATTTTTGATGTTTTTAAAAACCGCATAATTCGGCTTATGCTATTGAAACTACTTGCTTTAAGTTGGTTTTTCCCGCACTCTACTACTTTTTTTGGTTTGGATTTCTGGGTTTTCGGTTTACTTAGATTACGTACGCCTCGAGACGTTCGTAGTTTAAGTGCCGGTCATGTTCCATACTTTCGGATCGTGACAAAGTTGGTATCAGAGCGTTAGGTTTTACCTTCGGAGCGTAGGATGACCCTTGGTTGATGGAATAGGTGACTAAAGTAGAGTGACGTACCGTTGGTATGTTCCGCGGCATATTTACGATACGCTACTCCACTTATGAAGCCTTAGGATGTACATTTCCTTGTTCAGTATTATATTCCTTCCTGATCTAGCCTCATCGGTACCAGTTTGGTTTTGCTACTACGGTTACGGGCAGGGAGAGCTACGGCTAGAGTTGCGGTCAGTACAAGCTCGTCACGAACGAGGACTGACCAGGGCGAAATTCCGGCGACACACGATTGCAGAGATGTGTCTTTTTACTGTGTTTCCGCGCCACGAGCGATTGGCGGATCGCCTTTATGAGGTTACTCGGAGGTGCTGATCGACACTAGAGGATTGAGCCAATGATAGAGGCCAGCCAGATTTTGATGACCGTTGGTGTGTTGCTTACTCCTGATGATTGAGGCACCGTTCAGCATGCAGACGAGTGAGCCAGTTGTTGCTGCGAGCGACGAGATATCGCCCCATATATTGGAGCTATTGCAGTACAGATTGTACTAAGAGATGATAGAAGGTCGCTAGTCACCCGAGGATGAATGACTAGGACATGTGGTTCGTTCGCCTACCCGATGAGAGTTCATCAGATAGATTGATTCCAGCTAGAAACGACTTCACGCAGAGACGTGAGGGTCGACAGAGACGATCGAATGTCGGAAACCTATTATTCCAAGTTTAAAGTAGTCGGAAAGACATGCAGGCAATTCTATGGTCCCTCTAGTAGAATGAAACCCTAACTCGACTTAATGACCGTGTGAAAGCCTTTGAACCTTCGGGTTTGCGGCAGTTCTACGGCGCCATTTGTGAGGCTTGGGTTTGCCCTTCTACGGCTGGACCACCGATGCTGTGGTATGTATTCGATACTATTAAACTGTACCAAGATGTTGAGCTCTTGGGGGATTATGAGGTTTTGACGAATCGATCGAATGGTTCCACTTAATTCGGATGCTAGGTGGTGAGATGCATTTCTTGGGAGACTCCCGATACGAGGATAGCCGTTGGAGCTCAGTCCATGTAGCCATGATGAGACGATTCCGAAGCAGTCGACATTAGAGAAAGTGGAGTAAAGAGGTCCGTACAAGATCTGGATAAGACGACGTTCCACTCCGCCGACATCAGAGATGCGATACGCATGTCGAGGAAGAGTACTGGATATACCTTCCAGAAGGAGTCACGATGGGTATGCAGCCGTTCTGGAGTAAGATGCAGATATAGGAAAGGACGATGACTTCCGGACAGTTGGCAGAGGCGAGACATGGAAGAGACCATGAGCAGGATTCCTTCCAGGACACTGCTGCAATGATACTTGCACCCAGAATCAGATGTGTCACGTATATTCAGAGAGCCAGAGGCCGACGCCAGTAATACGCTGTCTTACGAGTGGTCGCGATGATTGACCAAGAGATGACCAGAGAAGTGCCAGAACGGATTCGTCCCCGTTAGCACACCTGACAGGCCGATGAGCCGATGGACCGAAAGATTGGTAATTCACAGTGAAGACCTTGACCCAGGAGTGGTCATTGTTACGCACACCAGCAGGCCAGAATTCATGATCATCGACGAGACGTCCCACTAGTGACCGTGACAGTTGGCCGAGATTCTTAGAGGATGCACTTGAGCAGTACTATTCCGCCATTATTGATTACGATGTTTTGGGTGATTTATTCGTATGATTTGATTTTGATGATTGAGGATTTATGATCTTTGCACAGTGTTGCACTTGATATCATTTTCTTGCTTTAGTTTCACATGTTTGTGATTTTACGGTTTTAAACAGTTGAGTTGGTTTTGTGCGTATGCATGCACACGATTTCGTTCCTACACTCGGTATAGTTTATATATGCTTGCAGTACAGTGATACGCCTTTTGTGTACTTAGATGCACTGGAATTCGATTTCGATTGTGATACTCGATATTTGTTTTGTGCACCTTGTGCACCTGATTGATTTTGAGCACGTTCGGCGCTTGATATTGGATTTCATGATTTCGTGCACGATGGATGCACCTGATTTGGATTTTCGCGCATGTTGGGCGCATGTTTTGAAGGGTGATTTTGGTGCACACCCGAGGCACTAAATCGAGATTTTTTTCGTGCATGTCAGATGCACTTGATTTTACTGTCAGGCATACATGTTGCCTACGACAGATGTTTCGTGCACACCCGATGCACTTAGATATTGTTTCTGTGCGCATGTATGGCACATTCATAGATTTTGATTTTCGTACGCACCAGACGCACGTAGTATTCATGTGCATATTTTGGGATTGATTTCTTATAGAGCAGTACGTTTTTATGATATTGCTATATGTTTTCGTACTGAGCAGGACTAGTCAGAGGACAGTACCTGAATATATTTTGCATGCATTGATAGTTATTGAAGGGATTTCCAAAAAGCGAGCTATAGCCTCAGTATTTACCTACGTGTCTGATATGACACGAAATGTTTAAAACAAGGAGACCCTTCTAAATTGTTTCCAAAACGGCGGAACGTACATTTCAAACAAAGGTATATATGTATATAGCTATTTTCTTATGATAGACGTCCGCCACTGTGCAGTGTTATACGCGTTGCACAGCGACTTAAGAGATTTGGCATGCATTTCCTTCAGATACTTACAGATATAGATTCGATATTTACATGTATAGTTTCGAGTTATATCATATTGGTTTGATTTGGATTTGGCATTGATGTCTTCTCCATGACTCCGATGATTGCGGGATGCTTGACGGAGTATTGATTTGAGTTATATACTCATTTTTTTTCAAGCGCATGCACTGCGCTACGATTTGTTTTATGTATTTACAGTTTCGGAGCCCCGACGACTTGATGGTTTTTCTTAGATGTTTTAGTATTTGGGGAAGTTTGAATTTAAATTCGGGGACCGAATTTCTTTAAGGGGGGAAGATTGTAGCGTTTTGAAAATCGTTTCGGTGAAATTTCGAAAAATCGGTAAAATAAAGGGGTTTTCTGTAAAAAGTCAAAATACAAATATCTTATTATAAAAATTAAATATACATATTCTAGCTATGTAATTGCTATTATTTGGTGTTTATTGAGCCGCTGGTGAAATTTCAAATTTTCTGAAAAAAATATTATTTTATTATTATTTTAAGCCGTCACTAATACATTTAATTAGGGAAAATTACAAATTGGAATGAGTTGAAACAAATTTTGTGCATCATAAAACTTTAAATAAAAATTTATCATCTGGTTTTTGTAACGAAATCATTTGCCAAAACGGTTTAGAAATTATTGAAGAAAAAAGGCTTTTTTTAGCGTAAATGGATGTTTGGGGTATTGTATTTATCATTTTTCATCACCCCACACCCGTGACCACACCCACACACCCCCACTTACTTCTCCCCTTAGCTAAATTCAGCAGCCCCCATTTTTTTCCCCACTTGAATTTCAAAGGAAAAGAAATGAAAGAAAAGAAAAGAAAATGGATAAATTAGTTAGACTTTTGACCTTGAATTGACTTTGACTTTCTCCCCATTTTTCTCCACCTCCCTCTCTCTCCTCCCCCACTCATTTTCTGGCCAAAATCTGAACCCCAACAGCCCTTCATTCTTCATCTCCTTCTCTTTAAAAAAGTTCTTCAAAAATGCTTGAAAAATCCACAAAAAATCAAGCAAAAATCCAAATCAAAATCCACCTCCTACCCATTTTCCCTCATCTCCTTTAGCATGGATCTTGGTGCAAGGATTTAAAAATGGAGGTCTAGAATTCAAGTTTGATCATGGTTTGTGAGGTATAACTTTTGACCCATTATTCGTTTTTTTGATTTAAATTCCTTAATGAAGCTAATTAGGTGTTAAATTGTGGGTTTAATTGAATGTTTGGAAATTCAATTGGGAATTTTGAATTGAAGCTAGGGTTTGAATTAAATTAGGTTCTTTATCATTAGCTTATGATTGTAATGAGGGGATTAACATGTAATTGAATGCAAAATCTAATTTGGTTACTAGTTGCTAATTTGTTAGTTTAAAAATGGTGATAATTATGCTAAATTGCTAACTAGGTTTTAGAAATTAAATAAAAACGTGGGATTAAAATCTAGTTAGGATTTTTAGCACATCATTAAGGTTTCCATGAGTGGTTTAACCATTTAATATATGCAAAACCAAGTTTAATTGTAAAATTGTGAATTTTACAATAAAAAGTGTTAAAATTGATATTTTTGCAATCTAGGATTTTGGAAATTATGCAAATTTATGTGATTAAATTATGGAAATGGTTTTTATGACTTATTTAAGTTATTTAATAAGTATTATGGCCGCTAGAATTGTTTAAACATCGAGTTTTGCACTAAAACGGGTAATTTTGCTTGCTAGTTTTTCGGAAAAACGGCTTTTAAAGTGAATTTGGGGTTTTTGTGAGTTTTAACCTAGTTTATATTAAAATTAGTGTGCGGGAATGTGCAAATGAGTGTGATTGGATTTTTCTCGATGGTTTGACGTTTGTACATCGACATCGAGGGTTGGTTTGACTATTCTTGCATGCGTAGGCGATAGGTTTGGACCTATGCGTGATACGCGTGCCGATTTGATTTTCGTATGCCGTTTCGATTTCGAATTTAGTTTTAATGCGATACGGTGCGTTATGATATGTAGGTACCCCATGTAGACTTCAAGACGACCAGCAAGCGCGTGGCGACGTCGGCACCGGCGAGCGAGGACCAGGTGAGTAGATTTATATCTACGGGAAGAAGTCGGGTGGATGGCGTATAGCACCCCCGCAGTTCATGGTGATGTATACGGACACGTATACACACACACACACATATATATATATATATATATATTGGTTATATATTGTTTGAGTTATTGATGATAAATATGGATATTTGGTGTTCTTGGATGATTGAGTGTCGCGAAACCCTAGAGTAGCGGTCGCACCACACTTGCACACACCCACCCATACTTGCATACTTTCTTCTTTCTTTTGTGCTTATTCGGGAATATATAGTTATGTGTTCACATAGGTATGGGACTGTGTGTTCACATACGGATTTGAGGATAGTACTTGGGATTTATGATGAGTCGATGAGATTTGATTTGAGGCCGTGAGATCGGTGATATAGCGGGGTTCGTATTTGAGATACGACATGACGTTGTAGCGGGTCCTTGACGTAGTTTTTACACACGTGCATGCATACTTAGGCGATATCAGTATTGTACTAGACGTAGATCAGTACCAGATCATAATATTGATAAAGAGGATACCAGGTGAATAGTATGATGAATGTGATTTTGACCCGTACCCAGAATTGGAGGATGCCGTACGACGGATTTACGTACGAGCTATATCTTGATGATTGATCCGCACTCTTGACTTGGGATGTCTGATTATAGATATGGTATCGGATATGATATTATTGAGGCGGGATCACCGACTAATATATATACAGGTATGTATATGTATCGACTCAGACGTTAGGCGGTTTCCTTACCTGTAGTCCAGCTTGTTAGCTTAGCCCTTTAGCTTAGTTTAGTTGTTAGATTAGATTCGATTCTTACCTATTTCAAAGCTTACGAATCATGCGTATTTTAAAAGACAGGTCAAGGGATTCTACGGATATTTCAAAAAACGTATCTTTTCTTAAAAACACCGTAGCCCCTATTTTCAAAACCCCATGATTCGTGTTATTTCAAAAGGCACCATTTGTAGGACTTATATTAGATTAGTGCAGATTAGTTATAGTTGCGTCTAGTATTCAGCTCCCGCTCATTTTTACTGTTCGCTCCGCATCGCATACTTATATTATAATTTCTTATTGCATTATTAATATCATGCTGTTAGGACACCAGCACCATTACCGATGACGCGTATATACCACGTATACTTACTTGCCGGCTCACACACATCTTCATCGGTAATTGACATGTCACGAACACTTTAGAAAATACTATTTCATTTGACATAGGTTGTTAGCTAATAGTTTAGACATGATATTAGTGTACTTGCCTTATATGCTAGTTAGACATTGTAGTTATTGCCTACTACTTCATGCATGTTATTATTCACTGTTGTGTCGCATTCATGGATTCTCATGCCTATATTCACTGTTTACATGCTATTGATGACTTGGATTCGGATTTCATGAGATTTCTTGGATTTGGAGGAAAACCGCAAAAACATAAATAAACATTTTCTCCCTTTTAAAATAAAAAGTGCGGTTTTCCCATGATGTATGAGTCGTCCACCATGAGTTTGCTGATGGATTTCGAGACCCGATTCGAGGAGTGGAGGAACCGTTTCGGGTACATGGTGGGCCCGGTATGGTACCCCGGGGCAAGAGGAATGTGGTGTTGACGTTGAGCCTGGCTGGGGAGCACTACCTACCGGTGATATTACCCGACACGTCGGATATCCGGAGGATACCGTCGTGGTCTTGAGATGGATGGTAGGGGCCGGTCTGGACTGACGGCGCCCTAGATATTGAGATTGAGACATTGATATTTCGAGACATTGAGATTTATGTTTTGTGTCGATGCTAGACACTGTTGATACTGATTTCATTTATGATACCTCAGTTTAAAAATACAAAGGAAATCTCACTAATTTATGAAAACAGTTCTTCATTTACATGTATTCTGTTTTCATGCATTCATACCTCATTCATATGATATATTGCTACCTGAGGCACTGACACGGGCACATGAGATTACACTCGGGTTAGATATTTACCCTAGCCTTGTTATAGGCTACGTGTTATTCCTATATTTGAGGACATATTATGATCATTGACCTAGGATTGCGTTATTTATGCGATTTCTGTGCGTAGATGTTTTTCTATTCACGAGTTGGCAACTCACCCCCGTTGTGCCCCAGTTTCTTGCAGGTTTTGCAGTACAGGTTTCATTACGGCTTTGCGGGCTCAGTTTCATTCGGGTGACTTGCTAGTAGGTGGGTTTTTCTTGTATCGTACCCATCATATTACCTTGTATAATATTATTCAGTTGTATCTAGTAAATTCCATCAACCAAACATGTATTTATTGAGATAGAGACCAGTGTTGTTTATTCTTTCGACCTTAGAGTCGCTCGTTATATATTTGGTGGTTTTGAGTTTCCTTTTGAGTTTTGATCCTCGCCGTTGGCGTTGTATATTATATTGCTTGTGTGGTTGTGACCGTCGATTGACGAAGAGCTAGCTCCCGCTTGGGGATGCCTTTTTCTTGATTTCGTATACTATTCATGTTGTCTCCCGTTTGGGGGCCAGTATTTACAAAGGAGACTCTGCCGAAATTTTCAGTAAATTTTTGATGTTTTTAAAAACCGCATAATTCGGCTTATGCTATTGAAACTACTTGCTTTAAGTTGGTTTTTCCTGCACTCTACTACTTTTTTTGGTTTGGATTTCTGGGTTTTCGGTTTACTTAGATTACGTACGCCTCGAGACGTTCGTAGTTTAAGTGCCGGTCATGTTCCATACTTTCGGATCGTGACACTAGGGTTAAGATTAGGGTTTATATTTATCATTAAGTAATTCAAATATTGTGGATTTTGTCATGGTTGATATTTAGTGAAAGCTTATAGAAGCTTGTAGGCTTCTTTGACTTTGTCCACTCTTTTTGTCTAGCTTAAGAAATTTTCGACCTAATCTTTAACCCTAGCTCATAGTTAAGTCTCTACAAGAGTTAAGCATGACATAATAAACCCTTGGTTGCATTTCTAATCTCAACAATAATTCATTCATCACTTGCTTCATCTTCTTCTTGCTCTCAAAAAAGCTTGCTAGATTTTTTTCCTTGGTGATGAAAGATTGTGAGAAAAAGAAAACAAAAGAGAGCAAAATTCCTACTTCATCATCCTCTTCTATACTAGCCATATAGATTAGTGTGTTGGCTTCACTAATCCCTAATTAGTGAAGAGATAGCTTGGGTTTGTGACTCCTCAAGTTAGATCATCTTGGATTGTGAAGACTTCAAGCTAGCATGGATCATTCACTTCATGGAGCCTCTCTAGAGTTCGGGAGCTTGATGATCGCAGCGAAGGGACCACAACTTGGAGCTTATGAAGCGAAGGAAAGGTTGTAATCCCTATCACTTAGAAGTAAAGTTGTTTGCTTTATCGATTCCGCATGATTCTTTAGTTAACGATCTAGGGTTAGGGTTAGATAGAACGACAAAAATTTGAAATTGGAATGGATGATACCTCCCGAAATCTTGCTGCCGTGCTATACAACCCTATATATTATATATAATAAACGTTGTTTATGTTTTGTACCAATGCTAGTCCAGCCCCCGCTCTGCCGTTAGTTAAGTAACCTAACGGTGCATGATGGGCCCCATGGCGAATGTGGATGGTATAAGCGTACGTTCTATTTTTGTTTCTTTTCTGCAATGATAAGGTTAAGTGATGGGACCACATTAATATTGATTAATGCAAGGAAAATAAAGCAAATTTTAAATCATTGGAACAATTTCAAAACCACTCGGTTTTCTTGAAAATTTTTTTTTAAATGCGGAGCCTAAACCATTCCTTTTAAAAGCTATCATGGTTCCTTCGACTGTATCAAGTTCATTACGTTTACGGTTTCGCCAAAACCATCCACAGTCCTCAATTATTTCAGATGGGTATTCAGTAGTATTCAATCTATGTATTTTGACCTTCGCCAAGGCATAGTGATAGTATCTGCTAGGTATTCATCTGTAGCATAGATAGATGCGTTGATTTGGGACAGTCGTACAGCTATTTTGTCCTTCGTCAAGGGTTTGTACGGATGGGTTCAAATCAACCTGGACAATGACGGGTAGAACTTGACTTGCGTCTTATGATATGTTGGCCTTCGTTAAGGTCATAAGAGCTTGGGGTAAAAATCCACATCGGGAGTTTCAAAGGAAAATAAAACTTGTTAGTGTTGCATACCATTTGGAGTGTGATGATTTTGGTAGGATTCCTTCAAGGTTGTCACACGATGATATTTGGATCCCGATCCTACTGTGAGTATCCGCTACTCCTCGGGAGATTTTTCGTTAAAACAATCAATGCTATAAAGAAAGTAGGTTCCTAGAATAGTGTTAGCGAGGCTACGCCCATTGGAGTGTACTAGCACCTCTAGTTTGGTTTAAACATCATAAAGTAAAGAACTTTTCAAAATTAGAGAGCTAATGCACACAAACACCAAATCGAACTAGAGATTAGGGTAAAACATAAGTTTAAAGAAGTCTAAACTAAGTGAAAGAGGACTACAACCTTTGTAGACGACTGCTTCTCTCCTTGGACTCCTTAGGCTCCATTAGAAAGCTTGGATCAACTCCGCTTGAAGTCCTTCGACGTCCACGATGATCCACCCGGAGTTTCTTTGCTCAAGCTCTTGCTTCACTATTCTAGGATGAAATGAAGCAAAGAACCAATACTAGTTTGCTAGACTAATATTGATTGATGAAGTGGGAATTTTTCTCTCAAGAAAACCTTTCTTTTTCTTCTCTTTTTCAAACCCTAGATAGAAATGAAGAAGAAGAAGCAACTTGGGTTGAAGGCTCAAGTCAAGAATGAATAATGATTATGAACCATGGAGATATTTTGGTTATTTAATCAAATAAGTATGAGTGGAATGGTGAGTCATTAGCTAAATATTTTAAGAACAATATAGAAGCAATGACTCATTTCCATTTAATTAAAAATCCAAATAAATCTCCAATATAAGTATTGCACACCTATGTTGTATGTATCATCAACCATGACACCTCATTTACACACACACACACACACATGTAAATATAAATGAGTAAGAAAGGATTTCTTTAAAAAGAGAATTAGTCATTTTATTAAATCAACAATTGATTTAATAACCCGGTCATATCACATATAACCCGACTAATGTAAACTGCTTGATTTAATTACGTTATCATATACACGCATCAAGCTCCCGCACATATCTACATATGTACCCCACACCGTTTCGCCTGAGTTCGGAAACCCCTATGTGGGACTCTAAGACTTGTCAATACGCTAGCAGTAAGTAGTGATCATATCAGATACCCACAAACCATCAGCGGTACTAGCTGCACGTAACGGCTCCCAGGTATTGTACGAACAGAAGAACAACAAGCGAACCTGTCAAAACTCCCGTCGAGCCATTGGTAACACTTACCGTACAGTCCGGTCTCTTCGTCTGATATGTTGCATATTGAGTCTAGGGATGGTATCGTCGACCCCAATAGCTCAATAAGTCATGCCGATGTGGCTTATGACAGGTCGAGAAACTACTGATAGCACTTATCATTAAATCTCATCAGCCCTAGCCAGGGACTACGAGTCATAGCTAATAGCGCATAGCGCAACATCTACTCCCAATAACGGGACAGACGAAACCCCTCCTATCGCTCATTGCCTCCATATTTCTCGGGACTGTACCTAAAAACCACCTGTTTGCACGCCTCAGTAGAGCCGTGGTAGGGTGGAAATCAAAGCACAGTGGGAGAACACACAAGACTCTATGACGATCTCGGGTCTACAGACTAACCTGTACCACTGTCACCTGAGAACTGCTATCCGACGATTGGTATAATACTATATAGGAGTTCTCGGCGAGTCCGTTCAGTGTACTCAGTCTCCACTGAGCACCCGTATACAATCTTTGATGTCAAACACCAATGGATATGGGATCATCCATCGCTCATCAATGGGTCAAGAAACGTATACGCTAGTCTACTCTGGAATATCGATACCCCGTCTCGATACACCCACGACTAGGAACATTTAAGGATATGCTTATAAACTACACATGCCCCACTAGTATGATCTCCATCATAGTCATGGTAGTCAAGCTGATATCCTAAGGGCTTTATCAACATGTATCAAATGATCAGTATACACCATCAAGTGAACATGTTAAGATAAAGAGCAACCAGATAGCATACTATCATGTCGAGCAAGAATGTCCTCTATATATATACATGTCCAAGCATCCACTATACAAATAATGGCCTCTATTGCATACATATATCCAACAATCTCCCACATGCACTAAGGCCAATTATTGACATATCTCATACCCAACAACTCAAAAAGTCGCTCATAATGCGGCTGTGGAAGGGCCTTAGTGAGTGGATCCACAGTGTTATTCTTTGTGTCTACTCTCCGAATCTCGATCTCGCGGCGATCAACTATCTCCCGGATCAAATGATATTCCTTCAGGATGTGTCTGGACCGCTGATAGGACCTGGGCTCTTTGGCCAATGCCATAGCCCTATTATTATCACAATACAATGGTATTGGATCAATAATGGTTGGAACTACTCCTAGTTCCGAGATGAACTTCCTCATCCAGGCGGCTTCCTTGGCAGCATCATTTGCATCAATGTACTCAGCTTCCATCGTGGAGTCTGCAACGGTGTCCTGTTTGGAACTCTTCCAACAAACCGCCCCTCCATTGAGGATAAATACAAACCCTGAGATAGATTTGCTGTCATCCTTACCACTTTGGAAGATGGAATCGGTAAAGGCCTCCATCTGGAGATCCCCATTACCATACACCAAGAACATTTCTTTAGTCCTTCGCAAATACTTAAGAATGTTCTTCACAGCTGTCCAGTGTTTCTCCCCTGGGTTGGATTGATATCTGCTTACTACACCTAGTGCATAAGCTACATCAGGGCGAGTACATAACATCGCATACATTATACATCCTACGGCTGAAGCGTAGGGTATAATGCTCATGCGAGCTCTCTCTTCATCAGTCTTCGGGCAAAAGTCCTTGGAGAGAGTGATCCTATGATAAGAGGGCAAGGAACCTCGCTTGGAATCTTCCATACTAAAGCTCTTTAGGATGGTGTTAATGTACCTTGATTGGGACAATCCCAACAACCTTTTAGATCTATCTCTATAGATTTTAATGCCCAAAATGTGCGAGGCATCACCCAGGCCGTTCATGGAGAATCTATGTGACAAGAACAGTTTGACCGATTGTAGCATAGGAACGTTGTTTCCTATCAAGGGAATGTCATCCACGTACAATACGAGGAATGTGACAGTACTCCCTACAATCTTCTTATAAATACAACGTTCATCTGGATTTTTGACAAAATCAAATTCTTTGATTGCATCATCAAAACAGATGTTCCAACTCCGTGATGCTTGCTTCAATTCATAAATGGATTTAAGCAACCTACATGCTTTCTCGTTGCTCCCACTATCAACGAATCCCTCTGGCTGATCCATATAAACGCATTCTTCTAAATCACCATTTAGAAATGCTGTTTTAATGTCCATCTGCCAGATTTCATAGTCGTAGTGAGCGGCAATAGAAAGTAGGATCCAAATGGATTTAAACATTGCTACAGGAGAGAATGTTTCGTCATAGTCCAGTCCTGGTATTTAACGAAATCCTTCGCCACAAGCCTTTCCTTATAGGTCTCTACCTGTCCATCTACACCGATCTTTCTCTTAAAGATCCATTTGCACCCTACGGGTTTTACCCCAGAGGGTACAACATCCAAAGTCCATACTTTGTTGGTGTACATAGACTCCATTTCGGATCTCATGGCATCCGGCTACTTCACTGAATCACCATACCTGATAGCTTGCTGAAAACTAGTAGGGTCATCATCATCCATGATGCAATCTTCTCTATCACCATCAATGAGAAACCCATAGTATCTCTCCGGTGGACAAGAAGTCCTACTAGATCTATGGAGTGGCTGAGGTTCTATTGCAACATCAGGTTCAACCAATCCGTCATTTGTAACTTGTGTCTCTAGAACTTCTTCTAGTTCTACCTCATTGCCATCAGTATTTATAAAAAAATTATTTTCTAAAAATATGGCATGTTGAGAAACAAACACTCTTTGTTCCTCCTTGTGGTAGAAAAGATATCCATACTAATGTTTTGGATATCCTACAAATTTACACTGAACCGATCGTGTCTCTAGTTTGTCTGGATTCTGCTTTTGACATAAGCCGGACAACCCCATATCCTAACTCGTTTAAGAGATTGTCTCTTCCCATACCATATCTCATATGGAGTGGTAGACACGGTCTTGGTTGGAACCCTATTCAACAGATATGCTGCAGTCTCCAATGCATGCCCCCAAAATGAAAGTGGTAACTCTGCATCACTCATCATGGAATGTACCATATCTAATACGGTACGATTCCTCCATTCTGACACACCATTGTGCTGTTCTGTGTAATAGGGAGTGAGCTAAGAGAGAATCCAATTCTCTTTTAGGAAGTCCGAAAACTCTGTACTCAGATACACTCCACTTCGATCTGATCGAAGTTTCTTGATGCTCAAGCCAGTTTGTTTTTCTACTTCAAGTTTGTACTTCTTGAACTTCTCGAAAGCTTCGGACTTATGTTTTAATAAGAACACATGTTTGAATCTTGAGAATCATCAGTAAAAGTGATGAAGTAAAAAAAACCGCCTCTAGTATGTGTAGACATTGGTCTGCATACATCGCTATGTATGAGGCCTCAGAGTTCTGTAGCTCTCTCTCTATGTCCAGTAAACGGAGTTTTGGTCATTTTACCTTTGATACAGGACTGACAAGTCTTATAAGATTTATATTCAAAAGGTATCAAATATCCATCTTTATGTAGCTTGTTTAGTCTTGTTTCGTTAATATGACCAAGTCTACAATGCCAAAGAAAAGCTTCATTTATATTTGAAAATTTTCTTTTATTTGTGTGTTGTATGTTGAAAATTGTGTGTTGATTTAGGACGTATATCCCGTTATTAAGTATACCATACCCAATCAACTCTTGATTCAGGTTAATGTTCATAACATTATTTTGCAACACAAAATGATATCCTTCATTTTCTAACAAAGAAACAGATATTATATTACATAGCATGCTTGGTACATAATAACAAGGGTTCAAAACTACTATACATCCCAATGGCAACCCCAGGTGATACTCTCCCACTGACATCGCATGTACATTGGAACCATTTCCTACCCGGAGAGTATGATCACCAGTCTTCAAAATTTTTCTATTTCTCAGTCCCTGCATATAATTGCAGATGTGAGAACCAGGGACCCGTATCTAATACCCAGGAAGCAAAGTTTATAGAAAAACAGTTTTCAGTCACGAACACACCTGAAGCGGAAGCATCAACATGCTTATTTTTCTTGAGATCAGCAAGGTACATAGCACAATTGCGTTTCCAGTGTCCCGACTTATGGCAGAAAACACATTCTCCTTTTCCACTTCCCGCAGCCCCGGATTTGTTTTTCCCCTTCGCTTTTTGAACTCCACTTCTCGGTTTGGTGGGTTTCTTTTTCTTCTTTCCCTTGGCTTTGGCTTTTGGGATGAAAGAGGAAGATGGCTCAGCAAGCAGAGCGGGAGTTTTCTGTGTCTTAAGCGTGCTCTTAACACTTTTCAACATATTGAGAAGTTCAGGTAGTGACCTCTCCAAATTGTGTATATTGAAGTTTACTATAAATGAAGCAAAGGCAGGGGGGAACTGTAGAAAAATATCAACATACTGTTCGTTCTCCATGGTCCATCCCAGGTCCTCAAGTTATTCTATAAGACCTATCATCTTTAAGATATGTTCACCTACTGATGTGCTGACAGTCATCCCCATCTGAAACAATTTCTTAGATGCCTCGTAACGTAAATCACGAGATTGCTCCGCATACAACTCCTTTGTATGAAGAAAGATGGATTGAACATCCATCTTCTCATGTTGCTTCTAATGTTCATTGTCCATCGAAGCAAGCGTGAGGCATTTGGCCGTGGCACAATCAATATCCCATGTCTTGCAGATCTCCTTATCCGCAATGGATGATTCAGGACTTGGGATTGGAGGGGCTTTAGCAGTGAGGACATACGCAACCTTATCATATGTAAGGAAAATATTCACGTTCCTCAACCATTCTTTATAATTGGGTCCCATCAGTTTATTTTTCTCTAGTAGAAGCTTAAGTCCAGTCATTGGTATATGCCATTAGGAGAGAGAAAAGAATACACTCAGCGAAAGCTCTTGCATAGATTAGATTGGTTATTATCTTATCTAATCGATGTCTCCCACTGCTTTTATCAAATTTTCCTTCAAACCTTAAAATAAAAATTAGCCAGGATTAGTTACAATTTAAAACTTCGCTAACCGTTCATCCAGGCCAATGTCGGTACTTTGAGGGAGGTTCCTCGTGCATTCGCACGGACCTAATTAAAGTAAACCTCGTTTTCCCAGAGGCATAACCCCATTGAAACCTTTCTAGAAACCTAATGGGTTAGTTAATTATAATGTGCAAAACTCTCCTGGGAGTAACTCTTACTTACAGTGGGATCGAGATCCAACTATCACATAGAACGTATGCAATTTCATTGCAAATTTCAACTCTTGAAATCCCCGATGTGGTTTTTACCCCTAGCACTTATGACCTTGGCTATGGTCAACATATCATAAGCACTAGTCAAGTTCTGCCCGTCATTTTGTGATTAATTAGATCCATTCACATGACCCTTGACTATGATCAACATAATCATATGAATGTTCTAACTAATCGCATCATATGCTGTGTAGGAAGACATCACTTAGCTACCGTACACTACGCCTTGACTATGATCAACATACGTAGCACGAATACTAAGTACTTGTTAGTTGTATGTATGCCCTAGAGGCCAGTATTGTACATATGATGTATATTATATTGGATGCTTGGACATATATATAGAGAGGACTTTCTTGCTCGATATGATAGTATGCTATCCGGTTTCTCTTTATCTTAACATGTATACTTGTCTCTTGATACTGTCTTATGGTTACATGTTGGTAAAGCCCTTAGGATGTGTACTTGACTACCAGGACTATGATGCAGATCATATTAGTGGGGCCATGGTAGTCCATAAGTACATCCTTTAATGTTCCTAGTCATGGGTGTATCGAGACGGGGCATCGATATACCAGAGTAGACTAGCGTATACGCTTCTCGACCCATGAGATGGGCGATGGATGATCCCCTATCCATTGGTGTTTGATATCAGAGATGGTATACGGGTGCTCAGTGGAGACTGGGTACACTGGACGGACTCGCCGAGAACTCCCAGATGGTATTATACCTCACGTCAGATGGCAGTTCTCTGGTGACACTTGTACAGGTTAGTCTGTAGACCCGAGATCATCATAGAGTCTTGTGTGATTCCTACTGTTCTTTGATTTCCACCTTACCACGTCCAAGAGGGCGTGCAAAACGATGGTTTTTGGGTACAGTCCCGAGTCACATGGAGGCAATGAGCGATAGGAGGGGTTTCGTCTCTCCCGGTATTGGGAGTTGATGTTGCGCTGTGCTCGATTGGCCATAACATGGAAGTCCCTGGCCAGGGCTGATTTAGAGATTTACTGGTAAGTGTTACCAGTAAATCTCGACCCGTTATGAGCCTCACATCGGCATGACTTATCGGTTATTGGGGTCTGACGTTTACCACCCCTAGACTTGATATGCTATAAATCAGACGAGGAGACCGGACTGTACGGCAAGTGTTACCGTCAGGCTTTTGCAGGAGTTGGAGTGGGCTTGCTTGCTGATCTTCTGATCGCTCAATACCTGGGTAGCCGTTACGTCCAGCTAGCACCGCTGAAGGCTTGTGGGTGCTTGATGTTGTAGGGTTTCTAGGCACTTTAACAAGGTTCTACAAGGAATCAACCATGCCAAAATCATCAAATTTTTATATGCCGAACAACCCTAAGCAAGATCGTGTACTAGAGATTAGGCGAAACAAATAGCAAGCAAACAACTTCACTTCTAAGAGTTAGGGATTACAACCTTTGTAGATCCGGTCCTTCACTTCTAAAGCTCCGTGTTGACGTCCCTTCGCTGCGATCATTGAGATCCCGGACACTTGTGACGGTTTTCTTGGAGAAATGAACGAGCTAGCTTGTTGACTTCGAGGCCGAAGATGATCTACGTCGAGGAGACTCAAACTCAAGCTCCATCTTCACTAGGTCATGAACTTTGTGAAGAGAACACCCTAAACTAAATGGCAAGTAGTAGAGGATGATGAAATAGGAAGTGGGTTCACTTTGGATTTGGATTTCTCACTCTATTTCTTTACTTGAAAATTTCTAGCAAGCTTTTCTTCTTCTTGAGGAAGAAGAAGATGAAAGAATATGAATAATGAATTAATTAAGAAGAATAATCAAGTGAAGTATATCATAAAGAAACCATGGGTGAGTTAACCTTTGTAGAGATTAAACCATAGTTTGAGTTAATGGTTTGGTTAATAAAAAATCTTATGCAAAACAAAATGAGTGGACTTTGTCAAAGATGCTT
Organism: Agapanthus africanus; assembly: GCA_030015575.1. Taxonomy (NCBI): domain Eukaryota; kingdom Viridiplantae; phylum Streptophyta; class Magnoliopsida; order Asparagales; family Amaryllidaceae; genus Agapanthus; species Agapanthus africanus. The sequence goes on along the minus strand of CM057338.1, from coordinate 826,972,959 downwards.
AAAAGATTCATGAAGCTTCAAGCCAAGACAAAGAAAGCCACCATTTTGTTTTACCAAAATAAATAAAAACCTAAACCATTATTTTAAATATGGTGTAAGTCATACACACACCCAAGTTTGCATGTATCATCAACTATGATACAAACTAGTGCACAAACATATATCACATATACAATTTGTGCATATCAAGTGAGAAAATCAATCTTAAGTGAACCAATACTAGTTAATGTAAAGTAATATATCAAATATATAATTATACATTAAATCATTAAATCAACACTTGATTTAATGATCCGGTCATATCTCATATAACCGACTAATATCCAGTGTATCATTATATCGAATCAACACTTGATTCGGTAACCCGGCTATATCTCATATAACCGAGCGATGATACAAATCGCGAGAATAGAATACAGTATCACATACTGGTATTATTCTCAGTCCTGCACATATCTCATATGCGCTCCTATTTCGTTTCGCTTGAGCCAGGAAATCTCCGTGTAGGACTCTAAAGACTTGTCAATACGCCGGCAGTAGGTGGTGATCATATCAATCACCCACAAGCCGCAAGCGGTCTGCTAAACGTAACAGCCACCCGGGTATTGAGCGATCAGAAGATCAACGAGCAAGCCTGCTCACACTTCTGCGAATCCAATCAGTAACACTTACCACACAGTCCGGTCTGTTCGTCTGATATGTCGCATATCTCGCCTAGGGGTGGTAAACGTCAGACCCCAGTAGCTTGATAAGTCATGCCGATGTAAGGTCCATAACAAGCATGAAACTACTGATAACACTTACCAGTAAATCACTGCAACCCTGGCCAGGGATTTCCAGTTATGGCCAGTCGAGCAAAGCACAACATCAACCCCCAATACCGGGAGAGACGAATCCCCTCCTATCGCTCATTGCCTCCATATGAATCGGGACTGTACCCAAAAGCCACCTGTTTGCACGACTCAGTAGAGCCGTGGTAGGGTGGAAATCAAAGCACAGTGGGAGACACACAAAATTCTATGACGATCTCGGGTCAACAGACTAAGCTGTACCAATGTCACCAGAGAACTGCCATCTGACGTGAGGTATAATACCATCTGGGAGTTCTCAGCGAGTCCGTTCAGTGTACCCAGTCTCCACTGAGCACCCGCATACAGTCTCTGATGTCAAACACCAATGGATATGGGATCACCCATCGCCCATCACATGGGTCGAGAAGATATACGCTAGTCTACTCTGGAATATCGATGCCCCGTCTTGATATTCCCACGACTAGGAACATTGAAGGATGTACTCTTGGACTACCCAGGCCCCACTAGTATGATCTGCATCATAGTCCTGGAAGTCGAGTATACATCCTAAGGGCTTTATCAACATGTAACAGAGAGACAGTAAGTATACATGTTAAGATAAAGAGCAACCAGATAGCGCACTATCATGTCGAGCAAGAAAGTCCTACCTATATATGTCCCAGCATCTACTACATTATACATCTCATGTACAGTAATGGCCTCTAGGGCATACATATAACTAACAATCTCCCACTTGCACTAGGGCCATCTGTAGTAGTGGTTGTAGTATCTCATACTCAACCATCCCATAAAAGTCTCTCTCTGGGAAAAGGCCTTTGTGAGTGGATCCGCCGTGTTGTCCTCTGAGTCTCCTCTCCTAAACTCGATCTCCCTGGAGATCAGTTATCTCCATGATCAGGTGATGCTGCCTCAGAATATGTCTGGGTCACTGATGGGACCGGGGTTCCTAGGCTAAAGCTACACTTCCTTTGTCACACAATGGTAGGTTCTTAGTTCATCTCATGAACTAATATACACCCAAACTTCCTCTTTGGTAGTATCTTTGATAGCGATGTCATCGGCCTTTATCGTCTAGTTTGCCACGATATCTATCTTGGAACTCTTCTAACATACCGCCCCTCCACTCAGGGTAAAGACAATGCCTGTGACTGACATTCACTCTACCTTACCACCCTGGAACCATTCCAGTGATTCTCCCTAGGATCAATTGATACTATCTCACTACACCTAGTGAGAATCCTAACATCCATTTAGATCTATCTCATAGATCCAAAACCCAGGATTTAGGAGGTATCATCTTTTTCCTATATGGAGAATGCTTGTGATAAGAGGAGATTGACCGTGCGTAGCATAGGAAACTCCTTTCCTATTAAGAGTATGTCGTCTACGTACAATACGAGGATCACCACCATACTCCCTACTTGCCTTTTGTATATACAAGGTTCATCTACCATTTTGATGAAGTCAAACTCTTTGACTACCACATCAAAACAGACGTTCCATCTTCGCGATGCCTGCTTTAATCTGTAAAGCAACTTGCACACGTTTTCGCTGCTCCCACTGTTTACGAAGCCCTCTGGCTGTGTTCTTATAGACGTTCTTGTTTAAATCAATATTTAGAAAAGTAGTCATGACACCCAACCACCAGATATCGCAGTTATGGTATGCAGCAATGGCAAGTAGGATCCGGATGGAATCAAGCATTGCCTTTGGAAAAGGTTTCATCATTATCCACGCCTGGTCGATGACGAAAACCTTTAACAAGTCTAGCTTTGAAAGTGTCAACCTTTCCATCTACACCAAGTAATCTTCTCAAAATATACTCGCCCCTGATGGGGATTTAACCCTTCAGATATAGCAACCAAAGTCCATACTTTGTTGGTGTACATGGATTCCATCTCAGATCGCTAAGCATCCAGCCATTCTTACAGAGTCCCTACTCGAAACTAGCTGGGTCATCATCTCATGATGCAATCCTCGCTCCCACTGTCATCAAGAAACCAAAGTATCTCTTGGGCGGATGAGGAACCCTACTAGATCGGCGGAGAGGCTGAGGTTCGCCGGAGACTATTGAATCCTTTGGTACTATCAGATCATCAGCTGTAGTTTGTATAGCTGGAACTCCTTCCAGTTCTACATAACTGACTTTGCCTCGAGCTTGTCTGTGAAAGGTTCCTAGGCACCCTATAGAGGTCTCACAAGGCATCGAACATGCCAATTTCAAAAATTATGGGTGCCGCGAAACCCTAACGCGGATCTTAGACTAGAATTCTAGGCGAAACACAAAACTAGTTAACTACTTAACTAGAAGTGAGAAGCTACAACCTTTGTAGATCCGGATTTCCACTTCCTTAGCTCCACGTGGGTGTCCTCTCACTGTCCATCAAGAATCCCGAACCCAATCGTCGGCTTCATCGGAGAAACGGGCGAGCTAGGTCGTCGGCTTCGTGTCAAAGACGATCTACGTCGAGGTTGCACTAGTTCAAGCTCCGACTTCACAAAGTTGTGAAACTTGTGAAGAAAACACCCAAAACAACTTGGCAAGAGGTAGAGGGTGAAGAAATAGGAGGTGGGTTCACTTTAGAATTGGATTTCTCTCACTAGAACTCAAGTTGCCATTAAAGTAGCAAGCTTTTTCTTTTTAGAAGAAGAAGATGATGAAGCTAGTTATGATAAGTTCTATATTAAAATGAAAAGAAAAATAAAAACTTATCATAACTTTAACTAGGGTTAAGTGTAGAGAATAAACCATGGTCATTTGAGTGGGTTAGGGTTAAGCATGAAGACAAGAATGGTTAGCAAAGTCAAAGCTTCATGAAGCTTCAATATGAAACAAAAATTGCCACCATTTTCATCTTAAAGTTTATCCAAATAAATGAATAAACAAATAAATGAATAAATGCATAATCAAAACCCTAATCACAAGTTAACTAAGGTTTAATTCTATACACTTAACCATATGATCAAGTATCACCAAACATGATACAAATATGTGCACAAAAGTATATCACATATACAATGTGTAAATCAAGTGAGAAAAATCCGTTTAAAATGAACCAATACTAATTAATGCAAAGTAATATATCAAATATATAATTATACATTAAATCATTAAATCAACACTTGATTCACTGATCCGGTCATGTCGCACATAACCGACTAGTATTCAATGCATCGATTTATCGAATCAATGATTCGATAACTAGGTCATATCTCATACAACCAATCGAAACAATAATCGCGAGAATCAAATACGGTATCACATACACGCATTATTCTCGGTCCCGAACATATCTCATATGCACTCCTATTTCGTTTCGCTTGAGCTAGGAAACCTCTGTGTAGGACTCTAAAGACTCGTCAATACGCCGGTAGCAGATGATGATCATATCAAGCACCCACAAGCCGCAAGCGGTCTGCTAAACGTAACGGCCACCTGGGTATTGAGCGATCAGAAGATCGACGAGCTAGCCCGCTCACACTCCTGCGAATCCGACCAGTAACACTTACCATACAGTCCGGTCTCTTCGTCTGATATGTCGCATATCAAATCTAGGGGTGGTAAACGTCAGACCCCAATAACCCGATAAGTCGTGCCGATGTGAGGCTCATAACGGGTCGAGAAACTACTGGTAACACTTACCAGCAAATCTCTGATCAGCCCTGGCCAGGGACTTCCCTGCTACGGCCAATCGAGCACTACGCAACATCAACCCCCAATACCGGGAGAGACGAAACCCCTCCTATCGCTCATTGCCTCCATGTGACTCGGGACTGTGCCCAAAGACCACCGTTTTGCACGCCCTCATGGACGTGGTAAGGTGGAGATCAAAGCACAGTGGGAATCACACAAGACTCTATGACGATCTCGGGTCTACAGACTAACCTGTACAAGTGTCACCTGAGAACTGCCATCTGACGTGAGGTATAATACCATCTTGGAGTTCTCGGCGAGTCCGTCCAGTGTACCCAGTCTCCACTGAGCACCCGTACACCATCTCTGATGTCAAACACCAATGGATATGGGATCATCCATCGCCCATCTCATGGGTCGAGAAGCGTATACGCTAGTCTACACTGGTATATCGATGCCCCGTCTCGATACACCCATGACTAGGGACCTTGAAGGATGTACTTATGGACTACCATGTCCCCACTAGTATGATCTGCATCATAGTCCAGGCAGTCAAGTACACATCCTAAGGGCTTTACCAACATGTAACTATAAGACAGTTTAAAGAGACAAGTGTACATGTTAAGATAAAGAGTAACCAGATAGCATACTATCATATCGAGCAAGAAAGTCATCTCTATATATGTCCAAGCATCCAATATAATATACATCATCTGTACAATACTGGCCTCTAGGGCATACATACAACTAACAATCTCCCACTTGCACTAGGGCCAGCTGCTGTAGTATCGCATACCGAGCATCCCGAAGAGTCTCTCAAACTGTATCTGGGGAATGGCCTTCGTGAGTGGATCCGCGGTGTTGTTCTTCGTGTCAACCCTCCTGACCTCGATCTCCCGGCGATCAACTATCTCCCGGATCAGGTGATACCGCCTCAGAATATGCCTGGATCGCTGATGGGACCTGGGTTCCTTGGCCAAAGCCACCGCTCCATTGTTATCGCAATACAAAGGTATTGGATGCTCAATGGATGGAACCACTCCAAGTTCAGTAATGAACTTCTTGATCCAGACAGCCTCTTTGGCAGCATCGTTGGCAGCGATGTATTCAGCCTCCATCGTCGAGTCTGCCGCGGTTTCCTGCTTGGAACTCTTCCAGCTAACCGTCCCTCCGTAAAGGGTAAAGACAAAGCCCGACTGCGACTTAGATGTTGGAGATAGTGCCCTCAGAGTCAATTATTGGATCACAGGCACGTGATTGCAATGATTGAGGGAGGACCTATCCCGGTACGACAGTCTTACTCGAGATGATAGTATGCTATCTGGTTTACCTTTATCATCGTGTACTGCTTTAGGTGACCTAACAGGTCGCTATTACACGTTGATAGAGCCCATAGGATTCTTGCTTGACGACCAGCAGTATGAGGGCGATCATATACGTGAGAGCTGGGGTCTACAAGCACATCCTTAAATGGTCCCTAATCGTGGGAGTTTCGAGACAGGGCATCGATTCTCCAGAGTAGACTAGTGTATACAGTCGAGACCCCGACGAGGGGCGGTGGCCGGTCTCACAAGCCACTGGTGTCAGTTGGTTCACCTAAGATGTATACAGGTGCTCATTGGGTTATGAGTACACCGGACAGGACTCGCCGGGAACATGCTAGTTGGTCTTATACCTGACGTCAGATAGCAGTTCCCAGGTGACATGTGTACAGGTTAGTTCATCGACCTGGGGATCGTCATTTGTCTCGTGTGAGTTCCCACTGTACTTTGATTAATACCCTACCACGGCTCAAAGGAGTCGTGCAAACAGGTTTTAGTTGGGTACAGTCCCGAGCCACATGGAGGCAGTGAGCGGATCTTCAGGGGTTCGTCTCTCCCGGTATTGGGGGTGAGGTCGCGCTGTGTCTAGGAGAGCCATTACACGAAGTCCTTGGCCAAGGCATGAGATTTACTGGTAGGTATTCCAGTAGTATCTCAGGGTGTTCTGGGCTGCACTCCGACACGACTTGTACCGCTTTTGGGGGTCTGACTTTTACCCACCCCCTAGTCCCGACATGCGATGCTCATAGACGAACGGACCGGACTGTACGGATATTGTCACTGACAGGCTCAGTAGGGTGTCAGGATGAGCTCGCTCATCGACGTCCCTTTTGGTCAATAGCTGGTGGCCCGTTACGTATTGGCTTATACCTCTGACGTGCTAGTGGTTAAATCCACAGCCATAGTATTGACGAGTCTTTAGAGTCCACCACACTTTCAGTTACTCAGCTTTCGGGAGAAACGCTGTAGAGGCCGTATGTAGATATGGCAGGGTCCGATCAGATACGTGCGGTATTGCACGGATCAGGATCGGACGGTTTGTACTAGAGGCCGTATAGTTATATGGCAGGGTTCGATCAGATTCGTGCGGTATTGCACGGATCAGGATCAGACGGACATTACTAGCCGGCTTTGGTTTAAGCCGGATCCTAGTTTAGTACAGTGTAGATTTTGTCTCATTGCATTTGTATCCGGACGGAATACAGATGCGGGTGTGTATGCACAGTATTGGGGTTTTCCTGTAATTTATTACGGGACCAGTTTTCTGGAGTTACCAGTTTGCATTCCGTTCCGGCCGGTTTTCCTTTGTTCTTTCCCGGCCGGACTTTTCCGATGGAGGGGGTTATTTGCAATTGTGCAAATAACATTTGTGGAGGGGGTTTCTTGCAAATATATTCATTATGATATGTTTAGCATCTTTCATCCATGATGGTGTATTAAATGAGATTTGAAAGGGTATGGAGTGATAAGTATGGTTGATGTTCTTTGCTTTATGATATGGTCACCATTTCTATCTCCTACACTTACCTCCCTCTTGTCATATACTTTGTCACCACCACCATTTCAAGGGAGAGCAAGGCCGGCCACATTTTAGAAGGGGGGAGAAAAATGAGAGGATCATTTTCATTTGTATGAGGGAAAATTTGTTCATCTCATTTTCATGCTACAAAATTCTAGCTCCACTTTGAAGTTCATTTCACAACCTCATTCCTCCATCAAAGCAAAATAACCCCAAAGAGACAAAGCACTACACTTCCTACAGCACATCTTGGGCATGTCGACTTGCCAGCTTCATGCCCGAGTTGCCTCGGTATAGAGACGGGAGCCCGTAAAAGAAACAGGCGATGTGGTGCCCTTCTGGCAAGGAGGCGACGACCGGAGTTTCCGCGAGAGATCGGGACGATGACGAGAAGACCGGAGGACTCGGATCACTCGGTATATCTCTTCCCTATCTTGTTACTTTGCTAGAACTAGTTTAATGGCCCGATCCGGGGTTTAGTGCGCGGTGGTGCCGGTTTGCTAAGTTCGCAAAATTAAAGTTTATCACCGTTTCCGCATTTGGCCGTCGGATTGACGACCGGGGCGCCGCCGTGCACTTACAGTGGTATCAGAGCCTCGCCATTAACTTCGTCTAGCTTCGTTTGATGTGTTTTGCATTTCCGATCGACCAAAATTCCAAAATCTACATTTTCACTCACATCAGTTTTCTGTCGAATTTTTTCTTGCTCCAAAAATTTTTCAGGTTGTAAAAAACTAATGTACTGGAAATTCTAAGACTACTGGAAAAATTCGACACAGTCAGTCGATCACTGAGGCGCGGAACCGCGGCCAAACCCCCCCTTGGGCCGCGGTTCCGCCGCGCATTGGTGTCTTCACTGTATCATTTTTTTCCAGTGGGCTTCTGGGCTGATTTTAGGGGTTTTGGAATATTAATATTGGGCCCAGAATTTCTTGATCTGCTACAGTATTGCTTGGGGGCCCACTTGTTAATTTTTGATCGATCGGATATTTTGAACACATTATTTCACAGTATTTACATTATATCTGCGACCGTGAATGTCACTTGATCGGTAAATCCAGTCTAACTGCTATAGCCCGGTTAGACGGATTTGCAAACATGACTTTCACGTTGATGTTCTGTGTTTTGCTGTGATGTTGCGGATCGGTCGTGGGGGATAGCCTGGATGCAATGATAGTACAGTTGTGGTTGTATTATGTACATTTGATATTGCGGGGCGAGCGTCCGACATGTGGACTGCCGTCACTGCCTGTTTGTATTATTCTTTTAGGGCACGACCTGGTTGCGGTCGATGTACCCGTTGTATGTATATTTTACTTTCTGTACTAGGATTGCCCCGCGGTGGGGTGCACGGATAGCCGGATTCTAGAGGGCAACGGGCCCGCATCTCATGGCATTGAGACGGAGGGGGCTTCACTCTAGTATTGGCGGGCTATTCGCCGCACTCGTAGGGGGTACAGGTTGACCCAGGAGGGGTGCCCAAGTTACCGGATTCCGTGAAGTGCTGGGTGGTCCATTCACGGCGCTGAAGGGGGCTGCCTCGCTTCAGGTTTTGGCGGGTAACTTGCCGCGCCCGTAGGGGTCTAGGATTTCATTGCACAGGCTATCCACACGACCAGGGGAACGTCGGGTTTCAGTAGTGGCTCTGTGAAACCCGGGGATCCCAGATATCTGTATTGTTCTGTGATGCTGTACATTTCTGTGATGTTGCATTTTATCACGCCTTGAGCGAAATACTATATATTGGTATATATATTAGTAGATGTTGTATATGTTTTTCATCCGCGCTAGTCCAGTCCCCGCTCTGCCGTTAGTTAGCTAACCTAACGGGTGATGACGGGACCCAGTGGCGAATGCGGATGGCATATACGTACGTCAGTATATTTTCGTTCTTTGTGGTGTGATCAATTGATGGGACTGCGTTGATTCGGATCAATGCAAGTTAAAACAAACCTATTCTGATGTTGTTGGAACACTTTTCAAAAAGCTGTTATTGCAAGGACGTTCACTTTTGTTTTGCATCGTGGTATTCATTTGGAATATCCTGCTCCTCAGTCGACGAGGCAAGGGCCGAGATCCCTTCACCGGGAGTGACCCCTTGGACAGAAGTTTGCGTCAGGGCATTAACTTCACTATAGCCGATTACTTTTGCTTTGCATCGTGGTATTCATTTGGAATATCCTGCACCCCATTCTACGGGGAAAGAGCCGAGATCCCTTCACCGGGAGTGACCTCTTTAGTAAAGGTTTTCGTCACTATATTTTCTAAAAAGCTATCCGTTCCTTCAACGATATCAAGTTCATTACGTTAAAGGTTTTCGCCAGAAACCATTCGTAGCCCTCCATCATTTCAGTTAAATATTCGGTAGTATTCAAGCTATGTATTTTGACCTCACGCCAAGGCATAGCGTTTGGTAGCTGCCGGGTATTTATCTGTTGCATAGATAGATGCGTTGGTTTGGGACAGTCGTACTACTATTTTGGCCTACGTCAAGGGTATGTACGGGTGGGTTCAAATTAACCTGGACAATGATGGGTAGAACTTGACATGTGACTTATGATATTTTGACCTCACGCCAAGGTCATAAGAGCATGGGGTAGAAATCCACATCGGGAGTTTCAAAAGAACTGAAACTTGCCAGATATGCGCGTACCTTCTGGAGTGTGATACCGTGAGCGGATTCCGTCACGTTATCATGCGATGATAGTTGGATCCCGATTCCCACTGATGAGTTGGTTTACTCCTCGGGTTACCCCGACTAATTCTTCTTTCAGGTTTGGAGGAGAATTTGAGGTACAGTGGGAGGTTTCCAGATTAGATAAATTGGTAACCATTCTGATCTAGGTTAGAGTGCACGCTGAGTGTTTCTTTTCTCTCTCTCTCTGGCAGCGACCATTGACCCGACCCTAAGACTATGACTCAGAGACCAAGTTAACCGAACCTTCTTTACACTGGCTTTTGGATTGTTAGAGTTGCAGACCTCATTGCCACTCCTACTTTTACCCTTTTCTCCAGGACACCCTGTATTACTACGAACGTCCACTTCCATTGGACAAAACCATCGTATGGTTAGATACGAACTCGAAGGAATTCGAGGATGGTTTCCGGTTCTGGAGAAAACGGATAGGATTATTCAGTTGTCTTTTCCCTTTTACCTTCTCTCAAGTTGTGAGTACTCCTTGGTTTAGGAGATAGTACACCTATTATGCAAATTGGATAGTCTTCTTCCAAACCTTAGGCTGGTGCCGACCGGTAAGGAATGAAGAAAACCAATTAGCCTAAACGGTGTGCAGAAGGTATTAAGATTAAGACAAAGCAAGGGATTAGTAAGAGGGCAAAGTATATTGCGACTGATATTCACGACCAAACCAAATATTACTTCGCCAATCCTAAATCACCTTTATATTTCTCCAGGACACTCCGTATCACTACGAAGATCCACAGTTTATTGGATACTCCATCGTATGGTTATATACGAACTCGAAAGGAACTTGTTCCAGTTCGGGGATGGATTCTGGTCCAGGAGAAATAGGAATAAGGTTTATTCGGTTGTCTTTTATCTTCACCTTCTCTCGCATTGCGAGTGCTCCTAGGACTAGGACAGTACACCCATTATTCTTATTGGATAGTCTTCTTCCAAACCATAGGCTGGTGCCGAACGGTAGGGAAGGAAGAAAACCATTTGGCCTAAGGGGTGTGCAGAAGGTAATGACTAAAGACATATAAAAGGATTTGGAGAGGTGGCAAAGAATTATACGGTTATAGTTGTGAATCTGGATAATGGTAGAGGCATTACTAGGAATACCAGGATACCCCATCGAAACATTTCAATGTTTCAGTTCAACTGTGTACTGTTAAAAGAAAACTGATTTCCCGATTAGACACTTACTCCAGGGTATGTATTTACCAGGTTTGATTCTCATATCTGTATGGTTTTACAGATGATGAGTGGGAGTAAGTTATTGGGAATTGGGTGATCATCCTCATTATATCGGGATTCGTTGTAATCGATGATATTTGAGGAGATCACCTGGGCTGTTTGCCGGTCGGCAAATATTTGGTTTTGAATATCCACTGTTGTGCACCAATTTCAAATTGATATATCTGTACGTCTATTTTCATAGAGTGAGATATACCTTTTGATATTATGTCGATGACATTTACCTATATCAGTGGATGGTTAGGTAAGGAGCATTAAACAGCGGTGTAATTCTTCTTAACCATAAGTACAGTTTTTAACCTACGACACACAGTGAAAGAGTTGTAAGACTCGGCGGACTTATACAGAGTATTGTATGTTGTCCAGTGTCCATTAGGACAGAGGGGTTGGTCCTCATACTATATTCTGTTTACTTTTAACTTCTCTAGTTCTTAGACATGTGTTTCGTAGAAACACAGGGTCTAAGTTTTGAGGAGTTATAGGTATTTGAATAGAGTAGAGAACCAGGTGTAGCAAGTATCGGGATTCTTCAAAGTGATAGAAGATGTAGATACTTGTGTATGGTATTCAGTTGATAGTAATGATAAAGAGAACTTGCTTCTCTTTCAGGTTACTCATAATTGGAAGCATTCCTTGTTCCCCTCCGAACGGCGGCCTGGACTTCGCGTCCGTGACTGAGGTTCGGGGCAGATGCTATTTGGTTTTATCCGTCTATCTCTCCGAAAATGCCAAGTTGATTTATGGCACCGTGTATCGGAGGTTTAGACGGATGCGGCCGATATAGCAGACTTCGTCAGATTCCCCCTCAGGGTGAGGGGTTTTTGATTGTGGGGACGCTCTTCCCTGCAGGCGCAAGCCCCTGCAGTTAATTACGCTACCGCATCGCGGTAACAACTTTCTCCTTCTCCAGAATTTCACTTCGTGTCGTGTATGTTTGTTTTGTTTGTGGTTGCCCGTGGATTGTATACGGAGACTGAGTAATGCCGTCGCCCGTAGGACGTGGATTAGTCCAAATCCGTATTTATTTAGATTTGGGTTTGGTGTTTTCAGTTTAAGGATGCATTAGTCGCGTTGCGGCTAAGATCAACTTAAACGTTCGTTAAGGATACGTTAGTCTTGTTTTAGACTGAGATCAACTTAACGCAGTGATCAATTTAATTATCTGGCCGTCGGGACTCGTCACCTCTCTGACGTCGTTGAGGGATTACAACGACAAGCGTCTGAGGAGTTCAGAGATGTACCCTTGAACCAAAGTTGATTTGGGGTTTTATTGTTTATTTAAAGATCTAAGGACACATTAACCGTAGCTGGGGCTAAGATCAACTTAGACGGGACCGTTTAGATCCGGCAAAAGAGCGTTCGGGCTCTATTGCGCCAGTTTAGGGACGTGGTGGTCCATCATTGGTTTAGGGACGTTTCGGTCCGATATTAGTTTAGGGACGTTTCGGTCCGATATTAGTTTAGGGACGTTTCGGTCCGATATTAGATAAGTGGTCGTTGGGACCCGTCACCTCTTTGACGTAGTTGAGGAATTACAACGACAGATGTCAAAGGAGTTCGGAGATGTACCCTCGAACCGGTCGTGAATTGGTTGAGGAGAGCCATTTTGCTCAATCAATTTAATTTTAAGGACTTACAGCCAGGATTGGGTTAAGTCCAATTTTTTTTATTTATTTTAGGCTTTGCCTGACTAAAAGAATCAATCCAAACAGGGCTCTGCCCCTTTATTATTTTTGCAATTTGATTTGGGCCAGGCCCTCAAGAATTTTCCAAACAGGGCTCTGCCCTTTTATTATTTTTGTGATTTGATTTGGGCCAGGCCCTTTTAAATAATGAGTTGCACTTGTGCAGAAACTCAAGAATTTTCCAGATTTAAGAACAAAAGTGCATAGCACTTTTGATCTAAATTTGGATCAAAGGAAAACAAGTTTTTTTCTTCTTGTTTTCCCTGATTTCGCAGAACCAAGGGTTCATATCAAGTGTAAGGCACTATTTATTTCTTTTTATTGAATTATTCATTTTTTTAATCTTCTGTTCTTCAGAGATTTTTCGCTTCTTCAAAAGAAGTTTCTACCTTTTTCTTTTTTGTGTTCTTGATTAATCTTCAAGAGTTCTTTCTCTTCTTTTTTTTTTTGTGCCAGAAGTTGATTCTTCTTCTTGATGCCCTTTGAATGAGGTCTGGGATCCTATTTATAGTGGTCACAAATTTGTTGAATTTGTTAACAAAATCTTTCCTGAATGATTTTGGGAATTTTCCCACCATTGGATCTTTGATCCAAAGGCAGAAGAAAATCTTCTGGTTTTGGAAAAAACAGAAAAGATTTCTTCAAATTTTCATTCTGTTTCTGCGCAACTCCCCAATGAATGACACGTGTCGCGCAGTGGAAGGCTTGCGCAACAGTGCTTGCGCAACTGCGCAGACATGTGTCGCGCAGCTGTGCGCTTGCGCAACGGTGCTTGCGCAACTGCGCAGACACGTGTCGCGCAGCTGTGCCCTTGCGCGCAGCTGTGCCCTTGCGCAACGGTGCTTGCGCAACTGCGCAGACACGTGTCTCGCAGCGGTGCACTTGCGCAACAGGGCTTGCGCAACTGCGCAGACACGTGTCGCGCAGCGGTGCGCTTGCGCAACTGCGCAGACACGTGTCGCACTGTGGACCGCTTGCGCACTGCGCAACGCACGGAATTTGAAGCGTTGCTTCAGAAAATTTGAATTTTCAAAATTCAAATGAGCCTTGCTCAGATTGGGGGAACAAATGCCCCCCCACCGTTGTGCTTACGTGGTGCGACGTAAGCGCAACGGTGGCCAGATCCTAGCCGTTGGATCAGGGGAGGTCAGTTGAAGGGGCGCAAGCGCCTATAAATAGGACTCTTGGTCCTCAACAGATGATCACCATCTTCAAGATTTCTCATTTCCAGAGCCTTGCTCTTGCCTTCAAGAACTTCAGAGCCTTGCTCTTGCTTCCAAAGTTAGAACTTTTTAGAAAAACTTTAGGTAAAGATTAATCTTAAATTAAATTAATTTTAATTAATAGAGCCTTGCTCTCATAGATCTTTTGATCTAAGGAAAACCCCTTTGGGGTTTCACCAACAGAGCCTTGCTCTCAAGAATCTGTTTCAGGGTTTCTTAACCCATGAACAGAGCTTTGCTCTTTGGCAAAACATAGATCTTTTGATCTAAAAATGAAGAACTCTTAAGAGTTTTCATGGATCTTTAAGATCCCAATTTTTTTAATTTTTAATTTTTAAAAATTAATTTTCCTTTGATGGATATTTCCATCATTATCACAGAGCCAAGCTCTTTTAAGGAATCTTGTTCCCCTGAGACCAGAGTTTGACAAATGTCACTCTGTGACAGAGCTTTGCTCTAAAAGAGGAGATTTTCTCTTTGTCTCTGGGGACTCCCCACCAATGGGTGTATCCTATTGGGAATTTTTTATGAATTGACAGTCCCATCTAATGATGGGATTGTCTTATTAAATGATGCACATCATCCAGATTTTATGGGTCCCCCTTTGGTCCCCTACCTACTGCATCACAGTGTGGAGCAAGATATATATATTTTTTCAAATGCCAAGCGTTAGGCCACTAATGATGTATGTTTCTTTGTCTTTCCACAGAACATGTCTGACGACTTGTCTTTTCCCTTCGTTCGCTCGGAAGGAGGGTTCCCCCATGCGCCAGTGGATCGGGTGGTATTCGCTCTTATTAAAGATCGCGATCCTGAGTGCAAAAAGCTCCATCTGTGGGGAAGGTGGTATAGCCAGATCATCCAAGGCCGTCGCAGTTTTAGTTCCGCCGCGCCCTCTGAGCCCGTAGTCACGCTCCCTTATGCGGACGAACCCCCGGTGAAGTATACCGTGGAGGTTAAGAATTGGAATTCTGATGACCTCCTTCAACCTGCAATCGGCGCCATCCCCGTGCAGCCGCCGCCGGCGATAGATATTCTGGGGAGGCGAATCTGTCAGGGCGAAGCACGCCCTTGGGGACAGGCTTATAACATTGGAATGATCCCGCGACCCCCCGCCGGATATTTGCAGTGGGCCCGGTACATTCTATCGGCGAAGAGGACCCACCTAACGAAGATTGGTCTATACTCAGCCGTCTTCGTCTCGCTCTTTGAGTACCCCTCTCCTCCAACGTGGTGGATAAAGGCCTTCGTTGAACAATGGAATATCCCCACCCATACCTTCCTGACAGCGGATAGGGAAGTCTCCATCTCTCTGGAGGAATTTGCCGAAATTTCAGGTCTGCCAATGAGGGGAGAGCACTACGAGGAGTTGCTTCCTCCCGATGAGTATGTCTTTGCCACCAAGCAGCTGGTATTTGACTTAACCCCGGAGAATGCCATTCAGCATCAGCATCCGGGTTTGGTGAAAGTGTTGGAGATCTATGAGGAACTCCATTTGGAATCGGGAGACAAGGGCGTCAGTTTCGCAGCTTTCATTGCTCGCTTTATCCGCCCGGAGTTCTTATCAGAGCAGAGCGAGAAGTTCGCTCAGCTTGACGACCTCTTTGGCTTTGGTTTGGATCGCCGACCCGTATCGGAGAATAACCAGAGGGATTTCTATCTCCCCAATGCTGCCATCGTCGCTTTCTCGGAAATCGCCGTCCCCGGCATGGATGAGGAAACTTTCTTTATTGGGTTCCTGGGCTTGTGGTTATGCAACTTTGCGCTCCCTATGCACCCGCGCTTCATGCGGCCCTCTTTCTTTTACCCGGCACATCGGATGGTGGCCGGTCTGCAGTTGTTGATAGGAATTGCTGGGTTAGCTTATCTTTATCATGGACTCAGCGTAGCGGCGGACGCCAATGATCCTGGGACACAGCCTGCTAACTTCCCAATGCATTACTTCGTTTCTTGGATGGAGATGCACGTGCGAGGGGTGTTTGGCGCCCACAAGACTCCTCCATTCTTCGAGAAGTACAGACTCCCGAGAGTCATACGGTTAATCGGGGCTTCAATTGTGTTTACATCCCCGCGGGATTCTAGGGGACTCCTCCTGCGCCCACATTTGGTCGGAGCGACGACTTCTTTCGTGGATAAGGTTATCACCATAGGCTCGGAGACTACTAAGTCGGTGGTGCCCCTACGTGACGAGTTTAAGGGCGGGGCTTCTGTAGTGAAGGCTCGGGAAATCGTCCATCTCTACTCCATTCGGCCGGGCTACCTAGTGTTTCGGCAGAATGAGACGGCTTTGTTTATGAGGTATAATCTGCATCGATTTGCCCAGCAATCAAGCTACAACCAGGGGATCCCGATGGAAGCCTTCTTGGAAACGCCTGTGGTTGGCCCAGAGGGGGTAAAGAATGCGATGCATCACTTTATACGGCTTAACACGGGTTCCTATTTCTTCATTAGTGAACCCAGCTGTGTCCCTAAGATGCTTAATTCATATGTGGCCTGGTATGCGCACGCTATGGGCCCAATCATTTTAATGGAGAAACGCCTACTGGTTAACCGTAGGGGTGCGCCTCCTGGCGGTGATCGCAAGGCCCCTTTGCAGCCAAGGCTCCCGGTCGTCCTTCCGCTAAAGGATGCTGGAGTCGATCGACCACGCGTGTTGAGCCCTCCGCGGGGATTGCCACTGTCTACTACGGTGGATGCACCAACGGCGCCCCGTGCTCCGACAAAGACGGTTAAAGCGGTATCGCCGGAGTCGGGCGCAGGAGCGGATATCGGGACTCGCCGCCCGAAAGTGACTGCCAAAACTGCCAAGCGCAAAGCTGTTCCGAGTGGATCCAAAGCTGGCGGACAGAAGAAGAAGAAGTCCACCCTATCCCTCGATGCGATCCTCAGCTCAAAGCCTGCGGCTTCTCCTGCCGAGGCCATATGCGAGTACGGCAGCAATGAGGGCTTTGTGGTGGACCCTGCGGACACCAATTTGGCTGCCGCCATTGTAGCTTCGGAGCGATCGGCGAGGCTCGAAGCGATGCTGAGTAAACTCGCTGAGTCCGGTAATCATCAGACGCTTTATTTGTTATTTCATTGCATTTTTTATCATTACCTTTAACTGATATTTGCTCCCTTTTCAACAGGTGTTTCTACCGAAGAGGCCATTGCTGCCTCCCTGA
Organism: Agapanthus africanus; assembly: GCA_030015575.1. NCBI lineage: Eukaryota > Viridiplantae > Streptophyta > Magnoliopsida > Asparagales > Amaryllidaceae > Agapanthus > Agapanthus africanus. Next base: position 826,955,660 of record CM057338.1, on the reverse strand, counting down.
AAACCTTCCAGGAAGAGGAGGAGAGGCGTGCCCTGGCAGGTGTTGGTATGCTTCCCCCCTTTTCTTTTTTTTATAGGGAAAGTTTGTTATTTCTTCTGGTGGTCAATTTAACCTTCTTTTGTTTCTTTACAGGGGCTATATCAGTTGATGCGGGGATCCTTCCCGAGCTTGCCACCGAAGCCCCGGCTCCGTCAAAGCTGTCGCAAGAGCCTCGGCTTGACGCAACGACGAGGGATGCTCTGAAAGATCTGGAGGCATCCCTCTATACGGATGAGGATGCTTCAATTAAGGCCGCCCTAGTGGCATCCGTCTCAACGGCTCGGGAGGAGCGGAAGCGGTTGAGACGTGAAGCAAGGGCGCGGAAAGCTGCTTTGGCCACGGGAGCGGGCCCTAGCACCATTCCTCACGCTAGTACTCCTTCCGAAGAGCCCCCTGTTGCCCTGTCTACTGCTCGTCGGCAAGTGGCGCGCGCGGTTCGGAGCGCCAATGATAAATCCGCTTCAGGTAGTACTCCTTTCAGAACCTTGTTGTACGAATTGTAAAGCTATTGGCTTATACGTATCTCATCTTGCAGGGTCAAGTCCAACTGAGGGGGAGGCGGAGACGACCGTCGAACCCAGGGGAGCGGAGGAAGCGGTACTTGCTGAACCCGAACCGACAGTGAGCAACGTTGTCGGGGTCATGGGGCCTGGAGCCGAGATTGAGGAACCTGCCGCGGAGAGGGTCATTGATGCTGCACCTGAAGTGACGGCAGATGAGATGATTGTCTCAACCGAGCCGAAGGCGGTAGAGGGCGAGGTGCTTGAGGCTGGGGACCTCGTGGTGCCGATGGACGAGGCAGCTGTAATCGCCGATCCTGAGGGAGCAGCGGGTGAGGCGGCCATGATTCCTGAAGACGAGCTAGGCGCTCCTTCTCAGGAATCTGGCAATGTTCCTATCATAGCCCTCCCTGCCTATAGTCCCCCGCCGCCTGTAGAGCTTGCGAGCATAACAACGGTTCCCCTCGAGTCGGGTGATGAAGCTACAGGCGGTGGCCTTCCGTCAGTGGAGGAAGGGATTGCCTCCGTTTCTGCGGGCAGTTTGTCGGGTAAATTTTAAATGGCCAATTCTCTTCATTTATATATACCTCACGATCTCTTTTAACCAGTTTGTCTTTGTTTTAAACGCAGGTGCGGCTAGTGCCGATGCTCCATTGCCTGAAGGCACACCGTCAACCATTGCCTTGGCGGTGGTTGCTCCTCAGCCTTCCCTTGTGCCATCGCGGATGTCGGAAGGTATGAATTTACGACTTATGCATTAATCTTTTAACGTGTAGCCTATGTACTAACGTTATACCACTATGCTCTTTTCAGGAGTGTTCTTCGATCATCTGTATCAAGTGCTGCTCCCACACTTCTCCTTCCCATCCGAGCTCGCTTCTCCCTCTAGGGGTACCGGTAAGTGCTGTCTTGGTCTCTTTTGAGGGAATATAGGATCGTATCTGACTTTTCATCTTCCTGATTGCAGTGCCTCAAATCGAAGGAGGGGACACCAAGCCTGCGCTGCCACCGGCGCCTCCGTCTTTGCCGTCCGTTGCGACTGGTACAGATATTCCTTTCCCTTTTTTATATGATCTTTCACCGACTTTTCGAATCATTGTTTGACCATGTCTCGTTTTGCAGTTATTGTTCCAGCTCTGATCTCTTTTGAGTCTCACGTCCTCTCACCGGCGGGTCCATTCTTGAGACGCCCGTCTTCAAAGGGTGCTGTGATGAGCCTGGGTATGCTGAGCGGGTACATCGAAGAGCTCAACATGGATGCCCTTCCTTCTGCCGTAGATTTCGCTGTGGATGTTAACCCAATGTTGGCGGCGCTCGTAACTTTTCATAACGAAGGCGTCGTCGAATCGTGGGTTAACTACTGCAGAGAGATCGAGGCTCGCCTGCATCGGTTGGAGTCGACACGCCCTTCTCCCGAGGTTTTGGCCGCGAGCGCCGAACGGACAGCTTGGCTTGAGCAAAGCGCCTCTTATCTCCGCCATTTGGAGCAGGAGGCAGCTTTACGGCTAAAGGCGCATCGGGAATCTTCAAACGCGACCGCTTGCCTTCGTGCTGAAGTTAGGACGAATGCTGCTGAAGTGAAAGCTGTCTTTGAAGGTCTTCTCAAGCGTATATCTAATGGGCTAGCACTGAAGCGGAAACTTGATGCTGCTGAGCATGATGCCCGAGGCCAAGAAGCAGCTCAGCAGGTTGTTGGGGAAGAGCTCGCATCCTTCACGCAGCAGCGGGCTCAAGTAGAGGCTGAACTGGCAGTGGTAGTTGATCAGGAGAAGGCGTGGGAGGAAGTACGCGAGCAATTGATAGGGCTATTTAAGACGCTTCCTTCCCAGTAGCTGCCCTTATATCACTATACTTGTAATTTTCTTTTTCGAATAAGATGTATACATTCTTTATTCTTTTGTACGATTCGCCATGTACTTGATTGAATTAATAAATAAAGATACACATTTTTTGCAATGTCTTGTATCATTTCTTTGCTTTCTCCCTTCTTTTATTATCAGCATGCTGTCTTGATAAACATGATTGACAGGTAATAGAGTAAGCATTTTGGTTTCTTCGAGATATAGCGATGGCTTAGGCCGCAGGTTCAGATCTGCTGCCTAAGACTTTTCAACTCTATGAGCCGTGAGGGTCTCATAGAGACTTTTCTCCTTACGGATCGAGAGGATCTCGTAGGTGGATTTTCTCCTTAGGAATCGTGAGGATTCCCAAGTGTGGTTTTCTCTCATAAGTCGAAAGGATCCTATAAGAGAATTTCTCCCTCTTACGAGTCGAGAGGGCTCGTAAGCGGTTGTTTCCCTCTTTGTCGAGAATCGACTTCAGAGAGTGAGACCCGTGAATAGTATGCAAGAGACCATTTAGGATTGACTTGCAGGATCCCATTGCCCCTCTTACGAGGCGAGAGGGCTCGTAGGCGGTTGTTTCCCTCTTTGTCGAGAATCGACTTCAGAGAGTGAGACCCGTGAATAGTATGCAAGAGACCATTTAGGATTGACTTGCAGGATCCCATTGCCCCTCTTACGAGTCGAGAGGGCTCGTAGGCGGTTGTTTCCCTCTTTGTCGAGAATCGACTTCAGAGAGTGAGACCCGTGAATAGTATGCAAGAGACCATTTAGGATTGACTTGCAGGGTCCCATTGTTCAGGAAGTAAGTTTTTGAATCCTTACTGCCCGAGAGGTGAGTCAAAGAAGCTCTCGTCACGGAGTGTTTGTATCCGTGAGTTGAGTATTTTGCTAGGGATTATTTGTTTCCCAAGCGCCAAGGATTATTTGTGTCCTTGGGGTTTGAAACGAATCGATGGTTCCCGCGGAGGCGCTGGTGGCTCTGCGAGTCGACGCGGATCAGAAGGCTCTCGTCAAGGAGTGTTTGTATCCGTGAGTTGAGAAGTTTTGCGAGGGATTATTTGTTTCCCAAGCGCCAAGGATTATTTGTGTCCTTGGGGTTTGAAACGAGTCGAGGGTTCCCGCGGAGGCGCTGGTGGCTCTGCGAGTCGACGCGGATCAGAAGGCTCTCATCAAGGAGTGTTTGTATCCGTGAGTTGAGAAGTTTTGCGAGGGTTTATTTGTTTCCCGAGCGCCAAGGATTATTTGTGTCCTTGGGGTTTGAAACGAGTCGAGGGTTCCCACGGAGGCGCTGGTGGCTCTGCGAGTCGACGCGGATCAGAAGGCTCTCGTCAAGGAGTGTTTGTATCCGTGAGTCGAGAAGTTTTTGTTGAAGTCATTGGCTTCTTCGGTTGAAATGAACCGTTGAGGTTTGGCTTCGTCGTTTGACCGAATCCGCTGGGGAAGTATGGTTCCTTCTTTGTTTACGCCCTTAGATTGTATACAGGGATCGATGTGATCTTAACTGTAGGGCCAAAGTTTTATCATTTCTTCTTTTTATTTTATTTTATTTCCGCGATGCTCTATCATTTCAGCTTTTATATCGCGAAGGTCGCGATTGCCCAATCATTTCGGCTATTTTTCGCGGTGCCCAATCATTTCGGCTATTTATTTTATCTTTACTCGTTGCTTTTTATTGCGAGTTGCCCAATCATTTCGGCTATTTTGCATGCATACATTTCACTTGCTGCTTTTTATTGCAAGATGCCCTATCATTTCGGCTATTTTGTATGCATGAGCGGCCTACTGGCTTTCGCCGTAAACCTGAAATTTGGACACCGATTTCGGCATCAGCACCGCTGCAACTGGGATATTGCCAGGAGCGAATCATCATTTGCCTCCGTCGTTGTCGAACAAAGGAGGCTTAGCGACCAGGGTTAGGGTCCTGTCGGCTAAGGCTTTTAACTTCATGAGCCGTAAGGGTCTCATAAAGGTATTTCTTCCTACAAGTCGTGAGGATCTTGTAGGTGTATTTTTTCCTTAGGAATCGTAAGGGTTCCTAAGTGTTTTGTTCCTCTGTAAGTCGTAAGGATCCTACAGGGGGGTTTTCTTCTTGTAAATCGAGAGGACTTACAAGGGTTATGCGAACATATCCCCGGTCACGGATGGACCTTGGTTAGGGAAACGTTTATTCGCGCCCGTGGATTGTATACAAGGGTCAATATTGAACCACTTGTAGGGCAACATTGGAAGTTTGTGGGGGTTTGCTTAAGCACAGGTTTAGGTCTCTGTGACTTAAGACTTTCAAATCCTATGAGCCGTGAGGGTCCCATAAGAGAGTTCTCCTTACGAGTCGTGAGGACCTCGCAAGCGTATTTTCTCCTTAGGAATCGTGGGGATTCCTAAGTGTGTTGTTCCCTTGTAAGTCGTAAGGATCTCACGCGGGTGGTTTCTCCTTACAGGGTCGAGAGGACCCTGTAAGGGTTCTTTAACGAAGTTGCGCCCTTTCGGGTTTTCACAAACACTCGCCGGTAGTCCTGCTGTTTTTACTCACGGAGCCCTTTCGGGTTTTCCTCCGTGCCCATCTTGCTTATGGACATACCGTTTTTTTTTTCCCTTTTTTTTTACGAGGTCGCGCCCTTTCGGGTTTTCACAAACACTCGCCGGCAGCCCTGCTGTTTTTACTCACGGAGCCCTTTCGGGTTTTCATCCGTGCCCTTTTTTGCTTATGGACATACCGTTTTTTTAATTTTATTTTTATATGTTTTTTTTTGTTTTTTTTTTATATCTCGTCAGCCTAAAGATGCTGCGGTAGTAGTTTAAAGACGTTTCGGTCTGCTATTAGTTTAAGGACATTTCGGTCCGGCATTGAGAGGGCTGGCTACTGCTTATAAAGGTTGAGCTTAGGAAGATAGCGAGCGGACATAGTCGTCGTCATCTACCATTGACCTAGGCTGTGGCTCATTAAGCGTAGTATTTCTTTAGGAAGCGACCGTTTATTGGCCTGAAAGGTCTTTCACCGTGCATGTCCATGAGTAGATAGGCCCCACCCTGGTAGACCTTATCAATGATGTACGGTCCTTCATAGTTTGGCTCAAACTTTCCCCGCTTGGCGCGATTGGGGATCATGGGCCTTTTGACCACTAGCACGAGTTCGCCTTGGTGGAATGTCCTCGGCCAGCTCAATCTTTCATATGAGCGCGTCATCTTCGCTTTATAGGCTTCCAGATTTTGCTGTGCTAGAAGCCGGATTTCATCAAGGGCGTCAAGCTCTTCAAACCGAAGGTGAGCATTTTCTTCGTCTGTCAGCTCGTAGTGGACTGCCACTCGTAGAGAGGGTAATTCTATCTCGAGAGGGAGTACTGCTTCCGTCCCAAATACCAACGCGTATGGCGTTGTGTTTGTGTCCGTTTTAAATGTAGTTCGATACGCCCAAAGAGCCTCTTGCAATCTTTCGTGCCAATCTCTCTTATTTCGTGACACTGTTTTCTTCATGATCTTCGTCAAGGTCTTGTTGAAGGCCTCAGCTAGACCGTTAGCTCGCGGATTATAAACTGAGGAATATCTCCAGTCTATATTGTGCTGCTGTGCGAAGCGGCTAATTTTATGACTTCGGTAGGCTGGCCCATTATCAGAGATGATTCTTCTCGGGGTTCCAAACCGGTATATGACATGCGTTCTGAAGAAATGGAGGATGTTCTCCGTTTTTACTTCCCTCAACGGTACCGCCTCTGCCCATTTGGAGAAGTAATCAGTCGTCGCCAATATGAAACGATGTCCCTTTGACGATGCTGGTTCGATGGGGCCGACTATGTCAGTCCCCCACATTTCGAATGGCCAGCTAGCCACTGTTGGATGTAGTGGATTTGGGTGCTGGTGGATGAAGTCCCCATGAATTTGGCATGAGTGGCATTGCCTCGCATATTCGAGACAATCTTGAATCATCGTGGGCCAGTAGTAGCCCATTCGTTTTATCTTCAACTTCATCTTAGGGCCTGCTTGGTGGGAACCGCAGAGTCCGTCGTGAACCTCTTGGACGACCCTTCTCGCTTCGTCAGGTCCTAGGCATCTCAGCCACAGAGAATCGAATGTCCTTTTGTATAGAGTATCGTTGACGAAGGCGAAAGACAGAGCTCGTTTCACGAGCTGATGTCTTATGGACGCTTCTTCAGGCATTCGGTGGAACTTGAAGTAATCTATGAAGACTTCTCTCCAATCCTCAGTATTTTCCCAATCTTTTACTTGCAGGGTAGTCTGCTCGTTTGCTCCTTTTTCTTCGGATGATTCCCGAGATATTTCTGCTGGGGCAAGCACCCGACGGCTTTGTACCATGATTCTGACGTCATCGAGATTCTCGTCAGCCAGTTCTTTAGCAAGTTTGGCCAATGCGTCTGCCTTGCTATTTTCCGCGCGCGGTATGTTTTCCAAAGTGTAGGAAGGAATTTGGGTCAACAATTGTTGCACCTTTTCGCCGTACTTCATCAACTCCGGCTTGCACGTCTGGTAGTCGCCGTTTACTTGACTAACGACCAGTTGAGAATCCCCGTATATGAGGAGATTTTCAATTCCCATGTCGATGGCGATCTCAAGACCTGCTATCAAGGCTTCATATTCAGCTTCATTGTTTGTCCTCGACTCTGTTAAGGAGAATGCGAAGCGCATTATCCCTCCTTGTGGAGTTACAAAGATGAGGCCTACCCCCGATTTGATTATAGGGGTATTTTGTTTGCGCTTCTTCATGGAAGATGCACCATCAAAATAGAGTTCCCATCGGGTATCACCACCGTCGATTGCATCAAACGCATGTTCGTCTGGAAGATCGCAATTTAAAGGAGAATCGGCGGGTATGGGATGTTCAGCGAGGAAGTCGGCGATGGCCTGGCCTTTCACTGCTTTGAGAGGTTGATACGTGATCGAAAACTCCATCAAGAGTAGGGCCCATTTAGCGAGTCGTCCCGTCAATATGGCCTTTGACATTAAGTATTTAAGGGGGTCCACCTTTGAAATGAGACGGACCTCATGCGCCAATGCGTAATGTCTAAGCTTTGTTATTGCGAAGATCAACGCCAGGCAGTGTTTTTTAATGGGAGAGTAGTTGCTTTCTGCCCCCAGCAGAACTCGACTTAAGTAATAGAGTGCTCTTTCTTTCCCTTGATCGTTCTCTTGCGCCCATAATGCGCCTAAGGAACCTTCGAGGGCGGTTGTATAAAGAATGAGAGGCTTCCCCTTAACCGGGGCAGCCAACACCGGCGGGTTCTGCAGGTATTGATTGATCTCGTCCAGTGCGCCTTGGCATTTTTGATCCCAAACGAATGGGGTTCCCTTCTTCATCAGGTGACTATAAGGACGGCACTTTCCTGAAAGGTTGGCTATAAATCGCCGTATGTATGCGAGTTTCCCTTGGAGAGACCGCAGCTGTTTGAGAGTCCTCGGCGGAGGCATTTCCATGATCGCTTTAATCTTTGATGGATCTATTTCAATACCTCGGTGTCGAACAACGAATCCCAGGAACTTGCCCGAGGAAACCCCGAACGCACATTTAAGAGGATTCATCTTCAAGTTGTACTGCCGAAGGCGTTGAAATACAGTCTTCAGATGCTCGAGATGTTCCTCGTATGATTTGCTTTTAACCACGAGATCGTCGATATAGCATTCAACGATTTCGTGTATAAGGTCGTCGAAGATCTTTGTCATGGCCCTCTGATAAGTAGCACCGGCGTTCTTTAAACCGAAGGGCATCACCTTGTAACAGAATATTCCCAAAGGAGTCCGGAAAGCCGTATGTTTCTGGTCTTCAGGATGCATTTTTATTTGATTATATCCTGATGAGCCGTCCATGAATGAGAAAATCTCATGCGTGGACGTATTGTCTATCATCAGTTCGGTGACTGGTACTGGGAAATCATCCTTCGGGCAGGCTTTGTTGAGATCCCGAAAGTCCACGCATATGCGCACCGTTCCATTTTTCTTCATCACTGGGACGATATTAGCAATCCATTCAGGGTATTGGACTTCTTGGATAAAGCCGGAGTCTATCAGCTTTTTGACTTCAGCGTTGATGCTCATCTCAAGCTCAAGCCGCATTCTTCTCGGCGCTTGTTTGACTGGCTTGACACTCGGGGATATTGCCAGTCTATGTACAGCAACTTCTGGATCAAGTCCTGGCATCTCGGAATAGTTCCATGCGAAGCAATCTTTATGCTGCACAAGGACATCTTTTAACGCAGCCACCCTCTCTTCAGACAGCAGCTCGCTGACGAATGTCGGTCGCGGATCATTTATTGTCCCCAACTCGATTTTCTTGAGGTTATCTGCGGTAGTATGGATTCCATCCTCCAGTTCTTTCGGAGCTGGGGGAAATTCTGAGATTACCTCATCGCTGCCGCTTTCAAAGCACCAAGGAAGGTTGTTCATGTCCTCGGACCCTTCTTTTAATATTGTTATCACATGGCAGGTGCGGATTTTCTGCCAATCCCAATGCGGAGTTGGTTCTATCCTTGTGTTTTCGGGTTCGTGCTTTTGCGGCGGCGCTACCCTCCAACTGTCAGACAACGCAAATTTGCCAAGCTGATATTGGTCATCAACCCAATTCTTAAAGGTGAAACAATCTTCAAGCGGATGCCCTACTACTCGATGGTAAGAGCAATAATTTGGGTTGGAGACTTCGCCGGCTTGCTCAGGGTGTTTAGACTTTGGCAGTGTAAGCATTTGATGTTTTAGAGCAAGATCAAGTATTTTCCTTGTTTTGTTCCGAGGAAATGAGTATGCTCGACCCATTTTCTTCATGAGGGCTAGGTTAATAACGCTCGACTCTCGGATGCGTGGCTTCGTAGCTCTGCTTTGTGGTTGTCGAGTACCTTTTCGGCCATTCGACCTATTTTTGCTTTCGCGTCTAACCCTTTTTGTAGCAGGCTAACATGGGGCAGCATCTTCGTTCTTTACTGCCTGTCGAAGGAGACGCTGTGTCTTGGCTTTCTCATAGATTGCCATTTCACGATCGTGATCATCTCGGGCTTTTTGACTCGCATCCTTTATAAGTTTGCTCACCTGGTCTTTAGACGATGGACTGGGCGGTTTTGTGTCAGGAATTTTTGCTGATTCAGGATTAGCGTCCTCCCATTGAGCGTCCGCCTCTTCATCGAAGTCATACATGGCATAACAGCTGTTTACTAGCTCCCGTTTCTTTGGCCGGATGTACCCAAGCCCTTTTGTTTCCGTTCTCCCGTTAGGCAGTTTGCATTGAGTCCCGGGAACGTTCCAGACCTTGTCATAGAATTTGGCTTTTCTAACGGTCTGTGTGAAGGACATCCCCTGGCGTTTCAGCAGTTTCTTCAAACCTTCGGTATAATATCTGGGAAGACGGATAGGCTGAAGCCCGTCGAGCGTGGGATCTGTGCCATGCCAAATTTCTTTTTCCACCTTGTTTTCTTCAGAGCGGTAGAATAGGATTGCCTTCTCGCCTTTTCGTCTGGGAGGGATATAGAATATCTGCAATTCTTCTACGCCGTTGGTGTCGAGTGCATCCAGTTCTTTGTAATGTTCAAGCGGCACCATGGTTATCTGTAGACTTCGCTCTTCATCAGCGAAGACTCGTATTGAAGGCCGAGCAGGGAATACAGCATGAACTTCATCCTCTGAATCACTACCGAAGATCAATGAAGGAACGGATGGTCCTGGCCTGGTGGATTGGGATGGACCTGAATAAATTATATCCTCCTCCTCCTCGGTGTCACTGCCGAAGACAGGGATGGTTGCGTTAGTTTTGTTCTCCGGTTTGTGACACCTTTCCGTGTCTTCGAAACTCGGTAAGAAGTATTTGGCATCTTCATACTTGCGAACTTCGTTTAAGGAAAACGGATTCAACTCTCCTGCCACCGTGTACTCGAGGCCATCCCTAGAATACTTCATGCACTGATGCTGTGTAGAAGGGATGATATTGTACTCGTGTAGCCATGGTCGGCCGAGCAGAGCATTGTAGCACGTCTTGGCGTCTATAACATGGAATTTGATGTCTGTGATGAGCAACCCGAAGCGTAGCGTCAATATCACAGATCCAAGAGTCTTTGAGGATTGAGAGTCGAAGCCGGAGATGGTGATTTTGTCTCGGGCGAGGTGTTGGACACTCATGCAAATCTCCTTTAACACTAGCACATTGAGTAAATTAACAGACGATCCGTTATCGACCAAGATTTTACCTATCTTTATGTCATGGCAGTATCCTGAGACATAAAGGGGGCGATTGTGTTCACACGTCCCGAGGAGAAGGTCTTCATCACTAAAAGCAACGTCGGCTGTGTGCACCTCTTCCAATTCATCCTTCATCTTTTGTTCGGCTAGGAAGGCTTGGAACTGGTCCGGATCTTGTAGGGCCTTAATCAGAGAATCCCTCGCCTCTTTTGATAGCAATAGGGCATCGAGAATGCTGAGTTGTGAGGGTAGCTTCCTCAGATGTGCCAAGACATTGTAATCTACTTTATTCCTCTTCGGGGGATTCTTGGCGGTTAACTCTTCCGCAACTTGGTCATCCCAAGCGATGTCTTCAGAGATCTTCTCTTTCCCTTTATTTTTCTTATTCAAGGGTCCGAGGTTCTTTTCGGGTAATGTTCGATTGCGTAGCTGTATATTTTCGCAAGCCTTCGGTTCTTCTTCTTTTCCCGAAGTGGATTCTTTGAAGAGGGGGCCAAGCTCTAGCTCCTCATCGGAATCGCTCCCAAATGTAGGCACTTGTGACCTGGCGGCGTTAACCATGTGACAATTGTTGGCAGTTCTTTCAAGCTCTTTGGTCGTGTTTCTTTGCTCCCGACGAATTTTACGCTTTTCCCGTTTAAAGCGTTGTCGATTGGCGACGTATCCTTGCCACCATCCATTGAAAGCTTTGCAATCTTGGGTGGAATGCGAGACCTTCTGATGGTATAAGCAATAAGAGGGGTGCATTTCTACCACGCCAGTAACTTTTTCTTCAGAGGGTGGTAGCTTCATGCCCATTGATATGGCCTTAGCAAACCTCTTTTTTATCTTGAATTGGCTTTTGTCAGCGGTGGAGGCATTTTGCTCCAGCGGGATCATTTTAGCTCCTTCCTCAAGTCGCTGACGCTTGGCCTTTTCGAATATAGCCGTCTCGCGTTCTCGATCAGCCTTGCTTTTCAACCGAGTTTCATTAAGAAACGCGCTGATCATTTCAACTGGTAACCCTGGGGCTCCTGATTCGGCATTTGCCCCCAGCGTTTCAGTGCCAGAGGTCTCTTCATCATTCGTGACCGAATGAGAGATCATATGACAGCTCGCCACATACTCCTCAGATTCGTCCGATGAACTCTCTCCCTCATCTTCCTTTTGAAAGACGTGATCAAGGAAATCTTGGAGCGTAATGGGAGTTCGCGCCTTTTGGTTATATTCATCCAGCGCGTCGATCTGCTTTTGTAGGTCCGTGCGCTTGTCGCCAGGCTTCACGGGCTTCTTAGATTTCTTCTTCTTCTTTTTCGAAGATTTTGACGGCTGACTATGAGCGCTTGAACTACCACCATCGGTCTTCGGAGTCGGTCGTGGCTTCAACATCCTCTCAATAACCTGCGGTTCCAAGGGGTTCTTCCACTTGATCGCTGGACAGGTCTGAAGATCATTTAGCATTCTCCTCGTTTTGGCTGATAATACAACCTCCCAGGGAGTTTCTTCAATAACGGAGCATGTTGCCCCCGGCGTATTCGTCCCCTTAGAGGTGTGGGGCTGCGGAGGATTCACCTTCCATTTGTCAGATAGCGTAAATTTGCCCTGACGGTACTGGTTCTCAAGCCAATTCTTGAAAACGTAGCAATCCTCAATCGGATGGCCTAGCACTCGATGATAAGGGCAGTAATTGGGCTCGTTGGCATCATTCGGTTGCAACGGACGTTTCGGATCTGGCAGATTTATGAGTCTGTTGCGCAGCGCCAGCTCGAATAGCCTCCTCGTTTTATCACGGGGGAAAGAGTAAGGGCGTCCCATCATGTCCTCAAGGGGTACGTATGGGCGTGTATTGTTTGGACGAGCGACCGGCTTCGAGTCGCTCGGTTGTTGTTGGGCATTAGCGACAATGATCGCTTTTCCCTTTCTTTTATCGTTTCGGGAGTCTGGTTTCGGCAGAGGGGGTTTATGGCCCATCTGGTCCATCTGCGCTAATTTGTCGATCAAAGCCTGGAAGGAAGTCGGCTTGAAGAACATCATGAACTGTGAGATGGTTGCTTGTGGATCAAGGGTTCCAACAAACATTCCCACCGCCGGGGCTTCTTCTATGCGCTGTTCGCACTTCGACCATAGATTACGCCACCGTATAGCGTACTGAACCCATGTCTCGCCGGGTTTTACCCTGGCATTGATCAGTGCCGTCATCGGGGTACGCTCACTGGCACTTGCAAAGCGTTGGGTGAAGAGTAGCTCCATCTCCGCAAAGGTTTTTATAGAGTCGTTGGGAAGCTCAGAATACCATTCAAACGCCGTATCTGATAAGCTTCCAACAAACTGGCGAAGCAAAAGCTTGTCGTCGCCGCCGGTGTTACCGCAAAGCGTCCTGAACTGGGCAACATGTTGATGGGGATTGCCGGTCCCTTTGTAAACATGAAACTTGGGAATCGTGTAACCCGGCGGGTACTTGATTTGGTCATACCAGCCCGGATATGGCCGCCCCGTTTTCACGATTTGACCGGCTGCTTCAGTCGCCTGATGCACCCGTATTTGTTGGGCAATATATTCATCCAAATCAGCTTTTGATATGGTATCCTCTTTAGCTGCGGATAGAGCCGGTGGAGGATTCGACGTCTCTCCCCTATCATCTTCAAGAATGATCGGGGGATCCCCAGCAGGTGGATCTTGTTGAATCATCATACCCACCATATCCTGGAACAGGAGGGCCATTTTCTTTATGTTGGCTGCCTGTTCCGCAGCCTCTTTATCTTTCTTCTCTAGCACGCGCCGAAGGAATTCGGCGTCCGTTTCTTGTTCTTGGCGTTCTTCTGAGGATGTTTCCGGGGTTTCTTTCGGCCCAGTGAGTGCAGCCATTGTGGTCATCATCTCCTGGAGCTTTTGTTGCTGCTCCTGAGCTTTGGTCACTGATCGGGTGAGCGGTCGGTGACCCGTAGAAGTACGGCTTTCTTCCTTTCCAGAAGCCATATAAACCGTATGAACAATTATGCCCCCTGACTTGGGGCGTTTAGGTTCACCGCTTTCAAACTTTGCCGCTGACGCGGGAGCTTTCCCTGGCCTCCTTCTTTTGTGGGCCATCGAGGTTAAAGGAGCCGTTGGAGTGGGCATCCTAGCAACTGTCACCCCCTGCTGTTTAATGGGGCAGTTTTTGTTATTTTCCACCTTTGCCTTTTTCTGGTGACGCAAGTGGTCTGGATCGATCACGGAGTCTTGAACCCTCCGCCATACTTTATAAACTTTTGAGGATAGCCGTTGAGGGGGCTGTTCTTGTTTTGTTTCTGGAACTCTCTCCGCAGGTGGAGGAGATCTTTTCAACGTAGCAATTGGAGAGTTCTTTCTCACCTTCCTCAGCAATTCAAAGCTGTTCCCAGTTGGAACAGCAGCGTTGACCTCCACCACTGGAGCAGGTGGGGTTAGCCCTGAGGGAGAGTTGCCCCCTGCTTTTCTCACTCGTCGCCAATGGCGACGTCGCGCACGACGAGCCGTTGGGATTGGCTCGGAGATCGAGATGGTTTCTTGTTGCCCCCTGTTCGAGTGTGGGGTAACTGCCGACGTCAACCTATCGAAGACTGATGCCTTTTGACCAGCTGGGGGAGGATTGGGAGCCGTCAATCTTGTGAAGACCGACTCTCTGATGGGAGAAGCCGCTTTAACGACCTCCAAAGCAGCGGCCGTTGCCCTCTTTGGGACAGCCACTTTATAGTTCTGACCTAGCCTGGTGAAAACGGAGGCTGTCGGCTTAGTAGCGGGCGACCCGTTGACAGGGGTCGTGGTAGCGGTAAGCCGGTCGAATACCGACTTCTTGTTCGCTTCCGGTGCGGATATCGGCATAGAGAAGCTTGCAGGTGGGACCATGGTCCCGAAAAACAGGCCGGTGGTGGCCTGGGTCACCTGGTCTACCGGCAGAGTCAGGAAGGAAGCCGCTTGGGGCCCGTATGTTACACCTCCTGGTGAGGTGGAGCGTCCGTTGCAGCGGCATTACGAGCAGCTGGTGCAGTTGGTGGCCATTGGATCTTGAATTCTGCGCCAGGTAAAAGACCAAATCTTAGTATCTTGAAATCCGAAGACAACCATTTAACAAACCGCGATTGGTTCGCGAAAACGACACACGAAGTGTGGAGTGGAAAGAGGAAGAGGTCCCACCGGGCGTGCCAGAATCTGTTCCCCTCCGAACGGCGGCCTGGACTTCGTGTCCGTGACTGAGGTTCGGGGCAGATTCTATTTGGTTTTATCCGTCTATCTCTCCGAAAATGCCAAGTTGATTTATGGCACCGTGTATCGGAGGTTTAGACGGATGCGGCCGATATAGCAGACTTCGTCAGATTCCCCCTCAGGGTAAGGGGTTTTTGATTGTGGGGACGCTCTTCCCTGCAGGCGCAAGCCCCTGCAGTTAATTACGCTACCGCATCGCGGTAACAATTTTCTCCTTCTCCAGAATTTCACTTCGTGTCGTGTATGTTTGTTTTGTTTGTGGTTGCCCGTGGATTGTATACGGAGACTGAGTAATGCCGTCGCCCGTAGGACGTGGATTAGTCCAAATCCGTATTTATTTAGATTTGGGTTTGGTGTTTTCAGTTTAAGGATGCATTAGTCGCGTTGCGGCTAAGATCAACTTAAACGTTCGTTAAGGATACGTTAGTCTTGTTTTAGACTGAGATCAACTTAACGCAGTGATCAATTAAATTATCTGGCCGTTGGGACTCGTCACCTCTCTGACGTCGTTGAGGGATTACAACGACAAGCGTCTGAGGAGTTCAGAGATGTACCCTTGAACCAAAGTTGATTTGGGGTTTTATTGTTTATTTAAATATCTAAGGACACATTAACCGTAGCTGGGGCTAAGATCAACTTAGACGGGACCGTTTAGATCCGGCAAAAGAGCGTTCGGGCTCTATTGCGCCAATTTAAGGACATGGTGGTCCATCGCCAGTTTAGGGACGTGGTGGTCCATCATTGGTTTAGGGACGTTTCGGTCCGATATTAGTTTAGGGACGTTTCGGTCCGATATTAGTTTAGGGACGTTTCGGTCCGATATTAGATAAGTGGTCGTTGGGACCCGTCACCTCTTTGACGTCGTTGAGGAATTACAACGACAGATGTCAAAGGAGTTCGGAGATGTACCCTCGAACCGGTCGTGAATTGGTTGAGGAGAGCCATTTTGCTCAATCAATTTAATTTTAAGGACTTACAGCCAGGATTGGGTTAAGTCCAATTTTTTTAATTTATTTTAGGCTTTGCCTGACTAAAAGAATCAATCCAAACAGGGCTCTGCCCCTTTATTATTTTTGCAATTTGATTTGGGCCAGGCCCTCAAGAATTTTCCAAACAGGGCTCTGCCCTTTTATTATTTTTGTGATTTGATTTGGGCCAGGCCCTTTTAAATAATGAGTTGCACTTGTGCAGAAACTCAAGAATTTTCCAGATTTAAGAACAAAAGTGCATAGCACTTTTGATCTAAATTTGGATCAAAGGAAAACAAGTTTTTTTCTTCTTGTTTTCCCTGATTTCGCAGAACCAAGGGTTCATATCAAGTGCAAGGCACTATTTATTTCTTTTTATTGAATTATTCATTTTTTTAATCTTCTGTTCTTCAGAGATTTTTCTCTTCTTCAAAAGAAGTTTCTACCTTTTTCTTTTTTGTGTTCTTGATTAATCTTCAAGAGTTCTTTCTCTTCTTTTTTTTTTGCCAGAAGTTGATTCTTCTTCTTGATGCCCTTTGAATGAGGTCTGGGATCCTATTTATAGTGCTCACAAATTTGTTGAATTTGTTAACAAAATCTTTCCTGAATGATTTTAGGAATTTTCCCACCATTGGATCTTTGATCCAAAGGCAGAAGAAAATCTTCTGGTTTTGGAAAAAACAGAAAAGATTTCATCAAATTTTCATTCTGTTTCTGCGCAACTCCCCAATGAATGACACGTGTCGCGCAGTGGAAGGCTTGCGCAACAGTGCTTGCGCAACTGCGCAGACACGTGTCGCGCAGATGTGCGCTTGCGCAACGGTGCTTGCGCAACTGCGCAGACACGTGTCGCACTGTGGACCGCTTGCGCACTGCGCAACGCACGGAATTTGAAGCGTTGCTTCAGAAAATTTGAATTTTCAAAATTCAAATGAGCCTTGCTCAGATTGGGGGAACATTCCTGAGTTGAGTAACGCTGATCGGCCTCTCTCCATTTAGTTGACATGCACTGGAGACAGCTGCATGATTTGAATCTGGTTCAATTAAATCAGTGCCTCTGTTCCTATATTGGATATAGAACAGTTCATATCTTAACATTGTTAAGGTACGGGGAGTTGTCCGGCTTATGATTAAAACCAGACTCTGGATAACTCAAGGCACGTTTCTGTAATGGCTGTTTGTGGGTTGACCCAGGCTATGACGAGGGTTGACTTTCTACCATCTGGGAGATCAATAGTAATATTGTTCTGGACTCGCCACAGTTTTAATAAAATGGATTTTTTTCAAAAGCAGTAGTGGGAGTATGGTAGAACTGGAAGTGATTCTAGAACCGCAAACGATTACTGAAGATTTGATAAGGAACCTAAAGATTCAATCTGATTTGACATTCCATTGGCCACTCCACAGATAAGGTGGGTAACTTCAGGCACCCGAGAGGTACTCCGGTAGCCTCAAGGACGGTGACAGGGAAGTTCTTGTTTACCCACACTTGCCATTGTTGTTGTTCCAGGCTGCGAGACCCGGCAGGAGGATGAGTATAGCGTCGTTCTAAACTAGCTTTAGAAGTGCACATCTATATGACTCTGCCAGAGGGTTGTCGTAGTCAGTGGGAGCAGCGGAAGCATTGGTGGACATCAGGCTTATATCTATTTATAGACCAAAGCAGAAATAGCGGAGATAGATCATCTATTTCTGATGTGACAGTCATGGGTTTGACTTCATCAGAATAGAGGATGGATCTGTTGAGAAGGTAGTAGTAGGAAGTGATATTCCTATACTACGATCGGTTATACTTTGGTCGTCACACAGTGTTTTCTCCACATGGGACTTGGACATTATATTAGACATACTGGTTACTAGATCTATGGTTTTAGATATAGATTTGGGTGGTTTCCCAATCTGGGTACTTAGACAACATTCTAAGAGTATTTAGAATGGACGACTCTTGGCATGGTAGTGTACCTGCAGGTAATGGAGTCACCCTCTCTAAAGGTGTCTTATAGACTAAAGTAGAGAGGGATGTGCATGATTAGCAGATCACTTGCTTAGGCAATTGAGTCAATCATGAGATGTCAAGTACTACACCAGATGTTGTTCTTGCACTAGATGCAATAAGTTGACATTGACCCAATCCTGGAGAAACAGTCGGAAGCAGTTTTAGAACATAAGTGGATGTTCTAGGGATATGATAACGACAGCCTCATTCGGGGGACAGTTATCATTCCAGGCTTCCAAGGTGACCTGGACGACAAGGAGGTTGTCAGAGTTATAGTTTTCCCTCTGACGAGGGGCAGTATTTTGGACAGGTGATCCAAGGCAATACTGAGGGAGGCATGGCGCAGGATACTGATTAAGTTCAGTTGACGATACAGTCTAAGAAGTTTGGATTTGGAGTTCATTTATGAGCTCGGTCCCATCAGACATCCAGACATTCTAAGACAGGTATTGCTCATTTCGGGAGATGGCTTTCTCCGCGAACTTGAGATATAGAGAGACATAGAAAGAAACATCTAGGCGGATCCACTCACTGAGGCTATTCTTCGACCGCAATAGTTTCACAAACGGGATTTGTGAGACTGACTAGTAGAGGAGTTGGGTGTTCGGTATCACACGGGCTGTGAGTATGCGACATCGTAATAATTAGCCTTGAGTGCAAGTGGGAGATTGTTGGAGATAGTGCCCTCAGAGTCAATTATTGGATCACAGGCACGTGATTGCAATGATTGAGGGAGGACCTATCCCGGTACGACAGTCTTACTCGAGATGATAGTATGCTATCTGGTTTACCTTTATCATCGTGTAATGCTTTAGGTGACCTGACAGGTCGGTATTACACGTTGATAGAGCCCATAGGATTCTTGCTTGACGACCAGCAGTATGAGGGCGATCATATACGTGAGAGCTGGGGTCTACAAGCACATCCTTAAATGGTCCCTAGTCGTGGGAGTTTCGAGACAGGGCATCGATTCTCCAGAGTAGACTAGTGTATACAGTCGAGACCCCGACGAGGGGCGGTGGCCGGTCTCACAAGCCACTGGTGTCAGTTGGTTCACCTAAGATGTATACAGGTGCTCATTGGGTTATGAGTACACCGGACAGGACTCGCCGGGAACATGCTAGTTGGTCTTATACCTGACGTCAGATAGAAGTTCCCAGATGACATGTGTACAGGTTAGTTCATCGACCTGGGGATCGTCATTTGTCTCGTGTGAGTTCCCACTGTACTTTGATTACTACCCTACCACGGCTCAAAGGAGTCGTGCAAACAGGTTTTAGTTGGGTACAGTCCCGAGCCACATGGAGGCAGTGAGCGGATCTTCAGGGGTTCGTCTCTCCCGGTATTGGGGGTGAGGTCGCGCTGTGTCTAGGAGAGCCATTACACGAAGTCCTTGGCCAAGGCATGAGATTTACTGGTAGGTATTCCAGTAGTATCTCAGGATGTTCTGGGCTGCACTCCGACACGACTTGTACCGCTTTTGGGGGTATGACTTTTACCTACCCTTAGGCCCGACATGCGATGCTCATAGACGAACGGACCGGACTGTACGGATATTGTCACTGACAGGCTCAGTAGGGTGTCAGGATGAGCTCGCTCATCGACGTCCCTTTTGGTCAATAGCTGGTGGCCCGTTACGTATTGGCTTATACCTCTGACGTGTTAGTGGTTAAATCCACAGCCATAGTATTGACGAGTCTTTAGAGTCCACCACACTTTCAGTTACTCAGCTTTCGGGCGAAACGCTGTAGAGGCCGTATGGAGATATGGCAGGGTCCGATCAGATACGTGCGGTATTGCACGGATCAGGATCGGACGGTTTGTACTAGAGGCCGTATAGTTATATGGCAGGGTTCGATCAGATTCGTGCGGTATTGCACGGATCAGGATCGGACGGACATTACTAGCCGGCTTTGGTTTAAGCCGGATCCTAGTTTAGTACAGTGTAGATTTTGTCTCATTGCATTTGTATCCGGACGGAATACAGATGCGGGTGTGTATGCACAGTATTGGGGTTTTCTTGTAATTTATTACGGGACCAGTTTTCTGGAGTTGTCAGTTTGCATTCCGTTCCGGCCGGTTTTCCTTTGTTCTTTCCCGGCCGGACTTTTCCGATGGAGGGGGTTATTTGCAATTGTGCAAATAACATTTGTGGAGGGGGTTTCTTGCAAATATATTCATTATGATATGTTTAGCATCTTTCATCCATGATGGTGTATTTAATGAGATTTGAAAGGGTATGGAGTGATAAGTATGGTTGATGTTCTTTGCTTTATGATATGGTCACCATTTCTATCTCCTACACTCACCTCCCTCTTGTCATATACTTTGTCACCACCACCATTTCAAGGGAGAGCAAGGCCGGCCACATTTTAGAAGGGGGGAGAAAAATGAGAGGATCATTTTCATTTGTATGAGGGAAAATTTGTTCATCTCATTTTCATGCTACAAAATTCTAGCTCCACTTTGAAGTTCATTTCACAACCTCATTCCCCCATCAAAGCAAAATAACCCCAAAGAGACAAAGCACTACACTTCCTACAGCACATCTTGGGCATGTCGACTTGCCAGCTTCATGCCCGAGTTGCCTCGGTATAGAGGCGGGAGCCCGTAAAAGAAACAGGCGATGTGGTGCCCTTCCGGCAAGGAGACGACGACCGGAGTTTCCGCGAGAGATCGGGACGATGACGAGAAGACCGGAGGACTCGGATCACTCGGTATATCTCTTCCCTATCTTGTTACTTTGCTAGAACTAGTTTAATGGCCCGATCCGGGGTTTAGTGCGCGGTGGTGCCGGTTTGCTAAGTTCGGAAAATTAAAGTTTATCACCGTTTCCACATTTGGCCGTCGGATTGACGACCGGGGCGCCGCCGTGCACTTACATTAGAGTCGTCCTTATCACTCTGGAAGCTCGAATCGGTAAAGGACTCCACTTGGAGTTCTCCGTTACCATACACCAAGAACATATCTCTAGTCCTTCGCAAGTACTTGAGAATGTTCTTCACAGCTGTCCAGTGACTCTCTCCAGGATCTGCTTGATACCGACTCACTACACTTAGTGAGTATGCAACATCGGGTCTGGTACATAGCATCGCATACATGATAGAGCCTACTGCCGAAGCATAGGGTATCCCTTGCATGCGAGCTCTCTCCAAATCAGTCTTGGGAGACATATCTTTGGAGAGAGTGAGTCCAGAGATCGTGGGTAAGTTCCCACGCTTGGATTCTTCCATACTAAACCTCTTTAGTATGGTGTCAATGTACCTGGATTGGGACAATCCCAATATCCGTTTGGATCTATCTCTATAGATCCTGATTCCCAATATGCAGGAGGCATCACCAAGATCTTTCATTGAGAATCTTTGTGATAAGAAGAGCTTGACCGATTGCAGCATAGGAATATCATTTCCTATCAAGAGTATGTCGTCCACGTACAATACGAGGAAGACAACCTTACTCTCTACCACCTTCTTGTAGATACAAGGTTCATCTGGATTTTTGACGAAATCAAACTCTTTGATAACGACATCAAAACAGATGTTCCAACTCCGCGATGCTTGCTTTAATCCATAAATGGATTTAAGCAGCTTGCACACCTTGCCGCTGCTCCCACTGTCTACGAAGCCCTCTGGCTGAGTCATGTACACACACTCTTCTAAATCACCATTTAGAAAGGCGGTCTTAACATCCATTTGCCAGATTTCGTAATCATGATATGCAGCGATGGCAAGCATGATCCGGATGGATTTAAGCATAGCCACTGGAGAAAAAGTCTCGTCATAGTCCACACCTGGTCTTTGACGAAAACCCTTTGCTACAAGTCTAGCTTTGAAAGTCTCCACTTTCCCATCTACACCAAGTTTCTTCTTGAAGATCCACTTGCTCCCGATGGGTTTTACCCCTTCAGGAGCAACTTCCAAAGTCCATACTTTGTTGGTGTACATGGATTCCATCTCGGACCGCATAGCATCCAGCCATTTCACTGAGTCCCTACTCGTGATGGCCTGCTCGAAGCTAGTTGGGTCATCATCCTCCATGATGCAATCCTCGCTTCCACCGTCAATGAGAAAACCGTAGTATCTCTCAGGTGGGCGAGATACCCTACTAGATCGGCGGAGAGGCTGGGGTTCGTCGAGTTCTACTGAATCCTCTGGTTCTACCAAGTCTTCTGTTGCAGTTTGTGTTGCTGGAACCTCTTCCAGTTCTACCTCAATGCCACTAATCTGTTTCATAAGAAAACCTTTTTCTAAGAAAGTGGCATGTCGAGAAACAAACACCTTTTGTTCCTCGGGGTGGTAGAAGATATACCCTTGTGAATTTTTGGGATATCCTACAAACTTACATAAGACAGATCTTGCCTCTAGTTTGTCCGGATTTTGTCTTTTGACATAGGCTGGACAACCCCATATCTTAACATACTTAAGAGATGGTCTGTTCCCTTTCCATATCTCATATGGAGTGGTAGGCACTGATTTGGTAGGAACCATATTCAATAGGTGTATGGCTGTCTCAAGCGCATACCCCCAGAAAGAAATAGGTAACTCAGCTGTACTCATCATTGAACGCACCATATCTAATAGGGTGCGATTCCTTCGTTCCGATACACCGTTGTGATGTGGTGTATAAGGTGGAGTAAGCTGAGAGAGAATCCCATTCTCTTTTAGATAATCTTGGAACTAATTGCTCAAGTATTCTCCTCCTCGATCAGATCGAAGGATCTTAATACTTTTGCCCGTTTGGTTCTCTACTTCGTGCTTATATTCTCTGAATTTCTCAAAAGCTTCAGACTTGTGTTTCAATAGGAACACATGCCCGTATCTAGAGAGATCGTCAGTGAATGTAATGAAGTAGGAAGAACCGTTCCTGGCAAGGGTAGACATGGGACCGCATACATCACTATGTACCAGTCCTAAGAGTTCAGTAACTCTTTCTCCGTGTCCACTAAACGGAGCTTTGGTCATTTTTCCTTTGAGACATGAATGGCAAGTATCATAAGATGATAATTCGAACGGATTCAAATAACCATCCTTATGTAACTTAGCCAGTCGTGTCGCATTGATATGACCAAGTCTACAATGCCACAAGAAGGATTCGTTCATTTCTGAACTCTTCCTCTTGTGTGTGTTTTGTATATTGAGGACTGTATTTTGATTTAGAATGAAGATGCCATTATGTAGCGAGCCTGATGCAATCAACTTTTGATCTAGGAATATGTTCATAACATTTTCCTTTACTACAAAATTATATCCTTCTTTACTCAATAAAGAAACTGATATAATGTTGCACATCATGTTTGGTATATAATAACACCCATTCAGAATTATTGTATCACCACTTGGTAATACAAGGTGATATTCGCCAACTGCTTTGGCTGCAACATTTGCACCGTTCCCTACTTGAACGGAATGATCACCTTTTCCCAGTTCTCTACCTTTTCGCAACCCATGTAATATCTTACATATGTGGGATCCTGATCCGGTATCTAATACCCAGGACGTAGGGTGAATTGAGAAACAGTTCTCAATGACAAACACACCCGAAGATGATGCATCAACATGCATGTTCTCCGTTTGGGCGGTGTGAGAATCCAGATATTCTCCTATTTCCTGTTCATTCTTATAACACTTATAAGATAGAACGGGTTCAACGTTCCCCTGCACAGTATAACATGCGGGTTCGGTCAATACATCCATATTATTATCTTGATTAAGGCATGAACTGGTCGCTACCTGGAGAGAGAGAGAAGAAAACACTTTAGCGTATGCTTGTGCAAGATCGGATTGGTTATTATCTTATCTAATCAGGATGGCTCCCACTGTTTTTATCAAATCTTCCTTCAAACCCTAAAAGGAAAGACTAGCGGGGATTAATTACACACTACAAGTTCGCCAATCTTTCAGCCAGGCCAGTGTCGGTACTTTGAGGGAGGTCCCCCGTGCTTTCGCACGAACCTAATTAATGTAAACCTCGTTTTCCCAGAGGCGTAACCTCGTTAACACCTTTCTAGACACCTACTTGATCGGCTAATTGTAATGTGTAAAACTCTCCCAGGAGTAACTCTTACTCGCAGTGGGTATCGGGATCCAACTATCTCATAGAAGGTATGCAATCTCATTGCAAATTTCAACACTTGAAATTCCCGATAATATTTTACCCTTAGTGTTCTATGACCTTGACGAATGCCAAACAACCCATAGTCCACTAGTCAAGTTCAACCCGTACATTTCTTGATTGAATTAAACCCACCCGCACGACCCTTGACGAATGCCAAACAACGCCGTACGAATACCCTAATCCAATCTGCATCATATGCATAAGCAGATAAATACTAGTTAGCTACCGTACACTACGCCTTGACGAATGCCAAACTACCGTAGCACGAATACTAAGTAGTACTTATCTGAAATGACGGAGGGCTACGCAGGTTTTCATAAAACCATGAGCGTAATGAACTTGATATCGTTGTAGAATCAAATGAAGTTTTGATATGGAGTGATTTTGGGGTTTTTCTAGTTTTGCTAAAGGAGTCACTCCCGGTGAAGGGATCTCGGTCCTTTCCTCGTCGAATGAGGTGCGGGATATATCATATATATCACTGTGCAAAGCAAAAACTCTTAAAAGCAATCAAAACCAAACCGAGTGTGTAGCATCTGCCAGTTATTGCTAAAGGAGTCACTCCCGGTGAAGGGATCTCGGTCCTTTCCTCATCGAATAAGGTGCAGGGTATATCATATATACCGCTATGCAAAGCAAGAACTGTAGCTACCTGTTTTGTTTAAAATCTGATTCTACAACATCTTAGGTTTCTTTTCTTTCATTAATCACATTAATGAAGTCCCATCATTTAAGTACCTAAACATCACAGATAAATACGACGTACACTTATGCCATCCGCATTCGCCTCGATGTCCCCTCGTGCACCGTTAGGTTAGGTAACTAACGACAGAGCAGGGCAGGGCTAGTACGGGTGCAAAACATAAGTAACGTCTATATAATATATCATATATACTATATACTGTATCTATCACAGAACATCACATGATCACATCACAGATATCACAGCAGAAGAAAAATATGAAACATTGGATGTACTAGGACGTCCGTGTTTTCAATACGAGCCAGTATAAAACACGGATTCCACGGTCGTGATGAATAGCCAATCCCACACCCCTAGACCCCTACGAGAGCGGCAAGCAACCCTGCCAATTCTAGGGTTAGGAGACCCGGACTCGACTCCTCGAGTTGGTCTCCCACTGGACCCCAGAACCCGGTTACTTGTGCTCCCCTCCTTGGGTCTATCCTAATGCGGAAAAGTAAATAATATACAAAAGGTGACAACTTCCGCTACCTGGAAGTGCCCCAAATAAAAGAATATTACATACAAGTTTTTACATGAATGAAAATGAAAAACACTCATCTCACATAAAACCCCCGGCTATTCGAACACGACAATCCAATATAACATAACCAGCAACACATAACATCACATGTCATCAACGTAAGTAAATATGTCCATCCCAATTGTCGTTGACATATAGCAACGAAACCGGCGATATCACATATTACACTTACGGTCACAGAAAAGAAAGTGTAAAACTACAACAGTTGGAATCCGCAACCTCTTTAGACATCGCATGCCTAACAGATATAAATCCCGCATTTTAGTCTCATTATCGAAAACTCTTTTCAATATCATATGGGACTAAATTGCTAGATTTATAACATTCATTCAGTTATCTCATAACTACTTGTGAATTCCAATTATTGTATCACATTCCAGATAAACAGAAAATGTTAAACTTTCCGATCGAACAGTCGAATACCCAAGTTTTCCCGATACAGCTCAACACATGAAATAAGTCTAACAACATTCAGTTCGTGCCTCAGTACCAACGATCCAGCCGTAGAAGGGTCAAGCCAACGCCTCACATGTGGCACGCCGTACTGCCCCAAACCCGAAGGTTCAAAGGGCAGTTCAAGACGGTCACATAATCGAGTTAAGGTTTGTTGTCTTCTAGAGGGTCCATCGCGTTACTTGCACTACTTAGAACGTCGTTAAACTACGGAAAAATCCAACACTTGGAAATTTCCCGACAGGGGAAAAATTGGGTATTTATATCCGGTCAAACTTTTTAACATATTCAAAAGATTATCCGGAAAAACACAAAGACGAAATTTGATAATCCGATCGAAACTTTGATTCCCAATAGTACCCCAGAATACTCTTCTGTAGAGTCACAACAAAAATATCCCAGAAAATATAGCATTAAATTATATGAGTTACTGTGCAGAAATCATCATACAAGGGAACAGTAAGGCCGCGGAACCGCCGCATCATGTATAGCACGTGCCGCGGTTCCGCGGTGGAAAAGTCGACTTAGGCCCTCGTATTTCACAGTAATTCAAATAACACCCTGCTTGATTTTCTGCATATTTTTAATTGACAAAAATCCCACTTTTTAGAAAAAGTCCAGAGAGCTATTTTGGGGTAAGGTTTTCGGTTCGTCCGGATTTCAAACTCCGTCTAGACTTCGCCTAAGGCTCTAGCTAGGCTCTGATACCAGTGAAAGGTTCCTAGGCACCCTATAGAGGTCTCACAAGGCATCGAACATGCCAATTTCAAAAATTATGGGTGCCGCGAAACCCTAACGCGGATCTTAGACTAGAATTCTAGGCGAAACACAAAACTAGTCAACTACTTAACTAGAAGTGAGAAGCTACAACCTTTGTAGATCCAGATTTCCACTTCCTTAGCTCCACGTGGGTGTCCTCTCGCTGTCCATCATGAATCCCGAACCCAATCGTCGGCTTCATCGGAGAAACGGGCGAGCTAGGTCGTCGGCTTCGTGTCAAAGACGATCTACGTCGAGGTTGCACTAGTTCAAGCTCCGACTTCACAAAGTTGTGAAACTTGTGAAGAAAACACCCAAAACAACTTGGCAAGAGGTAGAGGGTGAAGAAATAGGAGGTGGGTTCACTTTAGAATTGGATTTCTCTCACTAGAACTCAAGTTGCCATTAAAGTAGCAAGCTTTTTCTTTTTAGAAGAAGAAGATGATGAAGCTAGTTATGATAAGTTCTATATTAAAATGAAAAGAAAAATACAAACTTATCATAACTTTAACTAGGGTTAAGTGTAGAGAATAAACCATGGTCATTTGAGTAGGTTAGGGTTAAGCATGAAGACAAGAATGGTTAGCAAAGTCAAAGCTTCATGAAGCTTCAATATGAAGCAAAAATTGCCACCATTTTCATCTTAAAGTTTATCCAAATAAATGAATAAACAAATAAATGAATAAATGCATAATCAAAACCTAATCACAAGTTAACTAAGGTTTAATTCTATACACTTAACCATATGATCAAGTATCATCAAACATGATACAAATATGTGCACAAAAGTATATCACATATACAATGTGTAAATCAAGTGAGAAAAATCCGTTTAAAATGAACCAATACTAGTTAATGCAAAGTAATATATCAAATATATAATTATACATTAAATCATTAAATCAACACTTGATTCAATGATCCAGTCATGTCGCACATAACCGACTAGTATTCAATGCATCGATTTATCGAATCAATGATTCGATAACTAGGTCATATCTCATACAACCAATCGAAACATTAATCGCGAGAATCAAATACGGTATCACATACACGCATTATTCTCGGTCCCGAACATATCTCATATGCACTTCTATTTCGTTTCGCTTGAGCTAGGAAACCTTTGTGTAGGACTCTAAAGACTCGTCAATACGCCGGTAGCAGATGATGATCATATCAAGCACCCACAAGCCGCAAGCGGTCTGCTAAACGTAACGGCCACCCGGGTATTGAGCGATCAGAAGATCGACGAGCTAGCCCGCTCACACTCCTGCGAATCCGACCAGTAACACTTACCATACAGTCCGGTCTCTTCGTCTGATATGTCACATATCAAATCTAGGGGTGGTAAACGTCAGACCCCAATAACCCGATAAGTCGTGCCGATGTGAGGCTCATAACGGGTCGAGAAACTACTGGTAACACTCACCAGCAAATCTCTGATCAGCCCTGGCCAGGGACTTCCCTGCTACGGCCAATCGAGCACTGCGCAACATCAACCCCCAATACCGGGAGAGACGAAACCCCTCCTATCGCTCATTGCCTCCATGTGACTCGGGACTGTGCCCAAAGACCACCGTTTTGCACGCCCTCATGGACGTGGTAAGGTGGAGATCAAAGCACAGTGGGAATCACACAAGACTCTATGACGATCTCGGGTCTACAGACTAACCTGTACAAGTGTCACCTGAGAACTGCCATCTGACGTGAGGTATAATACCATCTGGGAGTTCTCGGCGAGTCCGTCCAGTGTACCCAGTCTCCACTGAGCACCCGTACACCATCTCTGATGTCAAACACCAATGGATATGGGATCATCCATCGCCCATCTCATGGGTCGAGAAGCGTATACGCTAGTCTACACTGGTATATCGATGCCCCGTCTCGATACACCCACGACTAGGGACCTTGAAGGATGTACTTATGGACTACCATGTCCCCACTAGTATGATCTGCATCATAGTCCAGGCAGTCAAGTACACATCCTAAGGGCTTTACCAACATGTAACTATAAGACAGTTTAAAGAGACAAGTGTACATGTTAAGATAAAGAGTAACCAGATAGCATACTATCATATCGAGCAAGAAAGTCATCTCTATATATGTCCAAGCATCCAATATAATATACATCATCTGTACAATACTGGCCTCTAGGGCATACATACAACTAACAGTCTGGAATTTGCTTTTAGACATAGGCCGAACAACCCCAAATCTTAACTTACTTGAGATATGGGCTCTTCCCATTCCATATCACAGATGAAGTGGTAGGCAACTGATTTGATTTGAACTATATTCAATAGGTATGCAGCTTCTTAAGTGCATAACTCCCAAAAGGAAATAGGAAACTCAGTAGTACTCATCATAGAGCGCACCATATCTAATAGAGTGTGATTGCTCTACCCCGATACACCGTTGTGCTATGGTGTATACGGAGGAGTAATGCTGAGAGAGAATCTCATTCTTCTTTAGAACAGTCCAGGATCTCCATGCCTAAGTATTCTCCTCCCTGATCTCATCAAAGGACATAATACTTATACCTGTATTGGTTCTCTACTTCTTTCTTATATTCTTTGAAGTTCTCAAAAGCTTCAGACATGTGTTTCAACATGAACATGCGTCCGATTCTTGAGAGATCATCAGTGAATGTAAGGAAGTATAAAGAACCAGTCCTGGTATTTGTAGACTGGGGACCTACTTACATCACTATGTATCAGTCCCAAGGGTTCACTGACCCCTTCTCTGTTTCCAGTAAACGGAGCTATGGTCATCTTATCTTTGTGACATGACTGGCAAGTTTCACAAGATGCAAATTCAAACTGATTTAAATATGCATCTAAATGTAACTTCAGCTAGTCGGGTCGCATTGATATGACCTAGTCTACAATGCCTCAAGAAAGATTCGTTCATTTCTGAATTCTTCCTCTTGTGTGTGTTCTGTATACTAAGAACTGTAGTTTGATTTAGAACGTCAATGCTTTTAGATAACGTGCCTGAACCGATCAACTCTTGATATAGGAAATGTTCAAAACATTATCCAACAATATAAAATTATATCCTTCTTTAATAAATAAAGAGACTGATATGATTTTGTATATCAGGTTCGGTATCTAATAACATTCGTTCAGAATCAATGTATTCTGGTAATACTGGATGATAACTACCAACATACTTGGCTGCAACTCTCGCACCATTTCTATCTCATGAAACTTATCACCCGTTCTCAGTTCTCTATCTATCTGTAGCCTATGTAACAGATTACATATATGGGATCCTGATCCGGTATCTAATACCCAGGACGTAGAGGATACTGAGAAACAATTCTATGTAATGAACACACCCGAAGAAGATCCATCAACATACACTTTCTTCGTTTGGGCGGCATGGGAATCCTGGTATTCCCCTATTTCCTGCTTGGTCTTATAACAATTATAAGTTGGAGCGGGACCAACGTTCCCCAGCTCAGTATAACAAGCGGGTTCGGTCAATACATCCATATTATTATCTTGATTAAGGCGTGACATGGTCGCTACATGGAGAGAGAGAGAGAAGAAAACACTCTGCGTGCGCTCTTGCAAGATTATATTGGTTATATATTTTATCTAATCAGGATGGCTCCCACTGTTTTTATCAAATCTTCCTTCAAACCTTAAAAGGAAAGACTAGCCAGGATTAATTACACTCTACAAGTTCGCCAATCTTTCAGCCAGGCCAGTGCCGGTACTTTGAGGGAGGTTTCCCGTGCTTTCGCACGGACCTAATTAAAATAAATCTCGTTTTCCCAGGGGTGTAACCCCGTTGACACCTTTCTAGACACCTACTTGATCGGCTAATTGTAAAGTGCAAAACTCTCCCAGGAGTAACAATTACTCGCAGTGGGCATCAGGATCCAACTATCATATAGAAGGTATGCAATCTCATTACAAATTTCAACACTTGAAACTCCCGATAAAGGTTTTTACCTCTAGTACTTATGACCTTAACTATGGTCAACAAATCATAAGCACTAGTCAAGCTCTACCCATCATTTCATGATTAATTAGACCCACCCACATGACCCTTAACTAAGGTCAACAAAGTCACATGACTGTCCTAACTAATTGCATCATATGCTATGTAGGAAGACATCACTTAGCTACCGTACACTGTGCCTTAACTAAGGTCAACAAGCACAACACGAATACTAAGTACTCTACTTCCTAAAATGACGGAGGGTTGCGGATGGTTTTTAAGAAAAACCTTTAACGCTTTGAACTTGATCTCGTTGTAGAATCAAATGGTTTTAAAATGGAGTGCTTTTGAGGCTTTTGCTAGTTTCGCTAAAGAGGTCGCTCCCGGTGAAGGGATCTCGGCTCTTTCCTCATCGAATGAGGTGCAGGATATTCACAATACCACTATGCAAAGTAAGAACTAGTAAAGCAATCAAAAGACAAACCGAAGATTGTAGCATATGCTAATTATTGCTAAAGATGTCACTCCCGGTGAAAGGGATCTCGGCTCTTTCCTTATCGAATAAGGTGCTGGATGTTCTACAAGGAACACCGCTATACAAAGCAACAACTAGAGTTACCTAAATTTTTGAAATTCGATTCCACAACATCTTTTAGGTTTATTTTCTTTCATTAATCTCATTAATGAATGTCCCATCATTTAAATCCACCTAAATATCACAGATAAATACAACGTATACTTATGCCATCCGCATTCGCCTCGATGTCCTGTCTGCACCGTTAGGTTAGGTAACTAACGGCAGAGCGGGGCAGGGCTAGCGCAGGTGTAAAACATAAGCAACGTCTATATAATATATCATATATACTATATACAATATCTATCTGAATATATCACATGAACACATCACAGATAACACAGCAGAAAACAACATATGAAATATTGGATATACTAGGACGTCCGTATTTTATTTTGAGCCTGTATAAAATACGGATTCCATGGTCGTGATGAATAGCCAATCCCACACCCCTAGACCCCTACGAGAGCGGCAAGCAACCCTACCAATTCTAGAGTTAGGAGACCCGGACTCGACTCCTCGAGGCGGTCTCCCACTGGACCCTAGACCCCGGTTACTTGTGCTCCACTCCTGGGTCTATCCTAATGCGGAAAAGTAAATAATATACATCAACGGTGACATCTTCCTCAACCTGGAAGTGCCCCAAATAAAAGAATATTACATACAAGTTTTTATATGAATGAAAATGAAAAACTCTTATCTCACATAAAAAAACTCCGGCTATTCAAACACGACGATCCAATATAACATATCCAGCAACACATAATATCACATATCATCAACGTAAGCAAGTATGCGTATCCCGATTGTCGTTGATGTATAACAACGAAGCCGGCGATACACCACATACTACGCTTACGGTCACAGAAAAGAAAGTGTAAAACTACAACAGTCGGAATCCGCAACCTCCTTAGACATCTTATGCCTAACCAAATGAATTCCTTAGACATCTCATGCCTAACAATTATAAACCCCGCATTTTAGTCTCATTATCGAAAAATCTTTTCAATATCAAGTCGGGAAATTCAACGAGATTCCCGACATCCTGATCGAATGCTCGTCACAAACTTTAGTAGACGGCCGCACCCCCGGATGCCGTCGACGAAGTGCACTAAGGAGGAACACCGCTGCCGCGAGCACCCGAATGGATGCTTTTGGCGACGGGGTCCTCCTACAGTCACTTGGTCGGGGCTATAGGGCGTGGCTTTCTGTTAAGTTTACCCGGCGAGTATCCTCGTACGATACGTGATTGTGACGGACTTTTGATCGCATCAAAATCCCGTGGCAACCGATCATCTGAGACTAAACTGCTAGACTTATAAAATTCAAATGTTGTTGATTCCAATTATTGTATCACATTCCAGATAAATAGACAATGTTAAACTTTCCGATCGAATAAACAAGCACCCAAGGTTTCCCAAATAGTTTTCAACACTTGAAATTAGTTTAAAAACATCCATGACATGCCACAGTACCAATGGTCCAGCCGTAGAAGGGTCAAGCCAATGCCTCACATGTGGCTCGCCGTACTGCCACAAACCCTAAGGTTTAGAGGCAGTTCAAGACGGTCGCATAATCGAGTTAAGGTTTGTTGTCTTCTAGAGGGTCCATCGCGTTACTTGCACGACTTAGAACGTTCTTAAACTACGGAAAAATCCAACACTTGGAAATTTTCCGGCAGGGGAAAAAGTGAGTTATTGATATCCGTTCGAACTTTTTAACACGTTCTAAAATTACCCGGACAAAACTAAGCGAAGTTAAATTATCCGATCGAATCAACGAGTCCCCAATACTACCCAGAAAACTCAACTCTTGAGTATAATTAAAAATACCCAGAAGCAGTAGGTAACACATACCGATGTTACTGTTGGAAAACGATACCCTACATCTCAATTATTGCCGCGGAACCGCCGCCAATACCCCAGTTTGGCCGCGGTTCCACGGCGCTATAGTGGCCTTAGGGTGTCGTTTTTCACAGGTGTCCATAGAATTCCCTGCTGATTTTTTAAAGAATTTTTAATATGAAAAAATGTCAACTTTTGAAAAATTTCCAGAGAAGGGTAAAATATGGGGTTTCGGGTTTCGATCGGACTTCTAACTTCGTCTAGACATCGCCTAAGACTCTAGCTTGGCCCTCATACCACTGTAGGGTTCCTAGGCACTCTAACAAGGTTCTACAAGGCATCAACCATGCCAAAATCATCAAATTTTTATGTGCCGAACAACCCTAAGCAAGATCGTATACTAGAGATTAGGCGAAACAAATAGCAAGCAAACAACTTCACTTCTAAGAGTTAGGGATTACAACCTTTGTAGATCCGGTCCTTCACTTCTAAAGCTCCGTGTTGATGTCCCTTCGCTGCGATCATCGAGATCCCGGACTCTTGTGACGGTTTCCTCAGAGAAATGAACGGGCTAGCTCGTTGACTTCGAGGCCGAAGATGATCTACGTCGAGGAGACTCAAACTCAAGCTCCATCTTCACTAGGTCATGAACTTTGTGAAGAGAATACCCTAAACTAAATGGTAAGTAGTAGAGGATGATGAAATAGGAAGTGGGTTCACTTTGGATTTGGATTCCTCACTCTATTTCTTCACTTGAAAATTTCTAGCAAGCTTTTCTTCTTCTTGAAGAAGAAAAAGATGAAAGAATATGAATAATGAATTAATTAAAAAGAATAATCAAGTGAAGTATATCATAATGCAACCATGGGTGAGTTAACCTTTGTAGAGACTAAACCATAGTTTGAGTTAATGGTTTGGTTAATAAAAAATCTTATGCAAAACAAAATGAGTGGACGTTGTCAAAGATGCTTAAAAGCTTCATGAAGCTTCAAGCCAAGACAAAGAAAGCCACCATTTTGTTTTACCAAAATAAATAAAAACCAAAACCATTATCTTAAATATGGTGTAAGTCATACACACACCTAAGTTTGCATGTATCATCAACTATGATACAAACTAGTGCACAAATATATATCACATATACAATTTGTGCACATCAAGTGAGAAAATCAATCTTAAGTGAACCAATACTAGTTAATGTAAAGTAATATATCAAATATATAATTATACATTAAATTATTAAATCAACACTTGATTTAATGATCCGGTCATATCTCATATAACCGACTAATATCCAGTGTATCATTATATCGAATCAACACTTGATTCAGTAACCCGGCTATATCTCATATAACCGAGCGATGATACAAATCGCGAGAATAGAATACAGTATCACATACTCGTATTATTCTCGGTCTTGCACATATCTCATATGCACTCCTATTTCGTTTCGCTTGAGCCAGGAAACCTCTGTGTAGGACTCTAAAGACTCGTCAATACGCCGGCAGTAGGTGGTGATCATATCAATCACCCACAAGTCGCAAGCGGTCTGCTAAATGTAACGGCCACCCGGGTATTGAGCGATCAGAAGATCAATGAGCAAGCTTGCTCACACTCCTGCGAATCCAATAGGTAACACTTACCGCACAGTCCGGTCTGTTCGTCTGATATGTCGCATATCTCGTCTAGGGGTGGTAAACGTCAGACCCCAGTAGCTTGATAAGTCATGCCGATGTAAGGTCCATAACAAGCATGAAACTACTGATAACACTTACCAGTAAATCACTGCAACCCTGGCCAGGGATTTCCAGTTATGGCCAGTCGAGCAAAGCAAAACATCAACCCCCAATACCGGGAGAGACGAATCCCCTCCTATCGCTCATTGTCTCCATGTGAATCGGGACTGTACCCAAAAACCACCTGTTTGCACGACTCAGTGGAGCCGTGGTAGGGTGGAAATCAAAGCACAGTGGGAGACACACAAGACTCTATGACGATCTCGGGTCAACAGACTAAGCTGTACCAGTGTCACCAGAGAACTGCCATCTGACGTGAGGTATAATACCATCTGGGAGTTCTCGGCGAGTCCGTTCAGTGTACCCAGTCTCCACTGAGCACCCGCATACCGTCTCTGATGTCAAACACCAATGGATATGGGATCACCCATCGCCCATCACATGGGTCGAGAAGATATACGCTAGTCTACTCTGGAATATCGATGCCCCGTTTCGATATTCCTACGACTGGGAACATTGAAGGATGTACTCTTGGACTACCCAGGCCCCACTAGTATGATCTGCATCATAGTCCTGGAAGTCGAGTATACATTCTAAGGGCTTTATCAACATGTAACAGAGAGACAGTAAGTATACATGTTAAGATAAAGAGCAACCAGATAGCGCACTATCATGTCGAGCAAGAAAGTCCTACCTATATATGTCCCAGCATCCACTACATTATACATCTCATGTACAGTAATGGCCTCTAGGGCATACATATAACTAACAGATGTGATCATCACCTACTGCCGGCGTATTGACGAGTCTTTAGAGTCCTACATAGAGGTTTTACTGGCTCCGGCAATACGAAATAGGGGCACATATGTGATATGTGCAGGACCGAGAATAATGCGTGTTTGTGATATCGTATTCTATTCTCGCGATTTTTGTATCGGTTGGTTATATGAGATAAAGCCGGGTTATCGAATCAAATGTTGATTTGATAAGTCGATACATTAGATGTTAGTCGGTTGTATGTGATATAGCTGGATTATTAAATCAAGTGTTGATTTGATAATTTAGTGTATAATTATATATTTGATATACTAATTTACATTAACTAACATTTGCTCACTTAAGCATTTATTTTCTCACAAGTGTACACTTAATATATATGTGATATATATTAAATTGTATTTTGTTTTGTATCATGGTTGTTGATACAACTTACATGGGTGTATGAGACTTACACCATGCTAATTGCGATAATTGGTTTTAATATTTAAAGTAATTCTAAAATTAGTGGAATATTAGCTTGATGCATGAAGCTAGTGGAAGCTTGTGGATGCATTGACTAAGTCCACTAGTTTTGTTTTACTTAAGATATTTAGTAACCTAACCATTACAATTAGCCATGGTTATGTCTCTACATGAGTTAGTATATGATACACACTCACCCATGGTTCATTCTCTCACCTCACATTTCATTCTCATTTGTTTGAGCTCATCTTCTTTCTTGAGATAAGCTTGCTAAGTTTTTAAAAGAGAGAAAAATATTGTGAGAAAAATAATTCTAAAGTGAGCCCACTTTCTATTTCCCCATCCTTTACTAGATTAGCACTTTAGTATAGGGTGTGTGCTTCACTAATCCTTTAGTTAGTGAAGTAGTAGCTTGAGTTAGTATCTCTCGACGTAGATCATCTTCGGCCTCGAAAACTTCAAGCAAATTCGCCCTTTTCACCTCGAGAAGCCATGCTAGAGTCCGGGAGTAACTTGATCGCAGTGAAGGGACTACAGCAAGGAGCTATTGAAGTGAAGGACCGATCTACAAAGGTTGTATTTCTATTTCACTTAGGGGTAAAAATCATACAATCTTTTTGTTACCCTAGCTTTTCTAGTTTGATTCCTAGGATTAATTCGTTAGCACCCTCTAAAATTTTAAATATGGCATGTGTGATTCTACCAAACCCTAGTAGTGGTGCTAAGGAAACCCTTCATGGTATCAGAGCCTAACTAGAAATGTAGACGATCTTACGATAATTCGAAACCGAAAAACTCCTCAAAAATACGGTTTTAGAAACCCTTGAAAATGCTCTCTGAATTTTTTTTGAAAATTGGGTTAAAAATTATTTTAGCAACTGCAG
Organism: Agapanthus africanus; assembly: GCA_030015575.1. Classification (NCBI taxonomy): domain Eukaryota; kingdom Viridiplantae; phylum Streptophyta; class Magnoliopsida; order Asparagales; family Amaryllidaceae; genus Agapanthus; species Agapanthus africanus. The sequence goes on along the minus strand of CM057338.1, from coordinate 826,919,107 downwards.
AGTGGCATTTAAGATGTTTTAAGAACATAGGTGAAATACGAGTGGGGGGGAGGGGCTCGGATTTGATCCGGCGACCTAGCCTAGTTTTCCGGCGACGCCGACCAAGTGTGCTCCCTTCCTCCTCGTATTGCACCAGTGCTCTGTACATCATGATCTGGGGTTTCTGGTATTGTTTAGGTAGTCCAGAATTGCATGGGATGTTAATTTGGTATTGGACTCTTTGCGGAGTATTTCGTATTCGTATATTTTTAGCATTGTATTGGTAACCTAGACGACGTTAAACAGGTCGAACGAATATCAAACACTCGTATTTTTCCAGGTTGAACGTACTCAATATATAATGCAGGTATTCTTATGGACCCTCTAGAAGAATGAAACCCTAACTCGAGATGTGACCACAGAACTGCGACTAAACCTTATGGTTTACCGTAGTTATGTAGGGTTCCTAGGCACTCTCAAGAGGTCTCACAAGGCATCAACCATGCCAATTTTAAATTTTATGAGTGCCGAGAAACCCTAATACGGATCGTCGACTAGAATTTTAGGCGAAACAATAAACTAGTTAACATCTTAACTAAAAGAAGAAAGCTACAACCTTTGTAGATCCGGTTATCCACTTCCTTAGCTCCATGTAGTCGTTCCCTCGCTGTCCATCTCGAATCCCGAACTCTCTCATCGGCTTCATCGGAGAAATGAGCGGACTAGTCGTCGGCTTCGATGCCGAAGATGATCTACGTCGAGGCTACACTGGATCAAGCTCCGACTTCACCTAGTTGTGAAACTTGTGAAGAAAACACCCAAAACCACTTGGCAAGAGGTAGAGGATGAAGAAATAGGAGGTGGGTTCACTTTAGAATTGGATTTCTCACTTTAGAACTCAAGATGCCATTAATGGAGTCTAGTTTTCTTTCTTGAAGAAGAAGGAGAAGATGAGGATAGAATATGATAAAAGTATTTTCATAATAGAAAAGAAATCAATACTTATCATATCCTAACTAAGGTCAAGTGTAGAGAATAGACCATGGTAAGTGGGAATGGTTAGGGTTAAGCATGAAGACAAAATGGTCTCTTTAGTCAAAGCTTCATGAAGCTTCAACAAGCTTCATGATAAAAAGAAACCATTTTGTTTTCTTTTATCTATTTAAATAAATAAAGAATGGATAAATAAATGAGTGAATAAATCAAAACCCTAACCATTATCATAACCATGGTACAATTCTTTACACAAAGCCAATATTCATGCATCATCAAACATGATACAATCAAGTGCACAAAAGTATATCAAATATACAACTTGTGAACTTCAAGTGAGAAAATCCATTTAAAGTGAACCAATACTAGTTAATGCAAAGTAATATATCAAATATATAATTATACATTAAATCATTAAATCAACATTTGATTCAATGATCCGATTATGTCGCACATAACCGACTAGTATCCAATGTATCGATTTATCGAATCAATGATTCGATAACTAGGTCATATCGCATACAACCAATCGAAACATTCATCGCGAGAATGAAATACGGTATCACATACACGCATTATTCTCGGTCCCGCACATATCTCATATGCGCTCCTATTTCGTTTCGCTTGAGCCAGGAAACCTCTGTGTAGGACTCTAAAGACTCGTCAATACGCCGGTAGCAGATGATGATCATATCAAGCACCCACAAGCCGCAAGCGGTCTGCTAAACGTAACGGCCACCCGGGTATTAGGCGATCAGAAGATCGACGAGCTATCCCGCTCACACTCCTGTGAATCCAACCAGTAACACTTACCGTACAGTCCGGTCTGTTCGTCTGATATGTCGCATATCAAGTCTAGGGGTGGTAAACGTCAGCCCCAGTAACCGATAAGTCGTGCCGATGTGAGGCTCATAACGGGTCGAGAAACTACTGGTAACACTTACCAGCAAATCTCTGATCAGCCCTGGCCAGGGACTTCCCTGTTACGGCCAATCGAGCACAGCGCAACATCAACCCCCAATACCGGGAGAGACGAAACACCTCCTATCGCTCATTGCCTCCATATGACTCGGGACTGTACTCAAAGACCACCGTTTTGCACGCCCTCATGGACGTGGTAAGGTGGAGATCAAAGCACAGTGGGAATCACACAAGACTCTATGACGATCTCGGGTCTACAGACTAACCTGTACAAGTGTCACCTGAGAACTGCCATCTGACGTGAGGTATAATACCATCTGGGAGTTCTCGGCGAGTCCGTCCAGTGTACCCAGTCTCCACTGAGCACCCGTATACCATCTCTGATGTCAAACACCAATGGATATGGGATCATCCATCGCCCATCTCATGGGTCGAGAAGCGTATACGCTAGTCTACACTGGTATATCGATGCCTCGTCTCGATACACCCACGACTAGGGACCTTGAAGGATGTACTTATGGACTACCATGTCCCCACTAGTATGATCCGCATCATAGTCCAGGTAGTCAAGTACACATCCTAAGGGCTTTACCAACATGTAACTACAAGACAGTTTAAAGAGACTAGTGTACATGTTAAGATAAAGAGTAACCAGATAGCATACTATCATATCGAGCAAGAAAGTCATCTCTATATATGTCCAAGCATCCAATATAATATACATCATCTGTACAATACTGGCCTCTAGGGCATACATACAACTAACAATCTCCCACTTGCACTAGGGCCAGCTGCTGTAGTATCGCATACCGAGCATCCCGAAGAGTCTCTCAAACTGTATCTGGGGAATGGCCTTCGTGAGTGGATCCGCGGTGTTGTTCTTCGTGTCAACCCTCCTGACCTCGATTTCCCGGCGATCAACTATCTCCCGGATCAGGTGATACCGCCTCAGAATATGCCTGGATCGCTGATGGGACCTAGGTTCCTTGGCCAAGGCCACCGCTCCATTGTTATCGCAATACAAAGGTATTGGATGCTCAATGGATGGAACCACACCAAGTTCAGTAATGAACTTCTTGATCCAGACAGCCTCTTTAGCAGCATCGTTGGCAGCGATGTATTCAGCCTCCATCGTCGAGTCTGCCACGGTTTCCTGCTTGGAACTCTTCCAGCTTACCGCCCCTCCGTAAAGGGTAAAGACAAATCCCGACTATGACTTAGAGTCGTCCTTATCACTCTGGAAGCTCGAATCGGTAAAGGACTCCATTTGGACTTCTCCGTTACTATTGTAAGTGCACGGCGGCGCCCCGGCCGTCAATCCGACGGCCAATTGCGGAAGCGGTGATAAACTTAAATTTTACTTGAACTGGCAAACCGCCGCGCACTAATACCCGGATCGAACCACTAACCAGTCCTAGCTAACAACAAGAAAGGGAAGAGAGATATACCGACGATCCAAGTCCTCCGGTCTTCTCATCATCGTCCCGATCTCCTGCGGAATGTCCCGTCTCCTCCTCGTCGCCGGAAGTGCACCACATCGCCTACTTCTTTTACGGGCTCCCACCTCAATGCCGAGGCAACTCGGGCACGAAGCTGGCTAGTCGACGTGCCCAAGATTTGCTGTAGAATGTAGTGTACAAGTCTCATTTTGGGGTTGTAGGAATTGCCTTTTGGTGGAGGAAATGATATGAGCTTGTGGAGATGAAACATGTGGGATTTTATAAAGCTAGAATGACAAAAATCCCACCCCAAGAATTTTGGACAGCCCCCTCCCACTAGTGGCCGGCCATGTAAATGGTGGTGAAGAGAAATGAGAGAGTGGAGAGAGTGTATCAAAAATTGGGAGCCCTTCTCATATCATGCAAGAGAGAGAAAAGAAAACTCATCATGAAAAGAAATGATCACCAAATCAAACCCATACTCCACACACTAATCATCAACAACCATGATGCTTACAAAGTCAAGCCATCATGAAGTGATCAAGTCATAAAGGTCAAGGTATGGTGCTCATCATGAAAACCATCATGATGTAACAAGATGCAAAGAACCCCCTCCACTAATGCCTATTTGCAACAATGCAAATAAACCCTCCTCCACCAATCTTCGGCCAATGAACGGAACAATGGAAATCGGCCGAAACGGAAAGCAAACTGGCAACTCCAGAAAACTGGTCCCGTGATAAATTACAGGAAAAACCCCGATACTGTGCATACACACCCGCATCTGTATTTCGACCGAAATACAAATGCAATGAGACAAAGTCTACACTGTACTATACTAGGATCCGGCTTAAACCAAAGCCGGCTAGTAATATCTGTTCGATCCTGATCCGTGCAATACCGCACGTATCTGATCGAACCCTGCCATATAACCATATGGCCTATAGTACAAACTGTCCGATCCTGATCCGTGCAATACCGCACGTATCTGATCGGACCTCGCCATATCTCCATACGGCCTCTACAACCTTTCGTCCGAAAGCTGAGTAACAGAATGTGGGGGACTCTAAAGACTCATCAACACCTTGGTTGTGGATTTAACCACTAGCACGTTAGAGGTATAAGCCAATACATAACGGGCTACCAGGTATTGACCAAAAGGGACGTCTGTGAGCGAACTCAGCCTGACTCCCTACTGAGCCTGTCAGTGACAATATCCGTACAGTCCGGTCCGTTCGTCTATGAGCATCGCATGGCGGGCCTAGGGGGTTGGTAAAAGTCAGACCCCCAAAAGCGGTACAAGTCGTGTCGGAGTGTAGCCCAGAACACCCTGAGATACTACTGGAATACCTACCAGTAAATCTCCTTGCCTCGGCCGAGGGCTTCGTGTAATGGCTCTCCTAGACACAGCACGACCTCACCCCCAATACCGGGAGAGACGAACCCCTGAAGATACGCTCACTGCCTCCATGTGGCTCGGGACTGTACCCAACTAAAACCTGTTTGCACGACTCCTTTGAGCCGTGGTAGGGTAGTAATCAAAGTACAGTGGGAACTCACACGAGACAAATGACGATCCCCAGGTCGATGAACTAACCTGCACACATGTCACCAGGGAACTGCCATCTGACGTCTGGTATATGACCAACTAGCATGTTCCCGGCGAGTCCTGTTCGGTGTACTCATAACCCAATGAGCACCTGTATACATCTTAGGTGATCCAACTGACACCAGTGGCTTGTGAGACCGGCCACCGCCCCTCGTCGGGGTCTCGACTGTATACACTAGTCTACTCTGGAGAAACGATGCCCTGTCTCGAATCTCCCACGACTAGGGACCTTTTAAGGATATGCCTATAGACCCCCAGCTCCCACTTATATGATCGCCCTCATACTGCTGGTGGTCAAGCAAGAATCCTAGGGGCTCTACCAACGTGTAATAGCGACTTGTCAGGTCACCTGAAGTAGTACACGATGATAAAGGTAAACCAGATAGCATACTATCATCTCGAGTAAGACTGTCCTACCGGGATAGGTCCTCCATCAATCATCGCAATCACGTACCTGTGACCTAATAATTGACTCTGAGGGCACTATCTCCAACAACTATACACCAAGAGCATCTCTTTAGTCCTTCACAAGTACTTGAGAATGCTCTTCACAGCTGTCCAGTGACTCTCTCCAGGATCAGCTTGATACCTGCTCACTACACTTAGTGAGTATGCAACATCGGGTCTGGTACATAGCATCGCGTACATGATAGAGCCTACAGCCGAAGCATAGGGTATCCCTTGCATGCGAGCTCTCTCCAAATCAGTCTTGGGAGACATCTCTTTAGAGAGAGTGACTCCAGAGATCGTGGGCAAGTTCCCACGCTTGGATTCTTCTATACTAAACCTCTTTAGTATGGTGTCAATGTACCTGGATTGGGACAATCCCAATATCCGTTTGGATCTATCTCTATAGATCCTAATTCCCAATATGCAGGAGGCATCACCAAGATCTTTCATCGAGAATCTTTGTGATAAGAAAAGCTTGACCGATTGCAGCATAGGAATATCATTTCCTATCAAGAGTATGTCGTCCACGTACAATACGAGGAAGACAACCTTACTCTCTGCTACCTTCTTGTAGATACAAGGTTCATCTGGGTTTTTGACGAAATCAAACTCTTTGATAACGACGTCAAAGCAGATGTTCCAACTCCGCGATGCTTGCTTTAATCCATAAATGGATTTAAGCAGCTTGCACACCTTCCCGCTGCTCCCACTGTCTACGAAGCCCTCTGGCTGAGTCATGTACACGCACTCTTCTAAATCACCATTTAGAAAGGCGGTCTTAACATCCATTTGCCAGATTTCGTAATCATGATATGCAGCGATGGCAAGCATGATCCGGATGGATTTAAGCATAGCTACTGGAGAAAAGGTTTCGTCATAGTCCACACCTGGTCTTTGACGAAAACCCTTTGCTACAAGTCTATCTTTGAAAGTCTCCACTTTCCCATCTACACCAAGTTTCTTCTTGAAGATCCACTTGCTCCCAATGGGTTTTACCCCTTCAGGAGCAACATCCAAAGTCCATACTTTGTTGGTGTACATGGATTCCATCTCGGACCGCATAGCATCCAGCCATTTCACTGAGTCCCTACTCGTGATGGCCTGCTCGAAGCTAGTTGGGTCATCATCCTCCATGATGCAATCCTCGCTCACACCATCCATGAGAAAACCGTAGTATCTCTCAGGTGGGCGAGGAACCCTACTAGATCGGCGGAGAGGCTGAGGTTCATCGGGAACTACTGAATCCTCTGGTTCAACCAAATCTTCTGTTGTAGTCTGTATTGCTGGAACCTCTTCCAGTTCTACCTCCTTGCCACTAATCTCTTTTTCAAGAAATTCCTTTTCTAAAAAGGTGGCATGTCGAGAAACAAACACCTTTTGTTCCTCGGTGTGGTAGAAGATATACCCACGCGAATGTTTGGGAAATCCAATAAACTTACACAAAATGGACCTTGCCGCGAGTTTGTCCGGATTTTGCGTTTTTACATATGCCGGACAACCCCATATCTTAACATAATTAAGACATGGTCTCTTTCCTTTCCATATCTCATATGGAGTGGTTGGCACGGTTTTGGTAGGAACCATATTCAATAGGTCTGCAGCTGTTTCCAGTGCATATCCCCAGAAGGAAATAGGTAACTCAGCTGTGCTCATCATAGAGCGCACCATATCTAATAGGGTGCGGTTCCTCCGTTCTGATACACCGTTGTGCTGTGGTGTATATGGAGGAGTCAGCTGAGAGAGAATCCCATTCTCTTTTAGGAAGTCCAGGAATTCATTGCTTAAGTATTCTCCTCCTCGATCAGATTGAAGGATTTTAATACTTTTTCCGGTTTGGTTCTCGACTTCGTGTTTATATTCTTTAAATTTCTCAAAAGCTTCTGATTTGTGTTTCATCAGGAACACATATCCGAATCTAGAGAGATCGTCAGTGAATGTAATGAAGTACGAAGAACCATCCCTGGCATGTGTAGACATGGGACCACATACATCACTGTCACGACCCGAAAGTACGGAACGTGACCGGCACTTAGATTACGAAACGTCTAGAGGCGCAACGTAACCTAAGTAAGCCGAAGCCCAGAAATCTAAACCATAAAAGAAGAAGAAGAAGAAGAAGAAAACATGTAGAATACAAGTTTAAAAACAACATCAAATTTTCCCAAAAATTTCGGCAGAGTCTCCTCTGTAAAAACTGGCCCCCAAACGGGCTACAACAGGTATAATATGAATAAACAATAAAAAGCATCCCCAAACGGGTGCTAACTCAACGCCAACAGGCGGAGACAACCACAACAATCACAATAATATACAACGCCAAAGGGCGAGGCTCAAATCTCAAAATAAAACAAAAACCACCAGATCAGAATAACACATGCGCGACTCTAAGGTCGAAATAAACAACAGGTCCAATAAACTTATCATAGTAAAGTGTGTATAAGCATCTGAAATCTCAACAATGAAATCCATGGAAATCCGTGTCAAGCATCGACACAACACATGTAACCTCAAGTATCAATATGTCGGGCTCCGTCAGTCCGGATCGGCCCATATCATCAAATCCCACGACAATGGTCGGTATCCTCCGGATATCCGCCGCGCCAGACATCATCGGTAGGTAGCCTTCCCCTGCCAGGCTCATCGTCTACAACTCGATCTTCTTGCCCCGGGGTACCATACCGAGCCCACCATGTACCCGAGACGGTTCATCCACTCCTCGAATCGGGTCTCGAAATCCATCAGAAAACATGAAATACTCATGGTGGACGACACATACATCACGAGAAAACCGCATCTTATTTTAAAAAGAGAGGAGGAGAGAGAGAGAAGTTTTTATATATTCTTGCGGTTTTCCCCAAAAATCCAGAAATCTCACAGAAATCCAAATCTCAAAATCATGAGTAAGTATATGATAAGTGTCAGCATATGCTCATAATACTGTGCGATAACATGAAAATATGAATGCATGAATGTCTAAGTAATGATTATCATGTCTATACTAACATCAGAGAGTAATCACAATATTATATCGGTTTAGTTGTTAACTGATTCTATCAATAAAAGATAATATGATCTAAAGTGTACGTGACATAGCAATTACCGATGATGATGTGTGTGAGCCGGCAAATAAGTGTGCGTGGAATATGCGCATCATCGGTAATGGTGCTGGTGTCCTAACAGGTAAGGTTTATACTGTTTATAGCAACATATAAAATACATGCACCATGATGATTACAGTATGAATGTAAATACAGACGTGCATTATCCGCTCCTCTGCGAGATACGAGTACAACTACCACTATGTGAGTCGAACCTAAACCAGTGTCCATCTAACATCCTAAGGAACTAAACCTAATAGACTAGTCAGTAAGAAACTAGAGTCTACCTAAGGTCTGAATCAATATCTCTAATAGTCGGCGATCCCGCCTCAACAGCGTCACGTACGTAGTACGGCTTCCTCGAATCAAGAGTGCGGATCAATCATCAAATCTAAGCCTCGTACGGTAAAATCCATCGTACGGCATCCCAATGTCGGGGTACGGTCAAGTATCTCCTAGGTGTCTCCTCATTCGTATAATGTCATATGTATCATATTGTGATTAAGTCATACTCATATGATATCGGCATCAGGTCACACCAATATAATGTCGAAATCAAGTTATACATATATCATATCGTAATCAGTCACAAGTTACAGTCCGAGTACTATTCTAGCGTCCCATGTACATCAATATCACCACCACTCTTTGTAATTTATATATTCAAGTTCATTATCTCATTCCCTAATGATCCGCTAACACTTTATTACGACTGTATAGTCAAAAATCATGGCATCAAGCCCAGTTATACTGTTTCATCATACCTCGGATATCATATCACATCACTGAATCACCTATATGTGTTGTATATATATGTATATACCTATACCTAGTTCTATATATATACACATACACGTACCCCATGTCGATTTTCAGTGTGTGCGCGGGTGTGTTTCTATCTGAAACCTACGAACCTCTTCCAAGGTACTCATCCTCTGATATAGTTTTCCCTAAATCGGTCCAGTCCAGCCTAGGGTCAATACTAGGGTCCTACTAGGGTCACGTCTGGTTTCCTAATGTCAATAAGTACTATTCCTATTCTACGTTGCGGGGGTGCTAAACGCCATCCACCCGACTTCCCCCCGTAGATATGCATCTACTCACCTGGTCCATGTCTGCCGAAGACAGTGTCGCCATCCTCCTCTTCATCGCCTGCAGTCCACGTGAGGGTACCTAGACGCAAACATATAAATAGCATCGTAAACCGAATCACATACAAAAGTCAAACGATACGAAGAACAAGCACAGGTTAAAACCTATGTCCCGTCCACGCAAAAGAACCAAATACCGCTCGATATCGGCGTACAAACTCCGATGGATCGAGATAACATCATCAAACAACTTGTAGTTTTAAAACACATTACTTATATTGTAAAACATGATCAAATTCATCGAAACACTAAAATCGATCAAATCGTCCGTTTTCGAAAAACCCGAAAATGCCAATTTACCGTTTTTCATCGAAACTTGACATTTAAATGAAACCAATGGTCATAAAACTCATTAAATAGCATAACTAGACTATACAAACTATTACTATATTTTTATTACATAAATTTGTATAAATTTGAAATTTCTAGTTTGCACCCTTTAACAATTTTCAACCTTTTTTTCAAGCAAAATACCACAATTCCACCACAAAACATGATTTTGCATAACTTAATGACTTAAACCAAAATTCATGATGATAATGATATAATGAAACCATAATTATATTTTTAATCTCATTTATATAGGAATTTCTAAAATCTAGTTTACAAAAATAGCAATTTTTATCACAATTTATCAATTATCCATAGAAACTAGCAATCAATTTAAGTTTTCCATTCCACCAACAAGTTAATACTCTTATTAAGACCAAAACCTAGTATTACTAATATTAATTGAGATTTATTTCACCAATAATTAGGTTTTATAGAAACCTAGTTAGCAAAATTTCCTAATTTAAACAATTTCCAATGAAAAATTTACAATTCAACAATCATGCAAGATTTTCCAATTCCAAAAGTGTTAAACTAACTATTATAACCCTAAATAATTAACAAAAATCCTAACTTGAATTTACAAACCCTAACTTGAATTTTAAAAAAAAACATAGAATTAATTCTTTAAATCTAGTTAAGCTTAAATGAACATCTAAAACAATAAATCAAAAGAAAGAAATTATACCTCCCAAAATATAAAATCCAAACAAGAAATGAGCCTCCAAAATGCATGCTTTCCATCTCCAAAATCCATGTAAAAATGAGTAAGGAATAAAGGGTATGAATTAGATAGGATTTTGTGAAATTTTAATTGAATTTTTGATGTTTTTGTGATGATTTTTGAATAAAAATGAGGTGGAAAATGGGGGGGGGGGGGGCAGCCATGGTGATGGGGAGGCCGGCCAAAATAAGGGGAAGAGGGAGAAACACATGAGAAATGGTGTAGAAACTTCTCCTAAATGTCATCATCTTAATGTCTTTTCATGCTTTATTCATTTTCTTTTAATTCTTTTCTAAAATAACTCAAGAAAGATCTAGAAACAAGGAAAAATTTGCAAATAAATTTTGCATGATACACACTAAATTCTAATGTGCCATGGTTCATTTTTACAAATTAAAACCATTTAAATTTGTAATTTACACTAATTTAGTGTAAAAATAAAGCTTATGTTAATATTTAAAATAATTAATTTAGGAAAAATATTTTATTAAACCAAAAATTTATAAGTGGCTAAATAAACACTATTTACTAGTAATTTCATAATTAAAATATATATTTTTAAATTTATAGTGAAAAACAATCACGGTTTGGTTTTACGAAAAATACATTTTACTTTACCGAAAATCCTAAAATTCACTTAAACACTTTTATTCATTTAATTATTTATTTAATTATTTTTAAAATGTTACAATCTTCCCCCCTTTAGGAAATTCGGTCCCCGAATTTAAATTAACACTCCCCTTCCAAATACTAAAACATTTAGCAAAATACTCAAATCGTCGGGGCTCCGAAATCATTAATACATAACAAAAATCAACTCCGTCAAGCATGACGCAATTATCGGAGTTATGGCGGTAATGAAATATCATAACCCAATGTGAAAACCATCATAATATACATCAATCTATAACTTATTTATAGTTTGTATCCTAGTAAAATCGCCGAATCATCATAATAAAGCAGCATACAAAAACCCCTTCTTGAAAAATCGCCGTGCAATGCACGTGTCACGGTCTAAGTAGCGGACGTTTAATTAAAATTAAAAAAAATAGCTATATATATCTTTTATTTAACATACACGTCCCGCCTGGTTACTAAATCAAATAATAAAGATTATGAAAACATACTGCTCAAACTAAAATCAATCCCAATCACATCAATAAAATGTCATGTGCGTCCGGTGCGCACTGAAATCGAAACCAAATACAGAAACCACGAATACCCACAAAACAAAACTAAGTGCAATAGGTGTGCACCAAAAACATCTGTCAAGTGCAACGGGCGTGCACGACTCAAAATCAGGTGCATCTAATCTGCACAAAACCCCGATTTAGTGCATCTGGTTTGCACAAAATCGCATCAAGTGCGCCAAGTATGCGCAAGAATCCTAATCAGGTGCACATGGAGCACGAAAACATACATTGAATATCAAAATCGAAATCACAGCAAAAAAATGCATGAAAATTAGGTCGAAACATATGTCAAAATTACGTGTAACCCCTATGCACGAAATCAAATCAAAAATCTCAAAAAATATATAAAACCAAATCAAGTGTACTGGGTGCGTACTAAACCACATCAATACGACTGATATAAGAAACACAGATAGAATGAAGGTACATACAGGAAATACCAATCGTAGAACAAAGTCCTCAAAATGCAAAAATCCAATCAACGAAAATAGGAAATTCAAATCACTAAATCACAATCGTAAATACTATCGTCAATGTGCGCCTCTTTCCTTTGATGTCGACCGTTTCGAACTCGTTCTTTCATAGGTGTGCTGACTGCGCTACCAACGGCAATACTCATGTCTAGAGTCTCCCACATAGTCGATCCCTTCACTTGATATCCGGACTACATTAAACTTCTCGATCGATCCATCAAAATCCCATAATTCCCCGAGAGCTCAACACTCAAGTACAGTTTAAAAATATCCGGTACATACCCCAGCATCGATGATCCAGCTGTAGAAGGGCAAACCCAAGCCTCACTAATGGCACCGCGGAACTGCCGTAAACCCTAAGGTTCAAGGGCGTTCTCGTGGTCATTATGTCGAGTTAGGGTTTCATTCTTCTAGAGGGTCCATCGAAATACCTGCATGTTCTTCCGAATACTTTAAACTTAGGAAAATGGTTTTCTGATAATCGTTCGAACCCTTTAACTTCATCCGGACGGCATGTGAATACCCTTCGTCCGCACGCTAAGCAATGCTTCAATCCTCAAGAATAACCAATACTCTAATGGTTACTGCATTCGAGCCGCATCTCCCTCTGCCCGTGGTAACAGAAACCACCATCCGACATTGACGAAGATAGTTCAAAGGAACGAATGAAATACGGTGCAAACAATGTAAATCCTAGGGCTCCTTAAGCAGAGTAGCGTATCGTAAGTATGCCGCGGACCATACCCACGGTACGTTACTCTACCTAACTCGCCTACTCTATCAACCAAGGGTCACCTAGACTTATACAAGGTTAAACCTAGCGCTCTGATACCAACTTTGTCACGACCCGAAAGTACGGAACGTGACCGGCACTTAGATTACGAAACGTCTAGAGGCGCAACGTAACCTAAATAAGCCGAAGCCCAGAAATCTAAACCATAAAAGAAGAAGAAGAAGAAGAAGAAGAAAACATGTAGAATACAAGTTTAAAAACAACATCAAATTTTCCCAAAAATTTCGGCAGAGTCTCCTCTGTAAAAACTGGCCCCCAAACGGGCTACAACAGGTATAATATGAATAAACAATAAAAAGCATCCCCAAACGGGTGCTAACTCAATGCCAACAGGCGGAGACAACCACAACAATCACAATAATATACAACGCCAAAGGGCGAGGCTCAAATCTCAAAATAAAACAAAAACCACCAGATCAGAATAACACATGCGCGACTCTAAGGTCGAAATAAACAACAGGTCCAATAAACTTATCATAGAAAAGTGTGTATAAGCATCTGAAATCTCAACAATGAAATCCATGGAAATCCGTGTCAAGCATCGACACAACACATGTAACCTCAAGTATCAATATGTCGGGCTCCGTCAGTCCGGATCGGCCCATATCATCAAATCCCACGACAACGGTCGGTATCCTCCGGATATCCGCCGCGCCAGACATCACCGGTAGGTAGCCTTCCCCTGCCAGGCTCATCGTCTACAACTCGATCTTCTTGCCCCGGGGTACCATACCGAGCCCACCATGTACCCGAGACGGTTCATCCACTCCTCGAATCGGGTCTCGAAATCCATCAGAAAACATGAAATACTCATGGTGGACGACACATACATCACGAGAAAACCGCATCTTATTTTAAAAAGAGAGGAGGAGAGAGAGAGAAGTTTTTATATATTCTTGCGGTTTTCCCCAAAAATCCAGAAATCTCACAGAAATCCAAATCTCAAAATCATGAGTAAGTATATGATAAGTGTCAGCATATGCTCATAATACTGTGCGATAACATGAAAATATGAATGCATGAATGTCTAAGTAATGATTATCATGTCTATACTAACATCAGAGAGTAATCACAATATTATATCGGTTTAGTTGTTAACTGATTCTATCAATAAAAGATAATATGATCTAAAGTGTACGTGACATAGCAATTACCGATGATGATGTGTGTGAGCCGGCAAATAAGTGTGCGTGGAATATGCGCATCATCGGTAATGGTGCTGGTGTCCTAACAGGTAAGGTTTATACTGTTTATAGCAACATATAAAATACATGCACCATGATGATTACAGTATGAATGTAAATACAGACGTGCATTATCCGCTCCTCTGCGAGATACGAGTACAACTACCACTATGTGAGTCGAACCTAAACCAGTGTCCATCTAACATCCTAAGGAACTAAACCTAATAGACTAGTCAGTAAGAAACTAGAGTCTACCTAAGGTCTGAATCAATATCTCTAATAGTCGGCGATCCCGCCTCAACAGCGTCACGTACGTAGTACGGCTTCCTCGAATCAAGAGTGCGGATCAATCATCAAATCTAAGCCTCGTACGGTAAAATCCATCGTACGGCATCCCAATGTCGGGGTACGGTCAAGTATCTCCTAGGTGTCTCCTCATTCGTATAATGTCATATGTATCATATTGTGATTAAGTCATACTCATATGATATCGGCATCAGGTCACACCAATATAATGTCGAAATCAAGTTATACATATATCATATCGTAATCAGTCACAAGTTACAGTCCGAGTACTATTCTAGCGTCCCATGTACATCAATATCACCACCACTCTTTGTAATTTATATATTCAAGTTCATTATCTCATTCCCTAATGATCCGCTAACACTTTATTACGACTGTATAGTCAAAAATCACGGCATCAAGCCCAGTTATACTGTTTCATCATACCTCGGATATCATATCACATCACTGAATCACCTATATGTGTTGTATATATATGTATATACCTATACCTAGTTCTATATATATACACATACACGTACCCCATGTCGATTTTCAGTGTGTGCGCGGGTGTGTTTCTATCTGAAACCTACGAACCTCTTCCAAGGTACTCATCCTCTGATATAGTTTTCCCTAAATCGGTCCAGTCCAGCCTAGGGTCAATACTAGGGTCCTACTAGGGTCACGTCTGGTTTCCTAATGTCAATAAGTACTATTCCTATTCTACGTTGCGGGGGTGCTAAACGCCATCCACCCGACTTCCCCCTGTAGATATGCATCTACTCACCTGGTCCATGTCTGCCGAAGACAGTGTCGCCATCCTCCTCTTCATCGCCTGCAGTCCACGTGAGGGTACCTAGACGCAAACATATAAATAGTATCGTAAACCGAATCACATACAAAAGTCAAACGATACGAAGAACAAGCACAGGTTAAAACCTATGTCCCGTCCACGCAAAAGAACCAAATACCGCTCGATATCGGCGTACAAACTCCGATGGATCGAGATAACATCATCAAACAACTTGTAGTTTTAAAACACATTACTTATATTGTAAAACATGATCAAATTCATCGAAACACTAAAATCGATCAAATCGTCCGTTTTCGAAAAACCCGAAAATGCCAATTTACCGTTTTTCATCGAAACTTGACATTTAAATGAAACCAATGGTCATAAAACTCATTAAATAGCATAACTAGACTATACAAACTATTACTATATTTTTATTACATAAATTTGTATAAATTTGAAATTTCTAGTTTGCACCCTTTAACAATTTTCAACCTTTTTTTCAAGCAAAATACCACAATTCCACCACAAAACATGATTTTGCATAACTTAATGACTTAAACCACAATTCATGATGATAATGATATAATGAAACCATAATTATTTTTAATCTCATTTATATAGGAATTTCTAAAATCTAGTTTACAAAAATAGCAATTTTTATCACAATTTATCAATTATCCATAGAAACTAGCAATCAATTTAAGTTTTCCATTCCACCAACAAGTTAATACTCTTATTAAGACCAAAATCTAGTATTACCAATATTAATTGAGATTTATTTCACCAATAATTAGGTTTTATAGAAACCTAGTTAGCAAAATTTCCTAATTTAAACAATTTCCAATGAAAAATTTACAATTCAACAATCATGCAAGATTTTCCAATTCCAAAAGTGTTAAACTAACTATTATAACCCTAAATAATTAACAAAAATCCTAACTTGAATTTACAAACCCTAACTTGAATTTTAAAAAAAAACATAGAATTAATTCTTTAAATCTAGTTAAGCTTAAATGAACATCTAAAACAATAAATCAAAAGAAAGAAATTATACCTCCCAAAATATGAAATCCAAACAAGAAATGAGCCTCCAAAATGCATGCTTTCCATCTCCAAAATCCATGTAAAAATGAGTAAGGAATAAAGGGTATGAATTAGATAGGATTTTGTGAAATTTTAATTGAATTTTTGATGTATTTTTGATGATTTTTGAATAAAAATGAGGTGGAAAATGGGGGGGGGGGGGCAGCCATGGTGATGGGGAGGCCGGCCAAAATAAGGGGAAGAGGGAGAAACACATGAGAAATGGTGTAGAAACTTCTCCAAAATGTCATCATCTTAATGTCTTTTCATGCTTTATTCATTTTCTTTTAATTCTTTTCTAAAATAACTAAAGAAAGATCTAGAAACAAAGAAAAATTTGCAAATAAATTTTGCATGATACACACTAAATTCTAATGTGCCATGGTTCATTTTTACAAATTAAAACCATTTAAATTTGTAATTTACACTAATTTAGTGTAAAAATAAAGCTTATGTTAATATTTAAAATAATTAATTTAGGAAAAATATTTTATTAAACCAAAAATTTATAAGTGGCTAAATAAACACTATTTACTAGTAATTTCATAATTAAAATAGATATTTTGAAATTTATAGTGAAAACAATCACGGTTTGGTTTTACGAAAAATACATTTTACTTTACCGAAACTCCTAAAATTCACTTAAACACTTTTATTCATTTAATTATTTATTTAATTATTTTTAAAATGTTACAATCACTATGTATAAGTCCCAAGAGTTCGGTAACTCTTTCTCCGTGTCCCGTAAACGGAGTTTTGATCATCTTGCCTTTGAGACATGACTGGCAAGTGTCATATGATGAAAATTCGAACGGATTCAAATATCCATTCTTATGCAACTTAGCCAGTCGTGTCACATTGATGTGACCCAGTCTACAATGCCACAAGAAGGATTCGTTCAGTTCTGAACTCTTCCTCTTGTGTGTGTTTGTTATGCTCAGAACTGTTGATTGATTTAGAACATAAATGCCATTGCACAACGTGCCTGATCCAACCAACTTTTGGTTACGGAAAATGTTCATAACATTGTCCTGTAATACTAAATTATATCCCTCTTTACTTAATAAAGAAACCGATATAATGTTGCATATCAGGTTCGGCATGTAATAGCATTCGTTCAGAACCAATGTATTACCAGTTGGTAATACAAGGTGATATTCCCCGACAGTCTTAGCTGCAACAATTGCACCATTTCCAACTCTAATGTCTTTATCACCTTCTCCAAGCTCTCTACCTTCCTAAGCCCATGTAACTGATTACATATATGGGATCCTGACCCGGTATCTAATACCCAGGACGTAGAGCAAATGGAGAAACAGTTCTCTGTAACGAACACACCCGAAGAAAATGTATCAACATGTACTTTCTTCATTCGGGTGGCATGGGAATCCTGGTATTCCCCTATAGCCTGTTCATTCCTATAACTCTTATAAGAAAGAACGGAACCAACGATCCCCAGCACAGTATAACATGCGGGTTCGGTCAATACATCCATATTATTATCTTGATTAGGGCATGAAATGGTCGCTACCTGGAGAGAGAGAGAAGAAAACACTTTAGCGTATGCTCTTGCAAGATCAGATTGGTTATTATCTTATCTAATCAGGATGGCTCCCACTGGTTTTTATCAAATCTTCCTTCAAACCCTAAAAGGAAAGACTAGCCGGGATTAATTACACACTACAAGTTCGCCAATCTTTCAGCCAGGCCAGTGTCGGTACTTTGAGGGAGGTCCCCCGTGCTTTCGCACGAACCTAATTAATGTAAACCTCGTTTTCCCAGAGGCGTAACCCCGTTGACACCTTTCTAGACACCTACTTGATCAGCTAATTGCAATGTGTAAAATTGTCCCAGGAGTAACTCTTACTCGCAGTGGATATCGGGATCCAACTATCTCATAGAAGGTATGCAATCTCATTGCAAATTTCAACACTTGAAATTCCCGATAATATTTTGCCCCTAGCGTCCTATGACCTTGACGCAGGCCAACAAACCATAGTGCGCTAGTCAAGTTCAACCCGTCATTTCCTGATTGAATTAAACCCACCCGCACGACCCTTGACGCAGGCCAACAAAGTCGTACGACTACCCTAATCCAATCTGCATCATATGCATAAGCAGATAAATACTAGTTAGCTACCGCACACTACGCCATGACGCAGGCCAACAAACGTAGCACGAATACTAACTACTACTTATCTGAAATGACGGAGGGCTACGGCAGGTTTTTCTGAAAACCTATTGCGTAATGAACTTCATATCGCTGTAGAATCAAATGAAGTTTTGAAATGGAGTGACTTTGAGGCTTTTCTAGTTTTGCTAAAGGGGTCACTCCTGGTGAAGGGATCGTCGGCCCTTTTCTCGTCGAATGAGGTGCGGGATATATCATATATATCACTGTGCAAAGCATAAACTATAGAAGCAATCAAAAGTCAAACCGAGTGTGTAGCATCTGCCAGTTATTGCTAAAGGAGTCACTCCCGGTGAAGGGATCTCGGTCCTTTCCTCATCGAATAAGGTGCAGGGTATATCATATATACCGCTATGCAAAGCAAGAACTGTAGCTACCTGTTTTGTTTAAAATTTGATTCTACAACATCTTAGGTTTCTTTTCTTTCATTAATCACATTAATGAAGTCCCATCATTTAAGTCACCTATACATCACAGATAAATACGACGTACACTTATGCCATCCGCATTCGCCTGGATGTCCCCTCGTGCACCGTTAGGTTAGGTAACTAACGACAGAGCAGGGCAGGGCTAGTGCGGATGCAAAACATAAGTAACGTCTATATAATATATCATATATACTATATAAAGTATCCATCACAGAACATATCACATGATCACATCACAGATATCGCAGCAGAAGAATCATATGAAATATTGGATATACTAGGACGTCCGTGTTTTTAATACGAGCCAGTATAAAACACGGATTCCACGGTCGTGATGAATAGCCAAACCCACACCCCTAGACCCCTACGAGAGCGGCAAGCAACCCTACCAATTCTAGAGTTAGGAGACCCGGACTCGACTCCTCGAGATGGTCTCCCACTGGACCCTAGAACCCGGTTACTTGTGCTCCCCTCCTTGGGTCTATCCTAGTGCAGAAAAGTAAATAATATACAAAGGGTGACAACTTCCGCAACCTGGAAGTGCCCCAAATAAAAGAATATTACATACAAGTTTTTACATGAATGAAAATGAAAAACACTCATCTCACATAAAAACCCCCAGCTATTCAAACACGACAATCCAATATAACATAACCAGCAACACATAACATCACATGTCATCAACGTAAGTAAATATGCGCATCCCAATTGTCGTTGACATATAGCAACGAAACCGGCGATATCACATATTACACTTACGGTCACAGAAAAGAAAGTGTAAAACTACAACAGTTGGAATCCGCAACCTCTTTAGACATCGCATGCCTAATCAAATGAAATACTTAGACATCACATGCCTAACAATTATAAAGCCCGCATTTTAGTCTCATCATCGAAAACTCTTTTCAATATTAAGTGAAACTAAACCGCTAGATTTATAACATTCATTCAGTTATCTCATAACTGTTTGTGAATTCCAATTATTGTATCCCATTCCGGATAAATAGAATATATTAAACTTCCCGATCGAACATTCGAACACCCAAGTTTTCCCGAAACCGTTCAACACATGAAATAGGTTCAAAGACATTCACTTCATGCCTCAGTACCAACGGTCCAGCCGTAAAAGGGTCAAGCCAACGCCTCACATGTGGCACGCCGTACTGCCCCAAACCCAAAGGTTCAAAGGGCAGTTCAAGACGGTCACATAATCGAGTTAAGGTTTGTTGTCTTCTAGAGGGACCATCGCGTTACTTGCACTACTTAGAACGTCATTAAACAACGGAAAAGTCCAACAATTGGAAATTTCCTGGCAGGGGAAAGATTGGGTATTTACATCCGGTCAAACTTTTTAACATATTCTAAAATATCCGGAAATGCACATAGACAAAATTTGATAATCCGATCGAATAATCGAAGCTCCAAAACACCACAGAAAACTCAACTCTTGAGTGAAATCTAAAAATTCCCAGAAAACTCAGCACCTGAAAACATGAATTACTGTGCAAAGTTTGGAGGCAAATCCCATCAAGTGGCCGCGGAACCGCCGCAGAAGCCAGGCTTCTGCCGCGGTTCCGCCGCGCTTTTGAGGCATCATGAGATAATTTTTGCACCGTAATTCTAATAATTCCCTGCTGAATTTTTTAAGCATTTTTAATCTGGAAAAAACCCAGTTTTTGAAAAAAGTCCAGAGAGCAATTTGTGTTTAGGGTTTCGGTTCGATCGGGTTTCAAACGTCGTCTACACTTCTCCTAAGGCTCTAGCTAGGCTTTGATACCGCTGTAGGGTTCCTAGGCACTCTCAAGAGGTCTCACAAGGCATCAACCATGCCAATTTTAAATTTTATGAGTGCCGAGAAACCCTAATACGGATCGTCGACTAGAATTTTAGGCGAAACAATAAACTAGTTAACATCTTAACTAAAAGAAGAAAGCTACAACCTTTGTAGATCCGGTTATCCACTTCCTTAGCTCTATGTAGTCATTCCCTCCCTGTCCATCTCGAATCCCGAACTCTCTCATCGGCTTCATCGGAGAAATGAGCGGACTAGTCGTCGGCTTCGATGCCGAAGATGATCTACGTCGAGGCTACACTGGATCAAGCTCCGACTTCACCTAGTTGTGAAACTTGTGAAGAAAACACCCAAAACCACTTGGCAAGAGGTAGAGGATGAAGAAATAGGAGGTGGGTTCACTTTAGAATTGGATTTCTCACTTTAGAACTCAAGATGCCATTAATGGAGTCTAGTTTTCTTTCTTGAAGAAGAAGGAGAAGATGAAGATAGAATATGATAAAAGTATTTTTATAATAGAAAAGAAATCAATACTTATCATATCCTAACTAAGGTCAAGTGTAGAGAATAGACCATGGTAAGTGGGAATGGTTAGGGTTAAGCATGAAGACAAAATGGTCTCTTTAGTCAAAGCTTCATGAAGCTTCAACAAGCTTCATGATAAAAAGAAACCATTTTGTTTTCTTTTATCTATTTAAATAAATAAAGAATGGATAAATAAATGAGTGAATAAATCAAAACCCTAACCATTATCATAACCATGGTACAATTCTTTACACAAAGCCAATATTCATGCATCATCAAACATGATACAATCAAGTGCACAAAAGTATATCAAATATACAACTTGTGAACTTCAAGTGAGAAAATCCATTTAAAGTGAACCAATACTAGTTAATGAAAAGTAATATATCAAATATATAATTATACATTAAATCATTAAATCAACATTTGATTCAATGATCCGGTCATGTCGCACATAACTGACTAGTATCCAATGTATCGATTTATCGAATCAATGATTCGATAACTAGGTCATATCGCATACAACCAATCGAAACATTCATCGCGAGAATGAAATGCGGTATCACATACACGCATTATTCTCGGTCCCGCACATATCTCATATGCGCTCCTATTTCGTTTCGCTTGAGCCAGGAAACCTCTGTGTAGGACTCTAAAGACTCGTCAATACGCCGGTAGCAGATGATGATCATATCAAGCACCCACAAGCCGCAAGCGGTCTGCTAAACGTAACGGCCACCCGGGTATTAGGCGATCAGAAGATCGACGAGCTAGCCCGCTCACACTCCTGTGAATCCAACCCGTAACACTTACCGTACAGTCCGGTCTGTTCGTCTGATATGTCGCATATCAAGTCTAGGGGTGGTAAACGTCAGCCCCAGTAACCGATAAGTCGTGCCGATGTGAGGCTCATAACGGGTCGAGAAACTACTGGTAACACTTACCAGCAAATCTCTGATCAGCCCTGGCCAGGGACTTCCCTGTTACGGCCAATCGAGCACAGCGCAACATCAACCCCCAATACCGGGAGAGATGAAACCCCTCCTATCGCTCATTTCCTCCATATGACTCGGGACTGTACCCAAAGACCACATTTTGCACGCCCTCATGGACGTGGTAAGGTGGAGATCAAAGCACAGTGGGAATCACACAAGACTCTATGACGATCTCGGGTCTACAGACTAACCTGTACAAGTGTCACCTGAGAACTGCCATCTGACGTGAGGTATAATACCATCTGGGAGTTCTCGGCGAGTCCGTCCAGTGTACCCAGTCTCCACTGAGCACCCGTATACCATCTCTGATGTTAAACACCAATGGATATGGGATCATCCATCGCCCATCTCATGGGTCGAGAAGCGTATACGCTAGTCTACACTGGTATATCGATGCCCCGTCTCGATACACCCACGACTAGGGACCTTGAAGGATGTACTTATGGACTACCATGTCCCCACTAGTATGATCCGCATCATAGTCCAGGTAGTCAAGTACACATCCTAAGGGCTTTACCAACATGTAACTACAAGACAGTTTAAAGAGACTAGTGTACATGTTAAGATAAAGAGTAACCATATAGCATACTATCATATCGAGCAAGAAAGTCATCTCTATATATGTCCGAGCATCCAATATAATATACATCATCTGTACAATACTGGCCTCTAGGGCATACATACAACTAACAAGTTAGTGGCGCCACAAATGAGGCTTGGGTTTGCCCTTCTACGGCTGGTCTATTAAATACTGTGGCATAGATTTTGGGTATTGTTTGACGGTGCTCAAGTGTTAAGCTTGCTGGGGAATGCGGGTGTTCATTAATTCGATCGAAGGGTTTAATATCGCCTAGTTGTATGTGATACTTGTTTCTGCGACCGTAAGCGTAGTATGCGTATCGCCGGTTTCGTTGCTATTTGTCAACGGTAATTAGGATACATATACTTGTTTACGTTGATGACATGTGATGTTATGTGTTGCTGTTATATGTTATATTGGATCGTCGCATTTTGAATAGCCGGGGGTTTTATGTGAGATGAGAGTTTTTATTTTCATTCATGTAAAATTAAATATATGTAATATTCTTTTATTGGGGCACTTCTGGGTTAAGGTTGATGTCACCATTGATGTATATTATTTACTTTTCCGCATTAGGATAGACCCAAGGAGGAGAGCACAAGTAACTGGGTTCTAGAGTCCAGTAGGAGACAAACTCGAGGAGTCGAGTTCGGGTCTCCTAACTCTAGAATTGGTAGGGTTGCTTGCCGTTCTCGTAGGGGTCTAGGGGTGTGGGTTTGGCTATTCGTCGCGACCGTGGAATCCGTATTATATAGAGGCTCAAAATAAAACACGGACCTCCTAGTATATCCATTATTTCATATGTTTCTTCTGCTGCGATATCTGTGATGTGATCATTTGATATGTTGAGATGGATACTGTATATAGTATATAGTGATATATTATATAAACGTTACTTATGTTTTACACCCGTGCTAGCCCTGCCCCGCTCTGCCGTTAGTTACCTAATCTAACGGTGCATGACGGGACATCGAGGCGAATGCGGATGGCATAAGCGTACGCCGTATTTATCTGTGATGTTTAGGTGACTTAAATGATGGGACTTCATTAATATGATTAATGAAAGAAACGAAACCTAAAAGATGTTATAGGATTAAATTTTCAAAAAGGGTAGCTACAGTTTTCGCTTTGCACAGTGATATATATGATATATCCCGCACCTTACTCGATGAGGAAAGAGCCGAGATCCCTTCACCGGGATTGACCTCTTTAGCAAAACTGGCAGATACTACAGCACTCGGTTTGTCTTTTGATTACTTTTGGAGTTTTGCTTTGCATTGTGATATATATGATATATTCCGCATCTTATTCGATAAGGAAAGAGCCGAGATCCCTTCACCGGGAATGACCTCTTTAGCAAAACTAATGAAAGCCTCAAAAACACTCCTTTTAAAAATTCACTTGTTTCTACAAAGATATCAAGTTCATTACGCAATAGGTTTTCTGAAAAACCTGTCGTAGCCTTCCGTCATTTCAGATAAGAACTATTTAGTATTCGTGCTGCGTTTGTTGGCCTTTGTCAAGGCGTAGTGTGCAGTAGCTGAATGGTGCTTATCTGCTTATGCATATGATGCTGATTGTTTTAGGGTAGTCGTACGACCTTGTTGGCCTTTGTCAAGGGTCGTAGGGTGGGTTTAATTCAATCAAGAAATGACGGGTTGAACTTGACTAGCATCCTATGATTTGTTGGCCTTTGTCAAGGTCATAGGGGTTAGGGGCAAAATATTATCGGGAATTTCAAGTGTTGAAATTTGCAATGTGATTGCTTACTTTCATAAGATAGTTGGATCCCAATACCCACTGCGAGTAATTGTTACTCCTGAGAGAGTTTTACATAGGACAACTAGCCGATCAAGTAGGTGTCTAGAAAGGTGTCAACGGGGTTACGCCTCTGGGAAAACGAGGTTTATTTTAATTAGGTCCGTGCGAAAGCACGGGGAACCTTCCTCAAAGTACCGACACTGGCCTGGCTGAAAGATTGGCGAAATTGTACGGTGTAATTAATCTCGGCTAGTCTTTCCTTTTAGGGTTTGAAAGAAGATTTGATAAAAACAGTAGGAGTCATCCTGATTAGATAAAATAATAACCAATCTGATCTTGCAAGAGCATACGCTAAAGTGTTTTCTTCTCTCTTTCCAGGTAGCGACCATATCATGCTTTAATCAAGGTAATAATATGGATGTATTGACCAAACCTGCATGTTATACTGTGCTGGGGAACGTTGGTTCCGTTCTTTCTTATAAAAGTTATAAGACTGAACAGGATATAGGGGAATACCAAGATTCCCATGCCACCCGAATGAAGAAAGTACATGTTGATGCATTTTCTTCGGATGTGTTGGTTACACAGAACCGTTTCTCCATTTGCTCTACGTCCTGGGTATTAGATACCGGGTCAGGATCCCATATATGTAATCAGTTACATGGGCTTAGAAAAGGTAGAGAACTTGGAGAAGGTGATAAAGACATAAGGGTCGGAAATGGTGCAATTGTTGCAGCTAAATCCGTCGGGGAATATCACCTTGTATTACTAACTGGTAATACATTGATTCTGAATGAATGCTATTACATGCCGAACCTGATATGCAACATTATATCGGTTTCTTTGTTGAGTAAAGAGGGATATAATTTTTTATTACAGGATAATGTTATGAACATTTTCCTGAACCAAAAGTTGGTTGGATCAGGCACGTTCCGCAATGGCATTTATGTTCTAAATCAATCAACAGTTCTGAGCATAACAAACACACACAAGAGGAAGAGTTCAGAAATGAACGAATCCTTCTTGTGGCATTGTAGTCTTGGTCATATTAATGCGACACGGCTAGCTAAGTTGCATAAGGATGGATATTTGAATCCTTTCGAATTTTCATTTTATGACACTTGCCAGTCATGTCTCAAAGGCAAGATGACCAAAACTCCGTTTACGGGACACGGAGAAAGAGTTACTGAACTCTTGGGACTGGTACATAGTGATGTATGCGGTCCCATGTCTAAACATGCCAGGAATGGTTCTTCGTACTTCATTACATTCACTGACGATCTCTCTAGATTCGGATATGTGTTCCTGATGAAACACAAATCAGAAGCTTTTGAGAAATTTAAAGAATATAAACAAGAAGTCGAGAACCAAACTGGGAAAAGTATTAAAATCCTTCGATCTGATCGAGGAGGTGAATATTTAAGCAATGAATTCCTGGACTTCCTAAAAGAGAATGAGAATCTCTCTCAGCTGACTCCTCCATATACACCACAGCACAACGGTGTATCGGAACGGAGGAACCGCACCCTATTAGATATGGTGCGCTCTATGATGAGCACAGCTGAGTTACCTATTTCCTTCTTGGGGTATGCACTGGAAACAGCAGCATACCTATTGAATCAAGTTCCATCTAAATCTGTACCTACCACACCATATGAGATATGGAGTGGGAAGAGACCGTGTCTTAAACGAGTTAAGATATGGGGTTGTCCGGCCTATGTCAAAAGGCAAAATCCGGACAAACTCGAGGCACAGTCAGTTCTATACAAGTTTGTTGGATATCCCAAACATTCACATGGATATCTTTTCTACCATGGCGAGGAACAAAAGGTGTTTGTTTCTCGACATGCCACCTTTTTAGAAAAGGAATTTCTTGCAAAGGAAATTAGTGGCAACAAGGTAGAAATGGAAGAAATTCCGGCTACACAAACTGCAACTGAAGATTTGGGGGAACCGGAGGATTCGGTAGTTCCTGATGAATCCCAGCCACTCCGCCGATCTAGTAGGGTTCCTCACCCACCTGAAAGATACTACGGTTTTCTCATGGATGGTGGGAGCGAGGATTGCATCATGGAGGATGATGACCCAACTAGCTTCGAGCAGGCCATCATGAGTGGTGGCTGGATGCAATGCGGTCCGAGATGGAATCCATGTACACCAACAAAGTATGGACTTTGGAAGATGCTCCTGAAGGGGTAAAACCCATTGGGAGCAAGTGGATATTCAAGAAAAAACTTGGTGTAGATAGGAAAGTGTAGACTTTCAAAACTAGACCTGTAGCAAAGGGTTTTCGTCAACGACCAGGTGTGGATTATGAAGAAACCTTTTCTCCAGTGGCTATGCTTAAATCCATCCAGATCATGCTTGCCATCGCTGTATATCATGACTACGAAATCTGGCAAATGGATGTTAAGACCGCCTTTCTAAATGGTGATTTAGAAGAGAGCGTGTACATGATTCAGCCAGAGCGCTTCGTAGCTAGTGGGAGCAGTGGGAAGGTGTGTAAGCTGCTTAAATCCATTTATGGATTAAAGCAAGCATCGCGGAGTTAGAACATCTGCTTTGATGTCGTTATCAAAGAGTTTGATTTCGTCAAAAACGTAGATGAACCTTGTATATACAAGAAGGTGGCAAAGAGTAAGATTGTCTTCCTCGTATTGTACGTGGACGACATACTCTTGATAGGAAATGACATTTCTATGCTGCAATCGGTCAAACTCTTCTTATCACAAAAATTCTCAATGAAAGATCTAGGGGATGCCTCCTACATCTTGGGGATTAAGATCTATAGAGATAGATCTAAAAGGATACCGGGATTGTCCCAATCCAGGTACATTGACACCATACTAAAGAGTTTTAGTATGGAAGAGTCCAAGCGTGGGTTTTTACCCATGATCTCGGGACTCGCTCTCTCCAAAGAGATGTCTCCCAAGACTGATTTGGAGAGAGCTCGCATGCAAGGGATATCCTATGCTTCGGCAGTAGGCTCTATCATGTAGGCGATGCTGTGTACCAAACCCGATGTAGCACACTCACTAAGTGTAGTGAGTAGGTATCAAGCAGATCATGGAGAGAGTCACTGGACAGCTGTGAAGAGCATTCTCAAGTACTTGCGAAGGACTAAAGAGATGCTCTTGGTGTATGGTAATGGAGAACTCCAAGTGGAGTCCTTTACCGATTCGAGCTTCCAGAGTGATAAGGATGACTCTAAGTCGCACTCGAGATTTGTCTTCACCCTCTACAGAGTCGCGGTATGCTGGAAGAGTTCCAAGCAGGAAACCGTGGCAGACTCGACGATGGAGGCTGAATACATCGCTGCCAACGATGCTGCCAAAGAGGTTGTCTGGATCAAGAAGTTCATAACTGAACTTGGAGCGGTGGCTTTGACCAAGGAACCCAGGTCCCATCAGCGATCCAGACATATTCTGAGGCGGTATTACCTGATCCGGGAGATAGTTGATCGCCAGGAAATCGAGGTCAGGAGGGTTGACACGAAGAACAACACAGCGGATCCACTCACGAAGGCCATTCCCCAGATACAGTTCTAGAGACTCTTCGGTATGCTCGGTATGCGATACTGCAACAGCTGGACCTAGTGCAAGTGGGAGATTGTTAGTTGTATGTATGCCCTAGAGGCCAATATTGTACACATGATGTATATTATATTGGATGCTTGGACACACACACACACACACACACACACACACACACACACATATATATATATATAGAGGACTTTCTTGCTCGATATAATAGTATTCTATCTGATTGCTCTTTATCTTAACATGTATACTTGTCTCTTGATACTATCTTATGGTTATATGTTGGTAAAGCCCTTAGGATGTGTACTTGACTACCAGGTCTATGATGTAGATCATACTAGTGGGGCCATGGTAGTCCATAAGTACATCCTTTAATGTCCCTAGTCGTGGGTGTATCGAGACGGGGCATCGATATACCAGAGTAGACTAGCGTATACGCTTCTCGACCCATGAGATGGGCGATGGATGATCCCATATCCATTGGTGTTTGACATCAGAGATGGTATACGGGTGCTCAGTGGAGACTGGGTACACTGGAAGGACTCATCGAGAACTCCCAGATGGTATTATACCTCACGTCAGATATTAGTTCTTTGGTGACACTTGTACAGGTTAGTCTGTAGACCCGAGATCGTCATAGAGTCTTGTGTGATTCCTACTGTGCTTTGATTTCCACCTTACCACGTCCAAGAGGGCGTGCAAAACGGTGGTTTTTGGGTACAGTCCTGATTCACATGGAGGCAATGAGCGATAGGAGGGGTTTCGTCTCTCCCTGTATTGGGAGTTGATGTTGCGCTGTGCTCGATTAGCCATAACAGGGAAGTCCCTGGCCAGGGCTGATTTAGAGATTTACTGGTAAGTGTTACCAGTAGTTTCTTGACTCGTTATGAGCCTCACATCGGCATGACTTATCGGTTATTAGGGTCTGGCGTTTACCACCCCTAGACTTGATATGCGACATATCAGACGAGAAGACCGGACTGTACGACAAGTGTTACCGTCAGGCTTTTGCAGGAGTTGGAGCGGGCTTGCTTGCTGATCTTCTGATCACTCAATACCCGGGTAGCTGTTACGTCCAGCTAGTACCGCTGACGGCTTGTGGGTGCTTGATGTGATCATCACCTACTGCTGGCGTATTGACGAGTCCTTAGAGTTCTACATAGAGGTTTTACTGGCTCAGGCAAAACGAAATAGGAGCACATATGTGATATGTGCGAGATCGAGAATAATGCATGTATGTGATACCGTATTCTATTCTCGTGAATTTTGTATCGGTCGGTTATATGAGATATAGCCGGGTTATCGAATCAAGTGTTGATTCGATAAGTCGATACATTGGATGTTAGTCGGTTGTATGTGATATAACCGGATTATTAAATCAAGTGTTGATTTGATAATTTAGTGTATAATTGTATATTTGATATACTAATTTACATTAACTAATATTTGCTCACTTAAGCATTTATTTTCTCACAAGTGTACACTTAATATATATGTGATTTATATTAAATTGTATTTTGTTTTGTATCATGGTTGTTGATACAACTTACACTATGCTAATTGCGATAATGGGTTTTAATATTTAAAGTAATTCTAAAATTAGTGGAATATTAGCTTGATGCATGAAGCTAGTGGAAGCTTGTGGATGCATTGACTAAGTCCACTAGTTTTGTTTTACTTAAGATATTTAGTAACCTAACCATTACAATTAGCCATGGTTATGTCTCTACATGAGTTAGTATATGATACACACTCACCCATGGTTCATTCTCTCACCTCACAAGTTCATTCTCATTTGCTTGAGCTCATCTTCTTCTTCCTTGAGATAAGATTGCTAGGTTTTCAAAAGAGAGAAAAATATTGTGAGAAAAATAATTCTAAAGTGAGCCCGCTTCCTATTTCCTCATCCTCTACTAGATTAGCACTTTAGTATAGGGTGTTTGCTTCACTAATCCTTTAGTTAGTGAAGTAGTAGCTTGAGTTAGTATCTCTCGACGTAGATCATCTTCAGCCTCGAACACTTCAAGCAAGTTCACCCTTTTCACCTCAAGAAGCCATGCTAGAGTCTGGGAGTGCCTTGATCGCAGCGAAGGGACTACAACAAGGAGCTATTGAAGTGAAGGACTTCTGGGTTTTCGGTTTACTTAGATTACGTACGCCTCGAGACGTTCGTAGTTTAAGTGCCGGTCATGTTCCGTACTTTCGGGTCGTGACAAAGTTGGTATCAGAGCGTTAGGTTTTAACCTTCGGAGCGTAGGATGACCCTTGGTTGATGGAATAGGTGACTAAAGTAGAGTGACGTACCGTTGGTATGTTCCGCGGCATATTTACGACACGCCACTCCACTTATGAAGCCTTAGGATGTACATTTCCTTGTTCAGTATTATATTCCTTCCTGATCTAGCCTCATCGGTACCAGTTTGGTTTTGCTGCTACGGTTACGGGCAGGGAGAGCTACGGCTAGAGTTGCGGTCAGCACAAGCTCGTCACGAACGAGGACTGACCAGGGCGAAATTCCGGCGACACACGATTGCAGAGATGTGTCTTTTTACTGTGTTTCCGCGCCACGAGCGATTGGCGGATCGCCTTTATGAGGTTACTCGGAGGTGCTGATCGACACTAGAGAATTGAGCCAATAATGGAGGCCAGCCAGATTTTGATGACCGTTGGTGTGTTGCTTACTCCTGATGATTGAGGCACGGTTCAGCATGCAGACGAGTGAGCCAGTTATTGCTGCGAACGACGAGATATCGCCCCAGATGTTGGAGCTATTGCAGTATAAGTTGTACTAAGATATGATAGGAGGTCGCTAGTCATCTAGGATGAATGACTAGGACATGTGGATCGTTCGCTTACCCCGATGCGAGGTCATCAGATAGATTGATTCCAGCTAGAGACGACTTCACGTAGAGACGTGAGGGTCGACAGAGACGATCGAATGTCGGAAACCTATTATTCCAAGTTTAAAGTAGTCGGAAAGACATGCAGGCAATTCTATGGTCCCTCTAGAAGAATGAAACCCCAACTCGACTTAATGACCGTGTGAAAGCCTTTGAACCTTCGGGTTTGCGGCAGTTCTACGGCGCCATTAGTGAGGCTTGGGTTTGCCCTTCTACGGCTGGACCACCGATGCTGTGGTATGTACTCGATACTATTAAACTGTACCCAAGATGTTGAGCCCTTGGGGGATTATGAGGTTTTGACAATCGATTGGATGGTTCGACTTAATTCGGATGCTAGGTGGTGAGATGCATTTCTTGGGAGACTCCAGATTCGAGGATAGTCGTTGGAGCTCAGTCCATGCAGCCGCAACGAGACGAGTCCAAAGCAGACGACATTAGAGAAAAATGGAGTAAGAGGTTCGTATAAGATTTGGATATGATGACGTTCCCCTCGGCCGACATCAGAGATGCGATGCGCATGCCGAGGCAGAGTACTGGATATACCTTCCAGAAGGAGTCGCGATGGGTATGCAGCCGTTCCAGAGCAAGATGCAGATATAGGAAAGGACAATGACTTCCGGACAGTTGGCAGAGACGAGACATGGAAGAGACCGTGAGCAGGATTCCTTCCAGGACACTGCTGCAATGATACTTGCACCCAGGATCAGATGTGTCACGTACATTCAGAGAGCCAGAGGCCGACGCCAGTGATATGCTGTCTTACGAGTGGTCACGATGATTGACCAAGAGATGACCAGAGAAGTGCCAGAACGGAATCGTCCCCGTTAGCATACCTGACAGGGCCGATGAGCCGATGGACCGAAAGATTGGTAATTCACAGTGAAGACCTTGACCCAGGAGTGGTCATGGTTACGCACACCAGCAGGCCAGAGTTCATGATCATCGACGAGACGTCCCACTAGTGACCGCGACAGTTGGCCGAGATTCTTAGAGGATGCGCTTGAGCAGTACTATTCCGCCATTATTGATTACGATGTTTTGGGTGATTTATTCGTATGATTTGATTTTGATGATTGAGGATTTACGATCTTTGCACAGTGTTGCACTTGATATTGTTTTCGTGCTTTAGTTTCACATGTTTGTGATTTTACGGTTTTAACCAGTTGAGTTGGTTTTGTGCGTATGCATGCACACGATTTCGTTCCTGCACTCGGTATAGTTTATATATGCTTGCAGTGCAGTGATACGCCTTTTGTGCACTTAGATGCACTGGACTTCGATTTCGATTGTGATACTCGATATTTGTTTTGTGCACCTGATTGATTTTGCGCACGTTCGGCGCTTGATATTGGATTTCATGATTTCGTGCACGATGGATGCACCTGATTTGGATTTTCGCGCATGTTGGACGCATGTTTTGAAGGGTGATTTTGGTGCACACCAGAGGCACTAAATCGAGAATTCTTCGTGCGTGTCAGACGCACCTATCCTTGCTGTCAGGCACACATGGTGCCTACGACAGATGTTTCGTGCACACCCGATGCACTTAGATGTTGTTTCTGTGCGCATGTATGGCGCATTCATGGATTTTGATTTCCGTGCGCACCAGACGCACGTAGTATTCATGTGCATATTTTGGGATTGATTTCGTATAGAGCCGTACGTTTTTATGATATTGCTATGTGTTTTCGTACTGAGCAGGACTAGTCAGAGGATAGTACCTGAATATATTTTGCATGCATTGATAGATATTGAAGGGATTTCCAAAAAGCGAGCTATAGCCTCAGTATTTACCTACGTGTCTGATATGACACGAAATGTTTAAAACAAGGAGACCCTTCTGAATTGTTTCCAAAATGGCGGAACGTACATTTCAAACAAAGGTATATATGTATATAGTTATTTTCTTATGATAGACGTCCGCCACTGTGCAGTGTTACGTGTTGCACAGCGACTTAAAAAGATTTGGCATGCATTTCCTTCAGATACTTACAGATATAGATTCGATATTTACATGTATAGTTTCGAGTTATATCATATTGGTTTTGATTTGGATTTGGCATTGATGTCTTCTCCTTGACTCCGATGATTGCGGGATGCTTGACGGAGTTTTGATTTGAGTTATATGCTCATTTTTCAAGCGCATGCGCTGCGCTACGATTTGTTTTATGTATTTACAATTTCGGAGCCCCGACGACTTGATGGGTTTTCTTAGATGTTTTAGTATTTGGGGGAGTTTGAATTTAAATTCGGGGACCGAATTTCTTTAAGGGGGGAAGATTGTAACGCTTTGAAAATCGTTTCGGTGAAATTTCGAAAAAATCGGTAAAATAAGGGGGTTTTCTGTAAAAAGTCAAAATGCAAATATCTTATTATAAAAATTAAATATACATATTCTAGCTATGTAATTGCTATTATTTGGTGTTTATTGAGCCGCTGGTGAAATTTCAAATTTTCTGAAAAAAATATTATTTTATTATTATTTTAAAACGTCACTAATACATTTAATTAGGGAAAATTACAAATTGGAATGAGTTGAAACAAATTTTGTGCATCATAAAACATTAAATAAAAATTTATCATATGGTTTTTGGAACGAAATCATTTGCCAAAACGGTTTAGAAATTATTGAAGAAAAAAAAGGCTTTTTTTTAGCGTAAATGGATGTTTGGGGTATTGTATTTATCATTTTTCATCACCCCACACCCGTGCCCACACCCACACACCCCCATTCACTTCTCCCCTTAGCTAAATTCAGCAGCCCCATTTTATTTCCCACTTGAATTTTCAAAGGAAAAGAAATGAAAGAAAAGAAAAGAAATGGGTAAATAAGTTAGACTTTGACTTTGCTTTGACCTTGACTTTGCCCCACTTTCTCTACCTCCCTCTCTCTCCTCCCCCACTCCCATTTTCTGGCCGAAATCCCTCCTCCCTACAGCAGCAGCCCCCCCTCCATTTTCCCCTCTCCTTTCTCTTCAAAACTTCATCAAAAATTGCTCAAAATCCATCAAAAAAAATCCCAAAACCCAAATCCGACTCCTACCCATTTTAGCTTAGCCCGTATAGCATGGATCCTTGTGAAAAGAGAGCATTTTGGGAGGCCATGGAGTCTTGTGGACCTTCATATATTTTTGGGTATAATTCTAAAACTTTTTGTTGCTTAAATTGTTACTAGTTTCTTAAGCTAATTTAATTAGGTGTTATTTGGATATGTGAGTTTAATTGCAAGTTTTGGAATTCAAGTTGTGAAATTGAATGCAAGTTAGGGTTTATAAAATTGATGTATGGTTGTGTGTTATAATTAGGCTTTGTTGTCATGTTAATACGAGTTTAGTAGCTAGTGCTAATGGCTAGCTTAAAAATTTTGCTAATTTGCTTACTAGGTTTTTGAAATTTGTTAAATTCTTGGGATTAAAAATGTGATTAGGTTTTTCTTGGCTTCATTAACTTTATTAAGTGTGGTTTAATGCTTTGGATCATGCAATTCTAAGCTAGATTGTAGTTTGTGCATTTTGCTTTGAAATTGTTAAAAAGGGTATTTTTGTAAACTAGAATATTAGGATTTTTGGAATTTAATGAGATTAAATTCCGGAAATTGTTTATACGACTTATTTAAGATATTTAATAAATATATTGGCCGCTACATTCATTTAAACATCGTGTTTTGTACAAAAACGGCGAATTGTGCTTGCTAGATTTTCGGAAAAATGACTTTTTAAGTGAAATTGGCGTTTTTGTGAGTTTTAACCTTGTTTATATTAAAATTTGTGTTCGTGAATGTGCAAATGAGTGTGATTGGATTTTATCGATGGTTTGACGTTCGTACATCGACATCGAGGGTTGGTTTGAGTATTCCTGCATGCGTGGACGATAGGTTTGGACCTATGCGTGATACGCGTGCCGATTTGATTTTCGTATGCCGTTTCGATTTCGAATTTAGTTTTAATGCGATATGGTACGTTATGATATGTAGGTACCCCCATGTGGACTTCGAGAAGACAAGCAAGCGCGTGGCGACGTCGGCACCGGCTAGCGAGGACCAGGTGAGTAGATTTATATCTACGGGGAGAAGTCGGGTGGATGGCGTATAGCACCCCCGCAGTCCGTGGTGGTGTATACGGATGCGTATACACACCAACAATTATTATATGTTTTTGGGATTAATAACGGTGCTTAGGATGGATATTAGTGTGTTGGATTATTTTAGCATTGCGAACCCTAGGGTAGTGTTGCACTACACATACACACATACATACTTGCATACATTCCTATTGATATGTGCTCATGTGATTCATTATAGTTGTGTGTTCACATGGGTATGGGACTATGTGTTCACATACGGATTGAGGATGATACTTGGGATTGAACTGAGTCGATGAGATTCGATTTGAGGCCGTGAGATCGGTGATATAGCAGGGTTCGTATCTTAGATACGACATGACGTTGTAGCGGGTCCTTGACGTAGTGTTTCACACACGTCCATGCATACGTAGGCGGTATCAGTATGGTACTAGACGTAGATCTGTACCCCGATCATGATAATTGATAAAGAGGATACCAGGTGAATAGTATGATGAATGTGATATTGACCCGTACCCAGATTTGGGATGCCGTACGACGGATTTATGTACGAGCTATATTGATGATTGATCCGCACCCTTGACTTGGGATGCCTGATTATAGATATGGTATCGGCTATGATATTATTGAGGCGGGATCACCGACTATACATATACAGGTAGGTATATGTATCGACTCAGATGATAGGCGGTTTCCTTACCTGTAGTTCAGCTTGTTAGTTCAGCCGTATAGTTTAGTGTAGTTGTTAGATTAGATTAGACTCCTACCTATTTCAAAACCAACGAATCGTGGGTATTTTAAAAGACAGCCCAAGGGATCTTACGGATATTTCAAAAGACGTATCTTTTCATAAAAACACCGTAGCCCCTATTTTCAAAACCCCATGATTCGTGTTATTTCAAAAGGCACCATTTGTAGGACTTATATTAGATTATTACAGATTAGTTATCATTGTGTCTAGTATTCAGCTCCCGCACATCATTGCTGTTCGCTCTGCCTCGCATATTTATTTTGCTGCATATTCCATTATTGATATCATGCTGTTAGGACACCAGCACCATTACCGATGATGCGTATGTACCACGTACACCTACTTGCCGGCTCACACACATCTTCATCGGTAATTGCCATGTCACGTACACTTTAGAGAATATAATTGCTTGACTTAGATTGTTAGCTGGTAGTTTTGACATGATATTAGTGTACTTCCCTTATATGCCATATTAGACATTGTAGTTATTACCTACCACTTCATGCATACTGTTATTCAGTTGTTCATGCCTAGTTCATTATCATTGACATATGCACTTGTGATGATTTCTTGAGATTTATGATATTTCGGGATTTCGGGGAAAGCCGCAAAATTTACAACTTATGATCTTTTAAAATATAAAATGTTGCGGTTTTCTAGTGATGTAAAGTGTCGTCCACCATGAGTTTGCTGTGGTTTTGGAGATCCGTGTCGAGGAGTGGAGGAACCGTCACGGGTACATGGTGGGCCCGGTATGGTACCCCGGGGCAAGATGAATGTGGTGTTGACGTTGAGCCCGGCAGGAGAGCACTACCTACCGGTGATATTACCCGACGCGTCGGATATCCGGAGGATACCGTCTTGGTCTTGAGATGGATGGTAGGGGCCGGTCCGGACTGACGGCGCCCTAGATATTGAGATTGAGACATTGATATTTCGAGACAGTGAGATTTATGTTTTGTGTCGATGCTAGACACTGTTGATACTGATTTCATTATGATCCCTCAGTTTAAAAATACGAAGGAAATCTCACTAATTTATGAAAACAGTTTCTTCATTTACATGTATTCTGTTTTCATGCATTCATACCTCATTCATATGATATATTGCTACCTGAGGCACTGACACGGGCACATGAGATTTCACTCGGGTTAGATATTTACCCTAGCCTTGTTATAGGCTACATGTTATATACATTTTTGAGGATATATTATGATCATTGACCTAGGATTGCGTTATTTATGCGATTTCTGTGCGTAGATGTTTTTCTATTCACGAGTTGGCAACTCACCCCCGTTGTGCCCCAGTTTCTTGCAGGTTTGCCGTACAGGTTTCATTACGGCTTTGCGGGCTCAGTTTCATTCGGGTGACTTGCTAATAGGTGGGTTTTTCTTGTATCGTACCCATCATATTACCTTGTATAATATTATTCAGTTGTATCTAGTAAATTCCATCAACCAAACATGTATTTATTGAGTTAGAGACCAGTGTTGGTTATTCTTTCGACCTTAGAGTCGCTCGTTATATTTCTGGTGGTTTTGAGTTTCCTTTTGAGTTTTGATCCTCGCCGTTGGCGTTGTATATTATATTGTTTGTGTGGTTGTGACCGTCGATTGACGAAGAGCTAGCTCCCGCTTGGGGATGCCCTTTTCTTGATTTCGTATACTATTCATGTTGTATCCCGTTTGGGGGCCAGTATTTACAAAGGAGACTCTGCCGAAATTTTCAGTAAATTTTTGATGTTTTAAAAACCGCATAATTTGGCTTATGCTATTGAAATTACTTGCTTTAAGTTGGTTTTTCCTGCACTCTACTATTTTCTTGGTTTGGATTTCTGGGTTTTCGGTTTACTTAGATTACGTACGCCTCGAGACGTTCGTAGTTTAAGTGCCGGTCATGTTCCGTACTTTCGGGTACGTTCGTAGTTTAAGTGCCGGTCATGTTCCGTACTTTCGGGTCGTGACAGAAAACCACACTTAGGAATCCTCACGATTCCTAAGGAGAAAAGCCCGCCTACGAGATCCTCTCGATCCGTAGGAAGAAAAGTCTCTATGAGACCCTCACGGTTCATAGAGTTGAAAAGTCCTAGGCGGCAGATCTGAACCTGCAGTCTAGGCCATCGTTATCTCTGGGAGAAATGAAGTTATCTGTCAATAAGGTGCATTAAATATGTCATGCTGAAAAGAATGAAAAAGGCGAAGAGATGACACAGGACGTTACCAAAAATGTGTATCTTTTATTCATGAATATTGACTGGGTACAGGATACATTGTACTAAAGAATAAAAAAATATACATATATTTTACAAGTACAAATGATACAAGGAGAAATTACTGGGAAGGAAGCGTCTTGCATAGATTTAACAATTTTTCACATACTTCCTTCCACGTCTTCTCTCGATCGGCTACCACCGCCAGCTCTGCCTCCACTTGGGCTCGCTGCTGCAAGACCGACGCAAGCTGCTTCCTGACGACCTGATAGGCAGCTTCCCGACTTGGGGTATTGCGCTCAGCTACGTCAAGCTTCCGCTTCAAGTTTAGCCCATGGGAGATACGCTCCAAGAGACCCTCGAAGATAGTCTTCACTTGGGCAGCATTTGCCTCAACCTCAGCGTGCAGATGGGCCGTTTCGTTCGAGGTCTTTTGGCATTCCCTTAGTCTTGAAGCTGCTTCTTGTTCCAAGTGGCGGAGGTGCGAAGTGCTTTGCTCGAGCCAAGTTGTGCGTTGGGTGCTCAGGGCTAAAACTTCGGGAGAAGGGCGCGTCGACTCCAGCCGATATAGACAGGCCTCGATCCCCCTGCAGTGGTTAACCCAAGATTCGACGACGCCTTCGTTATGAAAATTTACGAGCGCCGCCAACATCGGGTTAACCTCCGCAGCAAAATCTACGGCAGAAGGGAGAGCGTCCATATTGATCTCTTCAATGTACCCGCTCAGCATGCCCAAACTCATCACAGCACCCTTGGAAGATGGACGTCTCAAGAAAGGGCCTGCCGGTGAAAGGACGCGAGCCTCAAAGGGGACCGGAGCCGGAACAATAGCTGCAAAACAAAACATGGTTAAACGATGGTTCAGAAGATGTTGAAGGGTTACCAAAAAAGGAAATTTACTATACCAGCTGCAACGGACGGTAAAGCCGGAAGGGCCGGTGGCGCGGCAGGTCTTGCATCCCCTCCTTCGATTTGTGGCACTGCAATAAAGAAAAGGAAAAGTCAGAAATTATCCCATTGCTAGAAAAAAGGGGGTAAGTAAAGATATTATAGTGAAGGTATACTCACCGGCGCCACCAGAGGGAGAAGCGAGTTCGGATGGGAAAGAGAAGTGTGGGAGCAACACTTGATATAAATGATCGAAGAGCACTCCTGCAAAGGCACAATGGTATAACGTTAGTACAAAGCTACATTTTTGAAAGATTAATGCATGAGTCGTGAATCCATTCCTTCCAACATCCGTGATGGTACAAGGGAAGGCGGGGAGGTGACCACCGCCAAAGCAGTAGTCGACGGTGCCCCCTCGAGCAAACGAGCATCGGCACTGGCCGCACCTGCAAAGACAAGCTTGTTAGAAGAGATCGCAAGATATATAAAAAGGGGGGGAACGCTGGTGACTCAAAAATTTACCCGACGAGCTACCAGCAGAAACTGAAGCAATCCCCTCATCCATCGACATGAGACCACCGCCCGTAGCCTCATCACCCGACTCGATGGGAACCGTTGTTGTGCTCGCGAGCCCGGGAGACGGCAAGGAACCATACGCGGGGAGGGCTATGATCGGAGTATTACCAGATTCCTGAGAAAGAGCGGTTCGCTCCTCCTCAGGAATCGTGGCCGCCTCACCCGATACTCCCTCGGTTTCTGCGGTCACGGTTGTCTCGTCCATCGGCACCGTGACGTCTCCAGCCTCAAGCGCCTCGACTTCTACTGCCTTCGGCTCGACAATCATCTCATCTGCCGCCACTTCAGACGCGGCATCAATGACCTTCTCGGCGGCGGATCCTTTAACTTCTGTTTCAGGCGCCGTGGCCCCGACGACGGTGCTCACCGTCGGCTCAGGTTCGGCAGTCACCGCTTCCGCCGTTTCCTGGGGTCCAACGGTCTCCGCCTCCCCCTCAGTCGGACTAAGCCCTGCAAGATGAAACGCATATGAGCCAATGGCTTTATAATTCTTACAACAAAGCTCTGAAAGAAATACTACCTGAAGAGGATTTATCATTTGCACTTCGGGCCGCGCGCGCCGCTCGCCTATAAGCAGTAGATAGGGCGACAGGGGCCTCTTCAAAAGGAGTGTCAGCGCGAGGAATTGTACTGGGACCCGCTCCCGCGGCCAAAGCAGCTCTACGCGCCTTTGCTTCGCGTCTCAACCGCTTCCGCTCCTCCCGAGCCGTTGAGACGGATGCCACTAGAGCTTCCCTAATTGAGGTGTCCTCGTCCGTGAATAGGGAAGCCTCTAAGGTTTTCAGGGCATCCCTCGTCGTTTTGTCAAGCCGAGGCTCTTGCGGCAACTTCGACGAAGCTGGGACTTCGGTAACGGGCTCGGGAAGGATCCCCGCGTCAACTGATATAACCTCTGCAAAGAAACAAAAGAAGGTTAGGTTGACCATCAGAGAAGATGACAAACTTTCCTTATGAAAGGGAAAAGGGTGGGACGTACCAACGCTTGCTGGGACACGCTTCTTCTCCTCCTCCTGGAAGGTCTTCAAAGAGGCAGCAATGGCCTCTTCAGTAGAAATACCTGTTGAGAATGAAGCAAATATTAGCTAAAGATAATAATAAAAATGCAGTAAAATGACAAATAAAGCGGCTGATGATTACCTGACTCAGCGAGTCTGCTTAACATTGCTTCGAGCCTTGCCGATCGCTCCGAGGCTGCAATGGCGGCAGCTAAATTGGTGTCCTCAGGGTCCACCACAAAGCCCTCATTGCTGCCATACTCACATATGGCCTCGGCAGGAGGAGCCGCAGGCTTTGAGCTGAGGATCACATCGACGGAAAGGGCGGATTTCTTCTTTTTCTGCTGTCCACCAGCTTTAGATCCACCCGGAGCGGATTTGCTCTTGGCAGCCACTTTAGGGCGGCGATTCCCGATCTCTGCCCCTCTGCCAGACCCTGGTGATACCACATTAACCGTCTTCGTGGGAGCACGGGGCGCCGGCGGTGCATCCACCGTAGTGGGCAATGGCAATCCACGCGGGGGGCTCAACACGCGCGGTCGGTCAGCTCTGGCATCTTTTATCGGGGGGATGACCTGGATCCTTGGCTGCAAGGGAGCCTTGCGATCACCGCCAGGAGGCGCAGCCCTGCGGTCAACCAGCAGACGTTTCTCCATTAAAATGATTGGGCCCGTAGCATGCGCATACCAGGCTACATACGGATGGATTATTTTAGGGGCACAGCTAGGTTCACTGATAAAAAAATAGGAGCCTGTATTGAGCCGGGTGAAATGATGCATCGCATTCCTTATTTCCCCTTGGTTGGCCGCGGGTGTTTCCAGAAAGGCTTCCATCGGGATCCCTTGATTGTAGCTCGATTGTCGAGAAAATCGATGTGGGTTATACCTCATAAAGAGAGCCGTCTCATTCTGCCTAAATACTAGGTAGCCCGGCCGAATGGAGTAAAGGTGAAGGATTTCCCGAGCCTTCAGTACAGAAGCCCCGCCCTTAAAGTCATCGCGCAGCGGCACCACTGACTTAGTGGTCTCTGAGCCTATGGTGATGACCTTATCCACAAAAGAGATCTTCGCTCCGACTAGATGTGGACGCAGGAGCAGTCTCCTAGACTCCCGCGGAGGTACAACCACAATTGAAGCCCCGACCAACCGTATGATTCTTGGGAGTCTATATTTCTCAAAGAACGGAGGAGTCTTATGGGCACCAAACACCCCTCGCACATGCAGCTCCATCCAAGAAGTGAAGTAGTGCATCGGGAAGTTAGCAGGCTGTACCCCAGGCTCATTAGCGTCCGTCGCTACGCTAAGTCCATTATAAAGGTAAGCCAGCCCGGTAATCCCTACCGATAGCTGCAAACCAGCCGCCATTCGATGCGCCGGGTAAAAGACGGAGGGCCGCATGAGGCGTGGATGCATGGGGAGCGCGAAGCTGCATAGCCATAGACCCAAGAACCCTATAAAAAAGTCTCCTCGTCCATGCCAGAAACGGCGATCTCTGAGAAAGGGACGCTGGCAGTGCCGGGGAGATAAAAATCCCGCTGGTCATTTTCCGATATAGGTCGGCGGTCCAAGCCGAAACCAAAAGGGTCGACAAGATGAGCGAACTTCTCGCTCTGCTCTGATAAGAACTCCGGGCGAATAAAGCGAGCAATGAAATCCGCGAAACTGACGCCCCGGTCGCCCGATTCCAAATGCAGTTCCTCATAAATCTCCAACACCTTCACCAAGCCCGGATGCTGATGCTGGATGGCATTTTCCGGAGTTAAGTCAAATACCAACTGCTTGGTGGCAAAGACGTACTCGTCAGGAGGAAGCAGCTCCTCGTAGTGCTCCCCCCTCACTGGTAGACCTGAAATCTCAACAAATTCTTCCAAAGAGATGGAGACTTCCCTATCCGCTGTCAAGAAGGTGTGGGTGGGGATATTCCATTGTTCAATAAAGGCCTTTATCCACCATGTTGGAGGAGAGGGATATTCGAAAAGTGAAACGTAGACGGCCGAATATAAACTAATCATCGTCAGATGAGTCCTTTTCGCCGCTAAGATGTAGCGGGCCCAGGGCAAATATCCGGCAAGCGGTCGCGGGATCAATCCAATATTATAAGCCTGTCCCCAAGGGCGTGCTTCACCCTGACAGATTCGCCTCCCCAAGATATCTATCGCCGGCGGCGGTTGCACCGGGATGGCACCGATTGCAGGCTAAAGGAGGTCGTCGGAATTCCAATTTTTAACCTCCACGGCATACTTCACCGGAGGCTTGTCCGCATAAGGGATCGCGGCTATGGGCTCAGAGGGCGAGGCGGAGCTAAAGCTGCAACGGCCTTGGATGATCTGGCTGTACCACCTTCCCCATAGGTGAAGTTTCTTGCACTCAGGATCGTGATCTTTAATCAGAGCAAACACCACCCGGTCCACTGGAGAATGTGGGAACCCTCCTTCTGAGCGAACGAAAGGGAAAGACAGATCTTCAGACATGTTTCCTGTAGAAAAAGAAAAAAAATAATATAATCGTTAGTGTTCCAATGCTTCACATTTCAAAGTCCTACATCACACCACAATGCAGTGGGTAGGGGACCAAAGGGGGAC
This sequence comes from Agapanthus africanus, assembly GCA_030015575.1. Lineage (NCBI taxonomy): Eukaryota > Viridiplantae > Streptophyta > Magnoliopsida > Asparagales > Amaryllidaceae > Agapanthus > Agapanthus africanus. The sequence continues at coordinate 826,875,809 of CM057338.1, read as the reverse complement.
CCACAAAATCAAGATGACGGCGCATCATTTGATAAGACAGTCCCATCATTGGATGAGACTGTCAGTCAATGAAAAAGACCCCCAAGAGAATATCCTCATTGGGGGAGGAATCCCTAGAGACAAGGAGAAAATCTCCTCTTTTTAGAGCAAAGCTCTGTCACAGAGTGACATTTGTCAAACTCTGGTCTCAAAGGAATAAAAATTCTTAAAAAAGAGCCTAGCTCTGTAATAGTAATGAAAACTATAACCCCTAAGGATTAAAAGAAAAATTTTGGGATCCTAAAAGATCCAGGAAAACTTTTAAGAGTTCTCCATTTATATATATATATATATATATAAGGGGGGAAGATCTATATTTTATCTAGGAGCAAGGCTCTGTTCATAGGTTAAAACCCAGGAACAAGATCTCTGTAGTTTTTTGAGAGCAAGGCTCTGTTGAAGAAACCCCAAAGGGGTTCTCTTTAGATCAAAGATCTATAAGAGCAAAGCTCTGTTGAGGAAACCCCAAAAAGGTTTTAGATCAAAGATCTATAAGAGCAAGGCTCTATTAATTAGTTTTAATTTAAGTTAATTTAATTTTGTTAAATACCTAAGATGGTTATGAACTCTAGAGTTCTTGAAAAATCAATCAAGAGCAAGGCTCTGAAAATTCTTAAGCAAGAGCAAGGCTCTGAGTCAAAATTCTTGAAGTAGTAAAGAATTTTCTAAGAACCAAAGGTCCTATTTATAGGCGCCTGCGCCCCTTCAACTGACCCCCATGATCCAACAGTCAGGATCTTGCCACCGCTGCACTCACGTGCGCGCCACGTGAGCGCAACGGTGGGGGGGCATTTGTTCCCCCAATCAGAGCAAGGCTCTTTTTGAATTTCAAAAATTCAAAAATTTTGAAGCAACGCTTCGGATCCCGTGCGCTGCGCGCAATTTGCCACGTGTCAGAAGTTGACTCGGCAGCACAACGCCCAAGGCAGTGCGTCCAATCAGAGCAAGGCTCTTTAAAAAGCAAAAGCAACGCTCAGTTGCGCAAGCGCTGCGCTGCGTGACACGTGTCTGCGCAAACGCTGCGGTGCGCCACGTGTCTGCGCAGTTGCGCAAACGCTGTTGCGCAAGCGCACCGCTGCGCGCCACGTGTCTGCGCAGTTGCGCAAGCCCAGCTGCGCAAGCGCTTCACTGCGCGACACGTGTCACGCGCTGGTGAGTTGCGCAACAACAGAATGAAGATTTGAGGAAATTTTTTCTGTTCTTGTTAAAACAAGAAGATTTCTTCTGTAAAACAGCGGCCTTTGGATCAAAGATCCAACGGTGGGGAAAATTCCCCAAATCACTCAAAAAAAGATCTTTTTAACAAATTTAACTAATTTTTGAGCACTATAAAAAGGACCCCAAACCTCATTTCAAAGGATCATCGGGTTTTAAAAAAGAAGAAGAAGAAGAGAGAAGAGAACTCTGGAGAACTCCTTGAGAATACAAAAAAAAAAGAAGGTAAAAACCTTTGAGATAAGAGAAAATTCTCTTAAAGAATAGATCATTGATCAAAAAAACAAGATCAGTGATCTTCAATAAATAAATAAATAAATAAATAAATAAAAATAATAAAAATAGTGCCTTGCACTTGCTATGAACCTCTGGTTCTCTGAGACAAGAAGAAAGAAAAGATTTCTTTCTTTTCTTTGATCTAAACTTAGATCAAGAAATTAAAAAGTGCTCTGCACTTCTGAATCTAAAAGATTCTTGGTGCTTTGCACAAATGCAATGCATTACTTGAAGGGCTAGGCCCAAATCAAAAAGACCTAGCAGGCCAAAATAAATTGCAAAGCAATAAAAGGGCTGGGCCCAAATAAAATTGATGCTCTGCATCCTTTCTGGACTTAGCCCAATCGTGGCCATAAGTCCTTAAATTAAATTGACTGAGCAAAATGGCTCTCCTAAATCTATCTACATCCGGTTCGAGGGTACATCTCCGAACTCCTTTGACATCCATCGTTGTAATTCCTCAACGACGTCAAAGAGGTGACGGGTCCCAACGACCACACACCCATATGGACTGCGGGGTCCTTAAACTCGTGGACCGAGACGTCCTTAAACTAACATCGGACCGAGACGTCCTTAAACTAACATCGGACCGAGACGTCCTTAAACTAACATCGGACCGAAACGTCCCTAAACTAATAATGGACCACTAGGTCCCTAAACTGGTGACGGACCAAAACGTCCCTAAACTAATTATGGACCACGTCCCTAAACTGGAACAATAGAGCCTCCAAACGCTCTTTTGTCGGATCTAAACGGTCCCGTCTAAGTTGATCTTAGCCCCAAATACGGTTAACGTATCCTTAGATATCTAAATGAATGATAAAACTCCAAATCAATTCGGGTTCGATGGTACATCTCCGAGCTCCTCTGACACCTATCGTTGTAATCCTTCAACGACGTCAGAGAGGTGACGAGTCCTGATGGCCATACATTAAATTAATCACTACGTTAAGTTGATCTTAGTCTAAAACAGGACTAAGGTATTCTTAACGAACGTTTAAGTTGATCTTAGCCGCAACGCGACTAATGCATCCTTAAACTAAAAACACCAAACCCAAATCTAAGTAAATATGGATTTGGACTAATCCACGTCCTACGGGTGACGGCATTACTCAGTCTCCGTATACAATCCACGGGCAACCGCAAACAAAACAAACACACACGACACGAAGTGAAATTCTGGAGACGGAGAAAGTTGTTACCGTGATGCGGTAGCGTAATTAACTACAGGGGCTTGCGCCTGTAGGGAAGAGCGTCCCCACAATCAAAAACCCCTCATCCTGAGGGGGAATCTGACGAAGTCTGCTACATCGGCCGCATCCGTCTAAACCTCCGATACACGGTGCCATAAATCAACTTGGCATTTTCGGAGAGATAAACGGATAAAACCAAATAGCATCTGCCCCGAACATCAGGCATGGACGCAAAGTCTAGGCCGCCTTTCGGAGGGGAACAGTTATGTCCAGACGCGACAGGGTACATCGACCGAGCCTCCACATGCATCTCCTTCGGCTGCGGCTCCGCAAGCTACCACATTGGCTGCGGTTCCGCACACAGCTCCTATAGCTCCACCGCCCACTCAGACTCCCGCAGCCGCGGCTCCGCAAGCGACTACCTCGACGGCGGCTGCGCAGACCACATCGCCAGCTCCACAGGCCGCTCAGACTCCCGCTCGCGCCAAATTGCAGAGTTTATTGACCGAGGAGCAGGCGCGCGTTATTCTATCGTTATTCAGAGGTGGAGCTGGACCGAGCTAGGGTAGCTTTTTGGTTCTTATTTTTTGAAACATGTATATATTTATATCATACACATTGTACTACATTTTGAAACGATATTGATATTGGTTTATATTTATATCATATTCAGTTTTTGGGTTTCTTTTATATATTATATGTGTGAGATGTGATTATGAATACTGCGATATATGTTGTGTGATGATTAATTTTATATTTGATTGATGTATATATTATTGTGCACAGGGCGGGAAAAAATCAGGCAGCCCTTTTTAAAAAAAAATACAGATAATGTGTACCTACGGATTAATCCATAGGTACACATGTTGCCCCTACGGCTCTATCCGTAGGGGCAAAATATCAGCAGTAACTGATATTTCCCCCCTGATCTCAGTACCAAGGGATTGGGAGTGCCCCTACGGACATATCCGTAGGGGCCATTGCTTCGCCCCTACGGAGTTATCTGTAGGGGCAAAATATCAGGATTTCTGATATTTTGCCCGTACGGATAGGTACCTACGCAGATATCCGTAGGGGGTAGTACGTGGCCCTACGGCTATGTCCGTAGGTACATTTAATATATTAAAAAAAACCGTAAATAATATAACTTTTTTTACCCTACGGCCTACTCCGTAGGTGCAACAGGACCTACACAGAAATCCGTAGGGGCAAGATTTTTCCCGTAGGGGCAAGTTCAGGACTTCAACTTGCACCTGCGGCCTTTGCACCTACGGGGTCTTTTTTCTCCCCTACGCATATCTCTGTAGGGGTCTTCCAAACCATAGGTAGGTGCCGACACTACTACAAATAAGGGTTGCCCCTACGGATTTATCCAATAGGCTCAATAGGTGTACCCTCTTTTAATCCTTGGATCCCTCACAACCTGAGAGAAGGTAAAGAGAAAAGACAACCGAATAATCCTATTCAATCTCTCCAGAACCAGAATCCATCCTCGAAAAAGTTCCTTCGAGTTCTTATATAACCATACGATGGATTTATCCAATGGAAGTGGATGTTCGTAGTGATACAAGGTGTTCTGGAGAAATGCAAAGGTGATATAGAAGTGGCAATGATATATGCGACACCGTGTCATTCCAAAAGCCAAAGTGTTTTAAGAAAGTTTGGTAAAGTTGGTTTCATGAGTCTTAGTCAAAGGTCCGGTCATAGTCGCAGCCAGAAAGAGAGAGAGAAAAGAAACACTCAGCGTGCACTCTAACCTAGATCAGAATGGTTAATCATTTTATCTAATCTGTATGGCTCCCACTGTATCCTCGAATTCTCCTCCAAACCTAAAAGGAGAATTAGTCGGAGTCAACCGAGGAGTAATCCTACTCATCAGTGGGAATCGGGATCCAACTATCATCGCATGATGACTTGATGGAAGCCACTCAAGTCATCACACTCTAGAAGATATGCGCAAGCCTGGCAAGTTTCCTGTATGTTTGAAACTCCCGATGTGATTTTTACCCCTAACGACTTCATGGCCTTGATAGAGACCAACGTGCCATAAGTCGTTAGTTAAGTTCAACCCATCATTATCCAAGATTGATCTAAACCCACCCACACAAGCCCTTGATAGAGACCAACGTGACTATGCGGCTGTCCTAGATAATCGCATATCCATGCAACAAACGAGCATTACCCAGCTACTAAGCACTGTGCCTTGACAGAGGCCAACATACACAGCATGAATACTAAGTAATACCTGTAAGAAATGACGAAGGGCTACGGATGGTTTTTGGCGAAAAACCATTAACGTAATGAACTTGATCTCGTTGAAGGAATCCAAGTGGTTTTGCAAATATATAGTGACGAAAACTTTTGCTAAAGAGGTCACTCCCGGTGAAGGGATCTTGGCTCTTTCCTCGTAGAATGAGGTGCAGGATATTCCAAACTGAATACCACGATGTAAAGCAAAAGGAAACGACTATAGTGATGTTATTACGTTGACGCCAACTTTTACTCAAGGGGTCACTCCTGATGAAGGGATCTCGGCCCTTGCCTCGCCGAATGAGGTGCAGGATATTCCCAATCGAATACCGCTGTGCAAAGCAAAAGAGAACGTCTGTAATGTCAGTTTTTAAAAACTTGGTTCCAACAACATCATATATAGGTTTGTTTTATCCTTGCATTGATAAGAATCAATGTAGTCCCATCAATTAATCATGCCAGAAAAGAACGAAAATAAAATGTACGTATACGCCATCCGCATTCGCCACTGGGTCCCGTCATCACCCGTTAGGTTACTTAACTAACGACAGAGCGGGGACTGGGCTAGCACGGGTGCAAAACATATACAACATCTACTAGTATATATAAATATATAACAATCGTCCCAGGCATGATATAAAGCAACATCACAGAAACATCACAGAAACAACACAGAATGGTGGATAATCTGGAGCCCCGGGTTTCACTTGAGCCGCAAGTGAGACCCGACGTTCCCTGTCGTGTGGATAGCCTGTGCAATAAAAACCTAAACCTCTACGAGCGCGGCAAGTTACCCTCAATACCAGAAGCGAGGCAGCCCCCTTCAGCAACGTGAATGGACCACCCAGCACTTCATTGAATCCGGTAACTTGAGCACCCCTCCTGGGTCAACCTATACCCCCTACGAGTGCGGCGAATAGCCCGCCAATTCTAGAGTAAGGTCCCCTCCGTCCCAATGCCATGAGATGCAGACCCATTTCCCTTTAGAACCCAGCTATTCGTGCACTCCACCGTGGGGTAATACTAGTACAGAAAAGAAAATAATATACAAGGGTGACATCGACCTCAGCCCGGTCGTGCCCTAAAAGAATAATATACAAACTGGCAGTGACGGCAGTCCACATGTCGGACGCTCGCCCCGCAATATCAAATATACAAATGAAATAAAACTGTACTATCATTGCACCATTGCTATACACCACGACGATCCAACCAACATCACAGCACAACACAGAACATCAATATGAATGCCATGTTCGCAAACCCGTATAAAAGACATACAACAATTAGACGAGTTTAACGATCAAGCGACATTCACGGTCGCAGATTATAATGTATGTACTGTCAAACGCACGCTTAAATTATCGATCGACTAAGTTCCAAATTGGCCCCAATAGCAAAACCAACACTTCACAGAAACCTAGGCCAAAACAAGATATTACAAAAATCGCAATTCCAAGTCAGGGGGCTACATGAAAAATTTCGAAGCCCGTAGCCACTAAATGGCCGCGGATCCGCCGCCAATAGGGGGTAAGTGCGGCGGTTCCGCGGCTCTTTAGAGGGATCAGAAGCCCAAATTTTTTCTGTACCCATAAAATCGCCAGCACGGATTTTTAAGCCACTGGAAAATATTTTTTGAACACTTTTGAAAATCGGCAGAGAACAGAAAAATGAAATCGTGATTTTGGAAATTTCCATCGATCGATCTTTCAAGCACGTTTAAACAAGCCAGTAAGGATTTTAAAGGGTGGCTCTGATACCATGTTGGGTTGCGGCAGCGCTCCGGCCGTCGAAACGCGGCCAAAATGCGGAACAAAAATTTATTAAACTGGCGCTACCGTTACCCGATTCCCGGATCGACCTTAAACCCTAATCTAGCACGTTAACTAAGAGTTAGAATCATTATACCGAGTTGATCTGTGTCCTTCGGTCTTCATTCCAAGCTTCTAGCGGTCCTTTGATGATATTTGGTTACCGGTCTTCCTCCATCTCCGATGATCCACCCGAGGGAAACGGCGCAAGCTCCAACCTCGACAAACGAGGTAACCTACGCTCCAAAGTTGCTAGCGATGGAGAGTGGGGTGCATGAAAGTGTCACTATGTTATTCTCTTAACTCATGTGCTCAAGAGAGCAATGCAAGAAGAAGATGAATGGAGTAAGGAAAACTTTGGCATGAGGCAACAAAAATGGCTAAGTTTCTTTTAAGCATGAGAGAGTGAGAGAGAGAGCTAGTGTAATGAATAATCAAACAAATGAAATTAACACCCACCCCAAAAGTGGCCGGCCCCTCTCTCTCTCCCATCATAAAAAATATCATTTTCTTTTAATCAAATAAATAATCCAAACCATACTCAAGCCCATACCATGGTCCATGCCTCATGCCACCTCACACCCTCCACCTCATTATAAAACAAATGATTTTCTAAAAAATCAATAATGAGGTGGCATCTTCTAGAAGCTATTCCGTATAAAATACGGAATACTTCCCGATACATGTATCAAAATACATATACGCGTATTCGTACCAAAAATACGAATAGCCAAGAGAGAAAACGAATAGTGAACAATAATACTAGAATACGTATATACAAATACATATATAAATTATTAAATCAAAACCCGATTTAATAATCCGGCTTAATCCTAAGCCACTAGTATTATCAACCGTCCGATTAAAGTCTGCGCAGCATGTGCACATATTTAATCGGAAACATGTATGTATCAACATACCTCATGTACACCATATCGCCTGAACCGTGAAAAACCCTCTGTGTGGGACTCTAAAGACTCATCAATACACTGGTAGTGGGTTTAACCACAAGCACGTCAGCGGCACTAGCTGTACGTAACGGCTACCCAGGTATTGAGCGAAATGGAGGCCGACGGGCCAACTCGTCCTGAACCCCTACTGAGTCTGACAGTGACAATATCCGTACAGTCCGGTCTGTTCGTCTAAGAGTATTGCCTATCGAGTCTAAGGGGGTGGATGAAGTCAGACCCCTAACAACGCGACATTTAGTGTCGGTATGAAACCCATCACCACCTGAGAAACTATCGATCGTGGATCGATAATTCTCGTCCACCGTGGCTACGGATATATGGTGATGGCCATCCGTACACAACGCGACATCAACCCCCAATACAGGAAGAGAAGAATCCCCGACGATCTGATCACTGCCTCCATGTGGCTCGGGACTGTACCTAACTAAAACCTGTTTGCACGTCTCCTTTGAGCTGTGGTAGGGTAGTAATCAAAGCACAGTGGGAACTCACACGAGACAAATGACGATCTTAGGTCGACAGACTAACCTGTACACATGTCACCTGGGAACTGCTATCTGACAATAGGTATAATACCAACTAGCAGGTTCCCGGCGAGTCCGTCCAGTGTACTCATAACCCAATGACCACATGTATACTATCTTAGGTGAACAAACTAACACCAATGGCTTGTGAGACCTGGCCACCGCCCCTCGTCGGGGTCTCGATCAGTATACATTAGTCTACACTGGAGTATCGATGCCCGGTCTCGATACTCCTATGACTAGGGACATTTAAGGATGTGCTTATAGACCCCAGCTCCCACTTATATGATCGCCATCATAATGCTGGCAGTCAAGCAAGAATCCTATGGGCTTTATCAACATGATGATAAAGACAAACCAGATAGCATACTATCATCTTGAGTAAGACTGTTTTATCGGTACAGGTCCTCACTCAATCATCATAATCACAAGTCCGCGACTATGATAATTGCCTTGAGGGCACAATAGCCAACAACGACAAGCGGCTAATCTAGCAAACACGACTCTCGGTCCAACCTCGGCACGATGTGTACAGAAACATACAAGTGTGTAGATCCCGGATCAAACAAAACATGTGCATCAAAGAAACATACTGAAAGAGTACCTGAAACCACTGCATTGGATGTCTGCGCATCCTGATGAATCAAAGCAAATACTCGAGCCTGCCCTCTACCGGCGGCTAGCTGTCCTTCGCCTCTACCACCCCGTCCTCTCTGAACAAAACCTCCACGACCATGACCTCTCTGAGCATATGTCTGACACAGAGCAACAACAGGCGTAAGAGGCAACGTTCTCTAAGGTGGAGAAGGTGGTAAAGAAACATGTAGTACGGCTGCCTCGTCCTTACGTGCCTCAGTACAATCTCTGATGCAATGGTATAAACTCCCGCACCGGAAACATCCAGACGATGACTGTTGACCCTTCTGGAGATAAGAGCTAAATAACCGTCCTCATCCTAAGCCTCTGCTCCTCCCATGACCTGAACGGAATCTGTCGCGGCGTATATACATCTGTCTCTGGTCTGATACACCAGTATGAACCCTCTTCGGTTCCGGAACGACCGAAGTCTCGGAAAGTCTCCCCTCAACCAGTAGGGCTACGTCCATTGCGGCTGCATATGTGTCAAAATGCTGGGTGCTGATAGCGAGGAACAACTGGGTAATCAGGCCTCGCACAAATCTCTTGATCCACATCTCCTCAGTGTCCACCAAATATGGAGCATACACAGATAGCTGGGTAAACTGAACATTGTACTCTTCCTCCGTCATACCCGGAGTCTGGCGTAACGACTCAAAACTGCGAGCTCGAGCATACCTAATGCTCTGCGGAAGAAAATGGGCAAGAAAAACCACCACGAACTCAGCCCAGGTCATAGGAGAAAGACTTACGGCTCTGCCCCTCTCTGAAAACTCGCACCGGGTCTGGGCAAGACCCTCCAGACGAAAACTCGTGAACTCTACCCATCTCGCGTCGGAGCATCACAGCGAACGACAGATCCTGACAATCCGATCGATAAACGACTGGGGATCCTCAGCTGCATCGGTGCCGGTGAAAACCGAAGGCTTTAGCCTCATGAACTCAGATAATGATACGGTGATAACCTCCGTAATTGTAGGTACAAATGCCTGAATAGTAGGCACCATCGCGGTCCCCATGACAGGTGGAACAACCTCCTGTCTCTGCGCTCAACTGGCCTTAACCAACGACCCTATCATCTGGCGTAAATCCTGCATACCGGCCTCTAGCCCAGTAATACGATCTAGCGAAGGTAGATCAATCCGCTCCTGTGGAATAGGCATACCGCCCTGTCACGACCCGAAATAGCACGTGACTGGCCCTTGAATCATATGAAGTCTATAGGACCTCATCTAATTCAAGTAAGCCAAAAGCCCAGAAATCTAAAACGATTTTAAATAATAAATGAAAGAAAACTAGTTTTAAAGAACTGGAGAAAACATGTTTAAAAACAAAGTTTTAAAATAAGTAAGCCGAATATGCATTTTTAAATCCTCAAGTCTTTTCTGAAAATTTCAGCAGAGTTTTCTTTGTAAATACTGGCCCCAAACGGGGTACAACAAGAATAATATATGCATAATGATAAAAAGCATCCCCAAGCGGGAGCTAGCTCTTCGTCAATCGACGGTCACAACCACGCAAGCAATATAATATACAACGCCGAAGGGTGAGGATCAAAACTCAAAAGGAAACTCAAAATCAACAAGAAAACCATAATACTACAACGCACGACTCTAAGGTCGAATAATACACAACTGGTTTTCTAAGTCTGAAACAATATACAAGTTTGGTTGATGGAATTATTAGATACAACTGATTAAAATAAATACAAGGGTGGTTACGATACTAGTGAAACCACCTACCAAAGCAATCACCCAGAAAGGAAGCAATGTGCCAGCAAAGCTGTAACGAAACCTATACGGCAAAACTTGTAAGAACTGTGGCACAACGGAGGTGAGTTGCCAACTCGTGAATAGAAAACATCACAGAGCAGAAATCGTATGTATGACACAATCCTAGGTCAATACGATCAGTAATAATATGTCCTCAATATGAATAAGTCTGAAGCATGATAAGGTGGCAAGGGTAAACATCTATACATCGGTGTAATACCATGTGTTCGTGTCAGTGCCTCAGGTAGCAACATATCATAAATATGAGGTATCATCAATGTAATCATCATGAAATCAGTGTCAACTATATCATGAAGTCTAAATATGTGGATATCATCCAACTATGTGATCCATGTCTGTATGTATGTGGATCTCATCCACGTGTCAACCAATGACATAAAACATCATGCATGTAAACCTCATAAAGCATATGCATGGAAGTATGAGGATATAAATCAACGTGTGTCCCTCACGACACATCAAAATCGTGGAACCTGAGTGTCCAGCATCGACACTCGAAAACATCATGAAACCTGTGCCCAGCATCGGCACGTAAATCCTCATATATATAGTGCTCCGTCAGTCCGGATCGGCCCACGGGCTCCGTTAATCCGGATCGGCCCGTATCATCTCTCAACTCTGGTCGGTATCCTCCGGATATCCGCCGAGCTCAAATACAATCACCGGTAGGTAGTAGTCCCTCTGCCAGGCTCACCGTCTGTATACACAGCATCCCTTTCTTGCCCCGGGGTACTATACCGGGCCCCACATGTACCCGCACACGGCTCACGACTCCTCCTCGCATGGGGTATATATATACATCAGAACCGATAAAACTCATGGTGGACGCACTGAAATAACATATCAAGGGTAACCAGGTTTTTAAAACAATACATACTCTCTTTTGAAATACCCACGGTTCCCAAATCCAGAAATATCATGGAAACAACATATCTCAATGCGTAAAATCATAAAGCAGGATATGTGCGACATATGATAAAAATGTAAGCATATCCGTATATCATGCAACATAAAACAGTAATATGCACACATCGAGGGGAAAACCTCTCTTTTAAATGAATCCAGTTTTAAAATATATCTTGCGGTTCCCAAATCTCCAAAATACAGCCAGAATCATCTATGTATGTGCAAATAGGTATATATGCAAGTATGGGTGTACAATATGTGTGTACGCAAGTATGAGTGTACAATATGTCTGTGCGCCAATATAGATGTACAATAAGTCATATTCTGATGCAACAATGCTACTGTGTAGTGACATGGCAATTATCGATGATGAAGTGTGTGAGCCGGCAAGCAGGTGTACATGGAACATACGCATCATCGATAATGGTGCCGGTGTCCTAACAGCATGGGTTTAATATAACAATAACACATTTACACCTGCAATGCGATGCGAATAGCAAGAATATGCAGAAATCGAATAATAAACGCAACAGTGAAGAATCTACATCAATATATAAATGTCATACAGTTTTGCCATTTGAAATAAGACGAATTGAGGTTTTTAGAAAAATAAGAGTTACGGTGTTTTATGAAAAGATGCGTCTTTTGAAAATATCCGTAGAATCTCTTAGCCTGTCTTTAAAATACTCACGATTCGTTAGTTTTGAAAATAGGTATGACTCGGGTCTAGTCTAACACCTACAAGTAAACTACAGATCTAGCTAACAAGCTAATCGAAGGGTATGGAAACCACCTAAATCTGAGTCGATATATATAAATATAATAGTCGGTGATCTCGCCTCAATAATATCACATACGATACGGTATACAATATGACATCCTCGAGTCAAGAGTGCGGATCAATCATCAATATATAGCTCGTACGTAAATCCGTCGTACGGCATCCCCAAATCTGGGTACGGGTCAAATATCATATTGATCTCATCAATTATCTGGTATCCTTATCATCATATCTCATGAACAGGGGTACTGATCTATCTAGTACAAACTGATACCATCTATATATATATGTGCGTGTATGAAAACACACGTCCAAAGGCCCGCTAAAATCTCATGTCGTATCTCAAAATACGAACCACATCATATCACCGATCTCATGGCATCATGCCCAATCTCATCGACTCATCTCCAAATATCATCTACTATCCTCATCATCCAAGTGTAGGTATACGAGTATATATATACACAGTCCCATACCTGTGTGTGTATATATATATTTCTTCCTAAATACGCACAAGTATAACAGTAAGCATGTATGTGCGTGTGAGTGTAAACCTATTATAGGGTTCGCAACTAAGAAGCTATACTAGTTCACTTCTAATAACCCTAAACTAATAATTGAACACCTAATCATATCCTAAAAATCCATGTCACACATAAAAGATATCATATATATATATATATATATATATCATACTATTCATCGAACTGCGGGGGTGCTATACGCCATCCACCCGACTTCCCCCGTAGATATAATCTACTCACCTTGACTTTGCTTGCCGATGTCGACGTCGCCACGCGCTTGCTTGTCATCTCGAAGTTTTCGCGAGGGTACCTACACATCATAGCGTATCGTATTGCATTAAAACCCAAGTCAAAACCAAAACGACACACAGAACTCACATAGGTTAAAACCTATGGTTTGCCCTTGCAAAACAACCCGATATCACTCGATATAGACGTACAAACGTCACATGATCGAGATAAAGTACAAATACTAAAATCCAGAATTTAAAATACGCAAAACCATAACTCGAATAAAAATAGCAACACATGTATTTAGTCCCAGATTTTGAATAAGGTGCAAACATTGTTCGAAAACAATACTGGAGTGATGTATAAAGTGTAAATGAGCTATGGAAGCAACCAAGACCCCTGACTCCACAAGGTGGCCGGCGCCCTACCCTAAAATTCCGACGACCTCAGCCCTGGTAGGGAGTTGGGGTGTCGTGTTTGTAGAGTAGTCTCCTGGTAGTCAATATAAGGTAATGGTCTTGCTAGTTTTTCCAGGAAGTGTCTAGGGTCACTCCAGATTCCCTGTAGGCCACCAATCTAACACAAAACCAAGATTTGGTATCTAAAGTTTAAGTCATGGCAATGTCATAATACTAAATTGTAGAAAATTGGTCCCAGATTTGGATGATGGTGAAAACCATGTGAGCAAACAACACTAGGGTGTTGTATAGGGTATATGTGACCTACAGAAGAAACCTGGACCCACACCCTCACCAAGTGGCCGAGCCCTCTCTCATGCCAAACCGATCTCGCCGGCCCTGTGGACTCCTCTAGGGTTCGTGCTCTCAGGGTGTCTTCCTAAGGTCAATTCTAATCTTCTGAAGTTGTTTATTTTTCCAGTAAAAATCCCAGTTCATTCCAGATTTGCCTGCACACTCAAAGTTCACAAACCGAAATTGCAAAGTTCTGTAAATCCATATTTTTGGGTTTCAGGTTTGGTTAGGTCTGGGTTTTGGACAATTGGGGAGTTTAAGGTCATTACAAAAGTCCAATTACACAACCACAACTCAAAATAACCTTAACCCACTCTAGGGTTTTCCAAAGTTCGCTAAACTTCGCCAAATCGATACCAAACTTGAAAAGAGGCTTAAGCAAATGAAACACTACACTATTTGTGAAAGGATTACCTCATTAGGCACTCATGAATCCCCTACAGCACCAAAATGCGAAATTTCTTGGTCCAAAGTGTAGCTTGTGAGCTTGTGCACATTTTTTTTGAAGTGAGAATGGGGTTTTGAGGTTGTCTGATGGGGTTTTGTGAAGGTTGAAGATGGTGGAGGAGAGGGTGCTGCCAAGTTTAAGGAGAGAGAGAAGAATGAATGATGAAGGTGATGAAGACAAAGAGCCATGACCAAGTTGACCACTCACCTCTCTTCCTCTCTCTTGCCCATACTTCTATATTCTGTTCTTTTCTTTTCTTTTCTTATTCTTTTAAAATTTGAATAGGAAACCCAAATGAAACCATGGTAGAAAAATTCACAAGTGTGAAAAAGACTTTATGCATGCTATGTGCACAAAACACGCTTAATCCGCGATTTGCGATTTTTAATCGCGATTAGCACTAAAATAGTGTCAAATAAATCATAAAATTTCATAATTTGCATAAATCACATATAGCACCCTCTTTTTAGTAATTTCCATAATTTTCAAAATTTTCTCCAATTTATCGGTATTTAATTATACCGCCTTATTAAAATATTCAATATTTTATTATTTAATTATAAAAATTCCCAAAAATAATATTTTATTTTTTATGAAATGTTACAATCTTCCTCCCTTAAAGAAATTCGGTCCCCGAATTTAAATTTAAATTTAAACCCCTCAAATACTAAAACATTTCGGTAAAAATCCAAGTCGTCGGGGTTCCGAAATCATCAATACATAAAACGCATCATAGCGCAATACATGGGCATGACCAATGAGCATATAACTCAAAATCAAAAATCCGTCAAGCATCTCGTAATCATCGGAGTTATGGTGAAGACACAAATGTCAAATCCAATACGAAAACTAATATGATATAAATCAGAACTATACCTGTAAATATCTGAAGAAAATACATGCCAAACCTTTTTAAGTCGCTATGCGATACGCATAACACTGCACAGTGGCGGATGCCTATTGTATGAAAATAACTATATATATATATATATATATATATATCCTTTGTTTAAATGCACATACCGCCGTTTTGAAAACAATTTAGAAGGGTTTCCTTATTTTAAACGTTTCGTGTCATATCAGACACGTAGGTAAATACTGAGACTATAGCTCCCTTCTTGGAAATCACTTCGATAGCTATCAATGCATGCAAAATATATCCAGGTACTGTCCTCTGACTAGTCCTGCCCAGTACGTAAACAAATAGTAAATATCATAAAAACGTACTGCTCCATAAGAAATCAATCTCAAAATGTATATAAGAATACCATGTGCGTCTGGTGCGCACGGAAATCGAAATCAACAAATGTGCCCTACGTGGGCACAAAACAAAAATCTAAGTGCAACGGGTGTGCAGAAAACACCTATCAAAGGCAACGGGTGTGCCTGACAACAAAAATCAGGTGCATCTGATATGCACGAAAAATCCCGATTCAGTGCATCTGGTGTGCACCAAAATCACATCTCATAACATGCGCCCAACACGCGCGAAAATACAAATCAAGTGCATCCATCATACATGAATAAAATCTAAATCATGTGCATCCAACATGCACGAAATCACGAAATCCAATATCAAGCGCCGAACATGCGCAAAATCCAACCCAAGCGCGCCAAATATGCGCAAGAATCCAAATCAAATGCACAGAGTGCACGAAATCAACATCAATATCAGATTCGAAATCGACAATATACAATACAGCTCAATCCAAATCAGGTATACCGTGGTATATAATCTCACAACCATGTACATCAGGATGCACAAATCAAATCAAAACACTAAAAGTGCATGAAAAACTATGCTGAAAGCATAAGTCAAATCACATGCATAATATAGGAATGAAATCAAAATCAACATATCGAATGACATCAGACTGAAGTCAGGTGCAACTGTGGTGCACAACTGTATAAAGTACAATGCACTATAAGCATATGTGAACTATACCGAGTGCAAATACCAAATCGTGCGCGTATCATATGCATAAAATCGACTCAACTGTATAAAGTCCATGAAGTCATAAACATGTGCAGCCAAGGCACAAAATATAAATACCCAGTAGGTGCAACCATGGTGCACGAAAACAAATATCGTGGAACTCAGCCATCAAGACTAAATCATGCGAATAGATCGCCCAAAATACCGAAATCCAAGGTGACGGATACGTGATAATCGAATCACCAAATCACAAATCATAAATACCGTCGTCGATATTTCCTCCTTCTAAGTCGAGAAGGTGCCGATGCATCCAATGCTAGCAGAGCAAGATATCTACTTGCCTCCAGTTCATGGTCTGGTGCCTGGTGCTTTTAGGCTCTTGTCTCTCATTGTGCCTTGCTAGATATATAGCTCCATGGATCAACGGCCCAATATGGAATGACGACGGAAACAGTCCCGCTTTGGCATATCCTCTACAGATCTCTGGCCAACTACCTCGTCGATGATGCTGAACTCTGGCCTGCTGCGTGTGCGTAAAACGACCGCTCCTGGGTCCAAGTCTTCTCGTAAGTTGTTCCAGAAAGGTTCTGTCGAAATCTCTCTCAAATCTCGTTTCTGCCGAACTGCCCGAAAGCCATCATCTTTTTACTAAATCAATTTCTTGTTCCGAAACGGCTGCATACTCATCTCGACTCTTTCTGGAAAGTATATCCATATATAACGCCTCTACATGCGTATCACATCTCTGATGTCGACGGAGTGGAACGTCATCTCATCAAGATCTCGTACGAACCTCTTACTCCCCTTTTCTCTGCTGTCGACTGCTTCGGACTCGTCTCATCGTGGCTGCATGGACTGCGCTCCAACGGCTATACTCGTATCTAGAGTCTCCCAAGTAATGCATCCCATCATATGATATCCGAAAGATGTCGAACCTTTTGATCGATTCGTCAAAACCTCATAATCCCCAAAGGGCTCAACATCTTGGGTACAGTTTAATAGTATTGAGTACATATCACAGCATCGGTGGACCAGCCGTAGAAGGGCAAACCCAAGCCTCACTAATGGCACCGCGGAACTGCCGCAAACCCTAAGGTTTAAAGGCTTTCACATGGTCATTATGTCGAGTTAGGGTTTCATTCTTCTAGAGGGTCCATAGAATCGCTTGCATGTCTTTCCGAATACTTTAAACTTGGAAAATGGGCTCCTGACATTCGATCATCTCCATCAACTCTCAACGTACCTGCGTGAAGTCGTCTCTAGCTGGAATCAATCTATCTGATGACCTCGCATCGGGATAAGCGAACGAACCACATGTCCTAGTCATTCATCCTCGGGTGACTAGCGACCTTCTATCATATTTCTTAGTACAGGTCGTACTGCAATAGCTCCAACATCTGGGGCAATATCTCGTCGTTCACAGCAACATCTGGCTCATTCATCTGCACGCTGAACAGTGCCTCAATCATCATGAATAAATGATACTTCAATGGTTATCATATTCTGGCTGGCCTCTAGCAGTAGCATGATCCTCTGGTGCTGATCTGCACGTCCGAGAAATCTCGTAAAAGCGATCCATCAAACGCTCATGGCGCGAAAACACAATAAAATGACGCCCCTATGCAATCTATGTCTCTGGAATCACGCTCTGGTCAGTCCTCGTTCATGACGAGCTCGTGCTGACCGCATCTCTAGCCGTAGCTCTCTCTTCCCGTGTAATCGTGGCAGCAAAATCATAACCAATATCGATGAGGATAGATCATAGGAATGAATATAATACTGTGCAAGGAAATGTACATCCTAAGGCTCCTTAAGCGGAGTGGCGTATCGTATGTACGCCGCGGAACATACACACGGTACATCACTCTACTGAAGTCACATATTCCATCAACCAAGGTCAACCTAAGCGACGAAAGCTCGGGTCTAATACCCCCTCGACTAAGTCTAAGTTCCGTAAGGCCAGGCCTAAGTTCCGAATATATATAAACGCTCCAGGCTCTGCATAGTCAAACTTAGACTCGAACTAAGGTTAACCTAGCGCTCTGATACCAACTTTGTCACGACCCGAAATAGCACGTGACTGGCCCTTGAATCATATGAAGTCTATAGGACCTCATCTAATTCAAGTAAGCCAAAAGCTCAGAAATCTAAAACCATTTTAAATAATAAATGAAGGAAAACTAGTTTTAAAGAAGAGGAGAAAACATGTTTTAAAAATAAGGTTTTTAAATAAGTAAGCCGAATATGCATTTTTAAATCCTCAAGTCTTTTCTGAAAATTTCGGCAGAGTTTCCTTTGTAAATACTGGCCCCAAACGGGGTACAACAAGAATAATATATGCATAATGATAAAAGGCATCCCCAAGCGGGAGCTAGCTCTTCGTCAATCGACGGTCACAACCACGTAAGAAATATAATATACAACGCCGAAGGGCGAAGATCAAAACTCAAAAGGAAACTCAAAATCAACAAGAAAACCATAATACTACAAAGCGCGACTCTAAGGTTGAAATAATACACAACTGGTTTTCTAAGTCTGAAACAATATACAAGTTTGGATGATGGAATTACTAAATACAACTGATTAAAATAAATATAAGGGTGGTCACGATACGAGTAAACCTACCTACCAAAGCAATCACCCAGAAAGAAAGCAGTGTGCCAGCAAAGCCGTAACGAAACCTGTACGGCAAAATCTGCAAAAACTGTGGCACAACGGGGGTGAGTTGCCAACTCATGAATAGAAAACATCACAGAGCAGAAATCATATGTATGACATAATCCTAGGTCAATACGATCAGTAATAATATATCCTCAATATGAATAAGTCTGAAGCATGATAAGGTGGCAAGGGTAAACATCTATACATCGGTGTAATACCATGTGCTCGTGTCAGTGCCTCAGGTAGCAACATATCATAAATATGAGGTATCATCAATGTAATCATCATGAAATCAGTGTCAACTATATCATGAAGTCTAAATATGTGGATATCATCCAACTATGTGATCCATGTCTGTATGTATGTGGATCTCGTCCACGTGTCAACCAATGACATAAAACATCATGCATGTAAACATCATAAAGCATATGCATGGAAGTATGAGGATATAAATCAACGTGTGTCCCTCGCGACACATCAAAATCATGGAACCTGAGTGTCCAGCATCGACACTCGAAAACATCATGAAACCTGTGCCCAGCATCGGCACGTAAATCCTCATATATATAGGGCTCCGTCAGTCCGGATCGGCCCACGGGCTCCGTCAGTCCGGATCGGCCCGTATCATCTCTCAACTCCGGTCGGTATCCTCCGGATATCTGCCGAGCTCAAATACAATCACCGGTAAGTAGTAGTCCCTCTGCCAGGCTCACCGTCTGTATACACAGCATCCCTTTCTTGCCCCGGGGTACCATACCGAGCCCCACCATATACCCGCACACGGCTTACGACTCCTCCTCGCATGGGGTATATATATACATCAGAACCGATAAAACTCATGGTGGGCGCACTGAAATATCCCTTTCTTACCCCTGTGGCACAACGGGGGTGAGTTGCCAACTCGTGAATAGTAAGTAACATCATACAGATAATCGCAGGTATGTACGAACAGTGATAATCTATCACATGCAATCTAATAAGTATGGCAATATGGATATGCAACAATCATGATCAAGGTACACCATCAGGTACTACAAATACATGAAACAATGCATATCAAATAACTACTGAGTGTTTGATAAAACATATCATCATCAATGAATCATCATCGTGAAAAAACCGGTGTCCATCAACGACACCCCAAATCCCAATACCACAGGCGCTGTCACTCTGATTGGCCCTCATATCCGTAAATCTTATGGAAGCTGAGTGCCCAACATCGACACTCGAAACATCATGAAAACCCGTGTCTAATATCGACACATAAATCCACATAAGTCGGGCTCCGTCAGTCCGGATCGGCCCATATCCATCTCACGACTCCAGTCGGTATCCTCCGGATAACCGCTGGGTCCAAACTATCACCGGTAGGTAGTAGTCTCTCTGCCAGGCTCATCGTCTACTGCACAACATACCTTTCTTATCCCGGGGTACTATACCGGGTCCACCATGAACCCGCAAACGGATCATCCATCTCCTCAAATCGGGTTTCTAAAACCAATCTCAGAACCGAGAAAACTCATGGTGGACGCATCGAAATATCATATCAAGAGAAACCGGGTTTTCAGAACAATGCATATTTTCTTGAAATATAACCACGGTTCTCAAATCCATAAATCACATGAAATCAGCATCTCAATGCGTAAATCCATGAAATATGATGTATGCAACATAGAACAGTAATATGAGCATATCAAGGGAAAACCGCTCTTTTAAATGAATCAAGTTTTTAATGATATCATGTTGTTCCCAAATATCCCGAAGTCAATTTCAGCATCACATAAAGGTGTATATGTAGCTATAGCAAGATATGTGTGTATGAATGTACGTATGTATGTATGCATAATGCAATTCATATGCGCAATCGAACAAGAATCAACGTCTAACTATTGATAATAGTGAAGGCGAAACAATACATATTCCCTTAGTAAGGTGGTACAAGAACAACAGCCTCAATGTTAATAACGAATGCAGTACCATATATATGTATATGTTATGCGTGTCATGGCAATTACCAACGGTGTGTGTGTGGCATACAATTCAGTGCTCGTGTTACATAAACCGTCAGTAATGGTGCGGTGTCCAATATGTACTAAGTCAATGTACAACAAGTAACGGTATGCAGATGATGCTCATGCACAATCAACGCATATGCATATAAACATGTGCTATAACATCATATCTAGCCCTCGACGCTTAACGCCATACGGGCGATTCCCCTGTAGATGTTAAATCTATTCACCGATGATCTTGAGCTAGGTAAATCCAACCACCTATTTTCCCTTCCTTGTAGCGTCTGAAATCCCCGCCTGCGATCCTATTATCACATGACAACATAATAAGTGCAACTTAGAAACCGTCTAATAATACATATAAACTATGTTTAGATCAACGCATCGACTCTTACAACTCTCAAGTGTTCTCTTCTTTGCCCCTCTTCTTTTGGTCGGCTTGGTCGCCCCGGGGCAAGTTAGCGTTCACCTCCGACTCAAGTTGGATCTCTCGTTCGGTCCAAGCTTTTTCCTCGGGCATAGTCTTAGGTTGCGCTAATGCAAAAGAGCGGAGCCACTTTTTATGCCTAAGACCCAACCTTAGGACAATGATGACAGTTTCATCCTGGTGCTCGGGAACCTCGAGAAGAGCATTGTAGAAGCGAGTGATGTATCCCTTAAAGGATTCCTTGTCCCCGCTCTTTATGGTGAAGAGGTAATCGACAATCTGCTTGTGTCGTCTGTTTCCGACGAAGTGACTGAGGAACTGGGCGGCCAGCTCATCAAATGTAGAGATGGAGCATGGCATGAATCCTTGGAACCAGTCCCGTCCAGCCCGGATGAGGGTGGCGGGAAATGCTCGGCATTGGGCAGCGTCGGAGCTATCCTGGAAGCTCATGCCCGCCATAAATGTGTCCAGATGGTCCTTTGGGTCCAATTTCCCGTCGAAGAGGGCCACCTTAGGCGGCTTGTTCTTGGACAAGACGTGTACGGCGAGAAACTCCTCGGTGAAGGGCTTCGTAAGTGAGTCGGTGGCGTACCTGGCCCCTTCACCGGATGGATGACCCTCCTGATGTATACCCTCGATTTTCTTTTCGAGGGCGTCGAGGCGGTCGTGATACCTCGAGGATTCGGCGCAGTCAGAGTGGTGGCCCTTTTCGCTTGTGGTCTGCACCAGGCTGCGACTCCGATTCCGTTCTATCAAATTCCTTAGGTCCTCTGGCGAGGTCCTTCTTGAGTCTTCGCGGCGAGTGCCGTTCGTGCGATCCCGTCGGGGGAGAGGGTGTCGGTCATGCTTGGGAACAGGCGAGCTGAACGATACCTCCTCGGGAAGGACGGGAACGCGACGGGCCTCGGGATGACGAGCTCTTTCACGAGACCGCGGTATGGAGCCGTGTGGCGCCCAGCAGGCCATTGAACCGGCCGCCGCGGGGGAGCCGTGGTCGCCGGGGTGAGCACGGCGTTGTTCAGTGGTGCCAGCATAGGCGGTGTCATCCGCCCCTCTGCCGAGGTCATGATCCCAGGGAAGGGGAACAGCGACCTGGGGGGCTGGGCCCGCCATTTGGACATGGACAAGGGCGTCCACTATGTACGCAGGCCTGTCGATCCTTGCCGAGAGGGCGTGGATGGCGTTCGGAAGTGGAGTAGATCCGTCCGCGCCTCCGTTGCGGGGAAGGCGGCAGCTTGTGCTGGGATCGTCATTGTTTTTGCTCGCCATGAAGTCGAGAGCGGAAGATCAACTTTCGATGGGTGGAAAAAATTGGTTTCCCACAGACGGCGCCGACTGATGGAGGCCTTGATCTCCTTCAGATGTTGTTCTCCATCGATCTGTCACGAGCGTTGATGAAGGGTTGAGATTGGTATTGAAGGTTGTCTCCTTGGACGTGTGGATCTTAATGAGTTGATTTTGAGGTGAAGCCGAGCTACCTGTAAAGAAGTCCCGGGGTGGTTGTACCACTGTGGACCCTCCGACGATCAAGTTAGCCGAGGAATTTGAGTAGAGTAGCGGCTTATTGGATTAAGATTGCCTTCCCTGAGTCATCTGGGAGAGGAGTTTTTATAGTGGTTGCATGGAGCGAGCAGGCGGGAGATCTTCGCTGTCAGTTACGCCCCTGACATTATGCCTACGTGAATGACGGGATCCCTCCATTAATGGCAAGATACGCTCATTAATGGGGGGATACAATGGCGTGGAACGCGGGATGTTGGGTGGCGGATGTCTCGCTTCTGGCGAGATACGCGGAGCCGTGGCGGAGGCGCTTGGGCTCTGCATTCTTGGTTGCTCGGTAGAACCGGGGAGGCTTAGCCCGGCGGGAGGCTCGAAGGCAAGCGAGAGGCCGAGAAAGCTCGTTTCTGTGATAGCTCGGAGGAGAGCTGCGAGGGCTGAGGAACCTCAGCGTGTAGGAGAGTTCGGAAGCTAGACGATGGTTATTTGTAAGGCGAGCATAAGAGTGTTCTGGGAGGCCATCGAAGGTCGGGTCAATCCTCGGGGCGAAGGCCCGGGAAATGCCTTTAATGTATCGTGCTTGCTCCTGTCCCGTAATCCCCGGGACACGTCATCTATCATGTAGGGTTCCTAGTCACTCTCAAGAGGTCTCACAAGGCATCAACCATGCCAATTTTAAATTTTACGGGTGCCGAGAAACCCTAATACGGATCATTAACTAGAAATCTAGGCGACCAAAGCAACTAGTTTACAACTAAACTAAAAAAACGGAAATACAACCTTTGTAGATCCGTTCCTCCACCTCCACGGCTCCGTGATGAAGTCCTCTCCGCTGTCCAAATCAAATCTCGGGCTCTAGCGTCGGCTTCATCGGAGAAAGAGCGGGCTAGGTCATCGACGACGTGCCGAAGATGATCTACGTCGAGGCATCACTAGATCAATCTCCACCTTCACCAAGCCTTGAAAACTTGTAAAGAAAACACACTCTGCTACTTGGCAAGAGGTAGAGGATGAAGAAATAGGAAGTGGGTTCACTTTAGAATTGGATTTCTCACTCTTTTTCATCAATCACCATTGATGAAGTGAAGCTTTCTTCATCAAAGAAGATGAAGAAGAAGAAGCATATCTTATTATGATAATATTCCAAATAGAAAATAAAAGGAATCCTTATCATAATCTAACCATGGTGAAGTGTAGAGAATCAACTAGGGTTAAGTGGAGTGGTTAGGGTTAAGCATGAGACAAAATGGTGACTTAGTCAAAGCTTCATGAAGCTTCAACATGCAAGTCCAAAATGAGCCACCATTTCATTTCTTTATGCCATTTATTTTCCAAAATAAATAAACAAATAAATAAATGAATTAAATAAATAATGGAAAAAACAAAACCCTAATTTCCAACTTAACCATGGTTTAATTCTTTACACTTAACCAAAAAGCATGTATCATCAAACATGATACAATCAAGTGCACAAAACTATATCGAATATACAATGTGCACATCCGAGCGAGAAAATCCATTTAAAGTGAACCAATACTAGTTAATGCAAAGTAATATATCAAATATATAATTATACATTAAATCATTAAATCAACACTTGATTTAACTACCCGGTCATATCGCATATAACCGACTAATATTCAATGTATCGGCTTATCGAATCAATGCTTGAATCGATAACTAGGTTATATCGCATACAACCAATCGATACATTCATCGCGAGAATAGAATACGGTATCACATACACGCATTATTCTCGGTCCCGCACATATCTCATATGCGCTCCTATTTCTTTTTGCTTGAGCCAGGAAACCTCTGTGTAGGACTCTAAAGACTCGTCAATACGCCGGCAGCAGGTGATGATCATATCAAACACCCACAAGCCGCAAGCGGTCTGCTAAACGTAACGGCCACCCGGGTATTGAGCGATCAGAAGATCGACGAGCAAGCCCGCTCACACTCCTGTGAATCCAACCAGTAACACTTACCGTACAGTCCGGTCTGAGCGTCTGATATGTCGCATATCTCGCCTGGGGGTGGTAAACGTCAGACCCCAATAGCTCGATAAGTCGTGTCGATATGAGGTCTATAACAATTCGAGAAACTACTGATAACACTTACCAGTAAATCTCAGCAACCCTGGCCAGGGATTTCCTGTTATAGCCAATCGAACACAGCGCAACATCAACCCCCTATACCGGGAGACACGAATCCCCTCCTATCGCTCATTGCCTCCATGTGACTCGGGACTGTACCCAAAAACCACCGTTTTGCACTCCCTCTTGGACGTGGTAAGATGGAAATCAAAGCACAGTGGGAACCATACAAGACTCTATGACGATCTCGGGTCAACAGACTACTCTGTACCAGTGTCACCAGAGAACTGCCATCTGACGTAAGGTATAATACCATCTGGGAGTTCTCGGTGAGTCCGTCCAGTGTACCCAGTCTCTACTGAGCACCCGTATATCATCTCTGATGTCAAACACTGATGGATATGGGATCATCCATCGCCCATCTGTATGGGTCGAGAAGGTACACGCTAGTCTACTCTGGTATATCGATGCCCCGTCTCGATACACCCACGACTAGGGACTTTGAAGGATGTACTTATAGACTATCTGTCCCCACTAGTATGATCTGCATCATAGTCCAGGTAGTCAAGTACACATCCCAAGGGCTTTACCAATATGTAACAGAGAGACAATCAGTATACACGTTAAGGTAAAGAGCAACCAGATAGCATACTATCATGTCGAGCAAGAAAGTCCTCCCTATATATGTCCCAGTATCCACTACAATATACATCCTATGTACAGTAATGGCCTCTAGGGCATACATATAACTAACAATCTCCCACTTGCACTAGGGCCATCTGATAGCAGTGGTTGCAGTATCTCATACTCAACCACCCCATAAAAGTCTCTCTCTGGGAACATGCCTTTGTGAGTGGATCCGCTGTGTTGTCCTCTGAGTCTACTCTTCTAACCTCGATCTCCCTGGAGATCAAACATCTCTATGATCAGGTGATACCGTCTTAGAATATGTCTGGATCACTGATGGGACCGGCGTTCCTTGGCATAAGCCACAACTCCATTGTCACACAATGGGAGGAACATAGTTCATCTCATGAACCTATATACACCCAAACATCCTCTTTGGTAGCATCTTAAGTAGCGATGTATCCAGCCTTAATCGTCTAGTATGCCACGGTATCTAGCTTGGAACTCTTCCAACATACCGTCCCTTTACTGAGGGTAAAGACAATGCCTGCGACTGACATTCAGTCGTCTTTATCACCCTGGAACTCTTCCAGTGATTCTCCCCTGGATCGATTGATACCATCTCACTACAACTAGTGAGAATCCTAACATCCAATTAGATCTATCTCATAGATCCAAAATCCAGGATTTAGGAGGTATCACTTGATCCTATATGGAGAATCAATGTGATAAACGGAGATTGATCGAGCGTAGCATAGGAAACTCTTTCCCTATCGAGAGTATGTCATCCACGTACTCTACGAGGATCGTTACCATACTCCCTACTACCTTTTTGTTTATACAAGGTTCATCTACCATTTTAATGATGTCAACTTCTTTGACCAATCCATCAAAACAGATGTTCCAACTCCGCGATGCCTGCTTTATCTTATAAAGCATCTTGTACACGTTTCCGCTGCTCCCACTGTCTACGAAGCCCTCTGGCTGTGTACTTACAGACGCTCTCTTCTAAAACATCATTTAGAAAAGCTGTCATGACACCCAACCACCAGATATCGTAGTCATGGTATGTAGCCGTGGCAAGTAGGATCCGGATGGACTTAAGCATAGCCACTGGAAAAGGTTTCATCATTATCCACGCCTGGTCGATGACGAAAAACTTTAACAAGTCTAGCTTTGAAAGTCTCAACTTTTCCATCTACACCAAGTAATCTTCTCAAGATATACTTGCTCCTGATGGGGATTTAACCCTTCAGATATAGCAACCAAAGTCCATACTTTGTTGGTGTACATGGATTCCATCTCAGATCACTAAGCATCCAGCCATTCTTACAGAGTCTCTACTCTCGATGGCCTGCTCGAAACTAGTTGGGTCATCATCTCATGATGCAATCCTCGCTCCCACTGTCATAGAGAAACCGAAGTATCTCTCAGGCGGGTGAGGAACCCTACTAGATCGGCGAAGAGGCTAAGGTTTGTTGGTAACTATTGAATCCTTTGGTTCTGTCAAATCATCAGCTGCAGTTTTGTATAGCTGGAACCTTTCCAGTTCTACATTACAGACTTTGCCTCGAGCTTGTCCAGATTTTGCTTTCAGACATAGGCCGGTCAACCCCAAATCTTAACTAGCTTAAGACATGGGCTCTTCCCTTTCCATATCACATATGAAATGGTAGGCAACTGATTTGATTTGAACCCTATTCAATATGTATGCAACTTCATAAGTGCATAACTCCCAAAAGGAAAAAGGTAACTCAGCAGTACTCATCATAGAGCACACCATATCAAATAGGGTGTATCTGCTCCGCCCCGATATACCATCGTGCTATGGTGTATACGGAGGAGTAATGCTGAGAGAGAATCTCATTCTCCTTTAGAATAGTCCAGGAATTCCGTGCTCAAGTATTCTCCTCCCTGATCACATCAAAGGACATAATACTTGTACCCTTATTGGTTCTCTACTTCTAACTTATATTCTGTGAATATCTCAAAAGGTTCAGACTTGTGTTTCAACAGGAACATATGTCTGAATCTTGAGAGATTATCAGAGAACGTAATGAAGTATAAAGAACCAGTCCTGGCATGT
The DNA here is from genome assembly GCA_030015575.1 of Agapanthus africanus. NCBI lineage: Eukaryota > Viridiplantae > Streptophyta > Magnoliopsida > Asparagales > Amaryllidaceae > Agapanthus > Agapanthus africanus. The sequence goes on along the minus strand of CM057338.1, from coordinate 826,848,117 downwards.
GTAGACAGGGGACCTTACATACATCAACATGTATCAATCCCAAGAGTTCACTAACTCTTTCTCTGTTTCCATTAAACAGAGCTCTGGTCATCTTATCTTTGTGACATGACTGGCAAGTTTCACAAGATGTAAATTCAAACTAATTTAAATATGCATCTTTATGTAACTTCAGCTAGTCGGGTCACATTGATATGACCTAGTCTACAATGCCTCAAGAAGGATTCGTTCATTTCTGAACTCTTCCTCTTGTGTGTGTTCCATATACTAAGAACTGTAGTTTGATTTAGAACATCAATGCTTTTAGATAACGTGCCTGAACCGATAAACTTTTGATATAGGAAATGTTCAAAACATTATCCAACAATACAAAATTTTATCATTTCTTTACTAATAAAGAGATAGATATGATTTTGTATATCAGGTTCGGTATCTAATAACATTCGTTCAGAATCAATGTATTCATAATACAGGGTGACAGTGACCAACAGACTTGGCTGCAACACTTGCCCCGTTTTCTGCCTCATGAAACTTATCACCCGTTCTCAGTTCTCTACCCATCTTGTGGCCCTATGTAACAGATTACATATCTGGGATCCTGATCTGGTATCACATACCCAGGACGTAAAGGATACTGAGAAACAGTTCTCTGTAATGAACACACCCGAAGATGATGCATCAGCATGCACTCTCTTCGTTTGGGCGGCACGGGAAATCTGGTATTCCCCAATTTCCTGCTCTGTCTTATAACAATTATAAGTTGGAGCGGGACCAACGTTCCCCAGCTCAGTATAACAAGCGGGTTCGGTCAAATATCCGTATTATTATCTTGATTAAGGCGTGACATGGTCGCTACCTGGAGAGAGAGAGAAGAAAACACTCAGCGTGCGCTCTTGCAAGAATAGATTGGTTATTATTTTATCTAATCAGGATGGCTCCCACTGCTTTTTATCAAATCTTCCTTCAAACCCTAAAAGGAAAGACTAGCCGGGATTAATTACACACTACAAGTTCGCCAATCTTTCAGCCAGGCTAGTGTCGGTACTTTGAGAGAGGTCCCCCGTGCTTTCGCACGAACCTAATTAATGTAAACCTCGTTTTCCCAGAGGCGTAACCTCGTTAACACCTTTCTAGACACCTACTTGATCGGCTAATTGTAATGTATAAAACTCTCCCAGGAGTAACAATTACTCGCAGTGGGTATCGGGATCCAACTATCTCATAGAAGGTATGCAATCTCATCGCAAATTTCAACACTTGAAATTCCCGATAATATTTTGCCCCTAACGTGCTATGACCTTGACGAAAGCCAACAAACCATAGCCCGCTAGTCAAGTTCAACCCGTACATTTCTTGATTGAATTAAACCCACCCGCACGACCCTTGACGAAAGCCAACAAAGCCGCACGACTCCTCTAATCCAATCGCATCGTATGCTGGCAGATAAGCAGCATATAGCTACCGCACACACAACCTTGACGAAAGCCAACAAATGCAGCACGAATACTATATACAACTTATCTGAAATGACGGAGGGCTACGACAGGTTTTTCTGAAAACCTATTGCGTAATGAACTTGATATCGTTGTAGGATCGAATGAATTTTGAAATGGAGTGTTTTTGAGGCTTTTCTAGTTTTGCTAAAGGAGTCACTCCCGGTGAAGGGATCGTCGGTCCTTTCCTCGTCGAATGAGGTGCGGGATATATCATATATATCACTGTGCAAAGCAAAAACTCTTAAAAGCATTCAAAAGACAAACCGAGTGTGTAGCATCAGCCAGTTATTGCTAAAGGAGTCACTCCCGGTGAAGGGATCTCGGTCCTTTCCTCATCGAATAAGGTGCAGGATATATCATATATACCGCTGTGCAAAGCAAGAACTGTAGCTACCTGTTTTATTTTGAAATTCGATTCTACAACATCTTAGGTTTCTTTTCTTTCATTAATCACATTAATGAAGTCCCATCATTTAAGTACCTAAACATCACAGATAAATACGACGTACACTTATGCCATCCGCATTCGCCTTGATGTCCCCTCATGCACCGTTAGGTTAGGTAACTAACGGCAGAGCAGGGCAGGGCTAGCGCGGGTGTAAAACATAAGTAACATCTATATAATATATCATATATACTATATAAAGTATCTATCATAGAACATCACATGATCACATCACATATATCGCAGCAGAAGAATCATATGAAATATTGGATATACTAGGACGTCTGTTTTTTCAATACGAGCCAGTATAAAACACGGATTCCACGGTCGCGATGAATAGCCAAACCCACACCCCTAGACCCCTACGAGAGCGGCAAGCAACCCTACCAATTCTAGAGTTAGGAGACCCGGACTCGACTCCACAAGTTGGTCTCCCACTGGACTCCAGAACCCGGTTACTTGTGCCCTCCTCCTTGGGTCTATCCTAGTGCAGAAAAGTAAATAATATACAAAGGGTGACATCTTCCGCAATCTGGAAGTGTCCCAATAAAAGAATATTACATACAAGTTTTTACATGAATGAAAATAAAAAACACTCATCTCACATAAAAACCCCCGGCTATTCAAACACGACGATCCAATATAACATATCCAGCAACACATAACATCACATGTCATCAACGTAAGTAAATATGTCCATCCCAATTGTCGTTGACATATAGCAACGAAACCGGCAATGTCACATATTACACTTACGGTCACAGAAAAGAAAGTGTAAAACTACAACAGTTGGAATCCGCAACCACCTCAGACATCGCATGCCTGACCAAATGAATTCTTTAGACATCGCATGCCTAACAATTATAAACCCCGCGTTTTAGTCTCAAAATCGAAAACTCTTTTCAATATCAAGTCGGGCAATTCAACAAGATTCCCGACATTTTGATCGAATGCTCGTCGCAAACTTCAGTAGACGGCCGCACCCCCGATACCGTCGACGAAGTGCACCAAGGCGGAACACCGCTACCGCGAGCACCCGAACGGATGCTTTCGGCGACGGGGTTCTCCTACAGTCACTTGGTCGGGGCTATGGGGTGAGGCTGTCTATTAAGTTTACCCGGCGAGTATCCGCGTAAGCTACGTGATTGCGACGGAGTTTTGATCACATCAAAATTCCGTGGCAACCGATCAAGTGAGACTAAAGTGCTATGTTTATAACATTCATTCAGTTATCTCATAACTGCTTGTGAATTCCAATTATTGTATCCCATTCCAGATAAATAGAAAATGTTAAACTTTCCGATCGAACATTCGAACACCCAAGTTTTCCCGAAACAGCTCAACACATGAAATAAATCTAAAAACATTCAGTTCATGCCTCAGTACCAACAGTCCAGCCGTAGAAGGGTCAAGCCAACGCCTCACATGTGGCACGCCGTACTGCCCCAAACCCTAAGGTTCAAAGGGCAGTTCGAGACGGTCACATAATCGAGTTAAGGTTTGTTATCTTCTAGAGGGACCATCGCGTTACTTGCACTACTTAGAACGTCTTTAAACCACGGAAAAATCCAACACTTGGAAATTTTCCGGCAGGGGAAAAGTTGGGTATTTATATCCGGTCGAACTTTTTAACATATTCTAAAATATCCGGAAAGCCACATAGACAAAGTCTGACAATCCGATCGAAACACCGAGTCCCCAATACAACCCAGAAAACTCAACTCTTGATTTCAGATTAAAAATTCCCAGGAAAACCAGCACTGCCAAATAGGAATTACTGTGCAAAATTTAATGGGAGAAGAGACAAAAGGGCCGCGGAACCGCCGCATTAGCGTGCTAATGTCGCGGTTCCTCCGCACTTTTATGGAGTTAGGTCATCGAACTTCACAGTAATTCTTATAAATTCCTGCTGGTTTTTCTGTATATTTTTAATTCTGGAAAAACCCCGATTTTCAAAAATGTCCAGAGAGCAAATTGCAATTAGGGTTTTGGGTCGATCGGGTTTCAAACTTCGTCTACGCATCGCCTAAGGCTCTAGCTAGGCTCTGATACCACTGTAGGGTTCCTAGGCACTCTCAAGAGGTCTCACAAGGCATCAACCATGCCAATTTCAAATTTTACGGGTGCCGAGAAACCCTAATACGGATCGTTAACTAGAAATCTAGGCGACCAAAGCAACTAGTTTACAACTAAACTAAAAGAACGGAAATACAACCTTTGTAGATCCGTTCCTCCACCTCCACGGCTCCGTGATGAAGTCCTCTCCGCTGTCCAAATCAAATCCCGGGCTCTAGCGTCGGCTTCATCGGAGAAAGAGCGGGCTAGGTCATCGACGACGTGCCGAAGATGATCTACGTCGAGGCATCACTAGATCAAGCTCCACCTTCACCAAGCCTTGAAAACTTGTGAAGGAAACACACTCTGCTACTTGGCAAGAGGTAGAGGATGAAGAAATAGGAAGTGGGTTCACTTTAGAATTGGATTTCTCACTCTTTTTCATCAATCACCATTGATGAAGTGAAGCTTTCTTCATCAAAGAAGATGAAGAAGAAGAAGCATATCTTATTATGATAATATTCCAAATAGAAAATAAAAGGAATCCTTATCATAATCTAACCATGGTGAAGTGTAGAGAATCAACTAGGGTTAAGTGGAGTGGTTAGGGTTAAGCATGAGACAAAATGGTGACTTAGTCAAAGCTTCATGAAGCTTCAACATGCAAGTCCAAAATGAGCCACCATTTCATTTCTTTATGCTATTTATTTTCCAAAATAAATAAACAAATAAATAAATGAATTAAATAAATAATGGAAAAAACAAAACCCTAATTTCCAACTTAACCATGGTTTAATTCTTTACACTTAACCAAAAAGCATGTATCATCAAACATGATACAATCAAGTGCACAAAACTATATCGAATATACAATGTGCACATCCGAGCGAGAAAATCCATTTAAAGTGAACCAATACTAGTTAATGCAAAGTAATATATCAAATATATAATTATACATTAAATCATTAAATCAACACTTGATTTAACGACCCGGTCATATCGCATATAACCGACTAATATTCAATGTATCGGCTTATCGAATCAATGCTTGAATCGATAACTAGGTTATATCGCATACAACCAATCGATACATTCATCGCGAGAATAGAATACGGTATCACATACACGCATTATTCTCGGTCCCGCACATATCTCATATACGCTCCTATTTCGTTTTGCTTGAGCCAGGAAACCTCTGTGTAGGACTCTAAAGACTCGTCAATACGCCGGCAGCAGGTGATGATCATATCAAACACCCACAAGCCGCAAGCGGTCTGCTAAACGTAACGGCCACCCGGGTATTGAGCGATCAGAAGATCGACGAGCAAGCCCGCTCACACTCCTGTGAATCCAACCAGTAACACTTACCGTACAGTCCGGTCTGATCGTCTGATATGTCGCATATCTCGCCTAGGGGTGGTAAATGTCAGACCCCAATAGCTCGATAAGTCGTGTCGATATGAGGTCTATAACAATTCGAGAAACTACTGATAACACTTACCAGTAAATCTCAGCAACCCTGGCCAGGGATTTCCTGTTATAGCCAATCGAACACAGCGCAACATCAACCCCCTATACCGGGAGAGACGAATCCCCTCCTATCGCTCATTGCCTCCATGTGACTCGGGACTGTACCCAAAAACCACCGCTTTGCACGCCCTCTTGGACGTGGTAAGATGGAAATCAAAGCACAGTGGAAACCATACAAGACTCTATGACGATCTCGGGTCAACAGACTACTCTGTACCAGTGTCACCAGAGAACTGCCATCTGACGTAAGGTATAATACCATCTGGGAGTTCTCGGCGAGTCCGTCCAGTGTACCCAGTCTCTACTGAGCACCCGTATATCATCTCTGATGTCAAACACCGATGGATATGGGATCATCCATCGCCCATCTGTATGGGTCGAGAAGGTACACGCTAGTCTACTCTGGTATATCGATGCCCCGTCTCGATACACCCATGACTAGGGACTTTGAAGGATGTACTTATAGACTATCTGTCCCCACTAGTATGATCTGCATCATAGTCCAGGTAGTCAAGTACACATCCCAAGGGCTTTACCAACATGTAATAGAGAGACAATCAGTATACACGTTAAGGTAAAGAGCAACCAGATAGCATACTATCATGTCGAGCAAGAAAGTCCTCCCTATATATGTCCCAGCATCCACTACAATATACATCCTATGTACAGTAATGGCCTCTAGGGCATACATATAACTAACATATCACGTATCATGATTTAGGGAATCCCCACATATGAGTATCCTCAGGGGTTGAGATTCACAACCAAAGACGGGTCTGAACCCCCCACCTACCAAAAACTCCCCCGCAGCCTCGTCAACAACAACCGAGCCGCATTCTCGCCATCAACAACCTAAGCACAAATCGAAAAGATTCGCCGCAGATTAGACTTTGGATGCCCTTGGCCTGATCGATGACTTTTACCTGAACCTCGTCAATTGGGCGAGGTGGCCTGATCGATGACTTTTACCTGAACCTCATCGATTGGGGCAATTCCAATATCCTCTCTGTGGCCCTCGACGACACCGTCTGTTTGCGGAACGGTTTCGATGCGTCGATTTCCCGGCTCATGACCCACGACCCCGGTCACGAACGTGAGCTGGGCTCTTGATGGGCGACATGTTGCTGTCGGGATGAACAATTCTAAAGTCCAGCTTTGGGATACCCGGTTGTTGAGGACGTTTGGGCGGATTCACGGAGGGTCTCGACTTGGGTCGCTTGCTTGGAATGGATGCGACATCTTGACCACAGGAGGAGGGGATGGGTGCTTCCTTAACAACGACGTAAGACAGCGGTGTGAAACCATGGTTTTGTAATCAAATCATATTTTGGATGTGTTCGGGGGAACGGTGTGAAACTATGGTTTTGTAACGAAACCATATTTTGGGTGTGTTTGGGGGAACGGTGTGAAACTATGGTTTTGTAACTATGGGGTGTTTGGATTATCTAAACCATGATTTTGTAACCATGATTTTTGGTAAAAAAATCGTAAAAAGTTAAAAATCATTAAAAATTCTTCACGGCCCTTTCAATTTATTAAAAAACAACAACAAAAGGAGGGCCACCGTTTCTTCCCCATCGCTCCTTGAGCGGTGGGAAAAGCTATGAAATGGTAGCTTTTCCCACCGCTCAAATTGAGTGGTGGGAACCGCTTGCTGGTCTCCCGAACGGGGAGCGGTGAAACGTTGAGCGGCTACTAACGGGGCCCAAGAAGGGACACCTTGTTAGTCAACGAGTTCTTTTCATGACTTGTAGCCCAGATGGCTCCATTGTTGTGACTGCTGCTGGAGGAATGGGCGAAACACTTAGATTGTGGAAAGTCTTTCCCCAAGAGGCCGCAACCAAAGTGGCTTTCAAGGGTTCTAATCGCGTTTATATCAGGGGAGTCTCTTTATGCTCAACAATCTAATATACCCTTCATATACCAAGGATAGTTCTTTTCGTTATGTTGTCCTAGAAATTTTGGGCATCAGACGAGCCATTAGTTAGCGTATGATGCTTAACAAACTTATGTAATCAATTGAAGCCCTTTAGGCAGAAGGTAATGATAAATCACCGATATAATAAGGACAATTTTACCTTACTATATTGCCCTAGGCATTTAGAGTAATGCACATTTCGTCACGCACAAGCGCGCGCACACACTTATCCTGCTACCAAGATAGGACCACTATCTTAAAATACTACTACACTAAACTTCCATAGAAGAAGAAAAAGAGCCAATAACTAATTTCTTACATAATAATTGGAATGCTTGGTAACTTAATGTTTAAACTATGCTATAATTGTAATGCTAGGCAACTTATGCAATATCATAAACAATATTATAGTTATAGAAACCAAGGTTAAAGAGCTTGGTTTCGGTTTCAGTCTCTCATAATTTTATCAGTTTCGCTGGGTTTCAGCTAGTTTCGCTAATGTCGGTCCAGATTTCGGTTTCGACGGTAATACAACATATATAAGCGTAGATATATTAAATACTTAAATTTATGGTTCTATATTACAAGACAATGATCCTAATGTTTAAAAATCCAGCCATGATGCAAAATATATTGAAAAGTGTACTTAGATAAGTATTAATAAAGAGTTTTGGTGCAATTTTTTGCGGTTTTCTAACAACGAAGGCCTACAACGATCACAATGGCAATAAAAATGGTATAAAAAATTAGTTTTTAAAGGTTTCAGCTGAAACGATATTGTATGGTTGGTTTCGTATCGGTTTTGTGTTTTGTATCGGTCTCCACCAAAACCGATACGAAACCACCATGTATCGGTGGTTTCGGCCGAAACCTCGAACCTTGATAGAAACCATATTATCAGTATATGTTTTTTTTACATATGTGCCATGCCCCGCTTCTAAACTTATATGGCCGAAACCTCAAACCTTGATAGAAACCATATTATCAGTATTTGATTTTTTTACATATGTGCCATGTCCTGCTTCTAAACTTATATTGTCTCAACTGTTTGACACAGTTCATGTTATTTCTTATTCCACTTTGACATCGTTTGGCTCATGTTTATCCATTTGCAGTATAGTATCCATGCTTCCTTGGTTTTGTGTGCGCGCCTGCGCGAGCGTGCTTGTGTGTTGCAGTTCACATTTGGAGGGCTCATTTTGCAGGGTAAGTTTGTGCGACAGGTAATTATGTTATGATTCATATACTGAAGATTGGTACGAATGCTACTAAATTATATATTATCTTTGATTTTTTAAATAGTGATTACTAGGTTTCTAGGTTTATCATTTTGATAAAGAAGCAAAGGGTCAATCTCATTTTAATAGAATTCAACTTACCATGCTAACTTAAATTCTAGCATCTGGTTGAATATAAAACTTCCAAATGTTTATGTGGGTTATGTACCTTCTAATCTAACATGAACATTATCTTGTCTTGTTAATTTCTCCATATCTCTAGGTTTTGTATCAGTTACATATTCTTTTTGTTGTCTAATAATTGAAGGCAAGGCACCCCTAAATCTCCAATTCGACCACCTCCAACACACGATTACACGCCATCAGCATGCCATTACAAGTTAAACATTCATGCAAATAATGTCTAGTGATTTGCAACATTTTGCCTGCTTGATGGAGCTCTAGATCTCCTTGAGATGTTGTCTTCCGGCGATCTGCCGACGGCATAGACGAACGGCTGGAATTGGGTTTGAGGATTATCTCCTGAGGCGTGTGGATCTCAATGGGTTTGGTTTGGTGTGAAGCTGTCCTACCTGCAAAGAAGTTCCGGGGTGGTTGTACCACCATGGATCCTCCGACGATCAAATTAGTCGAGCTATTTGGGCAGAGTAGCGGCCTATTGGTTAAGAATTGACTTCCCTGAGTCGTCTGAGAGTGGAGTTTATATAGCGGCGGTCATTGGCTGGCGGGCGCGAGATTCTTGCCAGCCTTACGCCTGCGAGAATTGCGGGATCCCCCATTAATGACGAGATACGCTCGTTAATGGGGGGATGCTATTGAGTTACGGCAGCGGCCCGGCCATCAATCCGTGATCAAATGCGGAACAAAAATTTATAAAACTTGGCGCTATCACAACCAGTTACCCGGATCTATCCATAAGCCCTAAATAACAAAACATGCAAAGGAGTTAGAATTGTTATACCGAATAGATCCGTGTCGTTCGGTCTTCAACCATCATCCCAACCTCCTAGGGGCTTTCTTGATCAAGCTTGATCTCCGGTCTCCCTCCATCGAAGATGATCCACCCCAGAGTCTATGGAACGAACTCCAAGCTCATATCCAAAGCAACTAGGGCACCTAGATTGCTACTCTAGATACCGTAGATAAAGTAGAGAGTGATGAAGAATTAATTTATCTCAAGACACCCAAGGATTCTCAACTCATGAGAGGGTTTGGGTGGAGCTAGAGGAAGAAGAAGATACCATGAGAATGAGGTGTTGAGAGCAACTCAAAAAAGAGAAAGAGAAATGAATAATTGTTTGTATTTTTTGTTTGTTGTGTGAGTGTGATAAGAAATAATGGAGCCATCACATAAATGTCCATGTCTCCAAAATATCTTAGTCAACAAAAAATATCTTGAGTCAATATAATCTCACAACAAATAAAAACCCTAAGCATACTAGAATAGTAACCATAAGTCACTAATCAGCCATGCCACAACATTGCAATAAACACCTCATCTTACATCTCAATAACCTTTTAATCCAAAAAAATCTAAACCATTATGAGGTGTAATCTTCTAAAAGTAATCTTGTAATAAATTACAAGAATACCCCTCAACCGTATATACATACCCGCATCCGTATTCCGAAGAATACGAATACAAAGAGACGAAAATAATCCAACAAATATAATACTAGGATTCGGCTTAAACCAAAACCCACTAGTATTATCCGTCCGAACATTATCCGTGCACAAGTACACGTATGTGATTGAACCCTACCGTAAAACCATACGGCCTCTATATCGTTTCGCCCGAATCAGGGAAACCTTCTGTGTGGGACTCTAAAGACTCGTCAATACGCTGGCAGTAGGTTTAACCACAAGTACGACAGCGGCACTAGCTGTACGTAACGACTACCTAGGTATTGAGCGAAAAGGAAGCCGACAAGCAAACTCATCCTGAAACCCCTACTGAGCCTGACAGTGACATTATCCGTACAGTCCGGTCCGTTCGTCTATGAGTATCGTATATCGAGTGTAGGGGTGAATAAAATCAGACCCTTAATAATTTGACATTTAGTGTCGGTATGAAGCCCATCACCATATGAGAAACTACTGATCCGAATCAGTAATTCTCGACTAGCTTAGCTAAGGATTTCTGGTGATGGCCACCCGTGCACACCGCGACATCAACCCCCAATACCGGGAGAGACGAATCCCCTGACAATCCGCTCACTGCCTCCATGTGGCTCGGGACTGTACCCAATTAAAACCTGTTTGCACGACTCTTTTGAGTCGAGGTAGGGTGGTAATCAAAGCATGGTGGGAACTCACACGAGACAAATGACGATCTCAGGTCAATAGACTAACCTGTACACATGTCACCAAGGAACTACTATCTGACAATAGGAATAATACCAACTAGCATGTTCCCGGCGAGTCCGTCTGGTGTACTCATAACCCAATGAGCACATGTATATATCTTAGGTGAACCAACTGACACCAATGGCTTGTGAGACCGGCCACCGCCCCTCGTCGGGGTCTCGATTAGTATACACTAGTCTATTCTTGGAGTATCGATGCCCAGTCTTGAAACTCCCACGACCAGGGATATTTTAAGGATGTGCTTATAGACCACCCAGCTCTCACGTATATGATCGCCATCATACTGCTGGTAGTCAAGTAAGAATCCTATGGGCTCTATCAACATGTAATAGTGATCAGTAATGTCACCTAAAACATGTACACGATGATAAAGACAAACCAGATAGCATACTATCATCTCGAGTAAGACTGTTCTATAGGTATAGGTCCTCCCTCAATCATTGCAATCGCGTGCCTGCGATCCAATAATTGACTTGAGGGAACTAAAGCCAACAATCTCCCACTTGCACTTAAGGCTAATTATTGTGGTGTCGCATACTCACAGCCCGTGTGATACCGAACACCCAACTTCTCTACTAATCAGTTTCACAAAGCTCGTTTGCGAAACTATTGCGTTCGAGAAATAGCCTCAGTGAGTGGATCTGTTCCAATGTTTCTTTCTATGTCTCTCTTTATCTCAAGTTCGCGGAGAAAACCATCTCCCGAAATGAGCAATACCTGTCTTAGAATATGTCTAGATATCTGATGGGACCCAGTTCACAAATGAACTCCAAATCCAGCAAACTTCTTAGACTGTATCGTCAAATGAATTTAATCGGTATCCTGCGCCATGCCTCCCTCAGTATCCACTTGGACCACCTGTCCAAACCGCTGCCCCTCAAAAGAGGGAAAACTATAACTCTGACAGTCACTCTGCCATCTAGGTCACTATGGAAGCCTGGAATGATAACCGTCTACCGAAGGAGGCTGCCGTTACTAAATCCCTAGAACATCCTCTTATGTTCATAAACTGCTTCCGAACGTTTCTTCAGGATTGGATTAATATATAAACTTATTACAGCTAATGCAAAAAACTACATCTGGTATGGTACTTGACATCTCGTGATTGACTCAACTGCCTAAACAAGTGATATGCCAATCATGCACATCCCTCTCGCCTTTAGTCTGTAAGACACCTTTAGAGCTGGTGACTCCATCATCTGCAGGTACACCACCTTGACAGGAGTCGTCCATTCTAAAACACTTTTAGAATACTGTCTAAATACCCAGATTGGGAAATAGATCTAAAACCATAGATCTAGTAACCAGAAACCCTGATATTATATCCATATCCTATGTAGAGAAACTACTTTGTGACAACCACAGTATAACAGATCATAGTATAGGAATTTCACTTCCTATAAAGTGTATGTCATCCAAATACCAGGATATCACACCCTACTACCTTCTTAACAGATCTATCTCATATTCTGATGAAGTCTAAGGCTATGACTGTCACATCAAAAATAGATGATAAATCTCCGCTATACCTGATTTAGTCTATGAATAGACATAAGCTACTTGTCCACTATATTTCCGCTGCTCTCACTGACTACAACAACCCTCTGGCAGAGTCATACACGTGCACTTCTAAAGCTAGAATGACGCTATACTCATCCTCATGCCGGGTCTCATAGTCTAGAACAGCAGTAATAGCAAGTCTGGGTAAATAAGAACCTCCCTGTCACCGTCATTGAGGAAACCAGAGTACCTCTCGGGTGCCTGAGGTTACCCACCATATCTACGGAGTGGCTAATGGAATGTCTAACCTGACTGAATGTTTAGGTTCTATTAAATTTTCAGTATTCGTCTGTGGTTCTGGAATCACTTCCAGTTCTACCATACTCCCACTACTGTTTTCTGAAAAAATCCATTTTACTAAAACTGTGGCAAGTCAAGAACAATATCACTATTGATCTTTCAGATGGTAGAAAGTTAACCCTCGTCATAGCCCGGGTTTACCCAAAAACTGCCATTACAGAAATGTGCCTTGAGTTTGTCCAGAATCCGGATTTAAGCATAAGCCGGACAACTCCATATACTTTAACATCGTTAAGATATGAACCATTCTATTAATATAGAAATATAGGCACTGATTTAATTGGAACCAGATTCAAATCATGCAGCTGGCTCCAGTGCATGTCAAACAAATGGAAGGAGGCCGATCAACATTACTCAACTAGGATTGCATCCAGATATGAGTAACCTGAAAGAGAAGCAAGTTATCAAAACCATTACTATCAATCGAATACCATACACAAGTATCTATATCTTCGATCACCTTAAAATATCCTGATACTTGCAACATATGGTTCTCTACTTTATTCTTGTACCTATGACTTCTCAAAACTTGGACCTTGTATTTCTACGAAACACTTGTCTAAAACTGGAGAAGTCACAAGTAAACAGAATATAGTACGAGTACCATCCCTTTTGTTTTAATGGACACTGGACAACATACAATACTTTGTATAAGTCCCCTCATTTGAATAACTCAAACCCTGTGCGTCGTAGGTTGAAAACTGTACAATAGTTAAGAAGAATTACACCGCTGTTTAATGCTTCTTACCTAACCATCAACTGATATAGGTAAATGTCATGGACATAATTTCAAAAAGTTATATCTCACTTTATAAAATAAACGTACAGATATATCAGTTTGAAATTGGTGCATAACAACGGATATTCAAAACCAAATGTTTGCCGTCAGGCAAAACCATAGGTGATTTCCTCAAATATCACCAATTATAACGAATTCCGATATAATGGGGATATAATCACCTAATTGCTAATAACTTACTCCCACTCATCATCTGTAAAACCATACAGATGTGAGAATCAAACTTGGTAAATACATATCTTGGAGTAAGGATCTAATTGGGAAATCAGTTTTCAATTAACAACGCATAATGAAACTGAAACATGAAAATGTTTCGAAGGGGTATCCGGGCATTCCTAGCAATACCTCTTCCATTATCCAGATTCATGACTATAACCTTATATTTCTTTGTCATCTCTCTAAATCCCTTTATTTGTCTTTACTCATTACCTTCTGTACACCACCCTTAGGCTAAATGGTTTTCTTCCTTCCCTACCGTTCGGCACCAGCCTATGGTTTGGAAGAAGACTATCCAATAAGCGTAATAGGTGTACTCTCCTAATCCTAGGAGCCCTCGCAACTTGAGAGACAATAAAGATAAAATACAACTGAATAATCTTTATTCTATTTCTCCCGAACCATAATCCATCCTCGAACTAGAACAAGTCCCTTCGAGTACGATGGACTATCTAATAACTATGGATCTTCGTAGTGATACAGGGTGTTCTGGAGAAATTCAAAGGTGAAGTAGGAGTGGCGATGAAATACGCTGTTTGGTCATGAATGATAGAAGTTGCATTTTACTTTTCCCTCTTTCTAATCCCTTTATTTGTCTTTACTTATTACCTTATGTACACCACACTTAGGCTAATTGGATTTCTTCATTCCCCACCTTTCGGCACCTGCCTATGGTTTGGAAGAAGACTATCCAATAAGCGCAATATGTGTACCCTCTCCTAATCCTAGAAGCCCTCACAACCTGAGAGAAGGTAAAAGAAAAAGGCAACTGAATAGTTCTATTCAATTTCTCCAGAACCGGAAACCATTCTCGAATCTGAAACAAGTTTCTTCGAGTTCGTATGTAACTATATGATGGTCATATCCAATAACTGTGGATCTTTGTAGTGATACAGAATGTTCCGGAGAAAAGCAATGGGTAAAAGTAGGAGTGGTAATGAAGTATGCAACTCTGACAATCCAAAAGCCAATGTGTATTAAGAAGGTTCGATTAACTTGGTTTATAAGTTGTAGTCTAGGGTCGGGACATGGTCGCTGCCAAAGAGAGCGAGAAAAGAAACACTCGGCGTGCACTCTAACCTATCTCAGAATGGTTAATCACTTTATCTAATTAGGATGTCTCCCACTGTATCCTCAAATTATCCTCCAAACCTAAAAGAAGAATTAGTCGGGATCATCTAAAATCACCCGAGGAGTAAACCAACTCATCAGTGGGAATCGGGATCCAACTATCATCGCATGATAACCTGATAGAATCTACTCAAGTTATCACACTCCAGAAGGTATGCGCATGCCCGGCAAGTTTCCTGTATGTTTAAAACTCCCGATGTGATTTTTGCCCCATGCTCTTATGACCTTGACAAGGGTCAACAAATCATAAGTCACATGTCAAGTTCTACCCATCATTGTCTAGGATAATTTGAACCCACCCGTACTCGCCCTTGACGAAGGTCAACAAGGCTGTACGACTATCCCAAACCAACATATCTATCTATGCAACAGAAAAGTAACAAACATCTACCATACACTATGCCTTGACGAAGGTCAACAAATATAGCATGAATACTAAGTGCTACCCGTTTAAAATGACGGAGGGCTATGAATGGTTTTTGGCAAAAAACCTTTAACGTAATGAACTTGATATCGTTGAAGGAACTGGATAGCTTTTTACAAATGTATAGTGGCGAAAACTTTTGCTAAAGAGGTCACTCCCGATGAAGAGATCTCGGCTCTTTCCTCGTGGAATGAGGTGCAGAATATTCCAAACTGAATACCACGATGCAAAGCAAAAAAAGTAATCGACTATAGTGAAGTTATTACCCTGACGCAAACTTCTGCCCAAGAGGTCACTCCCAGTGAAGGGATCTCGGCTCTTGCCTCGTCAAATGAGGTGCTGGATATTCCTAACCGAATACCGCTGTGTAAAACAAAAGAAAACGTCTTTATAATAACAGCTTTTGAAAATTGTTCCAACAATATCGAATAGGTCTGTTTTTCTTGCATTGATCAGAATCAACGCAGTCACATCAATTAATCACACCATAAAAGAACGAAAATATGATGTACATATATGTCATCCGCATCGCCACTGGGTCCCGTCATCACCCGTTAGGTTACTTAACTAACGACAGAGCGGGGGCTGGACCAGCATGGGTGCAAAATATATACAATATCTACCAGTATATATATAACAATATATAATAATCGTTTCAGGCATAATAAATGCAATATCACAGATAAGCGATAAGCATCACAGAACAATACTGATAATCTGGGAGCCCCGAGTTTCCTTTGAGCCGCAAGTGAAAGCCGACGTTCTCCTGGTCGTGTGGATAGCCTGTGCAATGAAAACCTAGAACCCTACGAGCGTGGCAAGTTTCCCGCCAAAACCAAAAGTGAGGCAACCCCCTTCATCAAAGTGAATGGGCCACCCGGCACTTCACGGAATCCGGTAACCTGAGCATCCCTCCTTGGGTCAACCTGTACCCCTTACGAGTGCGGTTTATAGCCCGCCAATTCTAGAGTGAGGCCCCCTCCGTCTCAACACCATGAGATACGGGCCCGTTGCCCTTTAGAACTCGGCTATCCGTGCACTCCATCGCGGGGTAATCCTAGTACAGAAAAGAAAATCTGTACAACGGTGATATCGACCTCAACCCGGCCGTGCTCCAAATAAATAATATACAAATAAGCGGCGACGGCAGTTCACATGTCAAATGCTCGCCCCACGATATCAAATGTACAAATAAATCCAAACTGTACTAACATTGCACCCAAGCTATCCACCATGACGATTCAGCCACAACACAGCACAACACAGAACATCAACGTGAATGTCACGTTCGCAAACCCGTCAAAAAGAGCATATAGCAGTTAGACAAGTAGTACCGCTCTAATGACATTCACGGTCGCAGATATTAATGTATGTAATGAAAACTACGACATTAGAATTCTACATGCAATTAGCAAACTAAACCAATTTCCAAAACCATGAAAAAAACAGTGAGCTGAAGTTCCAAAAACCGACCGTTTAAAGCCAATTCGGAAGTCCGAATCAAAACGAAACACGCCCGAACCTTCGCAGGGAGTTATAGCACGAAATTAACTTTGAGTCGGGGGGCCTAGAGGGAGTACCCCACCCCCGAGGCCACCACGAGGTGACCAAGGGGGTGAGGCAGACCCGAAACTGCCTAAGGTGGGGCAGTTTCGGGTCCCCACTGCCAAGATCACCTTGTGGTGGTTTTGGGGAGTGGGCCCAGCCGTTCAGTCCTTCCCGGGGATTCCCCGGGGTGCTAATGCACCACCACGCGGTTTCTCAGTTCAAACCATGAGCCTGCGGAGTGTGCAAACAACTCAAACTTTTAGTTTTCGGAACTGTTTTGTCGGCAGTTTTTGCACGACAAAAACGGTGGATTTGTAATGTCGCATAGAGTTAACTAAGGCTTATGGAGTGGCTCTGATACCATATTAGGTTACGGCAGCGCCCCGGCCATCAATCCCTGACCAAATGCGGAACAAAAATTTATAAAACTTGGCGCTACCACAACCAATTATCCGGATCTACCCATAAGCCCTAGATAAAAAAAGCATGCAAAGGAGTTAGAATAGTTATACCGAATAGATTCGTGTCCTTCGGTCTTCAACCATCATCCCAAGTTCCTAGGGGCTTCCTTGATCAAGCTTGATCTCCGGTCTCCCTCCATCGAAGATGATCCACCCGAGAGTCTATACAACGAGCTCTAACCTCATATCCGAGGCAACTAGGGCACCTAGATCGCTACTCTAGATACCGTAGATGAAGTAGAGGGTGATGAAAGATTAATTTGTCTCAAGACACCTAAGGATTCTCAACTCATGAGAGGGTTTGGGTGGAGCTAGAGGAAGAAGATGCTATGAGAATAAGGTGTTGAGAGCAACTCAAGAAAGAGAAAGAGAAATGAATAATGGCTTGTATTTTTTGTTTGTTGTGTGAGTGTGAGAAGAAATAATGGAGCCATCACATAAATGTCCATGTCTCCAAAATATCTTAGTCAACAAAAAATATCTCAAGTTAACATAATCTCACAACAAAAAAAATCCTAAACATGCTAGAATAGTAACCATGGGTCACTAATTAGCCATGCCACAATAATGCAATAAACACCTCATCCTACAGCTCAATAACCTTTTAATCCAAAAAGGTCTAAACCATTATGAGGTGTAATCTTCTAAAAGTAATCTTGTAATAAATTACAAGAATACCCATCAACCGTATATACATGCCCGCATCCGTATTCCGAAGAATACGAATACAAAGAGACGAAAATAATCTAACAAATATAATACTAGGATTCGGCTTAAACCAAAGCCCACTAGTATTATCCGTCTGAATATCATCCGTGCACAAGTACACGTATGTGATCGAACCCTGCCGTAAAACCAAATGGCCTCTATATCGTTTCGCCCGAAGCAGGGAAACCCTCTGTGTGGTGTTAGTGATATATGCCCTAGAGGCCATTATTGTATCATACTGGATTGTATATTACTTAATGGGAGCTTGGGATATACACGGATATAGTAACAGTCTTGCTCGAAATGGTAGTATGCTACTTGGTTTGTTTCTACCTCAATATGTACGTGTGTTTCTTTTAGCATATCGCTTATACATATTAGTAGAGCCCTTAGGATCTTTGCTTGATTACCAGCGTTGTGATTGCAGTCACACTAGTGGGGGCCGGGTAGTCTATAAGCACATCCTTATACAGGTCCCTAGTCATAGGATTATCGAGATGGGGCATCGATACTCCAAAGTAGACTAGTGTATATGCTTCTCATCACGACAGGGGAGATGGTTTGTCCCACAGCCATTAGTACATCATACCGGAGATAGTATGCAGGTGCTCATTAGGTTATGAGTATACTGGACATGACTCGTTGGGGAATTGCTGGTTGGTAATATACCTATCGTCTGGTATAGTTCTCAGGTGACATGAGTACAACATAGTCTGTTGACTTGACACTGCTGCTTCGCCTCGAGTGTGTTCCCGCTGTACTTTGATTACTACCCTACCACGGCTCATAGGAGTCATGCAAACAGGTAGTGGTTGGGTGCAGTCTCGAATCACTTAGAGGCAGTGGCGGTTAGATAGGATTCATCTCTCCTGATATTGGGGGTTGATATCGCGCTGTGTTCGGAAGGCCATTACACAAAGTCCTTGGCCAAGGCAAGTGAGATTTACTGGTAGGTACTCCAATAGTTTCTCAGGGTGTTTTGGGCTACTCTCCGACACGACTTATACCGCTATTAGGGGTCTGACGTTTACCGCCCCTAGGCCCGATATGCGATACTCTTTGACGAACAGACCGGACTGTACGGAGATTGTCACAGATAGGCTCAGTTGGAGTTCAGATGAGTTATTCTCATCGACATTCTCATCGACATATACCTGGGGGCCATTGCGTACAGCTAGTGCCGCTTGCGTCCTGTGGTTAAACCCACTGCCAGTATAGTGTCGAGTCTTTAGAGTCCCACACAGAGAGTTTCACTGCATCGAACGAAAGATGTAGAGGTCGTATGGTTTTACGACGGGGTTCGATCGCGTACGTGCACTTGTGCACGGATGATGATACGGACGGACAATACTGGTGGGGTTTGGTTTAAGCCGGATCCTAGTATTGTACTGATAGACTGTTTTTGTCTTTTGTATCTGCATTTTTCGGAATAAGGATACAGATATGTATATACAGACAAGGGGCATTTTTGTAAATTGGTCAAAGATGCTTCTAGAAGATGCAATGTCATAATGCTAGTTTTTCATTTTAGTTTAAATGAAAATGATTTATGATATGGAAAGAATGGGGTGGAAATTGCATGGATTTGGATGAAGCTTCTCATGACACATGGTGGCATTTGGTCCCATGACTCATTTTTTGTTACTTGAACCATATTATATTGTTTTCTATGGATTTATTCATGAGATAATACAATTTGGTTCAGTTGAAAAAAAACT
Organism: Agapanthus africanus; assembly: GCA_030015575.1. NCBI lineage: Eukaryota > Viridiplantae > Streptophyta > Magnoliopsida > Asparagales > Amaryllidaceae > Agapanthus > Agapanthus africanus. The sequence goes on along the minus strand of CM057338.1, from coordinate 826,828,206 downwards.
TGAGTGGAGCCATCTCTTTTATTCATTCTCTTTCCTCACTAGTTTCTTTCCATTGCTATCTTCTTCCTCAAAACTTTAGTAACTCATGTGTTGAGTAATCTAGAGTAAGAAAAGACCATTCATTCCATCTACACACTCTACATTCTCTACGACATCATGAGTAGCGATCTTGATGCCCTAGTTGCCTCCGTTGAGGTAGGAGCTCAATGCACATTCACTCGGGTGGATCATCTTTAATTTGAGGAGACTGACGAGGAAGCCTGATCCGGACGATCCGAGGAGGCTATGACGAGGTGGAGGACAGCGAGGAATGAAGACCCGAAGGACCGGAATCGTGAGGTATAAACTTCTGGACTTGTAGTTTACATCTCACTAAGTTAGCTAGTTTGGGTTCAGCACCGATCCTGGAGTCCGAGTCCTTTCGCAATCCTTGTAAAATCCATTTTCTGAAATTCCGTCTCCCCACGAATACGCGGGGTGCGCGACATGGACTTACAGTGGTATCAGAGCCTACTAAACCCATATTAGCTCGTTAGCAAGTTATTGGAAAGTCGATCGTCGGAAAAACCGAAAACTATACATTTTGCACCCTCACAGTTTCTGTCAATTTTTAAACTGTTCTAAAAATTATTTCAGGGGCTTGAAAATACTGTGCAGGGAATTCTAAGAACACAGAAGAAAAACGAGTCATGAACTCGTTACAACCTCCGCGAACCGTGGCGAATCAGTAGATTTGCCGCCGATCCGTAGCCGAGTTGTGGCCGAGTTGGCTCATTCTTCTTTTGTTTGTCTTATTTTTGGGTGTATAGTTATTTAGAATATTTGGTTTCTACCAAGAATTTTTTTGGAGTGCTGATTTGCATTTGGGGTAGATACGGAAAATATATTTTCGATCAAAATTCTAATTATACTTGGCTAACCAGTTCTTCTGGAATGTTTATATGTGTTTTTAAATCTCAGCTAATTGCTATATGTCAGTTAGTCTGGGATTGCACATATCCGTTGGTTTGTGTATATGAACTTATTGGATCGTCGTGGATGAATAGCCGGGGCTGTGAGATGGGTGTTTTTATCTTTCATTCGATGTAAATTGTAATTTGATGTATTATTATTTTGCGGGGCACATCCAGGTTGAGGTTGTAGCCGCCGTTGTATCATTTTCTTTTTACTGTTTTCGGCTCCTAGGATAAACCCAAGGTGGGGTGCACAAACTACCGGATTCTTTGAAGTGCCGAGTGACCTACTCATTTTGTTGAGAGATGCTGCTTCACTTCTGGAATTTGGCGGGTAGTTTGCCGCACCCATAGGGGTCCGGGATGGGGTTTGGCTATTCATCACGATCGTGGAATCCGTTTTTCGTTTCAGGATTAAACGAAACGCGAAATTGCTAGTATATCCAATATGTTCATCTGAGATCTGGAATGCCTATTATTGCGTCAGACGAATGATATTATTATATATGTTATATAATAGACGCTACTTATATTTTGCATCCGCGCTAGTCCAGCCCCCGCTCTGGCGTTAGTTAAGTAACCTAACGGTGTTAAACGGGGCCCAGTGGCGAATGTGGATGGCATAAGTGGACGTTGTATTTTCGTTTTTTTTCCTATGATGATAGGTGTAATTGATAGGATTGCATTATTAATGCAAAGCAAACAAACCAAAGTTGAATCGTTGGAACAAATTTTAAAAACCACTCGGTTATTTTAAAACAGAAGACTTTTTAATGCGGAGCTTAAATCACACCTTTAAAAGCTGTCAGGTTCCTTCGATTAAATCAAGTTCACTACGTTCACGGTTTCGCCAAAACCAACCGTAGCCCTTCGTCATTTCAGTTGAATATTCAGTAGTATTCAAGCTATGTATGTTGGCCTTCGTCAAGGCATAGTGATTGGTAACTGCTGGGTATTCATTTGTAGTATAGATAGATGCGTTGGTTTGAGACAGTCGTACTGCTATTTTGGCCTTCGTTAAGGGTACGTACGGGTGGGTTCAAATTAACCTGGATAATGACGGGCTGAACTTGATATGTGACTTATGATATGTTGGCCTTCGTCAAGGTCATAAGAGCATGGGGCAAAAATCCACATCGGGAGTTTCTAAAGAAACTCAAACTTGCTAGTGCTGCATACCATTTATAGTGTGATAATTTTGGTAGGATTCCTTCGGCTTTATCACACAATGATATTTGGATCCCGATCCTACTGTGAGTATCCGCTACTCCTTGGGAGATTTCTTCACTAATCACAATTAATGCTATAAACCAAGTAGGTGTCTAGAACGGTGTTAGCGGGGCTTCGCCTCCAGCGAAAACAGGTTCTGTAATTGAGGAACTTCGCGAATGCGTTGGAAAACCTCTCTCGAAGTACCAACACCGGTCTGGCCGAACGATTAAGCAAGTATTGTAAAGTGAGATTAATCCTAACTAATTCTTCTTTTATGGTTTGAAGAGGGATTCGAGATACAGTGGGAGGCATCCTGTTTAGATAAACTAAAAACCAATCTATACTTGCAAGAGCATCATGCTCAGCAACCAGGTGGCCAGATTAGGTTACAGTTAGATAATAATACGACTGAGTTTTACTATAAAACTGGCAAAAGTTTGTCCAGATGTCAATTACCTATGACAAACTGGACCACCTCATTACTACTTAAGCCACCGCCGTCCCGGGTCCAACTTCTACCATCACGGATGTTAATATCCGTAAGACATCGGAAAAAGACAGCGAATGCCAAGTGCCTCGTGTTAGCCTCAGTTGATGGTGTATACTAGAGGCAGCACGAGAAGATGGACTTTGGTTCCATCTTCCTTCATAACAAATATTTATATGGAGAGCAATCTCGTATCGCAAGATATGAGACCTCGAAAGAACTACTTCAAGCGAGGTTGGCTATCGGGTCATCTGTAGGGGACCGCGTTCCTACAATGATTAGTTGTATTAAACGGCTCGCAGACCTGGAGACCACGTTGGAGAACAAGTCGAGTGATGACTTGATTCTACAGTCCCAACCTTCTACTTACGCTCAGGGGAAGAAAGTTGTACTTCCAGTTAAAGGCACCCTGAAGGAAACCAGGGAGACACCCGCTCTGCTTATTGGGGAATCTTCATCTTCTAGATCCAAGGCGAAAGCCTATGGTAAGAAGAAGAAGACCTTCGCAAAGCCGATAGGCGGTGTCTGTATGGTAGAAGAAAAGGGAAGGGCAAAAGTTTCAAGGCTCACAGTAGTAAAGGAGGGATGTTCCTATTGTCACGGGAAATGGCATTGGCAGAAGGAATGCAGGGCTTGGAAAGCCAGAATCCCGGATCCGAAGCATGTTGTGGTTTCGGCTTCGAGTGTGTTAGTGTTTGAAAACTGTCTGTCAATTAGCTCTACTTTCTGGGTACATAATACCAGATCAGGATCTCTTATCTATAATTCTTTACAGACTTTGAGAAACCGTAGGGTTATTAGGACAGATGATATGACTCTCTGAGGTGCTAACGGAATGAGCGTGGATGTTGTATCCGTAAGGGAATATCATCTAGAATTGACAAGTGAGCAATTATTGACTTTACGTAACTGTTTGTGTGTACCTAGTCCAGATTGTAAAGTCATATCTGTATCTTTATATTATAAAGAAGGATATGATTTTACATATGTAAGCGATGTGGTCCACATCCACCTAAATCAAAGTATTAATTAGGTCAGGTACATTAGATAACGGTATATACGTATTAGATCAAGCTCAGGTTTTCAAAAGTCCAGAACACACTTATAAGAAAGTCTCCAGAATCAAATAGGGCTTTCTTATGGCATTATAGACAGGGTCACATCATTGAAACAAGGTTGATGTAGTTACATAGAGAGGGATATTTGAATCCGTTTGAATATCAGTCTTATGCAACTAGTCAATCATGTCTCATAGGAAAGATGACAAAGACTCCGTTTACCGGGCGCGGAGTAAGAGCGAGCAAGCTCTTGGGACTCATACACAGCTGCGTGTATGGTACAATGTCTACATATGCACGAAGTGGTTATTCTTATTTCATTACTTTTACGGAAATTTTCTCTAGGTATGAACATGTCTTCTTATTGAAACATAAATCCAAGGCCTTTGAGAAATTCCGGGAATATAAGAATGAATAGGAAAAACAAACAGACACAAGTATCAAGACACTGAGATCTGATCGAGGTGGTGATACTTAAATGCCGAGTTCCTAGATTATTTAAAAGAGAATAGTATTCTCTCTCAGCTTACTCCTCCATACACACCACAACATTATGGTGTATCGGAGAGACGGAACACAACCCTATTGGATATGATTTGTTCCATAATGAGTAACACTGAGTTACCGCCATCCTTCTGAGGTTATGCACTAAGATTAGTTGCATATCTTTTAAAAAGGTTCATACCATGACTTTGCCTACCGCACCATATCAGATGTGGAGTGGGAAGAAACCCTGTTTTTAGTATCTGAAGATTTAGGGATGTCCAGCTTTGCAAAAAACAGTATATGGATAAGTTCGAGGCACGCTCGGTACTGTTTAAGTTTGTGGGTACCCAAAGGACTCCAAGGGGTATCTTTTCTATTACGCGGAGGAACAAAAGATTGTTATTTCTTATAATGCCCACCTTTTTGAAAATTAATCTTTTTAAAGGAAATAGTAGGAGCGCAATAGAACTGGAAGGAATTCCAGAATCACAAACTATTACTGAAAGTATGGTAGAACCAGAAGCTTCAAAAGAACCGGACATACTTGCGCCACTCCGTGGGAGTAGTTGGCAGTCTCATCCACCCGAGAGAAACTGAGGTTTTCTCATAGACGGGGATAGAGAGGATTGCATCATTTGACAATGATGTGCCAACTAGCATCCAGTATTCCATTTAGAGCAGAGACTCGATATAATGGCTAGATGCAAAGCGCACCGAAATGGAGTCCATATACACCAATAAAGTATAGACTTTGAACTTTGCTCCAGAAGGGGTAAAACCGGAAGGCTGCAAATGGATCTTCAGAAAGAAGATTTGTGTAGATGGACAGGTTAAAACCTATAAGGCTAGACTTGTTGTAAAGGATTTTTCGTCAAAGACCTGGTTTGGACTTTGATGAAACCTTTTCTCCAGTGGCTATGCTCAAATCCATTCGGATCCTTCTTGACACTGCTACCTTCCATAATTGTAAGTTCTGGCAGATGGATGTATAAATGGCTTTTCAATATTTGGAAGAGTGCGTCTATATGGATTAGCCAGAGGGTTTTCAATCAGAGTAGGAGCAGCAGGAAAGTGTGCAAGATGCTTAAGTCTATAGACTAAAGCATGCATCGCGGAGTTGGAACATCTAATTTGATGAGACGGTCAAAGAATTCGACCTTATCAAAAATCCGGATGAACCATACATATATAGTAAAATTGTAGGGAGAACTGTGGCATTCCTCATCTAGAACGAGGATGACATTCTCGTGATAGGATATGACATTCCTATACTACTATCAGTCAAAAAGAATTCTTGTCACAGAGGTTCTCCATGAAAGACCTGGGAGATACCAAATACATTCTGGGGATCCAGATCTATCATGATAGATCAAAGTGTATAGTGGGAGTTTTTAAAGTCAAGGTACACCAACGCCATACTGAAAACATTTAGTATGGATGATTCTGTCACGACCCGGAAATGGCACGTGACTGGCACTTGAATCATATGAAGTCTATAGGACCCCATCTAATTCAAGTAAGCCAAAAATCCCACAAATCTAAACCATTTTTAAATAGAAGTGAAGAAAACTTAATTTAAAACAAGTAGTTTTAATAACATAAGCCGAATATGCATTTTTAAAATCTCAAGTCTTTTCTGAAAATTTCGGCAGAGTTTCCTTTGTAAATATTGGCCCCAAAAGTGTACAACATGCATAATATGAATAAAGGCATCCCAAGCGGGAGCTAGCTCTTCGTCAATTGACGGTCACAACCACGCAAGCAATATAATATACAACGCCGAAGGGTGATGATCAAAACTCGAAAGGAAACTCAATAATATCAAGAAAACCTATAATAATACAACGCGCGACTCTAAGGTCGAATGAATATACAGTGGTCTTCTAAGTCTAATAAATAATACAGTCTGGTTGATGGAGTTTACTAGATACAACTGAATATAAATAAAGTACTAGGGTGGTCACGATGCGAGTGAACCCACCGACCAAGCCAATCATCCGAAATGAAAGTAGTGTGCCAGCAAAGCCGCAACGAAATCTGTACGGCAAAACCTGCTAGAACTGTGGCACAACGGGGGTGAGTTGCCAACTCGTGAGTAGAAAATATCATAGAGAAGAAATCGTATGTATGACTCAATCCTAAGTCAAAACGATCAGTAATATATATTCTCAATATGATAAAGTCTGAAGCATGATAAGGTGGCAAGGGTAAACATCTATACATAAGTGTAATACCAAGTGCTCGTGTCAGTGCCTCAGGTAACAACATATCATAAATATGAGGTATGAATATGGTACGATGAAAACATAATACATCATGAATGAGAAAACTGTTTTCATAATATAGTGAGATTTCTGTATAAACATTTAGGTATCATCAATGAAATCATCAGAAAATCAGTGTCAAACATCGACACAAAATATATGTCTCAATATCCCAATATCTCAATATCACAGGCTCCGGCTATCCGGACTGGCCTGTATCATCAAATCTCAATATCTCAGGCTCCGGCTACCGGACTGGCCTGTATCATAAATCTCAATAAAATCATCGGTCAGCAATGCTCCCCTGTCACAGGCTCAAACGCCATTCTCTGCGATCTTCTAGCCCCGGGCTACCGCACCGGGTCCACCATGCACCCGCAGACGGTTCATCTCCTCCTCGAATCGGGTGTATGATATCGCTCAAGAGCCGAGAAAATTCATGGTGGACATATCACAATCATAACATGAGAAAACCGCACTTTTATCTTTCAAAATGATAAATGAGTTTACTAAATCTTGCGGTTTCTCCAAATCCATAAATCTCATGGAAAATCCGAAATCCAAAATAAAAGTCAATAATAATAAATACTGGGCTCCGGCAATCCGGACTGGCCCTTATACTATTACATGACTAATGAATATAAAAATATGCACGAAATATCAAGCAATAAATGCAATATGAACTAACATATGAAACAATAACATATAGGAACTATCAGCTAGCGAGCTATGTTAATGAAATAATATTCTCTAAAGTGTACGTGACATGGCAATTACCGATGATGATGTGTGTGAGCCGGCAAATAAGTGCATGTGGAGCATACGCATCATCGGTAATGGTGCTGGTGTCCTGACAGCATGGTTTCATAATCACTAAAGTACACTATAAACATGCAATGCGATGATAACAACCTAATAAATGGAAAATGAATAGTAAATGCAACAATAATATGCAGAACATGAATAATAATGTAACAATAAAGAATCTACATTTCTATATATGTGCCATACCGTTTTGCCATTTGAAATAATACGAATCGTGGTGTTTTGAAAATAAGGGCTACGGTGTTTTTAAGAAAAGGTGCATCTTTTGAAATATCCTTAGAATCCCTTGGCCTGTCTTTAAAATACTCACGATTCGTTAGTTTTGAAATAGGTATGACTCGAGTCTAGTCTAACATCTACAAGTAATCTACAGGACTAAACTAACAGACTAATCGAAAAGGGTAAGGAAAACCACCTAAGTCTGAGTCGATATATGCATATATATAATAGTCGGTGATCCCGCCTCAATAGTATCCCATACGATATACTATATAATATGACATTCTCGAGTCAAGAGTGGGGATCTATCATCAATAAGTAGCTCGTACGGTAAACCATCGTACGGCATCCCAAATCTGGGTACGGGTCAAATATCACATTTATCTCATCATTCATCTGGTATCCTTATCATCATATCATGATATGGGTACCGATCTAAGTCTGGTACATACTGATACCATCTACATATATATATATATGCATGCGTATGAAACACATCGTCTAAGGACCCGCTATAATATCGTGTCGTATCTCATAATACGAACCACGTCATATCACCGATCTCATTGCACCATACCCAATCTCATCGACTCATCTCCAAATATCATATACTATCCTCATCATCCATGTATATGCATACGTATATATATATATATATATATATATATATATATATATATATATATATACATACATAGTCGCATACCTCTCTCTCTCTATACACACACACACACACACACACACACACACACACAAAAGTAATAAAAGTATGCAAGTGTGTGTGTGCGCGTGTGTGTGTAACGTGTTAAAAATGATTAAATAAATAATTAAATGAATAAAAGTGTTTAAGTGAATTTTAGGATTTTCGGTAAAGTAAAATGTATTTTTCGTAAAACCAAACCGTGATTGTTTTCATTATAATTTTTAAAATATCTATTTTAATTATGAAATTACTAGTAAATGGTGTTTATTTAGCCACTTATAAATTTTTAGTTTAATAAAATATTTTTCCTAAATTAATTATTTTAAATATTAACATAAGCTTTATTTTTACACTAAATTAGTGTAAATTACAAATTTAAATGGTTTTAATTTGTAAAAATGAACCATGGCATATTAGAAATTAGTGTGTATTATGCAAAATTTATTTGCAAATTTTTCCTATTTTCTAGAGCTTTCTTGAGTTGCTATAGTAAATAAATAAATAATTAATTAAATAAAGCATGAAAAGACTTTTAGTGTTGTTTCTCTTCTTGAAACTTCTACACAACATCACACTCTCTTCTTTCTCTCCCTCACCTCCCTCTAGGCCGGCCACAAACCCCCCATGGCAGCCCCCCCCCCCTTTTACCACCTCATTTTTATTCAAAATTCATTAAAAATACATCAAAAATTCCATTAAAATTCCACAAAATCCTATTTATTTCATACTCTTTATTTCTTGCTCATTTTTATATGAAATTTGGAGATGGAAGGCATGCATTTTGGAGGCTCATTTCTTGTTTGGATTTCATATTTTGGGAGGTATAATTTCTTTCTTTTGATTTATTGTTTTAGATGTTCATTTAAGCTTAATTAGATTTAATGAATTAATTCTATGTTTTTTTTTTAAATTCAAGTTAGGGTTTGTAAATTCAAGTTATGATTTTTGTTAATTATTTAGGGTTATAATAGTTAGTTTAACACTTTTAGAATTGGAAAATATTGCATGGTTGTTGAATTGTAAAATTTTCATTTAAAATTGTTTTAAATTAGGAATTTAGTTAACTAGGTTTTTGCAAAATGTGTTTGTGGTTAATATAAAATTCTAATTTGGGTTGTTATCATTGGATTATAGTTTTAGTGGAAATGTTAGCATGTTAATGGAAAGAAAAACTTAGTTTGATTGCTAGTTTCTATGGTTAATTGATAAATTGTGATAAAATTTCTAATTTTGTAAACTAGATTTTAGAAATTCCTATATAAATGAGATTAAAAATATAATTATGGTTTCATTATATCATTATCATCATGAATTGTGGTTTAAGTCATTAATTTATGCAAAATCACGTTTTGCGGTGGAATTGTGGTATTTTGCTTGAAAAATGTTAAAATTGTTAAAAGTTGCAAACTAGAAATTTCAAATAAATGCAAAATTGTGTAATAAAAATATAGTAATGGTTTGTATAGTCTAGTAATGCTATTTAATGAGTTTTATGACCATTAGTTTCATTTAAATGTCAAGTTTTGATGAAAAACGGTATACTGGCATTTTCGGGTTTTTGCGAAATTGGACGGTTTGATAGATTTTAGGGTTTCGATGGATTTAATCGTGTTTTATGGTATAAGTAATGTGTTTTAAAACTACAAGTTGTTTGATGATGTTATCTCGATCCATCGGAGTTTGTACGCCGATATCGAGCGGTATTTGGTTCTTTTGTGTGGACGGGACATAGGTTTTAACCTATGCTTGTTCCTTGTATCGTTTGACTTTTGTATGTGATTCGGTTTACGATGCTATTTATATGTTTGCGTTTAGGTACCCTTCAAGTGGACTGCGGGCGATGAAGAGGAGGATGGCGACACCGTCGTCGGCAGACATGGACCAGGTGAGTAGATGCATATCTACGGGGGGAAGTCGGGTGGATGGCGTTTAGCACCCCCGCAACGTAGAATACGAATAGCACTTATTGACATTAGGAAACCAGATGTGACCCTAGATTCTTACTGAGTAGGACCCTGGTAATGACCCTAGGCGGGACTAGACTGATTTAGGAAAACCACACCTGAGGATGAATACTTTGGGAGAGGTTCGTAGGTTTCTGATAGAAACACACACGCACACACTAAAACTTGACATGGCGTATACGTATATGTGTGTATATATATAAAACTAGGTATAGGTGTATATATATACACAACACTTATATGGGATTCATTGATGTGATATGATATCTGAGGCATGATGAAACAGTATAACTGGGCTTGATGCCGTGATTCTTGACTATACAGTTGTATTAAAGTGTTAGCGGATCATTAGAGAATGAGATAATGAACATGAACATATAAATTATAAAGAGTGGTGGTGATATTGAGGTACATGGGACGCTAAAATAGTACCTGGGCTGTAGCTTGTGACTGATCACGATATGATATATGTATGACTTGATTACGACATCATATAGGTGTGACCTGATGTCGATATCGTATAGGTGTGACTTGATGACGATAAGATATCGGTATGATTTAATCACAATATTACACATATGACATGATATTTCTGTGGATAAACTAATGATGCTTATCATGATGGCAATGATATATGATTGATGTATGTGATCACAGTTTAGCACCTTGATCATGAGATGTGTTGATGATGACATTATACGAATGAGGAGACACCTAGGAGATACTTGACCGTACCCCGATATTGGGATGCCGTACGATGGATTTTACCGTATGAGGCTTAGATTTGATGATTGATCCGCACTCTTGATTCGAGGAAGCCGTACTACGTACGTGACGCTATTGAGGCGGGATCGCCGACTATTAGAGATATTGATTCAGACCTTAGGTAGACTCTAGTTTCTTACTTACTAGTCTATTAGGTTTAGTTCCTTAGGATGTTAGATGGACACTGGTTTAGGTTCGACTCACATAGTGGTAGTTGTACTCGTATCTCGCAAAGGAGTGGATAATGCACACCTGTATTTACATTCATACCGTAATTATCATGGTGCATGTTCTTTTATATGTTGCTATAATCAGTATAAACTTTACCTGTTAGGACACTAGCACTATTACCGATGATGCGCATATTCCACGCACACTTATTTGCCGGCTCACACACATCATCATCGGTAATTGCTATGTCACGTACACTTTAGATCATATTGTCTTTTATGGATAGAATCAGTTAACAACTAGACAGATATAATATTGTGATTATTCTCTGACATTAGTACAGACATGATATTCATTGCTTAGACATTCATGCATTCATATTTTCATGTTATCATGCAGTATTATGGGCATATGCCGACACTTATCATATAGTTACTCATGATTTTGAGATTTGGATTTCTATGAGATTTCTGGATTTTGGGGAAAACCGCAAGAATATGTAAACACTTCTCTCTCTCCTCCTCCTCTCTTTTTAAAAAACATAAGATGCGGTTTTCTCGTGATGTATGTGTCGTCCACCATGAGATTTCATGTTTTCTGATGGATTTCGAGACCCGATTCGAGGAGTGGATGAACCGTCTCGGGTACATGGTGGGCCCGGTATGGTACCCCGGGGCAAGAAGATCGAGTTGTAGACGATGAGCCTGGCAGGGGAAGGCTACCTACCGGTGATGTCTGGCGCGGCGGATATCCGGAGGATACCGACCGTTGTCGTGAGATTTGATGATATGGGCCGATCCGGACTGACGGAGCCCGAGATATTGAGACTTGAGATTACATGTGTTGTGTCGATACTTGACACGGATTTCCATGGATTTCATTGTTGAGATTTCAGATTCTTATACACATTTTACTATGATAATAGCTAAAGATTTCTTATACATATATATCTGGATTTCAGGATTTGTTACTTTACATTCATGGTGCATGCATTTCATTTCATATGACATAGTATTATATGAGGCACTGACACGAGCACGGAGTATCTGCACTTACACGTAGTTTTACCCTGCTATTACTAGTTGATTGGGATATAATAGTGTATTATTATGACCTAGGATAGCGTCGTGCATTCGATTTCTTTTCGTAGATGTCTTCTACTCACGAGTTGGCAACTCACCCCCGTTGTGCCAAATTTTATTACAGGTTCGATGTACAGGTTTCCGTGGCAGCTTGTTGGCACATCTTTTCTTCAGGGTGATTTGCACGGTAGGCTGGTTCACTTGTATCCGAACCACCATTGTACTTTTATTCATTCATTTGTACCTAGTAAGCTCCATCAACCATATTTGTATTACTTGATAAGTTTATAGGACCAGTCTTTTATTTCGACCTTAGAGTCGCGCATGTATTATTCTGATCTGGTGGTTTTGTTTTCTTTTGAGTTTTGAGCCTCGCCTATTGGCGTTGTATATTATTGTGCTTGTTGTGGTTGTTTCCGCCTGTTGGCGTTGATGCTAGCTCCCGTTTGGGGATGCTTTTTATTGTTTATGTATATTATACTTGTTGTACCCGTTTGGGGGCCAGTTTTTACAGAGGTGACTCTGCCGAAATTTTTGGTAAAATTTGCTGATGTTTTTATACTTGTTTTCTTTTCTTTTCTTCTTTTTCTTCTTTTATGGTTTAGATTTCTGGGCTTCGGCTTACTTAGGTCACGTGGCGCCTCTAGACGCTTCGTAATCTAAGTGCCGGTCACGTTCCGTACTTTCGGGTCGTGACAGTATGCAAATCACTACTCTAAGGTTTGCGACTAATAAACAAACTAAACACTATCTTACAAGTACACTATACTAACCTAAAGTCATTTCACATCACATCCGTATATATATATATAATATAATATAATATAATTATAACGTATTCGTGTTCTATACTACGAAACTGCGGGGGTGCTATACGCCATCCACCCGACTTCCCCCATAGATATATATCTACTCACTTTGCTCTTCGCTTGCCGATGCCGATGTCGCCACGCGCTTGCTTGTCATCTCGAAGTCCTCGTGGGGGTACCTACATATCATAACATATCGTATCGCATTAAAATCTAATTCAAGACCAAAAAGACGCATGAATCTCACATAGGTTAAAACTTATGGTCTACTCACTCAAATCAACCAAATAACACTCGATATAGACGTACAAACATCAAGTGACTGAATACAATACCAAATACTAAAATCAAGAATTCAAAATACGTAAAACATAACCCCGAATAAAAACAGCAACTCAAGAAAGTGGTCCCAGATTTTGTTTGAGGCAAAAACAAGGTGCACAAACAATACTGGGGTGATATATAGGGTGTATATGACCTACAGAAGAAACATGGGCACTAAATTTTACAGAGTGGCCGGCCACTACCCCCTTAAATCCGGCCTGCTCGGTTCTGGTAAGGAATTGGGGCCTCGTACTTGCAGGGGGGTCGCCAAGGGTCTTAATTTGGTTTCTGGAGTTGTTTGCTTATCTCGTAATCATCCCAGGTTACACCAGATTCCTTTGCACCCTCAATTTACACACAAAACCGACATAGAAGTTTCTAAATTCTGTATTTTGGGTGTTTCAGTTTGGTCTGGGTTTCTAACACCAAGGGGGGTTTTAGGTCACCGCTATGCTCAATTTCACCATCTCACTTCAAGGATTCCTCAAAACCTCTCCTAGGAATTTTAAAAGTTTACAAACTACACTAAATCGGTTTTAAACTTAAATAGAGGCTATGGAAACTTTACTAATACATAAATGGTGAAAAGATTACCTCATTTGGCAACTCAAGAAAATTCTTGAGTTGCCCCAAGTGCTCAAAATCCATTCTTTCTTGGTCCAAAGTCCTTGTTGTGAGCTTGTGCATGTTTTTTGTGAAATGGAGATGGAGTTTTGATGAGTTTTTGTGATGAAGTGAGGAGGTAAAGGGGGGAGGGAGAGAGGGCAGCAGCCATGGAGGTGAAGGGGAGAGATGATGAGGGTGATGAAGTGAAGGAAGAATGGCCCAAGTCAAAGGAAACCCCTCTCTTTCTCTCTCTTGCCCATACTTCATACTATAGTCATTTTCTTTTTGTTTTATTTTCTTCTCTTCTCTTTTGAATTAAACCATGCATGAAAGAAGAAATAAACTATGGTAGAAAATGTAACAAGTATATGTAAATGTGACATGGTGCACGTCATGTGCACAAAACCGGATTAATGCAAAATTAGCGATATTTAATCACGATTAGCATTAAAATAGAATATAATTTATTATAGAATTTTGTAATTTGCTTAATTCATATAAAACACCCTCTTTTCAGTAATTCCAAAAATTTTCCAAATTTTTCCCAATTTATCGGTATTTAATTATACCGCCATATTAGAATATTCATAATATTAATTATTTAAGTATAAAAATACCCAAAAATAATATTTTATTTTTCTGAAATGTTACAGTCTTCCCCCTTAAAGAAATTCGGTCCCCAAATTTAAATTTAAACTCCCCCAATTTCTAAAACATTTAAGTAAAATGGCCATGACGTCGAGCTCCGAAATCATAAATACATAAAACACATCGTAGCGCAATGCATGCGCATGAAAAATGAGCAGATAACTCAAAATTAAAACTCCGTCAAGCATCCCGCAATCATCGGAGTTATGGTGAAGGCACCAATCAAACCCCAATACGAAAACCAACATGATATACTTCAACAATGCATGTAAACATCATTAAAACATCTGAAAGGAATGCATGCCAAACTCTTTTCAAATCGATGTGCGATGCACGTATCACTGCACAGTGGCGGACGTCTATTGTAAAAAAATAACTATATATATACCCTCTGTTTAATATACACGCCCCGCCGTTTTGAAAACAATTTTAGAAGAGTTTCCTTTATAAGATATTTCGTGTCATCTCGGACACGTAGGTAAATACTGAGACTATAGCTCCTTCTTTGGAAATCCCTTCGATAACTATCAATGCATGTAAAAAATATGTTTAGGTACTGTCCTCAGACTAGTCTTGCTCAGCTACTATTCTAAATAGTAAATATCAAAAACCTACTGCTCAAAGGAAATCAAATCCCAAAATGCGTACAAGAATGCCCCGTGCGTCTGGTGCGCATGAAAAACGAAATCCATGAATGTGCCATACATGTGCACAGAAACAAAATCTAAGTGCAACGGGTGTATACGAAACACCTGTCAACGGCAACGGGTGTGCCTGACAGCAATATCAGGTGCATCTGATATGCATGAAGAATCTCGATTTAGTACATCTGGCGTGCACCAAAATCGCATCAAGCACCCAAGTATGCGCAAGAATCCCAATCAAGTGCACAAGGTGGACGAAAACAAATATCGAATATCACAATCAAAATCGACGGTATACAACATATCTCAATCCAAATCCAAATCAGGTATACCATGGTATATAATCTCACAAATCTCACAATCATGTGCATCAGCGTGCATAAAATGGAATCAAAATACTGAAAGTGCATGAAAACTATGCCGAAAGTATAAGTCAAATCACATGCATACCATAGGTATGAAATCAAAGTCAAAATCTCAAATGACATCAAACCAAAGTCGAGTGCAACTGGGGTGCACAAAATCTCAATCATGCAAATAAATCGCCCAAAATACCGAAATCAAAGATAGCAGAAATAGTCCCGCTCTAGCACATCCTCTAAAGATCTCTGGCCAACTGTTGTGGTCACTCATAACATGTCACGTCGACGATGCCGAACTTTGGCCTACTGGGAGTGCGTAATATGACCGTTCCAGGGTCCAAGTCTTCTCGTATAGTATCCCAGAAAGGTTCTGTCGAAATCTCCCCCAAATCTCATTCTTGCCGAACTGTCCGGATGTTGGGTTACGGCAGCGCCCCGGCAGTCAATCTGATACCAAACGCGGAACAAAAAATTTACAACTTGGCGCTACCGCAACCAAAAACCCGGATTTTTCCATTAACACAAACTAGCAAGCAAACTAAAAGAAGTTAGAATGGTTATACCGATCGATCCGTGTCCTTCGGTTTTTAGCCACCATCTTTAGCTGCTCGCTGCATCTCCGATCTCGCTCGATCTCCGGTCTCCTCGTCGAAATGGCACCACGTCAAGGAATCTTTATACGGGCTCCCGCTTCAAACCGAAACAACTCGGACATGAAGTTTGCTAGCCGACATGTCCAAAAATGTAGTAGAGAGAGTGTAGAATACTTTGTCTCAAGGCATCCAAGGAATTGGGTGAAGGTAAATGAAGTTGCCATTTTGAGTTGTGATGAAATGAGCATAGATATTGCAGTGAGAACAAAACAAATCAGCCCTCACCAAGAAATGAGCTCGGCCAATTTTGCAGCAAGAAGTGCTGAGGCCCCAAAGAAAGTTCACAGGGAATTAGATATGGGGAGGGTGACCAGAGCAATGCAAGTGGTGACCACAAACACACAAATCCATCTCACAACAAAAACAATAAATGAATTAAACAAGACTATGCCTCATTAAAGCATCAACAACACTCATGACATCTCACCATGCTGCCCATGCTCCCCATGCCAGCAAGCACCCAATTTCGAAATAAAGCCCATGCTATCACAAAAAAGGGTCGGCCATAATGAGAAGGAAAATGCCAAAAAACAAAGCTCAAAGATTAACCATTAATTAAACATTAAAGCTAATGTTTAATCGGGGAAAGAAAAACTAGCAACTTCAAAAATATTCCCGTAACGAATTACAGGATTACCCCACAACTGTATATACATACCCGTATTTGTATTCCGACCGAATACGAATGCAATGAGACAAAAATATACCTACATAATATAATACTAGGATCCGGCTTAAACCAAAACCCACTAGTATTATCTGTCCGAACCATGACACGTGCACAATTGCACGTGCATGTTCGAACCCCTGCCATAAAACCATACGGCCTCTACATCGTTTCGCCCGAACTTGGGAAACTGTCTATGGGGGACTCTAATGACTCATCAATACACTGGCAGTAGGTTTAACCACAAGCACGTCAGTGGTACTAGCTGTACGTAACGGTTGCCCGTGTATTGAACGAAAGGGAAGCTGACGAGCGAACTCATCCTGAAACCCTACTGAGTCTGACAGTGACAATATCCGTAAAGTCCGGTCTGTTCGTCTAAGAATATCGCATATCGGGTCTAAGGGGTGGATAAATTCAGACCCCTACTAATGCGATAATTCGTGTCGGTATGAAGCCCATCACCACCTGAGAAACTACTGATCCGAATCAATAATTCTCGATTACCTTGGCCAAGAATTTCTGGTGATGGCCACCTGTGTACTGTGCGACATCAACCCCCAATACCGGTAGAGAAGAATCCCCGACGATCCTCTCACTACCTCCATGTGGCTTGGGACTGTACCCAACTAAAATCTGTTTGCACGACTCCTTTGAGCCGTGGTAGGGTAGTAATCAAAGCACAGTGGTGTAGGGTGTTTTTCGTCACCCCATGGAGATGGGAATATGTGTGCACTTGTCAGGCGCATTACAGACTCCCCTGCCTAGGGTAGGCTGGGGTTTATTGATTTCAGGGATCCAAATCTCCGGCAGCCACGGACTAAGCTACCGTTAATTACCCCTCGCCTTTGGAGCGAGAGAACCTCCGATTAACAGGTCAAACAGGTCATGCGAACTCAATGTGCAGTGTATGTGTATTGTCTTTTGAAAGGGGTTTTTGGATATATCGGGGGGCCCGCAGAGTTTTTACGGGGGTCCCGCTACCCGGATAGCGGGCTGGGGGTCAAGAGGGCTAGCAGCCCCCTTACGAGGTGCGGGGCAGCGCCCCGTTAGAAATCGTTTTCTAACAGGGACAGTGTCATGGAGTATGTTTGTGTGTGTGTACATATACATATATATAAAAAAAAAAGGGAAAGGGCATCCAAAGGATGCGTGGGAAAAAGCGCCAGCGCTTTGGGTGCTAGCGCTTTGAGCGCAAGAGCGCTAGTACTTTGGGCGCTAGCGTCCCACGTGCCAGGCACGTGGGCGCTCAGGCGCTAGAGCCCCACGTGCCAGGCACATGGACGCTAGCGCTCTGAGCTCAAGGGCGCTAGCGCTTTAGGAGCTCGGGAGGCAAAATGGACTTGGTCCCTGCAATGGGAGTTGTACTCCCAGAAAGGAACACTTATTATTTTGTATATATGTATATATATATAAGAAGTTAAACTCCTAAGATATTTTGAAGCTGATGAAGGGGGCTTCTCCCCTTGAGCCCTGGATCTTCCCCAAAGTAGGGTTTCTGGAGATGGGTCTCTTTCTTCTTCCTTTGTTGGCCGGATCTTGAAGATCAAGAAATATGAGATTTTAAAAATCACTCCTTTCTAAGATCTGATGGAAGATTTGAGTTCCCCTTTGTGGGTTTTTTTGGTGAAAAACTATTTAGTTTTATAAAAAAAAAGAGTAAAACTCTTGATTTAATTCAAAAGAAAGAAGAAGGTTTTAGAACCTTGAGGAAGGATAAGATCACAGATCTTGATGCCTTTTTAGGAGAGAGGAAAAAAGTTGTTGGGATATTTTCATTATCCTTGCCTTTATAGGCTATACACTTTACATATAGCCCCTTGGACTCTACAAAAATGGCATTTTGCCAATCCCATGGCTCATGTGCCATTTCTTTTTGCACATAAACCATGGGCTTTACAAAAATTTGGCTTTATGCCCATTTTTCTTACATTTATTCATAAAATAGAATAAAAGTAATACACCAAAATTATTTATTACAAAATTTTTATCTTGGCATTGGGGAGGCTGGCCGCTCCATGTTCGGGCTCGACCCGGGCATTGGCCCACTTGACCTGGGCTTGGGCCACTCGGCTTGGGGTTGACTTTGATTTTGACTTGGTCAACCGGGATGTAAATTTCGACCCCAACAAATTTCCCCCATCAATAAGTGCACACCACATATGTGGGTTGTGTGCACGAAATTGATGGATCTTCTTTCGCTTGGAGGTTGACTTGATCTGGTTCCCGTTTTAACGACGTGGAGGTCGATACTGCCATTTTAGCGACTTGGACGGTCGGTGCTGCCCTTTTTACGACTTGGACGGTCGGTGCTGCCCTTTTTACGACTTGGACGGTCGGTACTGCCCTTTTAGCGACATGGATTGTCGGTGCTGCCCTTTTTGCGACGTGGACGGTCGGTGCTACCCTTTTTGCGACTTGAACGGTCGGTTCTGCCATTTTTGCGACGTGGACGGTTGGTTCTACCCTTTTTATGACTTGGACAGTCGGTTCTGCCCTTTTTGCGACTTGGACAGTCGGTGCTGCCCTTTTAGCGATGTGGACGGTCGGTGCTGCCCTTTTAGCGACGTGGACAGTCGGTTCTGCCCTTTTTGCGACTTGGACGGTCGGTGCTGCCCTTTTAGCGACGTGGACGGTCGGTGCTGCCCTTTTAGCGACGTGGATGGTCGGTGCTGCCCTTTTTGCGACATAGACGGTCGGTGCTGCCTTTTTTGCGACTTGGACAGTCGGTTCTTCCATTTATGTGACGTGGACGGTCGGTTCTGCCATTTTTGCGACTTGGACGGTCGGTTCTGCCCTTTTTGCGATTTGGACGGTCGGTGCTTCCTTTTTAGTGACGTGGACAGTCGGTTCTGCCCTTTTGCGACTTGGACGGTCGGTGCTGCCCTTTTTGTGACTTGGATGGTCGGTGCTTCCCTTTTAGCGACATGGACGGTCGGTTCTAGATTTGACTTGCTCCTCTTCTTGCGGTGTCAGGGGTGAAGTTGACTTGTTTCCGATGTAGAGTTTGATTCTGCCAGGGAGGTCATCGGTTGTTTTGCTAATTTGATGTGATTTGGGTTGATATCAGCACCGCTACACTGGAATATGGTACTAGGAGCGAATCATCATCTGTCATGACAGGATTTGGGGATCTTGGTTTTGGTTTGGCATCAGCACCGCTATACTGGAATATGGTACCAGGAGCGAATCATCATTTGCCGTGAGGGAATTTCCCCCGTTCCCAGTTTAACGACTTAGGGGTCATCTGCTCCCAGTTTAAAGACTTGAGGGTCTATGGATTGGTTTAGAATTTTGGGGTTAGGGTAGGCATCAGCGTTGCTAACACTGAAGCACATGTGCCAGGAGCGATTCATCATTTGCCTTTTCCTGTTGGGAAGCGGTGGCTTAGGAGACAGGTTTAGGTCCCTATCACCTAAGGCTTTTCAATTTTATGAGCCGTAAGGGTCCCATAAAAGCATTTTCTCCCTACAAGTCGAAAGGATCTCGTAGGCACACTTTCTCCTTAGGAGTCGTGGGGACTCCCAAGTGTGTTTTTCCTTTGTGAGTCGTAAGGATCGCACGAAGGTTTGTTCTCCTCATGTATCGTGAGGACACATGAGTGGGTCTTCCCAAATGGAGCATAATTCCGAGGGCAGAGACCAGCCGTGTAACTGGTGATTGCGGTGGGGCATGGGTATGCTGAGAATTATTTGAGCCCGTGGATTGTATACGGCAATCAATTTGGGGACTAAGCGTAGGGCCGGGAGAATTTTGAGAAATTGGATTTTGGTTGGCATCTACATCGCTGCACTGGAATATGGTACCAGGAGTGACTCATCATTCGCCGTTTGGGGACTTGGAATTTGGATCTTGTTTGGCATCAGCATTGCTGCACTGGAACAATACCAGGAGCAACTCATCATTTGCCTCAGGAGGACTTGGGATTTGAATCTTGTTTGGCATCAGCATTGCTGCACTGGAACAATGCCAGGAGCAACTCATCATTTGCCTCGGGAGGACTTGGGATTTGGGTTTTGGTCAGCATCAACACCGCTAACACTAAAGCGACATGCCAGGAGCGACTCATCATTTGCCATTGCCCGTTGGGGAGCGATGGCTCAGGAGACAGGTTTGGATTCCTATCACCTAAGGCTTTTCAATTTTATGAGTCATAAGGGTCTCATAAAAGCATTTTCTCCCTACGAGTCGAGAGGATCTCGCAGGTGTATGTTCTCCATAGAAATCATGAGGATTCCTAAGTGTGTTGCTCCTTTGAGAGTCATAAGGATCTCACGCAGGGATTTTCTCCTCACAAGGTCGAGAGGACTTTGCGAGTGTATTTTATCATTTTCACGAGTTTGCGCCCTTTCGGGTTTTCACAAACTCGCCGGCAGTCCTGCTGTTTTTACTCACAAAGCCCTTTCGGGTTTTCATCCGTGCCCGTTTTGCTCGTGGACATACCTTTTTTTTCCGCGCTGGTGGGACTTTGAAAGTAGTCTCACTGGCAGGACTTGGGAGAGATAGGGGTTGTTTACGCCCATAGATTGTATACGGTTTTACATGATGTATGATCTAGACCGTAGGGCCGGTGTGCTCAATTCGCCTCTGACTTGGAGCATTCACGCGTAGTATTTCTTGAGATATCGTCCATTGATGGGTGGCATGGGCCTTTCTCTCTCGGCACTTATTAGTTGGTAGGATCCTCCGTCGAACACTTTCTCGATGACGTATGGTCCTTCCCAGTTTGGCTCAAATTTTTCCTTGGCATGTCGATTGGGGATGATCGGTCTTTTGAGGACCAACACCAATTCACCTTTCTTGAAAGCGTGAAGATGGGTTATCTTGGCATAGGCTCGTGCTCCAGACTTTGCTGCACCACGAGCCTCTTTTTTTCGAGGGCGTCGAGCTCTTCAAGCTGAAGGAGCATGTTTTCCTCCTCCGTCAACTCGTGCTAAACGGCCATTCTTAATCTTGGAACTTCGACTTCAAGGGGGAGGACCGCCTCCACTCCGAAGAGTAATGAGTATGGAGTGGACTGAGTTGGAGTACGGTGCGTGATACGATATACCCACAATGCCTCGTGAAGTTTGAGATTCCAGTCTCTCTTGTTGGCTGAAGCATTTTTCCTCAGGAGCTTGCATAGAGTCTTATTGAAGGCTTCGGCTAGCCCATTGGCTCTTGGATTATAGATGGAGGAATATCTCCAGTCTATCTTATGTTGAGTAGCGAACCTTGAGACTTTGAAGCTCTTAAAAGAAGGCCCGTTGTCAGAAATGATTCTTCTTGGTGTACCGAAGTGGTATAGAATATTATGCTGGAAGAATGTCAGAATATCTTCTGTCTTGACATTTTTTAGCGGGACAGCTTCAGCCCATCTGGAGAAGTAGTCTGTTGTGGCCAGTATGAACTGGTGGCCTCTAGATGACGGAAGATCAATTGGGCCAACTATGTCGGTTCCCAAGACTTCGAAGGGCCATGACGCCACCGTAGGATGCAATGGATTGGGATGCTTGTGAATGAAATCACCGTGAATTTGGCAGATATAACATTTCTTTGCATGCTCTCCGCAATCCCGTATCATGGTGGGCTAGTAATACCCAAGCCATTTAATTTGAAGTCGCATCTTGGGGCCAGATTGGTGAGCACCGCAAACGCCCGAGTGAACTTCTTTCATGACCTTTTGGGCTTCGGCCAATGACAGACACTTGAGCCAGAGTTGGTCATATGACCTGCGGAATAGCGTGTCATTTACAAACACGTATCGGAGAGCTCTCTTCTTCAGCTGAATCCTTGCAGATTTTCCTTCGGGCAGCTTGTCATATCGGAGGTACTCTATGAAGGGTTCTCTCCAATCGGGCTCGTCTTGGATGATCGAAGCTTCTTCGGCAGGACTGCCCTTCTGTTCCGCGCTTTCCTCTTCTCGTAGAGAGACTGGGGGTAGAATTTGCCGGCTCCTGACTGTGATCGGAATTTCGTCCATGTCAGGATCAGCCAGCTCCTTGGCTAAGCGAGCGAGCACGTCAGCCTTTCCATTCAACGCTCTAGGGACTCCCATTAGTTCAATGTGAGTGAACCGTTTCATGAGTTCCACCACTCGGCCTCTGTACCGAGCTAACTCAGGTTTGTATATCTTATAGTCGCCGCTTACTTGGTTGACGACAAGCTGGGAGTCACCGCAAACCCGTAGCCGAAGGATTTCCATTTCTATGGCGAGCTCCAGACCAGCTATCAGAGCTTCATACTCAGCCTCGTTGTTTGTACGAGGCTCGGTAAGAGCAAAAAAACGCCGTAGGGTTCCCATCGATGGCGTGATGAACACCAATCCTACCCCTGCTTTTATCTCCGGGATGCTTGATTTACTGGAGGTCCTTATCGATGAGGCCCCATCGAAGTAGAGCTCCCAACATGGCTCGTCATTCTCGAGGTGCAGCACTTGTTCATCGGGTAACTCGCAATTGAGCGGTGACCCTTCTGGTATGGGATGAGCAGCGAGAAAGTCCGCAAGAGCTTGCCCTTTTACTGCTTTCTGAGTAGTATAAACTATATCAAACTTAAGTAGCATGACAGCCCATCTTGCCATTTTGCCGGCTAGGCTTCTTTGGTCATCAAGTGTTTGAGCGGGTCGACCTTGGAGATCAGCATAACCCGATAAGCGAGCAGATAGTGCCTCAGCTTCTTCACAGCAAATATCAGAGCCAGGCATTGCTTTTTGATTGGGAAATAGTTGTGTTCCGCCTCGACTAGAGTTCGACTGAGGTAGTAGAGGGCATTTTCATTTTCCTCCTCGTTATTCTGGGCAAGGAGCACACCGAGTGACTTATCTAGCGCGGTAGTGTAGAGAATCAGCGGTTTATTTGAAACGGGAGTGGCCAGCACTGGAGGGTGCAACAAGTATTGTTTGATGCTTTCAAACGCTTCTTGACATTCGGCATCCCAGACAAAAGGAGCTCCTTTCTTCATGAGCTTTGAGAAGGGCCTATATCTCCCTGATAAATTTGAGATAAACCTCCGTATATAAGCAAGCTTGCCTTGAAAAGATCTTAGCTGCGTCAGACCCTTCGGAGGGGGCATCTCTATGATGGCATTTATCTTGGATGGGTTAACTTCAATCCCTCAATGTCGAACTATGAAGCCCAGGAATTTTCCCGATGACATGCCAAAAGTGCACTTCAGAGGATTCATTTTCAGATCGTACTCCCTCAATCTGGTGAGAACGGTCCTAATATCTTGGATGTGATCGGCCTTGGCTTTAGTCTTGACGACCAGATCATCAACATAACATTCAACGACCTTATGAATTAGGTCATCAAAGATATTGCCCATTGACCTTTGATATGTAGCACCTGCGTTCTTCAGTCCGAACGGCACTTTGTAGCAGTATATTCCGATCGGGGTTCGAAATGTTGTGTGCTTCTCATCCTCAGACGACATCTTGATTTGATTATACCCAAACGAGCCATCCATAAAGATGAACAACTCGTAATTTGAGGTGTCATCGACCATCATTTCCATGACCGGTAGCGGGAAGTCGTCTTTAGGACATGCCTTGTTGAGGTCCCTGAAATCGACACAAACTCGAATCTGCCCATTTTTCTTCTTTACTGGGACTATGCATGCGATCCAGTTCGCATATTTCTCTTCCCTAATGAAGCCGGCATCGATGAGCTTCTTGGTTTCCTCGATGACCTTTTCTTCTAGTTCCCTTCTCATTCTTCGAGGAGCTTGTTTGACTGGCTTAGCTTCAGAAGATATAGCCAGTTTATGCACGGCCACTTCAGGGGAAAGTCCAGGCATTTCTTTATACGTCTACGAGAAACAATCGACGAACTCGTACAACAGGGCGATTATCTGCGCTTTCATTTCCTCTGATAAGAGTGAGCTGATGTAGGTCGGCCTTGGATTATCGGGTGTTCCTAAGTCATTCTCGTCTAGTTCGTCGAAGGTTGCTTGTCCGCCATCTTCGAGCTCCTGAGGAGTTTCTTCTGGCTCGGCTATCTCGTCATCATCATTTGATCTTTCGCTGGCTTCACCAACATGGATCATGTAGCACACTTTGGAATCAGGTTGAATGAAGCCTATGCCCCGTCTATCTGGAATTCGTCCATCGATGAGTGTTCGGACCTCGGGCGGATGCCATAGCCCTTCATAAAACTTTGCTTCGGACTCCGTTTGATATAACCGGCATCCGCACTTTTTGAAATATTCTCTCATCTCGGGCGTATAGTATCTGGGATTGAGGACGGCCCATATGCCTCTCTCATAGGGAAGGCATGCGACAGACAAATTGTCCGGGTGCACAACAGGGTTTGACCCATAAAACAGGATGCCCTTCTGTCCATTCTTCCTTCCGGGAACGTAGAAAGTTTTCAGCTGGTCCACAGTGGAGACTGACAACGCATCGAGCTCTTTGCATATCTGCTCCGGCACCCTTGTGACGGTTAGGGACCCTTCTGTAACTTCGAAGGTCTCTCGTAACTTCGTTGTTCGCACAATAGCCCGATTTGCATAGCTGTTGCAAGACGGATCCTCTTCTTCTGATTGTTCGGTGTCACTGCCTAAACGAGGGGGGATCTTGCTGTCGGATGGGCCTTCAGTATCAGATTCGTCCGTATCGCTACCGAAATGAAGGCAAGTTTTACGGAAGGACGGACTTCCAGTATCGGATTCATCAGTGTCGCTACCGAAACGCAGGCACACATGGGGGTTTCTTCTTTTGAAAGTGAAAGCCGGCTCAGACTTGATTTTTAGTTTCGGGGTTGTTCTATCTTTGGTCAGCTGTAGCTCAGCGCTTTGGAGGTTCACAAAGTACCGAGAATCTTCATATCGGACTTCATGCACACCGAACGGCTGGATGTCTCCGTCAATGCATCTTTCTTCGCCATTTCTAGTATACTTCATGCATTGATGGAGAGTTGACGGAACGATGCCGTAATCGTGGAGCCACGGCCGTCCCAAGAGAATTTTATAAGACGTGTCAGCGTCGATCACGTATATCTTAGCTTCAGTTTGCAGATCCCCGAATTTGATTGGCAAAGCTATAGACCCCAGAACTTGCTGGCAGTTTTGATTGAAGCCTTGAATAACAATCCTTTCTCTTGACAGGTGTCGGGCATCCATTGACAAACTCTTCAGAGTCCGCAAGTTCATGATGTTCACTGAAGACCCCAGATCAATCAATATGCGATTAATCCAATCTCCGTCGCTGTACCCAGTCACGTAAAGCGGCCGATTATGCTCAGCCGTTCCCAGTAGAAAGTCTTCATCCTTAAACGTGACTGCGGCGGCATGCAGAGCATACTGGGCTTCTTTCATATTAATTTCCGCAAAGCGAGCCTGATACCGCTCAGGGTTTTGTAGAGCATGAATGAGAACATCTCTAAGCTCTTGAGATAGAACCAAGGCATCATAGATGCTAAGGAGAGACTGAAGCTTTCGGAGATGAGCCAAGACATTATAGTCAACTGGGAAAGGACTCGAATCTTTATGGGCAAGTTCTCTGTCATCTTCTTCATTAGCGACTTGTTTTTCCTTCCCTTTTGGGGCGTTGCCCTGATTTGGCGGTAGAGCTCTGCCGCTTCTGAGCTGGATTTGGTTGGCCTTAGTGGCGAGCTCTTTGTCCTCTTCGGGAAAACAGAGCTCCTCCTCAGATTCGCTTCCCAGGTGGATGGCGTAGCAGGTCACTATAGGGATCTCTTCATTGGAGTCTTCTTCTAACTCCTCCAGAATCTCAGCCGCTTCTACAGGGAAGAACTCTTTCAATTGAATTAGAGTTCTTTCCTTCTGTTCATAGTCTTTGAGGGAATCAATATATTTTTGAATGGTCGATCTCCCTGCAGACTCTTTTCCGCGTCGAGCTGCACTTCTCTTCTTCTGGAGCTTTTTGGATTTTGAGCCTGATGGAGCCAGATTGGCAGCTGGTACGGTAGGCTTCTTCTGCCCTTCCCATTCCGTTCTCGGCTCTTTCCGAAGTAACTTTAGCATCTTCTTCGTATTATTAGATATGTGTGTACTCCACGGAGGCCGCGGTGAGTCCGTTTCATTTCTCAGGGTAGCGGGTTCGGCTGTCTGCCCCTAGAAGGCTTCAGCTTCTGTCTGTATAAAGTTGGTGGTTGCAACTTGATTGTTCACCAACACACTTTTGGACAGCTCGATCTCTCCAGCCTTGTACTGCTTCTCGACCCAGTCCTTGAAGATATAGCAATTCTCAATCGCATGGCTCACTACTCGATGGTACGGGCAATACAGGAGATTTTCGGTCATTTTTGCTTCTTGAGGTCTTTTCGACTCCGGCAATTGTAGACCGTTGTTCAAGGCATCTTTAAATATCTTGCGAACCTTGTCCCTTCTGAAAGAGTAAATCTTGTTCTTTTTTTCCTCTAGGGAAGGCCCATCTCCTCCCAGCAATGGCTTTCGAGACCAGTTGGTTTTGGATTCGCCTGCCCTTCGCTTTTCTTCATTGTCGGACGCATTGAAGACATTGGTACTGCTGGAACTTCTGCTTCTATAGTTGTCGTCCCGCTTGCTTTTTCATGTCTTGTCTCTCTGAGAGTCCGGGATAGACTCTTGCTTCAAGCGTTCCAGCATTTGGACTTTCTTGGTTAGATCTTGAAACGTCTTTAGACCTGTTGTACAAAAGAATGGGACCATCCAATTGCTGAGTTTCCCAATGAGAAGGCTGACGGACTGGTCCTGCTCCAGCGGCGGTTCGCACTTGACCGTGAGATTACGCCATCGGGCGATAAAGTCGGTGTTGCTTTCATTCTTCCCCGGCTTGGTCCTCACAAGGTCAGCAATGGAGATTTTATCACTGATAATCATGAACCTTTGCCGAAACAGAGACTCCATTTGGGCAAAGGTAATAACGGACCCATCTGGTATACTCGTGTACCAGTCGAAAGCGACACCGGTCAGGCTGTTAACAAACTGACGAAGAAGGAGTGCATCATTGCCCCCTGTATTTCAACACGATGCTTTAAAGTGGACGACGTGCTGATTTGCATTTCCCGTTCCGTTAAATCTTCCAAACTTAGGAATGACGTAGCCACTCGGGAACTCGATCAAATCGTACTGTGCGGGATATGGCCGCCCACTACTGACAACTTCTTTCTGAGCTTCAGCTTTGGCCACCAATGTTTTAACCTTGCTGGTGACCAAATCCATTATCTGATCTTGTGTTAGAAAGATAGTGTCGTCTGGGGCCAAGGCGTCCCCAGAAGCGGAATGTGGCCGGCTTTCATACGGCTCGACCAATCTTGGACCCAAAGGGACAGGCATCGGCCGCTTCGGATTGTCATCATCCGGCTCTTGAGTAGCGACTTGTGCTTGATTGGGTGGCGCTCGAGCAATTTGAGCCATAAGCTGCATCACCGTTTTTTAGGTCGTCAATTTTCGAATAGAGCTTGGCTATCTCTTTATCTTTGCCCATGAGCTGTTTTCGAAGATCTTGAAGCAGCTCTTGCTCTGCGGTCCTGGGGCGGAAAGAAGGCTCTTCCTCACTGTTCGAGCTTGATTCTGCATAGACTGAGGGGTCTTTCTGCCTATCATCCTCATCAAGAGGGTTTTCATCATCCAGCAGGGGCGGCTGTTCTTGGGGAGCGGCAACCACATTCAAAGCCAGATTGGGCTTGGGATGTGGTGGCCCCATCCTTGCTTTTGCTGCAGAAGTTGTCGCTGGGGCGCCCACCTGCCATATAGACCGTATGGATAACATATCCAGCCGTCTTTTTATTATCGGTGACTGATTTCTTGGATCGCTGTCTTGACCTTCCCGTTTCGGTAGCGGGCAGTCGATTGAAGGCGGCTGGCCTGGCCGGATTCTTGAATAGTGCTGACGCTTCCTTTTTGGTTTTGCCCCACTATTTTCACGCAGCACAGAGCGCCTGATAGACTCTTAAAGAGACAGTGTCATACTTTTTCTGTTGGGGCCGGGACAGGTCTCTTTGTAGCGACGTTCGGACCGCTGTCTTCTTGATTCTGGCGGTCATAGCATTTTTCTGAACCCACTTCAGAGGTTCGAAGGAATTGCTGATTTTTATGGCCGACTCAGCCGTCGCCGCGGAGCAACCCTGCTCTTGGAACCTCACAAGATTACACTTGGCCGAAGTCCTGGCCCTCTTGTCGATACCTAAGCCGCTTCTGCCTTGACTTTTCTGTTTTAAGCACTTGGCAGACTTCGGCTCTTCAGGAAGACGCCGTAGACCGGGCGATGGAGGATTTTGGAGATACGCTCGATTGCGCATTTGTTGGAGTCATCGCCTGAGCTCATCCGCAACATTTATTGCTGCCCTTTGTACCGGAAGTCTTGCCCCCAGCTGGAGCGCCAGAGAATCGTTCAGACACCGTCTTAAGCTTCGGCTGTGGTGCCTTAGCGATCACAACATTAGGCCTCTTGCCCCTTGAGACCAGCTTGGACACCTGTTTTGCCGGGATTTTTGCCGGATGAGTGCTTCCAGCAGGGTAGATGATGACGGAGCCAAACTGGCGGGGCAGTTCCTCCCACTGTCGACTGAGGCTTGCGGGGAGAACCACACGTGCATTGACCTTGACCACGTACAGGATCGGGGTCGCGTCGGAAGCTGAATTCATCTTGGGAGACATTGTCATTGAAAGTTGATTGCTGAACGGAAAAAAAAACATCATTTCAGTATAGGCAATCGATATGTATATGGATTGAGTTCGCATGAACGTTTAATCCGAAATATGGGAAGAAAGAAAGGCCCCACCGGGCGTGCCAAAATCTGTAGGGTGTTTTTCGTCACCCCATTGAGATGGGAATGCGCGTGCGCTTGTCAGACGCATTACAGACTCCCCCTGCCTAGGGTAGGCTGGGGTCTATTGATTTCGGGGATCCAAATCTCCGGCAGCCGCGGACTAAGCTGCCGTTAATTACCCCTCGCCTTTAGAGCGAGGGAACCTCCGATTAACGGGTCAAACAGGTCATGCGAACTCAATGTGCAGTGCATGTGTGTTGTATTTTGAAAGGGGGTTTTGGATATATCGGGGGCCCCGCAGAGTTTTTACGGGGGTCCCGCTACCCGGATAGCGGGCTGGGGGTCAAGGGGGCTAGCACCCCCCTTACGGGGCTAATGGGACAGCGCCCCGTTAGAAATTTTTTTCTAACAGGTACAGTGTCGTGGAGTGTGTGTGTGTGTACATATACATATATATATAAAAAGGGAAAGGGCATCCAAAGGATGCGTGGGAAAAAGCGCCAGCGCTTTGGGCGCTGGCGCTTTGAGCGCAAGGGCGCTAGCGCTTCAGGCACTAGCGCCCCCACGTGCCAGGCGCTTTGGGCGCTAGCGCTTTGAGCGCCAGAACGCTAGTGCTTTGAGCGCTAGCGCCCTATGTGCCAGGCACGTGGGCGCTCGGGCGCTAGCGCTCTGGGCGCTAGCGCTCTGCACGCTAGCGCTCTAAGGGTAAGCGTGCTAGCGCTTTGGGCGCTAGCGCTTTGTGTAGGGTTTCCTTATCACCTCGTATAGCGTTTAGAAACATCACACATGCTACAATTTGAATTTTAAGAGGTGCTAAGAAAACTTAACTAGGAATCGAACTAGAATTATTGAGTAACAATTAATAGTATCACATATAAAAGATAATCTATCACTAAGTGGAGAGACTACAACCTTTGTAGACCTCTTAGGGTGACTCCTTGGATCTCCTTTGGTTTGGAACGGCTTGCTTGAACGCTTCCAAGTCCACGACGATCCACCCGAAGTCCTTTGCTCAAAGATTGTTGCTTCACTTGATCTATGAAATCCTTGAAACAAACACCCTACACAAATATGCTAGAGGTGTGTAGGATGATGAAGTGGTTATGTTCTCACTTAAAATCTTTATTTCTTTTAACCTCACTCAATTTTTCAACTCAAGAGAGAGCTAGAGAGAGGAAGATGAAGATGGCAATTATTTTCTTTTGGATGAAAAGGATTATCTCATAATAAAGAGAGAGAGAGAGAGAGAGATAAATATCAAAATACAAACCATGTTTAATATAAATATCTAGATATTTTGTGATGAGTTAAAGAGCAAAGGAAATTAACCTTGGTTGAGTCAATGGTCAACCAAAGAAGTGTGTAGAAACAATGAGTCAATTGTAAAGAAATGAGTCATTAAGTTAATTTCCTTTATCTTTAACTTAAAACAAAAATATCTATATATATAAATATGAACCATGTGAGTCTTGCATTGCCATCTTTGTTGTATCATCAATCATGATACAAATGCATGCATGTATGTGTGTATGCACATCAACATGTACATATACATGCATGCATCCATCAAAAGAAAAGGGTTTATTTAAATGAGATAAAAGTCAATATTAAATCAACACTTGATTTAATAAACCGGTCATATCTCATACGACCCGACTAATATAAAACGCCCGATTAAAATACGGTATCATATACACGTATTTAATCGAGCTCCCGTACATATCTCATATGCGCACCACATCGTTTCGCCTAAGCCAGGAAACTTCTGTGTGGGACTCTAAGACTCATCAATACGCCAGCAGTAGGTGATGATCATATCAAACACCTACAAGCCGCAAGCGGTCAGCTAAACGTAACGGCCACTCGGGTATTGAGCGATCAGAAGAAGAACAAGCGAACCTATCAAAACTCCCGTCAATCTAACTGGCAACACTTACCATACAGTCCGATCTCTTCGTCGGGTATGCTGCATATCGAGTCTAGGTATGGAATCGTCGACCCCAATAACTCAATAATTCATGCCGGTATATGGTCTACAACAGATCGAGAAACTACTGATAACACTTATCAGTAATATCTCAGGATCCCTGGCCAGGGACTTCCTGTTATAGCCAATCGTGCACAGCACAGCATCAACCCCCAATACCGGGAGAGACGAAACCCCTCCTATCGCTCATTGCCTCCATATGCCTCGGGACTGTACCCAAAATCCACCTGTTTGTACGACTCTGTAGAGCCGTAGTAGAGTGGAGATCAAAGTACAGTGGGAGGACACACAAGACTCTATGGCGATCTCGGGTCTACAGACTAACATGTACCAGTGTCACTTGAGAACTGCTATCCGACGTATGATATAATACCACTTAGGAGTTCTCGGTGAGTCCGTTCAGTGTACCCAGTCTCACTGAGCACCCGTATACAATCTTTGGTGTCAACACACCAGACGGATATGGGATCGTCCATCGCCCATCATATGGAACAAGAACAGTATACGCTAGCCAACACTGGAATATCGATGCCCTGTCTCGATATACCTATGACTAAGAACATTTCAAGGATATTCTTATAAACTATAGGTGACCCACTAGTATGATCCATATCATAATTCCAGTAGTCAAGCCAATATCCTTAGGGCTTTATCAACATATACCAAATGAGTAAAAACATGATCAAGTGAACATATGATAAAGAGAAACCAGATAGCATACTATCATGTCGAGCAAGACTGTCTTCTGAATACATATATATATACACATCAGTACATACATTATCACATAATGGCCTCTAGGGCATACATATATCCAACAATCTCCCACTTTCACTAAGGCCAATTATTGGTGTATCTCATCCCCAACATCTCAAAAAGTCGCTCATGCTGCGGCTGGAGGAGGGCCTTGGTGAATGGATCCGCAGTGTTATTCTTTGTGTCTACTCTCTTAATCTCAATCTCGTGACGATCAACTATCTTCTGGATCAGATGATATCTCCTTAAGATGTGTCTGGACTTCTGATGGGACCTGGGCTCTTTGGCCAACGCCATAGCCCCATTATTGTCATAATACAAAGGTATTGGATCAATAATGGTTGGAACTACTCCTAGCTCCGAGATGAACTTCGTCATCCAGACTGCTTCCTTGGCAGCATCATTTGCAGCAATATACTCAGCTTCCATCGTTAGGTCTGCAACGGTATCCTGTTTGGAACTCTTCCAACTTACCGTCCCTCCATTGAGGGTAAATGCAAACCGTGAGATAGACTTGATGTCATCCTTATCACTGTAGAAGCTTGAATCGGTAAAGGCCTCTATTTGGAGATCCCCGTTACCATATACCAAGAACAATTCTTTAGTCCTTCGTAAGTACTTAAGAATGTTCTTCACAACAATCCAGTGATTCTCCTCTGGGTTTGACTGATACCTGCTTACTACACTAAGTGCATAAGCTACATCAGGGCGTGTACACAACATCGCATACATTATCGATCCTACTGCCGAAGCATAGGGAATAATGCTCATGCGAGCTCTCTCTTTATCAGACTTTGGGCAATCGTCCTTGGAGAGAGTGACTCCGTGGCAAGCGAGTAAGGATCCCCGCTTGGAGTCTTCCATACTAAATCTCTTTAGGATGGTGTTGATGTACTTGGTTTGGGACAATCCCAATAACCGTTTGGATCTATCCCTATAGATCCGTATGCCCAATATGTATGTGGCATCACCCAGGTCCTTCATGGAGAACCTTTGTGATAAGAATGATTTGACCGACTGTAGCATAGGAATGTCATTTCCTATCAGAAGTATGTCATCTACGTACAATACGAGGAATGCGACATTTCTCCCTACAGTCTTTTTATAAACACAAGGTTCATCTGGATTTTTGATGAAATCAAACTCTTTGATAATATCATCAAAACAGATGTTCCAACTCCGTGATGCCTGCTTTAATCCATAAATGGATTTAAGAAACTTACATGCTTTTCCGCTTCTCCCACTGTCAATGAATCCCTCTGGCTGATCCATATAAACGCATTCATCTAAATCACCATTTAGAAATGCAGTTTTAACGTCCATCTGCCAGATTTCATTGTCGTAGTGAGCAGCAACCGCAAGTAGGATCCGAATGGATTTAAGCATGGCTACCGGAGAGAAAGTCTCGTCATAGTCCAAACCTGGTCTTTGACGAAAACTTTTCGCTACTAACCTTGCCTTATAGGTCTCCACCTGTCCATCTACACCGATCTTTTTCTTAAAGATCCATTTGCAGCCCACAGGTTTTATCCCGGAGGGTACATCCTCCAAAGTCCATACTTTGTTGGTGTACATGGACTCCATTTCGGATCTCATGGCGTCCAGCCATTTCACAGAGTCACCACTCGTGATAGTTTGATGAAAACTGGCAGGATCATCATCATTCATGATGCAATCTTCTCCTTCACCATCAATGAGAAAACCGTAGTATCTCTCCGGTGGGCGAGAAGTCCTACCAGATCTATGGAGTGGCTGAGGTTCATTAGATTCTGTTATAACTTCAGGTTCAGCCAAGTCGTCATTTGTAACTTGTGTTTCTAGAACCTCTTCTAGATCTACCACATTGCCATCAGCATCATTTGAAAAAATCTCATTTTCTAAAAATGTGGCATACTTAGAAACAAACACCTTTTGTTCCTCCTTGTGGTAGAAAAAGATAACCAAACGAATGCTTTGGATATCCTACAAATATACATTTGATTGATCATATCTCGAGTTTGTCTGGATTCTGCTTTTTGACAAAAGCCAGACAACCCCAAATCTTAACTCTTTTAAGAGATGGTCTCTTCCCATACCATATCTCATACGGAGTGGTAGACACGGTCTTGGTTGCAACTTTGTTTAACAGAAAAGCTGCAGTTTCCAATGCGTGCCCCCAAAACGAGAGGGGTAACTCAGAATCACTCATCATGGATCGTAACATATCTAATAGGGTACGATTCCACCGCTCTGACACACCGTTGTAATGCGGTGTGTAAGGGGGAGTGAGCTGAGAGAGAATCCCATTCTCTTTTAGGAAGTCCAAGAACTCAGTACTTAAGTACTCTCCACCTCGATCTGATCGAAGTATCTTGATTCTCATTCCTGTTTGGTTTTCTACTTCAAGTTTGTACTCCTTGAATTTCTCAAAAGTTTTAGATTTATGCTTTATCAAAAACATATGACCGAATCTTGAGAAATCATCAGTAAAAGTTATGAAGTAAGAAAAATCGCCTCTTGCATGTGTAGACATTGGCCCATATACATCACTATGTATGAGGCCTAGGAGCTCAGCAGCTCTTTCTCCGTGTCCAGTAAACGGAGTTTTGGTCATTTTACCTTTGATACAAGACTGGCAAGTTGCATATGATTTATACTCAAAAGAATTTAAATATCCATCTTTATGAAGCTTGTTTAGTCTTGTTTCATTAATATGACCAAGTCTACAATACCAAAGAAAAGCTTCATTTATATCTGAAATTTTTCTTTTTCTTATGTGTTGAATGTTGAAAACTGTGTGTTGATTAAGGACGTATATCCCGTTATTAAGTGTACCACAACCAATCAACTCTTGATTAAGTTTAATGTTCATAATATTGTGTTGCACAGCAAAATGATATCCTTCATTGTCTAACAAAGAAATGGAAATAATATTACAAAGCATACTTGGCATAAAATAACATGGGTTCAAAACCAATATACAACCCGATGGCAACCCTAGGTGATACTCTCCTACTGAAACTGCATTTACATTGGAACCATTTCCAACTTGGAGAGTATGATCACCTGTCTTCAAAACTCTGCTATTTCTCAACGCCTGCACAGAATTGCAAATATGAGAACCCGAACCGGTATCTAATACCCAGGAAGTAGAGTTAATAGAAAAACAGTTTTCAACTACGAACACACCTGAAGCTGAAGCATCACCATGCTTCTTCATGAGTTCAAGGTACTCAGTACAGTTCCGCTTTCAGTGTCCCGTTTTCTTGCAGTGGAAACATTCTCCTTTCCCCGATTCCCCAACCTTGGACTTGTCTTTCCCCTTAACCTTTTTGACTCCGCCCTTTGGTTTGGTGGGTTTCTTCTTTATCTTTCCCTTGGCCTTAGCCTTCGGGCGAGAGGAGGAAAAAGTCCCAGGACCCAAAACGAGAGTCTTCACTGACTTCAGTGTGCTCGCAGCACTCCTTAACATATTAAGGAGTTCAGGTAGTTCCTTCTCCATGTTGTGCATATTGAAGTTAACTATGAACTGAGCAAAGGTGGAGGGGAGAGACTGCAGAATAATATCCGTATATTGCTCATTGTCC
Organism: Agapanthus africanus; assembly: GCA_030015575.1. NCBI lineage: Eukaryota > Viridiplantae > Streptophyta > Magnoliopsida > Asparagales > Amaryllidaceae > Agapanthus > Agapanthus africanus. The sequence continues at coordinate 826,792,303 of CM057338.1, read as the reverse complement.
ATTGTCCACCTAAGGTCCTCAAGCTCTTCTATGAGAGCTATCATCTTCAGAACATGGTCTCCTACTACTGTGCCAGCGGCCATTCGCATTTGAAACAGCTTTCTGGATGCTTTGTATAGTAATACGCGAGATTGCTCTCCATACAACTCTTTTGTATGGAGGAATATAGCTTGTACGTCCATATTCTCGTGCTGTTTCTGATGTATGTTATCCATCGATGCTAGCGTGAGGCATTTGGCTGTGGCACAGTCAGTGTCCCTTGTCTTGCGGAATTCCCTATCCGCAACTGAAGGTTTAGGACCTAGGATGGACGGGGTTGGAGCCGTGAGGACATATGATACCTTATCATAAGTCAAGGCAATGTTTAGATTCCTCAGCCAATCTTTATAATTGGTCCCATTCAGTTTATTTTTATCTAGTAGAAGCTTGAGTCCAGTTATTGGTATCTGCCATTTAAGAGAGAGAGAAGAATACACTCAGCGAAAGCTCTTGCAAAGATCAGATTGGTTATTATCTTGTCTAATCGATGTCTCCCACTGTTTTTTATCAAATTTTCTTTAAAACCTTTAAAAAGAAAACTAGCCGGGATTAATTACATTCTACAACTTCGCTAACCGTTCAGCCAGGCTAGTGCCGGTACTTGAGGGAGGTTCCCCATGCTTTCGCACGGACCTAATTAAAATAAACCTCGTCTTCCCAGAGGCATAGCCCCGTTTGACACCTTTCTAGACATCTACTGGGTTAGCTAATTGTAAAGTGCAAAAATTCTCCCGGGAGCAACTTTTGCTCGTAGTGGGATCGGGATCCTACTATCATATAGAAGGTATACAATCTCATTGTAAATTTCAACTCTTGAAATTCCCGATATTATTTTTACCCCTGGTACTCATGACCTTAACTATAGTCAACATATCATAAGTACTAGTCAAGTTCTTCCCGTCATTTCGTGATTAACTAGACCCACCTATATGACCCTTAACTAAAATCAACATAATCATATGAATGTCCTAACTAATCTGCATCATATGCAGTGTAGGAAGACATCACTTAGCTACCGTACACTGTGCCTTAACTAAAGTCAAAATACGCAGCACGAAAACTAAGTACTCTACTTCCTAAAATGACGGAGGGCTGCGGATAGATTTTAAGAAAACTTTTAACGCTTTGAACTTGATATCGTTGTAGAATCCCATGGGTTTAAAAGGAGTGGCTTAAGCTCCGCATTTTTGAAACTTGCTTTTTCATAAAAAGGCTGAGTGTGTTTCAAATCCGATTCTACAACATCTTTTTAGATTCATTTTTCTTTACATTAATCTCATTAATGCAGTCCTATCATTTAATTCCTTAAGCCATCACAGAAAGAAACGAAAATATAACGTACGCTTATGCCACTCGCATTCGTCACAGTGTCCCGTTATGCACCGTTAGGTTACTTAACTAACGGAATACCAGGACGAGGCTAGCGTGGGTGAAAAACATAAGCAACGTCTATTATATATCATATATATAATATTCCATTCGTCTCAGATATATTAAATGAACACATCAAAGAATATAAACAGCAGAAGCACATTTAAAATAGGATATCTAGGAGGTCCGTATTTTGTATTTAGCCATCAATAGAAAATACGGATTCCACGATCGCGATGAATAGCCAAGCCCACACCCCTAGACCCCTACGAGAGCGGCAAGCGACCCTACCAATTCTGGAGTTTAGGAGACCCGGTCTCGACTCCTCGAGATGGCCTCCTACTGAACCCCAGAACCCGGTCACTTGTGCTCCCCTCCTTGGGTCTATCCTAATGCAGAAAAGTAAATAATATACAACACTGGTGACATCATCCTCAACCCGGAAGTGCCCCAAATAAAAGAATATTACATACAATTGAATTTTACATGAATGAAAAGAAAACTCTCATCTCACATAAAACCTCCCGGCTATTCAATCACGACAATCCTGCATATCAAATCTCAGCAACACATAATATCACATATCATCAATGTAAGTAAGTATGCGTACCCCGATTGTCGTTGATGTATAGCAACGAAACCACCGATACACTACATACTACACTTACAGTCACAGAGAAATAAAATGAAAAACTACAACAATTGGAATCGTAACTGCCTTTAGACAACACAAACCCGGAATATCACATATACAAGATTTCATGCCTAACAATGTAAAGCTCGCATTTGGGTCTCATCCATGAAAACACCTTTTCAAAACAAGCCGGATAATTCAACAAGATTTCCGATTATTCCCGAGACCGAACTGCTAGATTTACACGCAACAAACAAATTTGTAGATTCCAATTATTGTATCACATACTAATAAACTAGGCGCAGTTAAAACATTCGATCGAACGATTAAACACCCAAAGACTACTCAGAAAGCTCAACACTTGAGCAGATTTAAAAATTACCAGAAACTGCAACAAGTACATACGGGCCAACGCAAGAAGACACAGCCCCACCTGCACCAACGGCGCCGCGGAACTGCCACAGAATGACCATTCATGCCGCGGTTCCGCGGTCCTTTAGTGGAGTTAGGGCTTCGTATTTCTTATGGGCCCATAGAATACCCTGCACGATTTTTTGAGTATTTTTAATGTGAAAAAATCCACGTTTTAGAAAAATTTCCAGAGAGCACCCCCCGGGCGTCGTAATTCGTTCGTTCGAGCTTTTTAACGTCGTCTAGGTTACTCTAAAGCTCTAGCTGTAAGTGCACGGTGGCGCCCCGGCCGTCAAACCGACGGCCAAATGCGGAAACGGTGATAAACTTTAATTTTGCGAACTTTGCAAACCGGCACCACCGCGCACTAAACCCCGGATCGGGCCATAAAACTATATCTAGCTAACTACAAGATGAGAAGAGATATACCGAGTGATCCGAGTCCTCCGGTCTTCTCGTCGTCATCCCGATCTCTCGCGGAAACTCCGGTCGTCGCCTCTTCGCCGGAAGGGCACCACATCGCCTGCATCTTTTACGGGCTCCCACCTCAATACCGAGGCAACTCGAGCATGAAGCCGGCAAGTCGACATGCCCAAGATATGCTGTAGAATGTGTAGTGTAGAGGCTATGTCTCACTTTGGGGTTATGTTGCCTTTGAAAGATGATGGAGGAATCAAGAAGAAAAATGGTGCTTGCATTTTTCTAGCATCAAATGAGATCAAGAATGCCACAAGCTCAAAAAATGAAATTCTCTCATTTTACTCACTCAAGTGGCCGGCCTAGCTCAATGAGGAATGGTGGTGGAGTGCAAAAACAAATACAAGAGGGAGGTGATGGTAGGAGAAAAGAAGAGGTGACCCTAAACAAACATCAACCATACTTCAAGCACATCAAAACCATACCCTCCCTTAACTTAATGAATGCAAGTGATGGAAGAAAGAATGGTATCAAAAAGATGCTATCATAATTAATCCATATGCAAGAAAACCCCTCCACAAATGTTATTTGCAAACTTGCAAATAACCCCCCTCCATCGGAAAAGTCCGGCCGGGAAAGAACAAAGGAAAACCGGCCGGAACGAAAAGCAAACTGGCAACTCCAGAAAACTGGTCCCGTAATAAATTACAGGAAAACCCCAATACTGTGCATACACACCCGCATCTGTATTCCGTCCGGATACAAATGCAAAGAGACAAAACTACACTATCAAATACTAAGATTCGGCTTAAGCCAAAGCCGGCTAGTAAAAACTGTCCGATCACGATCTGTGCAATACCGCACGTATCTGATCGAACCCTGCCATATCTCCATACGGCCTCTACAGCGTTTCGCCCGAAAGCTTGAGTAACAGAATGAGTGGTGGACTCTAAAGACTCGTCAATACAATGGCTGTGGATTTAACCACTAGCACGTCAGAGGTATAAGCCAATACGTGACGGGCCACCAGCTATTGACTAAAAGGGACGTCGATGAGCGAACTCATCCTGACACCCTACTGAGCCTGTCAGTGACAATATCCGTACAGTCCGGTCCGTTCGTCTATGAGCATCGCATGTCGGGCCTAGGGGTGGGTAAAAGTCAGACCCCCAAAAGCGGTACAAGTCGTGTCGGAGTGTAGCCCAGAACACCCTGAGATACTACTGGAATACCTACCAGTAAATCTCCTGCCTTGGCCAAGGACTTCGTGTAATGGCTCTCCTAGACACAGCGTGACCTCACCCCCAATACCGGGAGAGACGAACCCCCGAAGATCCGCTCACTGCCTCCATGTGGCTCGGGACTGTACCCAACTAAAACCTGTTTGCACGACTCCTTTGAGCCGTGGTAGGGTAGTAATCAAAGCACAGTGGGAACTCACACGAGACAAATGACAATCCCCAGGTCGATGAACTAACCTGTACACATGTCACCAGGGAACTGCTATCTGACGTCAGGTATAAGACCAACTAGCATGTTCCCGGCGAGTCCTGTCCGGTATACTCATAACCCAATGAGCACCTGTATACATCTTAGGTGAACCAACTGACACCAGTGGCTTGTGAGACCGGCCACCGCCCCTCGTCGGGGTCTCGACTGTATACACTAGTCTACTCTGGAGAATCGATGCCCTATCTCGAAACTCCCACGACTAGGGACCTTTTAAGGATGTGCTTATAGACTCCAGCTCTCACTTATATGATCGCCCTCATACTGCTGGCAGTCAAGCAAGAATCCTAGGGGCTCTATCAACGTGCAATAGTGACCTGTCAGGTCACCTAAAGCAGTACACGATGATAAAGGTAAACCTGATAGCATACTATCATCTCGAGTAATACTGTCGTACCGGGATAGGTCCTCCCTCAATCATTGCAATCACGTGCCTGTGATCCAATAATTGACTCTGAGGGCACTATCTCCAACAATCTCCCACTTGCACTCAAGGCTAATTATTGCGATGTCGCATACTCACAGCCCGTGTGATACCGAACACCCAACTCCTCTACTGGTCAGTCTCACAAAGCTTGTTTGTGAAACTATTGCGTTCAAGGAATAGCCTCAGTGAGTGGATCTGCCTGGATGTTTCTTTCTATGTCTCTCTATATCTCAAGTTCGCGGAGAAAGCCATCTCCCGAAATGAGCAATACCTGTCTTAGAGTGTCTGGATGTCTGATGGGACCGAGCTCATAAATGAACTCCAAATCCAAACTTCTTAGACTGTATCGTCAACTGAACTTAATCAGTATCCTGCGCCATGCCTCCCTCAGTATCTGCCTGGATCACCTGTCCAGAATACTGTCCCTCGTCAGAGGGAAAACTATAACTCTGACAATCTCCTTGTCGTCCATGTCACCTTGGAAGCCTGGAGTGATAACCGTCTCCTAAAGGAGGCAGCCGTTATCATATCCCTAGAACATTCACTTATGTTCTAAAACTGCTTCCGACTGTTCCTCCAAGATTGGATCAATATCAACTTATTGCATCTAGTGCAAGAACAACATCTGGTGTGGTACTTGACATCTCATGATTGACTCAATTGCCTAAGCAAGTGATCTGCCAATCATGCGCATCCCTCTCTACTTTAGTCTATAAGACACCTTTAGAGAGGGTGACTCCATCACCTGCAGGTATACTACCCTGCCAAGAGTCGTCCATTCTAAATACTCTTAGAATGCTGTCAAAGTACCCTGATTGGGAAACCACCCAAATCTAGATCTAAAACCATAGATCTAGTAACCAGTATGTCTGATATAATGTCCAAGTCCCATGCGGAGAAAACACTGTGTGACGACCAAAGTATAACCGATCGTAGTATAGGAATATCACTTCCTACTATGTGTATGTCATCCAAAACCCGGATATCACACCCTACTACCTACTCAACAGATCCATCCCCTATTCTGATGAAGTCAAACCTATGACTGTCACATCAGAAATAGATGATCTATCTCCGCTACATCTGCTTTAGTCTATAAATAGACATAAGCCTGATGTCCACCAATGCTTCCGCTGCTCCCACTGACTACGACAACCCTCTGGCAGAGTCATATAGACGTGCACTTCTAAAGCTAGTTTAGAACGACGCTATACTCATCCTCCTGCCGGGTCTCGCAGCCTGGAACAACAACAATGGCAAGTGTGGGTAAACAAGAACTTCCCTGTCACCGTCCTTGAGGCTACCGGAGTACCTCTCGGGTGCCTGAAGTTACCCATCGTATCTGTGGAGTGGCCAATGGAATGTCAAAACAGATTGAATCTTTAGGTTCCTTATCAAATCTTCAGTAATCGTTTGCGGTTCTGGAATCACTTCCAGTTCTACCATTCTCCCACTACTGTTTTCTGAAAAATCCATTTTTATTAAAACTGTGGCGAGTCAAGAACAATATCACTATTGATCTTTCTTATGGTAGAAAGTTAACCCTCGTCATAGCCTGGGTCAACCCACAAACAGCCATTACAGAAACGTGCCTTGAGTTATCCAGAGTCTGGTTTTAATCATAAGCCGGACAACTCCCCGTACCTTAACAATGTTAAGATATGAACTGTACTATATCCAATATAGCACTAGAGGCACTGATTTAATTGAACCAGATTCAAATTATGCAGCTATCTCCAGTGTATGTTCCCTAAATGGAGAGAGGCCGATCAGCGTTACTCAACTTAGGAATGCTTCCAATTATGAGTAACCTGAAAGAGAAGCAATTTCTCTTTATCATTACTATCAACTGAATACCATACACAAGTATCTACATCTTCGATCACTTTGAAGAATTCCGATACTTGCTACACCTGGTACTCTACTCTATTCAAATACCTATAACTCCTCAAAACTTAGACCCCGTGTTTCTACGAAACACATGTCTAAAAACAAGAGAAGTTAAAAGTAAACAGAATATAGTATGAGGACCAACCCCTCTGTCCTAATGGACACTGGACAACATACAATACTCTGTATAAGTCCGCTGAGTCTGACAACTCTTTCACTGTGTGTCGTAGGTTGAAAACTGTACTTATGGTTAAGAAGAATTACACCGCTGTTTAATGATCCTTACCTAACCATCCACTGATATAGGTAAATGTCATCGACATAATATCAAAAGGTATATCTCACTCCATGAAAATAGACGTACAGATATATCAATTTGAAATTGGTGCACAACAGCGGATATTCAAAACCAAATATTTGCCGACCGGCAAACAGCCCAGATGATCTCCTCAAATATCACCGATTACAACGAATCCCGATATAATGAGGATGATCACCCAATTCCCAATAACTTACTCCCACTCATCATCTGTAAAACCATACAGATGTGAGAATCAAACCTGGTAAAAACATACCCTGGAGCAAGTGTCTGATCGGGAAATCAGTTTTCTTTTAACAGTACACAGTTGAACTGAAACATTGAAATGTTTCGATGGGGTATCCTGGTATTCCTAGTAATGCCTCTACCATTATCCAGATTCACAACTATAACCGTATAATTCTTTGCCACCTCTCCAAATCCCTTTATATGTCTTTAGTCATTACCTTCTGCACACCCCTTTAGGCCAATTGGTTTTCTTCCTTCCCTACCGTTCGGCACCAGCCTATGGTTTGGAAGAAGACTATCCAATAAGCATAATGGGTGTACTGTCCTAATCCTAGGAACACTCGCAATGCGAGAGAAGGTGAAGATAAAAGACAACTGAATAAACCTTATTCCTATTTCTTCTGGACCAGAATCCATCCCGGAACTGGAACAAGTTCCTTTCGAGTTCGTATATAACCATACGATGGAGTATCCAAATAAACTGTGGATCTTCGTAGTGATACGGAGTGTCCTGGAGAAATACAAAGGTGATTTAGGATTGGCGAAGAAATACTTGGTTTGGTCGTGAATATCAGTCGCAATTTACTTTGCCCTCTTACTAATCCCTTTCTTTATCTTAACTTAATACCTTCTGCACACCGTTTAGGCTAATTGGTTTTCTTCATTCCCTACCGGTCGGCACCAGCCTAAGGTTTGGAAGAAGACTATCCAATTTGCATAATAGGTGTACTATCTCCTAAACTAAGGAGTACTCGTAACTTGAGAGGAGGCAAAAAGGAAAAGACAACTGAATAATCCTATCCGTTTTCTCCAAAACCGGAAACCATCCTCGAATCCCTTAGAGTTCGTATCTAACCATACGATGGTTTTGTCCAATGGAAGTGGACGTTCGTAGTAATACGGGGTGTCCTGGAGAAAAGGGTAAAAGTAGGAGTGGCAATGAGGTCTGCAACTCTGACAATCCAAAAAGCCAGTGTAAAGAAGGTTCGGTCAACTTGGTCACTGAGTCATAGTCTAGGGTCGGGTCAATGGTCGCTGCCAGAGAGAGAGAAAAGAAACACTCAGCGTGCACTCTAACCTAGATCAGAATGGTTATCACTTTATCTAATCTGGAAACCTCCCACTGTACCTCAAATTCTCCTCCAAACCTGAAAGAAGAATTAGTCGAGGTCACCCGAGGAGTAAACCAACTCATCAGTGGGAATCGGGATCCAACTCTCATCGCATGATAACGTGACGGAATCCGCTCACGGTATCACACTCCAGAAGGTATGCGCATATCTGGCAAGTTTCAGTTCTTTTGAAACTCCCGATGTGATTTCTGCCCCATGCTCTTATGACCTTGACGAAGGCCAACAAATCATAAGTCACATGTCAAGTTCTACCCGTCATTCTCCAGGTTGATTTGAACCCACCCGCACAAGCCCTTGACGAAGGCCAACAAGGCTATACGACTGTCCCAAACCAACGCATCTATCTATGCTGCAGAAAGGCAACAAGCAGCTACCATACACTATACCTTGACGAAGGCCAACAAACATAGCATGAATACTACGTGCTACCCGTCTGAAACGACGGAGGGCTACGAATGGTTTCTGGCGAAAACCTTTAACGTAATGAACTTGATATCGTTGAAGGAACGGATAGCTTTTTAGAAAATATAGTGACGAAAACCTTTACTAAAGAGGTCACTCCCGGTGAAGGGATCTCGGCTCTTTCCCCGTAGAATGGGGTGCAGGATATTCCAAATGAATACCACGATGCAAAGCAAAAGTAATCGGCTATAGTGAAGTTAATGCCCTGACGCAAACTTCTGTCCAAGGGGTCACTCCCGGTGAAGGGATCTCGGCCCTTGCCTCGTCGACTGAGGAGCAGGATATTCCAAATGAATACCACGATGCAAAACAAAAGTGAACGTCCTTGCAATAACAGCTTTTTGAAAAGTGTTCCAACAACATCAGAATAGGTTTGTTTTAACTTGCATTGATCCGAATCAACGCAGTCCCATCAATTGATCACACCACAAAGAACGAAAATATACTGACGTACGTATATGCCATCCGCATTCGCCACTGGGTCCCGTCATCACCCGTTAGGTTAGCTAACTAACGGCAGAGCGGGGACTGGACTAGCGCGGATGAAAAACATATACAACATCTACTAATATATATACCAATATATTATATTTCGCTCAAGGCGTGAATAAAATGCAACATCACAGAAATGTACAGCATCACAGAACAATACAGATATCTGGGATCCCCGGGTTTCACAGAGCCACTACTGAAACCCGACGTTCCCCTGGTCGTGTGGATAGCCTGTGCAATGAAATCCTAGACCCCTACGGGCGCGGCAAGTTACCCGCCAAAACCTGAAGCGAGGCAGCCCCCTTCAGCGCCGTGAATGGACCACCCAGCACTTCACGGAATCCGACAACTTGGGCACCCCTCCTGGGTCAACCTGTACCCCCTACGAGTGCGGCGAATAGCCCGCCAATCCTGGAGTGAAGCCCCTTCCGTCCCAATGCCATGAGATGCGGGCTTGTTGCCTTCTAGAACCCGGCTATCCGTGCACCCCTCCGCGGGGTAACCCTAGTACAGAAAATAAAATATACATACACCGGGTACATCGACCGCAACCTGGTCGTGCCCCAAAAGAATAATACAAACAGGCAGTGACGGCAGTCCACATGTCGGACGCTCGCCCCGCAATATCAAATGTACATAATACAATAACACAGTACTAGCATTGCAACCAGGCTATCCCCCACGACCGATCAGCAACATCACAGCAAAACACAGAACATCAACGTGAAAGTCACGTTCGCAAATCCGTCTAACCGGGCTATAGCAGTTAGACTGGATTTACCGATCAAGTGACATTCACGGTCGCAGATATAATGTAAATACTGTGAAAAAATGTGTTTAAAATATCCGATCGATCAAAAATTAACAAGTGGGCCCCCAAGCAATACTGTAGCACTCACAGAAAATCTGGGCCCAATTTTAATATTCCAAAACCCCTAAAATTAACCCAGAAGCCCACTGGAAAAACCTGGCCCATTGATCCTTTCATGTTGCGGCGGAACCGCGGCCCAAAGTGGGTATTGGCCGCGGTTATGCGCTCTCGATGAAAGATCAATGACTCGGATTTCTGCAGTAGTCTTAGGTTTTAAAGTACATCACATTTTTGCAACCTGAAAAATTTTTGGGCTTAAAAAATTTTCAACAGAAAACTGATGTTAACAAAATACGAGTTTTGGAACATTTGATCGATCGGAAATGCAAAACACATCAAACGAAGCTAGACGAAATTAATGGTGAGGCTCTGATACCACTGTAAGTGCACGGCGGCGCCCCGGCCGTCAAACCACGGCCAAATGCGGAAACGGTGATAAACTTTAATTTTGCGAACTTTGCAAACCGGCACCACCGCGCACTAAACCCCGGATCGGGCCATAAAACTATATCTAGCTAACTACAAGATGAGAAGAGATATACCGAGTGATCCGAGTCCTCCGGTCTTCTCGTCGTCATCCCGATCTCTCGCGGAAACTCCGGTCGTCGCCTCTTCGCCGGAAGGGCACCACATCGCCTGCATCTTTTACGGGCTCCCACCTCAATACCGAGACAACTCGAGCATGAAGTCGGCAAGTCGACATGCCCAAGATATGCTGTAGAATGTGTAGTGTAGAGGCTATGTCTCACTTTGGGGTTATGTTGCCTTTGAAAGATGATGGAGGAATCAAGAAGAAAAATGGTGCTTGCATTTTTCTAGCATCAAATGAGATCAAGAATGCCACAAGCTCAAAAAATGAAATTCTCTCATTTTCCTCACTCAAGTGGCCGGCCTAGCTCAATGAGGAATGGTGGTGGAGTGCAAAAACAAATACAAGAGGGAGGTGATGGTAGGAGAAAAGAAGAGGTGACCCTAAACAAACATCAACCATACTTCAAGCACATCAAAACCATACCCTCCCTTAACTTAATTAATGCAAGTGATGGAAGAAAGAATGGTATCAAAAAGATGCTATCATAATTAATCCATATGCAAGAAAACCCCTCCACAAATGTTATTTGCAAACTTGCAAATAACCCCCCTCCATCGGAAAAGTCCGGCCGGGAAAGAACAAAGGAAAACCGGCCGGAACGAAAAGCAAACTGGCAACTCCAGAAAACTGGTCCCGTAATAAATTACAGGAAAACCCCAATACTGTGCATACACACCCGCATCTGTATTCCGTCCGGATACAAATGCAAAGAGACAAAACTACCTAAAGCAGTACACGATGATAAAGGTAAACCTGATAGCATACTATCATCTCGAGTAAGACTGTCGTACCGGGATAGGTCCTCCCTCAATCATTGCAATCACGTGCCTGTGATCCAATAATTGACTCTGAGGGCACTATCTCCAACACTAGCTTGGCTCTGATACCACTGTAGGGTTTTCTTACCACCTCGTATAGGGTTTAGAAACATCACACATGCTACAATTTGAATTTTAAGAGGTGCTAAGCAAACTTAACTAGAAATCAAACTAGAATTATTGAGTAACAATTAATAGTATCACATATAAAAGATAATCTATCACTAAGTGGAGAGACTACAACCTTTGTAGACCTCCTAGGGTGACTTCTTGGATCTCCTTTGGTTTGGAACGGCTTGCTTGAATGCTTCCAAGTCTACGACGATCCACCTGAAGTCCTTTGCTCAAAGCTTGTTGCTTCACTTGATCTATGAAATCCTTGAAGCAAACACCCTACACAAAAGAGCTAGAGGTGTGTAGGATGATGAAGTGGTTTATGTTCTCACTTAAAACCCTTTATTTCTTTTAACCTCACTCAATTTTTCAACTCAAGAGAGAGCTAGAGAGAGGAAGATGAAGATGGCAATTATTTTCTTTTGGATGAAAAGGATTATCTCATAATAAAGAGAGAGAGAGAGAGAGAGAGTGATAAATATCAAAATACAAACCATGGTTAATATAAATATCTAGACATTTTGTGATGAGTTAAAGAGCAAAGGAAATTAACCTTGGTTGAGTCAATGGTCAACCAAAGAAGTGTGTAGAAACAATGAGTCATTTGTAAAGAAATGAGTCATTAAGTTAATTTCCTTTATCTTTAACTTAAAACAAAATTATCTATATATATAAATATGAACCATGTGAGTCTTACATTGCTATCTTTGTTGTATCATCAACCATGATACAAATGCATGCATGTATGTATGTATGCACATCAACATGTACATATACATGCATCCATCCATCAAAAGAAAAGGGTTTATTTAAATAAGATAAAAGTCAATATTAAATCAACACTTGATTTAATAAACCGGTCATATCTCATACGACCCGACCAATATAAAACGCCTGATTAAAATACGGTATCATATACACGTATTTAATCGAGCTCCCGCACATATCTCATATGCGCACCACATCGTTTCGCCTGAGCCAGGAAACTTCTGTGTGGGACTCTAAGACTCGTCAATACGCCAGCAGTAGATGATGATCATATCAAACACCTATAAGCCGCAAGAGGTCAGCTAAATGTAACGGTCACCCGGGTATTGAGCGATCAGAAGAAGAACAAGCGAACCTGTCAAAACTCCCGTCAATCCAACTGGAAACACTTACCATACAGTCCGGTCTCTTCGTCAGGTATGCTGCATATCGAGTCTAGGGATGGAATCATCGACCCCAATAACTCAATAAGTCATGCCGGTATATGCTCTACAACAGATCGAGAAACTACTGATAACACTTATCAGTAATATCTCAGGAGCCCTAGCCAGGGACTTCCTGTTATAACCAATCGTGCACAGCACAGCATCAACCTCCAATACCGGGAGAGACGAAACCCCTCCTATCGCTCATTGCCTCCATATGCCTCGGGACTGTACCCAAAATCCACCTGTTTGTACGACTCTGTAGAGCCGTAATAGGGTGGAGATCAAAGTACAGTGGGAGGACACACAAGACTCTATGGCGATCTCGGGTCTACAGACTAACCTGTACCAGTGTCACCTGAGAACTGCTATCCGACGTATGATATAATACTACATAGGAGTTCTCGATGAGTCCGTTCAGTGTACCCAGTCTCACTGAGCACCCGTATACAATCTTTGGTGTCAACACACCAGACGGATATGGGATCATCCATCGCCCATCATATGGAACAAGAACAGTGTACGCTAGTCTACACTGGAATATCGATGCCCTGTCTCGATATACCTATGACTAGGAACATTTTAAGGATATGCTTATAAACTATAGGTGTCCCACTAGTATGATCCACATCATAGTCCCAGTAGTCAAGCCAATATCCTTAGGGCTTTATCAACATGTACCAAATGAGTAAAAACATGATCAAGTGAACATATGATAAAGAGAAACCAGATAGCATACTATCATGTCGAGCAAGACTGTCTTCTGAATACATATATATATACACATCAGTACATACACTATCACATAATGGCCTCTAAGGCATACATATATCCAACACTTTGGGCGCTAGCGCCTCATGTGCTAGGCAAGTGGGCGCTCGGAAGGCAAAAAGGACTTGGTCCCTGCAATGGGAGTTGTACTCCCAGAAAGGAGCACTTATTATTTTGTATATATGTATATATATGAGGAGTTAAAACTCCTAAGATATTTTGAAGCTGATGAAGGGGGCTTCTCCCCTTGAGCCCTGAATCTTCCCCAAAGTGAGGTTTCTGGAGATGGGTCTCCTTCTTCTTCCTTTGTTGGCCGGATCTTGAAGATCAAGAAGTCTGAGATTTTAAAAATCTCTCCTTTCTGAGATCTGATGGAAGATCTAAGTTCCCCTTTGTGGGTTTTGTGGTAAAAAACTATTTAGTTTTATAAAAGGAAGAGTAAAACTCTTGATTTAATTCAAAAGAAAAAAGAAGCTTTTAGAACCTTGAGGAAGGAGAAGATCACAGATCTTGATACTTTTTTAGGAGAGAGGAAAAAAGTTGTTGGGATATTTTCATTATCCTTGCCTTTATAGGCTATACACTTTACATATAGCCCCTTGGACTCTACAAAAATGGCATTTTGCCCATCCCATGGCTCATGTGCCATTTTTTTTTGCACATAAACCATGGGCTTTACAAAAATTTGGCTATGTGCCCATTTTTCTTACATTTATTCATAAAATAGAATAAAAGTAATACACCAAAATTATTTATTACAAAATTTTTATCTTGGCATGGGGGGAGGCCGGCCGCTCCATGTCCGGGCTCTACCCGGGCATTGGCCCACTTGACCTGGGCTTGGGCCCACTTGGCTTGGGGTTAACTTTGATTTTGACTTGGTCAACCGGGGTGTAAATTTTGACCCCAACAAGTGGGAACTCACACGAGACAAATGACGATCTCAGGTCGACAGACTAACCTGTACACATGTCACCTGGGAACTGCTATCTGACAATAGATATAATACCAACTAGCAGATTCCCGGCGAGTCCGTCCAGTGTACTCATAACGCAATGAGAACCTGTATACTATCTTAGGTGAACAAACTAACACCAATGGCTTGTGAGACTTGGCCACCGCCTCTCGTCGGGGTCTCGATCAGTATACACTAGTCTACTCTAGAGTATCGGTGCCCAGTCTCGAAACTCCCACGACTAAGGACATTTAAGGATGCGTTTATAGACCCCAGCTCCCACGTATATGATCGCCATCATACTGCTGGCTATCAAGCAAGAATCCTATAGGCTCTATCAACATGTACATGATGATAAAGACACCAGATAGCATACTATCATCTCGAGTAAAACGTCCTACCGGTATATGTCTTCTCTCAATCATTGCAATCATGTACCCGCGATCCAATAATTGACTTCGAGGGCACTATATCCAACAATCTCCCACTTGCACTTAAGACTAATTATTGCGATATCGCATACCCACAGCCCGTGTGATACCGAACATCCAACTCCTCTACTAATCAGTTTCACGAAGCTCGTTTGTAAAACTATTGCGTTCGAGAAATAGCCTCAGTGAGTGGAGCCGCCCTGATGTTTCTTTCTATGTCTCTCTTAATCTCAAGTTCGCGGAGAAAGCCATCTCCCGAAATGAGCAATACCTGTCTTAGAATATGTCTGGATATCTGATGGGACCCAGTTCATAAATGAACTCCAAATCCAGCAAACTTCTTAGACTGTATCGTCAACTGAATTTAATCAATATCCTACGCCACGCCTCCCTCAGTATCCACTTGGACCACCTGTCCAAAATACTGCCCCTCGTCAGAGGGAAAACAATAACTCTGACGGTCACTCTGTCATCCAGGTCACTTTGGAAGTCTGGAATAATAACCGTCTCCCGAAGGATACTACCGTTATCAAATCCCTAGAACATCCACTTATGTTCTAAAACTGCTTCCGAACGTTTCTCCAGGATTGGATTAATATATATAAACTTATTGCATCTCGTGCAAAAACAACATTTGGTGTGGTACTTGACATCTCATGATTGACTCAATTGCCTAAGCAAGTGATATGTTAATCATGCACATCCCTCTCCTCTTTAGTCTGTAAGACACCTTCAGAGAGGGTGACTCCTTCACCTGCAGGTACACCACCATGCCAGGAGCCGTCCATTCTAAAATACTTTTAGAATATTGTCTAAGTACCCAGATTGGGACACTTCCCAAATCTTGATCTAAAACCATAGATCTAGTAACCAGAATGCCTTATATAATATCTAAATCCTATGTGGAGAAACTACTGTGTGACAACCACAGTATAACCGATCGTAGTGTAGGAATTTCACTTCCTACTATGTGTATGTCATCCAAATACCAGGACATTACACCCTACTACCTTCTTCACAGATCCATCCCCTATTCTGATGAAGTCAAAACGTATGACTGTCACATCAAAAATAGATGATCTATCTCCGCTATATTTGCTTTAGTCTATAAATAGACACAAGCACCTTGTCCACTATGCTTCCGCTGCTACCACTGACTACGACAACCCTCTGGCAGAGTCATATACACATGAACTTCTAAAGCTAGTTTAGAACGATGCTATACTATTCTCCTGCCGGGTCTCATAGTCTAGAACAGCAATAATGGCAAGTCTGGGTAAACAAGAACCTCCCTGTCACCGTCCTTGAGGCTACCGGAGTACCTCTCGGGTTCCTGAGGTTACCCACCATATCTGCGGAGTGGCTAATGGAATGTCAAACCTGATTGAATCTTTAGGTCCTATTAAATTTTCCGTAATCATTTGTGGTTCTGGAATCACTTCCAGTTCTACCATACTCCCATTACTGTTTTTCTGAAAAAAAATCCATTTTACTAAAACTGTGGCGAGTCAAGAACAATATAAATATTGATCTTCCTGATGGTAGAAAGTTAACCCTCGTCAAAACCCGGGATAACCCACAAACAACTATTACTGAAATGTGCCTTGAGTTTATCCGGATTCTGGTTTTAAGCATCAGCCGGACGACTCCCTATAGCTTAACATCGTTAAGATATAAATTGATTCTATATATATCTAATATAGAAACAAATGCACTAAGTTAATTGGAACCAGATTCAAATTATGCAGCTGTCTCCAGTGCATGTCAACTAAATGCAAGGAGGCCGATCAGCGTTACTCAACTTAGGAATGCATCCAAATACGAGTAACCTGAAAGAAAAACAAGTTTCTCAAAACCATTACTATCAACTGAATACCAAACAAAAGTATCTACATCTTCGATCATCTTGAAGAATCTCGATACTTGCAACACATGGTTCTCTGCTTTATTCTTGTACCTATAACTTCTCAAAACTTAGACTTTGTATTTCTATGAAACACGTATCTAAAACTTGAGAAGTCACAAGTAAACAGAATATAGTACGAGAGGACCAACCCCTCTGTCCTAATGGACACTGGACAATATACAATACTTTGTATAAGTCCCCTAAGTTGAATAACTCAAACTCTGTGCGTCGTAGGTTGAAAACTGTACACAGGCGATTTCCTCAAATATCACCAATTACAACGAATTCCGATATAATGAGGATGATCACTTAATTCCCAATAACTTAGTCCTACTCATCATCTATAAAACCATACAGATGTGAGAATCATACCTGATAAATACATACCTTGGAGCAAGGGTCTAATTAGAAAATCGGTTTTCTATTAACAATACACAGTGAAACTGAAACATGAATATGTTTCGAAGGGGTATCCGGGTATTCGTAGTAATGCCTCTTCCATTATCAGATTCACGACTGTAACCGTATATTTTTTTGCCATCTCTCCAAATCCCTTTATTTGTCTTTGGTCGTTACCTTCTGTACACCTTCGTTAGGCTTAAATGATTTTCTTCCTTCCCTACCGTTCGGCACCAGCCTATGGTTTGGAAGAAGACTATCCAATAAGCATAATAGGTGTACTCTCCTAATCCTAGGAGTACTCGCAACTTGAGAGAAGGTAAGGATAAAAGACAACTGAATAATCCTTATTCTATTTCTCCTGAACCAGAATCCATCCTCGAAAAAGTTCCTTCGAGTTCGTATATAACCATACGATGGATTTATCTAATAGGATTAGATGTTCGTAGTGATACGGGGTGTTCTGGAGAAATACAAAGGTGAAGTAGGAGTGGCGTTGAAAGACTTGGTTTGGTCGTGAATAGCGGTCGCAATTTACTTTGCCTTCTTTCTAATCCCTTTATTTGTCTTTACTCATTACCTTCTGTATACCACACTTAGGCTAGTTGGTTTTCTTCATTCCCTACCTTTCGGCACCTGCCTATGGTTTAGAAGAAAACTATCCAATAAGCGTAATAGGTGTATTCTCTCCTAATCCTAGGAGTCCTCACAACCTGAGAGAAGGTAAAAGGAAAAGACAACTGAATAATCCTATTCAATCTCTCCAGAACCAGAATCCATTCTCGAATCTGGAACAAGTTCTTTCGAGTTCGTATATAACCATATGATGGATTTATCCAATGGAAATGGATGTTCGTAGTAATACGGGGTGTTCTGGAGAACTGCAAAGGGTAAAAGGAGTGGCAATGATGTATGCAACTCAGACAATCCAAAAGCCAGTGTTTTAAGAAAGTTCGGTTAACTTGGTTACTGAGTTATAGTCTAGGATCGGGTCATGGTCGCAGTCAAAGAGAGAGAGAGAAAAGAAACACTCTGCGTGCACTCTAACATGAATGTCTCCCACTGTATCCTCAAATTCTCCTCCAAACCTGAAAGAAGAATTAGTCGGAATCACCCGAGGAGTAAACTAACTCATCAGTGGGAATCGGGATCCAACTATCATCGCATGATAACTTGATGGAAGCCACTCAAGCCACCATACTCCAGAAGGTATGCGCAAGCCTGGCAAGTTTCCTGTATATTTGAAACTCCCGATATGATTTTTACCCCTAAGCGGTTTATGACCTTGACAAAGGTCAAAAAATCATAAACCACAAGTCAAGTTCAACCCGTCATTATCCTGGATTACTCTAGACCCACCCGTACAAACCCTTGACAAAGGCCAACAAGGTTATACGACTGTCCTAGATAATTGCAACTCAATGCAACAGACAAGCAATATCTAGCTACCGCACACTACGCCTTGACAAAGGCCAACAAACGCAGCACGAATACTAGGTACCACCTGAAAGAAATGATGGAGAGCTACGGCTGGTTTTTGGCGAAAAACCTTTAACGTAATGAACTTGATCTCGTTGAAGGAACCGGATAGCTTTTTATAAAAATATAGTGGCGAAAACCTTTGCTAAAGAGGTCATTCCCGGTGAAGGGATCTCGGCTCTTTCCTCGTGGAATGAGGTGCAGGATATTCCAACTGAATACCATGATGCAAAGAAAAAAGTAATCGACTATAGTGAAGTTATTACCCTGACGCAAACCTCTGTCCAAGGGGTCACTCCCGATGAAGGGATCTCGGCCCTTGCCTCGTCGAATGAGGTGTTGAATATTCATAACCGAATACCACTGTGCAAAACAAAATAAAACGCCCTAGTAATAACAGCTTTTTGAAAATTGTTCCAACAATATCGAATAGGTTTGTTTTCCTGGCATTGATATGAATCAACGCAGCCCATCAATTAATCACACCACAAAAGAACGAAAATATAATGTATGTATATGCCATCCGCATTCGCCACTGGGTCGCGTCATCACCCGTTAGGTTATTTAACTAACGACAGAGCGGGGGCTGGACTAGCATGGGTGCAAAATATATACAATATCTACTAGTATATATATAACAATATATAATAATCGTTTCAGGCATAATAAATGCAATATCACAGATAAGCGATAAGCATCACAGAACAATACTGATAATCTGGGAGCCCCGAGTTTCCTTTGAGCCGCAAGTGAAACCCGATGTTCCCCTGGTCGTGTGGATAGCCTGTGCAATGAAATCCTAGACCCCTACAAGCGCGGTAAGTTACCCGCCAAAACCAGAAGCGAGGCAGCCCCCTTCAGCAAAGTGAATGGACCACCCAGCACTTCACGGAATCCGGTAACTTGAGAACCCCTCATTGGGTCAACCTATACCCCCTACGAGTGCAGTGAATAGCCCGCTAATTCTAGTGTGAAGCCCCCTCCGTCTCAACGCCATGAGATGTGGGCCCGTTGCCCTCTAGAACCCGGCTATCCGTGCACCCCACCGCGGGGTAATCCTAGTACAGAAAAGAAAATATATACAACGGGTACATCGACCTCAACCCGATCATGCCCCAAAAGAATAATATACAAACAGACAGTGACGGCAGTCCATATGTAGGACGCTCGCTCCGCGATATCAAATGTACAAATACAACCAAACTGCACTACCATTGCACGCAAGCTATCCACCACAACAATCCGCAACATCACAGCACAACACAGAACATCAACGTAAATGTCACGTTCGCAAATCCGTCTAAAAGGACTATAGCGATTAGACAAGATTTATCGATCAAATGACATTCACGGTCACAAATAGAAATGTAATGTACTGCAAATTTTAAACAATGTTAGAAAATAACGACTTCGAAATAACCCCTGAATAGCCTCAAACAATCTGATAAAACCTTATCCAAATTGGGATGAGCAAACAATACCACTGCACCAAAATTACAAAGACCAGACAACACCCAAAAAACCAAACCCATAGGCCATAAAGGGGCCGGCGACATCGGAAATTCTAGCCTGGGGCTCGGCCAAATTCCGGCGAAGGGGTCTCGTTTTTAGGGTGTGGTCTTGTGGTCATGTTAGTAGTCTTCTGCCATGTTTAAATAATTTTAGAAGACACTTTATAAATTGACAGAGAATGAAAGTGCAGTGGCAGTGTTTGGGTTTTGTTTCGGTTTCGATACTTTAACATTGTCTAAACAAGCTAGTTTACGGTTAATGGGTGACTCTGATACCATGTTGGGTTATGGCAGCACCCCGGCCGTCAATCCGAGGCCAAACGCGGAACAAAAATTTTACAACTTGGCGCTACCGCAACCAAAAACCCGGATCGTTCCATTAACACAAACTATCAAGCAAACTAAAAGAAGTTAGAATAGTTATACCGATTAACCCGTTTCTTTCGGTCTTTAGCCACCATCTTTAGCTCTTCGCGGTATCTCCGATCTTGCTCAATCTCCGGTCTCCTCGTCGAAATGGCACCACGTCAAGGAATGTTTATACGGGCTCCCGCTTCAAACCGAAACAACTCGGACATGAAGTTTGCCAGCCGACATGTCCAAGAATGTAGTAGAGAGAGTGTAGAATACTTTGTCTCAAGGCATCCAAGGAATTGGGTGAAGGTAAATGAAGTTGCCATTTTGAGTTGTGATGAAATGAGCATAGATATTGCAATAAGAACAAAACAAATTCAGCCCTCACCAAGAAATGAGCTCGGCAAATTTTCCAGCAAGAAGTGCTGAGGCCCCAAAGAATGTTCACAGGGAATTAGATATGGGGAGGGTGACCATAGCAATGCAAGTGGTGACCACAACAACACACAAATCCATCTCACAACAAAAACAATAAATGAATTAAACAAGACCATGCCTCATTAAAGCATGAACAATACTCATGACACCTCACCATGCTGCCCATGCTCCCCATGACAGCAAGCACCCAATTTCGAAATAAAACCCATGCCATCACAAAAAAGGGTCGGCCATAATGAGAAGGAAAATGCCAAAAAACAAAGCTCAAAGATTAACCATTAATTAAACATTAAAGCTAATATTTAATCGGGGAAAGAAAAACGGACAACTTCAAAAATATTCCCGTAACAAATTACAGGATTACCCCACAACTGTATATACATACCCGCATTTGTATTCCGACCGAATACGAATGCAACGAGACAAAAATATACCTACACAATATAATACTAGGATCCGGCTTAAACCAAAACCCACTAGTATTATCTGTCCGACCTATGACACGTGCACAAGTGCACGTGCATGTTCGAACCCCTGTCATAAAACCATACGTTCTCTACATCGTTTCGCTCGAACTTAGGAAACTGCCTGTGGGGGACTCTAATGACTCATCAATACACTGGCAGTAGATTTAACCATAAGCACGTCAGTGGTACTAGCTGTACATAACGGTTGCCCGTGTATTGAACGAAAGGGAAGCTGACGAGCGAACTCATCCTGAAACCCTACTAAGCCTGACAGTGATAATATCTGTACAGTCCGGTCTGTTCGTCTAAGAGTATCGCATGTCGGGTCTAGGGGGTGGATAAAGTCAGACCCCTACTAACGCGATAATTCGTGTCGGTATGAAGCCCATCACCACCAGAGAAACTACTGATCTGAATCAGTAATTCTCGATTACCTTGGCTAAGGATTTCTGGTGATGGCCACCCGTGCACTGTGCGACATCAACCCCCAATACTGGGAGAGACGAATCCCCGACGATCCGCTCACTGCCTCTATGTGACTCGGGACTGTACCCAACTAAAACCTGTTTGCACGACTCCTTTGAGCCATGGTAGGGTAGTACTCAAAGTACAGTGGGAACTCACACGAGACAAATGACGATCTCAGGTCGACAGACTAACCTGTACACATGTAACCTGGGAACTGCTATCTGACAATAGGTATAATACCAACTAGCAGGTTCCCGGCGAGTCCGTCCAGTGTACTCATAACGCAATGAGCACCTGTATACTATCTTAGGTGAACAAACTAACACCAATGGCTTGTGAGACCTGGCCACCGCCCCTCGTCGAGGTCTCGATCAGTATACACCAGTCTACTCTGGAGTATCGATGCCCAGTCTCGAAACTCCCACGACTAGGGACATTTAAGGATGCGCTTATAGACCCCAGCTCCCACGTATATGATCGCCATCATACTGCTGGCTGTCAAGCAAGAATCCTATGGGCTCTATCAACATGTACATGATGATAAAGACAAACCAGATAGCATACTATCATCTCGAGTAAGATTGTCCTACCGGTATAGGTCCTCCCTCAATCATTGCAATCACGTACCCGCGATCCAATAATTGACTTCGAGGGCACTATATCCAACACCGGAAGTCATCATCCTTTACTAAATCTATTTTTCATTCTGGAACGGCTGCATACTCATCGCGACTCCTTCTGGAAAATATATCCATGTACAACACCTTTGCATGCGTATCACATCTCTTATGTTAGCGGAGTGGAATGTCATCTCATCAAGATCTCGTACGAACCTCTTACTCCACTTCTCTAATGTTGAATGCTTCAGACTCGTCTCTTCGTGGCTGCATGGACTGCGCTCCAACGGCTATACTCGTATCTGGAGTCTCCCAAGCAATGTATCACATCATATGATATCCGAATGATGTCGAACTTTTCGATCGATTCGTCAAAGTTCCATAATCCTCCAAGAGCTCAACATCTTGAGTACAGTTTAATAGTATTCCAGTACATGCCACAGTACCTATGGACCAACCGTAGAAGGGTAAACCCAAGCCTCGCTAATGGAACCGCGGAACTGCCGCCAACCCTAAGGTTCAAAAGCGTTCCCATGGTCATTATGTCGAGTTAGGGTTTCATTCTTCTAGAGGGTCCACGGAATTACTTGCATATTTCTACGAATACTTTAAACTTAGAAAAATGGGTTTCTGACATTCGATCGTCTCTATCGACTCTCAACGTACCTGTGTGAAGTCGTCTCCATCTGGAATCAATGAAACCGATGACCTCGCATCGGGGTAGGCAATGAATCACATGTCTTAGTCCTTCCTCCTTGGGTGACTAGCGATCTTCTATCATATCTCTAAGTACAACTTGTGCGGCAATAGCTCCAAACATCTAGGGCGATATCTCGTCATTCGCAGCAACAACTGGCTCATTCGTCCGCACTTTGAACAGTGCCTCAATCATGAAGTATAATCGGTGCATCGACGGTCATCATATTTTGGCTGTCCTCTAGCAGTGGCCCAATCCTCTGGTGCTGATCTGCACGTCTGAGAAATTTCGTAAAAGCGATCCATCAAACGCTCATTTCGCGAAAACACAATAAAACGACGCCTCTATGCAATCGTATGTCCCTGGAATCACGCCCTGATTAGTTCTCGTTCATGACGAGCTCATGCTGACGCAACTCTAGCCGTAGCTCTCTCTGCCCGTGTAATCGTGGCAGCAAAAACCATAAACCAATATCGATGAGGATAGATCATAGGAATGAATATAATGCTGTACAAGGAAAGTACATCCTAAGGCTTCTTAAGCGGAGTAACGTATCATAAGTATACCATGGAACATACACACGGTACGTCACTCTCCTTAAGTGTCACGACCCGAAATTTTAGCTCATGACCGGCACTTAAATCACGCAACGTCTAAAGGCGTAACGTAATTCAAGTAAGCTGAAACTCAGAAATCTAAACCTTTTTAAGAAAATAAAGGAGGTGAAGTTTTGAAATAAAGGTATAATGAAATCAAGTTTTTTTAATGCATAGAAAAGGAATATGAAAATGCAAGTAAAATTTACTAGTTTGAAAACGTGTTTCGTCTTTTAAAATTTTGGGCAGCACCTCCTTTGTATTTTTTGATCCAAAACCACAATACATGATAAAAATAAAGGCATCCCTAAGCGGGAGCTAGCTCTTCGCCAACCGGCGGATCACAACCACGCAAGACAGTATATATAAGTATACGACGCCCAACGGAGAAGTTCACCACAAAAGATAAATAAATAAGCAAGACATCAACTCCAAATGCGAACATAAAACCCATCGCTCAAGTCTCGCAACTACAAATCTCACTAAGTCTCATTACTTATACAAATACTAGTTTTGATTGATGGAGTTGACTAGATACAATATGAAATATAATACAAGAGTGGGTACGATACAAATGTCCCACCTACCGAGCAAATCACCCAAAAGTAGCTATGTGCCAGCGATGCCGCTACTGATCTGTGCGGTGAACCTGCAAGAATTGTGGCACAACAGGGGTGAGTTGCCAACTCGTGAGTAGAAAAACATCTACAGATAGAAATCGAATAAACAACGACTCCTAGGTCAACTGTATCATAAAAGTAATACTATGATATCTAGGGTGACCGGGTCTGTATATGTGTCAACATTATAAACAAATGCCTATCAGCATGCGGATATCATCCAACAATATAATCAATGTATGTATGCATGTGGATCCTGTCACAACCCGAAATTAGCACGTGACGGCCCTAATACTACGCAATGCCTAAAGATGTAACGCAGTAAAAGAAAGCCAAAACCCAGAAATCTAAACCATTAAAAAAAGACAAGAAAAGATAATAGCAGTTTTGAAACATTTGAAATCACAACCCAAATTCTTTAAAAGTCCAACTTTCTTTCTTTAAAATTTTGGCAGCACCCCATTTTCTAAAAACTATCCCAAAGATGAGTACAACATAAATATAAATGAAGTATCCCAAAACGGGAGCAAATACACGCCCAAGGCGGAAAACAACAATCACAAAAAATATACGACGCCGTAGCGAAGAAATAAAGACAATAGAAAGGAAACTGTATAAAAGATAACAAATCCACAAATAATATACAATATCGTCCTCACCAAGTCTCTAAATCAACAAAATAACAGTAAATGGAGAGTACAAGGATACATCAATATACAATACAAAATACAGATAACCACCAAAACCCACCTAAGCAAAATAGCACACTGTGAGCCGATGCGATATGTGTAGCAAAAGATGATAGATGAATAGCCTGCCTCGACTACTCTGGGGAAACACCCTGCAAAACAACTGTGGCACAACGGGGGTGAGTTTCCAACTCATGAATAGTAGATAACATATGCAGGTAATCACAGGTATGTACGTACATCATGAATCTAAGATATGCAATTAACAGTAATAACAGGTCATATGAATGCAGAATAATAGAAAGTACACTAGCAGGTACAATAAATATATGAAGCAATAATGATATGACAATCATATGCAATAATCATGTAATAAGGATATGAGAATGTAAATATGCAACAATCATGAAGGGTACACTAACAAGTACTACTAATACATGAAACAGTGCAAAAACAGATAAATGTGAGGTATGGAGTGAAATGTGGCATTTCTACGGAATCCTGACATCGTAGTAGGATCACAATCCATCAAGACACTCAAAATCCTAATTCCTCAAATCAGCCTCCAATTGGCTCTCATATCACATAAGTCTCACATCTCTTCAATGTACCATATCGAATAGTTCCCCTATATTCCGAATGTACAAATCAAGTGAGTCTCGTATATATATCCAATATCCAATCTCAAATGAATCACCTATATCCCAAATGTCAGATCTCAAGTAACATTCTAACATCCTAAATATATTTGCATAAATAAAAATGATGACGCAAATACACATATATTAGCGTTCCACTCCACTAATAATGGTGTAAGGGTATATATAACAGCGTCCTAACCCACTGTTATATATACACAAGTAATTAGAAATATCATAAAAACCAATGTGCCAAGCATCGACACAGAAATACTGATCTATCAGATGCCGTCACCAAGACTAGCATCCTGATAGGTACGTATCATACGCTATCCGAAAAGTACGAGTGCCTAGCTCTGACCCTCGTCTTTTCACGTATCAATACGTACATGACTCCCAATGGTATCCCCATGATTACCGTCGAGTCATTGGTACTGTCACCGGATGGTATGGTTCCCCTGCCGGGCTCATCGGCGTGGTACATCGACATCCCTTTCTTGCCCCGGGTACCTCCGGGCCCCACCATGTACCCTCTACGGCCTCGATGCCTCCTCGTAGGGGTATATATAAATCAGAACCGATAAAAATCATGGTGGATGCGCAAATATCATATCAAGAAAACCGGGTTTTTCAATTAATGCATAATTTCATGAACTCCCGCGGTTCCCAAATCCAGAAAACATCATGAAAAATCCATATAAGAATGTGCAAATCTATGAATACAATATGTGCGACATAACTGAAATGTAAGCATATAAAAGGAAGAAACCGTTAAGTAACATCGGTAAAGGTAAATATGTAACTGTAACTGATATATGTGTAACATACAGGTGTAACAAGGTATAGGTATCTACCTATAAGAACTGATGTAGTATACCCCTTGGGTATAAGTGGAATATGTGAGCAAGGTATACCTGTAGCTAAAAGTCATATGTGCTGAGTAATATGAGTCGATGTCGCAAGTCCCTAACCAAGCAATATAATATCTATAAGTGGTTTGTGTGTGTGACATGGCAATTATTGACGGTGTGTCTAGCATACAATCCGTGCCGTGCAACATGAATCGTCAATAATATGTGCAGTGTCCTACGGCTACTAGTCACAGTACAACTACATCTAAGTAATAGGGTGAATGCACAATTCTAAATATAACCTAGAATATGCGACAGGTATTAACATTCCTAGCCCAGACGCATAACGCCATCCGGACGATTCCTCTGTAGATGTTAAATCTACTCACCTGGTCGCGTGCTACACGTAGCCGACCACCTACTTCCCTTTCGTTGCTGAGTCCGACGTACCCGCCTGCGAACCTAGAAATTATACAAGAAATCCATATATAAGCAAAATATCTCGCAAAACGCAATATCGAAACCAAACGAGAAACTCGCGTCGCGAACTAAACGCGCGTGTGCACGGTACACCGAAACGTGTATATACGCGTCTAAAACTATCCGATTCGCCGCGACACGCTGGATCACAGAACACACTCACGTATCGCGCGTATCGCGCAACTAAAATGAACTAGCAAATTGATATTTGATCCCAAATTTTTCTACAGGTAAAATCTCACAAAATTGCACATGCCAACATACTAGAAAACACAGCAGACTACCATAAGAAAAACCCCAACACCCCAGCCCCTTACCT
This sequence comes from Agapanthus africanus, assembly GCA_030015575.1. Taxonomy (NCBI): domain Eukaryota; kingdom Viridiplantae; phylum Streptophyta; class Magnoliopsida; order Asparagales; family Amaryllidaceae; genus Agapanthus; species Agapanthus africanus. Next base: position 826,764,697 of record CM057338.1, on the reverse strand, counting down.
GGCCGCAATTTGCGGCCAGAATGTTTAAATTTGCGGCCTGGTTTGGGAATGGAGGATTCGTGTTCTGATGGTGTGGTCTAAACCTAGTAAGCATGCTCCAGTTTCCTCAATTTTTCCCTGAAGGATCCGGATCGAAAGCAGATCACAAAAAGCTACAATATCGCTTAAAAACACTAATTTTGCACAAAATGGAAACCCTATGGTATTTTAGTGAAATCTGGGGTTAATCTCATTTAAGGTGACCCTGATAACACTTAAATAGGCAGGGTTAACCAACACAATCATCACTTAACCAAAACCCTACACAAATCACCATAATTAGCACAAAAGTTAACTTTTATCGCAAACTGAAGCTAAACAACACACATGCTTAGCAACTAGAGGATTGAGTTCAGAAATTATACCCTAATGGACCCTAGAAAGCAGGTGAAGGAGAAGAACTGAGTTGCTACAGCTGCTGGTGATGCAGGTGCTGCATGTTGCTGCTGCTGCATTGAAGCTGCTGCTGATGCTGCCTGTGCTGATGCTGATGCTGCTTGCTGCTGATGGTGCTGCTGTTGGTGCTGCTGCTGGAGCCTCTGCTGCTGCTGCTGAGCTGCTGGTGTGAGTGTGTGAGTGTAAGAGAATGAGAGAAAAGAAAATGAGAGGGAGACATGAGAGCAAAAGGCAAAACCCCTCCCTTCTCTTTCTCTTCCCTCATTAAATGAGGCATGGCTCACACCATGTAACACCATGCTCTTCTCTCTCTTTGGTCAACAAAAGAAAATCATTTTTCAAACCCTTTTTCATTTTATTTTAAAAACAACCATACACAATTAAAACCCAAAAGCACCTAATACCATTATTAAACTAGATTAGGAAAAATGTTTAGCTCACCATGATTGCTAATCATGGTTAGACCCCAAATTAACACCCTAGTTAACATGCACAAGTGTGTACAAGGCTGGGAAAATTATAATAAAATATTCATTAAATAAGATAAAATAGTTGAAAATCAATTTGGTAAACTTTTTATTACAAACCATATATTAAAATATAATTAGCCACTAAACACATCTTAAGGTGTTACAATCTTCCTCCCTTAAAGAAATTCGTCCCCGAATTTAAAATTCTTACTAAAGCGTACCTTCAAGGAGAAATTACAAATTCTCAAATCTCGCTCGCAGCCTCCCAAGTGATTACCTCACTATACGGCTACGTCCAAGAAAAACCCTTCACAGATGGCAAGACCCTTGACCGACGTTTCTCCACCTGCCGAGCCATTAATACAATTGGCTGCTGGTGAACGAAAGATCGCGTCCAAGCTAAATGGTCTGGTGCTGAATCATGTGAGAAATGTCATGAAGGTAATTGCAAAGTATCGACACAAGGAATACGGGGAGAATACTCAATAATTTGGGTGGAAGTGCCAAATTAAAGGCAACGAAACTAACCCGCTTATAGGATCTCAAAAGGACCTAAAATCCTGGGACAAGCTTCCCAAAATTCAACACGTCATTCATCGAAAAAATCCATAGGAATACATGATATGTCCCTGCGAACTCGAGTCTACGACCAACACAGTCGGCATAAGACCTCTGCTCGCAATGGACAATTTTCATCCTGACCTAACACAACTGGATCATCTCCGAAGTCTCTAGACTGGCTGGGGTCCAAAATCCTACTTACGCAGAGTCAGAAAACAACAGACTGGTGATCAACACGACCTAACCCCTAAACCTAAAAGTTGCCAATTGGAGTGTCTCCTGATAACAGCTATTGAAGAAAAATCCTGACAATGGCGAGTGACGATCCCCAACTGCCGACAACAATTAATACGAACGCACAACTAACAAAGAACAACTGAGAAAACTGAGCAAAACTGGACGACAAGCATCCGAATGGAGTCACACCCTGACTAAACCTGGGTAGACACCATAACGAAATTCGTGGAGATCTGCTCCCACTCCTTCTTCGGAACGGTTAAAGTTGCAACTCTCCAGCCGGTCTCAGATGCTCAACCCAAACACACAACAAGACAGACACCTTGAACCGAAACCCAAAGCTTCTCTTTACATCCCTGCCCACCTGTAACTATCTCACAAGTCATGTCAATGCTAGTGGAACTTGAATGAATACAGAGAGTTGACTGATGTGCTTGCTCTAGGATTTCACGTCTTTACCCGATAATATCAGGTACACAAACGCGTCCCTAACTTAGCACACCCGTGTCACAAATCAAGAACTCTGAATCATTACCCAGCCGAGTATGCTCAAGTATCACTGACGAACGAGCATCGGCGGGCAGTGTCTCGCGAAAGCGATTAAGGAAAAGTGGTCGGGCGCGGACATGAGCAAGCTGTCCCCTCCGTAGAGACGAACTTAAGCTGTACTCAACGATCGCACAAGAACTGAAAATCTGCAGAAGACTATCACAACAATCAAAATCCGCTGCAGGAAGATGTACATTAGCTCTGGTGGTCCGTGAAAATATGATACGACTCTCGAACAAATAGTGTCTCCAATTCTCCAACGCAAAACCACCGCGGCCATCTCCAGATCATGGGTGGAATATCCTTCTCGTACTTCCTCCAATGTAGGAAAGCAAAAGCGATAACTCTATAGTGTCACCTCAGTACACACTCGAGCCCCACTCAAGAAACATCACAGTTAAACCACAAAGTCGCCCGAACCAGAAAGCAAAGAAAGAACTGATGCAGTTGTTAACCGAATCTTCAACTGCCGAAAACTCCGCACACATGCCTCAGTTCAAAGAAAAGAAACATCTATTCCGCTCAATTCAGTCAACGGTGCAACACTACACTAGCAATCCTACACGAAATGGCGGTATAAACCCGCTAAGCCCAAAATCTGGGGACCTCTGCCCTGCACACAAGTCTGGGCCCAAGCTGTACGGCCACGATCTTCCTCGGAACCATACAAAACCGTCTCCCGTGACTACAAGACCTAGGTGTCAACACAAGCAAGTCTAAAGGAACACTCTGAGAATCTAGCAAACCGCTGGGGCTCTCCCAGTATCTGCATAACAAATCTTCAAGTGCTGTTCCTGTTCCTCAAAACACATTAATTAGACCAGAATGTCGTAAATCACGCAACAATAACTGGTCGAGGAGCGGCCTGAAGAAATCCGGTTCATCATATCTACGAATGCTGCTAGGGCACTGGTGAGTCCAATGACACACCAAGACACACAAAGCCCGTAGCACGCAGAAGGAAGTCTTCGGAATGTCATCATTCCGATCCCACAACAATGATGACCTAATCCCGAACAAACTTAGAAAATGTCTCGCACTCTCGAGCTGATCGAAGAAATCATCAATGCGAGGTAAAGGATACCTATCCGCACCGTAAACCGGTTCAATTGACGATCCGTCGATACACAACCCCAACTGCCATCTTTCTCCTTGACGAACAGAAATAGGAGCTCCATAATGCGAAACACTCAGACACATGAAACTCCCCCCCCCCTACGAAAACTCTGCAGCTGATCCTTAAGCTCCCTAAGCTTCGCCGGCTCATCTGGAACAACGTCGGAAGACTCTCGCACGAAAGGAACCCGGTCCAACAAACCAACTATGGCTACGGTATCATGAATGAACGTCAAGAATCCATGACATCTCCTCAAAAGCCGACTAGCGAAACAGGCTGAATTCAAGCTGTGAGAGGCAGCACCACTGTCCACCTGCACAACAAGAACTGACTCGCCGGGGAAAACAAAACCTGACTGTTTCCTCACGGTAGTCCACAGATGCCTAGCACGTAGCTAACCAGTCCGTGCCCAGGAGAATGTCAAATCCAACATCTCTAGAAGGACCAAAACGACGGACGAATCTCTATCTCCTATCCGATTGGCACATAACTGAAATACGTGTCGCGCAACAAAAGAATCGCTGACAGAAGTTAACACAACAAACGGCTAATCTACCCAACACGACTCTCGTCCCAACCATGGCATAAGTGTGGAAAACAAACAGATACATCAAAAGAACATATGAATTAAGGATACCTGAAAACTCTGCATTGGACGCCCACGCGTCCCGATGAGTAGAAGCAAACTCCTGTGTCTGCCCCTACCCGCAACAGACTGAACTCCTCCTCTACTAGACTGACCCCTCTGAGCGAACCTTCCACGTCCACGACCTCTCTGAATATGTCCCTGACGAGGTGCTAAGGAACAATGTCTGACGAAGTGCTGAAGGCTTCCGCATCAAAAACATCCAAGTGGTGACTGCTGACCCTCCTGAGGATGAGAGCTGAACGACTGTCCTCGTCCTAAGCCTCTGCTACTCCTACGACGGCCACGAAATCTGTCTCGATGACTAAACCTCTGTCTCTGGGCTGGTACACTGGTACGAGTCCTCCTCTTTCCTGAAACCCTCCGAGTCTCTGGAAAATGTGCCTCGTCAACTGGAGCTGCATCCACTGGTGCTATGTAGGTGACTGACTGCTGCATGCTAATCCCAAGGAACAACTGAGTAACAAGGGTGACAACCTCCTGTCGTAGCGCTCGAACGGTCTTAACAAATGAACTCATCGTCTGACGCAAGTCCTGCATCTCAACCACAAGCCTAGCGAGCTGATCTGTCGAAGGTTGATCCGTCTGCACCTGTGCAACTAGAGTGCCATCCTGGTCAGTGCTCATCTCACCCGAACCAACTCTGACCTCGGCCCTCGCTGCATCACTCTGAGTCCCCATAGTCATCGGCGGCAAGGCTATAAAGAGAGATAAGATTCGATAAGAACACGGAAATCGAATCACAAGGATATGAATCATCAAGGAAGGAATTTCAAGCAATTTGTACTTAGGTCACTTAAGGTGAAGTACCGCATCGTGGGTATGCTGCAGACATACACACACTACGTTACTCTGCTTAAGCTACCTACTCCATCATACCAAGGTCATCCTACACTCCGAAAGGTAAAACCTAGCGCTCTGATACCAACTTTGTCACGACCCGAAATTGGCACGTGACGGCCCTAATACTACGCAACGCCTAAAGACATAACGCAGTAAAAGAAAGCCAAAACCCAGAAATCTAAACCATTAAAAAAAGACAAGAAAAGATAATAGCAGTTTTGAAACATTTGAAATCACAACCCAAATTCTTTAAAAGTCCAACTTTCTTTCTTTAAAATTTTGGCAGCACCCTTTTTTCTAAAAACTAGCCCAAAGATGAGTACAACATAAATATAAATGAAGCATCCCCAAACGGGAGCAAATACACGCCCAAGGCGGAAAACAACAATCACAACAAATATACGACGCCGTAGCGAAGAAATAAAGACAATAAAAAGAAAACTGTATAAAATACAACAAATCCACAAATAATATAAAATATCATCCTCACCAAGTCTCTAAGTCAAAAAAATAACAGTAGATGGAGAGTACAAGGATACATCAATATACAATACAAAATACAGATAACCACCAAAACCCACCTAAGCAAAATAGCACACCGTGAGCCGATGTGGTATCTATAGCAAAAGATGATAGATGAATAGCATGTCTCGACTACTTTGGGGAAACACCCTGCAAAACAACTGTGGCACAATGGGGGTGAGTTGCCAACTCGTGAATAGTAGATAATATATGCAGGTAATCGCAGGTATGTACGTACAGCCTGAATCTAAGATATGCAATTAACAGTAATAACAGGTCATATGAATGCAGAATAATAGAAAGTACACTAGCAGGTACAATAAATATATGAAGCAATAATGATATGACAAATATATGCAATAATCATGCAATAAGTATATGAGAATGTAAATATGCAACAATCATGAAGGGTACACTAACAGGTACTACTAATACATGAAACAGTGCAAAAACAGATAAATGTGAGGTATGGAGTGAAATGTGTCATTTCCACGGAATCATGACATCGTCGTAGGATCACAATCCATCAAGACACTCAAAATCCCAATTCCTCAAATAAGCCTCCAATTGGCTCTCAAATCACATAAATCTCACATCTCCTCAATGTACCATATCGAATAGATCCCCTATATTCCGAATGTAAAAATCAAGTGAGTCTCATATATATATCCAATATCCAATCTCAAATGAATCACCTATATCCCAAATGTCAGATCTCAAGTAACATTCTAACATCCTAAATATATTTGCATAAATAAAAATGATGAGGTCAATAAACATATATTAGCGTCCCACTCCACTAATATTGGTGTAAGGGTATATATAACAGCGTCCTAACCCACTGTTATATATACACAAGTAATTAGAAATATCATAAAAACCAATGTGCCAAGTATCGACACAGAAATACTGATCTATCAGATGCCGTCACCAAGACTAGCATCCTGATAGGTACGTATCACACGCTATCCGAAAAGCACGAGTGCGTAGTTCTGACCCTCGTCTTTTCATGTATCAATACGTACATGACTCCCAACGGTATCCCCATGATTACCGCCGAGTCATTGGTATTGTCACCGGATGGTATGGTTCCCCTACCGGGCTCATCGGCGTGGTACATCGACATCCCTTTCTTGCCCCGGGGTACCTCCGGGCCCCACCATGTACCCTCTACGGCCTCGACGCCTCCTCGTAGGGGTATATATAAATCAGAACCGATAAAAATCATGGTGGATGCCCAAATATCATATCAAGGAAACCAGGTTTTTCAATTAATGCATAATTTCATGAACTCCCGCGGTTCCCAAATCCAGAAAATATCATGAAAAATCCATATAAGAATGCGCAAATCCATGAATACAATATGTGCGACATAACTGAAATGTAAGCATATAAAAGGAAGAAACCGCTAAGTAACATCGGTAAAGGTAAATATGTAACTGTAACTGATATATGTGTAACATACAGGTGTAACAAGGTATAGGTATCTACCTATAAGAACTGATGTAGTATACCCCCTGAGTATAAGTGGAATATGTGAGCAAGGTATACCTGTAGCTAAAAGTCATATGTGCTGAGTAATATGAGTCGATGTCGCAAGTCCCTAACCAAGCAATATAATATCTATAAGTGGTTTGTGTGTGTGACATGGCAATTATTGACGGTGTGTCTAGCATACAATCCGTGCTCGTGCAACATGAATCGTCAATAATATGTGCAGTGTTCTACGGCTACTAGTCACAGTACAACTACATCTAAGTAATAGGGTGAATACACAATTCTAAATATAACCTAGAATATGCGACAGGTATTAACATTCCTAGTCCAGACGCATAACGCCATGCGGGCGATTCCTCTGTAGATGTTAAATCTACTCACCTGGTCGCGTGCTACACGTAGCTGACCACCTACTTCTCCTTCGTTGCTGCGTCCGACGTACCCGTCTGCGAACCTGGAAATTATACAAGAAATCTATATATAAGCAAAATATCTCGCAAAACGCAATATCGAAACCAAACGAGAAACTCGCGTCGCGAACTAAACGCGCGTGTGCACGGTACGCTGAAACGTGTATATACGCGTCTAAAACTATCCGATACGCCGCGACACGCTGGATCACAGAACCCACTCACGTATCGCGCGTATCGCGCAACTAAAACGAACTAGCAAATCGATATTTGATCCCAGATTTTGCTACAGGTAAAATCTCACAAAATTGCACATGCCAACATACTAGAAAACATTGCAGACTACCATAGGAAAAACCCCAACACCCCAGCCCCTTACCTGGCCGCAATTTGCGGCCAGAATGCTATAATTTGCGGCCTGGTTTGGGAATGGAGGATTCGTGTTTTGGTGGTGTGGTCTAAACCTAGTAAGCATGCTCCAGTTTCCTCAATTTCTCCCTGAAAGATCCGGATCAAAAGCAGATCACAGAAAGCTACAATATCGCTTAAAAACACTAATTTTGCACAAAATGGAAACCCTATGGTATTTTAGTGAAATCTGGGGTTAATCTCAGTTAAGGTGACCCTGATATCACTTAAATAGGCAGGGTTAACCAACACAATCATCACTTAACCAAAACCCTACACAAATCACCATAATTAGCACAAAAGTTTAACTTTTATCACAAACTGAAGCTAAACAACACACAAGCTTAGCAACTAGGGGATTGAGTTCAGAAAATATACCCTAATGGACCCTAGGAAGCAGGTGAAAGAGAAGAACTTAGTTGCTACAGCTGCTGGTGATGCAGGTGTTGCATGTTGCTGCTGCTGCAATGAAGCTACTGCTGATGCTGCCTGTGCTGATGCTGATGCTGCTTGCTGCTGATAGTGCTGCTGTTGGTGCTGCTGCTGGAGCCTCTGTGCTGCTGCTGAGCTGCTAGTGTGAGTGAGTGAGTGTGAGAGAATGAGAGAAAAGAAAATGAGAGGGAGAAATGAGAGCAAAAGGCAAAACCCCTCCCTTCTCTTTCTCTTCCCTCATTAAATGAGGCATGGCTCACACCATGTAGCACCATGCTCTTCTCTCTCTTTGGTCAACAAAAGAAAATCATTTTTCAAACCCTTTTTCATTTTATTTTAAAAACAACCATACACAATTAAAACCCAAAAGCACCTAATACCATTATTAAACTAGATTAGGAAAAATGGTTAGCTCACCATGATTGCTAATCATGGTTGGACCCCAAATTAACACCCTAGTTAACATGCACAAGTGTGTGCAAGGCTAGGAAAATTATAATAAAATATTCATTAAATAGGATAAAATAGTTGAAAATCAATTTGGTAAACTTTTTATTACAAACCATATATTAAAATATAATTAGCCACTAAACACATCCTAAGGTGTTACAGATCCCGTCCACGTGTCAACCAATAACACAACAACATCATGCATGTAAATATCATAAAAGCATATGCATGAAAGTATGAGGATATAAATCAACGTGTGCCCCTCGCGACACATCAAAATCATGGAACCTGAGTGCCCAGCATCGACACTCGAAAACATCATGAAACCCGTGTCCAGTATAGACACGTAAATCCTCATATCTCGGGCTCCGTCAGTCCAGATCGGCCCACGGGCTCCGTCAGTCCGCATCGGCCCATATCATCTTTCCCGGTCGGTATCCTCCGGATATCCGCCGAGCCCAAATACTATCACCAGTAGATAGTAGTCCTTCTGCCAGGCTCACCGTCTACTGCACAGCATCCCTTTCTTGCCCCGGGTACCATACCGGGTCCACCATGCACCCGCAATCGGCCTCATCCAGCTCCTCAAATCGGGTTTCCCATGTCACACATCTCAGAACCGATAAAACGCATGGTGGACGCACTGAAATATCATAATAAGAGAAACCAAGTTTTTAAAACAGTACATGCTTTCTTTTGAAATAGCCACGGTTCTCAAATCCAGAAATCTCATGAAAACAGCATATCTCAATGCGTAATATCGTAAAGCATGATGTGTGCGACATATATCAGAAATGTAAGCATATCCGTATATCATGCAACATAAAACAGTGATGTGAACATGTCGAGGGAAAACCGCTCTTTTTAAAGGAATCCAGTTTTAAAATATATCTTGCGGTTCCCAAATTCTCCAAGTCAAATGCAACATCGTATAAGGTGCATATGTAACTAAAGCAAGTAAACTATGCGAGGAGTCATATCATGATGCAGCAATCCTACTGTGTAGTGGCATGGCAATTATCGATGATGAAGTGTGTGAGCCGGCAAATCTGTGTACGTGTAACATACGCACCATCGATAATGGTGCAGGTGTACTAGCACAGGTATAAGTAATGCAATGCGAATGACATGAATGCAGCATAAGCTAAATCACCGGCTAAAAGCTATAAGGTATATGTGTCTACAAGACTGAGTCGGTGAATCTATCAATCGGCATCCAGCCTCACAACATCGCGTACGGTACAATCCATCGTACGGCATCCTTTAGTCAAGGGTATGGATCAATCATCAAGTCAACTCATCACGTACGGAAAAATCATCATACGGCGGCATTAAAACATTAAGGATCCTATTAACCTATATGACAATGAGGGGTACGGACCTAACGTCACGTACGACATATCACTCACGATTCACCACGATATATATATCTATAAATATACCTATGTCCCAGGTCACATCTATAACAATCTCATATCAGGGGACAGGCAAGGTATCAATCATCTTAATCGTCTCACATCCGTATACCAATATATCATCATATCACATATGACTCACATCCGTATACCAATATATCATCATATCACATATTAAATCGTATGCTCTTTTTATCATAATTATATCTCACATAAAGTCACTTCACAAAAACATACTACCCTTTACTATAAGCATGCGTATCTAATCTAACATACACACCCGAACCATACAATCAGTTTTTATAAGGTGCGAATCGTAATTTTGAAAGTAGGGGTTACGGTGTTTTTAAGGAAAAGATATTGTTTGAAAATCCATAACGTCTCTCAAGGTATCTATTTAAAAGATGCATACGATTCTTCGGTTTGGAAATAGGTATGGTTCGGATGACACAATTACGTCGGCTATCTAGTCCTATAGTACCCTAAACGGCAATATCGTCAAACGTCATCCTCAAATTCCGTCATCACATACTAATCGTATCAAAACACTTCTAACTATCCTTTAGTTTATAATATGGTTTCACTAACAATCTTTTAACTCTAACCCTAGTTTCCTAATCTAGGTTTTCTTAACCATATGCTACAAATCGGTTTCCACCAAAACTTTGTGGGGGTGCTATACGCCATCCACCCGACTTCCCCCATAGATATGATCTACTCACCTTGCTTCTTGCTTGCCGAAGTCAATGACGCCACACTCCGTCGTCTCGGAATCCACGCGAAGGTACCTATAATAAAACACATATCGCAACACTATTAAAATCAAATCCGGAAACCAAAACGGCACACGGATCGCCTATAGGTTAGAACCTATAACCCACGTATGCAAAACCAATAAATTACCCCTAGTCGTTGACGTACAAACATTCAACAACCAAAAACAAATACAAATATCAAAACTCATCATTCAAAATACGGAAAACATATCCAAAAATCACACTAATGTGCTCCCAGATTGACTCAGGCCAAAAGAAGTTACACAAACAAGTCTAGCGTGTTGTACATGGTGTATATGACTTACTTGATCAACCCCGACACCAAATGCCACCAAGTGGCCGACCACATCCTTATAAAATCCGGCCACCTCGGCCATGGTGCCTCTGTTGGGGTTCGTATGGTCGGGGTGGTCTCCTAGTACTCTAATTTGGTCCCTGGAGTTATTTGCTTTCCTCAATAATTCCGCGGGTTGCTCCAGATTCACAGTAAGCTCACAATTCAACACAAAACCGACATGGACACAATCCTAAATCCGTATTTTAGCTACTATATTCAATTCCAGCTCTTGAATTCAATCCCTAAGGTTTGTAACAGCCACTACACACCTCAAAACTACACAAACACCCAAACCCTTCACTAGAATTTTCCAACACCACAATTCCAAGCTAAAACAACTTCTAAAATAAACTAGAATATAAAGGAACTTAAAACTAACTAAATGGTAGAAATTATACCTCATGGATGTCACTTAAGCAAACCCTAGAAGTCCAAAATTATCAAAATCCAACTTTTCTTGATCCAATGTGTAGAGGAAGAGATGGGGATTAATTTTTGTGAAGGGAGTATAAGGTTTTGGGGATTATTTGGAGATGGATCTAGGGTTAGGAGTGGAGGAAGATGAGGATCAGGAAGATGAAGAAGGAGAAGAAAATGATGGGGTAAAAAAATGGCGGCGGCCCCCCTCTCTCTCACTTATTCTCACACACACTCTCTCTCCAATCATTCACCTTTTTAACCCTTTTTCCTTCCTTTTACTTTTCTCTTTTAAATTTTAAAACCAAATCACATAATACCCATAAAACAACACAAATGCAACAACATGTAACCAAATGTAACATGATATGGTACACTAGCCATGGAAAACTGTAGAAACACGGATTTGGCTTAATTGCGATTAGCAGTGCACTAATCGGGTTTTTATCCAAACTGCATATAATAAATTTTTAAAATGCCAAATCCTTTAAATATATTATTAAATGAATAAATCATTTTAATTTCCATTTATTTCACAATTATCGGTATATATTTATACCCTTTTTCGAAAACCCCAATTTCGCAAATCGAGCGGTTTTCGGGAAATATATTATTTTAATATTAAATTCCAAAAATAATATTTTATATTTTCTGAAATGTTACATTAAGTCACCTACTCCGTCAACCAAGGTCAACCTACGCGACGCAAGTTCGGGTCTAATACCCCCTCGACTAAGTCTATGTTCCGTAAGGTCAAGCCTAGATTCCGTATATATACAAACGCCCTAGGCTCCGCATAGTCAAACATAGATTCTAACCAAGGTTGACCTAGCGCTCTGATACCAACTTTGTCACGACCCGGAAATGGCACGTGACTGGCACTTGAATCATATGAAGTCTATAGGATCCCATCTAATTCAAGTAAACCAAAAATCCCAGAAATCTAAACCATTTTTAAATAGAGGTGAAGAAAACTTAATTTAAAACAAGTGGTTTTAATAACATAAGCCGAATATGCATTTTTAAAATCTCAAGTCTTTTCTGAAAATTTCGGCAGAGTTTCCTTTGTAAATACTGACCCTAAAAGGGTACAACATGCATAATATGAATAAAGGTATCCCCAAGCGGGAGCTAGCTCTTCGTCAATTGACGGTCACAACCATGCAAGCAATATAATATACAACGCCGAAGGGCGAGGATCAAAACTCAAAGGAAACTCAATAACATCAAGAAAACCCATAATAATACAACGCGTGACTCAAAGGTCGAATGAATATACACTGGTCTTCTAAGTCTAATAAATAATACAGTCTGGTTGATGGAGTTTACTAGATACAACTGAATATAAATAAAGTACAAGGGTGGTCATGATGCGAGTGAACCCACCTACCAAGGCAATCCCCCGAAATGAAAGCAGTGTGCCAGTAAAGCCGCAACGAAAGCTGTACGACAAAACCTGCAAGAACTGTGGCACAACGGGGGTGAGTTGCCAACTCGTGAGTAGAAAACATCACAGAGCAGAAATCGTATGTATGACTCAATCCTAGGTCAAAACGATCAGTAATATATATCCTCGATATGATAAAATCTGAAGCATGATAAGGTGGCAAGAGTAAACATCTATACATAAGTGTAATACCAAGTGCTCATGTCAGTGCCTCAGGTAACAACATATCATAAATATGAGGTATGAATGTGGTACGATGAAAACAGAATACATCATGAATGAGAAAACTGTTTTCATAATATAGTGAGATTTCTGTATAAACATTTAAGTATCATCAATGAAATCATTAGAAAATCAGTGTCAAGTATCGACACAAAATATATATCTCAATATCCCGATATCTCAATATCTCAGGCTCCGGCTATCCGGATTGGCCTGTATCATCAAATCTCAATATCTCAGGCTCCGGCTATCCGGACTGGCCTGTATCATAAAATTCAATAAAATCATCGGTCAGCAATGCTCCCCTGTCACATGCTCAAACGCTATTCTCTGCGATCTTCTCGCCCCGGGGTACCGCACCGGGTCCACCATGCACCCGCAGACGGTTCATCTCCTCCTCGAATCGAATGTATGATATCGCTCAAGAGCCGAGAAAACTTATAGTGGACATATCACAATCATAACATGAGAAAACCGCACTTTTATCTTTCAAAATGATAAATGAGTTTACTAAATCTTGCGGTTTCTCCAAATCCAGAAATCTCATGGAAAATCTGAAATCCAAAATAAAAGTCAATAATAATAAATACTGGGCTCCGGCAATCCGGACTGGCCCTTATACTATTACATGACTAAAGAATATAAAAATATGCACGAAATATCAAGCAATGAATGCAATATGAACTAACATATGAAACAATAACATATAGGAACTATCAGCTAGCAAGCTATGTCAATAAAATAATATTCTCTAAAGTGTATGTGTCATGGCAATTACCGATGATGATGCGTGTGAGCCGGCAAGCAAGTGTATGTGGAGGATACGCATCATCGGTAATGGTGCTGGTGTCCTGGCAGCATAGTTTCATAATCACTAAAGTACACTATAAACATGCAATGCGATGATAACAACCTAATAAATGGCAAAAGAATAGTAAATGCAACAATAATATATGGAACATGAATAATAACGTAACAATAAAGAATCTACATTTCTATATATGTGTCATGCCGTTTTGCCATTTGAAATAATACGAATCGTGGTGTTTTGAAAATAAGGGCTACGGTGTTTTTAAGAAAAGGTACATCCTTTGAAATATCCGTAGAATCTCTTGGGCTGTCTTTAAAATACTCACGAATCGTTAGTTTTGAAATAGGTATGATTCGAGTCTAGTCTAACATCTACAAGTAATCTACAGGAATAAACTAACAGACTAATCGAAAAGGGTAAGGAAAACCACCTAAGTCTGAGTCGATATATGCATATATATAATAGTCAGTGATCCCGCCTCAATAGTATCCCATACAATACACTATATAATATAACATTCTCGAGTCAAGAGTGCGGATCTATCATCAATAAGTAGCTCGTACGGTAAACCGTCGTACGACATCCCAAATCTGGGTACGGATCAAATATCACATTTATCTCATCATTCATCTGGTATCCTTATCATCATATCATGATCTGGGTACTGATCTAAGTCTAGTACGTACTGATACCATCTATATATATATATATATATATATATATATATATATATATGCGTGTGTATGAAACACATCGCCTAAGGACCCGCTATAATATCGTGGCGTATCTCATAATACGAACCACGTCATATCACCGATCTCATGGCACCATGCCCGATCTCATCGAATCATCTCCAAATATCATATACTATCCACATCATCTATGTATATGTATACGTATATATATATACACACACACACATACATAGTCACATACCTATGCGTGTGTGTGTATATACATATCCCCATATACGCACAAGTAATAAAAGTATGTAAGTGTGTGTGTGCGTGTATGCAAATCACTACTCTAGGGTTCGCGACTAATAAACTAACTAAATACTATCTTACAAGTACACTATACTAACCCAAAGTCATTTCACATCACATCCGTATATATATATATATATAATATAATTACAACGCATTCGCGTTCTATACTACGAAACTGCGGGGGTGCTATACGCCATCCACCCGACTTCCCCCGTAGATATATATCTACTCACTTTGCTCTTCGCTTGCCGATGCCGATGTCGCCACGTGCTTGCTTGTCGTCTCGAAGTTCTCGTGGGGATACCTACATATCATAACACATCGTATCGCATTGAAATCCAATTCAAGAACAAAACGACACACGAATTTCACATAGGTTAAAACCTATGGTCTACTCACGCAAATCAACCAAATAACACTCGATATAGACGTACAAACGTCAAGTGACCGAATACAATACCAAATACTAAAATCAAGAATTCAAAATACGTAAAATATAACCCCGAATCAAAACAACAACTCAAGAAAGTGGTCCCAGATTTTGTTTCAGGCTAAAACAAGGTGCACAAACAATACTGGGGTGATATATAGGGTGTATATAACCTATAGAAGAAACCTGGGCACCAAATTTTACAGAGTGGCCGGCCACTACCCCCTAAATCTGGCTTGCTCAGTTCTGGTAAGGAATTAGGGCCTCGTACTTGCAGGGGGGTCTCCTAGGGTCTTAATTTGGTCTCTGGAGTTGTTTGCTTATCTCGTAATCATCCCAGGTTACACCAGATTCCTCTGCACCCTCAATTTACACACAAAACCGACATAGAAGTTTCTAAATTCTGTATTTTGGGTTTGTTTTAGTTTGGTCTAGGTTTCTAGTACCAAGGGGGTTTAAGGCCACCACTAAGCTCAATTTCACCATCTCACTTCAAGGATTCCTCAAAACCTCTCCTAGGAATTTTCAAAGTTCACAAACTACACTAAATCGGTTTTAAACTTAAATAGAGGCTGTGGAAACTTAACTAATACACAAATGGTGAAAAGATTACCTCATTTGGCAACTCAAGAAAATTCTTGAGTTGTCCCAAGTGCTCAAAATCCATCCTTTCTTGGTCCAAAGTCCTTGTTGTGAGCTTGTGCATGTTTTTTGTGAAATGGAGATGGAGTTTTTTTGTGGTGAAGTGAGGAGGTAGAGGGGGTAGGGAGAGAAGGCGGCAGCCATGGAGGTGAAGGGGAGAGATGATGTGGGTGATGAAGTGAAGGAAGAATGGCCCAAGTCAAAAGAAACCCCTCTCTTTCTCTCTCTTGCCCATACCTCATACTATATTTTCTTTTCTTTTTTTTTGTTTTCTTCTCTTCTCTTTTGAATTAAACCATACATGAAAGAAGAAATAAACCATGGTAGAAAATATAACAAGCATATGTAAATGTGGCATGGTGCATGTCATGTGCACAAAACCGGATTAATGCAAGATTAGCGATATTTAATCGCGATTAGTATTAAAATAGAGTATAATTTATTATAGAAATTTGCAATTTTCTTAAGTCATATAAAACACCCTCTTTTCAGTAATTCCAATAATTTTCCAAATTTTTCCTAATTTATCAGTATTTAATTATACCGCCATATTAAAATATTCATAATATTAATTATTTAATTATAAAAATTCCCAAAAATAATATTTTATTTTTCTGAAATGTTACAGATTCTAAGCACGGTAATCTACCGACTTGTCACGGAATCACCCTCTCCAAAAAGATGTATACCAAGACTGATTTGGATAGGGCTCGCATGTCAATTATATCCTACGCTACTGTGGTATGCTCTATAATACATGTGATGTGTACCAGACCAGATGTTGCTTACGCAGCGAAAGCATAGTAGGCCAGTATCAGTCAAACCCAGGAGAGAAGTACTGGAAAGCAGTATTGAACATTCTCAAATGCCTGGAAAGGAATAATGAGGTGTTCTTGGTGTACAGCAGTTTGGACCTCCAGATCGAGGCCTTTGCTGACTCTTCAAGAGTGATAAGAATGACTCCAAGTCCATATCAAGTTATGGTTTTACCCTCAGTATAGGGACGGTCTGTTGGAAGAGCTCCAAGCAGAACACCATTGCTGACTTGACAATGGAAACGGAATATATCGCTGCTTATGACACCGCAAAAGAGACAGTCTAGATAAGGAAGTTCTTAACTGAACTTCAGGTGGCTCTTTCCATTGTTGGTCCTATACTTTTCTATTATGACAACAATCAGCGCTATAGCTTTAGGGAAGGAACCAGGATCCCATCAGTGATCCAGACATATCTTAAGGCGGTAACACCTGATCAAGAAGATAGTTAATCTCCAAGAGATCGAGGTGAGGAGAGTAGATATGGAGAACAACACTGCAAATCCACTCACCAGGGCCATAGCTCAGACACGTTCGAGTGGCTATTCGAGATCTTTGGTCTACGATACGCCAATATATGACCTTAGTGCAAGTGGGAGATTGTTAGTGATATATGCCCTAGAGGCCATTATTGTATCATACTGGATTGTATATTACTTAATAGGAGCTTGGGATATACACGGATATAGTAACAGTCTTGCTCGAAATGGTAGTATGCTACCTGGTTTGTTTCTACCTCAATATGTGCGTGTGTTTCTTTTAGCATACTGCTTAAACATATTAGTAGAGCCCTTAGGATCTTTGCTTGATTACCAGCGTTGTGATGGCAGTCATACTAGTGGGGGCTGGGTAGTCTATAAGCACATTCTTATACAGGTCCCTAGTCGTAGGATTATCGAGACGGGGCATCGATACTCTAGAGTAGACTAGTGTATACGCTTCTCATCCCAGCAAGGGAGATGGTTTGTCCCACAGCCATTAGTACGTCGTACCGGAGATAGTATGCGGGTGCTTATTAAGTTATGAGTACACTGGACAGGACTTGTAGGGGAACTGCTGGTTGGTAATATACCTATCGTCAAGTAGCAGTTCCCAGGTGACGTGAGTACAGTATAGTCTGTTGACTTGACACTGCTGCTTCGCCTCGAGTGTGTTCCCACTGTACTTTGATTATTACCCTACCACGGCTCATAGGAGTTGTGCAAACAGGTAGTAGTTGGTTGTAGTCCCGAAGCACTTAGAGGCAGTGGCGGTTAGATAGGATTCGTCTCTCCCGGTATTGGGGGTTGATATCGCGCTGTGTTCGGAAGGCCATTACACAAAGTTCTTGGCTAAGACAAGTGAGATTTACTGGTAGGTACTCCAATAGTTTCTCAGGGTGTTTTGGGCTACTCTCCGACATGATTTATACCGCTATTAGGGGTCTGACGTTTACCGTCCCCCTAGGTCCGATATGCGATACTCTTAGACGAACAGAGCGAAGTACGGAGATTGTCACATATAGGCTCAGTTGGAGTTCGGATGAGTTATTCTCATCGGCTTTCTCATCGACATATACCTGGGGGCCATTATGTACAGCTAGTGCCGCTTGCGGCCTGTGGTTAAATCCACTGCCAGCGTAATGTCGAGTCTTTAGAGTCCCGCACAGAGGGTTTCACTGCATCGAACGAAAGATGTAGAGGTCGTGTGGTTTTACGACAGGGTTAGATCGCGTACGTGCACTTGTGCATGGATGATGATACGGACGGACAATACTAGTGGGCTTTGGTTTAAGCCGGATCCTAGTATTGTACTGATGGACTGTTTTCGTCTTTTGTATCCGCATTTTTCGGAATAAGGATACAGATATGTATATACAGATGAGAGGCATTTTTGTAAATTGGTAAAAGATGCTTCTAGAAGGTGTAATGTCATAATGGTATTTTTTTCATTTTAGTTTAAATGAAAATGATTTATGACATGGAAAGAATGAGGTGGAAATTGCATGGATTTGGATGAAGCTTCTCATGACACATGGTGACATTTGGTCCCATGACTCATTTTTTGTTACTTGAACCATATTATATTGTTTTCTATGGATTTATTCATGAGATAATACAATTTGGTTCAGTTGAAAAAAAACTTGAGTGGAGCCATCTCTTTTATTCATTCTCTTTCCTCACTAGTTTCTTTCCATTGCTATCTTCTTCCTCAAAACTTTAGTAACTCATGTGTTGAGTAATCTAGAGTAAGAAAAGACCATTCATTCTATCTACACACTCTACATTCTCTACGACATCATGAGTAGCGATCTTGATGCCCTTGTTGCCTCCGTTGAGGTAGGAGCTCGATGCACATTCACTCGGGTGGATCATCTTTGATTTGAGGAGACCGACGAGGAAGCCCGATCCGGACGATCCGAGGAGGCTATGACGAGGTGGAGGACAGCGAGGAATGATGACCCGAAGGACCGGAATCGTGAGGTATAAACTTCTGGGCTTGTAGTTTACATCTCACTAAGTTAGCTAGTTTGGGTTTAGCACTAATCCTGGAGTCCGAGTCCTTGTCGCGATCCTTGTAAAATCCATTTTCTGAAATTCCGCCTCCTCACGAACACGCGGGGTGCGCGACATGGACTTACATGTGGGGCTCTGAAGACTCATCAATACGCTGGCAGTGGGTTTAACCACAAGCACCTCAGCGGCACTAGTTGTACGTAACGGCTACTCAGGTATTGAGCGAAAAGGAGGCCAACGAGCAAACTCATCCTGAAACCCCTACTGAGCCTGACAATGACAATATCTGTACAGTCCGGTCCATTCATTTATGAGTATCGCATATCGAGTTTAGGGTGTGGATAAAGTCAGACCCCTAATAACTTGACATTTAGAGTCGGTATGAAGCCCATCACCACCTGAGAAACTACTGATCCAAATCAGTAATTCTCGACTATCTTGGCCAAGGATTTCTGGTGATGGCCACCCGTGCACACCGCGACATCAACCCCCAATACCGAGAGAGACGAATCCCTGACGATCCGCTCACTGCCTCCATGTGGCTCGGGACTGTACCCAACTAAAACCTGTTTGCATGACTCTTTTGGGCCGTGGTAGGGTAGTAATCAAAGCACAGTGGGAACTCACATGAAAAGAATTACGATCTCAGGTTGATAGACTAAACTGAAAGTTTCGAGTCTGTTGAGGTAATTAGGGTAGAGTCTGTTGAGGTAATTAGGGGCGAGTCCGTCCGGTGTACTCATAACCCAATGAGCACTTGTATACATCTTAGGTGAACCAACTGACACCAATGGCTTGTAAGACCGGCCACCGCCCCTCGTCGGGGCCTCGATCAGTATACACTAGTCTACTCTTGGAGTATCGATGCCCAGTCTCGAAACTCTCACGACTAGGGACATTTTAAGGATGTGCTTATAGACCACCCAGCTTTCACGTATATGATCGTCATCATACTGCTGGTAGTCAAGCAAGAATCCTATGGGCTCTATCAACATGTAATAGTGATCAGCAATGTCACCTAAAGTATGTACACGATGATAAAGACAGACCAGATAGCATACTATCATCTCGAGTAAAACTGTTCTACCGGTATAGATCCTCCCTCAATCATTGCAATCGCATGCCTGCGATCCAATAATTGACTTGAGGGTACTATAACCAACAGATGCAACGGCGTGGAACGCGGGATCGTGGGGCGGCGGATATCTCGCATCTGGCGAGATTCGTGGAGCCGTGGCAGAGACGGCTGTGATCTGCGCTTTGGGTCGCTAAATAAGACCGAGGAATCTTAGCTCGGCGGGGGCTCGGAGGCCGGCAGGAGGCCGATGAAGCTCGGTTCTGTGATAGCTCAGAGGCGAGCTGGGAGGGCCGAGGAAGCTCGGCGTGTAGGAGGGCTCGGAGGTGAGCTAATAGTCGTATACCCACCGACCACAGGACTGTTCAGGGAATCCTCGAAGGTCGGGTCCAGGCCGCGGGACTATGTTGGATGTATATGCCCTAGAGGCCAGTATTGTATATGTATACATATGGATACTAGGGATATGTATGTACAAAACAATCTTGCTCAGTTTTATAGTATATTATTTGACTTGTCTTTATCGGGATATGTGTATTTATTGTTATTATATCTGGTTTGCACATATTGATAAAGACTCGATACGGTAGTATACTATTGTGGTTTATCTTTATCTTAACATGGCATATGTCATACTCGTTATTACATATTGCGGTTACATGTTGATAAAGCCCCTAGGATCTTACTTGACTACCTGCGTTGTGATGGCGATCATACTTGTGGGAGCAGGATAGTCCATAAGCACTCCTTAAATGGTCCCTAGTCGCATGAGTATCGAGACTGGGCACTGATACTCCAGAGTAGACTGGTGTGTACGTTTCTAGCCCCGTCGGGGGATGGTTGGTCCCGCAGCCATTGGTCTAATGCACCTAAGATCGTATACAGGTGCTCACTGGGTGTGAGTATACTGGACGGACTCGCCGAGAACTTCCATATGGTACTATACCTACCGTCAGATGGAAGTTCTCAGGTGACATGTGTACAGGTTAGTCTTTGGACCCGAGATCGGCATTTGTCTCGTGTGAGTTCCCACTGAACTTTGATCACTACCCTACCACGGCTCTACTGAGGCGTGCAAACAGGTTTTGGTTGGGTTCAGTCCCGAGCCACATGGAAGCAGTGAGCGATTGTCGGGGATTCGTCTCTCCCGGTATAGGGAGTCGATATCGCACCGTGATTCGATTGGTCAGGACCATAAGATCTTGGCCAAGGTACTTGGGATTTACTGATAGGTTGATCAGTAGTTTCCCGGATTGGTCCTGAGCCACATCGGCATGACTTATCAGGTTGTTAGGGTCTAACGTTCACCACCCCCTAGACCCGGTATGCGATACTCTTTGATGAAGAGACCGGACTGTACGGATATTGTCACGGATAGGCTCAGTAGGAGATCCGGATGAGTTTGCTCGTCGTCCTTCTTTTTCGACAGGTACCTAGGCAGCCGTTACGTACAGCTAGTGCCGTTGACGTGCTTGTGGTTAAACCCACTGCCAGAGTACTAACGAGTCTTTAGAGTCCCACACAGAGGATTTCCCTGATCTAGGCAAAACGATGTAGTAGCCGTATTGGATACGTGCAGGGTTCGATCGATTGATGTACTTGGTACTCGGATTTTCGATCGGACAGTTTGTAATACTAGCCGGCTCGGGTTTGAGCCGAATTATTAAATCAGATATTGATTTAATAATTTACATATATGTATTTCGATGTATATATTCTAGTATTATGTTTTTCGTGTTATTCTATCTCTTTTGGGCATTCGGATTTTTATCTGATTGCCGGTATATTTGTACAGTAGACTGAAATCCGTATTTACTACAGATTTCCTTCTAGAAGTGGCCACCTCATTATGTATTTTCCTTTTATTTAATAATTGGAAATGAGGTGTAAAGTAAAAGGTATGGGAGGAATGGTGATGACCATGCTTTAATAATTCA
This sequence comes from Agapanthus africanus, assembly GCA_030015575.1. Classification (NCBI taxonomy): domain Eukaryota; kingdom Viridiplantae; phylum Streptophyta; class Magnoliopsida; order Asparagales; family Amaryllidaceae; genus Agapanthus; species Agapanthus africanus. The sequence continues at coordinate 826,742,312 of CM057338.1, read as the reverse complement.
CAAATGAATTTATAATTCATTTGGAGTTACTATTGAAGCATGGTTGTTAATTGTTTATTGAAAGAATTCACACACAAAACCAAGGTGTGTGATTTTCTCTCACTTCATGCTTCATTTCTCTTTGAGCTCTCATTTTTCTTGAGTTCCTCCCTCCTCTTGCTTTCTTCCATCTTCATCTTCTTCCTCTTCACTAACATTCTCATGTGTTGAGAAACAAGTGCAGAGGTTAGAAAAGAGATAGCAAACACTTAGACACCCTCCACTACATCCTAGACTACTTGGTTTAGCAACCCAAGTTCTCTAGTTGCTCCTTATAGCTATTTGGTTAGGAGCTAGAGCCATAGATCATATTCCCCGGGTGGATCATCAAGGACCAAGGAAGGCCGGAGAACAAGTTCGATCCCGGAGGACCGACGGAGCAAGGAAAGAAGATCAAGCAAGTTCAAGGTGGCTAGTAGGAGCTAAGGTTGAAGAACGAAGACCGAAGGACTTGGTTCGTTTGGTAAGAATTCCTCATCATAGTAGATAGCTCTCCTAGTGTAGCTAGTTAGTTTTATGGAAAGATCCGGTTTTAGGGTTTAGTCTAGCGCCAAGTTTTGTTCGCAAGAAAATTTGTGTTCCGCATTTGGCCACGGGAGATGGCCGGGGCGCTAGGGTAACCCTTCATGGTATCAGAGCCACCCATAAAACCTATACTAGCTTGTTTAAACATGTTTAGAATAACGATCGACTGGATTTTTCAAAAACCGCATTTCCTCACCTGGGTTTTCTGTCGATTTTTAAAGTGCTCGAAAAATCAATTTTTTGTTCTCAGAAAATCAAGCAGGCTTTTTTAAGAACCCACAAGAAATTTGGGCCTCTGAACCCATACTTCCACCGTGGAACTGCCGCATAATGCCACACTTAGCCGCGGTTCCGCGGCAGCATATGGGCCTCTGGGCCACAAAATTCTTTTGGGCCTCTTAATTGTTTGGGTTGTGGTTTCTGGATAATTATTTTTGGGCCCAGATTTGTTACAGTGTTGGTTTAATACTTGGGACCCACTTGGAAAGTTTAATCGATCGTAATTTTAAGATACATGTTTTATTATCAGTACATTCATTTTTTTCTGCGACCGGGAATGTCACTCGATTGGTAAAACTCGTCTGATTGCTATATGTTCTTTTAGACGGGTTTTGCGAACGTGACATTCGCGTTGATGTTGTGTGCTTGTGATGTGATTGTGGTTGGATTGTCGTGGTGGATAGCATGTGGTGCAATGTTAGAAATACAGTTTATAATTCATTTGTACATTTGTTATTGCGGGGCGAGCGTCCGACATGTGGACTGCCGTCTTTGTCGTTTGTATATTATTTTGGGGCACGATCGGGCTGAGGTCGATGTCACCGGTTGTATATATTTTTTTAATATTCTGTACTAAGATTACCCCACGGCGGAGTGCACGGATAGCCAGGTTCTAGAAGGCAACAAGCCCGCATCTCATGGCATCGAGACGGAGGAAACTTCATTCTCATGGCGCTGAGACGGAGGGGGCTTCATTCTAGAACTGGCGGGCTATTCGCCGCACTTGTAGGGGGTACAGGCTTTCATTGCACATGTTATCCATACGACCGGAACGTCGGGTTTTATTTGCGGCTCAAATGAAACCCGGGGCTCCAAGATTATCCACCATTCTGTAATGTTATCTGTGATGTTGTTTATTATCATGCCTGGGACGAATGTTATATATACTTATATATATACTAGTAGATGTTGTATATGTTTTGCACCCGCGGTAGTCCAGCCCCCGCTCTGTCGTTAGTTATGTAACCTAACGGGTGATGACGGGGCCCCGTGGCGAATGCGGATGGCATATACGTATATTTTATTTTCGTTCTTTTCTGGTGTGATAGGTTACAAAATGATGGGATAGCGTTAATTTTGATTAATGCAAGATAATAAACCTAAAAGATGTTGTTGGAACCAAGCTTTAAAAAACTGACATTACAGACGTTCTCTTTTGCTTTGCACAGTGGTATTCATTTTGGAATATCCAGCACCTCATTCGATGAGGCAAGGGCCGAGATCCCTTCACCGGGAGTGACCCCTTGAGTAAAAGTTTGCATCAAGGTAATAACTTCACTATAGTCGATTATTTTTGCTTTGCATCGTGGTATTCATTTTGGAATATCCTGCACCTCATTCGACGGGGAAAGAGCCGAGATCCCTTCACAAGGAGTGACCTCTTTAGCAAAAGTTTTCGCCACTATATATTTCTAAAACAACTCAGGTTCTTTCAACGATATCAAGTTCATTACGTTAACGGGTTTTTCGCCAAAAACCCAGCCGTAGCCCTCCGTCATTTCGGATAAAAACACATAGTATTCATGCGGTGTTTGTTGGCCAAAGTCAAGGCATCGTGTATGGTAGTTGTATGTTTCTTATCTGTAGCATAGATAAAATGCATTGGTTTAGGACTGTTGTACCATCTTGTTGGCCAAAGTCAAGGGTGTGTGCAGGTGGGTCTAAATCAATCAGAACAATGACGGGTAGAACTTGACTTGCGCGTTATGATTTGTTGGCCAAAGTTAAGGTCATAAGCACTTGGGGCAGAAACCACATCGGGAGTTTCAAATATACAGGAAACTTGCAGATTTAACATACCTTCTGGAGTGTGGTGACTAGAGTGGATTCTATCTAGTGCATCACACAATGATAGTTGGATCCCGATCCCACTGATGAGTAGGATTACTCTCGGGAGATTATCACACTTAACAATCAATGCTATAAACCAAGTAGGTGTCTAGAAAGGTGTTAGCGAGGCTACGCCTCCAGGGAAAAGAGATTATGTAATTAAGGAACTTCGCGAAAGCATTGGAAAACCTCCCTCGAAGTACCAACACCAGCCTGGCTGAAAGGTTAAGCAAGTATTGTGACGTGCGATTAATCCTGACTAGTTCTTCTTTTAGGGTTTGAAGAAGAATTTGAGGAAACAGTGGGAGCCATCCTGGTTAGATAAATTAATAACCAATCTAATCTTGCAAGAGCGCACGCTGAGTGTTTTCCCTCTCTCTCTCCAGGTAGCAACCATTTCACGCCCTAATCAAGATAATAAAATGTACCGCTTGACCGATCCGAATTCTTATTCGGGGCTGGGAAACGTCGGTTCGGCTCTAACTTACGACAACGGTCATAAGTATGAGCAAGAGAAAAAGGAAAGTTTGAATTCCTTGATAAACCCATCGAAGAAGAAACATACTGTTACGCCTTCTTCAGGTGTTCTTGTAGTTGAGAATTGCTTTTCGGTCAGTCCTACCTCCTAGGTACTAGATACAGGATCAGGATCTCATATCTGTAATTTATTGCAGGAACTGAGAAAAAGTAGGATAGTTCGACCTGGTGATATGTCCCTCAGAGTAGGGAACGGAGCACAAGTTAATGCTGCGGCCGTCGGTGAATATCACCTTATGTTGCCAAATGGAAATACTATGATTTTGAACAATTGCTACTATGTACCTTCCATGTTATGCAACATAATATCAGTTTCTTTACTTGATAAAGATGGATATAACTTTGTTCTTGATAGAAATATTATGAAAATCTACCTTCAAAAGGTATTGGTTGCAGAAGGTACACTGTGTAATGGTATCTATGTTCTAAATCAGAACACAGTTCTCAATATACAAAACACACGCAAGAGGAAAAGTTCAGATACGAACCAATCCTACTTGTGGCATTGTAGACTTAAAAATATCGGAGAGAAAAGACTGAGTAAGTTACATAAAGATGGATATTTGAACACGTCCGAATTTTCATCCTATGAAACTTGTCAATCCTGTCTCAAAGGAAAGATGACCAAATCTCCCTTCACCGGACAAAGAGAAAGAGCAAGAGAGCTCTTAGGACTCATACACAGTGATGTGTGTGGTCCAATGTTTACACATGCGAGGGGTGGGTTCTCGTACTTCATCACATTCACTGACGATCTCTCTAGGTTCGGATATGTATATCTTATGAAACACAAATCTGAAGCTTTTGAGAAATTCAAAGAATTTAGAAGCGAAGTAGAGAACCAGATTAGCAAAAGTATCAAGATCCTCCGATCTGATAGAGGGGGAGAGTACTTAAGTACGGAATTCAGGGATTTTCTAAAAGAGAATGGCATTCTCCCTCAACTTACTCCTCCGTATACACTACAACACAATGGCGTGTCGGAGCAGAGGAACCGTACCCTATTGGATATGGTTCGCTCCATGATGAGTAATGCCGAGTTACCTCTTTCTTTCTGGGGGTTTGCTCTTGAATCAGCAGCATTCATATTGAATAGAGCGCCATCTAAATCAGTGCCTACCACTCCATATGAAGTATGGACTGGGAAGAGACCATGTCTTGATTACATTAAGATATAGGGATGTCCTGTTTTTGTTAAAAAGCAAAATCCAGATAAACTCGAGGCAAGGTCTGTATTGTGCAAGTTTATGGGATACCCTAAGCATTCCAAGGGATATCTGTTCTACCACACTGAGGAACAGAAGGTGTTAGTATCTCGCCATGCAACCTTTTTAGAAAGGGAATTTCTTACAAAAGAAATTAGTGGGAGTACGATAAAACTAGAAGAAATTCAGGAACCACAAACTATAGCAGATGATTTGGAAGAACCCTTAGATTCAGTTATACCCGACGAACCTCAGCCACTCCGCAGATCTAGTAGGATTTCTCATCCGTCCGAGAGATACTACGGTTTTCGCATAGATGAGGATCGAGAGGATTGCATCTTGGAAGAAGATGATCCTACTAGTTTCAGACAGGCCATTATCAGTAGGGACTCTGATAAGTGGCTAGATACTATGCAATCTGAAATGGAGTCCATGTACACCAATAAGGTGTGGATCCTGGAAGTTGCTCCACCTGGGGTAAAACCCGTTGGATGCAAATGGATCTACAAGAAGAAACTTGGTGTGGATGGGTAGGTGGAAACCTATAAGGATAGACTCGTTGCAAAAGGTTTTCGTCAAAGACCAGGAGTGGACTATGACGAAACCTATTCTCCAGTGGCTATGCTCAAATCCATTAGGATCCTGCTTGCCATTGCTGCTTTCCTTGACTATGAGATCTGGCAGATGGATGTAAAAACGGCTTTTCTAAACGGAAGTTTAGAAGAGTGCGTTTACATGGATCAACCAGAAGGTTTTGTAGACAGTGGGAGCAGCGGGAAGGTGTGCAAGCTGCTCAAATCCATTTATGGATTGAAGCAAGCATCGCGGAGCTGGAACATCTGTTTTGATGAGACAGTCAAGGACTTTGACTTCATCAAGAACGAAGATGAGCCATGTATTTATAAGAAGATTGTAGGACGAACTGTCGTATTCCTAGTCTTGTACGTGGACGACATTCTTTTGATAGGAAATGGCATTCCTATGCTACAGTCGGTCAAGCAATTCTTATCACAAAGGTTCTCTATGAAAGACCTAGGTGATGCCTCGTACATTCTGGGGATCAAGATCTTCAGAGATAGATCCAAGAGACTACTGGGACTTTCACAGTCCAGGTACATAGAGACCGTACTAAAGAGATTTAGTATGGAAGATTCCAAGCGCGGTAACATACCCGCATTGCACGGAATCACCCTCTCCAAGGCGATGTCTCCCAAGACTGACGAGGAGAGGATTCGCATGAGCACTATACCCTACGCTTCGGCGGTAGGATCTATAATGTATGCAATGCTATGTACAAGACCAGATGTAGCTTACGCGCTAAGCGAGGTGAGACGGTATCAATCGGACCCAGGTGAGGACCACTGGACAGCAGTAAAGAACATTCTCAAGTACCTGAGAAGGACTAAGGAGATGTTCCTGATTTACGGTAATGGAGACCTTAGGGTCGAGTCCTTTACCAACTCAAGCTTCCAGAGTGACAAAGATGACAGCAAGTCTATCTCGGGTTTTGTGTTTACCCTCAACGGAGGGACGGTATGTTGGAAGAGTTCCAAACAGGATACCGTCGCAGACTCGACGATGGAGGCTGAATACATTACTGCAAGCGATGCCGCAAAAGAGGCGGTCTGGATGAAGAAGTTCATAGCTGAACTTCAGGTAGTTCCGTCCATTGTTGATCCAATACCAGGGTATTGTGATAACAATGGGGCTATAGCTTTAGCAAAGGAACCACGGTCCCATCAGAAATCCAGGCACATCTTAAGGCGGTATCACCTGATCAGGGAGATCGTAGATCGCCAGGAGATCAAGGTCCGGAAAGTGGATACGAAAGACAACATGGCGGATCCATTTACAAAGGCCCTCCCTCAAGCACAGTTTGAGCGACTTTTTAGGATGTTGGGTATGCGGTACGCCAGCAGCTGGCCTTAGTGCAGACATTGGGTATTCGGTACGCCAATCACTGGTCTTTGGTGCAAGTGGGAGATTGTTGGATGTATATGCCCTAGAGGCCAGTATTGTATATATATACATATGGGTACTAGGGATATGTATATACAAAACAATCTTGCTCAGTTTTATAGTATATTATTTGACTTGTCTTTATCGGGATATGTGTATTTATTGTTATTATATCTGGTTTGCACATATTGATAAAGACTCGATACGGTAGTATACTATTGTGGTTTGTCTTTATCTTAACATGGCATATGTCATACTCGTTATTACATATTGCGGTTACATGTTGATAAAGCCCCTACGATCTTGCTTGACTACCTGCGTTGTGATGGCGATCATACTTGAGGGAGCAGGGTAGTCCATAAGCACATCCTTAAATGGTCCCTAGTCGCGTGAGTATCGAGACTGGGCACTGATACTCCAGAGTAGACTGGTGTGTACGTTTCTAGCCCCATCGGGGGATGGTTGGTCCCGCAGCCATTGGTCTGATGCACCTAAGATCGTATACAGGTGCTCACTGGGTGTGAGTACACTGGACGGACTCACCGAGAACTTCCATATGGTACTATACCTATCGTCAGATGGAAGTTCTCAGGTGACATGTGTACAAGTTAGTCTTTGGACCCGAGATCGGCATTTGTCTCGTGTGAGTTCCCACTGAACTTTGATCACTACCCTACCACGGCTCTACTGAGTCGTGCAAATAGGTTTTGGTTGGGTTCAGTCCCGAGCCATATGGAGGCAGTGAGCGATTGTCGGGGATTCGTCTCTCCCGGTATAGAGAGTCGATATCGCACTGTGATTCGATTAGTCAGGACCATAATACCTTGGCCAAGGCACTTGGGATTTACTGATAGGTTGATCAGTAGTTTCCCGGATTGGTCCTGAGCCACATCGGCACGACTTATCAGGTTGTTAGGGCCTGACGTTCACCATCCCTTAGACCCGGTATGCGATACTTTTTGACGAAGAGACCGGACTGTACAGATATTGTCACGGATAGGCTCAGAACGAGATCTGGATGAGTTTGCTCGTCGGCCTTCCTTTTCGACAGGTACCTGGGCAGCCGTTACGTACAGCTAGTGCCGCTGACGTGCTTGTGGTTAAACCCACCGCCAGAGTACTGTCGAGTCTTTAAAGTCCCACACAGAGGGTTTCTCTGATCCAGGCAAAACGATGTAGTAGCCGTATTGGATACGTGCAGGGTTCGATCGATTGATGTACTTGGTACTCGGATTTTCGATCGGACAGTTTGTAATACTAGCCGGCTCGGGTTTGAGCCGGATTATTAAATCAGGTATTGATTTAATAATTTACATATATGTATTTCGATATATATATTCTAGTATTACGTTTTTCGTGTTATTCTATCTCTTTTGGGCGTTCGGATTTTTATCTGATTGCCGGTATATTTGTACAGTAGACTGAAATCCGTATTTACTACAGATTTCCTTCTAGAAGGTGGCCACCTCATTATGTATTTTCCTTTTATTTGATAATTGGAAATGAGGTGTAAAATAAAAGGTATGGGAGGAATGGTGATGACCATGCTTTAATAGTTCACAAATGAATTTATAATTCATTTGGAGTTACTATTGAAGCATGGTTGTTAATTGTTTATTGAAAGAATTCACACACAAAATCAAGGTGTGTGATTTTCTCTCACTTCATGCTTCATTTCTCTTTGAGCTCTCATTTTTCTTGAGTTCCTCCCTCCTCTTGCTTTCTTCCATCTTCATCTTCTTCCTCTTCACTAACATTCTCATGTGTTGAGAAACAAGTGAAAAGGTTAGAAAAGAGATAGCAAACACTTAGACACCCTCTACTACATCCTAGACTACTTGGTTTAGCAACCCAAGTTCTCTAGTTGCTCCTTATAGCTATTTGGTTAGGAGCTAGAGCCATGAATCATATTCCCCGGGTGGATCATCAAGGACCAAGGAAGGCCGGAGAACAAGCTCGATCCCAGAGGACCGACGGAGCAAGGAAAGAAGATCAAGCAAGTTTAAGGTGGCTAGTAAGAGCTAAGGATGAAGAACGAAGACCGAAGGACTTGGTTCGTTTGGTAAGAATTCCTCATCATAGTAGATAGCTCTCCTAGTGTAGCTAGTTAGTTTTATGGAAAGATCCGGTTTTAGGGTTTAGTCTAGCGCCAAGTTTTGTTCGCAAGAAAATTTTTGTTCTGCATTTGGCCACTGGAGATGGTCGGGGCGCTAGGGTAACTTTTCAGACTATAGCCCGAAAGACGCTTCCAATGTGTAGTCCTTACCCTGTTTCCGTATGCATCAGGACACGTCTTTTTCCACGTGTCATGATCTGGGGAGCTTCCACTTACGAGCATCATCATTAGCCCCCCACTCTCGTCCTGACCTATTTATGGGTCGGGTCGAGAGTCGTCCGATCGGTTACCCGGGCTTAGTTCGTATTTGAAGACCTTGTCGGTACGGATTCCCGAGGCAGTTAAGCGTATCTTTTGATGACTTCAACGAATAAAAGAGCAGATCATGCATTAAAGAGGGAGTGTCGATTCGATCGTACGTTCGTTGAGGCATCAGGCCACATGTCCGACGCCGGTTAGCTGACGCGATGGGTCGCTACTGTCTTCTGCGCTCAAAGGGGCGCGTTCAATGGTCGTGCGACGCGTGGAGCGTCGTCGGCCGTCGAGCGCGAAGCGTTGTTTTGGCGGGAAACGATCTGCGTCATTAGATGCGTTTACCAAAATGCTATAAATAGATATGGGATTCCCCCAGGGTCCACACTTCGCTATCATTTCTCCATCGCTGCGAGAGTTAGCTCGGCGCTCTTCCCTTTAGGTTGGATCTCTCGCGCTCTTTCCATTAGGTCGGATCTCTCACGCTCTTTCCTCGGAGGACTCCTTCTTTCACTCAGGTTAGATGTCTTCCTCTGGGGAGTCTGTTGAGGTAATTAGGGTAGAGTCTAGGGAGTCTTCCGCTACTTCTTCCTATGCCCCATCGGAGTCAGATTCCCTTCGTGGAGTTAGGGTTACCCGTGCTTCCCATGGTCGTGTGAGGTGGATGGTCCCCAAAGCGCGTATCAGGAATGCTCATGACGCGCCCTCCCTCCTGAGGAATGTGGACGAGCTCACCACAATCTGGGCTCACTTCCACATTCCCCCTACATATTCGCTTGGTTAGGAAGGGAGAGAAGGCGGACCAGGTGCGGGGCAAAGAGATCGCCTTGTACCTGGATGCCTTTTAGGCTGGAATGCGTCTGCCCTTCTCTTCCGAGGTTAGCGTTGCGCTGCGTTGTTTTCAACTAGCTCCGGGCCAGCTAGTGCCTAACTCGTGGAGGATTCTCCTCGGGTTCCTGGTCCAGTTGAGACTCGAAGAAATCCTCTTCATTTTGACCCTTCTCCTTTCCTCCCTTTGCTATAAAAATCATCCCGGCACCTGTAAGGACGAGCCGAGCCGAGTATATGTTTCCTTTAGAAAACATAGGGGTGGGGCAGCCGGGTCGGGGGTCGTAGCAGTTCCTTCTTCCATCCATAAATGGAAGGAGAAGTTCCTATTTGTCGGGCCACCCGAGGGTGAGAATTGGCATGTGCCTGTTCAGTGCCACAGGGCCGAATGCTCATGGGTGAGGCGATCGTCCTCTCCGGAAGTGAGGGCGGTGTTGGCGTGGGAGCCTATCCAACGGGCCGATGTTTTGCTTTCCGAGCAGGCCTTAGTTGGGCCGGGCTCAGCCCCGCTCAATTTATGGGTAAGTTAGGAGCCTAGACGACCTGTTTAGACTTGCATATTTTTCTTCTGTTCTTTCCGGCGTCACTAACTCTCTTTGTGTATTTTCCTTTTATTGCAGAACCGATGGACCGATCTAAATTCCTGGCTGCCATGGCCGAGAAGAAGGGGAGGAAGGCCGAAGTCGCTGGCTCTTCACGCCCCGCTCTAAGCCCGGCCCCGTCGACGGCCGCATCGTCTAGGTGTTCCACCACGCCCCGGGCTCTAGAGACCAACCGCGGGGAGAGCCGTAAACATGCTCGGCAGTCGAACCCCGGGTTTTGGAGGTGGCGGGGGAGGCCGACCCCTCTGAGGCCCCCCTCAATTGGCAAAAAAGGACGGTATCCCTATCTCTGTCTTCCCCGGTCTTCGTGCAGGAGGGGGACATTTGCTTCGAGGTGCCCTCGGGGCTTTCTGTCGCTGATAGCTTTCTCTCAGAGATGGAACGATCGGCCGGGGGCAAAATCCCCTTGGGGACCCTCAAGGCCCAAGTCGCGGTCATAGCTCAGGAGTTTGTGCATCCGCCTCCCGTTTGGGTTTTCATTAATCCTCTTTTGTTTGTCGGATCGGATACTTTTTAACCCCTCCTTTTGTTTTCCTCGGGTCCTCCAGCACTATGCCCTCATCTCCAACATGGAGCACAAAGAAATTGCCCCGGAGATGCAGATAGCGGGCGAATCTTCTTCGTGGGAGAAGAGCCTGAGCCGGGAGCTGCGTCAGGCGAGGGAGAGGATCACCGTCCTCGAAGATCGGGTGGCCGCCAAGGAGGGGGTGAACTCCAACTGCAGAGAGTCCATCCAAATTTTGAAGGAGTCCAACAAGGTCGTCGAGACTAAGTTGGAGGAGGCCAGGATGCTCAACGCCACTATGAAGAAGACGCGGGACACCCTTAAGAGGGAGAATGAGGCGGCAAAGGAAGGAATGAAGCACGCCGACCTCCGGGCCGCAAAGACGGTGGAGAGCTACAAGATGTCGGATCAATTCTACACCGACCTTGCTAACGCCTCGGCCTTCGTCTGGCATTAGGCTCTCGATGCCGTCAAGGCGTTGATGCCGGAGTTTCCCGACGGCGGGCTCCGGCTCGAGTACCCCCTCGAGGATGAGATACAGGGGATGCCGCCGGAAGTGCCGCCGAGGGGAAAGCTGTCAGTGGGAGCGTTGGGGATAAGGCGATCATCCCGTCTCCCAGTGCTGAAGCTCCTGTTGGGGGCGTCGACCCTAAAGCCACCACCCCGGCTACCGATGCTGATGCTGAGCATATCGAAGTCTTCCCCAGTCCCGAGGCCTGAGCCTTTCTGCCTTCTTTTTTTTTGTTTTGGAATTTTGTAAGCCTTCGGGCAATTTTGTAAGGCTGGGGAGCCTATAATACCTTTGTAAAGACTCCCGAGTTGTGAATAAAGCCATTTTGCAAATTTTTGTGTGGCAATGTTTTCATTTGTGTGGCAATGTTTTCATTTGTGTGAGCCCGGTCCTTTAGTTGGCGATCACGCGTCGAGTGAAGTCCAATTATTTGTCTAAGTGTACAAAAGCCGGTGTAAGGTCAGTGTCCTTATGGCCCCGGAGTCGAGGTGGCGATCGTTCACTTAAGGTACGTCGGTTGGCTCCTTCGAGTAGGAAGGTATGGATTTGCCCATTCCCCCGAGTTGGACCGGCGACCACTTTTGGATGAATTAGAAAGAACCTAGTCCGTATTGGTCGGCGTTTGCCGAGGTTGAGGGCTTCTGATCCTTAGTACAGATGGGTAGGAAGTTGCCCACTAAGGATAGACAGAGCAGGGGAGCTGCTCGGTAGCCTCTTTATGAGGGCTTTGGTCTTTGGCGTCGGTGGGTAGTAAACTACCATCCATGGATTGACCGAGCAAGGAAGTTTCTCGGTGGCCTTTTAAGGAGGGCTTCGGATCCTTGGTGTCGGTGGGTAGTAAACTACCGGCCATGGATTGACCGAGCAGGGAAGCTGATCGGTGGCCTCTTGAGGAGGGCTTCGGATCCTTAGCGTAGATGGGTAAGAAGTTAACCACTAAGGATGGACCGAGCAGTGGAGCTGCTCGGTGGCCTCTTGATGACGGCTTTGATCCTTGGCATCGGTGGGTAGTAAACTACCAGCCAGGGATGAACCGGACAGGGAAGCTGCTCGGTGGCCTATTGAGGAGGGCTTTTGATCCTTAGCGTAGATGGGTAAGAAGTTATCCCCTTAGGATGGAACGAGCAGTGGAACTGCTCGGTGGCCTTTTGAGGAGGGATTCGGATCTTTAGCGTAGATAGGTAAGAAGTTACCCACTAAGGATGGACGGAGCAGCTCACTGCTCGGTGGCCTCTTGAGGAGTGCTTTGGATCCTTAACATAGATGGGTAAGAAGTTACCTACTAAGGATGGACCGAGCAGTGGTGCTACTCGGTGGCCTCTTGATGAGGGCTTTGATCCTTGGCGTCGGTGGGTAGTAAACTACCAGCCAGGGATGGACCGGGCAGGGAAGCTACTCGGTGGCCTCTTGAGGAGGACTTTGGATCCTTAGCGTAGATGGGTAAGAAGTTACCCATTAAGGATGGAACGAGCAGTGGAGGGTAGTAAACTACCAGCCATGGATTGACCGAGCAGGAAAGTTGCTCGGTTTTGCGAGGCGTCGTCCGACCGTTGTGGGCAACACGTGGCAGAAACGCACAGATGAGGTGAGGCGTTCCAAGATCCGCATCGTTCCGACTTCGGTTAGCCGAGAAATACGGGATGCTCGCCACGTGGCGGTACGGTATGGGAAGAGTTGAGAAAATCCCAGGATTCGTGCCCACGCGCGCGCAAATTTGGGCCCTTGGGAATTCCGTTGAGGCTATAAATAGGAAAGGAGATGGGTTTCTTTCTTGCATTACTTTTCTGATATGGTCGGGCGTATCTACGCGATTGAAGAGATCGTCACTTCCGATGACGTCTACCTGTACGACCAGTCCATTTCTGAGAAGACGTACCGGGGTGTGGTCCAGCGCATCGAGGACCACTTCGGCCGTCTACTTCCTCGTCGGTCGTCCCTCCTCCAATTGCTGATGTACGCACAACCCCATCTCCGAGGAGCTGCTGGATGAGGCGCTCAACAAGATGCGTACGATCTATGTCCTCGGCCTCATCTCGAAGATCAGGCACAATCGATCTGTGGCCCTTATTTTAGAGTGCTTCCAAAGGAGGCAGATCGCGGGCCCTTGCCCAGTGGATGGGGGACCCGGTGCCTCCGTGGCGTCCCGGGTACGTGGGCAGCATCAACGGAAGCAGGCTAAAGAGGCCAGGGCTCGGCTGGCGGAGATCTCCACGGAGTACCACCAGCAGTGCTTCCTTGACCCCGTAACCCCTTGTTGTAATTTTAATTTTCATGTAAGGATGAGGAGCCCACAATACCTTTGATAAATAAAGTTCTCTTTTTTCGATGTACTATTGTTTCTTTTTCTGTCTTCTGGGTGCGTTTGAGTATTTTCACGAAACGAAATCTGTGACCTTTGAACCGAGGAAGAGGGAAACACATAGGAGGAGTTTCTTCGAATTCAAAAGACTTAGAAAAATTTACATCGCTTTAGCAAGGAAGAAACATATATTCATAGGTACAATTTTCAGAGGTACAACTTGACCTTCTCGGCGTTGTAGGGCCGTGGAAATTTGCGACCCGCCATGTCTTGCAAGCGATAGGCCCCGCCGGGCAATACTTTGAAGACAAGAAATGGGCCGTCCCACTTCGGGGAAAACTTGTGCAACTTGCCCTGGTCAATGAACTCGTTCCGCCTTAGGACCAAATCACCGGTCTTGAAGGCGTGTCGCTTGACTTGTGCGTTATAGTAGCGGGCAGTTTGCTGTTGATAAACGGCAGTTTTGACCTGTGCCCGGTCTCGCTTCTCCAACAAGATGTCCAAATTAGTCCGGAGGGCCGAGGTGTTTGCCTCATCATCGAAGTGCTCGACCCTGTAACTGGGCAGCCCGATCTCTGCTGGGATCATCGCCTCGGTGCCGTCGCAGAGGCTGAAGGGGGTTTCTCCAGTGGGGGTCTTCTTCGATATGCGCAAGGCCTATAAGACCCGGGGTAATTCGTCGACCCAACTGCCCTGTCGTCCTTCCAGGCGAGTTCAAAGACCTCGAATGACGTCTCGGTTAGTGACCTCGGCCTGCCCGTTGCATTGGGGATGCGTGACCGCGACAAACTTCATCAGTATGTGATATTCGCTGCAGAATCCCTTAACTTTGTCATTTTCGAAGTTCGTCCCGTGGTCGGTAACGATGCACCTTGGGATCCCGAACCGGGATATTATATTGTTTTGTAGGAATTTGATGGCCGTGGTGGCGTCCGGTTTTCTGATGGGGATGGCCTCGATCCACTTTGTAAATTAGTCTACCACGACGAGGATGTATTTGTGCCCGCCCGTACCAGTAGGGAGCTGGCCTACCATGTCCATTTCCTACTGGGCAAATGGCCAGGGGGAGGTCAGGGCCGTTAGCTCGGTAGCCGAAAGGCGAGGTATGCTGCCATGGAGTTGGCAGCTCTTGCACCTTCTGACGAGCTTCTGAGCGTCCTGATGGATGGTCGGCCAATAGTATCCTTGGAGTAGCATCTTCTGGAATAAGGTACGGGCCCCTTTATGTGCTCCGCCGACCCCTTCGTAAATCTCAAGGAGGACATAGTCGGCTTTGTGGGGGTCGACGCATCGAAGCAGAGGTTGAGTGAAGGATTTCTTGTAGAGGTTTCCGCTGCTCCAAAAGAAATGGCGGGCTTTGGCTCGGAGGCGGCGGGCTTTCCCTCGATCATCTGGGAGCGTACCCTCCTTCAGGAATTTCACGAGGGGATTCCTCCAATCCCGGTCTTCTTCCCGGGTAGCGTAAACTTGAAGTGACGTCGCTCTGTCTTCCACGCTGGGCCGTGGCAAGACCTCAAAGAGGATATTTCTCTTGTTGTTGGCCGTATAGGAGGAAGCTAGCTTGCTCAGGGCGTCGGCCTGGACGTTTAGGTGCCGGAGGATCTGCTCCACTTGAAATTCGTTGAAGTCCTTTCGTAGTCTTCTTACCTCGGCTAAATATTTCACCATCAGAGGCTCTCGTGCCTCGAAACGGCCGGTCACTTGGCCTACGATCAGGGTGGAGTCCCTGCGGATTCGGATCATCTTCAGCCCCACTTCGGAGGCGATTCGCAGTCCAGCCAGCAAGGCCTCGTACTCCACGGCGTTGTTAGAGGCTTTGAACCCGAGCTTCAAAGAATGCTCCATCTCTGCCTCGTTCGGGCCTCGAATGATGAGACTGGCACCACAGCCATCCTCGGTTGATGATCTATCGACGTAAAGGACCCAATCGGGGACGGAATCGGGCCTCTCTTCGATCGAGGGTTAAGATCCGGGGGCCGGTACAGACACTGTCTCTTTGTTAGGGATAGTGCATTCGACAATAAAATCGGCTAGGAATTGTATCTTGATAGACTGCCTTGGGCGGTATTTGATGTCGAATTGAGATAACTTCCACCTCCACTTCTCCAAACGACCAGAAGACTCGGAGGAGGCAAGAATAGCCCCTAAAAGGTGCTCGGTGAGAACGAGGATGGTGTGTGTCTGGAAGTAGTGTCGTAGTTTCCTTGAGGCCACGATAAGCGTCAAGACAAACTTTTCTATGGCCGGGTACCTTGTTTCCGCATCCTTAAAGACATGGCTTACGTAGTAGACCGGCTTCTGGACTCCTTCGACTTTTCAAATGAGCACCGAGCCTGCAGCTTGATCGGACACCGCTAGATATAGTGATAGCTTGTCTCCATCAATTGGCCGGATGAGTAGTGGGGGAGTCACCAGGTGCATTTTCAGTTGCTCGAAAGCGATCTGACACTCCTCCGACCATTCGAACCTTGGGATCTTTCTCAGGGCTTTGAAGAATGGAAGGCACTTTGTAAGTGCACGGCGGCGCCCCGGCCGTCAATCCGACGCCGGAATGCAGAAGCGGTGATTTACAATAACTTTTTCAAACCGGCACCACCGCGCACTAAAACCCGGATCGTGCCATTAAACTAGTTCTAGCTAACTATAAGATGGGGAAGAAAGATATACCGAGCGATCCGTGTCCTCCGGTCTTCTCGTCGTCGTCCCGATCTCCCGCGGAATCTCCGGTCTCCACCTCGTCGCCAGAAGGGCACCACGTCGCCTGCTTCTTTTACGGGCTCCCACCTCTATACCGAGGCAACTCGGGCACGAAGTTGGCGAGCCGACGTGCCCAAGGTTTGCTGTAGAATGTAGTGTAGAGGCTATGTCTCATTTGGGGTTCATGGAGGTTGCCATTTTGGTGGAGGAAATGAAGTATATACTTTTGTGAAGGAACTTGGGAATTTTTGCATGGCAAATGAGATGAACACCACCACCAAAAATTGGGACAGCCCATATGAGGAGTGGCCGGCCTCCTTAGGTGGGAGAGGAGAGAATGAGAGAGGGAGTGTATGGATGATGGAACCACAATCATAATGCAAGAGAGAAGGTCATCATATGAAAAAATGATCACAAAGAAACTCCAACACTCATACTACCATCATCAACAACCATGATTGCTCACAAAGTCAAGCAATCATGAACTCAAGAAAGTCAAGGAATGGTCCTCCATCATGAGACCATCATGATACAAGAAAATGCAAAGAACACCCTTCCAAATTGCTTATTTGCACAAATGCAAATAAGCCCTCCTCCACCAATCTTCGGCCAATGAAAGATACAAATGAAAATGGCCGAAACGGAAAGCAAACTGGCAACTCCAGAAAACTGGTCCCGTAATAAATTACAGGAAAAACCCCGATACTGTGTATACACACCCGCATTTGTATTCGGACCGAAATACAAATGTAATGAGACAAAATCTACACTGTACAATACTAGGATCCGGCTTAAACCAAAGATGGCTAGTATTATCTGTCCGATCCTGATCCGTGCAATACCGCACGTATCTGATCGAACCCTGCCATATCTCCATACGGCCTCTACAGCGTTTCGCCCGAAAACTTGAGCAACTGAATGTGGGGGACTCTAAAGACTCGTCAACACCTTGGTTGTGGATTTAACCACTAGCACGTCAGAGGTATAAGCCAATACGTGACGGGCCACCAGCTATTGACCAAAAGGGATGTCGATGAGCGAACTCATCCTGACACCCTACTGAGCCTGTCAGTGACAATATTCGTACAGTCCGGTCCGTTCGTCTATGAGCATCGCATGGTGGGCCTAGGGGGTTGGTAAAAGTCAGACCCCCAAAAGCGGTACAAGTCGTGTCAGAGATCAGCCCAGAACACCCTGAGATACTACTGGAATACCTACCAGTAAATCTCCTGTCTTGGCCAAGGACTTTTCATGTTCTGGCTCTCCTAGACACAGCGCGACCTCACCCCCAATACCGGGAGAGACGAACCCCCGAAGATCCGCTCACTACCTCCATGTGGCTCAGGACTGTACCCAACTAAAACCTTTTTGCACATCTCCTTTGAGCATGGTAGGGTAGTAATCAAAGCACAGTGGGAACTCACACGAGACAAATGACGATCCTCAGGTCGATGAACTAACCTGTACATATGTCACCTGGGAACTGCTATCTGACGTCAGGTATAAGACCAACTAGCATGTTCCCGGCGAGTCCTGTCCAGTGTACTCATAACTCAATGAGCACCTGTATACATCTTAGGTGATCCAACTGACACCAGTGGCTTGTGAGACCGGCCACCGCCCCTCGTCGGGGTCTCGAATGTATACACTAGTCTACTCTGGTGAATCGATGCCCTGTCTCGAAACTCCCACGACTAGGGACCTTTTAAGGATGTGCTTATAGACTACCAGCTCCCATGTATATGATCGCCCTCATACTGCTGGCAGTCAAGCAAGAATCCTAGGGGCTCTATCAACGTGTAATAGCGACCTGTCAGGTCACCTAAAGCAGTACACGATGATAAAGATAAACCAGATAGTATACTATCATCTCGAGTAAGACTGTCCTACCGGGATAGGTCCTCCCTCAATCATTGCAATCACGTGCCTGTGATCCAATAATTGACTCTGAGGGCACTATCTCCAACAATCTCCCACTTGCACTCAAGGCTAATTATTGCGATGTCGCATACTCACAGCCCGTGTGATACCGAACACCCAACTCCTCTACTTGTCAGTCTCACAAAACTCGTTTGCGAAACTATTGCGTTCGAGGAATAGCCTCAGTGAGTGGATCCGCTTTGATGTTTCTTTCTATATCTCTCTATATCTCAAGTTCGTGGAGAAAGCCATCTCCCGAAATGAGCAATACCTGTCTTAGAATGTGTCTGGATGTCTAATGGGACCTAGCTCATAAATGAACTCCAAATCCAAACTTCTTAGACTGTATCGTCAACTGAACTTAATCAGTATCCTGCGCCATGCCTCCCTCGGTATTGCCTTAGACCGCCTGTCCAAAATACTACCCCTCGTCAGAAGGAAAACTATAACTCTGACGACCTCCTTGTCGTCCAGGTCACCTTGGAAGCCTGGAATGATAACTGTCTCCCGAATGAGGCTGTCGTTATCATATCCCTAGAACATCCACTTATGTTCTAAAACTGCTTCCGACTGTTTCTCTAGGATAGGATCAATGTCAACTTATTGCATCTACTGTAAGAACAACATCTGGTGTGGTACTTGACATCTCATGATTGACTTAATTGCCTAAGCAAGTGATCTGCCAATCATGCACATCCTTCTCCCCTTTAGTCTGTAAGACACCTTTAGAGAGGGTGACTCCATCACCTGCAGGTACATTACCGTGCCAGGAGTCGTCTATTCTAAATACTCTTAGAATGCTGTCAAAGTACCCTGATTGGGAAACCACCCAAATCTAGATCTAAAACCATAGATCTAGTAACCAGAATATCTGATATAATATCCAAGTCCTATGTGGAGAAACCACTGTGTGACGACCAAAGTATAACCGATCGTAGTATAGGAATGTCACTTCCTACTTTGTGTATGTCATCAAAATACCAGGACATCACACCCTACTACCTTCTTAACAGATCCATCCCCTATTCTGATGAAGTCAAACTATGACTGTCACATCAGAAATAGATGATCTATCTCCGCTACATCTGCTTTAGTCTATAAATAGACACAAGCCACTTATCCACCAATGCTTCCGCTACTCCCACTGACCACGACAACCCTCTGGCAGAGTCATATAGATGTACACTTCTAAAGCCAGTTTAGAACGACGCTATACTCATCCTCCCGCCGGGTCTCGCAGCCTGGAACAACAGCAATGGCAAGTGTGGGTAAACAAGAACCTCCCTGCCACCGTCCTTGAGCATACCGAAGTACCTCTCGGGTGCCTGAGGTTACCCACCGTATCTGCGGAGTGGCCAATGGAATGTCAAACCAGATTGAATCTTTAGGTTCCTATCAAATCTTCAGTAATCGTTTGTGGTTCTGGAATCACTTCCAGTTCTACCATACTCCCACTTCTGCTTTCTGAAAAAAATCCATTTTTATTAAAATTGTGGCGAGTCTAGAACAATATCACTATTGATCTTCCAGATGGTAGAAAGTCAACCCTCGCCATAGCCTGGGTCAACCCACAAACAGCCATTACAGAAACGTGTCTTGAGTTATCTAGAGTCTGGTTTTAAGCATAAGCCGGATAACTCCCCGTACCTTAACATCGTTAAGATATGAACTGTTCTATATCCAATATAGAAACAGAGGCACTGATTTAATTGAACCAGATTCAAATCATGCAGCTGTCTCTAGCGCATGTCAACTAAATGGAAGGAGGCCGATCAGCGTTACTCAACTTAGGAATGCTTCCACTTATGAGCAACCTGAAAGAGAAGCAAGTTCTCTTAATCATTACTATCAACTGAATACCACACACAAGTATCTACATCTTCGATCACCTTGAAGAATCCCGATACTTGCAACACCTGGTTCTCTACTTTATTCAAATACATATAACTTCTTAAAATTCGGACCCTGTGTTTCCACGAAACACCTGTCTAAAAACTTGAGAAGTCATAAGTAAACCGAATATAGTACGAGGACCAACTCCTCTGTCCTAATGACACTGGACAACATACAATACTCTGTATAAGTCCCTTGAGTCTGATAACTCAATCCCTGTGTGTCATAGGTTGAAAACTGTACCTTTGGTTATGAAGAATTACACCGCTGTTTAATGCTCCTTACCTAACCATCCACTGATATAGGTAAATGTCATAGACATAATTTCAAAAAGGTATATCTCACTCTATGAAAATAGACGTACAGATATATCAATTTGAAATTGGAGTATAACAGCGGATATTCAAAACCAAATATTTGTCGTCCGGCAAACAACCCAGGTGACTTCCTCAAATATCACCGATTACAACGAATCCCGATATAATGAGGATGATCACCTAATTCCCACTAACCTACTCCCACTCATCATCTGTAAAACCACACAGATGTAAGAATCATACCTGGTAAATACATACCCTGGAGCAAGTGTCTAATTGGATCAGTTTTCTTTTAACAGTACACGGTGACACTGAAACATTGAAATGTTTCGATGGGGTATCCCGGTATTCCTAGTAATGCCTCTTCCAGATTCACGACTGTAACCGTATAATTCTTTGCCACCTCTCCAAAATCCCTTTATATGTCTTTAGTCATTACCTTCTGCACACCCCTTAGGCCAAATGGTTTTCTTCCTTCCCTACCGTTCGGCACCAGCCTATGGTTTGGAAGAAGACTATCCAATAAGCATAATAGGTGTACTGTCCTAATTCTAGGAGCACTCGCAATGCGAGAGAAGGTGAAGATAAAAGACAACCGAATAAACCTTATTCCTATTTCTCCTGAACCAGAATCCATCCCCGAACTGGAACAAGTTCCTTTCGAGTTCGTATATAACCATACAATGGAGTATCCAATAAACTGTGGATCTTCGTAATGATACGGAGTATCCTGGAGAAATACAAAGGTGAAATGGGAGTGGTAATGAAATACTTGGTTTGGTCGTGAATAGCAGTCGCAATTTACTTTGCCCTCCTTCTAATCCCTTTATTTGTCTTTACATAATACCTTTGTACATCATCGCTGGGCTAATTGGTTTTCTTCATTCCCTACCGGTCGGCACCAGCCTAAGGTTTGGAAGAAGACTATCCAATTTGCGTAATAGGTGTACTATCTCCTAAACCAAGGAGTACTCGCAACCTGAGAGAAGGTAAAAGGAAAAGACAACTGAATAGTCCTATTCGTTTTCTCCAGAACCTGAAACCATCCTCGAATAAATCCCTTCGAGTTCGTATATAATCATACGATGGTTTTGTCCAATGGAAGTGGACGTTCGTAGTAGTACGGGGTGTCCTGGAGAAAAGGGTAAAAGTAGGAGTGGCAATGAGGTTCGCAACTCTGACAATCCAAAAGCCAATGTTTAAGAAGGTTCGGTCAACTTGGTCACTGAGTCATAGTCTTAGGGTCGGGTCAATGGTCGCTGCCAAAGAGAGAGAGAAAAGAAACACTCAGCGTGCACTCTAACCTAGATCAGAATGGTTACCAATTTATCTAATCTGGAAACCTCCCACTGTACCGTCAAATTCTCCTCCAAACCTAAAAGAAGAATTAGTCGGGATGTCCCGAGGAGTAAACCAACTCATCTGTGGGAATCGGGATCCAACTATCATCGCATGATAACGTGACGGAATCCGCTCAGGTCATCACACTCCAGAAGTTATGCGCATATCTGGCAAGTTTCAGTTTTTTTAGAAACTCCCGATGTGATTTTTGCCCCATGCTCTTATGACCTTGACTTTGGCCAACATATCATAAGTCACATGTCAAGTTCTACCCGTCATTCTCCAGGTTAATTTGAGCCCACCCGTACATACCCTTGACTTTGGCCAAAATAGTAGTACGACTGCCCCAAACCAACGCATCTATCTATGCTGCATATGGATACCCAATAGCTACCAATCATTGTGCCTTGACTTTGGCCAACATACACAGCTTGAATACTATTGACCACCCATATGAAACGACGGAGGGCTACGAATGGTTTCTGGCGAAAACCTTTAACGTAATGAACTTGATATCGTTGAAGGAACGGATAGCTTTTTAGAAAATATAGTGACGAAAACCTTTGCTAAAGAGGTCACTCCCGGTGAAAGGATCTCGGCTCTTTCCCCGTAGAATGAGGTGCAGGATATTCCAACTGAATACCACGATGCAAAGCAAAAGTAATCGGCTATAGTGAAGTTATTGCCCTGACGCAAACTTTTTGTCCAAAGGGTCACTCCCGGTGAAGGGATCTCGGCCCTTGCCTCGTCAACTGAGGATCGGGATATTCCAACTGAATACCACTGTGCAAAACAAAAGTGAACGTCCTTGCAAATAACAGCTTTTTGAAAAATTGTTCCAACAACATCAGATTAGGTTTGTTTAACTTGCATTGATCCGAATCAACGCAGTCCCATCAATTGATCACACCACAAAGAACGAGAATATACTGATGTACGTATATGCCATCCGCATTTGCCACTGGGTCCCGTCATTACCCGTTAGGTTAGCTAACTAACGACAGAGCGGGGACTGGACTAGCGCGGATGCAAAACATATACAACATCTACTAATATATATACCAATATATAATATTCACTCAAGGTGTGATAAAATGCAACATCACAGAAATGTACAGCATCACAGAACAATACAGATATCTGGGATCCCGGGGTTTCACAGAGCCGCTGAAACCCGACGTTCCCCTGGTAGTGTGGATAGCCTGTGCAATGAAAATCCTAGACCCCTACGAGCGCGGCAAGTTACCCGCCAAAACCTGAAGCGAGGCAGCCCCTTTCAGCAACGTGAATGGACCACCCAGCACTTCACGGAATCCGGAAACTTGGGCACCCATCCTGGGTCAACCTGTATCCCCTACGAGTGCGGCGAATAGCCCTCCAATTCTAGAGTGAAGCCCCCTCCGTCTCAATGCCATGAGATGCGGGTTCGTTGCCCTCTAGAATCCGGCTATCCGTGCACCCCTCCGCGGGGTAATCCTAGTACAGAAAGTAAAATATACATACAACGGGTACATCGACCGTAACCTGGTCGTGCCCCAAAAGAATAATACAAACAGGCAGTGACGGCAGTCCACATGCCGGACGCTCGCCCCGCAATATCAAATGTACATAATACAACAAAACTGTACTACCACTGCAACCAGGCTATCCCCACGACCGATCCGCAACATCACAGCAATACACAGAACATCAACGTGAAAGTCACGTTCGCAAATCCGTCTAACCGGGCTATAGCAGTTAGACAGGATTTACCGATCAAGTGACATTCACGGTCATAGATATAATGTAAATACTGTGAACTAATGTGTTTAAAATATCCGATCGATCAAAATTTACCAAGTGGGCCCCCAAGTACTACTGTAGCACATCAAGAAATTCTGGGCCCAAAATTAATATTCCAAAACCCCTATTTTCATCACAGGAGCTCTCTGTAAAAATTTGGCACACTGATCTGTAAATACTGCGGCGGAACCACGGCCTAAGCTTGGGTTTGGCCGCGGTTCCGCGGTCGTATAGAGCGATCACGTGATCAAATTTCTACAGAATTCTTATAATTCCCTGCACATCATTCTGCAATGTACTGAAAAAAATTTGGAGCCAAAAAAATTTCAACAGAAAACTGATGTGTATAAAAACGCGGTTTTGGGATTTTTGTTCAATCGGAAATGTAAAACATATTAGACAAAGCTAGACTATGTTAATGGCGAGGCTCTGATACCACTGTAAGCGCACGGCGGCGCTCCGGCCGTCAATCCGACGCCGGAATGCGGAAGCGGTGATTTACAATAACTTTTTCAAACCGGCACCACCGCGCACTAAAACCCGGATCGTGCCATTAAACTAGTCCTAGCTAACTACAAGATAGGGAAGAGAGATATACCGAGCGATCCGTGTCCTCCGGTCTTCTCGTCGTCGTCCCGATCTCCCGCGGAATCTCCGGTCTCCACCTCGTCGCCAGAAGGGCACCACGTCGCCTGCTTCTTTTACGGGCTCCCACCTCTATACCGAGGCAACTCGGGCACGAAGTTGGTCAGCCGACGTGCCCAAGGTTTGCTGTAGAATGTAGTGTAGAGGCTATGTCTCATTTGGGGTTCATGGAGGTTGTCATTTTGGTGGAGGAAATGAAGTATATACTTTTGTGAAGGAACTTGGGAATTTTTGCATGGCAAATGAGATGAACACCACCACCAAAAATTGGGACAGCCCATATGAGGAGTGGCCGGCCTCCTTAGGTGGGAGAGGAGAGAATGAGAGAGGGAGTGTATGGATGATGGAACCACAATCATAATGCAAGAGAGAAAAGGTCATCATATGAAGAAATGATCACAAAGAAACTCCAACACTCATACTACCATCATCAACAACCATGATTGCTCACAAAGTCAAGCAATCATGAACTCAAGAAAGTCAAGGAATGGTCCTCCATCATGAGACCATCATGATACAAGAAAATGCAAAGAACACCCTTCCAAATTGCTTATTTGCACAAATGCAAATAAGCCCTCCTCCACCAATCTTCGGCCAATGAAAGATACAAATGAAAATGGCCGAAACGGAAAGCAAACTGGCAACTCCAGAAAACTGGTCCCGTAATAAATTACAGGAAAAACCCCGATACTGTGTATACACACCCGCATTTGTATTCGGACCGAAATAAAAATGCAATGAGACAAAATCTACACTGTACAATACTAGGATCCGGCTTAAACCAAAGCTGGCTAGTATTATCTTTCCAATCCTGATCCGTGCAATACCGCGCGTATCTGATCGAACCCTGCCATATCTCCATACGGCCTCTACAGCGTTTCGCCCGAAAACTTGAGCAACTGAATGTGGGGGACTCTAAAGACTCGTCAACACCTTGGTTGTGGATTTAACCACTAGCACGTCAGAGGTATAAGCCAATACGTGATGGGCCACCAGCTATTGACCAAAAGGGACGTCGATGAGCGAACTCATCCCGACACCCTACTGAGCCTGTCAGTGACAATATCCGTATAGTCCGGTCCGTTCGTCTATGAGCATCGCATGGCGGGCCTAGGAGGTTGGTAAAAGTCAGACCCCCAAAAACGGTACAAGTCGTGTCAGAGATTAGCCCAGAACACCCTGAGATACTACTGGAATACCTACCAGTAAATCTCCTGCCTTGGCAAAGGACTTTTCATGTTCTGGCTCTCCTAGACACAGCGCGACCTCACCCCCAATACCGGGAGAGACGAACCCCCGAAGATCCGCTCACTGCCTCCATGTGGCTCGGGACTGTACCCAACTAAAACCTGTTTGCACGTCTCCTTTGAGCGTGGTAGGGTAGTAATCAAAGCACAGTGGGAACTCATATGAGACAAATGACGATTCTCAGGTCGATGAACTAACATGTACACATGTCACCAGGGAACTGCTATCTGACGTCAGGTATAAGACCAACTAGCATGTTTCCGGCGAGTCCTGTCCGGTGTACTCATAACCCAATGAGTACCTGTATACATCTTAGGTGATCCAACTGACACCAGTGGCTTGTGAGACCGGCCACCACCCCTCGTCGGGGTCTCGAATGTATACACTAGTCTACTCTGGAGAATCGATGCCCTATCTCGAAACTCCCACGACTAGGGACCTTTTAAGGATGTGCTTATAGACTACCAGCTCCCACGTATATGATCGCCCTCATACTGCTGGCAGTCACGCAAGAATCCTAGGGGCTCTATCAACATGTAATAGCGACCTGTCAGGTCACCTAAAGCAGTACACGATGATAAAGATAAACCAGATAGCATACTATCATCTCGAGTAAGACTGTCCTACCGGGATAGGTCCTCCCTCAATCATTACAATCACGTGCCTGTGATCCAATAATTGACTCTGAGGGCACTATCTCCAACACACTTTTCTCCGGACCTTGACATGAAGAGACTTAGAGCGGCTACCCTCCCCGTTAGCCGCATGATTTCGACATTGGTTTTTGACGCGGCCATGTTGAGGATGGGGCTGATTTTCTCCGGATTAGCCTCGATTCCTCGATGGGTAACCATAAATCCGAGGAATTTTCCTCTAGTGACCCCGAACGCGCACTTGGCGGGATTCAGTTTCATTTTGTATTTGCGGAGGACGTCGAAATTCTCGCTCAGATCTTTGGCGTGCTCATCTGACGAGGTCGATTTAACGAGCATGTCGTCGACGTAAACCTCCATGTTCTTCCGGATCCGTGGTTTGAACATCCTGTTGACCAAGCTTTGGTATGCAGCCCCGGCGTTTTTGAGGCCGAAGCTTTATAGCAGTATACCTTCCGATCCGTTGTGAATGTGGTGAGCTCTTCGTCTGCCAGGTTCATACGGATCTGGTTGTAGCCGGAGAAAGCATCCATGAAGCTGAGTAGCTCGTGGCCTGCCGAACTGTTGACGAGTTGATCTATCCGAGGGAGGGGATAGTTGTCTTTTGGGCAGGCCTTGTTGAAATCTGTGAAGTCGACACACATGCGCCACTTCCCGCTCGCCTTTTTAACCATGACCACATTCGCCAACCATTCCGAGTAGGCCACGTTTCGAATGAAGTTGGCTGCAAGCAACCTGTCAACCTCGTTCTCGATCACCTTTTGTTTGATCGGAGCGAAGCTTCATTTCTTCTGCCTGAAGGGTCGGACCGTCGGGTCAACCCCAAGCTTATGTGATATTACTTTGGGGTCGATTCCGGGCATGTCGGCGGATGCCCAAGCAAACACGTCTGAGTTCCCTCTGAGGAAGTAGACCAGGTTGTCGTGCCGGGCCCCCGTTAAGAGTGACCCGATTTGGACGGTACGTTCATTGTCCCCTTCGACGAGGAGGACCTCTGTTAGCGGCTCCACCGAGACCCTTTGGATTTCTTTTTGTTCGTCCCGAGTATCCAAGGACCCCCGGAAATCATCCATGCTTTCAAGGCCATCGCTTCGTTCCTCAGGCATAGATGTTGCTGTGAAGCAAATCTTTGCGGCTTGCTGGTTCCCATAGGCCCGGCCTATTCCGCCTTGGTCGAGTGGAAACTTGATCGTGAGGTGGTAGGTCGATATCTGGGCCTGAAGGGAGTTTAGGGTTGGGCGTCCCAGGAGGATATTGTAGGTTGATAGAATTCTAGCGACGATGAACTCCATAGGTACGGTACGCATACGGCCTGTCTCCCCGATGTTAAGTAGGAGGGTGACCATTCCTTCTGCCAGGATGGAGTGGTTAGTAAACCCCAACAGGATGTGGGCGGTCGGCCTCAGGTCCGACGGGCCAAGCCCCATACGTAAAAACCAGTCGTAGAAAAGGATGTCTGCCGAGCTTCCCGAGTCGACCAATATCCTTTGAATATCGTAGCGGTGGACCCGTGCTGTTATCACCGGGGGGTCATTGTGAGGCAAGGATATCCTGTAGAGATCCTTGTCGGTAAAGGTGATGGGCTCAGCTGCTTTGCTCCTCTTCCTGGGCTGGCTGCTAGTCCCCTCGACCGGCAGGAGGCGTTGATCTCGCCGGCTCCAGGAACACCCCCGTTGATACGACCATGATTTGGCCGATCGTCAACGTGCCGGGAGAGGATTGTTCTCTTGCTCTCGGTCTGCTTATCGCTTTTCCCGCAAGTACTTTGCCATGTGTCTCGAGCGAATCAACTCCTCGATATAGTCGCGGAGCTGTTTGCCGTTCTCGGTGGGGTGTCCCTACGACCTGTGGAAGGCGCAGTAAGGGCTTCGTGTCTGTTTGGCCGCCCTATTAGTGATCAAAGGGAGTTTTAAAAAATCGCTCGCCCTTTGCCTCCTCCAACAGCTCTGTCTAGGAGATGTTGAGCGGGATATACTCCTGGAACTTCGGGGAGTATGGCTTTGGCCGGTCAATCTTCTTCTTCTCTTCTCTTCCTCTCTTCTTTTGATCGGCCTGGTCGCTCCGATATAGGTTCGCATTTACCTCGGACTCGAACTGGATTTCTCGCTCGGTCCAGGACTTTACCTCGGCTATGGTCTCAGGTTGCGCTAATGCAAAAGAGCGGATCCACTCCTTGTGCCTAAGACCCGACCTAAGGGCCGTGATGACAGTCTCGTCCCGGTGCTTTGGGACCTCAAGAAGAGCGCTGTAGAAGCGGGTGACGTTCCCTTTGAAGGATTCCTTGTCCCCACTCTTTATAATGAAGAGGTAATCGACGGTCCGCTTCTGCCGTCTATTCCCGACGAAATGGCCGAGGAATTGGGCGGCCAGCATATCGAAGATAGAGATAGAGCGAGACGCGGGTCCTCGGAACTAATCTCGTCCGGCACGGATGAGAGTGGCGGAGAACGCTCGGCATTGGGCGGCGTCAGAGACTGGAAGCTCTTCCCTGCCGTGAACGCGTTCAGGTGGTCTTTCGGGTCAGACTTTCCATCGAAGAGGGACACCTTTGGAGGCTTGTTCCTGGAGGAGACGTAGACAATGAGCAACTCTTCAGTGAAGGGCTTTGTAAGAGAGTCGGCGGCATATCTAACCCCCTCGCTTGAAGGACGACTCTCCTGATGTATACCTTCGACCTTCTTTTTGAGGGCATTGTGAAGGATGACTATACTGAGGATTCGGCATACTCGGAGTGATAGCCCCTCCCGCTGGCGGCGTGCGCCTGGTCGCCGTTCCGATTCCATTCTTTGAGGTTCCTCAGGTCACCTGGCGAGGTCGTCCTCGAGCTACCGTGGTGAGTGCCGTCCGCGCGACCATATCGAGGGAGAGGGTGCCGGCCATGTATGGGAGCATGCGAGCTAACCGACACCTCCTCGGGAGGGACATGAGCACGATGGGCTTCGAGGTAGGGTGCTCTTGTGTGAGACCTCGGCGTGGAGCTGTGAGGTGCCCAGCGGGTCATTGAATTGGTTGCCACGGGGGATCTGTGGCCGCCAGAAATAGCGAGGCGTTGTTCAGTCATGCCAGTGTGGGCAGTATCTTCTCTCCCTCTGCAGAGGTCACGGTCCCGAGATGGGGGAACGGCGACCTGGGGGGCTTGTCCAGCCGTTTGGACATGGACAAAGGCATCCACGATGGACGTGAGCCTGTCAATTCGTGCAGACAGGGCGTGAACGGCGTTCGGGGGATGAGAGGATCCGTCCACGCCTCCGTTGTGGGGAGGACGGCGGCTAGTGCTGGGATCGTCACGATGATCACTCGCCATCAGCTTGAGATCGGAAGATCAACTTTCGATGAGTGGAACTTTTCGCTTCCCAGAGACAACGTCAACTGATGGAGCTCTGGATCTCCTTCAGATGTTGTCTTCCGGCGATCTGCCGACGGCGTAGACAAACGGCTGAGATTGGGTTTGAGAATTGTCTCCTGAGGCGTGTTGATCTCAATGGGTTTTGTTTGGTGTGAAGCCGAGCTACCTGTAAAGAAGTCCCGGGGTGGTTGTACTATCGTGGACCCTCCAACGATCAAGTTAGTCGAGGTATTTGAGCAGAGTAGCGGCCTATTGGTTAAGAATTGCATTCGATGAGTCATCTAAGAGATGGTTTTATATAGCGGCAGCCATGGGCTGGCGGGCGCGAGATTCTCGCCGGTCGTTACGCCCCTGGCGTTACGCCTGCAAGAATTGTGGGATCCCCCATTAATGACGAGATATGCTCGTTAATGGGAGGATGCGACGGCATGGAACGCGGGATCGTGGGGCGGCAGATATCTCGCGTCTGGCGAGATTCGCAGAGCCGTGGCAGAGACGGCTGTGATCTGCACTCTGGGTCGCTCAATAAGACCGAGGAATCTTAGCTCGGCGGGGACTCGGAGGCAAGCGGGAGGCCCAGGAAGCTCGGTTCTGTGATAGCTCGGAGGCGAGCTGGGAGGGCCGAGGAAGCTCGGCGTGTAGGAGGGCTCGGAGGTGAGGTCGTATACCCACCGACCACAGTACTGTTCAGGGAATTCTCGAAGGTCGGGTCCAGGACGCGGGACTATAGCCCGCGGGACGCTTCCAATGTGTAGTCATTGCCATATTTCCGTGTGCATCGGGACACGTCTTCTGCCACGTGTCATGATCTGGGGAGCTCCCACTTACGAGCATCATCACTGCTATAACATATATCGCATTTGTTCCATTATTGAAAAATGGCATTGCCAAGAAGATGTTGATGGGTAGAAGGTGAGCATTAACAAACAGGGGTTCTCCAGCCAGAGTGCGTCCGGTAATCAGTTAACTGAGTATTGCGAGATCATGTCTCTATATATGAGGTAACTCCTGCGTACTAATAATTGTCTTATAAGTTATTGGTAATATGTCTGCTTTATATGATAGCATGTCTCATAACATGGTTATGCATGGGCCTTAGCATTCGGTAAAATGCATGTTTTTGGATAATTTGTGTTTCCCTAAATCGTGCACACATAATATTGTAGGAGGGAGAATTGCCTACATACTAACAATTATCTTTTTTGGCTGATATTTCTTATATCATTTTAGTAGTAGTTAATATCACTGATTTTAATAATTGATGGTAGCCTAACATGGTACAGAGGTCGCCATTAGGTGATGCGTAGTTTAGACAGTGTTCTCTTTTTCTATATCAGGCTAACTGAAAGTTGCGGGAACATGTTGCTATAAACGAAGATCGCTTGACTGAAACAATAATATAACCCTCTAATTGAGGGCAACCTGCTAATTGGTTATACTATAACATAGGCTCTATGAAAGCCTACAATGGCGGGGACGATGACCATACTTCACTGTAAAGATGCTTTTGTTTTATAGAACAAATTATAAACTGGTGGTTCACATGTATACATTAGAAAAGAAAGTAGACTACTTATTGAAGCGTGCTTCGGTGCATCTCGGCGGGGCACTCAAATGATCAGAGGATCCAACTTATTAATGAATGAACACACTTTTATTTAATCGCCACTTGTCAAATATCTAGACTTTTGGTATTCGTAAGAATGTAGATTTCAGTGTCCTCTTGCTCCTTCATAGCCAGCACCATTTTTAATTTCCGAAAGATAAGGAGATAAGGTCGAGTAGCTTGTATTCTTAAGAGTGTAAGACAATCACAACTATAATTCATCCAATCAAATTCTAATTTACATCTCCTTTTCTTTATAGAGAGATTACTGTGCATTGTTTTCTTATTCTTCTTGTTTCTATTTTAAAGTCCTTGCCTGCTGCCACGATACCGAAAGTTTGAATCTGTGACGTGGGTTAAGGGTTTTAATTTTTATATTCTAACACTGAACAGGTGCATTTAGACTAACTTGAAGCAGGTGCAACTATCATGTATTTTCTTCTTACAGAGTTTCTTCGTAATAAAAGTTTAGTTGAACTTACAAATCATGGTTCGTTTTCATGGAGCAGTGAACAATTCAGGGATTTCAATCTAAAGGATTTGCTAGAGAAGAAAGAGAAGCTTTCCTGCATAGAAGTGTTGAAATTGATTGTGATGCTAGAAACATTTCAAAAGAGGCATTAAAACGTTTTTTTATAATGACGGAATTTTTTTTTAAAAGAGGCATTAAAAAGTTTCTTATAATGATGGAATAAATAAATTTACTTCCAAACAACACCAGATCTTGGTAGCAGCTTCTGTTATGGTTCTGTATATAGGTGAGGTAGCTGAATTTCCTCCATTACCACCTCAATTATACTTGTTCATATGCTTAAATGCTTTTTTTTAATATATCTGTGTTTATTATCATTTTTTTAAAATTTGGAGTGGGGATTATGGGAAATCGGTTACCCTTGAAACCTTGAAAGATTTCCATAGAATAAGAGTTCGAGTTCTTGTAGAGTCTGGTGCTGATCCAATTGCATTTGAGACAACGCTGGATAAAATTGAGACTCAGGTACATCATAATTGATATTTTCCCTTTTGATTATCTACGTGAATTCTCTTGATAATGTTATTTTTTTGCAGTGTCCTGTAAATTTTGTTCATATTAGTATACCTGATATCACCATTTCAAATGGATATGAACATATATTGAGAATTTTATTGTTGGCTAAATTACACTAAACCATGACTATATATAGCTGATTTTCATCAGACTACCTTACAGTTTTTTTTTCAGCTTTGGTTTTAAGGGAGTGGCCCCCACCCCACCCCCCAACACCCCAAAACAACTAAAACAACCTTAGATGTAACACTTGAAGGGAACTTAGTTGCTTACCATCATGAAAACTATAAGGTAATTAACAGAAACAAACTACGATATTTAAGGGCATTTCAGTGTAATTTAAGCCTGTATTATTGACATTTTTGTGCATTTTCTCGTGTTATTCTTCTCTTGACTTGTTCATCCTAAGAGTTCTTTGAAATGAATTAGCCGGGTCGAAAAAATGCACAATTATAATTTAGAGTCATGGTTCCTGATGTTTACAATTTTTTCCTATCTAAACGGTAACTTATAAATGTTTTTGCGTGATTTTTAATTCTACGGGCTTATGCTGAAGTTCTAGAGGAAGAAAATTTAAATATTCCGGCTTGGTTTTCTTTTAATCCAAAGGACTTAATGTGGTTAGTGGAAACTACTTAATTGAGTGTGCCTCTATGATTCATGCAAAAATGCCGCAGCAGTCGTAATCAATCGCACATCTCCCAGATTTATTCTCAACCCTGCCCTTCCGATTAAAAGGGTACTGCTCTTAACCTGCTCTTTGTTTGATTAAAATTGATTTCAATTTGGGCAGCCAGACATAAAATTCTTTTAGAATTTCTATGTCATTTTGATGTTGGTATTCATTTGATGTAATCAAAATATTAATGTTTTTCGTGTATATGCTAAAATTAATCTTTGGCTTTATAATTTTATATACTTTTTTGACATGCTTAAATTTGAGGAAAATATTTGATAGCCAGAGAACCATGGCTTGGCATTTGTGGGTCTTTCTCTGACTAATCTTATTATGCTATATTCTATTGTTTTGATATAAGGAATCTTGAGATCTTTTTGGAGTAGAAGACTTGGAGCCGCGGGAGTTGGAACCTTCGAAAGTACGGTAAGTGATGTTACATTGTTTATCAATTTACATGATTTTGAATTCTATAAAATCCCTCTTCTATACGTATTTCACAACGCCGTTAATAATTAAGAGTTATGTATGCGATATTATATATATATTGATTGTCTTGTATGACTGGTTATATTGACTATGCATAAAATAAATGAGTGCCAATGAATGTATGCTATAATATATTATGATATGATTATTGTTCATATTATTGAGATGGTTGTATCATATTGAGACGAGCTCATTATATAGAAAGTGTATTTTTTCATATAGTTAAGGATGTGCATACCCTCATATGCTGTAGTTTGGTTTGTTGGTTTTGTGTATATTACACAACTGGTGGCATTAGTGTAGTCCCGGTAGGATTATAGCGTGCGCTGTATGGCAATCTCACCGTGGGTCAGTGTCAGTTCTTCCTACCACGACGGACTATTAATAATTGTGTTTTTCTTATGTCATCCGAGATAGAGATGTTGACCGTACCTAGCCGTAACCCAGTTTAATCTTTCTGTGCATGAAAATAATATTTTCTAAAAGTATTGCATATGCTCGTTGATGAACTTAGTTATAATGAAAGATTCGTTTATTGATTTTTATTTTTATTTTGCTATAAAGAGATTCTTGTTATTACCTCACACTTTCAATCGATATATTCTTTTAAATGCTTTTGGTATACATTGTATCCATCTATTACTGGGTTGTAAAACTCACCCATCTTTTATGTGGCTGCTAATCAAACTACAGGTTTTATATCTAAATGGAGAAGCTTTCAAGTTATTTAGGCAGATGGCGATTTTGGTTGCGGAACTTAAGGTGTGTTGTGAATATTTGAGATTCTATATTTATCGCTAGTAGTTTTCCTTTGAGTTAGGCCTTGCAGTTTTCTTGAGGAGAAGATTGTGGCATGTCATGCAATTATGATTGATTTTATAAGTGTGGTTTTGGGACGGGACACGGGTGAACAAGAAACCCTTTTTACAATAAGGTAAAATTCGGGTTTTGTTTCACTGTTAATGGATTTTTTTATTGAAATCTTGATGGATGTTGTTTACATGCTTGTGCAAGACTTGCAGTAGTTTCTGCTTAATGTTTTTACTAGTAGGTTAACTCTTTAGTTTCTGGAGGTGGATGGTACTAAAAGGGATTAAGTAAAATATGCTAAATTATGTTTTGAATTGAAAAACACGCACATCATATTCATAAATGTTCTGAGCCATTTGAATAGTTTACTGCATTAGCCATTACTTTGTTTTGTCGGGCAAAGTTGATACTTATGTATTCTGCAGATGTTGAGTTATTAAGGTTAATCATGTTGACAAATCCTTCAAGAATGATCTTTTAAATTTGGATTTGAGTAACATTGAGTGTTGATTTAGTGTTTGTCGATACCGTGCTCCCTCAATAGAATGAATTGAGTACATGATGTCCTGATATTATTTTTCCTAGCTTCCATATCGAATTAGTATGGATTGTTCTGAGACTTGAGATGATATTTCTTCTATCATTATGCCCGAATTATTAGCAGTCTTTTTGGAAGGTTGAAGACTTCTTTGTCTTTATAAAAGAACATTTCACTTCAACATTCAATGATAGATTAATAGATGTAAGTTGCTCCTTCGGTATTTACGAAATTTTATTTGGATATTAAGATATACCAATTGTTATATGGTTCAGGTATTTCAATTTATCCTTGTGTTCCATATCACGTGACTTTAACTCGGGAAGCAACATTGCGGTGTTATCGATTTTGCTGGTGACAGAGAAGCCGATTTAATTTTTTCTAATGAACTTTCATCTGCATCTCTACAAGTTCAGAAAAATGGTTCACAGTGCGAGGATCTTCATTTCCTACGACAATTGATTAGTTACCTCACACTCCCTTTGCAGGCCTCTACAGGTGTTTGAAACGAAGATTTCGTTTCATACGTGAGCACATGGCGCGAAGCTGGAGCTGCCCTCGTCGGAGGGTGTTGCAGAACAACCCCTATAACCATCAGAGCCACATCTTGGTAGCTAAGTCACGTAAATTAGCTATGCAACTAGTTTTCTTACCATTATGTCAAGTTAGCCGAAGATTTGAATCTCGATGCTTTTTCTTCCAACTTATGTAAGAAAATGCGTGTCCTAGCCTCAGCACATATCCAGTTAATAGCCTGAAGGCCATGAAATCGATCTAAAACTTGTACGAGCATGTCATATGTTTGAATAGCTAGATGTGCTTAATTGAATATTTTTTGTGCACTGAATTTGGGTACTTGAGTTGTATTTTGGGCAATTTTGATCGAAAAGCATGCAATGGTAAATAGAGATCAAGATTGCATATATTTATGTTGTAAACATCCATAGTTATTTTGATTGTAAATGCTTATCATATTTTTTGGGATAATTATTCTTTTTATTATTTTTTGAGAATGTATTATTTTATGGATGAGTTAAGTCCAATTGGTTAGCACAGAATGTAGGCGGGTTTTAACCCTTTCGATTTTTTCCTTCGACCCTTTCTCGAACTTAGTAATCTCTTTCTTATAATTCTTTGCTCTATCAACCCTTCCACCTTACTGATTTTCAGATGGTATTACGATCTTTCAGAAAATTTTAATTTTAATACCACATATTTTCCAATAATGAAACTTAAAATATAAGGAAAAGATCTTATTGTTCCAAGATACTAGGACATAATCAGTATCAAATTTACTAAAGGTGCTTTGAATCTCCAAGAAAATGATATATATAGGAAAAAAGGCCAAGCATGAAATATTTTTGAGAAGAGAAGCTAAGAATAAAGCTAATAAGCAAAGATTGCTTAGGGGGTGACAGAGCTCAAGAAAGCAAGAAGGAGAGAACTACTTTGCTTTGCCCTGAGATTTCCTTTGACTCCCTCAAGAATTTTTTTTGGGAATAAGAATATATTCAGATGCATCTTTTCTTCTTTGCACATTTTGCGGATAAATGCTGTGAATAGGTTCAAATTTTTTTTCCGAAGAATCTACTGAACCATATCATATAATCATAAGATTATTGTTGAGTAACTCAGACAGGACGGCGGCTGTGATCTTATTAATACATCAGAAATCTCTACTGCACCGTTTCAACATAATCCATTTTTATTTAAACAGGGGACTAGCTTTAAAATTGCTACCCCTTTTAGTCTTAGGTTTCATGCATGCAATTATACCTTTTTTTTAAAAAAAAACCTATCTTTGTCATGCAACAAGCTAGCTCACTTTCTTCTGTAACTAAAAAAGCTCTTCATCTCTGCCATCACAAGCCATGAATCTGTTATCAGTAGCTGAGCTAAAAAAAGGCTTCATAAATTTGGCTTTGCCATTTGGGCCATGCTTGTCGTTTTTGCATCAGATGAAACTATCATTTTAACTGCATTAATGGGCATGGACCACATTTACATGATTCATATTAATTGGTTGATGATAATGATAACAAAGTTTCCATCTTATTTTGGTTTTTTGATTTATATACTGGATTTTATTTATTTATTTATTGGTTGATGATAATGATGAACTATCATTTTAATCACAACAATTGGAAATTAAGCCCTAATATAAGTGCATTTGATGATCTTGGCATCTACATATTCTATTCCCTCACACTTCTCTAATGAACTTGAAAATCACTAGTTTTCTTAGTTTATCCTTTAAAATACAAAGATGGATGAAGATAAGTGTATGCATATGGCTGCTGGGACCGCCGCTATCCATATCTTACATCAAAATAGTTTTGATTCTTAAGTAAAGATCTGCAGACGTATCATAAATTGGAAAACTCTCAAAAATGAAACCAACCATTTAATTCATCATTAGATAAGAGCCAAGCCATCATCCATGAGTGTTGGAACCATATATGAAAATTATTCATTGCTAGATTAGAAAATACTTTCATGTATGTAACTGCTGAATATTATTGTTATTAAAGATATGTTTAGTGTAGATTCAATGGGTTGGGATTATGATAGATTATTAGTTAATTAGGTTGTTATGATTGTTGGTCATTAATCAGTCTATTTGGAGTTGTATAAATTGAGATGACTGCTCTTATAATAACAAAGATGATCGAGCTTTCCTATCAATCATCATGTTTGGGTGGGGGATTATACATCAAATGTGGTCTTCTAAAGGGAGGAAGTAGGAGTTTTTGGGAGATTTATGGGTCTCTTTCAGTTATATAACGTAGGAGTAGGGCCCTTTTGAGATAACACCCATTGGCGCAGTCTGTCCCATTCCATTCCTCTTCAATTTGGTATCAAAAGATTTGAGTCCCACACCGAAAAGTGGGGGGGGCATGGGCTTACAGAAGAACACGTACAAACCCTTCCAATTTACAGGTAGGCAGCCCATCACTTGCTATAAGCAAAATTCAGATCCTCTTCCATGAAAGATTTCATCACATGTAGAAATATATATTCATTTCTTATCTTCCTCGTAGAGTTGTGGGCAGGCAGGGATCCTTTTCTTGAGCGACAAAGACGCCCCTTGCTAAATAGAAAGTCCTGAATTTGAATCCGCTTCCTTACAGTAGTAATGTAAGGGAGAATTTTCGATTAAATATATGGAGCAACCTCCCCCCTCTATATGCTTATGGGTTGTTAAACCCACCCAAAAAATAAAAATAAAAAATCTATCCCGGTTCAAAAACAACTTTGCCCTTCTATAGAATCTAACTAGTTTGTTAATATGATTAATTATGAAAGCACTAATGAATTATCTAAAATATTGTATAACATGACCTTATTTATCTCGTACATCTGGATCGTCACCGGTCACCGCTATGCCAAAACTCTAAAGTAATGATGAATCGAACGATTCATATATATTCTAACACGTATTTCATGGGTTAAGCATTCCCTAAAGCGTTACTTCACCCTTTTTTTTTCCTTTTTTTTGGTTGCGACAGTAGGGTTTTAACCTAGCTTGTCTTGATACCATCTTACCTTTTTCGGCCAACACCAAAAGGTCCAACTTATATGAAAATTTGTTGACATAACTTGAAATTTTGACACATCCATTAGCAAAACTAGAAAAGGAACCAAGGAATGGACCATTCAAAATGGGGCGCATCAAGCCATCATTCTGGCATGATAGTTATTGTAGCTAAATTCTAATCAAATGCTTATAATATGGCAGTCCAAACAGTCTTCATCAATAGAATTTGGGGCTAGCATTGAGCCTAATTTGAGTGGAAACACCACTGGAGTTATGAGGTTGTTAGGGACTCAATTCTTGTGATGTGATTGTGAAGGGATAGGGCCTATATCAAGGCATTAATTAATTAATCCTAGAAGAGCTTAGACATATCATTCCAACATTATTTTATTAAGCTAATCTTGTATTATTGCTCCACTCCTTGATTGGTCCAACCCTTGATTTGCGTTTAACTAAGACCATCATCCATGGGCTAGAGACACGATCTTCAAAATGGAATGTGGCCTCTTCCTGAAGAATCAAGGGTTAACCAAGGCCAAAGAATGACTTTCTAAACCTTGTCGGTTAATTGGACGAAACTATAAAGCCCCTCTAATTCTAATTATGGTACGGGAATCTCTACCAACATCATTCGTCATCATAATAGTTTATTGTCTGTTATTTCATTTGGTACGCTTGAGTTGGCACAAGACAGGCTGATGATGCTCGATATCGGTGATCTCCCAGATCAGGACACGTGGCAGATGACGTGTCCGCTCACAAGAAAGGACCTACGGTGGCCGATCAGACCACTCCTGTGCCCGTCCTACAAGCAAACGTTGGCTCACCTCCGAGCCTCCTGCACGATTGGCCTCCTCCACGATTGGCCTCCTCAGCCCCACAGCTCGTCTCTGAGCTATCACAGGCCCGAGCCTCCTCGGCCCTCTCAGCTCGCCTCCGGGCTCGAGCAGAACCAAGATACCTCGGCTCTCCCGCTCCTCTGCGAGCTCTCCCACCGAGCTCATCTTCCTCGGTCTCATCGACCGACCGACAGCACCGCTTGCAGGCGTAACCGCCATCCCGCGAATCTCGCCATGCGCGAGATCTCCGCCGGCCACATCCTACGTTCCACGTCACCACGATCTCCCATTAACGAGCATGTCTCGACATTAATGGGAGGTCCCGCTCATCACGCGGGCATGACGTCGGGAGCGTAATGGCCGGCGTGATTCTCGCGCCTGCCTCGCCTGCTACCACCGCTATATAAACTCCTTCTCCAGACGGTTCAAGTAAGCCATTTTTACTCAACTAAGCCGTTACTCTGCTCGGATCTCTAGTCTAACTTGACCGTCGGAGGGTCCTCGGTGGTACAACCATCCCGGGACTTCTTTGCAGGTAGCTCGGCAACCACAAGCTCAAACCCATTGAGATCCACACGCTTCAGGAGCGACAGCCTCCAAATCTAATCTCAGCCACCCATCACCGCCATCAACAGATCAACGGGAGGCAACATCTGAAGGAGACCAACGCCTCCATCAGCTAGCGCCATCTGTGCGAACTACTTGATTCCACAAAAACAAAAGTTCGCCTCCCAATCTCAACCTAATGGCGAGCGATCATCACGACGATCCAAGCCCCAGCCGCCGCCTCCCCATCAACGGAAGCGCGGACGAACATCCTCCGCCGAATGCCATCAACGCCCTCACCGACCGGATAGACCGACTCGCGTCTGTTGTGGAGGCGCTGATCCACGTCCAAACGGCGGGGCAAGATCACCAAGTCGCCGCTCCCCCGCCTCGGGGCCAGGACCCCTACAGGGAGAGAGAAGGCTCCATCCGTGTCGACACTGCTGACCGCCGCTTCATCATTTCCGACAACCGCGGTTTTCTCGGGCCGACGTACTCGAAAACCCGGTGGGCACCGCTAAGTTTGGCTCCGAGGTCTTACGCTATAGAGTTTCGCCCTGAGTCTCGTCGCACCCCTGTCCCTTCCGAGGCGGTAGCGGTCAGCTCGCCTGTTTACAGGCACGAACGGCACCCCTACGGGGTCGCGCACGCGAGACTCCCCACGACAGCTCAAAAACAACCCCACCAGGGGGCATAAAGAACCTCGCCAAATGGAACCAAAGCTCGTCGAAAATCATGGTCATGACGGCCGGGGGTATGTCGGGTGCATACAATACCCAACACCCCGCACCAGCCGCGAAGGCCGACAGCCGACCAACGAAGAAGCCAAGGGAGACTGAGCCGATCACTTTTGACGACGGGGACTTTCACGGCATATCCTTGCCCCCACAACGACCCCCTAGTGATTACGGCTCGAGTCCATCAATACGAGGTGCACAGGATCCTGGTCGACTCGGGAAGCTCGGCGGACATTCTCTTCCACGACTGCTTCCTGCACATAGGGCTCGCCTCGGCGGACCTGAGGCCGACCTCCCACGTCCTTTAAGGATTCACCAACCACTCCATCCCGGCGGAAGGGGCAATTACTCTACAGTTCAATATCGGGGAGGCCAACCGTATGCGGACTCTGCCGGTGGAATTCATCGTAGCGAGAATTCTATCGGCCTACAACATCCTCCTCG
Source organism: Agapanthus africanus (assembly GCA_030015575.1). Classification (NCBI taxonomy): domain Eukaryota; kingdom Viridiplantae; phylum Streptophyta; class Magnoliopsida; order Asparagales; family Amaryllidaceae; genus Agapanthus; species Agapanthus africanus. The sequence goes on along the minus strand of CM057338.1, from coordinate 826,701,712 downwards.
GCCGCCCCACGCTGAACTCCCTCCGGGCCCAAATATCAACCTATCACCTGGCGTTGAAGTTCCCCCTCGACCAGGGCGGGATAGGTCGGGTCTATGGAGACCAGCGAATTGCAAAGGTCTGCTTCACCGCAACAACCGCATTGGAGAGACTGGTCGACGATGCCGAGGATGAAGGAGACATCAGGGGTTCTCTAGACACTCGAGACGAGCAAACCGAGGTCCGAGGGACCCCGGTGGAGCCTCTGACAGAGGTCCCCCTCGTAGAAGGGGACAACGAAAAACTCATTCAGATCGGGTCGCTTCTGACAGGAACTCGGCGAGATGACCTGGTCCATTTCCTCATAAACAACTCCGACGTGTTTGCTTGGGCGCCTGCTGACATGCCTGGGATTGACCCCAAAATTATATCTCACAAGCTCAAGGTTGATCCTACAGCCCCAACCCGTCAGACAGAAAAAGCGAAGCTTCTCCCCAATCAAACAGAAGGCTATCGAGGACGAGGTAGATCGGCTCCTCGCCGCCAACTTCATTCGGAATGTGCCCTATTCGGAATGGCTAGCAAACGTAGTCCTGGTCAAGAAATCAAGCGGGAAGTGGCGCATGTGCGTCGACTTCACCGACCTTAACAAGGCCTGCCCCAAGGACAACTATCTCTTACCTCGGATTGATCAGCTTGTCGACAGCTCGGCAGGCCACGAGCTGTTAAGCTTCATGGATGCCTTCTCCGGCTACAATCAGATCCGTATGAATCCGGCAGACGAAAATCTTACCACATTCACAACGGACCGAGGGGTATACTGCTACAAGATGATGCCCTTTGGCCTCAAGAACGCTGGGGCTACATACCAACGGTTGGTCAACCGCATGTTCAAGCCACAGATCAGCAGGAACATGAAAGTTTACGTCAACGACATGCTCGTCAAATCATTCTCGTCGATCGACCACGCCAAGGACCTGGGTGAGGCCTTCGAGGTGCTTAGTAAGTTCAAGATGAAGTTAAACCCCGCCAAGTGCGCATTCTGGGTCACCGGGGGAAAGTTTCTCGGTTTCATGGTCACCCACCGTGGGATCGAGGCCAACCCGGAAAAATCGACGCCATCCTCAATATGGCCCCACCCAAGACCAACGTCGAGATCATGCGACTAACCGGGCGGGTGGCCGCTCTGAGCCGTTTCATGTCGAGGTCTGGGGAAAAGTGCCTCCTATTCTTCAAGGCTCTGAGGAAAATCCCGAGGTTCGAGTGGTCGAAAGAGTGTCAGACCGCCTTCGACTAGTTAAAGAGGCACCTTGCGACACCGCCACTGCTCATCCGACCATTTGAAGGAGACGAGCTATCGTTATACCTAGCGGTATCCGACCAAGCGGCAGACTCAGTGCTCGTCCGGGAGGTCGACGGAGTGCAGAAGCCAGTATACTACGTGAGCCACGTCTTCAAAGACGCAGAAATTAGGTCTCCGGCCATAGAAAAGATCGTCCTGGCCCTCATAGTGGCCCCAAGTAAGCTACGACACTACTTCCAAGCGCACACTATCCTAGTCCTTACCGAGCACCCTGTTCAGATCAGAATATTGCATTTTAATACCGCTCATTCATTATCTATTTTTTGTATATATCGGTACTATTAACCGGTGTTTGCTCAGTAATACAGATTACAGGTATCCGTGACAAAATACTAGAAATACATCCAGAATCACGGATATATCATTTATGAGCCGACACTGCAATCAGAACGGAGAACCGACCGATATCCCAAGAGTTATTTTGCAAACAAGTGTGTGCACAATATTTTGGTCCAACACATAACATGTGTACACACTAACTCTTGGAGGTTGGATCATGGACCTAGGGGGGCTGCCATGGCACACTCATGATGACTAGTGCAAGTGGGCATGGTGTGATGTGCATTTATTGCATAAAGTGTGATGTGATTCATAGCAACCAAGTTTCCCTCCAAAACCTGGGTGCAGACCAAGTCTGCTTTGAGAAATTAAACAGCACCAAAGTCATATTGGGGACAACACAAGACCACACTACAAGTACGAGCCCCATCCCTCCGATTTTGGCCGAGCACTTTCCCTCATAATCCGGCGTCGCTGGCCCTACAGTGCCCAATGGGCCCCATCTTTCTACTAACCCTCCATTGCTGTCTTGTCGTCATTTTGTTATTGTTTGTTTATTCATTTTTTGTGCCTATATATACCAGGCAGTGGGCAAGGGGTCAAGGGTCTCACTTTGTCCAAGTTTTGTTCACATTTTGTAACTCTCAAGTTTTCTTTTCTCTTTTCTTGTACATACCTTAGCTTTCCCTTGAGTTCATGCCCTTCTCTTAATCTTGCAACCTCTTTAGTGAGCTTGCAAGTTTAAGTTTAGGGTATTGATCTCAAAGTTGTATCTTGGACATAATAGAACTTTCATTTTGCACACTTTTGGTTCCTAGCTCTCTTTATCTTGCTCTTTTATTTCTTGCTTTCACATTCATGCAATTTATTATCATGCTCTTTTAATTCTTGCTTTAGTTACCTTGCAATTTATTACCATGCCCTTTACTTACTTGTAATGCTTTTTCCTTTCTTTTCTTTTCTCTTTTCTTTTGCTCTTTTTGTTATTGTTAATATGGTGTTGTTAATATGATATTTGTGAATATGTGTTGTTAGGAATAGAGAAAGATATTGTAAGTTAACGTTCCGTTTCTCATTTCCTTTTCCCGTATTTTCCATTGAACTCCGTCCAAACGTTACGCAAGCGCTCTGTTAGGCACCCTACCCTACCAAGGTAACGATGATTTCTAACCGCGACTGGTTGCGTTCGGTTTGGCCGGAAGCGAAAGCAAGAGACAAGAACGGAAGGACAAGGGTCAATAAGCCGGATTCCACGAATACCGTGCTTAAGCACCCTAATCCACGTTGTTGCCGATTGGTCTAGCTTCATTGGTTAAGTTCGGCTCAAAAGACTTGAATACGGATTTTCATTAACTTACACTATCCTATCATTTCCTAACAAGCTTTATACTTTCATATCACACATAGGGTAGATAAAAAACTTTTCGCCCACGCACATTAACTCGTTACGACAAGAACGTAAAACGCTCCGTCTCCCTGTGGATCGATCCGTGCTTATCGCGGCTAGCTGCAAAGTGACACCATCCTGATCGTGGTTAAACTGTAGAACTTTAAAACTCGACACGCAGAAAGCATGCGATCAAATGGCGCCGTCGCCGGGAAGACGGTAACGTTTTTATTTTTGTTATTTTGGATTAATCTTGTTAATATCCATCTAACACTTCTTTTAAAAACAAACAAAAAATTTCAAAATTTCAAAAACCAAAACAAAAAAACTAACACATTTAACCTTTTTGCTCTCTGGATTTTACATCTGCTTGCACTCTGTAACTAAACTAAGAAGATAAACAATACCAGTGAGATATTAATTGAACACTGAGACATCTGAAGAAAGTTAAGGCCCAATCTCCAAAGTTTGGCCGACGACATTACCTCTTCATCCGAGCTCGCCGGCCCCATTACATCCTTCTGCCTCCAATCTTTTCTCTGTGCTCCAGTATTTTGTTTTTGTCCCATTTTTATTGTTTGTTTTTTATAATTTTTAGTGTGCAGGTATTTGGGCATTCGTATCCCTTTTCGCACTAAAATCTGTTTTTTCCGACATTTGTAAATTTTGCGGATTTGCGAACTACAATAGTGGAGAGCAAAGTGTACATTCAAGGCTAAAGTGATTGCGAAGTACAGTGCCAAAGATCCGGGTAGTTTGACCAGCGCAAGCGAACTTTTCAAGCTTACCGAATTTGATTCAACGGGGATTTCATAATCCAAAAACTTAACGGTACGTACTTTACTAACACCTTCTTCTCAAATCCGACACATCCACTATATATCTTTGCAGGATTTTTTGCAAGTTCGCTTTCAAACGCCAAACTTGACTAACCCGTATTTTTTGCAGTGCCGAGCTTAAAAGTAAAAAATGATTGTTTGATTCTTTGAATAATTTTTTTTTTGAATTACGCATTGCATAAATTAATACGGATTTAAGGGCAAGCGAACCCCACAACATACGGTAAAGGATTTCATCACCTTTTCCGTGGCCCACAAATTACGAACTTGAGCATAACATTTACCCGCACAAATTTTAAAAGAAATTAGACTTTAAGCCTTAAGGACTTCGCGCTCAGTAGGAGAAGTTAACTGTGTTTAGAACACCGCTTAACGGTATATCGTTCGCGGGGTGTCTAGGCAAGTGTAAATGGCGAAACCGCCAAAAGAGAAAGGGTTATTTAATTAAGGACCTTCGCGAAAGCGTCGGAAAACCTCCCCTTATTTTTGCACTTACCCGGCATCGTGATCAGTATATCTTGAACCCGCTTCTCGACACAGTTTTACTTCAACAATCAAGTTCTGGAGCAGGTCTAGTTGACCTAGGTAAACCCTAGACCAATTAGGTGTGTGGTATTTTTGTGTCGTGATTGTTTTTGTCCAGATTCTTTTGGTGTGTATATTTCATTCTTTTGTTAATAACTAACTAAAAAAGCTATAAAAAAAACCACATTCTTTTTCTTCTCTTCTTCTTCTCTACATATCATGGGTACCTCACCTCGCAAAACTCTTGCCGAATTTTGGTACCCACAACTAGACATTGTTTTCTACGGTTCTTGCTTTGGCCGAACTTCGAACGATCCCTCCATGCCTAAAATTTCTTTGAAAGATCGGATAGACGCATCTAGGACTACTAATTGGACTCCGCAATCCACTTTGTTTCAACCGTTTCAACCTTCACCACCTTCTTATGTTGATACCCCTTTTGAGAGTCCAGTTGTAACTCCTAGACCTATGTCTCTTGCTGAACGTATTGAACAATCTCATAACCGATCTTTCATTCTTTTCATCACTGCGAATTCTTTAGATCAACAATTCCATTCACCTTCTTATCCGTATGTTGATCCTACCCTTGTCCAGTCATTCAATTCCTACCAGTCCTACCCAACTTTTACACCTTCCCTAGACATTGCTTCTCCACAGCCTTTTGGGGGTTTTCAGTATCCAAACAACTTTGAATCTTTTACTAAAACCCCTTCATAACACATGTCTAGTCTGGAACAGTCGTTGGAAGACTTTAGGGTAGCGTCAAGCCAACAGATGATGGATTTGAATACGTCCATGGCCGCCCTCATACAACCTAGTGACCCGGTAGCTAGTTTTCAACTAGCTCCACATTTTCCAATGTATGATGAGGCGGTAGGACAGGCTGAGAATTTGAGTGGAGAGAGTGAGCTGTATACCCTTCCAAATCAAACCCACCCATTACAAATTGAATCCCACAACTCCGGTTTTGAATGTCTATCATGTGTCCCAAATGAATTATCAATTGAAGATAGAATGTTTAATGAGTTGTGCGACTTTGAAATGTTTGATTTACCCGATTGTAAAGGGACCTTGCCAAGTGAAACCAATCCCAAACCTTTTGACCTCTACACCTCCATCTTAAAACCAAAATTGATTGAAATCCATGCTTTTGATGAGGTGTCTGAGAATATTGATTTTCACTTGATTGAGAATATTGACGCTGGAAATATTTTGGATGATGAACCCACAGATTTGGCGGAGTTTTTCTCTCCAATTCATCATCCCGAGTCATTAACTGTTTTTCCCGAACTCCACATGCGTCTTGATTTTGATGAAATATGCATGGATGAGCTTAACTTTGAGGAGAATTTTGAGTATATTTTTGAGGATGAAACAGTTCTAGATGATGAGTCAGATTTTCTAATTCATCATGTCCCTTCCACTGACTGTGTACACCCTCCTGAACCTTTAACTTTGACCCTTTCTCAATCACTTCCCTCCATCATTTCCATCATTCCGACCTTGCAAGACACCGTATCACTTTCACTTCTTGTGTCTGGTTTACCGAGTTCGGCTTACCCATGGTTTCTCACGAATCTTGAGGGATTTGACTCCATTTCTCGACGGGTTAATAGATTAGCACAAACGCTTCTTACACATCGGTCATTACAAATTGTGCTAATTTATTCACTCCATTTTCATCCTTAAGTTCGTACTCCATTTCTTTTTCCCTTCCGCCATTCTTCTTCTCATATACCGAGATCGTATACCACTTCTATCCACATACGATCTCGCGTATTCTCCATTTCTTTCCTCACCGTATTCTTTCACCAACCTGCACATAATAGCGATAAAATCTTTGAATGGTCGGTGCTAACGTTTGGCCTGTGTAAGGCCTTGTATAAATTAATACTGTTCTTTCCACCCTAATCCTGAACTTCAATACTTAACAGTGGAAACACTGTTTCACTTAAATTTGGAGGGACCTTTTTGTGTATATATTTTTGTTTTTCTTTTTGTTTTGTATAAAATTTTCTTTTAGGGAGCGCCGACAATTTTGACCCTCTTGGTGTAGCCTGACAGTGAGGGCACTGTTAAGTTTAAGTTTGGGGTGTGCTCGGTAAGCTTTCTTCCTTTGCATTCATTTGTATGTTCTGCATTTGCATACTTATTTAAAAACCCATAAAAATCAAAAATTTTACAAAAATATAAAAACTTTGCCATCAAGTTAGCTAATAGGGTAACTTAGATTTTTATTCCAAAAGCTTAGTTGATACGTTAGAAATAACCAAATTCTAGGCTTAGAAATTGAAAACCCTAAAAATAACCATCCTTCTGTTTAAACTTGGTAAATATACGTTCTTACAGTTTTTTTTGAGAAATATGTAATCTTGAGTTCAATTCTTGAGTTAAGTCGAGATGAAGGGAAAGTATTGAAGCTTTACTGAAGGATAAGTCTGAAAAATAGTTTCTACTCTTAACTCCAAATTTAGAAAGTATATACCCTAAAAACTGCACATACACGCACCTTGAAACTTGGGATAGTAGAGAATACCTAGAAATACTCTTGCCTGAGAATCTAGTATGAAAGAAAAATGGTATTTAAAGCTAAATACCAAAAGAGCATATTGAAAAATATATCCGGTCTTGAAAAAGAAATTAAAAAAAAGAAAAAAAAAAGAAATAAATAAATAAATTCAAGACCTGGAAGCTGCTAATTACGCTTTAAGCTCACACATTCAGTAATCGGTCGTTAGTATCTCAAGAAGCATTAATAGTCGTATGCAAGGTGTGTAAGCAAATCCGTCCATCCTTAAACGAAAAGAAGTAGTATTAGGTATTAGGGCAAGAGTACTATAGCTTGAATTAAATTCTTAAGTGTAGGGGTGAATAATTTACACACACGTAGGGGTATACAATCGATATTTGGATGAAAAATAGAACTAAAAAATAAGACTTATGTTTTCTGTAAAGTTGATAAAAATCTCTGATTTGAGACCGCGCTTTAGAAGGAAAACTCAGGAGATACCAGTAACTTTCTAAACTTTTTTGGAACGTATAGGATCTGATGTTAAATAGATAGGAGGTGTGAAACATAAGGGTTGGATATTTCTAACTTAGGATGATAGAATTTCTAATCTAGATACTAAACTGTAGGAGTAGAATCAACGTTATCTTATGAAACTAGCTTGATGGGATTTTGTAGGTAGTATCCGCTGAAAACCTTCAGGAGACAACACTCCTTCTACTAGGGACACCTAAAGATTTAACGGCTTGTTGCACGCGCTCATTGCAATCGCGTTCCCTGCGAAAGTGAGGCTAGGATTTTGTTTTGCTCGGGACGAGCAAAAGATAAGTTTGGGGGTATTTGTTCATACCAGAATATTGCATTTTAATACCGCTTATTCATTATCTATTTTTTGTATATATCGGTACTATTAACCGGTGTTTGCTCAGTAATACAGATTACAGGTCTCCGTAACAAAATACTAGAAATACATCCAGAATCACGGATATATCATTTGTGAGCCGACACTGCAATCAGAACGGAGAACCAATCGATATCCCAAAAGTTATTTTGCAAACAAGTGTGTGCATAATATTTTGGTCCAACACATAACATGTGTACACACTAACTCTTGGAGCTTGGACCATGGACCTAGGGGGCTGCCATGGCACACTCATGATGGCTAGTGCAAGTGGGCATGGTGTGATGTGCATTTATTGCATAAAGTGTGATGTGATTCATAGCAACCAAGTTTCCCTCCAAAACCTGGGTGCAGACCAAGTCTACTTTGAGAAATCAAACAACACCAAAGTCATATTGGGGACAACACAAGACCACACTACAAGTACGAGCCCTATCCCTCCGATTTTGGCCGAGCATTTTCCCTCATAATTCGGCGTCGCTGGCCCTACAGTGCCCAATGGGCTCCATCTTTCTACTGACCCTCCATTGATGCCTTGTCATCATTTTGTTATTGTTTGTTTATTCATTTTTTGTGCCTATATATAGCAGGCAGTGGGCAAGGGGGCAAGGGACTCACTTTGTCCAAGTTTTGTTCACATTTTGTAACTCTCAAGTTTTCTTTTCTCTTTTCTTGTACATAGCTTAGATTTCCCTTGAGTTCATGTCCTTCTCTTGATCTTGCAAGCTCTTTAGTGAGCTTGCAAGTTTAAGTTTAGGGTATTGATCTTAAGGTTGTATCTTGGACATAATAGAACTTTCATTTTGCACACTTTTGGTTCCTAGCTCTCTTTATCTTGCTCTTTTATTTCTTGCTTTCACATTCATGCAATTTATTATCATGCTCTTTTAATTCTTGCTTTACTTACCTTGCAATTTATTACCATGCCCTTTACTTACTTGTAATGCTTTTTCCTTTCTTTTTTTTCTCTTTTCTTTTGCTCTTTTTGTTGTTGTTAATATGGTGTTGTTAATATGATGTTTGTGATATGTGTTGTTAGAAATAGAGAAAGATATTGTAAGTTAACGTTCCGTTTCTCATTTCCTTTTCCCGTATTTTCCATTGAATTCCGTCCAAACTTTACGTAAACGCTCCGTTAGGCACCCTACTCTACCAAGATAACGGTGATTCCTAACCGCGGCCGGTTGCGTTCGGTTTGGCTGGAGACGAAAGCAAGAGACAAGAACGGAAAGACAAGGGTCAATAAGCCAGATTCCATGAATACCGTGCTTAAGCACCCTAATTCACGTTGTTGCTGATTGCTCTAGTTTCATTGGTTAAGTTCGGCTCAAAAGACTTGAATATGAATTTCCATTAACTTACACCATCCTATCATTTCCTAACAAGCTTTATACTTGCATATAACACATAGGGTAGATAAAGAATTTTCTGCCCACGCGCATTAACCCGTTACTACAAGAACGTAAAACGCTCCGTCTCCCTGTGGATCACCCCGTGCTCATCGTGGCTAGCTGCAAAGTGACACCGTCCTGATCGCGGTTAAACTGTAGAACTTTAAAACTCGACACGCAGAAAGCGTGCGATCACGCCCGCTGGGGGTTATCCTCGCCTCACCCGAATCCTCGGGCCGCTTAGAGAAGTGGATGTGGGAGCTGTCCCAGTTTGACATAAAATACCGCCCGAAGCAGGCTATCAAAGCATAAGCCCCGGTCGACTTTATTGTTGAGTGCACCATCCCCAGCAAGGAACCGGAGCCCGCGCCGACCTTCGCGGATCAGCGCCCGATCGTGGGGAGACACGATTCGGTCCCTGAGTGGGTCATCTACGTCGACGGGTCCTCAACCGAGAAAGGCTGTGGCGCCGGCCTCATCATTCGGGGCCCGAACGAGGCAGAAATGGAGTATTCTCTAAAGTCCGGATTCAAGGCTTCAAACAACGCCGCAGAGTACGAGGCCCTGCTGGCTGGATTGTACATGGCCTCCGGGCTGGGGTTGAAAACAATTCGAATCCACAGTGACTCAGCCCTAGTCGTTGGCCAAGTGACCGGCCACTTCGAGGCTCGGGAACCTCTAATGGTAAAGTATCTAGCCGAGGTACGAAAACTTCGGAAGAACTTCGATGAGGTCCAGGTAGAGCAGATACCCAGGCAGCTCAACGCCAAGCCGACGCCCTGAGCAAGCTGGCTTCATCCTACTCGGCCAACAACAAGCGATCTATTCTCTTCGAGACCTTACCGCGGCCCAGCGTGGAAGACAGGACGACAGTACTCCATGTGTACACAGCGCAGGGAGACGACAAAGACTACAGGAAGCCCCTCGTGGAATTCCTAAGGGATGGTACGCTCCTAGAAGATCGGGGAGCAGCCCGCCGTCTACGGGCTAAAACCCATCACTTCGTCTGGAGCAATGAGAACCTTTACAAAAAATCCTTCACTCAGCCCCTGCTCCGGTGCGTCGACCCCCACGAAACCGACTACTTCCTCCGAGAAATCCATGAAGGGGTCGGCGGCGCACACCAAGGGGCCCGAACCTTAATCCAAAAGGTATTGCTCCAGGGGTACTACTGGCCAACTATTCATGAGGACGCCCAGAAGCTCGTCCGGAGATGCAAAAGCTGCCAACTCCACGTAAGAATACCTCACCTCCCAGCCACCGAGCTGACCGTGTTGACCTCCCCGTGGCCGTTCGCCCAATGGGGGTTGGACATGATAGGCCAGTTCCCTACCGGTGCAGGCGGACACAAATATGTCCTCGTCGCAGTAGATTACTTCACGAAGTGGATCGAGGCCATCCCTATCAGAAAACCGGACGCTGTTACGACCATCAAGTTCCTGCAGAACAATCTGATACTCCGGTTCGACATCCCGAGGTGTATCATCACCGACCACGGGACGAACTTCGAAAACGAGAAAGTGAAGGAGTTCTGCAGCGAGTACCATATCCTCATAAAGTTTGCAGCGGTCGCATACCCCCAATGCAACGGGCAGGCCGAAGTCGCCAACCGGGATGTCCTCCGGGGTCTCCGGACCCGCCTAGAAAGACGCCAAGGCAGTTGGGTCGAGGAATTGCCCCGGGTTCTATGGGCCTTGCGCACGTCAAAGAAGACCCCTACCGGGGAAACCCCTTTCAGCCTCTGCTACGGGACCGAGGCAATGGACCCAACGGAGATCGGGCTACCCAGTCATCGGGTCGAACATTTTGACGACGAAGAAAACACCACGGCACTACGGACCAACCTAGACATCTTGCTGGAGAAGCAGGACCGGGCTCAAATCAGGGCTGCCGCCTACCAGTAGAAAACTGCCGAATACTTCAACGCGCGAATCAAGCGTCGTTCCTTCAAGACCGGAGACCTGGTCCTACGGCGAAACGAGTTCGTCGATCAAGGCAGGCTACATAAGTTCTCCTCGAAATGGGACGGTCATTTCCTCGTTTCCGAAGTACTTCCCGGCAGAGCCTACCGCTTACAGGACGCAGACGGCCGCAAGTTTCGACGGCCTTACAACGCTGAGAAGCTTAAGCTATACCAATGAAACGGATACCTGCGAGTGTGTATCTCTCCTTTCTCAAAGGCAATGTAAATTCTTCTAAAAAGTTCTTTCTGCTTAAATAATAAGAGGGGAACGTTGGAGTATTGCAAAAAGAGGAATCTTATTAATTCAAAAAGGTACTCTGAGCTCCTCAGCCATACAAAAAGGAACTGCTATATCCCTGGCCGGTAACTCGCCCACCCCACAACTCCAGGGATCAAAGCCACCACCAAGAGGCAGCCCAGCAGCTACCCTGCTCGGCTATCCCTGGCCGGTAGCTTCCCTACCCCACAACGCCAGGGATTGAAGCCCTCGCAAAGGCAGCCCAGCAGCTACCCTGCTCGGCTATTCCTGGCCGGTAGCTTCCCTACCACACAACGCCAGGGATCAAAGCCTTCGCAAGAGGCAGCCCAGCAGCTACCCTGCTCGGCTATCCCTGACTGGTAGCTTCCCTACCTCACAACGCCAGGAATCAAAGCCCTCGCCAAGAGGCACCGAGCAGCAACCCTGTTCGGCCATCCTTAAGGACAAAAAGCCCTCGCCAAGAGGCACCGGGCAGCAACCCTGCTCGGCCATCCTTAGTAGGCCACTTACGGCCCCTCCCGCGCTAAGGATGAAAAGCCCTCACAAGAGGCAACCGAACCCGCCCTTGTTCGGTTATCCCTGCCTGGTAGCACCCTACCCCAACAAACCAGGGATCAAAGTCCTCCTAAAGGCAACCGGACCCGCCCTTGTTCAGTTATCCCTGGCTGGTAGCTCCTTACCAAACCAGGGGTCAAAGCCCTCGCCAAGAGGCACCGGGCAGTAACCCTGCTCGGCCCGTCCTTAAGGATCAAAGCCTTCGCAAGAGGCAACCGGGCCTGCCCTTACTCGGTTATCCCTGGCTGGTAGCTCCCTACCCCAACAAACCAGGGATCCAAGCCCTCGCCAAGAGGCACCGGGCAGCTACCCTGCTCGGCCATCCTTAGCAGGCCACTCATGGCCCCTCCCGCGCTAAGGATCTAAGCCCTCGCCAAGAGGCACCGAGCAGCTACCCTGATCGGCCATCCTTAGCAGGCCACTCACGGCCTCTCCCGCGCTAAGGATCAAAGCCCTCGCCAAGAGGCACCGAGCAGCTACCCTGCTCGGCCCCATCCTTAGCAGGCCACTCACGGCCCTTCCCGCGCTAAGGATCAAAACCCTCGCCAAGAGGCACTGAGCAGCTACCCTGCTCGGCCCCATCCTTAGCAGGCCGCTCACGACCCCTCCCGCGCTAAGGATCAAAGCCCTCGCCAAGAGGCACCGAGCAGCTACCCTGCTCGGCCCCATCCTTAGTGGGCCACTCACGGCCCCTCCCACGCTAAGGATCAAAGCCCTCGCTAAGAGGCACCGAGCAGCTACCCTGCTTGGCGCCATCCTTAATAGGCCACTCACGGCCCCTCTAACAACTAAGGAGCATGAACTCAACAAGAGACATCCGGTTCTACGTCTAAGCAATCTCCACCTCGACTCCGGGGCCATGGAGATACCGTCTTCGCACCAGTCTTTGCACACTCGGCAATCGAACAGATTCAACTCGATGTGTGGTCGTTAGACAAAGAACCGACGCAAAATGAAGGCAGTCTGTGCAAATACAAGTATATACTAACAAAAGGAAGTACAAGCACAAACACTGCTGCGAAAACAAAAAATCTTTATTCACAAAGTAAGTCTTTACAAGGGTATTATGTGCTCCCCAGCTTTATCAAATTACCTGAAGGTTTACAAAAGGGAAGTTCTGGCCGCAAGCACGGCCTAGACCTCGCTTCCCTCATCACTGTCGACCGAGGGCATGACCACTGAAAGTGGGACCCGAGCTCGAAGCTCACCGTCGGCAAACTCCGGGAGCTGCTCCTTGACGGTATCAAGAGCTTTGTTCCATGCAACGGCGGAGACCTCACCAAGATCGACGTAAAATTGGTCCGACCCCTTGTAATCAGCCACCGCCCTTCTAGCTCGGATCTCAGCAAGCTCCCCTGCCTGAAGTACTGCCTCGGCATCCCGCCTGCTTGCATCCCTCTCCCTCTTCATGGCCGCAAAGCGATCGGCCAGTTCCACCAACTTCACCTCGACAACCCGGTGGGACTCGCTCAGGCGACGATAGGACTCCCGGCACTTTGAAATGGTGAGATCTGCGGCTTCGGACCGGGCCTTGAAGACGATCGACCTCTCCCTTTCCAGACGCAGCTCGATGTTAGTTATATGTATGCCCTAGAGGCCATTGCTATACATAGGATGTATATTGCAGTGGATGCTGGGATATATATAGGGAGGACTTTCTTGCTCGACATGATAGTATGCTATCTGGTTGCTCTTTACCTTAACGTGTATACTGATTGTCTCTCTGTTACATGTTGGTAAAGCCCTTAGGATATGTACTTGACTACCTGGACTATAATGCGGATCATACTAGTGGGGACATGGTAGTCCATAAGTACATCCTTCAAAGTCCCTAGTCGTGGGTGTATCGAGACGGGGCATCGATATACCAGAGTAGACTAGCGTATACCTTCTCGACCCATACAGATGGGCGATGGATGATCCCATATCCATTGGTGTTTGACATCAGAGATGATATACGGGTGCTCAGTAGAGATTGGGTACACTGGACGGACTCGCCGAGAACTCCCAGATGGTATTATACCTCACGTCAGATGGCAGTTCTCTGGTGACACTGGTACAGAGTAGTCTGTTGACCCGAGATCGTCATAGAGTCTTGTGTGGTTCCCACTGTGCTTTGATTTCCATCTTACCACGTCCAAGAGGGCGTGCAAAACGGTGGTTTTTGGGTACAGTCCCGAGTCACATGGAGGCAATGAGCGATAGGAGGGGATTCGTCTCTCCCGGTATAGGGAGTTGATGTTGCGCTGTGTTCGATTGGCTATAACAGGAAATCCCTGGCCAGGGTTGCTGAGATTCACTGGTAAGTGTTACCAGTAGTTTCTCGAATTGTTATAGACCTCATATCGACACGACTTATCGAGCTATTGGGGTCTGACGTTTACCACCCCTAGGCGAGATATGCGACATATCAGACGATCAGACCGGACTGTACGGTAGTGTTACTGGTTGGATTCACTGGAGTGTGAGCGGGCTTGCTCGTCGATCTTCAGATCGCTCAATACCCGGGTGGCCGTTACGTTTAGCAGACCGCTTGCGGCTTGTGGGTGATTGATATGATCATCACCTGCTGCCGGCGTATTGACGAGTCTTTAGAGTCCTACACAGAGGTTTCCTGGCTCAAGCAAAACGAAATAGGAGCGCATATGAGATATGTGCGGGACCGAGAATAATGCGTGTATGTGATACCGCATTTCATTCTCGCGATCAATGTGTCGGATGGTTGTATGCGATATAACCTAGTTATCGATTCAAGCGTTGAATTGATAAGCCGATACATTGAATACTAGTCGGTTGTGTGCGACATGACCGGATCATTGAATCAAGTGTTGATTTAATGATTTAATGCATAATTATATATTTGATATATTTCTTTGCATTAACTAGTATTGGTTCACTTTAAATGGATTTTCTCACTTGGATTGTGCACATTGTATATGTGATATACATTTGTACATTTGATTGTATCATGTTTGATGATACATGATAGTTTGGTGTATGGATTAAACCATGGTTGGTCAATGGTTAGGGTTTCTTTTGCTTCATTTATTTATCCATTTTGTTTATTTTAGCAAAAGAAAATAATGAAGAGATAATGGTGGCTTTCTTTGTTTGTTTATGAACCTTCATGAAGGTTTGACCTAAGTGACCATTTTGTCTTCATGTCTTAACCCAACCATTCACTAACCCTTGTTAATTCTCTACACCTAACTATGGTTTGATTATGATAAGGATGATTATTCTTTTCTATTCTTTAATTAACTTATCATATCATTTTCTTCTTCTTCTTCCTTGAACTCAAGAAGAAAACCTTGAGGTCATCAATGGTGATTGATGATAAAGAGTGAGAAATCCAATTCTAAAGTCTACCCACTTCCTATTTCTTCATCCTCTACCTCTTGCCAAGTAGTAGAGTGTGTTTTCTTCACAAGTTTCTTGACTTGGTGAAGTCGGAGCTTGATTTAGCGATGCCTCGACGTAGATCATCTTCGGCATGGACATCGATGACCTAGCCCGTCCATTCTCCGATGAAGCCGACGCTAGAGCCCGGGACTTGTTATGGACAGCGAGGAGACTTCATTGCGGAGCCATGGAGGTGGAGAACCGGATCTACAAAGGTTGTATTTCCGTATCTCTTAGTTAAGTGTTAACTAGTTTATCTTTTCGCCTAGATTTCTAGCCGATGACCCGTAGTCGGGTTTCTCGGCACCTAGAATTTTTGAAATTGGCATGGTTGATGCCTTGTGAGACCTCATTAGGGTGCCTAGGAACCCTACAGTGGTATCAGAGCCTAGCTAGAGCCTTAGGCGAAGTCTAGACGGAGTTTGAAGTCCGAACGACCCGAAAACCCAAACCTAAACATGCCCCATTCCCTGCGATAATGGTGGAGAGATAATGGTGGCTTTCTTTGTTTGTTTATGAACCTTCATGAAGGTTTGACCTAAGTGACCATTTTGTCTTCATGTCTTAACCCAACCATTCACTAACCCTTGTTAATTCTCTACACCTAACTATGGTTTGATTATGATAAGGATGATTATTCTTTTCTATTCTTTAATTAACTTATCATATCATTTTCTTCTTCTTCTTCCTTGAACTCAAGAAGAAAACCTTGAGGTCATCAATGGTGATTGATGATAAAGAGTGAGAAATCCAATTCTAAAGTCTACCCACTTCCTATTTCTTCATCCTCTACCTCTTGCCAAGTAGTAGAGTGTGTTTTCTTCACAAGTTTCTTGACTTGGTGAAGTCGGAGCTTGATTTAGCGATGCATCGACGTAGATCATCTTCGGCATGGACATCGATGACCTAGCCCGTCCATTCTCCGATGAAGCCGACGCTAGAGCCCGAGACTTGTTATGGACAGCGAGGAGACTTCATTGCGGAGCCATGGAGGTGGAGAACCGGATCTACAAAGGTTGTATTTCCGTATCTCTTAGTTAAGTGTTAACTAGTTTATCTTTTCGCCTAGATTTCTAGCCGATGACCCGTAGTCGGGTTTCTCGGCACCTAGAATTTTTGAAATTGGCATGGTTGATGCCTTGTGAGACCTCATTAGGGTGCCTAGGAACCCTACAGTGGTATCAGAGCCTAGCTAGAGCCTTAGGCGAAGTCTAGACGGAGTTTGAAGTCCGAACGACCCGAAAACCCAAACCTAAACATGCCCCATTCCCTGCGATAATGGTGGAGAGATAATGGTGGCTTTCTTTGTTTGTTTATGAACCTTCATGAAGGTTTGACCTAAGTGACCATTTTGTCTTCATGTCTTAACCCAACCATTCACTAACCCTTGTTAATTCTCTACACCTAACTATGGTTTGATTATGATAAGGATGATTATTCTTTTCTATTCTTTAATTAACTTATCATATCATTTTCTTCTTCTTCTTCCTTGAACTCAAGAAGAAAACCTTGAGGTCATCAATGGTGATTGATGATAAAGAGTGAGAAATCCAATTCTAAAGTCTACCCACTTCCTATTTCTTCATCCTCTACCTCTTGCCAAGTAGTAGAGTGTGTTTTCTTCACAAGTTTCTTGACTTGGTGAAGTCGGAGCTTGATTTAGCGATGCCTCGACGTAGATCATCTTCGGCATGGACATCGATGACCTAGCCCGTCCATTCTCCGATGAAGCCGACGCTAGAGCCCGGGACTTGTTATGGACAGCGAGGAGACTTCATTGCGGAGCCATGGAGGTGGAGAACCGGATCTACAAAGGTTGTATTTCCGTATCTCTTAGTTAAGTGTTAACTAGTTTATCTTTTCGCCTAGATTTCTAGCCGACGATCCGTAGTCGGGTTTCTCGGCACCTAGAATTTTTGAAATTGGCATGGTTGATGCCTTGTGAGACCTCATTAGGGTGCCTAGGAACCCTACAGTGGTATCAGAGCCTAGCTAGAGCCTTAGGCAAAGTCTAGACGGAGTTTGAAGTCCGAACGACCCGAAAACCCAAACCTAAACATGCCCCATTCCCTGCGATAATGGTGGAGAGATAATGGTGGCTTTCTTTGTTTGTTTATGAACCTTCATGAAGGTTTGACCTAAGTGACCATTTTGTCTTCATGTCTTAACCCAACCATTCACTAACCCTTGTTAATTCTCTACACCTAACTATGGTTTGATTATGATAAGGATGATTATTCTTTTCTATTCTTTAATTAACTTATCATATCATTTTCTTCTTCTTCTTCCTTGAACTCAAGAAGAAAACCTTGAGGTCATCAATGGTGATTGATGATAAAGAGTGAGAAATCCAATTCTAAAGTCTACCCACTTCCTATTTCTTCATCCTCTACCTCTTGCCAAGTAGTAGAGTGTGTTTTCTTCACAAGTTTCTTGACTTGGTGAAGTCGGAGCTTGATTTAGCGATGCCTCGACGTAGATCATCTTCGGCATGGACATCGATGACCTAGCCCGTCCATTCTCCGATGAAGCCGACGCTAGAGCCCGGGACTTGTTATGGACAGCGAGGAGACTTCATTGCGGAGCCATGGAGGTGGAGAACCGGATCTACAAAGGTTGTATTTCCGTATCTCTTAGTTAAGTGTTAACTAGTTTATCTTTTCGCCTAGATTTCTAGCCGACGATCCGTAGTCGGGTTTCTCGGCACCTAGAATTTTTGAAATTGGCATGGTTGATGCCTTGTGAGACCTCACTAGGGTGCCTAGGAACCCTACAGTGGTATCAGAGCCTAACTAGAGCCTTAGGCGAAGTCTAGACGGAGTTTGAAGTCCGAACGACCCGAAAACCCAAACCTAAACACTCGAGTCGCAGACGCTCAACCTCCGAAGAAGACTCTTCTGCTGACCTCACAGCCCGAATAGCCCCTTCGGCTTCCATACGAGTAACAAGGGCACAGTGCTGAAGAATCTGGCGAAAAATGGCAGAGAAACTTAAGGACGCCCGAGCTAAGAAAGGTCGTTCGAAGTACATACCTGAACCGCCTCCTGTGCGATAGCCGCCATTTGGGCCCTCAAGGTCCCCCGCGGCATCTGGCCCCCGGCCGACTCCTCCATACCAGCGAGAAGGCTGGCGGCAACGGAAAGCCCTGACGGGACCACGAACTGGACTTCCCCTCCTGCACGGGAGTCCCCTCCGGAACCTCCGTCGGAAGCGCACGAGAGACCGTCCTCTTCCGCTTAAGGGGAACCCCGTCTTCGTCCTTTCCTGCATCCCTCGTCTGAGATTCGGGAACCCGTGTACGCCTTTGGCCGCCGCCGGAACAATCATCAGGAGCTCGTGACGGGGCAGGTAGCCCCGCCGTCGGGGGCACATCCGGCGTAGGGCTCGAGTCAGCCGGAGGCACGCCCGCACCGCCGGCCCCCCTCCAGGACTGAACGCCGAAGGCACCAAGAGTCTGGGATCAAACCATCTGTCCTGCCAAAAGAGAGAAGAGGTTCGACTCAGAAGGAGAAGAAGCAGGAGAGAGAAGAAGTAAGACATCTAACCTGATGGGAGGAAATCCTCGAGAAGGGAAAACACTGAGATCTGACCTAAAGGGGAGAGCGCCGAGCTAACAAGACTCAGAATGAGGAAAGTGGGAGGGGAGAGAGACCCCGAATCAAGTCTCCTCCCTATTTATGCTACCGGCGTTCTCATCAAGCCAAAAAGATTCAGTGCTCTCGACGGCCACAATCGCCCCACATGTCGCACGCACATTGGCGGCGTCCCATCGGACGCCAGAAGCCTGCGGCACGTCACGTCAGCCAACCGGCACCCGACACGTGGTCTGTCGTTTCAGCAAAAGTGCACACGATCCGGCGCACCTTCTTTAATGCGGAGATCTCGCCCTGATCCGCTGACATCACCCGGAAAAACAACCGATCGCCTAGGGACACGCTCGACGATATTTTCGAAAAGAAGCTCACCTCGAGTGACCCGGCAAACCACTCTCGACCCGACCCGTCAGCTGATCGGGACGAAAGTGGGGTGCTAATGATGATGCTCGATATCGATGATCTCCCAGATCAGGACACGTAGCAGATGACGTGTCCCAGGGCTCACAAGAAAGGACCTACGGTGGCCGACCAGACCACTTCCGTGCCCGTCCTACAAGAAAACGTTGGCTCACCTTCGAGCTCCCAGCACAATTGGCCTCCTCGGCCCCACAGTTCGTCTCCGAGCTATTACAAGCCCGAGCCTCCTCGGCCCTCTCAGCTCGCCTCCGGGCTCGAGCAGAACCAAGATACCTCAGCTCTCCCGCTCCTCCGCGAGCTCTCCCGCCGAGGTCATCTTCCCCGGTCTCATCGACCGACCAACAGCACTGCTTGCAGACGTAACCGCCATCCCACGAATCTCGCCATGTGCGAGATCTCCGCCGGCCACATCCCACGTTCCACGCCACCACGATCCCCCATTAACGAGCCTGTCTCGCCATTAATGGGAGGTCCCGCTCATCACGCGGGCGTGACGTCGGGAGTGTAATAGCCGGCGTGATTCTCGCGCCTGCCTCGCCTACTGCCACCGCTATATAAACCCCTTCTCCAGACGGTTCAAGTAAGCCATTTTTACTCAACTAAGCCGTTACTCTGCTCGGATCTCTAGTCTAACTTGAATGTCGGAGGGTCCTCAGTGGTACAACCACCCCGGGACTTCCTTGCAGGTAGCTCGGTAACCACAACCTCAAACCCATTGAGATCCATCCGCTTCAGGGGCGACATCATTCAGATCCAATTTCAGCCACTCATCGCCGCCATCAGCAGATCAACGGGAGGCAACATCTGAAGGAGACCAACGCCTCCATCACAGCCAGACTGAAAGACAATGCCACATTACTCGTGTGAAAACCTGGCTCTAAATCCAAGATGCCTGATAATAGTATCTCAAAACTTAAATTTCTATTCTGCTTTCCTCCTCATAATTTAGTTGAAATATAACCAACTTAATTAATATCTGTGTATCCTAACCAAGGTAAGTTCACATTTCTATCATATTAATGATTCTTAAATCTTGACAAAAAAAAAGAGATTATCCAATGCAATGCATTGAAAGCTTCCGATCTCAATGCAATCACACATTTCCACATTCTTAAAACAAGATCCTAAATGAGCGCAACCGTTGAAATTAATCAATAAGCTGCCCTAGCACAACCATAGCAATGCCAATTGCACCATACAAAAACCAAGAACATGGATGCACTCAAGGTGTTGTTATCAAGTCCAAGCATAACTGTAGATCTAAGCAATGGAGACAAGTAGACCATTCCAAAATTTTGGACCCCCATCTAATCAAAACCCTATAGTAAAGCCGATACTCTAATGAAAGGGTCAAGACTCAAAGAACTAGCCCTTTGATTAAGCCAAAGACCCCCAAGTAGCCCAAAATTGAATGAAGCCAACCACTTGATTTGATCACCTAACTTGAGTTTTAACCCAAAACCCTGGAAAAGGCACCTCTTCCCCATGCATAAAGCAAACCAATCTTAGACCCAAAACATTCCCCCTTTAACCCAAAACTAGAAAAATTAATTAATGCAACACCAAATAGATTATAGAGTAAATTGTCACAACACCCAAGCACATTTTCAGGCTAACAAAAACCCCATGTCCCTAAGCCTCATGTGAGGAAGCTCATGAAAAAGATTTTAGTTGTCAAACCTGCGATATATAAGCTAATTTGATATAGCATGCAACTATATTGATACGACATGAAAAATTTCCATGAGGTTTATACTTGGGGTGCTTTGACAATTTACCTTGCATTGTGTTTAAAAAAAAAATTTAGACTCGTACACACACATACCAACACCAAAAAATTGAGAGAGAGAATGAATTTTTATTTTATTTTATTTCTCTTTCTCTATATCTTTATAGTACTTATATTTCTATTAATTATTGGTGTTTTTTATTATATAGGAATATATATATAAAGTAGTAATTAAATATGCATTGCCCTGTTTGGACCTGTCCTTGGATTTGGGGGAAAAGGCCTCGAGAGAGGAGAAGAGGAGAGAGAAAGAGTGAGAGAAGAAACAGGAGAGAGAAAGTGAGAGGAGCGAGAGTGAGAGCTTAAAACTTAAGATCAATGCTTGCACTTTATTCTTCTCTTCAAATTGGATGCTCTCTCTCTCTCTCTAAAGTCTCCACATTTGTTTCTTCTCCTTCAAAGCTCCAATCTTTTTACATTACATTTCACTTGGGTATTTGCTCTACCCTCTTCATTTGAATCCCCACTTCTTTTTCCTCAATACCCACTTCTTTTTTCCTCTAAATATCCAATCTTTTGCTTGGAATTGAGTTCCTTTGGCCTTGAGATGCGAAACCCAGATGTTATTTGTTCTACATTTCAATTCTGAGCAAAACCCAGATCTCTGAAGAGGTCTAGGAACTGAGGGGGAACAATGAGAGATGTGAATTCCAAGAAAAGCAAGGTTTTTGATGCAGAAATTACCATCAATTTTGGATTTTTTTATTTTTTAATTTGCAATTTTATTTAAAACCCATTTGTTTTGAAGCAGCTATCATGGTCTAAGAGCTTGGTTAGAAAATGGTTCAATATCAAGAGCAAAGGTCACGACTTTCATGCAGATGATGTTTTTGGGAGAGGTTAATTGCTCGCTTCTTTTCACTCAATAGTTTTGAATTTCCCATTTATTGATAAAATTTTATTTATATTTCTTCAATGAAGTGTCTTAATCCTTTCCTTTTTCCTTTTTTTGTTGCCCCTGAAACGTTTGTTCTTTTGCAGGAGGTTATGCAGAGCCAAGGACCAGCTTCTCAGAGAGAGAAACATGCACCGTGAAAAAAAGCAGAACAGGTTACAATTCACTTTGGACCACAATTTCCCATTTAATTTAAATTTGTTTTTGATTCAATTCCATGATTTTCTCCCTATTCAATTGTATTTTAACCATTTTTCCAGAGAGAGTTTCCAAGAAAAACCCGGATCGAGTTCGAAGAGGAAGATTTGATTATGATACAGCTCAAGTTACAGATACTCAAGACTATAGGTACCTTAAATTATAACCCATGAATTTCATTGTCCTATTTTTGAATCATGAATTTCGCGCTTAATTTATGTATTTTTCCTCTTATGTGATTAGCATATTTGTTGCAACATGGAATGTGGGTGGAAAATCACCACCAAGTCACTTGAATCTTGAGGATTGGCTTCACTTCTCACCTCCAGCTGATATATATGTCTTGGGGTAAAATTTAAAAATCTTATTATTATCGAAAGGGTTAATCGCATAAACTCCCCTGTAGTTGTATCACATTCATCGACCGGAAACCTTGTTAACACTCAAATTCAACATAGACAACTCAAATGGTCTTTGTTTAGTGTTGAATTTGAGTGTTTTGATGGCGGATGCTTGCACTAATAAACCATTTGAGGGGGGTATAAGTGCTATATTGGGTAAACCACAGGGGCGTTTAATGAAATTAACATTACTTTGTTCCTTTAAAAATAATTATTTGTTACACTTCTTAGATTTCAAGAGATTGTACCGTTGAATGCCGGAAATGTCCTTGGCAACGAAGATAATGGCCCGGCAAAGAAATGGGTCTCACTGATAAGAAAGACATTGAACAATCTTCCTGGGTCTAATTGCAATGGGCTTTATCACATTCCCTCACCCGTACCTGATCCAATTGTGGAGCTCGATGCCGATTTTGAGGGGAACTCAACAAGGACGAGCAATTCGTCTTTTTTCCATCGAAGATCCTTTCAATCTTTGAGCATGAGCATGAGATATGATGGTGATATTATGATGCAACAACCGAAGCTAGACCGTAGGTTTAGCGTTTGTGATAGAGTTATTTTGGGAAGTAGACTGAGCGATTTCAATTCGAGTTTCAAATGGGATGGATCGTTTGATGATAAGGATATTGGTGGAGAATCTCCTAGTAATGTTTTCTACTCCCCGATGTGCAATGGTTACGGTGTTCCTTTAACCTTGGAAGAGCGAGATAGGCCAAAGGGAAACTCTAGGTACTTTTCTTATTGAGAAGTTGTGTGTTCTAAATACATTTCGCGTCTCACCAGAACTTTGGAATTCCGGTGCAGAGATAGGGACTTTAGGATGGTATCAGAGCAACCAGGTTCAAATACAGTCATATGTTTTGCCTATCTCACTCGAACTTCGTAGTTCTGGTGCATGATAGTGACTTTAGGATGGTATCAAAACATTAGGTCCGCATTTTAAAAAACGAATTAAAAATAACCGCTGCCCAAAACCCTGTTTAACCCCACACAAGGGAATTCTATTATGTTCTATTATGCCCTTGTGACCGATCCAGTTCGTATTTAACCGGCGGAAAATTATAGGTATTGCTTGGTTGCTAGCAAGCAAATGGTTGGGATATTTCTCACTGTTTGGGTTCGTCCGGAGATTAGAGATGACGTAAAGAACTTGAAGGTTTCTTGTATCGGGAGAGGACTCATGGGCTATCTTGGCAACAAGGTGGATCACATTTTTTTTATAACCTTATGGCTTCTATTCTTAATATTTACTTATTGAACTAAGAAGGTTATTTTTCTCTCACAGGGTTCGATCTCAATAAGCATGACATTGCATCAAACAAGCTTCTGTTTCATCTGTAGTCATCTGACCTCAGGTCAAAAAGAGGGAGATGAATTGCGAAGGAACTCTGATGTTATGGAAATTTTGAGGAAAACTAGATTTCCTCGGGTAAATGGGACCTGTGACGAGAAATCACCTGAAACCATCCTTGATCATGAGTAAGCCCTTAAAGAATCAATAAAAATAATTCAATTAGCTACTGCAACATTTGTTCAACTGTTGTTTGATCGATTCCTTCTTCGTTTTTTCCTTCTTATCTTAGTCGAATAATATGGCTCGGTGATTTGAATTACCGAATTGCTCTTTCATATCGATCGGCAAAGGCTCTAGTGGAGATGCACAACTGGAGAGCACTGTTAGAAAAAGATCAGGTGAATTTTTTCCCTTTCTTTATTCCTTAAAGAAAATTTGCTAAAGGCCTTCTTAAGATAATATAGTTACATGATTTCTCTTTACTTTATCCATTACTAAAGTAATATGATTTATTTTTACCTTTGCTTTCGTATTACAGCTTCGGATAGAACAAAGATGTGGCCGTGTTTTTCAAGGATGGAATGAAGGAAGAATCTATTTTCCTCCGACATACAAATACTCGAATAACTCGGATTGCTACGCTGGTGCTGACATGCACTCAAAAGAGAAACGGAGAACCCCAGCCTGGTATAAATTTAAAGACATCATGTAGTAGCGAAATTATATACTCTCATATCTAAGATCCCTTAAGTTTTGTTGGTTGGTAGGAAATGGAATCGCATGCAACATTTGCTGAAATAAAAATTATTCAACATTTTTACAAGGATCAACACTACAAATTTGCGACCGGTGAGAAACTTGGTTTTAGAATTTAGGGCTAATTGCACATAACCCGCCTGTAGTTTTATCCCATGTAGCACTCGCATCCCCTCAAATGATTTATTAGTGCAAACCCACTTTGCCTGTCAACCAAAATCCTTAAATAAACACTCAATGCCGCACTAAACAACTCAAATGTTTGCATCTTTCTTATCTCCATGTTCCCTTAGGGTCTAACTGGTCGAAGGAAACTGAGCTGCATCCAACAATGTGGGGAAAAAATTAGTTCCAATTTTGAACTGCTAACAGACCCTCGTTGCAAATTTGTGATAAATGTTGCATTTTCATTTGTTTTTGTTCAACCAAACACAAAAAGTTCTCTGGATCTGGATATCCTGCTACATTTTCTATTACAGGAAACCATACGACTCCTTAAAGATTCATTTTCTGAAGTAGTATAATTATTTTGGTTGTTCAAAGGTGTGATCGGATCTTATGGCACGGGCGAGGCCTCAGTCAACTATCCTATGTTCGCGGGGAATCAAGATTCTCCGATCATAGACCGGTGTACAGTATATTCACAGCAGAGGTCGAATTGATTCATCGAAACCGTATCAAAAGGTATACAAATTGCTTGAGCTCAAGGGTTGAGGTAGAAGAACTCCTGCCATACTCCTATGGATATACCGAACCCAATTTCTTCTAAAACGAGAAAACAGAGGTCTTAAGCAAACATACACTTTCATGGATCCGAGGGTCCCTTAATCTTGATCTTCTTAAGGTAAGATTCAATAAACCGAAACAATCAATTTCACTATTACACAAATTTTGAGAGTGTTATGATTATAGTATGTTTATTTTTTGTGAAATGCCAACAGAAAAAAGATCTTGGAACATAGTAGTCCTTGACCACTAACTATAAGGTAATTTATTTTCCTTCATTTTATTCCTTTTTTGTTTGTGTTATGCCATGTTATTACTTTGTTATTAGTATTAATTTTCATACTTGTATATCTTTTTTCATTCTAACAGGAGCTTGAGCATTGAAGCCAACCAAGTACAAGAAAAGGGTTTAAGTTCAAATGAGCTGCTGACTATACAAATATCACCATGATTCTATATAATTTTTTATTTTAGAAAGTTGTATGTTAATTATTCTCTTTGTTATTTTGTAGCCTATGCTATGTTAGGATGAATACAAACAAATAATCATTTGTAAAGTATCAAGGAGTATAAAATTGAAAGTTGGATGAAGTTATGTGAAAAAAAGGGGCAGATTGCATTCAGTATATGATGCCTTTGAATCTATTGATGTTGCTTTATTGCTTAGATGAAAAAAGGAAAGAAAATGACAGGTCTTGTGGGTAGACTAGGAGACATGAATCTTTTTCCCAATTAAAAACGAAGGGCCAAACTTACAAAAGAGACTGCTTTTGATCCTCTTTTGAAAGCATTTTAAAGCTCATGGATGCAGATTTCTAACCATCATGTGTTTTCTTGGGCTCTATGATTAAGCTTATTGTTAAATCGAAACAGCCGCAATATTTTGTTAAATATTTCTAAAGCCATGCCATGATCTGCAGCTGATTCCAGTGCACTCTATCGCCACTCGGACGGGTTCTACACAATTCTCGAACTTACCATAATTACAAGCAACTTTGTCTCAATTCTTTGTCACACTCCTGCTGGATATCCCTCTTTTCCCAAACACTCTAGACACAGCAGTCGGGACCGGCTCTCCGACCGACCACAATCCCAACCCCCTTCTGCACCAACAACAATCTCAACCTCTTCCCTTTCAGATCTGTTGGCCCCTCCTTCGGTATAGCTCCTGGAGCCATCCGTGTGTGACAAACTTCCTATGGCTTCTCCTCCAAGGAAAAGCTCCGAATCAAAGACCCTTTTACACCAACATGGAGTTCAACTCCTCACCGTGTCACCGTTGCGCGCAAAATGCTTCGGAAACACCAACCCACCTCTCCTGGATTTGCCCATCAGCGCAAACTATATGGGACGCAATCCTTAAGCTTACGGATACCCGGCACTCCCCGACATCTATACAACATCTACGACCTTTCTATTCCACCCGCACTCTCGCACAAGTAGCCAAACCACGTAACACAATTTGGGCTCATACCCTATGGACAATCTGACTAGTTCGAGATAATCATACTCATGGCGACCACTCTGTTCTACATTATCAAGCAATTGCAACATGCATCCATCGTATTTTGGACCACCTTGCATCTACTTCTGTCGCCACTACTGACTGCCACTACAACAACCTTGCCTGCAAGCTCCGAACGACATATGTATAAATACCTTCTTTTTATAATTTTTTCTTTTTTTCCCTTTCTTTTCTCGGGTTTTCTGACTATATATATGCTTTCTGCTGTAGGTTTCGTTATAATAAATTTGGGTAAATGACCATTCACCCCCCACCCCAAAAAAAAAGTTAACTAATAATCTATCTCTTGAAGCCATTAAATAATAAAATAATTATTATCAAAAGCCCACACTTGATTATGGGACTTTTTTAAAAGAAAAAACAACCAATAATTTTAAAGAAGAAGCTAGACACTAGATCTGATTCAAATAAATTATAAGAAAATATTTTTTTTTAAAAATGAATAATTAAGAAAAAGAGAAACAAAGGCAGGGAGCACTTGTACAGCAAAAGGACATTCCTGTCCCTCGCCATCGTATTGTCTCCATCTTTCCTGTGTTAAGCTAGGATCACCAACACCCCCACTCCCTGTTGCCTGCTGACGTGGCCGTTCCCCATTAGCCAAAATTGTGGGACCCAGGCATCACTGTTCATATATTAGATTGCCAGGCCATCAGAGAACGAAGTTAAGATAAGCAATAACTAATTAATGATAATCAAATTCTACATGATCCCGCGAGGCCTCTATAGCCAAGTGGTAAAATCTTCTTGCATACCAACTGGGCTTAGCTTTGCTAGTATCAATTTTCTCTTCAATGTGAGAGGTCGGAAGTTCTTGATTTTAAAAAAAAAAAACACTTATTGCAGTTGAGTGGGAGGCTGGATTTAAACCCGCTTGCATCAGATAACGGTCAATTACTTAAAATAAAAAAGTTTCCTTGCAAAACTCTATAAAAAAGCTTAGTTGGCATTATTTTATTGAATTTGCACAGTTGCACTACAAGCCCACGTGAAAAACTCCATTATAATTTTTTTTTAATTCATCCATTCTGTATATTGTTTTTTCAAGTAATAGAATAGTATAATATACTTTTATTTAATAGTTTTGTGTACGTGGGATGCACGTTGAATAAAGGCGGTTCTTATTGCACTTGAAGTTCAAAATTATTTGATTAATTTATTCGTGTGTATGAAATTTCTATATTCATGGCATTCCTCTTATATAGATATAATAATAAATAATATAAATAGTATTTACATGAAATGTGAAACTTAATCTTTTATATATCATTATTTAGGTATAATAATTTTTTATTTTATTGAATTCTTCACAATACTATTATAGCAATAAGTTGTAATTATCTGCAGAATTTGTATGCATTCATTTTTCATTTTTTGAAATGATCATCTTTTGCTTTTATAAACCACACCGAAAAGAAATTCTTCTCTTTCGAAAAGATGGAGCGGGAGTAAGTGATATTTTTAGAGAGAGAAAGATGCTTGTTGTGGCAAAACGATCATGAAACCAAACACAAATGATAAAGAGAAGAAACACAAACCACATGCAAATAGAAAATACGAGAACTTTCTAATTGACGAATGCAAAACTTCATTAATAATCATATACGGAGGAATACAAAAGCGGTGGACGATTACAAATCCTTCAAAGGAAACCTTAGATTTCACAAACAAAAAAGTTCTTTCAAATAACAAAATCCATCTCAAAAAACTCTCTCCAGAGCTGCTACAAACTTTCTTATTTATAACAAACAAAAGATTTATTCAAAAAACTAATTTTCTAAATAAGATATTTTTGACTGGCCCAATACGGCAGACGACTGAAGAAGATTTGGGCAGACGTCTGCCTAAGTATTATTGAAACTCCAAAGTGCCACCAGACGTTTGAATAAAGATATTCATACGTCTGGCCTTCACGATTTCAGAAGACCAGAGTGCTTGTAGACGTCTGATCCTCATCGAGGCAGACGTCTGCCCAAAATATGCTTGCGCATACAGTGCACAGGCAGACGTATGGAGCTAAAGATCCTGACGTCTGTCTTGTAGAAAACGTCAAATCTTCATGTAGCTTCAAGATAATGCTAGATCATAGGAAATCAATATGGGTCGAATGTGAGGCACACATAACAAATCTTCACTTTGTTTCGCATTTCACAAAACCCTCTACCAAAGTTAATAACAACTCCACCTTCACCACAATATAGGAACCCTTGCGCTCTCTAGTGTGCGCAGCGGAAGCGAAAAACATGGGAAACAAAAAAAATTAGAGCAAGCACAAGCGTCCACAACCTTAGAAATCATCCAAACACATGAATTAGCAAACAAGAGAGAGAGGGGGTTTAAGTGGGTTACAATCTTTATAGCGTGTTCGTCTAATCGCAGAAGACCCTAGATAGACTCCGAATGCCCCGGATCGAGTTTGGTCGCCAACCTCACTTGCTGAAAATGATCCACGCGAGGAAAACCATCACAAGCTTTAGCTCCATCTTTGAGATGATCTTGAGTGAAGTAACTTGATCACTAAACTTGTTAGGGACTGGTGATAAAGAGATGTAGATAGCTCTCATAATTTTTCTCACTTTATCATTTTCCTAGTCTCAAAAGAGTAGAAGAGGAAGAACGGAATTAGAAGAGAGAATGTTGTATGCTTAGAATGAATTTCTATTCTCATATGAGAATAAATATTAATCAACATAAAACCTCTCTTCCTCTCTCTTCCACTTTTCCTGAACTTGAGGGTGGGCGTATATCCTTATCCACATGCCATCATATGTCTTTTAAGTGAGACAAAAGAGAAAAAGAAAAATGTATTTCAAAAAATACATAAACATATATTTGTATCAATATACAAACAGAGAAAGAGAATGAGGGAAAAAACAAAATGTGAGCGCGTGCGTGTGTATATATATATTGCGACTAGATTTAATAATACTGCTTAAATCTAAACCGGCTAGTATTAAAAACGTCCGATTAATATACATGTATCCAATACATGTATTCAATCGAACTCCCCCACGTATTGCCATACGCGCACTATTTCGTTTCTTCTGAGCTGAGAAAACCCTTTTTGTGGGACTCTAAAAACTCAACAATACGCTAACAGTAATTTATTGGATTACATTCATAACCACAAGTACGTCAGTGGCACTAGTTGTTCGTAACGGCTACCCATGTATTGAACGAAAGTAAGGTCGACAAGCAAGCTCATCCGTACCCTGCAGAGCCTATCGGTGACAGTCACCGTATAGTCCGGCCTCTTCATCTAAGAGTATCGCATACCGGATCTGGAAGGTGGAAACTATCAGACTCCCAATAACCCGTTGAGTTGTGACAACGTCAAACTTATAACCAACCGAGAAACCACCGATAACTATTAACAGTAAGCCCCATTCGGCCTAGCCAGGGACTTGTGGTTACTGTTGGGTTATGGTAGCACCCCGACCATCAAACCGTGGCAAAATGCGGAACAAAATTTTTCCAAACTAGCGCTACCAAAACCCGATGTCCGGATCTTCCCTAAAACCTAAACTAGCAAACAATATAAAGAGTTAGGAATGGTTATACCGAATGAATCAAGTCTTTCGGGTCTTCAACCATCATCCCATGCTCCTAGTGGTCGCGGATTGAATTTGGTTGCCGGTCTTCCTCCATCTATGATGATCCACCCAAGAGAAACGGTGCAAGTTTCAGCCTTACCTAGAAAGGCAACCGACGCTCCAAAATTGCTTGCAATGGAGAGTGGAGATGTAGGATTATCTCACTATAATTTTTCTCTCATCAAAATATTCCAAAGAGCAACTCAAGAAGAAGAATGAGGGGTGAAGAAAACAATGGCATGAGCAACCATAGAAATGGCCAAGTCTCTCAAGAGAGAAAAGAATCCTCAAGTGAAGGAAAAATACTTGGATGGCATGTAAAGAATATAGCTCCAATAATTTACAACCATTCAATGAAAATATCTTCTCCAATTTTCACAATAAACAAATGTGTGACATGCCTCTCTACATGCCAAGCTCATGCTCATGCCAAACCCACCCTCCACCTCATTTCCTAAATTGATTTTCTAAAATGAAAATCAAATAATGAGGTGGCCATCTTCTAGAAGCTATTCTGTATAAATACGGAATGTAACCTGGTACACGTATCGAAATACATATACGCGTATTCATACAAAAATACGAATAGCTAAGAGAGAAAATGAACAGTGAACAATAATACTAGAATACAAATATATAAATTATTAAATCAAAACCTGATTTAATAATCCGGCTTAATCCTAAGACGCTAGTATTATCAACCGTTTGATTAAAATCTGTGCAGCATGTACACATATTTAATCGGACACCTGTATGTACCAACATACGTCATCTACACTACCATATCGCCTGAACCGTGAAAACCCTCTGTATGAGACTCTAAAGATTCGTCAATACGCTGGCAGTAGGTTTAACCACAAGCACGTCAGCGGCATTAGCTGTACGTAACGGCTACCCAGGTATTGAGCGAAAAGAAGGCCGACGAGCAAACTCATCCGTACCCCTACTGAGCCTGACAGTGACAATCTCCGTACAGTCCGGTCTGTTCGTCTAAGAGTATCGCATATCGAGTCTAGGGGGTGGATGAAGTCAGACCCCTAATAACGCGACATTTAGTGTCGGTATGAAAGCTATCACCACCTGAGAAACTATTGTCCTAGACCAGTAATTCTCGACTAACTTGGCCAAGGATTTCTGGTGATGGCCACCCGTGCACAATGCGACATCAACCCCCAATATCGAGAGAGACGAATCCCCGACGATCCGCTCACTGCCTCCATATGGCTTGGGACTGTACCCAACTAAAGCCTGTTTGCAAAACTCCTTTGAGCCGTGGTAGGGTAGTAATCCAAGCACAGTGGGAACTCACACGAGACAAATGACGATCTCAGGTCGACAGACTAACCTGTACTCATGTCACCTGAGAACTGATATCTGACAATAGGTATAATACTAACTAGCATGTTCTCGGCGAGTCCGTCCAGTGTACTCATAACCCAATAAGCACCTGCATACTATCTTAGGTGAACAAACTGACACTAATGGCTTGTGAGACCGGCCACCGCCCCTCGTCGGGGTCTCGATAAGCATACACTAGTCTACTCTGGAGTATCGATACCCAGTCTCGAAACTCCCATGATTAAGGACATTTAAGGATGTGCTTATAGACCACCCAGCTCCCACGTATATGATTGTCATCATAATACTGGTAGTCAAGCAAGATTCATATGGGCTCTATCAACATGTAATAGTGATCTGTAACTCCACCTAATGCTGTACGTGATGATAAAGACAAACCAGATAGCACACTATTATCTCGAGTAAGATTGTTCCACCGGTATAGATCCTTCCTCAATCATCACAATTGTGTGCCTGCGATCCAATAATTGACTTGAGGGCACTATAGCCAATAGTTATGGCAAATCTTGTACTGCGCGACATCAACTCCATATACCGGGAAAGATGAATCCCTTCCGATCGCTAACTGCCTCCATATGGCTCGGGACTGTACACAACTAAAACATGTTTGCACGGCTCTTTAAAACCGTGGTAGGGTAGTAATCAAAGCACAGAGGGAATTACACAAGACACTATGATGATCTTAGGTCTATAGAATACCCTGTACTCATGTCATCATAGAACTACTATCTGACGATAGGTATAATATTATCTAGGAGTTCTCGGTGAGTCCATCCAGTGTAACTCATAACCTAATGAGCATTTGTATACAATTTTCGGTGTCAAACACCAATAGCTATGGGATCAACCATCACCCCACATAGGGTCAAAAAATGTATGCAGGGTTACCTAGTACGGTAGCAAGGTTTCGGGAGGTATCGTCCATACCAAATTCAAAAATTTGCCGTTCTAGCTAACCCTAATAAAGAATCGTTAACTAGAAATCTGACGGAAAAGTAAATGCAAATACTTTGCAAGTAAAGTGAGCAAAGAATACAACCTTTGTAGACCGGTCCTTCACTTCAATAGCTCCGTGTAGTAGTCCCTTCGCTGTGATCGTGAACTCCGGACTCTAGAGAGGCTCCCATGAAAAAACGATCATGCTTGCTTCGAAGACTTCGAAACCGAAGATGATCTACGTCGAGGAGACACTAACCCAAACTATCTGTTCACTAATTACAAAATTAGTGAAGCAAACACCCTATACTAAATGGCAAGTAGTAGAGGATGATGAGTAGGAAGTGGGCTCACTTTAGAAATCATTTTCTCACAAGGTTTCATCACTTATCAAAAATCAAGAGAGCTCAAAAATGAGGAGGAAGAAGATGAAGTAATGAACAAAGAGATGAGGTTAGAAATGCAACCGAGGTTAGATAATATCATGCCCAACCCTTGTAGAGACTAAACCATAGGCTAAGGTTAAGGGTTGGGTTAATAAATATCCTAAGCTAGACAAACAAGTTGACTTTGTTAAAGGTTATCCATAAGCTTCATCCAAGCTTAAACCATGACAAATTCACTAATTTGTTTAACTTAAGAATAAATATGAAACCCTAGCTTAACCCTAGCATGGTATAAGTCTTATACAAACATGTTGCATGTGTAACCTAGCATGACACAACAATATATATCACATATATATTTTGTGTGCAAAGAAAACAATTAACATATATCACATATATGTTAAGTGTATCAAATGTGAGAAAAAGAAAAGCTTAAGTGAGCTAATATTAGTTAATGCAAATTAATATATCAAATATATAATTATACATTAAATTATCAAATCAACTCTTGATTTAATAATCCAGCTATATCACATATAACCGACTAATATTTATATGTAACAACTTATCGAATCAACTCTTGATCCGATAACCCGGCTATATCGCATATAACCGACCGATGTCACAAATCGCGAGAATAGAATACGGTATCACATATCGTATTAATCTCGGTCCCGCACATATCATATATGTGCTCCTACTCCGTTTCGCTTGAGGCAGGAAACCTCTGTGTAGGACTCTAAAGACTCGTCAATACGCCGGTAGTAGGTGATGATCATATCAAACACCCACAAGCCGCAAGCGGTCTGCTAAACGTAACGGCCACCCGGGTATTGAGCGATCAGAATATCAACAAGCAAGTATGCTCACACTCCTGCGAATCCAATCAGTAACACTACCGTACAATCCGGTCTCTTCGTATGATATGTCGCATACCTCGTCTAGGGGTGGTAAACGTCAGACCCCAGTAACTCGATAAGTCGTGTCAATATGAGGCTCATAACGGGTCGAGAAACTACTGATAACACTTACCAGTATATCTCTAAAGCAGCCCTGGCCAGGGACCTCCTGTTATAGCCAATCGAACACAACGCAACATCAACCCCCAATACCGGGAGAGACGAAACCCCTCCTATCGCTCATTTCCTCCATGTGGCTCGGGACTGTACCCAAAAGCCACCGTTTTGCACGTTCTCTTGAACGTGGTAAGGTGGAAATCAAAACACAGTGGGAATCACACAAGACTCTATGACGATCTCGGGTCTGCAGACTAACTTGTACTAGTGTCACCAGAGAACTGCCATCTGACATTAGGTATAATACCATCTAGGAATTCTCGGCGAGTTCGTCCAGTGTACCCATTCTCCACTGAGCACCCGTATACTATCTCTGATGTCAAACACCAATGGATATGGGATCATACATCGCCCATCTACATGGGTCGAGAAGCTATACGCTAGCCTACTCTGGTATGTCGATGCCCTGTCTCGATACACCCACGACTAGGAACATTTGAAGGATGTACTTAGCGACTACGCTGTCCCCACTAGTATGATCTGCATCATAATCCTGGTGGTCGAGTACTCATCATAAGGGCTTTATAAACATGTAACATAGAGACAATCAGCGTACATGTTAAGATAAAGAGCAACCAAATAGCATACTATCATGTCGAGCAAGAAGGTCCTCCATATATATGTCCAAGCATCCACTACAATATACATCGTATGTACAGTAATGGCCTCTAGGGTATACATATAACTAAAAATATCCCACTTGCACTAGGGCCATCTATTGTAGTATCTCATACCCAACAATTAGCAGTGGTTGTAGTATCTCATACACAACCATCCCATAAAAGTCTCTCCTGGGTATAGGCCTTTGTGAGTGGATCCGCCCTGTTTTCCTCTGTGTCTACTCTCCTAACCTCGATCTCCCTGGAGATCATCCATCTCCATGATCAGGCGATACTGCCTTAGAATATATATGGATAACTAATGGGACGGAGGTTCCTAGGCCAAAGCCACAACTCCATTGTCACACAATGGTATGAACTTTTATACATTCAGACTACCTCTTTGGTAGTATCCTTGGTAGCAATGTATCCAGCCTTTATCGTCTAGTTTTTCACGGTATCTAGCTTGGAACTCTTCCAACATACCGTCCCTCCACTGAGGGTAAAGACAATGCATGTGACTGACATTCAGTCGACCTTATCACCCTGGAAGCTATCCAGTGATTCTCCCCAGGATCGATTGATACCATCTCACTACACCTAATGAGAATCTTAACATCCATTTAGATCTATCTCATAGATCCAAAACCCTGGATTTAGGAGGTATCACATTGATCCTGTATGGGGAATCCTTGTGATAAGAGAAGATTGACCGAGTGTAGCATAGGAAACTCCTTTCCTATCAAGAGTATGTCATCCACATACAATACGAGGATCATCACCATACTCCCTACTGTCTTTTTGTATATACAAAGTTCATCTGCCATTTTGATGAAGTCAAACGCTTTGACTACCACATCAAAACAGATGTTCCAACTCTGCGATGCCTGCTTTAACCCATAAAGCAACTTGCACACGTTTCCACTGCTCCCACTGTCTACGAAGCTCTCTGGCTGTGTACTTATAGACGCTCTCTTCTAAATCACAATTTAGAAAAGCAGTCATGACACCCAACCGCCAGGTATCGTAGTCATGGTATGTAGGAATGGCAAGTAGGATCCGGATGGACTTAAGCATAGAGACTAGAAAAGGTTTCATCATTATCCACATCTGGTCGATGACGAGAACTTTTTGCAACAAGCCTTAGTTTTGAAAGTCTCAACTTTTCCATGTACACCAAGTAATCTTCTCAAAATTTACTTGCTCCTGATGGGGATTTAACCCTTCAAAAATAGCAACCAAAGTCCATACTTTGTTGGTGTATATGGATTCCATCTCAGATCGCTTAGCATCCAGCCATTCTTATAGAGTCCCCACTCTTGATGGCCTGCTCGAAACTAGTTGGGTCATCATCTCATGATGCAATCCTCGCTCCCATTGTCATAGAGAAAACCGAAGTATCTCTCAGGTGGATGAGGAACCCTACCAGATCGGCGGAGAGGCTGTGGTTTGTTGGGAACTATTGAATCTTTCGGTTCTACCAAATCATCAGCTGTAGTTTCAACAACAACAACAACAACAACTGAGCCTTTTATCCCAAGCATATGGGGTAGGCTACATGAACCAACATGAGAATCACGCCGGGTCCAGCACATGAATCCTCTGTCTCCACTCACTTCTATCGAACAATATACTTTCATTGAGTCCTTTGGCAACCATATCGTTTCGTATCACCTCCATCCATGTTTTCTTCGGTCTCCCTTTTGCCCTTTTGCCATTACCCATATCGAGAGTATCTATTCGTCGAACCGGTGCTTCCATAGGTCTGCGTCGCACATGACCAAACCATCTAAGCCGGTTTTCCCGCATCTTCTCCTCCACGGGTGCTACACCAACTTTTGCACGAATATCCTCATTTCGCACCTTGTCTTTTCTAGTGTTACCGCATATCCAACGAAGCATGCGCATCTCCGCTACGTGCATCTTCTGTGTATGATGCTTCTTAGGAGCCCAGCATTCTGTACCATATAATAAGGCAGGCCGAATAGCGCTCCGATAAAACTTCCCTTTCAATTTTAACGGAAAGTTACGATCACACAAAATCCCTGTTGCACTCCTCCATTTCAACCAACCAGCTTGGATCCTTTGATTAACATCACTATCGATCTCCCCATTCCTTTGGATGATGGAACCTAGATATCTAAACTGGTCGCTCGGTGATATCTCTTGCCCTTCCAATGTTATACCAATATGGTTTTGACTTCTCTGGCTACTAAATTTGCAGTGCATATATGCTGTCTTGGACCTGCTCAATCTGAATCCCCGAGATTCCAATGTTTGTCTCCATAATTCCAATTTTGCATTAACCCCTGCTTTCGTCTCATTTACTAGAACAATATCATCAGCGAATAGCATACACCAAGGGACCTCATCTTGGATAGTTCTAGTAAGCTCATCCATCACGATGGTAAACAGGAAAGGACTTAATGCAGATCCTTGATGTAAACCAATAGTAATCGGAAAATCACTTGTTAAGCCACCGCAAGTTCTGACATTTGCCACTACTCCGTCGTACATATCCTTGATTATGTCAATATACTTGACGGGGACCCCCTTTTTCATCATTGTCCCCCATAATACCTCTCTAGGTACCTTGTCGTACGCTTTTTCTAAATCAATAAATATCATATGCAAATCTCTTCTCCTCTCTCGAAAGCGCTCGACAAGTTGACGAAGCAAATGGATCGCCTCTGTCGTCGATCGTCCAGGCATGAAACCAAATTGGTTCTCTGTTATCTTAATAACCTTCCTTAGCCTGTGTTCAATCACTCTCTCCCAAAGTTTCATGGTGTGACACATTAGTTTTATTCCACGGTAGTTTGAGCAACTTTGAATGTCACCTTTATTCTTGTAGATAGGTACAAGGATACTTTTCCTCCATTCATTTGGCATCTTTTTTGTCTGCCAAATCTTATTAAACAGATCTGTCAGCCATTTAACGCCTATTTCTCCTAAGCATCTCCAAATCTCGATAGGAATCCCGTCAGGACCAACCGCTTTTCTTAAACCCATTCTGTTCAAAGCTTCTTTAACCTCAGTAAGTCTTATTTTACGCATGAAATCACGATTTATATCTTGAGATTGAATGACAAGTCCATCCAAATTCTTAGTAAAGCTCTCATTGAACAATTTGTCAAAATAATCTCTCCATCTTTCCTTGATATCCTCATCTCGAACTAAAACCTTCTGATTTTCATTTTTGACACACTTCACCGCACATAAGTCTCTAGTCTTCCTTTCCCGCATTCGAGCAATCCGGTATATATCATTTGCAGCCTCTTTAGTGTCTAATTTCTCGTACACCTCCTTGTAGACCTTAGATTTAGCTTCCCGAACAGCTTTCTTAACTTCCTTTTTAGCCATTTTGTACTTCTCAAATCTCTCCACATCTCTACTTTTCTTCAAATCTTTATAAGAATCTCTTTTAATTTTAATAGCAGCCTTTACATCTTCATTCCACCATGATATGTCCTTAGATGGTGGAGCACCACCTCTCGACTCACCAAGTAGATCTCTAGCTACTTTCTTGATACAACTAGCCATTTTGTTCCATGTTTTGTCTGGATCATCTTCCGACTGCCAATCCGCTTCTTGTACTACACGATCTATAAAAGCCTTTTGATTACCTTCTTTCAATCGCCACCATTTAATTTTAGGCTCTACCTTACGTCTAATCTTCCTAGGTTCTCTTCTAAATCGAAAATCTAGAACTAAAAGTCTATGTTGAGTAGTTACACTCTCACCTGGCACTACCTTACAGTCGATACAACAACCTCTATCTATTCTTCTCGTCAGAAAAAAGTCTATTTGACTAGCATTTGATCCGCTCCTAAAAGTGATAAGGTGGGACTCTCTTTTCCTAAACCAGGTGTTTGCTAAGATCAAGTCATAAGATAAAGCAAAATCTAGAATCGAGTCACCTACTTCATTCCTTTGTCCGAAACCAAAACCTCCATGGATAGTATCAAACCCACTACGACTAGTACCTACATGTCCATTAAGATCACCACCAATAAATAACTTCTCTCCACTGGGTATACTTTGCACCACCTCGTCTAAATCCTCCCAGAATAGACGCTTACTAGCGTCATCAAGACCTATCTGTGGTGCATAAGCACTAATAACATTAAAGATCTCTCCACCTAGAATAAGCTTAACCAGTAAAATTCTATCACCTTTTCTCCTAATCTCAACTACATCCTCAAGTAACCGTCTATCTATGATTATACCTACCCCATTACGATTTTTATCTCTACCCGTATACCAAAGCTTATAACCCCAAGGCTCTATGACTCTACTCTTTTCACCTACCCACTTAGTTTCTTGCAAACACATAATACCAACTCTCCTCCTAATCATCACCTCCACTAATTCTATTAGTCTACCCGTAAGGGAACCTATATTCCAGGAAGCTAGACGGATCCTATGAAACCCTTGCTTATTTGTCACTACACCCGGGGTCCGATGTAGCGCGCCGTCTCTGGACGACGACCCTTGCTTATTTGTCACTACACCCGGGGTCCGATGTAGCGCGCCGTCTGTAGACGACGACCCTTGCTTATTTGTCACTACACCCGGGGTCCGGTGTAGCGCGCC
Source organism: Agapanthus africanus (assembly GCA_030015575.1). Lineage (NCBI taxonomy): Eukaryota > Viridiplantae > Streptophyta > Magnoliopsida > Asparagales > Amaryllidaceae > Agapanthus > Agapanthus africanus. The sequence continues at coordinate 826,662,217 of CM057338.1, read as the reverse complement.
GTCTCTGGACGACGACCCTTGCTTATTTGTCACTACACCCGGGGTCCGATGTAGCGCGCCGCATCTGGACGACGACCAAGCCCTTGCATATTTAACACTACACCCGGGATCCGATGTAGCGCGTCGCTGAGTAGGGGACGCCCCAACGATATTCTGATTCTGGTTCATGTCATAGAATGTGACAAAGTTTTACGTTGGCTGTCACAAGCCTACCACAACCCTCACCCTTTCTCATCCGGACTTGGGACCGGCAACGGTGGGTTTGTATAGCTGAAACTCCTTCCAGTTCTACCTCGTGACCACTAATTTCTTCACAAGAAAATCCTTTTCTTAAAAGGTGGCATGCCGAGAAATAAAACACCTTTTGTTCCTCGGCGTGGTAGAAGATATTCCCTTGCGAATGCTTGGAATATCCAACAAACTTCCACAGAACTGACCTTGCCTCGATCTTGTCCGGATTTTTGCTTTTGACATAGGCCAGACAATTACAAATCGTAACATCCTTAAGAGATGGGCTCTTCCCATACCATATCACATATGGAGTGGCAGGCACCTCATTTGGTTGGAACCCTATTCAATAGGTATGCAGCTTCATAAGTGCATAACCCCCAAAAGGAAATAGGCAACTCAGTAGTACTCATCATAGAGCACACCTTATCACATAGGGTGCGATTGTTCCGCCCCGATATACAATCGTGCTATGGTTTATACAGAGGAGTAATGCTGAGAGAGAATCTCATTCTCCTTTAGAATGGTCCAGGAATTCCGTGCTCAAGTATTCTCCTCCCTGATCACATCATAGGACATAATACTTATACCCCTTTTTGGTTCTCTACTTCTAACTTATATTCTTTGAATTTCTCAAAAGCTTCAGACTTGTGTTTCAACAGGAATACATGTGCGAATCTTGAGAGATCGTCAATGAGTGTAATGAAGTACAAAGAACCATTCCTGGCATGTGTAGACAGAGGACTTACATACATCAACATGTATCAGTCCCAAGAGTTCACCAACTCTTTCTCCGTTTCCAATAAACGGAGCTATGGTCATATTATCTTTGTGACATGACTGGCAAGTTTCAAAAGATGTAAGTTCAATCTGATTTTAATATGCATCTTTATGTAACTTAGCTAGTCGGGTCGCATTGATATGACCTAGTCTACAATGCCTCAAGAAGGATTCGTTCATTTCTGAACTCTTCCTCTTGTGTGTGTTCTGTACGTTAAGAACTGTAGTTTGATTTAGAACGTATATGATTTAGATAACGTGCCTGAAGCGATCAACTCTTGATATAGGAAATGTTCAAAACATTATCCAGCAATACAAAATTATATTCTTCTTTATCTAAATAAAGAGACTGATATAATGTTGTATATCAGGTTCGGTATCTAATAACATTTGTTCAGAATCAATGTATTTTGGTAATACAGGGTGATAACTGCCAACAAATTTGGCTGCAACACTTGCACCATTTCCAACTCTTGAAACCTATCACCCACTCCCAGTTCTCTACCTTTCTGTAGCCCATGTAACAGATTACATATGTGGGATCATGATCCGGTATCACATACTCAGGACGTAGAAGATAATAAAAAGCAGTTCTTGGTAATGAACACACCCGAAGACGATGCATTATCATGCACTTTCTTTGTTTGGGCGGCACGGGAATCTTGGTATTCCCCTATTTCCTGCTCGGTCTTATAACAATTATAAGTTAGAGCAGGACCAACGTTCCCCTAGCTCAGTATAACAAGTAGGTTCGGTCAATATATCCATATTATTATCTTGATTAAGACGTGACATAGTCTCTACCTGGAGAGAGAGAGAGAAGAAAACACTCAGCATATGCTTTTGCAAGATTAGATTGGTTATTAATTTATCTAATCAGGATGACTCCCACTGTTTTAGTCAAATCTTCCTTCAAACCCTAAAAGGAAAAACTAGCCGGGATTAATTACACCTTACAAGTTCGCCAATCTTTCGGCTAGGCCAGTGTCGGTACTTTGAGGGAGGTTCCCCGTGCTTTCGCACGGACCTAATTAAAATAAATCTCGTTTTCCCAGAGGCATAACCCCGTTAACACCTTTCTAGACACCTACTTGATCGGCTAATTGTGATGTGTAAAACTCTCCCAGGAGTAACTCTTACTCGCAATGGGTATCAGGATCCAACTATCTCAAAGAAGGTATGCAATCTCATTTCAAATTTCAACACTTGAAATTCCCGATAATATTTTGCCCCAAGCGTCCTATGACCTTGACAGAGGTCAACAAACCATAGTCTGCTAGTCAAGTTCAACCCGTCATTTCTTGATTGAAATAAACCCATCCGCACAACCCTTGACAGAGGTCAACAAGGTCGCACGACTACCCTAATCCAATCGCATCATATGCTTTACAAATAAGCACTAATCAGCTACCGCACACTACGCCTTGACAGAGGTCAACAAACGCAGCACGAATACCAAATATTACTTATCTGAAATGACGGAGGGTTACGACAGGTTTTTAAGAAAACCCTTTGCGTAATGAACTTGATATCGTCGTAGAATCGAGTGATTTTGAAAAGGAGTGCTTTTGAGGCTTTTAATAGTTTTGCTAAAGAGGTCACTCCCGGTGAAGTGATCTCGGCTTTCCTTTACGAATAAGGTGCAGGATATTTCACAAATACCACTATGCAAAGCAAAAACCATAAAAATAATCAAAAGACAAACCGAGTTTGTAGCATCTGCTAGTTTCGCTAAAGAGGTCACTCCCGGTGAAGAGATCTCGGCTCTTTCCTTATCGAATAAGGTGCTGAATATTCTACAAGGAATACCGCTATGCAAAGCAAGAACTAGAGCTACCAGTTTTCGAGACAAGTTTCTACAATATCTTTAGGTTTCTTTTATTTCATTAATCTCATTAATGAAGTCCCATTTATTATGCTTCCCAAGCATCACATATGAAACGAAAGCAACACTATTAATTATATCTCATATATATAATATATAGGCATTTGTCTGAACATATCACAGTGATCACATCACAGAGCAGCAGAAGATAACATATGAAATATTGGATATACTAGGATTTCCGTGTTTTAAATTACGCCTGTATAAAACACGGATTCCACGGTCGTGATGAATAGCCAAACCCACATCCCTAGACCCCTACGAGAGCGGCAAGCAGCCCTACCAATTTTAGAGTTAGGAGACCCTGTCTCGACTCCTCGAGATGGTCTCCCACTAGACCCTAGAACCCGGTTACTTGTGCTCCCCGCCTTGGGTCTATCCTAATGCGGAAAAGTAAATAATATACAATGGTGACATCATCCTCAACCCGAAAGTGACCCAATAAAAGAATATTATATACAATGAATTTTACATGAATGAAAATGAAAAACTCTCATCTCACATAAAACCCCCGGCTATTCAAAACACGACGATCCAATATAACATATCACAGCAACACATAATATCACATGTCATCAACGTAAGTAAATATGCGTATCCCAATTGTCGTTGACATATAGCACCGAAACCGGCGATACACCACATATTACACTTACGGTCGCAGAAAAAAAAGTGAAAAACAACAGTTGGAATCTGCAACCACCTTAGACATCATTAACCCAATATATCACATATATTGGATTTCATGCCTAACCAAATGAATTCCTTAGACATCGCATGCGTAACAGTTATAAACCACGCATTTTAGTCTCGATCTCGAAAACACTTTTCAATATCAAGTCGGGCAATTCAATAAGATTCCCGACATCCTGATCGAATGCCCGTCGGAAACTTTAGTAGACGGCAGCACCTCCCGATGCCGTCGACGAAATGCACTAAGGCGGAACACCGCTGCCGCGAGCACCCGAACGGATGCTTTTGGTGACGGGGTTCTCCTACAGTCATTTGGTCGGGGCTATGGGACGTGGCTATCTAATAATGTTATCCGGCGAGTATCCGCGCACGCTACGTGATTGCGACGGACTTTTGATCACATCAAAATCCCGTGGCAGCCGATCAAACGAGACTAAACTGCTAGATTTATAACATTCAAATTAGTTATCTCATAACTACTTGTGGATTCCAAATATTGTATCCCATCACATAATATCCGGACGACGTTAAACTTTTCGATCGATTCATCAAAATCCCACAATTTCCCGGCAGCTCAACACTTGAGCACAGTTCAATAATACCCAGAATATGCCACAGTACCTATGCACCGGCCGTAGAAGGGCAAACCCAAGCCTCACTCATGTCGCCACGGAACTACGGCAAACCCTAGGGTTTGACCGCGGTTCCGCAATCCAAAAAAGTCGAGTTAGGGTTTCATTCTTCTAGTGGGTTCATAGACTTACTTGCATGTTTTTTCGAATACGTTAAATTTGGAAAAATGGGTTTTTGACAATCATTCGAACTTTCTAACTTCGTCTAGACAACATGCGAATAAGCCGAAACAGTGTTAAAACTACGAATACGAAACACTCCGAATTGCTTATAGTGTAAGATCACATCACATGCAAAATTAGCAAAAACAAACAACACCTGAAACATCAAAACCAAGTCACTGGAACACACAAAAAAATTCAGGGGGGAGCTCGGTTTTGGGCCGAGATGGGGGGTATGTGGCCGGCCAAAAATCCTTGGTTTTTCCTGAAATTTTTATGGTGTTCATGATATATCTCATACAACATTCTGTACTTGTTTAAAAAAAATTTGACAATTATTTAAAATCGACAGAAACTTCATTTTGGTGTTACAAGTTTCGGAGTATTTCGGTTTCGTAATTTTAACAAAATCCGTATAAATTTCTAGCATGGCTCTGATACCATTGCAGGGTTACCTAGCACGGCAGCAAGGTTTCGGGAGGTATCGTCCATGCCAAATTCAAAAATTTGCCGTTCTAGCTAACCCTAACAAAGAATCGTTAACTAGAAATCCGACGAAAAAGTAAATGCAAACACTTTGCAAGTAAAGTGAGAAAGGAATACAACCTTTGTAGACCGGTCCTTTACTTCAATAGCTTCGTGTAGTAATCCCTTCGCTGCGATCGTGAACTCCGGACTCTAGAGAGGCTCCCATGAAAAAACGAACATGCTTGCTTCGAAAACTTCGAAGCCGAAGATGATCTACATCGAGGAGACACTAACCCAAACTATCTGTTCACTAATTACGGAATTAGTAAAGCAAACACCCTATACTAAATGGCAAGTAGTAGAGGATGATGAAGTAAGAAGTGGGCTCACTTTAGAAATCATTTTCTCACAAGGTTTCATCACTTATCAAAAATCAAGAGAGCTCAAAAATGAGGAGGAAGAAGATGAAGTAATGAACAAAGAGATGAGGTTAGAAATGCAACCGAGGTTAGATAATATCATGCACAACCCTTGTAGAGACTAAACCATAGCCTAAGGTTAAGGGTTGGGTTAATAAATATCCTAAGCTAGACAAACAAGTTGACTTTGTCAAAGGTTATCCATAAGCTTCATCCAAGCTTAAACCATGACAAATTCACTAATTTGTTTAACTTAAAAATAAATATGAAACCCTAGCTTAACCCTAGCATGGTATAAGTCTTATACAAACATGTTGCATGTGTAACCTAACATGACACAACAATATATATCACATATATATTTTGTATGCAAAGAAAACAATTAACATATATCACATATATGTTAAGTGTATCAAATGTGAGAAAAAGAAAAGCTTAAGTGAGCTAATATTAGTTAATGTAAATTAATATATCAAATATATAATTATACATTAGATTATCAAATCAACTCTTGATTTAATAATCCGGCTATATCACATATAACCGACTAATATTTATATGTAACAACTTATCGAATCAACTCTTGATCCGATAACTCGGCTATATCGCATATAACCGACCGATGTCACAAATCGCGAGAATAGAATACGGTATCACATATCGTATTAATCTCGGTCCCGCACATATCATATATGTGCTCCTACTCCGTTTCGCTTGAGCCAGGAAACCTCTGTGTAGGACTCTAAAGACTCGTCAATGCGCCGGCAGTAGGTGATGATCATATCAAACACCCACAAGCCGCAAGCGGTCTGCTAAACGTAACGGCCACCCGGGTATTGAGCGATCAGAATATCAACAAGTAAGCATGCTCACACTCCTGTGAATCCAATCAGTAACATTACCGTACAATCCGGTCTCTTCGTCTGATATGTCGCATATCTCGTCTAGGGGTGGTAAATGTCAAACCCCAGTAACTCGATAAGTCGTGTCAATATGAGGCTCATAACGGGTCGAGAAACTACTGATAACACTTACCAGTATATCTCTAAAACAGCCCTGGCCAGGGACCTCCTGTTATAGCCAATCGAACACAGCGCAACATCAACCCCCAATACCGGGAGAGACGAAACCCCTCCTATCGCTCATTTCCTCCATGTGGCTCGGGACTGTACCCAAAAGCCACCGTTTTGCACGTTCTCTTGAACGTGGTAAGGTGGAAATCAAAACACAGTGGGAATCACACAAGACTCTATGACGATCTCGGGTCTGCAGACTAACTTGTACTAGTGTCACCAGAGAACTGCCATCTGACGTTAGGTATAATACCATCTAGGAGTTCTCGGCGAGTCCGTCCAGTGTACCCATTCTCCACTGAGCACCCGTATACTATCTCTGATGTCAAACACCAATGGATATGGGATCATACATCGCCCATCTACATGGGTCGAGAAGCTATACGCTAGCCTACTCTGGTATGTCGATGCCCTGTCTCGATACACCCACGACTAGAAACATTTGAAGGATGTACTTAGCGACTATGCTGTCCCCACTAGTATGATCTGCATCATAATCCTGGTAGTCGAGTACTCATCATAAGGGCTTTATCAACATGTAACATAGAGACAATCAGCGTACATGTTAAGATAAAGAGCAACCAGATAGCATACTATCATGTCGAGCAAGAAGGTCCTCCATATATATGTCCAAGCATCCACTACAATATACATCATATGTACAGTAATGGTCTCTAGGGCATACATATAACTAACAATGTATACACTAGTCTAAACTAGAGTACTGATGCCCTGTCTCGATACTCCTATGACTAGGGACATTTAAGGAGGTGCTTATGGACTATCCAGGCCCCACTAGTATGATCCCTATCATAATCCTGGCAGTCAGCAAAGACCTTATGATCTTTATCATCATGAATTAGCGATACGTTGTAATTACGAGATTGTTGGATATATTACCCTCAAGGCAATTATTGGAATTACGAGATAACAATTACTTAATTGAAGGAGGATCTATACAGATAGAACAGTCTTGCTCGATATGATGGTATACTATTTGGTTTGCCTTTATCTTAACATGTGCGTATGTTTTACTAGTTATTATGTATTGGTTATACATGTTGATAAAGCCCGTAGGATTATTGCTTGACTACCAGCGTTATGTTGGCGATCATACTTGTGGGGGTTGAGTAGTCTATAAGCACATGCTTAAATGTCCATAGTCATGGAAATATCGAGATAGGCCATTGATATTCCGGAGTAAACTGGTATATACGTTTCTAGACCTCAACGAGGGGCGATGGTTAGTCCGACATCCATTGGTGTGTTTTACCTAAGATTGTATATATGTGCTCACCGGAGGTGAGTACACTGGATGGGCTCTCCGAGAACCGCTGGATGGTATTATGCCGATCGTTATATGGCAGTTCTCTGGTGACATGAGTACAGACAGTCTGTAGATCTGAGATCGTTATTTGTCTTGTATGAGTTCTCACCGTGCTTTGAATACTATCCTACCACGGCACTACTGTGTCGTGCAAACATGTTTTATTTAGGTACAGTCCCGAGCCACATGGAGGCAGTGAGCGACCGTTAGGGATTCCCGGTATAGGGATTCGATGTCGCACGGTGTTCGATTGGTCAATACCATAAGACCCTGACCAAGGCAGTTGAGATTTACTGATAGTTAGATTAATTATTTCTCGAATGGTCTTGAACCACATCGGCATGACTTATCGGATTGTTAAGGGTCTGACGTTATCCACCCCTAGACCCGGTATGCGATACTCTCAGACGAACAGACCAGAATGTTTGGAGGTTGTCACTTATAGGCTTAATAGGGGTTCAGATGAGCTTACTTGTCGGTCTTCTTTTCGTTCAATATCTGGTAATCATTACGTACAGCTAATGCTACTGACGTGCCTGTAGTTATGGATTTTATCCAGTAACTACTGCTAGCGTATTGTCGAGTCTTTAGAGTCCCATACAGAGGGTTTCTCGGTCATGTGAAACGATATGGTGTGCGTATTTTGATACGCACGAGAGTTCGATTAAATATGTGTATTTTATACACGTACTTTAATCGGATATTTTGGTAATACTAGTAGGTTTGAAAGATAGCCGGATTTGTGAACTAGTATTATATTGCTCTCTTTTAGGGTATTTGTATTTTAACACAAGTACGGTATTTATACGAATACATCTCTTTGTATGAATACGGTATTTTGTGTCTTGATACAAATACATGTATTCGTATTTTATACGAATACGGTATTCCTATTTTATACGAATACGGATATGCGTATTTGTTACAAATACGAGCACTAGTGTATGCATATGTGTATATATATATATACGTGTGTCTATATATGTGTGTGTGTGTGTGTGTGTACACGTACCAATGAGGTCGCTTTCCTTTCTTCTCATCTCATCTTGCTCTTATGAGAATTATGTAGACTTTTGACTCACACTTGTGAGTCACAAATCCACTAACTTAATTCTCAAAGATAAGAAGAAGAAAAGAAAAAGGAGATGATAAGTTTCAAGCCATAATTTCTTCTCTACCTGAGTTTTGAAAAAAAAAAAAGAAAAGGAGAAATCTTGAGAGACTTAACACTACATTTCTAAGCATCAAGTCCTAGCAAGTCTTGATCCTTAGTTGCTTCATTAGTTTACTAGTTGAAGTTAGAGCTTGAACCGATATTCTCGAGTGGATCATCTTTGACGTAGGAAGACCGCTTTGCAAGCTTGATTAAGGAGTCCTAGGAACTCAAGAAGAGGACCATTCAAGACCCAAAAGACACGTTGTTTTCCCCAATCAGAGCAAAGCTCTGTTCAAATTTTAAAATTTGAAATGAAGCAGCGCTCACATGCAAAGCACGGGTGCGCTGGCTCCAAGGGCGCCAGCACTCTGAAGCAGCGCTCATGTGCAAAGCACGAGTGCGCTCACGCCAAGTGCGCCAGCGCTGAGAGTCGAAGACTCTGAAGCAGCGCTCACGTGCAAGGCACAAGAGCGCCAAGCGCTAGAACTAAATATTCTCCACCGTTGGATCAAAGATCCAATGAAGATGATAAATCATCAAATTACCAAAATAAAATTCTGTTAAGGAAATACTTTTCAGAATCTTTCCAAACTAGGAAGATTGTGCTCTGTAAATCAGAGCACTATTGGATCAATGATCCAATAGTGATTAAAAATCACTAAGGTACAGAACAAGTTCTGTATAGGAAAAGATTTTCCCAATCTCGTTAAAAACAAGAAAATCGCCTTCTGTAAAACAGAAGCCCTAGGATCAAAGATCCAATGGTGGGGAACATCTCCAAATCAATCAGAGAAAGATCTCTTTAACTGATTCAACAAATCAGCCTACCCTATAAAAAGGCCCCAAGACTTCAAGTCTTGCGGAGAGGAACCACCCCCCCCCCCTCAACAAGTTTTGAGAAATTTCAAAGAAGAGAGCAAGCTCTGAGAAGAACTTTTCTTCAAGGTAAAAAACAGAGAGATAAAATATATCTCATCAGGGAAGAAGTACATAGTTCTTTTTCAGATCATAGATCTATAAGACAGAGGTCTTTCACAAAAAGATATCATAGCATCTCATCATAAAAAGGGGGGAGAAGAATTTCATTCTCTTCAGATCACAGATCTACAAAGACAGTTTTTCATAAAAGAAAATAGAAGAGATTGTAACATCTCCTATAAAAATAAGAACTTTGTTCTTAGAACCATGAGACAAAGTCTCTTGTAAGCAAGAACTTATTTTTCAGATCACGAAATTGATCAGGAGTGCTCTGTGCTCATTGTCTGGCGCTCAGCGCCAAGCGCGCCACGTGCTCGTCACGTGTGCGCTACTTAACAGAAGCGCTTTGCGCTCAGCGCCAAGCGCGCCACGTGCTCCTCACGTGTGCGCTACTTAACAGAAGCGCTCTGCGCTCATTGTCTGGCGCTCAGCGCCAAGCGCGCCACGTGCTCCTCACGTGTGCGCTACTTAACAGAAGCGCTCCGCGCTCATTGTCTGGCGCTCAGCGCCAAACGCGCAACGTGCTACTTAACAGAAGCGTTCTGCGCTCATTGACTGGCGCTCAGCGCCAAGCGCACCACGTACTCCTCACGTGTGCGCTGAGGGAACATAAACTGTTCTTTAAATAAAGCCCCATAACTATAATGAGTGTTCAGCACTCAATAAAAGACAAAAACTGTTGTCAGAACCCAAACCAATGCTCAGCATTGTTAAATGAAAAAGGACTGAGCCTAATTAAATGTCCAGCATTTTAACTGAATGAGCCGAGCCCAAGTTGGCCATAGATCCCTAATTCAGATTAATTGAGTCCATATGCTCATAAATCTTTGATCTTAGTCCTAAATTGGACTACAAATCTCCTAACCAATATTGGTTCAAGGGTACATCTCTTCACTCCTCTTATATTTGTCGTTGTAATCCTTCAACGTCTTCAGAGAGATGACGGGTCCCGACAGCCAGACATTCCACAGACTACGGGGTTCTTAAACTCATGGACTATGATGTCCTTAAACTTTACGGACTGTGAGGTCCCTTAAACTCATAGACTATGATGTCTTTAAACTTTACAGACAATGACGTCTTTAAACTATGAACTATGATGTCCTTAAACTTCATGGACCATGATGTCCTTAAACTTATGGACCGTAACATCCTTAAACTAAAACAATAGAGTCCATATGCTTTTCTATTGGATCTAAATGATCCTGTTAAGTAGATCTTAGTCTAAAATTAGACTAACGTATCCTTAACAAATGTTTAAGTTGATCTTGATCTTAATGAGATTAACGATCCTTAAACCCAAACCAAACCCAAATCTAAGAAAATACAGATTTAGACTAATCCACGCCTTACGGGCAATAACATAAATTAGTTTCTGTATACAATCCACGGGCAAGCAAAAATAAAACAAACATACACGACACGAAGTGACCATATGGAGAAGGAGAAAGTGGTTACCGCGATGCGGTAGCGTAATTAACTGCAGGGGCTTGCGCCTGCAGGGAAGAGCATCCCCACAATAAAAAACCCTTCAAATGAGGGGGAATCTGACGAAGTCTGCTACAACAGCCGCATCTGTCTAAACCTCCGATACATGGTGCCATAAATTAACTTGGTATCTTCGGAGAGATGGACGGATAAAACCCAAATAGCATCTACCCCCAAATTCAGGCAAGACGAGCCTACACGGTTCCGTCTCCGTATTCGGCAACGAACAGATTCTGGCACGCCCGGTGGGACCTTTTCCTCTTTTCACTCCACACTTCGTGTGTCATGTTTCGCGAACGAATCGCGGTTTGCTATGGTTGCCCCTAGATTCGAAGTACTAAGATTTGGTGTCTTGCTCCGTGCAGAAAATAGAAGATCAATGGTTTCCAACTGCACAAACTGCAACAGCTGCAACAACTCCCACTCTGTCCTCGCTGGAGGAGTGACTTACGGGCCTCAGGTGGCCTCCATTTTCGCGATGCCAGTGGAACAGGTGACGCAAGCCACCACTGGGCTGTTCTTTGGGACCATGCTTCCACCCATGAGCTTCTATGTGTTAGTTATATGTATGCCCTAGAGGCCATTACTATACATAGGATGTATATTGTAGTGGATGCTGGGACATATATAGGGAGGACTTTCTTGCTCGACATGATAGTATGCTATCTGGTTGATCTTTACCTTAACGTGTACACTGATTGTCTCCCTGTTACATGTTGGTAAAGCCCTTAGGATCTGTACTTGACTACCTGGACTATGATACGGATCATACTAGTGGGGACATGGTAGTCCATAAGTACATCCTTCAAGGTCCCTAGTCGTGGGTGTATCGAGACGGGGCATCGATATACCAGAGTAGACTAGCGTGTACCTTCTCGACCCATACAGATGGGCGATGGATGATCCCATATCCATTGGTGTTTGACATCAGAGATGATATACGGGTGCTCAGTAGAGACTGGGTACACTGGACGGACTCGCCGAGAACTCCCAGATGGTATTATACCTCACGTCAGATGGCAGTTCTCTGGTGACACTGGTACAGAGTAGTCTATTGACCCGAGATCGTCATAGAGTCTTGTGTGGTTCCCACTGTGCTTTGATTTCCATCTTACCACGTCCAAGAGGGCGTGCAAAACGGTGGTTTTTGGGTACAGTCCCGAGTCACATGGAGGCAATGAGCGATAGGAGGGGAGTCGTCTCTCCCGGTATAGGGGGTTGATGTTGCGCTGTGTTCGATTGGCTATAACAGGAAATCCCTGGCCAGGGTTGCTGAGATTTACTGGTAAGTGTTACCAGTAGTTTCTCGAATTGTTATAGACCTCATATCGACACGACTTATCAAGCTATTGGGGTCTGACGTTTACCACCCCTAGGTGAGATATGCGACATATCAGACGATCAGACCGGACTGTACGGTAGTGTTACTGGTTGGATTCACTGGAGTGTGAGCGGGCTTGCTCGTCGATCTTCAGATCGCTCAATACCCGGGTGGCCGTTACGTTTAGCAGACCGCTTGCGGCTTGTAAGTGTTTGATATGATCATCACCTGCTGCCGGCGTATTGACGAGTCTTTAGAGTCCTACACAGAGGTTTCCTGGCTCAAGCGAAACGAAATAGGAGCGCGTATGAGATATGTGCGGGACCGAGAATGATACCAGTATGTGATACTGTATTCGATTCTCGCGAGATGTGACATTGATCGGTTATATGCGATATAGCCGGGTTATCGGATCAAGTGTTGATTCGATAAGTTGTTACTATTGATACCAGTCGGTTATGTGCGACATGACCGGATCATTGAATCAAGTGTTGATTTAATGATTTAATGTATAATTATATATATTTGATATATTACTTTGCATTAACTAGTATCGGTTCACTTTGAATGGATTTTCTCACTCGGATGTGCGCATTGCATATGCGATATGATTTTGTGCACTTGTTTGTATCATAGTTGATGATGCATGCCTACTTGGTTAAGTGCAAAGAATTAAACCATGGTTAACTAAATGATTAGGGTTTTATTTTCTTAAATTATTCATTTATTTCTTTTTGGAAATTATTTTGCATAAGAAGAATTGGTGGCTTTCTTTTATTCTTTCATGAACTTTCATGAATGTTTGACTTTGTCACCAATTTTGTCTCATGCTTAACCCTAACCATCTCTTTTAACCATGATTGATTCTCTACACCTAACCATGGTTCTAATATGATAAGTATTCATTTCTTTTCCAATTATAATTAACTTATCATAATTAGCTTCTTCTTCTTCTTCATTTCTTCACATGAAGAAAGCTTGCTCCATTAATGGCAAGTGATGAGATTGAGTGAGAAATCCAATTCTAAAGTCTACCCACTTCCTATTTCTTCATCCTCTACCTCTTGCCAAGTAGTAGAGTGTGTTTCCTTCACAAGTTATCATGGTTTGGTGAAGGTGGAGCTTGATCTAGCGATGCCTCGACGTAGATCATCTTCGGCACGAAGCCGACGACCTTGCCCGCTCGTTCTCCGATGAAGCCGACGCTAGAGCCCGGATTTGATTTGGACAGCGAAGAGGACCTCATCTCGGAGCCGTGGAGGTGGAGGACCGGATCTACAAAGGTTGTATTTCCGTATTCTCTTAGTTAAGTGTTAACTTGTTATCTTTTCGCCTAGATTTCTAGCCAACGATCCGTACACTAGGGTTTCTCGGCACCATAATTTTAGAAATTGGCATGGTTGATGCCTTGTGAGACCTCTTGAGAGTGCCTAGGAACCCTACAGTGGTATCAGAGCCTAGCTAGAGCCTTAGGCGAAGTCTAGACGGAATTTGAAACCCGAACGAACCCGAAACCCAACTCAAAAATAGCTCTCTGGACAATTTTCAAAATCGTGATTTTTTTCCAGATTAAAAATATTCAGAAAAATCAGCAGGAAGATATAAGGTTTACTGCAAAATTCGAGCGCATGATTCCATAAAGGGGGCGCGGATCCGCGGCCTTACAGGAGGCTCATGCGGCGGATCCGCGGCCCTGTTGTCGTTTTGTGCTTCGAAATTTGCACCTTAATTCTTAGTTTTCAGTTCTGGTTTTCCTGGGAATTTTTAATATTTTTTCCAGAGTTTTATTTTCTGAGTTGTTTTGGGGATTCGAATATTCGGTCGGATTATCAAATTTTGTCTGTGTGGCTTTCCGGATAATTTTAGAATATGTTAAAAAGTTCGACCGGATATAAATACCCAACTTTTCCCCTGTCGGGAAATTTCCAAGTGTTGGATTTTTCCGTAGTTTAAAGACGTTCTAAGTAGTGCAAGTAACGCGATGGACCCTCTAGAAGACAACAAACCTTAACTCGATTATGTGACCGTCTTGAACTGCCCTTTGAACCTTCGGGTTTGGGGCAGTACGGCGTGCCACATGTGAGGCGTTGGCTTGACCCTTCTACGGCTGGACCGTTGGTACTGAGGCACGAACTGAATGTTGTTAGACTTATTTCATGTGTTGAGCTGTATCGGGAAAACTTGGGTGTTTGACTGTTCGATCGAAAAGTTTAACATTTTCTGTTTATCTGGAATGGGATACAATAATTGGAATTCACAAGTAGTTATGAGATAACTGAATGAATGTTATAAACATAGCACTTTAGTCTCACTTGATCGGTTGCCACGGAATTTTGATGCGATCAAAAGTCCGTCGCAATCACGTAGCGTACGCGGATATTCGCCGGACAAACTTAATAGACAGCTACATCCCATAGCCCCGACCAAGTGACTGTAGGAGAACCCCGTCGCCGAAAGCATCCGTCCGGGTGCTCGCGGTAGCGGTGTTCCGCCTTGGTGCACTTCGTCGACGGTATCTGGGGTGCGGCCGCCTACTGAAGTTTGCGACGAGTATTCGATCAGGATGTCGGGAATCTTGTTGAATTACCCGACTTGATATTGAAAAGTGTTTTCGATTTTGAGACTAAAATGCGGGGTTTATAATTGTTAGGCATGCGATGTCTAAGTAATTCATTTGGTCAGGCATGCGATGTCTGAGGTGGTTGCGGATTCCAACTGTTGTAGTTTTACACTTTCTTTTCTGTGACCGTAAGTGTAATATGTGATATCGCCGGTTTCGTTGCTATATGTCAACGACAATTGGGATGCGCATATTTACTTACGTTGATGACATGTGATGTTATGTGTTGCTGGATATGTTATATTGGATCGTCGTGTTTGAATAGCCGGGGGGTTTTATGTGAGATGAGTGTTTTTCATTTTCATTCATGTAAAAACTTGTATGTAATATTCTTTTATTGGGGCACTTCCAGGTTGCGGAAGTTGTCACCTTTTGTATATTATTTACTTTTCCGCACTAGGATAGACCCAAGGAGGAGGGCACAAGTAACCGGGTTCTGGAGTCCAGTGGGAGACCAACTCGAGGAGTCGAGTCCGGGTCTCCTAACTCTAGAATTGGTAGGGTTGCTTGCCGCTCTCGTAGGGGTCTAGGGATGTGGGTTTGGCTATTCATCGCGACCGTGGAATCCGTGTTTTATACTGGCTCGTATTGAAAACACGGACGTCCTAGTATATCCAATATTTCATATGTTTCTTCTGCTGCGATATCTGTGATGTGATCATGTGATGTTCTGTGATAGATACAGTATATAGTATATATGATATATTATATAGACGTTACTTATGTTTTACACCCGCGCTAGCCCTGCCCCGCTCTGCCGTTAGTTACCTAACCTAACGGTGCACGAGGGGACATCGAGGCGAATGCGGATGGCATAAGTGTACGTCGTATTTATCTGTGATGTTTAGGTACTTAAATGATGGGACTTCATTAATGTGATTAATGAAATAAAAGAAACCTAAGATGTTGTAGAATCGAATTTCAAAATAAAACAGGTAGCTACAGTTTTTTGCTTTGCATAGCGGTATATGTGATATATCCTGCACCTTATTCGATAAGGAAAGGACCGAGATCCCTTCACCGGGAGTGACTCCTTTAGCAATAACTGGCAGATGCTACACACTCGGTTTGTCTTTTGATTGCTTTTAAGTGTTTTTGCTTTGCACAGTGATATATACGATATATCCCGCACCTCATTCGACGAGGAAATGACCGACGATCCCTTCACCGGGAGTGACTCCTTTAGCAAAACTGGAAAAGCCTCAAAAACACTCCATTTCAAAATTCATTTGATTCTACAACGATATCAAGTTCATTACGCAATAGGTTTTCAGAAAAACCTGTCGTAGCCCTCCGTCATTTCAGATAAGTAGTAGTTAGTATTCGTGCTACGTTTGTTGGCCTGCGTCAAGGCGTAGTGTGCGGTAGCTAACTGGTGCTTATCTGCATAAGCATATGATGTGATTGGATTAGGGTAGTCGTGCGACTTTGTTGGCCTGCGTCAAGGGTCGTGCGGGTGGGTTTAATTCAATCAGGAAATGACGGGTTGAACTTGACTAGCGGACTATGGTTTGTTGGCCTGCGTCAAGGTCATAGGACGCTAGGGGCAAAATATTATCGGGAATTTCAAGTGTTGAAATTTGCAATGAGATTGCATACCTTCTATGAGATAGTTGGATCCCGATACCCGCTGCGAGTAAGAGTTACTCCTGCAAGAGTTTTACACATTACAATTAGCCGATCAAGTAGGTGTCTAGAAAGGTGTCAACGGGGTTACGCCTCTGGGAAAACGAGGTTTACATTAATTAGGTTCGTGCGAAAGCACGGGGGACCTCCCTCAAAGTACCGACACTGGCCTGGCTGAAAGATTGGCGAACTTGTAGTGTGTAATTAATCCCGGCTAGTCTTTCCTTTTAGGGTTTGAAGGAAGATTTGATAAAAAGCAGTGGGAGCCATCCTGATTAGATAAAATAATAACCAATCTATTCTTGACAGAGCGCACGCTGAGTGTTTTCTTCTCTCTCTCTCCAGGTAGCGACCATATCACGCCTTAATCAAGATAATAATACGGAATATTGACCGAACCCGCTTGTTATACTGAGCTGGGGAACGTTGGTCCCGCTCCAACTTATAATTGTTATAAGACCGAGCAGAAAATAGGGGATTACCAGAATTCCCGTGCCGCCCAAACGAAGAGAGTGCATGCTGATGCATCATCTTCGGGTGTGTTCATTACAAAGAACTGTTTCTCTGTATCCTCTACGTCCTGGGTATGTGATACCAGATCAGGATCCCAGATATGTAATCTGTTACATAGGGCTACAGATAGGTAGAGAACTGAGAACGGGTGATAAGTTTCATGAGGCAGAAAACGGGGCAAGAGTTGCAGCCAAGTCTGTTGGTCACTGTCACCCTGTATTACAATACATTGATTCTGAACGAATGTTATTAGATACCGAACCTGATATACAAAATCATATCAGTCTCTTTATTAGTAAAGAAATGATAAAATTTTGTATTATTGGATAATGTTTTAAACATTTCCTATATCAAAAGTTGATCGGTTCAGGCACGTTATCTAAAAACATTAATGTTCTAAATCAAACCACGGTTCTTAGTATACGGAACACACACAAGAGGAAGAGTTCAGAAATGAACGAATCCTTCTTGAGGCATTGTAGACTAGGTCATATCAATGTGACCCGACTGGCTGAAGTTACATTTAGATGCATATTTAAATTAGTTTGAATTTACATCTTGTGAAACTCGCCAGTCATGTCATAAAGATAAGATGACCACAGCTCTGTTTATTGGAAACAGAGAAAGAGTTAGTAAACTCTTGGGATGATACATGTTAATGTATGTAAGGTCCCCTGTCTACACATGCCAGGACAGGTTCTTTGTACTTCATTACATTCTCTGATAATCTCTCAAGATTCAGACATATGTTCCTGTTGAAACATGAGTCCGAGCCTTTTGAGATATTCACAGAATATAAGCAAGAAGTAGAGAACCAAAATACGGGTATAAGTATTATGTCCTATGATGAGATCAGGGAGGAGAATACTTGTGCATGGAATTTCTAGACTATTCTAAAGGAGAATGAGATTCTCTCTCAGCATTACTCCTCCGTATACACCATTGCACGATGGTATGTCGGGGCGGAGCAGATACACCCTATCTGATATGGTGTGCTCTATGATGAGTACTACTGAGTTTCCTATTTCCTTTTGGGAGTTATGCACTTGAGAAGCTGCATACCTATTGAATAGGGTTCAAATCAAATCAGTTGCCTACCACTTCATATGTGATATAGAAAGGGAAGAGCCCATATCTTAAGTTAGTTAAGATTTGGGGTTGTCCGGGCTATATCTATAAAAGCATAATCCGGACAAGCTCAAGGCAAGGTCTGTAATGTACAACTGGAAAGGTTCCAGCTATACAAACTACAGCAGATGATTTGATAGAGCCAAAGGATTCAGTAGATTCCAACGAACCTCAGCCTCTCCGCCGATCTAGTAGGGTTCCTCACCCACCTGAGAGATACTTCTGTTTCTCTATGACAGTGGGAGCGAGGATTGCATCATGAGATGATGACCCAACTAGTTTCGAGCTGGCCATCGAAAGTAAGACTCTGTAAGAATGGCTGGATGCTTAGTGATCTGAGATGGAATCCATGTACACCAACAAAGTATGGACTTTGGTTGCTATATCTGAAGGGTTAAATCCCCATCAGGAGCAAGTTTATGTTGAGAAGATTACTTGGTGTACATGGAAAAGTTGAGACTTTCAAAGCTAGACTTGTTAAAGGTTTTCGTCATCGACCAGGCGTGGATAATGATGAAACCTTTTCCAATATCTATGCTTAAGTCCATCCAGATCCTACTTGTCACGGCTACATACCATGACTACGATATCTGGTGGTTGGGTGTCATGACTGCTTTTCTAAATGATATTTTAGAAGAGTGCGTCTATAAGTACACAGCCAGAGGGCTTCGTAGACAGTGGGAGCAGCGGAAACGTGTACAAGATGCTTTATATGATAAAGCAGGTATCGCGGAGTTGGAACATCTGTTTTGATGTAGTAGTTAAACAGTTTGACACCATCAAAATGGTAGATGAACCTTGTATATACAAAAAGGTAGTAGGGAGTATGATGGTGATCCTTGTAGAGTACGTGGATGACATACTCTTGATAGGGAAGGAGTTTCCTATGCTACGCTCGATCAATCTCCGCTTATCACAATGATTCTCCATATAGGATCAAAGTGATACCTACTAAATCCTAGGTTTTGGATCTATGAGATAGATCTAAATGGATGTTAGGATTCTCACTAGTTGTAGTGAGAAGGTATCAATAGACCCTGGGGAGAATCACTGGAATGGTTCCAGGGTGATAAAGACGACTGAGTGTCAGTCACAGGCATTGTCTTTACCCTCAGTAAAGGGACGGTATGTTGGAAGAGTTCCAAGCAAAATACCGTGACATACTAGACGATAAAGGCAGGATACATCGCTACTTAAGATGCTACCCTAGAGGCTGTTTGGGTGTATATTGGTTCATGAGATGAACTACATCCCAACCATTGTGAGACAATGGAGTTGTGGCTTATGCCAAGGAACGTCCGTCCCATCAGTGATCCAGACATATTCTAAGGCAGTGTCACCTGATCATGGAGATGGTTGATCTCCAAGGGATCGAGGTTAGGAGAGTAGACTCAGAGGACAAACACAGCGGATCCACTCACGAAAGGCCTGTTCCCAGAGAGAGACTTTTATGGGATGGTTGAGTATGAGATACTACAACCACTGCTATCAGATGGCCCTAGTGCAAG
Organism: Agapanthus africanus; assembly: GCA_030015575.1. NCBI lineage: Eukaryota > Viridiplantae > Streptophyta > Magnoliopsida > Asparagales > Amaryllidaceae > Agapanthus > Agapanthus africanus. The sequence continues at coordinate 826,642,212 of CM057338.1, read as the reverse complement.
TGGGAGATTGTTAGTTATATGTATGCCCTAGAGGCCATTACTATACATAGGATGTATATTGTAGTGGATGCTGGGACATATATAGGGAGGACTTTCTTGCTCGACATGATAGTATGCTATCTGGTTGATCTTTACCTTAACGTGTACACTGATTGTCTCCCTGTTACATGTTGGTAAAGCCCTTAGGATCTGTACTTGACTACCTGGACTATGATGCGGATCATACTAGTGGGGACATGGTAGTCCATAAGTACATCCTTCAAGGTCCCTAGTCGTGGGTGTATCGAGACGGGGCATCGATATACCAGAGTAGACTAGCGTGTACCTTCTCGACCCATACAGATGGGCGATGGATGATCCCATATCCATTGGTGTTTGACATCAGAGATGATATACGGGTGCTCAGTAGAGACTGGGTACACTGGACGGACTCGCCGAGAACTCCCAGATGGTATTATACCTCACGTCAGATGGCAGTTCTCTGGTGACACTGGTACAGAGTAGTCTGTTGACCCGAGATCGTCATAGAGTCTTGTGTGGTTCCCACTGTGCTTTGATTTCCATCTTACCACGTCCAAGAGGGCGTGCAAAACGGTGGTTTTTGGGTACAGTCCCGAGTCACATGGAGGCAATGAGCGATAGGAGGGGAGTCGTCTCTCCCGGTATAGGGGGTTGATGTTGTGCTGTGTTCGATTGGCTATAACAGGAAATCCCTGGCCAGGGTTGCTGAGATTTACTGGTAAGTGTTACCAGTAGTTTCTCGAATTGTTATAGACCTCATATCGACACGACTTATCAAGCTATTGGGGTCTGACGTTTACCACCCCTAGGTGAGATATGCGACATATCAGACGATCAGACCGGACTGTACGGTAGTGTTACTGGTTGGATTCACTGGAGTGTGAGCGGGCTTGCTCGTCGATCTTCAGATTGCTCAATACCCGGGTGGCCGTTACGTTTAGCAGACCGCTTGCGGCTTGTAAGTGTTTGATATGATCATCACCTGCTGCCGGCGTATTGACGAGTCTTTAGAGTCCTACACAAAGGTTTCCTGGCTCAAGCGAAACGAAATAGGAGCGCGTATGAGATATGTGCGGGACCGAGAATGATACCAGTATGTGATACTGTATTCGATTCTCGCGAGATGTGACATTGATCGGTTATATGCGATATAGCCGGGTTATCGGATCAAGTGTTGATTCGATAAGTTGTTACTATTGATACCAGTCGGTTATGTGCGACATGACCGGATCATTGAATCAAGTGTTGATTTAATGATTTAATGTATAATTATATATATTTGATATATTACTTTGCATTAACTAGTATCGGTTCACTTTGAATGGATTTTCTCACTCGGATGTGCGCATTGCATATGCGATATGATTTTGTGCACTTGTTTGTATCATAGTTGATGATGCATGCCTACTTGGTTAAGTGCAAAGAATTAAACCATGGTTAACTAAATGATTAGGGTTTTATTTTCTTAAATTATTCATTTATTTCTTTTTGGAAATTATTTTGCATAAGAAGAATTGGTGGCTTTCTTTTATTCTTTCATGAACTTTCATGAATGTTTGACTTTGTCACCAATTTTGTCTCATGCTTAACCCTAACCATCTCTTTTAACCATGATTGATTCTCTACACCTAACCATGGTTCTAATATGATAAGTATTCATTTCTTTTCCAATTATAATTAACTTATCATAATTAGCTTCTTCTTCTTCTTCATTTCTTCACATGAAGAAAGCTTGCTCCATTAATGGCAAGTGATGAGATTGAGTGAGAAATCCAATTCTAAAGTCTACCCACTTCCTATTTCTTCATCCTCTACCTCTTGCCAAGTAGTAGAGTGTGTTTCCTTCACAAGTTATCATGGTTTGGTGAAGGTGGAGCTTGATCTAGCGATGCCTCGACGTAGATCATCTTCGGCACGAAGCCGACGACCTTGCCCGCTCGTTCTCCGATGAAGCCGACGCTAGAGCCCGGATTTGATTTGGACAGCGGAGAGGACCTCATCTCGGAGCCGTGGAGGTGGAGGACCGGATCTACAAAGGTTGTATTTCCGTATTCTCTTAGTTAAGTGTTAACTTGTTATCTTTTCGCCTAGATTTCTAGCCAACGATCCGTACACTAGGGTTTCTCGGCACCATAATTTTAGAAATTGGCATGGTTGATGCCTTGTGAGACCTCTTGAGAGTGCCTAGGAACCCTACACTATGCCCCAATGCCGTTGCAAGAAGCTACGAAGAAGTCGGTCTTTGATCGGCTTACGACTACCACGACCCCTCTCAACGGGTCGTCTAAGTCCAGCACCTCAGTTTTTGATAGGCTAAGCCAAAACTCCAATGGGCCCGTAAAGAAGCCCGTGATACCTGAAGGGGTTATCCCAAAACGGATAGCCATCCCTGCTCCAGTGAAAGAAGTCGTCAAAGCGGCTTCTCCTGCTAAAAGATCGGTCTTTGCAAGACTGGCTGCTCCAACTCCCGTTCCGGGCGAAATCGCCAAGGCTGCTACCCCTGTCCGAAAGTCTGCCTTCGACAGGTTGGCCATCCCCTCTCAGCGGACGTCGGTTTTCGACAGGCTAACGACAACAACACCACCTTATCAGAGCAGGGGGAATGAAGAAGCCACCCCCATAGCTGAACCAGTGCTGTCTGCTCGACATGCTCGATATCGCCACTGGCGCCGAGTGAGGAAAGCTGGGGGCAGTTCCCCATCTGGACTTACCCCGCCAGCTTCAACGGTGGAAGTTGATGCTGCTGTTCCAACTAGGAATAGCTTTGAACCACTCAGGAGGGTCCGCAAGAACTCTCCGACTGCCGTGCTGAAAAGATCTCCTCCACTTGTGGAAAATGTTACAAAGATAGAGCCAGAACAGCCCCCTCAGCAGCTATCCTCCAAAATTCCCAAGGTCTGGCGAAAGGTCCAAGATTCTGTGGTTAACCAAGACTACTTCCGCCAACCAAAGAAAATGAAGGTTCGGCAAGAAAAGGACCACCTTATCGTACAACATAAAGTGTCGTCTACTTGGGTGCCCCCTGCAACGGCTCCCTCAACTTCGACCGCTCACAAAAGGGGAAGGCCGGAGAAAATTCCTGTGTCTGCGACGAATCTCAAAGGCACTAAATCTAAACGCCCCAAATCTGGGGGCATGGTGGTGCGCACTGTCTATATAGCATCCGGGAAAAAGAATAGCCGTATCTCTACGGGTCATCAACCACTCACCAGATCCATAACAAAGGCCCAGGAGAAATAACAGAAGCTTCAGGAAATGTTAACACAGATGGCCGCACTCACTGGGCCAAAAGAAAGCCCGGAGACATCGTCAGAGCAGCGTCATGAACAAGAAACCGATGGTGAGTTCCTCCGCAGAATTCTCGAAAAGAAAGACAGGGAGGCTGCGGAACAACCGGCCAACATAAAACAAATGGTGCTTTTATTCCAAGATATGGTCGGATGATGATACAGACGGATCCTCCAGCTGAAGACCCACCGATTGTCCTTGAAGACGACAGAGGGGAGACATCGAACCCTCTTCCGGCTTTATCAATGGCCAAATAGGAGACGATCTCCAAACCCACTCTGGATGACTATATAGCTCAACAGATACGAGCTCATCAGGCGAGCGAAGCGGCTAACCAAATCGTTAAAACTGGACGACCCTATCCGGATTGGTACGATCAAATAAAGTACCCGCCAGGATATATGATCCCTAAATTCCACGTATATAAGGGACGGGAAATCCACACCAACACGTGGCTCAATTCAGGGCTCTGTGCGGAAATACTGGAGGTGACGATAAGCTGCTGCTTCGTCAATTCGTCGGCAGCTTGTCGGAGACAGCATTCGAGTGGTATTCTGAACTCCCGAATGACTCTGTCAAGACATTTGCAGAAATGGAGCTACTGTTTACACAGAGATTCGCAAGCGCTTGCGAGTGCACCCCGATCACCGCACTAATTAACGCCAGGGTGAGGCCAGGCGAAACATGGGTTTAGTACGCGATACGGTGGTGGAATCTATAGTCAAAGTGTGAACATCGCATAGAGGAAGCTCCTGCAGTGGGCATGTTTGTAGGAACTCTTGATCCGCAGGCGACCATATCCCAGTTCATGATGTTTTTCAAGCCGACTACCTTCCAGGCCTTGATTGACAAGTTGACCCAAATGGATCAAATGGGCCACAGACCATTTTCCTCGAAAATGGAGTCTCGAAACGAGAAGGGGAAAGCGACCTTTGTCGCCAATGCTCAACAGCAGCCTGGTGGTTCGAAACCAGTTGATCGCCAAAGTGATAGACAACGACTCTTCAACGAGAGGCTAAAACGTCCTTATTCGTTTCCTCGGGATAAGACGAGAAGACTGTTCGAGTTGGCGGTGCGCAATATGCTCATCACCCTACCAGATCCGAAACGCCCGCTGCAACCTGGTGACGTCAACAGTCCTAACTACTGCCCCTACCATCGAATAATGGGCTATCCAATTGAAGATTGTTTTGTCTTCAAAAACTGGATTGAGGACCAGTACCAGCAAGGCAAACTCACGTTGTCTGAAAACTGGAGGGTAAACCTGTAGGGTTCCTAGGCGCACTATAGAGGTCTCACAAGGCATCAACCATGCCAATTTCAAATTATATGGGTGCCGAGAAACCCTAATACGGATCGTCGACTAGAAATTTAGGCGAAAAACGAAACTAGTTAACATCTTAACTAAAGGAGAGAGGCTACAACCTTTGTAGATCCGATTCTCCACTTCCTTAGCTCCACGTAGGCGTCCTCTCACTGTCCATCTCGAATCCCGAACTCAATCGTCGGCTTCATCGGAGAAATGGGCGGACTAGGTCGTCGGCTTCGCGCCGAAGATGATCTACGTCGAGGCATCACAAGTTCAAGCTCCAACTTCACCAAGTTGTGAAACTTGTGAAGAAAACACCCTATACTACTTGGCAAGAGGTAGAGGGTGAAGAAATAGGAGGTGGGTTCACTTTAGAATTGGATTTCTCACTCTTTTTCTCAAGGTGCCATTGATGAAGGCAAGGTTTTCTTCATGAAGATGAAGAAGAAGAAGAAGATAGAATATGATAAGTATGTTTAAAAGAATAATAAAAATGAATACTCATCATCTTCTAACCTTGGTTAAGTGTAGAGAATAGACCATGGTCAAGTGAGAATGGTTAGGGTTAAGCATGAAGACAAAATGGTCACTTTAGTCAAAGCTTCATGAAGCTTCATCAAGCTTCATGAAAGAAAGAAACCATTTTGTTTTCTTTTATTTATTTATCAAGAAAGAATTGATAAATAAATAAGTAAATAAATCAAAACCCTGACTATTATCATAACCATGGTTTAAGTCTTAACACAAAACCAATGTACATGCATCATCAAACATGACACAAACACGTGCACAAAAGTATATCACATATACAACTTGCACATCAAGTGAGAAAATCCATTTAAAGTGAACTAATACTAGCTAATGCAAAGTAATACATCAAATATATAATTATACATTAAATCATTAAATCAACATTTGATTTAACGATCCGGTCATATCGCATATAACCGACTAGTATCCTATGTATCGGCTTATCGAATCAATCCTTGATTCGATATCTAGGTTATATCGAATATAACCAATCGATACATCCATCGCGAGAATGAAATACGGTATCACATACACGCATTATTCTCGGTCCTGCACATATCTCATATGCGCTCCTATTTCGTTTCGCTTGAGCCAGGAAACCCCTGTGTAGGACTCTAAAGACTCGTCAATACGCCGGTAGCAGATGATGATCATATCAAGCACCCACAAGCCGCAAGCGGTCTGCCAAACGTAACGGCCACCCGGGTATTGAGCGATCAGAAGATCGACGAGCCAGCCCGCTCACACTCCTGTGAATCCAACCAGTAACACTTACCGTACAGTCCTGTCTGTTCGTCTGATATGTCGCATATCAAGTCTAGGGGTGGTAAACGTCAGACCCCAATAACCGATAAGTCGTGCCGATGTGAGGCTCATAACGGGTCGAGAAACTACTGGTAACACTTACCAGCAAATCTCTGATCAGCCCTGGCCAGGGACTTCCCTGTTACGGCCAATCGAGCACAGCGCAACATCAACCCCCAATACCGGGAGAGACGAAACCCCTCCTATCGCTCATTGCCTCCATGTGACTCGGGACTGTACCCAAAGACCACCGTTTTGCACGCCCTCATGGACGTGGTAAGGTGGAGATCAAAGCACAGTGGGAATCACACAAGACTCTATGACGATCTCGGGTCTACAGACTAACCTGCAAAAGTGTCACTGAGAACTGCCATCTGACGTGAGGTATAATACCATCTGGGAGTTCTCGGCGAGTCCGTCCAGTGTACCCAGTCTCCACTGAGCACCCGTATACCATCTCTGATGTCAAACACCAATGGATGTGGGATCATCCATCGCCCATCTCATGGGTCGAGAAGCGTATACGCTAGTCTACACTGGTATATCGATGCCCCGTCTCGATACACCCACGACTAGGGACCTTGAAGGATGTACTTATGGACTACCATGTCCCCACTAGTATGATCTGCATCATAGTCTAGGTAATCAAGTACACATCCTAAGGGCTTTATCAACATGTAACCATAAGACAGTTTAAAGAGACTAGTGTACATGTTAAGATAAAGAGCAACCAGATAGCATACTATCATATTGAGCAAGAAAGTCATCTCTATATATGTCCAAGCATCCAATATAATATACATCATCTGTACAATACTGGCCTCTAGGGCATACATACAACTAACAATCTCCCACTTGCACTAAGGCCAGCTGCTGTAGTATCGCATACCGAGCATCCCGAAGAGTCTCTCAAACTGTATCTGGGGAATGGCCTTCGTGAGTGGATCCGCCGTGTTGTTCTTCGTGTCAACTCTCCTGACCTCGATCTCCCGGCGATCAACTATCTCCCGGATCAGGTGATACCGCCTCAGAATATGCCTGGATCGCTGATGGGACCTGGGTTCCTTGGCCAAAGCCACCGCTCCATTGTTATCGCAATACAAAGGTATTGGATGCTCAATGGATGGAACCACTCCAAGTTCAGTAATGAACTTCTTGATCCAGACAGCCTCTTTGGCAGCATCGTTGGCAGCGATGTATTCAGCCTCCATCGTCGAGTCTGCCACGGTTTCCTGCTTGGAACTCTTCCAGCTAACTGCCCCTCCGTAAAGGGTAAAGACAAAGCCCGACTGCGACTTAGAGTCGTCCTTATCACTCTGGAAGCTCAAATCGGTAAAGGACTCCACTTGGAGTTCTCCGTTACCATACATCAAGAGCATCTCTTTAGTCCTTCGCAAGTACTTGAGAATGCTCTTCACAGCTGTCCAGTGACTCTCTCCAGGATCAGCTTGATACTTGCTCACTACACTTAGTGAGTATGCAACATCGGGTCTGGTACACAGCATCGCGTATATGATAGAGCCTACAGCCGAACCATAGGGTATCCCTTGCATGCGAGCTCTCTCCAAATCAGTCTTGGGAGACATCTCTTTGGAGAGAGTGACTCCAGAGATCGTGGGCAAGTTCCCACGCTTGGATTCTTCCATACTAAACCTTTTTAGTATGGTGTCAATGTACCTGGATTGGGGCAATCCCAGTATCCGTTTGGATCTATCTCTATAGATCCTTATTCCCAATATGCAGGAGGCATCACCAAGATCTTTCATTGAGAATCTTTGTGATAAGAAGAACTTGACCGATTGCAGCATAGGAATATCATTTCCTATCAAGAGTATGTCGTCCACGTATAATACGAAGAAGACAACCTTACTCTCTGCCACCTTCTTGTAGATACAAGGTTCATCTGCATTTTTGACGAAATCAAACTCTTTGATAACGACGTCAAAGCAGATGTTCCAACTCCGCGATGCTTGCTTTAATCCATAAATGGATTTAAGCAGCTTGCACACCTTTCCGCTGCTCCCACTGTCTACGAAGCCCTCTGGCTGAGTCATGTACACGCACTCTTCTAAATCACCATTTAGAAAGGCGGTCTTAACATCCATTTGCCAGATTTCGTAATCATGATATGCAGCGATGGCAAGCATGATCCGGATGGATTTAAGCATAGCCACTGGAGAAAAGGTTTCGTCATAGTCCACACCTGGTCTTTGACGAAAACCCTTTGCTACAAGTCTAGCTTTGAAAGTCTCCACTTTCCCATCTACACCAAGTTTTTTCTTGAAGATCCACTTGCTCCCGATGGGTTTTACCCCTTCAGGAGCAACATCCAAAGTCCATACTTTGTTGGTGTACATGGATTCCATCTCGGACCGCATTGCATCCAGCCATTTCACTGAGTCCCTACTCGTGATGGCCTGCTCGAAGCTAGTTGGGTCATCATCCTCCATGATGCAATCCTCGCTCCCACCATCCATGAGAAAACCGTAGTATCTCTCAGGTTGGCGAGGAACCCTACTAGATCGGCGGAGAGGCTGGGGTTCGTCGGGTACTACTGAATCCTCTGGTTCCACCAGATCTTCTGTTGTAGCTTCTGTAGCTGGAACCTCTTCCAGTTCTACCTCATGACCACTAATCTCTTTTTCAAGAAATTCCTTTTCTAAAAAGGTGGCATGCCGAGAAACAAACACTCTTTGTTCCTCAGGGTGGTAGAAGATATACCCTTGTGAATTTTTGGGATATCCTATAAATTTGCATAGAACAGACCGTGCCTCGAGTTTGTCCGGATTTTGTTGTTTGACATAGGCTGGACAACCCCATATCTTAACATAGTTAAGACATGGTCTCTTCCCTTTCCATATCTCATATGGAGTGGTAGGCACTGATTTGGTGGGGACCATATTCAATAGATGTATGGCTGTCTCAAGCGCATACCCCAGAAGGAAATAGGTAACTCAGCTGTGCTCATCATAGAGCGCACCATATCTAATAGAGTGCGGTTCCTCCTTTCTGATACACCGTTGTGTTGTGGTGTATATGGAGGAGTCAGCTGAGAGAGAATCCCATTCTCTTTTAGGAAGTCCAGGAATTCATTGCTTAAGTATTCACCTCCTCGATCAGATCGAAGGATTTTAATACTTTTTCCGGTTTGGTTCTCGACTTCTTGTTTATATTCTCTAAATTTCTCAAAAGCTTCAGACTTGTGTCTTATCAAGTACACATGTCCGTATCTTGAGAGATCGTCAGTGAATGTAATGAAGTACGAAGAACCATCCATGGCATGTGTAGACATGGGACCGCATACATCACTATGTATCAGTCCCAAGAGTTCGGTAACTCTTTCTCCGTGTCCCATAAACGGAGTTTTGATCATCTTGCCTTTGAGACATGACTGGCAAGTGTCATAAGATGAAAATTCGAATGGTTTCAAATATCCATCCTTATGCAACTTAGCCAGTCGTGTCACATTGATGTGACCCAGTCTACAATGCCACAAGAAGGATTCGTTCAGTTCTGAACTCTTTCTCTTGTGTGTGTTTGTTATGCTCAGAACTGTTGATTGATTTAGAACATAAATGCCATTGCACAACGTGCCTGGTCCAACCAACTTTTGGTTACGGAAAATGTTCATAACATTATCCTGTAATACAAAATTATATCCCTCTTTACTCAATAAAGAAACCGATATAATGTTGCATATCAGGTTCGGCATGTAATAGCATTCGTTCAGAACCAATGTATTACCAGTTGGTAATACTAGGTGATATTCCCCGACAGTCTTAGCTGCAACAATTGCACCATTTCCAACTCTAATGTCTTTATCACTTTCTCCAAGTTCTCTACCTTTCCTGAGCCCATGTAACTGATTACATATATGGGATCCTGACCCGGTATCTAATACCCAGGACGTAGAGCAAATGGAGAAACAGTTCTCAGTAACGAACACACCCGAAGAAAATGCATCAACATGTACTTTCTTCTCTCGGGTGGCATAGGAATCCTGGTATTCCCCTATGTCCTGTTCATTCCTATAACTCTTATAAGAAAGAACGGAACCAACGTTCCCCAGCACAGAATAACATGCGGGTTCGGTCAATACATCCATATTATTATCTTTATTAGGGCATGACATGGTCGCTACCTGGAGAGAGAGAGAAGAAAACACTTTAGCGTATGCTCGTGCAAGATCAGATTGGTTATTATCTTATCTAATCAGGATGGCTCCCACTGGTTTTTATCAAATCTTCCTTCAAACCCTAAAAGGAAAGACTAGCCGGGATTAATTACACACTACAAGTTCGCCAATCTTTCAGCCAGGCCAGTGTCGGTACTTTGAGGGAGGTCCCCCGTGCTTTCGCACGAACCTAATTAATGTAAACCTCGTTTTCCCAGAGGCGTAACCCCGTTGACACCTTTCTAGACACCTACTTGATCGGCTAATTGTAATGTGTAAAACTCTCCCAGGAGTAACTCTTACTCGCAGTGGGTATCGGGATCCAACTATCTCATAGAAGGTATGCAATCTCATTGCAAATTTCAACACTTGAAATTCCCGATAATGCTTTTGCCCCTAGCGTGCTATGACCTTGACGAAAGCCAACAAACCACAGCCCGCTAGTCAAGTTCAACCCGTACATTTCTTGACTGAATTAAACCCACCCGCACGACCCTTAACGAAAGCCAACAAAGCCGTACGACTACCCTAATCCAGTCGCATCATATGCAGCAGATAAGCAGCACATAGCTACCGCACACTACACCTTGACGAAAGCCAATAAATGTAGCACGAATACTATATGCAATTTATCTGAAATGACGGAGGGCTACGCAGGTTTTTCTGAAAACCTATTGCGTAATGAACTTGATATCGTTGTAGGATCAAATGAAGTTTTGAAATGGAGTGATTTTGAGGCTTTTCTAGTTTTGCTAAAGGGGTCACTCCCGGTGAAGGGATCGTCGGCCCTTTCCTCGTCGAATGAGGTGCGGGATATATCATATATATCACTGTGCAAAGCAGAAACTATAGAAGCAATCAAAAGTCAAACCGAGTGTGTAGCATCTGCCAGTTATTGCTAAAGGAGTCGCTCCCGGTAAAGGGATCTCGGTCCTTTCCTCATCGAATAAGGTGCAGGGTATATCATATATACCGCTATGCAAAGCAAGAACTGTAGCTACCTGTTTTGTTTAAAATTTGATTCTACAACATCTTAGATTTCTTTTCTTTCATTAATCACATTAATGAAGTCCCATCATTTAAATACCTAAACATCACAGATAAATACGACGTACACTTATGCCATCCGCATTCGCCACGATGTCCCCTCATGCACCGTTAGGTTAGGTAACTAACGACAGAGCAGGGCAGGGCTAGTGCGGGTGCAAAACATAAGTAACGTCTATATAATATATCATATATACTATATACTGTATCTATCACAGAACATCACATGATCACATCACAGATATCGCAGCAGAAGTAACATATGAAACATTGGATATACTAGGACGTCCGTGTTTTCAATACGAGCCAGTATAAAACACGGATTCCACGGTCGTGATGAATAGCCAATCCCACACCCCTAGACCCCTACGAGAGCGGCAAGTAACCCTACCAATTCTAGGGTTAGGAGACCCGGACTCGACTCCTCGAGATGGTCTCCCACTGGACCCTAGAACCCGGTTACTTGTGCTCCCCTCCTTGGGTCTATCCTAGTGCAGAAAAGTAAATAATATACAAAGGGTGACAACTTCCGCAACCTGGAAGTGCCCTAAATAAAAGAATATTACATACAAGTTTTTACATGAATGAAAATAAAAACACTCATCTCATATAAAAAAAACCCGGCTATTCGAACACGACGATCCAATATAACATATCCAGCAACACAGAACATCACATGTCATCAACGTAAGTAAATATGCGCATCCCAATTGTCGTTGACATATAGCAACGAAACCGGCGAAATCACATATTACACTTACGGTCACAGAAAAGAAAGTGTAAAACTACAACAGTTGGAATCCGCAATCTCTTTAGACATCACATGCCTAATCAAATGAAATACTTAGACATCACATGCCTAACAGTTATAAACCCCGCATTTTAGTCTCATTATCGAAAACTCTTTTCAATATCAAATGAAACTAAACCACTAGATTTATAACATTCATTCAGTTATCTCATAACTGTTTGTGAATTCCAATTATTGTATCCCATTCCGGATAAATAAAAAATATTAAACTTTCCGATCGAACATTCGAACACCCATGTTTTCCCGAAACCGATCAACACATGAAATAAGTTCAAATACATTCACTTCATGCCTCAGTAACAACGGTCCAGCCGTAGAAGGGTCAAGCCAAAGCCTCACATGTGGCACGCCGTACTGCCCCAAACCCGAAGGTTTAAAGGGCAGTTCAAGACGGTCACATAATCGAGTTAAGGTTTGTTGTCTTCTAGAGGGACCATCGCGTTACTTGCATTGCTTAGAACGTCTTTAAACTACAGAAAAGTCCAACAATTGGAAATTTCCGGGCAGGGGAAAGATTGGGTATTTACATCCGGTCGAACTTTTTAACATATTCGAAAATTATCCGGAAAACCACACAGACAAAATTTGAAAATCCGATCGAATCATTGATTCCCAATACAACCCCAGAATACTCTTCTGTAGAGTCACAATAAAAATACCCAGAAAATATAGCATTAAATTATATGAGTTACTGTGCAGAAGTCACCAGACAAGGGGACAGTACGGCCGCAGAACCGCCGCACATGCCTAGCTTGTGCCGCGGTTCCGCGGTGGAAAAATCGATTCAGGTCCTCGTATTTCACAGTAATTCAAATAACACCCTGCTTATTTTTCTGCATATTTTTAATTGACAAAAATCCAAATTTTCAGAAAATTTCCAGAGAGCATTTTGGATTTTAGGGTTTCGGTTCGATCGGGTTTCAAACATCGTCTAGACTTCGCCTAAGGCTCTAGCTTGGCTCTGATACCACTGTAGGGTTCCTAGGCACACTATAGAGGTCTCACAAGGCATCAACCATGCCAATTTCAAATTATATGGGTGCTGAGAAACCCTAATACGGATCGTCGACTAGAAATTTAGGCGAAAAACGAAACTAGTTAACATCTTAACTAAAGGAGAGAGGCTACAACCTTTGTAGATCCGATTCTCCACTTCCTTAGCTCCACGTAGGCGTCCTCTCGCTGTCCATCTCGAATCCCGAACTCAATCGTCGGCTTTATCGGAGAAATGGGCGGACTAGGTCGTCGGCTTCGCGCCGAAGATGATCTACGTCGAGGCATCATAAGTTCAAGCTCCAACTTCACCAAGTTGTGAAACTTGTGAAGAAAACACCCTATACTACTTGGCAAGAGGTAGAGGGTGAAGAAATAGGAGGTGGGTTCACTTTAGAATTGGATTTCTCACTCTTTTTCTCAAGGTGTCATTGATGAAGGCAAGGTTTTCTTCATGAAGATGAAGAAGAAGAAGAAGATAGAATATGATAAGTATGTTTAAAAGAATAATAAAAATGAATACTCATCATCTTCTAACCTTGGTTAAGTGTAGAGAATAGACCATGGTCAAGTGAGAATGGTTAGGGTTAAGCATGAAGACAAAATGGTCACTTTAGTCAAAGCTTCATGAAGCTTCATCAAGCTTCATGAAAGAAAGAAACCATTTTGTTTTCTTTTATTTATTTATCAAGAAAGAATTGATAAATAAATAAGTAAATAAATCAAAACCCTAACTATTATCATAACCATGGTTTAAGTCTTAACACAAAACCAATATACATGCATCATCAAACATGACACAAACACGTGCACAAAAGTATATCACATATACAACTTGCACATCAAGTGAGAAAATCCATTTAAAGTGAACTAATACTAGCTAATGCAAAGTAATACATCAAATATATAATTATACATTAAATCATTAAATCAACATTTGATTTAACGATCCGGTCATATCGCATATAACCGACTAGTATCCTATGTATCGGCTTATCGAATCAATCATTGATTCGATATCTAGGTTATATCGAATATAACCAATCGATACATCCATCGCGAGAATGAAATACGGTATCACATACACGCATTATTCTCGGTCCTGCACATATCTCATATGCGCTCCTATTTCGTTTCGCTTGAGCCAGAAAACCCCTGTGTAGGACTCTAAAGACTCGTCAATACGCCGGTAGCAGATGATGATCATATCAAGCACCCACAAGCCGCAAGCGGTCTGCCAAACGTAACGGCCACCCGGGTATTGAGCGATCAGAAGATCGACGAGCCAGCCCGCTCACACTCCTGTGAATCCAACCAGTAACACTTACCGTACAGTCCGGTCTGTTCGTCTGATATGTCGCATATCAAGTCTAGGGATGGTAAACGTCAGACCCCAATAACCGATAAGTCGTGCCGATGTGAGGCTCATAACGGGTCGAGAAACTACTGGTAACACTTACCAGCAAATTTCTGATCAGCCCTGGCCAGGGACTTCCCTGTTACGGCCAATCGAGCACAGCGCAACATCAACCCCCAATACCGGGAGAGACGAAACCCCTCCTATCGCTCATTGCCTCCATGTGACTCGGGACTGTACCCAAAGACCACCGTTTTGCACGCCCTCATGGACGTGGTAAGGTGGAGATCAAAGCACAGTGGGAATCACACAAGACTCTATGACGATCTCGGGTCTACAGACTAACCTGCACAAGTGTCACCTGAGAACTGCCATCTGACGTGAGGTATAATACCATCTGGGAGTTCTCGGAGAGTCCGTCCAGTGTACCCAGTCTCCACTGAGCACCCGTATACCATCTCTGATGTCAAACACCAATGGATGTGGGATCATCCATCGCCCATCTCATGGGTCGAGAAGCGTATACGCTAGTCTACACTGGTATATCGATGTCCCGTCTCGATACACCCACGACTAGGGACCTTGAAGGATGTACTTATGGACTACCATGTCCCCACTAGTATGATCTGCATCATAGTCTAGGTAATCAAGTACACATCCTAAGGGCTTTATCAACATGTAACCATAAGACAGTTTAAAGAGACTAGTGTACATGTTAAGATAAAGAGCAACCAGATAGCATACTATCATATTGAGCAAGAAAGTCATCTCTATATATGTCCAAGCATCCAATATAATATACATCATCTGTACAATACTGGCCTCTAGGGCATACATACAACTAACAAAACCCGCCACAACCACACGCTCCAAAAAAGATGGACACACCAGGGGCATCATGCTCATTTATAGAAGAAGTTCCATGGGAGGTCGCTCTTTCAGTCAAAACGAAAAGAATGCTGAAAGATCTCCAAACATGCCCGGCGATTAGGTGGAAGAGCCCTTTGGAACCCGAGATTATTGAAGGGATGCTGAAACCGCGCCCAACGCTGAAAATTGGTGAAGATGGAAAAAAAACGTTCAGGCCAAGCCTCCAAAGTCTTTAAAGAAAAAGAAGAAGACCAAGAAGCCAGTCCAACCCGAAGATAACCATACAGGTCTGCAGAAATACATCGATGCACTGGAAAAATATAACCAGAAGGCACGGACCCCAATCACGTTGGACGAATTCTTTAAACATGTTCTTGAGAATGAAGACGATAACGCTGATGAAAGAGACGATTCTTCAGAAGGGCCTGAAGGCTATATGGCAAGCTGCCACATGATCTCTCATTCGATAAATGGCAAAGAAGCTCCTGATGCAGAGAAACTGGGGGCAGATTCCGAACCGGAACTCCTAGAACCGTCAGACGAGATAATTGACGTATTCCTGAATGTGGCGCTTCAGAAAAGCAAAGCTGATCGAGAGCGCAAAATGGCCATATTTGAAAAAGCCAAACGCCGGCGGCTGGACAAAAGGGTTGAAGTACCCCAACCGGATGGAAGCACTTCTGCCGCCAGCAAAAGCAGGTTTAAGATAAGGAAGCAGTTCGCCAAAGCCCTGTCGGTAGGAATGAAATTGCCGCCTTTCTAAGAAGACACTTCAGAAAATATGTTCCCTAGCGAACTGGATGCACATCCAAACTACTGCTTATACCATCGGAGGATCACACACCCTACCAAGGAATGCATGGTCTTTAAAAATTGGTGGCAGAGATATGTTGCTCATCGACAGCATTTCAAATGGATGATGCGCAAAACGCGTCGAGAACAAAAGAGCATGACAGATGAGCGCAAAAGAACTGTCAGCAACTGTCACATGGTTAAATCCGAGAGATCTCAAGTTCTCATCTTTAGGAGCGATTCTGATGAAGAAATAGCCTCGGCCCTCTCTTCAAAGAACCCATCTCCGAAACAGAAGAGATGAAGACCTGCGAGAACATTCAGCTGCGTAATGGCACATTACCCGAAAAGAATCTCGGATCCACAAACAAGAGATCGAACAAAAAAGATAAAGGGAAAGAAAAAGTCCCTGAAGATATCGGCCTCAATGACCGAGTCGTCGAAGAGCTGACAGACAAGGACCCGGCAAAGAAAAACAAGATGGATTATAATGTTCTGGCACACCTAAGGAAGATACCCTCACAACTGAGTATTCTCGATGCCCTTCTGCTATCTAAAGAGGTGAGAGATTCTTTGATTAAGGAACTACAAGAGCCCGAGCAGTTTCAAGCTTTCCTTGCCGAAGAAAAGATGAAGGACGAGCTGGAAGAAGTGCACACGGCTGATATCACTTTCGCGACGAAGATCTCCTCCTCGGAACGTGCAAGCACAATCGTCCCCTCTATGTCTCCGGGTATTGCCATGACATCAAGATAGGGAAGATCCTAATTGACAACGGGTCCTCTGTCAACCTCCTAAATGTAAGGGTGCTAAAAGAAATCTGCATGAGCATACAACACCTCGCTCGGGATAAAATCACCATATCCGGTTTCGACTCCCAGTCATCACGGATGCTCGGGTCTGTGATACTGACATTACGCTTTGGGCTGCTCGTCGCTGACATCAAGTTCACGTCATTGACGCCAAGACTTACTACAACGCTTTGCTCGGCAGGCCTTGGTTACACGAGTACAACATCATCCCTTCTATACAACATCAGTGTATGAAGTATTTCAAAGATGGTCTCGAGTATACCGTGACAGGGGAGTTGAACCTATTCTCCGTGAATGAAGTCCAAAAGTACGAAGATGCAAAGTATTTCTTACCAGAATTCGAAGAAACGAAAAGATGTCATAAGCCGGAGAATAAGCAAAAAGCTATCACCACTATTCCGGTCTTCGGGAGCGATACCGAGGATGAAGAAGAGATAGTCTATTCAGGGCCGCCCCAATGCAACAAGCCGGGACCGTCTACCCCTATTCTGGTCTTTAGCAGTGACTCTGAAGACAAGGTCAACGCAGTGTTCTCGGTCCGCCCATCGATGCAGGCCTTCACCGGAGATGATCAGAGTTTGCAAATCGCTATGGTTCCGCGACAACATTATAGAGAGCTCGACGCACTTGATACCTATAGTGTGCAAGAACTGCAGACATTCTACTTCCCTCCCAAGCAAAAAAATGAAAAGGCGATCCTCTTTTATTGATCCGCGGAAAGCAAAGTGGAGAAAGAAATCTGGCATGGTGCCGATTCTACGCTTGACAGGCTCCAGCCCATCTATCTACCCAGATACTACACAGAACGATTAAAAAGGTTGTTGAGGCGCCAAGGCGTAGCCTTTAAACAGAGTGCTCGACAAGCTCAGTTCTACAACAGGATCTGGAATATCCCCAGAACTCAGCGAAAATTGCCCAACGGGAGAATGGAAACGATCGGGCTTGGATATGTTCAATCCAAGAAACGGGAGCGATTCCACGGCTGCTACGTTATACATAACTTTGATGAAGAAGAAGATACTCTGTTAGAAGACGCTAACCGTGAACCAAAACGAGATCCCGCCATGAAAGTGCCAAGTCCGTCGTTCGAAGAACAGATGGACAAGCTAATAAGGAAAGTTGGTCAAAAGGTCCGGGATGACTATAGCCGCGAAATGGTCATTTACGAGAAAGCCAGGACGCAACGCCTCCTTCAGCAGGCTGCGGAAAATGACGATGCTCTTCGTCGCCAGCCCGTCATACAAAAGGCCCGACGTAGAGGCAAAAACAAATTAAAGAATGGAAAAAATGCCCGACAGCAGCAAAGCGGGTCCAAGAAGCCACGCGATCAAGAATTGAGCAGCCGGAATTCGTCTCTTATAAAGAAGATGAGTGGAGCATATTCTTTTCCCCAAGACAAGACAAGGAAGATATTCGATCTTGTCATGAAATATCAAATGATTATCCTCCTGGAGTCCAAACACCCCGAACAAACAGACGAGGTCTCTTACCCGGATTATTGCTCCTATCATCGAGTGATAGGACATCCTCTCGAAGACTGCTTCACCTTCAAAAACTGGGTCGAGGACTAGTATCAGCAAGGCAGGTTCGCTTTATCTAGCAGTTGGAGGGTAACCCCGCCACAGAAGCATGAACCAAAAGCCACATATGCAGCGAGAGTAGAGCTGGATCAACATCGGTTTTGGAAGCGATCTCTTACCTGTCACGCGATAACGCTGTCAGGAGAAGGAGTACGTGAGGATATGGCTGACCTCCCCTGGTGCTTCGAAAACGATGATGACGAGGTGATCTTAAAGTTTCCACTAGCGCCAAAAGAGCTAGAAGATGGGATACATACTACTGCAGATAACCTCAGGAAAATCGACTTGGGGATGACAAACGACCCGAGGCCTATGTTCGTCAGTGAGCTGCTGTCCGAAAAACAGGTAGCCACGCTAGACATGCTTATGCAGTATAAAGACTGCTTCGCATGGAACTACTCCGAGATGCCGGGGCTAGATCCAGAGATAGCTGTGCATAAATTGGCGATATCTCCGGACGTCAAGTCGATCAAACAAGCGCCGAGAAGAATGCGGCTCGAACTTGAAATGAGCATCAACGCCGAGGTCAAGAAGCTAATCGACTCCGGCTTCATCCAAGAAGTTCAATACCCCGATTGGATTGCCAACATCGTCCCAGTGATGAAGAAGAATGGGATGGTGCACATTTGCGTGGACTTTCAGGACCTCAACAAAGCTTGTCCGAAAGATGACTTCCCTATACCGGTTACTGAGCTGATGATAGACAACACATCCACTCATGAAGTTTTCTCCTTCATGGACAGCTCGTCAGGGTACAATCAAATAAAGATGCATCCCGAAGACCAGAGGCATACCGCTTTCCGGACTTCTCTGGGCATATTCTGCTACAAAGTGATGCCTTTCGGTCTGAAGAACGCTGGCGCTACCTATCAGAGGGCCATGACGAAGATCTTCGATGACCTCATACATGAAATCGTCGAATGCTATATCGACGACCTCGTGGTAAAAAGTAAATCGCATGGGGAGCATTAGGAGCATCTGGAGATAGTATTCCAGCGCCTTCAGAAATATAACCTGAGGATGAACCCTCTCAAATGCGTGTTCGGAGTTTCCTCGGGCAAATTCCTAGGATTCATTGTAAGACACCGAGGCATCGAAATCGACCCATCAAAGATCAAGGCGATCAGGGAAATGCCTCCGCCTAGAACTCTCAAGCAACTGCGATCTCTCCAAGAAAAGCTCGCATATATCCGGCGGTTCATAGCTAACCTCTCTGGCAAATGCCGCCCCTACAATCATCTAATGAAGAATGGGACCCCTTTCATCTGGGATCGTAAATGCCAGAGCGTACTAGACGAAATCAAGCAATACCTGCAGAATCCGCCAGTACTGACTGCTCCGGTCAAGAGAAAGCCTCTCATCCTGTACACAACAGCCCTTGAAGGTTCTTTAGGCACGCTATTGGCACAGGAGAACGACCAAGGGAAGGAGAGAGCCCTCTACTATTTGAGTCGAGTTCTCCCGGGGGCAGAAAACAACTACTCCCCCATTGAAAAACACTGCATAGTGTTAATCTTCACGATAACGAAGCTCCGGTATTATGCTTTGGCGCATGAGGTCCACCTCATATCAAAAGTGGATCCTCTCAAATATTTGATGTCAAGAGCCATACTAACAGGGCGGCTCGCTAAATGGGCCCTCCTCTTAATAGAGTTCTCGATAACATACTGACCGCTCAAGGCAGTGAAAGGCCAGACCATCGCTGACTTCCTCGCTGAGCATCCTATACCTGCCGATTCACCCCTAAATTGCGAATTGCCAGATGAGAACGCGTTTGACACGATCGATGTGGAGAAAGGAGAGAGTGACACCCGATGGGAATTCTACTTCGACGGGGCATCTTCCATGAAGAAGCGAGAGCATAGCACCCCCATAATCAAATCTGGGGTTTGCCTCATCTTCATGACTCCACAAAGAGGGATAATGCGCTTTGCCTTTTCCCTAACAGAACCGAGGACAAACAATGAAGCCGAATATGAATCTTTGATAGTAGGTCTTGAGATCGCCGTCGACATGAGAATCGAAAACCTCCTCATATACGGAGACTCTCAGCTGGTCGTTAGTCAAGTAAATGGCGACTATCAAACGTGCAAACCATAGTTGGTAAAGTACGGTGAGAGAGTGCAACAATTGCTGACTCAAATCCCTTCCTACGTCCTGGAAAGCATACTGTGAGCGGAGAATAGCAAAGCAGATGCGTTAGCTAAAATCGCTAAAGAACCGGCTGACGAAAACCTCGATGACGTAAGGATCGTGGTATAAAGCCGTCGGGTTCTTGCACCAGCAGAAATATCTCCGGAGTCGTTTGAAGAAAAGGGAGCGACCAAGCAAATGGCCCTACAAACAAAATACCTGGAAAAGGCTAAGGACTGGAGAGAAGTATTTATAGACTACTTCAAATCCCGTCAAACACCTGAAGATGCATCCTCAAGACATCAGCTCATTAAACGAGCTCTGTCTTTCGCCTTCGTCAGTGATACTCTGTACAAGAGATCGTTTGACTCTCTATGGCTAAGATGCCTGGGGCCGGAGGAAGCAAAAAAAGTCGTCCAAGAAACTCATGACGAACTCTGCGGTTCTCATCAAGCCGGACCAAAGATGAAGCTGAAGATTAAAAGGATGGGCTACTATTGGCCCACGATGATCCAAGACTGTCTCGAATACGCGAAGCAGTGCCATTCGTGCCAAATTCATGGGGACTTCATCCACCAGCATCCGAATCCGCTACACCCGACAGTGGTTAGCTGGCCGTTCGAAATGTGGGGAACCGATATAATCGGGCCCATCGAACCAGCATCGTCCAGAAGACATCGGTTCATATTGGCGACAACTGATTACTTCTCTAAATGGGCAGAAGCAGTACCGTTAAGAGAAGTGAAGATGGAGAATATTCTCCATTTCTTCAAGACACATGTCATCTATTGGTTCGGCACTCCGCGACGGATTATCTCCGATAACGGGTCGGCCTATAGAAGTCACAAAATCAGCCGCTTCGCACAACAGCATAATATAGACTGGAGATACTCTTCGGTCTATAACCCCCAAGCTAATAGTCTAGCTGAGGCTTTCAACAAGACCTTGACGAAGATCATAAAGAAGACGGTGTCTCGAAATAAGAAGGACTGGCACGAGAGACTGCATGAAGCCTTCTGGGCGTATCAGACCACGTTCAAAACGACCACGAATACAACGCCGTATGCATTGGTATTCGGCGCAGAAGTAGTACTCCCCTTAGAGATAGAGCTACCCTCTTTACGAGTGGCGGTTCATTACGAGCTAACAGATGAAGAGAATGTTCATCTTCGGCTTGAGGAGCTTGATGCCCTCGATGAAACTCGTTTTATGGCGCAACAAAACTTGGAGGCTTACAAAGCAAAGATGACGCGCTCAGAGATTGACTAGGCCAAGAACATTCCGCCAAGGCAAACTCGTGCTAGTGGTCAAGAGACCTATGATCCCCAATCGTACCAAACGGGGAAATTCGATCCGAATTATGAGGGCCCGTACATCATAGACAAGGTCTACCAAGGTGGGGCTTACTTGCTCATGAATATGCATGGGGGAAGACCCTTCAGGCCAATAAACGGCTGGTTCTTGAAAAAATACTACGCCTGACAAGTCACGGCCTAGGTCAACGATAGATGACGAAGCCTATGTCCGCTCGCTATCTTCCCAAGCCCAAACTCTATACGTAGAATCCGACGAAACCTCGCCTCGAAAACATGCGACGGACCGTAATGTCCTTAAACTAACAACGGACCGAAACGTTCCTAAATTAGCAACGGACCGAAATGTCCTAAAACTAACTACTGACCGAAAGTCTTTAAACTACTGCAAATCCGCAGCATCCTTGGGCTGACGCGTTAAAAAAAAGGGGGTACGTCCACATGCAAAATGGACACGGATGAAAACCCGAAAGGGCTCCGTTGAGTAAAAACAACAGGGCTACCGGCGAGTTTGTGAAAACCCGAGAGGGCGCAGGATCATTAAAAAAAATCGTGCACACTTGCGAGATCCTCTCGACCTTGTAAGGAGAAAACACCTGCATGAGATCCTTATGACTCATAAAGGAGCAACACACTTAGGGATCCCCACGATTCCTAAGGAGAAATTACACTTACGAGATCCTCACGACTCATAAGGAGAACCCTCTTATGAGACCCTCACGGCTCATAAGATTCAAAAGCCTTAAGCTACTGAGATCTGAACCTGTTATTAAGCCATCACAATTCCCAGATTGCCCTACAGGTGGTCCAATACTGGCCCTTGTATACAATCCACGGGCACAAATAAACGTTTCTCTAACAGAGTCCCACCACTGACGAGGGATATCTTCATATGGCGAACGACACTTGTAAGTCCTCTCGACTTATAAGGAGAAAGTACTCTTATGAGATCCTTACGACTTATAAGAGAGAACACCACTTAGAAGTCTTCACGACTTTTAAGAAGAACGTACACCTACGAGATCCTCACGACTCGTAGGGAGAAATACCTTTATGAGACCCTTACGGCTCATGAAGTCAAAAGCCTTAGCTGACAAGACCTTAACCCGGTCTACTAAGCCACCTTTGTTCAAACCGACAAAGGCAAATGATGATTCGCTCCTGACCATATCCCAGTTGTAGAGATGCTGATGTCTAAATCGGTATCAAATTCCAAGTTTATACCCGCGATAAAAAATTAGCGAGCCAAAAATGCATATGAAATAGCCGAAATGATTGGGCAACTCGCAATAAAAAGCAGCGAGTAAAAAGAAAAACAACCGAAATGATTGGGCAACTCGCAATAAAAAGCAGCGAGTAAAAAGAAAAACAACCGAAATGATTGGGCACCACGAAAGGTAGCCGAAATGATTGGGCAATCGCGACTTTCACGATACAAAAAGCTGAAATGATAGAGTATCATGGAAAGAAAACAAAATACGTATAAAATGAAACTTTTGCCCTACAGGTGAGTCCATACTGACCCCTGTATACAATCCATGGGCATAAACGAGATGGAACCGCATTTTCCCCACCGGACTCTGTTAAAGGGAGAGTCATATCTCGACGGCAACATCTACAGCCCGGAGATCAGCAACGGCGTTCCTCCTCATTCCAGCAGGATACGGACGCGGCACTACCAATCAGAGTCACTGCAAAGTCCCCAGTTCCGAGACTTTCCACCCCGACACCGTAACGGCGAAAGTCAACCCCGACACCGAAACGGCGAAAGTCAACCCCGACACCGAAACGCTGGAAGTCAACCCCGACGCCGAAACGGCGAAAGTCAACCCCGACACCGTAGAACACGGCTAAAGTCAATCCTGACCCCGTGGAAAAATGGCCAAAGTCAACCCCTGACCCCGTAAAACATGGCAAAAGTCAATCCTGACACCGTGGAAAACGGCAAAAGTAAACCTTCGACCTCTCCGTCGAAGCAATGCTTTGACTCGGGAGTAGGTCAACTCATCAACCACTTATGAGTCCTCTCGACTTGTAAGGAAGAAAATTCTCTTATGAGATCCTTACGACTCTCAGGAGAAAACACACTTAGGTATCCTCACGATTCCTAAGGAGAAAATACACCTACGAGATCCTCTCGACTCATAGGGAGAAAAATCTTTATAAGACCCTCACGGCTCATAAAATTGAAAAGTCTTAGGCAGCAGACCTGAACCTGTCTCCTAAGCCATCACTACCCTGCAAAGAGTCTAAGATGGACAGCTACCTACTATCTACAGGCCACACTTGCTAAAATCACATAGCGACAACACAGCAAAGAGAAGAAAGCAACAATGGGCGATAAAAAAATGTGTATCTTTTATTCATGAATTCAATTGAGTACAAGACGAATCATATAAAAGAAAAAAAATAGATATATGTTATTCAAGGATTACAAATGTTTAATTGATACAAAGGCAGCTACTGAGAAGGATGCGTTTTCAATAAATCAGCCAGTTGCTCACGCGCTCCTCTCAACTGCTTTTCATGATCAGCCGCTGCGGCCAGCTCCGCTTCGACTCGAGCCCGTTGCTGCAAACAAGACGAAAGTTACTCATCGATTTCCCATTGAGAAACTTCGCGACTCTGCGTAACCCGCTCCAGAAGGTCGAGCTTTTGCCTTAGCGCTAGCCCGTCCAAAATGCATCGTTACTAATTGTCAAAGACGACTCTCAATTACAAAGCGTTTGCTTCAACCTAGGCGCGCAGCCGGGCGGATTCACCTGAAGCCTCCTCGCGTTCCTTTCGCCTCAAGGTTGCTTCTTGTTCGAAATGGCGGAAGAAGGGAACGCTCTGCTCAACCCATGCACCCCGTTGAGAATTCAAAGCCAACATTTCTGGAACGGGACGCCTGAGCTCAATCTTATACAGACAGGCCTCGATCTTCCTGCAGTAGTTAACCCAAGACTTTACGACGCCCTCGCTATAGAAGTTCACGAGCATCTCTAACATGAGATTAACTTCAGCGGCAAAATCTGCAGCAGATGCAAAGGCCTCGGCGTCAAGGTCCTCGACGAACTCGCCTAACATCCGCAGGTTATTCGCAGCACCCCTAAAAGAAGGGCATTTAGCAAAAGGCCCTGCCGGCATGGGAATCTGAGACTCGAAGGGAGCTGGAGTCGGTGTGATTGCTGCAAAATAAATCATAATCAGATATCGGCTTAAAAGATAAAGAAGATGCAAGAGCGATGAAGGCTACTATACCG
This sequence comes from Agapanthus africanus, assembly GCA_030015575.1. Classification (NCBI taxonomy): domain Eukaryota; kingdom Viridiplantae; phylum Streptophyta; class Magnoliopsida; order Asparagales; family Amaryllidaceae; genus Agapanthus; species Agapanthus africanus. The sequence continues at coordinate 826,617,132 of CM057338.1, read as the reverse complement.
GCTACGACAAGTAGCAGAGCTGGGAGTACTGGTGGCGCGACGATTCTCTTGTCCCCTTCTTCAATTTGTAGTGCTGTAATCAATTTAAAGTTAACAACGGCAGGATCACCCGTTGAAGAAAAGAAAGGACGTCGGTTAGAAAAGATATTCACCGGCACCAATAGGCAAAGCGACTTCCGAATGGAAGGGGAAGTGCGGGTTCAGCACTTGATACAGATGATCAAAGAGAACTCCTGCAAGGTTACGATTATACATAGTCAGTACACGAAAGATGCTATCCCCGACTTAAATTAATCACAAACCCATACCTTCCAGCATTTGAGAGGATATAAGAGGAGACGAAAGGACAACGAACGTCAGAGCGGCAACTGATGATGCTTCTTCAGGTGGCACAATCTCAGCGCTCACCACACCTACATTCGAAATAAACAAAATGTCATCAGAAAGGACCCAAAGGGATTGCAAAACGAAAAGAATACAGCGACCTGAGACCTACCAAACTGGTCATCAGCCAAAACTACAACGGAAGCATCACCAAGCATCACGACTTCTTCGGTCTCATTTGGGGGGACGGTTTCGGCGCCAGTGGCTTCATCCCCCGATTCTACGAGGGCCGTCGTGACACTCGTAATGCCGGGCGATGGCAGGGAACCGTAAGGGGAAAGAGTGGCAATTGGGGCAGTCCCGGACTCCTGAGAAAGAGTGGCCACTTCAGGATGGGTGGTTGCCATCATCTCACCTTCTGCCTCGTCGCTAAGACTTAGCCCTGCAGGATGTGATATATGAGAATTTGAAGATCAAATTTTAATAAAAAGACCCAGTATTATGATACCTTGGGGCGGCTTTTCGATTGCCTCCCGAGCCGCGCGCAAAACCTGTCTATGAACGGTAAACAGGGCAGCTGGAGCATCTTCGGAGTGATGGATGGAAAAGCGTTTGAGCCTGCACCCGCAGCCAAGCTGGCATCGCGTTCCCTTGCTGCACGCTTTCTGCGCTTCTTGTCAGCCTTGGCGGTAAGAAAAGACCTCCTCAAGACCTCCGTCAAAGTGACGTCATTGTCCAAGCCAAGAGCTACCTCTGGAGACGTTACGGCGCCCGTCATCGGCTGCTTGAGCGAGGCCTCTTTCAGCAATACTGGGAGAACTGGGATTTCAACAGTTGGCCCTGGAAGCGCCGCCACGCCACCATGCGGGATCGGCACTGCACTCGGGATAACCTGAGTCGAGGTGGTCCCTGCAATAAGATGAAAAAGAAGGGTCAGACTACCCATGAAGAAAAAAGGGAACGAAGGCACAATGAACCGAAATATACGGAGGCCCAAGGAAGCGTGAAGCCTTTCCTCCTCTTCGAAAGTCTTGAGGGAAGCTGCAAGAGCTTCTTCGGCGGAGATACCTGCTGAAGAAGAAAGCGTTAGTCAAAACATAGTAATTAAAATGACCACGGAAAGATAAAACTGAAGTATACCTGATTGAGCAACGGTGATCAGCGCTGCCTCATTGCGAGCCAATTGCGCTGAAACCATGATAGCAGCCTCCAGATCGGTATCATCCAGCGCCATGAATAAACCTTCATTGGTCACGTACTCACTCAAACCCTCACTATAGGGAGCATGGGGCTCTTGGCTGAGTACGACGTCGAGAGAAAACATTGACTTCTTTTTCTTCTGTGAGCAAGTGCCGGGAGCCAATAACACAAGCTTGCGCTTGGCAGGCAATTTGGGGCGACGAGTCCCTATCTTCGCACCCACACCAGACTCGGGAGATGCCACAGCTACCGCTTTTACAGGCGCGCGGCGTAGGGGCATCTCAGGAATAACACATGGTACCTCAGCCGCAGCAGCTTCCCTCAAGAGAGGACGGACAATGGTCCATCGCTTCAAGGGAATGGCTGGATTACCAGCCGGGGTGGTGCCCTTGCGATCAAGTAGCAATCGCTTTTCTTCCCTAATAACGGTGCCCATCGAATGTTGATACCACGCCACATATACGTTCAGGGCTTTCGGAACACAACTCGGCTCACTGATGAAGAAATTGGACCCTGTGTTTAGGCGCATGAAGTGGTGCAAAGCGCTCCGCATACCCTCTTCAGTAGCAACCAGTTCTGCCAAGAAGGCCTGGAGCGGGATGCCCTGATTATAACTTGATTTCTGGGCAAAACGGTGGGGGTTATATCTCATGAACAAAGCCGAGTCGTTCTGCCTGAACACCAAGTAGCCCGGCCTGATCGAATATAAATGGAGAATCTCCCGAGCTTTCAAGGTAGAAGCTCGGTCCTTAAAGGTGTCCCGCAGCGGCTGCACCGTCTTGGTGGATTCATTACCGATAGTCATGACCTTATCAACAAAGTTCATGCCGTCACCGACTGTACGCGGGCGAAGAATCAGACCCCGAGCCTCTCGCTAATTTGGCTCCAAAGTAGAAGCATCGACCAGTCGCATGACCCGGGGAAAGTTGCAAGTTTCATAGAAATGGGTCCGCTTGTGAATTCCAAAAGCACCGAGCACATGCAGCTCAAGCCATGAAGTAAAATAATGCATCGGGAAGTTCACGGGCCGCACCCCCGGTTGAGTAGTGTCGGCCGCCAAGCTGAGGCCATGATACAAATAAGCTAGTCCGGCAATCCCAACGGCAACCTGAGTCCCTTTGACCATTCGGCGAGCCGGGTAGAAAACGGACGGCTTCATGTAATGAGGGTGTATGGGGAGCGCGAACCAGCTTAGCTATAAACCAAGAAACCCTAGAAAGAACACCTCTTCATCAATGTCCTGAGCGGCGAGTTCTGAAAAGGGGACAACCGCGGCATTCGGGAGAAAGAAACTCTTTTGATCTGCTTTCGCTATCGGCCGGCTATCCAAGCCAAAACCGAAAGGATCATCGAGTTTGGCGAACTTCTCACCTTGTTGTGACAAAGCTTCTGGACGAAGAAAACGGGCGACGAAGTCCGCAAAGCTGACCCCGTAGCTTCCAGATTCGAGAAATAAGCCCTCGTAAATATTTAGCACCTTGATTAAGCTTGGGAACCGGTGTTGAATGGAATTCTCTGGGGTCAGACCCATCATTATTGATCGAGTGGAAAAATATACTCGTCGGGGGGTAAGATCTCCTCGTAGTGCTCCCCCCTGACAGGCAAGCCGGAAATCTCCGCAAACTCTTCCAAAGAGATCGAAACTTCCCGATCTAGTAGAAGGAAAGTATGAGTTGGAACGTTCCATTGTTCCAAAAAGGCTTTAACCCACCATACAGGAGGTGTGGAATACTGGAACAAAGAAGTATAGATCGCGGGGTACAACCCGAGCCTTAGCAGCTGTGACTTCTTTGCCGATAAGATGTATCGGGCCTACTGCAGATATCCGGTGACTGGGAGTTAAGCCTATGTTGTATGGCTGTCCCCAAGGGCGCGACTCGCCCTGATATATACGCCACCTCAGGATATCCAAATCCATCGGCGGCAGCACATGTATCGCGGCCATAGAAGGTTGGAGACAACCCTCTGAGGTCCAGTTGACCTCCTCCACGACATAGTTCACCGGAGGTGCGTCAGCATAATGGATCGCCGAAATGGACTCCGAAGGTACTGCGCAAGAAAAGCTACGTCGACCCCTGATGATCTGATTGTACCATGTTCCTCATAGATGAAGGTTCTTCTGCTCTGGGTCATGATCCTTGATCAGTGCAAAAACTTCCCGGTTTACTGGCGCATCAGCAAATGCGCTCTCCGGACGAACAAAGGGGAATGAAGTGTCGAAAGACATAGTGCCTGCACAAAAAAGAACAAAAAATTAGCCATCAATGCTACAGTTCAAGTTTTGGTACGGGTACTTTAAATTCGTACCGCACTGCAATGCAGTGGAAAAGGACCAAAGGGGACCCATATAATCTAGATGACGGCTCAACATTAATAAAACAGTCTCATTATTTGACGAGACAGTCATTAAATAAAGAAATCCTCAAAGGATTCTCATTTAATGAGCGCCCCTCGGGCCAAGGAGTAAATCTCCCTTGAAAGCAGCACTCTACAACAGAGTGACATCTGTCAACTCTGATGATGAAGGGAATAAAAAATCTCTCAAGAAAAATTCTGAAGAGCCATGCTCTGTAATGATGATGGAATAACCCATCAGGAAACCTAAAAGTAAAAGTTTTAATGAGTTAAAAATTCCGAGATCTTCAAGATCTATGAACAAGCTCTAAGAGTTCTTCATGAAAGATTATAAAATCTACATGATTTGAAAAGAGCAAAGCTCTGTTAATAGGGTAAGAAACCCTAAGAAAGATCACTTTAGATCTATGAAGAACAAAGCTCTATTGAAAAACCATAAAAATCTATATGATTTAAAAAGAGCAAGGCTCTGTTAATGGGTAAAACCCTAGATTACAAAGTAATCTTGTCAAAGATTTAATCTTTACCTGAAATTTTCGACAGGGTTCTGTCTCTAAGAGAAGTTCTTAAAACAAAGAGCTGTGCTCTAAAAGAGAATTAATTCTCAGAAAAAACAAACAAGAAGATGAATAGAGGTCGTCTCAAGGGCCAAAAGCCCTATTTATAAGCACTAAGAGCCATTTCAACTTCTAAGTTGATCTAATGGTAGAGATGCTGCCACCGCTGCACTCATGTGTCAGCCACGTGAGCGCAACGGTGGGGGGCATTTGTTTCTCCCAATCAGAGCAAAACTCTGTTCAAATTTTAAAATTTGAAATGAAGCAGCGCTCATGTGCAAAGCACGGGTGCGCTCGCGCCAAGAGCGCCAGCGCTCTGGCCAAGAGCGCCAGCGCTCTGAAGCAACGCTCAAGTGCAAGGCATGGGTGCGCTCGCGCCAAGTGCACCAGCGCTGAGAGTCAAAGACTCTGAGGTAGCGCTCACGTGCAAGGCACAAGAGCGCCAAGCGCTAGAACTAAATATTCTCCACCATTGGATCAAAGATCCAATGAAGATGATAAATCATCAAATTACCAGAATAAAATTCTGTTAAGGAAATACTTTTCAGAATCTTTCCAAACTAAATCAGAGCACCATTGGATCAATGATCCAATGGTGATTAAAAATCACTAAGGAACAGAACAAGTTCTGTATGGGAAAAGATTTTCCCAATCTTGTTAAAAACAAGAAGATCGTCTTCTGTAAAACAGAAGCCCTAGGATCAAAGATCCAATGGTGGGGAAACATCCATAAATCAAAGATCTCTTTAACTGATTCAACAAATCAGCCTACCCTATAAAAAGGCCCCAAGACTTCAAGTCTTGCGGAAAGGAACCCCCCCCCCCCCCAAAAGTTTTGAGAAATTTCAAAGAAGAGAGCAAGCTCTGAAAAGAACTTTTCTTCAAGGTAAAAAACAGAGAGATAAAAAACATCTCATCAGGGAAGAAGAACATAGTTCTTTTTCAGATCATAGATATATAAGACAGAGGACTTTCACAAAAAGAGATCATAGCATCTCATCATAAAAAGGGGGGAGAAGAATTTCATTCTCTTCAGATCACAGATCTACAAAGACAAAGACTTTCACAAAAGAAAATAGAAGAGAGTGTAACATCTCCTATAAAAATAAGAACTTTGTTCTTAGAACCATGAGACAAAGTCTCTTGTAAGCGAGAACTTATTTCTCAGATCACGAAATTGATCAGGAGCGCTCTGCGCTCATTGTCTGGCGCTCAGCGCCAAGCGCGCCACGTGCTCCTCACGTGTGCGCTACTTAACAGAAGCGCTCTGTGCTCATTGTCTGGCGCTCAGCGCCAAGCGCGCCACGTGCTCCTCACGTGTGCGCTACTTAACAGAAGCGCTCTGCGCTCATTATCTGGCACTCAGCGCCAAGCGCGCCACGTGCTCCTCACGTGTGCACTACTTAACAGAAGCGCTCTGCGCTCATTATCTGGTGCTCAGCGCCAAGCGCGCCACGTGCTCCTCACGTGTGCGCTGCTTAACAGAAGCGCTCTGCGCTCATTGACTGGTGCTCAGCGCCAAGCACCACGTGCTCCTCACGTGTGCGCTGAGGGAACATAAATTGTTCTTTAAATAAAGCCCCAGAGCTATAATGAGTGCTCAGCACTCAATAAAAGACAAAAACTGTTGTCAGAACCCAAATCAATGCTCAGCATTGTTAAATGAAAAAGGACTGAGCCTAATTAAATGTCCAACATTTTAACTGAATGGGCCGAGCCCAAGTTGGCCACAGATTCCTAATTCAGATTAATTGAGCCCATATGCTCATAAATCTTTGATCTTAGTCCTAAATTGGACTACAAATCTCTCAACCAATATTGGTTCAAGGGTACATCTCTTCACTCCTCTGATATTTGTCGTTGTAATCCTTCAACGTCTTCATAGAGGTGACGGGTCCCGGAAACCAGACATTCCACGGACTGTGGGGTCCTTAAACTCGTGGACTATGATGTCCTTAAACTTTACAGACTGTGGGGTTCTTAAACTCATAGACTATGATGTCTTTAAACTTTACAGACTATGACGTCTTTAAACTATGGACTATGATGTTCTTAAACTTCATGGACTATGATGTCCTTAAGCTTATGGACCGTAACGCCCTTAAACTAAAACAATAGAGCCCAAATGCTCTTTTGTTGGATCTAAATGATCCTGTTAAGTAGATCTTGGTCTAAAATTAGACTAACGTATCCTTAACAAACGTTTAAGTTGATCTTGATCTCAATGAGATTAACGATCCTTAAACCCAAACCAAACCCAAATCTAAGAAAATACGGATTTGGACTAATCCACGCCCTACGGACGATAACATAAATTAGTCTCCGTATACAATCCACGGGCAACCAAAAATAAAACAAACATACACGACACGAAGTGACCATCTGGAGAAGGAGAAAGTGGTTACCGCGATGCAGTAGCGTAATTAACTGTAGGGGCTTGCGCCTGCAGGGAAGAACGTCCCCACAATCAAAAACCCCTCAAATGAGGGGGAATTTGACGAAGTCTGCTACAACGGCCACATCTGTCTAAACCTCTGATACATGGTGCCATAAATCAACTTGGCATCTTCGGAGAGGTGAACGGATAAAACCCAAATAGCATCTGCCCCCAAATTCAGGCAAGACGAGCTTACACGGTTCCGTCTCCGTATTCGGCGGCGAACACACGTATTCAAAGGTTGTAGTCCTTAAAGGAGTAGAATAGCTTTTTTGGTTTTACTAGTTTAGTGTTTGGATTCGATTTCTAGGGTTTTAGTTTCTAGTGCTCGCTTTAAATTTAAGTTTTTCGATTTCGCAAGGGCCGTAGTTGTAGCGGCAGGAGCACTAGCAACTTACACTGGTATCAGAGCCACCCAAACACTTAAACTAGTAGTAGACAATGTTTGTGTTTCAAAACTGAAATAGTTCCGTACTTCAAACCCTAAAAACCAAGTTTATGTTCAAAATTTTAAAAGCTTCTGAAAAAAAATTTAGTGTATTGCAGAGTGCTCTGCATAGTATGATTTTGTCACTGGAGGAGCATGATCCCAGATGCTCATACTTTTGCCGCTGAAAAATGCTATTTGGCCACTATTGGCAGCCAGAGCATGAACTCTGGCCTCGTGCTTCCTACAGTGGCTTGGGTGCTTGGATTTAGGGTTTTTGGTACACTTTGTTTTTGCTCAGATTTCAGTTAATGTCATCTTTGTATGTGGGCAACACGGAATGTTTTAAAGTCAAAATTATAGAATCATTGATTATCTTTGTGTTTGTTTATATGTTTGTAAATCTCGGCTAATTGCTATATGATGAATAAAAGGGGTTGCACATATCTTGCTTGTATTATGGTTATGATGGATTGATAGATCATCGTGTGAAAAGCCCCGTGTGAATCTAGATGAGATGTTGATGTAATTCGTGTATTCATTTGATGTATATTCTTTATTGGGACACATCCGGGTTGAAGTTGTTGTCACCGTTTGTATATATTTCATTTATGTATTTAGGATTGACCCGCGGAGGAGTGTTCAAGTTACCGGATTCTAGAATTCAGCGGGTGGCCATCTCAAGGCGTAAGACCCGGGTCACCCAATTCTAGGATTAGCAGATAGCTTGCCACACATGTAGGGGTCTCGGATCTTTCGCATTCGGGTTATTCACACGACCGTGGAAACTTTTGTTTCGCTACAGGCTTAAACAAAACTCGGGAATTCCTAGTATATATGTTTTATCCATTCTCTATGATGTTTGTATCTATTTATGCTGATTATATCATATTTGAGATGACTATATATATAAATAAATACGTTTATATATTTTGTATCCACGCTAGCCCTGTCCCCGCCCTGCCGTAAGTTAAGTAACCTTGTGTTGAAGACCCGGGACCCCGTGATGAATGCGGATGGCATATAAAGCATTGTATTTTCGTTTTTTCTAGTGTGATAGGTTTAATTGATGGGACCGTATTAACATTGATTAATGTAAGAAAATAAACCTAATAAGATGTTGTTGGAACAAATTTTAAAACCACTCGGTTTTTTTCAAAACCACTTGTTTTAAAAGGCGAAGATTGAACCACTCCTATTTTAAAACTATTTGTTCCTTCAACGATATCAAGTTCATTACATTCAAGGTTTTTTCTAAAACCAACCATAGTCCTCCGTCATTTCAAATGAGTAGCACATCGTATTCATGCTATGTTTGTTGGCCTTCGTCAAGGCATATTGAATAGTAGTGGTGTGTTGTTTGTTTGTAGCATAAATAGATGCATTGGTTTAGGAAAGTCATGCCACCTTGTTGGCCTTAAGTATGACCCCTATCATAATCCTGGTACCCAGGCCCTACTAGTATGATCTCTATCATAATCCTGGTAGTCAAGCAATGATCCTATGCTCTTTATTATCATGTATTAACGAAACGTGGTAATGAGTAAAATGTATACACATGAAAGATAAAGGCAAACCAGATAGCATACTATCATCTCGAGCAAGACTGTTCTATCCGTATAGGTCATCCTTCAATTAAGTAATCGCTATCTCGTAATTACAATAATTGCCTAAAGGGAAACATATCCAACAATCTCCTACTTGCACTTATGGACAATTATTGTAGTATCGCAAACCCACATCTCATGTGCTATCGCATACCCAACTTCTCTACTAACAGTCTTGCAAACCGTTTTCGAGAAACAAGCTCAGTGAGTGAATCCGCTACAATGTTTCTAAGTTTATCTCTCTAAATCTCAATATCACGGAGATCAACTATCTACCGAATCAAGCGATACCTGACTTAGAATTTGTTTGGATAGATGATGGGACCATGTTTATAAATGAACAATTTTATTCAACAACTTCTTAGGCTGTATCCTCTGCTGAGTCATAATCAGTATCGAGCGGCACGTCTTCCTCAGTACCCCGCTTGGAACTTTTTCCAATATACTGCTCCTTATAAGAGGGTAAACTTATAACTTGCGACAGACACTATGTCGTCTATGTCACCTTGGAAGCTGAAATCGGTAACCGCCTCTAGAAGGAGGCTGCCATTACTATACACCAAGAATATCCTGATATGTTCTTCACTGCTTTTCTATGTTTTTCTAGGATTGGACTAATATATGCTTACTACATCAACTGTATAAGCTACATTTGGTATGATACTTAACATCGAACGATTGTTGTTATTTCCATACGTGCGAGTCCCATATCTTTAGCGAGGGTGACTGCAACTCATGTGGGTACACTACTGCGCTAGGAGTCGTCCATTCTAAACACCTTTAAAATGGTGTCATAGTGCCCGGATTGGGACACTCCCTGAATCTTTCTAGATCTAATCCCCAGATCGTTTGATATATATTGCCCAACTTCAATATGGAGAAACATCAGTGACAACCATAGTTTGATCGATCGTAACATAGAAACATAACTTCCTATCAGGAGTATGTCATCCACATACCATATGAGGAATGAGACAGTACTTCCCACATCTTTCTTAAAAATACCGGGTTCATCTATTATTTTGATGAAGTCAAACACTTTTACCATAACATCAAAATAGATGATCCATCTCCGCTATGCCTGCTTTAGTCTATAAACAGATTTAAGCAACTTGCACACCTTCCACTGCTCATACTATCTACGATAACCTTCTGGCAGAATCAAATACACGTACATTTCTAAATCCCCATTTAGAAAGATATTATAGTCATCCGCCTGCTAGATCTCATAGTCATGAAAAACAGCAGTGGAAAGTTATACTCATATAGACTTTGGCACAAATACTGAAGTAAAAAGTTTCATCACAATCCACACCGGGTATTTGATGAAAACTTTTTACCACAAGTCCAGCCTTATTAGGTTAAACCTTTTCAACTGCACCGATCTTCTTTTGGAAGATCTATTTGCTCCTAATGCGTTTTTACCCCTTCAGGAGCACCTAACTGTTGGATATGTATGCCCTAGAGGCATGTATTGTATAGGATGCTAGGGATATGTATGTACAAGACAATCTTGCTCAGTTGTATATAGTATATTATTTGAGTTGTCTTTATCTTGATATGTGTATTTCTTTCTATTTGATACTTTATATTGCTTGCAAATATTGATAAAAACTCGATACAGTAGTATACTATTATGGTTTGACTTTATCTTAATATGTGCATATGTTATACTCTATATAACATATGGCGGTTACATGTTGATAAAACTCGTAAGATCTTGCTTGACTACCAGCATTATGATGGTGATCATACTTGTGGGGGCTGGGCAGTCCATAAGTACATCCTTAAAGGTCCCAAGTCGCAGAAGTATCGAGATCGTGTATCGATACTCCAGAGTAGACTTGTGCATACGTTTTTAGACCCCGACGAGGGGCGGTGGTTGGTCCCACAACCATTAGTGTGATCACCTAAGATTGTATACAGGTGCTCACTGGAGGTGAGTACACTGGATGGACTAGCCGAGAATCTCTATATGGTATTATACCTATCGTCAAATAGCGATTCTCAGATGACATGAGTATAAGTTAGTCTTAGGACCCGAGGTCATCATTTTTCTCGTGTGAGTTCCCACTGTGCTTTGATCACTACCCCACCATGGCTCTACTGAGTTGTGCAAACAGGTTTTGGTTAGATGCAGTCCCGAGCAACATGGAGGCAATGGGTGATTGTCAGGGATTCGTCTCTCCCGGTATTAGGAGTCGATATCGCACCGTGTCCGGTTGGCTAGAATCATAAGACTTGGCCAAGGCAGTTGAGAACTACTGATGGTTAGATCAGTAGTTTTTCGGATTGGTCCTGAACCAAATCAACACGACTTATCGGGTCAGTAGGGGTATGACGTTTACCACCCCCTAGATCCGGTATGCGATACTCTGAAACGAAAAGACCGGACTGTACGGAGATTGTCACGGATAGACTCAGTAGGGGTCCGGATGAGCTTGCTCGTCGGCCTTCTTTTCGACAGGTACCTAGGTAGCCGTTACGTACGGCTAGTGTCATTAACATGCTTGTGGTTAAACCCACTGTCAGCGTACTGTCGAGTCTTTAGAGTCCCACACAGAGGGTTTCTATGATTCAGGCGAAATGATGTGGTGGCCGTATGTTTATACATGCAGGATTTCGATCGAATGATAATACTAGCCGGCTTAGGATGAAGCCGGATTATTAAATCAAGTATTGATTTAATAATTTACGTGTACATATTTTGATATGTATATTCTAGTATTATCCAGATTTTCGATCGGACGGTTGATAATACTGACGGATTTAGGATTAAGTCGGTTCATTAAATCGGATATTGATTTAATGCTAGTATTATTTTAGTGGTATTATTCTATCTCTTGTGTATACATATTTTGATACGAATACGGGTATGTATATACAGTAGAATGTATTCCGTATTTATACGGAAAGACATTCTAGAAAGAGGACGGCTCATCATGTATTTTCCATTTTATTTGCAAAATGGAAATGAGGTGTAAAATAGGAAATGAGGTGTAAAGAAGAGAATAGTGTGAACCATGCTTGAATAGTGTTGACAAATGAATTGTAAATTCATTTATGCAAACTATTCAAGTATGGTTGTATTAATTTTATTGAAAAATGGTTTTTACAAAACCATGCTTCATGATTTTCTACACATAAGTTTTTTTATTCTCATAACAAGGTTCTCTTTCCTCACTTGCTTAGCTCTCTTGAGTTCCTCCTCCTCCTTCATTTTCATTTTCCTCCCTACCATCTAATGAGTTGAGAATTAAGGAAGGAAAAGAGATAGAAATATACTAGATAAATCACTACATCTCCTTAGTAACTATAGGTCACTAAGTTGCTTCACTTATGAAATCAAGCTTGAATCAAGAACTCTCGGATGGATCATCTAGGATCAAGAAGGCGATCTAGTAAGATTGATCAAGGATCTCGAGGAGCTCTAGAAGAGGAGTGAAGACCCAAAGGACACGGACCTTTAGGTATAACTCCTCATCACAGTAGATAGTTTGTTTAGATAGCTAGTTTCGGTTTATGGTTAGATTCCAAGATGAGTTTTCTAGTGCCATATTTTTAAAAGTTGAAGTATTTGTTCCGCAACGGCCGTGGTAGGCGGCAAGGGCGTTAGGAACCCAACATGGTATCAAAGCCGGTCCATAAATCTTAACTAGCTAATTTGCACTAATTTAGAACTTCGATCGACAAAATTATCCGATCATATTTCCAAAAACCCTGCTTGCTGTTCGAATTTTGAAGATGTCCAAAAAATATTTTCAGCGAGCTTAAAAATATGTGCAGGGTTTTTCTGAGCCAAGAAATTTTTTTTGAGCTTTTATTCACCAAAAACGACCGCTAATCCACGGCCATATAGCTCATTTGGCCGCAGATACGTGGCTAAATTGTGGCAAAAGGCTCCAAATTTTTTCATGGGGTCTTGTTTCTAGAAATGTGATTTTTGGTATGTTTGGTTTCTGTCCAGATTTGTTTGTGTACTGGTTTGTACATGGGACATATGCAATTTAGAAACTCCTTGGCTCAAGCAACTGCGGTCTTGTTTGTATACTGGTTTCTGCACAGATTTAGAAAAACACTCTCAGATTTTACCTAGGATGAAATTAAGACATTTTGCATATAAGGTAGGGATAGATATTAGATGTTTGCTATAGACTAAGAACCGAATCCTAACTCTAAGTTCAGGCCGCAATTTGCGCCCATTTGGATTATTTTGGAGGCCAAGAATAGGATATGAGGGCTCGGGCTTCAGAGGCAGCTTCTAAATAGCCCGTACATCTCTCTGTATATGCAATAATTTTTCAGGTTTCTCGGGTCATTCCAGATTCTATTTGACCATCACAATTTACCAAAAACTCGATATCGGAAAATTCCAAGTTCATTTTTGAAACTTCTAACTCCAGTTTGGCCAAGGATTCTATCACTAATAGATTTGTGGTCACTAACTAAGCCTCAATTACATCTCTGCAACTCAAAACATCCACTAAAGATCATCCTTGAATTTTCCAAGTTCATTAAACTTAAACCTCTTAATTCTAAACTAACACTTGAGCTTAGAAAGCTTAAAAACTAAACTAAAAGTGAGGGAATTATCTTAAAAAAGCAACTCAAGAAAATTCTAAGATGGCCAAATGAGCTCAAAGTTCTAACTTGATCTCACTATGGTGCTTGTAGTGAGCTTATGAATAAATTTTGTGAAGGTTGTATTTAGTTTTGGAATGGTTTTGATGGTGGAATTATGGTGGTAGTGAGGATGAAGGAGGATGAAGGAGAAGGAGATGAAGAAAAACCAAGAAAAAATGTGGAACCTTCTCTCCCTCTCTCACTCTCTCTCTCAACCATGCTTCCTTGTCCCCCCTCGTTATAATTTCTTTTCTTTTTTTAAAAGAAATAAAACAAATTGAAAGCATATAAAAAAATGAAACCATGATAATAAATATGAATAAATGTTACAATATGAAATGTTGCATGCCATGATACATAAACATGGTTTTAACAATTAAATTAGTTTAATGCACAATTAGGAAATATTAATCAAGTTTAACATTAAACTTGTATATAATAATTGTATAATAATTTATATAATGTCCAAATCAAATAAATGCCTTCATAATTAATAATTCATATTAACATTCCAATTATTTTTTCCAAATTGTATGTATATATTTATACCATTTTATAAAAACTCAAATCCATACTCATATAGTTTTCGTGAAATTTATTATTTTATTATTTAAATTCTAATAATAATATTTTATATTTCTGAAATGTTACGGTTTGGATCATATTTGATGGAGGGGATGGACTTGGAAGCATGTTCCATGGAGCTTCTTGGAGCCTACAATAGAGTCCAACACAATTTGGGAACACTTGAAAATGCTACAAAGGTTGTGATTTCAACTTAATAAGCTAATTGCTCTATTTTGTTTGATACAAGTTGTTATCTTTAGCTAAGAACCTTATGTTGGGTATATTGCTCTCAAGATTTTTCAAATTGCTATCGTGCTAAGTTTTAAAATCCATGTTTAGGGTGCAATAGATCCTTCACTCCTAAAGAAATAATCCACATCATCAACTATTTAAATATTTTAACATTCTTCGATTTTTAGAGGTATATCTATAATTTTATTCTTAACCCTAAATATTTAACATACTATTTATTTAAACAATACAATTTAAACTACACATTTACATGTACAAAATACTAGTTATATTTACAAATAAGAATAATGGATGATAAAGGCCCTATATGAGTGTTACCTTTTATGGCGTTGAAAAAGGTTTATCATCCATAGTGGGTTCTACGATCGGCATCCGACCGTGGCACATTTCCTCGCCGTGGTGCTCAAAAAAAATCACGGTGTACTTTTTCGACGCTATTGGAGGAAATTCCCTACCATGGCACATTTCCTCCATTTATCTCATATATTTCTTCCAATGGCGTCGAAAAGGTACACCACCCTCCACGATTTTTTCGACGATCGGCATCCACCACCATCATCTTTATTATCTAAGATGTGGAGACATCAAATTTCATGTGATTGCACCACTTTTTCACCATTGATTTAGTGGGTGCAAAATTAACGGTTTACCGACAATAGAACTTTTTACATTGTTAATTCAACGGTGAAAAGTGGTGGAATCACATGAAATTTAGTGTATCCAGATCTTAGGTAATAAAGATGATGATGGGTGTTGATTGTCGAAAACAATAGAGGACGCATATTTTCGACGTCACCTAAAGAAAAAGCAGTATATGGCCTATTTTCTTCATTATTCTCATATATATATATATGGAATTTCAGAAAGATGACTGACATATGGAATTTTAATGCAACAAAGTCATTATTTTTAATATAAGTATACTTTTTCTGGTATGCTTATCTGACAAAAACAGTAAAGTTCATGGTGTGCTAGTATAACTTTCTAAATTTGCTAGTATTAATAAACTTATATCCCAGCACTATTCTTTAATATTATGAGATTGATGGAAAAATGAAATACTTGCCACAGGTTTGTGTTCTTCGGCTGGGAGTGTTCGTGTGCCGATATTTCTATTGTTCTCCTTCATACTCGCCATGGCGTATCTTTCGATGTTTCCCAATAGTTTCTAGAGCAACTATGTTTTTTTCTTTTTCCTTATTGTAGTTCAAATTTTCGTCTATGGTATGTAATGTCCACAATTTTTGTGACACCTTGCAGGTGTTGGATTAGCATGTATATAGTTATTGCAGAACAGCAGAACAGAGTGAGAGTAAACAATAATAGCTAAAATGTGTTAGTTGCTTGAGTATAAACATGATTAATCCAGTTCATAGTTTGATAAATTGATGCAGAGCATTGCTTGAGGCGGTTTTGAAACAAGAAAGGTGGTATCATCTTGATATAATAATTGATATGTTGTTTGAATGTCATTGGGCATATTACTTTTTCGGTTAATACCGAAAAGAAACCAATGTCAATTTGAGTTTAGTCCTTGATTTCAATTCAAATACATTCATGCTGCTGCATTGTTGATGGATACCAATAACCTTGAGCATAGCTATCTGAGTATATTGACGATGTAGGCACAAAATTCTCATAGGATAACTATCAATAACTAATCAAAGATGACATAATACTTTGAGAAAATCATCTAACCATGAGAAATGAGAATCCTACAATTAGACAAAGAATACAGCGTCAACAACTTACATCTTGATTGGTTGGAAGCTCCTCAATAAATTCCAATAATATGCAGCGATAGAAGAAACTTATCTTCAGAAAAATCAAACTGCAAAACAGCAGAAGAGAGTGAGAGGAAACAATAATAGCTAAAATGTCTTAGTTGCTTGAGTATAAACATGATTAATCCAGTTCATAGTTTGATAAATTGATGCAGAGCATTGCTTGAGGCGGTTTTGGAACAAGAAAGGTGGTATCATCTTGATATAATAATTGATATGTTGTTTGAATGTCATTGGGCATATTACTTTTTCGGTTAATACCGAAAAGAAACCAACATCAATTTGAGTTCAGTCCTTGATTTCAATTCAAATACATTCATGCTGCCACATTGTTGATGGATACCAATAACCTTAAGCATAGCCATCTGAGTATATTGACGGTGTAGGCACAAAATTCTCATAGGATAACTATCAATAACTAATCAAAGATGACATAATACCTTCTTTGGAGGCCTTAAGCATAGCCTCCCCGATTTTGCGAGAAGAGGCTTAAATGATGAGATATATGAGAAGCCGATATGCGATTAACTTTGTATAACACCTTCATCAATATTCCATCAATATAACCCTCAACTGGCTTTCGGATATGACCAGCCACCAAGCATCCAGCAAGACCTAGAGAATTTGATGAGAAAATGGATTTGGATTCGGAAAATTTTCCATTTTAGGCAAAAAATAATAATAATAAAGGTGGGGAGAGAGAGAGAGTACCGATTTGCGAAAAGTAGAAGAAGAACTAGAGGGAGCTGATCTCACCGGCGATGTCTCTCACCATTTTGGCCTCGAGCGCTGTTTTTTCGGGGCCATGAGAGAAAGGAATGGGTGCAGTTTTGGAGCTTTGAAACCAAAAAGGGCAAAAGGAAGGTTTTTGCCGGCTGGGAGTCCATGCTGTTCTCACCGGTGTTGTTCCAATGATATTTTGATCAAATAATCAATGGTCACGGCCCGCTGTCATGCAAAGTAAAATAAGGGTGTTTTTCACGTGCTTTGCACGTGTGATGGATGATTTGCACGTGTGCTGGATGATCAGAATGCTTCCAAAGTATCAGAATAGCAAGGAGAAGAACAGCAGAGGTTTCAAATTCCTTTTCCCCCCTCAATAGTCGTAAAAGTTTGGTACTTATAAACACAACAGCTAGAACTAAACCATAAGAATAATCTCCATCGTAATTTCATGTCTGGAATATTTTTAAGAATAACGTGAAATTTGGTATATCTATATCTTAGCCGATGAAAATAAAGATGGCGGATGCCGATCGTCGAACCCACAGTGGATGATAAATCTTTTTCAACGCCATAGAAGGTAACACTCATATAGAGTCTTTATCACCCATTATTCTTATTTGTAAATATAACTAGTATTTTGTACATGCGAAGCATGTAAATGTGTAGTTTAAATTGTATTGTTTAAATAAATAGTGTATTAAATATTTAGGGTTGAGAATAAAATTATAGATATACCTCTAAAAACTGAAGAATGTTAAAATATTTAAATAGTTGATGATGTGGATTATTTCTTTAGGAGTGAAGGATCTATTGCACCCTAAACATGGATTTTAAAGCTTAGCACGATAGCAATTTGAAAAATCTTGAGAGCAATATACCCAACATAAGGATCTTAGCTAAAGATAACAACTTGTATCATACAAAAGAGAGCAATTAGCTTACTAAGTTGAAACCACAAACTTTGTAGCATTTTCAAGTGTTCCCAAATTGTGTTGGACTCTATTGTAGGCTCCAAGAAGCTCCATGGAACATGCTTCCAAGTCCATCCTCTCCATCAAAGATGATCCACCTTGAAGGTGCAAGTGCTTTGGTTTCAAACCGTAACATTTCAGAAATATAAAATATTATTATTAGAATTTAAATAATAAAATAATAAATTTCACGAAAACTATATGAGGATGGATTTGAGTTTTTATAAAATGGTATAAATATATACATACAATTTGGAAAAAATAATTGGAATTTTAATATGAATTATTAATTATGAAGGCATTGATTTGATTTGGACATTTTATAAATTATTATACAATTATTATATACAAGTTTAATTTTAAACTTGATTAATATTTCCTAATTGTGCATTAAACTAAGTTAATTGTTAAAACCATGTTTATGTATCATGGCATGCAACATTTCATATTGTAACATTTATTCATATTTATTATCATGGTTTCATTTTTTTATATGCTTTCAATTTGTTTTATTTCATTTAAAAAAAGAAAAGAAATTATAACGGGGGGACAAGCATGGTTGAGAGAGAGAGGGAGAGAGAGAGGGTTCCACATTTTTCCTTGGCTTTTCTTCACCTCTTCTTCATTTCTTCATCTCCTTCTCCTTCATCCTCCTCCATCCTCACTACCTCCACAATTCCACGCTCAAAACCATTCTAAAACTAAATACAACCTTCACAAAAATTACTCATAAGCTCACAACAAGCACCATAGTGGGACCAAGTTAGAACTTTGAGCTCATTTGGCCATCTTAGAATTTTCTTTAGTTGCTCTTTTAAGGTAATTCCATCACTTTTAGTTAAGTTTTTAAGCTTCCTAAGCTCAAATGTTAGTTTAGAATTAAGAGGTTTAAATTTAATGAACTTGGAAAATTCAATGGTGATCTTTAGTGGATGTTTTGAGTTGCAGAGATGTAATTGAGACTTAGTTAGTAACCACAAATCTATTAGTGATAGAATCCTTGGCCAAACTGGAGTTAGAAGTTTCGAAAATGAACTTGGAATTTTCCGATATCGAGTTTTTGGTAAATTGTGATGGTAAAATAGAATCTGAAATGACTCGAGAAACCTGAAAAATATATTGCATATACAGAGAGATGTACAAGCTATTTAGAAGCTGCCTCTGAAGCCCGAGCCCTCATATCCTATTCTTGGCCGCCAAAATAATCCAAATGGCCGCAAATTGCGGCCTGAACTTAGAGTTAGGATTCGGTTCTTAGTCTATAGCTCAAACATCTAATATCTAGCCCTACCTTATATGCAAAATGTCTTAATTTCATCTTAGGTAAAATCTGAGAGTGTTTTTCTAAATTGCTGATTTCTTTTTTGCGACGTTTGAAACTAGATTTTTTATATTTGAGTTTTGACTCGGTTGTTGATGTTCGTACGTCAACGTCGAGAGTTGTTTGGTTGTTCTTGCATGCGCGGACCATAGTATCTAACCTATATGTATTCGCTTGCCGTATAGGTTTTCGAATTTGATTTTTGATGACGATACGATATGTGTTGAATTGTAGGTACCTTCGCATGGACTTCCGGGACGACAAAGGAGAACAAGGCGTTCGTCGACTTCTACTAGAGCGAGAATAGTAGGTGAGTAGATGTATATCTACGAGAGAAATCGGGTGAATGGCGTATAGCACCCCCGCAATCGTAGTGTTAGGTTACTCATATATAGTTATATATATAAATATTAGATATGTATACTTAGATAATAGGGTTCTAGGAGACTATAGACGATAGTAAGCGTACTTGTAGAGAGGACTATCCTTAGTTCTTATTTTTCTTAGCCTTGGGCCATTGGTATATATGTTGTCATACACACACGCTTGGTATGATATGTGTGTGTGTGTATACATGTATATATGTGTGTGTGTGTGTGTGTGTGTGTGTGTATAAGTTTGAGAATAATTTCGATATAACATCACGAGATGGGGATATGACATGTTAGAATGATATGAGTCGATATGATCGGACATGATATCACGAGGCTATGTTATATGATATGAGATTGAAACGTCATGATTTGATATGATATATTATATGAACATTGGGCGATATATATATATATATAACATGTGACGACACATGAGTAGATGAGATGATAGAATGTACATGACCATAGATCCGTACCCTTGATTTATGATATCATACGACAGATTATACCATACAAGATATGATATACATGATGAATGACCCGCACTCTTGATTCGAGGATACCGTACGATAGATTATACCGTACGTAATATGATATACCTGATGATTGATCATCACTCTTCACTCGAGGATGTCGTACGATAGATTATACCGTACGTGATATTATAAGGCTGGATCGCCGACTCATAGATGTATCGACTATGAAAATTATTGTTTTCTAATCACTTACGTAGACATTAGGAGATAATTAGATCCATACCTACTTTCAAAACTAACGAATCTTTATGCATTTTTAAAAAGACAACCCTAAGGAACGCTACGGATTTTCAAATGGTATCTTTTTCTCAAAAACACCGTAACCCCTATTTTTCTAAAACGACGACTTATACTGTTTTAAAAACTATAACTGTATGGCTCATATGTAGCTATGTATCTTATACTGTTGCGTTTACATTTTACATTTTCTGCTATACTCGTATTATATTCTTTTTGCATTTTACATACACGTTCTTTTCCTTATCTTGTATGACATCGTCTGTTAGGACACATGCACCATTACCGATGAAGCGCATGTTGTACATATACATACTCGCCAGCTCACACACTCATCATCAGTAATTGTCATACCACGTACACATTAGAAATCGCTATTTCATCGTATAACCTAATAACTCGTAGTTTTTTCGTATTGCTTAGTACTCATTACCGCACATGCTAGTTAGATATTGCATTTCTTACCTAGTTAGATGCCACGTTTATATATATACATACTGGTTATGCACTGTAGATTTATTCTGTGCCGGTACTCATTGTTTCATTATTGGCTCATATTTATGAGATTTCGGTTTATATGAGATTTATGGATTTGAGAAACCGCAGATGCATTTTTAAAAACTTATGATTGTTTTAAAAATGCGATTTCTCTTGATATGATTTGTGGCGTCCACCATGATTTTTCTCGGTTCTGAGCTATGTGTATAACCGATTTGAGGAGAGAGGAGGTACCGTCTGCGGGTACATGATAGACCCGGTATGGTACTCTGAGGCAAGAAGATCGTATAGAGAGACATTGAGCCCTATTTAACCTACCAGCCTGCCTCAACGCTGTCACCTATTTAACCTATCTGGCCATTGTAAGCCAAACCAAAGGTCTACATCCTATTGCAATATTAAAATAGTTCAAAGTGTCATCCAAGCTTGCTGAGGAAACTATATTAGGTACAATACATGCTCCTCTTCATTAACCTACAAGATCCCTTAGTTATCAACATGACCCAATAACCCACCCCCCACCCCTCCTTCCCTCATCATAAAACCCTAACCCTAAAAAAAATCCCCAATGGCACCAAGAATAAATTTTCTTTGTTTTGATTCTAATGTTTGTGAGTGTGTCGTCTCGATCGAGCACATGTGCTAACGCACTTGCAAGTTTATATCCATGTCTAAATTATATTGAGAATAATCGAGGAAAGATGCCATAGGATGGAATTTCCTCCTATGGCGTCGAAAAAGTATGCACTCCCTCATTTTTTCCGACGATCGGTGTCCATCATATTCATCATTATCATTTAAGATGTAGGTACACCAAATTTCATGTGATTCTACAACCTTTTCACTGTTGATTTAGTGGGTTCAAAATTAACGGTTTACCGACAACAGTACTTTTTGCATTGCTAAATCAACAGTGAAAAAGTTGTAGAATCACATGAAATTTGGTGTATCCTCAACGCTGTCACCTATTTAACCTATCTGGCCATTGTAAGCCAAACCAAAGGTCTACGTCCTATTGCAATATTAAAATAGTTCAAAATGTCATCCAAGCTTGTTGAGGAAACTATATTTAGGTACAATACATGCTCCTCTTCATTAACCTACAAGATCCCTTAGTTATCAACATGACCCAATAACCCCCCTCCTTCCCTCTATCATAAAACCCTAACCCTAAAGAAAATCCCCAATGGCACCAAGAATAAATTTTCTTTGTTTTGATTCTAATGTTTGTGAGTGTGTCGTCTCGATCGAGCACATGTACTAACGCCCTTGCAAGTTTATATCCATGTCTAAATTATATTGAGAATAATCGAGGAAAGATGTGATAGGATGGAATTTCCTCCTATGGCGTCGAAAAAGTATGCACTCCCTCATTTTTTCCGACGATCGGTGTCCATCATATTCATCGTTATCATTTAAGATGTGGGTACACCAAATTTCATGTGATTCTACAACCTTTTCACCATTGATTTAGTGGGTTCAAAATTAACGGTTTACCGACAACAGTACTTTTTGCATTGCTAAATCAACGGTGAAAAGGTTGTAAAATCACATGAAATTTGGTGATCCATATCTTAGATGATAACGATAAAAATAATAGGTGCCGATCGTCGGAAAAAATAAAGGAGAGCGTACTTTTTCGACGCCATAGGAGGAAATCCCCTCCTATGGCTCTTTCCTCCATTATTCTCAATTATATTAGAGGCAATACATCGACCCTGTCAAGCTTATGTTGTGCACAGCTAAGCACGATCGTGCAGTCTGAACCGCAGTGTCTCTGCATGGTCATCAATGGTGGGGCCGCCTCCATGGGGATTAATGTGAATAGAACTCAAGCGTTGGCACTGCCGGGAGCTTGCAATGTTAGAAGTCTGTCGTTGAACAAATGTGATGGTATGAACTTAATAGCACAAGGAATCGGAAATTATATTATACCATAATTTTTTGTTGTTCTGAGATAAATGACATGAAATTTATAATTTGATTAAAAAATTTATAATTTGATTAAAATACCATAAACTTTCAGCTGGTTGCACTAAAATATCATTTATCACCTACCTTTCCAAAACTGCTTATGCACCATCATGTGACCATTATGTCCCCATTTCCCTTGGTAGTCTCTTCTTTTTTTATTATAATAATTGGGGTTAACCACACCGGAATTCATTAAAGCCCTTGGTAGTTTCTTGAAAACTTTTCTTTCATGAAATCAAAAAACCTATTTTGCACTGTTTTTTCTAATGCTTCTCTTTCCAAAGAAATGGCAATTGCTTCAAAAATAAAGGCAAGAACCACAACAGCAGCCATTTTTTTCCTTCTTTTTTTTTCCCTTTTTCTTTTTTTTGCCTTTTTGTGCGTGGGGGTGGGGGGGCAGGGTGTCCGGGTCCCAGTAGGCTAAAAAGGTAAAACAAGGATGTGTGGTCACATGACTATTACCGAAGCAAGGAATTCATGATGTTCTCATACAATTAGTAAATTTTATGGTATTTATCTAAAAAATGGAAACATTCAAGGTGTATTATTAAATAACCCTAACGGTGATTTGCTAATACGATTTTGTTTATACCGTATTATCACATCAAATGGACCTGCATCGCCTCATGATTCTCCTTCAGGCACGAAATTTACTAATAGCTTTTGTTGCTAAAACTATTCTTTAATTTATGTGATTAATGAAAAAAATAAAATATTGGTCGCAGCTTCTTCGGGTGGGAGCATTGAGCATTGTTCATGCCACGATGCTCCTCATGTTTTCCCTTATACCGGCAATGGTGTATCTTTCATCCTCGTCTCCCACTAGTTTCCAAGGCACCTATGTATTCAACTATGGTTGAATTTTTCGCCTATGACACGTGTTACATCTTATCTACTTTTCGCATATGTAATAATGTGGAGAAGTGTCGTGTGATGGTGTGATGGTTTATTGGGATGTACAGAAATATTGATGATAACGCGATCCTGTCTCCTTACAACAACAGACTCATTTTGTCAAGACCCGACTATGTTTTACCAGGTTAATAGATGACGCTTTCATTAAAGACCATTTTACTTCAGTAATAATAATCAGGCAGCAACATGGGCAACAAGTAAAAAGTATTCATAGTTTCATGAAATGATTTAAGAAACATAAGATACCTTTAAAGATCTAAAAAATTAATCTGAATACGAGGATTGAACAGAAAATCTCATCAAGTAACCAGTTCAAATAATGAGGCTATTCAACAGAAGGAAATAAAATCCACAAAGATTAGACAAATATCATCACTGCAAATCCAATACAAGAATAAAAAGAGTTCTCGCCAAACCGCAACAAATGTGTTTTGGAGACTGAAGAAACCATATTAGGTGCATACATATACCGTTTATCAACTTATATGATCCTACCAACTGGACCCCGCTAAGTTGATATCAATTTCATTTCTAATGTGAAAGATCGCAAGTTTGATCCCCGAAGGAGGTTGATTTTAAAAAAAAAATGAAAAACTCTCACATGATCCTTTTAGTTTTATGAACCATTACCATCATATAATCTAAACCCACTGAGGTCCATGTGTCATTTTCTCCTCTTGAAGAAAAATTGAGAAAATATCTCTGATCATCATCAAAAACCCAAACCACATCCACCACCACCATCCCACCCAAAAAAAACAATGCAAGTGCCCAATCGAACGAACAATGCAAGAAAGACATCATGAGAATAGCTCCATGCCTCTTGTTCACCGCAGGCAATACATCGACCCCGTCAAACTCTTGTTGCACCAGCCTTGGCATGATCGTGAAGTCTGAGCCGAAATGTCTTTGCCTGATCATCAATGATAACATGGCTTACCCAGAGGGGTTTAATGTCAACAAAACTCTAGCGCTGCAGCTCCCCAGCGCTTGCAGCAATATCAGTACACCGCCCGTGAGCAAATGTGACGGTAAACACTGAATCGATAGCGTAAATGACCGATTTGTTATATTTTGAACACCATAAAATTTCACAGCTTTAGTATAAATATCATGAAATTATAATTATATAGAGGTTAAATTGCACGAAACCCCCCCCCCCCCCACTTTGCCCGAATAACAGGATACCCCTCTAGGTATATAAAAAAACCCGTAGCTTGCCCCCTTGACTCCAACATTATTACTTTTTACCTAATAAATTTTGTTTCTTTTGCCAAAATACCCTTTAGTTCATCTCTTTTATATGCATTTCTCCCTTAAAAGACCAATTTCAATCAATTTATGTTTCAATTAGCCTCTGTTCAAAAATAAGATTTTAGAACCATTTGTCCGCTGCCTTTCCAAAAACCTGTAATATAGTTGTCATTTGACTGTCATGTGACCAATATGTTCCATCATCTTTGTAGTTCCTTTAAAAAGCTTATTTTTGATGAAAAAGATCGATGATCAAAAGCTCATATATATAGAGAGAGGGGGGGGTGTTTCCGTTAGGGCAGGGTTCGTGTTTTTAAAATTCAAGAACTTTTTTGTGTGACGCCCGATCAACAATCTGTTTCAACCAAGTTGATCAACACACCCTAGCTAGTGTGTGGTTTTAAAATGACATTGTTTGGAAGTGTATACATATGCATAAACATGCCAAATTACTTTAGCCGTAGAATTATTATTAATTTAAAACAAGTTGTAGCATATGTTTACACTTCCAAACAGAGTGATTATATAAACACACTATTAGGTTGTGTTGATCAACTTGGTCAAAACGGATCGTTAATCGGACATCACACAAAAAGTTTGAGAATTTAAAAAATATGAACTCGTCCTAACGGATTGGCACTACATATATAATGGGGGAAAGAGACCATAGGAGGGAATTTCCTACTATAACATCGAAAAAATACAATATCCACAATTTTTTCAACGACCGGCATTCATCATCTTGATCTGTCATCTAAGATGTGGATAGACCAAATTTTATCTGATTCGACCACTTTTTCACCGTTGAGTTAGCAATATAAAAATTTATATGGTCTGTAAACCGTTAATTCTGCACCCACTAAATCAACGGTGGAAAAGTGGTAGAATCACATGAAATTTGGTGTATACACATCATAGATAATAAAAATGATGGTGGTGGGTGCCTATCGTCAAAAAAATCATGGGCGGTGTGCTTTTTCGACGCCATTGGAGGAAATTCCCTATCGTGGCACATTTCCTCCATTATTCTCATATATTTCCTCCAATGGAGTCGAAAAAGTACACCCTCCACGATTTTTTCGACGATCAGCAACCACCACCATCTTTATTATCTAAGGTGTGGATACACCAAATTTCATGTGATTCAACCACTTTTCCACCGTTGATTTAGTGGGTGCAAAATTAACGGTTTACCGACAATAGAACTTTTTACATTGTTAATTCAACGGTGAATAAGTGGTGGAATCACATGAAATTTAGTGTATCCAGATCTTAGGTAATAAAGGTGATGATGGGTACCGATTGTCGAAAACAATAGAGGGCGCATATTTTTGACGTCACCTAACGAAAAAACAGCATATGGACTATTTTCTTCATTATTCTCATATATATATGGAATTTCAGAAAGATAACTGACATATGGAATTTTAATGCAACAAA
This sequence comes from Agapanthus africanus, assembly GCA_030015575.1. Lineage (NCBI taxonomy): Eukaryota > Viridiplantae > Streptophyta > Magnoliopsida > Asparagales > Amaryllidaceae > Agapanthus > Agapanthus africanus. The sequence goes on along the minus strand of CM057338.1, from coordinate 826,590,753 downwards.
GTCATTATTTTTAATATAAGTATACATTTTCTGGTATGCTTATCTGACAAAAACAGTAAAGTTCCTGGTGTTCTAGTATACAACAACAACAGAGCCTTCTATCCCAAGCATATGGGGTAGGCTACATGAACCAACAAGAGAATCACGCCGGGTCCAGCACATGAATCCTCCGTCTCCACTCACTCCTATCGAACAATATACTTTCATCGAGTCCTTTGGCAACCATATTGTTTCGTATCACCTCCATTCATGTTTTCTTCGGTCTTCCTTTTGCCTTTTTCCTGGTGTTCTAGTATAACTTTCTAAATTTGCTAGTATTAATAACTTATATCGCAGCGCTATTCTTTAATATTATGAGATTGATGGAAAAATGAAATACCGGTCACAGGTTTGCGTTCTTCGGCTGGGAGTGTTCGTGTGCCGATATTTCTATTGTTCTCCCTCATACTCGCCATGGTGTATCTTTTGATGTTTCCCAATAGTTTCTAGAGCACCTATGTTTTTTTCTTTTTCCTTATTGTAGTTCAAATTTTCGTCTATGGTATGTAATGTCCACAATTTTTGTGACACCTTGCAGGTGTTTGATTGGCATGTATATAGTTATTGAAGATGAAGCGATTTATTCTCCTAATCTCCTTTCATCTTCATATTATAAAGGGATGGAATTCATTTAAATAGGAATTAAACCTTGTGTTTTGTTTTCGTATACTAAAGGATTCACAGTTCTATCAAAGTACCTAATAGAAACGAGTGGTTTCTGGTGAGCAGTGGCGAGGCCAGGATTCAATATCAGGTTGGGGGGAAATATCAATGCACAGTCCGTCTGTCCCCAATAATGAATTCTCGTGAAGTTCTACCACCAGACAAACAAATACAAGGTATTCATAATTTCCAGCAAATGTTTTAAGAAATGTAAGATATTTATTACCGGTCTCAGTTACATGTCCGAAAAAATGTCAAGGTCCACCCACGTTTATCCTCAACCAAACTTTCTCTAGCATCTTTTTGGTACACTTGTATTTAGTCATGTGGATCAACATCCTCATATGAGAAATCGATGCCGTCAAACATCACTGAAGAACAGGAAAAATGGGGAAATTCTATATTAAAAAAATGGAAATTATGAGGTATAAATATAAGACTTGCAAAAAATCTTTTTACTTGGTTAGTTGGATGTAACTATAATGAGTAAGACTAACTTTAGAAAAAAGAAAGGAGTGAAGCCTAAAGAGATACGGATAAAAATTATGACAATAAATTCCAATAATATGTAGCGATAGAAGAAACTTATCTTCAGAAAAATCAAACTGCAAAACAGCAGAAGAGAGTGAGAGTAAACAATAATAGCTAAAATGTCTTAGTTGCTTGAGTATAAACATGATTAATCCAGTTCATAGTTTGATAAATTGATGCAGAGCATTGCTTGAGGCGGTTTTGAAACAAGAAAGGTGGTGTCATCTTGATATAATAATTGATATGTTGTTTGAATGTCATTGGGCATATTACTTTTTCGGTTGATACCGAAAAGAAACCAATATCAATTTGAGTTCAGTCCTTGATTTCAATTCAAATACATTCATGCTGCCGCATTGTTGATGGATACCAATAACCTTAAGCATAGCCATCTGAGTATATTGACGATGTAGGCACAAAATTCTCATAGGATAACTATCAATAACTAATCAAAGATGACATAATACTTTGAGATAATCATCTAACCATGAGAAATGAAAATCCTACAATTAGACAAAGAATATAGCGTCAACAACTTACATCTTGATTTGTCGGAAGCTCCTCAATTATCCTCCCAGTAATATCGGGTTCTTTGTCCGAATCGCCTGAAGTGAGCACTCTTATCCTTTTAGCACGATACTGGCTCATCGGTCCAAGTTGCCTCCTATGCTTCAATTGTAATAAACCACTTATATTTGGCGAGAAATTGAATGAACCCGCTTTAACTGCCAAACCTGTTGACTTGACGGTAGGTGGAGATTCAAATGAAGCTTCCACGAGCGAACTCATTTTTCCTGTCATAGCATCAGTATCCTTTACAACAGAACATTTTCTTGGAAGTGATTTCTCATGAACGCCTTCACTTGGGGCCTTCGATATCTCAGGGTCATGATTCCGGTTTTCTGCAACATTAGTTTCCTGTTGATTGCATTGTTAAAGATGCAAGTTTTTCTATTAAATCTGAGTGTAAATCATTTAAAATGCCTTCAACGATCAAATTGAAAGAAAGTTGTGTTTGCTTTCATCACTTACCTTCCTTTCCCCATTATTTCGCAATAAAGCAGCCATGTCAAAAAACACTTGCAGAGAGCTTGCTACATCACATGTATGCTCTAACGCCTCGTCATTGTCACAAGAGCTTGTCGGCGTAGTCGTAGAAGTGGGCTCATTAGCATAATGATACCAGTTATATGGAAATCCAGCCGAAAAACAGCAAGAAACCTATTAAAATCAAACAATCAGAAAGGTATAGATAAAGACGTGTGCTGCACTTGATCATTACATGTAAAGTACTATAATAACCAACATTCTCAAGATAAGGTTGTAGGTGTGTGTTCCCTATCGCCTTCGACTTTATTTGTGCCTTGGAGTCGAGCATAATTCCTTATGAAAATACATCTTCATTCGCTTTTTTCTAGACTATTTTCCTTCTTTTGGAGAATTTAGAGGAACCCATAACCATTTGAGGTTGTGGCAAGTCCCTAACTTCTGCATGATTTTCTCGGCCGTGAATTTAGCACTAATTATGATATGGCTAATTTTAAGTCCAGACAGTCCTTTAGCTTAACCAAGTGTTAATGTAGCCTAACGTCGTAGCCAACCCCATTTTTGTGCGGAAGGACTTAATCAAAAGATCGATAAAAATATAATACAATAGAGCTATATAGATTAATTTTATATAACACCCTCACTAATATCTCATCGGCATTTTTTTTTTAAATTGGCTGTAGAGCGTTGACGTCAGGTCAAGTCCAAAAACTTTGCCAAGTCATTCACGGAGCCTTAAGCATAGCCTCCCCGTTTTTGCGAGAAGAGGCTTAAATGATGAGATATATGAGAACCCGATATGCGATTAACTTTGTATAACACCTTCATCAATATTCCATCAATATAACCCTCAACTGGCTTATGGAAAAAATCCTGTTTGGCTTTGAGACCAAATTAAGATAACCGGGAGTTTTCTAATGTTGTCCAGCTTTAACTCCGAATCATAACTGACCATCTTTGGCTATGGATTTGGGTAGTCTTGATTTAGGATATAGACTATATTAGTCAAAATTTAAGTGGAGGTGGAGGGGATGCAAACTCTAGTTTGCATCGCTCTACCTCCACTTTAAATTTTGACATTAATGAGGTGTTTAGCAATGGAGGTTATCTGAACTCCAAGGTTTTGTTTTGGAGTTTTCCAAACTCCAAAATGAGAGTTCTTCTCATTTAACTAGAGTTTAGAAAACTCTAGTTGGATCAAAGTTTAGCAAACTCCGGTTATCTCAAGTAGAGTTTTCTAAACTCCAAAACGAAAGCCAAACATGGCATGATTAGGATGTTGGAGTTAAGTTTAGATAACTTTATGAAACCTCAGGTTATCTAAACTCAACTTCATTGCCAAACATGACCTAAAACGCTAGAGACGAAGGGTGTGATATGGAAAAATAAACCCGCACACAAAAAATAACCTGAGGAGGGATCCCATTACGATGAGTGCGGGCTCTATCGATGAAGCCCTGAAACGTCAAAGTGAGCCCATCGGCAGTCTCAACAGTATAGGCATCCAATCGGTTGACAATCGGTGCAGAAGTGAACAATCTAATTGCATGTACAAACAAACACAAATTAGGGGTTTTGAACAAATCTTTTAGCCCAAACTTTTTTTTAAAAGAAAAAAATTAGATAGGGTTTTACCCTTGGGCGTTGAATCCAGCAACGGCCAGTCTCTTGCCGTCGAAATCTGTTTCGGATATGACCAGCCACCAAGCATCCAGCAAGACCTAGAGATTTTGATGAGAAAATGGATTTGGATTCGGAAAATTTTCCATTTTAGGCAAAAAATAATAATAATAAAGGTCGAGAGAGAGAGAGAGAGAGAGTACCGATTTGCGAGAAGTAGAAGAAGAACTAGAGGGGGCTGATCTCACCGGTGATGTCTCTCGCCATTTCGGCCTCGAGCGCTGTTTTTTCGGGGCCATGAGAGAGAGAGGAATGGGTGCAGTTTTGGAGCTTTGAAACCAAAAAGGGCAAATGGAAGGTTTTTGCTGGCTGGGAGCACATGCTGTTCTCACTGGTGCTGTTCCAAGAATTTTTGATCAAATAATCAATGGCAATTTGAAAAATCTTGAGAGCAATATACCCAACATAAGGATATTAGCTAAAGATAACAACTTGTATCAACCAAAAGAGAGCAATTAGCTTACTAAGTTGAAACCACAAACTTTGTAGCATTTTCAAGTGTTCTCAAATTGTGTTGGACTCTATTGTAAGCTCCAAGAAGCCCCATGGAACATGCTCCCAAGTCCATCCCCTCCATCAAAGATGATCCACCTTGAAGGTGCAAGTGCTTTGGTTCCAAACCGTAACATTTCAGAAATATAAAATATTATTATTAGAATTTAAATAATAAAATAATAAATTTCACGAAAACTATATGAGGATGGATTTGAGTTTTTATAAAATAGTATAAATATATACAAACAATTTGGAAAAAATAATTGGAATGTTAATATGAATTATTAATTATGAAGGCATTGATTTGATTTGGACATTTTATAAATTATTATACAATTATTATATACAAGTTTAATATTAAACTTGATTAATATTTCCTAATTGTGCATTAAACGAAGTTAATTGTTAAAACCATGTTTATGTATCATGGCATGCAACATTTCATATTGTAACATTTATTCATATTTATTATCATGGTTTCATTTTTTTATATGCTTTCAATTTGTTTTGTTTCATTTAAAAAAAGAAAAGAAATTATAACGAGGGAGGACAAGGAAGCATGGTTGAGAGAGAGAGAGAGAGGCAGAGAAGGTTCCACATTTTTCCTTGGCTCTTCTTCACCACTTCTTCATTTCTTCATCTCCTTCTCCATCATCCTCCTCCATCCTCACTACCACCACAATTCCACCTCAAAACCATTCCAAAACTAAATACAATCTTCACAAAAATTATTCATAAAATCACTACAAGCACCATAGTGGGATCAAGTTAGAACTTTGAGCTCATTTGGCTATCTTAGATGTCACGCCCCGCTTTCCGGTGTACGACGAAGGGGACAGGACGAGGCCGCTACGTATTTACTGTGAAGTAAATACGCTAAGCATATTTAAGCAATATAAAAGTAAACATAAGAGACAAGAGATAATAAACTGAACAACAACTTTATTTATTAATATTCTTTTGTACAATGCATGAAAAGTAAATACAACTGAATAAAAAGCAACGCCTAAACAATGACATAACAGAAATGAAAGTACTGAATGGAAAGTGTACAATGACTAGAGCTCGGGGTCTCCACTGAACTAGTCCAAGTCTTCAGCAGTGGGCTCGATCTCTGATGGGTCCAAATCACCTGACGACATTCAAAGAAGAAAAAAATAGAATGTCGTCAGCGAACAGGTCGTTCGGTAAGTCCCAAGGATAAGGAAGAATAGAATAGACAGAATGAGAAGGTAGTTTTTAAAGTTATATTATATTGTTATAATATTGTGTTAACACTGTTGTTTGTAGTTTGGTACAGAAGATTCCAGTGTATACGAGAGGAGTCCCACATACACCGGGGACCTTGGTAACCCGTAGTACAAGGCTCCGTCGATAATACCACGGAACAAAGGCATGGATGTAATTACGTCTTAAGTGACCACCTCGTGCCACCTTTAACATATTCCGTACCAGTCTACCCCTTAAACCCCGTAGTGTTATCTTGATTGTATTGTATTGTTGTATTGTATTGTCTTGTATTGTAAACTGTATAAATTGTATAATTGGATGACTGACCGAAACCATGATATCAGTAAACGGATGTAACCGTAGAATCATGTAAATGGAATAACTGGAGAACCATATAAATGGAATGTATATCTATGGTTTGGTTCAGTCAAGTTGTATAGATTAATAATTGGATTCATGGATTCATGTTGAATTGTAATATTGTAAATTGTAGATTGTAGATTGTAAATTGTAGATCGTAAATTGTAGATTTTACATTGTGATATTTATAGTGAAAATATCTTAATTTCATAATAAATGGTATTTATTTGTAATATTGGTTTTGCATGGAATTCATGATATTTTAGTGTAAAATTTATTCTTGTGATATTATAGAAAAGGTGGAATATTTATAATACTTCAAAAATAGATATGTTTATGTTACATATATATATATATATTTATATGAAAATAATTTTAGTATATAATATTCTAGAAATCTCGTTTTCTTAAGATGTCGTATTTTAAATCTTTCGAGACCGAATGCTCCCTGCGGAGGTCTGCATCTCGCACTACTAAGCCCGAAAATATGCGATAATCCGCACTATCCCGAACGGGTTCCCCAAATGGGTTGTAGCGGCACTTTGCAAAGATTTGTATAAATACTAATCATTAAAGAAAACGGTTTTATTAATTATGGTATTTAAATGAAAAAGTGTTGTTTTCCCGTATTCTGAGTTCTAGGGTCTTCTAAGTCAACTAGACTGCTCCTAACTGGTCCAAAGCGGCAAGTTGTGAGATACCTCAAATCGCCTCTTTACCGCCAATTGTGGCCAGGTAAGTACAAGTGAAGAAAGGAGGGATCCGCTCACGAATCACCGTGAGACGGGCCTTTTAAAGTTACCTTTCCTACTTGTCTAGCCTAGACACCACAAAATCAGGTTTAGATAAACGACTGAATGCCCACAACCTTCCTCTGTCCTAATGATCGCGACATTCCTTAATTGGCTGAGTCTAGATATTTTTTATTAGCTCAAAAGTTATTTATTTGTAAAGATGTATCAATACTAAATCTTTTAGAAATGGTTTTATTAAGTAAAGGGTATTTAAATAAAAATGTTTGTTTTCCCGTATTCTGAGTTCTCGAGGGTATCGTGTTATGTTACATATGAGTGTGTGAGGAGGTAGGTCGTTACCTCGTGATCTACTTAAAGATATAGTAAGTTTAATGGAGTTAAATGTAGAATTGAAACAATGTGGTATTTAAGTGAAAAATACGATAAAGTGAAATAGTCATCATTTTATGAAATGAAACTTGATTAATTTGGTTGATTAGCATTTAACAGTCAACATGAGGGAGTTTAAGCATAATTGTATTAACGAGAAGTGAAGTTTTATAAGAAACCGAATCGGAAATCGGATTTGTCCGATTCCGTCGGGTTTTGTAAATTCGTATTTTTAGAATAGAAAAGAGAGATAGAAAATGGGACTTACGGGTTTTGGACAACTAGGAGAAAGAGATGAAAGAAGAGGGATCGCCGGTGCATCGATTCGTCGCCGAGAGTTCCCGGAACGATCGCCGGAAGTTCGTCGGGAATTTCGCCGTAGCTTCGCTTCGTGCTCGATTTCAAAGTACACAAGATTTCTTGAGAATTTTTTAGAGTTGGCTCAGAGTTAGGGGTGAGAGGGTAGAGGGTAGGGGTGGCATTTATAGGGTTAGGCTAGGGTTAGGATAGATGAAGAGTTAAATTGAAAAAATGTAAAAATAATGTGATAAATTGTAATAAAATGGAGTAAATAGGGCTTTATGACCTTTCTGGAACCGATCTAGGAAAATGAAGTGTACAGGGAGGTTTAGAAGATGAAGAGCCCCAACTTTGATGTTGGGGACTCGGCCGTCCGGCCGAGTCCGGCCGGCAGTGCCGGCCCGAGTCGGCCGGTCCGCCGGCCGAGTCGGGCCGAGTCGCCAGGTCGGGAGGTGGGGGTTTTCAAGATGTAGGCTCTGATACTTTCAGTTTTTCATGGGTAGTGGGAAATTTTGGAGTTATCTCGTGTGGACTGTTGGGCTTCTATAAAATTTAAAACAAATAAAAATTAAAAATAATGTGGGGCATGAAATTTGAACTCTGGTGGCTTGGTTCAGCAATGCAAGGTATTACCAATGAGCTACAAACTCCTTCTTGTAATTAAATTGCTAATTAATTACTTAAGTCTTGTGCTCAGGCAATAAATACCCTTTTCTGGATTTTGAAAAAAATTTGTACAAAAGGTGTATAGGAAATTTGGGGTTGTTACATTCTACCTTCCTTATAAAAATTTCGTCCTCAAAATTTGTAAAAGGAAAGTGTAACAAATTCAAGGAAAGTTTGGTGACTAAAGTACTAACAGTGTATGAAAAATAACAAGGTGGTGCAAATGTTTAAAAATATGAAAGAATCTTACTAGTGTTACCTTGGTCAACTGTCTTGGCTTCTACGGCTGCTAAGGTGTAAGCCTGTCGCCGTGGCACGTTCCTCCTAACTGGAAGCATATTCCCCTGTACTCGAGGCATGTTTCTCAGTGCCTGATGGAATTGGCGATTTGGCTGAGCAGGAAATCCACGTGGAAGTGGTGCTGGGAGTGCAGGACGAGTTGCAGGAGCCTGGATAGCTGGCTGTTGCGGGTAGTTGATGAGTGTGTGAGCTGAGTGGCGTCTATAAGGACAGTTTCCAATTCCATGATTGGACGCGCCTCAAACCAAGCATAGGCCTTTTGCGCGCCTACAGTCCTTCCACAAAGTGTCCTTCCCTCTTGCAATAAAAGCAAAATCGGGTCTTGGCTGATCATTGGCTTCTTCCAGTCTTCTGAGTTCAACAGCTGGCCTTGAAGAGGGCCCTCCTGCCATTTGAGTGGCAGGGCGTTTCACTCCTGCAGATTGAGGTCTGCCCCTTGCCTTTATCACTGCCTCATATCTGCAGGCAGCTTCCAGAGTATCCTCGTGAGTTGGAAATTTCCCTGTGGCTAGTGCAGCCTGGATTTCCGTGTCCAAACCTTGTTGAAATCGATGGGCTCTGATCTCGTCTGTCGGTATCAGGTGTGCCGCAAATCTGTTACGGTCTTGTGTTAGCTGTGTAATATATGATATTAAAAATTTAAAATACTGTGACATATTTTACCGACTAAGCATGGTGAACTCAGCGTCATACTCATCTACAGATGTTTCCCGCCGAAAGGCGCGCGAAGACGCGGTGGACGTCTCGCCTGAATTTCGGGGCAGATGCTAATTGGTGCTATCCGTCCACCTCTCCGAAGATGCCAAGTTGATTTATGGCACCATGTATCGAAGGTTTAAACGGATGCGGCCGATGTAGCAGACTTTGTCAGATTCCCCCTCGTTTGAGGGGTTTTTTGATTGTGGGGACGCTTTTCCCTGCAGGCGCAAGCCCCTGCAGTTAATTATGCTACCGCATTGCGGTAACAACTTTCTCCTTCTCCAGATGGTCACTTCGTGTCGTGTGTGTGTGTTTTATTTTTGGTTGCCCGTGGATTGTATACGAAGACTAATTTATGTGGTCGTCCGTAGGGCGTGGATTAGTCCAAATCCGTATTTTCTTAGATTTGGGTTTGGGGGTTGGGTTTAAGGATACGTTAGTCTTATTTTAGACTAAGATCAACTTAAACGTTTGTTAAGGATACGTTAGTCCAATTTTAGACTAAGATCAACTTAACGGGATCATTTAGATCCAACAAAAGAGCAGTTGGGCTCTATTATTTAGTTTAAGGACATGGTGGTCCAATATTAGTTTAAGGACATCTCGGTCCAGGTTAAGGACATCGTAGTCCATGAGTTTAAGGACCCCACAGTCCGTAGTTTAAAGACGTCATAGTCTATAAAGTTTAAGGACATCATAGTCCATGAGTTTAAGGACCCCATAGTTCGTGAAATGTGTGGTTGTCGGGACCCGTCACCTCTCTGAAGACGTTGAAGGATTACAACGACAAATATCAGAGGAGTAAAGAGATGTACCCTTGAACCGGTGTGAATTGGTCGGAAGATCTGTAGTCCAATTTGGGACTAAGATCTGTTAAATATTCGTGAGCAGATGGGCTCAATTAATATGGGTTGAGGACTTATGGCCAATCTTGGGCTAAGTCCAATAAATATTTAACATTTTTATTCTGGCTATTGAGCCTTTATTTGGGCTTGACCCTTTTAATAATGCTGAACATTTGATCTTGACACTTTTTTTGTCTTGTATTAAATGCAGAGCATTCATCAAAACAATTTATGTTCTGTCAGCGCAACACGTGGCACTCCAGGCGCTTTGCGCCAGTTAAAGAGCACAGTGCGCTTCTGCCAAGTAGCGCACACGAGAAGGACATGTGTCGCGCTTGGCGTAAGCGCCAGATGATGGGCGCATTGTGCCAGTTTATGAGCGCTAAGCGCCAGTCCATGAGCGCATTGCACTTTCAATTTAGTGGCACACACGTGAGTGACACGTGGTACGTTTGGCGCTGAGCGCCAGCCCATGAGCGCAGTGCGCTATTTCAGAAGCGCAAAGCGCAAGTTGCATACGTGGTTGACACGTGGCGCATTTTGGTGCTAAGCACCGGTCCAGAGAGCGCAGAAGCGCTGTTCAAGAGCGCAAGGCGCATTTCAATAGCGCAAAGCGCATTTGATCAATTTTTATGATCTGTGAACAAATTTATGTTCTTTTAAAAGAGACTTTGTCTCAAGATTCAAGAACAACGGTTCTTATTTTTTGAAAGGACTTGCCTTTATAGATTCTGTGTGAAGAATATGTTCTTCTTTTATTATGTGATGAGATCTTTTGATCTTTTTATAAAAGACCTTGGTCTTTGTAGATCTATGATCTTTTAAGAAGATAATTCTTCTTTTTAAGAGATGATTTCATCTCTGTGTTCATCGCCATTATCTTTTTACCTTGAAGAAAGAATCTTCTTTCAAGAGCTTGCTCTGTTTCTTTTGAGTTTTCTCAAAGTTTATGGGGGAGTTTCTCTATATCAGACTTGAAGTCTTGGGGCCTTTATATAGGCCAAGTTGATTTGTTAAATCAGTTAAAGAGATCTTTCTCTGATTGATTTGAGGATGTTTTCCACCGTTGGATTTTTGATCCTAGGGCTTCTGTTTTACAGAAGGCAATCTTCTTGTTTTTTTACCAAGATTGGAAAATCTTTCCATAACAGAATTTTAATATCTGATTAATTAATGATTTATCATTTTTATTAGATCTTTTAATCTAACGGTGGGGAATTTTGTAATTCCAGCGCTGGCGCACCCTTGCTTTGCACGTGGTGCGTTGCTCAGAGCGCAGCGCACTTTGCGCTAGCGCACCTACGTTTGACACGTGGAGCGCTGCTCAGAGCGTAGCTCAGCCTGCGCTAGCGCACCTGTGTTTGACACGTGGTGCGCAGCGTGCCTAGCGCTAGCGCACACATGGTGCACTGTCTAGGGCGCAGCGCACCTGGTGCTAGCGCATCCGTGTTTGACACGTGGCGCGCAGCGCGCCTAGCGCTGGATCTGAAGCGTTGCTTCAATTTTTGAATTTTGAATTTCAAAACAGAGCTTTGCTCTGATTGGGGGAAACAAATGCCCCCCCACTGTTGCGCTCGCGTAGCCCACACGTGAGTGCAGCGGTGGCAGTATCTGCGCCCTTAGATCAACTCAGAAGTTGAAGAGGCATTTCAAGGCCTATAAATAGGACATTTGGTCCCTTAGATGATTTTCATCTTCTTCTTTGGGAACTTTTATTCAGAGCATTGCTCTTCTGTTTCAGAACTTTTCAAGAGTAAAAACTCTGTTAAAATTTTAGGTAAAATTTAAATCTCTTAATAAATTAGGGTCATACCCATTAACAGAGCCTTGCTCTCCATAGATCTTAGATCTAAAGAAAACCCATTTAGGGTTTCATTAACAGAGCTTTGCTCTCTTGAACCCATAGATCTAAAGAGATCTTTTCTTGGGGTTTCTTAGCCCATGAACAGAGCTCTGCTCTTTTGGATCATGTTGATTTGTTAATCTTTGATGAAGAACTCTTAAGAGTTTTATCCATGGATATCAAATTCATTAAAAGCTTTGCTTTTAGGGTTCCTGATGGGTTACTTCATCTTCCTCGCAGAGCATGGCTCTCAGTATTCTCGGGGAATTTCTTTAAATTCTTCTCATCATTGACTTTGACTGGTGTCACTCCTGTCTGCAGAGCATTGCTCTCAAGGAGTTTAACTCCTAGACCCGAGGGGTCGCTCATTAAATGAGATCCCCCTTTTTTTAGGATTTCTCGCAAATTCAAATTTGTTAGGTGTCATAATTAGAATTTGTTTTCTCCATGAGGATATCACGAGTCGTTTAAATCCCTGTGCCTGTTTTTCTTCATTACTAATCTTTTAATGATGTTTCTTTTCAGACACTATGGCTATTCATTTATATAGTCTGAACAAGTTTATCTCTTATGAGGATATTCGCGTACTGGGCCGTTGCCAGAACTAAGAGTTTACAGATGCCCAATGTGCGGAGATTATGGATCGTCTGTATGCACACGTCGGTCGACTGCTTCCTCGCCGTTCCGCTCTCTTGAAAATCGCAATGGGAGCAATTTGGGGAGCACTTCCTGGGTTTCACGAAGCCATGCCGCTTAATGCGCTGGATGATGCCGAAGACAAGGTGCATTCAGTGTACCTGTCGGGCCTGATCTCGAAGAAGCGGCGAGATAACCTCATTGATATTGTGCATCAAACTTTCCAACAGACGACGATAATCGCTTCTTATCAAAGGGAGGAGGACATTGGCGAGGATCTCGACATTCGTGAGCGCAAGAGGATACACACGAGAATGGTCAGAAAGGCCAAAAAGATTCTAGACGGCCTTACTTTCGAATTCCTCAATCCATGCCCTGGATCTGAGGTTTTACCATTGTAATCATTTTGATGATGTTTTCGTTTACTGCTTTCATGATTGTAAGAACTTTTCGAAGTATGAATGGCAAATTCCTCATTTCAGCGTGTTTTATTTTATGTACTAAATCTTTTGCACATGCATGAACGGATATGCTTCGAACGCTTAACCAAATGCGAATCAAATGTTCTCCTTGTCGCTTTCTTCTCTTTTCTTTGTTGCTGGCATGTTACTTTAGTAAGCGTAGCCTGTAGATGACAGAGTGAGCATTTCGCTCTTGAATTCTTTGAGCGGTAGTGATGGCTTAGGAAGCAGGTTCAGATCTGCTATCTAAGACTTTTCAACTTTATGAGCCGTGGGGGTCTCATAAAGACTTTTCTCCCTACGAGTCGTGAGAATCTCGTAGGTGTCTTTTCTCCTTAGGAGTCGTGAGGATTCCTAAGTGTGTTTTCCCTTATAAGTCGTAAGGATCTTATAAGAGAGTTTTCTTCCTTACGAATCGAGAGAACCCGTAAGTGTCTAATGAAATTGACGTTATCCGCATTTCACGGCGTCATTGGGTGACGTATTTCCGAGGCGGGGTCATGTAGATGACGTATTTCCGCGACGGGGTCATGTAGATGACGTATTTCCGAGACGGGGTCATGTGGATGACGTATTTCTGAGACGGGGTCATTTGGATGACGTATTTCTGAGACAGGGTCATTTGGATGACGTATTTCCAAGACGGGGTCATGTGGATGACGTATTTCCGAGACGGGGTCATGTGGATGACGTATTTCCGAGACGGGGTCATGTGGATGACGCATTTACATGACGGGGTCATGTGGATGACGCATTTCCGAGACAGGGTCATGTGGATGACGTATTTCCGAGACGGGGTCATGTGGATGACGTATTTCCGCGGCGGGGTCATGTGGATGACGTATTTCCGCGGCGGGGTCATGTGGATGACGTATTTCTATGTGGATGACGTATTTCCGAGTCGGGGTCATATAGATGACGTATTTCCGCGGCGGGGTCATGTGGATGACGTATTTCCGCAGCGGGGTCATATGGATGACGTATTTCCATGTGGATGACGTATTTCCACGACGGGGTCATGTGGATGACGTATTTCCACGACGGGGTCATGTGGATGACGTATTTCCGAGACGGGGTCATTTGGATGACGTATTTCCGTGACGGGGTCATGTGGATGACGTATTTCCGCGACGGGGTCATGTGGATGATGTATTTCTGCGACGGGGTCATGTGGATGACGTATTTCCGTGACGGAGTCATGTGGATGACGTATTTCCGTGACGGGGTCATGTCGATGACATATTTCCGAGAAGGGGTCATGTGGATGACATATTTCCGAGACGGGGTCATGTGGATGATGTATTTCCGTGACGGGGTCATGTGGATGACGTATCGTCCATCGAGATTTGGAGTAAGGGCTTTGTTGTAGCTCCAGGGTTGATTGCCGCATCTGAATCCTGCTGGTATGGGAAGGAACGTTGTTGATGATCTTTAGGTTATCCCTGAACCGTCGAGATTTGGCTTTGTTTTTTATGGAGCCTGGGGAGGGAAGGTGTGATTCCTTCTTTGTTTGTTCCCCTGGATTGTGTACAGGGATTGATGTGATATCACCTGTAGGGCGTAAATTTCATTTTTCTTTATTTCTTTCCGCCATGCTCTATCATTTCAGCTTTTATATCACGAAGGTCGCGATTGCCCAATCATTTCGGCTATTTTTCGTGGCGCCCAATCATTTCGGCTATTTATTTTATTTTTACTCGCTGCTTTTTATTGCGAGTTGCCCAATCGTTTCGGCTATTTCGTATGCATACATTTTTACTTGCTGATTTTGTTGCAAGTTGCCCCATCATTTCGGCTATTTCGTATGCATGTGTGGCTCGTTGGCTTTTCGCTGCAAGCTTGGAATTAGAAACCGATTTCAGCATCAGCACCGCTACAACTGGGATATTGCCAGGAGCGAATTATCATTTGCCTTCGTCGATATCGAACAAAGGTGGCTTAGTAGACAGGGTTAGGATCCTGTCGACTAAGGCTTTTAACTTCATGAGCCGTAAGGGTCTCATAAAGGTATTCTCCCTGCGAGTCGTGAGGATCTCGTAGGTGCGTTTTCTCCTTAGGAATCGTGAGGACTCCTAAGTGTATGGCTTCTCGTAAGTCGTAAGGATCTTACAAGAGTATTTTCTCCTTTTAAGTCGAAACGACTTACAAGGGCTGTTCACCGTGCAAACATACCCCTAGTCACGGATGGGACTTTGTTAGGGAAATGTTTATTCGCACCCGTGGATTGTATACAAGGGTCAATATTAAGCCTCTTGTAGGGCAAAATTGGAGGTTGTGGTGGCCTCTTAAGAACAGGTTCAGCTCCCTGTAGCTTAAGACTTTTGAATCTTATGGGCCGTGAGGGTCCCATAAGAGGGTTCTCCTTACGAGTCGTGAGGATCTCGCAAGTGTAATTTCTCCTTAGGAGTCGTGGGGATCCCTAAGTATGTTGCTCCTTTATGAGTCGTAAGGATCTCACGCAGGTGGTTTCTCCTCACAAGGTCGAGAGGACCTTGCAAGTGTCTTTTAACGAGATTGCGCCCTTTCGGGTTTTCACAAAACTCGCCGGTAGCCCTGCTGTTTTTACTCACGGAGCCCTCTCGGGTTTTCATCCGTGCCCTTTTTGCTTGTGGACGTACCGTTTTTCTTTTTCTTTCTTCTTTTTTTTATTCTTTTATTCTTCTTTTTTTTGTGTCAGCCTTGGGATGCTGCAGTCTACAGTAGTTTATCGACGTCTCGGTCAGCAGCTAGTTTTAGGACATAGTAGTCCATTGTTAGTTTAAGGACGTTTCGGTCCGTTGTTAGTTTAAGGACGTTTCGGCCCGTCGTTAGTTTAAGGACGTTTCGGTCCGTTGTTAGTTTAAGGACGTTTCGGTCCGGACCGGCTACTACTTATAGAGTTTGGGCTTAGGAAGATAGCGAGCGGACATAGTCGTCATCATCTATCGTTGACCTAAGCCGTGACTCGTCAGGCGTAGTATTTCTTTAGGAAGCGACCGTTTATTGGCCTGAAAGTTCTTTCACCATGCATGTCCATAAGTAGATAGGCTCCACCTTGGTAGACCTTGTCTATGATATACGGGCCTTCATAGTTCGGCTCGAATTTCCCCCGTTTGGCACGATTGGGGATCATAGGTCTTTTGACCACTAGCACGAGTTCGCCTTGGCGGAATGTTCTCGG
This sequence comes from Agapanthus africanus, assembly GCA_030015575.1. NCBI lineage: Eukaryota > Viridiplantae > Streptophyta > Magnoliopsida > Asparagales > Amaryllidaceae > Agapanthus > Agapanthus africanus. Next base: position 826,574,674 of record CM057338.1, on the reverse strand, counting down.
CCTAGTCAATTTTTCGTATGAGCGCGTCATCTTTGCTTTGTAAGCCTCCAGATTTTGTTGCGCTATGAGCCGGGTTTCATCAGGGCATCGAGCTCCTCAAGCCGAAGGTGAGCATTCTCTTCGTCCGTTAGCTCGTAATGAACTGCCACTCGTAGAAAGGGTAGCTCTATCTCGAGGGGGAGTACCGCTTCTGTGCCGAATACCAATGCATACGGCGTTGTGTTCGTGGCCGTCTTGAACGTAGTTCGATACGCCCAGAGAGCTTCATGCAGTCTCTTGTGCCAGTCCTTCTTATTTCGAGACACCGTCTTTTTCACGATCTTTGTCAAGGTCTTGTTAAAAGCCTCAGCTAAACCATTAGCTCGGGGATTATAGACTGAGGAGTATCTCCAGTCTATGTTATGATGTTGTGCGAAGCGGCTGATCTTGTGGCTCCTATAGGCTGGCCCGTTATCGGAGATAATCCGTTGTGGAGTTTCAAACCGATAAATGACGTGCGTCTTGAAGAAATGGAGGATATTCTCCGTCTTCACTTCCCTCAGTGGTACTGCTTCTGCCCATTTGGAGAAGTAATCAGTTGTCGCCAAAATGAATCGATGTCCTCTGGACGATGCTGGTTCGATGGGGCCGATTGTGTCAGTCCCCCACATTTCGAATGGCCAGCTAGCCACTGTCGGATGTAGCGGATTCGGATGCTGATGGATAAAGTCCCCGTGAATCTGGCACGAGTGGCACTGCTTCGCGTATTCGAGGCAGTCTTGGATCATCGTGGGCCAATAATAACCCATCCGTTTGATCTTCAGCTTCATCTTCGGCCCGGCTTGGTGAGAACCGCAGAGTCCGTCATGAGTTTCTTGGACGACTCTCTTTGCCTCTTCAGGTCCCATGCATCTTAGCCACAGAGAATCAAATGATCTCTTATATAAAGTGTTATTGACGAAGGCGAAAGACAGAGCTCGTTTCATAAGCTGATGTCTTGAGGACGCATCTTCAGGTGTTCGACGGGATTTGAAGTAGTCTATAAAGACTTCTCTCCAATCCGTAACCTTTTCCTGGTCTTTTATTTGTAGAGTCGTTTGCTCGGTCGCTCCCTTTTCTTCGGACGACTCCGGAGATATTTCTGCCGGTGCGAGAACCCGAAGGCTTTGCACATCGATCCTTACGTCATCGAGGTTTTCGTCAGCCAGTTCTTTAGCGAGCTTGGCTAATGCATCCGCTTTGCTATTTTTCGCACGCGGTATGCTTTCCAGGGTGCAGGAAGGGATTTGAGTCAGTAATTGCTGCACTCTCTCGCCGTACTTTACCAGCTCTGGCTTGCATGTTTGATAGTCGTCGTTTACTTGACTAACGATCAGTTGGGAGTCTCCGTATATGAGAAGGTTTTCAATTCCCATGTCGATAGCGATCTCGAGACCTGCTATCAAAGCTTCATATTCGGCTTCATTGTTCGTCCTCGGCTCTGTTAAGGAGAAGGCGAAACGCATTATCCCTCTTGTGGAGTTACGAAGATGAGGCCTACCCCTGATTTGATTATGGGCGTGCATTGTTTGCGCTTCTTCATGGAAGATGCTCCTGTTCCTGCCAAAAATTTCTGCGCAAAAGAGCCCAAGATATCAAATGGCGGCGATACGCTTAAGAAAATGGGAACCAGTATCTTCCGGGATGTTTTTTGGCAAACTCCTGAATGAGAAATAGATAAATTCTGATGGTATCGAAACCGTCTCGAAAAACCCTTCGATTTGATATGTTATGGGCCTCGTAATTCATCCGGGATCAAAAGTTACGAGGAATTACGTGTCCACACGTGATGGAATTTTAAGAACCCGCTGGAGGAGTTAAAAGATATAATAAAAACTCAGAAAAGACCCCAATGGGGCATCACGTGCTCACACGTGACCATGGGTCACGTGCAGACACGTGATGGGCTTTTAAGGCCTCTAAAATAATGAATAGAATTTAATTCTAAAAGTCAGAAAATACCTCAACGAGGTATCACGTGCTTACACGTGACCAATGGTCACGTGTTGACACGTGATGGTTAAAACAACAACATAAACAAGCGGCTGTTAAAGGAACCAATTCGGGGGTCACGTGCTTACACGTGACCAAGGGTCACGTGTCAGCACGTGACTGGCTTCGAAAGTCTTACAGTTAATAGAATTAAATTCTAAAAGCTTCCAAATCTTTCCAAATGGAAAAGGTCTATGGGGACCGTTGGATTAAAAATCCAAGGGTGATTAAAAATCACCAATTTATGGAAAAATCTTGGACTTGGAAAGATTTTCCCCCTAAATCCGACCGAGATAACAAATGGATATCTTTGGATTTAAAATCCAATGGTGAATAAAATTCACTTAACAATCTAAAGGCCCAGATTAATGATGAATGCAAATCAAATCTCTCAACATACAAATCAAATCTCTTAATGAAAGATTTGCTAAACAAATTGATTCTCTTCCTTCTCCTATAAATAGGAGTCAAGAAGAGAAGAGAAGGGATCTACTTTTTTGGAGAGAAAAACAGAGAGAGGAGAATTTAATTCTCTGCAAAAGAAAAACCCTAGGTAAGAAAAAAGAGGCTTCAAAAGAGAATTTAATTCTCAAAAGAGTTTAACTCTTACATAAAGAAAAGAACTTAGTTCTTTCTCTGGTTGAGGGTCTGCAAAGTGCACATCTCCCCATGAATTGAGAATTTAATTCTCAATGGGTTGAGATCCTGCCATGCAGATCTAAAACACAGAGGAGGAATTGAGTTTTGAGAATTTAATTCTCCCAAACTTTCAGGAATTTAATTCCTCCTAAAACAAAACTAGGGTTTAACCCTAATCAAGAATTTAATTCTTTTACATATCTGGGAATTTAATTTCTTTGAAAAGAAATCAGGGTTTTATCCTAAATAAGAAATTAATTCTTTCAAAATAGGAATTTAATTCCTCCAGAATCAAAATTAGGGTTTTACCCTAAATAAGAATTTAATTCTTAAAGATAAGAAGACTTAAAAGATCTCTGTGCATGAAAAGACTAAGGTCACGTGCCCCACGTGACCCCTGAACAGATCCCCCAAAAATGAGAAGAGGAAAGCTTTGAGACAATGCCTCACGTGCTCCCACGTGACCCTCATTATATATGGAACAAAAGCAAAGGCAGAAACAATTCTGGGCGCTCTCACGTGTTACCACGTGACCCCTAATAAATGTTCTAATAAATCAGGGCATGATTATACATCACGTGCCCACACGTGATGGCTATGAAAATTAAAAGTGTTTAACACTTGTTTGCAGAACAAAATAAAGGGGATCTGGCCCCACTTTTTGATGTCATCACATGCTCCACGTGACTTCCAAAACGCAGAAAGAAAAAGCAAAGAAAATGAAAGCTTTGGACGCTCTCACGTGTTATCACGTGACCCCTCAGCAAATGCTTTAACAATTGGCGCACAGATCCCTATCACGTGCCAACACGTGATGCTCTAAAATAAAAATAAAAGTGTTAAGTGTTAACACTTATTCGCAGATTTGAGAATAAACCAAAAGGAGATCTGGCTCCACATTTAGGGCGCCCTCACGTGTCACCACGTGACCCCTAATGAGCATTCTAACAGACTAGAGCGGGGGCCTCCATCACGTGCTCACACGTGATGGCCGTCAGAATTAAAAGAGTTAAACACTGATCTACAGAATAAAATAAGGGAAATCAGGTCGCTCTCACGTGTCCACACGTGACCCCTCTCTCCTTAGTGTTTAACACTAATCTGAAGACTTTGTCCTCAGTGTTTAACACTGATTTTCTTAGAGTTTAACACTAATTTGAAAGCCTTGTTGATGGTGTTTAACACCAACTATCTTTTAGTGTTTAACACTAACTTGCTAATCTTATTCCCAGTGTTCAACACTGTTGGTCTTTAGTGTTTAACACTAGTTTTAGCCTAATTGGCTAAGTTTCTAGAGGTAAAGCCTCTCCTTCAATGGACCAACAGAGGGCCAATATTTCAAACACAATTGGACTTAGCCCAAACTGGCCATAAGTCCTCAAATCATCTTGAACTGAGCACATCTACTCTTTCAACCAACTCATTGGTTCGAGGGTACATCTCTGAACTCCTCTGACATCTGTTGTTGTAATCCTTCAACGTCGTCAGAGAGGTGACGGGTCCCGACAACCACACAACAAAACGGACTGTGGGGTCCTTAAACTCATGGACTTATGCGTCCTTAAACTCATGGACTGTGGGGTCCTTAAACTCATGGACTTATGCGTCCTTAAACTCATGGACTAATGCGTCCTTAAACTAACATTTGTCCCCAAAACGGGAATATTGGACCACCATGTCCCTAAACTGGCATTGGACCCCTATGTCCCTAAACTGGAACAATAGAGCCAATTGCTCTTTTGTCGGATCTAAACGATCCCGTTAAGTCGATCTTAGTCCCAAACTGGACTAACGTATCCTTAACAACCGTTTAAGTTGATCTTAGCCTCAAAAATGGCTAACGTATCCTTAAACTTTCAAACAGACTCTAGTCCCAAATCGGACTATAAACCCCCTAATCAACTCTGGCTCAAGGGTACATCTCTGAACTCCTCTGACATCTGTCGTTGTAATTCTTCAACGTCGTCAGAGAGGTGATGGGTCCCGACGGCCATACATTTAATGGACCACTATGTCCCTAAACTGGAACATTAGAGCCCAAATGCTCTTTTGTCGGATCTAAACGATCCCGTTAAGTTGATCTTAGTCTCAAACTGGACTAACGTATCCTTAACAAACGTTTGAGTTGATCTTAGCCTCAAATATGGCTAACGTATCCTCAAACCAAAACCCCAAACCCAAATCTAAGAAAACACGGATTTGGACTAATCCACGTCCTACGGGCGACGACATAAATTGGTCTCCGTATACAATCCACGGGCAACCACAAATAAAACAAACACATACGACACGAAGTGACCATCTGGAGAAGGAGAAAGTTGTTACCGCAATGCGGTAGCGTAATTAACTGCAGAGGCTTGCGCCTGCAGGGAAGAGCGTCCCCACAATCAAAAACCCCTCAAGCGAGGGGGAATCTGACTAAGTCTGCTACATCGGACGCATCCGTTTAAACCTTCGATACATGGTGCCATAAATCAACTTGGCATCTTCGGAGAGGTAGACGGATAGCACCAATTAGCATCTGCCCCGAACCTCAGGCGAGACGCTAATGTCTCGGCCGCCACCGTTCGGAGGGGAACAGATTCTGGCACGCCCGGTGGGACCTCTTCCTCTTTCCACTCCACACTTCGTGTGTCGTGTTCGTGAACGAATCGCGGTTTGCTATGGTTGCCTGTGGATTCGAGGTACTAAGATTTGGTGTCTTGCTCCGTGCAGAAAACAGAAGATCAATGGCTTCAAACTGCACTACCTGCAACTGCAACTCTCGCTCCGTCCTTGCTGGAGGAGTGACTTACGGGCCCCAAGCGGCCTCTCTTTTCAAAATGCCAGTGGAGCAGGTAGCTCAAGCCACCGCTGGACTATTCTTCGGGACCCTGCTCCCACCAATGAGCTTCAATGCCTCAATGACGTTGCAAGAAGCCCCAAAGAAGTCGGTCTTTGATCGGCTTACCACTGCCGCGACCCCTCTCAACGGGTCGCCCAACTTCAATACCTCAGTTTCCAACAGACTGGGCCAGAACGTCTACGAGTCCGTGATACCCGAAGCTGCCATCCCAAAGCGGATAGCCATCCCGGCTCAAGCGGACGAAATCATTGGAAAGGCTCCTCCTTCTAAGAAGTCAGTTTTTACAAGGCTGGCCATTCCGGTTGCTGCTCCAGGCGAGGTCCTCAAACCTGCTTCCCCTGCTCAGGGGTCTGTCTTTGACAGATTAGACATTGCTGCTCAACGGGTGTCAGCCTTCGATAGGCTAACACCAATAACAGTCTCTCCTCAAAGCAGGGGGCACGACGAAGTCAACCTTATAGCTGAAACAACTCCATCCGCAGGACACGCTCGACGTCGCCACTGGCACCGAATGAGGAAGGCTGGGGGCAACTCCCCATCCGGGATAACTCCGCCAGCTCCAACGGTGGGGATCGATGCTGCTGTTCCAACCGGGAACAGCTTTGAATTGCTCAACAAGGTGCGCAGAAACTCTCATACTGCGGTGCTGAAGAGAACTCCTTCACCCGTGGAGAATACTCCAGAGAAGAAGCTGGAGCAGCCCCCTCAACGGCTGTCCTCTAAAATTTATAAGGTCTGGCGACAGGTCCAGAAGTCAGTGATTGATCAAGACTATCTTCGCCGACAGAAAAGGATGAGGGTTCGGCAGGAGAAGGGCTACTCTTTCAAGCCAGAGAAAGCAACAACAGGCTGGGTGCCCACTGCAACTGCTCCCTCCACATTGACCACTCAAAAGAAAAGGAGGCCGCAAAAAGCCCCTGTGAACATGGCGAGCCGTAAACGCGCTGAGCACAAACACCCCAAGTCTGGGGGCATAGTGGTGCATACTGTCTATATGGCATCCGGGAAAGAGGATAGCCGTGCTTCGACGGGTCACCGACCGCTCACCCGATCCATGACCAAAGCCCAAGAGCAACGACAGAAGCTTCAGGAGATGATGACTGCGATGGTCGCACTTACCGGGCCAAAAGAAAGCCCGGAGGCATCATCAGAGCAGCGTCATGAACAAGAAACTGACGCTGACTACCTACGCAGAGTCCTCGAAAAGAAGGACAGAGAAGCCGCAGAGCAAGCGGCTAACATAAAGCAAATGGCGCTCCTCTTCCAAGATATGGTAGGGATGATGCTACAGCCGGACCCTCCAGTTGAAGACCCTCCGATCATTACTGAAGACGATAGAGGAGAGACATCTAATCCTCCTCCAACTCTTTCAACAGCCAAAGATGAAACCATTTCCAAGGCTGCGCTGGATGGCTATATAGCTCATCAAATATGGGCTCATCAAGTGAATGAAGCGGCTGCGCAAATTGTTAGAACTGGACGACCCTATCCGGGCTGGTATGACCAAATCAGTTACACACCGGGATATACGATCCCTAAGTTCCACGTATATAAAGGGACAGGGAACCACATCAGCATGTCGCTCAATTCATGGCCTTATGCGGCAATACTGGAGGTGATGACAGACTGTTGCTTCGACAATTTGTCGGCAGCTTAGCGGAAACGGCATTCGAATGGTATTTGGAGCTACCTAACGACTCTGTCAAAACATTTGCAGAGATGGAGTTGCTGTTTACAAAAAGATTTGCCAGCGCTAGCGAGCGCACCCCGATAACAGCACTGATTAACGCCAGGGTGAAGCCAGGCAAAACGTGGGTTCAATACGCAGCACGATGGCGGAATCTATGGTCGAAATGCGAACAGCGGATCGAAGAAGCGCCGGCGGTGGGCATGTTCATGGGCACTCTTGATCCGGAAGCGACCATCTCACAATTCATGATGTTCTTCAAGCCAACTACTTTCCAGGTCTTGATTGACAAGTTGGCCCAAATGGATCAGATGGATCATAGATCATCTCCTTCAACGACGGACCCTCGGAATGAAAAGGGGAAAGGGAAAGCAACTTTCGTCGCTAAGACTCAACAACGGTCGAGCAACTTAAAGCCGGTTGTCCATCAAAACAATATGCGTCCACGCCCATCCCTCGAGGAGAGACTGGGACGTCCTTACTCATTTCCTCAGGATAAAACGAGAAGACTGTTCGAGCTGGCAGTGCGCAACAGACTCATCAATCTGCCGAGTCCAAAACGTCCGCTGCAACCAGGCGATGTCAACGATCTCAATTATTGCCCTTACCACCAGACGGTAAGCCACCCGATCGAGGATTGCTTCGTCTTTAAGGGATGGATCGAGGATCAGTACCTACAAGGCAAGTTTACGCTGTCCGAAAAGTGGAAAGTAAACCCACCATAGCCGCACACTTCTAAGAAGACGGACACACCGGGGGCAACTTGTTCTTTCATTGAAGAAGCTCCGTGGGAAATCGTGCTTTCAGCAAAGACCAAAAGAATGCTGAATGAGCTTCAGACATGCCCGGCGATCAGGTGGAAGAACCCGCTGGAACCCCAAATCACTGAAGGGATGCTGAAGCCGCGCCCAACTCTAAAGATCGGTGGTGATGGCCTAAGCACTCACACCCAGCCGTCAAAATCTTCAAAGAAAAACAAGAAGAAATCCAAGAAGCCCGTGAAGCCTGGCGACAAGCGCACGGATTTGCAGAAACAGATTGACGCATTGGAAGAATATAATCAGAAGGCGCGGACCCCAGTCACACTCCAAGAATTTCTCAGCCACGTCCTTGAGGACGGAGATGATGACAATGGAGAAGACTCGTCGGATGAATCTGAAGATTATGTGGCAAGCTGCCATATGATCTCTCACTCGTCAATAAATGACGAAGAAGCTCCTTACACAGAGAAGCTGGGGGCAGATCCTGAACCAGAACTTCTGTGGCCGTCAGACGAGATGATCGATGCCTTCCTGAATGAAGCCCGTCTTAAAAGCAAAGCCGATCGGGAGCGCGAGATGGCCATATTTGAAAAGGCCAAACGCCGGCGACTGGACAAAAAGGTTGAAACACTCCCACCAGATCAAAGTATATCCGTCGCAAATGAAAGCAGGATCAAGACAAGGAAACGATTCGCTAAAGCCATATCAATGGGGATGAGGCTGCCCTCTTTCAGAGAAAATTCTCCTGGTGGTATACATTTTGATGAAACGGATGTACACCCTAACTTCTACTTATATCATCAGAGGATCGCACATCCTACTGAAGACTGCAACTCCTTTAAGTGTTGGTGGCAAGGATATGTCGCTCATAGACAACACGTCAATAGAATAAAGCAGGAAGCTCGTAGACAGCGAAAAAATACGACAGATGAGCATAAAAGAGTTGCCGGCAATTGTCATAGGGACGAGCTCGAGGGATCACGAGTTCTCACATTTGGAAGCGATTCTGACGAAGAAGCCGCCCTCAACCCTCTCTTCAAGGAATTCATTTCTAAAACAAAAGAATTGGAGAGTTGCGAGAACGTTCAGCCGTACGATCTCACGCTATCCGGAAAGAATCTCGCACCCGCAAACAACGGAGCAAACGAAATAAGAAAGAAAAGGAAAAAACGGCCTTTGTTGCCAACACTCAACAACAGCCGAGTAACCCGAGACCGTTTTGTCGTCAAAACAACAAGCCGCGATACCTCAATGAGAAGTTGAAACGTCCTTACTCGTTTCCCAAAGATAAAACAAAGAAGTTGTTCGAGCTAGCAGTGCGCAGCGGGCTCATCACTCTGCCAGATCCAAAACGTCTATTGCAACCAGGTGACGTTAACAATCCTAACTATTGTCCCTACCACAGAGTAATGGGTCACCCATTCGAAAATTGCTACATGTTCAAAAACTGGGTTGAAGACCAGTACCAACAAGGCAAGTTTGCGCTGCCCGAAAAGTGGAAGATGAACCCACCACAACCACATGCTCCGAAAAAGATGGACATGCCGGGGGCATCGTGCTCTTTCATAGAGAAAGTCCCATGGACCAAAAAGTCCGTAAACTAGAAACTCGCCTCAAATATGGCAACGACGGACCGAAACATCCTTAAACTAACGACGGACCGCAATGTCCTAAAACTTGCAAATGACCGAAACGTCGTTAAACTACTCCTAACCCGCAGCATCTTCAGGCTGACGTGGTAAAAAAAAAACAAAAAAAAGAACAAAAAAAAACGGTATGTCCATAAGCAAAATGGGCACGGATGAAAACTTGAAAGGGCTCCGTGAGTAAAAACAGCAGGGCTACCGGCGAGTGTTCGTGAAAACCCGAAAGGATGCGACCTCGTTTTAAAAAAAAAAAAAGAAGAGAAAGAGAAGAAAAAAAAGGAAAATAAAAAGAATAAAAAAAAACAAAACGGTATGTCCATAAGCAAAGTGGGCACGGATGAAAACCCGAAAGGGCTCCGTGAGTAAAAACAGCAGGGCTACCGGCGAGTGTTTGTGAAAACCCGAAAGGGCGCAATCTCGTTAAAACACACTTACATGATCCTCTCGATCTTGTAAGGAGAAACCACCTGCGTGAGATCCTTACGACTCACAAGGGAGCAACACACTTAGGGATCCGCATGATTCCTAAGGAGAAATTACACTTGCGAGATCCTCACGACTCGTAAGGAGAACTCTCTTATGAGACCCTCACGGCTCATAAGATTTGAAAGTCTTAAGTTATAGAGACCTGAACCTGTTCTTAAGCAACCCCTACAACCTCCGATATTTCCCTATAAGTGGCTCAATACTGACCATTGTATACAATCCACGGGCGCGAACAAACATTTCCCTAACCAAGTCCCACCCGTGACTGGGGATATGTCCATATGGTTAACAACCCTTGTAAGTCCTCTCGACTTATAAGGAGAAAACCCTTTTGTAAGATCCTTACGACTTACAGGGGAACATACACTTAGGAATCCTCACGATCCCTAAGGAGAAAACACACCTACGAGATCTTCACGACTTGTAGGGAGAAATACCTTTGTAAGACCCTTACGGCTCATGAAGTCAAAATCCTTAGTCGACGGGATCCTAACCCTGTTCGCTAAGCTACCTTTGTTCGACATCGACAGAGGCAAATGATGATTCGCTCCTGGAAATATCCCAGTTGCAGCGATGCTGATGCCTAAACCAGTATCAAATTCCAATTCCTGTTACGGCAAATGATGATTCGCTCCTGGCAATATTCCAGTCGCAGCGATGCTGATGCCAAGATTGGTATTAGATCCTAAATCCCCTACTCGCGAGAAAAAAAAATCAGCGAGCCAAAAATGCATATGAAATAGCCGAAATGATGGGGCAACTTGCAACGAAATTAGCAAGTAAAAATGTATGCATATAAAAACAGTCGAAATGATTGGGCAACTCGCAATAAAAAAAAGCAGCGAGTAAAAATGAAATAAATAGCCGAAATGATTGGGCACCGCGAAAAATAGTCGAAATGATAGGGCAATCGTGACCTTCGCGATATAAAAGCTGAAATGATAGAGCATCGCGGGAAAAGAAATAAAATAAAAATAAAATTTATGCCCTACAGGTGATGTTACATCAACCCCTGTATACAATGTAGGGACGCAAGCGAAAAAAGGATCATACTCCTCCTCCCCAGGTTTCATCAGAAGAAGAAGCCGAATCTCGACGGGCCACAAATAACCTAGAGATCGTCTCAACACTCGTCTCATTACAACGGACACAACTTCAAGCGAAGCGGAACAGCGGCAACTCCCAGTTCTATGGCTCGGCGATACACAGATCACCGAGAGTCAAATCTCCACTCCGTGAAATGCGGATATAATCAGCAAAATTCCTGGTCACGTGGAACGCGGATAACGTCACTCTTTGACCCCGTGGAAAATGTCCAGAGCGGATCCTGGTCCTCGCAGAGCACGGCAGTGAACCCGTATGAAGCATCCAGAGCGGAGCCTAGTCCTCGCCGAGCACGGCAGTGAACCCGTGTGAAGCATCTAGTGCAAAATTCCTGGTTACGTGGAACGCGGATAACGTCACTCTTTAACCCCGTGGAAAACGTCCAGAGCGGATCCTGGTCCTCGCAGAGCACGGCAGTGAACCCGTGTGAAGCATCCAGAGCGGAGCCTAGTCCTCGCCGAGCACGGCAGTGAACCCGTGTGAAGCATCTAGTGCAAAATTCCTGGTTACGTGGAACGCGGATAACGTCACTCTTTGACCCCGCAGAAAATGTCCAGAGCGGATCCTGGTCCTCGCAGAGCACGGCAGTGAACCCGTGTGAAGCATCCAGAGCGGAGCCTAGTCCTCGCCGAGCACGGCAGTGAACCCGTGTGAAGCATCTAGTGCAAAATTCCTGGTCACTTGGAACGCGGATAACGTCACTCTTTGACCCCGTGGAAAATGTCCAGAGCAGATCCTGGTCCTCGCAGAGCACGGCAGTGAACCCGTGTGAAGCATCCAGAGCGGAGCCTAGTCCTCGCCGAGCACGGCAGTGAACCCGTGTGAAGCATCTAGTGCAAAATTCCTGGTTACGTGGAACGCGGATAACGTCACTCTTTGACCCCGTGGAAAACATCCAGAGCGGATCCTGGTCCTCGCAGAGCACGGCAGTAAACCCGTGTGAAGCATCCAGAGCAGAGCCTGGTCCTCGCAGAACACGGCAGTGAACCCGTGGGAAGTATCCAGAGCAAAATTCCTGGTCACGTGGAACACGGATAACGTCACTTTTCGACCCCGTGGAAAACGTCCAGAGCGGATCCTGGTCCTCGCAGAACACGGCAGTGAACCCGTGCGAAGCATCCAGAGCGGAGCCTAGTCCTCGCCTAACGCGGAAGTGAACCCGTGTGAAGCATCTAGTGCAAAATTCCTGGTTATGTGGAACGCGGATAACGTCACTCTTTGACCCCGCAGAAAATGTCCAGAGCGGATCCTGGTCCTCGCAGAGCACGGCAGTGAACCCGTGTGAAGCATCCAGAGCGGAGCCTAGTCCTCGCCGAGCACGGCAGTGAACCCGTGTGAAGCATCTAGTGCAAAATTCCTGGTCACTTGGAACGCGGATAACGTCACTCTTTGACCCCGTGGAAAATGTCCAGAGCAGATCCTGGTCCTCGCAGAGCACGGCAGTGAACCCGTGTGAAGCATCCAGAGCGGAGCCTAGTCCTTGCCGAGCACGGCAGTGAACCCGTGTGAAGCATCTAGTGCAAAATTCCTGGTTACGTGGAACGCGGATAACGTCACTCTTTGACCCCGTGGAAAACATCCAGAGCGGATCCTGGTCCTCGCAGAGCATGGCAGTGAACCCGTGTGAAGCATCCAGAGCAGAGCCTGGTCCTCGCAGAACACGGCAGTGAACCCGTGGGAAGCATCCAGAGCAAAATTCCTGGTCACGTGGAACACGGATAACGTCACTTTTCGACCCCGTGGAAAACGTCCAGAGCGGATCCTGGTCCTCGCAGAACACGGCAGTGAACCCGTGCGAAGCATCCAGAGCGGAGCCTAGTCCTCGCCTAACGCGAAAGTGAACCCGTGTGAAGCATCTAGTGCAAAATTCCTGGTCACGTAGAACGCGGATAACGTCACTCTTTGACCCCGTGGAAAACGTCCAGAGCGGATCCTGGTCCTCGCAGAGCACGGCAGTGAACCCGTGCGAAGTATCCAGAGCGGAGCCTAGTCCTCGCCTAACACGGCAGTGAACCCGTGTGAAGCATCTAGAGCAAAATTCCTGGTCACGTGGAACGCAGATAACGTCACTCTTCGACCCCGTGGGAAACGTCCAGAGCGGATCCTGGTCCTCACACCAATATGGAGTGATCACCACCGCGACATTCGTCTCGATACAGCAGACGCGATGCCAGCAAACGAAGCGAAGGCCAAATTCCTAGCTTCAGGGTCTTAACGGCAAGTCATATAAAGCCTGAAGGACAATCGGAGATCATCTCGCACAAGCGCGGAGTGGTCACCACCTCTACGTTCGTCTCGATACAGCAGACGCAACATTACCAAAAGGAACAGTGGCAACTCCCAGTTCCATGGCTCGGCGATATACAGATCACCGAGAGTCAAATCTCCACTCCGTGAAATGCGGATATAATCAGCAAAATTCCTGGTCATGTGGAACGCGGATAACGTCACTCTTTGACCCCGTGGAAAACGTCCAGAGCGGATCCTGGTCCTCGCAGAGCACGGCAGTGAACCCGTGTGAAGCATCCAGAGCGGAGCCTGGTCCTCGCAGAACACGGCAGTGAACCCGTGGGAAGCATACAGAGCAAAATTCCTGGTTACGTGGAACGCGGATAACGTCACTCTTTCACCCCGTGGAAAACGTCCAGAGCGGATCCTGGTCCTCGCAGAGCACGGCAGTGAACCCGTGTGAAGCATCCAGAGTGGAGCCTGGTCCTCGCAGAACACGACAGTGAACCCGTGGGAAGCATCCAGAGCAAAATTCCTGGTTACGTGGAACGCGGATAACGTCACTCTTTGACCCCGTGGAAAACGTCCAGAGCGGATCCTGGTCCTCGCAGAGCACGGCAGTGAACCCGTGTGAAGCATCCAGAGTGGAGCCTGGTCCTCGCAGAACACGGCAGTGAACCCGTGGGAAGCATCCAGAGCAAAATTCCTGGTCACGTGGAACACGGATAACGTCACTCGTCGACCCCGTGGAAAACATCCAGAGCGGATCCTGGTCCTCGCAGAATACGGCAGTGAACCCGTGCGAAGCATCCAGAGCGGAGCCTAGTCCTCGCCTAACGTGGAAGTGAACCCGTGTGAAGCATCTAGTGCAAAATTCCTGGTCACGTAGAACGCGGATAACGTCACTCTTTGACCCCGTGAACGTCCAGAGCGGATCCTGGTCCTCGCAGAGCACGGCAGTGAACCCGTGTGAAGCATCCAGAGCGGAGCCTGGTCCTCGCAGAGCACGGCAGTGAACCCGTGCGAAGCATCCAGAGTGGAGCCTAGTCCTCGCCTAACACGGCAGTGAACCCGTGTGAAGCATCTAGAGCAAAATTCCTGGTCACGTGGAACGCGGATAATGTCACCCTTCGACCCCGTGGGAAATGTCCAGAGCGGATCCTGGTCCTCACACCAACATGGAGTGATCACCACCGCGACATTCGTCTCGATACAGCAGACGCGATACCAGCAAACGAAGCGAAGGCCAAATTCCTAGCTCCAGGGTCTTAACGGTAAGTCATACAAAATCGGAAAGACAATCAGAGATCATCTCATACCAACATGGAGTGGTCACCACCACGACATTCGTCTCGATACAGCAGACGAAATGTCACTACAGCGTCCTTCCTCCAACAGGATCCGGACACACCAAAGAAAACGAAGCGAAGGCCAAATTCCTAGCTCCAGGGTCTTAACGGTAAGTCATATAAAACCGGAAAGACAATCAGAGATCATCTCATACCAACATGGAGTGATCACCACCTCGACGTTCGTCTCGACACAGCAGACGCAACATCACCGAAAGGAGTCACGGCAAAATCCCTGGTTCCAGAGCTCGACGGTTCACCAGCAACCTAGAGACAACCATGACATTCGTCTCGATACAGAGGACGCGATGCCAGCAAACGAAGCAAAGGCCAAATTCCTAGCTTCAGGGTCTTAACGGTAAGTCATATAAAACCGGAAAGACAATCAGAGATCATCTCACACCAACATGGAGTGATCACCACCTCGACATTCGTCTCGATACAGCAGACGCAACATCACCAAAAGGAGCCACGGCAAAATCTCTAGTTCCAAACCTCGACGGTTCACCAGCAACCTAGAGACAACCGTGACATCCGTCTCGATACAGCAGACGTGATGCCAGCAAACGAAGCAAAGGCCAAATTCCTAGCTTCAGGGTCTTAACGGCAAGTCATATAAAGCCTGAAAGACTATCGGAGATCATCCCACACCAGCGCGGAGTGGTTATGACTCATCGGGGCTCTCCAAAATGAGCCTAAGCTCAAGTAAAAAGCGGCATGGCAAATTCCTAGCGCTTGCTCTTCCGACGGTCAAACTGCCAAGGAGGATTGCTTGAAGACGTCTTGTCCAGCCCCCGAAGGGATCAGAGACACGGCAGTCGCAGGGTTACTCGAACAGCATGATTGCCTATCGAGGAATATATCAGCTCATGCGACGGTACGACGGCCAAAACCCTAAGTACCACAGACCCTAACGGACTTCTATCGTAAAGAGCAGAGGTTAACTGTGACGTTAAGATATTCTTGCTAGATCTGCTCGATTCGTTTCGACTCGTGAGGAAATTGATGTCTTTGCGAGAATTTCTCGATTCGTCTCGACTCGTGAGATAAAGCCTTAGGCAGTAGGGATTAAAAAACCTGTTTCCTAAGCACTGGGACCCTCCAAGTCGGCCCAGAATGGTCACTCGCATACTATCCACGGGTCTCACTCTCCAAAGTCGAATCTCGACGAGGAGGGAAACAACCGCTTACGGGTCTTCTCGACTCGTAAGAGGGAAAACTCTCTTATAGGATCCTTACGACTTATAAGAGAAAACACACTTAGGAATCCTCACAACTCCTAAGGAGAAAATACACCTACGAGATCCTCACGACTCGTAGGGAGAAAAGTCTTTATGAGACCCTCACGGCTCATAAAGTTGAAAAGTCTTAGGTGGCAGATCCTAACCCTGTCTCCTAAGCCATCACCGCCCTGCAAAGAGGTCAAGATTGACCATCTATGAGCCAGACTCGCCAAAGCTACATGCCACTGAAACGGAAAAGCTACTCTGAGCATATAAACTACTTCACGCCAGAGTAAGATATGAAGAGATAGAGAGATGCGGCTCATGGAGTTAAGGGTTTGGAACTATATCTCTTAAGAGTCGAGATCTGAGTCAATGATAAATGACGACGCTTGTGTTCGCTCGTTATCTTCTCAGATCAAGATTCTGAAAGTAATATACCAACCCGAAACTGGTCATACGCTATGCATTACTTTGCACTACTTCACCCACGTAAATACTTACGTGGGCAAAATAGTGGGAGGCATTTGTTCCCGCCAAAAATTTCTGCGCAAAAGAGCCCAAGGTATCAAATGGCGGCGATACGCTTAAGAAAATGGGAACCAGTATCTTCCGGGCTGTTTTTTGACAAACTCCCGAATAAGAAACAGATAAATTCTGATGGTATCGAAAGCGTCTCGAAAAACCCTTCGATTTGATATATTATGGGCCTCGTAATTCATCCGGGATCAAAAGTTACGAGGAATTACGTGTCCACACGTGATGGACTTTTAAGAACCCGCTGGAGGAGTTAAAAGATATAATAAAAACTCAGAAAAGACCCCAATGGGGCATCACGTGCTCACACGTGACCATGGGTCACGTGCAGACACGTGATGGGCTTTTAAGACCTCTAAAATAATGAATAGAATTTAATTCTAAAAGTCAGAAAATACCTCAACGAGGTATCACGTGCTTACACGTGACCAATGGTCACGTGTTGACACGTGATGGTTAAAACAACAACATAAACAAGCGGCTGTTAAAGGAACCAATTCGGGGGTCACGTGCTTACACGTGACCAAGGGTCACGTGTCAGCACGTGACTGGCTTCGAAAGCCTTACAGTTAATAGAATTAAATTCTAAAAGCTTCCAAATCTTTCCAAATGGAAAAGGTCTATGGGGACCGTTGGATTAAAAATCCAAGGGTGATTAAAAATCACCAATTTATGGAAAAATCTTGGACTTGGAAAGATTTCCCCCCTAAATCTGACCGAGATAACAAATGGATATCTTTGGATTTAAAATCCAATGGTGAATAAAATTCACTTAACAATCTAAAGGCCCAGATTAATGATGAATGCAAATCAAATCTCTTAACATACAAATCAAATCTCTTAATGAGAGATTTGCTAAACAAATTTATTCTCTTCCTTCTCCTATAAATAGGAGTCAAGAAGAGAAGAGAAGGGATCTACTTTTTTGGAGAGAAAAACAGAGAGAGGAGAATTTAATTCTCTACAAAAGAAAAACCCTAGGTAAGAAAAAAGAGGCTTCAAAAGAGAATTTAATTCTCAAAAGAGTTTAACTCTTACATAAAGAAAAGAACTTAGTTCTTTCTCTGGTTGAGGGTCTGCAAAGTGCACATCTCCCCATGAATTGAGAATTTAATTCTCAATGGGTTGAGATCCTGCCATGCAGATCTAAAACACAGAGGAGGAATTGAGTTTTGAGAATTTAATTCTCCCAAACTTTCAGGAATTTAATTCCTCCTAAAACAAAATTAGGGTTTAACCCTAATCAAGAATTTAATTCTTTTACATATCTGGGAATTTAATTTCTTTGAAAAGAAATCAGGGTTTTATCCTAAATAAGAAATTAATTCTTTCAAAATAGGAATTTAATTCCTCCAGAATCAAAATTAGGGTTTTACCCTAAATAAGAATTTAATTCTTAAAGATAAGGAGACTTAAAAGATCTCTGTGCATGAAAAGACTAAGGTCACGTGCCCCACGTGACCCCTGAACAGATCCCCCAAAAATGAGAAGAGGAAAGCTTTGAGGCAATGCCTCACGTGCTCCCACGTGACCCTCATTATATATGGAACAAAAGCAAAGGCAGAAACAATTCTGGGCGCTCTCACGTGTTACCACGTGACCTCTAATAAATGTTCTAATAAATCAGGGCATGATTATACATCACGTGCCCACACGTGATGGCTATGAAAATTAAAAGTGTTTAACAATTGTTTGCAGAACAAAATAAAGGGGATCTGGCCCCACTTTTTGATATCATCACGTGCTCCACGTGACTTCCAAAACGCAGAAAGAAAAAGCAAAGGAAATGAAAGCTTTGGGCGCTCTCACGTGTTATCACGTGACCCCTCAGCAAATGCTTTAACAATTGGCGCACAGATCCCCATCACGTGCCAACACGTGATGCTCTAAAATAAAAATAAAAGTGTTAAGTGTTAACACTTATTCGCAGATTTGAGGATAAACCAAAAGGAGATCTGGCTCCACATTTAGGGCGCCCTCACGTCTCACCACGTGACCCCTAATGAGCATTCTAACAGACCAGAGCGGGGGCCTCCATCACGTGCTCACACGTGATGGCCGTCAGAATTAAAAGAGTTAAACACTGATCTACAGAATAAAATAAGGGAAATCAGGGCGCTCTCACGTGTCCACACGTGACCCCTCTCTCCTTAGTGTTTAACACTAATCTGAAGACTTTGTCCTCAGTGTTTAACACTGATTTTCTTAGAGTTTAACACTAATTTGAAAGCCTTGTTGATGGTGTTTAACACCAACTATCTTTTAGTGTTTAACACTAACTTGCTAATCTTATTCCCAGTGTTCAACACTGTTGGTCTTTAGTGTTTAACACTAGTTTTAGCCCAATTGGCTAAGTTTCTAGAGGCAAAGCCTCTCCTTCAATGGACCAACAGAGGGCCAATATTTCAAACACAATTGGACTTAGCCCAAACTGGCCATAAGTCCTCAAATCATCTTGAACTGAGCACATCTACTCTTTCAACCAACTCATTGGTTCGAGGGTACATCTCTGAACTCCTCTGACATCTGTTGTTGTAATCCTTCAACGTCGTCAGAGAGGTGACGGGTCCCGACAACCACACAACAAAACGGACTGTGGGGTCCTTAAACTCATGGACTTATGCGTCTTAAACTCATGGACTGTGGGGTCCTTAAACTCATGGACTTATGCGTCCTTAAACTCATGGACTAATGCGTCCTTAAACTAACATTTGTCCCCAAAACGGGAATATTGGACCACCATGTCCCTAAACTGGCATTGGACCCCTATGTCCCTAAACTGGAACAATAGAGCCAATTGCTCTTTTGTCGGATCTAAACGATCCCGTTAAGTCGATCTTAGTCCCAAACTGGACTAACGTATTCTTAACAACCGTTTAAATTGATCTTAGCCTCAAAAATGGCTAACGTATCCTTAAACTTTCAAACAGACTCTAGTCCCAAATCGGACTATAAACCCCCTAATCAACTCTGGCTCAAGGGTACATCTCTGAACTCCTCTGACATCTGTCGTTGTAATCCTTCAACGTCGTCAGAGAGGTGATGGGTCCCGACGGCCATACATTTAATGGACCACTATGTCCCTAAACTGGAACATTAGAGCCCAAATGCTCTTTTGTCGGATCTAAACGATCCCGTTAATTTGATCTTAGTCTCAAACTGGACTAACGTATCCTTAACAAACGTTTGAGTTGATCTTAGCCTCAAATATGGCTAACGTATCCTCAAACCAAAACCCCAAACCCAAATCTAAGAAAACACGGATTTGGACTAATCCACGTCCTACGGGCGACGACATAAATTGGTCTCCGTATACAATCCACGGGCAACCACAAATAAAACAAACACATACGACACGAAGTGACCATCTGGAGAAGGAGAAAGTTGTTACCGCAATGCGGTAGCGTAATTAACTGCAGGGGCTTGCGCCTGCAGGGAAGAGCGTCCCCACAATCAAAAACCCCTTAAGCGAGGGGGAATCTGACGAAGTCTGCTACATCGGACGCATCCGTTTAAACCTTCGATACATGGTGCCATAAATCAACTTGGCATCTTCGGAGAGGTAGACGGATAGCACCAATTAGCATCTGCCCCGAACCTCAGGCGAGACAGCCCATGTCTCGGCCGCCGCCGTTCGGAGGGGAACAGCTCCATCGAAGTAGAGTTCCCACTGGGTATCATTCTCTCTTCTCTCCCCGTCGATCGCGTCAAACGCATGTTCGTCTGGCAATTCACAGTTCAAAGGAGAATCGGCGGGTATCGGATGCTCAGCGAGGAAGTCGGCGATGACCTGGCTTTTCACTGCCTTAAGAGGCCGATAAGTTATCGAGAACTCCATCAAGAGAAGGGCCCATTTAGCGGGTCGCCCTGTTAATATGGCTTTTGACATCAAATACTTGAGAGGATCCACTTTTGATATGAGATGGACCTCATGCGCCAACGCATAGTGTATGAGCTTCGTTATTGCGAAGATCAACGCCAGGCAGTGTTTTTCAATGGGAGAGTAATTGCTTTCTGCTCCCAGGAGAACTCGACTCAGATAGTAGAGAGCTCTTTCTTTCCCTTGATCGTTCTCTTGTGCCCACAGCGCGCCTAAAGAACCTTCGAGGGCTGTTGTGTACAGGACGAGAGGTTTTCCTTTAACGGGAGCGGCCAGTACGGGCGGATTCTGCAGGTACTGCTTGATTTCGTCCAGTGCGTTTTGGCATCTGCGATCCCAGACGAAAGGGGTTCCCTTCTTCATCAGGTGACTGTAAGGACGGCACTTACCTGAGAGATTGGCTATAAATCGCCGGATATACGCGAGCTTCCCTTGGAGAGACCGCAATTTCTTGAGAGTCTTTGGAGGAGGCATTTCCATAATCGCCTTGATCTTTGACAGATCTATCTCGTTGCCTCGGTGTCGGACGATGAATCCTAAGAATTTGCCCGAGGAAACTCCGAACGCGCATTTGAGAGGGTTCATCTTCAAGTTGTATTTCCGAAGGCGCTGAAACACGATCTTCAGATGTTCTAAATGTTCCTGGTATGATTTGCTTTTAACTACGAGGTCGTCGATATAGCATTCGACGATTTCATGTATGAGGTCATCGAAAATCTTTGTCATGGCCCTCTGATAGGTGGCGCCGGCATTCTTTAGACCGAAGGGCATCACCTTGTAGCAGAATATGCCCAAAGGGGTCCGGAAAGCGGTGTGCTTCTGGTCCTCGGGATGCATCTTTATCTGATTGTATCCTGACGAGCCGTCCATGAAGGAGAAAACTTCGTGAGTAGACGTGTTATCTATCATCAGCTCGGTGACCGGTACTGGGAAGTCGTCCTTCGGGTAGGCTTTATTGAGATCCCGAAAGTCCACACATATGCGCATCGTCCCATTCTTCTTCATCATTGGGACGATGTTGGCGATCCAGTCAGGATATTGAACCTCTTGGACAAAGCCGGAGTCGATTAGCTTCTTGATCTCGGCGTTAATGCTCATCTCAAGCTCGAGCCGCATTCTTCTCGGCGCTTGTTTGATCGGCTTGACATCTGGAGATATCGCTAATTTGTGCACAGCAATCTCTGGATCTAATCCTGTCATGTCGGAATAGTTAAGCAATCTTTATGTGCATGAGCACGTCCTTTAACGTAGCCACTCTTTCTTCAGACAACAGCTCACTGGCGATCGTCGGTCGCGGGTCACTTGCCGTCCCTAAATCAATTTTCTTGAGGTTATCTGCAGTAGTATGTATCCCATCTTCCAGCTCCTTTGGTGCTGGTGGAAATTCTGAGATTACCTCGTCATCATCGTTGTCGAAGCACCAGGGGAGTTCATCCATATTCTCGGGCTCTTCTTCTGACAGCGTTATCATATGACAGGTACGAGATCGCTTCCAAGACTGATGTTGATCTGGTTCTACTCTCGTGGATTTGGGTTCATGCTTCTGCGGTGGGGTTACCCTCCAGCTGCTGGATAGAGCGAACATGCCTTGCTGATACTGGTCTTCTACCCAGTCTTTAAATATGAAGCAGTCTTCGAGAGGATGTCATATTGCTCTGTGATAGGAGCAATAGTCCGGGTGAGAGACTTCGCCTGCTTGCTCGGGGTGCTTGGACTCTGGGAGTGTCATCATCTGATGTTTTATGACAAGATCGAATATCTTCCTTGTCTTGTCTTGGGGAAAAGAATATGCTCGACCCATCTTTTTTATAAGAGACGAATCCGGGCTGCTCGATTCCTGATCGCGTGGCTTCTTGGACCCGCTTTGTCGTTGTCGAACGCCTTTCCTGTTCTTTGGTTTGTTTCTACCTCTGCGTCGGGCCTTTTGTACAACGGGTTGATAAAGAGGAGCATCTTCATTTTTCACAGCCTGTTGAAGGAGGTGTTGCGTCCTGGCTTTCTCGTAGATGGCCATTTCGCGATTATGGTCATCTCGAACCTTTTGACCTGCTTCCCTTATAAGCTTGTTCATCTGTTCTTCGAACGACGAACTTGGCATTTTCACGGCGGGAGCTTTTTCTGGTTCAGGGTTAGCATCTTCACATAGAGCATCTCCTTCTTCATCAAAGTCATGTTTGACGTAGCAGTCGCGGAGTAGCTCCCGTTTCTTGGATTGAACGTACCCAAGCCCGGTCGTTTCCATTCTCCCGTTGGGCAGCTTTCGTTGAGTTCCGGGAACGTTCCAGATTCTGTTATAGAACCGTGCTTGTTGCGCAGTTTGCTTAATGGGTACACCTTGGCGTCTCAAAAGTCTCTTTAGTCCGTCTGTGTAATATCTGGGTAAACGGATGGGCTGGAGCCTGTCAAGTGTAGAATCCGCACCATGCCAAATTTCTTTTTTCACTTTGGTTTCCCCGGATCGGTAGAATAGGACTGCCTTTTCACCCTCTCGCCTGGGAGGGACGTAGAATGTCTGCAGTTCTTCCACGCTGTAGGTATCAAGCGCGTCTAGCTCTTTATGATGCTTTGGCGGTGTTCCCCTCCGAATGGCGGCGCGGACGACGTGAGAGACGCCTGGCCTGAGATTCGGGGCAGATGCTATTTGGTTTTATCCGTCCACCTCTCCGAAGATACCAAGTTGATTTATAGCACCGTGTATCGGAGGTTTAGACGGATGCGGCCGATGTAGCAGACTTCGTCAGATTCCCCCTCGCTTGAGGGGTTTTTGATTGTGGGGACGCTCTTCCCTGCAGGCGCAAGCCCCTGCAGTTAATTACGCTACCGTATCGCGGTAGCCACTTTCTCCTTCTCCAGATGTTCACTTCGTGTCGTGTGTGTTTGTTTTGTTTATGGTTGCCCGTGGATTGTATACGGAGACTAAGTGATGCCGTCGCCCGTAGGACGTGGATTAGTCCAAATCCGTGTTTACTTAGATTTGGGTTTGGTGTTTTAGCTTAAGGACACGTTAGCCATATTGAGGCTAAGATCAACTTAAACTTTTGTTAAGGATACGTTAGCCTAATCTCCAGACTAAGATCAACTTAACGGGATCATTTGGATCTGACAAGAGAGCAATTGGCTCTATTGTTTAGTTTAATGACGTTGCGGTCGAGTTCCCGTTTAGGGACATGGTGGTCCAATACCAGTTTAAGGACATAGTGGTCCATCTCCAGTTTAGGGACATGGTGGTCCAACATTCCTATTTGGGGACGAGCATTAGTTTAAGGACATTGCGGTCCAACATTCCCATTTTGGGACGAATATTAGTTTAAGGACGTTTCGGTCCACGAGTTTAAGGACCCCGCAGTCCGTATCGATGTGTGGTTGTCGGGACCCGTCACCTCTCTGACGTCGTTGAAGGATTACAACGATAGGAGTCAAAGGAGTTCAGAGATGTACCCTTGAACCGGATGTAAATTGATTTAGGAGAGCAGTCTTGCTCAGTCAATTTAATTTGAGGACTTACGGCCATGATTGGGCTAAGTCCAGTTGAGAAATGTTCAACCTTTTTATTTATCTTTGGCCTATTAGGCCTGTGCTGGGGCTTTGCCCCTGTTTGATAATGCACTACATTTTCTGTTGGCCTGCTAGGCCTTTTTGATTTGGGCTCTGTCCCTTTTGAATGATGCACAGCATCTGTTTGGGCTCTGCCCTTTATTAAAATAATGCATTGCATTTTATTAGGCCTGTTAGGCCTTTTTTTAGTTGGGCTTGGCCCTTCTGTAAATAATGCTGTGCATTAATTTTCTGACAGTGGCTTGTCAGACGCTTTGCGCCAATTATTGAGCGCAAGCGCTTGTGGAGGTGACACGTGTCACGCAAGCGCGGTGCGCTGCGCCAGTGCGCTGCGTTGTTACGCTGCTGACACGTGGCGCGCTCTGGTGAGGTGCGCCAATTTCAGAGAGCAATGCTCTATCTTAAAAGCGCATAGCGCAAGTTGTTCTGGAGCTGACACGTGGCGCTCTCTGGTGGCTTGCGCCAACCCAGGAGCGCAACAATGCAGATTTTCAAGTACAAGGCACTGTTTTAATTATCTTGATCCAATTTTGGATTCAAGAAAAGAATCTTTAAGATTCCAGAACCAATGGTTCATAAAAAAGTGCAAGGCACTGTTTCCTGATTTAGAATCAGGAAAGCCCACGGAAGAGGCTTCAGAAAAGGGTCACGTGCTTACACGTGACCAGCAGTCACGTGTTGGCACGTGACATCTAAAAGCATCGGCAAGGCAAATTCAGCTTCCCGACTACATCAAAGAAAAGGGCTTCAGAAAGGGTCACGTGCTCCCACGTGACCTGGGTCACGTGTTGGCACGTGACAATTAGAAATGGCTTCGAAGGCAAACCGGTTCCCTGATCAAATCAAAGAAAAGGCTTCAGAAGAGGTCACGTGCTCCCACGTGACCAGGGTCACGTGTTGGCACGTGATAATCAAAGCAGCAGATTTGTTCTCCGGTTAAACCAAGAAAAAGGCTCCAGACGAGGGTCACGTGCTCACACGTGACCAGGGGTCACGTGGTGGCACGTGACGGTTAAGCAGCGACCAGAAAGCAGAGCGCAAAAGAAAGAAGAGGGCTCGTTCCAAAGGGGGGTCACGTGCCCACACGTGACCAAGGGTCACGTGGCCACACGTGACCGACTTCAAAGCCCATTTGTTAACAGAATTAAATTCTGAGGAAAGACCTCTCAAATCTTTCCAAAAGCAACCGGTTGCATTAAAGATTTAAAAGTGATTAAATATCATCTATCTATGGGAAAATCTCGAATTTGGGAAGATTTCCCCGTAAAATCTAACCGAAATAACAAAGGAGAATCTCTGGATTTAAAATCCAATGGTGAATAAAATTCACCTAATAATCCAAAGGTCCAAAACGAATTATGGATACAAATCAAATCTCTCAATGAAAGATTCATCAAAAACTAATTGACTCGGCTGCTTCTCCTATAAATAGGAGCCAAGAGACACACAAAAGGAGGATATATGCAGAGGGAAGAAAAGAGAGAGAGCCTTGATACTTTAGAGGAATTTGGATCTTCTGCAAAAGAAAACCCTAGGTAAGAAAGGGAAGGTTTCATTGAAAGAAAAGAGAATTTAATTCTCAACAGAGTTTAACTCTGATATAAAACAGAAGGACATATTTCTTCTCTCTTTGATGGAGGATCTGTAAAGTGCACATCTCCCCTTGAGTTGAGAATTTAATTCTTAATGGGTTGAGATCCTGCCATGCAGATCCAAAGCATAGAGAGGGAATGGAAGCACGAGAATTTAATTCTCATAGAACTATAGGAATTTAATTCCTTCAAAATAAAATTAGGGTTTGACCCTGTGTTATGGGAATTTAATTCCTTCAGAATGAAAAGAATCAGGGTTTAACCCTAGTTAAGAACTTAGTTCTGTTAAAACAACAAGAATTTAATTCCCTTAATCTTATTCCCCAGAATAATTCTCTAACAGAGAGTGGGGGTTTAATTCCTTAAAGCTTTTATTAGGGTTTAACCCTATTCAGTTCTTCACATATATAAGGAATTTAATTCCTACAGAAAATTCAGAGTTCAACTCTTCAAAAGGAACTAGGAATTTAATTCCTCTGAAATTATTGTTAGGGTTCAACCCTACGAGGAATTTAATTCCTAAAAGGGATTAACAGA
Organism: Agapanthus africanus; assembly: GCA_030015575.1. Taxonomy (NCBI): domain Eukaryota; kingdom Viridiplantae; phylum Streptophyta; class Magnoliopsida; order Asparagales; family Amaryllidaceae; genus Agapanthus; species Agapanthus africanus. Next base: position 826,548,594 of record CM057338.1, on the reverse strand, counting down.
TCTTCTAAACAACTACAGAAAAGCAGGGTCACGTGTCACCACGTGACCCCCCCAAAAGATCTACAGAAAGCCCTTTGAGGCAGTGCCTCACGTGACCCACGTGACCCTTGGCAGAGGCTTTAACATACTCCATTCAAACACCCGTCACGTGATGACACGTGATGCTCCAAAAGATGCGATCTTCTCAGCAGAACAAACGAAGGGAGGGCGCCCTCACGTGCTACCACGTGACCCCTCTTGCCTCAGCGTCTAACGCTAAATTGGAACCCCTGAATTCAGTGTTAAAACGTTGTTTGGCCTTAGTGTTCAACACTAAGCAAAGAACTTTATTTGCAGTGTTCAACACTGATTACCTTAGTGTTCAACACTAATTTGGGATTTCTGTTGCCAGTGCTTAACACTGGTCTGTTTTAGTGTTTAACACTAATTTGAAGGCCTTGTTGCTGGTGTTGACACCAACTATCTTCCAGTGTTAAACACTGACTTATCAACCTCATTCTCAGTGTTCAACACTGATTGGTCTTTAGTGTTTAACACTAGGCATTGGCCCAATTGGCTAAATGGCCAGAGGCAAAGCCTCTCCTTCAAGGGACCAACAGGAGGGCCGATGTCCCAGACATGATTGGACTTAGCCCAAGCTGGCCATAAGTCCTCAATTCGTAATTAACTGGGCTAATGGGCTCATAACATAATTAATTGGTCTTGATCCCAAATTGGGCCAAAGACTATTTAATCCACTCCGGTTCCAGGGTACATCTCTTCATTCCTTTGATACTTGGCGTTGTAATCCCTCAACGTCTTCAAAGAGGTGACGGGTCCTGATGACCACACATTGATATGGACTGTGGGGTCCTTAAACCCATGGACTACGACGTCCTTAACCTTGACCGAGATGTCTTAAAACTAACAATGGACTGTGGGGTCCTTAAACCTATGGACTACGACGTCCTTAACCTTGACCGAGATGTCTTAAAACTAACAATGGACTGTGGGGTCCTTAAACCCATGGACTACGACGTCCTTAACCTTGACTGAGATGTCTTAAAACTAACAATGGACTGTGGGGTCCTTAAACCCATGGACTACGACGTCCTTAACCTTGACCGAGATGTCTTAAAACTAACAATGGACTGTGGGGTCCTTAAACCCATGGACTACGACGTCCTTAACCTTGACCGAGATGTCTTAAAACTAACAATGGACTGCAATGTCCTTAAACTACCCATGGACCGCAATGTCCTTAAACTAGCAATGGACCACTATGTCCCTAAACTGGAACGATAGAGCCCAAACGCTCTTTTGTTGGATTTAAACGATCCCGTTTAAGTTGATCTTAGCCTTAAATATGGCTAACGTATCCTTAAACCTTTCAAACAGACTTTAGTCCCAAACTGGACTATAGATCCCCCCAATTAACTCTGGTTTAAGGGTACATCTCTGAACTCCTCTGACATCTGTCGTTGTAATCCTTCAACGTCGTCAGAGAGGTGACGGGTCCCGACGGCCATACATTAAATGGACCACTATGTCCCTAAACTGGAACAATGGAGCCCAAATGCTCTTTTGTCGGATCTAAACGATCCCGTTAAGTTGATCTTAGTCTCAGGTTAGACTAACGTATCCTTAACAAACGTTTGAGTTGATCTTGGCCTTAAATATGGCTAACGTATCCTCAAACCAAACCCCCAAACCCAAATCTAAGATAATACGGATTTGGACTAGTCCACGCCTTACGGGCGACGACATAACTCGGTCTCCGTAAACAATCCACGGGCAACAAAACATAAAATAAACACACACGACACGAAGTGACCATCTGGAGAAGGAGAAAGTTGTTACCGCGACGCGGTAGCGTAATTAACTGCAGGGGCTTGCGCCTGCAGGGAAGAGCGTCCCCACAATCAAAAACCCCTCAAGCGAGGGGGAATCTGACGAAGTCTGCTACATCGGACGCATCCGTTCAGACCTTCGATACACGGTGCCATAAATCAACTTGGCATCTTCGGAGAGATGGACGGATAGCACCAATTAGCATCTGCCCCGAACCTCAAGTGAGACGTCCCGCGTCTCGGCCGCCGTTCGGAGAGGAACAGGCACTGTTATTATTTAGTTTTTATTGAAGATCATTGATCTTGTTCTTAGATCAATGATCTATTCAGAAGAAGTTCTTCTTGAATAAAGGTTTTTACCTTTTTTTTTGTTCTTGAATTCTTCTCACAATCCTTCAAAATTCTCTCTGTGAAGTTCTTGATGTTCTCAATGTTCTCTTTTTTCTCTTTTTCTTTTTTTTTAATTGGGGTCTAGGGGTCTTTATATAGTGCCCATAAATTTGTTAAGTTTGTTAAAGAGATCATTCTCTGAGTGATTTGGGGAATTTTTCCCACCGTTGGATCTTTGATCCAAGGGTTTCTGTTTTACAGAAGACAATCTTCTTGTTTTAACAAAAACAGAAGGATCTTATTAGAATTTTAATTCTGTTTGGCGCAAACGCCCCAGCACTTGACATGTGTCACGCAGCGCAGAGCGCAGCGCAACTGCGCTTGCGCAAGTTGCGCAGCGCACAGCGCGGCGCAACTGCGCCTGCGCAACTGCGCCGACACGTGTCGCGCAGCGCAGTGCTTGCGCAACTGAAGCGTTGCTTCCTTTAATTTTGTTTTAAATAGAGCCTTGCTCTGATTGGGCGCGCTGCCTCGGGCGCTGCGCTCTCTGCGCTGGCGTGCCTGATTTTGACACGTGGCACCCTGCGCGCAGCGTAGAGAATCTGAAGCGTTGCTTCAATTTTTGAATTTTTGAAATTCAAAAAGAGCTTTTCTCTGATTGGGGGAAACAAATACCCCCCCACCGTTGCGCTCACGTGGCGCGCACGTGAGTGCAGCGGTGGCAAGATCTTGGCCGTTGGATCAACGGGTGAGTTGAAGGGGCGCAGGCGCCTATAAATAGGACCCTTGGTCCTTAGTAAATGTTTTACCATTTTCAAGAATCTTGATTTTCAGAGCCTTACTCTTGCTTAAGAATTTTAGAGCCTTGCTCTCGTTTCTTTCCAAGAACTCCAGAGTTCAAAACCTAGAATCATTTTAGGTAAAATTTAAATTAAATTGAATTAAATTTAATTAACAGAGCCTTGCTCTTATAGATCTTTGATCTAAAGAAAAACCCCTTTGGGGTTTCACCAACAGAGCCTTACTCTCAAGAGTTCATAGATCTACAGAGATCTTGTCTCATGGGTTTTAACCCATGAACAGAGCTTTGCTCTTGGATCAAGTGTAGATCTTTTTGATCTGAAAATGAAGAACTCCTAAGAGTTTTCATGGACTTTTAAAATCCCCACAAATTTTTTTTAATCTTTAGGAGTTTAAAGAAAAATTTTCTTTTTAATAAATTTTCTCATCATTACCACAGAGCTAGGCTCTTTTAAGGAATTTTATTCCCTTGATACCAGAGTTTGACAAGTGTCACTCTGTGACAGAGCTTTGCTCTGAAAGAGGAGATTTTCTCCTTGTCTCTAGGGATTTTATTAATGAGAATATTCTCTTGGGGATTAATTGACAGTCTCATCCAATGATGAGGTTGTCCTATTAACTGATGCACCGTCGTCCAGATTTTGTGGGTCCCCATTTGGTCCCCAACCCACTGCATTGCAGTGTGGTGTAAATTTTTAAAATGCCAAGCGTTGGAATTACAACACTGATGGCTAATTTTGTCCCTCCGCAGGAAACATGTCTTTCGATATCTCATTCCCATTTGTTCGTTCGGAGGGAGGATTCCCCGAAGCACCCGTAGACCGTGAGGTCCTAGCTATGATCAGGGGCCACGACCCGGAATATAAGAATCTTCACCTTTGGGGGTCGTGGTACAACCAAATTGTCATGGGTCGACAGAGCTTTTCATGCACAGTACCGTCGGAACCCATTACGGCGATCCACTATGCCAGCCCACCCCCGGTGCAGTATGCCGTGGAGATGGTCGATTGGACTTCAAAGGGTCTTCTTCATCCTGCTATAGATGCAATTCCGGTTCAGCCTCCTATGGTTTTGGATATCCTGGGACGCCGTATTTGTCAAGGCGGGGCGCGACCTTGAGGGCAATCATATAACATAGGTCTGATCCCCAGCCATCCGATCGGCTATCTGCCATGGGCTCGCTACATTTTGTCAGCGAAGAAGTCGCAGTTGATGAGGCTAGGGTTGTACACTGCGGTTTACGTTTCCCTCTTCCAATATCCCACGCTTCCCACCTGGTGGTTTAAGGCCTTTTTGGAGCAGTGGAACATCCCTACTCACACTTTCCTCGCAATGGACCGGGAAGTGTCGATTTCTTTGGAGGAATTCACAGAGGTCTCCGGCTTACCGGTTATAGGGGAGCACTATGAGGAGCTGCTTCCTATAGACGAATATGTCTTCGGTGCTAAGCCGGCAATAAGGGGCCTCACTCCGGAGAATGCTGTTCAACATCAATTTCCAAGTTTGATCAAAGTGTTGAACATCTACGAGGCCCTTTTTACGAACGTGGGAGCCGTGGGGTCAGTTTCGAGGATTTCATCGCCCGATTCCTTCACCCAAACGTTCTCTCGGCAGAAGCTGCTAAGTTTGCTACTCTTGATGACCCTTTCGGTTTAGGTTTGGACAACCTACCAGCGAAGGAGGTAGATCAAAAGGGCTTTTTCCTTCCTAACTCTCCGGTTATCCCTTTTGCGGAGGTTGCAGCCCCTGGGATGGACGAGGAAGCTTTCTTCTTAGGATTTCTTGGGCTATGGCTGAGTTGGTTTGCGCTCCCGATGCATTCTCGCCATATACGGCCCTCTGTCTTTTACCCAGCTCACCGGATGACCATTGGGGTAAAAGTGGCCGTTGGGATCGCCGGCTTGGCACACCTGTATCACGGCCTTAGTCAAGCGGCGGATGCTAATGAGCCTGGGGTACTGCACGTGATCTTCCTGATGCACTACTTCGTATCATGGCTTGAGCTACATACATTGGGCTTCTTCGGTATGCACAAAAGGCTCTCATTCTATGACAGGTGCAACTTCCCTCGAATTATACGACTGATCGGCGCCTCAATTGTGACTCCATCGCCACGGAGTGCCAGGGGTTTGCTCCTTCGCCCCCACACCATTGGAGACGGGATGTCTTTCATTGACAAACTGCTGACCATTGGAAAGGCGTCAACCACCACAATGCGGCCATTGCAAGACACTTTCAAAGATGAGGCTTCAGTTCTGACGGCCCGGGAGACCCTCCATCTATATTCTATCAGACCGGGCTTCCTGGTGTTTAGGCACAACGGTGCGGCGCTTTTCATGAGATACAACCCGCATCGTTTCGCCCAACAACTGAGCTACAATCAAGGGGTACCATTGGAGGCTTTCTTACTGGAACCTGCTGCTACTGAAGAAGGGATGGATAGCGCGCTGCATCACTTCATGCGTCTGAATATGGGTTTTCATTTTTTCATCAGCGAGCCGGCTTGCGCCCCACGACTCCTCAATACATATACAGAGTGGTACAATCATTCGACGGGCGCCGTTATAAAGGAAGAAAAGCGATTGTTGGTCGACCGTAAGGGTGTGCCTCCCGGCAGCGACCGCAAAGCTTCTCTGGTGCTAAGGACCCCCGTAGTTCCTCCGTTGAAAGATGCTAGAGTCGGACCACCACGTGTGCAGAGTCCTCCACGCGGATTGCCACTTCCTGATACTGCGGATGCGCCACCAGCGCCCTGTGCTCCAGTGGAGACGGTAGTTGTGGCTTCGCCGGAGTCTGGTGTGGGCGCGGACATCGGGACCCGCCGCTTCAAGGTGCCTGCAAAGCGCAAGTCGATCCCGGGTGCACCCAGGGTTAGTGGGCAGAAGAGGAAGAAGAAGTCGCTCTTCTCAGCTGACGTTGCGTTCGGTCAGGAACCTCACGCTCCCTATAGCGAGGGCTCGGGCGAGTCCTGGACCAATAGAGGGTTGCTTATGCCACCAGATGACACTGATCTGGCGGCCGCCATCACAGCTTCAGAGCGGTTGGCAAGGCGCGACGCATAGCTAGCTAGGCTTGCACAATCGGGTAATTACTAGTCGCATTTTTTATTGCATCGTACTTTTATCTTTGTCTTTGACTAATGCTTTTCCTTTCTTTTTCTTCAAACAGGCATCACCACTGAAGAAGCCATCGCTGCTTCCCTCAAGACTTTTCAAGAGGAAGAACGACTCAGGGCATCCTTAGGCCTCAGTACGTTTCGATTCATTAAGTCTTTATTCTCCTTTTGTTATGGTCGATCCGACCCTTTCTTTTTCTCATCACAGGAACCACAATGCCGGTCCCGCAAAGTGACGTAGAGACTCTTCCCGGGCCAGCCACTGATGTTTCGGCCTCTTCGGGGCTACCGCGAGAGACCCGACTTGAAGAGCCGATGAGAGATGCCTTGAAGGCTCTGGAGGCAACTCTAAATGAGGACGACGACACCTTGATGAAGGAAGCGTCGAAGAGGTCCGTCGCGACGGCCCGGGAGGAGAGGAAGCGGTTGAGGTGCGAGGCGAAGGCACGCAGGGCTGCTTTGGCCGTGGGAGCGGGCCCAAGCACCATCCCTCGTGCTGATACTCCCTCGGAAGAGCCCCCGGTCACTTTGTCTACAGCTCATAGACAGGCGGTGCGCGCAAATAGGGAGGCTAACGATAAGTCCACCTCAGGTAATGTATCTTTCAAAATTTTGTTGTAAGAATTGTAAACCTATCGGTTCTTATATATCTTGTCCTGCAGGGCCAAGTCTAACCGAAGGGGAAGCGAAGACCGTCGAACCTAAGGGGACAGAGGAAGGGGCACCGGCCGAACCCGAGTTGACGGTGGGCAACGTCGCCGGGGTTGCTGAGCCAGAGCCGGGGGCTGAGGGAGCTGTACCAGAGAAGGTCGTTGATGCCGAGCCTGAGGTGGCGGCAAATGAGACGACCACTATAACTGAGCCTGGGGTAGCGGTGGACAAGGCGCCTGAGGCCGGCGACCTCATGGTGATGGCGGATGAGACAATGGCGACCGCCGAGCCCGAGGAAGTAGCGGGTGAGGCGGGCATGATTCCTGAGGACGAGCCGGCCGCTCTTTCTCAAGAGTCTGGCAATGCTCCGATCATTGCTCTCCCCGCTTACGGTCCTCCGCCGTCTCCTGGCCTCGCGAGCACGACGACGGCCCCTGTAGAGTCTGGTGATGAGGCCACGGGAGGTGGACTCGTATTAATGGAGGAGGAAGATGTCTCCGTTTCGGCTGGCGGCTCATCGGGTAAATTTCGAGTTATTGTCCTCCCCTTTTTTTATCTTGCGATCCTTTCTGACAAGTTTATCTTTGTTTTTAACTCAGGTGCGGCCAGTGCCAATGCTCCATTGCTCGAGGGAGCGCCGTCAACTACTGCCTTGGCGGTGGTCACCTCTCAGCCTTCGCTTGTACCATCAAAGATGTTGGAAGGTATGGATTTGTAACCCATTAGTTTTATCTTTCAGCCGCATAATTTATGTACTAATGTCGTATTATTGCGTCTTTTCAGGAGTGCTTTTTGATCATCTCTATCAGGTGTTGCTCCCACACTTCTCCTTCCCATCTGGACTCGCTTCTTCCTCCGGTGGCGCTGGTGAGTATAGTTTCCAACTGATGTCTTTCCTTCTTCAGTGATGGAATTGTTTCTAACTTTCCCTTGTCCTGATTGCAATGCTACAAATCAAAGGAGGGGATGAGAGATCGATCGCGCCACCGGCCCTTCCGGCCTTGCCGCCCGCTGCAGCTGGTATAGTAAACTATCTCATCAATGACCCTCTTTTTTTGTATTTCTTGAACTGTCATCTAATCGTATTTTGTTCTTTCAGTTGTCATTCCGATCCTAGCGCCCTTTGAGTCTCGCATTATAATGCCGGCAGGCCCCTTCCTGAGACGTCCGTCTTCAAACGGTGCTGTAATGAGCTTGGGCATGCTGAGCGGATACATCAAGGAGCTTAACGCAGACGCTCTCCCATCTGCTACGGATTTCGCTGCGGAGGTTAACCCGATGTTGGCGGCGCTTGTGACTTTCCATGACAGAGGCGTCATCGAGCTTTGGGTCAATCACTGCAGGGAAATTGAGGTCTGCCTGCATCAGTCAGAGTTTATGCGCCCTGCTCCTGAGACTTTAGCCGTAAGCAATCAAAGAGCAGCATGGATCGAGCAAAGCGCTTCTTACTTCCGTCATCTGGAACAAGAAGCGCCTTTAAGGCTGAGGGAATGCCAAGAGACCTCAAACGAGACGGCTCGTCTGCGCGCTGAGGTTGAGGCGAACGCTTCCCAGGTGAAGGCTATCTTCGAGGGCCTTCTGGAGCGTATCTCTAATGGGCTAAACTTGAAGCGGAAGCTTGATGCCGCCGAGCGTGACGCCCAAGACCGCGAAGCAGCTCAGCAGGCCGTTGGGGAGCAGCTTGCATCCTTCTTGCAGCAACGGGCTCAAGTGGAAGCGGAACAGGAGGTAACGGCCGACCAGGAAAAGGCGTGGAAGGAAGTGCGCGAACAACTGATAGGGCTATTTAAGACGCTTACTTCCCAGTAGTTGCCCTTGTATCAATACACTTGTAAAAATTTTCTTTTTCGAATAAGATGTATCCATTCTTTATTCTTTTGTATGATTCACCTTGTACTTGATTGAATTAATAAATAAATATACACATTTTTTCTTTGCAATGTCTTGTATGCTCTTTTGCTTTCTCCCTTCTCTTATTATCAGCGTGCTGTCTTGATAAACATGGTTGACAGATAATAGAGTAAGCATCTTGGTTTCTTCAAGAGATAGCGATGGCTTAGACAGCAGGTTCAGATCTGCTGCCTAAGACTTTTCAACTCTATGAGCCGTGAGGGTCTCATAGAGATTTTTTCTCCCTACGGATCGAGAGGATCTCGTAGGTGGATTTTCTCCTTAGGAATCGTGAGGATTCCTAAGTGTGTTTTCTCTTATAAGTCGTAAGGATCCTATAAGAGAATTTTCCCTCTTACGAGTCGAGAGGACCCGTAAGTGGTTGTTTCCCTCCTTGTCGAGATTTGACTTTGGAGAATGAGACCTGTGAATAGTATGCAAGAGACTGTTTTAGACCGACTTGCAGGGTCCCAGTGCTCAGGAAACAAGTTTTTTAATCCCTGCTACCTAAGGCTTTATCTTGCAAGTTGAGACGAATCGGGGAGTTCTCGCGGAGACACTGGTTTCTCTGCGGGCCGACGCGAATCAGGAGGCTCTCATCAAGGACGCTAGTTTCCCTGAGTTGAGAAGTTTGCCAAGGACACTGGTTTCCTTGGGGTTGAAACGAATCGATGTATTCCTGCAAAGACGCTAGTTTCTCTGCGGGTCAACGCGAGTCACGATTTTCTCGTCAAGGACATGGGTTTCCCTGAGTCGAAGGATTTTGCCGAAGACACTGGTTTCTTCGGGGTTGAAACGAATCGGAGTATTCCTGCGGAGACGCTAGTTTCTCTGCGGGCCGACGCGAATCAGGAGGCTCTCATCAAGGACGCTAGTTTCCCTGAATTGAGGTATTTGCCAAGGACACTGGTTTCCCTGGGGTTGAGACGAATCGATGTATTCCTGCAAAGACGCTAGTTTCTCTGCGGGTCGACGCGAATCAGGATTTTCTCGTCAAGGACACTGGTTTCCCTGAGTCAAAAGATTTTGCCGAAGACACTGGGTTTTTCGGGGTTGAAACGAATCGGAGTATTCCTGCGGAGACGCTAGTTTCTCTGCGGGACGACGCGAATCAGGATTTTCTCGTCAAGGACACTGGTTTCCCTGAGTCGAAGGATTTTGCCGAAGACACTGGTTTCTTCGGGGTTGAAACGAATCGGAGTATTCCTGCGGAGACGCTAGTTTCTCTGCGGGCCGACGCGAATCAGGAGGCTCTCATCAAGGACACTGGTTTCCCTGAATTGAGGTATTTGCCAAGGACACTGGTTTCCCTGGGGTTGAGACGAATCGATGTATTCCTGCAAAGACGCTAGTTTCTCTGTGGGTCGACGCGAATCAGGATTTTCTCGTCAAGGACACTGGTTTCCCTGAGTCGAAGGATTTTGCCGAAGACACTGGTTTCTTCGGGGTTGAAACGAATCGGAGTATTCCTGCGGAGACGCTAGTTTCTCTGCGGGCCGACGCGAATCAGGAGGCTCTCATCAAAGACGCTAGTTTCCCTGAATTGAGTCATTTGCCAGGGACACTGGTTTCCCTGGGGTTGAAACGAATCGATGTATTCCTGCAAAGACGCTAGTTTCTCTGTGGGTCGACGCGAATCAGGATTTTCTCGTCAAGGACACTGGTTTCCCTGAGTCGAAGGATTTTGCCGAAGACACTGGTTTCTTCGGGGTTGAAACGAATCAGAGTATTCCTGCGGAGACGCTAGTTTCTCTGCGGGCCGACGCGAATCAGGAGGCTCTCATCAAGGACGCTAGTTTCCCTGAATTGAGGTATTTGCCAAGGACACTGGTTTCCCTGGGGTTGAGACGAATCGATGTATTCCTGCAAAGACGCTAGTTTCTCTGCGGGTCGACGCGAATCAGGATTTTCTCGTCAAGGACACTGGTTTCCCTGAGTCAAAAGATTTTGCCGAAGACACTGGGTTTTTCGGGGTTGAAACGAATCGGAGTATTCCTGCGGAGACGCTAGTTTCTCTGCGGGACGACGCGAATCAGGATTTTCTCGTCAAGGACACTGGTTTCCCTGAGTCGAAGGATTTTGCCGAAGACACTGGTTTCTTCGGGGTTGAAACGAATCGGAGTATTCCTGCGGAGACGCTAGTTTCTCTGCGGGCCGACGCGAATCAGGAGGCTCTCATCAAGGACACTGGTTTCCCTGAATTGAGGTATTTGCCAAGGACACTGGTTTCCCTGGGGTTGAGACGAATCGATGTATTCCTGCAAAGACGCTAGTTTCTCTGTGGGTCGACGCGAATCAGGATTTTCTCGTCAAGGACACTGGTTTCCCTGAGTCGAAGGATTTTGCCGAAGACACTGGTTTCTTCGGGGTTGAAACGAATCGGAGTATTCCTGCGGAGACGCTAGTTTCTCTGCGGGCCGACGCGAATCAGGAGGCTCTCATCAAAGACGCTAGTTTCCCTGAATTGAGTCATTTGCCAGGGACACTGGTTTCCCTGGGGTTGAAACGAATCGATGTATTCCTGCAAAGACGCTAGTTTCTCTGTGGGTCGACGCGAATCAGGATTTTCTCGTCAAGGACACTGGTTTCCCTGAGTCGAAGGATTTTGCCGAAGACACTGGTTTCTTCGGGGTTGAAACGAATCAGAGTATTCCTGCGGAGACGCTAGTTTCTCTGCGGGCCGACGCGAATCAGGAGGCTCTCATCAAGGATGCTAGTTTCCCTGAATTGAGTCATTTGCCAGGGACACTGGTTTCCCTGGGGTTGAAACGAATCGATGTATTCCTGCAAAGACGCTAGTTTCTCTGCGGGTCGACGCGAATCGAGGTGTTCTCGTCAAGGACACTGGTTTCCCTGAGTCGAAGGATTTTGCCGAAGACACTGGTTTCTTCGGGGTTGAAACGAATCGGAGTATTCCTGCGGAGACGCTAGTTTCTCTGCGGGCCGACGCGAATCAGTAGGCTCTTATCAAGGACGCTAGTTTTCCTGAATTGAGGTATTTGCCAGGGACACGGGTTTCCCTGGGGTTGAAACGAATTGATGTATTCCTGCAAAGACGCTAGTTTCTCTGCGGGTCGACGCGAATCAGGATGTTTTCGTCAAGGACACTGGTTTCCCTGAGTCGAAAGATTTGCGGTGGTCTTTCAGGTTTTATATACATTATCGTCAAAACCGTGAAGCTAGGAATTTGATCTTCACTTCGTTTGCTGGCACTGCGTCTGTTGCATCAAGACGAATGTCGCGGTTGTCTCTAGGCTGTTGGTGAACCGTCGAGATTTGGTTTTGCTTTCTGGCGGAGCCTGTTGGGAAGGTATGGTTCCGTCTTTGTTTGTGCCCTTGGATTGTATACAGGGATCGATGTGATCTCACCTGTAGGGCAAAAGTTTCATCATCATTTTTTTTATATTATTGCTTTATTTCCGCGATGCTCTATCATTTCAGCTTTTATATCGCGAAGGTCGCGATTGCCCAATCATTTCGGCTATTTCCCGCGGTGCCCAATCATTTCGGCTATTTATTTTATTTTTACTCGCTGCTTTTTATTGCGAGTTGCCCAATCATTTCGGCTATTCTATATGCATACGGTTTTACTTGCTGCTTTTTATTGCAAGCCGCCCCATCATTTCGGCTATTTTGTATGCATGTGCGGCTTGCTGGCTTTTCGCCGTAAGCCTGGAATTAGACACCGGTTTCGGCATCGGCACCGCTACAACTGGGATATTGCCAGGAGCGAATCATCACTTGCCTCTGTCGATGTCGAACAAAGGTGGCTTAGCGAACCGGGTTAAGCTCCTGTCGACTAAGGCTTTTGACTTCATGAGCCGTAAAGGTCTCACAAAGGTATTTCTCCCTACAAGTCGTGAGGATCTTGTAGGTGTATTTTCTCCTTAGGAATCATGAGGATTCCTAAGTGTATGTTCCTCTGTAAGTCGTAAGGATCCTACAAGAGGGTTTTCTCCTTGTAAATCGAGAGGACTTATAAGGGTTGTTCATCATGCGTACATATCCCCAGTCACGGATGGGACTTGGTTAGGGAAATGTTTATTCGCGCCCGTGGATTGTATACAAGGGTCAGTATTGAACCACTTGTAGGGCAAAATCGAAGGTTGTGGGGGTTGCTTAAGCACAGGTTTAGGTTTCTGTAATTTAAGACTTTCAAATCTTATGAGCCGTGAGGGTCGCATAAGAGAGTTCTCCTTACAAGTCGTGAGGATCTCACAAGTGTATTTTCTCCTTAGGAATCGTGGGGATCCCTAAGTGTGTTGCTCCCTTGTGAGTCGTAAGGATCTTACGCGGGTGGTTTCTCCTTATAAGGTCGAGAGGACCCTGTAAGTGTCCTTTAACGAGGTTGCGCCATTTCGGGTTTTCACAAACACTCGCCGGTAGTCCTGCTGTTTTTACTCACGGAGCCCTTTCGGGTTTTCATCCGTGCCCATTTTGCTTATGAACATGCCGTTTTTTTTTGTTTTTTTTTATTCTCTTTTTTTTACGAGGCCACACCCTTTCGGGTTTTCACGAACACTCGCCGGTAGCCCTGCTGTTTTTACTCACGGAGCCCTTTCGGGTTTTCATCCGTGCCCATTTTGCTTATGGACATACCGTTTATTATATTTTTTTATACATTTTTTTATATATTTATTTTTTATTCATCTCGTCAGTCTAAGGATGCTGCGGTAGTAGTTTAAAGACGTTTCGGTCCTTCGTTAGTTTAAGGACGTTTCGGTCCGTCATTGAAGAAGGCCGGCTACTACTTATAGAGTTTGGGCTTAGGAAGATAGCGAGCGGACATGGTCGTCGTCATCTATCATTGACCTAGACAGTAACTCGCTAAGCGTAGTATTTCTTTAGGAATCGACCATTTATTGGCCTGAAAGGCCTTTCACCGTGCATATCCATGAGTAGATAGGCTCCACCCTGGTAGACCTTGTCTATGATGTACGGGCCTTCATAGTTTGGCTCGAATTTTCCCCGCTTGGCATGATTGGGGATCATAGGCCTTTTGACCATTAGCACGAGTTCGCCTTGGCGGAATGTCCTCGGCCGGGTCAATTTTTCATATGAGCGCGTCATATTTTCTTTATAGGCCTCCAGATTTTGTTGCGCTATGAGCCGTATTTCATCAAGGGCATCAAGTTCCTCAAGCCGAAGGTGAGCATTTTCTTCGTCCGTCAGCTCGTAGTGGACTGCCATTCGTAGAGAGGGTAACTCTATCTCGAGGGGGAGTACTGTTTCTGTACCGAATACCAACGCATATGGCGTTGTATTTATGGTCATCTTGAACGTAGTTCGATATGCCCAGAGAGCTTCTTGCAGTCTCTCATGCCAGTCCTTCTTATTTCGGGACACCGTCTTCTTCATGATCTTCGTCAAGGTCTTTTTGAGGGCCTCGGCTAGACCATTAGCTCGCGGATTATAAACTGAGGAATATCTCCAGTCTATATTATGCTGTTGCGCGAAGCGACTGATCTTGTGGATCCTGTAGGCTGGACCATTATCGGAGATGATCCGTCGCGGAGTTCCAAACCGATATATGACGTGGGTCTTGAAGAAATGAAGGATATTCTCCGTCTTCACCTCCCTTAATGGTACTGCTTCTGCCCATTTGGAGAAGTAGTCAGTCGTCGCCAGGATGAAACGATGTCCCCTGGACGATACTGGTCCGATGGGGCTGACTATGTCAGTTCCCCACATTTCGAATGGCCAGCTAGCCACCGTTGGATGAAGTGGATTTGGATGCTGGTGGATGAAGTCCCCATGGATTTGGCATGAGTGACATTGCTTCGCATATTCAAGGCAGTCCTGAATCATCGTGGGCCAGTAGTAGCTCATCCGTTTGATCTTCAACTTCATCTTTGGGCCTGCTTGGTGAGAACCGCAGAGTCCGTGAACTTCCTGAACGACTCTTTTTGCCTCTTCAGGTCCTAGACATCTCAACCACAGAGAATCAAACGATCTCTTGTACAGAGTATCATTGACGAAGGCGAAAGACGGAGCCCGTTTCATAAGCTGATGTCTTAAGGACGCATCTTCGGGCGTTCGACGGTATTTGAAGTAGTCTATAAAGACTTCCCTCCAATCCTCGGCCTTTTCCTGGTCTTTTATTTGCATAGCCATTTGCTCAGTCGCTCCCTTCTCTTCGGGTGATTCCGGAGATATTTCCGCTGGGGCGAGCACCCGACGGCTTTGTACCACAATTCTGACGTCATCGAGGTTCTCGTCAGCAAGTTCTTTAGCGAGCTTCGCCAACGCGTCCGCTTTGCTGTTTTCCACGCGCGGTATGTTTTCCAAAGTGTAGGAAGGGATTTGGGTCAACAATTGTTGCACCTTTTCGCCGTACTTCACCAATTCTGGTTTGCATGTCTGGTAGTCGCCGTTTACTTGACTAACGACCAGTTGGGAATCCCCGTATCTGAGGAGGTTTCCAATTCCCATGTCGATGGCGATCTCGAGGCCTGCTATCAGAGCTTCATATTCAGCTTCATTGTTTGTCCTCGGTTCTGTTAAGGAGAAAGCAAAACGCATTATCCCTCCTTGTGGAGTCACGAAGATGAGGCCTACCCCCGATTTGATTATGGGCGTACTTTGTTTGCGCATCTTCATGGAAGATGCTCCATCGAAATAAAGCTCCCATCGGGTATCACCACCGTCGATCGCATCAAACGCATGTTCGTCTGGCAACTCGCAATTCAGAGGAGAGTCGGCGGGTATCGGATGTTCAGCGAGGAAGTCGGCAATGGCCTGGCCTTTCACTGCTTTAAGAGGTTGATACGTTATCGAGAACTCCATCAAGAGCAGGGCCCATTTAGCGAGCCGACCTGTCAATATGGCCTTCGACATCAAATATTTAAGAGGGTCCACCTTCGAAACGAGACGGACTTCATGCGCCAACGCATAGTGCCTGAGTTTCGTTATCGCAAAGATCAACGCCAGACAGTGTTTTTCAATGGGGGAGTAGTTGCTTTCTGCCCCCAGTAGAACTCGACTTAAGTAGTAGAGTGCTCTTTCTTTCCCTTGGTCGTTCTCTTGCATCCATAATGCGCCTAAGGAACCTTCGAGGGCGGTTGTATAAAGAATGAGGGGTTTTCCCTTAACCGGAGCAGCTAACACTGGCGGATTCTGGAGGTACTTCTTGATTTCATCCAGCACTTCTTGGCATTTATGATCCCAGACGAACGGAGTTCCCTTCTTCATCAGGTGGCTGTAAGGACGGCACTTTTCTGAAAGGTTGGCTATAAATCGCCGTATATACGCAAACTTCCCTTAGAGAGACCGCAGCTGTTTGAGAGTCTTTGGTGGAGGCATTTCCATGATCGCCTTAATCTTTGACGGATCTATTTCGATACCTCGGTGTCGGACGATGAATCCTAGGAATTTGCCCGAGGAAACTCTGAATGCGCACTTGAGAGGGTTCATCTTCAAGTTGTATTGTCGAAGGCGTTGAAATACGGTCTTCAGATGCTCGAGCGCACTTGAGAGGGTTCATCTTCAAGTTGTATTGTCGAAGGCGTTGAAATACGGTCTTCAGATGCTCGAGATGTTCCTCGTATGATTTGCTTTTAATCATGAGGTCGTCGATATAGCATTCGACGATTTCGTGTATAAGGTCATCGAAGATCTTCGTCATGGCCCTCTGATAGGTGGCACCGGCGTTCTTTAGACCGAAGGGCATCACCTTGTAGCAGAATATGCCTAGCGGAGTCCTGAAGGCGGTGTGCTTCTGGTCTTTAGGATGCATCTTTATCTGATTATACCCTGATGAGCCGTCCATGAAGGAGAAAACCTCGTGAGTGGACGTATTGTCTATTATCAGTTCGATGACTGGCACTGGGAAATCGTCTTTCGGGCAAGCTTTATTGAGATCCCGGAAATCTACGCATATGCGCACCGTCCCATTTTTCTTCATCACCGGGACGATGTTGGCTATCCATTCAGGATATTGAACCTCCTGGATAAAGCCGGAGTCAATCAGCTTCTTGACCTCGGCGTTGATGCTCATCTCAAGCTCGAGCCGCATTCTCCTCGGCGCCTGTTTGACTGGCTTGACGTCCGGGGATATCGCCAAGTTGTGCACGGCAATTTCTGGATCTAATCCCGGCATTTCGGAATAGTTCCATGCGAAGCAATCTCTATACTGTACAGGCAGGTCTTTTAATGAAGCCACCCTCTCTTCAGATAGCAGCTCGCTGATGAACGTCGGTCGCGGGTCGTTCGCCATCCCCAACTCAATTTTCTTGAGGTTATCTGCAATAGTATGTATTCCATCTTCCAGCTTTTTCGGTGCTGGTGGAAATTCTGAGATCACCTCATCGTTGCTGTTTTCGAAGCACCAGGGAAGGTCATCCATGTTCTCGGGCTCTTCCTTTGATATCGTTATCATGTGACAAGTACGAATTTGTTTCCAAGACCAATGTGGAGCTGGTTCTGCTCTCGTGGCTTTGAGTTCGTGCTTCTGTGGCGGCGTTACCCTCCAGTTGTCAGACAGGGCGAACTTGCCAAGCTGATACTGATCTTCGACCCAATTCTTGAAGGTGAAGCAATCTTCGAGAGGATGCTCTATCACTTGGTGATAAGAGCAATAATTTGGATGTGAGACTTCACCTGCTTGTTCGGGGTGCTTAGACTCCGGCAGCATAAGCATCTGATGTTTTAGAGTGAGGTCAAGTATTTTCTTTGTCTTGTCCCGAGGAAAAGAGTACGCTCGACCCATTTTCCTCATGAGGGATAGATCGGAACTGCTCGATTCCCGCTTGCGTGGCTTCTTAGTCCCGCTTTGTTGCTGTTGAGCGCTTTTTTCGCGTTTCGACTTGTTTCTGCCTCTGCGTCGAGCCTTTTTTATAACAGGTTGACAGGGAGCGGCATTTTCATCTTTCACAGCCTGTTGGAGGAGGCGTTGCGTTTTGGCTTTCTCGTAGATGGCCATTTCGCGGTTATGGCCATCTCGGACTTTTTGACCAGCTTTCCTTATAAGCTTGTCCATTTGCTCTTCGAACGATGGACTGGGCACTTTTGCATCAGGAACTTTCACTGGTTCAGGATTAGCGTCCTCCCATTGAGCATCCGCTTCTTCATCAAAGTCATGCACGACGTAGCAACCGTGGAGTAGCTCTCGTTTCTTGGACCGAATGTAACCAAGCCCGATCGTTTCCATCCTTCCACTAGGCAACTTGTGCTGAGTCCCGGGGACGTTCCAGACCCTGTCATAGAATTTGGCTTTTCGAGCGGTCTGTTTGAAGGATATCCCCTGGCGCTTCAGCAGCCTCTTCAAGCCTTCTGTATAATATCTGGGCAGACGGATGGGCTGAAGCCTGTCAAGCGTAGGATCCATACCATGCCAGATTTCTTTCTCCACTTTGGTTTCTTCATAGCGGTAGAATAGAATTGCCTTTTCACCTCCTCGTCTGGGAGGGACATAGAACGTCCGCAGCTCCTCTACGCTGTAGATATTGAGTGCATCCAGTTCTTTATGATGTTTAAGTGGAACCATGGCGACTTGTAGACTTTGCTCTTCGTCAGCGGATGTTTGTGTTGAAGGTCGAGCAGAAAATATAGCATGGACCTCATCTTCCGAGTCACTACCAAAGATCAACGTAGGAGCGGATGGTCCCGGCTTATTGTATTGGGGTGGACCCGAATAAGCCATCTCTTCCTCTTCTTCAGTATCACTCCCGAAGATAGGAATGGTGGCGTTAGCCTTGTTCTCCGGCTTGTGACACCTCTCCGTGTCTTCGAAATCCGGTAAGAAGTATTTGGCATCTTCATATTTGCGGACTTCGTTCACGGAAAACGGGTTCAGTTCTCCCGTCACGGTATACTCGAGACCATCCTTAAAACATTTCATACACTGATGCTGTGTAGAAGGGATGATATTATACTCGTGTAACCATGGTCGGCCGAGCAGAGCATTGTAGCATGTCTTGGCGTCTATGACGTGGAACTTAATGTCCGTGACGAGTAGCCCAAAGCGTAGCGTCAATATCACAGACCCAAGAGTTCTTGATGATTGGGAGTCAAACCCGGAGATGGTGATCTTGTCCCGAGCAAGGTGCTGGACACTCATGCAGATTTCCTTTAACACCCGCACATTGAGGAGATTAACGGAGGATCCATTGTCGACCAGGATTTTGCCTATCTTTATATCGTGGCAGTATCTTGAGACATAGAGGGGGCGATTGTGTTCGCACGTCCCAAGGAGAAGGTCTTCATCGCCAAAAGTGATATTGGCCATGTGCATTTCCTCCAATTCATCTGTCACGCCCCGCTTCCCAAAATACGGGAAACGAGGGGTGACTAAGCCAGCCATGCTCCTACGGTCAAGGAATCATCCCGCCGTAGTCACACTTCGGCTTCTAGCATTACATAGTAATCAGTAAATAAAGCACAGTATTAAAGGAATCACATCACTAATTTATTACATTAAAATTCCATTGTTCACAAATTACAGATAACAAGAGCAATTACTAACTAAATTCAATCTCACGATCACTCTATGGAAAGCAGTAAGGATAGGAAGTACACCAGACTATATCTCTGTGAACTCGAAGGGTAGATCCGTCTCCTGTGCTGGTCCTCTCGCGGGATCTGAGCATGCATACTCAGGTCGTCAGAGCGACACAATAACAATATTATTATAATAAGATGAAACAGGTATATGAGGTAATACTGGTGTAAGAACAATGCAAGTAATCACTATGTCACTATATGATGCAGAATATGTTATGTGTCCCTATCGGTCTCCAGGTCATGTTTGAAATCGCATAGTGGAAGGAGGATCATGTTTAACAGGAGTCTCGTACATACCCGAGACAACGGCCCACATGCCCGGGACATAACCCTGTCAGCCGGATCGCTAAATCCTACCCTACATGTATCAGTATCAGGGTTGGAATGATCATCCTCTAAAACACGGTCCCGCTAAATACGATACTCTTTCCACTTTGATTTCCCCTTTTTCCCCAGGTTTACACTATTTATGATCTTGATCTTGTCGTGTACAAGTATACCAATGGCACGGTTTTATCACTGTTCACTGTATCAATCACTGTCACGAATATTCACTTTCCATTGGTGTACTCGTCACTCCTAAACCAACATCTATCACGCACGATAATGCAATGTCCACACGCACTAACACTGAGTATATGGCAAGGGTATGATATATGTATGTATGCTACCAATAAGCTCTGTATGTTATGAATCAATATGCATGCCATTAACTTACATAAATTGTATAAATTAATATGATAAGAGTTCAGCAAAATGGTACAAGTAAGATAAATAGAACACTCAGTCAACAATTCATCAAAATTTGTTTCAGTTCAATCGGGATTTCGGTTTTCAATATATAGCTGTTTCATTTTAAGTGCTCGCGGCTGGAAATTCAGTTTCAGAACTGAATGTCCGTTTCGCGACACGAATTGCACCCAGTTGGGCTCATAATTTAGTGATATTACAGTTGAATGAAATCTAGGGTTTTCAATAGAGTATTCAACGCAATAGACAGATCCTCAATCGCATCTGTACGTTGGAAGTTATACACAGTTTAACCTCAGTGTGTCATTTCTGAATCTGTTCTGAACAGTTATACGTTCTGCCCTTTTATTTACAGTTTAAAATAGCAACCGTCATCGAAACGGAATGGAACCACTTGTTTTCTGTAACTATCAGAATTATCTTTAATCTACTTCAGGGTTACGCTACATACGATTTCAGGAAACACAGTGACGCACATTTTGGTACAGTTCACGATAAACAGAATCGCTCTGGACTGCAGTCCAGAGTCGCACTCCGATCTACTTATCATCACAGTTACAGAACAGAAATCATTAGAACTTTACATAGGGTTAGAGTTCGTCGAGTCGGATTCGATTTAAGCCCTCGAGCGTATCATTCCAATATGTATATAATTTACCGTGATTTTATTCATTTTCAGATACGAGAACAATTCTAGTTTTAACGGCATATTTGGGGGTATCAATTTTTGTCACTAACAATCGTATTTTCCAGCGATTCATACACGATATTTATTATCATATGGGCCAACAGAAAACATCGGTTCCCGTCAAAATAAACAATTATATTCATTGGAGACTAGCATCGAACACTTAGTTCACTTAATATATCGGTAATCGGCAAATTCGTAAACTATGTGATTTAGAATTGTACCACTATTATATTAGCATGAAGCAAGTAAACACTTGCCTGGAAACGTCTCGGGGTCGTACGGCAGCAGTGGCGTCACGAACGCGTGACGTACGCCGTGAAACGGATTCTTGCGAGCTTGGCTCGAGACACGGGTTTGACGTCGGAGTTTCCCGGAGTCGTCTTGTGCTCGCTGGAAGTGTAGGGTAGGCTCTGTGGATCTCTTGAGTAGTGCTGCGATTGACGATGGTCGGCGGCGTCGCTCCGGCGAAGTGCAACAGTGAGCTCGAAGGGTATTGCGGGATTGGAGAGAAGGAGAGGGAGAGAGAGAGAGAGAGAGCTCGGGTGGGGACTTTTGAGAGGAGGTGGAGGAGACACTGACGACGAGGAGGGTGTAGTAAGGTCGACGATGTGGTGGGGGTCGCCGGCGTCGAGGAGGCGTGCAGGGGAGACTCGAGCTCGGCGGGTGATGGGTTTTTGTGTGCAGAGGTTGGATTGATGGAGGACTCGGGTTGATGAAGAATGTAGGGGATGCTTAGGGTGAGTTACTTGAGAGAAGAGAATGATGGAGGAGGGATGAGGGGTCGCTGAGGGGGTTGTCGTCTTCGGAGGGGTCGACTGAAGTGTGGGTTTCGAGAGGGAGAGAGGTGAGGGATTTGGGAAAATGAGGGGAGAAGCGAGTGTGAAGGAGCTAATGGAGACGAGGGGTGTGCGCGTCGCGGTTGTAACGGCAGGAGGGGGGCGTGAGCATGGGCGTGAGGCGCGGCGGGGAAATGGGATCGCGCGCGTGAAATGGGGGAGGTTACTGTTAGAGGGAAAGAAAGAGAAGATGAACAGGAGTGGGGTCGGGTCGGGTGAGTGGGGGATTTGGTCACGGGCCGAAGGGAGAGTGGGACGGGCCTATAAAAAAATAATTCCTTTTAAAAAAAACTGAAGTGGGCTGAGGGTGAGAAACGGGCCGTGGGGTTAAAATTTAATGTTTAAATTAAATTGTTTAGTTAAGTTGGGCTGGGGATTTTAGATTAAGGATTTAAAATAAATTTTGGCTGCTGTTGGAATTTTTTGATAGTTTAAAATTTGATTTTGAGTTGTTAGGCTTAGGGTTTAAATATAGTTTGGGTTAAGATTTTAATTAGCAACATTTTGGGTTTTAATTTACTTTGGCTTTGATTTAGATCTTGGGTTTAAGCTTTTAGGGTTTGGACTATAAACATTGGGATTCAAGCAACCACCTTCGACACAAAAGTACGAGGAAAAAGTAAATCTTTGGGATTTAGAAAAAAATAGGAAAAAAAACTTTTATTAAGATGGTAACGAGGATTTACATCATCCTTCATCCTTTCTTCGGCCAGGAAAGCTTGGAATTGTTCCGGCTCCTGTAGTGTCTTGATTAACGAATCTATCGCCTCTTTTGATAGTAAAAGGACGTCAAGAATGCTGAGCTGCGAGGGTAGCTTCCTCAGATGCGCTAGAACGTTATAATCCACTTTATTTTTCTTCGGCGGGTCCTTGGCGGCTAGCTCTTCCATGACTTGGTCATCTATGGCGATATTCTCAGAGACCTTTTCTTTCCCTTTATCTTTCTTGTTTGAGGGTCCGAGATTCTTTTCGGGTAGCGTCCGATTACGCAGCCGGATATTTTCGCAGACCTTCGGCTCTTCTTCTTTTCCCGAGGTGGACTCTTTAAAAAGGGGGCTAAGAGCCAGCTCCTCATCAAAATCGCTCCCGAATGTGAGCACTTGTGATCCCCCGGCGTTAACCATGTGACAATCGCCGGTAGTTCTGTTAACCCTCTCGGTCGTACCGTTCTGCTCCCGACGAGTTTTGCGCTTTTCCCGCTTAAAATGTTGTTGGTGAGCAATATATCCCTGCCACCATCTATTGAAAGCTTTGCGCTCTTCAGTGGGGTGCGAAATCTTCCGATGGTACAAGCAGTAGGAGGGGTGCATTTCTGCTTCACCAGTAATGCTTCCTTCAGAGGATGGTAACTTCATACCCATTGATATAGCCTTAGCAAACCTTTTCCTCATCTTGAATTTGCTTTTATCCGCAGTGGATGTATTTATCTCCAGCGGGAGTGTCTTAGCTCTTTCGTCAAGTCGCTGGCGCTTGGCCCTTTCAAATATAGCCGTCTCGCGTTCCCGATCAGCTTTACTTTTCAACAGAGCTTCGTTGAGGAATGCGTCAATTGTTTCATCCGATGGCCCCAGAATTTCCGGTTCAGGATTTGCCCCCAGCTTTTCAGTGCAAGGAGTTTCCTCATCGTCTGTAAATGAATGGGAGATCATATGACAGCTGGCCACGTATTCCTCAGATTCATCCGACGAACTGTCTCCCTCATCTTCCTCTTGAAAGAAGTGGTTGAGGAACTCTTAGAGTGTAATGGGAGTCCGTGCTTTCTGGTTGTACTCCTCCAGCGCGTCAATTTGTTTTTGTAAGTCCGTGCGCTTGTCTCCAGGCTTCACGGGCTTCTTGGATTTCTTTTTCTTCTTCTTTGAAGATTTTGACGGCTGGCTAAGAGTGCTTGGGCCACCACCATCGCTCTTTGGAGTTGGGCGCGGCTTCAACATCCCTTCAATGATCTGAGGTTCCAACGGGTTCTTCCACTTGATCGCTGGGCATGTTTGAAGATCATTCAGCATCCTCTTTGTTTTGGCTGATAGCACAACCTCCCATGGAGCTTCTTCAACGAGAGAGCACGTTGCCCTCGACGTATTCATCCTTTTAGAGGTGTGAGGTTGCGGCGGATTCACCTTCCATCTGTCGGACAACGCGAACTTGCCCTGTTGGTACTGGTCTTCAATCCAATTTTTGAAGACGTAGAAATCTTCGATCGGATGACCCAGTACTCGATGATAGGGACAGTAGTTGGGATCATGGACATCATTTGGCTGCGACGGACGTCTTGGATCCGGCAGATTTATGAGTTGGTTGCGCAAGGCCAGCTCGAATAACCTTCTCGTTTTATCTCGGGAAAACGAGTAAGGACGTCCTAGCCTCTCCTCAAGGGGTACGTACGGACGCATATTATTTTGACGGACAGCCGATTTCAAGTTGCTCGGCTGTTATTGAGCATTAGCGACAACAATTGCTTTTCCCTTCCCTTCTCATTTCGAGAGTACGGCTTTGGAGGGGGCGGTCTATGGCCCATCTGATCCATCTGAGCTAGCTTGTCGATCAGGGCCTGGAAGGTAGTCGGCTTAAAGAACATCATAAATTGCGAGATGGTCGCTTGCGGATCAAGGGTTCCCACAAACATACCCACTGCCGGAGCCTCTTCTATGCGTTGCTCGCATTTTGACCATAAGTTCCTCCACCGTATAGCATATTGGACCCACGTCTCGCCCGGCTTCACCCTGGCATTAATCAATGCCGTCATCGGGGTGCGTTCGCTGGCGCTTGCGAAACGTTGGGTAAACAGCAGTTCCATCTCCGCAAATGTCTTGATAGAGTCGTTTGGGAGCTCAGAGTACCACTCGAACGCTGTATCTGACAAGCTGCCGACGAACTGGCGAAGCAACAATTTATCATCACCGCCGGTGTTGCCGCAAAGTGCCCTGAACTGGGCAACATGCTGGTGGGGATTGCCCGTCCCCTTATAGACATGGAATTTGGGTATTGTATAGCCCGGCGGGTACTTGATCTGATCGTACCAGCTCGGATATGGTCGTCCCGTTTTTACGACTTGACCGGCTGCCTCGGTCGCCTGATGAACCCGTATCTGCTGAGCTATATATTCGTCCAACTCAGCTTTGGAGATTGTCTCCTCCTTGGCTGTTGACAGAGCCGGTGGAGGATTTGACGTTTCTCCCCTATCGTCTTCAAGGACGATCGGAGGATCTTTTTCAGCAGCAGGATCTTATTGAATCATCATTCCCACCATGTCCTGGAACAGGAGGGCCATTCGCTTTATGTTGGCCGCTTGTTCAGCAGCCTCTTTATCCTTCTTCTCGAGTATCCTGCGAAGGAATTCAGCATCAGTTTCTTATTCCTGGCGTTGATCCGAGAACGCTTCGGGGCTTTCTTTCGGCCCAGTGAGTGCGGCCATTGCATTCATCATTTCCTGAAGCTTTTGCTGTTGCTCCTGAGCTTTGGTCACCGACCGTGTAAGCGGTCAATGACCTGTAGATGCACGGCTGTCCTCTTTACCAGACGCCATGTAGACAGTATGGACTACAATGCCCCAGGACTTAGGGCGTTTGGGATCGCCGCCTTTGACATTTGCCGCAGGCGTGGGAATTTTCTCCGGCCTCCTTCTCTTGTGGGCCATTGAAGTTGAGGGGGCCATTGCAGCAGGCACCCTGGCGGTTGTCGTCCTCTGCTGTTTGACGGGACGGTTCTTTCCTTCTTGCACTTTCACCCTCTTCTGCTGGAGAGAGTGATCTGGATCAATTACGGAATCTTGAACCCTCCGCCAGACCTTATAAATTTTGGAGGATAGCCGCTGAGGGGGCTGCTCCAGCTTTGTTTCTGGGACCCTCTCCGCAAGTGGAGGAGATCCTTTTAGCAAAGCAATTGGAGAGTTCTTACGTACCCTCTTAAGTGGTTCAAAGCTGTTCCCAGTTGGAACAGCAACATTAACTTCCACCACTGGAGCAGGTGGAGTTAGCCCTGATGGGGAGTTGCCCTCGGCCTTCCTTACTCGGCGCCAGTGGCGACGTCGAGCATGACGAGCCGTTGGGGCTGGCTCGGCGACAGAGACAGCTTCTTCTTGCCCCCTGTCTGAATGAGGTGCTGCCGGCGCCAGCCTCTTAAAGACTGATGTTGTCCTTTGAGTAGCGATATTCAGTCTGTCAAAGACAGATCCTCAAACAGGGGTAGGAGCCGGAATAGTCAGCCTTGAAAAGACTGACTCTTTAATAGGAGAAGCCGCCTTGACGACTTCAGGAGTAGGGGTGGCTCTCTTCCTTGGGACGGCCATTTCATGGTTCATGGGCTTCTTGGCGGGCCCATCAGGGTTTTGGCTCAGCCTGGCGAAGACAGAGGCTGCCGACTTGATATTGGACGACCCGTTGAAAGGGGCCGTTGTAGCAGTAAGCCGATCGAAAACCGACTTCTTGTTCGCTTCTGGTGCGGGCACTGGCATGGTGAAGCTTGCAGGCGGGAGCATGGTCCCGAAAAACAGACCGGTGGTGGCCTGGGTCACTTGGCCCACCGGCATGGTAAGGATGGAGGCCGCTTGAGGCCCGTAGGCTATACCTCCAGGTGAGGCGGAGCGTTGGTTGCACTGGTACTTTGAGCAGCTCGAGCAGTTGGAGGCCATTGATGCTTGATTTCTGCGCCAGGCAAAAGACCAAATCTTAGTAACTTAAAATCAAAAGGCAATCATTAACAAACCACGATTCGTTCGCGAAGAAGACACACGAAGTGTGGAGTGGAAAGAGGAAAAGGTCCCACCGAGCGTGCCAGAATCTGTTCCCCTCCGAATGGCGGCGCGGACAACGTAAGAGACGCCTGGCCTGAGATTCGGGGCAGATGCTATTTGGTTTTATCCGTCCACCTCTCCGAAGATGCCAAGTTGATTTATGGCACCGTGTATCGGAGGTTTAGACGGATGCGGCTGATGTAGAAGACTTCTTCAGATTCCCCCTCGCTTGAGGGGTTTTTGATTGTGGGGACGCTCTTCCCTGCAGGCGCAAGCCCCTGCAGTTAATTACGCTACCGCATCGCGGTAGCCACTTTCTCCTTTTCCAGATGTTCACTTCATGTCGTGTGTGTTTGTTTTGTTTGTGGTTGCCCGTGGATTGTATACGGATACTAAGTGATGCCGTCGCCCGTAGGACGTGGATTAGTCCAAATCCGTGTTTACTTAGATTTGGGTTTGGTGTTTTAGCTTAAGGACACGTTAGCCATATTGAGGCTAAGATCAACTTAAACTTTTGTTAAGGATACGTTAGCCTAATCTCCAGACTAAGATCAACTTAACGGGATCGTTTGGATCTAACAAGAGAACAATTGGCTCTATTGTTTAGTTTAATGACGTTGCGGTCGAGTTCCCGTTTAGGGACATGGTGGTCCAATACCAGTTTAAGGACATAGTGGTCCATCTCCAGTTTAGGGACATGGTGGCCCAACATTCCCATTTGGGGACGAGCATTAGTTTAAGGACATTACGGTCCAACATTCCCATTTTGGGACGAATATTAGTTTAAGGACGTTTCGGTCCATGAGTTTAAGGACCCCGCAGTCCGTATCGATGTGTGGTTGTCGGGACCCATCACCTCTCTGACGTCGTTGAAGGATTACAACGATAGGAGTCAAAGGAGTTCAGAGATGTACCCTTGAACCGGATGTAAATTGATTTAGGAGAGCAGTCTTGCTCAGTCAATTTAATTTGAGGACTTACGGCCATGATTGGGCTAAGTCCAGTTGAGAAATGTTCAACCTTTTTATTTATCTTTGGCCTATTAGGCCTGTGCTAGGGCTTTGCCCCTGTTTGATAATACACTGCATTTTCTGTTGGCCTGCTAGGCCTTTTTGATTTGGGCTCTGTCCCTTTTGAATGATGCACAGCATCTGTTTGGGCTCTGCCCTTTATTAAAATAATGCATGGCATTTTATTAGGCCTGTTAGGCCTTTTTTTTAATTGGGCTTGGCCCTTCTGTAAATAATGCAGTGCATTAATTATCTGACAGTGGCTTGTCAGACGCTTTGCGCCAATTATTGAGCGCAAGCGCTTGTGGAGGTGACACGTGTCATGCAAGCGCGGTGCACTGCGCCAGTGCGCTGCGTTGTTGCGCTGCTGACACGTGGCGCGCTCTGGTGAGTTGTGCCAATTTCAGAGAGCAATGCTCTATCTTAAAAGCGCATAGCGCAAGTTGTTCTGGAGCTGACACGTGGCGCTCTCTGGTGGCTTGTGCCAACCCAGGAGCGCAACAATGCAGATTTTCAAGTGCAAGGCACTGTTTTAATTATCTTGATCCAATTTTGGATTCAAGAAAAGAATCTTTAAGATTTCAGAACCAATGGTTCATAAAAAAGTGCAAGGCACTGTTATTATTTAGTTTTTATTAAAGATCATTGATCTTGTTCTTAGATCAATGATCTATTCAGAAGAAGTTCTTCTTGAATAAAGGTTTTTACCTTTTTTTGTTCTTGAATTCCTCTCACAATCCTTCAAAATTCTCTCTGTGAAGTTCTTGATGTTCTCAATGTTCTCTTTTTTCTCTTTTTCTTTTTTTTTAATTGGGGTCTAGGGGTCTTTATATAGTGCCCATAAATTTGTTAAGTTTGTTAAAGAGATCATTCTCTGAGTGATTTGGGGAATTTTCCCCACCGTTGGATTTTTGATCCAAGGGCTTCTGTTTTACAGAAGATAATCTTCTTGTTTTAATAAGAATAGAAGGATCTTACTAGAATTTTAATTCTATTTGGCGCAAACGCCCCGGCGCTTGACACGTGTCACGCAGCGCAACTGCGCTGCCACGTGTCGCGCAGCGCACAGCGCACAGCGCAGCGCAACTGCGTTTGCGCAACTGCGCTGACACGTGTCGCGCAGCGCACAGCGCAACGCAAGCTTGCGCCATTGCGCTGACACGTGTCGCGCAGCGCAGTGCTTGCGCAACTGAAGCGTTGCTTCCTTTAATTTTGTTTTAAATAGAGCCTTGCTCTGATTGGGCGCGCTGCCTCGGGCGCTGCGCTCTCTGCGCTGGCGTGCCTGATTTTGACACGTGGCGCCCTGCGCGCAGCGCAGAGGATCTGAAGCGTTGCTTCAATTTTTGAATTTTTGCAATTCAAACATAGCTTTGCTCTGATTGGGGGAAACAGGCGGAACCATGGCAACTTGCAAACTTTGATCTTCATCAGCGAAGGCTCGTATTGATAGCTGAGCATAGAATACGGCATTAACCTCATCTTCCGAGTCGCTGCCGAAGATCAATATAGGAGTGGACGGTCCCGGTTTGTTGCACTGGGGCGGACCTGAATAAACTATTTCTTCTTCCTCCTCGGTGTCACTCCCGAAGACTGGAATAGTGGTGATAGCTTTGTTCTTTGGTTTGTGTCATCTTTCCGTGTCTTCGAAATCTGGTAAGAAGTATTTTGAATCTTCATACTTTCGGACTTCATTCACGGAGAATGGGTTCAACTCCCCCATCACAGTGTACTCGAGTCCATCCTTGAAATACTTCATACACTGATGTTGTGTAGAAGGGATGATGTTGTACTCGTGTAACCAGGGTCGGCCGAGCAAAGCATTGTAGCATGTCTTGGCGTCAATGACGTGAAACTTAATGTCTGTGACAAGCAGCCCAAAGCGTAGTGTCAATATTACAGACCCAAGTGTCCGTGATGACTAAGAGTCAAACCCGGAGATAGTGATTTTATCCCGAGCGAGGTGTTGAACGCTCATGCAGATTTCCTTTAACACCTTTACGTTAAGGAGATTGACGGAGGACCCATTGTCGACCAGGATTTTACCTATCTTGATGTCATGACAGTATCCGGAGACATATAGAGGACGGTTGTGCTCGCATGTCCCAAGGAGGAGATCTTCATCGTCGAAGGTGATATCGGCCGTGTGTACTTCTTCCAGCTCATCCTTCATCTTTTCTTCGGCGAGAAAAGCTTGGAATTGCTTAGGCTCTTGTAGTGCCTTGATCAATGAATCTCTCGCCTCTTTGGATAGCAGAAGGGCATCGAGAATGCTTAACTGCGAAGGTAGCTTTCTCAAGTGTGCCAGAAAATTGTAGTCCACCTTACTTTTCTTGGGTGGGTCCTTGGCTGCTAGCTCTTTGATGGCTTGGTCATCAAGGATGATATCCTCAGGGACTTTTTCTTTTCCCTTATCTTTTCTATTTGACCTACTGTTCAAGGGCCCAAGATTCTTTTCGAGCAGGGTGCGATTACGCAGCTGAATGTTCTCGCAGTTCTTCGGTTCTTTCTCTTTTCCCGAGGTGGATTCTTTAAAGAGAGGGCCAATAGTCATTTCTTCATCAGAATCGCTCCCAAAGGTGAAAACTTGCGATCCCCCATAGTCAACCATGTGGCAGTTGCCGGCAGTTCTTTTGTGCTCCTCGGTCGTATTTCTTTGCTCCCGACGAGCTTTGCGTTTCATCCGCTTGAAATGTTGTCGGTGGGCAACATATCCCTGCCACCATTTTTTAAAAGCGTTGCACTCTTCGGTGGAGTGTGCAATCTTTCGATGATATGAGCAGTAGCTAGGGTGTTTTTCTGCTTCACCAAGAATTTTTCCTTCGGAGGGTGGCAGCTTCATTCCCATCGTTATGGCTTTAGCGAACCTTTTCCTCGTATTGAACCTGTTTTTATTTGCGACGGATGTACTTTGATCTGGCGGGAGTGTTTCAACTCTTTCGTCCAGTCGCCGGCGTTTGGCTTTTTCAGATATGGTCATTTCACGCTCTCGAGCAGCTTTGCTTTTAAGAAGAGCTTCATTCAGGAATGCATCAATCGTTTCGTCTAATGGCCCTAGAAGTTCCGGTTCAGGATTTGCCCCCAGTTTCTCTGTGTAAGGAGCTTCCTCATTGTCTATTGACGAGTAAGAGATCACATGGCAACTTGCTACGTAATCTTCAGATTCATCCGACGAGTCATCTCCATCATCTCCGTCCTCAAGGACGTGGCTGAGAAACTCGTGAAGTGTGACCGGGATCCGCGCCTTCTGGTTATACTCTTCCAGCGAGTCAATCTGCTTTTGCGGGTCCGTGCGCTTGTCACCAGGCTTCACGGGCTTCTTGGATTCTTCTTCTTCGAAGATATCGATGGTTGGGTATGAGTGCTTTGGCTATCACCACCGATCTTTGGAGTTGGACGCGGTTTTAGCATTCCTTCGATGATCTCGGGTTCGAGTGGATTTTTCCACCTGATCGCCGGGCATGTTTGGAGATCCTTCAACATTCTTTTCGTCTTGGCTGAAAGAGCGACCTCCCATGGAGCTTCTTCTACGAAAGAGCATGATGCCCCCGGTGTATCCGTCTTCTTGGGAGTGTGTGGCCGAGGCGGGTTCACCTTCCAATTCTCAGATAATACGAATTTGCCCTGCTGGTACTGATCTTCTATCCAGCTTTTGAAGATGTAACAATCTTCGATCGGATGGCCCAACATTCGGTGATAAGGGCAATAGTTAGGATTGCTAATGTGGCCTGGTTGCGCTGGGCGTCTTGGCTCCGGCAGAGTGATGATCCTGTTGCGCAGTGCTAGCTCGAATAACCTCTTCATCTTGTTTCGAGAGAATGAGTAAGGGCGTCTCATTTTATCTTCGAGAGATCGAGTTCTATTATTTTGGCGATCAACTAGTCTTAGACCACTGTGCTGCTGTTGAGCGTTAGCGACGACGGTCGCTTTCCCCTTTCCCTTCTCGTTCCGCAGCTCTGGCTTTGGAGGAGATGGTCTATGACCCATCTAGTCCATTTGGGCCAGCTTGTCAATCAAGGCTTGAAAAGTAGTCGGCTTGAAAAACATCATGAACTGGGAGATGGTCGCCTGCGGATCAAGAGTGCCTACGAACATGCCCACTGCCGGCGCTTCTTCGATGCGCTGTTCGCATTTCGACCACAGATTCCGCCATCGTATTGCGTATTGAACCCATGTCTCACCTGGCTTCACCCGGGCATTGATCAATGCCGTTATTGAGGTGCGTTCACTAGCACTCGCGAATCGTTGGGTGAATAATAGCTCCATTTCTGCGAAGGTCTTGACGGAGTCGTTTGGAAGTTCAGAATACCACTCGAATGCCGTCTCCGACAAGCTGCCGATGAACTGGCGAAGTAGCAATTTATCATCACCTCCGGTGTTACCACATAGAGCCCTGAACTGGGTGACATGCTGGTGGGGATTGCCCGTCCCTTTGTATACATGAAATTTAGGGATCGTATATCCCGGCGGATACTTTATTTGATCGCCCAGTTTTAACGACTTGGCCGGCCGCTTCATTTGCCTGGTGAGCTCGCATTTGCTGAGCAATATAGTCATCCAGAGCGGCCTTGGAAATGGTTTCCTCTTTGGCTGCTGAAAGAGCCGGAGGAGGGTTCGATGTCTCCCCTCTGTCGTCTTCAATGATGATTGGAGGGTCTTCAGCTGAAGGTTCTGGCTGTAACATCATCCCGACCATGTCTTGGAAGAGAAGCGTCATTCGTTTTATATTGTCCGCTTGTTCTGCTGTTTCTCTGTCCTTCTTTTCAAGGACTCTGCGGAGGTAGTCAGCATCGGTTTCTTGTTCATGACGCTGCTCTGATGAAGCCTCCGGGCTTTCTTTTGGCCCGGTGAGCGCGGCCATTTGCGTTAGCATTTCCTGAAGCTTCTGTTGCTGCTCCTGGGCTTTTGTCACGGATCGGGTGAGAGGTCGGTGACCCGTAGAAGCGCGGCTTTCCTCTTTTCCAGAAGCCATATAAACAGTATGCACCATTATGCCCCCAGACTTGGGGCGTTTGGGCTCAGCATCTTTGTGGTCTGCCGTAGTCACAGGGGCTTTCTCTGGCCTCCTTCTCTTTTGAGCAGTTGATGTTGAGGGAGCCGTTGCAGTGGGCACCCAGATTGATGACATTTTCTGTGGTACCTCAAGATGGCTCTTTTCTTGTTGAATTTTCACTTTTTTCTGCCGGCGAGGGTAATCTTGATCAATTACTGAGTCCTGAACTTGTCGCCAGACTTTGTAAATTTTGGAAGAGAGCCGCTGAGGGGGTTGTTCCGGTTTCGCCTTCGGTGCATTCTCCACGGGGGAGGAGATCTTTTCAGTACGGCGGTGGGTGAATTCTTGCGCACCCTATTAAGCAGCTCGAAGCTGTTTCCAGTTGGAACAGCAGCATTGACTTCCACCTTTGGGGCTGGTGGAGTTAGCCCAGAGGGGGAGTTGCCCCCAGCCATCCTTACGCGGCGCCAGTGGCGACGTCGAGCGTGTCGAGCTGTTGGGATTGTTTTAGCTTGAGGGGTGACTTTGTCATGCCCCCTGTTCTGGTGAGGCGCTGCTGGTACCAGCCTCTTGAAGACCGACGTCCGTCGAGCAGCAGTATCCAATCTGTCAAAGACAGACCTTTAAGTAGGAATGGGAGCCGGAGTGGCCAGCCTCGTAAAGACCGATCCCTTGACGGGAGAAGCTTCTTTAGTGACCTGGAGAGCAGGAATGGCTATCCGTTTTGGGATGGCCGCTTCAGGTATCGTGGGCTTCTTGACGGGCCTATTGGAATTCAAGCTCAGCCTATCGAAAACTGATGTTGTCGACTTGACCTCGGATGACCCGTTGAGAGGGGCCATGGTAGTAGTGAGCCGATCAAAGACTGACTTCTTTTGCGCTTCATGCGGCAGCGGGATGTTAATGCTTACTGGTGGGAGCATGGTCCCGAAGAACAAACCGGTGGTAGCCTGCGTCACCTGCTCTATCGGCATTGTGAATAGGGAGGCCGCCTGGGGCCCGTAAGTTACACCTCCAGATGAGGTGGAACGGAAGTTGCAGTTGCAGCTGGAACATTTCGTGCAAGTAGACGCCATTGATCTTTTGTTTTCTGCACGGAGTAAGACACCAAATCTTAGTATCTCGAATCCAAGGGCAACCATATCAAACCGCGATTCGTTCGCGAACACGACACACGAAGTGTGGAGTGGAAAGAGGAAAAGGTCCCACCGGACGTGCCAGAATCTGTTCCCCGCTGAAAGGCGCGCGAAGACGCGATGAACGTCTCGCCTGAATTTTGGGTCAGATGCTAATTGGTGCTATCCGTCCACCTCTCCGAAGATGCCAAGTTGATTTATGGCACCATGTATCGAAGGTTTAAACGGATGCGGCCGATATAGCAGATTTCGTCAGATCCCCCCTCGTTTGAGGGGTTTTTTTGATTGTGGGGACGCTCTTCCCTGCAGGCGCAAGCCCCTACAGTTAATTACGCTACCGCATTGTGGTAACAACTTTCTCCTTCTCCAGATGGTCACTTCGTGTCGTGTGTGTGTGTGTTTTGTTTTTGGTTGCCCGTGGATTGTATACGGAGACTAATTTATGCTGTCGCCCATAGGGCGTGGATTAGTCCAAATCCGTATTTTCTTAGATTTGGGTTTGGGGGTTGGGTTTAAGGATACGTTAGTCTCATTTTAGACTAAGATCAACTTAAACGTTTGTTAAGGATACGTTAGTCCAATTTTAGACTAAGATTAAATTAACGAGATCATTTAGATCCAACAAAAGAGCAATTGGGCTCTATTGTTTAGTTTAGGGACATTGCGGTCGATTACCAGTTTAAGGACATGGTGGTCCAATGTTAGTTTAAGGACATCTCGGTCCAGGTTAAGGACATCGTAGTCCATGAGTTTAAGGACCCCACAGTCCGTAGTTTAAAGACGCCATGGTCTATAAAGTTTAATGACATCATAGTCCATGAGTTTAAGGACCGCATAGTTCGTGAAATGTGTGGTTGTCGGGACCCGTCACCTCTCCGAAGACGTTGAAGGATTACAACGACAAATATCAGAGGAGTAAAGAGATGTACCCTTGAACCGGTGTGAATTAGTCGGAAGATCTGTAGTCCAATTTGGGACTAAGATCTGTTAAATATTCGTGAGCAGATGGGCTCAATTAATTTGGGTTGAGGACTTATGGCCAATCTTGGGCTAAGTCCAATAAATGTTTAACATTTTTATTCTGGATATTGAGCCTTTATTTGGGCTTGACCCTTTTAATAATGCTGAGCATTTGATCTTGACACTTTTTTTTGTCTTGTATTGAATGCAGAGCATTCATCAGAACAATTTATGTTCTGTCGGCGCAACACGTGGCGCTCCAGGCGCTTTGCGCCAGTTAAAGAGCACGGTGCGCTTCTGCCAAGTAGCCCACACGAGAAGGACACGTGTCGCGCTTGGCGCTAAGCGCCAGATGATGGGCGCATTGCGCCAGTTTATGAGCGCTAAGCGCTAGTCCATGAGCGCATTGCGCTTTCAATTTAGTGGCGCATACGTGAGTGACACGTGGTGCGCTTGGCGCTAAGCGCCAGCCCATGAGCGCGGTGCGCTATTTCAGAAGCGCAAGTTGCATACGTGGTTGACACGTGGCGTATTTTGGTGCTGAGCACCGGTCCAGAGAGCGCAGAAGCGCTGTTCAAGAGCGCAAGGCGCATTTCAATAGCGCAAAGCGTATTTGATCAATTTTTATGATCTGTGAACAAATTTATGTTCTTTTAAAAGAGACTTTGTTTCAAGATTCAAGAACAACAGTTCTTATTTTTTGAAAGGACTTGCCTTTATAGATTAATGATCTGTGTGAAGAATATGTTCTTCTTTTATTATGTGATGAGATCTTTTGATCTTTTTATAAAAGATCTTGGTCTTTGTAGATCTATGATCTTTTAAGAAGATAATTCTTCTTTTTAAGAGATGATTTCATCTCTGTGTTCATCGCCATTATCTTTTTACCTTGAAGAAAGAATCTTCTTTCAAGAGCTTGCTCTGTTTCTTTTGAGTTTTCTCAAAGTTTATGGGGGAGTTTCTCTATATCAGACTTGAAGTCTTGGGGCCTATATAGGGCAAGTTGATTTGTTAAATCGGTTAAAGAGATCTTTCTCTGATTGATTTGAGGATGTTTTCCACTGTTGGATCTTTGATCCTAGGGCTTCTGTTTTACAGAAAGCAATCTTCTTGTTTTTTAACAAGATTGGAAAATCTTTCCATAACAGAATTTTAATATCTGATTAATTAATGATTTATCATTATTATTAGATCTTTTGATCTAATGGTGGGGAATTTTATAATTCCAGCGCTGGCACACCCGTGCTTTGCACGTGGTGCGCTGCTTAGAGCGCAGCGCACTTTACGCTAGCGCACCTACGTTTGACACGTGGTGCGTTGCTCAGAGCACAGCGCAGCCTGCGCTAGCGCACCTGTGTTTGACACATGGCGCACAGCGCGCCTAGCGCTAGCGCACACATGGTGCACTGCCTAGGGCGCAGCGCACCTGTGTTTGACACGTGGCGCGCAGTGCGCCTAGCGCTGGATCTGAAGCGTTGCTTCAATTTTTGAATTTTGAATTTCAAAACAGAGCTTTGCTCTGATTGGGGGAAACAACAGACTTGACCCACATAGAACCTTGTTGTAGATGAATGAACTGCTGTTCCATGGAAAATCTGGCAGTCACAGAGAAGTACTTCGCGTTGAACCTATTACGAAAAGTCTTCCATTCAATGGGCTGTTCAAGACGGCTTTCTTCCGCCTTCCACCAGTTTCGTGCATTGTCCGTGAGCTGTAATTTTGCCACACGAACCCAAGCTATATCTGGCACTTGTGCTGCTGCCAGATCATCCTCGATACTCTAAGCCCATTCCTCGGCTTCCAGTGGGCTCCCCTTTCCTGAGAACTGTTTGGGATATAAAGCTCTGAATTGATTCACCCCAGGTGTTTCAGCCTCGGGACGGTTCAAGAACTGCTGCTGTTCCTCTAGGAGGCTGCGGATTACCTCAAGCAAAACCGTTTGCTCATTGAGTGGAGCAGGAACGGCAGGTGTGAGTGGTAGTGGTGGAGATGTGTTGTTGACATTGGTACTGGTGTTGTTTAGTGAATCCATAACCTTGAATGAAAAATTTAGGTTAGGACAGATTCAAAGTATATGATTCAAAGAATAAGAAATGGTGGGATTCAAGGAACATGATTGTAAAGAATGTTTTAGTTGCTAGTTCTTGTGTTATATTGCTTAGGTTGTTCACAGCAAAACAGAACTGCATGATAGAGTTTCATACAGCTCTGACCTGCATGGGCCACCAACAAAATCTGTCACGTCCCGCTTCCTGGTGTACGGCGAAGGGGACGGGATGGGGCCACTACGTTTTTACTGTGAGGTAAATACGTTAAGCGTAACTAAGCAATATGAAAGTAAGCACAAAAGACAAGAGATAATAAACTGAACAGCAACTTTATTTATTAACATTCTTTTGTACAATGCATGAAAAGTAAATACAACTGAATAAAAAGCAATGCCTAAACAATGGCATAACAGAAATGAAAGTACTGAATGGAAAGTGTACAATGACTAGAACTCGGGGTCTTCACTGAACTGGTCCAAGTCTTCAGCAGTGGGCTCGATCTCTGATGGGTCCAAATCACCTGACGACATTCAAAAAAGAAAGAAATAGAATGTCGTCAGCGAACAGGTCGCTCGGTAAGTCCCAAGGATAAGGAAGAATAGAATAGACAGAATGAGAAGGTAGTTTTTAAAGTTATATTATATTATTATAATATTGTGTTAACCCTGTTATTTGTAGCTTGGTACAGAAGATGCCAGTGTATACGAGAGGAGTCCCACTTACACCGGGGACCTTGGTAACCCGTAGTATAAGGCTCCGTCGATAATACCACGGAACAACGGCATGGATGTAATTACGTCTTAAGTGACCACCTCGTGCCACCTTTAACATATTCCGTACCAGTCTACCCCTTAAACCCCGTAGTGTTATCATGATTGTATTGTATTGTTGTATTGTATTGTCTTATATTGTAAACTGTATAGATTGTATAATTGGATGACTGGCCGAAACTATGATATCAGTAAACGGATGTAACCGTAGAATCATGTAAATGGAATAACTGGAGAACCATGTAAATGGAATGTATATCCATGGTTCGGTTCAGTTAAGTTGTATAGATTGATAATTGGATTCATGGATCCATGTTGAATTGTAATATTGTAGATTGTAGATTGTAGATTGTAAATTGTAGATCGTAAATTGTAGATTTTACATTGTGATATTTATAGTGAAAATATCTTAATTTCATAATAAATGGTATTTATTTGTAATATTGGTTTTGCATGGAATTCATGGTATTTTAGTGTAAAATTTATTCTTGTGATATTGTAGAAACGGTGGAATATTTATAATACTTCAAAAATAGATATGTTTATGTTACATATACATATATTTATATGAAAATAATTTTAGTATATAATATTCTAGAAATCTCGTTTTCTTAAGATGTCGTATTTTAAATCTTTCGAGACCGAATGCTCCTTGCGGAGGTCTGCATCTCGCACTACTAAGCCCGAGGATGTGGGATAATCCGCACTATCCCGAACGGGTTCCCCAAATGGGTTGTAGCGGCGTTTTGCAAAGATTTGTATAAATACTAATCATTAAGAAAAACGGTTTTATTAATTATGGTATTTAAATGAAAAGGTATCGTTTTCCCGTATTCTGAGTTCTAGGGTCTCCTAAGTCAACTAGACTGCTCCTAACTGGTCCAAAACGACAAGTTGTGAGATACCTCAAATCGCCACTTCACCGCCAATTGTGGCCAGGTAAGTACAAGTGAAGAAACGAGGGATCCGCTCATGAATCACCGTGAGACGGGTCTTTTAAAGTTATCTTTTCCACTTGTCTAGCCTAGACACCACAAAGTCAGGTTTAGATAAACGACTGAATGCCCACAACCTTCCTCTGTCCTAATGATCATGACAGTCCTTAATTGGCTGATTCTAGATATTTTTTATTAGCTCAAAAGTTATTTATTTGTAAAGATGTATCAATACTAAATCTTTTAGAAATGATTTTATTAAGTAAAGGGTATTTAAATGAAAATGTTTGTTTTCCCGTATTCTGAGTTCTCGAGGGTATCGTGTTATGTTGCATATGAGTGTGTGAGGAGGTAGGTCGTTACCTCGTGATCTACTTAAAGGTTTAGCAAGTTTAATGGAGTTAAATGTAGAATTGAAACAATGTGGTATTTAAGTGAAAAATACGATAAAGTGAAATAGCCATCATTTTATGAAATGAAACTTGATCAATTTGGTTGATTAGTCTTTAATAGTCAACATGAGGGAGTTTAAGCATAATTGTATTAACGAGAAGTGAAGTTTTATAAGAAACCGAATCGGAAATCGGATTTATTCCGATTCCGTCGGGTTTTGTAAATTCGTAATTTTAGAATAGAAAAGAGAGATAGAAAATGGGACTTAAGAGTTTTGGACAATTAGGAGAAAGAGATGAAAGAAGAGGAATCGCCGGTGCGTCGATTCGTAACCGAGAGTTCCTAGAACGATCGCCGGAAGTTCGCCGGGAATTTCGTCGTAGCTTCGCTTCGTGCTCGATTTCAAAGTACACAAGATTTCTTGAGAATTCTAGAGAGTTGGCTCAGAGTTAGGGGTGGAGGGTAGAGGGTAGGGTGGTATTTATAGGGTTAGGCTAGGGTTAGGATAGATGAAGAGTTAAATTAAAAAAATATAAAAATAATGTGATAAATTGTAATAAAATGGAGTAAATAGGGCTGTATGACCTTTCTGGAACCGATCTAGGAAAATGAAGTGTACATGAAGGTTTAGAAGATGAAGATCCCCAACTTTGATGTTGGGCACTCGGCCGTCCGGCCGAGTCCTGCCGGCGGCGCCGGCCTGGGAGATGGGGGGTCTCGAGATGTAGGCTCTGGTACTTTCAATTTTTCAAATCACATGAAGAAGAGGAACCTACCAGCCTGCATCAACGCTGTCACCTATTTAACCTATCTGGCCATTGTAAGCCAAACCAAAGGTCTACATCCTATTGCAATATTAAAATAGTTCAAAGTGTCATCCAAGCTTGCTGAGGAAACTATATTAGGTACAATACATGCTCATCTTCATTAACCTACAAGATCCCTTAGTTATCAACATGACCCAATAACCCCCCTCCCCCCTCCTTCCCTCATCACAAAACCCTAATCCTAAAGAAAATCCCCAATGGCACCAAGAATAATTTTTCTTTATTTTGATTCTAATGTTTGTGAGTGTGTCGTCTCGATCGAGCACATGTACTAACGCACTTGCAAGTTTATATCCATGTCTAAATTATATTGAGAACAATCGAGGAAAGATGCCATAGGATGAAATTTCCTCCTATGGCGTCGAAAAAGTATGCACTCCCTCATTTTTTCCGACTATCGGTGTCCATCAAATTCATCGTTATCATTTAAGATATGGGTACACCAAATTTCATGTGATTCTACAACCTTTTCACCGTTGATTTAGTGGGTTCAAAATCAACGGTTTACCGACAACAGTACTTTTTGCATTGCTAAATCAACGGTGAAAAAGTTGTAGAATCACATGAAATTTGTCAAATCTTTGTGGATTTTATTTCCTTCTGTTGAATAGCATCATTATTTGAACTGGTTACTTGATGAGATTTTCTATTCAATCCTCGTATTCAGATTAATTTTTTAGATCTTTAAAGGTATCTTATGTTTCTTAAATCATTTCATGAAACTATGAATACTTTTTACTTGTTGCCTATGTTGCTGCCTGATTATTATTACTGAAGTAAAATGGTCTTTAATGAAAGCGTCATCTATTAACCTGGTAAAACATAGTCGGGTCTCGACAAAATGAATCTGTTGTTGTAAGAAGACAGGATCGTGTTATCATCAATATTTCTGTACATCCCAATAAACCATCACACGACACTTCTCCACATTATTACATATGCGAAAAGTACATAAGATGTGACACATGTCATAAGCGAAAAATTCAACCATAGTTGAATACATAGGTGCCTTGGAAACTAGAGGGAGACGACGAAGAAAGATACACCATTGCCAGTATAAGGGAAAACATGAGGAGCATCGGGGCATGAACAATGCTCCCACCCAAAGAACCCGCGACCAATATTTTATTTTTTCCATTAATCTCATAAATTAAAGAATAGTTTTAGCAACATAAGCTATTAGTAAATTTCGTACCTGAAGGAGAATCATGAGGCGATGCAGGTCCGTTAGCTGTGATAATACAGTATAAACAAAATCGTATTAGCAAATCACCGTTAGGGTTATTTAATAATACACCTTGAATGTTTCCATTTCTTAGATAAATACCATAAAATTTACTAATTGTATGAGAACATCATGAATTCCTTGCTTCGGTAATAGTCATGGGACCCGAACACCCCTTCCCCTCCGCGCCCCCCCCCCCCCCCCCCCAACCACAAAAAGGAAAAAAAAAGAAAAAAAGGGGGAAAGGGGGGGAAAAAAGAAGCAATTGCCATTTCTTTGGAAAGAGAAGCATTAGAAAAAACAGTGCAAAATAGGTATTTTGATTTCATGAAAGAAAAGTTTTCAAGAAACTACCAAGGCCTTTAATGAATGCTGGTGTGGTTAACGCCAATTATTATAATAAAAAAAGAAGAGACTGCCAAGGGAAATGGGGACATATTGGTCACATGATGGTGCATAAACAGTTTTGGAAAGGTAGCTGATAAATGATATTTTAGCGCAACAAGCTGAAAGTTTATGGTATTTTAATCAAATTATAAATTTCATGTCATTTATCTCATCCCAACAAAAAAATTATGGTATAATATAATTTTCGATTCCCTGTGCTATTAAGTTCATACCATCGCATTTGTTCAACGACAGACTTCTAACATTGCAAGCTCCCGGCAGTGCCAACGCATGAGTTCTATTCACATTAATCCCCATGGAGGTGGCCCCACCATTGATGACCATGCAGAGACACTGCGGTTCAGACTGCACGACCGTGCTTAGCTGTGCACAACATAAGCTTGACGGGGTCGATGTATTGCCTCTAATATAATTGAGAATAATGGAGGAAAGAGGCCATAAGAGGGGATTTCCTCCTATGGCGTTGAAAAAGTACGCTCTCTCTCATTTTTTCCGACGATCGGTACCCATTATCTTTATCGTTATCATCTAAGATATTGATACACCAAATTTCATGTGATTCTACAACTTTTTCACCGTTGATTTAGCAATGCAAAAAGTACTGTTGTCGGTAAACCGTTAATTTTGAACCCACTAAATCAACGGTGAAAAGGTTGTAGAATCACATGAAATTTGGTGTATCCACATTTTAAATGATAACGATGAATATGATGGACACCGATCGTTGGAAAAAATGAGGGAGTGCATACTTTTTCGACGCCATAGGAGAAAATTCCATCCTATGGCATCTTTCCTCGATTATTCTCAATATAATTTAGACATGGATATAAACTTGCAAGTGCGTTAGTACATGTGCTCGATCGAGACGACACACTCACAAACATAAGAAAACACTTCTACGACTACGCCGACAAGCTCTTGTGACAATGACGAGGCGTTAGAGCATACATCTGATGTAGCAAGCTCTCTGCAAGTGTTTTTTGACATGGCTGCTTTATTGCGAAATAATGGGGAAAGGAAGGTAAGTGATGAAAGCAAACACAACTTTCTTTCAATTTGATCGTTGAAGGCATTTTAAATGATTTACACTCAGATTTAATAGAAAAACTTGCATCTTTAACAATGCAATTAACAGGAAACTAATGTTGCAGAAAACCAGAATCATGACCCTGAGATATCGAAGGCCCCAAGTGAAGGGCGTTCATGAGAAATCACTAAC
Source organism: Agapanthus africanus (assembly GCA_030015575.1). Taxonomy (NCBI): domain Eukaryota; kingdom Viridiplantae; phylum Streptophyta; class Magnoliopsida; order Asparagales; family Amaryllidaceae; genus Agapanthus; species Agapanthus africanus. Next base: position 826,506,554 of record CM057338.1, on the reverse strand, counting down.
AAGGCGTTCATGAGAAAATATTTGTCTAATCTTTGTGGATTTTTATTTCCTTCTGTTGAATAGCGTCATTATTTGAACTGGTTACTTGATGAGATTTTCTATTCAATCCTCGTATTCAGATTAATTTTTTTATATCTTTAAAGGTATCATATGTTTCTTAAATCATTTCATGAAACTATGAATACTTTTTACTTGTTGCCCATGTTGCTCCTGATTATTATTACTGAAGTAAAATGGTCTTTAATGAAAGCGTCATCTATTAACCTGGTAAAACATAGTCGGGTCTTGGACAAAATGAGTCTGTTGTTGTAAGGAGACAGGATCGCGTTATCATCAATATTTCTGTACATCCCAATAAACCATCACTCGGTACACTTCTCCACATTATTACATATGCGAAAAGTACATGAGATGTGACACGTGTCATAGGCGAAAAATTCAACCATAGTTGAATACATAGGTGTCTTGAAAACTAGTGGGAGACGATGAAGAAAGATACACCATTGCCAGTATAAGGGAAAAAATGAGGAGCATCGGGGTATGAACAATGCTCCCACCCGAAGAACCTGCGACCAATATTTTATTTTTTTCATTAATCTCATAAATTAAAGAATAGTTTTAGCAACAAAAGCTATTAGTAAATTCGTACCTGAAGGAGAATCATGAGGCGATGCAGGTCCGTTAGCTATGATAATACAGTATAAAACAAAATCATATTAGCAAATCACCGTTAGGGTTATTTAATAATACACCTTGAATGTTTCCATTTTTTAGATAAATACCATAAAATTTACTAATTGTATGAGAACATCATGAAGCTTCGGTAATAGTCATGTGACCACACATCCTTGTTTTACCCTTTTAGCCTACTGGGACCCGGCACCCCTCCTCCCCCAACCCGCAAAAAGGAAAAAAAAAGAAAAAAGGGAAAAAAAGTAGGAAAAAAATGGGTTTTATTTTTGAAGCAATTGCCCTTTCTTGGAAAGAGAAGCATTAGAAAAAACAGTGCAAAATAGGTTTTTTGATTTCATGAAAGAAAAGTTTTCAAGAAACTACCAAGGCCTTTAATGAATGCTGGTGTGGTTAACGCCAATTATTGTAATAAAAAAAGAAGAGACTCCCAAGGGAAATGGGACATATTGGTCACATGATGGTGCATAAGCAGTTTTGGAAAGGTAGCTGATAAATGTTATTTTAGTGCAACAAGCTGAAAGTTTATGGTATTTTAATCAAATTATAAATTTCATGTCATTTATCTCATAACAACAAAAAAATTATGGTATAATATAATTTCCGATTCCTTGTGCTATTAAGTTCATACCATTGCATTTGTTCAACGACAGACTTCTAACATTGCAAGCTCCCGGCAGTGCCAACGCTTGAGTTCTATTCACATTAATCCCCATGGAGGCGGCCCCACCATTGATGACCATGCAGAGACACTGCGGTTCGGGCTGCACGGCCGTGCTTAGCTGTGCACAACATAAGCTTGACGGGGTCGATGTATTGCCTCTAATATAATTGAGAATAATGGAGGAAAAAGGCCATAGGAGGACCTCCTATGGCGTCGAAAAAATACGCTCTCCCTCATTTTTTCCGACGATCGGCACCCATTTTCTTTATCGTTATCATCTAAGATATGGATACATCAAATTTCATGTGATTGTACAACTTTTTCACCGTTGATTTAGCAATGCAAAAAGTACTGTTGTCGGTAAACCGTTAATTTTGAATCCACTAAATCAACGGTGAAAAGGTTGTAGAATCACATGAAATTTGGTGTACCCACATCTTAAATGATACTGATGAATATGCTGGATACCGATCGTCCGATAAAATGAGGGAGTGCATACTTTTTCGACACCATAGGAAGAAATTCCATCCTATCGCATCTTTCCTTCATTATTCTCAATATAATTTAGACATGGATATAAACTTGCAAGTGCCTTAGTACATGTGCTCGATCGAGACGACGCTCACAAACATAAGAAAATTTATTCTTGGTGCCATTGGGGATTTTCTTTAGGGTTAGGGTTTTGTGATGAGGGAAGGGACGGGGGGGGGGGGGGGGGGGGGGGGTTATTGGGTCATGTTGATTACTAAGGGATCTTGTAGGTTAATGAAGAGGAGCATGTATTGTACCTAATACAAGCTTGGATGACACTTTGAACTATTTTAATATTGCAATAGGATGTAGACCTTTGGTTTGGCTTACAATGACCAGATTGGTTAAATACGTGACAGCGTTGAGACTGGTAGGTTAAATACATATTCTTCTATTGGAGGCCAGAAACAATAAGGTCCGTCCTGGAGACTTCAACACTTGCTGTAATAGGAGGCTAGATTTGTTTCCAACCAGCACAGGAAAATTACTAATTTTTTTTTTTATAGAAAACACTACTATCTTCCATTTGATTTCTTTCCAATGAATGATTTGTACACTTGTCAAGAAAATAATTAACTGGTGTTGAATCTGAGGTCAACTATAATATTTGTCATTTTTTCCAAGACAAAGATAACTAGAAAGCCATTGTTTATGATGCAAGTGTGCCATTGCCATGCAGTATATTTGCAATGATTTGGTAATGTATGAGATCATTGTTAGTTATATGTATGTCCTAGAGGCCATTACTATACATAGAATGTATATTGTAGTGGATGCTTGGACATATATAGGGAGGACTTTCTTGCTCGACATGATAGTATGCCATCTGGTTGATCTTTACCTCAACGTGTATACTGATTGTCTTTCTGTTACATGTTGGTAAAGCCCTTAGGATGTGTACTTGACTACCTGGACTATGATGTAGATCATACTAGTGGGGGACATGGTAGTCCATAAGTACATCCTTCAAAGTCCCTAGTCGTGGGTGTATCGAGACGGGGCATCGATATACCAGTGTAGACTAGCGTATACCTTCTCGACCCATACAGATGGGCGATGGATGATCCCATATCCATTGGTGCTTGACATCGGAGATGATATACGGGTGCTCAGTAGAGACTGGGTACACTGGACGGACTCGCCGAGAACTCCCAGATGGTATTATACCTTACGTCAGATGGCAGTTCTCTGGTGACACTGGTACAGAGTAGTCTGTTGACCCGAGATCGTCATAGAGTCTTGTGTGGTTCCCACTGTGCTTTGATTTCCACCTTACCACGTCCAAGAGGGCGTGCAAAACGGTGGTTTTTGGGTACAGTCCCGAATCACATGGAGGCAATGAGCGATAGGAGGGGATTCGTCTCTCCCGGTATAGGGAGTTGATGTTGCGCTGTGTTCGATTGGCTATAACCGGAAATCCCTGGCCAGGGTTGCTGAGATTTACTGGTAAGTGTTACCAGTAGTTTCTCGAATAGTTATAGACCTCATATCGACACGACTTATCAAGCTATTGGGGTTTGACGTTTACCACCCCTAGGCGAGATATGCGACATATCAGACGATCAGATCGGACTGTACGGTAAGGAGTGCCTAGGAACCCTACAGTGGTATCTTCTACCGCGGTTCCGCGCCCGTATGATGACGTCAGCTTCCCATTTTTGCACAGTAATTCCTCTTTTCTGGTGTTGGATTTTCTGGGAATTTTTAATATTTATTCAAGAGTTGAATTTTCTGGGGTTGTTTTGGGGATTCGATGATTCGATCGGATTATCAGATTTTGTCTGTGTGGATTCCGGATAATTTTTGGATATGTTAAAAAGTTCGACCGGATATAAATACCCAACTTTTCCCCTGTCGGGAAATTTCCAAGTGTTGGATTTTTCCGTGGTTTAACGACGTTCTAAGTAGTGCAAGTAACGCGATGGACCCTCTAGAAGACAACAAACCTTAACTCGATTATGTGACCGTCTTGAACTGCCCTTTGAACCTTCGGGTTTGGGGCAGTACGGCGTGCCACATGTGAGGCATTGGCTTGACCCTTCTACGGCTGGACCGTTGGTACTGAGGCACGAACTGAATGTTGTTAGACTTATTTCATGTGTTGATCTATATCGGGAAAACTTGGGTATTCGACTGTTTGATCGAAAAGTTTAACATTTTCTATTTATCCGGAATGTGATACAATAATTGGAATTCACAATATGTTATGAGATAACTGAATGAATGTTATAAATCTAGCAATTTAGTCTCACTTGATCGGTTGCCACGGAATTTTGATGTGATCAAAAGTCCGTCGCAATCACGTAGCGTACGCGGATACTCGCCGGGTAAACTTAATAGACAGCCTCACTCCATAGCCCCGACCAAGTGACTGTAGGAGAACCCCGTCGCCGAAAGCATCCGTTCGGGTGCTCGCGGCAGCGGTGTTCCGCCTTGGTGCACTTCGTTGACGGTATCGGGGGTGCGGCCGTCTACTGAAGTTTGCGACGAGCATTCGATCAGGCTGTCGGGAATCCTGTTGAATTGCCCGACTTGATATTGAAAAGAGTTTTCGATTTTGAGACTAAAATGCGGGGTTTATAATTGTTAGGCATGTGATGTCTAAGTAATTCATTTGGTCAGGCATGCGATGTCTGAGGTGGTTGCGGATTCCAACTGTTGTAGTTTTACACTTTCTTTTCTGTGACCGTAAGTGTAATATGTGATATCGCCGGTTTCGTTGCTATATGTCAACGACAATTGGGATGCGCATATTTACTTACGTTGATGACATGTGATGTTATGTGTTGCTGGATATGTTATATTGGATCGTCGTGTTTGAATAGCCGGGGTTTTTTTATGTGAGATGAGTGTTTTTCATTTTCATTCATGTAAGAACTTGTATGTAATATTCTTTTATTGGGGCGCTTCCAGGTTGCGGAAGTTGTCACCGTTGATGTATATTATTTACTTTTCCGCACTAGGATAGACCCAAGGAGGAGGGCACAAGTAACCGGGTTCTGGAGTCCAGTAGGAGACCAACTCGAGGAGTCGAGTCCGGGTCTCCTAACTCTAGAATTGGTAGGGTTGCTTGCCGCTCTCGTAGGGGTCTAGGGGTGTGGGTTTGGCTATTCATCACGACCGTGGAATCCGTGTTTTATACTGGCTCGTATTGAAAACACGGACGTCCTAGAATATCCAATATTTCATATGATTCTTCTGCTGCGATATCTGTGATGTGATCATGTGATGTTCTGTGATAGATACAGTATATAGTATATATGATATATTATATAGGCGTTACTTATGTTTTACACCCGCGCTAGCCCTGCCCTGCTCTGCCGTTAGTTACCTAACCTAACGGTGCACGAGGGGACATCGAGGCGAATGCGGATGGCATAAGTGTACGTCGTATTTATCTGTGATGTTTCGGTATTTAAATGATGGGACTTCATTAATGTGATTAATGAAATAAAAGAAACCTAAGATATTGTAGAATCGAATTTCAAAATAAAACAGGTAGCTACAGTTCTTGCTTTGCACAGCGGTATATATGATATATCCTGCACCTTATTCGATGAGGAAAGGACCGAGATCCCTTCACCGGGAGTGACTCCTTTAGCAATAACTGGCAGATGCTACAAACTCGGTTTGTCTTTTGATTGCTTTTAAGAGTTTTTGCTTTGCACAGTGATATATATGATATATCCCGCACCTCATTCGACGAGGAAAGGACCGACGATCCCTTCACCGGGAGTGACTCCTTTAGCAAAACTAGAAAAGCCTCAAAAGCACTCCATTTTAAAATCATTTGATTCTACAACGATATCAAGTTCATTACGCAATAGGTTTTCAGAAAAACCTGTCGTAGCCCTCCGTCATTTCAGATATGTACTAGTTAGTATTCGTGCTGCGGTAGTTTGGCATTCGTCAAGGCGTAGTGTACGGTAGCTAACTAGTATTTATCTGCTTGAGCATATGATGCGATTGGATTAGGGTATTCGTACGGCGTTGTTTGGCATTCGTCAAGGGTCGTGCGGGTGGGTTTAATTCAATCAAGAAATGTACGGGTTGAACTTGACTAGTGGACTATGGATTGTTTGGCATTCGTCAAGGTCATAGAACACTAGGGGCAAAATAATATCGGGAATTTCAAGTGTTGAAATTTGCAATGAGATTGCATACCTTCTATGAGATAGTTGGATCCCGATACCCGCTGTGAGTAAGAGTTACTCCAGGGAGAGTTTTACACATTATAATTAGCCGATCAAGTAGGTGTCTAGAAAGGTGTCAACGGGGTTACGCCTCTGGGAAAACGAGGTTTACATTAATTAGGTTCGTGCGAAAGCACGAGGGACCTCCCTCAAAGTACCGACACTGGCCTGGCTGAAAGATTGGCGAACTTGTAGTGTGTAATTAATCCCGGCTAGTGTTTTCTTTTGGGGGTTGAAGGAAGATTTGATAAAAAGCAGTGGGAGCCATCCTGATTAGATAAAATAATAACCAATCTATTCTTGCAAGAGCGCACGCTGAGTGTTTTCTTCTCTCTCTCTCCTGGTAGCAACCATATCACGCCTTAATCAAGATAATAATTCGGATTTTTGACCGAACCCGCTTGTTATACTGAGCTGGGGAACGTTGGTCCCGCTCCAACTTGTAATTGTTATAAGACAGAGCAGGAAATTGGGGAATACCAGATTTCCCGTGCCGCCCAAACGAAGAGAGTGCATGCTGATGCATCATCTTCGGGTGTGTTCATTACAAAGAACTGTTTCTCTGTATTCTTTACGTCCTGGGTATGTGATACCAGATCAGGATCCCGCATATGTAATTTGTTACATGGGCTACAGATAGGCAAAGAACTGAGAACGGGTGATAAGTTTCATGAGGCAGAAAACGGGGCAAGTGTTGCAGCCAAGTCTGTTGGTCACTGTCACCCTGTATTATCAATACATTGATTCTGAACGAATGTTATTAGATACCGAACCTGATATACAAAATCATATCAGTCTCTTTATTAGTAAAGAAATGATAAAATTTTGTATTGTTGGATAATGTTTTGAACATTTCCTATATCAAAAGTTGATCGGTTCAGGCACGTTATCTAAAAGCATTAATGTTCTAAATCAAACTACAGTTCTTAGTATACGGAACACACAGAAGAGGAAGAATTCAGAAATGAACGGATCCTTCTTCAGGCATTGTAGACTAGGTCATATCAATGCGATCCGACTGGCTGAAGTTACATATTAGATGCATATTTAAATCAGTTTGAATTTACATCTTATGAAACTTGCCAGTCATGTCACAGAGATAAGATGACCATAGCTCCGTTTACTGGAAACAGAGAAAGAGTTAGTGAACTCTTGGGATGATACATGTTGATGTATGTAGGTCCCCTGTCTACACATGCCAAGACCGGTTCTTTGTATTTCATTACATTCTCTGATAATCTCTCAAGATTCAGACATATGTTCCTGTTGAAACACAAGTCCGAACCTTTTGAGATATTCACAGAATATAAGTTAGAAGTAGAGAACCAAAATAAGGGTATAAGTATTATGTCCTTTGATGAGATCAAGGAGGAGAATACTTGAGCACGGAATTTCTGGACTATTCTAAAGGAGAATGAGATTCTCTCTCAGCATTACTCCTCCGTATACACCATAGCACGATGGTGTATCGGGGCGGAGCAATAACACCCTATATGATAAGGTGTGCTCTATGATGAGTACTACTGAGTTTCCTGTTTCCTTTTGGGAGTTATGCTCTTGAGAAGCTGCATACCTATTGAATAGGTTCGAATCAAATCAGTTACCTACCACTTCATATGTGATATGGAAAGGGAAGAGCCCACGTCTTAAGCTAGTTAAGATTTGGGGTTGTCTGGCCTATGTCTAAAAGCAAAATCCGGACAAGCTCGAGGTAAGGTAAGTTATATAGAACTGGAAGTGTTTCAGCTATACAAACTACAACAAATGATTTGGTAGAACCGAAGGATTCAATAGTAACCAACGAACCTCAGCCTCTCCGCCGATCTAGTAGGGTTCCTCACCCACCTGAGAGATATTTCGATTTCTCTATGACAGTGGGAGCGAGGATTGCATCATAAGATGATGACCCAACTAGTTTCGAGCTGGCCATCAGGAGTAGGACTCTGTAAGAATGGCTGGATGTTTATCGATCTGAGATGGAATCCTTATACACCAACAAAGTATGGACTTTGGTTGCTATATCTGAAGGGTTAAATCCCCATCAGGAGTAAGTATATCTTGAGAAGATTACTTGGTGTAGATGGAAAAGTTGAGACTTTCAAAGCTAGACTTGTTAAAGGTTTTCGTCATTGACCAGGCATGGATAATGATGAAACCTTTTTCCAGTATCTATGCTTAAGTCCATCCGGATCCTACTTGCCACGGCTACGATATCTGGCGGTTGGGTGCCATGACTGCTTTTCTAAATGATGTTTTAGAAGAGAACGTCTATAAGTACACAGCCAGAGGGCTTCGTAGACAGTGGGAGCAGCGGAAATGTATACAAGATGCTTTATAGGATAAAGCAGGCATCGCGGAGTTGGAACGTCTGTTTTGATGAAGTAGTTAAAGAGTTTGACATCATCAAAATGGTAGATGAACCTTGTATAAACAAAAAGGTAGTAGGAAGTATGGTGGTGATCCTCGTAGAGTACGTGAATGTCATACTCTTGATAGGGAAAGAGTTTCCTATGCTACGCTCGATCAATCTCCGCCTATCACAATAATTCTCCACATAGGATCAAAGTGATACCTACTAAATCCTGGGTTTTGGACCTATGAGATAGATCTAAATGGATGTTAGAATACTCACTAGCTGTAGTGAGATGGTATCAATTGATCCTGGGAAGAATCACTGGAAGTGTTCCAGGGTGATAATGATGACTGAAAGTCAGTCACAGGCATTGTCTTTACCCTCAGTGGAGGGACGGTATGATGGAAGAGTTCCAAGATAGATACCGTGACAAACTAGACGATTAAGGCTGAATACATCGCTACTTAAGATGCTACCAAAGAGGTTGTCTGGGTGTATATATGTTCATGAGATGAACTTAGTTCCTCCCATTGTGTGACAATGGAGTTGTGGCTTATGCCAAGGAACGCCGGTCCCATCAGTGATCCAGACATATTCTAAGGCAGTGTCACCTGATAATGGAGATGCTTGATCTCCAAGGGATCGAGGTTAGGAGAGTAGACTCAGAGGACAACACAGCGGATCCACTCACAAAGGCCTGTTCCCAGAGAGAGATTTTTATGGGATGGTTGAGTATGAGATACTACAACCACTGCTATCAGATGGCCCTAGTGCAAGTGGGAGATTGTTAGTTATATGTATGCCCTAGAGGCCATTACTATACATAGGATGTATATTGTAGTGGATGCTTGGACATATATAGGGAGGACTTTCTTGCTCGACATGATAGTATGCTATCTGGTTGATCTTTACCTCAACGTGTATACTGATTGTCTCTCTGTTACATGTTGGTAAAGCCCTTAGGATGTATACTTGACTACCTGGACTATGATGTAGATCATACTAGTGGGGACATGGTAGTCCATAAGTACATCCTTCAAAGTCCCTAGTCGTGGGTGTATCGAGACGGGGCATCGATATACCAGTGTAGACTAGCGTATACCTTCTCGACCCATACAGATGGGCGATGGATGATCCCATATCCATTGGTGTTTGACATCGGAGATGATATACGGGTGCTCAGTAGAGACTGGGTACACTGGACGGACTCGCCGAGAACTCCCAGATGGTATTATACCTTACGTCAGATGGCAGTTCTCTGGTGACACTGGTACAGAGTAGTCTGTTGACCCGAGATCGTCATAGAGTCTTATGTGGTTCCCACTGTGCTTTGATTTCCACCTTACCACGTCCAAGAGGGCGTGCAAAACGGTGGTTTTTGGGTACAGTCCCGAATCACATGGAGGCAATGAGCGATAGGAGGGGATTCGTCTCTCCCGGTATAGGGAGTTGATGTTGCGCTGTGTTCGATTGGCTATAACCGGAAATCCCTGGCCAGGGTTGCTGAGATTTACTGGTAAGTGTTACCAGTAGTTTCTCGAATAGTTATAGACCTCATATCGACACGACTTATCAAGCTATTGGGGTCTGACGTTTACCACCCCTAGGCGAGATATGCGACATATCAGACGATCAGATCGGACTGTACGGTAAGTGTTACTGGTTGGATTCACAGGAGTGCCTAGGAACCCTACAATCATAGATATTAAGAAAAGTTATATTTGTTTGCATGCACGCTGGAAAATTCCAGGATGGTTATCCAAATCTTTCCAGCTTAGGTTGATATTCAATATTTTTATTGAACCCATTTTTGAAATTCATATCCTTGGGTGCTTTTTCTCTTGGATATAAACCTATCTATCAGAAACCATTTTTCTTTCAACACTTCATAAGCCCTGCTGCAATGCTTTTTACCAACTGGTCTTAACTTAGTTGGTACCAATTTTCTTTTCAATGTAAGAGGTCGCAAGTTCGATTCTCGAAGGGGGAGGTTGATTTCCCAAAACAAAAAAGAAATACAGTTGTTCCCTTATAAAACAGGGGTAAGGTAAAGTTCCCCACTATTCAACGCCACACGTGGGCATCTATATGCAATGCATATATACATTGCAATTAAAACAACTGTTAAACTAAAACAAAAGCAGATCTCCCCACAAGTTGAGAATTTAATTCTCATCGGGGAGGTTCTGTCATGCAGATTCAAAACTTCTTACAAAACAAGAGACATGAGCTCCTCCAAATCCTAGTCTCATTAACATGAGATCAAAATCTCTAAACACCCAGCAGAAGGAAAGACTGATGATTCATTAGGGTTTAAATACTATAACGAGGACCGCACGTGTTTCCCATGTGAGCGCTTAAAGGAAGAACGAGAAGTGCCTCTTAGGGCAATCACGTGTTTTGCACGCATTTATCTAAAAGGAGGTGATAAAAAACCCAAAAGGCAGAACGCAATTTTGGGGCGCCCTGCGTGTTTCATACGTGAGCGCAACAAGAACCAAGTGCTCAGCACTTATATAAAAAGCGGGGAAATAAGTAGGCAGTGCCCTTAATCCGATGCCTCACGTGAGTGCCATAGAACTTTAATGTTTAACACTAATCCGGTGCCTCATGTATGTGACGTGAGCGCCACAGAACTCTAGTGTTTAACACTAATCCGGTGTCTCACGTGTGTCACATGGGCGCCACAGAACTCTAACGTTTAACACTAATCAGATGCCTCACATGAAATGCACGTGAGTATTGTATGCCTCAGCACTTAGCTCTGTTGGGTAATTATGGAGATCCAGATCTATCCTAAATTGACTAAGTTCTTCCAATCAACTGAGCCCCTCTGCGCTCATCATTCCCCAAATTGATCTTAGTCCTAAACACGACTAATGATGTTTCAACTGATGATATTCAAAATAATATTCATCTCATATCTCCTAAGTTAATTTTAGTCTCTAAAAATGACTAATGATTCTTAGATGATCCACCATGATCTTTTCCCCCAAATACGGGAATTGGTTCAAGGGTACATCTCTTTACACCTCTGATACACGTCGTTGTAATTCCTCAACGTCTTTAGAGATGTGGCGGGTCCCGACAACCAACTGTTTTTTTGTGCACTTCCCAAATTGACGTACACATCCCAAATTAAATCACATCCCAGACTGGATGCATCCTATATTATCATTGCTCATCCCGCCACGTAACAAATACACGTACACGCAAGATGGACAACGGATTGAGACGTTCTTAAACTAAAATCTCACCTCCAAAATGGTGATCAACGGATCGATATGTCCTTAAACTAAAATCTTACCTCCAAAATGGTGATCAACGGATCGAGATGTTCTCAAACTAGAACTTCGCCTCCAAAACGGCAATAATGGACCGAAACGTCCCTAAACTAAAACAACAGAGCCCAAATGCTCTCTTGTTGGATCCGAAACAAAAAAATAATCCTAAACCCCGTTAAGTAGATCTTAGTCTCAAATTAGACTAACGTATCCTTGACAAAAACCAATCGAGCCCCAACTACTCACAAACATTTAAGTTGATCTTAGTTTCAAACTGGATTAATAATCCTTAGATAAAACAAACCCAAATTTAAGATATACGGATTTGGACTAATCCACATCCTACGGACGACAACATAAATTAGTCTCCGTATACAATCCACGGGCAACCAAAAATAAAATAAACACACATGACACGAAGTGAACTTCTGGAGCATGAGAAAGTAGTTATCGTGATGCGGTAACGTAATTAACTGCAGGAGCTTGCCCCTGCAGAGAGGAGCCCCCCACAATCAAAAAACCCCTCGCAAACGAGTGGGAATCTGACGAAATCTGCTATAACAGCCGCATCCGTCCAAACCTCCGATACACAGTGCCATAAATCAACTTGGCATTTTCGGAGAGATGGACGGATAAATTCAAATAGTATCTGCCTCCAAAATTCAGTCCAGATGTCCCAACGTCCCGGTCGCGTCTTTCGGCGGAGAACAACAATGTTTCTTTTTCCTTGAATATGTTTTGATAGGATTTTCTTAACTGAAAGTGTTAAAACAAAAATAGAAAAAATATACTGTGAGATATGGGATGATATAAAATGTTGTGTAAAATTAAGGAAAGCAAGGATTAGGGAAAATTGGGACGTGCCATTCTGTTGGAGTATGAAGGTCAAAAAATGAAATTAGGCTTTCATGATAAAAAGAAATTCTATTTTCTGGTCGTGCCTCGTTAAAGATTGATATTTTGCTAGATTATTGATCTAGTGCATTGAAGAGGAAATAGGTTCCTTCAACACTGTATACTGAAGCTTGTTCTTGGCGAAGAACGATGGATGATGTGTTATATAAATAATTCTTTTCCTTCTTTATTTGGGGCATGAAATTTCTAGAAGATGCTTTTATTTCGCAATTGTAACTTGTAATTCTTTCATTTTCTTAGTTTTAATAAAATGTTTTATTAGTCTAGGGGATTATTGATACTATCCATTTTTCTTTAAAGTAAACATTGTATACAGTTGGAATAATGCTCCTTGCCTTCACCATTCTTTTGAAATATTCTCCTTTTTAATTTTTAATTCTTCCTGTCTAAACATATTTTTCTTCATTTCTTTGTAAGGAACAAAATATGATTGTTGTTGTTTGCATTGTTAGAACATTCTAATTCTTTTCATTAAAAGAAAAACATCTAATTTCATTTTTTTAATGAAGTATAGAAAAACTTACAGAGTTAATCTCAAAATATCCTTTTACTTAATCGAAATATGACACCCCATTTATCTTATTTAACTTAAAATTTAGATTTAAAATCAAAATTTCGAACTTTCTTTTTCTGAAGACTTGAATATATGACAAATCTCAACATTCAACCATTTGATTTTTATTATTCTAGTGCAGCTATCATTATATTAATAGCAAGTGGTATCAAAAGTGAAAATTTTGAAATTTTCACTTTTGACTCCCAGTTTCTATTAGTTTGGATTTATGATAAAAATCAACAAATTATCAATTTTGTTATTTTTGTGAAGCAGTAGTGATAAAATTGTAAATTTCTTATTTTGGCAGAACATCTCTTTATTTACAATTGTGCCATCAGTCCAAAACTTCTCTTTATTTACCATCAGCTTAAAATCTTTTTAGGTTCACTAAAATACCATGAGCTTTCGACATTTTAAAGGTAAAATGCCATAAACTTTAATGTTTACAAACAAAAAACATAGACTTCATTTATCACAACTAGGTCTTCGCTAAAATACCATGGCATTTTGACTTTATTTCATATAAATACCACAAATTTAATTTATTGCAAATAACAAAACTTCTCTTTATTTACCATTATGCTATCAGCTCAAAACCTTTTTAGGTTTTCTCTAAAATACCATGAGCTTTCGACATTATAAATGCAGAATACCGTGAACTTTGTTGTTTACAAACAAAAAACATACATCGATACATGAAAACAATATCTCTGGTTCTGTCTTTTGGACTAGTCCTGTTCGAAAACTATATAGTTTAATACATCTCATTCTTGGTAAGATATCCACAACGACCCTCCACTCTCAATCCTTTAATCACTCATGAATGGATTACATATAATCTTAATCGCTCACGGATTGATCACATCTTGTATCTGTAATCAGTTCTCCCCTTCCTCAATATCGGATATCAACAAACCAGTCCGCTATGTATCCATAATCGGTTCTACCTTCCTCGGTATCGGATAACAACAAACCAAAATACATAAAAAAACACTCATGATGGACGTATCATCATCATTTCAAGAGTAAACCACAATTTGCAACATAACCAAGTTTATAAATTAATATCATGCGATTTTTCCAATCACATGGTAAACACAGCACAAACTAATAACATAATCATAACGTGAACGGATAACATAAACGTAGCACAAACTAATCATACAATCATAGCGTGAACGGATAACAAGTAATGCAAGCACATCGTGAATGAATAATAAGTAAAGCAAGCACAGCGCAGACAAATAATAAGTAAAGCAAGTACAGTGCGAAAAAGTATTGTAAATGGATAAATATTTTCAAACAATTTAATTATACTTTAAAAATAGAATGAAACGTTGTTTGGAAATAAGAAGGCTACGATATTTTAAAAATAGATATCCTTTTGAAATCCAAGCATCACATCTTTTGCATTTTTGAAACATGAACGAATCGTTGTTTTTAGAAATGAGTAAAACCTTTGTATTTTCATAATCTCTCAATCGAGATAAATAATGAGACCCAGCGAGTCAGAAAATAAAAGGCCGTATTCGGCTAACCATCTTCACCTCGTCCAGTACGAAATCTCACCCCGTACGATGACAACCATATATTCCATTGAATCGAAATCATAAATTTCTTTTTAATAATTTCAAGGGTTACAATAAACAATATAATATGCTCAATAATAGTCAGTACGGACATCTAGTCGCGTACACGTAAATAACATTGATCATACTATAGCATGTAAAGCATGGCAAGTTCTACACATGACATGGCAATTACTAGTAATGTGGACTTGTTAGAATGTGAGTCTGTATCTATATGTGTAATGGCAGTTACTAATGATGTGTACGTGTAACATGTAAATCTGTATTGGAGCCGTATGGTAATCATTAGTGATTGTGCAAGTTTCCTAACAATTGTTTTCGCAAAAGTATAGCAAAGGAAAGGAAACATAGCATTGGTAAACTGAGTATATGAGACATGAATTATAATTAATAAAGAAGTGTTCAAAATAAATTTAGATATTAGGGGTGTTATATGCCATCCACTCAATTTCTCACTTGTAGATGCTAAATCTACTTACCGAACCACAAAACAAGCTAGTCGAATCATACGACTTCTTTACCTCATCTCGACGCTTCGGACGCCTCTGCTAATGGTCTTTCAAGCGTGAGGACACACACATGAATAAGATTATCCTACTGATAATATTTAGCGAGGAAATGCGATGCTCGAATGAATAACGTTTAAAAATGCAAGTTCAGAAAATTGCAGTTTTTTGGCTCATTTTGAAAAATCCCCAAAATAGTAAACACAATATTTAGACACAAACTAAAATTCTATATATATACATAAATGAGTTATCTTTGATACCTAAAAATATCTTTTCCAGATTCCAAGCATAAAACATGAAATAAAATACAAAACTAAAACATGTTTCTGAATATTTTTCACAAACCAGAAAACAACATTTCACTAAAAAAAATGATATCTCTTGATTTTGTAAAGTGAATAAGGCAAATAAAATTTCTAGAGATATCTACACAAAATTATCTACAGCTTTCAATTTTTATATATTCCAAATTGTCAATGGAAAAATGCAGAAAATGTTTATAAGTTTAGTGAAAAACGGCCATTGAAAACAGAAATTCCATCTTGAAAATTGCTCATTTAAAAATTCGTAAAAATTCCATTTTATAGTAAAACTCAACCAAATTTTTTGAGCTAAAATATAAGTCAATTATCTATAACTGCAGTTCACCAAAAAAGCTAATTCCCAACAGAGAATTTTCTAAAAATATTGTAATCCTAGCTTGTCATTGATTTCCAGAACATAGTTCAACTGAAGAAACAATTACAAGTAATCAAACCTTTGAATCATTATACTCTTTAAAATCTTAACAATTACACACATAAAACCTATCATCACGAATAGAGAATGTAACTAAAATATAACAAAATAATACCATTAATCTAAATAGTAAAGAAGTATATACCTAGTTTAAGAATCAAGAAACTCCTTCAAATGCAAGGAAATCTTCAAAATCTTCAATTCTAATAAAATGTTGAGGGGATTTGAAAGAGAGTTAGAGAGAGTTATGGTTTTGGGGTTGAGATTGAGGAGAGATAATGATTTAGAGAAGAAGGAAAAAGAAAATGAAGGAGTGTACATATATCATAGTGATCCCATGCCTTTCCCTTACCCATGCCTCTCCCATTTTTCTGTTTAGAAAATAAAACTATGGAAATATAAATACTATAATATTTTTATCATGACTTAACAAAATTAAGTAGAAAAGAATGTATTAGTTTTATTACTTAAAAGTGAGACATAACACATAATCTAATTCTTCAAAGCTAACTTGGGCGCACACACACACACACAAATTTATGAAAACTCAATTCAATAAATTTTATCATTTTAATAAAATTCATTATATCATATTTAAATTTTAAAATAACATAATAAAATTTTGAAATGTTATATTGGTCTTGTATGTGGATGACAAATTACTAGCAAATATTGAGAAAGGGTCGGTATATGACACAAAGCAATTTCTGTCCCAACATTTGGATATGAAGGATATGGGTGGAGCCTCTTATGTCATTGGTCACATTGGTCACAAAGATATATCCTTAAGGACTTTGGGATTATTTCAGAAAGCCCATATTGAAAAGATTTCGGACAGATTTTAGATACTAGATTGTGGGCCTAAAGAATCATCTATAGTGAAAGGGGACAAATTTAGTCTTGATTAATGTCCCAAAGGTATTTTGTTACAAGAAGAGATGGAAGGTAAGGCATATGCCTTAGTGGTCGAAAGCCTTATGTATGCGCTCGTTTGCACGAGACCGGACCTTTCCTTTGTGATGGGAATGTTAGAAAGATATCAAAATAATTCAGGTTTAGCACATTAGCAAGCTGCTAAAAGAGTTATGAGCTATCATAAAGGAACCAAAGATTACCAGCTCACATATAGGCATGTCAACAAATTGGAGATGCTTGGTTATTCGGATTCAGATTGAACTATGTGTCAAGATTCAATGAAGTTTACTTCATGATATATTTTCCTTCTTGCTGGAGGTGATGAATCTTGGAGAAGTGCAAAGCAATCATTAGTTTCGTCTTTAATTATGGAAGCGGGGTACATTGCTTGATATGAAGCGTCATCACAGGCATTATGATTGAGTAATTTTATCACAGGAATGATGGTTATTGAAATTATATCAAGACCATTATTGATTTGCTGTGATAATACATCTGTGGATTCTTTTACCAATAATAAGAAAAGTGGAAGTCGAAGCAGACACATCTACATAAGTATATTGTTGAAGACCGTGCCACTAAAAGGGAAGTTACTATCGAGTGTATAGGTACCAATTTTATGGTTGCTGATCCCTTGAATAAGGAAATACTGGTTAGTTCGTTCAAGAATCATTTGTATCTGATGGGATGTTATAAGAACTGACCTGTATTCAACAGTAGAGAGACGTTAGATGTTTGAGGCATAGAGCTTCAGACTTTTGAAGAAGAAGTGTTCAGAAGAACAGAGCTTGGACAGACGTCTGAGCACTTGTGCTTCAGACGTCTGTCGAAGATTTTAGCGTGTTATGGAAAGATTCGTTTGAAAAGATTTATTTGAAGATTTATTTGCAGATTTATGAAGAGATATTTGAAGATTTGATGAGATCCTAATTGGAGTAGGAATTTTATTATTTTGTGCTATAAATAGAAAAGGGTTTTATCAGAAAAAAGTGGCCAAACATGAAGAAGAAAAAAAAATTAAGAAGAATAGAACACGAAGGTGAAGGCGAAGGCGAAGGGTAGTCATCCACAGGTGAGGTGGAGCACCAGAAGAGTAGTCTTTGAGTTTGTATGAAGGGAAGAAGACAGAGACGAAGGGTAGTCATCTACAGGTGAAGGTGGAGGGATTTATGAAGAGTGGTATTTGTGTTTGTCTGAGCATTAAGATATGAAAAGAGATGGGAGTTAATATAAAATGTACCGGTATTTTTGATCATTAATATAGAAATTCTCATGTTTGGCCCGTGGAGGTAGGCCGTTAGTCGAACCACATTAAATATTGGTATTGTGTGTTCTTATTCTTGCTCGCTTTCCTCCCATGCCTAGCGAAAAACCCCAACAATTGGTATGAGAGCGTAGCGATCCGAAGGATCTTCGATTCTACGGTCTATGTTTACGTTAAGTGACGACGCTTGTGTCCGCTCCCCATCTTCTTAGATTGTAATTTCAAAGGTGTTGGTTCAAAGATCCGAGGTAGAAAGTTAAGTTTACTATGGCGGTAAACAAAAGATGGCATGGAGGAAGTTCGGGTCAAGGTGGAGCTTTGAAAAAGAAGAAGAAACGGCCATAAGGCATTGAACAGAGAAGATAAAAGATGGCTTGTTGAATATAGGTCAAGATGGAGATTGTTATGAAAATTAACTTGTATTCAACTGCAGAGAGACGTCATACGTCTGAACCATAGAGTTTCAGACGTCTGAAGAAGAAGTGTTCAGAAGAACAGAGTGTGGACAGACATCTGAGCACTTGTGGTTCAAACGTCTTTCGACGATTTTGGCATGTTATGGAAAGATTCGTTTAGAAAGATTTATTTGAAGATTTGTGAAGAGATATTTAAAGATTTGTTTTGAAGATTTGATGAGATCCTAATTAGAATAGGAATTCTATTATTTTATGCTATAAATAGAGAAGGGTTTCATCAGAGAAAAGTAGCCAAACATGAAGAAGAAGAAAATAGAAGAAGAAGAATAGAAGACGAAGGCAAAGGCGAGCCATCCACAGGTGAAGTCCTTTTGTTTATATGAAGAGACGAAAGCAGAGGCAAAGGGTAGTCATCCACAGGTGAATGTGGAGGGATTTACCAAGAATAGTCTTTATATTTGTATGAGCGTTGAGATGTGAAGAGAGATGAGAAAGAATATAAAATATACCGGTATTCTTGATCATTAGTGAAGAGATTCTCATGTTTGCCTCGTGGATATAGGCCGTTGGTCAAATCACATTAAATATTGGTGTTGCATGTTCGTATTCTTGCTCGCCTTCTTCCTATGCCTAGCGAAAAACCATAACATGGGGCTTATTAGTGTATGAGATCTTCTTATTGTACTGTTGCTTTTATCTATTAGCACTTTGTACATGACTTTAATATTTGTGCACATTAAGTATAAGTCATGGGTATGTTTTCAATTCGAATAACTTATGGCTGATTCGAATAACTTATATGAAGTTATTCATAAGGTTGTTTCATAGAAACTCTTATTATGATGATTCATGTTAAGTTTTTTTAGAGTTTCATATGGTTTTTTTGCTGTTATAAGGAACAATTTTAAGGTTTGACCATAAAATAAATTGTTTTGTCATTGTTTTATAAATTAACTTATAAAGAAAATTTAATAGTTCAAGTGAGAGAATGTTAGTCAAAAAGAAAAAGTTGAAGTCAAATTCAAATTTGGCATCTAAAACTAATGCGGACTACTAAATTGTCCAGCTTAATTGATAATGAGGAAAATGTGAAAAGTTTGCAATTCCTTGATGGAAAGAGTTGCAAAAAGTTAGAGTCGCTCTAGTCTATTTAAGCAGCATGTGATCTCTTCATCTTAGATGCAGATTCAGAAAAGAAATAGACTAGAAATCAAAGCTTCTCTCTACTAAATTTCATATCTCGGATTAACGATCGAAGAAGAAAAAGATGACCGGAGGTATGTAATTTTAAATATAAGTTGTGTTGATAAAACACCATAAAGGTGTAAGACGGTCATGTACATTTTCTTTTCTTTTCTTTTCTCCATGCTTTTACATATGCCACAACAATTTTCAGACAAAGCATTGTCTTCGACTCTGAGTACTATGGATTCCTTTCGTACTTTCAATCTGTGAATAATAATGATTTTATTTCATAGAGAAAAAGTAACACAATCAACCTCCACAGAGGTGCTTACAGGGCAAAACAGAGCTGGGGGTGGGGGGTGGGGGGTGGGGGGCAATGTATTCACACATATGAATTATAATGCATAGGGTAGCTAATATGGAAACCATATCAAACTCTAATCAGAAGACGGGGACAGACGAGACAGACAAGACGATGAAGAGGGCGGAGAACAACATGGAAGATGTGGATCTGTAGGAACCTCCGGCATTTCCTCCGGTTGTTGTTGGAGTGGTCTTCGATCCGGTTCCTGCAATAGGCAACTTACAATTTTCAGAAAGCGGTTTTCCGACATGGCATCATAGCATTAGGATATTTTAAGAATAAAGCATACCCGTAGGAACACTAGGTACTGACGGAGTAGATGGAGCAGCCGGAGAAGAGGCGCTCGGTGTCGTCGGCGTGGATGGTGTCGAGGGAGTCGACGGAGAAGGAGGAGACACCGGTGGAGAGTTTGCCGGTCCTGCTGCGCCAGCTGCACAAACACACAATCAAATTAATGAAACAAACACAACAACATCAGGGACATTTAAAATACATGGTATCATAGCCATCCAGATTCAAATACCTTTGCATTGGCTGACTGGCGGAGTCTGGACCTTGCAGGCCCCAGGAAGAGTCAGCGCCTGCGTCTGGTTGATGTTGATCCCGAACGACGATGCCCCGCTGCCGCTGAGCAACGCGCAGAGGCACTGCGCCTGTGATTGGACGACACTCGCCAGCTGCGTGCAGCACGATGCCGACGGGGTCGACGAGTTCCCGGTGATGAAACCGAGGCACGGCGCCAGGCTGACGATTGCGGTCATGCACCCTGATTGCGCTGTTGCTTGGTGTGCGAACATTGCGAAAGCAAGTGCTATCGCCAGGCTAAAATCCATGGTTCTATTAGCCATTTGAGGTTATGATCACTACTAATTAATTAATGAAGAGGGAGAGCACAAGAGTTGAGTACGAAGGAGAGAAAAAGGCGGGGGCTTTTTTTATAAGGAGGGCTGTGAAGAAAATGAAAGAGAGAGGTTGTTAACATAGGTGGCCAACCTAGTTCCAGTGTCAAATATGCAACAGCTTGGAAGAGGGCATTTTTTAATTATTTTTTTAATTTAAATACAAAATGATATCAGGTCTAGACCTATAGATCATGTACAACTAAAACTGATAAAAATAACTGATAAATAATTGAAAGTAATTTAACAACTTGCATATGTAGAAAGTGAGTCCTTGATTGAAATGTTCGTTAAGTAACAAAATCGAAAGATAGTGGTTGTTTGCATCAAGGATGATTAGTTTCACAGTCATCTTATTAAGAAATTGATTTACATTCAGTCAAGTCTATGACCAAGAAAGAGAGTGGTTTAAAATTTGGTATTTAAACCTACATGTTGTCACAATGGAATACTGACGAATATTCTGTAAACCGCTAACATTATGGATCCAGTTATCATGAAAAATTACATCAGAATCATGCTTCTTAGTAAATTTCCCATATAAGACAAAATTTTGATCTGCCAAATAAAAGCAATAAGTAACATCAACCAATTTGTTTGTTTTCCATGGTGGCAATTGTCATTTGGCATGTCAGAGTTCCAGCTTGGAATGAGACTTGGGTTTGAGTATTCAAATGAGAGAAATGTGTTAATTATAGATGATTAGTTAGTAGGTAAACAAAGTATGAAGATTGATAAGCATAATTTTAAGTTTTAGTTTTCGTTGGCCAACCTCAACTGATTCTGGCACCATAAGTTATGCTAATGTTGAAGCAGCCAGACAACTTAATTGGGTGCACACTTTGTTGTTGCATGATGATTGATGCACTGTCCCATGACATTTTTATATAATCATGCTAAATGTCTATTGTTAATACTTTTAAGCCCATGACATTTTTATGTAATCATGTTAAACGTCTATCCTTAATACTTTTAAGTTGTGATGAGGGTTAAAAGATTTATCTTTATATTCTAATATGTCCCTGCATATCTTAAGCTCAGGCCGAAATCTTGGTTTTCCGCAATTCTAATTTAATATGTTTTTTAAAGATGAGTACAACGAGGATTAAACCTACACTACTAGAAACTGTACGTATTAGAAACGGGGTATTAGCGACCGTTAAATTATATACGGTCGCTAATACAGTATTGTAACATTTCAGAAAAATAAAATATTATTTTTGGGAATTTAAATAATTAAAATAATAAATATTATGAATATTTTAATGAATGGAGATTAGTTTTAATGTTATGATATGATCATATACCAATAGATTGGAAAAATATTGGAAAATTACATTGAATGTTGATTTTTAAAGAAATTGTGAGATTTAGACATTTTATGAATTATTATATAATTTATTATATACAAGTTTATTTCTAAACTTGATTAATGTTCACTAATTATACATTAAGTATGATTTTGCATGTGACACACACCATGTCATGTTTCAAAACTCATTTTTTCAATTTCTATAAACCATGGCATTTTGTTTTCTTTTATATGTATATGGGTTTTATTTATTTTTGGTTTAAAAAGAAAAAGATAAAGAAAAAAAAAGGAAAGAATAAAGAATGGGGCATGGCATGAAGGTATGGGCATGGGAGAGAGAGAGAGAGAGAGTGAGGGGTTAATTGACCATGGCTCATTTTGTGTTCACTTCATCATCTTCATCATTTTCTTCTCCTTTTCTTTCCATCGTTGCCCTCTTCTTCCCCCTCCTCTACCTCCTCACTATACCCCCTAAAACTCATCAAAATATCTTTTTCCCTTCACTAAAAATGTGCACAAGCTCCTCACATAGACCATGGTGGGATCAAGCTAGGATTTTGAAGACTTTGAGTAACTTAAAAATTTTCTTGAGTTGCCAAATGAAATATTTCCTTCACCATTAGTGCAGTAATTCATTTGCTTTAACTTCTTTTTTAGTTTAGAAGTGTTTAAGTAAGGTTTAGTGAGGTTTGAAAATTCCAAGAAGAGATTAGGGGATTTTATGAGTTGTAAAGTGTAAATTGAGATTAGTAGAGGTCATACAACCCCTCTAGTGTTAGAATTCAGGACAAAACCTGAGACTAAAACCCCTTAACCCAAACTTAGAAACCCCGATATCGAAAGATTGTGGGAATTGTGATAATATTTAGGGATCTGCTACGACCCGGGGCACCTGAAAAATATTTAGCGATTACAGTGAAGTGTGCAGGCAACCTAGAAGCTGTTCCTAAGACCCGAGACCATATGTCCTTACTGTGGCCGCAGATAATCCCTTTCTGGCCGCAAATTGCGGCCTTGGTGTGAGCAAATTGGTTGGTTCTTGGTCCGTGGCTCCATTTTCAGTAAATTAGACATACCCCATATGCAGAATTGGCTAATTCAACTTAGGATAAAATCTGGAGATGTTTTCTTGAGTTTCTGATTTGGTTTTGTGACTTTTAATGACTTGAATTTGGGTGTTTGTGTTTGGTCTCGATCGATTGGCGTTCGTACGTCGACGTCGAGGTTGTTTGGTTCTTTTGCATGCGTAGACCATAGGTTTTAACCTATGTGTGATTCGTGTGCCGTTTTGGTTTTCGTGCGTGATTTCTGTTTACGATACTATGTGTTTGTATGTGTAGGCACCCTCACGTGGACTTCGGATGACAAGATGGAGCATGGCGACATCGACTTCGGCAAGTAAGGATCGATGTGAGTAGATATATATCTACGGGGGAAGTCGGGTGGATGGCGTATAGCACCCCCGCAGTTTCGTAGTGTAGCGTACGAATATGTAACATATATTATAAGTATGGTATTTTGAGACATGTATAATTCGCAAGAAAGGTTTTAGGAGATTATGGGTTAATTTTAGTGTGATTGGATAATAGTGTCATTAGCTAGTTTTTAGTCGCGAAACCCTAGAGTAAGGTACACACACACATGCACACACGGGATATGATTTTAGTGTATATGATATATGTATATATATATGTGTGTGTGTGTGTGTGTATGTGTGTGTGTGTGTGTGTGTGTGTGCATATACGTATACACGGGTGATGAGGATTGTATATGATACTTGGAGATGAGTCGATATGATTGGGCATGATGCCGGGAGATCGGTGATGTGATTTGGGTCGTGTTATGAGATACGGCATATTATATTGATGGGCGATGTGTTTTCATACACACGCGGATATATGTTGATGGTATCGGTATGTACTAGACTTAGATCTGTACCCTGTTCATGATATTATAATAATGATACCATATGGATATTGAGGTATATGTGATAGGCGACCCGTACCCCAATTTTGGGATGCCGTACGATAGATTTACCGTACGAGATATAATTATGACAATAGATCCGCACTCTTGAATCGAGGACGTCGTATTATATATTTTATCGTATGTGACGCTATTGAGGCGGGATTACCGACTACTAGATATATATATCGACTCAGACTTAGGTGGATTTCCTTATCCTTTGGTAAGTCTCTTAGCTTGTCCTGAGTTTTCTTAGTAGATGTTAGAGTTGGGCGCGAGTCATACTTATTTCCAAAACCAACGAATCGTGAGTATTTTAAGAACAGGCCAAGGGACACTACGGATATTTTAAAGGACGTACCTTTTCTTAAAAACACCGTAGCCCCTATTTTCTAAACCCCACGATTCGTGCGATTTCAGACAACAAAAGACCGTATGACTCGTATAAAGAAATGTATATTCTTTATTGTTGCGTTTACTATTCATTCTCCGTTTATTCATGTTGTTATCATCGCATTGCATGCTTAAGGTGTACTTTAGTGATTATGAAACCCTGCTGTCAGGACACCAGCACCATTACCGATGATGTGTATGCGCCACGTACACTTGCTTGCCGGCTCACACATATCATCATCGGTAACTGCCATATCACGTACACATTAGATAATATTATTTCATTGTACAAATTGCTAGCGGTAGTCTTAATATAGTACTAGCGCGTTTGCTTTCATATGCTAGTTTAGATATTGCATTTGTTTCTGAGATATCTCATGCATTTATACGTTTATTCTGTTATGCGATATTATGGGGCTTTATGCCAGTAATTTATTGTTTATTGACTCTCGATATTGGGATTTCGGATTTTTCATGAGATTTCTGGATTTGGAGAAACCGCAAGGGTTTTATAAACTCATTTTCATTTCAAAAGATAAAAGTTGCGGTTTTCTCGTGATATGATTTGAGAGGTGTCCACCATGAGTTTTCTCGGCTCTTGAACGATATCATACACCCGATTCGAGGAGGAGGAGGAACCGTCTGCGGGTGCATGGTAGACCCGGTGTGGTACCCCGGGGCAAGATGGTCGCAGATGATGGCGTTGAGCCTGGCAGGGGAGTACTACCGACCGGTTATTTGTGACGCGGCGGATATCCGGAGGATACCGACGTAGTCGTGAGATTTGATGTTTTGGGCCAGTCTGGATTGACGGAGCCCGAGATATTGAGACTTTGAGGTATTGAGATTATATGATATGGGCCAGTCCGGATTGCCGGAGCCCGAGATATTGGATATTGGGATTTATGTTTTGTGTCGATACTTGACATGGATTCTATGTTGATTTCATTGATGATACCTCGATTTTTATATACAGAAATCTCATTAAATTAAGAAAACAGTTTTCTCATTCATGATGTATCTGTTTTCATTTGTAATGCATTCATACATCATATATATGATATGTTGCTACCTGAGGCACTGACACGAGCACTTGGTATTATATTTATGTATAGAGATTTACTCTTGCCATTATATTATGCTTCAGGCTATATTATTTTGAGAATATTACTATCGTATGGCCTAGGATTGAGTCATACATGCGATTTCTTCTCGGTGATGTTTTCTACTCACGAGTTGGCAACTCACCCCCGTTGTGCCACAGTTCTTGCAGGTTTTGCCGTACAGGTTTCATTACGGTTTGCTGGCACACTGCTCCTTTCCGGGTGATTGCTTTGGTAGGTGGGTTCACTCGCATCGCGACCACCATTATACTTTATTTATATTCAGTTGTATCTAGTAAACTCTATCAACCAGACTTGTATATTGATAGACGTAGAAACCAGTTGTTTATTCTTTCGACCTCAGAGTCGTGCGGTTGTATTATTATGGGTTTTTTTTGGTTTCTTTCTGAGTTTTGATCCTCGCCCATCGGCGTTGTATATTATATTGCATTGCGTGGTTATGTCCGCCAATTGGCGAAGAGCTAGCTCCCGCTTGGGGATGCCTTTATATTATGTATGTTTGTACCCATTTAGGGCCAGTATTTACAAAAGAAACTCTGCCGAAATTTTTGGAAAAGATTTGACGTTTTAAAAATACTTACTACGACTTTCAAAGTAAAATTTATATGTTAAATTTTAAATGAACTTTTCCTTCACCCTCTTTTAAATGGTTTAGATTTCTGGGCTTTTGGCTTACTTGAATTAGATGGGGTCGTATAGACTTCATATGATTCAAGTGCCAGTCACGTTCCATTTTGGGTCGTGACAAAGTTGGTATCAGAGCGCTAGGTTTAACCTTAGTTCGAGTCTATGTTTGACTATGCGGAGTCTAGGGCATATATTTATATTCGGAACCTAGGCTTGACCTTACGGAACTTAGACTTGGTCGAGCTGGTATTAGACCCGAACTTTCGTCGCATAGGTTGACCTTGTTTGATAGAGTAGGTGACTTAAGTAGAGTGACGTATCGTGTGTATGTTCCGCGGCATACTTACGATACACCACTCTGCTTAAGAAGCCTTAGGATGTACATTTCTTTGCACAGTATTTTACTCGTTCATATGATCTATCCTCATCGATATCGGTTGGTGGTTTTATTACTACGATTGTATAGGCAGAGAGAGCTGCGGCTAGAGTTGCGGTCAGCACAAGCTCGTCTTGGACGAGGACTGACCAGGGCATAATTCCAGTGACACACGATTGCATAGATGTGTCGTTTTATCGTGTTTTTCACGCCATGAGCGTTTGATAGATTGCTTTTACAAAAATTTCTCGAACGTGCAGATCGGCACCAGAGGATTGGGCCACTGCTAAAGGCCGACTAGAATGTGATGATCGTCAATGCACCGTTTATTCTTAATGATTGAGACATTGTTTAGCGTACGGATGAATGAACCATCTATTGCTGCGACGGACAAGATATTGCCCCAGATGTTTGAAGCTATTGCAGTACGAGTTGTACTTAGAGATGTGATAGAAGATCGCTAGTCATCCATGGATGAATGACTAGGACATGTGGTTCGTTTGCATACCCCGATGCGAGGTCATCAGATTGATTGATTCCAGCTTGAGAAGACTTTACGCAAGTACGTTGAGAGTCGATAAAAAACGATCGAATGTCAGAAACCCATTTTTCCAAGTTTAAGGTATTCAGAAAACATGCAAGTAATTATGTAGACCCTCTAGAAGAATGAAACCCTAACTCGACATAATGACCATAGAAACGCTTTTGAACCTTAGGGTTTGCGGCAGTTCCACGGTGCCATTAATGAGGCTTGGGTTTGACCTTCTACGGCTGGTCCATAGGTACTGTGGCATGTACTGGATATTATTAAACTATACACGAGTGTTGAGCTCTCGGGAAATTATGGGACTTTGATGAATTGATCGAAAAGTCGACATCGTCCGGACATCTTGTGATGGGATACGTTACTTGGGAGACTCTAGATATGAGTATAGCCGTTGTAGCACAGTCCATACAGCTACGAAGAGACGAGTCTGAATCAGTCGACATTAGAGAAAAGTGGAGTAATAGGTTCGTACGAGATTTCGACGAGATGACGTTCCACTCTGTTGACATCAGGGATGTGATACGCATGCAGAGGCGTTGAATATGGATATATCTTCCAGAAGGAGTCGTGATGAGTATGCAGCCGTTCCGGAACAAGAAATGGATTTAGTAAAGGGTGATAACTTCCGGGCAGTTCGGCAGAAACGAGATTGGGAGAGACCCCGACAAGAACTTTCTGGAAATACTAAACGAGAAGACTTGGACCTAGGATCGGTCGTATTATGCACACCCAGTAGGCCAGAGTTCGGCATCATCGACGAGACATGTTATGAGTGACCATAATAGTTGGTCAGAGATCTTTAGAGGATGTGCCAGAGCGGAACTATTTCCGTCATTGTTCCATATTGGGTCGTTGAGCCGAGGAGATATGTAACTAGCAATTCACAGTGAGAGACGAGGGCTTAAAGGGCATAAGGCGCCAGACCATGAAAAGGAGGTAAGTAGATATCTTGCTCTGCTATCTTTGGATGCACTGACACCTTCTTGATTTGAAGGAAGGACATATCGATGACCGTGTTTACAATTTGCGACTTGGTGATTCGAATATCACTTGTCCGTTATTTTGGATTTCGGTATTATGGACGATTTATTTGCATGATTGAGATTTGTGCACCACAGTTGCACTCGACTTCGATTTGATGTCGTTCGAGATGTTTGATTTTGATTTTATGCCTATGGTATGTATGTGATATGACTTGTGCCTTCGGTGTAGTTTTCATGTACTTTTAGCACTTTGATTCGATTTTGTGCACACTGATGCATGTGGTTGTGAGATTATATACCACGGTATACCTGATTTGGATTGAGGTTTGTTGTATACCGTCGATTTCGATTGTGATACTCGATATTGGTTTTCGTGCACCTTGTGCACTTGATTTGGGTTCTTGCGCATACTTGGCGCGCTTGAGACAATTTTGGTGCACGCCAGATGCACTAAATTGGGATTCTTCGTGCATGTCAGATGCACCTGATACTGCTGTCTGGCACACCAGTTGCTCTTGACAGGTGTTTTCGTGCACACCCGTTGCACTTAGATTTGGTTTCTGTGCACATGTACAGCACATTCGTTGATTTCAATTTCTGTGCGCACCGGACGCACGTGGCATTGTTACATGTACTATTGAGTATGATTTCTCTTGAGAAGTACGTTTTCATGATATTTACTATTTGGTTTAGTAGCTGAGCAGGACTAGTCAGAGGACAGTACCTGAATATATTTTTGCATGCTTTGATAGTTACCGAAGGGACTTCCAAAAAGGAGCTATAGTCTCAGTATTTACCTACGTGTCCGAGATGACACGAAACATTTACAAAGGGAACCCTTCTAAATTATTTTCAAACGACAGGACGTGTATGTTAAACAAAATATATATATGTATATAGAGTTATTTTCTTACACTAAACGTCCACTACTTGTGCCGTGATACGTGCATCGCACAGTGATTTGAAAAAGGTTTAGCATGCATTTCTTTTCAGATGTCTATGTACATATTTTAGTCTTGAGTATATCATATTGGTTTTCGTATTATATTTTGACATTGGTATCTTCCTCATAACTCCGATGATTGCGTGATGCTTGACGGAGTTTGATTTTAAGTTATATACTCGTTTTTCATGCGCATGCATTGCGCTACGATATGATTTGTGTATTTATGATTTCGGAGCCCCGACGACTTGATCATTTTACTGAAATGTTTTAGTAATGGAAGGGTTTAAATTTAAATTTGGGGACCGAATTTATTTAAGGTGGGAAGACTGTAACATTTCAGAAAAATAAAATATTATTTTTGGGAATTTAAATAATTAAAATAATAAATATTATGAATATTTTAATGAATGGAGATTAGTTTTAATGTTATGGTATGATCATATACCAATAGATTGGAAAAATATTGGAAAATTATATTGAATTTGATTTTTAAAGAAATTGTGAGATTTAGACATTTTATGAATTATTATATAATTTATTATATACAAGTTTATTCCTAAACTTGATTAATGTTCACTAATTATGCATTAAGTATGATTTTGCATTTGACATGCACCATATCATGTTTCAAAACTCATTTTTTCAATTTCTATGAACCATGACATTTGGGTTTCTTTTATATGTATATGGGTTTTATTTGTTTTTGGTTTTAAAAGAAAAAGATAAAGAAAAGAAAAGGAAAGAATAAAGAATAGGGCAGGGTATGGAGGTATGGGCATGAGAGAGAGAAAGAGAGGGTGAGAGGTCAATTGACCATGGCTCATTTTATGTTCACTTCATCATCTTCATAATTTTCTTCTCCTTTTCTCTCCATGGTTGCCCTCTTCTTCCCCCTCCTCTACCTCCTCACTACACCCTTAGAACTCATCAAAACATCTTTTTCCCTTCACTAAAAATGTGCACAAGCTCCTCACATAGACCATGGCGGGATCAAGCTAGGATTTTGAAGACTTTGAGCAACTCAAGAATTTTTTTGAGTTACCAAATGAGGTATTTCCTTCACCATTAGTGTAGTAATTCATTTGCTTTAACTTCTATTTTAGTTTAGAAGTGTTTAAGTAAGGTTTAGTGAGGTTTGAAAATTCTAAGAAAAGGTTAGGCGATTTTATGAGTTGTGAAGTGTAAATTGAGATTAGTAGAGACCATACAACCCCTCTAGTGTTAGAATTCAGGACAAAACCTGAGACTAAAACCCCTTAACCTAAACTTAGAAACCCCGATATCGGAAGATTGTGAGAATTGTGATGATATTTAGGGATCTGCTACGACCCGGGGCACCTAAAAAATATTTAGCGATTGCAGTGAAGTGTGCAGGCAACCTAGAAGCTGTTCCCAACATCCGAGACCATATCTCCTTACTGTGGCCGCAAATTGTGGCCTTGGTGTGAGCAAATTGGTTGGTTCTTGGTTTGTGGCTCCATTTTCAGTAAATTAGACCTACCCCATATGCAGAATTGGCTAATTCAATTTAGGATAAAATCTGGAGATGTTTTCTTGAGTTTCTGATTTGGTTTTGTAACTTTTAATGACTTGAATTTGGGTGTTTGTGTTTGTTCTCGATCGATTGGCGCCCGTACGTCGACGTCGAGGTTTTTTTGGTTCTTTTGCATGCGTAGACCATAGGTTTTAACCTATGTGTGATTCGTGTACCGTTTTAGTTTCCGTGCGTGATTTCCGTTTACGATACTATGTGTTTGTATGTGTAGGCACCCTCACGTGGACTTCGGATGACAAGATGGAGCATGGCGACATCGACTTCGGCAAGTAAGGATCGAGGTGAGTAGATATATATCTACGGGGGAAGTCGGGTGGATGGCGTATAGCACCCCCACAGTTTCGTAGTGTAGCGTACGGATATGTTACATATATTATAAGTATGGTATTTTGAGACATGTATAATTCGCAAGAAGGGTTTTAGAAGATCATGGGTTAATTTTAGTGTGATTGGATGATAGTGTCGTTAGCTAGTTTTTAGTCGCGAAACCCTAGAGTAAGGTACACACACACATGCACACATGGGATATGATTTCGGTGTATATGATATATGTATATATATATATGTGTGTGTGTGTGTGTGTGTGTGTGTGTGTGTGTGTGTGTGTACGTATACACGGGTGATGCGGATAGTATATGATACTTGGAGATGAGTCGATGTGATTGTGCATGATGCCGGAAGATCGGTGATGTAATTTGGGTCGTGTTATGAGATACGACATATTATATTGATGGCCGATGTGTTTTCATATACACGCGGATATATGTTGATGGTATCTGTATGTACTAGACTTAGATCAGTACCCTGTTCATGATATTATAATAATGGTACCATATGGATATTGAGGTAAATGTGATAGGCGACCCATACCCCGATTTTGGGATGCCGTACGATGGATTTACCATACGAGATATAATTATGATAATAGATCCGCACTCTTGACTCGAGGATGTCGTATTATATATTTTATCGCATGTGACGCTATTGAGGTGGGATCACCGACTACTAGATATATATATCGACCCAGACTTAGGTGGATTTTCTTACCCTTTAGTTAGTCTCTTAGCTTTTCCTGTAGTTTACTTAGTAGATGTTAGAATTCGGCGCGAGTCATACTTATTTCCAAAACTAACGAATCATGAGTATTTTAAGGACAGGCCAAGGGATACTACGGATATTTTAAAGGACGCACCTTTTCTTAAAAACACCGTAGCCCCTATTTTCTAAACCCCACGATTCGTGCGATTTCAGACAAAAAAAGACCGTATGACTCGTATAAAGAAATGTATATTCTTTATTGTTGTGTTTACTATTCATTCTCCGTTTATTCATGTTGTTATCATCGCATTGCATGCTTAAGGTGTACTTTAGTGATTATGAAACCCTGCTGTCAGGACACCAGCACCATTACCGATGATGTGTATGCTCCACGTACACTTGCTTGCCGTCTCACACATATCATCATCGGTAACTGCCATATCACGTACACATTAGATAATATTATTTCATTATACAAATTGCTAGCGGTAGTCTTAATATAGTACTAGTGCGTTTGTTTTCATATGCTAGTTTAGATATTGCATTTGTTTCTGAGATATCTCATGTATTTATACGTTTATTCTGTTATGCGATATTATGGGGCTTTATGCCGGTAATTTATTGTTTATTGACTCTCGATATTGGGATTTCGGATTTTCCATGAGATTTCTGGATTTGGAGAAACCGAAAGGGTTTTATAAACTCATTTTCATTTTAAAAGATAAATGTTGCGGTTTTCTCGTGATATGATTTGAGAGGTGTCCACCATGAGTTTTTTCGGCTCTTGAGCGATATCATACACCCGATTCGAGGAGGAGGAGGAACCCTCTGCGGGTGCATGGCGGACCCGGTGCGGTACCCCGGGGCAAGATGGTCGCAGATGATGGCGTTGAGCCTGGCAGGGGAGCACTACCGACCGGTTATTTGTGACGCGGCAGATATCCGGAGGATACCGACGTAGTCGTGAGATTTGGTGTTTTGGGCCAGTCCGGATTGCCGGAGCCCAGGAGCCAGTCAGGATTGCCGGAGCCTGAGATAATGAGACTTTGAGGTATTGAGATTATATGATATGGGCCAGTCCGGATTGCCGGAGCCCGAGATATTGGATATTCGGATTTATGTTTTGTGTCGATGCTTGACACGGATTCTATGTTGATTTCATTGATAATACCTCGATTTTTATATAGAGAAATCTCACTAAATTAAGAAAACAGTTTTCTTATTCATGTTGTATCAGTTTTCATTTGTAATTCATTTATACATCATATATATGATATGTTGCTACCTGAGGCACTGACACGAGCACTTGGTATTACACTTATGTATAGAGGTTTACCCTTACCATTATATTATGCTTCACTTGGTATTACACTTATATTATTTTGAGGATATTACTATCGTATGGCCTAGGATTGAGTCATACATGCGATTTCTTCTCGGTGATGTTTTCTACTCACGAATTGGCAACTCACTCCCGTTGTGCCACAGTTCTTGCAGGTTTTGCCGTACATGTTTCATTACGGCTTGCTGGCACACTGCTCCGTTCTGGATGATTGCTTTGGTAGGTGGGTTCACTCGCATCGTGACCACCATTGTACTTTATTTATATTTGTATCTTGTAAACTCCATCAACCAGACTTGTATATTGATAGACCCAGAAACCAGTTGTTTATTCTTTCGACCTTAGAGTCGCGCACTTGTATTATTATGGGTTTTCTTTGGTTTCTTTCTGAGTTTTGATTCTCGCCCTTCGGCGTTGTATATTATATTGCATTGAGTGGTTATGTCCGCCAATTGGCGAAGAGCTAGCTCCCGCTTGGGGATGGCTTTATATTATGTATGTTTGTATACGTTTGGGGCCAGTATTTACAAAGGAAACTCTGCCGAAATTTTCGGAAAAGATTTAACGTTGTAAAAATACTTACTACGACTTTCAAAGTAAATTTATATGTTAACTTTTAAATGAACTTTTCCTTCACTCTCTTTTAAATGGTTTAGATTTCTGGGCTTTTGGCTTACTTGAATTAGATGAGGTCCTATAGACTTCATATGATTCAAGTGCCAGTCACGCGTTATTTCGGGTCGTGACAAGTATTAGCAACCGTATATATTATACGGTCTCTAATAAATGGTTGCCAAAGCATTAGAGACCGTTCCATATTTGTTACCGACCACATATAACGGTCGCTAATACCCTTTGTAATTTTTAGCCGTGAAGGGCGGCCTCTCTCCCCATTCTTCCTAAAAATCCCCGTGACGTTTCTTCCCCCCAATTCCCCCAAATCCTCCCAATTCTTTCCTAATTTTTTTTAACCTCCTGCTGCTGCTGCTACCGCTCGAGCGCGTCATCGCCAACTCACTAAACAACCGGTCCAAGGTTAGGGTTTTCCCCCTACGATTATTAGTTTTTTCAATTAAATCATGCAATTGTGAAGTTAGTTTATGAAAATCTTTGATTTTGATTGCTATATATTATGAAGAATTAAATATGGAATTGAAGAATGTGTTGGGTTTTAGGATTTTGAATTTGGAAAATGAGGAATTGAAGATAAGGTGGTTAGGTGTTAGGGTTTTAGGATGAGAAATTGAAGATGAGAAATTGAACAATGTGTTGGTGTTGGGTTTTAGTATGAGGAATTGAAGAATGTGTTGGGTGTCGGGTTTCGGATTTAAAATATAGAAAATGGAGAATTTGAAGAGTGGTTGATGGGTTTTAGGATTATGCATGTGAAAGTTGAGAAATTGAAACAGAAATTTAATAATTTATGATTAAAGGTAGAAAATGGATTATAGTTTGGATTAGAAATTAAAAGAGTTTATGATCGTTAAACCCTAAATTATCTACTTTAAAACTTATTAATCTATAAACCCTAAAAAACCCTAATAACAACTTAAAAACCCTAATATGCACATTAAGAAAATCTTGATTATAAACTATTAAAACCGTAATTAGAGACCGAAAAAAGCTAATTATAAAAAATCCAATATTAACACTAATTAAGATATAACATTAATTACACTAATTAAGTAACCTTAATTAAGACCAAATATTAATGAACCGAGATCCTAATTAAAAAACGATAAAATAAAAAATATTAAGGGAAACCCTAAAATTTTGATTAAAACCTTAACTAGGGTTTTATTTTTTCATTTAATTAGTAAGTTTAAGATCGAAAGTTCTTAGACTCGTTTAGGATCGAACTATAGTTTCCTGTCTAACAATTAATGTATTCAAATATTTTTCCCGTCAAATGCAATTACAAATGTTTATAAGAGTTGAATGTCATGTTCAATTTTTTCAAACATATGTGTAGTATTCGATGAGAGAATTTGATATACAGTAATTATTGGATTTGTTCAGTGTGAACAAGTTACGAAAGCAACAGGAACCGCATCTCACTTTCTCGTGTGTTTTTGTGCATTTCGAGAATTTTCGATGGTTCTTTCCACTTGTTCCCCATGTACAAATATATATACTAATACGGGGAACAAGGGGAAAGTGTTGTCGAAATTTTCTCGAAATGGACAATACACGGGATGACATGAGATATGAGTGTTGCATTCATAATGGTAATTAGGACCTTTAGCACTGACAACCATGATAATAATTATCCGTCTTGACCTTCAGCCCTGACTTACGCCAACCTTAAATGACTTCAGATACTTTAATGTGTCCTTTTTATGAAATCAATTTTAGTACTTGAAAATTTATTTAATGATCTTATAATAAACTCCTAAGATATGTTAAACTCATATAAATATCTGTGTGATAACAGATATGAATTCTTCTGGATAAATTCTTTATGTACATGTGGAAAAAAGATAGGTATAGTTCGACCGACACCCGGATTAAAGTGGGACTTAAAGCCTTTTTAGATTATGTAGAGATGAACCCAAAGCGTATCCGAGACAGACTCTTTTTCTATCATTATAAGAAATGCAAGAATAAATACTTTTTTCGACGTGAAGTGATAGAAGAACACGCGTTTGTAGACGGTTTTGAACCAAACTACAAATATTGGAATTACTATGGTGAGAGTCTACCTGAGGAAGAAGTGAGGAGGGATAGTGAGACGGCAGCTTTGCAAGCTGAATTGTCGACTGATGACAGAATAGATGGCACATATGAGATGTTGGAAGATTTATCTGTTAGGATCCGGTGCCCGCGTCGTGGAAGCTACGGCCGAGGCGGAAGCGAAAAACAAAAATTCTAACGAGCACCGGACTCCCCTAAAACTCAGGATACGGTCCATAGACCTAAACTAGCTAATCTATAAGTGCAATGGTTGTGAAAATACAACCTTTGTCGCGTGTCCACCCAATTGTGGAAGTCCCCTCCAATCTCACAGCCGCCGGGATCGTGCTTGAGAATCGACCACCCTTTCCGAAGACGATCCACCCGAAGGAATGTGGAGGAGGCTCTAACTGGCGATCCAAAGTTGCTAGGTTTGGATGGTCGGTGATATAGGAATTTTTCACTAAATATTTTTCTCTCAATATCCTGCTAAAAAATGAGAGCAAGAAGAAGAAGGAGACGAGAATGAGGATGGTTGCTCATTCTAGCAACAATGAAGCATCAGCACAAGTGAAAAAAAACATCAAGTGATCAAGTGTAGAAAAGTGAATGGCTTCCTCTTTTTTACACTTCCTCTATTTACAACCATGCATCAATAGTGCATCCAAATGATTTAATCATTTTAAAAGCAAAGCCATACCTCTCTACATTGTTTGCATCATCCTTCATAACTTCTCATTTCCCTTTTATTTTTCTAAATAGAAAAATAAATATGAGGTGTCCTTTTTCTAGAAGCATTCCTGTATAAATACGGAATATTTCACCCCGTATATATATCGCTATACATACGCGTATCCGTATAAAAATACGGATAGCACCAAAGAGAGAAAATAAATAGTGAACAATATTACTAAAATATATGTATCAAAATACATATATAAATTATTAAATCAAAACCTGATTTAATAATCTGCCTTAATCCTAAGCCGACCAGTATTATCAACCGTCCGATTAAAGTCCGTGTATCGCGTACACGTATTTAATCGGACCCCCTGCACGTACCAACGTACGGCTTCTACATCTGTTGCCTGAACTGGAAAAACTCTCTATATGGGACTCTAAAGACTAGACAATACGCTGGCAATGAGTTTAACCACAAGCACGTCAGTGGCACTAGCTGTACGTAACGGCTACCCAGGTACTTGTCGAAAGAGGGGTCAACAATCAAGTGCGTCCTTACCCTACTGAGCCTGAATGTGACAATATCCGTATAATCCGGTCTCTTCGTCAAAGAGTGTCGCATATCGGGTCTAGGAGGTGGATAATGTCAGACCCCTACTAACCCGATAAGTCGTGTCTAAGTCAAGCTCATCACCAATATAGATACTGCCGATCAATTATCAGTAAATCTCATCCACTATGGCCACGGATTTCTGGTTATAGCCAACTGAACACAGCGTGACATCGACTCCTAATACCAGGAGAGATGAATCCCTGATGACTATTGCCTCCATATGGCTCGGGACTGTACCTAACTAAAACCTATTTGCACGACTCCTTTGAGTCGTGGTAGGGTAGTAATCAAAGTACAGTGGGAACTCACACGAGACAAATGATGACTTCAGGTCAAAGGACTAACCTGTACTCATGCCACCTGAGAACTTCCATCTAAAGATAGATATAATACCATCTAGAAGTTCTCGGCGAGTCCATCCGGTGTACACATCTCCGGTGAGCACCTGTATACTATCTTAGGTGACACAACACCAATGGCTTGTGAGACCGGTCACCGCCCCTCGTCAGGGTCTAAAAGCGTATACACTAGTCTACTCCGGAATATCGATGCCCAGTCTCGATACTCCCACAACTAGGGACTTTTAAGGATGTGCTTATGGACAACCCGGTTCCTA
Source organism: Agapanthus africanus (assembly GCA_030015575.1). Classification (NCBI taxonomy): domain Eukaryota; kingdom Viridiplantae; phylum Streptophyta; class Magnoliopsida; order Asparagales; family Amaryllidaceae; genus Agapanthus; species Agapanthus africanus. The sequence continues at coordinate 826,468,698 of CM057338.1, read as the reverse complement.
TATATATGATCGCCATCATAATACTAGTCATAAAGTAACAATCCTACGGGCTTAATCAATGATGAAGATAAACCAGATACCATACTATCATCTCGAGTAAGACGGTTATACCTATATATGTCCTCCCTCAATTATCATAATCGCATATTTGCAATCATAATAATTTTCTTGAGGGCACTATATCCAACAATCTCCCACTTGCATTTAAGGTCAATTATTGCGGTATCGCGTACCCATAGATATTGTGCTACCGAAAACTCAACTTCTCTACTAATCAGTTTCGCAAACCATGCTTGTGAAACTTAATGTGTTCGAGAAATAGCCTCAGTGAGTGGATCCGCTATAATGTTCCAACTTCATCTCTCTATATCTCAACTTTGCTGGGATGAACAATCTCAAAATCTGAGCGATACCCCGCCTCAAGAATTTGTCTGGATACTTGATGGGACCAAGTTCATCAATGATCAACTTCATTCAACAAACTTCTAGGGTTGTATCCTCTGTTGAGTTATAATCAGCATCCTGCACCATGATTACCTCAGTATCTTTATTGGAACACTATCCAATATTCCGATCCTCAGAAGAGGCTAAACTAAAAAATTTGACAGCATCTCTGTCATCCAGGTCATCTTGGAAGCCTGAGCCAATAACCGCCTCCCACAGGAGGCTGCCGTTATCTTATACCAAGAACATTTTCTTATGTTCTTTATTGCTTCCTTTTGTTTCTCAAGGATTGGATTAATATATATGCTTATTGCAAGTAGTGCAAAAGCAATATCTGGTGTTGTACAGGATATTGCATGATTGACTCAATTGCCTAAGCAATATATCATTCATGCCAGCCTCTCTCTTCATCAGTCTAGAAGAAATCCCTTTTAGAGAGGGTGACTCCATCACCCGCGGGTAGACCACCATGCCAAGAGTCGTCCATTCTAAAATACCTTTTAGAATGCAGTCTAAGTACCCGATTGGGGAACTTCCCAAATCTAGATCTAAAACTATAGATCTAGTCACCAGAACTCCTGATATACTATCCATATCTAACGTGGAGAAGACACTGCGTGATAACCAAAATCTGACAGATTGTAGTATAGAAACATCACTTCCTATCTGGAGAATGTCATCTAAATCCAGGACAGTACTCCCTATATCCTTATTACTAAGGTTCATCTATTGTTTTGATGAAGTCAATCACCTTGACTGTCACATCAAAATTGATGATCCGTCTTCACTATTCATGCTTCAGTCTACAAATAGGCATAAGCAACTTGCATACCTTCCGCTGCTCCCACTGACTATGATAACCCTCCAGCAGAGTCATATACACGTACACTACAAAATATCCCATTTGGAAAGACGTTATAGTCAACTACCTGCCATATATCATAGCCATGAACTGCATCGGCGTTAAATCATATCCATATGAACTTCAGCGTAGACACTGAAGTAAAAGTCACATCACAATCCACAACAGGTATTTGATGAAAACTATTTACAATAAGTCTAGCCTTATTAGGTAAGTACCTTTCCACCTGCATAGATCTCGAATGATCGACTTGCTCTTAATGGGTTTTACCATTTCAGGAGCACCCAGCACAGTCTAAAATCTATGACTTGCTGAAGTGCGTAGAGTCCATCTCGGGTATGAAATACCTGGTCACCTAGAAGTTACTACTTCTAATGACTTGCTGATAACAAGTAGGGAAATATCAGTGTCAAGTCATATCCATGTGGTATTTCTGTAGGAATGTTCGGCACGACAGCAAGGTTTCGGGAGGCATCATCCATGCCATTTTCAAAAATTTGCCATACAAAACAATCCTAACCCTAGAATCTTAACTAGTGATTTAGACGAAACATAATGTAAACTACTTTATATCTAAGTTAGTAGGATTACAACCTTTGTAGTCCGGTCCTTCACTTCTATAGCTCCTTGTAGTGGTCCCTTCGCTGCGATCATTGAACTCCCGGACTCTTGAACGGCTCCACAAGAAGAAAGCAACGAGCTTGCATGAAGTCTTCGATGCCGAAGATGATCTGCGTCGAGGAATCACTAACCCAAACTACATCTTCACTAATGTGGGATTAGTGAAGCTAACACCCTATACTAAAGTGCTAATCTAGTAGAGGATGATGAAGTAGGATTTTTGCTCACTTTAGAATTAATTTTCTCACTCTTTTTCTCCTTCTCTCAAAAACCTAGAAAGCTCTCTCTTTCTCTTGATCAAGATGAAGCAAATGAAAGATGAGAGAGTTAATGGCAACCATGGGTGAGAAAATATCTAATATCACTCATGTAGAGACTTAACCATAGATTTAGATAATGGTTGGGTTAACAAATATCTAGTATTAAGACAAAACTAGTGGACTAGACAATGGTTCTCCAAGCTTCTCAAAGTTTCATGCCATATGACCATTATCCAACTAATAATTGAATTACACTAAATAAATAAACCCTTCATTATCATTAGTATGGTGTAAGTCTTATACACCCATGTTGCATGTATCATCAACCATGACACACAAAAATGTACATTAATATATATCACATATATACTTATGCACATAAGTGAGAAAAGAAACATTTAAGTGAGCTAATATTAGTTAATGTAATCTAGTATATCATATATACAATTATACATTAAATTATCAAATCAACACTTGATTTAATAATCCGGTTATATCTCATATGACCGACTAATATTATTTGTATCAACTTATCGAAACAACACTTGATTCGATAAACCGGCTATATCTCATATAACCGACTGATACGGTATTGACTTATCGAATCAACACTTGATTCGATAACCCGACTATATCTCATATAACCGATCGATACCTCATATCGCGAGAATAGAATACGGTATCATATACTCGTATTAATCTTGGTCCTGCACATATCACATATGTGCTCCTACTTCGTTTTGCCTGAGCCAGTGAAACCTCTGTGTAGGACTCTAAAGACTCGTCAATACGCCGACAGTAGGTGATGATCACATCAAGCACCCACAAGCTGTCAATGGTACTAGCTGGACGTTTACCTGGGTATTGAACGATCAGAAGATCAGCAAGCTAGCCCGCTCTAACTCTTGTAAAAGCCTGTCAGTAATACTACCGTACAGTCCGGTCTCTTCGTCTGATATGTCGCATATCAGGTATAGGGGTGGTAAACGTCAGACCCCAATAACCGATAAGTCGTGCCGAAGTGTGGCTCATAACAGGTCGAGAAACTACTGATAACACTTATCAGTAAATCTCCGTAGCAGCCCTGGCCAGGGACTTATCGTTATGGCCAATCGAGCACAGCGCAACATCAACCCTCAAAACCGGGAGAGACGAATCCCCTCCTATCGATCATTGCCTCCATGTGATTCGGGACTGTACCCAAAAGCCATCGTTTTTCACATTCTGTTGAATGTGGTAAGGTGGAAATCAAAGCACAGTAGGAATCACACAAGACTCTATGACGATCTCTGGTCTACAGACTAACCTGTACCAGTGTCACCAGAAAACTGCTATCTGACGATAGGTACAATACCAACTAGGAGTTCTCGGCGAGTCCGTTCAGTATACCCGTTCTCCGCCGAGCACCCGTAAACCATCTTTGATGTCAAACACCAATGGATGTGGGATCATCCATCGCCCATCATATGGGTCAAGATGCGTATACGCTAGTCTACTCTGGAATATCGATGCCCTGTCTCGATACATCCTCAACTAGGAACAATTTTAGGGTGTACTTGCGGACTACCCTTAGCCCCACTAGTATGATCTCCATCATAGTCCTGGTAGTCAAGTACACAACTTAAGGGCTTTATCAACATGTGAGAGCAAGACAACATCACATATACAAGTCAACATGTTAAGATAAAGAGCAACCAGATAGCATACTATCATGTCGAGCAATTAAGTCCTCTCTTTATATATCCAAGCATCCTCTATAATCTACATCATATGTACAATAATGGCCTCTAAGGAATACATATAACTAACAATCTCCCACTTGCACTAAGGCCAGTTGTTTTAGTATCTCATACCCAACATCCCGAAGAGTCTCTCAAATTGTATCTGGGGAATGGCCTTGGTGAGTGGATCCGCCGTGTTGTCTTTCGTGTCAACTCTCCTAACCTCGATCTCCCGGCGATCAACTATCTCCCGGATCAGGTGATACCGCCTCAGAATATGCCTGGATCGCTAATGGGACCTGGGTTCCTTGGCTAAGGCCACTGCTCCATTGTTATCGCAATACAAAGGTATTGGACGCTCAATGGATGGAACCACACCAAGTTCAGTTATGAACTTCTTCATCCAGACAGCCTCTTTGGCAGCATCGTTGGTAGCGATGTATTCAGCCTCCATCGTCGAGTCTGCCACGGTTTCCTGTTTGGAACTCTTCCAACAAACCACCCCTCCATTGAGGGTAAAGACAAATCCCGAGTGCGACTTAGAGTCGTCCATATCACTTTCGAATCTCGAATCGGTAAAGGACTCCACTTGGAGTTCTCCGTTACCATACACCAAGAACATCTCTTTTGTCCTTCTCAAGTACTTGAGAATGTTCTTCACAGCTGTCCAGTGACCCACTCCTAGATCTGCTTGATACCTACTCACTACACTTAGTGAGTATGCTACATCGTGTCTGGTACATAATATTGTAAGTCGACGTTAGACACCCCACGAGTTGCGGGGAGGCGGAATAGGTAAAACAATCATTTTGTTTAAAACAAACATCGACAACTTACGGATCTTTGCCAAACCTTAACTAACAACATCATAGGAGGGATTAGCTACTATGAAAGAAGATTATACCTTATGAACCAAGTCCTTCTTCTTCTCGTTGACCACCTCCTCGTCGGCCTCCTCTTTGTAATAGATTATCCACCCGAGAGCTACTTCTCCAAGCTTGACCTCTAACTTGAGGTAACTAGGTTACTAAAAGTGCTAATCAAAGCAACCTAGAGGATATAGAGTGGGATTGTGGATCAATTATTCTTGCTAACCCTTGATCTCAACACATGAGAGGTTAGGGTTAGGGTTTGAAGAGAGAGCTTGAGGAGAGAGAAGGTGAGAATGATAATCTTTTTGGAATAGTGATTCATTTGAGAATATATGAAGTATATGATATTATTAAATGAATAACAAATAATAATGTGTCATCATGCTTCATTAATTCATATAGTGATTCATCTCATGAGTCATTTAAATCATAAATGCATCATTAACTCCATGGATGAATCACACCATGACTCATTAATCCGATAAATGCAAATGCCATCTTAGCTTCCATGTCATCAATCTTCTAGAAGGTTCTCGACAAATTATGAGAACGCCCCTCCCATCCGTGAAAACACGGAAATAATTTAGACTGTATAAATCCAATAATCCGATACTAGAATCTGGCTTAAACCAAAGCCCGCTAGTAAAAACTGTCCGAACATCGTACGTGCATAAATGCACGTGCGTGTCCGAACCCTGTCGTAAAACCATACGACCTCTATATCGTTTCGCCCGAAGCAGGGAAACTCTCTGTGTGGGACTTTAAAGACTCGATTAGTACGCTGGCAGTGGGTTTAACCACAGACCGCAAGCGGCACTAGCTGTACGTAACGGTCCCCAGGTAGATGTCGATAAGAAGGCCGATGAGAAAACCCATCCGAACTCCTACTGAGCCTGATGTGACAATCTCCATACAGTTCGGTCTGTTCGTCTAGGACTATCGCATATCGGGCCTAGGGGGCGGCAAGCATCAGTCCCCTAAAAGCGGTATAAGTCGTGTCGGAGTGAAGCCCATTACACCTTGAGAAACTACTGGAAAACCTACCAGTAAATCTCGCTTGCCCTGGCCAGGGACTTTGCGTAATGGCTGTTGGGGATAGCGCCCTCAGAGTCAATTATTGGATCACAGGCACGTGATTGCAATGATTGATAGAGGACCTATCCCGATATGACAGTCTTACTCAAGATGATAGTATGCTATCTGGTTTATCTTTATCATTGTGTAGTGCTTTAGGTGACCTTACAGGTCACTATTGCACGTTGATAGAGCCCCTAGGATTCTTGCTTGACTACCAGCAGTATGAGGGCGATCATATACGTGGGAGCTGGAGTCTATAAGCAAATCCTTAAAAGGTCCCTAGTAGTAGGAGTTTCGAGACAGGGCATCGATTCTCCAGAGTAGACTAGTGTAAACAGTCGAGACCCCGACGAGGGGCGGTGGCCGGTCTCACAAGCCACTGGTGTCAGTTGGTTCACCTAAGATGTATACAGATGCTCATTGGGTTATGAGTACACCGGACATGACTCGCCGGGAACCTGCTAGTTGGTATTATACCTGACGTCAGATAGCATTTCCCTGGTGACATGTGTACAGGTTAGTTCATCGACCTGAGATCGTCATTTGTCTCGTGTGAGTTCCCACTGTACTTAAATTACTACCCTACCACGCTCAAAGGAGACGTGCAAACAGGTTTTAGTTGGGTACAGTCCCGAGCCACATGGAGGCAGTGAGCGGATCTGCAGGGGTTCGTCTCTCCCGGTATTGGGGGTGAGGTCACGCTGTGTCTAGGAGAGCTAGTACATGAAAAGTCCTTGGCCAAGGTAGGAGATTTACTGGTAGGTATTCCAGTAGTATCTCAAGGTGTTCTGGGCTGCACTCCGACACGACTTGTACCGCTTTTGAGGGTCTGACTTTTACCAACCCCCTAGGCCCGCCATGCGATGCTCATAGACGAACGGACCGGACTGTACGGATATTGTCACTGACAGGCTCAGTAGGGTGTCAGCATGAGTTCGCTCATCGACGTCCCTTTTGGTCAGTACCTGGTAGCCCGTTACGTATTGGCTAATACCTCTGACGTGCTAGTGGTTAAATCCACAACCAAAGTATTGACAAGTCTTTAGAGTCCTCCACAGACCAGTTTCTCAAGTTTCGGGCGAAACGCTGTAGAGGCCGTATGGAGATATGGCAGGGTTCGATCAGATACGCGCGGTATTGCACGGATCATGATCGGACGTATTTTACTAGCGGGGTTTAGTTTAAGCCGGATCCTAGTATTAGACAGTGTAGATTTTGTCTCTTTGCATTTGTGTTCAGTGGGAATACAAATGCGGGCATGTATATGCAGTCGCGGGGTTTTCCTGTAATTTATTACGGGATCAGTTTTCTGAAGTTGCCAGTTTGCATTCCGTCCCGGCCAGTTTTCCTTTGTTCCTTCACGGCCGGACTTTCTTGTGGAGGGGGTTATTTGCAAGTTTGCAAATAACTTATTGTGGAGGGGTTTTCTTGCATATGAGAGCTTCATGATAGTTCCTTCATGATTAGATTCCATTCTTTTCTTGTGATCATTTCACATGTATTAATGGTGATAGGAAATGAAAGGATTTGGATGTGGTAACCATTCTACTTTTCCTACACTCACCTCCCTTCATGTTTTATTTCTTTTTCCCTCCACCATTTTGATCCTATGAGAGGGGCCGGCTACTTGGGGAGAAAGAGAGAGAGATTCATTTTAGTGTGTGGCATTTTCCTCATCTCATTTTCTTGCTAGGAAAAATGAAAGCACCATTTTTCTCTAAAGTTCTTTATCTTCATTCCTCCATCATCAAAGGCAACTTCACTACCCCAAATGAGACAACCATTCTACACTAGCCTACAGCAATTCTTGGGCACGTCGACTCGCCGGCTTCATGCCCGAGTTGCCTCGGTCCAGAGGTGGGAGTCCGTAAAAGAACCCGGCGATGTGGTGCCCGTTTCGACGAGGAGGCGACGACTGGAGATTTCGCGAGGAGATCGGAGTGGAGACAAAGACCGAAGGACACGGATCGCTTGGTATAACTCTCTACCCGTCTTTTGTTTGCTAGTAGCTAGGTTTAATGGCCCGATCCGGGGTTTTAAGTGCGCGGTGGTGCCGGTTTGCAAGTTTCGCAAAGTTTTTCGTTTCTGCGTTTCCGGCGTCGGATCGACAGCCGGGACGCCGCCGTGCACTTACATTGGTATCAGAGCCACGCCATTAACCTAGTCTAGCTTGCTCTAGTATGTTTAAAGACTCGATCGAACAAAAAATCCCAAAAACCGTATTTTCTAGTGCATCAGGTTTCTGTCGAAATTTTTTCGGCTCTAAAAATTTTTCAGGTTGTTGCAGAAATATGTGCAGAGAATTCTAAGAACACTGTAAAAATTTGGTGATCTAATCCTTCAATAGAGCCGCGGAACCGCGGCCATACCCCCCTTTGGCCGCGGTTCCGCCGCAGGAATTTAGCTTCATTTCACCAGTTTTTTCCAGTGGGCTTCTAACATGGAAATAGGGTTTTTGGAATATTTTTTTTGGGCCCAGATTTTCTGTGAGTGCTACAGTAGTGCTTGGGGCCCACTTGGGTATATTTGATCGATCGAAAATTTTAAACATGTTAGTTCACAGTATTTACATTATATCTGCGACCGTGAATGTCATTTGATCGGTAAATCCTGTCTAACTGCTATAGCCCTTTTAGACGGATTTACGAACGTGACATTCACGTTGATGTTCTGTGTTATGCTGTGATGTTGCGGATTGGTCTTGGGGGATAGCCTGGATGCAATGTTAGTACAGTTTTGTTTTATATGTACATTTGATATTGCGGGGCGAGCGTCCGACATGTGGACTGCCGTCACTTCCTGTTTGTATTATTCTTTTGGGGCACGACCGGGTCGAGGTCGATGTACCCGTTGTATGTATATTTTACTTTCTGTACTAGGATTGCCCCGCGGAGGGGTGCACGGATAGCCGGGTTCTAGAGGGCAATGAGCCCCCATCTTATGGCATTGAGACGGAGGGGGCTTTACTCTAGAATTGGCGGGCTATTCGCCGCACTCGTAGGGGGTACAGGTTGACCCAGGAGGGGTGCCCAAGTTACTGGATTCCCTGAAGTGCTGGGTGGTCCATTCACGTTGTTGAAGGGGGCTGCCTCGCTTCAGGTTTTGGCGGGTAACTTGCCGCGCTCGTAGGGGTCTAGGATTTTTATTGCACAGGCTATCCACACGACCAGGGGAACGTCGGGTTTCAGTAGCGGCTCTGTGAAACCCGGGGATCCCAGATATCTGTATTGTTCTGTGATGCTGGTTACATTTCTGTGATGTTGCATTTTATCACGCCTTGAGTGATATTATATATTGATATATATACTAGTAGATGTTGTATATGTTTTGCATCCGCGCTAGTCCAGTCCCCGCTCTGTCGTTAGTTAAGTAACCTAACGGGTGATGACGGGACCCAGTGGCGAATGCGGATGGCATATACGTACATCATTATTTTCGTTCTTTGTGGTGTGATCAATTGATGGGACTGCGTTGATTCGGATCAATGCAATGTTGGAACATTTTTTAAAAAGCTGTTATTGCAAGGGCGTTCTCTTTTGTTTTGCACAGTGGTATTCAGTTGGAATATCCCGCTCCTCAGTCGACGAGGCAAGGGTCGAGATCCCTTCACCGGGAGTGACCCCTTGGACAAAAGTTTGCGTCAGGGCAATAACTTCACTATAGCTGATTACTTTTGCTTTGCATCGTGGTATTCAGTTGGAATATCCTGCACCTCATTCCACGGGGAAAGAGCCGAGATCCCTTCACCGGGGGTGACCTCTTTAGCAAAGGTTTTCGTCACTATATTTTTATAAAGCTATCCGGTTCCTTCAATGATATCAAGTTCATTACGTTAAAGGTTTTCGCCAGAAACCATTCGTAGCCCTCCATCGTTTCATATGAATAGTCAATAAGTATTCAAGCTGTGTATGTTGGCCAAAGTCAAGGCACAGTGATTGGTAGCTATTGGGTATTCATATGCTGCATAGATAGATGCGTTGGTTTGGGACAGTCGTACTGCTATTTTGGCCAAAGTCAAGGATATATACGGGTGGGTTCAAATTAACCTAGAGAATGACGGGTAGAACTTGACATGTGACTTATGATATGTTGGCCAAAGTCAAGGTCATAAGAGCATGGGGCAAAAAAATCACATCGGGAGTTTCAAAAGAAACTGAAACTTGCCAGATATGCGCATACCTTCTGGAGTGTGATAACGTGAGTGGATTCCGTCACTTTATCATGCGATGATAGTTGGATCCCGATTCCCACTGATGAGTTGGTTTACTCCTTGGGTGATCCCGACTAATTCTTCTTTCAGGTTTGGGGAAGAATTTGACGTTACAGTGGGAGGTTTCCTGATTAGATAAAGTGATAACCATTCTGATCTAGGTTAGAGTGCACGCTGAGTGTTTCTTTTCTCTCTCTCTTTGGCAGCGACCATTGACCCGACCCTTGACTATGACTCAGTGACCAAGATTAACCGAACCTTCTTAAACACTGGCTTTTGGATTGTCAGAGTTGCAAACCTCATTGCCACTCCTACTTTAACCCTTTTCTCCAGGACACCCCGTGTTACTACGAACGTCCACTTTCATTGGACAAAACCATCGTATGGTTATAAACGAACTCGAAGGAATTTATTCGAGGATGGTTTCAGGTTCTGGAGAAAATGAATATGACTATTCAGTTGTCTTTTCCTTTTACCTTCTCTCAGGTTGCGAGTACTCCTTGGTTTAGGAGATAGTACACCTATTACGCAAATTGGATAGTCTTCTTCTTCCAAACCTTAGGCTGGTGCCGAGCGGTGGGGAATGAAGAAAACCAATTAGCCTAAACGGTGTACAGAAGGTATTAAGTTAAGACAAAGAAAGGGATTAGAAGGAGGGCAAAGTAAATTGCGACTGATATTCACGACCAAACCAAGTATTTCGTTACCACTCCCACTTCACCTTTGTATTTCTCTAGGACACTCCGTATCACTATGAAGATCCACAGTTTATTGGATACTCCATCGTATGGTTATATACGAACTCGAAAGGAACTTGTTCCAGTTCGGGGATGGATTATGGTTCAGGAGAAATAGGAATAAGGTTTATTCGGTTGTCTTTTATCTTCACCTTCTCTCGCATTGCGAGTGCTCCTAGGATTAGGACAGTACACCCATTATGCTTATTGAATAGTCTTCTTCCAAACCATAGGCTGGTGCCGAACGGTAGGGAAGGAAGAAAACCATTTGGCCTAAAGGGGTGTACAGAAGGTAATGACTAAAGACATATGAAGGGATCTGGAGAGATGGAAAAGAAATATACGGTTTTAGTTGTGAATCTGGATGATGGAAGAGGCATTACTAGGAATACCAGGATACCCCATCGAAACATTTCAATGTTTCAGTTTCACTGTGTACTGTTAATAGAAAACTGATTTCCCAATTAGACACTTGCTCCAGGGTATGTATTTACCAGGTATGATTCTCACATCTGTATGGTTTTACAGATGATGAGTGGGAGTAAGTTATTGGGAATTGGGTGATCATCCTCATTATATCGGAATTCGTTGTAAATTGGTGATATTTGAGGAAATCGCCTGGGTTGTTTGCCGGACGGCAAATATTTGGTTTTGAATATCCGTTGTTATGCACCAATTTCAAATTGATATATCTGTACGTCTATTTTTATAGAGTGAGATATACCTTTTTGAAATTATGTCTATGACATTTACCTATATCAGTGGATGGTTAGGTAAGGAGCATTGAACAGCGGTGTAATTCTTCTTAACCATAAGTACAGTTTTCAACCTACGACACACATGGTTTGAGTTGTAAAACTCAGGGGACTTATACAGAGTATTGTATATTGTCCAGTGTCCATTAGGACAGAGGGGTTGGTCCTCGTACTATATTCTGTTTACTTATGACTTCTCTAGTTCTTAGACAGGTGTTTCGTAGAAACACATGGTCTAAATTTTGAGAAGTTATAGGTATATGAATAAAGTAGAGAACCAGGTATTGCAAGTATCGGGATTCTTCAAGGTGATCGAAGATGTAGATACTTGTGTATGGTATTCAGTTGATAGTAATGATTAAGAGAACTTGCTTCTCTTTCAGGTTACTCATAATTGGAAGCATTCCTAAGTTGAGTAACGCTGATCGGCCTCCTTCTATTTACTTGACATGCACTGGAGACATCTGCATGATTTGAATCTGGTTCAATTAAATCAGTGCCTCTGTTTCTGTATTGGATATAGAACAGTTCATATTTTGACATTGTTAAGATACGGGGAGTCGTCCAGCTTATGCTTAAAACCAGACTGTGGATGACTCAAGGCACGTTTCTGTAATGGCTGTTTGTGGGTTGACCCGGGCTATGACGAGGGTTGACTTTCTACCATCTGGAAGATCAATAGTGATATTGTTCTTGACTCGCCACAGTTTTAATAAAAATGGATTTTGTTTTTCAGAAAACAGTAGTGGGAGTATGGTAGAACTGGAAGTGATTCCAGAACCGCAAACGATTACTGAAGATTTGATAAAGAACCTAAAGATTCAATCTGGTTTGACATTCCATTGGCCACTCCGCAGATGTGGTGGGTAACCTCAGGCACCCGAGAGGTACTCCGGTAGCCTCAAGGACGGTGACAGGGAGGTTCTTGTTTACCCAGACTTTCCATTGCTGTTGTTCCAGACTGTGAGACCCGGCAGGAGGATGAGCTTAGCGTCGTTCTAAACTGGCTTTAGAAGTGCACATGTATATGACTCTGCCAGAGGGTTGTCATGATCAGTGGGAGCAGCGGAAGCATTGGTGGACAGGTGGCTTATGTTTATTTATAGACTAAAGCAGATATAGCGGAGATAGATCATCTATTTCTGATGCGACAGTCATAGGTTTGACTTCATCAGAATAGGGGATGGATCTGTTAAGAAGGTAGTAGGGTGTGATGTCCTGGTATTTGGATGACATACACAGAGTAGGAAGTGATATTCCTATACTACGATCGGTTGTACTTTGGTCGTCACACAGTGGTTTCTCCACATAGGACTCAGATATTATATCAGACATTCTGGTTACTGGATCTATGGTATTAGATCTAGATTTGGGTAGTTTCCCAATCTGGGTACTTAGACAGCATTCTATGTGTATTTAGAATGGACGACTCCTGGCATGGTAGTGCACCTGCAGGTGATGGAGTTGTAGGGTTCCTAGGCACCCTAATGAGGTCTCACAAGGCATCGAACATGCCAATTTCAAAATCTACGGTGCCGAGAAACCCTAAACTACGGATCGTTGGCTAGATGTCTAGGCGAAAAGATAAACTAGTTAACACTTAACTAAGAGATACGGAAATACAACCTTTGTAGATCCGGTTCTCCACCTCCATAGCTCCGCAATGAAGTCTTCTCGCTGTCCATAACAAGTCCCGGGCTCTAGCGTCGGCTTCATCGGAGAATGGACGGGCTAGGTCATCGATGTCCATGCCGAAGATGATCTACGTCGAGGCATCGCTAAATCAAGCTCCGACTTCACTAAGTCAAGAAACTTGTGAAGAAAACACACTCTACTACTTGGCAAGAGGTAGAGGATGAAGAAATAGGAAGTGGGTAGACTTTAGAATTGGATTTCTCACTCATTTCCATCAATCACCATTGATGGAGCTTGCTTTCTTCTTGAAGATGAAGAAGAAGAAGAAGATAATGAATATTATGATAAGTTTCCAAATAGAAAATCAAAGGAATCCTTATCATAATCTAACCCTAGTTAAGTGTAAAGAATAAACCATGGTTTGCTCAAATGGTTAGGGTTAAGAATGAAGACAAGAATGGTGACTAAGTCAAAGGTTCATGAATCTTCAACAAACAAACAAATAAAGCCACCATTCTTTTCTCTTTTCCATTCATTTTCCAAAATGTATAAACAAATAAATGAATAAATAAGTAATGGAAAATAAAACCCTAATTATATGTATAACCATGGTTTAATTCTTTACACTTAACCAAGCAAACATGTATCATCAAACATGATACAATCAAGTGCACGAAAATATATCGAATATACAATGTGCACATCCGAGCGAGAAAATCCATTTAAAGTGAACCAATATTAGTTAATGCAAAGTAATATATCAAATATATAATTATACATTAAATCATTAAATCAACACTTGATTTAACGATCCGGTCATATCACATATAACCGACTAATATCCAATGTATCGATTTATCGAATCAATCCTTGATTCGATAACTAGGTTATATCGCATACAACCATTCGACACATTCATCGCGAGAATAGAATACGGTATCACATACACGTATTATTCTCGGTCCCGCACATATCTCATATGCGCTCCTATTTCGTTTCGCTTGAGCCAGGAAACCTCTGTGTAGGACTCTAAAGACTCGTCAATACGCCGGCAGCAGATGATGATCATATCAAACATCCACAAGCCGCAAGCGGTCTGCTAAACGTAACGGCCACCCGGGTATTGAGCGATCAGAAGATCGACGAGCAAGCCCGCTCACACTCCTGTGAATCCAACCAGTAACACTTACCGTACAGTCCGGTCTGATCGTCTGATATGTCGCATATCTCGCCTAGGGGTGGTAAACGTCAGACCCCAATAGCTCGATAAGTCGTGTCGATATGAGGTCTATAACAATTCGAGAAACTACTGGTAACACTTACCTGTAAATCTCAGCAACCCTGGCCAGGGATTTCCTGTTATAGCCAATCGAACACAGCGCAACATCAACTCCCTATACCGGGAGAGACGAATCCCCTCCTATCGCTCATTGCCTCCATGTGACTCGGGACTGTACCTAAAAACCACCATTTTGCACGCCCTCTTGGACGTGGTAAGATGGAAATCAAAGCACAGTGGGAACCACACAAGACTCTATGACGATCTCGGGTCAACAGACTACTCTGTACCAGTGTCACCAGAGAACTGCCATCTGACGTGAGGTATAATACCATCTGGGAGTTCTCGGCGAGTCCGTCCAGTGTACCCAGTCTCCACTGAGCACCCGTATATCATCTCTGATGTCAAACATCAATGGATATTGGATCATCCATCGCCCATCTGTATGGGTCGAGAAGGTATATGCTAGTCTACTCTGGTATATCGATGCCCCGTCTCGATACACCCACGACTAGGGACCTTGAAGGATGTACTTATGGACTACCATGTCCCCACTAGTATGATCCGCATCATAGTCCAGGTAATCAAGTACACATCCTAAGGGCTTTACCAACATGTAACAGAGAGACAATCAGCATACACGTTAAGGTAAAGGGTAACCAGATAGCATACTATCATGTCGAGCAAGAAAGTCCTCTCTATATATGTCCCAGCATCCACTACAATATACATCCTATGTATAGTAATGGCCTCTAGGGCATATATATAACTAACAATCTCCCACTTGCACTAGAGCCATCTGTAGCAGTGGTTGCAGTATCTCATACTCAACCATCCCATGAAAAGTCTCTCTCTGAGAAAAGGCCTTTGTGAGTGGATCCGCCCGTGTTGTCCTCTAAGTCTACTCTCCTAACCTCGATCCCCTGGAGATCAACCATCTCCACGATCAGGTGATACTGCCTTAGAATATGTCTGGATCACTGATGGGACGGACGTTCCTTGGCACAAGCCACAACTCCATTGTCACACAATGGGAGGAACTAAGTTCATTTCATGAACAAATATACACCCAGACAGCCTCTTTGGTAGCATCTTAAGTAGCGATGTATCCAGCCTTAATCAGCTAGTATGTCACGGTATCTAGCTTGGAACTCTTCCAACATACCGTCCCTTTACTGAGGGTAAAGACAATGCCTGTGACTGACACTCAGTCGTCTTTATCACCCTGGAACACTTCCAGTGATTCTTCTCAGGATCAATTGATACCATCTCACTACTACTAGTGAGAATCCTAATATCCATTTAGATCTATCTCATAGATCAAAAGCTAGGATTTAGTAGGTATCACTTTGATCATATGTGGAGAATCATTGTGATAAGCGGAGATCGACCGAGCGTAGCATAGGAAACTCCTTCCCTATCAAGAGTATGTCATCCACGTACTCTACGAGGATCACCACCATACTCCCTACTACCTTTTTGTTTATACAAGGTTCATCTACCATTTTGATGATGTCAAACTCTTTGACTATCCATCAAAACAGATGTTCCAACTCCGCGATGCCTGCTTTCTTCCTATAAAGCATCTTGCACACGTTTCCGCTGCTCCCACTGTCTACGAAGCCCTCTAGCTGTGTACTTATAGACGCTCTCTTCCAAAACATCATTTAGAAAAGCAGTCATGACACCCAACCGCCAGATATCGTAGTTATGGTGTGTAGCCGTGGCAAGTAGGATCTGGATGGACTTAAACATAGCTACTTGAAAAGGTTTCATCATTATCCACGCCTGGTCAATGATGAAAACCTTTAACAAGTCTAGTTTTGAAAGTCTCAACTTTTCCATTTACACCAAGTAATCTTCTCAAGATATACTTGCTCCTGAAGGGGATTTAACCCTCCAGATATAGCAACCAAAGTCCATACTTTGTTGGTGTATAAGGATTCCATCTCAGATAACTAAGCATCCAGCCATTCTTACAGAGTCTCACTCCTGATGGCCTGCTCAAAACTAGTTGGGTCATCATCTCATGACGCAATCCTCGCTCCCACTGTCATAGAGAAACTGAAGTATCTCTCAGGTGGGTGAGGAACCCTACTAGATCGGCGGAGAGGCTGAGATTCGTTGGTATCTACTGAATCCTTTGGTTCTACCAAATCATCAGCTGCAGTTTGTATAGCTGGAACATTTCCAGTTCTACATAACAGATCTTGCCTCGAGCTTGTCCGGATTTTGCTTTTCAGACATAGGCTGGACAACCCCAAATCTTAACTAACTTAAGAGATGGGCTCTTCCCTTATCATATCAAATATGAAGTGGTAGGCAACTGATTTGATTTGAACCCTATTCAATAGGTACGCAACTTCTCAAGTGCATAACTCCCAAAAAGGAAATAGGTAACTCAGTAGTACTCATCATAGAGCACACCTTATCATATAGGGTGTGATTGCTCCGCCCCGATATACCATCGTGCTATGGTGTATACGGAGGAGTAATGCTGAGAGAGAATCTCATTCTCCTTTAGAAAAGTCCAGGAATTCCGTGCTCAAGTATTCTCCTCCTTGATCTCATCAAAGGACATAATACTTATACCCGTGTTTTGGTTCTCTACTTCTAATTTATATTCTGTGAATATCTCAAAAGGTTCGGACTCATGTTTCAACAGGAACATAGGTCTGAATCTTGGAAGATCATCAGAGAATGTAATGAAGTATAAAGAACCGGTCTTGGCAAGTGTAGACAGGGGACCTACATACATCAACATGTATCATCCCAAGAGTTTACTAACTCTTTCTCTGTTTCCAGTAAACGGAGCTATGGTCATCTTATCTTTGTGACATGACTGTCAAGTTTCACAAGATGTAAATTCAAACTGATTTAAATATGCATCTATATGTAACTTCAGCTAGTCGTGTCACATTGATATGACCTAGTCTACAATGCCTCAAGAAGGATTCGTTCATTTCTGAACTCTTCCTCTTGTGTGTGTTCCGTATACTAAGAACTGTAGTTTGATTTAGAACATCAATGCTTTTAGATAACGTGCCTGAACCGATCAACTTTTGATATAGGAAATGTTCAAAACATTATCCAACAATACAAAATTTTATCATTTCTTTACTAATAAAGAGAGTGATATGATTTTTTATATCAGGTTCGGTATCTAATAGCATTTGTTCAGAATCAATGTATTGGTAATACAGGGTGACAGTGACCAACAGACTTGGCTGCAACACTTGCCCCGTTTTCTGCCTCATGAAACTTATCACCCGTTCTCAGTTCTCTACCTATCTGTAGCCCTATGTAACAGATTACATATCTGGGATCCTGATCTGGGATCACATACCCAGGACGTAGAGGATACAGAGAAACAGTTCTTTGTAATGAACACACCCGAAGATGATGCATCAGCATGCACTCTCTTCGTTTGGGCGGCACGGGAATTCTGGTAATCCCCAATTTCCTTCTCTGTCTTATAACAATTATAATTTGGAGCGGGACCAACGTTCCCCAGCTCAGTATAACAAGCGGGTTCGGTCAATTATCCGTATTATTATCTTGATTAAGGCGTGATATGGTCGCTACCTGGAGAGAGAGAGAAGAAAACACTCAGCGTGCGCTCTTGCAAGAATAGATTGGTTATTATTTTATCTAATCAGGATGGCTCCCACTGCTTTTTATCAAATCTTCCTTCAAACCCTAAAAGGAAAGACTAGCCGGGATTAATTATACACTACAAGTTCGCCAATCTTTCAGCCAGGCCAGTGTCGGTACTTTGAGGGAGGTCCCCCGTGCTTTCGCACGAACCTAATTAATGTAAACCTCGTTTTCCTAGAGGCGTAACCTCGTTAACACCTTTCTAGACACCTACTTGATCGGCTAATTGTAATGTATAAAACTCTCCCAGGAGTAACTTTTACTCACAGCGGGTATCGGGATCCAACTATCTCATAGAAGGTATGCAATCTCATTGCAAATTTCAACACTTGAAATTCCCGATAATATTTTTCCCCTAGCTCGCTATGACCTTGACGCATGCCAAACAACCCATAGTCTGCTAGTCAAGTTCAACCCGTACATTTCTTGATTGAATTAAACCCACCCGCACGACCCTTGACGCATGCCAAACAACGCCGTACGAATACCCTAATCCAATCGCATCGTATGCTAGCAGATAAGCACTAGTTAGCTACCGTACACTACGTCTTGACGCATGCCAAACAACCGCAGCACGAATACTAACTAGTACTTATCTGAAATGACGGAGGGCTACGACAGGTTTTTCTGAAAACCTATTGCGTAATGAACTTGATATCGTTGTAGGATCGAATGAATTTTGAAATGGAGTGTTTTTGAGGCTTTTCTAGTTTTGCTAAAGGAGTCACTCTCGGTGAAGGGATCGTCGGTCCTTTCCTCGTCGAATGAGGTGCGGGATATATCACATATATCACTGTGCAAAGCAAAAATACTTAAAAGCATTCAAAAGACAAACCGAGTGTGTAGCATCTGCCAGTTATTGCTAAAGGAGTCACTCCTGGTGAAGGGATCTCGGTCCTTTCCTTATCGAATAAGGTGCAGGATATATCACATATACCGCTGTGCAAAGCAAGAACTGTATCTACCTGTTTTATTTTGAAATTCGATTCTACAACATCTTAGGTTTCTTTTATTTCATTAATCACATTAATGAAGTCCCATCATTTAAGTTACCTAAACATCACAGATAAATACGACGTACACTTATGCCATCCGCATTCGCCTCGATGTCCCCTCATGCACCGTTAGGTTAGGTAACTAACGGCAGAGCGGGGCAGGGCTAGCGCGGGTGTAAAACATAAGTAACATCTATATAATATATCATATATACTATATAAAGTATCTATCACAGAACATCACATGATCACATCACAGATATCGCAGCAGAAGAATATCATATGAAATATTGGATATACTAGGACGTCCGTGTTTTCAATACGAGCCAGTATAAAACACGGATTCCACGGTCGTGATGAATAGCCAAACCTACACCCCTAGACCCCTACGAGAGCGGCAAGCAACCCTACCAATTCTGGATTTAGGAGACCCGGACCCGACTCCTCGAGTTGGTCTCCCACCGGACTCCAGAACCCGGTTACTTGTGCTCCCCTCCTTGGGTCTATCCTAGTGCGGAAAAGTAAATAATATACAAAAGGTGACAACTTCCGCAACCTGGAAGTGCCCCAATTTAAAAGAATATTACATACAAGTTTTTACATGAATGAAAATGAAAAACACTCATCTCACATAAAAACCCCCCGGCTATTCAAACACGACGATCTAATATAACATATCCAGCAACACATAACATCACATGTCATCAACGTAAGTAAATATGCGCATCCCAATTGTCGTTGACATATAGCAACGAAACCGGCGATATCACATATTACACTTACGGTCACAGAAAAGAAAGTGTAAAACTACAACAGTTGGAATCCGCAACCACCTCAGACATCACATGCCTGACCAAATGAATTCCTTAGACATCGCATGCCTAACAATTATAAACCCCGCATTTTAGTCTCAAAATCGAAAACACTTTTCAATACCAAGTCGGGTAATTCAACAAGATTCCCGACATCCTGATCGAATGCTCGTCGCAAACTTCAGTAGACGGCTGCACCCCTGATACCGTCGACGAAGTGCACCAAGGCGGAACACCGCTACCGCGAGCACCCGGACGGATGCTTTCGGCGACGGGGTTCTCCTAAAGTCACTTGGTCGGGGCTATGGAGTGAGGCTGTCTATTAAGTTTACCCGGCGAGTATCCGCGTACGCTACGTGATTGCAACGGACTTTTGATCGCATCAAAATTCCGTAGCAACCGATCAAGTGAGACTAAACTGCTATGTTTATAACATTCATTCAGTTATCTCATAACTATTTGTGAATTCCAATTATTGTATCACATTCCAGATAATTAGAAAATGTTAAACTTTTCGATCGAACATTCAAACACCCAAGTTTTCCCGATACAGATCAACACATGAAACAAGTCTAACAACATTCAGTTCGTGCCTCAGTACCAACGGTCCAGCCGTAGAAGGGTCAAGCCAACGCCTCACATGTGGCACGCCGTACTGCCCCAAACCCGAAGGTTCAAAGGGCAGTTCAAGACGGTCACATAATCGAGTTAAGGTTTGTTGTCTTCTAGAGGGACCATCGCGTTACTTGCACTACTTAGAACGTCGTTAAACTACAGAAAAATCCAACACTTGGAAATTTCCCGACAGGGGAAAAATTGGGTATTTATATCCGGTCGAACTTTTTAACATATTCTAAAATTTATCCGGAAGGCCACACAGACAAAATTTGATACTCCGATCGAAACACCGAATCCCCAAAACAATCCCAGAAAATTCAACTCTTGAATAAATATTAAAAATTCCCAGAAAACTCAGCATCAGAAAACATGAATTACTGTGCAAAAAGTGGAGGATGACATCACCATGTTGCCGCGGAACCGCCGCAGAAGCCAGGCTTCTGCCGCGGTTCCGCCGCCGTTTACACTGTTCATGAATAAATTTTTGCGCCGTAATTCTTAGAATTCCCTGCTGAATTTTTTTTACGAATTTTTAATTTGGAAAAATCCCAGTCTTTGAAAAAAGGACAGAGAGCTATTTTGGGTTCTAAAATTCGGTTCGATCGGACTTCAAATCGCGTCTAGACTTCGCCTAAGCCTCTAGCTAGGCTCTGATACCAATGTAGGGTTCCTAGGCAACCTAATGAGGTCTCACAAGGCATCGACCATGCCAATTTCAAAATCTACGGTGCCGAGAAACCCTAAACTACGGATCGTTGGCTAGATGTCTAGGCGAAAAGATAAACTAGTTAACACTTAATTAAGAGATACGGAAATACAACCTTTGTAGATCCGGTTCTCCACCTCCATAGCTCCGCAATGAAGTCTCCTCGCTGTCCATAACAAGTCCCGGGCTCTAGCGTCGGCTTCATCGGAGAATGGACGGGCTAGGTCATCGATGTCCATGCCGAAGATGATCTACGTCGAGGCATCGCTAAATCAAGCTCCGACTTCACCAAGTCAAGAAACTTATGAAGAAAACACACTCTACTACTTGGCAAGAGGTAGAGGATGAAGAAATAGGAAGTGGGTAGACTTTAGAATTGGATTTCTCACTCATTTCCATCAATCACCATTGATGGAGCTTGCTTTCTTCTTGAAGATGAAGAAGAAGAAGAAGATAATGAATATTATGATAAGTTTCCAAATAGAAAATCAAAGGAATCCTTATCATAATCTAACCCTAGTTAAGTGTAGAGAATAAACCATGGTTTGCTCAAATGGTTAGGGTTAAGAATGAAGACAAGAATGGTGACTAAGTCAAAGGTTCATGAATCTTCAACAAACAAACAAATAAAGCCACCATTCTTTTCTCTTTTCCATTCATTTTCCAAAATGTATAAACAAATAAATGAATAAATAAGTAATGGAAAATAAAACCCTAATTATATGTATAACCATGGTTTAATTCTTTACACTTAACCAAGCAAACATGTATCATCAAACATGATACAATCAAGTGCACGAAAATATATCGAATATACAATGTGCACATCCGAGCGAGAAAATCCATTTAAAGTGAACCAATATTAGTTAATGCAAAGTAATAT
Source organism: Agapanthus africanus (assembly GCA_030015575.1). Taxonomy (NCBI): domain Eukaryota; kingdom Viridiplantae; phylum Streptophyta; class Magnoliopsida; order Asparagales; family Amaryllidaceae; genus Agapanthus; species Agapanthus africanus. The sequence continues at coordinate 826,446,554 of CM057338.1, read as the reverse complement.
ATCAAATATATAATTATACATTAAATCATTAAATCAACACTTGATTTAACGATCCGGTCATATCACATATAACCGACTAATATCCAATGTATCGATTTATCGAATCAATCCTTGATTCGATAACTAGGTTATATCGCATACAACCATTCGACACATTCATCGCGAGAATAGAATACGGTATCACATACACGTATTATTCTCGGTCCCGCACATATCTCATATGCGCTCCTATTTCGTTTCGCTTGAGCCAGGAAACCTCTGTATAGGACTCTAAAGACTCGTCAATACGCCGGCAGCAGATGATGATCATATCAAACATCCACAAGCCGCAAGCGGTCTGCTAAACGTAACGGCCACCCGGGTATTGAGCGATCAGAAGATCGACGAGCAAGCTCGCTCACACTCCTGTGAATCCAACCAGTAACACTTACCGTACAGTCCGGTCTGATCGTCTGATATGTCGCATATCTCGCCTAGGGGTGGTAAACGTCAGACCCCAATAGCTCGATAAGTCATGTCGATATGAGGTCTATAACAATTCGAGAAACTACTGGTAACACTTACCTGTAAATCTCAGCAACCCTGGCCAGGGATTTCCTGTTATAGCCAATCGAACACAGCGCAACATCAACTCCCTATACCGGGAGAGACGAATCCCCTCCTATCGCTCATTGCCTCCATGTGACTCGGGACTGTACCCAAAAACCACCATTTTGCACGCCCTCTTGGACGTGGTAACATGGAAATCAAAGCACAGTGGGAACCACACAAGACTCTATGACGATCTCGGGTCAACAGACTACTCTGTACCAGTGTCACCAGAGAACTGCCATCTGACGTGAGGTATAATACCATCTGGGAGTTCTCGGCGAGTCCGTCCAGTGTACCCAGTCTCCACTGAGCACCCGTATATCATCTCTGATGTCAAACACCAATGGATATGGGATCATCCATCGCCCATCTGTATGGGTCGAGAAGGTATACGCTAGTCTACTCTGGTATATCGATGCCCCGTCTCGATACACCCACGACTAGGGACCTTGAAGGATGTACTTATGGACTACCATGTCCCCACTAGTATGATCCGCATCATAGTCCAGGTAATCAAGTACACATCCTAAGGGCTTTACCAACATGTAACAGAGAGACAATCAGCATACACGTTAAGGTAAAGGGTAACCAGATAGTATACTATCATGTCGAGCAAGAAAGTCCTCCCTATATATGTCCCAGCATCCACTACAATATACATCCTATGTATAGTAATGGCCTCTAGGGCATACATATAACTAACAGGAGTCACCCTCCCTAAAGGTGTCCTACAGACTAAAATAGAGAGGGATGTGCATGATTGGCAGATCACTTGCTTAGGCAATTGAGTCAATCATGAGATGTCAAGTACCACACCGGATGTTGTTCTTGCAGTAGATGCAATAAGTTGATATTAATCCAATCCTGGAGAAACATTAGGAAGTAGTTTTAGAACATAAGTGGATGTTCTAGGGATATGATAGCGACAGCCTCGTTCTGGAGACGGTTATCATTCCAGGCTTCCAAGGTGACATGGACGACAGGGTGGTTGTCAAAGTTATAGTTTTCCCTCTGACGAGGGGCAGTATTTTGGACAGGTGGTCCAGATGGATACTGAGGGAAGGATGGCGCAGGATACTGATTAAGTTCAGTTGACGATACAGTCTAAGAAGTTTGGATTTGGAGTTCATTTATGAGCTAGGTCCCATCAGACATCTAGACATATTCTAAGACAGGTATTGCTCATTTTGGGAGATGGCTTTCTCCGCGAACTTGAGATATAGAGAGACATAGAAAGAAACATCAGAGCGGATCCACTCACTGAGGCTATTCCTCGAACGCAATAGTTTCGCAAACGGGCTTTGTGAGACTGATTAGTAGAGGAGTTGGGTGTTCGGTATCACACGGGCTGTGAGTATGCGACATCGCAATAATTAGCCTTGAGTGCAAGTGGGAGATTGTTTGGGATAGTGCCCTCAGAGTCAATTATTGGATCACAGGCATGTGATTGCAATGATTGATAGAGGACCTATCCCGATAGGACAGTCTTACTCAAGATGATAGTATGCTATCTGGTTTATCTTTATCATCGTGTATTGCTTTAGGTGACCTTACAGGTCACTATTGCACATTGATAGAGCCCCTAGGATTCTTGCTTGACTACCAGCAGTATGAGAGCGATCATATACGTGGGAGCTGGAGTCTATAAGCAAATCCTTAAAAGGTCCCTAGTCGTGGGAGTTTTGAGACATGGCATCGATTCTCCAGAGTAGACTAGTGTATACAGTCGAGACCCCGACGAGGGGCGGTGGCCGGTCTCACAAGCCACTGGTGTCAGTTGGTTCACCTAAGATGTATACAGGTGCTCATTGGGTTATGAGTAGACCGGACAAGACTCGCCGGGAACCTGCTAGTTGGTATTATACCTGACGTCAGATAGCAGTTTCCTGGTGACATGTGTACAGGTTAGTTCATCGACCTGAGATCGTCATTTGTCTCGTGTGAGTTCCCACTGTACTTAGATTACTACCCTACCACGCTCAAAGGAGACGTGCAAACAGATTTTAGTTGGGTACAGTCCCGAGCCACATGGAGGCAGTGAGCGGATCTGCAGGGGTTCGTCTCTCCCGGTATTGGGGGTGAGGTCGCGCTGTGTCTAGGAGAGCTAGTACATGAAAAGTCCTTGGCCAAGGCAGGAGATATACTGGTAGGTATTCTAGTAGTATCTTAGGGTGTTCTGGGCTGCACTCTGACACGACTTGTACCGCTTTTGGGGGTCTGACTTTTACCAACCCCCTAGGCCCGCCATGCGATGCTCATAGACGAACGGACCGGACTGTACGGATATTATCACTGACAGGCTCAGTAGGGTGTCAGCATGAGTTCGCTCATCGACGTCCCTTTTGGTCAGTACCTGGTAGCCCGTTACGTATTGGCTAATACCTCTGACGTGCTAGTGGTTAAATCCACAACCAAAGTATTGACGAGTATTTAGAGTCCCCACAGACCAGTTTCTCAAGTTTCGGGCGAAACGCTGTAGAGGCCGTATGGAGATATGGCAGGGTTCGATCAGATACGCGCGGTATTGCACGGATCATGATCGGACGGATTTTACTAGCAGGCTTTGATTTAAGCCGGATCCTAGTATTAGACAGTGTAGAATTTGTCTCTTTGCATTTGTGTTTAGTGGGAATACAAATACGGGCATGTATATGCAGTCGCGGGGTTTTCCTGTAATTTATTACGGGATCAGTTTTCTGAAGTTGCCAGTTTGTATTCCGTCCCGGCCAGTTTTCCTTTGTTCCTTCACAGCCGGACTTTATTGTGGAGGGGGTTATTTGCAAGTTTACAAATAACTTATTGTGGAGGGGTTTTCTTGCATATGAGAGCTTCATGATAGTTCCTTCATGATTAGATTCCATTCTTTTCTTGTGATCATTTCATTTGTATTAATGGTGATAGGAAATAAAAGGATTTGGATGTGGTCACCATTCTACTTTTCCTACACTCACCTCCCTTCATGTTTTATTTCTTTTTCCCTCCACCATTTTGATCCTATGAGAGGGGCCGGCCACTTGGGGAGAAAGAGAGAGAGATTCATTTTAGTGTGTGGCATTTTCCTCATCTCATTTTCTTGCTAGGAAAAATGAAAGCACCATTTTTCTCCAAAGTTCTTTATCTTCATTCCTCCATCATCAAAGGCAATTTCACTACCCCAAATGAGACAACCATTCTACACTAGCCTACAGCAATTCTTGGGCACGTCGACTCGCCGGCTTCATGCCCGAGTTGCCTCGGTCCAGAGGTGGGAGCCCGTAAAAGAACCCGGCGATGTGGTGCCCATTTCGACGAGGAGGAGACGACCGGAGATTCCGCAAGGAGATCGGAGTGGAGACAAAGACCGAAGGACACGGATCGCTTGGTATAACTCTCTACCCATCTTTTGTTTGCTACTAGCTAGGTTTAATGGCCCGATCCGGGGTTTTAAGTGCGCGGTGGTGCCGGTTTGCAAGTTTCGCAAAGTTTTTCGTTTCCGCGTTTCCGGCGTCGGATCAACGGCCGGGGCGCCGCCGTGCACTTACAATGGCTCTCCAGACACAGCGCGATATCAACTCCCAATACCGGGAGAGTCGAATCTTGTCTAACCGCCACTGCCTCCAAGTGCTCGGGACTGCACCCAACTGCTACCTGTTTGCACGACTCCTTTGAGCCATGGTAGGGTAGCAATCTAAGAACAGTGGGAACACACTCGAGGCGAAGCAGCATTGTCAAGTCTGCAGACTATGCTGTACTCATGTCACCTGGGAACTGTTAACTGACGAAGGGTATAATACCAACCAACAGTTCCCTGCGAGTCCTGTCCGGTGTACCCGTAACCTAACGAGCACCTGTATACTATCTCCAGTATGACGTACTGATGGCTGTGGGACAGACCATCTCCCCAACTGCGATGAGAAGCGTACACACTAGTCTACTCCGGAGTATCGATGCCCTGTCTCGGTAATCCTACAACTAGGGACTTGAAAAAGGATGTGCTTGTAGACTACCCAGCCCCCACTAGTGTGACTGCCATCACAACGCTGGTAGTTAAGCAAGATCCTAAGGGCTCTATCAATATGTACACACATATTAAGATAGATATAAACCAAGTAGTATACTACCATATTTAGCAAGACTGTTAATATAACTGTGAATATCCCAAGCTTCCATTAAGTAATATACAAGCTAATATGATACAATAATGGCCCCTAGGGCATATACACTAACAATCTCCCACTTGCACTATGTACTGGCGTATCAAAGACCGATCATCTCGAGTAGCCTCTCGAACTGAATCTGAGGCAAGGCCTTTGTGAATGGATCAGCAGTGTTCTCCTCTGTAGCAACTCTCCGGACCTTGATCTCCCTGATCATGTGATACCGCCTTAAGATGTGTCTGGACTTCTGATGGGACCTGGGTTCCTTCGCTAAAGCTATAGCTCCGTTGTTGTCGCAATACAGCGGTATTGGATCAACAATGGTAGGAACCACCTGAAGTTCTGTGAGGAACTTCTTCATCCAAACCGCTTCTTTTGCGGCATCGCAAGCAGCAATATACTCCGCTTCCATCGTCGAGTCAGCAATGGTGTCCTGCTTGGAACTCTTCCAGCACACCGCCCCTCCATTGAGGGTAAAGACATAACCTGACATGGACTTGGAGTCATCCTTATCATTCTGGAAGCCGGAATCAGCAAAGGCCTCGATCTTGAGGTCTTTTCCGCCGTAAACCAAGAACATCTTCTTAGTTCTTCTCAGGTATTTGAGAATGTTCTTTACTGCTATCCAGTGCTTCTCCCCTGGGTCTGACTGATACCTGCTTACCACGCTCAGTGCGTAAACTACATCTGGTCTGGTGCACAATATCGCATACATTATAGAGCCTACCACAGAAGCGTAGGGTATAATCGACATGCGATCCCTTTCCAAATCAGTCTTGGGAGACATCTCTTTGGTTAGGGTGATTCCGTGACAAGCTGGTAAATTACCGCGCTTAGAATCTTCCATACTGAATCTTTTCAGTATAGTGTTGATATACCTGGACTGCGAAAGTCCCAACATCCTCTTGGATCTATCACGATAGATCCGGATCCCCAAAATGTAAGAGGCATCACCCAGGTCTTTCATGGAGAACCTGTGTGACAAGAATCCTTTGACAGATTGTAGCATAGGAATGTCATTTCCTATCAGTAGAATGTCATCCACGTACAAGACAAGGAATACGACAGTTCGTGCTACAATTTTACTATATATACATGGTTCATCTGGATTTTTGATAAAGTCATATTCTTTGACCGTTTCATCAAAACAGATGTTCCAACTCCGCGATGCCTGCTTTACTCCATAAATGGACTTAAGCAACTTGCACACTTTCCCGCTGCTCCCACTTTGATTGAAGCCTTCTGGCTGATCCATATAGACGCACTCTTCTAAACTACCATTTAGAAAAGCCGTCTTTACGTCCATCTGCCAGATCTCATAATCATGGAAGGCGACAATAGCAAGAAGGACCCGAATGGATTTGAGCATAGCCACTGGAAAAAAAGTTTCGTCATAGTCCAAACCAGGTCTTTGACGAAAACCCTTTTCAACAAGTCTAGCCTTATAGGTTTCCACCTGTCCATCTACACCAATCTTTTTCTTGAAGATCCATTTGCATCCTATGGGTTTTACCCCATCTGGAGCAAAGTCCAAAGTTCATACTTTGTTGGTGTACATGGACTCCATCTCGGTCCGCATTGCATCTAGCCATTGTAAGTCGATGTACTACACCCCAATACTTGTGGGGAGGCGGAATTTTCAAAAAACGAACTTGTTTAGTGAACGAACATCGACTAACCGCTTGAATCGAAGCTAAACTATAAATAACCAAACACAAAGTGTTTCTAAACTACTGTGTTTAGGGATTATACCTATCGAACCAACTCCTTCGTCTTTACGATCTCCTTGTTCTCCTCGGCCTTCTCTTTGTAGTAGACGATCCACCCGAGAGCAAAACTCCAAGCTTAGCCTCTAAACTTGAGGCAACTAACCTTCTTGGATTGCTAATCAAAGAAGATAGATTGAGCTAGAGTGATGGTTATGGATTGTTTAGTCTTACTAACCCTTGTACTCAACTCATGAGAGGGGAGGATTAGTCTTTTGAAGAGAGAGAGGTTGAGGAGAGAGAATGTGTAGATGATAATGATAAGAGAATAGTGAGTCAAGAAGATATATATCAAGCATTTCTTTTATGAAGAAAAGAATAAGAAAAGAATTTAGCAACCATGCTTGAAAATATCTAGTGATGATTCATTATAATGACAAAAGACTTCTATGAATCATCAAGGTGACTCACTAATCACAATCATTTCATATGCCACCTTAGCCTCCTTAGTCACCACCTTCTAAAAGCTTCCCGCATAATTACGAGAACACCCCTCCTTTCCGCAAAAATACGGAAAAACTTTAGACTGTAAAAATCCAATAACCGGATACCAGTAACTGGCTTAAACCAAAGCCGACTGGTAAAAACTGTCCGAAAGTCGTACGTGCGTAAACACACGTATGCGTCCGAACCCTTGTCGTAAAACCATACGACCTCTATATCGTTTCGCCTGGAATAGGAAACTCTCTGTGTGGGACTCTAGAGACTCGACTACTACGCTGGCAGTGGGTTTAACCACAGACCGCAAGCGGCACTAGCTGTACGTAACGGTCCCCAGGTAGTTGTCGATAAGAAGGCCGATGAGGAAACCCATCCGAACTCCTACTGAGTCTGATGTGACAATCTCCATACAGTCCGGTCCGTTCGTCCAAGACTATCGCATATCGGGCCTAGGGGGGCGGCAAGCGTCAGTCCCCTAATAGCGGTATAAGTCGTGTCGGAGCGAAGCCCATTACACCCTGAGAAACTACTGGAACCTACCAGCAAATCTCGCTTGCCCTGGCCAGGGACTTTGCGTAATGGCTCTCTGATACAGCACGATATCTACTCCCAATACCGGGAGGGACGAATCCTGTCTAACCGCCACTGCCTCCAAGTGCTCGGGACTGCACCCAACTGCTACCTGTTTGCACGACTCCTTTGAGCCGTGGTAGGGTAGCAATCTAAGAACAGTGGGACACACTCGAGGCGAAGTAGCAGTGTCAAGTCTGCGGACTATGCTGTACTCATGTCACCTGGGAACTGTTTACTGACGACTGGTATAAAACCAACCAACAGTTCCCTGTGAGTCCTGTCCGGTGTACCCGTAACCTAACGAGCACCTGCATACTATCTCCAGTACGACGTACTGACGGCTGTGGGACAGACCATCTCCCCAACTGGGATGAGAAGCGTACACACTAGTCTACTCCGGAGTATCGATGCTCTGTCTCGATAATCCAACGACCAGGGACCTGAATAAGGATGTGCTTGTAGACTACCCAGCCCCCACTAGTGTGACTGCCATCACAACGCTGGTAGACAAGCAAGATCCTAAGAGCTCTATCAATACGTACACTCACATATTAAGATAGAAAAACCAAGTAGCATACTACCATGTTTAGCAAGACTGTCATATACATGTGAATATCCCAAGCTTCCATTAAGTAATATACAAACTAGTATGATACAGTAATGGCCTTCTAGGGCATAAACACTAACAGCCATCGAACCGAGTCGCCGCTCTGGATGGCCTGCTGGAAGCTAGTAGGTTCATCATCATCAATGATGCAATCCTCTCTATCCCCATCTATAAGAAAACAGTAGTATCTCTCAGGCGGATGAGACGGCCTACTACTCCTACGGAGGGGTGCGGGAATGTCCTGTTCTTCTTGAACTACTGGTTCTACCAAACTTTCAGTAGTAGTTTGTGGTTCTGGAATTTCTTCCAGTTCTATTTCGCTCCCACTTGTTTCCTTTTCTATAAACTGCTATTCTAGAAAATGGGCATGACGAGAAACAAAAATCTTTTGTTCCTCTGCGTAATAGAAGAAATACCCCTTGGAGTTCTTTGGATATCCCACAAACTTACACTGTACTGATCGTGCCTCGAGTTTGTCCGCATGCTGCTTTTTAACAAAAGCTGGACATCCCCATATCTTCATATGCTGAAGATGGGGTTTCTTCCCACTCCACATCTGATATGGAGTGGTAGGCACAGTCTTGGTAGGAGCCCTGTTCAAAAGATATGCTGCTGATTCTAGCGCATAACCCCAGAAAGATCGCGGTAACTCAGCATTACTCATCATGGAACGTACCATATCCAATAGGGTTCGATTCCGTCTCTCCGATACACCGTTATGCTGTGGAGTGTATGGAGGAGTAAGCTGAGAGAGAATTCCTTTCTCTTTTAGGTAACCTAGGAACTCGGCACTTAAGTATTCACCACCTCGATCAGATCTTAGTGTCTTGATACTTTTGCCGGTTTGGTTTTCTACTTCATTCTTATACTCTTGGAATTTCTCAAAAGCCTCGGATTTATGTTTCATCAAGAAAATGAATCCGTACCTAGAGTAATCACCCGTAAAAGTAATGAAATATGAAAAACCATCTCTTGCATGTGTAGACATTGGACCACATACATCGCTGTGTATGAGTCCTAAGAGCTCGCTCGCTCTTACTCCATGTCCAGTGAATGGAGTCTTTGTCATCTTTCCTTTGAGACATGATTGACAAGCGGCATAAGATTGATATTCGAACGAATCCAAATATCCTTCTCTATGTAACTTAGTTAACCTTGTCTCATTGATGTGACCCAGTCTACAATGCCATAAGAAAGCCTTATTTATATCTGGAGACTTTCTTTTTAGTGTGTTCTGGACATTGAAAATCTGTAATTGGTTTAAGACATATATACCATTATCTAGTGTACCAGACCCAATCAAACCATGATTAAGGTGGATGTTAATAATATCGCTTATAAACGTGAAATCATAACCTTCTTTTGATAACAACGAAACCGATATGATATTACACGTTAAACTGGGTACACAAAAACAGTTATGCAAAACCAAAATATGTCCACTCGTCAATCCTAGGTGATAATCCCCTACGGACATAGCACCCACGCTAGCTCTGTTAGCAACCTGAAGGGTCATGTCACCAACCTTCAGCTCTCTACGGTCTCTTAGTGCCTGCAGCGAATTGCATATATGAGATCCTGATCCGGTATCCAATACCCAGGAAGTAGAGTTGATTGACAGACATTTTTCAATTACAAACACACCTGAAGTCGAAACCACAGTTTGCTTCGGTTCCTGGTTCTTGGCATTCCAAGCTTTGCAATCTTTCTTCCAATGGCCTTTTCTACGACAGTGGAAGCACTCGTCCTTTGCCACTACTGGCACCGCAATTTTTGTCTTTCCCTTAGCTCTCACCTTACTAACACCACCTCTTGGTTTGGTAGCGGCCTTCATCTTCCTTCCTTTGGCCCTAGTCTTGGACCTGGAAGAAGAAGCACCGCGAACAAACATAGCGGGTGTTTCCCTTGCCTTCTGCAAGGTGCCTTCTGCACTCCTCAACATGTTAAGGAGTTCTGGAAGTTCAACTTCTTTTCTTTGAATGTTGAAATTCAGAATAAACTGGGCGTAGGTGGAAGGAAGGGACTGGAGAATCAAGTCTGTATAGAGCTCGTTTTCCAAAGTCGTCCCGAGGTCTGAGAGCTCTTCTATATAGCCAATCATCTTTAGGACATGTTCTCCTACAGATGATCCGACGGCCAGCCTCGACTGAAACAAGTTCTTCGAGGTCTCGTATCTTGCTATACGAGATTGCTCTCCATACAGATCTTTTGTATGGAGAAATATGGATTCAAGATCCATATCCTCGTGCCTCCTCTGATGTTCATTATTCATAGAGGCAAGCACGATGCACTTGGCCTTCGCACAATCTAACTCTCAGGTCTTGTGGATTTCCTTATCCGCATTACTGGATTTAGGACCAGGGACTGCAGGTGCCTTAGTGGTAAGGACATACTCCAATTTGTCATAAGTCAAAGCCATCTTGACATTCTGCAGCCAATCTTTATAGTTTGGCCCTATCAATATATATTTTTTCTAATAGTAACTTAAGGCCTGTCATGTTCTGGGTTGCTGCAACGAGAGAGAGAGGGAACACTTTAGCATGATGCTCTTGCAAGTTTAGAGTGGTTTTTAGTTTATCTAAACTGGATGGCTCCCACTGTTTCTCGAATCCCTCCTCAAACCAAAAAGGAAGAACTAGTCAGGACTATTCTCACTGTACAATACTTGCTTAACCGTTCAGCCAGGCCAGTGTCGGTACTTCGAAGGAGATTTTCCAACACTTTCGCGAAGTTCCTTAATTAAATAACCTCTTTTCTCTGGGGGCGTAGCCCCGCTGACACCTTTCTCGGCACCTACTTGGTTTATAGCATTGATCGTTAAGTGACGAATCTCCTGATGAGTAGCGGATACTCACAGTAGGATCGGGATCCAAATATCATCGTGTGATAATGCTGAAGGAATCCTACCAACATTCATCAAACTCCAAATGGTTTGCATCTCTTTGCAAATTTCTGTTTCTTTAGAAATTCCCGATATAAATTTTTGCCCCATGCTCTTATGACCTTGGCTTTGATCAAAATGTCATAAGTCACATGTCAAGTTCTACCCATCATTAACTTGTTAATTTGAACCCATCCGTACATACTCCTGACTTTGGTCAAATGATAATACGATTGCCCCAAACTAACTCATCTATCTATGCAACAAATGAATACCCAGCAGCTACCAAACACTATGCCTTGGCTTTGGTTAAAATACATAGCTTGAATACTACTGAATACCCAAATGAAATGACGGAGGGCTACGAATGGTTTTGGCGAAACCGTGAACGTAGTGAACTTGATATGATTGAAGGAACCTGATAGCTTTTAAAAGCAGTGGTTAAAGCTCCGCAATTTAAAAAATATCCTCTGTTTTAAAATAACCGAGTGGTTTCTTTTAAACTGTTCCAACGATTCAACTTTGGTTTATTTTCTTTGCATTAATATAATGCGTCCCATCAATTAACCTATCATTGCAGAAAACAATGAAAATACAACGTCCTCTTATGCCATCCGCATTCGCCACTGGGTCCCGTCATCACCCGTTAGGTTACTTAACTAACGACAGAGCGGGGGCTGGGCTAGCGTGGGTGTAAAACATAAGTGACGTCTAAATAGCTATCATATATAGATATTGTACATTCGTCAGACGCAATAATAGGCATTCTAGATCACAGATGAACATATTGGATTTTCTACGAATCCGCATTCCTTTTGAGCTTGTAAAGAAAGATGGATTACACAGTCGTGATGAATAGCCAAAACCCCACCCTAGACTCCTATGGGTACGGCAAACTACCCGCCAAGTACCCGAAGTGAAGCGGTCTCCCTCAACAACGTGAGTAGGCCACTAAACACTTCAAAGTACCCGGTAGTTTGTGCACCCCACCTTGGGTCTATCCTAGGAGCAAAAATCAGTAAATGAAATAATACAACGGTGGCTACAACCGCAACCTGGATGTGCCCCGCAAAAGAATATTACAACAATTTACAAATTACATTTGAATGAAAGAAACGCTCGTCTCACATCCCCGGCTATACATTCACGACAATACAACAAGTCCACAAACACAAACAGTAAAAACATTACAGAAATGTGCAACCCCCTGCCAACCGACATACTAGCAGTTAGGGAAGGTTTACGAACACATTATACAAATCATATATATAATCAAATTAGTCAAACATCTTAGAATTTCGATCAAGCAAACGCAATTGATTCTACTTCAAAAACTTCTCTGTGCACCTGAGACTTGAGCAGAAAACAAATATCCCAGAAAAACCAAAATTAACACAGAAGAGTTACTGGGGAATTTTGGGATGACTCGGCTTCAACTCGGCCGCGGATCCGCGGCGGATCGCATGGATCGACCGCGGTTCCGCGGTTGTTTGGCCGAGTCAGGAACCCAAATTTCTCCAGTATTCTTATATTTTCCTGCTTGTAATTTTAAGGGTCTCTGAAAAATTTTTTAGACCCCGTTTTAAAAACGACAGAAACTTGGTGAAAAAGTCGTGTTTTCGGGATTTTTTCGCTATCGAATTTCTAATGACTTTGCTAATAAGTTAGTTATGGTTTAGCGAGGCTCTGATACCACTGTAAGTCGACGTTAGACACCCCACGAGTTGCGGGGAGGCGGAATAGGTAAAACAATCATTTTGTTTAAAACAAACATCGACAACTTACGGATCTTTGCCAAACCTTAACTAACAACATCATAGGAGGGATTAGCTACTATGAAAGAAGATTATACCTTATGAACCAAGTCCTTCTTCTTCTCGTTGACCACCTCCTCGTCGGCCTCCTATTTGTAATAGAAGATCCACCCGAGAGCTACTTCTCCAAGCTTGACCTCTAACTTGAGGTAACTAGGTTACTAAAAGTGCTAATCAAAGCAACCTAGAGGATATAGAGTGGGATTATGGATCAATTATTCTTGCTAACCCTTGATCTCAACACATGAGAGGTTAGGGTTAGGGTTTGAAGAGAGAGAGCTTGAGGAGAGAGAAGGTGAGAATGAGAATCCTTTTGGAATAATGATTCATTTGTGAATATATGAAGCATATGATATTATTAAATGAATAACAAATAATAATGTGTCATCATGCTTCATTAATTCACATAGTGATTCATCTCATGAGTCATTTAAATCATAAATGCATCATTAACTCCATGGATGAATCACACCATGACTCATTAATCCAATAAATGCAAATGCCACCTTAGCCTCCATGTCATCAATCTTCTAGAAGGTTCTTGACAAATTACGAGAACGCCCCTCCCATCCGTGAAAACACGGAAATACTTTAGACTGTATAAATCCAATAATCCGATACTAGAATCTGGCTTAAACCAAAACCCGCTAGTAAAAACTGTCCGAACATCGTACGTGCATAAATGCACGTGCGTGTCCGAACCCTGTCGTAAAACCATACGACCTCTATATCGTTTCGCCCGAAGCAGGGAAACTCTCTGTGTGGACCTCTAAAGACTCGACTACTACGCTCGCAGTGGGTTTAACCACAGACCGCAAGCGGCACTAGCTGTACGTAACGGTCCCCAGGTAGATGTCGATAAGAAGGCCGATGAGGAAACCCATCCAAACTCCTACCGAGCCTGATGTGACAATCTCTCCGGTCTGTTCATCTAGGACTACCGCAAATCGGGCCTAGGGGGGCGGCAAGCGTCAGTCCCCTGAAAGCGATATAAGTCGTGTCGGAGTGAAGCCCATTACACCTTGAGAAACTACTGGAAAACCTACCAGTAAATCTCGCTTGCCCTGGCCAGGGACTTTGCGTAATGGTTCTCCAAACACAGCGTGGTATCAACTCCCAATACCGGGAGAGACGAATCCTGTCTAACCGCCACTGCCTCCAAGTGCTCGGGACTGCACCCAACTGCTACCTGTTTGCATGACTCCTTTGAGCCATGGTAGGGTAGCAATCTAAGAACAGTGGGAACACACTCGAGGCGAAGCAGCAGTGTTAAGTCTGCGGACTATGCTGTACTCATGTTACTTGGGAACTGTTAACTGACGACGGGTATAATACCAACCAACAGTTTCCTGCGAGTCCTGTCCGGTGTACTTGTAACCCAACGAGCACCTATATACTATCTCCAGTACGACGTACTGATGGCTGTGGGATAGACCATCTCCCCAACTGGGATGAGAAGCGTACACACTAGTCTACTTCGGAGTATCGATGCCCTGTCTCTATAATCTTACAACTAGGGACCTGAAAAAGGATGTGCTTATAGACTACCCAGCCCCTACTAGTGTGACTGCCATCACAACGCTGGTAGTCAAGCAAGATCCTAAGGGCTCTATCAATACGTACACACATATTAAGATAGATATAAACCAAGTAGCATACTACCATGTTTAGCAAGACTGTTAATATAACTGTGAATATCCCAAGCTTCCATTAAGTAATATACAAGCTAGTATGATACAATAATGGCCCCTAGGGCATATACACTAACAAATATCACATACATGATAGAGCCTACTGCCGAAGCATAGGGTATCCCTTGCATGCGAGCTCTCTCCAAATCAGTCTTGGGAGACATCTCTTTGGAGAGAGTGAGTCCTATGATCGTGGGTAAATTCCCACGCTTGGATTCTTCCATACTAAACCTCTTTAGTATGGTGTCAATGTACCTGGATTGGGACAATCCCAGTATCCGTTTAGATCTATCTCTATAAATCTTAATTTCCAAGATGTAGAAGGCATCACCTAGATCTTTCATTGAGAATCTATGTGATAAGAAGAGCTTGACCGAGTGCAGCAAAGGAACATCATTTCCTATCAAGAGTATGTTATCCACGTACAATACGAGGAAGACAATCTTACTCTCTGCCACCTTCTTGTATATACAAGGTTCATCTACATTTTTGATGAAGTCAAACTCTTTGACTACTACATCAAAACAGATGTTCAAACTCCGCGATGCCTGCTTTAACTTGTAGATGGATTTAAGTAGCTTGCACACCTTTCCGCTGCTCCCACTGTCCACGAAGCCCTCTGGTTGAGTCATGTACACGCACTCTTCTAAATCACCATTTAGAAAGGTGGTCTTAACATCCATTTGCCAGATTTCGTAGTCATGGTATGCATCGATGGCAAGCAGGATCCGAATGGATTTAAGCATAGCCACTAGAGAAAAGGTTTTATCATAGTCCACACCTGGTCATTGACGAAAACCTTTTGCAACTAATCTAGCTTTGAAAGTCTCAACTTTTCCATCTACCCCAATTTTCTTCTTAAAGATCCATTTGCTCCCGATGGGTTTTACCCCTTCAGGAGCAACTTCCAAAGTCCATACTTTGTTGGTGTACATAGATTCTATCTCAGATCGCATTGCATCCAGCCATTTCACAGAGTCCCCACTCGTGATGGCCTGCTCGAAGCTAGTTGGGTCATCATCTACCATGATGCAATTCTCGCTCCTACCGTCAATGTGAAACCCGTAGTATCTCTCTGGTGGACGAGGAACCCTACTAGATCGGCGGAGAGGCTGGGGTTCGTTGGGAACTACTGAATCCTCTGGTTCCACCAAATCTTCTCTTGTAGTTTGTACTGCTGGTGCCTCTTCCAGTTCTACCTCATGACCAGTAATTTCTTTTGCAAGAAATTCCTTTTCTAAAAAGGTGGCATATTGAGCAACAAACAACTTTTGTTCCTCAGAGTGGTAGAAGATATGCCCCCGTGAATGCTTGGGATATCCTACAAACTTGCACAGAACAGACCTTGCCTCGAGTTTGTCTGGATTGTGCCTTTTGACATAGGCCGGACAACGCCATATCTTAACATAATTAAGACATGGTCTCTTCCCCTTCCATATCTCATATGGAGTGGTAGGCACTGATTTGGTAGGAACCATATTCAATAGGTCCGCAGCTGTTCCTAGTGCATGTCCCCAAAAGAAAATAGGCAACTCAGCAGTGCTCATCATAGAGCGCACCATATCCAATAGGGTGCGATTCCTCCGCTCTGATACACCGTTGTGCTGTGGTGTATATGGAGGAGTAAGCTGAGAGAGAATCCCATTCTCTTTTAGATAGTCACGGAATTCGTGCTCAAGTATTCTCCTTCCCGATCGGATTGTAGGATTTTAATATTTTTACCCGTTTGGTTCTCGACTTCGGATTTATATTCCTTGAATTTCTCAAAAGCTTCAGACTTGTGTTTCATCAGGAACACATGTCCGTATCTTGAGAGATCGTCAGTGAATGTAATGAAGTAGGAAGAACCATTCCTGGCATGTGTAGACATAGGACCACATACATCACTATGTATCAGTCCTAAGAGCTCACTAGCTCTTTCTCTGTGTCCTGTAAATGGAGTTTTGGTCATCTTGCCTTTGAGACATGACTGGCAAGTTTCATAAGATGATAATTCGAACGGATTTAAATATCCATCCTTATGTAACTTAGCTAGTCGTGTCACATTGATATGACCTAGTCTACAATGCCACAAGAAGGATTCGTTCATTTCTGAACTCTTCCTCTTGTGTGTGTTTTGTATGCTAAGAATTGTGGTTTGATTTAGAACGTATATGCCATATTTAACGAGCCTGATCTAATCAACTTTTGATCCTGGAAGATGTTCATAACATTATCCTATACTACAAAGTTATATCCTTCTTTACTTAATAAAGAAACTGATATAAGATTGCATATCAGGGTCGGTATGTAATAGTATTCATTCAGAATCAATGTATTACCATTTGGTAATACAAGGTGATATTCGCCAACTGCTTTGGCTGCAACATTTGCACCATTCCCTACTCTTACGGATTGATCACCATCTCCCTGTTCTCTACCTTTCTTTAGCCCATGTAACATATTACATATGTGGGATTCCGATCCGGTATCTAATACTCAGGACGTAGAGTGTACTGAGAAACAATTCTCGGTAACTAGCATACCCGAAGAAGACGCATCAACATGCTCATTCTTCATTTGGGTGGCGTGGAAATCCGGATATATTCCTATTTCCTTCTCGGACTTATAACAATTATAAGTTGGAGCGGAACCAACGTTTCCCTGTTCAGCATAAAAAGCGGGTTCGGTCAATACATCCATATTATTATCTCGATTAATGCCTGACATGGTCGCTACCTGGAGAGAGAGAGATAAGAAAACTTAGCGTATGCTCTTGCAAAGATCAGATTGGTTATTTATCATATCTAATCGATGTCTCCCACTGCTATTCTCAAATTTTCCTTCAAACCTTTAAAAAGAAAATTCAACCAGGATTAATTGCATTCTACAACTTCTCTAACCGTTCAGCCAGGCCAGTGCCGGTACTTATGAAGGAGGTTCCCTGTGCTTTCGCACGGAACTAATTAAAATAAACCTCATTTTCCCAGAGGCGTAGCCCCGTTGACACCTTTCTAGACACCTAATGAGTTAGCTAATTGTAAAGTGCAAAACTCTCCCGGGAGCAACTTTTGCTCACAGTGGGATCGGGATCCGACTATCATATAGAAGGTATGCAATCTCATTGCAAATTTCAACACTTGAAATTCCCGATAATATTTTGCCCCTAGCGTCCTATAACCTTGACGCAAGTCAACAAACCATAGTTCGCTAGTCAAGTTCAACCCGTACATTTCATGATTGAATTAAACCTACCCGTACGACCCTTGACGCAGGTCAACAAAGTCGCACGACTACCTTAATCCAATTGCATCACATGCTTTTGCAGATAAGTACTAAATAGCTAACGCACACTATGCCTTGACGCAGGTCAACAAACGTAGCACGAATACTAAGTGGTACTTATCTGAAATGTCGGAGGGCTACGCAGGTTTTTAAGAAAACCATGAGCGTAATGAACTTGATGTAGTTGTAGATACAAGTGATTTTTGAAAAGGAGTGTTTTTGAGGCTTTTTACTAGTTTTGCTAAAGAGGTCACTCCCGGTGAAGGGATCTCGGCTCTTTCCTTATCGAATAAGGTGCAGGATATTTCATAAATACCGCTATGCAAAGAAAGAACTAAAAGAAGCAATCAACAAACAAAACCAAGTGGATTGTAGCATCTGCTAGTTTCGCTAAAGAGGTCACTCCCGGTGAAGGGATCTCGGCTATTTCCTTATCGAATAAGGTGCTGGATATTCTAGAAGGAATACCGCTATGCAAAGTAAAAACTAGAGCTACCCTTTTGAAAATATGATTCTACAACATCTTTTAGGTTTCTTTTCTTTTCATTAATCTCATTATTAAAATCCCATCATTTATGCTTCCTAAGCATTACAGAAGAAACGAAAATACAACGTACGCTTATGCTATCTGTATTCGCCACAGTGTCCCGTTATGCACCGTTAGGTTACTTAACTAACGGCATAGTGGGACGGGACTAGCACGGGTGTAAAATATAAGCAACGTTTATTATATATCATATATACAATAATAAAGCATTCGTCTCACGCATATAAAGTGATCACATCACAGAATATCAGCAGCAGATGATAACATATGAAATATTGGATATACTAGAAATTTCGTGTTTTAATTTAAGCCTGTATAAAACACGGATTCCACGGTCGTGATGAATAGCCAAACCCACATCCCTAGACCCCTACGAGAGTGACAAGCAACCCTCCCAATTCTAGAGTTAGGAGACCCGGTCTCGACTCCTCGAGACGATCTCCCACTAGACTCTTGAACCCGGTTACTTGTGCTCCCCTCCTTGGGTATATTCTAATGCGGAAAAGTAAATAATATACAACAATGGTGACATCATCCTCAACCCCGAAGTGCCCCAATAAAAGAATATTACATACAATGAATTTTACATGAATGAAAATAAAACTCTCATCTCACATAAAACCCCCGGCTATTCAAAACACGACGATCCAATATAACATATCACAGTAACACATAACATCACATGTCATCAACATAAATAAATATACGTATCACAATTGTCTTTGACATATAGCAACAAAAACGGTGATACACCACATATTACACTTACGGTCGCAGAAAAGAAAATGTCAAACTACAACATTTGGAATCCACAATCACCTTAGACATCATAAACCCAAAATATCACATACTTTGGATTTCATGCCTAACTATATGAATTCTACATATTGTATCATATTCCAGAAAAAGCTAGACGACGTTAAACATTCCGATCGAATCAACAAACACCCAAAATTTCCCAAAAAGCTCAACACTTGAGCGCAGTTTAAAAATACTCATCACATGCTACAGTACCAATGGACCAACCGTAGAAGGGCCAACCCTTGCCTCACCTATGGTGCCGCGGAACTACCGTAAATCCTAGGGTTTAGCGACGGTTCTTTCGGTCATAGAATCGAGTTAGGGTTTTGTTCTTCTAGAGGGTCCACTACATTACTTGCATGATATTTGAACGTTCTTTAACTCGGAAAAAATCCAACTCTTGGAAAATTTTCCGTCGAGGGTTAAAGTAGGTATTTGATATCCGTTCGAAGTTTTTAACACCGTCTAAAACAACCCAAAAACATGTTAGAATTACGACTACGAAACACTCCGAGTTGCCTTTGCAGAAAGTTATCATCACATGCAAATTCAGCAAAAACAAACAACACCTGAAACACCAAAACCCAGAGCCTGGAACACTGTAAAAATTTCAACCCCTAACTCCACCTAAAACCCGAGCACACCGGTTTTTTCATGCCTGTGGCCGGTCAAAATCCAGCGAGGGGGGGTGAAATTTCTACTGTGTTCATGTTATATCACATACAACATTCTGCAGTTGTTTAAACAAAATTTCGACGACTTTAAAATTTCGACAGAAATTGAACTTGTGTAATGGGTGTTTCGGAGTTTTTTCGGTTTCATAATTCTACATATATCGTCTAAATCTCTAGCTTGTCTCTGATACCACTGTAGGAATGTTTGGCATGACAACAAGATTTCGGGAGGTATCGTCCATGCCATTTTCAAAATTTTGCCATACAAAACAATCCTAACCCTAGAATCTTAACTAGTGATTTAGACGAAACATAATGTAAACTACTTTACATCTAAGTGAGTAGGGATTACAATCTTTGTAGTCCGGTCCTTCACTTCTATAGCTCCTTGTAGTGGTCCCTTCGCTGCGATCATTGAACTCCCGGACTCTTGAACGGCTCCACAAGAAGAAAGCAATGAGCTTGCACGAAGTCTTCGAGGCTGAAAATGATCTACGTCGAGGAGTCACTAACCCAAGCTACCACTTCATTAATGTGGGATTGGTGAAGCTAACACCCTATACTGAAGTGCTAATCTAGTAGAGAATGATGAAGTAGGATTTTTGCTCACTTTAGAATTAATTTTCTCACTCTTTTTCTCCTTCTCTCAAAAACGTAGAGAGCTATCTCTTTCTCTTGATCAAGATGAAGAAAATGAAAGAAGAGAGAGTTAATGACAACCATGGGTGAGAAAATATCTAATATCACTCATGTAGAGACTTAACCATAGGTTTAGATAATGGTTGGGTTAATAAATATCTAGTATTAAGACAAAACTAGTGGACTAGTCAATGGTTCTCCAAGCTTATCAAAGCTTCATGCCATGTGACCATTATCCAACTAATAATTGAATTACACTAAATAAATAAACCCTTCATTATCATTAGTATGGTGTAAGTCTCATACATCCATGTTGCATTATCATCAACCATGACACACAAAAATGTACATTAATATATATCACATATATACTTATGCACATAAGTGAGAAAAGAAACATTTAAGTTAGCTAATATTAGTTAATGTAATCTAGTATATCATATATACAATTATACATTAAATTATCAAATCAACACTTGATTTAATAATCCGGTTATATCTCATATGACCGACTAATATTATTTGTATCAACTTATCGAAACAACACTTGATTCGATAAACCGGCTATATCTCATATAACCGATTGATACGGTATCGACTTATCGAATCAACACTTGATTCGATAACCCGGCTATATCTCATATAACCGATCGATACCTCATATCGCGAGAATAGAATATGGTATCATATACTTGTATTAATCTCGGTCCCGCACATATCACATATGTGCTCCTACTTCGTTTTGCCTGAGCCAGTGAAACCTCTGTGTAGGACTCTAAAGACTCGTCAATACGCCGGCAGTAGGTAATGATCACATCAAGCACCCACAAGCTGTCAGCGGTACTAGCTGGACGTAACGGCTACCTGGGTATTGAACAATCAGATGATCAGCAAGCTAGCCCGCTCTAACTCCTGCAAAAGCCTGTCAGTAACACTACCGTATAGTCCGGTCTCTTCGTCTGATATGTCGCATATCAGGTATAGGGGTGGTAAACGTCAGACCCCAATAACCGATAATTCGTGCCGATGTGTGGCTCATAACGGGTCGAGAAACTACTGATAACACTTATCAGTAAATCTCCGTAGTAGCCCTGGACAGGGACTTATCGTTATGGCCAATCGAGCACAGCGCAACATCAACTCCCAATACCGGGAAAGATGAATCCCCTCCTATCGCTCATTGCCTCCATGTGATTCGGGACTGTACCCAAAAGCCACCGTTTTGCACGTTCTGTTGAACATGGTAAGGTGTAAATCAAAGCACAGTGGGAATCACACAAGACTCTATGACGATCTCGGGTCTGCAGACTAACCTGTACCAGTGTCACCAGAGAACTGCTATTTGACGATAGGTATAATACCAACTAGGAGTTCTTGGCGAGTCCGTTCAATGTACCCAGTCTCCCTTGAGCACCCATACACCATCTTTGATGTCAAACACCAATGGATGTGGGATCATCCATCGCCCATCATATGGGTCAAGATGCGTATACGCTAGTCTACTCTGGAATATCGATGCCCTGTCTCGATACACCCTCGACTAGGAACAATTTTAGAGTGTACTTGCGGACTACCCTTGGCCCCACTAGTATGATCTCCATCACAGTCCTGGTAGTCAAGTACACAACCTAAGGGATTTATCAACATGTGAGAGCAAGACAACATCACATATACAAGTCAACATGTTAAGATAAAGAGCAACCAGATAGCATACTATCATGTCGAGCAAGAAAGTCCTCTCTATATATATCCAAGCATCCACTATAATATACATCACATGTATAATAATGGCCTCTAGGGCATACATATAACTAACAATTTCAGCATAGACACTGAAGTAAAAGTCACATCACAATCCACAACGGGTATTTGATGAAAACACTTTACAACAAGTCTAGCCTTATTAGGTTAACACCTTTCCACCTGCACATATCTCGAAAGATCTAACTGCTTCTAATGGTTTAATCCTTCAGAAGCACCCAACAAAATCCGGAATCCATAATTTGCTGATGTGCGTAGAGTCCATCTTGGATATGAAGCATCTGGTCACCAAGAAGTTACAACCTCCTATGGCCTACTGATTATTAGTTGTATGTATGCCCTAGAGGCCATTATTGTACATGATTGTATATTATAGTGGATGCTTGGACATATATAGGGAGGACTTTCTGGCTCGACATGATAGTATGCTATCTAGTTACTCTTTATCTTAACATGTATACTTGTACCGTCTCTCTGTTACATATTGATAAAGCCCTTAGGATGTGTACTTGACTACCATGACTATGATGCAGATCATACTAGTGGGGCCAGGGTAGTCCACACGTACATCCTTTAATTGTTCCTAGTCGAGGGTGTATCGAGACGGGGCATCGATATTCCATAGTAGACTAGCCTATATGCTTCTTGACCCATTTGATGGGCGATGGATGATCCCATATCCATTGGTGTTTGACATCAAAGATGGTATACGTGTGCTCAGTGGAGACTGGGTACACTGAACAAGACTCGCCGAGAACTACTAGATGGTATTATACCTAACGTCAGATAGCAGTTCTCTGGTGACACTGGTACTGGTTAGTCTTTAGACCCGAGATCGTCATAGTGTCTTGTGTGATTCCCACTGTGCTTTGATTTCCACCTTACCATGTTCAAGAGAGCGTGCAAAACGGTGGTTTGTGGGTAAAGTCCCAAGTCACATGGAGGCAATGAGCGATAGGACGGGTTTTGTCTCTCCCGGTATTGGGGGTTGATGTTGCGCTGTGCTCGATTGGCTATAACAGGAAGTCCCTGGCCAGGGCTGATACTGAGATTTACTAGTAAGTGTTATCAGTAGTTTCTCGACCCGTTATGAGCTTCACATCGGCATGACTTATCAAGTTATTGGGGTCTGACGTATACCACCCCCAGACTAGATATACGACATATCAGACGAAGAGACCGGACTGTACGGTAGTGTTACTTTTTGGATTCACGGGAGTATGAAAAATCTTGCTTGTTGATCTTCTGATCGCTCAATACCCGGGTAGCCGTTACATCCAGCTAGTACCGCTGACGGCTTATGGGTAACTGTTATGATCATTACATATTGCCGGCGTATTGACGAGTCTTTAGAGTCCTACACAGTGGTTTCCTAGCTCATGCGAAACGAAGTAGGGCACATATGTGATATGTGCGGGACCGAGATTAATACGTGTATGTGATACCGTATTCTAATCTCGCGATACAGGTTATATTTGATATAACCGGATTGTTGAATCAAGTGTTGATTCAATGATATGTTATATGTATATGTGATATACATATAAATGATTTTAGCCGGTTGTATGCGATGCAGCCGGGTTATTAAATCAAGTGTTGATTTAATAATTTAATATATAATTATATATTTGATATATTAACATCATTAACTAATATTAGCTTACTTAAGAAAATGTTTTCTCTAAATACATACAAATATATATGTGATATATATTAATGTATTTATTTTGTGTCATGCTAGATGATACATTGGACTTGGGTGTATGAGACTCATACCATACTTAAGATAATGTGGGGATTTAATTATTAAGGGAAAAACAAAATTTGGTGGAAATTGTCATGGTTGAAGATTCTTGTAGAAGCTTGTGGAAAACTTGACTTAGTCCACTAATTTTGTTTTACTCTAGATATTTATTAACCTAACCATTACCTTTAGCCATGGTTTAGTCTCTACATGAGTTTATATGAGATATTTTCTCACCCATGGTTCACACTTGATCACTTAAGAGTTTTCTTTCTTCATCTCCTTCATTGCTCTCTAGCTCTTGAGTGAGAAGAAAAAGAAAAAGAAAAAGAGAAAAACAATTCTAAAGTGAGAAAAATTCCTCCTTCAACAATCTATAACAAACTAGCCATTTAGTATATGTTGTTTCTTCACTAGTTCATCAATTAGTGAAGAGGTAGCTTGAGTTAGCGATTCTTCGACGTAGATCATCTTCGGCCTCGAAGATCTTTGAGCAAGCTCGTTCATTTCGCCTAGTGGAGCCTAACGAGAGCCCGAGAGACCACTACTTGGAGCTATGTGACTACTACACGGAGATTTAGAAGTGAAGGACCGGTCTACAAAGGTTGTATTCCTTGTTCACTTAGAGTAAAGTTGTTTACTTGCTTAGTTGAACCCTAATTCTCTAGTTAGATCCTTGGTCCAGGTTTCTTAGCACTCTAGATTTTTATAAAATTGCATGCTTGATACCTTAGAAAACTTAGTGAGGGTACTAAGGAACCTAGCTGTTGTATCAGGGCCAAGCTAGAGCATTAGGAGTGGCCTAGACGACGTTAAAGTATTCGATCGAACTCCGAATACCATATTTCCCATGCTCTCTGGAAATTTTTCCAAATGTTGGATTTTTCCAAGTTAAAAATATTCAAAAAATCATGCAGGGTTTTCTATGGACCCACAAGAAGAACGAACTCCTAACTCGACTATACGACCGCGGAACCACGGCCAAACCCTAGGGTTTGCGGCGGTTCCGTGGAGCCGTTGGTGAGACCGGGAACGACCCTTCTTCAGTAGGTACGTAGCTACTTGTGGCATGTTCTGGGTATTTTTAAAACCGTCTTAAGTGTTGAGGTCTCTACGAAATGTGGGTGTTTGTTGATTCGATCGAAATGTTTAAACATCGTCTAGCTATCTGTGATATGTGATACAATATTTGGAATCCACAATAATTAGTTTTGTGAAAACTGGTTTGAATTTTGTAAACCTAAAAAATTTAGTCTCTTTTGATCGATTGCCATGGGGTTTTGATTTGGATCAAAACTCCGTCGTAATCTCGTAGTGTACGCAGATACTCGCCGGGTAACATTACTAGATAGCCACGCCCCAAATCCCCGACCAAGTGACTGTAGGAGAACCCCGTTGCCTAAAGCATCCGTTCGAGTGCTTGCGGTCGCGGTGTTCCGCCTAAGTGCGCTTCATCGACGTCATCGGGGGTGCGGCCGTCTACTAAAGTTTCCGACAAGCATTCGATCAGGATGTCATGAGTCTAGTTGAATTTCCCGACTAGTTATTGAAAAGTGTTTTCAATATCGAGACTAAAATGCGGGGTTTATAATGTTAGGCATGAAATTCGGAATATGAGATATTCCAGGTTTATGATGTCTAAGGAATTCATATGGTTAGGCATGAAATCCGAAGTATGTGATATTTCGGATTTATGACGTCTAAGATGGTTGCGGATTCCAATTATTATAGTTTTCAATTTCTTTTCTGCGACCGTAAGTGTAATATGTGGTGTATCGCCAGTTTCGTTACTATATGTCAACGACAATTGGGATACGCATATTTACTTACGTTGATGACATGTGATGTTATGTGATGCTGGAATATATTATATTGGATCTTCGTGTTTGAATAGCCGGGGGTTTTTGCGTGAGATGAGAGTTTTTTCATTTTCATTCATGTAAAAACTTGAATGTAAAATTCTTTTATTGGGGCACTTCCGGGTTAAGGATGATGTCACCATTGATGTATATTATTTACTTTTCCGTATTAGGATAGACCCAAGGTGGGGAGCACAAGTGACTGGGTTCTAGAGTCCAGTGGGTGACCATCTCGAGGAGTCGAGACCGGGTCTCCTAACTCTAGAATTGGCAGGGTTTCTTGCCGCTCTCGTAGGGGTCTAGGGATGTGGGTTTGGCTATTCATCATGACCGTGGAATCCGTTTTTTTTACTGGCTTAATTTAAAACACGGACCTCCTAATATATCCAATATTTCATATGTTGACTTCTGCTGCATTGTTTTGTGATGAGATCATATAACTGCGTGAGACAAATGCTTTATATTATATATATGATATATAATAAACGTTGCTTATGTTTTTCATCCGTACTAGTCCTGTCCCGCTCTGCCGGTAGTTAAGTAACCTAACGGTGCATGATGGGACTTCGTGGTGAATGAGGATGCAATAAGCGTACGTTGTATTTTCGTTTCTTTATTTGTGATGCTTAGGAAGCATAAATGATGGGACTTCATTAATGAGATTAATGAAAAGGAAAGAAATCTAAAGATATTGTAGAATCAAATTTTCAAAAAAGGTAGCTCTAGTTCTTGCATTGCATAGTGATTGATATTCCTTGATGAATATCCAGCATCTCATTCGATGAGGAAAGAGCCGAGATCCCTTCACCAGGAGTGACCTCTTTAGCGAAACTAGCAGATGCTACAACCCACTCGGTTTTGTCTTTTGATTGCTTCTCTAGTTCTTGCTTTACATAGTGGTATTCCTTGATGAATATCCAGCACCTCATTCGATGAGGAAAGAGCCAAGATCCTTTCACCGGGTGTGACCTCTTTAGCAAAACTAGTAAAAGCCTCAAAAACACTCCTTTTCAAAATCACTCGATTCTACAACAATATCAAGTTCATTACGCAAAAGGTTTTCTTAAAAACCTGTCGTAGCCCTTTGTCATTTCAGATAGGTGCTATTTAGTATTCGTGCTGCGTTTGTTGGCCTGCGTCAAGGCGTAGTGTGCGGTAGCTGATTAGTACTTATCTACCAGCATATGATGCGATTGGATTAGGATAGTCGTACGATCTTGTTGGCCTACATTAAGGGTCGTGCGGGTGGGTTTAATTCAATCAAGAAATGAACGGGTTGAACTTGACTAGTGCCCTATAGTTTGTTAGCCTGCGTCAAGGTCATAGGATGCTGGGGGAAAAATATTATTGGGAATTTCAAGTGTTGAAATTTGCAATGAGATTGCATACCTTCTATGAGATAGTTGGATCCCGATACCCACTATGAGTAAGAGTTACTCCTGAGAGAGTTTTTCACATTACAATTAGCCGATCAAGTAGGTGACTAGAAAGGTGTCAATGGGGTTATGCCTTTCGGAAAACGAGGTTTATTTTAATTAGGTCCGTGCGAAAACACGGGGAACCTCCCTCAAAATACCAACACTGGCCTGGATGAAAGATTGTCGAACTTGTAGGGTGTAATTAATCCCGGCTAGTCTTACCTTTTAGGGTTTGAAGGAAGATTTGACAAAACAGTGGGAGCCATACTGATTAGATAAAATAATAACCAATCTAATCTTCCAAGAGCATACGCAAAGTGTTTTCTTCTCTCTCTCTCTCCAGGTAGCGACCATGACATGTCTTAATCAAGATAATAATATGGATGTATTGACCAAACCCGCTTGTTATACTGAGCTGGGGAACGTTGGTTCCGCTCTATCTTATAATTGTTATAAGTCTGAGCAGGAAATTGGGGAATATTCGTATTCCCACGCCACCCAAACGAGAAATAAGCATGTTGATGCATCTTCTTCGGGTGTGTTTGTCACCGAGAACTGTTTCTCAGTACACTCTATGTTCTGGGTATTAGATACCGGATCAGGATCCCACATATGTAATATGTTACATGGGCTAAAGAAAGGTAGACAACTGAGAAAGGGTGATAATTCTCTAGAAGTAGGGAATGGTGCAAATGTTGCAGCCAAAGCAGTTGGCGAATATCACCTTGTATTACCAACTGGTAATACATTGATTCTGAACGAATGTTATTACATACCGAACCTGATATGCAACATTATATCATTTTCTTTATTAAGTAAAGAAGGACATAATTTTGTATTGCAGGATAATGTTGTAAACATTTTCCTAAATCAAAAGTTGATTGGATCAGGAACGTATGTAATGGCATATACGTTCTAAATCAAACTACAGTTTTTAACGTACAGAACACACACGAGAGGAAAAGTTCAGAAATGAACGAATCCTTCTTGTGGCATTGTAGACTTGTCCATTCAATGCGACACGACGAGCTAAGTTACATAAGGATGGATACTTGAATCCGTTCGAATTTTCATCTTACGAAACTTGCCAGTCATGTCTCAAAGTCAAGATGACCAAAACTCCGTTTACTGGACACGGAGAAAGAGTTACTAAACTCTTGGGACTGATACATAGTGATACATGCGGTCCCATGTCTACACATGCCAGGAATGGTTCTTCGTGCTTCATTACATTCACTGATGATCTTTCAAGATTCATACATGTGTTCCTGTTGAAACATAAGTCTGAAGTTTTTGAGAAATTCAACGAATATAAGTACGAAGTAGAGAACCAAACAGGTAGAAGTATTAAATCCTTCGATCCGATCGGGGAGGAGAATACTTAAGCACGGAGTTTCTGGACTATTTAAAAGAGAATGGTATTCTCTCTCAGCTTACTCCTCCATATACATCACAGCACAACGGTGTATCAGGACGGAGGAATCGCACCTTATTAGATATGGTGCGCTCTATGATGAGTACTGCTGAGTTTCCTGATTCCTTTTGGGGTGATGCGCTTGAGAAGCCGCATACCTATTGAATAGGATTCCGACCAAATCAGTGCCTACCACTCTATATGAGATATAGAATAGGAAGAGACCATCGCTTAAATGAGTTAAGATATGGGGTTGTCTGGCCTATGTTGAAAGGCAAAATCCGGACAAGCTTGAGGCAAGGTCAGTTCTGTGTAAGTTTGTTGGATATCCCAAACATTCGCGATGGTATATCTTCTACCACACTGAGGAACAAAAGGTGTTTTGTTTCTCGGCATGCCACCTTTTTAGAAAAGGAATTTCTTGAAAAAGAAATTAGTGGTCATGTGGTAGAACTGGAAGAGGTTCCAGCTATACAAACTACAACTGATGATTTGGTAGAACCGAAGGATTCGACAGTTTCCAATGAACCTCAGCCATTCTGCAGATCTAGTAAGGGTTTCTCATCCACCTGAGAGATACTACGGTCTTCTCAATGACAGTGGGAGTGAGGATTGCATCATGGAAGATAATGACCAAACTAGTTTCGAGCAGGCCATCACGAGTGGGGACTCTGTGAAATGGCTGGATGCTATGCGATCTGAGATGGAATCCATGTACACTAACAATGTATGACTTTGAAATTTGCACCTGAAGGGGTAAAACCTATCGGGAGTAAGTGGATCTTGAGAAGATTCTTGGTGTAGATGGAAAAGTTGAGACTTTCAAAGCTAGACTTGTAGCAAAAGGTTTTCGTCAACGACCAGGTGTGGACTATGATAAAACATTTTCTCCAGTGGCTATGCTTAAATTCATCCGGATCAATTTACGGATTAAAGCAGGCATCGCGGAGTTGGAACATCTGTTTTGATGCGGCAGTCAAAGAGTTTGACTTCATTAAAAAGGTAGATGAACCTTGTATATACAAGAAGGTTGTAGAGAGTAAGGTTGTCTTCCTCGTATTGTACGTGGATGACATACTCTTGATAGGAAATGGTATTCCTATGCTACACTCGGTCATGTTCTTTTTGTCACTAAGTTTCTCCATAAAGGATTTGGGTGATGCCTCTTACATCCTGGGAAGAAACACTGGACAGCAGTGAAGAACATTCTTAAGTACTTGAGAAGCACTAAAGAAATGTTCTTGGTGTATGGTAACGGTGAACTCCAAGTGGAGTCCTTTACCGATTCGAGCTTCCAGAGTGATAAGGTCGACTGTAAGATAGTCTCGGGTTTTGTCTTTACTCTCAGTGGAGGGACGGTATGTTGGAAGAGTTCCAAGCTAGATACCGTGGCAGACTCAACAATAAAGGGTGAATACATAGCTACCAACGATGCTGCTAAAGAGGCTGTCTGGGTATAGATGTTCATGAGATGAACTTGGTTCCTACCATTGTGGTGACAATGGAGCTGTGTCTTTGGCCTAGGAACCCTGGTCCTATCAGTGATCCAGACATATTCTTAGGAAGTATCACCTGATCATGGAGATAGTTGATCTCCGGGCGATCGAGGTCAGGAGAGTTAAGACGAAGAATAACACGGCGGATCCACTTACGAAAGCCTTTCCCTAGAGAGACTTTAAGGGATGTTGGGTATGTGATACAACAACAACTGGCCTTAGTGCAACTGGAAGATTGTTAGTTGTATGTATGCCCTAGAGGCCATTATTGTATATTATAGTGGATGCTTGGACATATATAGGGAGGACTTTCTTGCTCGACATGATAGTATGCTATCTGGTTACTCTTTATCTTAACATGTATACTTGTACTGTCTCTCTGTTACATGTTGATAGAGCGTGTACTTGACTACCAGGACTATGATGCAGATCATACTAGTGGGACCAGGATAGTCCACAAGTACATCCTTTAATTTTTCCTATTCGAGGGTGTATCGAGACGGGGCATCGATATTCCAGAGTAGACTAGCGTATACGCTTCATGACCCATTTGATGGGCGATGGATAATCCTATATCCATTGGTGTTTGACATCAAAGATGGTATACAGGTGCTCAGTGGAGACTGGGTACACTGAACAGGACTCGCTGAGAACTCCTAGATGGTAATATACCTAACGTCATATAGCAGTTCTTTGGTGACACTGGTACAGGTTAGTCTGTAGACCCGAGATCGTCATAGTGTCTTGTGTGATTCCCACTGTGCTTTGATTTCCACCTTACCACGTTCAAGAGAGCGTGCAAAACGGTAGTTTTTTGGTACAGTTCCGAGTCACATGCAGGCAATGAGCGATAGGAGGGGTTTCATCTCTCCCGGTATTGGGGGTTAATGTTGCGCTGTACTCGATTGGCTATAACAGGAAGTCCCTGGCCAGGGCGGATACTGAGATTTATTGGTAAGGTTATCAGTTATTTCTCGACCCGTTATGAGCCTCACATCGGCATGACTTATCAAGTTATTGTTAGTAATATGTATGCCCAAGAGGGCATTACTGTACATACGATGTATATTGTAGTGGATGCTTGGACATATATAGGGATGACTTTCTTGTTCGACATTATAGTATACTATCTGGTTGCTCTTTATCTTAACATGTACACTTATTGTCTCTCTATTACATGTTGATAAAGCCCTTAGGATGAGTACTAGACTACCGGGATTATGATGCAGATCATACTAGTGGGGCAGAGATAGTCGGTAAGTACATCCTTCAATTGTTCCTAGTCGTGGGAGTATCGAGACAGGGCATCGATACTCCAGAGTAGACTAGCGTATGCGCTTCTTGACCCATATGATGGGCGATGGATGATCCAACATCCATTGGTGTTTGACATCAGAGAAGGTATACGGGTGCTCAGTGGAGACTGGGTACACTGAACAGACTCGCCGAGAACTCCTAGATGGTATTATACCTATCATCTGATTGCAGTTCTCTGGTGACACTGGTACATGTTAGTCTGTCGACCCGAGATCGTCATAGAGTCTTGTGTGATTCCCACTGTTCTTTGATTTCCACCTTACCACGTTCAAGAGATCATGCAAAACGGTGATTTTTGGGTACAGTCCTGAGTCACATGGAGGCAATGAGCGATAGGAGGGGATTCGTCTCTCCTGGTATTAGGGGTTAATGTTGCGCTATGCTCGATTGGCCATAACAGGAAATCCCTGGTCAGGGTTGCTGAGATCTACTGGTAAGTGTTATCAGTAGTTTCTCAAACCGTTATGGACCTCACATCGGCATGACTTATCAGGCTATTGGGGGTCTGACTTTACACCACCCCCGGGCTGCGATATGCGACATAATTGACGAAGAGACCGGACTGTACGGTAGTGTTAGTTGATGGATTCACAGAAGTATGAGCAGGATTGCTTGTTGATCTTCTGATCGCTCAATACCCGGGCGGCCGTTACGTTTAGCAGACTACTTGCGGCTTATGGGTGACTGATATGATCACCACCTACTGCCGGCGTATTGACTGAAAGGTTATGCTAGTGCCCCGGCTAACTACCGTGGCCAAATGCGGAACAAAATTTTTTCTTACGATTAGAACATGGCACTAGAATAACTTTTAACCCGGATCTTATCATAACCCTAACTAGATAAATAAAGAGTGCTATCTACTATGATGAAGAAATCTCACCAAACGAACCAAGTCTTTCGGTCTTCTTTCCTCATCTTTAGCTCCAAGTGGCCACCTTGAACACGCTTGATCTTCTTTGTTGTCTCTTTTGATTCTCTGCGATCGATCTTGCTCTCCGGTCTTCCTTTGTCGTAGATGATCCACCCGAGAGATATGATCTATGGCTCTAGCTTCTCATAATATGTCAAGTGGAGCAACTAGAGAACTTAGGTTGCTAAACCAAGTAGTCTAGGATGTAATGTGAAGATCTAAGTGTTTACTATCTCTTTCTTGCCTCTTCACTTGTTTCTCAACTCATGAGAAGGGTAGTGAAGAGGAAGATGATGAAGGTGGAGGAAGCTCAAGAGGAAGGAGGAGATGAAGAAAAATGGGAGCTCAAGAAAATAATGAAGCATTCATGTGAGAGAAAATCAACACAAAGGTTTTGTGTATCAATTTCCATGAATAGATAAGTGTAGCCATGCTTCAATAGTAACCACAAATGAATAAAGTTCATTTGTGAACTATTGAAGCCATGCCACTCATCATGCCTCCCTCTCCTTAATTTCCACCTTATTTCCATTTATCAATAAATGGAAAAGCCCATGATGAGGTGTCCATCTTATAGAAGGTAATCTGTAATAAAATACGGATTACAGTCTGTTGTATATACATACCTGCATTCGGATAAAAACACGAACGCCCAAAGAGAGAATAACATGAAGAACGTAATATTAGAATACACATATCGAAATACATATATGTAAACTATTAAATCAATACCTGATTTAATAATCCGGCTCAAATCCGAGCAGGCTAGTATTACCAACTATCTGATCGAAAGTCCGAGTACAAATTATATCAATTGATCGAGACCCTGCACGTATCTAATACGGCTACTACATCATTTCTCCTGAACTAGGGAAACCCTCTGTGTGGGACTCTAAAGACTCGACAGTACGTTGGCAGTGAGTTACTGGATAAATCCATAACCACAAGCACGTCAGCGGCACTAGCTGTACGTAATGGCTATCCGGGTACCTGTCGAAAAGGAAGGCCGACGGGAAAACTCATCCGAATCCCTACTGAGCCTATCTGTGATAATCTCCGTACAGTCCGGTCTCTTCGTCTGTGAGTATCACATACCGGGTCCAGGGGGTGGTGAACGTCAGACCCTAATAACCTGGTAATTCGTGCTGATGCGGTTCAGGACCAATCCAGGAAACTACTGATCAGCCTATCAGTAAATCCCAACTGACTTGGCCAAGGTCTTATGGTCCTGACCAATCGAACACAGTATGATATGTTGCGCCACGGCAGCGCCCCGGCCTACTACTCGAGGCCAAAATGCGGAATCAAAATTTTTTCTTAAGTTTAACCGGCGCTACCGCGGACAATATACCCGGATCGTGACCATTAACCTAATGCTAGCTAACAAGAGAAGGGGCGAGAGATATACCGAGTGATCCGTGTCCTCCGGTCTTCTCGTCGTCGTCCCGATCTCCCGCGGAATCTCCGTCCGTCGCCTCCTCGTCGAAACGGGCACCACATCGCCGGGTTCTTTTACGGGCTCCCACCTCTGGACCGAGGCAACTCGGGCGCGAAGTTGGCTAGCCGACGCGTCCAAGATTTGCTGTAGGTGTAGTGTAGAACTTGTCTCTTTTGGGGTTTAGTGTAGTTGCCATAATATGATGGAGGTATGAAGAACTTTGGAGAGGATGAAGGTGTATCATTTTGCAAGCAACAAGAATGAGATGAATAAATCCCACCACAAGGAAAAACAACTCTCTCATTATCCCCTCTCCTATGTGGCCGGCCCCCCTTAGGAAATATGGTGGAGGAAAATCACAAAACAAGAAGGAAGGTGAGTGTAGGAAAAGAGAATGGGTGACCATAAGCAAAAGGTTATGATAACAATATCATATCAACATCAAATCTCAAAAAGCAAGCCATCATGAAAAAGCAAAGATGTTTGACTTATCATAATGCCACAAATGCAAGAAAACCCCTCCACAATAAGTTATTTGCAAACATGCAAATAACCCCCTTCCATCGGAAAAGTCCGGCCGGGAAAGAACAAAGGAAAACCGGCCGGAACGGAATGCAAACTGGCAACCTCAGAAAACTGATCCCGTAATAAATTACAGGAAAACCCTACTACTGCATATACATGCCCGCATTTGTATTCCCACTGAACACAAATGCAAAGAGACAAAATCTACACTGTCTAAAACTAGGATCCGGCTTAAACCAAAGCCGGCTAGTAAAAACCGTCCGATTACGATCCATGCAATACCGCACGTATCTGATCGAACCCTGCCATATCTCCATACGGCCTCTACAGCGTTTCGCCCGAAACTTGAGTAACTGAGTGTGTGGTGGACTCTAAAGACTCGTCAATACTATGGCTGTGGATTTAACTACTAGCACGTCAGAGGTATTAGCCATACGTGACGGGCCACCAGCTATTGACCAAAAGGGACGTCGATGAGCGAACTCATCCTGACACCCTACTGAGCCTGTCAGTGACAATATCCGTACAGTCCGGTCCGTTCGTCTATGAGTATCGCATGGCGGGCCTAGGGGGTTGGTAAAAGTCAGACCCCCAAAAGCGGTACAAGTCGTGTCGGAGTGTAGCCCAGAACACCCTGAGATACTACTGGAATACCTACCAGCAAATCTCCTGCCTCGGCCGAGGGTTTTGTGTAATGGCTCTCCTAGACACAGCGCGACCTCACCCCCATTACCGGGAGAAACGAACCCCTGAAGATCCGCTCACTGCCTCCATGTGGCTCGGGACTGTACCCAACTAAAACCTGTTTGCACGACTCCTTTGAGCCATGGTAGGGTAGTAATCAAAGCACAGTGGGAACTCACACGAGACAAATGACGATCTCAGGTCGATGAACTAACCTGTACACATGTCACCAGGGAACTGCTATCTGACGTCAGGTATAAGACCAACTAGCATGTTCCCGGCGAGTCCTGTCCGGTGTACTCATAACCCAATGAGCACCTGTATACATCTTAGGTGAACCAACTGACACCAATGGCTTGTAAGACCGGCCACCGCCCCTCGTCGGGGTCTCGACTGTATACACTAGTCTACTCTGGAGAATCGATGCCCTGTCTCGAAACTCCCACGACTAGGGACCATTTTAAGGATATGCTTATAGACTGCCAGCTCTCACGTATATGATCGCCCTCATACTGCTGGTAGTCAAGCAAGAATCCTAGGGGCTCTATCAACGTGCAATAGCGACCTGTAAGGTCACCTGAAGCAGTACACGATGATAAAGATAAACCAGATAGCATACTATCATCTTGAGTAAGACTGTCCTACCGGGATAGGTCCTCCCTCAATCATTGCAATCACGTGCCTGTGATCCAATAATTGACTCTGAGGGCACTATCTCCAACAATCTCCCACTTGCACTCAAGGCTAATTATTGCGATGTCGCATACTCACAGCCCGTGTGATACCGAACACCCAACTCCTCTACTAGTCAGTCTAACAAAACTCGTTTGCGAAACTATTGCGTTCGAGGAATAGCCTCAGTGAGTGGATCCGCTGTGATGTTTCTTTCTATGTTTCTCTATATCTCAAGTTCGCGGAGAAAGCCATCTCCCGAAATGAGCAATACTTGTCTTAGAATGTGTCTGGATGTCTGATGGGACCTAGCTCATAAATGAACTCCAAATCCAAACTTCTTAGACTGTATCGTCAACTGAACTTAATCAGTATCCTGCGCCATGCCTTTCCCTCAGTATCCACCTGGACCACCTGTCCAAAATACTGCTCCTCGTCAGAGGGAAAACTATAACTCTGACAGCCACTCTGCCATCCATGTCACCTTGGAAGCCTGGAATGATAACCGTCTCCTAAAGGAGGCAGCCGTTATCAAATCCCTAGAACATTCACTTATATCCTAAAGCTGCTTCCGATCGTTTCTCCAGGATTGGATTAATATCAACTTATTGCATCTACTGCAAGAACAACATCTGGTGTGGTACTTGACATCTCATGATTGACTCAATTGCCTAAGCAAGTGATCTGCCAATCATGCACATCCTTCTCTATTTTAGTTCATAAGACACCTTTAGAGAGGGTGACTCCATCACCAGCAGGTACACTACCGTGCCAGGAGTCGTCCATTCTAAATATTTATAGAATGCTGTCTAAGTACCCAGATTGGGAAACCATCCAAATCTAGATCTAAAACTATAGATCTAGTAACCAGAATGTCTGATATAATATCCAAGTCCTATGTGGAGATACCACTGTGTGACGACCAAAGTATAACCGTTCGTAGTATAGGAATATCACTTCCTACTCTGTGCATGTCATCCAAATACCAGGACATCACACCCTACTACCTTCTTAACAGATCCATCCCCTATTCTGATGAAGTCAAACCTATGACTGTCACATCAGAAATAGATGATCTATCTCCGCTATATCTGCTTTAGTCTATAAATAGACATAAGCTACCTGTCCACCAATGCTTCCGCTGCTCCCACTGACTACGACAACCCTCTGGCAGAGTCATATAGACGTACATTTCTAAAGCTAGTTCAGAATGACGCTATACTCATCCTCCTGCCGGGTCTCACAGTCTGAACAACAGCAATGGCAAGTCTGGGTAAACAAGAACCTCCCTGCCACCGTCCTTGAGCATAACGAAGTACCTTTCGGGCGCCTGAGGTTACCCACTTTATCTGCGGAGTGGCCAGTGGAATGTCAATCCAGATTGAATCTTTAGATTCTTATCAAATCTTTAGTAATCGTTTGCGGTTCTGGAATCGCTTCCAGTTCTACCATACTCCCACTACTGTTTTCTGAAAAAATCCATTTTTATTAAAACTGTGGAGAGTCAAGAACAATATCACTATTGGTCTTCCAGATGGTAGAAAGTCAACCCTCGTCATAGCCCGGGTCAACCCACAAACAGCCATTACAGAAACGTGCCTTGAGTTATCCAGAGTCTGGTTTTAAGCATAAGCCGGACAACTTCCCGTACCTTAACAATGTCAAGATATGAACTGTTCTATATCCAATATAGAAACAGAGGCACTGATTTAATTGAACCAGATTCAGATCATGCAGCTGTCTCCAGCGCATGTCAACTAAATGGAAGGAGGCCGTTCAGCGTTACTCAACTTAGGAGTACTTCCAATTATGAGTAACCTGAAAGAGAAGCAAGTTCTCTTAATCATTACTATCAACTGAATACCATATACAAGTATCTACATCTTCGATCGCTTTGAAGAATCCTGATACTTGTAACTCCTGGTTCTCTACTTTATTCATACACCTATAACTTCTCAAAACTTAGACCCTGCATTTCTACGAAACACATGTCTAAGAACTAGAGAAGTCATAAGTAAACAGAATATAGTACGAGGACCAACCCCTCTGTCCTAATGGACGCTGGACAATATACAATACTCTGTATAAGTCCCCTGAGTCTAATAACTCATTCACTGTGTGTCGTAGGTTGAAAACTGTACTTATGGTTAAGAAGAATTACACCGCTGTTCAATGTTCCTTACCTAACCATCCACTGATATAGGTAAATGTCATAGATATAATTTCAAAATGTATATCTCACTCTATAAAAATAGACGTACAGATATATCAATTTGAAATTGGTGCATAACAACGGATATTCAAAACCAAATATTTGCCATCCGGCAAACAACCCAGGCGACTTCCTCAAATATCATCAATTACAACGAATTCCGATATAATGAGGACGATCACCTAATTCTCAATAACTCACTCTCACTCATCATCTATAAAACCATACAGATGTGAGAATCATACCTGGTAAATACATACCCTGGAGTAAGTATCTAATCGGGAAATCAGTTTTCCTTTAACAGTACACAGTGAAACTGAAACATTGAAATGTTTCGATGGGGTATACTGGTATCCTTAGTAATGCTTCTTCCATTATCCAGATTCGCAACTGTAACCGTATAATTCTTTGCCACTTCTCCAAATCCCTTTTTATGTCTTTAGTCATTACCTTCTGCATACCCCTTTTGGCCAAATGGTTTTCTTCCTTCCCTACCGTTCGGCACCAGCCAATGGTTTGGAAGAAGACTATCTAATAAGCATAATGGGTGTACTGTCCTATCCTAGGAGCACTCGCAATGCAAGAGAAGGTGAAGATAAAAGACAACCGAATAAACCTTATTCCTATTTCTCCTGAACCAGGATCCATCCCCGAACTGGAACAAGTTCCTTTCGAGTTCGTATATAACCATACGATGTATTATCCAATAAACTTGGGATCTTCGTAGTGATATGGAGTGTCCTGGAGAAATACAAAGGTGATTTAGGATTGGCGAAGAAATATTTGGTTTGGTCGTGAATAGCAGTCGCAGTTTACTTTGCCCTCTTACTAATCCCTTGCTTTGTCTTAACTTAATACCTTCTGTACACCATTTAGGCTAATTGGTTTTCTTCATTCCCTACCGGTCGGCACCTGCCTATGGTTTGGAAGAAGACTATCCAATTTGCGTAATAGGTGTACTATCTCCTAAACCAAGGAGTACTCGAAACCTGAGAGAAGGTAAAAGGAAAAGATAATTGAATAGTCCTATTCGTTTTCTCCAGAACCGGAAACCATCCTCGAATAAAAACCTTCGAGTTCGTATATAATCATACGATGGTTTTGTCCAATGGAAGTGGACGTTCGTAGTAATACGGGGTGTCCTGGAGAAAAGGGTAAAAGTAGGAGTGGCAATGAGGTCTGCAACTTTGACAATCCAAAAGCCAGTATTAAGAAGGTTCAGTCAACTTGGTCTCTGAGTCATAGTCTAGGGTCGGGTCAATGGTCGCTGCCAAAGAGAGAGAGAAAAGAAACACTCAGCATGCACTCTAACCTAGATCAGAATGGTTATCACTTTATCTAATCAGGAAACCTCCTACTGTAACGTCAAATTCTTCTCCAAACCTGAAAGAAGAATTAGCCGGGATCACCCGAGGAGTAAACCAACTCATCAGTGGGAATCGGGATCCAACTATCATTGCATGATAACTTGACGGAATCCACTCAGGTCACCACACTCCAGAAGGTATGCGCATGCCTGGCAAGTTTCAGTTTCTTTAGAAACTCCCGATGTGATTTTTACCCCTAGGACCCAAGTGACCTTGACGAATAATCAACAAATCAAAAGGTCCTAGTCAAGTTCAACCCGTCATTATCTTGATTGCGTTAAACCCACCCGCACGACCCTTGACGAATAATCAACAAAGTCGTACGACTGTCCTAACCAATCCACATATCCATGCGACAGAAAGCATTACAGAGCTACCGCACACTACGCCTCGGCGAATAGCAACGACAAACGTAGCGCGAATACTAAGCAATACTAATCCGAAATGATGGAGGGCTACGAATGGTTTTTGGCGAAAAACCTTTAACGTAATGAACTTGATATCGTTGAAGGAACTGGATAACTTTTTAGAAAAATATAGTGACGAAAACCTTTGCTAAAGAGGTCACTCCCGGTGAAGGGATCTCGGCTCTTTCCCCGTAGAATGAGGTGCAGGATATTCCAACTGAATACCACGATGCAAAGCAAAAGGCAATCAGCTATAGTGAAGTTATTACCCTGACGCAAACTTCTGTCCAAGGGGTCACTCCCGGTGAAGGGATCTCGGCCCTTGCCTCGTCGACTGAGGAGCAGGATATTCCAACTGAATACCACGATACAAAACAAAAGAGAACGCCCTTGCAATAACAGCTTTTGAAAAATGTTCCAACAACATCAGAATAGGTTTGTTTATCTTGCATTGATCCGAATCAACGCAGTCCCATCAATTAATCACACCAATAAAGAACGAAAATAATGATGTACGTATATGCCATCCGCATTCGCCACTGGGTCCCGTCATCACCCGTTAGGTTACTTAACTAACGACAGAGCGGGGACTGGACTAGTGCGGATGCAAAACATATACAACATCTACTAGTATATATACAATATATAATTTTCGCTCAAGGCGTGATAAAATGCAACAACACAGAAATGTAACCAGCATCACAGAACAATACAGATATCTGGGATCCCCGGGTTTCATAGAGCCGCTACTGAAACCCGACGTTCCCCTGGTCGTGTGGATAGCCTGTGCAATGAAATCCTAGACCCCTACGGGCGCGGCAAGTTACCTGCCAAAACCTGAAGCGAGGCAGCCCCCTTCAGCAACGTGAATGGACCACCCAGCACTTCCCGGAATCCGGTAACTTGGGCACCCCTCCTGGGTCTATCCTATACCCCCTACGAGTGCGGCGAATAGCCCGCCAATTCTAGAGTGAAGCCCCCTCCGTCTCAATGCCATGAGATGCGGGCTCGTTGTCCTCTAGAACCCGGCTATTCGTGCACCCCTCCACGGGGCAACCCTAGTACAGAAAGTAAAATATACATACAACGGGTACATCGACCGCAACCTGGTCGTGCCCCAAAAGAATAATACAAACAGGCAGTGACGGCAGTCCACATGTCGGACGCTCGCCCCGCAATATCAAATGTACATATAAAACAAAACTGTACTAACATTGCAACCAGGCTATCCCCACGACCGATCCGCAACATCACAGCACAATCACAGAACATCAACGTGAATGTCACGTTCGCAAATCCGTCTAACCGGGCTATAGCAGTTAGACAGGATTTACCGATCAAGTGACATTCACGGTCGCAGATATAATGTAAATACTGTGAACTAATGTGTTTAAACTTTTCGATCGATCAAATTTATCGAAGTGGGCCCCAAGCATTACTGTAGCACTTAAAGAGAGTCTAGGCCCAAAAAGAATATTCCAAAAACCCTATTTTCAACCCAGGAGCTCACTGCAAAAATTTGGTCCAATGAATAGTAAAAATGGCCGCGGAACCGCCGCAAATACGTGGGTTTAGCCGCGGTTCCGCGGTGGAATAGTGAGATCACGCTACCAAATTTTCACAGAATGCTTAGAATTGCCTGCACATGTCACTGCAATGTACTGAAAAATTTTTGGAGCCAAAAATATTTCGAAAGAAAACTGTGCAAATGAAAATGGGTTTTCGGAAA
This sequence comes from Agapanthus africanus, assembly GCA_030015575.1. Classification (NCBI taxonomy): domain Eukaryota; kingdom Viridiplantae; phylum Streptophyta; class Magnoliopsida; order Asparagales; family Amaryllidaceae; genus Agapanthus; species Agapanthus africanus. The sequence goes on along the minus strand of CM057338.1, from coordinate 826,405,173 downwards.
ATCCGTTCGATCGAACATGTAAACACACTAGAACAAGCTAGGCAAGGTTAATGGCGTGGCTCTGATACCATGTTGCGCCACGGCAGCGCCCCGGCCTACTACTCGAGGCCAAAATGCGGAATCAAAAATTTTTCTTAACTTTAACCGGCGCTACCGTGGACAATATACCCGGATCGTGACCATTAACCTAATGCTAGCTAACAAGAGAAGGGGCGAGAGATATACCGAGTGATCCGTGTCCTCCGGTCTTCTCGTCGTCGTCCCGATCTCCCGCGGAATCTCCGTCCGTCGCCTCCTCGTCGAAACGGGCACCACATCGCCGGGTTCTTTTACGGGCTCCCACCTCTGGACCGAGGCAACTCGGGCGCGAAGTTGGCTAGCCGACGCGTCCAAGATTTGCTGTAGGTGTAGTGTAGAACTTGTCTCTTTTGGGGTTTAGTGTAGTTACCATAATATGATGGAGGTATGAAGAACTTTGGAGAGGATGAAGGTGTATCATTTTGCAAGCAACAAGAATGAGATGAATAAATCCCACCACAAGAAAAAACAACTCTCTCATTCTCCCCTCTCCTATGTGGCCGGCCCCCCCTTAGGAAATATGGTGGAGGAAAATCACAAAACAAGAAGGAAGGTGAGTGTAGGAAAAGAGAATGGATGACCATAAGCAAAAGGTTATGATAACAATATCATATCAACATCAAATCTCAAAAAGCAAGCCATCATGAAAAAGCAAAGATGCTTAACTTATCATAATGCCACAAATGCAAGAAAACCCCTCCACAATAAGTTATTTGCAAACATGCAAATAACCCCCTTCCATCGGAAAAGTCCGGCCGGGAAAGAACAAAGGAAAACCGGCCGGAACGGAATGCAAACTGGCAACCTCAGAAAACTGATCCCGTAATAAATTACAGGAAAACCCCACTACTGCATATACATGCCCGCATTTGTATTCCCACTGAACACAAATGCAAAGAGACAAAATCTACACTGTCTAATACTAGGATCCGGCTTAAACCAAAGCCGGCTAGTAAAAACCGTCCGATTACGATCCATGCAATACCGCACGTATCTGATCGAACCCTGCCATATCTCCATACGGCCTCTACAGCGTTTCGCCCGAAACTTGAGTAACTGAGTGTGTGGTGGACTCTAAAGACTCGTCAATACTATGGCTGTGGATTTAACCACTAGCACGTCAGAGGTATTAGCCATACGTGACGGGCCACCAGCTATTGACCAAAAGGGACGTCGATGAGCGAACTCATCCTGACACCCTACTGCGCCTGTCAGTGACAATATCCGTACAGTCCGGTCCGTTCGTCTATGAGTATCGCATGGCGGGCCTAGGGGGTTGGTAAAAGTCAGACCCCCAAAAGCGGTACAAGTCGCGTCGGAGTGTAGCCCAGAACACCCTGAGATACTACTGGAATACCTACCGGCAAATCTCCTGCCTCGGCCGAGGGCTTTGTGTAATGGCTCTCCTAGACACAGCGCGACCTCACCCCCAATACCGGGAGAGACGAACCCCTGAAGATCCGCTCACTGCCTCCATGTGGCTCAGGACTGTACCCAACTAAAACCTGTTTGCACGACTCCTTTGAGCCGTGGTAGGGTAGTAATCAAAGCACAGTGGGAACTCATACGAGACAAATGACGATCTCAGGTCGATGAACTAACCTGTACACATGTCACCAGGGAACTTCTATCTGACGTCAGGTATAAGACCAACTAGCATGTTCCCGGCGAGTCCTGTCCGGTGTACTCATAACCCAATGAGCACCTGTATACATCTTAGGTGAACCAACTGACACCAATGGCTTGTAAGACCGGCCACCGCCCCTCGTCGAGGTCTCGACTGTATACACTAGTCTACTCTGGAGAATCGATGCCCTGTCTCGAAACTCCCACGATTAGGGACCATTTTAAGGATATGCTTATAGACTGCCAGCTCTCACGTATATGATCGCCCTCATACTGCTGGTAGTCAAGCAAGAATCCTAGGGGCTCTATCAACGTGCAATAGCGACCTGTAAGGTCACCTGAAGCAGTACACGATGATAAAGATAAACCAGATAGCATACTATCATCTTGAGTAAGACTGTCCTACCGGGATAGGTCCTCCCTCAATCATTGCAATCACGTGCCTGTGATCCAATAATTGACTCTGAGGGCACTATCTCCAATACGATATCGACTCCCTATACCCGGAGAGACGAATCCCCAATAATCGCTCACTGCCTCCAAGTGGCTCGGGACTGTACCCAACCAAAACCTGTTTGCACAACTCAGTAGAGCCGTGGTAGGGTAGTGATCAAAGCACAGTGGGAAATCACACGAGACAAATGCCGATCTCAGGTCTAAAGACTAACCTGTACTCATGTCACCTGAGAACTTCTACCTGACGATAGGTATAGTACCATCTGGAAGTTCTCGGCGAGTCCGTCTTGTGAACTCACCCCCAGTGAGCACCTGTATACGATCTTAGGTGCGAAAGACCAATGGTTGCGGGACCATACCATCGCCCTTCGTCGGGGTCTAGAAACGTATACACTAGTCTACTCCGGAATATCGATGCCCAGTCTTGATACTCCCACGACTAGGGACCATTTAAGGATGCGCGTACCGACTACCTAGCTCCCACAAGTATGATCACCATCACAACGCAGGTAGTCTAGCAATGATCCTACGGGCTTTATCAACATGTATAAAAGATATGTAATAGCAAGTAAAATATGCACATGTTAAGATAAAGACAAAACAGATAACATACTATTATATCGAGCAAGACTGTCCTGTACATATATATGTCCAAGCATCCATATGTATACATATACAATAATGGCCTCTAGGGCATACATATCCAACAATCTCCCACTTGCACTAAGGCCATATATTGGCGTACCGAGTATCCAACGTCTGCTCTAGGGCCAGCTGTTGGCGTACCGCATACCCAACATCTCAAAAAGTCTCTCGAATTGTGCTTGAGGAAGGGCCTTGGTGAATGGATCCGCTGTGTTGTCTTTTATATCCACTCTCCGGACCACGATCTCCCTAATCAGGTGATACCGCCTTAAGATGTGCCTGTATTTCTGATGGGACCGTGGTTCCTTCGCTAAAACTATAGCCCCATTGTTATCGCAATACAAAGGTATTGGGTCAACAATGGACGGAACGACCCGAAGTTCACTAATGAACTTCTTCATCCATACCGCCTCTTTTGCGGCATCGCTTGCACTAATGTATTCATCCTCCATCGTCGAGTCTGCGACGGTATCCTGTTTGGAGCTCTTCTAACACACCGCCCCTCCGTTGAGGGTAAACATAAAACCGGAGATAGACTTGTTGTCATCCTTGTCACTCTGGAAGCTTGAATCGGTAAAGGATTCGACCTTTAGGTCTCCATTACCGTAAACCAAGAACATCTCCTTAGTCCTTCTCAGGTATTTGAGAATGTTCTTTACTGCTGTCTAGTGGTCCTCACCTGGGTTCGACTTATACCGGCTCACCACGCTTAGTGCATAATCTACATCTGGCATTGTACATAGCATTACATACATTATAGATCCTACCGCTGAAGCGTAGGGTATAGTGCTCATGCGAACCCTCTTCTCGTCAGTCTTGGGAGACATCTCTTTGGAGAGGGTGATTCCGTGCAATGCAGGCATGTTACTGTTCTTGGAATCTTCTATACTAAATCTCTTTAGTACGGTCTCTATGAACTTGGACTGTGAAAGTCCCAGTAATCTCTTAGATCTATCTTTGTAGATCTTAATCCCCAGAATGTACGAGGCATCACCCAGGTCCTTCATGGAGAACCTTTGTGATGAATAGCTTGACCGATTGTAGCATATGAATGTCATTTCCTATCAAAAGAATGTCGTCCACATAAAAGACTAGGAACACGACATTTCATCCTACAATCTTCTTATAAATACAAGGCTCATCCTCGTTCTTGATGAAGTCAAATTCATTGACCGTTTCATCAAAACAGATGTTCCAGCTCCGTGATGCCTACTTTAATCCATAAATGGATTTAAGCAACTTGCACACCTTCCCGCTGCTCCCACTATTTACGAAACCTTCCGGCTGATCCATATAAACGCACTCTTCTAAACTTCCATTTAGAAAAGCCGTTTTTACGTCCATCTGCCAGATCTCATAGTCATGGAAGGCAGCAATGGCAAGTAGGACCTGAATGGATTTGAGCATAGCCACTAGAGAAAAGGTTTCGTCATAGTCCATACCTGGTCTTTGACGAAAACATTTTGCAACAAATCTAGCCTTATAGGTTTCCACCTGCCCATCTACACCAAATTTCCTTTTGTAGATCCATTTGCATCCAACGAGTTTTACCCCAGGTGGAGCAATATCCAAGGTCTACACTTTATTGGTGTACATGGACTCCATTTCGGATCGCATAGCATCCAGCCACCTATACGAGTCCCTACTGATAATGGCTAACCTAAAACTAGTAGGATCATCTTCTTCCAAAATGCAATCCTCTCGATCCCCGTCTATGAGAAAACCGTAGTATCTCTCGGGCGGATGAGAAATCCTACCAGATCTGCGGAGTGGCTGAGGTTCGTCTGGGATTATTGAATCTACTGGTTCTATTAAAACTTAGGTTATACTTTGTCCTTCTGGAATTTCTTCCAATTCTACCGCGCTCTCACTTGTTCCTTTTGCAAGAAATTGCCACTCTAAAAAGGTGGCGTGGCGAGTAACTCACACCTTTTATTCCTCGGTGTGGTAGAACGGATATCCCATCGAATGTTTTGGATATCCTACAAACTTACATAAAACTGATCGTGCCTCTAGTTTGTCCGGCTTCTGCGTTTTCACATAAGCCGGAAAACCCCATATCTTAATGAATTTAAGACATGGTTTCTTTTCACTCCATACTTCATATGGAGTCTTAGGAATAGATTTAGACGGAACCTGATTCAATAGGTAGGCTGCTGTTTCAATCGCAAATCCCCAGAATGAAAGAGGTAACTCGGCATTACTCATCATGGAGCGAACCATGTCCAATAGGGTGCGGTTCCACCGCTTTGATACACCGTTGTGCTGTGGTGTATATGGAGGAGTAAGATGAGAGAGAATTCCATTCTCTTTTAGGTAATCTTAGAATTCCATGCTTAAGTACTCCCGTCCCCTATCAGATCGAAGGATCTTGATACTTTTGACAGTCTGGTTCTCTACTTCGTTTCTGAATTCATTGAATTTCTCAAAAGCTTCAGATTTGTGTCTCATAAGATACACATATCCGAACCTAGAGAGATAGCCAGAGAATGTGATGAAGTACGAGAACCCACCCCTTGCATGTATAGACATTGGACCACATACATCACTGTGTATAAGTCCGAAGATCTCTGCTTCTCTTTCTCCGTGTCCGGTGAACGGAGATTTGATCATTTTTCCCTTGAGACAAGACTGACAAGCTTCATAAGATGAAAATTCGAACGTATTCAAAAGTCCATCTTTATGCAATTTACTTAGTCTTTTCTCTCCGATATGACCAAGTCTACAATGCCACAAGTAGGATTCGTTCATTTCTGAACTCTTCCTCTTGCGTGTGTTTTGTATACTGAGAACTGTGTTTTGATTAAGAACATAGATACCATTACATAGTGTACCTTCTGCAACCAATACCTGATTAAGGTAAATGTTCATGATATTTCTATCAAGAACAAACTTATATCCATCTTTATCAAGTAAAGATACCGATATGATGTTGCAAATCATGGAAGGTACATAGTAGCAATTGTTCAAAATCATAGTATTGCCACTTGGCAATGCTAGGTGATATTCACCGACGGCAGCAGCATTAACTTGTGCTCCGTTCCCTACTCTGAGAGACATATCACTAGGTCCAACTATCCAACTTTTTCTCAGTCCCTGTAATAAATTACAGATATGAGATCCCGATCCGGTATCGAGTACCCAGGAGGTAGGATTGACCGAAAAACAGTTCTCAATAACAAGAACACCTGAAGATACAATAGTATGTTTCTTCTTCGATGGGGTCATCAAGGAATTTAAACAATCCTCTATCCCTTGCTCACACTTATGACTGTTGTCATAAGTTAGAGCTGAACCGACGTTTCCCAGCCCCGAATAAGAATTCGGATCGGTCAAGCGATATATTTTATTATCTTGATTAGGGCGTGAAATGGTTGCTACCTGGAGATAGAGAAAAGAAACACTCAGCGTGCGCTCTTGCAAGATTAGATTGGTTATTAATTTACCTAACCATGATGGCTCCCATTGTTTCCTTAATTTCTTTTTCAAACCTTAAAAGAAGAACTAGTCAGGATTAATTGCACGTCACAATACTTGCTTAACCTTTCAGCCAGGCTAGTGTTGGTACTTCGAGGGAGGTTTTCCAACGCTTTTGCGAAGTTCCTTAATTACATAATCTCTTTTCCTTGGAGGCGTAGCCCCGCTAACACATTTCTAGATAGATACTTGGTTTATAGCATTGATTGTTAAGTGAAATAATGCCCTGAGAGTAATTCTACTCATCAGTGGGATCGGGATCCAACTATCATCGTGTGATGCAGTTGATGGAATTCACTCTAGTCACCATATTTCAGAAGGTATGCTAAATCTGCAAGTTTCCTGTAAATTTGAAACTCCCGATGTAGTTTTTGCCCCTAGGACCCAAGTGACCTTGACTAAAGATCAAAATGTCAAAAGGTCCTAGTCAAGTTCTACCCATCATTATCCCGATTGCATTAGACCCACCCGCAAGAGCCTTGACTAAAGATCAAAATGATCGTACGACTGTCCTAACCAATCGCATTAACAAGCAACGGAAAAGTATTACATAGTTACCGAACACTACGCCTCGACTAATGATCGAAATACGCAGCACGAATACTAAGCATTACCAATCCGAAATGACGGAGGGCTACGACTGGGATTTTGGTGAAAAACCCATTAACGTAATGAACTTGATATTGTGGAAGGAACCTGAGTAGTTTTGAAAAGGAGTGGTTTAAGCTCCGCTTTTTGAAAACTTGTGGTTTTGAAAAAGCCGAGTAATCTACAGTATAGACTTGTAAGTCCACGTTACCTACCCCGGTGCTTACGGGGAGGCGGAACAGGTAAAAAACGATTTTTAACACAAGGTAACATGGACTAGAATTAGAGGATCTTTGCTAAACAAAAACTAACAAACTAACTACAAGTTTAGCTACTCGGTTAGAAGGTTATACCTAAGTCTTGAACTCCTTCTCTTCTTGCTCCTTGGAGTGGTTTGAACGGCTCCTCCTCGTCGTCTTCTCTTTGCCGAAGAAAGATCCACCCGAAGGCCTCTACCTTGAGCTCCTACCTTAACCAAGAGATAACTAAAGTGCTTGGCTTGCTAAACCTAGAACCCTAGAAAGAGTAGAGACGAGTTTTGATGGTTTTATCTCAAGAGCTCATGGTTCTCAACACATGAGAGATGAGAGCTTTGAGAGGAAGAGGGAGAGCTCAAAAACATGAGAGAGAAAGAGCAAGAGAGAATGAGGACCTTTTTGCAACCATGCTCTCATATGAGAGAATTATGAAATAATAATAATAATTAAAGAAATTGTGATGGTTCATTTGGAATGACCATTATCATTTCACATTAAATGAAATTTGCAAGAATCAAGAAGTATCTTTCATGTGAAATGATGATGGTCAAATTGTCAACATAAGTCAACCGGTCAACCAAAATCAAAAGGTCAACAAAAGACAAATGGTCAACCTTATCATGGCAAAATTATCCTTAATTAATATCATTAATCATATCTTTCATTCTCATTAGGGTTTGGAAAAAGTCAACGGTCAACAACCCTAATGAGAATCCTCTGCCTCTGTCAACTGTGCATATACACCCGCATCCGTGTTCCGAGGAACACGAATACAATGAGACAAAAACAATCCCAAAACAAATACTAGGATCTGGTTTAAACCAAAGCCCACTAGTAATAACTGCCCGGACACCAAACGTGCACAAGTGCACGGATGTGAACGAACCCCGTCGCAAAACCATGCGACCTCTACTCTGTTTTGCCCAAAGGCGAATAGCCCTCTGTGTGGGACTCTAAAGACTCGACACTATGTTGGCAGTGGGTTTAACCATAGGCCGCAAGCGGTACTAGCTGTACGTAACGGTCCCCAGGTAGATGCCGATAAGAAACTGATGAGGTGAACCCATCTGAACTCCTACTGAGCCTGAATATGACAGTCTCCGTACAGTCCGGTCTGTTTGTCCGAGAGTATCACATGGCGGGCCTAAGGGGCGGTAAACGTCAGTCCCCTAATAGCGGTACAAGTCGTGTCGGAGTGTAGCCCAGAACACCCTGAGATAACACTGGAAACGCTACCAGTATATCTCGCTTGCCCGGCCCAGGGACTTTGTGTAATGGCTCTCCTAGACACAGCGCGATATCAACCCCCAATTCCGGGAGAGACGAATCCTGTCTAACCGTCACTGCCTCCAAGTGCCTCGGGACTGCACCCAACTGCTACCTGTTTGCACGACTCATTTGAGCCGTGGTAGGGCAGCAATCTAAGAACAGTGGGAACACACTCGAGGCGAAGTGACATTGTCAAGTCAATGGACTAAGCTGTACTCATGTCACCTGGGAACTGATAACTGACGATAGGTATAATACCAACCAACAGTTCCCAGCGAGTCCTGTCCAGTGTACTCGTAACCTAACGAGCACCTGCATACTGTCTCCAGTACGACGTACTGATGGCTGTGGGACAGACCATCTCCCCTCCTGGGATGAGAAGCGTATACACTAGTCTACTCCGGAGTATCGATGCCCCGTCTCGATAATCCTACGACTAGGGACCTGTATAGGGATGTGCTTGTAGATTACCCAGCCCCCACTAGTGTGACTGCCATCACAACGCTGGAAATCAAGCAAAGATCCTAAGGGCTCCACTAATGTGTATAGGCGATATGCTAAAAGAAACACATGCACACATTAAAGTAGAAACAAACCAAGTAGCATACTACCATTTTGAGCAAGATTGTCTATACAACTGTGAATATCCCAAGCTTCCATTAAGTAATATACAAACTAGTATGATACAGTAATGGCCTCTAGGGCATATACACTAACAATCTCCCACTTGCACTAAGGCCATGTACTGGCGTATCGAAGACCTATCATCTCGATCAGCCGCTCGAACTGAGTCTGGGGTATGCTTTCGTGAATGGATCTGCAGTGTTATTCTCCGAATCTACTCTCTTCACCTCGATCTCCCGGCGATCAACGATCTCCCTGATCAGGTGACACCGCCTCAAAATGTGTCTCGACTTCTGATAGGACCTGGGTTCCTTCGCTAAAGCTATAGCACCGTTGTTGTCGCAATATAGCGGTATTGGATCAACAATGGTTGGAACCACCTGAAGCTCCGTGAGGAACTTCTTCATCCAGACAGCTTCCTTTGCGGCATCGCAAGCAGCTATGTACTCCGCTTCCATAGTTGAGTCAGCAACGGTTTCCTGCTTGGAGCTCTTCCAGCAAACCGCCCCTCCATTGAGGGTAAAGACATAACCCGACATGGACTTGGAGTCATCCTTGTCACTCTGGAAGCTGGAGTCAGCAAAGGCCTTGATCTGGAGGTCTTTTCCGCCATACACCAAGAACATCTCCTTAGTCATTCTCAGGTACTTAAGAATGTTCTTTACTGCTATCCAGTATTTCTCCCCTGGGTCCGACTGATACCGGCTTACAACGCTTAATGCGTATGCTACATCTGGTCTGGTACACAACATCGCATACATTATAGAGCCTACTGCAGATGCGTAGGGTATAGATGACATGCGAGCCCTTTCTAAATCAGTCTTGGGAGACGTCTCTTTGGAGAGGGTGATTCCGTGACAAGCCGGTAGATTACCGCACTTTGAATCTTCCATACTGAATCATTTCAGTATGGTGTCGATGTACCTAGACTGCGAAAGTCCCAACATCCTCTTAGATCTATCACGATAGATCTGGATCCCCAGAATGTAGTTGGTATCGCCCAGGTCCTTGATGGAGAACCTCTGTGTCAAGAATCCTTTGACTGACTGTAGAATAGGAATGCCATTTCCTATTAGGAGAATGTTATCCACGTAGAAGACAAGGAATACCACAGTTCTCCCTACAATCTTACTGTAAATGCATGGTTCATCCGGATTTTTGATAAGGTCGAATTCTTTGACAGTATCATCAAAGCAGATGTTCCAGCTCCGCGTTGCCTGCTTCAGTCTATAAATGGACTTAAGCAACTTGCACACTTTACCGTTGCTCCCACTCTGAATGAAACCCTACGGCTGCTCCATATAGACGCACTCTTCCAAATTTTCATTCAGAAAAGCCGTCTTTACGTCCATCTGCCAGATCTCATAATCGTGGAAGGCAGCAATGGCAAGAAGGATCCGAATGGATTTGAGCATAGGCACTGGAGAAAAGGTTTCGTCATAGTCCAAACCAGGTCTTTGACGAAAACCCTTTGCAACAAGTCTAGCTTTATAAGTTTCAACCTGCCCATCTACACCAATCTTCTTTCTGAAGATCCATTTGCAGCCTACGGGTTTTACCCCTTCTGGAGCAATGTCCAAAGTCCAAACTTTGTTGGTGTACATGGACTCCATTTCGGTCCGTATTGCATCCAGCCATTTTACTAAGTCACCGCTCTGAATGGCTTGCTGGAAGCTAGTAGGCTCATAATTTTCAATGACGTAATCCTCTCTATCCCCATCTATGAGAAAACCGTAGTATCTCTCGGGCGGATGAGACTGCCTACTACTCCTGCGGAGTGGCGCAGGAATGTCCTGTTCTTTCGAACCTTATGGTTCTATTAAGCTTTCAGTAATAGCTTGTAGTTCTGGAATTTCTTCCAGTTCTATTGCGCTCCCACTTATCTGATTTTCTAAAAATTCAGTTTACAAGAAGCAGGCATGACGAGAAACAAATACCTTTTGTGTAAGTCCATGCTACCTCTCCCGGTACTTACGGGCATGCGGAATTTGACAAAAAAAAATGATTTTTATAGAGGTGGTAACATGGACTTATAACCCGGATCTTGGTTAAACGTCTAACTAACAACCTAACTACGAGTTACTAACTACTCGGTTAGAGGGTTATACCTTGCTTGTCTTGAACTCCTTCGTCTTCAAACTCCGATGGTGGTCCGGATCGGCTTCTTCCCGTCGTCTCCTTACGCCGAAGATAGATCCACCTGAAAGCTCTAACCTTTGGCTCCTTCTTCGATCTTTGAAGAAACTAGTTCACTCGGTTTACTAAACCTTGTGAACTAGAGTGAGTAGAGAAGAGTTTGTATGGGATTTTATCTATGGTTCTTGATTCTCAACTCATGAGACAAGTGAACCATAGAGTCAAGAGAGGGAGAAAGAGGAAGAGGGTGAGAGCAAAAACAAGAGAGCTCAAGAACAAGAGAGAGAGTGAGCAAGTGAGAATGAGCCTTTCTTTTGTCTTTCACCCTCTCATAATCCAAAACAATGATAACTCATTATACCAAATCAAGTGATATGTGATGGTTGAAGCAACCATAACCATATCATTTCATGCACTCATTTTGCACAAATGAGCAAGCAAGCAAAAGTCTTTGCCATGAAATGATGGCTATGATTATCATGATGGTCAACTAGTTAAGCCTAGTCAACCGGTCAACAAAGTCAACAAGTCAACAAAGTCAACAAAAGTCAACAACCATGTCACCATAATACTTAATTAATATAATTGTTAATCACATATCATATTCTCATTAGGGTTGAGCAAAAAGTCAATAGTCAACGGTCAACTGTCAACAACCCTAATAAGAATCCGCTGCCTCTGTCTCCCCGTCAACTGTGCATACACACCCGCATCCGCGTTCCGAGGAACACGAATGCAAACTGGATAAATCCAATCCCAAAAGGTACACTAGGATCTGGCTTAAACCAAAGCCCGCTAGTGTAAACTGTCCGGACACTGTACGTACACAAGTGCACGGATGTGACCGAACCCTGTCGCAAAACCATGCGACCTGTCGCAAAACCATGCGACCTCTACTCTTTTGCCTAAAGGCGAAAAGCTTTCTGTGTAGGACTCTAAAGACTCGACACTACGCTGGCAGTGGGTTTAACCACAGACCGCAAGCGGCACTAGCTGTGCGTAACGGTCCCCAGGTAGCGCCGACAAGAAGACCGACGAGGCGAAACCCATCTGAACTCCTACTGAGCCTGAATGTGACATTCTCCGTACAGTCCGGTCTGTTCGTCTGATACATCGCATGGCGGGCCTAGGGGGCGGTAAACGTCAGTCCCCCAATAGCGGTACAAGTCGTGCCGGAGCGAAGCCCAAAACACCCTGAGATAACACTGGAAGCCAACCAGTATATCTCGTTTGCCCTGGCCAGGGACTACTCGTGTAATGGCTCTCCTAGACACAACGCGATGTCAACCCCCATTACCGGGAGAGACGAATCCTGTCTAACCGTCACTGCCTCCAAGTGCTTCGGGACTGCACCCAACCACTACCTGTTTGCACGACTCCTTTGAGCCGTGGTAGGGTAGTGATCAAAGTACAGTGGGAACACACTCGAGGCGAAGTGACAGTGTCAAGTCAGCGGACTAAGCTGTACTCATGTCACCTGGGAACTGATAACTGACGATAGGCATAATACCAACTAGTCAGTTCCCGACGAGTCCTGTCCAGTGTGCCCGTAACCTAACGAGCACCCGCATACTATCTCAAGTACGACGTACTGACGGTTGTGGGACAGGCCGTCTCCCACACTGGGATGAGAAGCGCATGCGCTAGTCTACTCCGGAGTATCGATGCCCTGTCTCGATAGTCCTGCGACCAGGGACCTGCATAAGGATGTGCTTATAGATTACCCAGCCCCACTATTGTGACTGCCATCACATCGCTGGTAATCAAGCAAAGATCCTAAGGGCTCCACTAATGTGTATAGGCGATATACTAAAATAAACACATGTACACATTGAAGTAGAAACAAACCAAGTAGCATACTACTATTTTGAGCAAGATTGTATATACAAGGTGAATATCCCAAGCATCCATTAAGTAATATACAAACTAGTATGATACAGTAATGGCCTCTAGGGCATATACACTAACAATCTCCCACTTGCACTAAGGCCATGTACTGGCATATCGAAGACCTATCATCTCGATCAGCCGCTCGAACTGAGTCTGGGGCAGGGCCTTGGTGAATGGATCTGCAGTGTTATCTTCTGAAGCGACTCCCCGAACCTCGATCTCCTGGCGATCCACGATCTCCCTGATCAGGTGATACCGCCTCAAGATGTGCCTGGATCTCTGATGGGACCTGGGTTCCTTCGCTAAAGCTATAGCCCCGTTGTTGTCGCAATACAGAGGTATTAGATCAACAATGGACGGAACCACCTGAAGTTCTTTCAAGAACTTCCTCATCCCGACAGCTTCTTTTGCGGCATCAGATGCAGCGATGTATTCCGCTTCCATCGTCGAGTCTGCAACGGTTTCTTGTTTGGAACTTTTCCAACACACCGCCCCTCCGTTGAGGGTAAAGACAAAACCCGACATGGACTTGGAATCATCCTTGTCACTCTGGAAGCTGGAGTCAGCAAAGGCCTCAATCTGGAGGTCTTTTCCGCCATACACCAAGAACATCTCCTTAGTCCTTCTCAGGTACTTGAGAATGTTCTTTACCGCTATCCAGTGTTTCTCCCCAGGGTTTGACTGATACCGGCTTACCACACTCAGTGTATAAGCTACATCCTGTCTGGTACACAACATCCATACATTATGGAACCTACCGCAGAAGCGTAGGGTATAATAGACATGCGATCCCTCTCTAAATCAGTCTTGGGAGACATCTCTTTAGAGAGGGTGATCCCGTGACAAGCCGGTAGGTTACCGCGCTTGGAATCTTCCATACTGAACCTTTTCAGTATGGTGTCGATGTACCTGGACTGTGAAAGTCCTAATATCCTCTTGCATCTATCACGATGGATCCGGATCCCCAGGATGTATGAGGCATCACCCAAGTCTTTCATGGAGAACCTGTGCGACAAGAACCACTTGACAGATTGTAGCATAGGAATGTCATTTCCTATTAAGAGAATGTCATCCACGTATAAAACGAGGAATACTACAGTTCTCGCTACAAATCTACTATAGATGCATGGTTCATCTGGATTTTTGATAAAGCCAAATTCCTTGACCGTCTCATCAAAACAGATGTTCCAACTCCGCGATGCCTGCTTTAGTCCATAGATGGACTTAAGCAACTTGCACACCTTTCCGCTGCTCCCACTCTTAATGAAACCCTCTGGCTGGTCCATATAGACACACTCCTCTAAACTTCCATTTAGAAAAGCGGTCTTTACGTCCATTTGCCAGATCTCATAATCGTGGAAGGCAGCAATGGCAAGAAGGATCCGAATGGATTTCAGCATAGCCACTGGAGAAAAGGTTTCGTCATAGTCCAAGCCAGGTCTTTGACGGAAACCCTTTGCTACAAGTCTAGCTTTATAGGTCTCAACCTGTCCATCTACACCAATCTTCCTTTTGAAGATCCACTTGCATCCTACGGATTTTACCCCGTCTGGAGCAATGTCCAACGTCCATACTTTGTTGGTGTACATGGACTCCATTTCGGTCCGCATTGCATCCAGCCATTTCACTGAGTCAACGCTCTGAACGGCCTGCTGGAAGCTAGTAGGCTCATCATAATCTATGATGCAATCCTCTCTATCCCCGTCTATGAGAAAACCGTAGTATCTCTCGGGCGGATGAGACTGCCTACTACTCCTGCGGAGCGGCGTAGGAATGTCCTGTTCTTTTGAACCCTCTGGTTCCACTAAACTTTCAGTAATAGTCCATGGTTCTGGAATTTCTTCCAGTTCTACTGTGCTCCCACTTATCTGGTTTTCCAAAAACTCAGTTTCCAAGAAGTAGGCATGACGAGAAACAAGAACTTTTTGTTCCTCTTCGCAGTAAAAGAAATATCTCTTGGAGTTCTTTGGATATCCCACAAACTTGCACTGTACTGAGCGTGCCTCGAGCTTGTCCGCATGCTGCTTTTTGACAAAAGCTGGACATCCCCATGTCTTAATGTGATTAAGATGGGGCCTCTTCCCACACCACATCTCATATGGTGTAGTAGGCACAGTCTTAGTAGGAACTCGGTTCAAAAGGTATGCAGCTGATTCTAGCGCATACCCCCAGAATGATCACGGTAACTCAGCGTTACTCATCATGGACCGTACCATATCCAATAGGGTTCGGTTCCGTCTCTCCGATACACTGTTATGTTGCGGAGTGTATGGAGGAGTAAGCTGAGAGAGAATTCCGTTCTCTTTTAAATAGTCCAGGAACTCGGCACTTAAGTATTCTCCACCTCGATCCGATCTTAGGATCTTAATACTTTTGCCGGTCTGTTTTTCTACTTCATTCTTATATTCCTGGAACTTTCCAAAGGCCTCGGACTTATGTTTCATTAAGAAGACATAACCGTACCTTGAAAAGTCATCCGTAAAAGTAATGAAGTAAGAATAACCGCTTCGCGCATGTGTAGACATTGGACCGCACACGTCGCTGTGTACGAGTCCCAAGAGCTCGCTCGCTCTTACTCCATGTCCAGTAAACGGAGTCTTTGTCATCTTTCCTTTGAGACAGGATTGACAAGTGGCATACGATTGATATTCGAACGCATTCAAATATCCTTCTGTATGTAACTTCGTCAACCTTCTCTCATTGATGTGACCCAGTCTACAATGCCATAAGAAAGTCTGATTTATTTCCGGAGACTTTCTTTTGTGTGTATTCTGGACATTGAAAATCTGTGGTTGGTTTAATACGTATATACCATTACTCAATGTACCTGACCCAATCAAAACTTGAATAAGGTGAATGTTTACAACATTGCTTACAAACGCAAATTCATAACCTTCTTTAGAAACTAAAGATACAGAAATGATATTACAAGTTGTGTTGGGTACAAAAAAGCAATTACGCAAAACCAAAACATGTCCATCTGACATTCCCAGGTGATAGTCCCCCACGGCTTTAGCATCCATGCTAGCTCCGTTCGCAACTCTGAGGGTCATGTCACCTGCCTTCAAAACCCTACGGTTTCTCAACGCCTGCAAAGAATTACAGATATGAGATCCTGATCCGGTATCCAATACCCAGGAAGTAGAGTTTATTGAAAGACAGTTTTCAATAACATACACACCTGAAGCTGAAGCTGCAACCTGCTTCAATTCCTGTGTTCTGGCCTTCCAGGCCCTGCAATCATTTTTCCAGTGTCCTTTCTTATGACAATAGAAGCATTCTTCCTTATCCACAAGCTTCCCCGCTTTCTTTGTTGCTTTTGCTTTTCCCTTCGTATCCACTTTACTAACACCGCCCCTTGGTTTGGCGGGGGCTTTCTTCTTCTTTCCCTTGGCTTTCGCCTTGGACCTAGAAGAAGATGATCCTCCTACAAACAAAGTGGATGTTTCCCTACCTTTCTGTAGGGTGCCCTCTGCGCTCCTCAGCATGTTGAGGAGCTCTGAAAGTTCAACTTCTTTTTCTTGCAAGTTGAAGTTCAGTATAAACTGGGCGTAAGTGGAAGGAAGGGACTGGAGAACTATGTCCGTATAGAGCTCACTCTCCAATGTGTCCCTAGGTCCGCGAGCTCCTCAATGTAGCCGATCATCTTTAGCACGTGCTCGGCTACTGATGATCCGACGGCCATCCTTGCCGAAAATAACTTTTTCGACGCTTCGTATCTTGCGATACGAGACTGCTCTCCATACAGTTCTTTTGTATGAAGAAATATGGATTCCAGGTCCATATTCTCGTGCCTCCTCTGATGTTCATTGTCCATAGAGGCAAGCACAAGGCATTTGGCCTTCGCGCTATCAATCTCCCAAGTCTTACGGATTTCCTTATCCGCGACGCTGGAAGTGGGACCAGGGACAGGGGGAGCTTTGGTGGTAAGAAGATACCCCAGCTTGTCGTAAGTGATTGCCATCTTGACATTCCTGAGCCAATCTTTGTAGTTTGGCCCTGTCAGTATATTTTTATCTAGGAGTAACTTAAGTCCAGTCATGTTGATTGGTCGCTGCAATTAGGAGAGAGAGAAGAAACACTCAGCACGATGCTCTTGCAAGTTTAGAATGGTTTTTAGTTTGTCTAAACAGGATGGCTCCCACTGTTTCTCGAATCCCTCCTCAAACCATAAAGGAAGAATTAGTCGGGATCAATCCCACCGCTCAATACTTGCTTAACCGTTTAGCCAGGCCAGTGTCGGTACTTCGAGGGAGGTTTTCCAACGCTTTCGCGAAGTTCCTTAATTAAAGAACCTCTTTTCCCTGGGGGCATAGCCCCGCTAACACCTTTCTAGACACCTACTTGGTTTATAGCATTGATCGTTAAGTGAGAAATTTCCCGAGGAGTAGCATACACTCACAGTAGGATCGGGATCCAAATATCATCGCGTGACGAAACTGAAGGAATCCTACCAGAATCATCACACTCCAAATAGTATGCAAATCTAGCAAGTTTCAGTACTTATGAAACTCCCGATGTGGATTTTTGCCCCATGCTCTTATGACCTTGACTTTGGCCAACAAATCATAAGTCACATGTCAAGTTCTACCCGTTATTCTCCAGGTTAATTTGAATCCACCCGCACCTACCCTTGACTTTGGCCAACAAGGCAGTACGACTGTTCCAAACCAACGCATCTATCTATGCTGCACATGAATACCCAATAGCTACCAATCACTGTGCCTTGACTTTGGCCAACAAACACAGCTTGAATATTATTGACTATTCATGTGAAACGACGGAGGGCTACAAATGGTTTTGGCGAAACCGTGAACGTAGTGAACTTGATATAGTCGATGGACGAGATAGCTTTTAAAAGGAGTGGCTCAAGCTCCGCATTTAAAAGTTGGTTTTGAAAAGAACCGAGTGGTTTTTCGAAAGTTTTCCAACGACTTTAACTTGGTTTATTATCTTGCATTAGTTCTTTTAATGCGTGATATTCTTGCATTAGTTCTTTTAATGCGTCCCATCATTTAATCCTACCATTGCAGAAAACAACCAAAATATGACGTACGCTTATGCCATTCGCATTCGCCACTGGGCCCTGTCATTACCCGTTAGGTTACTTAACTAACGACAGAGCGGGGGCTGGGCTAGCGCGGCTGTAAAACATAAGCAACGCCTAAATAATATCATATATAGATATACTGCAATGATAAACATTTCAGATCACAGATGAATACATTGGATATACTAGGAATCTGTAATTCGCACGAGCCTGTAACGAAAACAGATTACACGGTCGCGGTAAATAGCCAATACCCCACCCAAGACCCCTACGGGCACGGCAAACTACCCGCCAAGTACCCGAAGCGAAGCAACCTCCCTCATCTCCATGAGTAGGCCACTCGGCACTTCGGCATACCCGGTAGTTTGTGCACCCCCTCCATGGGTCTATCCTAGGAGCAAAAACAGTAAAAAGAAATTATACAATGACGGCTACAACCCCGACCTGGTTGTGCGGCCATACAAATAATTATTACATCAATTTACAAATTTACATGAATTGAAAGAAAAGAAAAACTCTCGTCTCACAACCCCCGGCTATTCACCCGCGACAATCCAACATATTCATATACACATTCCAGCAACATTACAGATCACAGATTTGTATAACCCCCACTAATTGACATATAGCGATTAGCAGACGTTCAATACAAATATCACATTACAGAAAAACCCGTTAGCTTAAGTCTTTTAGAAGTTCGATCAAAAATACGGATTTTCGGGACCCAAAAATAAAATTTTCGTTCTGGAAAATCTGGGCAGAAAATATATATTCCAAAAATCCCAAAATACCCCTATGAGCAAACTGCAAAAAAGAAAACCCATGACCGAGTCAACTCGGCCGCGGTTCCGCGGCGGGAGCGTGCTCCCGCCGCGGAACCGCGGCGCTTTGATCGAGTTAGGGTGTAAAATTTTTGCAGTCTCTTCAGAAAACCCTGAGTCGATTTTTGGTGTATTTCAAAAAAAGTTTTCCAGCTCTTTTAAAATCGACAGAAAGTTCGAATTTTAGGGTTCATTTCAGGACTTTTTCTTTGATCGATCTTCTAGTTACTTGCTAACATGTTAGATAGAGTTTAACTAGGCTCTGATACCACTGTAAGTCCATGCTACCTCTCCCGGTACTTACGGGCATGCAGAATTTGACAAAAAAAAACGATTTTTATAGAGGTGGTAACATGGACTTATAACCCGGATCATGGTTAAACGTCTAACTAACAACCTAACTACGAGTTACTAACTACTCGGTTAGGGGGTTATACCTGTTGGAGATAGTGCCCTCAGAGTCAATTATTAGGTCACAGGTACGTGATTGCAATGATTGATGGAGGACCTATCCCGGTAGGACAGTCTTACTCGAGATGATAGTATGCTATCTGGTTTACCTTTATCATCATGTACTGCTTTAGGTGACCTGACAAGTTGCTATTACACGTTGATAGAGCCCCTAGGATTCTTGCTTGACCACCAGCAGTATGAGGGCGATCATATAAGTGGGAGCTGGGGTCTATAAGCATATCCTTAAATGGTCCCTGGTCGTGTGAGTTTCGAGACAGGGCATCGATACTCCAGAGTAGACTAGTGTATACAGTCGAGACCCCGACGAGGGGCGGTGGCCGGTCTCACAAGCCACTGGTGTCAGTTGGATCACCTAAGATGTATACAGGTGCTCATTGGGTTATGAGTACACCGGACAGGACTCGCCGGGAACATGCTAGTTGGTCATATACCAGACGTCAGATAGCAGTTCCCTGGTGACATGTGTACAGGTTAGTTCATCGACCTGGGGATCGTCATTTGTCTTGTGTGAGTTCCCACTGTACTTTGATTACTACCCTACCACGGCTCAAAGGAGTCGTGCAAACAGGTTTTAGTTGGGTACAGTCCCGAGCCACATGGAGGCAGTGAGCGTATCTTCAGGGGTTCGTCTCTCCCGGTATTAGGGGTGAGGTCGCGCTGTGTCTAGGAGAGCCATTACACGAAGCCCTCGGCCGAGGCAAGGAGATTTACTGGTAGGTATTCCAGTAGTATCTCAGGGTGTTCTGGGCTACGCTCCGACACGACTTGTACCGCTTTTGGGGGTCTGACTTTTACCAACCCCCTAGGCCCGCCATGCGATGCTCATAGACGAACGGACCGGACTGTACGGATATTGTCACTGACAGGCTCAGTAGGGTTGTCAGGCTGAGTTCGCTCACAGACGTCCCTTTTAGTCAATACCTGGTAGCCCGTTACGTATTGGCTTATACCTCTGACGTGCTAGTGGTTAAATCCACGACCAAGGTGTTGACGAGTCTTTAGAGTCCCCCACATTCAGTTACTCAGCTTTCGGGCGAAAAGCTGTAGAGACCGTATGGAGATATGGCAGGGTCCGATCAGATGCGTGCGGTATTGCACGAATCAGGATCGGACAGTTTGTACTATAGGCCGTATGGGTATATGGCAGGGTTCGATCAGATACGTGCGGTATTGCACGGATCAGGATCGAACGGATATTACTGGCCGGCTTTGGTTTAAGCCGGATCCTAGTATAGTACAGTGTAGATTTTGTCTCATTGCATTTGTATTTCGGTCGGAATACAAATGCGGGTGTGTATGCACAGTATCGGGGTTTTCCTGTAATTTATTACGGGACCAGTTTTCCGGGGTTGCCAGTTTGCTTTTCGTTTCGGCCGATTTCCTTTGTATCGTTCATTGGCCGAAGATTGGTGGAGGAGGGCTTATTTGCATTGTTGCAAATAAGCATTTGTGGAGGGGGTCTTTGCATATGTTTGTATCATGATGGTTTCATGATGGAGCCCCATCCATTGACCTTGCTTGACTTTTATCTTCATGATGGCATGACTTTTTGAGTCATCATGGTTGTTGATTTGGCTTTGGATTTGAAATGGAAGTGGTTTTTGATCATTATCTTTTCTTTTTCTCCATGAATTAATTCATTCCAATTTTTCTCCACCCATTTCTTGAGTGGGCCGGCCACTTTTCCAGCAAGAGAAAAAGATTGATTTTGAGGGAGAGGTTTAATTTGTGTGGAATAATTCATTCATATTTTTTTGGTGGACCCCCCCTTTGTGAGAGTGCTGTTGCTTTGTGAGGATATATTTCTTTTGGCTTGGTTTTTTAAGAGATACACATCACCACTTGCAACATTTCCAGTGAGCACAAAAGGGGCTGGCCGAGCTCATTTCATGGTTGCTCCATTTTTTCCTAGCAAGCATCCATGAAATTCTAGTGTACAAATTCCTCCAAAAATGGCAACCTTATAAACCCCAAAGAGACAACTATTCTACACTATTCTACAGCATATCTTGGGCACGTCGACTAGCCAGCTTCGTGCCCGAGTTGCCTCGGCATTGAGGTGGGAGCCCGTAAAGGATGTAGGCGATGTGGTGCACTTCCGGCGACGAGGAGGAGAAAGGACATTCCGCAGGAGATCGGGACGACGACGAGAAGACCGGAGGACTCGGATCAGTCGGTATATCTCTATTCCCTATCTTGTAGTTAGCTAGGACTAGTTAATGGTTCGATCCGGGTGTTTAGTGTGCGGTGGTGCCGGTTTGCTAGTTTGCAAAATTAAAGTTTATCACCGCTTCCGCTTTTGGCCGTCGGATTGACGGCCGGGGCGCCGCCGTGCACTTACAGTGGTATCAGAGCCTCGCCATTAACTTAGTCTAGCTTGCCTAATGTGTTTTTCAGTTCCGATCGATCAAATGTTCCAAGACCCGTATTTTCTTCACAACAGTTTTCTGTTGAAATTTTTTGGTCTCTAAAAATTTTTCAGGTTACAGAAAAGTGATGTGCTAGAAGAAATAAGAGTTCTGTAGAAATTCGATGGACTAATTCCACTACGGGAGCGCGGAACCGCGGCCAAACACCCCTTTGGGCCGCGGTTCCGCCGCACTATGTTGGGTTTGCTGCATCAATTTTCTACAGTCTCTTTCTGGGCTGAAAATAGGGATTTTGGAATAATAACATTGGGCCCAGAATTTCTTGATGTGCTACAGTAGTACTTGGGGGCCCACTTGTTAAAATTTGATCAATCGGATATTTTAAACACATTTTTCACAGTATTTACATTATATCTGCGACCGTGAATGTCACTCGATCGGTAAATCCTGTCTAACTGCTATAGCCCGGTTAGACGGATTTGCGAACGTGACTTTCACGTTGATGTTCTATGATTGTTCTGTGATGTTGCGGATCGGTCATGGGGGATAGCCTGGATGCAATGCTAGTACAGTTCTGTTGTATTATGTACATTTGATATTGCGGGGCGAGCGTCCGACATGTGGACTGCCATCACTGCCTGATTGTATTATTATTTTGGGGCACGGCCAGGTTGCGGTCGATGTACCTGTTGTATGTATATTTTACTTTCTGTACTAGGATTACCCCGCGGAGGGGTGCACGGATAGCCGGATTCTAGAAGGCAACAAGCCCGCATCTCATGGCATTGGGACGGAGGGGGCTTTACTCTAGGATTGGCGGGCTATTCGCCGCACTCGTAGGGGGTACAGGTTGACCCAGGAGGGGTGGCCAGGTTACCGGATTCCGTGAAGTGCTGGGTGGTCCATTCACGTTGCTGAAGGGGGCTGCCTCGGTTCAGGTTTTGGCGGGTAACTTGCCGCGCCCGTAGGGGTCTAGGATTTCATTGCACAGGCTATCCACACGACCAGGGGAACGTCGGGTTTCAGTAGTGGCTCTGTGAAACCCGGGGATCTCAGATATCTGTATTGTTTCTGTGATGCTGTACATTTCTGTGATGTTGCATTTTTATCACGCCTTGAGCGAAATATAATATATTGGTATATATTAGTAGATGTAGTATATGTTTTGCATCCGCGCTAGTCCAGTCCCCGCTCTGTCGTTAGTTAGCTAACCTAACGGGTAATGACGGGACCCAGTGGCGAATGCGGATGGCATATACGTACATCAGTATATTTTTTTCGTTCTTTGTGGTGTGATCAATTGATGGGACTGCATTGATTCGGATCAATGCAAGTTAAAAACAAACCTAATCTGATGTTGTCGGAACACTTTTTCAAAAAGCTGTTATTGCAAAGACGTTCACTTTTGTTTTGCATCGTGGTATTCAGTTGGAATATCCTGCTCCTCAGTCGACGAGGCAAGGGCCGAGATCCCTTTACCGGGAGTGACCCCTTGGACAAAAAGTTTTCGTCAGGGCATTAACTTCACTATAGCCGATTACTTTTGCTTTGCACTGTGGTATTCAGTTGGAATATCCTGCACCTCATTCTACGGGGAAAGAGCCGAGATCCCTTCACCGGGAGTGATCTCTTTAGCAATGGTTTTCGCCACTATATTTTCAAAAAGCTATCCGTTCCTTCAACGATATCAAGTTCATTACGTTAAAGGTTTTCGCCAGAAACCATTCGTAGCCCTCCGTCGTTTCATATGGGTAGTCAATAGTATTCAAGCTGTGTTTGTTGGCCAAAGTCAAGGCACAGTGTTTGGTAGCTGTTGGTTATTCATATGCAGCATAGATAGATGCGTTGGTTTGGAACAGTCGTACTGCCTTGTTGGCCAAAGTTAAGGGTAGGTACGGGTGGATTCAAAACAACCTGGAGAATGACGGGTAGAACTTGGCATGTGACTTATGATTTGTTGGCCAAAGTCAAGGTCATAAGAGCATGGGGTAAAAATCCACATCGGGAGTTTCAAAAGAACTGAAACTTGCCAGATATGCGCATACCTTCTGGAGTGTGACACCGTGAGCGGATTCCGTCACGTTATCATGCGATGATAGTTGGATCCCGATTCCCACTGATGAGTTGGTTTACTCCTCGGGTGATCCCGACTAATTCTTCTTTCAGGTTTGGAGGAGAATTTGACGGTACAGTGGGAGGTTTCCAGATTAGATAAATTGGTAACCATTCTGATCTAGGTTAGAGTGCACGCTGAGTGTTTCTTTTCTCTCCCTCTCTTTGGCAGCGACCATTGACCCGACCCTAAGACTATGACTCAGTGACCAAGTTGACCGAACCTTCTTAAACACTGGCTTTTGGATTGTCAGAGTTGCAA
The DNA here is from genome assembly GCA_030015575.1 of Agapanthus africanus. Classification (NCBI taxonomy): domain Eukaryota; kingdom Viridiplantae; phylum Streptophyta; class Magnoliopsida; order Asparagales; family Amaryllidaceae; genus Agapanthus; species Agapanthus africanus. The sequence goes on along the minus strand of CM057338.1, from coordinate 826,381,039 downwards.
ACCTCATTGCCACTCCCACTTTTACCCTTTTCTCTAGGACACCCCGTATTACTACGAACGTCCACTTCCATTGGACAAAACCATCGTATGGTTAGATACGAACTCGAAGGAATTCGAGGATGGTTTCCGGTTTTGGAGAAAACGGATAGGATTATTCAGTTGTCTTTTCCTTTTTCCTTCTCTCAGGTTGCGAGTACTCCTTGGTTTAGGAGATAGTACACCTATTACGCAAATTGGATAGTCTTCTTCCAAACCTTAGGCTGGTGCCGAACGGTGGGGAATGAAGAAAACCAATTAGCATAACGATGGTGTGCAGAAGGTATAAAGTTAAGACAAAGCAAGGGATTAGTAAGAGGGCAAGGTAAATTGCGACTGCTATTCACGACCAAACCAAGTATTTCTTCGCCAATCCTAAATTACCTTTGTATTTCTCCAGGACACTCCGTATCACTACGAAGATCCACAGTTTATTGGATACTCCATCGTATGGTTATATACGAACTCGAAAGGAACTTGTTCCAGTTCGGGGATGGATTCTGGTTCAGGAGAAATAGGAGTAAGGTTTATTCGGTTGTCTTTTATCCTCACCTCCTCTCGCATTGCGAGTGTTCCTAGGATTAGGACAGTACACCCATTATGCTTATTGGATCATCTTCTTCCAAACCATAGGCTGGTGCCGAACGGTAGGGAAGGAAGAAAACCATTTGGCCTAAGGGGTGTGCAGAAGGTAATGACTAAAAACATATAAAGGGATTTGGAGAGGTGGCAAAGAATTATACGGTTACAGTTGTGAATCTGGATAATGGAAGAGGCATTACTAGGAATACCGGGATACCCCATCGAAACATTTCAATGTTTCAGTTTCACTGTGTAATGTTAAAAGAAAACTGATTTCCGGATTAGATACTTACTCCAGGGTATGTATTTACTAGGTTTGATTCTCACATCTGTATGGTTTTATAGATGATGAGTGGGAGTAAGTTATTGGGAATTGGGTGATCATCCTCATTATATCGGGATTCGTTGTAATTGGTGATATTTGAGGAAATCACCTGGGCTGTTTGCCGGACGGCAAATATTTGGTTTTGAATATCCGTTGTTGTGCACCAATTTTAAATTGATATATCTGTACGTTCATTTTTATGAAGTGAGATATAACTTTTTGAAATTATGTCTATGACATTTACCTATATCAGTGGATGGTTAGGTAAGGAGCATTAAACAGCGGTGTAATTCTTCATAACCAAAGGTGCAGTTTTCAACCTACGACACACAGTGAATGAGTTATCAGACTCAAGGGACTTATACAGAGTATTGTATGTTGTCCAGGGTCCATCAGGACAGAGGGGTTGGTCCTCGTACTATATTTGGTTTACTTATGACTTCTTTAGTTTCTAGACAGGTGTTTCGCGGAAACACAGGGTCTGAATTTTGAGAAGTTATAGGTATTTGAATAGAGTAGAGAACCAGGTATAGCAAGTATCGGGATTCTTCAAAATGATCGAAGATGTAGATACTTGTGTATGGTATTCAGTTGATAGTAATGATTAAGAGAACTTGCTTCTCTTTCAGGTTACTCATAATTGGAAATGCTCCTAAGTTGAGTAACGCTGATCGGCCTCCTTCCATTTAGTTGACATGCACTGGAGACAGCTGCATGTTTTGAATCTGGTTCAATTAAATCAGTGCCTCTGGTTCTATATTGGATATAGAACAGTTCATATCTTAACGATGTTAAGATACGGGGAGTTGTCCGGTTTATGCTTAAAACCAGACACTGGACAACTCAATGCATGTTTCTGTAATGGCTGTTTGTGGGTTGACCCAGGCTATGACGAGGGTTGACTTTCTACCATCTGGATGAACAATAGCAATATTGTTCTAGACTCGCCACAGTTTTATTAAAAATGGATTTTTTCAGAAAACAGTAGTGGGAGTATGGTAGAACTGGAAGTGATTCCAGAACCACAAACGATTACTGAAGATTTGATAAGATCCGCATTGACATTCCATTGGCCACTCCGCAGATAAGGTGGGTAACTTCAGGCACCCGAGAGGTACTCCGGTAGCCTCAAGGACGGTGACAGGGAAGTTCTTGTTTACCCACACTTGCCATTGCTGTTGTTCCAGGCTGCGAGACCCGGCGGGAGGATGAGTATAGCGTCGTTCTGAACTGGCTTCAGAAGTGTACGTGTATATGACTCTGCCAGAGGGTTGTCGTAGTCAGTGGGAGCAATGGAAGCATTGGTGGACAGGCAGCTTATGTCTATTTATAGACTAAGGCAGATGTAGCGGAGAAAGATCATCTATTTCTGACGTGACAGTCATGGTTTTGACTTCATCAGAATAGGGGATGGATCTGTTGAGAAGGTAATAGGGTGTGATATCCTGGTATTTGGATGGCATACACTACACAGAGTAGGAAAAGAAACTCCTATACTACAATCGGTTATACTTTGGTCGTCACACAGTGATTTCTCCACAAAGGACTTGGATTTTATATCAGACATACTGGTTACTAGATCTATGGTTTTAGATCTAGATTTGGATGGTTTCCCAATCAGGGTACTTTGACAGCATTCTAAGAGTATTTAGAATGGACGACTCCATGCATGGTAGTGTACCTGCAGAAGATGGAGTCACCCTCTCCAAAGGTGTCTTACATACTAAAGGGGAGAGGGACGTGCATGATTGGCAGATCACTTGCTCAGGCAATTGAGTCAATCATGAGATGTCAAGTACCACACCAGATGTTGTTCTTGCACTAGATGCAATAAGTTGACATTTGATCCAATCCTGGAGAAACAGTCGGAAGCAGTTTTAGAACATAAGTGGATATTCTAGGGATATGATAACGATAGCCTCATGCAGGAGACAGTTATCATTCCAGGCTTCCAAGGTGACCTGGACGACAAGGAGGTTGTCAGAGTTATAGTTTTTCCTTCTGACGAGGGGCAGTATTTTGGACAGGTGATCCAAGGCAATACTGAGGGAGGCATGGCGCAGGATACTGATTAAGTTCAGTTGATGATACAGTCTAAGAAGTTTGGATTTGGAGTTCATTTATGAGCTAGGTCCCATCAGACATCCAGACATATTCTAAGACAGGTATTGCTCTTTTCGGGAGATGGCTTTCTCCGCGAACTTGAGATATAGAGAGACATAGAAAGAGACAACAAAGTGGATCCACTCACTAAGGCTATTCCTCGAACGCAATAGTTTCACAAACGAGCTTTGTGAGACTGACTAATAGAGGAGTTGGGTGTTCGGTATCACACGGGCTGTGAGTATGCGACATCGCAATAATTAGCCTTGAGTGCAAGTGGGAGATTGTTGGAGATAGTGCCCTCAGAGTCAATTATTAGGTCACAGGTACGTGATTGCAATGATTGATGGAAGACCTATCCCGGTAGGACAGTCTTACTCGAGATGATAGTATGCTATCTGGTTTACCTTTATCATCATGTACTGCTTTAGGTGACCTGACAAGTTGCTATTACACGTTGATAGAGCCCCTAGGATTCTTGCTTGACCACCAGCAGTATGAGGGCGATCATATAAGTGGGAGCTGGGGTCTATAAGCATATCCTTAAATGGTCCCTGGTCGTGTGAGTTTCGAGACAGGGCATCGATACTCCAGAGTAGACTAGTGTATACAGTCGAGACCCCGACGAGGGGCGGTGGCCGGTCTCACAAGCCACTGGTGTCAGTTGGATCACCTAAGATGTATACAGGTGCTCATTGGGTTATGAGTACACCGGACAGGACTCGCCGGGAACATGCTAGTTGGTCATATACCAGACGTCAGATAGCAGTTCCCTGGTGACATGTGTACAGGTTAGTTCATCGACCTGGGGATCGTCATTTGTCTTGTGTGAGTTCCCACTGTACTTTGATTACTACCCTACCACGGCTCAAAGGAGTCGTGCAAACAGGTTTTAGTTGGGTACAGTCCCGAGCCACATGGAGGCAGTGAGCGTATCTTCAGGGGTTCGTCTCTCCCGGTATTAGGGGTGAGGTCGCGCTGTGTCTAGGAGAGCCATTACACGAAGCCCTCGGCCGAGGCAAGGAGATTTACTGGTAGGTATTCCAGTAGTATCTCAGGGTGTTCTGGGCTACGCTCCGACACGACTTGTACCACTTTTGGGGGTCTGACTTTTACCAACTCACTAGGCCCGCCATGCGATGCTCATAGACGAACAGACCGGACTGTACGGATATTGTCACTGACAGGCTCAGTAGGGTTGTCAGGCTGAGTTCGCTCACAGACGTCCCTTTTAGTCAATACCTGGTAGCCCGTTACGTATTGGCTTATACCTCTGACGTGCTAGTGGTTAAATCCACGACCAAGGTGTTGACGAGTCTTTAGAGTCCCCCACATTCAGTTACTCAGCTTTCGGGCGAAAAGCTGTAGAGACCGTATGGAGATATGGCAGGGTCCGATCAGATGCGTGCGGTATTGCACGAATCAGGATCGGACAGTTTGTACTATAGGCCGTATGGGTATATGGCAGGGTTCGATCAGATACGTGCGGTATTGCACGGATCAGGATCGAACGGATATTACTGGCCGGCTTTGGTTTAAGCCGGATCCTAGTATAGTACAGTGTAGATTTTGTCTCATTGCATTTGTATTTCGGTCGGAATACAAATGCGGGTGTGTATGCACAGTATCGGGGTTTTCCTGTAATTTATTACGGGACCAGTTTTCCGGGGTTGCCAGTTTGCTTTTCGTTTCGGCCGATTTCCTTTGTATCGTTCATTGGCCGAAGATTGGTGGAGGAGGGCTTATTTGCATTGTTGCAAATAAGCATTTGTGGAGGGGGTCTTTGCATATGTTTGTATCATGATGGTTTCATGATGGAGCCCCATCCATTGACCTTGCTTGACTTTTATCTTCATGATGGCATGACTTTTTGAGTCATCATGGTTGTTGATTTGGCTTTGGATTTGAAATGGAAGTGGTTTTTGATCATTATCTTTTCTTTTTCTCCATGAATTAATTCATTCCAATTTTTCTCCACCCATTTCTTGAGTGGGCCGGCCACTTTTCCAGCAAGAGAAAAAGATTGATTTTGAGGGAGAGGTTTAATTTGTGTGGAATAATTCATTCATATTTTTTTGGTGGACCCCCCCCTTTGTGAGAGTGCTGTTGCTTTGTGAGGATATATTTCTTTTGGCTTGGTTTTTTAAGAGATACACATCACCACTTGCAACATTTCCAGTGAGCACAAAAGGGGCTGGCCGAGCTCATTTCATGGTTGCTCCATTTTTTCCTAGCAAGCATCCATGAAATTCTAGTGTACAAATTCCTCCAAAAATGGCAACCTTATAAACCCCAAAGAGACAACTATTCTACACTATTCTACAGCATATCTTGGGCACGTCGACTAGCCAGCTTCGTGCCCGAGTTGCCTCGGCATTGAGGTGGGAGCCCGTAAAAGATGTAGGCGATGTGGTGCACTTCCGGCGACGAGGAGGAGAAAGGACATTCCGCAGGAGATCGGGACGACGACGAGAAGACCGGAGGACTCGGATCAGTCGGTATATCTCTATTCCCTATCTTGTAGTTAGCTAGGACTAGTTAATGGTTCGATCCGGGTGTTTAGTGCGCGGTGGTGCCGGTTTGCTAGTTTGAAAAATTAAAGTTTATTCACCGCTTCCGCTTTTGGCCGTCGGATTGACGGCCGGGGCGCCGCCGTGCACTTACAATACCTTGCTTGTCTTGAACTCCTTCGTCTTCAAACTCCGATGGTGGTCCGGATCGGCTTCTTCCCGTCGTCTCCTTACGCCGAAGATAGATCCACCTGAAAGCTCTAACCTTTGGCTCCTTCTTCGATCTTTGAAGAAACTAGTTCACTCGGTTTGCTAAACCTTGTGAACTAGAGTGAGTAGAGAAGAGTTTGTATGGGATTTTATCTATGGTTCTTGATTCTCAACTCATGAGACAAGTGAACCATAGAGTCAAGAGAGGGAGAAAGAGGAAGAGGGTGAGAGCAAAAACAAGAGAGCTCAAGAACAAGAGAGAGAGTGAGCAAGTGAGAATGAGCCTTTCTTTTGTCTTTCACCCTCTCATAATCCAAAACAATGATAACTCATTATACCAAATCAAGTGTTATGTGATGGTTGAAGCAATCATAACCATATCATTTCATGCACTCATTTTGCACAAATGAGCAAGCAAGCAAAAGTCTTTGCCATGAAATGATGGCTATGGTTATCATGATGGTCAACTAGTCAAGCCTAGTCAACCGGTCAACAAAGTCAACAAGTCGACAAAAGTCAACAAGTCAACAAAGTCAACAAAAGTCAACAACCATGTCACCATAATACTTAATTAATATAATTGTTAATCACATATCATATTCTCATTAGGGTTGAGCAAAAAGTCAATAGTCAACGGTCAACTGTCAACAACCCTAATGAGAATCCACTGCCTCTGTCTCCCCGTCAACTGTGCATACACACCCGCATCCGCGTTCCGAGGAACACGAATGCAAACTGGATAAATCCAATCCCAAAAGGTACACTAGGATCTGGCTTAAACCAAAGCCCGCTAGAGTAAACTGTCCGGACACTGTACGTGCACAAGTGCACGGGTGTGACCGAACCCTGTCGCAAAACCATGCGACCTGTCGCAAAACCATGCGGCCTCTACTCTTTTGCCTAAAGGCGAAAAGCTTTCTGTGTGGGACTCTAAAGACTCGACACTATGCTGGCAGTGGGTTTAACCACAGACCGCAAGCGGCACTAGCTGTGCGTAACGGTCCCCAGGTAGTGCCGACAAGAAGACCGACGAGGCGAAACCCATCTGAACTCCTACTGAGCCTGAATGTGACATTCTCCGTACAGTCCGGTCTGTTCGTCTGATACATCGCATGGCGGGCCTAGGGGGCGGTAAACGTCAGTCCCCCAATAGCGGTACAAGTCGTGCCGGAGCGAAGCCCAAAACACCCTGAGATAACACTGGAAGCCAACCAGTATATCTCGTTTGCCCTGGTCAGGGACTACTCGTGTAATGGCTCTCCTAGACACAGCGTGATGTCAACCCCCAATACCGGGAGAGGCGAATCCTGTCTAACTGTCATTGCCTCCAAGTGCTTCGGGACTGCACCCAACCACTACCTGTTTGCACGACTCCTTTGAGCCGTGGTAGGGTAGTGATCAAAGTACAGTGGGAACACACTCGAGGCGAAGTGACAGTGTCAAGTCAGCGGACTAAGCTGTACTCATGTCACCTGGGAACTGATAACTGACGATAGGCATAATACCAACTAGTCAGTTCCCGACGAGTCCTGTCCAGTGTACCCGTAACCTAACGAGCACCCGCATACTATCTCAAGTACGACGTACTGACGGCTGTGGGATAGGCCGTCTCCCACACTGGGATGAGAAGCGCATGCGCTAGTCTACTCCGGAGTATCGATGCCCTGTCTCGATAGTCCTGCGACCAGGGACCTGCATAAGGATGTGCTTATAGATTACCCAGCCCCACTAGTGTGACTGCCATCACATCGCTGGTAATCAAGCAAAGATCCTAAGGGCTCCACTAATGTGTATAGGCGATATACTAAAATAAACACATGTACACATTGAAGTAGAAACAAACCAAGTAGCATACTACTATTTTGAGCAAGATTGTATATACAAGGTGAATATCCCAAGCATCCATTAAGTAATATACAAACTAGTATGATACAGTAATGGCCTCTAGGGCATATACACTAACATTTTGTTCCTCTGCGTAATAGAAGAAATATCCCTTGGAGTTCTTTGGATATCCCACAAACTTGCACTGTACTGAGCGTGCCTTGAGTTTGTCCGCATATTGCTTTTTAACAAAAGCTGGACATCCCCATGTCTTAATGTGTTTAAGATAGGGTCTCTTCCCACTCCACATCTGATATGGTGTGGTAGGCACTGACTTAGTTGGAACTCGGTTCAAAAGATATGTAGCTGTTTCTAGTGCATAACCCCAGAAAGATCGCGGTAACTCAGCCTTATGGAACGAACCATATCCAATAGGGTTCGATTCCGCCTTTCTGATATACCGTTATGTTGTGGTGTGTATGGAGGAGTAAGCTGAGAGAGAATTCCATTCTCTTTTAAGTAGTCCAGAAACTCGGCACTTAAGTATTCACCACCTCGATCAGATCTCAATGTCTTGATACTTTTGCCTGTTTGTTTTTCAACTTCATTCTTGTATTCCCGAAATTTCTCAAAGGCCTCGGATTTATGCTTCATCAGGAAGACATGTCCATTCCTAGAGAAATCATCCGTAAAAGTAATGAAGTATGAATAACCACTTCGCGCATTTATAGACATTGGACTACACACGTCACTGTGTATAAGTCCCAAGAGCTCGCTCGCTCTTACTCCGTGTCCAGTGAACGGAGTTTTTGTCATCTTTCCCATGAGACAAGATTCACAAGTAGCATAAGACTGATACTCGAACGGATTCAAGTATCCCTCTTTATGTAACTTTGTTAACCGTGTCTCATTAATGTGACTCAGTCTACAATGCCATAAGAAAGCCTGATTTGTGTCCGGAGACTTTCTTTTAAGTGTGTTCTGGACACTAAAAACCTGAGCTTGATTCAGTACATATATTCCATTTTCTAATGTACCTGACCCAATCAGAACTTGATTTAGGTGGATGTGGACCACATCGCTTACAAAAGTAAAATCATATCCTTCCTTAGAAAGTAAGGATACATATATGATATTACAAGCTATACTAGGTACATACAAACAGTTACGCAGAATCAATATCTGCCCACTTGTTAATCCAAGGCGATATTCCCCTACGGATTCAGCATCCACGCTCATTCCGTTGGCAACCCTGAGAGTCATATCACCTATCCTGATAACTCTACGGTTTCTCAGAGCCTGTAATGAATTACAGATGTGAGATCTTGATCCGGTATCCAATACCCAGGAAGCAGGGTTAATTGACATACAGTTTTCTATTACAAACACACCCGAAGCCGAAGCCACAACATGCTTCGAATCCTGGCTACTGGCTTTGCTAGCCCTGCAATCCTTCTGCCAATGTTCTTTCCCGTAATAATAGGAACGTCCCTCCTTCACTACATCTAGTCCCGAAACTTTTGCCCTTCCCTTTCCTTCTTCTTCCCTAGTTTTCTTCAGCGTATAAGTAGAGGGCAGAGACTGTAGAATCAAGTCAGTACTTGACCCGTACTTCAACGTGGTCTTCAGGTCCGTGAGCTCATCAAAATAGCTAGTCTCTATACAGACGTTGTCCCCTACAGATGACCCGAATGTCAACTTCGCTTGAAGCAATTCGTTCGAGGTCTCATATCTTGCGATACGAGATTGCTCTCCATATAAATCTTTGTTATGGTGGAAGACAGAAGCTAAGTCCATCTTCTCGTGCTGCCTCTAGTATGCACCATCAACTGAGGCCAACACGAGGCACTTGGCATTCGCATAGTCTTTTTCCGATGTCTTACGGATATCAATATCCGTGACAGGGGAAACTGGTCCTGAGACGGCAGGGGTTTGATTAGTCAGGCGGTGTCCCAGCTTGTCATGGGTAATGGTCATCTGGACAGACTTTTGCCAGTCATAACAGTCAGATTCAGTCATTTTATTATCTAGATGTAACCTATGTCTGGTCACAGGGTCGCTGCAATTAAGAGAGAGAGAAGAAAACACTTAGCACGATGCTTTTGCAAGTTTAGATTGGTTTTTAATTTATCTAAACAGGATGGCTCCCACTGTTTCTTGAATCCTTCCTCAAACCAAAAAAAGAAGAATTAGTCGGGATCAATCTCACCGTACAATACTTGCTTAACCGTTCAGCCAGGCCAGTGTTGGTACTTCGAGGGAGGTTTTACGACGCTTTCGCGAAGTTCCTTAATTAAATAACCTCTTTTCCCTGTGGGCGTAGCCCCGCTAACACTTTTCTAGACAACTACTTAGTTTATAGCATTGATCGTTAAGTAAGAAAGTTTCCCGAGGAGTAGCATATACTCACAGTAGGATCGGGATCCAAATATCATCGTGTGATAAAGCTGAAGGAATCCTACCAGAATCATCATACTCCAAATGCTATGCAGCACTAGCAAGTTTCAGTTTCTTTAGAAACTCCCGATGTGGATTTTTTCCCTATGCTCTTATGACCTTGACTTTGGCCAACAAATCATAAGTCACATGTCAAGTTCTACCCGTCATTTTCCAGGTTAATTTGAACCCACCCATACCTACCCTTGACTTTGGCCAACAAGGCAGTACGACTGTCCCAAACCAACGCATCTATCTATGCTACATATGAATATCCAATAGCTACCAATTACTATGCCTTGACTTTGGCCAACAAACACAGCTTGAATACTATTGACTATCCATATGAAATGACGGAGGGCTACGAATGGTTTTGGCGAAACCGTGAACACAGTGAACTTGATATAATCGAAGGAACGTGATGGCTTTTAAAAGGAGTGGTTCAAGCTCCGCGTTTTAAAAGTTTTCTGTTTTGAAAAGAAACCGAGTGGTTTTGAAATTGTTCCAACGACTTAACTTTGGTTTATTTTCTTGCATTAATTTAATGCGTCCCATCAATTAATCCTACCATTGCAGGAAACAACGAAAATATGACGTATGCTTATACCATTCGCATTCGCCACGGGGCCCCGTCATCACCCGTTAGGTTACTTAACTAACGACAGAGCGGGGGCTGGACTAGCGCGGATGCAAAACATAAGCAACGCCTACTAGATATCATATATAGATATATACATTCGTCAGATGCAATGATAGCCATTCCAGATCACAGATGAACACATTGGATATGCTAGGAATCCGCGTTTCGTTCGAGCCTGCAACGAAAGATGGATTACACGGTCGCGATGAATAGCCAAACCCCACCCTAGACCCCTACGGGTGCGGCAAACTACCCGCCAAGTACCCGAAGTGAAGCAATCTCCCTCAACAACGTGAGTAGGCCACTCGGCACTTCAAAGTACTCGGTAGTTTGTGCACCCCTCCTTGGGTCTATCTTAAGAGCAAAAACAGTAAAAGAAATAATATACAATGGCGGCTACAACCTCATCCCGGATGTGCGGCCATAAAAATAATATTACATCAATTTACATATTATATCAAATGAAAGATAAAGAAACTCTCATCTTACAAACCCCGGCTATTCATCCGCAACAATCCAACAAGTTCATATATACAATCCAACAACATTACAGATCACAGATATGCACAATCCCCACTAATCGACGTATAGCAATTAGTCGACCTTCAGTGCATATATCACATTACAGATATAGCCATTTAGCAAAACTTTGTAGAACTTCGATCAAAATACCGATTTGTATCTACCCCAAACACAACATTGTTCTCTAGATAATCTGGGCAGAAACAAAATATATTAAAAATCACATAACAACAAGCTGAACAAACTGCAGGAAATCCGAGACGCGGCCGAGTCAACTCGGCCGCGGAACCGCGGCGAAACGCTTGGTTTCGCCGCACTTCCGCGGCGCTTTGACCGAGTCATGGGCTCGTTTTTCTTGCCTGTTCATAAAAAACCCTGCACCGATTTTTAAGGTATGTGGAAATATTTTTAGGGCTGTTTTAAAAATCGGCAGAAAGTATGAATTTTTGACATGTTTCGCGATTTTTTTTCGGATCGAAGTTCTAAACACTTTGCTAACATGCTAGTTGTTGTTTAGCTAGGTTCTGATACCACTGTAAGTCCACGTTACCCACCCTGGTGCTTACGGGGAGGCGGAATAGGTAAAAAACGATTTTTAACACAAGGTAACATGGACTAGAACTAGAGGATCTTTGCTAAACAAAAAACTAACAAACTAACTACAAGTTTAGCTACTCGGTTAGAAGGTTATACCTAGGTCTTGAACTCCTTCTCTTCTTGCTCCTTTGAGTGGTTTGAACGGCTCCTCCTCGTCGTCTTCTCTTTGCCGAAGAAAGATCCACCGGAAGGCCTCTACCTTGAGCTCCTACCTCAACCAAGAGGTAACTAAAGTGCTTGGCTTGCTAAACCTAGAACCCTAGAAAGAGTATAGACGAGTTTTGATGGTTTTATCTCAAGAGCTCATGGTTCTCAACACATAAAGATGAGAGCTTTGAGAAGAAGAGGGAGAGCTCAAAAACATGAGAGAGAAAGAGCAAGAGAGAATGAGGACCTTTTTGCAACCATGCTCTCATATGAGAGAATTATGAAATAATAATAATAATTAAAGAAATTGTGATGATTCATTTGGAATGACCATTATCATTTCACATTAAATGAAATTTGCAAGAATCAAGAAGTATCTTTCATGTTAAATGATGATGGTTAAATTGTCCACATAAGTCAACCGGTCAACCAAAGTCAAAAGGTCAACAAAAGTAAAATGGTCAACCTAACCATGGAAAAATTATCCATAATTAATATCATTAATCATATCTCTCATTCTCATTAGGGTTTGGAAAAAGTCAACAGTCAACAACCCTATTCAACAACCAACAACCCTAATGAGAATCCTCTGCCTCTGTCAACTGTGCATACACACCCGCATCCGTGTTCAGAGGAACACGAATACAATGAGAAAAAACTAATCCCAAAATAAATACTAGGATCTGGCTTAAACCAAAGCCCACTAGTAATAACTGCCCGGACACAAAACGTGCACAAGTGCGCGGATGTGAACGAACCCCGTCGCAAAACCATGCGACCTCTACTCTGTTTGCCCAAAGGCGAATAGCCCTCTGTGTGGGACTCTAAAGACTCGACACTACGCTGGCAGTGGGTCTAACCACAGGCCGCAAGTGGTACTAGCTGTACGTAACGGTCCCCAGGTAGATGCCGATAAGAAGACTGATGAGGTGAACCCATCTGAACTCCTACTGAGCCTGAATGTGACAGTCTCCGTACAGTCCGGTCTGTTTGTCCGAGAGTATCGCATGGCGGGCCTAAGGGCGGTAAATGTCAGTCCCCTAATAGCAGTACAAGTCGTGTCGGAGTGTAGCCCAGAACACTCTGAGATAACACTGGAAACGCTACCGGTATATCTCGCTTTCCCTGCCCAGGGACTTTGTGTAATGGCTCTCCTAGACACAGCGCGATATCAAGCCCCAATTCCGGGAGAGACGAATCCTGTCTAACCGTCACTGCCTCCAAGTGCTTCGGGACTACACCCAACTGCTACCTGTTTTCACGACTCATTTGAGCCGTGGTAGGGTAGCAATCTAAGAACAGTGGGAACACACTCGAGGCGAAGTGACAGTGTCAAGTCAACGGACTAAGCTGTACTCATGTCACCTGGGAACTGATAACTGACGATAGGCATAATACCAACCAATAGTTCCCAGCGAGTCCTGTCCAGTGTATTCGTAACCTAACGAGCACCTGCATACTATCTCCAGTACGGCGTACTGATGGCTGTGGGACAGACCATCTCCCCTCCTGGAATGAGAAGCGTATACACTAGTCTACTCCGGAGTATCGATACCCCGTCTCGATAATCCTACGACTAGGGACCTGTATAAGGATGTGCTTGTAGATTACCCAGCCCCCACTAGTGTGACTGCCATCACAACGCTGGTAATCAAGCAAAGATCCTAAGGGCTCCGGTAATGTGTATAGGCGATATGCTAAAAGAAACACATGCACACATTAAAGTAGAAAGAGCAAGATTGTCTATACAACTGTGAATATCCCAAGCTTCCATTAAGTATTATACAAACTAGTATGATACAGTAATGGCCTCTAGGGCATATACACTAACAATCTCCCACTTGCACTAAGGCCATGTAATGGCGTATCGAAGACCTATCATCTCGATCAGCCGCTCAAACTGAGTCTGGGGTATGGCCTTCGTGAATGGATCTGCAGTGTTATTCTCCGAATCTACTCTCTTCACCTCGATCTCCCGGCGATCAACGATCTCCCTGATCAGGTGATACCGGCTGATCCATATAAACGCACTCTTCTAAACTTCCATTTAGAAAAGCCGTTTTTATGTCCATCTGCCAGATCTCATAGTCATGAAAGGCAGCAATGGCAAGTAGGATCTAAATGGATTTGAGCATAGCCACTGGAGAAAAGGTTTCGTCATAGTCCATACCTGGTCTTTGACGAAAACCTTTTGCAACAAATCTATCCTTATAGGTTTCCACCTGTCCATCTACACCAAATTTCCTTTTGTAGATCCATTTGCATCCAACGGGTTTTACCCCAGATGGAGCAATATCCAAGGTCTACACTTTATTGGTGTACATGGACTCCATTTCGGATCGCATAGCATCCAGCCACTTATATGAGTCCCTACTGATAATGGCTAACCTAAAACTAGTAGGATTATCTTCTTCCAAGATGCAATCCTCTCGATCCCCGTCTATGAGAAAACCGTAGTATCTCTCGGGCGGATGAGAAATCCTAATAGATCTGCGGAGTGGTTGAGGTTCGTCTGGGATTATTGAATCTACTGGTTCTATTAAACCTTAGGTTATAGTTTGTCCTTCTGGAATTTCTTCCAATTCTACCGCGTTCCCACTTGTTCCTTTTGCAAGAAATTGCCAATTTAAAAAGGTGGCATGGCGAGTAACTCACACCTTCTATTCCTCGGTGTGGTAGAACGGATATCCCATCGAATATTTTGGATATCCTACATGTTAGTTGTATGTATGCCCTAGAGGCCAGTATTGTACAGACGTTGTATATTATATTGGATGCTTGGACATATATAGAGATGACTTTCTTTCTCGATATGATAGTATGCTATCTGGTTACTCTTTATCTTAACATGTACACTAGTCTCTTTAAACTGTCTTATGGTTACATGTTGGTAAAGCCCTTAGGATGTGTACTTGACTACCTGGACTATGATGCAGATCATACTAGTAGGGACATGGTAGTCCATAAGTACATCCTTCAAGGTCCCTAGTCGTGGGTGTATCGAGACAGGGCATCGATATACCTGAGTAGACTAGCGTATACGCTTCTCGACCCATGCGATGAGCGATGGATGATCCCATATCCATTGGTGTTTGACATCAGAGATGGTATACGGGTGCTCAGTGGAGACTGGGTACACTGGACGGACTCGCCGAGAACTCCCAGATGGTATTATACCTCACGTCAGATGGCAGTTCTTAGGTGACACTTGTACAGGTTAGTCTGTAGACCCGAGATCGTCATAGAGCCTTGTGTGATTCCCACTGTGCTTTGATCTCCACCTTACCACGTCCATGAGGGCGTGCAAAACGGTGGTCTTTGGGTACAGTCCCGAGTCACATGGAGGCAATGAACGATAGGAGGGGTTTCGTCTCTCTCGGTATTGGGGGTTGATGTTGCGCTGTGCTCGATTGGCCGTAACAGGGAAGTCCCTGGCCAGGGCTGATCAGAGATTTGCTGGTAAGTGTTACCAGTAGTTTCTCGACCCGTTATGAGCCTCACATCGGCACGACTTATCGGTTATTGGGGTCTGACGTTCACCACCCCTAGACTTGATATGCGACGTATCAGACGAACAGACCGGACTGTACGGTAAGTGTTACTGGTCGGATTCGCAGGAGTGTGAGCGGGCTAGCTCGTCGATCTTCTGATCGCTCAATACCCGGGTGGCCGTTACGTTTAGCAGACCGCTTGCGGCTTGTGGATGCTTGATATGATCATCATCTGCTACCGGCGTATTGATTAGTCTTTAGAGTCCTACACAGAGGTTTCCTGGCTCAAGCGAAACGAAATAGGAGCGCATATGGGATATGTGCAGGACCGAGAATAATGCGTGTATGTGATACCGCATTTCATTCTCGCGATAAATGTTTCGATTGGTTATATTCGATATGACCTAGTTATCGAATCATTGATTCGATAAATCGATACATTGAATACTAGTCGGTTATGTGCGACATGACCGGATCATTGAATCAAATGTTGATTTAATGATTTAATGTATAATTATATATTTGATATATTACTTTGCATTAACTAGTATTGGTTCACTTTATATGGATTTTCTCACTTGATGTGCGAGTTGTATATGTGATATATTTTCGTGCACATACTTGTATCATGTTTGATGATACTTGATTATTTAGTTAAGTGTAAAGAATTAAAACCATGGTTAAGTGTTGATTAGGGTTTTGCATATTCATTTATTTATTTGTTCATTTATTTATTTGGAAATGATTTAAAATAGAATGGTGGCTTTCTTTGTCTTTTAGTTGAAGCTTCATGAAGCTTTGACTTCTTAACCTTTCTTGTCATCATGCTTAACCCTAACCCATCCATTAACCATGGTCTATTCTCTAAACTTAACCCTAGTAAGAATTATGATAAGTATTCCTTTTTCTTTTTATTTTAAAAGACTTATCATTTTTCTAGCTCATCTTCTTCTTCATCTTCAAGTTTGAAACCTTGAGGCCATCAATGGCAACTTGAGCTTGAGAGTGAGAAATCCAATTCTAAAGAGAACCCACCTCCTATTTCTTCATCCTCTACCTCTTGCCAAGTAGTAGAGTGTGTTTCCTTCACAAGTTTCATCACTTTGTGAAGTGGGAGCTTGATCTAGCGATGCCTCGACGTAGATCATCTTCGGCATCGTCGTCGATGACCAAGCCCGTTCATTCTCCGATGAAGCCGACGCTAGAGCCCGGGGTTCGACATGGACAGCGAGGAGACTTCGTTGCGGAGCCGTGGAGGTGGATATCCGGATCTACAAAGGTTGTAATTTCCATATCCTTGTAGTTAAGTGTTAACTAGTTTACTTTTCGCCTAGATTTCTAGCAACGATCCGTAGTCTAGGGTTTCTCGGCACCGTAAAATTTTAAATTGGCATGTTCGATGCCTTGTGTGACCTCTATAGGGTGCCTAGGAACCTTTCACTGGCATCAGAGCCTAGCTAGAGCCTTAGGCGAAGTCCTGACGGAGTTTGAAAGCCGGACGAACCGAAAACCTTACCCCAAAATAGCTCTCTGGACTTTTTCTAAAAAGTGGGATTTTTGTCAATTAAAAATATGCAGAAAATCAAGCAGGGTGTTATTTGAATTACTGTGAAATTCAAGGGCCTGAATCAACTTTTCCACCGCGGAACCGCGGCACGTGCTATGCATGATGCGGCGGTTCCGCGGCCTTACTGTTCCTTTGTGTGATGTTTTCTGCACAGTAACTCATATAATTCAATGCTGTGTTTTCTGGGATATTTTGTTGTGACTATACAGAAGAGTATTCTGGGGTATTATTGGGAATCAAAGTTTCGATCGGATTATCAAATTTTGTCTTTGTGTTTTTCTGGATAATTTTCAGAATATGTTAAAAAGTTCGACCGAATATAAATACCCAATTTTTCCCCTGTCGGGAAATTTCCAAGTGTTGGATTTTTCCGTAGTTTAACGACGTTCTAAGTAGTGCAAGTAACGCGATGGACCCTCTAGAAGACAACAAATCTTAACTCGATTATGTGACCGTCTTGAACTGCCTTTTGAACCTTCGGGTTTGGGGCAGTACGGCGTGCCACATGTGAGGCGTTGGCTTGACCCTTCTATGGCTGGACCGTTGGTACTGAGGCACGAACTGAATGTTGTTAGACTTATTTCATGTGTTGAGCTGTATCGGGAAAACTTGGGTATTCGACTGTTCGATCGGAAAGTTTAACATTTTCTGTTTATCTGGAATGTGATACAATAATTGGAATTCACAAACAGTTATGAGATAACTGAATGAATGTTATAAATCTAGCGGTTTAGTTTCACTTGATATTGAAAAGAGTTTTCGATAATGAGACTAAAATGCGGGATTTATATCTGTTAGGCATGCGATGTCTAAAAAAGTTGCGGATTCCAATTGTTGTAGTTTTACACTTTCTTTTCTGTGACCGTAAGTGTAATATGTGATATCGCCGGTTTCGTTGCTATATGTCAACGACAATTGGGGTATGCATACTTACTTACGTTGATGACATGTGATGTTATGTGTTGCTGGATATGTTATATTGGATCGTCGTGTTCGAATAGCCGGGGTTTTTTATGTGAGATGAGTGTTTTTCATTTTCATTCATGTAAAAACTTGTATGTAATATTCTTTTATTTGGGGCACTTCCAGGTAGCGGCAGTTGTCACCTTTTGTATATTATTTACTTTTCCGCATTAGGATAGACCCAAGGAGGGGAGCACAAGTAACCGGGTTCTGGGGTCCAGTGGGAGACCAACTCGAGGAGTCGAGTCCGGGTCTCCTAACCCTAGAATTGGCAGGGTTGCTTGCCGCTCTCGTAGGGGTCTAGGGGTGTGGGATTGGCTATTCATCACGACCGTGGAATCCGTGTTTTATACTGGCTCGTATTGAAAACACGGACGTCCTAGTATATCCAATATTTCATATGTTGATTCTGCTGCGATATCTGTGTTGTGATTCTGTGATGGATATAGTATATAGTAGATATGATATATTATATAGACGTTACTTATGTTTTACACCCGCGCTAGCCCTGCCCTGCTCTGTCGTTAGTTACCTAACCTAACGATGCACGAGGGGACATCGAGGCGAATGCGGATGGCATAAGTGTACGTCATATCTATCTGTGATGTTTAGGTATTTAAATGATGGGACTTCATTAATGTGATTAATGAAAGATGAGAAACCTATGATGTTGTGGAATCGAATTTTAAAATAAAACAGGTAGCTACAGTTCTTGCTTTGCACAGCGGTATATATGATATACCCCGCACCTTATTCGATGAGGAAAGGACCGAGATCCCTTCACCGGGAGTGACTCCTTTAGCAATAACTGGCAGATACTACAGACTCGGTTTGCTTTTGACTGCTTTTGGTTTTTTGCTTTGCACAGCGATATATATGATATATCCCGCACCTCATTCGACGAGGAAAGGACCGAGATCCCTTCACTGGGAGTGACTCCTTTAGCAAAACTAGAAAAGCCTCAAAATCACTCCATTTCAAAACTTCATTTGATTCTACAACGATATCAAGTTCATTACGCTCATGGTTTTCAGAAAAACCTGGCGTAGCCCTTCGTCATTTCAGATGAGTAGTAGTTAGTATTCGTGCTACGTTTGTTGGCCTGCGTCAAGGCGTAGTGTGCGGTAGCTAACTAGTATTTATCTGCTTATGCATATGACGCAGATTGGATTAGGGTAGTCGTGCGACTTTGTTGGCCTGCGTCAAGGGTCGTACGGGTGGGTTTAATTCGATCAGGAAATGACGGGTTGAACTTGACTAGCGCACTATTGTTTGTTGGCCTGCGTCAAGGTCATAGCACGCTAGGGGCAAAATATTATCGGGAATTTCAAGTGTTGAAATTTGCAATGAGATTGCATACCTTCTATGAGATAGTTGGATCCCGATACCCACTGCGAGTAAGAGTTACTCCTGGAAGAGTTTTACACATTGCAATTAGCTGATCAAGTAGGTGTCTAGAAAGGTGTCAACGGGGTTACGTCTCTGGGAAAATAAGGTTTACATTAATTAGGTTCGTGCGAAAGCACGGGGGACCTCCCTCAAAGTACCGACACTGGCCTGGCTGAAAGATTGGCGAACTTGTAGTGTGTAATTAATCCCGGCTAGTCTTTCCTTTAGGGTTTGGAGGAAGATTTGATAAAAAGCAGTGGGAGCCATCCTGATTAGATAAGATAATAACCAATCTGATCTTGCACGAGCATACGCTAAAGTGTTTTCTTCTCTCTCTCTCCAGGTAGCGACCATTTCATGCCCTAATGAAGATAATAATATGGATGTATTGACCGAACCCGCATGTTTTACTGTGCTGGGGAACGTTGGTTCCGTTCTTTCTTATAAGAGTTATAGGAATGAACATGATATAGGGGAATACCAGGATTCCCATGCCACCCGAATGAAGAAAGTACACGTTGATGCATTTTCTTCGGGTGTGTTCGTTACTGAGAACTGTTTCTCCATTTTCTCTACGTCCTGGGTATTAGATACCGGGTCAGGATCCCATATATGTAATCAGTTACATGGGCTTAGGAAAGGTAGAGAACTTGGAGAAGGTGATAATGACATTAGAGTTGGAAATGGTGCAATTGTTGCAGCTAAGACTGTCGGGGAATATCACCTTGTATTACCAACTGGTAATACATTGGTTCTGAACGAATGCTATTACATGCCGAACCTGATATGCAACATTATATCGGTTTCTTTATTAAGTAAAGAGGGATATAATTTTGTATTACAGGACAATGTTATGAACATTTTCCGTAACCAAAAGTTGGTTGGATCAGGCATGTTGTGCAATGGCATTTATGTTCTAAATCAATCAACAGTTCTGAGCATAACAAACACACACAAGAGGAAGAGTTCAGAACTGAACGAATCCTTCTTGTGGCATTGTAGACTGGGTCACATCAATGTGACACGACTAGCTAAGTTACATAAAGATGGATATTTAAATCCGTTTGAATTTTCATCTTATGACACTTGCCAGTCCTGTCTCAAAGGCAAGATGACCAAAACTCCGTTTACGGGACACGGAGAAAGAGTTACCGAACTCTTGGGACTGATACATAGTGATGTATGCGGTCCCATGTCTACACATGCCAGGGATGGTTCTTCATACTTCATTACATTCACTGACGATCTCTCTAGGTTCGGGTATGTGTTCCTGATGAAACACAAATCAGAAGCTTTTGAGAAATTTAGGGAATATAAGCAAGAAGTTGAGAACCAAACCGGAAAAAGTATTAAAATCCTACGATCTGATCGAGGAGGAGAATACTTAAGCAATGAATTCCTGGACTTCCTAAAAGAGAATGGGATTCTCTCTCAGCTGACTCCTCCATATACACCACAGCACAACGGTGTATCAGAACGGAGGAACCGCACCCTATTAGATATGGTGCGCTCTATGATGAGCACAGCTGAGTTACCTATTTCCTTCTGGGGATATGCACTGGAAACAGCTGCAGACCTATTGAATATGGTTCCCACCAAAATCGTGCCGACCACTCCATATGAGATATGGAAAGGAAAGAGACCATGTCTTAATTATGTTAAGATATGGGGTTGTCCGGCCTATGTAAAAACGCAAAATCCGGACAAACTCGCGGTAAGGTCCATTCTGTGTAAGTTTATTGGATATCCCAAACATTCGCGAGGGTATATCTTCTACTACCCTGAGGAACAAAGAGTGTTTGTTTCTCGGCATGCCACCTTTTTAGAAAAGGAATTTCTTGAAAAAGAGATTAGTGGTCATGAGGTAGAACTGGAAGAAGTTCCAGCTGCAGAAGCTACAACAGAAGATCTGGTGGAACCAGAGGATTCCGTAGTTCCCGATGAACCCCATCCACTCCGCCGATCTAGTAGGGTTCCTCGCCAACCTGAGAGATACTACGGTTTTCTCATGGACGGTGGGAGCGAGGATTGCATCATGGAGGATGATGACCCAACTAGCTTCGAGCAGGCCATCACGAGTGGGGACTCAGTGAAATGGCTGGATGCTATGCGGTCCGAGATGGAATCCATGTACACCAACAAAGTATGGACTTTGGACGTTGCTCCTGAAGGGGTAAAACCCATTGGGAGCAAGTGGATCTTCAAGAAGAAACTTGGTGTAGATGGGAAAGTGGAGACTTTCAAAGCTAGACTTATAGCAAAGGGTTTTCGTCAAAGACCAGGTGTGGACTATGACGAGACCTTTTCTCCAGTGGCTATGCTTAAATCCATCCGGATCATGCTTGCCATCGCTGCATATCATGATTACGAAATCTGGCAAATGGATGTTAAGACCGCCTTTCTAAACGGTGATTTAGAAGAGTGCGTGTACATGACTCAGCCAGAGGGCTTCGTAGACAGTGGGAGCAGCGGGAAGGTGTGCAAGCTGCTTAAATCCATTTATGGATTAAAGCAAGCATCGCGGAGTTGGAACATCTGCTTTGACGTCGTTATCAAAGAGTTTGATTTCGTCAAAAATCCAGATGAACCTTGTATCTACAAGAAGGTGGCAGAGAGTAAGGTTGTCTTCCTCGTATTGTACGTGGACGACATACTCTTGATAGGAAATGATATTCCTATGCTGCAATCGGTCAAGCTCTTCTTATCACAAAGATTCTCAATGAAAGATCTTGGTGATGCCTCCTGCATATTGGGGATTAGGATCTATAGAGATAGATCCAAACGGATTTTGGGATTGTCCCAATCCAGGTACATTGACACCATACTAAAGAGGTTTAGTATGGAAGAGTCCAAGCGTGGGAACTTGCCCACGATCTCTGGAGTCACTCTCTCCAAAGAGATGTCTCCCAAGACTGATTTGGAGAGAGCTCGCATGCAAGGGATATCCTATGCTTCGGCAGTAGGCTCTATCATGTATGCGATGCTATGTACCAGACCCGATGTGGCATACTCACTAAGTGTAGTGAGTAGGTATCAAGCTGATCCTGGAGAGAGTCACTAGACAGCTGTGAAGAGCATTCTCAAGTACTTGCGAAGGACTAGAGATATTTTCTTGGTGTATGGTAACGGAGAACTCCAAGTGGAGTCCTTTACCGATTCGAGCTTCCAGAGTGATAAGGACGACTCTAAGTCGCAGTCGGGCTTTGTCTTTACCCTTTACGGAGGGGCGGTTAGCTGGAAGAGTTCCAAGCAGGAAACCGTGGCAGACTCGACAATGGAGGCTGAATACATCGCTGCCAACGATGCTGCCAAAGAGGCTGTCTGGATCAAGAAGTTCATTACTGAACTTGGAGTGGTTCCATCCATTGAGCGTCCAATACCTTTGTATTGCGATAACAATGGAGCGGTGGCTTTGGCCAAGGAACCTAGGTCCCATCAGCGATCCAGGCATATTCTGAGGCGGTATCACCTGATCCGGGAGATAGTTGATCGCCGGGAGATCGAGGTCAGGAGAGTTGACACAAAGAACAACACGGCGGATCCACTCACGAAGGCCATTCCCCAGATACAGTTTGAGAGACTCTTCGGGATGCTCGGTATGCGATACTACAGCAGCTGGCCCTAGTGCAAGTGGAAGATTGTTAGTTGTATGTATGCCCTAGAGGCCAGTATTGTACAGACGTTGTATATTATATTGGATGCTTGGACATATATAGAGATGACTTTCTTGCTCGATATGATAGTATGCTATCTGGTTACTCTTTATCTTAACATGTACACTAGTCTCTTTAAACTGTCTTATGGTTATATGTTGGTAAAGCCCTTAGGATGTGTACTTGACTACCTGGACTATGATGCAGATCATACTAGTGGGGACATGGTAGTCCATAAGTACATCCTTCAAGGTCCCTAGTCGTGGGTGTATCGAGACGGGGCATCGATATACCAGAGTAGACTAGCGTATACGCTTCTCGACCCATGCGATGGGCGATGGATGATCCCATATCCATTGGTGTTTGACATCAGAGATGGTATACGGGTGCTCAGTGGAGACTGGGTACACTGGACGGACTCGCCGAGAACTCCCAGATGGTATTATACCTCACGTCAGATGGCAGTTCTTAGGTGACACTTGTACAGGTTAGTCTGTAGACCCGAGATCGTCATAGAGCCTTGTGTGATTCCCACTGTGCTTTGATCTCCACCTTACCACGTCCATGAGGGCGTGCAAAACGGTGGTCTTTGGGTACAGTCCCGAGTCACATGGAGGCAATGAACGATAGGAGGGGTTTCGTCTCTCTCGGTATTGGGGGTTGATGTTGCGCTGTGCTCGATTGGCCGTAACAGGGAAGTCCCTGGCCAGGGCTGATCAGAGATTTGCTGGTAAGTGTTACCAGTAGTTTCTCGACCCGTTATGAGCCTCACATCGGCACGACTTATCGGTTATTGGGGTCTGACGTTCACCACCCCTAGACTTGATATGCGACGTATCAGACGAACAGACCGGACTGTACGGTAAGTGTTACTGGTCGGATTCGCAGGAGTGTGAGCGGGCTAGCTCGTCGATCTTCTGATCGCTCAATACCCGGGTGGCCGTTACGTTTAGCAGACCGCTTGCGGCTTGTGGATGCTTGATATGATCATCATCTGCTACCGGCGTATTGACGAGTCTTTAGAGTCCTACACAGAGGTTTCCTGGCTCAAGCGAAACGAAATAGGAGCGCATATGGGATATGTGCAGGACCGAGAATAATGCGTGTATGTGATACCGCATTTCATTCTCGCGATAAATGTTTCGATTGGTTATATTCGATATGACCTAGTTATCGAATCATTGATTCGATAAATCGATACATTGAATACTAGTCGGTTATGTGCGACATGACCGGATCATTGAATCAAATGTTGATTTAATGATTTAATGTATAATTATATATTTGATATATTACTTTGCATTAACTAGTATTGGTTCACTTTATATGGATTTTCTCACTTGATGTGCGAGTTGTATATGTGATATATTTTCGTGCACATACTTGTATCATGTTTGATGATACTTGATTATTTAGTTAAGTGTAAAGAATTAAAACCATGGTTAAGTGTTGATTAGGGTTTTGCATATTCATTTATTTATTTGTTCATTTATTTATTTGGAAATGATTTAAAATAGAATGGTGGCTTTCTTTGTCTTTTAGTTGAAGCTTCATGAAGCTTTGACTTCTTAACCTTTCTTGTCATCATGCTTAACCCTAACCCATCCATTAACCATGGTCTATTCTCTACACTTAACCCTAGTAAGAATTATGATAAGTATTCCTTTTTCTTTTTATTTTAAAAGACTTATCATTTTTCTAGCTCATCTTCTTCTTCATCTTCAAGTTTGAAACCTTGAGGCCATCAATGGCAACTTGAGCTTGAGAGTGAGAAATCCAATTCTAAAGAGAACCCACCTCCTATTTCTTCATCCTCTACCTCTTGCCAAGTAGTAGAGTGTGTTTCCTTCACAAGTTTCATCACTTTGTGAAGTGGGAGCTTGATCTAGCGATGCCTCGACGTAGATTATCTTCGGCATCGTCGTCGATGACCAAGCCCGTTCATTCTCCGATGAAGCCGACGCTAGAGCCCGGGGTTCGACATGGACAGCGAGGAGACTTCGTTGCGGAGCCGTGGAGGTGGATATCCGGATCTACAAAGGTTGTAATTTCCATATCCTTATAGTTAAGTGTTAACTAGTTTACTTTTCGCCTAGATTTCTAGCAACGATCCGTAGTCTAGGGTTTCTCGGCACCGTAAAATTTTAAATTGGCATGTTCGATGCCTTGTGTGACCTCTATAGGGTGCCTAGGAACCTTTCACTACAAACTTACATAAAACTGATCGTGCCTCTAGTTTGTCCGGCTTCTGCGTTTTCACATAAGCCGGAAAACCCCATATCTTAATGAATTTAAGACATGGTTTCTTTTCACTCCATACTTCATATGGAGTATTAGGCACATATTTAGATAGAACCTGATTCAATAGGTAGGCTGCTGTTTCAATCGCAAATCCCCAGAATGAAAGAGGTAACTCGGCATTACTCATCATGGAGCGAACCATGTCCAATAGGGTGCGGTTCCTCCGCTCTGATACACCGTTGTGCTGTGGTGTATATGGAGGAGTAAGATGAGAGAGAATTCCATTCTCTTTTAGGTAATCTTGGAATTTCATGCTTAAGTACTCCCCTCCCCTATCAGATCGGAGGATCTTGATACTTTAGACAGTTTAGTTCTCTACTTCGTTTATGAATTCATTGAATTTCTCAAAAGCTTCAGATTTGTATCTCATAAGATACACATATCCGAACCTAGAGAGATCGCCGGAGAATGTGATGAAGTACGAGAACCCACCCCTTGCATGTATAGACATTGGACCACATACATCACTGTGTATAAGTCCCAAGAGCTCTGCTTCTCTTTCTCCGTGTCGGATGAACGGAGATTTGGTCATTTTTCCCTTGAGACAAGACTGACTAGCTTCATAAGATGAAAATTCGAACGTATTCAAAAGTCCATCTTTATGCAACTTACTTAGTCTTTTCTCTCCGATATGACCAAGTCTACAATGCCACAAGTAGGATTCGTTCATTTCTGAACTCTTCCTCTTGCATGTGTTTTGTATACTGAGAACTGTGTTTTGATTAAGAACATAGATACCATTATATAGTGTACCTTCTGCAACCAATACCTGATTAAGGTAAATGTTCATGATATTTCTATCAAGAACAAACTTATATCCATCTTTATCAAGTTAAGATACTGATATGATGTTGCAAACCATGGAAGGTATATAATAGCAATTGTTCAAAATCATAGTATTGCCACTTGGCAATTGATTAGTGTCAAAAACTTGTATTTACCGCAATCAGAAACGGCGTCGCTTTGCAGCTAGCCGGTGAGTACGGGTCGATCCACAGAGACGGGTAAATTCCTTTTATGTGTTTTAACGAGTTGATTCAATTTGTCGTTTTGGTTGGTTTATAACAATCTATGAAAACTAGATCTAATTAATCTAATTAAAAGTCTTGCTAGGGTTAGGCTTAGGGGAAGTTTTGGAGATTAACGTTTTTCATCACCGCTTTCAATGCCTACTTTTTTTAGATCTGTTAGATGTTAAGTTAATTATCAATAAAGTGGATACGAATCTTTTGGGAAGATGTTTCTTCCTCTATTTTCGTATCCTTCCTTTGTTGATAATCACCCTAACCCCCACGGATAACGCGCGCAACCGGCCCTTTATACTACGGTTCATCGTTACCTCGATGGGTAGGATGCCGCAGGGAGCGGTTGTGCTCGTATGCGTGGAGTTCTAATTCGTTAGGTAAAGTGGCATTGAAAGGGGTGAGAGATCTCATCTCTCAACCCTTTCCCTAAGGCGAACCCTAACAAGCGAGGAGACTACTCGCTCATTAGGGGATGAGAAAACATTATAATTAAAAGAAACATAAATAACATACCTTCCTAAGTTGACGGCTCCCTCCAAACAAGAAGAACAGATCTGAATTTTTCTCTCAGAAATTCTGAATTTTATTGATTGAAAAGAGGCATACATTTTTCAGATTTCAAATTACAATTTATAGGAAAATAGGAAACCTAGGGTTACAGATTCTCGCGCATACGCAATTACAGATTTGCCCACGAAAAATCCCAACACCCGCACCGACGCAACAGCACAAAATCTTTGCGCCGACACGGGCATTAGACGGCCGCGGATCCGCGGCAATTGATGGCTTGGGCCGCGGATCCGCGGCCCATTGATGGTCTTGGGCTTCCAAACTTCTGGGGTCCTTTTGTGGTTGTCTGGGCTTCTTAGTTTTATACTTCTTTTTCTCTGTTTGCTTCTCACTCTTCTCCAGATCTTCAGTGAAGACTTGTATTGGGCTTTTTAACCGTTTCACCTTGACATTCGTTGCCTTGCACCTATGTGAACTGGGCTTGACTAGGATTCGTCTAATTGTTGGTCAAAAGTCCATTTTCTGTTGTTTTGTGTCTTTTTCACTGTATTTGCTCCAGAAACCTGTAACCTGTAATATGCAACAAACGTGCGTCAAGAGTACCTGTTTATTTATAAAACGGATAAGAATAGGGGAATGAAAAATGCAATATTATGGTCTAAACAGCAATGCTAGGTGATATTCACCGACGGCAGCAGCATTAACTTGTGCTCCGTTCCCTACTCTGAGAGACATATCACCAGGTCCAACTATCCTACTTTTTCTCAGTCCCTGTAATAAATTACAGATATGAGATCCCGATCCGGTATCGAGTACCCAGGAGGTAGGACTGACCAAAAAACAGTTCTCAATAACAAGATCACCTGAAGATACAATAGTATGTTTATTCTTCGATGGGGTCATCAAGGAATTTAAACAATCCTCTTTCCCTTGCTCACACTTATGACTGCTGTCAAAAGTTAGAGCTGAACCGACGTTTCCCAGCCCCGAATAAGAATTCGGATCGGTCAAGCGATACATTTTATTATCTTGATTAGGGCGTGAAATGGTTGCTACCTGGAGATAGAGAAAAGAAACACTCAGCGTGCGCTCTTGCAAGATTAGATTGGTTATTAATTTATCTAACCATGATGGCTCCCACTGTTTCCTTAATTTCTTTTTCAAACCTTAAAAGAAGAACTAGTTAGGATTAATCGCACGTCACAATACTTGCTTAACCTTTCAGCCAGGCTAGTGTTGGTACTTCGAGGGAGGTTTTTCAACGCTTTCGTGAAGTTCCTTAATTACATAATCTCTTTTCCGTGGAGGCGTAGCCCTGTTAACACCTTTCTTGATAGCTACTTGGTTTATAGCATTGATTGTTAAGTGAAATAATGTCCTGAGAGTAATTCTACTCATCAGTGGGATCGGGATCCAACTATCATCGTGTGATGCACTTGATGGAATTCACTCTAGTCACCACATTCCAGAAGGTATGCTAAATCTGCAAGTTTCCTGTAAATTTGAAACTCCCGATGTAGTTTTTGCCCCTAGGACCCAAGTGACCTTGACTAATGATCAAAATGTCAAAAGGTCCAAGTCAAGTTCTACCCGTCATTATCCCGATTGCATTAGACCCACCCGCACGATCCTTGACTAAAGATCAAAATGATCGTACGACTGTCCTAACCAATCGCATTAACAAGCAACGAAAAAGTATTACATAGTTAGCGAACACTACGCCTCGACTAAAGATCAAAATACGCAGCACGAATACTAAGCATTACCAATCCGAAATGGCGGAGGGCTACGACTGGGATTTTGGTGAAAAACCCGTTAACGTAATGAACTTGATATTGTGGAAGGAACCTGAGTAGTTTTGAAAAGGAGTGGTTTAAGCTCCGCTTTTTGAAAACTTGTGGTTTTGAAAAAACCGAGTAATCTACAGTATAGACTTGTAAGTCCACGTTACCCATCCCGGTGCTTACGGGGAGGCGGAATAGGTAAGAAACGATTTTTAACACAAGGTAACATGGACTAGAACTAGAGGATCTTAGTTAAAAAAAAACTAACAACTAACTACAAGTTTAGCTACTCGGTTAGAAGGTTATACCTAGGTCTTGAACTCCTTCTCTTCTTGCTCCTTGGAGTGGTTTGAACGGCTCCTCCTCGTCGTCTTCTCTTTGCCGAAGAAAGATCCACCCGAAGGCCTCTACCTTGAGCTCCTACCTTAACCAAGAGGTAACTAAAGTGCTTGGCTTGCTAAACCTAGAACCCTAGAAAGAGTAGAGATGAGTTTTGATGGTTTTATCTCAAGAGCTCATGGTTCTCAACACATGAGAGATGAGAGCTTTGAGAGGAAGAGGGAGTGCTCAAAAACATGAGAGAGAAAGAGCAAGAGAGAATGAGAACCTTTTTGCAACCATGCTCTCATATGAGAGAATTATGAAATAATAATAATAATAATTAAAGAAATTGTGATGGTTCATTTGGAATGACCATTATCATTTCACATTAAATGAAATTTGCAAGAATCAAGAAGCATCTTTCATGTGAAATGATGATGGTCAAATTGTCAACATAAGTCAACCGGTCAACCAAAGTCAAAAGGTCAACAAAAGTCAAATGGTCAACCTAACCATGGCAAAATTATCCTTAATTAATATCATTAATCATATCTCTCATTCTAGTTAGGGTTTGGAAAAATTCAACGGTCAACAACCCTAATGAGAATTCTCTGCCTCTGTCAACTGTGCATACACACCCGCATTCGTGTTCCGAGGAACACGAATACAATGAGACAAAACCAATCCCAAAACAAATACTAGGATCTGGTTTAAACCAAAGCCCACTAGTAATAACTGCCCGGACACCAAACGTGCATAAGTGCGCGGATGTGAACGAACCCCATCGCAAAACTATGCGACCTCTACTCTGTTTTGCCCAAAGGCGAATAGCCCTCTGTGTGGGACTCTAAAGACTCGACACTACATTGGCAGTGGGTTTAACCACAGGCCGCAAGCGGTACTAGCTATACGTAACGGTCCCCAGGTAGATGCCTATAAGAAGACTGATGAGGTGAACCCATCTGAACTCCTACTGAGCCTGAATGTGACAGTCTCCGTACAGTCCGGTCTGTTTGTCCGAGAGTATCGCATGGCGGGCTTAGGGGGCGGTAAACATCAGTCCCCTAATAGCGGTACAAGTCGTGTCGGAGTGTAGCCCAGAACACTCTGAGATAACACTGGAAACGCTACCAGTATATCTCACTTTCCCTGCCCAGGGACTTTGTGTAATGGCTCTCCTAGACACAGCGCGATATCAACCCCCAATTTTGGGAGAGACGAATCCTGTCTAACCGTCACTGCCTCCAAGTGCTTCGGGACTGCACCCAACTGCTACCTATTTGCACGACTCATTTGAGCCGTGGTAGGGTAGCAATCTAAGAACAGTGGGAACACACTCGAGGCGAAGTGACAGTGTCAAGTCAACGGACTAAGCTGTACTCATGTCACCTGGGAACTGATAACTGACGATAGGCATAATACCAACCGACAGTTCCCAGCGAGTCCTGTCCAGTGTACTCGTAACCTAACGAGTACCTGCATACTATCTCTAGTACGACGTACTGATGGCTGTGGGACAGACCATCTCCCCTCCTGGGATGATGTAGCGTTTTGAAAAGTCGTTTTGGTGTTTTCCTGAAAATCGGTGAAAATTCGGTATTTTTTCCGAAAACCGTCCTTTTTGTTATTTTGCAGTTTAGGACTAATTATACCTAATTTGGATAGGAATTTGCTTGTTTTTAGTAGCAAATGAGTTACTTATGAAATTCTGGTCGTTTAAATTTTTTTCCCTATTTTTCAATTTTTTAATATTATTTTAAGCCGGTAAGAAAATACATTAAATTAGCGATAAATACAAAATTTTTTGGGCTAATTTTAAGCTTTAAAATTATGTTAATTAAAATCTAGTTGTAACATAAATTTTTAGTATTTTATTTTGAGTTTTAGCTAATTTTTATTATAGGAAACGAAATTTATTGAATTTAAGCTTAAACTTGCAATTTTGGACTTGTAGGGGGTCTTTTTGCATAAATTTTTTTTTGTGCACTCTCTCTCACTTTTCCCTCACCCTAGGCTGGCCATTTCCAGCAGCTCATGGGGAAAAAAATTCCATGCTCCTTTGACTTTGTATATTGTGTGGAAATGAGGGTTTTTTTTAAAGGTTTTTGAATTGTTTTTGGGTATGGTCTTTTGTGGTTGGTTGGAGTTGACCAAGACTTTTTTTCCACACCCCACACCATCCCCTCTCCCTCATTTCTGGCCAAATTCCAGCAGCCCCCCCTTCATCTCTTGGTTCTTTTCATTTTCTTCAAAAATTCATTAAGTTGCTTCAAAAATTCCAAATTTAAACCTCACAATTTAAACTCCATCCTTCATCCCTTTTTCCTTCACCTCTCTTGCTTGGAATCATGATGCTATGAGGCCATCAATTGAAGCAAATTTCTTCTTGCTAGATCCATAGATTTGAGGTATAATTTCTACTCTTTTAAGTTAATATGGTTAGAATTCTTTAATTTAGTTGTTTTAGTGTTAATTTAGTGCTATTTTCATTCTAGTTTTGTTTATAGTTAATGGTTGAGTTAACTAGGGTTTCTTGAAACCATGTTTTAGTTAATTAAATCTTTTTAATTAACCTAGTTGTTTAATTAACCAATCTATATGGTTACTTTGCTTAAGTGGCTTGATATTATGCTAATCTAAGTTAACTTGTGTGAATTTGTCATTGTTGTTGCTAATTGCCAAAAATCAAGAGAAGGGTTTGTGTTGGAATTATGGTTTGATGCATAGTTAATGGTTTAAAATTAGTGTAATGGCTAGCTAGTGGGTTAGTTTGGATTGTTGTGTTGGATTGGGTTAACTTTGTCGCTAATTGTCGATGTTTGCACCAAATTTGTAAATTTCTAGCTTACTAGGTTTTTATGTAAATTATTGTGGCGAATTAATTGCGATATCTAGATTATATTGTTGGCTTATCCTATGACATTTAGGATGCATGAGTGTGGATTTTTGAGTAATCGGGTTTTAGTTTTGCCGGGCGACCAAATCGACGATTTTTGCAGTTTTTGCGATTTTCGCGTGTGTTCCGCGCACTTTGTGCACGTTGTACCTAGCTTGTGAACGTTAGTATTTTCGTTTGGGTTTTGCGTCGTTCTTGATATGTAACCTTATGTTTGGTATTGATGTAAATTCCAGGTTCGGTCGCGGAGACGTCAGACGCGGCACGAAAGGGAAAAGCGGTGATTGGACGTGACTGGCTAGGGATTCCGGTGAGTAGATGTAACATCTACGGGGGACTATCGTTGGATGGCGCAAGTCGCCCGATAGTTTTAGCAACTTAAAAGATTCTTAGTGATGTTAGTAATTAGGGGTGTAATACTGATATGATTATTTGCTGCATCCATGCCTTATATTGATATACATATGCGAACCCATTTTATAGGACACCTGCACCATTGCCAGGGTTTTTATATGCAGCACGAGCACTATTCATGCTTACACACACACCATGGTAATTGCCATGCCACCACACTAGATAACCTTTAAATTGAACCCTTTTATTATAATTGATACTTAAACTTGCGTTATTGCTTTAATTCCTTAAAATGAAATCGTAGGATTGCTATTCATGTGCATGTACTTCATCATATTATTTGTTCATGCCTAATCTATTAATCACACATCGCAACTTGATTATTGATACCATATGCATTCATTATCATTGACATATGCACTTATGAGGATTTCTTGAGATTTTATGATATTTCTGGATTTCGGGGGAAAGCCGCAAAATTTCTAAACTTATTATGTTTTTAAAATATGTAATTGCGGTTTTCTAGTGATGTAAAGTGTCGTCCACCATGAGTTTGCTGTGGTTTTCGAGATCCGTGTCGAGGAGTGGAGGAACCGTCACGGGTACATGGTGGGCCCGGTATGGTACCCCGGGGCAAGATGAATGTGGTGTTGACGTTGAGCCTGGAAGGGGACGGATTACCTACCGGTGACATTTTGGCACGGCGGATATCCAGAGGATACCGACCGTGGCCGCGAGATGATGAGATTTTGATATTGAGCTGGGTCAGCCGGACGGCTGAGGCCAGAGATACATTGATATGAGATTTGAGACAGTTTCGAGGTGTCGATGTTGGACACAGATTCTTGTTGATTCTATTGGTATTATGCTGGTATTTCAAAAGAGATTCTTAAAGGGAAAAACATGATTTCTTATACTTACACATTCAGATCACGAGTTGATTCGCATTGCATTCATACCTGCTAGTATATTCATATTGCATACATACCTGCTATTATGTCCTGCCTTACCTGTATTTGAGATGCTAGGATGCTTGTGTGCATGCATTCGATAGCCTGTGTAGATGTTATTTATTACTCACGAGTTGGCAACCCACCCCCGTTGTGCCACAGCCTTTTTCAGGTCCGCTCCGTCAGTACAGTAGCGGCGGGCGCACTTGCTTCTTTTGCCTGGACTCGAGGTTTTGCTCTTAGGTGGGTTATATTATTATTTTTGCACCACCTTGTATATTCTTTGTATCTAGAGTACTCCATCTACTGTATCTACCAGTGTTATTGTATATTGACCTAGAGATGAGACTGTGAGGTTTGTGGACTTTTATGCTGTATTTGGGGTCGAGCTCACTTGAGTCGACATGCAGTTTTTCACATTCTCTTTATGATTATTTTGCATGTTGTTGTTTTATATTGCGTGGGATTTGTGACCGCCTTGTGGCGAAGAGCTAGCTCCCGCTTGGGGATGCCATATTTGTTGGATTCATATATATTCTTGTTGTACCCATTTTGGGGGCCAGTATTTACAAAGGAGACTCTGCAGAAATTTTCGGAAAAATTTGTATTGTTTTTAAAAAGGTTTTATATGACTTATTTGATAAACTCGCTTTCAATTGATTGGTTTTTCTTCACTCTTCTGCTTATTTGGTTTTGATTTCTGGGCTTTGGCTTACTTATTTTACGGACGCCTTGAGACGTTTCGTAATTTAAGTGCCAGTCACGTTCCGTACCCTTCGGGTCGTGACAGATGAGAAGCGTATACACTAGTCTACTCCGGAGTATCGATGCCCCGTCTCGATAATCCTACGATTAGGGACCTGTATAAGGATGTGCTTGTAGATTACCCAGCCCCCACTAGTGTGACTGCCATCACAACGCTGGTAATCAAGCAAAGATCCTAAGGGCTCCACTAATGTGTATAGGCGATATGCTAAAAGAAACACATGCACACATTAAAGTAGAAACAAACCAAGTAGCATACTACCATTTTGAGCAAGATTGTCTATACAACTGCGAATATCCCAAGCTTCCATTAAGTAATATACAAACTAGTATGATACAGTAATGGCCTCTAGGGCATATACACTAACAAGACTTTTGCTCAAGAGGTCACTCCCCGCGAAGGGATCTCGGCTCTTGCCTCCTGGAATGAGGTGCTGGATATTCATGATCGAATACCACTATGCAAAGCGAAAGAATATAGCTATAGTTTTTCAAAATTTATTCCAATAACATCTTTTAGGTTTATTTTCTTGCATTAATAAAAATTAATGTGGTCCTATCAGTTTAATCTTATCACATTAGAAAGGAACGAAAATACGATGTACGTATATTCCATCCGCATTCGCCACGGGGCTCCGTCATCACCTGTTAGGTTACTTAACTAACGACAGAGCGGGGGCTGGACTAGCGCTCCAGTGGGTATCTTTTCTATTACGCAGAGGAACAACAAGTTTTTGTTTCTCGGCATGCCTACTTCTTGTAAACTCAATTTTTAGAAAATGAGATAAGTGGGAGCGCAATAGAACTGGAAGAAATTCCTGAACCGTAAACTATTACTGAAAGTATAGTGGAACCAGACGTTTCGAAAGAACCTGACAAACTTGCGCCACTCCGCAGAACTAGTAGGCTATCTCATCCGTCCGAAAGATACTACGGTTTTCTCATAGACGGGGATAGAGAGGATTGCATCATCAACGATGATGAACCAACTAGCTTCCAGCAAGCCATTCAGAGCAGAGACTCGGTAAAATGGATGGATGCAATACGGACCGAAATGGAGTCCATGTACACCAACAAAGTATGGAATTTGGACTTTGCTCCAGAAGGGGTAAAACCCGTAGGCTGCAAATGGATCTTCAGAAAGAAGATTGGTGTAGATGGACAGGTTGAAACCTATAAGGATAGACTTGTTGCAAAAGGTTTTCGTCAAAGACCTGGTTTGGACTATGATGAAACCTTTTCTTAAGTGCTATGCTCAAATCCATTCGGATCTTTCTTGCCATAGCTGCCTTCTACAACTATGAGATTTGGCAGATGGACGTAAATGTTAGTGTATATGCCCTAGAGGCCATTACTGTATCATAGTAGTTTGTATATTACTTGATGGAAGCTTGGGATATTCACAGTTGTATATACAATCTTGCTTGAAATGGTAGTATGCTACTTGGTTTGTCTCTGCTTTAATATATGCATGTGTTTCTTTTAGCATATCGCTGATATACATATTAGTAGAGCCCTTAGGATCTTTGCTTGATTACCAGCGTTGTGATGGCGCTCACACTCGTGGGAGCTGGGTGATCTATAAGCACATCCTTATACTTGAAAGGTTTGTCTAGCACCCTATGAAGAGTTTTGAAGCATCAGATGTCTCAAAGTATGTATTTTTATGGTGCTAAACGAACATGCAAAGGAATCGATCCTAGAAAATTAGGGTTTCGAAACATTAAGCTAATAAAAATTAGGGTTTGAAGGCTACAACCTTTGTAGCTCCCCTTTTGCTTGACTCCTTAGTCTCTAGGGTGTTGGAAGAAGGTCCACTTGTAGTCCTCTTTCGTCCACGACGATCCACCCGAAGTTTCCCGTCCAAGCTTGCAACTTTGGAAAAGCAAAGAGAACACTCTAATCAAGTTGGCTAGACTTGAGTAGAATGATGTTGTGGCTAAGGATCTCACTTCAAAAACCTTTCTTTATTTGTGTTTAACTCACTAGAAAAAACTAGAGAGGAAAAAGATGAAGGAGGATGAAGATGGTGGCTATTTTTAACAAGAGGTAAAAAGATAACCCTTAGTTGCAAAGAAATGAAATATAACCTTTTCTATTTTATTCCTTCTTGCTTTCAACCATGATTAAAAATGATGGATAGTTAATTTAACTTGGGTTTTAAATGATAAAGAGAAGGATAACCCTAGGTTAGTGGTAGTTGAGCATGGTTAGGTCAAAGGAAGAATGTAGAAGCTAGAATGATTATCCTTTCCTTTTTCATTTTCTTTTAAATCCAAAATCAAATAATAATCCATTATTTAATCCATGGTGTGAGTCTTATATTGCCACCATTTCCATATGCTAACAACCATGATGGATGGGTGTATGTATGTATGCATGTATGCACATCCACATGTGCATGAAACTAGAATGAAAGAAAGAAACACATGCATGCTTACATACATCCATCACATACTAGAAAGGTTTCAAGTGAGAAAACTAATGGTTAAATGATAAATCAACACTTGATTCATCAATCCGGCCATATCACATATGACCCCACCAAAAGCAAGCCGCCCGATCAATGTTCGGTATCATATACGCACATTTCAATCGGGTGCATGCGCATATCGCATACGCGCACCACAACGTTTCGCCTGGACTGGGTAACTCCTTTGTGGGACTCTAAGACTCGTCAATACGCCGGCAGAGGGTGATGATCATATCAGGTACCCTCAAGCCGCAAGCGGTCAGCTAAACGTAACGGCCACCCGGGTATTGAGCGATCAGAAGAAAACAAGCGAACCTGCTACAACTCCCGTCGAGCCAACCGGCAACACTACCGTACAGTCCGGTCTCTTCGTCAGATATGCTGCATATCGAGCCTAGGGATGGTCACGTCGACCCCAATAACTCAATAAGTCATGCCGGTGAATGGTCTATAATAGATCGAGAAACTACTGATAACACTTATCAGCAAATCTCAGCAGCCCTGGCCAGGGACTTGCTGTTATAACCAGTCGGGCACAGCACAGCATCAACTCCCAATACCGGGAGAGACGAAACCCCTCCTATCGCTCATCGTCTTCGTGTGTCTCGGGACTGTACCCAACGGCCACCTGTTTGCACGACTCAGTAGAGCCGTGGTAGGGTGGCAATCAAAGTACAGTGGGAGAACACACAAGACTCCATGACGATCTCGGGTCTACAGACTAACCTGTACCAGTGTCACCTGAGAACTGCTATCCGACGATAGATATAATTCCATATAGGAGTTCTCGGTGAGTCCGTCCAGTGTACCCAGTCACCACTGAGCACCCATATATGATCTTGATGTCAAACATCGATGAATGTGGGAACATTCATCGCCCATCGTATGGGTCTAGTATCATATACGCTAGTCTACTCTGGTATATCAATGCCCCGTCTCGATATACCTACGACTAGGGACGTCCCAGGATATGCTTATAGACTACAGATGTCCCACTAGTATGATCTCCATCATAATCAGAGTAGTCAAGCCGATATCCTCAGGGCTTTATCAGCATGTATGAATGAATAAAAGCATGATCAAATCAACATGTCAGATAAAGAAAAACCAGATAGCATACTATCATGTCGAGCAAGAATGCAAACTGAATATATATATATGTATAGATACATCCACTATCACATAATGGCCTCTAGGGCATACATATATCCAACAATCTCCCACTTGCACTAAGGCCAGTTATTGGCGTATCTCATACCCAACATCTCAAAAAGTCGCTCATGCTGTGGCTGTGGGAGGGCCTTGGTGAGTGGATCCGCGGCATTATTCTTTGTGTCTACTCTCTTAATCTCGATCTCGCGGCGATCTACAATCTCCCGGATCAAATGAAAATGCCTCAGGATATGTCTGGACCGCTGATAGGATCTGGGCTCCTTGGCTAACGCCATAGCCCCATTATTATCACAATACAAGGGTATTGGATCAATAATGGTTGGAACTACTCCTAGCTCCGAGACGAACTTCTTCATCCAGACGGCTTCCTTGGCGGCATCATTTGCAGCAATGTACTCAGCCTCTATCGTAGAGTCTGGAACGGTATCCTGTTTGGAACTCTTCCAACTTACCGCCCCTCCATTGAGGGTAAATACAAACCCTGAGATAGATTTGCTGTCATCCTTATCGCTCTGGAAGCTTGAATCGGTAAATGCCTCCATTTGGAGATCTGTATTACCATACACCAAGAACAATTCTTTAGTCCTTCGTAAGTACTTAAGAATGTTCTTCACAGCTTTCCAGTGGTTCTCCCCTGGGTTGGATTGATACCTGCTTACAACACTAAGTGCATAAGCTACATCTGGGCGTGTACATAACATCGCATACATTATAGATCCTACTGCCGAAGCATAAGGTATAATGCTCATGCGAGCTCTCTCTTCATCGGTCTTTGGACAAGAATCCTTGGAGAGAGTGACTCCATGGCAAGCGGGTAAGGCACCCCGTTTGGAGTCTTCCATACTAAACCTCTTTAGGATGGTGTTGATGTACCTGGTTTGGGACAATCCCAATAACTTTTTGGATCTATCCCTATAGATCCTTATGCCCAGGATGTATGTGGCATCACCCAGGTCCTTCATGGAGAACCTTAGTGATAAGAATGATTTGACCGACTGTAACATAGGAATATCATTTCCTATCAGAAGAATGTCATCTACGTACAATACGAGGAATGTAACAGCTCTTCCTACAGCCTTCTTATAAACACAAGGTTCATCTGGATTTTTGATGAAATCAAACTCTTTGATAACATCATCGAAACAGATGTTCCAACTCCGAGATGCCTGCTTTAACCCATATATGGATTTAAGCAATCTACATGCTTTCTCGCTGCTCCCACTGTCAATGAAGCCCTCTGGCTAATCCATATAAACGCATTCTTCTAAATCTCCATTTAGAAATGCTGTTTTAACGTCCATCTGCCAGATTTCATAGTCGTAGTGAGCAGCAATAGCAAGTAGGATCCTAATGGATTTAAGCATGGCTACGGGCAAAAAAGTTTCGTCATAGTCCAAACCTGGTCTTTGACGAAAACCTTTCGCCACAAGTCTTGCCTTATAGGTCTCTACCTGCCCATCCACACCAATCTTTCTTTTAAAGATCCATTTGCACCCTACAGGTTTTACCCCAGGGGGTACAACGTCCAAAGTCTATATTTTGTTGGTGTACATAGACTCCATTTCGGATCTCATGGCATCCAGCCACTTCACAGAGTCACCACTCGTGATAGCTTGCTGAAAACTGGTAGGATCATCATCATCCATGATGCAATCTTCTCCGTCACCATCAATGAGGAAACTGTAGTACCTCTCCAGTGGGCGAGAAGTCCTACCAGACCTACGGAGTGGCCGAGGTTCTTCAGTTTCTGTTGCAACAGCCGGTTCAACCAAATCGTCATTTGTAGTTTGTGTCTCCAGAACCTCTTCTAGATCTACCACCTTGCCATCATCTCTATCTGTGAAAAACTCTTTTTCCAAGAATGTGGCATACTGAGAAACAAACACTTTTTGTTCCTCTTTGTGGTAGAACAGATATCCATAAGAATTCTTTGGATATCCCACAAAGTTACACATGACTGACCGTGTCTCGAGTTTGTCCGGATTCTGCTTTTTAACATAGGCCGGGCAACCCCAAATCTTAATTCTTTTAAGAGATGGTCTCTTCCCATTCCATATCTCATATGGCGTGGTAGACACGGCTTTGGTTGGAACCCTGTTTAGCAGAAACGCTGCAGTCTCCAATGCATGCCCCCAAAACGAGACTGGTAACTCAGCGTCACTCATCATGGACTGGACCATATCTAATAGGGTCCTATTCCGTCGTTCTGACACACCGTTGTGCTGTGGTGTGTAAGGAGGAGTGAGCTGAGAGAGAATCCCATTCTCTTTTAGGAAGTTTGCAAATTCTGTACTGAGATACTCACCACCTCGATCTGATCGAAGCATCTTAATATTCAAGCCAGTTTGTTTTTCTACTTCTTGTTTATATTCAATGAATTTCTCGAAAGCTTCGGACTTGTGCTTCAATAAAAACACATGACCGAATCTTGAGAAATCGTCGGTGAATGTAATGAAGTATGAAAAACTGCCTCTAGCCTGTGTAGACATTGGCCCACATACATCACTATGTATGAGGCCCGGGAGCTGAGTAGCTCTTTCTCCGTGTCCAGTAAACGGAGTTTTGGTCATTTTACCCTTGATACAAGACTGGCAAGTCGCATAAGATTTATATTCAAAAGAGTTTAAATATCTATCTTTATGTAACTTGTTTAGTCTTGTTTCGTTAATATGACCAAGTCTACAGTGCCAAAGAAAAGCTTCATTTAATTCTGAAAATTTTCTTTTATTAGTGTGTTG
This sequence comes from Agapanthus africanus, assembly GCA_030015575.1. Lineage (NCBI taxonomy): Eukaryota > Viridiplantae > Streptophyta > Magnoliopsida > Asparagales > Amaryllidaceae > Agapanthus > Agapanthus africanus. Next base: position 826,340,754 of record CM057338.1, on the reverse strand, counting down.
TATACTGAAAACTGTGTGTTGATTTAGGACATATATTCCGTTATTAAGCGTACCATACCCAACCAACATTTGATTCAGGTGAATGTTCATAACATTGTTTTGCAATACAAAATTATATCCTTCATTGTCCAACAAAGAAACGGATATTATATTACATAGCATACTTGGTACAAAATAACATGGATTCAAAATCAAAATACATCCAGATGGCAACCCCAAGTGATACTCTCCCACTGCGACTGTATGTACATTGGAACCATTTCCAACGCGGAGAGTATGGTCACCTGTCCTCAAAACCTTGCTATTTCTCAGCCCCTGCATAGAATTGCAAATGTGAGAACCTGAACCGGTATCCAATACCCAGGAAGCAGAGTTTATAGAAAAACAGTTTTCAGTCACAAACGCACCTGAAGCAGAAGCATCACCATGCTTCTTCTTGAGACTTAGGTACTCCGTGCAATTGCGCTTCCAATGTCCTGTCTTGTGGCAATGAAAACACTCGCCTTTCCCCGGGTCTCCAGCTTTGGACTTTTCCTTTCCCTTCACCTTTTTAACTCCGCCCTTAGGATTAGTGGGTTTCTTCTTTTTCTTTCCCTTGGCCTTAGCTTTCGAGCGAGAAGAAGAAGACTGTCCAATAGTCATAACGGGAGTTTTTGCTGACTTCATAGTGCTCTCTGCACTCCTTAACATATTAAGGAGTTCAGGGAGTTCCTTTTCCATGCTATGCATGTTAAAGTTCACTATGAACCGAGCAAAGGTGGAGGGGAGGGACTGCAGAATAATATCTATATATTATTCATTGTCCATTGTCCATCCAAGGTCCTCAAGCTCTTCTATAAGAGCTATCATCTTCGAAACATGGTCTCCTACTGGTGTGCCAGGGGCCATTCGCATCTGAAACAGTTTCTTTGATGCTTCGTATCGTAATACGCGGGATTGCTCCCCATACAACTCCTTTGTATGGAGCAATATACCGTGAATGTCCATGTCCTCGTGCTGCTTTTGATGTGTGTTGTCCATCGATGCAAGCGCGAGGCATTTTGCCGTGGCACAGTCAGCGTCCCATGTCTTGCGGACTTCAATGTCCGCAACTGAGGATTTTGGACCTAGGACGGGCGGGGCTGAAGCCGTGAGGACATATGATACTTTATCATAAGTCAAGGCGATCTTCAGATTCCTCAGCCAGTCCTTATAGTTGGTCCCATTCAGTTTGTTTTTATCTAGTAGAAGCTTAAGTCCAGTCATTGGTATCTGCCATTAAGAGAGAGAAAAGAATACACTCAGCGAAAGCTCTTGCACAGATTAGATTGGTTTATTATCTTGTCTAATCGATGTTTCCCACTGCATTTTATCAAGTTTTTCTTTCAAACCTTAAAAAGAAAAACTAGCCAGGATTAATTACAGTCTACAACTTCGCTAACCGTTCAGCCAGGCCAGTGTCGGTACTTTGAGGGAGGTTCCCCGTGCTTTTGCACGGACCTAATTAGAGTAAACCTCGTTTTCCCAGAGGCGGAGCCCCGTTAACACCTTTCTAGACACCTAATGAGTTAGCTAATTGTAAACTGTAAAACTCTCCTAGGAGCAACTATTGCCCACAGTGGGATCGGGATCCAACCATCACATGGAAGGTATGCAATCTCATTGCAAATTTCAACACTTGAAATTCCCGATGTAATTTTTACCCCTAGTACTTATGACCTTAACTATGGTCAACAAATCATAAGTACCAGTCAAGTTCTACCCGTCATTTCTTGATCAATTAGACCCACCCATATGACCCTTAACTATGGTCAACAAAGTCGCATGAATGTCCTAATTAATCTGCATCATATGCAGTGTAGGAAGACATCACTTAGCTACCGTACACTACGCCTTAACTAAAGTCAACAAACGTAGCACGAATACTAAGTACTCTACTTCCTAAAATGACGGAGGGTTGCGAATGATTTTTAAGAAAATCTTTAACGCTTTGAACTTGATATCGTTGTAGAATCAAACAGTTTTCAAAAGGAGTGGCTTAAGCTCCGCAGTTTTGAAATGTACCTTTTTCATAAATAGCCGAGTAGTTTTTAAATCTGATTCTACAACATCTTTTTAGGTTTATTTTCTTTACATTAATCACATTAATGTAATCCCATCATTTAAGTCCTTAAGCGAATCACAGAAAAGAAACAAAAATAACACGTATGCTTATGCCATCCGCATTCGCCGCAATGTTCCGTTATACACCGTTAGGTTACTTAACTAACGGCATACCGGGATGGGACTAGCGCGGGTGTAAAACATAAGCAACGTCTACTATATATCATATATATAATATGTCATTCGTCTCAGATATCACAGAACACAGGCAGCAGAAACATAGATATAACGTGGGATATCCTAGGACGTCCGTATTTAGTATTTAGCCAGAATAGAAAATACGGATTCCACAGTTGCGATGAATAGCCAAGCCCACACCCTGGACCCCTACGAGAGCGGCAAGTGACCCTACCAATTCTGGAGTTTAGGAGACCCGGTCTCGACTCCTCGAGATGGCCTCCCACTGAACCCCAGAACCCGGTCACCTGTGCTCCCCTCCTTGGGTCCAACCTAATGCGGAAAAGTAAATAATATACAACACTGGTGACACAACCTCAACCTGGAAGTGCCCCAAATAAAAGAATATTACATTACATTTGAATTTACATGAATGAAAATATAAAACTCTCATCTCACATAAAACCCCCCGGCTATTCAATCGCGACAATCCTGCACATCATATCTCAGCAACACATAATATCTCATATCATCAACGTAAGTAAGTATGCATACCCCAATTGTCGTTGACGTATAGCAACGAAACCGGCGATATCGAACAGACTACACTTACGGTCACAGAAAAGAAAGTGTAAAACTACAATATTTGGAATCCACATTCTCTTTAGACATCATAAATGCGAAATATCACATATTTCGTATTTCATGCCTAAACTATATGAATTCCACATATTGTATCACATTCCAGACAAACAGACAGTATTAAAGTTTTCGAACGAACGATCAAGTACCCAAGATTCACTAAAGCTCAACACTTGAGCAGGGTTCAAAAATCCGGAGTGTGACACAGTAGTAGCGGTCCAGCCGTAGAAGGGTCAAGCCAACGCCTCACATGTGGCACGCCGTACTGCCCCAAACCCTAAGGTTCAAAGGGCAGTTCGAGACGGTCACATAATCGAGTTAAGGTTTGTTGTCTTCTAGAGGGACCACCGCAAAAAAACTTGCACGTATCTCCAAAGTATTTAAACCCCGTGAATAGTGAGCAAATGATATTCGTTCAAACACTTCAATACTTTCTAATTTACCCGGAAAAGCTACGAAATGAAAATCCCGATCGAATTGACGAGTCCAAAACCATCTCCAGAATTTTTCAAAACTAAATACAGATTAAAAATATCCAAAATATTATACAAGCCGATTCATGAATTACTGTAAAAAAAAATTATCCATCAATTAATATATACGGCCGCGGAACCGCGGCCTAAGCAAGCTTAGGCCGCGTTTCCGTGGCAAGAATCACTGTTCATTGAATAATTTTTGTACCGTAATCCTTATTTTTTCCTGCTGTATTTTTTACATATTTTTAATTCTGAAAAATGTCAAATTTTAGAAAATTTCCAGAGAGCACCCTAAAAAGCCGTATTTCGGTTCGATCGGAGTTTTAACTTCGTAAAAAGGTCGCCTAATGTTCTAGGTCGGCTCTGATACCAATGAAAGGTTTGTCTAGCACCCTATGAAGAGTTTTGAAGCATCACATGTCTCAAAGTATGTATTTTTATGGTGCTAAACGAACATGCAAAGGAATCGATCCTAGAAAATTAGGGTTTCGAAACATTAAGCTAATAAAAATTAGGGTTTGAAGGCTACAACCTTTGTAGCTCCCCTTTTGCTTGACTCCTTAGTCTCTAGGGTGTTGGAAGAAGGTCCACTTGTAGTCCTCTTTCGTCCACGACGATCCACCCGAAGTTTCCCGTCCAAGCTTGCAACTTTGGAAAAGCAAAGAGAACACTCTAATCAAGTTGGCTAGACTTGAGTAGAATGATGTTGTGGCTAAGGATCTCACTTCAAAAACCTTTCTTTATTTGTGTTTAACTCACTAGAAAAAACTAGAGAGGAAAAAGATGAAGGAGGATGAAGATGGTGGCTATTTTTAACAAGAGGTAAAAAGATAACCCTTAGTTGCAAAGAAATGAAATATAACCTTTTCTATTTTATTCCTTCTTGCTTTCAACCATGATTAAAAATGATGGATAGTTAATTTAACTTGGGTTTTAAATGATAAAGAGAAGGATAACCCTAGGTTAGTGGTAGTTGAGCATGGTTAGGTCAAAGGAAGAATGTAGAAGCTAGAATGATTATCCTTTCCTTTTTCATTTTCTTTTAAATCCAAAATCAAATAATAATCCATTATTTAATCCATGGTGTGAGTCATATATTGCCACTATTTCCATATGCTAACAACCATGATGGATGGGTGTATGTATGTATGCATGTATGCACATCCACATGTGCATGAAACTAGAATGAAAGAAAGAAACACATGCATGCTTACATACATCCATCACATACTAGAAATGTTTCAAGTGAGAAAACTAATGGTTAAATGATAAATCAACACTTGATTCATCAATCTGGCCATATCACATATGACCCCACCAAAAGCAAGCCGCCCGATCAATGTTCGGTATCATATACGCACATTTCAATCGGGTGCATGCGCATATCGCATACGCGCACCACAACGTTTCGCCTGGACTGGGTAACTCCTTTGTGGGACTTTAAGACTCGTCAATACGCCGGCAGAGGGTGATGATCATATCAGGTACCCTCAAGCCGCAAGCGGTCAGCTAAACGTAACGGCCACCGGGGTATTGAGCGATCAGAAGAAAACAAGCGAACCTGCTACAACTCCCGTCGAGCCAACCGGCAACACTACCGTACAGTCCGGTCTCTTCGTCAGATATGCTGCATATCGAGCCTAGGGATGGTCACGTCGACCCCAATAACTCAATAAGTCGTGCCGGTGAATGGTCTATAATAGATCGAGAAACTACTGATAACACTTATCAGCAAATCTCAGCAGCCCTGGCCAGGGACTTGCTGTTATAACCAGTCGGGCACAGCACAGCATCAACTCCCAATACCGGGAGAGACGAAACCCCTCCTATCGCTCATCGTCTTCGTGTGTCTCGGGACTGTACCCAACGGCCACCTGTTTGCACGACTCAGTAGAGCCGTGGTAGGGTGGCAATCAAAGTACAGTGGGAGAACACACAAGACTCCATGACGATCTCGGGTCTACAGACTAACCTGTACCAGTGTCACCTGAGAACTGCTATCCGACGATAGATATAATTCCATATAGGAGTTCTCGGTGAGTCCGTCCAGTGTACCCAGTCACCACTGAGCACCCGTATATGATCTTGATGTCAAACATCGATGAATGTGGGAACATTCATCGCCCATCGTATGGGTCTAGTATCATATACGCTAGTCTACTCTGGTATATCAATGCCCCGTCTCGATATACCTACGACTAGGGACGTTTCAGGATATGCTTATAGACTACAGATGTCCCACTAGTATGATCTCCATCATAATCAGAGTAGTCAAGCCGATATCCTCAGGGCTTTATCAGCATGTATGAATGAATAAAAGCATGATCAAATCAACATGTCAGATAAAGAAAAACCAGATAGCATACTATCATGTCGAGCAAGAATGCAAACTGAATATATATATATGTATAGATACATCCACTATCACATAATGGCCTCTAGGGCATACATATATCCAACAATACTGGTCCCTAGTCGTTGGACTATCGAGACAGGGCATCGATACTCCGGAGTAGACTAGCGTATGCGCTTCTCATCCCAGTGTGGGAGACGGTCTGTCCCACAGCCGTCAGTACGTCGTACTTGAGATAGTATGCAGGTGCTCGTTGGGTTACGAGTACACTGGACAGGACTCGTCGGGAACTGTTGGTTGGTATTATACCTATCGCCAGTTATCAGTTCCCAGGTGACATGAGTACAGCTTAGTCCGCTGACTTGACACTGTCACTTCGCCTCGAGTGTGTTCCCACTGCACTTTGATTGCTACCCTACCACGACTCAAAGGAGTCGTGCAAACAGGTAGTTTTTGGGTGCAGTCCCGAAGCACTTGGAGGCAGTGACGGTTAGACAGGATTCGTCTCTCCCGGTATTGGGGGTTGACATCGCGCTGTGTCTAGGAGAGCCATTACACGAGTAGTCCCTGGCCAGGGCAAGCGGGATATACTGGTAGGTTTCCAATGTTATCTCAGGGTGTTCTGGGCTACACTCCGACACGACTTGTACCGCTATTAGGGGACTGACGTTCACCGCCCCCCTAGGCCCGCCATGCGATGTATCAGACGAACAGACCGGACTGTACGGAGATTGTCACATACAGGCTCAGTAGGAGTTCGGATGGGGTTCACCTCGTCAGTCTTCTTATCGACATCTACCTGGGGACCATTATGTACAGCTAGTGCCGCTTGCGGTCTGTGGTTAAACCCACTGCCAGCGTAGTGTCGAGTCTTTAGAGTCCCACACAGAGAGCTATTCGCCTTTAGGCAAAATGAGTAGAGGTCGCATGGTTTTGCGACGGGGTTCGTTCACATCCGCGCACTTGTGCACGTTTGCTGTCCGGGCAGCTTATACTAGCGGGCTTTGGTTTAAGCCAGATCCTAGTATAGATTTGGGATTGGTTTTTTTTTTTCTCTTAGTATTCGTGTTCCTCGGATCATGAATACGGGTGCGTATGCACAGTTGCTTGAGACAGAGGGAGAGGACTTTGATTAGGGTTAATGACTATTGTCATTTTATTAACCCTAATGCTTATGTGTGTATTATTGTTAATTAATATTAGTTTAATAATTATGCATGGTTATGGTTGTTGTCCATTTGACCTATCTTGACTTGTTGACCTTTGTTGACACTTTGACCATCATCATTTCTTTTGGAAGATGCTTCTTGATCCTTGCAAATTGAAATGATAATGGTCATGTCATGATTAACCATGACAATTATCTAGCTAATTATTTAATTAAAATAATATACACATATTAGAGAGAATGGTTCACATTATTCTCATTCTATCATATCTTTTCTCTCTCTTGTTCTTCCTCTCCCTCAAGCTCTCTCCCTCTCATGTGTTGAGAAACACTTGAGCTTGAGAAAAACCCTCTCTTGATCATCTTTACTCTCATCTAGGGTTCAAGAACTAGCACTTCTTGCACCCTAGTTACTTCTAGCTTGGAGTTGAAGCCAAAGGTTGAGGCTTTCGGGTGGATCTTTCTTGGACGTGAGAAGACGACCAAGGTGACCTCTTTCCACTACTCCAAGGAGCAAGGAGAGAAGGACTTAAAGCCCAAGGTAAAACCTTTCTAGAACTTAGCTAGTTACTAGTTAGCTTTAGCAAGTTTTTGTTTAGCAAAGATCCTTCTAGCTCTAGTCCATGTTGCCTTAGTTCATAAAAATCCGATTTCTATTCCGTTTTCCGCCTCCCCGCAAGCACCGGGATGGGCAACGTGGACTTACAGTGGTATTAGAGCCTAACTAAACATAAACTAGCTAGGTAGTGAAGTGTAACGAAGTTCGAAACCGAAAAATCCAAAAACCGAGTTTTCAAAAAACCCTAGTTTCTGTTAAAAATTTTTCTGGTCAAAACAAAATTTGTTATACTCCAAAAATCGTCTCAGGGTTTTTTAAAGAAATCCACCAAACACGATCCACTGATTCGACTAAAGAGCCGTGGTTCCACGGCAATAGCAAGCTATTGCCGCGCAACCGCGGCCGTCTTGTCTCATCTCTGGTTCGAGTTTGGTGCAGTGTATCTCTGGCTTGGTTTTGGGATTTTTAAGATATTTTATATGTGCCCAGATTTTCCAGAATAGAAATTTATTTTTGGGGGCCTATAAATCCGTATTTTTCCGAACTTCACTACACTTTGACTATAAAGGTTATATCTGTGATGTTTATATGTATTGAACGTCGGCTAATCGCTATATGTCCATTAGTCGGGGTTATACATATCTGTGATCTGTGATTGATGATGGTATGTGTATATGAATGGGTTGGATTGTCGCGGATGAATAGCCGGGGTGGATGTGAGATGAGTGTTGCTTTTTCTTTCATTCATTGTAACATGTAAATTGATGTAATATTATTATTTGTTTGGCCGCACAACCGGGTCGGGATTGTAGCCGTCATTGTATAATTCTTTTTACTGTTTTTGCTCTTAGGATAGACTCATGGAGGGGTGCACAAACTACCGGGTATCTCGAAGTGCCGAGTGGCCTACTCACGGTGGTGAGGGAGGTTGCTTCGCTTCGGGTACTTGGCGGGTAGTTTGCCGCACCCGTAGGGGTCTTGGGTGGGGTATTGGCTATTCACCGCGACCGTGTAATCCGCTTTTCGTTGCAGGCTCGAACGGATTGCGGATTCCTAGTATATCCAATGTATTCATCTGTGATCTGTAATGTTTATCATTGCTATATATTTATATATGATAACTATTTAGGCGTTGCTTATGTTTTACAGCCGCGCTAGCCCCCGCTCTGTCGTTAGTTAAGTAACCTGACGGGTGATGACGGGGCCCCGTGGCGAATGCGAATGGCATAAGCGTACGTCATATTTTGGTTGTTTTCTGCAATGGTAGGATTAAATGATGGGACGCATTAAAAGAACTAATGCAAGAAAATAAACCAAGTAAAAGTCGATTGGAACACTTTGAAAACCACTCGGTTCTTTTCAAAACTAAATTTTTAAACGCGGAGCTTGAACCACTCCTTTTAAAAGCTATCTCGTTCCATCGATTATATCAAGTTCACTACGTTCACGGTTTCGCCAAAACCATTCGTAGCCCTCCGTCATTCCACATGAATGGTCAAAAAGTATTCAAGCTATGTATTTTGGCCAAAGTCAAGGCATAGTGATTGGTAGCTATTGGGTATTCATGTGCAGCATAGATAGATGCGTTGGTTTGGGACAGTCGTACTGCCATTTTGGCCAAAGTCAAGGGTAGGTACGGGTGGGTCCAAATTAACCAGTTGAATGACGGGTAGAACTTGACATGTGACTTATGATATTTTGGCCAAAGTCATGGTCATAAGAGCATGGGGCAAAAATCCACATCGGGAGTTTCATAAGTACTGAAACTTGCTAGCGCTGCATACCATTTGGAGTGTGATAATTCTGGTAGGATTCCTTCGGTTTTATCACGCGATGATATTTGGATCCCGATCCTACTGTGGGTATATGCTACTCCTCGGGAAAACTCTCACTTAACGATCAATGCTATAAACTTAGTAGGTGTTTAGAAAGGTGTTAGCGGGGCTACGCCCACAGGGAAAAGAGGTTACTTAATTAAGGAACTTCGCGAAAGCGTTGGAAAACCTCCCTCGAAGTACCGACACTGGCCTGGCTGAACGGTTAAGCAAGTATTGTATGGTGAGATTGATCCTGACTAATCCTTTCTTTACGGTTTGAGAAGGGATTCGAGAGATAGTGGGAGCCATCCAGTTTAGACAAATTAAAAACCACTCTAAACTTGCAAGAGCATCATGCTAAAGTGTTTCTTTTCTCTCTCCTAATTGCAGCGACCATTCAACATGACCGGACTTAAGTTATTACTAGATAAAAACATATTGACAGGGCCAAACTACAAAGATTGGCTCAGGAATGTCAAGATGGCAATCACTTACGACAAGATGGGATATCTCCTTACCACCAAAGCTCCCCCTGTCCCAGGTCCTAAAACCAGTGTCGCGGATAGGGAAATCCGTAAGACATGGGAAATAGATTGCGCGAAGGCCAAATGCCTCGTACTTGCCTCGATGGAAAACGAACATCAGAAGAGGCACGAGAATATGGACCTTGAGTCCATATTTCTTCATACAAAAGAACTGTATGGAGAGCAGTCTCGTATCGCAAGATACGAAGTGTCGAAGAAGTTGTTTTCGGCAAGGTTGGCCGTCGGATCATCGGTAGCGGAACACGTGCTTAAGATGATTGGCTACATAGAGGAGCTCGCAGAACTTGGGACCACGTTGGAGAATGAGCTCTATACGGACTTGATTCTCCAGTCCCTTCCTTCCACTTACGCCCAGTTCATCCTGAACTTCAACTTACAGGAAAAAGAAGTTGAACTTTCAGAGCTCCTCAACATGCTGAGGAGTGCAGAGGGCACCCTACAGAAAAGTAGGGAGACATCCACTTTGTTTGTAGGAGGATCTTCCTCTTCTAGGTCCAGGGCGAAAGCCAAGGGCAAGAAGAAGAAAGCCCCCGCCAAACCAAGAGGCGGTGTCAGTAAAGTGGATCCGAAGGGAAAAGGAAAAGCAACAAAGGTAGCGGGAAAGCTGGTGGGGAAGGAAGAATGCTTCTATTGTCACAAAAGTGGTCACTGGAAACAGGATTGCAAGGCTTGGAAGGCCAGAACACAGGATTTGAAGCGAGTTGCGGCTTCAGCTTCAGGTGTGTATGTTATTGAAAACTGTCTATCAATAAACTCTACATCCTAGGTATTGGATACCGGATCAGGATCTCATATCTGTAATTCTTTGCAGGCGTTGAGAAAGCGTAGAGTTTTGAAGGCAGGTGACATGACCCTCAGAGTTGCAAACGGTGCTAGCATGGATGCTGAGGCCGTGGGGGACTATCACCTGGGATTGTCAGATGGACATTTTTTGGTTTTGCGTAGTTGTTATTATGTACCAAATGCATCCTGTAATATCATTTCTGTATCTTTATTATCTAAAGAAGGTTATGAATTTGCATTTGTAAGTAATGTAGTGAACATTCACCTTAATCAAGTTTTGATTGGGTCAGGTACATTGAACAACGGTATATACGTGTTAAACCAACCACAGATTTTCAATGTCCAGAATACACACAAAAGAAAGTCTCCAGAAATCAATAAAACTTTCTTATGGCATTGTAGATTGGGTCACATCAATGAGAGAAGGTTGACTAAGTTACATACAGAAGGATATTTGGATCCGTTCGAATATCAATCGTATGCAACTTGTCAATCCTGTCTCAAAGGAAAGATGACAAAGACTCCGTTCACTGGACACGGAGTAAGAGCGAGCGAGCTCTTAGGACTCGTACACAGCGACGTGTGCGGTCCAATGTCTACACATGCACGAAGCGGTTATTCTTACTTCATTACTTTTACGGATGACTTTTCAAGGTACGGTTATGTCTTCTTAATGAAACATAAATCCGAGGCTTTTGAAAAATTCCAGGAATATAAGAATGAAGTAGAAAAACAAACAGGCAAAAGTATCAAGGCACTAAGATCTGATCGAGGTGGTGAATACTTGAGTGCCGAGTTCCTGGGTTACTTAAAAGAGAATGGAATTCTCTCTCAGCTTACTCCTCCATACACTCTGCAACATAACGGTGTATTGGAGAGACGGAACCGAACCCTATTGGATATGGTACGGTCCATGATGAGTAACGCCGAGTTGCAGCGATCGTTTTGGGGATATGCGCTAGAATCAGCTGCATACCTTTTGAACCGAGTTCCAACTAAGACTGTGCCTACTACACCATATCAGATGTGGTGTGGGAAGAGACCCTATCTTAATCACATTAAGACATGGGGATGTCCAGCTTTTGTAAAAAAGCAGCATGCGGACAAGCTCGAGGCACGTTCAGTACAGTGCAAGTTTGTGGGATATCCAAAGAGCTCCAAGGGATGTTACTTCTATTGCGAAGAGGAACAAAAAGTCCTTGTTTCTCGCCATGCCCACTTTCTAGAACACCAGTTCATAGAAAAAGAATTAAGTGGGAGCGCAATAGAACTGGAAGAAATTCCAGAACCACGAGCTATTACTGAAAGCTTGGTTGAACCAGAGGGTTCGAAAGATCAGGACATTCCCACGCCACTCCGTAGGAGTAGTAGGCAGTCTCATCCGCCCGAGAGATACTACGGTTTTCTCATTGACGGGGATAGAGAGGATTGCATCATAGACTTTGATGAGCCTACTAGCTTCTAGCAAGCCATTCAGAGCGTCGACTCGGTAAAATGGCTGGATGCAATGCGGACCGAAATGGAGTCCATGTACACCAACAAAGTATGGACGTTGGACATTGCTCCAGATGGGGTAAAACCCGTAGGATGCAAGTGGATCTTCAAACGGAAGATTGGTGTAGATGGACAGGTTGAGACCTATAAAGCTAGACTGGTAGCAAAGGGTTTTCGTCAGCGACCTGGTTTGGACTATGACGAAACTTTTTCTCCAGTAGCTATGCTGAAATCCATTCGGATCCTTCTTGCCATTGCTGCCTTCCACGATTATGAGATTTGGCAGATGGACGTAAAGACAGCTTTTCTAAATGGACATTTAGAGGAGTCTGTCTATATGGATCAGCCAGAGGGTTTCATTCAGAGTGGGAGCAGCGGAAAGGTGTGCAAGCTGCTTAAGTCCATTTATGGACTAAAGCAGGCATCGCGGAGTTGGAACATCTGTTTTGATGAGACGGTCAAGGAATTTGGCTTTATCAAAAATCCAGATGAACCATGCATCTATTGTAGATTTGTAGCGAGAACTGTTGTATTCCTCGTTTTATACGTGGATGACATTCTCTTAATAGGAAATGACATTCCTATGCTACAATCTGTCAAGGGGTTCTTGTCACACAGGTTCTCCATGAAAGACCTGGGTGATGCCTCATACATTCTGGGTATCCGGATCTACCGTGACAGATCCAAGAGGATATTAGGACTTTCGCAGTCCAGGTACATCGACACCATACTGAAGAGATTCAGTATGGAAGATTCCAAGCGCGGTAATCTACCGGCTTGTCACGGGATCACTCTCTCCAAAGAGATGTCTCCCAAGACTGATTTGGAGAGGGATCGCATGTCTATTATACCCTACGCTTCTGCGGTAGGCTCTATAATGTATGCGATGTTGTGTACCAGACCGGATGTGGCTTATGCACTGAGTGTGGTAAGCAGGTATCAGTCAAACCCTGGGGAGAAACATTGGATAGCAGTAAAGAACATTCTCAAGTACCTGAGAAGGACTAAGGAGATGTTCTTGGTGTATGGCGGAAAAGACCTGCAGATTGAGGCCTTTGCTGACTCCAGCTTCCAGAGTGACAAGGATGATTCCAAGTCCATGTCGGGTTTTGTCTTTACCCTCAATGGAGGGGCGGTGTGTTGGAAGAGCTCCAAACAGGAAACCGTTGCTGACTCGACTATGGAAGCGGAATACATCGCTGCATCTGATGCCGCAAAAGAAGCTGTCTGGATGAGGAAGTTCTTGAGAGAACTTCAGGTGGTTCCGTCCATTGTTGACCCAATACCTCTGTATTGCGACAACAACGGGGCTATAGCTTTAGCGAAGGAACCCAGGTCCCATCAGAAATCCAGACACATCTTAAGGCGGTATCACCTGATCAGGGAGATCGTAGATCGCCAGGAGATCGAGGTCCGGAGAGTTGCATCAGAGGACAACACTGCAGATCCATTCACCAAGGCCTTGCCCCAGACTCAGTTCGAGCGGCTGATCGAGATGATAGGTCTTCGATACGCCAGTACATGGCCTTAGTGCAAGTGGGAGATTGTTAGTGTATATGCCCTAGAGACCATTACTGTATCATACTAGTTTTTATATTACTTGATGGAAGCTTGGGATATTCACAGTTGTATATACAATCTTGCTCGAAATGGTAGTATGCTACTTGGTTTGTCTCTGCTTTAATATATGCATGTGTTTCTTTTAGCATATCGCTGATATACATATTAGTAGAGCCCTTAGGATCTTTGCTTGATTACCAGCGTTGTGATGGCGCTCACACTCGTGGGAGCTGGGTGATCTATAAGCACATCCTTATACTGGTCCCTAGTCGTTCGACTATCGAGACAGGGCATCGATACTCCGGAGTAGACTAGGGTATGCGCTTCTCATCCCAGTGTGGGAGACGGTCTGTCCCACAGCCGTCAGTACGTCGTACTTGAGATAGTATGCGGGTGCTCGTTGGGTTACGAGTACACTGGACATGACTCGTCTGGAACTGTTGGTTGGTATTATACCTATCGTCAGTTATCAGTTTCCAGGTGACATGAGTACAGCTTAGTCCGCTGACTTGACACTGTCACTTCGCCTCGAGTGTGTTCCCACTGCACTTTGATTGCTACCCTACCATGGCTCAAAGGAGTCGTGCAAACAGGTAGTTTTTGGGTGCAGTCCCGAAGCACTTGGAGGCAGTGACGGTTAGACAGGATTCGTCTCTCCCGGTATTGGGGGTTGACATCACGCTGTGTCTAGGAGAGCCATTACACGAGTAGTCCCTGGCCAGGGCAAGCGGGATATACTGGTAGGTTTCCAGTGTTATCTCAGGGTGTTCTGGGCTACACTCCGACATGACTTGTACCGCTATTAGGGGACTGACGTTCACTGCCCCCCTAGGCCCGCCATGCGATGTATCAGACGAACAGACCGGACTGTACGGAGATTGTCACATACAGGCTCAGTAGGAGTTCGGATGGGGTTCACCTCGTCAGTCTTCTTATTGACATCTACCTGGGGACCGTTATGTACAGCTAGTGCCGCTTGCGGTCTGTGGTTAAACCCACTGCCAGCGTAGTGTCGAGTCTTTAGAGTCCCACACAGAGAGCTATTCGCCTTTAGGCAAAATGAGTAGAGGTCGCATGGTTTTGCGACAGGGTTCGTTCACATCCGCGCACTTGTGCACGTTTGCTGTCCGGACAGCTTATACTAGCGGGCTTTGGTTTAAGCCAGATCCTAGTATAGATTTGGGATTGGTTTTTTTTTTTCTCTTAGTATTCGTGTTCCTCGGATCACAAATACGGGTGCGTATGCACAGTTGCTTGAGACTGAGGGAGAGGACTTTGATTAGGGTTAATGACTATTGTCATTTTATTAACCCTAATTCTTATGTGTGTATTATTGTTAATTAATATTAGTTTAATAATTATGCATGGTTATGGTTGTTGACCATTTGACCTATCTTGACTTGTTGACCTTTGTTGACACTTTGACCATCATCATTTCTTTTGGAAGATGCTTCTTGATCCTTGCAAATTAAAATGATAATGGTCATGTCATGATTAACCATGACAATTATCTAGCTAATTATTTAATTAAAATAATATACACATATTGGAGAGAATGGTTCACATTATTCTCATTCTATCATATCTTTTCTCTCTCTTGTTCTTCCTCTCCCTCAAGCTCTCTCCCTCTTATGTGTTGAGAAACACTTGAGCTTAAGAAAAACCCTCTCTTGATCATCTTTACTCTCATCTAGGGTTCAAGGACTAGCACTTCTTGCACCCTAGTTACTTCTAGCTTGGAGTTGAAGCCAAAGGTTGAGGCTTTCGGGTGGATCTTTCTTGGACATGAGAAGAAGACCAAGGTGACCTCTTTCCACTACTCCAAGGAGCAAGGAGAGAAGGACTTAAAGCCCAAGGTATAACCTTTCTAGCACTTAGCTAGTTACTAGTTAGCTTTAGCAAGTTTTTGTTTAGCAAAGATCCTTCTAGCTCTAGTCCATGTTGCCTTAGTTCATAAAAATCCGATTTTTATTCCGTTTTCCGCCTCCCCGCAAGCACCGGGATGAGCAACGTGGACTTACAGTAAAGACCGCTTTTCTGAATGGAAATTTAGAAGAGTGCGTCTATATGGATCAGCCGGAGGGTTTCATTCAGAGTGGGAGCAGCGGGAAAGTGTGCAAGTTGCTTAAGTCCATTTATGGACTAAAGCAGGTATCGCGGAGTTGGAACATCTGTTTTGATGAGACGGTCATGGAATTCGACTTTATCAAAAATCCAGATGAACCATGCATATATAGTAAAATTGTAGAGTGTGGTATTACTCATTCTGTACGTGGATTACATTCTCTTGATAGGAAATGACATTCCTATGCTACAATCAGTCAAGAGATTCTTGTCATAGAAGTTCTCCATGAAGGACCTGGGTGATGCCTCCTACATTCTGGGGATCCAGATCTATTGTGATAGATTTAAACGGATGTTGGGACTCTCACAGTCAAGGTACATCGACATCATACTGAAACGATTCAGAATAGAAGATTCTAATCGTGGTAATCAACCGGCTTGTCACAGAATCACCCTCTCCAAAGAGATGTCTCCTAAGACTGATTTGGAAAGGGCTCGGATGTCTACTATACTTTACGCTTCAGTGGTAGGCCCTATAATGTATGCGATATTGTGTACCAGACCAGATGTAGTATACACCCTGAGCGTTGTAAGCCGATATCACTCAAACCCAGGGGAGAAGCACTGGATAGCAGTGAAGAACATTCTTAAGTATCTGAGAAGAACTATGGAGATGTTTTTGGTGTACAGCGGGGAAGACCTCCAGATCGAGGCCTTCGCCGACTCCAGCTTCCAGATTGATAACGATGGCTCAAAGTTCATGTTGGGTCATGTCTTTACCCTCAATGGAGGGGCGGTTGTTTGGAAAATCTCCAAACAGGAAACCGTTGTCGACTCGACTATGGAAGTGGAGTATATTGCTGCCTGTGATGCCGTGAAGGAAGCAGTCTGGATCAGGAAGTTCGTGACAGAGCTTCTGGTGGTCCCATCCATTTTTGATCCAATACTGCTGTATTGTGACAACAACGGCGTTATAGCTTTGGCGAAGGAACCAAGGTCCTATCAGAAGTCCAGATACATCTTGAGGCGGTTCCAACTGATCAAAGAGATCATTGATCGCCGGGAGATCGAGGTGCGGAGATTAGAGACAGAGAACAACACTGCAGATCCACTCATAAAGACCATCCCTCAGTCACAGTGCGAGCGGATAATCGAGATGATAGGTCTGCGATATGCCAATTCATGGCCTTAGTGCAAGTGGGAGATTGTTAGTGATATATGCCCTGGAGGACATTATTGTATCATACTGGATTGTATATTACATATTGGATGCTTGGGATATTTCACAGTTATAATAACAGTCTTGCTCGATATGATAGTATGCTACTTGTTATGATTCTACCTCAATATATGCATGTGTTTCTTTTAGCATATCGCTTATACATATTGGTAGAGCATTTAGGATCTTTACTTGACTACCAATGTTGTGATGGCAGTCACACTCGTGGGAGCTGGATAGTCTATAAGCACATCCTTATATAGGTCCTTAGTCGTTGGATTATCGAGACGGGGCATCAATATACCGGAGTAGACTAGTGTATACGCTTATCTTCCCAGCAAGGGATATGGTCTGTCCCACAGCCATTAGTACGTCGTACTGGAGTTGGTATGCAGGTGCTCATTGGGTTATGAGTTACACTGGACAGGACTCGTCGGGAACTGCTGGTTGGTATTAAACCTATCGTCAGGTAGCAGTTCCCAGGTGGCATGAGTACAACTTAGTCTGTTGACTTGCCAACACTACTTCGTCTCGAGTGTATTCCCACTGCACTTAGATTACTACCCTACTACACTCAAAGGAGTCATGCAAACAGGTAGTAGTTGGTGTTGGAGATAGTGCCCTCAGAGTCATTTATTGGATCACAGGCACGTGATTGCAATGATTGAGTGAGGACTTATACCGGTAGGACAGTCTTACTCAAGATGATAGTATGCTATCTGGTTTATCTTTATCATCATGTACTGCTTTAGGTGACCTTACAGGTCACTATTGCACGTTGATAGAGCCCTTAGGATTTTTGCTTGACTGCCAGCAGTATGATGGCGATCATATACGTGGGAGCTGGGGTTTATAAGCACATCCTTAAAAGGTTCCTAGTTGTGGGAGTTTTCGAGACAGGGCATCGATACTCCAGAGTAGACTAGTGTATACAGTCGAGACCCCGACGAGGGGCGGTGGCCGGTCTCACAAGCCACTGGTGTCAGTTGGTTCACCTAAGATGTATACAGGTGCTCATTGGGTTATGAGTACACCGGACAGGACTCGCCGGGAACATGCTAGTTGGTCTTATACCAGACGTCAGATAGCAGTTCCCTTGTGACATGTGTACAGGTTAGTTCATCGACCTGAGATTGTCATTTGTCTCTTGTGAGTTCCCACTGTACTTTGATTACTATCCTATCACGGCTCAAAGGAGTCGTGCAAACAGGTTTTAGTTGGGTACAGTCCCGAGCCACATGGAGGCAGTGAGCGGATCTGCAGGGGTTCGTCTCTCCCGGTATTGGGGGTGAGGTCGCGCTGTGTCTAGGAGAGCCATTACACAAAGCCCTCGGTCGAGGCAGGAGATTTACTGATAGGTACTCCAGTAGTATCTCAGGGTGTTCTGCGCTACACTCCGACATGACTTGTTCCGCTTTTGGGGGTCTGACTTTTACCAACCCCCTAGGCCCGCCATGTGATGCTTATAGACGAACGGACCGGACTGTACGGATATTGTGTCACTGACAAGCTCAGTAGGGTGTCAGCAAGAGTTCTCTTACAGACGTCCCTTTTGGTCAATACCTGGAAGCCCGTTACGTATGGCTAATACCTCTGACGTGCTAGTGGTTAAATCCACAACCAAAGTATTGACGAGTCTTTAGAGTCCCCCACAGACCGTTTTCTCAAGTTTCGGGCGAAACGCTGTAGAGGCCGTATGGAGATATGGCAGGGTTCGATCTTATCCGTGCGGTATTGCACGGATCATGATCGGACGGATAATACTAGCGGGCTTTGGTTTAAGCCGGATCCTAGTATTGCAAAGTGTAGATTTTGTCTCTTTGTATTTGTGTTCGGTCGGAATACAAATGCGGGTATGTATATACAGTCGCGGGGTTTTCCTGTAATTTATTACGGGATCAGTTTTCTGAAGTTGCCAGTTTGCATTCCGTTCCGGCCAGTTTTCCTTTGTTCCTTCACGGCCGAATTTTTCTGATGGAGGGGCTAATTTGCAAATGTGCAAATTAGCATTTGTGGAGGGTTTTTTTTGTGATATGAGATATTATGATGGATATAGCATCTTTGCTTTTTCTAATGATCATTTCTTGCATTAATGAGATAAGATAAGATTAGAAATGGATGTGACCTTTATTCCTCATTATCTTCACATTTCTTATGGTTACCACCATCCTTTCTTGTGCTCACCCCTTTGCAATTTTCCCACTCCCAATTTTTAGAAAGGGCCGGCTACTTCTTAGTGGGGAGAGGGATTCATTTTTGGTGTAGGATTTTTTTTCATCTCATTTCATTTTCTTTGCTAGAAAAATAAGAACACCGTCATTCTCCAAAGTTCATTCCACCTCCATTATTATGGAAACTTCAACCCCAAATAGATACAAACTATTCTACACTTCATCTACAGTATTCTTGGACACGTCGACTTGCCAACTTCATGCCCGAGTTGCCTCGGTCCAGAGTTGGGAGTCCGTAAAAGAAGCTAACGATGTGGTGCCCGTTCCACGAGGAGATGAAGACCGGAGATTCCGCGAGGAGATCGGAGTGGAGGCCAAAGACCGAAGGACACGGATCGCTCGGTATAGCCCTCTACCTTTTCTCTTGTTAGCTAGCATTAGGTTAATGGTTCGATCCGGGTTTCTAGGATGCGGTAGTGCCGGTTTAAAAGTTAAGAAAATTTTTCGTTTCCACATTTTGGCCTCGGAAAGACGGCCGGGGCGCTACCGTAGTCCTACATGGTATCAGTGCCACGCCATTAACCTAGTCTAGCTTGCTTAACATGTTTACAAGTTCGATCGAACAGATTTTCCAAAAACCGCATTTTCATGTTTCGGTTTTCTGTCGAATTTTTGCAGTGCTCAAAAAATTATTTGGTACATGTCAAAAAATCGTGTAGGGTTTTCTAAGCATTCTGTGAAAATTTGGTAGCGTGACGTCACTGTTCCACCGCGGAACCGCGGCCAAACCCACGCATTGGCCGCGATTCCACCGCCACTTTAACTCTTCACAGCACCAAATTTTTACAGTGGGCTTCTGTGTTGGAAATAGGGTTTTTGGTATATTCTTTTTGGGCCCAGATTTTCTTTGAGTGCTACAGTTGTGCTTGGGGCCCACTTCGGTAAATTTAATCGATCGAAAATTTTAAACATGTTAGTTCACAGTATTTACATTATATCTGCGACCGTGAATGTCATTTGATCGGTAAATCCTGTCTAACTGCTATAGCCCTTTTAGAAGGATTTGCAAACGTGACATTCACGTTGATGTTCTGTGTTGTGCTGTGATGTTGCGGATTGTCGTGGTGGATAGCCTGGATGCAATGGTAGTACAGTTTCGTTTTATATGTACATTTGATATTGCATGGCGAGTGTCCGACATGTGGACTGCCGTCACTGCCTATTTATATATTATTCTTTTGGGGCACGACCGGGCTGAGGTCGATGTACCCATTGTATGTATATTTTACTTTCTATACTAGGATTACCCCGCGGTGGGGTGCACGGGTAGCCGGTTTCTAGAGGGCAACGGGCCCGCATCTCATGGCGTTGAGACGGAGGGGGCTTCACTCTAGAATTGGCGGGCTATTCGCCTCACTCGTAGTGGGTACAGGTTGACCCAGGAGGGGTGCCCAAGTTATCGGATTCCGTGAAGTGCTGGGTGGTCCATTCACGTTGCTGAAGGGGGCTGCCTCGCTTCAGGTTTTGGCGGGTAACTTGCCGCGCCGGTAGGGGTCTAGGATTTCATTGCACAGGTTATCCACACAACCAGGGGAACGTCGGGTTTCAGTAGCGGCTCTATGAAACCCGGGAATCCCAGATATCTGTATTGTTCTGTGATGCTTATTACTTTTCTGTGATGTTGCATTTTGTCACGCCTTGAGCGAATATTATATATTGATATATATACTAGTAGATGTTGTATATGTTTTGCATCCGCGCTAGTCCAGTCCCCATTCTGTCGTTAGTTATGTAACCTAACGGGTGATGACGGGACCCAGTGGCGAATGCGGATGGCATATACGTACATCGTATTTTCGTTCTTTTGTGGTGTGATCAATTGATGGGACTGTGTTGATTCGGATCAATGCAAGCTGAACAAACCTATTTTGATGTTGTTGGAACAATTTTTCAAAAAAAGCTGTTATTGCAAGGACGTTCTCTTTTGTTTTGCACAGTGGTATTTGGTCATGAATATCCAGCACCTCAGTCGACGAGGCAAGGGCCGAGATCCCTTCACCGGGAGTGACCCCTTGGACAAAAGTTTGCGTCAGGGTAATAACTTCACTATAGCCGATTACCTTTTGCTTTGCATCGTGGTATTCAGTTGGAATATCCTGCACCTCATTCTACGGGGAAAGAGCCGAGATCCCTTCACCGGGAGTGACCTCTTTAGCAAAGGTTTTCGTCACTATATTTTTATAAAAAAGGCTATGCAGTTCCTTCAACGATATCAAGTTCAATACGTTAATGGTTTTTCGCCAAAAACCAGCCGTAGCCCTCCGTCATTTCTTACGGGTATTATTTAGTATTCGTGCTGCGTTTGTTGACTCCGTCAAGGCGTAGTGTACGGTAGCTAAGTGGTGCTTGTTTGTTGCATAAATGGGATTGGTTAGGACAGTCGTGCGGCCTTGTTGACTCTGTCAAGGGCACGTACGGGTGGGTTTAATGCAATCCAGATAATGACAGGTTGAACTTGACTAGGACTCTTTGATTTGTTGACTCCGTCAAGGTCACTTGGGTCCTAGGGGTAAAAACTTACATCGGGAGTTTCTAAAGAAACTGAAACTTGCCAGGCATGCGCATACCTTCTGGAGTGTGGTGACGTGAGTGGATTCCGTCACGTTATCATGCGATGATAGTTGGATCCCGATTCCCATTGATGAGTTGGTTTACTCCTTGGGTGATCCCGACTAATTCTTCTTTCAGGTTTGGAGGAGAATTTGACGATACAGTGGGAGGTTTCCTGATTAGATAAAATGATAAACATTCTGATCTAGGTTAGAGTGCACGCTGAGTGTTTCTTTTCTCTCTCTCTTTGGCAGCGACCATGGCCCGACCCATGACTCAGTGACCAAGTTAACCGAACCTTCTTAAAACACTGGCTTTTGGATTGTCAGAGTTGCATACCTCATTGCCACTCCTACTTTTACCCTTTTCTCCAGGACACCCCGTATTACTACGAACGTCTAGTTCCATTGGATAAAACCATCGTATGGTTATATACGAACTCGAAGGAATTTATTCGAGGTTGGTTTCCGGTTCTGGAGAAAACGGATAGGACTATTCAGTTGTCTTTTCCTTTTACCTTCTCTCAAGTTGCGAGTGCTCCTTGGATTAGGGGGTAGTACACCTGTTACGCTTATTGGATAGTCTTCTTCCAAACCATAGGCAGGTGCCGAACGGTAGGGAATGAAGAAAACCAATTAGCCTAATGATGGTGTACAGAAGGTATTATGTAAAGACAAATAAAGGGATTAGTAAGAGGGCAAAGTAAATTGCGACTGCTATTCACAACCAAACCAAGTATTTCATTACCACTCCCATTTCACCTTTGTATTTCTCTAGAACACTCCGTATCACTACGAAGATCCACAGTTATTTGGATACTCCATCGTATGGTTATATACGAACTCGAAAGGAACTTGTTCTAGTTCGGGGTTGGATTCTGGTTCAGGAGAAATAGGAATAAGGTTTATTCAGGTGTCTTTTATCTTTACCTTCTCTCATGTTGCGAGTGCTCCTAGGATTAGGACAGTACACTCATTATGCTTATTGGATAGTCTTCTTCCAAACCATAAGCTAGTGCCGAATGGTAGGGAAGGAAGAAAACCATTTAGCCTAAGAGAGTGTACAAAAGGTAACGACTAAAGACATATAAAGGGATTTGGAGAGGTGGCAAAGAAACATACGGTTATAATTGTGAATCTGGATAATGGAAGAGGCATTACTAGGAATACCCGGATACCCCTACGAAACATTTCAATGTTTCAGTTTCACTGTGTACTGTTAAAAGAAAACTGATTTCCCAATTAGTCCTTACTCCAGGGTAAGTATTTACCAGGTATGATTCTCACATCTGTATGGTTTTACAGATGATGAGTGGGAGTAAGTTATTGAGAATTAGGTGATCATCCTCATTATATCGGAATTCGTTGTAATTGGTGATATTTGAGGAAATCACCTGGGCTGTTTGCCGGACGGCAAATATTTGGTTTTGAATATCCGTTGTTGTGCACCAATTTCAAATTGATATATCTGTACGTTCATTTTTATGAAGTGAGATATAACTTTTTGAAATTATGTCTATGACATTTACCTATATCAGTGGATGGTTAGGTAAGGAGTATTAAACAGCGGTGTAATTCTTCTTAACCATAAGTACAGTTTTCAACCTACAACGCACAGGGAATGAGTTATTAGACTCATGGGACTTATACAGAGTATTGTATATCGTCCAGTGTCCATTAGGACAGAGGGGTTGGTCCTCATACTATATTCGGTTTACTTATGACTTCTTTAGTTCTTACACAAGTGTTTTGTAGAAACAAGGTCTGAGTTTTGAGATGTTATAGGTATAAGAGTAAAGTAGAGAACCAGGTATTGCAAGTATCAGGATTCTTCAAGGTGATCGAAGATGTGGATACTTGTGTATGGTATTCAGATGATAGTAATGATTATGAGAAATTGCTTCTCTTTCAGGTTACTCATATCTGGATGTATTCCAAAGTTGAGTAATGCTGATCGGCCTCTCTCCATTTAATTGACATGCACTGGAGACAGCTGCATGATTTGAATCTAGTTCCAATTAAATTAGTGCCTCTGTTTCTGTATTCGATATAGAACAGTTCATATCTTGACATTGTTAAGGTACGGGGAGTTGTCCAGCTTATGCTTAAGACCAGACACTGGACAACTCAAGGCACGTTTCTGTAATGGCTGTTTGTGGGTTGACCCGGGCTATGACGAGGGTTGATTTTCTACTATCTGGAAGATCAATAGTGATATTGTTCTTGACTCGCCACAGTTTTAATAAAAATGGATTTTTTCAGAAAACAATAGTGGGAGTATGGTAGAACTGGAAGTGATTCCAGAACCGCAAACGATTACTGAAAATTTGATAAGAAGCTAAAAATTCAATCTGGTTTGACATTCCATTGGCCACTTCGCAGATATGGTGGGTAACCTCAAGCACCCGAGAGGTACTTCGGTAGCCTCAAGGACCGTGACAGGGAGGTTCTTGTTTACCCTGACTTGCCATTGCTGTTGTTCCAGACTGTGAGACCCGGCAGGAGGATGAGTATAGCGTCGTTCTAAACTAGCTTTAGAAGTGTACGTGTATATGACTCTGCCAGAGGGTTGTCGTAGTCAGTGGGAGCAGCGGAAGCAAAGTGGACAAGTGTCTTATGTCTATTTATAGACTGAAGCAGATATAGCGGAGATAGATCATCTATTTCTGATGTGACAGTCATAGGTCTGACTTCATCAGAATAGGGGATGGATCTGTTAAGAAGGTAGTAGGGTGTGATGTCCTAGTATTTGGATGATATACACAGAATAGGAAGTGAAAATCCTATACTACGATCGGTTATACTTTGGTTGTCACACAGTGGTTTCTCCACATAGGATATAGATGTTGTTTTTGCAGCAGATACAATAAGTTGATATTGATCCAATCCTGGAGAAACGTTCGGAAGCAGTTTTTGAACATAAGTTGATGTTCTAGGGATATGATAACGGCATCCTCCTTCGGGAGACAGTTATCACTCTAGGCTTCCAAGGTGACCTGGATGACAGAGTGTCTGTCAGAGTTATAGTTTTCCCTCTGGCGAGGGGCAGTATTTTGGACAGGTGGTCCAAGCGGATACTAAGGGAGGCATGGCGCAGGATACTGATTAAGTTTAGTTGACGATACAGTCTAAGAAGTTTGGATTTGGAGTTCATTTATGAACTAGGTCCCATCAGATATCTAGACACATTCTAAGACAGGTATTGCTCATTTCGGGAGATGGCTTTCTCCGCGAACTTGAGATAAAGAGAGACATAGAAAGAAACATCTGAGCGGATCCACTCACTGAGGCTATTCCTCGAACGCAATAGTTTCGTAAACGGGTTTTGTGAGACTGATTAGTAGAGGAGTTGGGTGTTCGGTATCACACGGGCTGTGAGTATGCGGCATCGCAATAATTAGCCTTGAGTGCAAGTGGGAGATTGTTTGAGATAGTGCCCTCAGAGTCATTTATTGGATCACAGGCACGTGATTGCAATGATTGAGTGAGAACCTATACCGGTAGGACAGTCTTACTCAAGATGATAGTATGCTATCTGGTTTATCTTTATCATCGTGTACTGCTTTAGGTGACCTTACAGGTCACTATTGCACGTTGATAGAGCCCTTAGGATTCTTGCTTGACTGCCAGCAGTATGATGGCGATCATATACGTGGGAGCTGGGGTCTATAAGCACATCCTTAAAAGGTCCCTAGTCGTGGGAGTTTTCGAGACAGGTTATCGATACTCCAGAGTAGACTAGTGTATACAGTCGAGACCCCGATGAGGGGCGGTGGCCGGTCTCACAAGCCACTGGTGTCAGTTGGTTCACCTAAGATGTATACAGGTGCTCATTGGGTTATGAGTACACCGGACAGGACTCGCCGGGAATATACTAGTTGGTCTTATACCAGACGTCAGATAGCAGTTCCCTGGTGACATGTATACAGGTTAGTTCATCGACCTGAGATCGTCATTTGTCTCGTGTGAGTTCCCACTGTACTCTGATTACTACTCTACCACGGCTCAAAGGAGTCATGTAAACAGGTTTTAGTTGGGTACAGTCCCGAGCCACATGGAGGCAGTGAGCGGATCTGCAGGGGTTCGTCTCTCCCGGTATTAGGGGTGAGGTCGCGCTGTGTCTAGGAGAGCCATTACACAAAGCCCTCGGCCGAGGCAGGAGATTTACTGGTAGGTACTCCAGTAGTATCTCAGGGTGTTCTGGGCTACACTCCGACACGACTTGTACCGCTGTTGGGGGTCTGACTTTTACCAACCCCCTAGGCTCGCCATGCGATGCTCATAGACGAACGGACCGGACTGTACGGATATTGTCACTGACAGGCTCAGTAGGGTGTCAGCATGAGTTCGCTTACAGACGTCCCTTTTGGTCAATACCTGGTAGCCCATTACGTATGGCTAATACCTCTGACGTGCTAGTGGTTAAATGCACAACCAAAGTATTGACGAGTCTTTAGAGTCCCCCACAGACCGTTTTCTCAAGTTTCGGGCGAAACGCTGTAGAGGCCGTATGGAGATATGGCAGGGTTCGATCTTATCCGTGCGGTATTGTACGGATCATGATCGGACGGATAATACTAGCGGGCTTTGGTTTAAGCCGGATCCTAGTATTGCACAGTGTAGATTTTGTCTCTTTGCATTTGTGTTCGGTCGGAATACAAATGCGGGTATGTATATACAGTCGCGGGGTTTTCCTGTAATTTATTACGGGATCAGTTTTCTGAAGTTGCCAGTTTGCATTCCGTTCCGGCCAGTTTTCCTTTGTTCCTTCACGGCCGGATTTTTCTGATGGAGGGGCTAATTTGCAAATGTGCAAATTAGCATTTGTGGAGGGGTTTTTTGTGATATGAGATATTATGATGGATATAGCATCTTTGCTTTTTCTAGTGATCATTTCTTGCATTAATGAGATAAGATAAGATTAGAAATGGATGTGACCTTTATTCCTCATTATCTTCACATTTCTTATGGTTACCACCATCCTTTCTTGTGCTCACCCCCTTGCAATTTTCCCACTCCCAATTTTTAGAAAGGGCCGGCTACTTCTTAGTGGGTACAGGGATTCATTTTTGGTGTAGGATTTTTCTTCATCTCATTTCATTTTCTTTGCTAGAAAAATGAGAACACCGTCATTCTCCAAAGTTCATTCCACCTCATTATTATGGCAACTTCAACCCCAAATAGAAACAAACTATTCTACACTTCATCAACAGTATTCTTGGACACGTCGACTTGCCAACTTCGTGCCCGAGTTGCCTCGGTCTAGAGGTGGGAGCCCGTAAAAGAAGGTGACGATGTGGTGCCCGTTCCGAGGAGGAGATGAAGACCGGAGATTCCGCGAGGAGATCGGAGTAGAGGCCGAAGACCGAAGGACACGGATCGATCGGTATAACTCTCTACCTTTTCTCTTGTTAGCTAGCATTAGGTTAATGGTTCGATCCTGGTTTCTAGGATACGGTAGTGCCGGTTTAAAAGTTAAGAAAATTTTTCGTTTCCGCATTTTTTCCTCGGAAAGACGGCCGGGGCGCTACCGTAGTCCTACAGTTGGGTATAGTCCCGAAGCACTTGGAGATAGTAGTGATCAGATAGGATTCGTCTCTCCCGATATTGGGGTTGATATTGCAGTGTTCGGAAAGCCATTACACAAAGTCCTTGGCCAGGGTAGTCGAGAAATACTGGTAAGGTACTCCGGTAGTTTCTCATGGTGTATTGGGCTCTCCTCCGACATGACTTATCACGTTGTTATGGGTCTAACGTTTACCATCCCCATAGGTGGATATGTGAGTATCTTAGACGAACAGAACAGACTGTACGGAGATTGTCACCGATAGGCTCAGTAGGTGTCCGGGTGAGTTTGCTTATCGGTCTTCTTATCGACAAATACCTGGGTAGCCATTACGTGCAGCTAGTACTGCTGACGGCTTATGGTTAAACCCACTGCCAGCGTACTGTCAAGTCTTTAGAGTCCCATACAGAGGGTTTCCCTGCTTCAGGCAATTGATGTAGACGTCGTATGGTTTTACGACTGGGCTTCGATCACGTACGTGTACTTGTACATGGATGCTGATTGGGCGGACAATACTAGTGGGCTTTTGTTTAAGCCAGATCCTAGCATTGTATTATTGGATTGTTATCGTCTTAGTGTATTTGTATTTTTCGGAATTTGGATACGGGTATGTATATACAGTGAGAGGGGCATTCTTGTAATTTGTCAAGGCATGCTTCTAGAAGGAGCCACCTCATTATTGGTTTTATCCATTTACTTAAATGGATTAATGAGGTAGAAATGGAGGAGACTTTGGGAGGCATGGTGCAAAGCATGGCTAAGGGATTATTTTATTTGTCTTCACTCACTATTTAAGCATGGTGCTTTATTCTATTATTTTTTATTGCGTGCTTGAATTATTGAGTTGAGTTTATTAACTATTCTCTACACAATGCTTCACGCTTTTTTAGCCATTTTATTTTCTTGAGTTGCTCTCCTCTCTTGCTCTCTTGAGTTCCTCCATCTCCTTCTTTCTCAAAGACTAAACCCTAACCTTCACATGTGTTGTGAGCTAAGGGTTTAGTGAGATTAATCAATCCATTAGACTTTCTACATCTCCTAGTCTAGTTGGTTTAGCGAACCATCTACCTTAGTTACCTCATTTAGAGGTTGAAGGTTGGAGCACATTCTCTCGCGGTGGATCATCTTTGACGCAAGAAGGCCGATGGAGCTAGCCCGATCCGATCACCGAGGAGCCTTAGAGAGGAGTACTAGAAGACCCGAAGGACTCGATCTTGGAGGTATAACCATTCTAACAGAGTAGTTAAACCTCTAGATAGATTAGCTAGTTAAGGCTTTAGTAAAGATCCTGAGTTTTAGACGGTGTTGCGTAGTCAAATATCATCGTTTTTGAAAATTCCGCCTCCCCGCAAACCGCGTGGTGCACGACATCGACTTACACTCCATATGAGATATGAGAGGAGAAGAGACCATGTCTTAATTTCATTAAGATATGGGGTTGTCCGGCTTGTGTCAAAAAGCAAAATCCGGACAAGCTCGAGGCAAGATCTGTTCTATGTAAGTTTGTTGGATATCCTAAACATTCGCGAGGGTATATCTTCTACAACACCGAGGAACAAAAGGTATTTGTTGCTCAACATACCTCCCTTTTAGAAAAGGAATTTCTTGTAAAAGAAATTAGTGGCAATGAGGTAGAGCTGGAAGAAGTTCCAGATACACAAACTACAACTGAAGATTTGATAGAACCGGAGGATTCAATAGTCCGAGAAGAACCTCAGCCACTCCGCAAATCTAGTAGGGTTCCTCATCCACATGAGGGATACTATGGTTTTCCCGTAGACGGTGGGAGCGAGGATTGCATCATGGAAGATGATGACCCAACTAGTTTCGAGCAGGCCATCACCAGTGGGGACTCTGTGAAATGGCTGGATCCTATGCTATCTGAGATGGAATCCATTTACACCAACAAAGTATGGAGTATGGAAGATTCTCCTGAAGGGGTAAAACCCATTAGGAGTAAGTGGATCTTCAAGAAGAAAATTTGTGTAAATGGAAAGGTTGAGACCTTCAACTGTTGATTTAATAATTTGATATACATATACATACACACACACATACACACACACACACATATATATATATATATATATTTGATATTAGCCGGGTTATATATGATATAACCGGATTATTGAATTAAGTGTTGATTTAATAATTTGATATATATTTATATATTAACTAATATTAAGCTCACTTAAGATTTTCTTCTCTTTATATATATTTATATATATGATATATATGCATATTGTATCATGGTTGATGATATATTGAACATAGATGTATGAGAATCACACAAGGGTTAAAGATGAGAAGATAATGGTTTGATTTATGAATTAAAGAAAAAGAACAATAAGTCATGTTCCTGGGATGCTTGGAGAAGCCTTGAGAAGTCACTACTCATATCTTTTTCTTTATTTTATTCATAGATATTTTCCTTATCTTATCTCATCGTATCTCTTGGGAAAATGTTCACACTTATTCTATGTCCATCTTCTTCATCTCCTCACTTATTTTCTAGGGTTGAGAAAAAGAAAGGAGAAAGAAATTTTTCTAGTGAGAAAAATTCCTACTTCATCAACCAACACTACTCTAGCCCGTTAGTATAGGTTGTTAACTTCACTAATACCTTGATTAGTGAAGTGTGAGCTTGAGTGAAAGTTTCCTTAAGGTGGATCATCTTCGAGGACGAAGACAACAAGAAAGTTCGTTCAATTCATCAAGTGAAGTCAAAGAAGAGTTCTAGGGACTACTACTTGGAGATTTAGAAGTGAAAGACTAGACTACAAAGGTTGTAGACTCTTTTCACTTATATTAAATCTTGTTGGCTTAACTTTAAAACCCTAATTCTCTAGTTCGATTCTAGTTTAGTATACTTAGACCTCTAAAATTTTAAAATTGTATACTTGATGCTCATAGAAACATATTAAAGGTGCTAAGACATACTTTCAGTGCGACCATCAGTGAAGGAGCCACCTAGACTTGACCTCAAAGTTCTTCCTGACCATCTCAAGTATGCATACTTAGGCGATAACGAAACGTTTCCAGTTATAATCGCAACCGACCTTGCGCTTGAGCAAGAGTCGACACTCATGAATGTTCTGAGAACATGAAAGCAATTGGTTGGTGATTAATGTCAAAAAACTGTAGTTACCGCAATCAGAAACGGCGTCGCTTCGCAGCTAGCCGGTGAGTGCGGGTCGATCCACAGAGACGGGTAAATTCCTTTAGTGTGTTTTAACGAGTTGATTCTATTTGTGGTTTTGATTGGTTTATAAAAATCTATGAAAACGAGATCTAATTAATCTAATTAAGAATCTTGCTAGGGTTAGGTTTAGGGGAAGTTTTGGAGATTAAGGTTCTTCCTCACCGCTTTCAATGCCATTTTTTATAGATCTATTAGATGTTAAGTTAATTATTAATAAAGTGGATACGAATCTCTTGGGAAGATATTTCTTCCTCTAGATTTGTATCCTTACTTTGTTGATAATTATCCTAACCCTCACGGAAAACGTGCGCAACTGGCCCTTTATACTACGGTTCATCGTTACCTCGAAGGGTAGGATGCCGCAGGGAGCGGTTGTGCTCGTATGCGTGAAGTACTAATTAATTAGGTGAAGGTGGCATTGAAAGGGGCGAGAGATCACATCTCTCAACCCTTTCCCTAAGGCTAACCCTAACAAGCGAGGAGACTACTCGCTCATTAGGGGATGAGAAAACATTTTAATTAAAAGAACAGAAATAAAAGACTTACTACTTCGATGGCTCCCTCCAAACAAGAAGAACAGATCTGAATATTTGCTCCCAGAAAATCTGAATTTTATTGATTGAAAAGAGGCATACCATTTCTAGATTTAAAATTACAATTTATAGGAAACTAAAAAAACTAGGGTTACAGACTCTCGCACTTGCAAAATTACTGATTTGACCCCTAAGAATCCTAACATCTGCACCGACGCAACAATACGCCAAAATTCCACCGACAAGCTCTTTGTAAGGCCGCGGAACCGCGGCACCAGGCTAGGTTTGGCCGCGGTTCCGCGGCCAAACTGAGGAGATAGGCTCTGTTATTTTTATGGGCTTCTGCTTGGATCTTTGGGCTTCTGTCTCTACACATAACTTCTCTGTTTGGTTTCTGATTATTCTCCAGATGTTCAGTGAAGACTTGTACGTATCTTTTAACCGTTCACTTGACTTTTTGGACCTTTGTACTGTTCTTTATCTCGGCTTGAGTAAGGTCCGTCTAATTGTTGGTCAAAAGTTCCTTTTTCTGTTGTTTTGTGTCTTTCTCACTGTATTTGCTCCAGAAACCTGTAACCTGTAATATGCAACAAACGTGCGTCAAGAGTACCTGTTTATTTATAAAGGGGTAAGAAAAGGGGAATAAAATATGCAATATTATAGTCTGAACAAATACCCCCAAACTTACCTTTTGCTCGTCCTCGAGCAAACTTATTATTTATTCACTACAAAAAACCTAACCGCACTTTCGCAGGGAAACGCGATTGCACTGAGCACGTGCAACAAGCCGTTAAACCTCTAGGTGTCCCTAGTAGGAGGAGTGTTGTCTCCTGAGGGTTTTCAGCGGATACTACCCACAAAATCCTATCAACTCGGCCCATTGACTTTTGTTCTCCAATTAGGTCTTCTAATAAGGAATTCTATTATCTTATACTTGTAAATTATCCACCCATATTCTTCACGCTTCCTTATCATTTAACTTAAGATCATATACATCCTGTGGATTTACTTATTTTTCGGCATCTCTTAAGTTTTCCTTCTAGAGTTTTATCTCCACTTAGGAATTTTCTATCAACTCCATTAAAGATACAAGTTTTATCTTTCATTCCTCTCTCTTATCTAAATTCCAATCACATACCCCTACGTGTGTGTATAAGTCACCCCTACACTTGGAAATTCAAATTAAGCAATCAACCCCTTGTCCGTTGTCCAAAGTACTAATTAGTGGTGAATTTAAATGAAATTTGCTTACACATCCTTCATGCGACCGTTAATACTTCTTGAGGTACCAACGACCGATTACAAAATGTGTTTGCACTTTAAAACATACTTCCTAGTCTTTGCAACACCCAGGACTTTAGCAGTGACTCCCAAACCAGTTGGTCTAAGGCACTAGGTGATAAAGCACCCTCGCTAAGTATTTTTCTATTTTTGCAGCCTTAAGTAATCACAAAAACCAGTGTCCATTTTTTTTCTTTATTCACACTTTTTCATACTAAGGACTTTAGACAAGAGCCTTTCAAGGTCTCTTCTACCATTCCAAGTTTCAAGGTGCGTGATTGTGCAAATTTGTAGGGTATACATTTTCAGAATTTAGACTTAAGCTAGGAACTATTTTTCAAACTTATACTCTAATAAGAACATCAATACTCTTCCCTTGTTTCGACTTAGCCCAGGAAGTGAACCCAAAATTTGCCTATTTCTAAATAAACTACAAGGCATATACTTTCTACCGTTAAACTTTAAGGAATGTTATTTTTTTTTTTTTTTGGGGGTTTTAATTCACTAAGTCTAAGATCTAGTTGTTCCTAGCCAGTTAACCTATCTGTCAAACTCTAGTCAATTAGCCAAAATTGAATACAATAATTTTTATAATTTTTGAAATTTTTCAATTTTTATGGATTTTCAAATAAGTATGCAAATGCAAAAATATGTACAAATGAATGCGAAGGAAGAAGACGTACCGAGCATACCCCCAAACTTGAACTTGACAGTGTCCTCACTGTCATGCTAAACCAAGAGGGTCAAAATACCGATACTCCCCTGTTTATTTATTTATAATTTTTTTTATTGTTAAGAAAAACAAAAATATATACAAAAAGACCCTCCCCCAAACTTCATTTAAACTATGTTAGAGATTACTGCCAAACCTTGCATCGGCCAAAATTCAACACCAACCATTTGAAAAATTTATCAGTAAAGAATATTGGTTGGTGGAAAATTAAGTTGTGGTGGTCCGCAAAGAATTGGGGAAGATAGAAGTAGTGGAATGGGAGGTGTGGAGGTGAATATACAGGTGATGGTGATGCATCGAAACGAGAATGTAAATGATCAGCAATAAGTGGAGTGTTAGCATTCTCGTATCTTATTAAAAGAAATGGGGGTATTTCAACTTCTAAGGGAGGAAGTTGACTCACCACAATACCCCCAAGATGTTCCTGTGGGTCCTCTATTGACATGGCATCATCCATCACATGTTTATGATATTCACTTATGAGGGAACTTATCTCCTCGATGTCCGCCATGGTCCAACTGGAAACTTGCCGCCTATCTTGTGAGACTTTTAAAATAGCGTTCTCTTGCTCGAAGGCTAGAGAGGCTGATATGATCATGGGAAAAGTCTCATTCTCACCTATATGAGCATATTTAAGGTGAGGCGGTAAGGACATTAGTTCGAGTTTCGGAGGCGCAAGAACCATTGCGGAATCTACCTCGAACTTAAAGGACTCTAACACAGGTTCGAAATCACTGCAAACAACCGATTCGGATGGCTCAACTGACTCATCCAAAAATTCAGACAACTCATATTCGGGCTGTGAGTCGTCATCATCCAAAAAAGTGAAACATTCATAATCAACATCGGTTGTGTCAACGGTGGTAGGCTCAAGGAGGGACGCACTAGTGGCGTCAAAACTGTTTTCATCAAATAGAAATCTTTCAAGCTCGCAGTCCTCCTGCGTGATTTCGTGAATAGAGCAAACTTCTCGTGTACTAGCTTTAGGCACAGGGGGCAGACTTCCCATCTTATAGATATTGAACTCACTAGACCTCTTTCCGAAGGATAGAGTCATGGAGCCATTGCGACAATTTATTACAGCATTGGAAGTGGCCAAAAATGGTCGACCAAGAATCACCGGAATTTGGTTTCTTGGGTTAGCAACAGGTTGTGTATCCATAACGATAAAATCAACGGGGAATATGAATTCCCCGACTTTGATCAACACATCCTCTAGTTGACCCCTTGGATAGGTGATTGATCGATCAGCCATTTGGAGAGTGCAACGAGTGGGTTTCAACTCTCCAACCCCTAATTGTTCGTACACGGAGTAAGGAATCAGGTTAACACTAGACCCAAGATCTAAAAGTGCACGATTAATTTGCTTATCCCCAATCGTGATTGAAATAGTAGGACAGCCGGGGTCCTTTCGTTTTTGGGGTAAGGTTTGATGGTGGTTAATAGCATTGCTCACTGCACTAGCCACTAGCACTTTCTTGGGTACTTGAGATGCCTTTCTCTTCGAGGTGCACAAGCCCTTTAAGATTTTCGCGTATGAAGGGACTTGTTGGATAGCATCCAAGAGAGGTATATTTATGCTAACCTGCTTAAAGATCTCCACAATCTTCTCCACTTGTGCATTTGGTTTATTAGGACTCAACCTGTTTGGAAATGGTGCATTTTGAAAATTTGTTGAGTCACAAGTCTGTGGAGTAGAATGTGGAATAGGAACGGATCCCAGTGTGGATGTGTTCGTGTTGTTAGAAATGGGTCCGTTCGAGTCAGAAGAAGTAGAGCCGTGTGAAGGGTGGAGAATAGGCTCTAAAGAAAAAGGTGAAGAAGGAAGTGAAGAAAATGAAGAAGGGGAAGAAGAACCGCCGGCGGGGATGTCATCACTAGTTTCCACATTATTTTGCAACTCTCTTCCGGATCTCAACGTGGTCACCGCATTTACATTGTGATTGTGATATGCGTTTTGTGGGTGACCGGGATTGGGCAATGGTTGAGATGGAAGCTTTCCCTTTTCTCTCTCGCTCAACGCAGCAGTTAATTGTGCAATTTGTGCCTCAATAGATTTGATACTTTGATCGTGTGAGGCATTGTTATTCATTAAAGATTGCACATAACTTTCAAATCTTGCTGCGGATTCTGTTGTTTGCTTGAGAAATGCTTCAAGACTTTTCTCGAGCGAGCTAACCTTATCATCATTAGGTTGAACCAAATTGTTCGTTTGATTTGTATAAGGTTGTTGTTGGAAAGGTTGTTGTATTTGAGTTTGTAAGGGTGCTTGTTGTTGTTGTGGAGGAGCTCTTTGAAAATTGTTATTCCCTTGGAACTGTTGATTTGGGTGACTCCTCCACCCCTGATTGTATGCCGAAGAGTACTGATCATTTCTTTGTCTTTGCTGGAATGCAGCATTGACTTGATCCTGCCCTTGAATAGGTGCATTATAAGGGCACTCTTCGGTGAGATGTGATGGATTAGAACAACAAGCACAAACAGTTCGTGTGGGTAGAGTAGGGACAGGAGAAGACGATGAGATTTTTGTCTCAATGGCTTCTAGCTTTTTCATAAGTGAGGCCATCTCGGCCTTCATAGCGATCGACATATCTATTTGATGTATGCCTGCCCTAGATTGACCAACTGAAGAAGATGATGTGGTCTTGGTACTCTCCCACTGAATTGTTTGCTCACTTAGGTCCTCAAGAAACTGCCAAGCTTCGTCGCTAGACTTGGAGAGAAAATGACCTTGACATATTGTTTCTAGCAACTGCTTCGTTGCCGCATTCAATCCCTCGTATAATGTTTGGCAAAGTTGCCAATTTTCTATCCCATGATGAGGGCATTGAACAAGTAGGTCTTTAAATCTCTCGAAGCATTTCCAGAATGGTTCGGACGGAAGCTGTGAAAATTGTATAATCTCATTTCTGATTCTAGCAGTTTTGTGGTGAGGATAGAACTTTTTCAGAAAAGCTCTCACAAACTCGTCCCAATTTCTAATGGAGTGTGATGCGGTGCTGTATAGCCACTTCTCGGCTAGGTCACATAAGGTAAATGGAATGACCCTTAGCCTTATTGCGTCATCACTTAATTGGGTTGTCTTCATCATGCTGCAAACGTTTTGGAATTTATTAATGAAAATATATGCATCTTCGGATTCCAATCCATGAAACTTAGGCAGCATATTGATGAATTGTGGTTTTATTTCAAAGTTGTCCCCATTTGCCGGTGGGGGTGAAAGACATGTAGGTAAAGAAGTGCGAACGGGGTAGAAGAGATCCTGGAGCGCAACTCGTGCGGGCGCTACAACAGGCGGTAGATTCGGGTTATTCGCACCTGGCGGAGGTGGAATCATTCCCGTCGGCAAGGTATCGTTGGGGTTGAATCCCGACATACCTTCGAAAGAAGAATTTAAAAGTGGAGGTAAGGAAATGGACGGAAGATCGACGAAGGGTTCGTCGAAGGGTTCGTTGGTCGGTACCAACGAAACACGGACTAATCGGGCGTTAGTATCCCTAGTCCAAAATGACATACACTAAAGGATAGTGCAGTCAGAAAAAAGAGAAAAACAGAATGTGGGGGTAAGATAACGTCAGTGAGAAGAAGTGGTGGAAGTGAGTTTCAAGTTTCTTCGCGACAAGTTGCAAGTTTTGAAAAGATTTTTTATTTTTTTTTATTTTTTGTGAGTTTTGCAAAGAAGTTTTTGAAAACGGACTCGTGACACAAAAAGTATCAACCACACATGCACAATCAGGCCTAGATCTAGGGTCGCCTAGGTCTACTAGACAGCTCCTAACTAGGGCTAGAAATAGACCTCAAACCGCCTCTTCACGGACAAATACGGCCAGGTAAGTGGGAAGGAACCACCACTACAGTGGGCCTAATTAAAAACCACTAGCCTAGACACCGCAATGTCGGTTAGGATAAACGGTCGATGCCTACCCTAGTCCTTTTCCTATTGAGCTCGCTGTCCTTAGGTCTGAGTCTAATCTTTTTTAATTAAAGGTGGTTGATGCAAAATGCTTAGGTGTTTTCTGGGGTCCTGGGAAGGGTGATGAAATCCCCACCCAATCTGGATTTGGTCAAATAGCCCCTTAGAGTCCGGTTAAATTATGCAAAACAAATAAAAATTCACTTGCAATCAGATTTTTTTTTTTAGCGCGGCGCAAAGAAACCTGCAGAAATCTGTTATTTAGAAGGGGGAGAAAGACTTTTTACGCAAAGAACCCTGCAGAAAATTTTCACAGACAGAGATATGGAGGTTGCAGAGGGGAGGAAAAGAGAGCAAACCCACAAAATTTCAATTGATGACGTGTCCTTGAGAGCGCGGAACCGCGGCACTTATAGGGTTCAGGACGCGGAAGGGCGGCTGTATGAGGAGAACAGTGCTTCAAAAAATTTGAGTGTCTCTGTTGTGGATTTTCCCTTCTGTTCTGATATACCAATTTGTGTTTTGGCCTCTGTAAAATTCCAGATCCGCGATTCGAGCTGTTCCTGCAAGATTCAAAAATATACACCCTTCAAACAGATAAAATTTGATTATTTTTTTATATTTTTTTTTTATATTTCCCGATTTTTATAATTTTTAAAATTTATATCAACCCGAAAATTCACAAAAAGATAGATTACGCCGTCCCCGGCAACGGCGCCATTTGATTAATGTCAAAAAACTGTAGTTACCGCAATCAGAAACGGCGTCGCTTCGCAGCTAGCCGGTGAGTGCGGGTCGATCCACAGAGACGGGTAAATTCCTTTAGTGTGTTTTAACGAGTTGATTCTATTTGTGGTTTTGATTGGTTTATAAAAATCTATGAAAACGAGATCTAATTAATCTAATTAAGAATCTTGCTAGGGTTAGGTTTAGGGGAAGTTTTGGAGATTAAGGTTCTTCCTCACCGCTTTCAATGCCATTTTTTATAGATCTATTAGATGTTAAGTTAATTATTAATAAAGTGGATACGAATCTCTTGGGAAGATATTTCTTCCTCTAGATTTGTATCCTTACTTTGTTGATAATTATCCTAACCCTCACGGAAAACGTGCGCAACTGGCCCTTTATACTACGGTTCATCGTTACCTCGAAGGGTAGGATGCCGCAGGGAGCGGTTGTGCTCGTATGCGTGAAGTACTAATTAATTAGGTGAAGGTGGCATTGAAAGGGGCGAGAGATCACATCTCTCAACCCTTTCCCTAAGGCTAACCCTAACAAGCGAGGAGACTACTCGCTCATTAGGGGATGAGAAAACATTTTAATTAAAAGAACAGAAATAAAAGACTTACTACTTCGATGGCTCCCTCCAAACAAGAAGAACAGATCTGAATATTTGCTCCCAGAAAATCTGAATTTTATTGATTGAAAAGAGGCATACCATTTCTAGATTTAAAATTACAATTTATAGGAAACTAAAAAAACTAGGGTTACAGACTCTCGCACTTGCAAAATTACTGATTTGACCCCTAAGAATCCTAACATCTGCACCGACGCAACAATACGCCAAAATTCCACCGACAAGCTCTTTGTAAGGCCGCGGAACCGCGGCACCAGGCTAGGTTTGGCCGCGGTTCCGCGGCCAAACTGAGGAGATAGGCTCTGTTATTTTTATGGGCTTCTGCTTGGATCTTTGGGCTTCTGTCTCTACACATAACTTCTCTGTTTGGTTTCTGATTATTCTCCAGATGTTCAGTGAAGACTTGTACGTATCTTTTAACCGTTCACTTGACTTTTTGGACCTTTGTACTGTTCTTTATCTCGGCTTGAGTAAGGTCCGTCTAATTGTTGGTCAAAAGTTCCTTTTTCTGTTGTTTTGTGTCTTTCTCACTGTATTTGCTCCAGAAACCTGTAACCTGTAATATGCAACAAACGTGCGTCAAGAGTACCTGTTTATTTATAAAGGGGTAAGAAAAGGGGAATAAAATATGCAATATTATAGTCTGAACAGTTGGTCGATGGCTGATATCAAAAGAATCATCCCCGCTATCCGTTAGCACAGAATCCACATTGTTAGGAATATGTATGCCCTATAGGCTATTATTATATAGTATAGTGGATGCTTAGACAAATATATAGAGGACTTTCTTGCACGACATGATAGTATTGTAAGCCAATGTCGCGCAACCCACAGGTTCACGGGGAGGCGGAATTTTCAAATACTATTTTAACGAACTACGCAACACCGGCTAACTCCATGATCTATACTAAAACCTTAACTAACAAAACTAACTAGGAGGTTTAGCTACTCGGTAAGAGTGTTATACCTCCTAGAACCAATTCTTCGGGTCTTCTTGTCCTCCTCTCCTTGGCTCCTAGGTGAATGGATGAAGGTTGCATGATCAGCTTCCTCGCGTCAAAGATGATCCACCCGAGAGTTTGTGCTTCAAGGTCCAACCTCTAAACCGAGGTAACTAAGGTACTTGGTTCGCTAATCCAAGTAGCCTAGGTGATGTAGAGATTGTCTAATAGATTGTATTATCTTACTAAACCCTTTGTTTCACAACACATGTGAGTGTAAGGGTTTAGTTTGAGAAAGAAGGAGATGAAATGAAGAGAGAGAAGGAGAAGTGAACAAATGAGCTAGCATTCTCCAAAGTGTAGAGAATGGCTATCAAAATAAAATCACTTATTGAACCATGGAAATATCCCACAACATAAAATCCTCCCATGCTTCAATAGTGATCCCAAATCAATAAAA
Source organism: Agapanthus africanus (assembly GCA_030015575.1). Lineage (NCBI taxonomy): Eukaryota > Viridiplantae > Streptophyta > Magnoliopsida > Asparagales > Amaryllidaceae > Agapanthus > Agapanthus africanus. The sequence goes on along the minus strand of CM057338.1, from coordinate 826,301,049 downwards.
TAATGCAATAGCCATGCTTTACACCATACCACAAAATGTCACCCCCTTTTTCACCTCATTAATCCATTTAAGAAAATGGATAATACCAAATAATGAGGTGTCTCCTTCTAGAAGAATTTTTAAGAAAATTACAAGAATACCCCTCACCGTATATACATACCCGTATCCGTATTTCTAAAAATATGAATACATTGAGACGAAAAACAATCCAATAATACAATATTAGGATCCGGCTTAAACCAAAGCCACTAGTATTGTCCGCCCGAACATCATCCGTGTACAAGTACACGTATGTGATTGTAGCCCTGCCGTAAAACCATATAGCCTCTACAACTTTTTCCCGAAGCAGGGAAACCCTCTGTGTGGGACTCTAAAGACTCGACAGTACGCTGGCAGTGGGTTTAACCATAAGCACGTCAGTGGTACTAGCTGCACGTAACGGCTACCTAGGTATCTTTCGATAAGAAGGTCGATGAGCAAACTCATCCGTACTCCTACTGAGCCTATCTGTGACAATCTCCGTACAGTCCAGTTTGTTCGTCTAAGATACTCGCATATCAGGCCTAGGGGGATGGTAAACATCAGACCCCTGACAGCCCAATAAATCGTGCCGGAGGAGAGCCCAATACACCGTGAGAAACTACTGGAGTGCCTACCAGTATTTCTTGACTGCCCTGGCCAAAGACTTTGTGTAATGGCTTTCCAAACACTGCACAATATCAACCACCAATACCGGGAGAGACAAATCCTATCTGACCGCTACTGCCTCCAAGTGCTTCGGGACTACACCCAACTACCACCTTTTTGCACGACTCCTTTGAGCTGTGGTAGGGTAGTAATCAAAGTGCAGTGGGAACACACTCGAGATGAAGTAGCAATGACAAGTCAACGTACTAACCTGTACTCATGTCACCTGTGAACTGCTTCCTGACGATAGGTATAATAACAACCAGCAGTTCCCGACGAGTCCTGTCTAGTGTAACTCATAACCTAATGAGCACCTTCTTACTATCTCCAGTACATCATACAAATGGCTGTGGGATAGACCATATCCCCTGCTGCGATGAGAAGCGTATACATTAGTCTACTCCGGAGTATCGATACCCCGTCTCGATAATCCTACGACTAAGGACCTGTATAAGGATGTGCTTATAGACTACCCAGCCCCTACTAGTGTAACTTTCATCACAACGCTGGTAGTCAAGTAAAGATCCTAAGGGCTCTACCAATATGTATAACCGATATGCTAAAAGAAACACAATGCACATATTGAGGTAGAATCAAACCAGATAGCATATTACCATTTTGAGAAAGACTGTTATTATAACTGTGAATATCCCAAGCATCCAATATGTAATATACAATCCAGTATGATACAATAATGGCCTCTAGGGTATATATCACTAACAATCACCCACTTTCACTAAGGCCATGTATTGGCATATCGTAGACCTATCATCTCGATCAGCCTCTCGAATTGTATCTGAGGGATGGCCTTTGTGAGTGGATCTGCAGTGTTGTTCTCTGTCTCTACTCTCCGTACCTCGATCTCTCGGTGATCAATGATCTCCCTTATATGGTGGAACTTCCTCAAGATGTGTCTGGACTTCTAATGGGACCTTGGTTCCTTCGCCAAAGCTATAGCGCCGTTGTTGTCACAATACAGCGGTATTGGATCAACAATGGACGGAACCACCAGAAGTTCTGCTATGAACTTCCAGATCCAGACTGCTTCTTTCGCAGCGTCACATGCAGCGATATACTTCTCTTCCATGGTCGAGTCAGCAACGGTGTCCTGCTTGGATCTCTTCCAACAGAACACCCTTCCATTGAGGGTAAAGACATAACTCGACATGGACCTGGAGTCATCCTTGTCACTCTGGAAGCTGGAGTCGGTGAAGGCCTCAATCTGAAGGTCTTCTCTGTCGTACACCAAGAACATCTCCTTAGTCCTTCTTAGGTACTTGAGAATGTTCTTCACTACTATCCAGTGCTTCTCCCTTGGGTTTGACTGAAACCTGCTTACAACGCTCAGGGCGTAAACTATATTTGGTCTGGTACGTAACATCGCATACATTATAGAGCCTACCGTAGAAGCGTAGGGTATAATAGACATGCGATCCCTTTCTAAATAAGTCTTGGGAGACATCTCTTTGGAGAGGGTGATTCCGTAATAAGCTGGTAGATTACCGTGTTTTGAATATTCTATACTGAATCTTTTCAGTATGGTGTCGATGTACCTTGACTGTGAAAGTCCCAACATCCGTTTAGATCTATCACGATAGATCTGGATCCACAGAATGTAGGAGGCATCACCCAGATCCTTCATGGAGAACCTTTGTGACAAGAATCTTTTGATTGATTGCAGCATAGGAATGTCATTTCCTATCAAGAGAATGTCATCCACGTACAAGACGAGGAATACCACAGTTCTCGCAAAATTTTTACTATAGATGCATGGTTCATCTGGATTTTTGATAAAGTCAAATTCCTTGACCATCTCATCAAAACAGATGTTCTAACTCCGCGATGCCTGCTTTAATCCATAAATGGACTTAAGCAACTTGCACACCTTTCCGCTGCTCCTACTCTGAATGAAACCCTCCGGCTGATCCATATAGACGCACTCTTCCAAATTTCCATTTAGAAAAGCGGTCTTTACGTCCATTTACCAAATCTCATAATCGTGGAAGGCAGCAATGGTGAGAAGGATCTGAATGGATTCGAGCATAGTCACTGGAGAAAAGGTTTCATCATAGTCAAAACCAGGTCTTTGATGAAAACCTTTTGCAACAAGTCTAGCCTTATAGGTTTCAACCTGTCCATCTTCACCAATCTTCTTTTTGAAGATCCATTTGCAGCCTATGGGTTTTACCCCTTCTATAGCAATGTCTAAGTCCATACTTTGTTGGTGTACATGGACTCCATTTCGGTCCGCATTGCATCCAGCCATTTTACCGAGTCTCTGCTCTGAATGGCTTGCTGGAAACTAGTTGGCTCATCATCGTCGATGATGCAATCCTCTCTATCCCCATCTATGAGAAAACCATAGTATCTCGGGCGGATGAGACTGCCTACAGTCCTGCAGAGCGGCGCGGGGATTTCCGGTTCTTTCGAAACTTCTGGTTCCACCATGCTTTCAGTAATAGCTTGTGGTTCTGGAATTTCTTCCAGTTCTATTGCGCTCCCACTAGTTTCTTTTTCTAGAAATTGATTTTCCAAAAAGTGGGCATGCTGAGAAACAAAGACCTTTTGTTCCTCTGCGTAATAGAAAAGATACCCCCTGGAGTTCTTTGGGTAACCTACAAACTTACACAGTACTGAGCGTGCCTCGAGCTTGTCTGCATAGTTCTTTTTTACAAAAGCTGGACATCCCCATATCTTCAAATACTGAAGAGAGGGTTTCTTCCCACTCCACATCTGATATGGTGTAGTAGGCACAGTCTTTGTAGGAGCCTTATTCAAAAGATATGCAACTGATTCTAGTGCATAGCCTCAGAAGGATCGCGGTAACTCAGCATTACTCATCATGGAACGTACCATATCCATTAAGGTTCTGTTCCTTCTTTTTGATACACCGTTGTGCCGAGGTGTGTATGGATGAGTAAGTTGAGAGAGAATTCCATTCTCTTTTAAGTAGTCCAGGAACTCGGCACTTAAGTATTCACCACCTCGATCAGATCTTAGTGTCTTGATACTTTTGCCAGTTTATTTTTCTACTTCATTCTTATATTCCCGGAATTTCTCAAAGGCCTCGGATTTATGTTTCATCAAGAATACATGTCCATACCTTGAGAAATCGTCCGAAAGAGTAATGAAATAGGAATAACCACTTCTTACATGTGTAGTCATTGGACTACACACATCGCTGTGTATGAGTCCCAAGAGCTCGTTCGCTCTTTCTCCGTGTCCAGTGAACAGAGTCTTTGTCATCTTTCCTTTGAAACATTATTGACAAGTTGCATAGGATTGATATTCGAACGGATCTAAATATCCCTCTTTATGTAATTTCATCAACCGTGTTTCATTGATATGACCCAGTCTACAATGCTATTAGAAAACCTGATTTAATTCTGGAGACTTTCTTTTAAGTGTGTTCTGGACGCTAAAAAGCTGAGCTTGATTTAATACGTATATGTCGTTATCTAATGTATCTGACCCAATCAAATTTTGATTAAGGTGGATGTGTACCACATCGCTTTCAAATGTAAAATCATATCCTGCTTTAGAAAGTAAAGATACGGATATGATATTACAATCCATACTAGGTACATACAAACAGTTACGCAAAATCAATATCTGCCCACTTGTCAATCCTAGGTGATATTCCCCTACGGATACAAGGTCCACGCTAATTCCGTTATCAAACCTGAGAGTCATGTCACCTGCCTTGATAACTCTACAGTTTCTCAAAACCTGTAATGAATTACAGATATGAGATCCTGATCCGGTATCTAGTATCCAGGAAGTAGAGTTAATTGACATACAGTTTTCAATCATCAACACACCCGAAACCGAAGCCACAACTTGCTCCGAATCCTGGTTTCTGGATTTCCAAGCCCTGCAGTCCTTCTGACAATGCGCTTTCCCATGACAACAGAAACATCTCTCTTTCCCTATAGTTAGCCCTGAAAGTTTTACCCTGCCCTTTCCCTCTACCTCACTGAAACCGCTTATCTGCTTGGTGGAGGCCTTCTTCTTCTCTCCCTTGGTTTTCACCTTGGATATAGAAGAGGAAGATTCCCCATGTAACATTTTAGAAAATAAAATATTATATTTAGGAATTTAAATAATTAAAATAATAAATTTTATGAATATTATTAAGCATTAGAATTAGTTTTAATGAGATGATGTAATTATATATGTATGGTTTGGGAAACTATGTGGAAATTTATATCAAATATTGATTTAAAAAGAATTTATGTGATTTAGCCATTTTATAAATTTTTATACAAGTAATTATATACAACTTTTCGCTAAACTTGATTAATATTCACTAATTATGCATTAATCTTGTTTATGTGTGAGGTATGCAACAAAACATGTTGCATAACACTTGTGCATTCTTGTTTCAACCATGGCTACATTTCTTGTTAGTTAAATTGATTTTGTTTTGTTTCTTTAAATAAAAAGAAAAAGGGAAAAGAAAAGAAAAAGGTATGGGGCATGGAGGCATGGGCTTGTAGGGGGGAGAGAGAGAGAGAGAGAAAGTTCTAATGCTCCCCAAACTCTTCTTCACTTCATCCTCTTCTTCATTCGCCTTCATCTCCATTCTTCACCTCCCTCCACCTCTTCTACCACCTCAAGCCACCCCCTAAACTCAAACAAAACCTTATAATCCCTTCACAAAAAATATTCCCCTCATCACTACAAAGACCTTGGTATGAACAAGTTAAGACTTTGAAGATTTTGAGCAACTCAAGAAATTTCTTGAGTTGCCAAATGAGGTAAAAACCAACACCTTTAGTTTATAATCTTTTGTTCCTCATATCTTTTTGTAGTTTAGAGTGGCTTAAATATGGTTTAGCGATGTTAGAAATTTCCAAGTTGAGGGTTAGGTGATTTTTAAGATGTGTGAAGGTGTAATTGAGATATATTAATGACCGCAACCCCTCTAGTGTCAATTTTGGACCAACACTTAGTGTAGAAACCCCAGACTTGAAACTTTAGACTTTCCGATATCGGTTTCTTTGACCTTTTAGGACTACAGTGAATCTGGAGCAACCCGGGACCTTTAAAAGATAATCAAACAAGCAGAATGACCTAGTTAGACCAACATAAGACCATCACCAAAATACGAGACCCCGATTCCTTTTTCAAGCCGGCGGCGCCGGGCATTTCCATCTTCTCGCCGGATTTGTGGTGGGATTTGGTGTTGTGGTTTTACCTGTAGCTCTTACACCCTGCAATCTAGCCTCTGTATTGTTTGTTTAGCCTAATTTTAGCTGAGTCAAAATTTGGAGCTAGTTTTCTCAGTTGTTGTTTCGGTTTCGTGATTTTTTATTACTTAAGTTTTGATATTGATGTTTTTTCTCGATCGATTGGCGTTCGTACGTCGATGTCTAGGGTGATTTGGTTATTCTTGTATACATAGGCCGTAGGTTCTAACCTATGTGTGTCTCGTGTGCCGTATCGGGTTTTCTTGTATTTGATTCTTATTTTACGATATAACGTATTTGAAACTGTAGGTACCCCGCGTGGACATCGTACGACAAGGGAGAGCATGGCGTTATTGACTTCGGCAAGCGAGGATCAAGGTGAGTAGATGTATATCTACGGGGGAAGTCGGGTGGATGGCGTATAGCACCCCCGCAAGTTTGTAGATTAGGATGTGTATAGTATGTAATTGTGTGTTAATGTGAAGTGTGGATACTTAACAAATAGGGTTTTCTAGGAGACCATAAGTTAGATTAAGCATACTTGGAAGAAAATTGCTATTAGTTTAGTTTCTTAGTCACGAACCCGTAGTGTATAGGTTGTCACACACACATACACGCACGAGATATGATATGGGTGTATGTGTGTGTGTGTGTGTGTGTGTGTGTGTGTGAGTGTGGATGCGTGATATATATATATATATATATACATACATACATACATACATACATATACGTATAAGATAAGGATATGAGGTGTTGATTGGAAATGAGTCGATATGATCGGGCATGATGACGTGAGATTTTGGCATGTGATTGAGTTGTGATATCGTATATGACAAGATATTATAATGGATCGTTGGGCGATATGTATTCGTATATGCGATTATATGTGAATTGGTGATATTAGAATGTACGAGACCTTAGATCTGCACCACTGATCATGATATTGTACGATGATGATAACGTACAAAACATGATATTATGTATGATTTTGACCTCTACCCTCGATTTTAAGGATGCCGTACGATGGATATTACTGTACGAGACATATGAGATTATTGATCCACACTCTTGACTCGAGGATGCCGTACTATGTATTATACAGTACGTGACGTGCCGACTACAAGGTATATTGACTCGAAATTTATGTAGATTTTCTTATCCTTCTGACTAGGTTCATAGTTAAGTCTTTTAGTTGTTTAGGTAGATGCTAGACTTGGCTAGAGTCATACCTATTTTCAAAACTAATGAATCATGGTTATTTTCAAAAGACAACCCGAGGGATGCTACGGATTTTTCAAAGGACACAACTTTTCTCAAAAACACTGTTGCCCCTACTTTTCTAAAAACTACGATTCGTGCTATTTCAAACACTAAAACCGTATGACTCGTACACTGATATGTATATTTTATAATGTTACTTTTACTATTCACTTTTCTGTTATAATTATGTTGTTCTCATTGCATTGCATATTTATTATATGTGTTTTCTTTAGCTATTTTGAAACCCGTCTGTTAGGACACCGACACCATTACCGATGATGCGTATGTTCCATGTACACTTGCTTGCCGGCTCACACACATCATTATCGGTAATTTCCATGCCACTTACACTTTAGAAAACGTTACTTCATTGGTATAACCTGCTAGCTGGTAGTTTCAACACATTATTATTATGCTTGCTCTCATATATTAGTTTAGATATTGCATTCCTTACTTAGATACCCCATGCATTTATATATTCTTTCTGTTATGCAATGTTGTGGGGCCTTATGCCGATGGTCACTGTTTATTGACTCATGATTTTGAGATTTTCGATTTTCCATGAGATTTCTGGATTTGGGGGAAAACCGCAAGAATTTTATAAAGTTATTACCATTTAAAAAATGCAAGTTGCGGTTTTCTCGTGATATGATGTATATGGCGTCCACCATGAGTTTTCCTGATAGAGTTGGTTTTCGAGACCCAATTCGAGGAGTAGAATGTGTTGGAGATAGTGCCCTCAGAGTCAATTATTGGATCACAGGTACGTGATTGCAATGATTGAGGGAGGACCTATCCCGGTAGGACAGTCTTACTCGAGATGATAGTATGCTATCTGGTTTACCTTTATCATCGTGTACTGTTTTAAGTGACCTGACACGTCGCTATTACACGTTGATAGAGCCCCTAGGATTCTTGCTTGACCACCAGCAGTATGAGGGCGATCATATAAGTGGGAGCTGGGGGTCTATAAGCATATCCTTAAAAAGGTCCCTAGTCGTGAGAGTTTTGAGACAGGGCATCGATTCTCCATAGTAGACTAGTGTATACAGTCGAGACCCCGACGAGGGGCGGTGGCCGGTCTCACAAGCCACTGGTGTCAGTTGGATCACCTAAGATGTATAAAGGTGCTCATTGGGTTATGAGTACACCGGACAGGACTCGCCGGGAACATGCTAGTTGGTCATATACCGGACGTCAGATGGCAGTTTCCTGGTGACATGTGTGCAGGTTAGTTCATCGACCTGGGGATCGTCATTTGTCTCGTGTGAGTTCCCACTGTACTTTGATTACTACCCTACCACGGCTCAAAGGAGTCGTGCAAACAGGTTTTAGTTGGGTACAGTCCCGAGCCACATGGAGGCAGTGAGCGTATCTTCAGGGGTTCGTCTCTCCCGGTATTGGGGGTGCGGTCGTGCTGTGTCTAGGAGAGCCATTACACGAAGCCCTCGGCCGAGGCAAGGAGATTTACTGGTAGGTATTCCAGTAGTATCTCAGGGTGTTCTGGGCTACACTCCGACACGACTTGTACCGCTTTTGGGGGTCTGACTTTTACCAACCCCCTAGGCCCGCCATGCGATGCTCATAGACGAACGGACCGGACTGTACGGATATTGTCACTGACAGGCTCAGTAGGGAGTCAGGCTGAGTTCGCTCACAGACGTCCCTTTTGGTCAATACCTGGTATCCCGTTATGTATTGGCATTATACCTCTAACGTGCTAGTGGTTAAATCCACAACCAAGGTGTTGACGAGTCTTTAGAGTCCCCCACATTCAGTTACTCAGCTTTCGGGCGAAAGGTTGTAGAGGCCGTATGGAGATGTGGCAAGGTCCGATCAGATACGTGCGGTATTGCACGGATCCGGATCGGACAGTTTGTACTATAGGCTGTATGGTTATATGGCAGGGTTTGATCAGATACGTGCGGTATTGCACGGATCAGGATCGAACGGATATTACTAGCCGGTTTTGGTATAAACCGGATCCTAGTATAGTACAGTGTAGATTTTGTCTCATTGCATTTGTATTTCGGTCGGAATACAAATGCGGGTGTGTATGCACAGTATCGGGGTTTTCCTGTAATTTATTACGGGACCAGTTTTCTGGAGTTGCCAGTTTGCTTTCCGTTTCGGCCAATTTCCATTGTTCCGTTCATTGGCCGAAGTTTGGTGGAGGAGGGTTTATTTGCATTGTTGCAAATAGGCATTTGTTGAGGGGGTTCTTTGCATCTTGTTGCATCATGATGGCTTTCATGATGTGCACCATCCCTTGACTTTTCTTCATGATGGTGTCATGATGGCTTGACCTTTGTTGTGATGATGAGGTTGGTGGAGTATGGCTTTGTTGATAATCATTTCTTTTGCATGATAGCTTTCCTCTCTTTCTCTTTTGGATTAAGATGAGAATGGCTCCCATTTTTTGGTTCACTCTCCCACTCACTCCATTCTCTCCTCTCCACCATTGTGGCCGGCCAAGCAAGGGATGGGGCTGTCCCAATTTTGTGGAGTGGGGTTTTTGCTCATTTCATGTTCCAAAATCCCCAAAGTCCCTCCACATAGTTCTTGTATCATTCCTCCATCAAAATGGCACCTCCTACAACCCCAAAATGAGACTTCTTCACTACACATTCTACAGCAAATCTTGGGCACGTCGAGTAGCCGGCTTCGTGCCCGAGTTGCCTCGGCATTGAGGTGGGAGCCCGTAAAAGAAGTAGGCGATGTGGTGCACTTCCGGCGACGAGGAGGAGACGGGACATTCCGCAGGAGATCCGGACGATGATGAGAAGACCGGAGGACTTGGATCGTCGGTATATCTCTTTCTCATCTTATTGTTAGCTAGGACTAGTTAGTGGTTCGATCCGGGTATTAGTGCGCGGCGGTTTGCCAGTTCAAGAAAAATTTAAGTTTATCACCGCTTCCGCATTTGGCCGTCGGATTGACGGCCGGGGCGCCGCCGTGCACTTACAGAATGAACCGTCCCGGGTACATGGTGGACCCGGTAAGGTACCCCGGGGCAAGAAGCTCAAGATGTATACTATGAGCCTGGCAGGGGAGGACTACCTACCGGTGATATTTGGCGCGGCGGATATCCGGAGGATACCCGACCGTAGTCGTCAGATTTGATGATATGGGCCGATCCAGACTGACGGAGCCCAGGATATTGAGGATTTTGTGTCGATGTTTGACACGGATTTCTGTCGATTTCATTGATGATACTATAATTTTTATACAAAAACTTTAATAAGATAAGAACACATCTTTCTCATGCAGATATATCCTGATTTCATGTTAATTATTCATTCATGATGCATTCATACATCAGAGATATGACATCTTGCTACTTTGTGACACTGACACGAGTACTTGGTAATGCTTAGATTATTATCCTAGCCACTACTAGATGTTTCAGTGTTATATTAGGAGTATATTATGGTATGACATAGGAGATCGTTAGACATTCGGTTTCTACCCGGTGATGTCTTTTACACATGAGTTGGCAACTCACCCCCGTTGTACCGCAGTTTCTTGCAGGTTTAGCCGTACAGGTTCCGTAGCGGCTTGCTGGCACTTCACTTTCTTTCGGGTGATTGCTGGATAGGTGGGATACATTTGCTTCGTGACCACCAGTATATATTGTATATTTATTTCAGTTGTATCTAGTTAAGCTCTATCAACCAGACTTGTATATTTAGTAGACTTAGATAACCACGGTTGTATATTCTTTTGGCCTTAGAGGCGCGCTTATGTATTTCATTATTGTTTCTGGTTTTCTTAAAGATGCTTAGTTTTCTCGCTTTCTTTCTGAGTTTTGATCCTCGCCCTTCGGCGTTGTATATTTATATTATCTAGCGTGGTTGTTTCTGCCAATAGGCGAAGAGCTGGCTCACGCTTGGGGATGCCTTATTTATTATTGCTTATACCATTTTCGGGTTAAAAATTTCAAAGGAGGTGCTGCCTGTTAGTGTATATGCCCTAGAGGCCATTACTGTATCATATTAGTTTCTATATTACTTAATGGAAGCTTGGGATATTCACAGTTGTATAGACAATCTTGCTCGAAATAGTAGTATGCTACTTGGGTTTGTTTCTACTTTAATGTGTGCATGTGTTTCTTTTAGCATATTGCCTATATACATTAGTGGAGCCCTTAGGATCTTTGCTTGATTACCAGCATTGTGATGGAAGTCACACTAGTGGGGGCTGGGTAATCTACAAGCACATCCTTATACAGGTCCCTAGTCCTAGGATTATCGATACAGGGCATCGATACTCCAGAGTAGACTAGTGTATACGCTTCTCATCCCAGGAGGGGAGATGGTCTGTCCCACAGCCATCAGTACGTCGTACCGGAGATAGTATGCAGGTGCTCGTTAGGTTATGAGTACACTGGACAGGACTCACTGGGAGCTATTGGTTTGGTAGTATACCTATCGTCAGTTATCAGTTCCCAGGTGACATGAGTACAGTATAGTCCGTTGACTTGACACTGTCACTTCTCCTCGAGTGTGTTCCCACTATTCTTAGATTACTACCCTACCACGGCTCAAATGAGTCGTGCAAACAGGTAGTAGTTGGGTGCAGTCCCGAAGCACTTGGAGGCAGTGACGGTTAGACAGGATTCATCTCTCCCGGTATTGGGGGTTGATATCGCACTGTGTCTAGGAGAGCCATTACACAAAGTCCCTGGCCAGGGCTAGCGAGATATACTGGTAGCGTTTCCAGTGTTATCTCAGGGTGTTCTGGGCTACACTCTGACACGACTTGTACCGCTATTAGGGGACTGACGTTTACCGCCCCCTAGGCCCGACATGCGATACTCTCAGACGAACAGACCGGACTGTACGGAGATTGTCACATTCAGGCTCAGTAGGAGTTCGGATGGGTTCACCTCATCAGTCTTCTTATCGGCATCTACCTGGGGACCGTTACGTACAGCTAGTACCGCTTGCGGCCTGTGGTTAAACCCACTGCCAGCGTAGTGTCGAGTCTTTAGAGTTCTACACAGAGAGCTATTCGCCTTTGGGCAAAACAGAGTAGAGGTCGCATGGTTTTGCGACAGGGTTCGTTCACATCCGCGCACTTGTGCACGTTTGGTGTCCGGGCAGTTATTACTAGCGGGCTTTGGTTTAAGCCAGATCCTAGTATATGTTTTGGGATTGGTTTTATCTCATTGTATTCGTGTTCCTCGGAACACGGATGCGGGTGTGTATGCACAGTTGACAAAGGCAGAGGCAGAGGATTCTCGTTAGGGTTGTTGACCGTTTTTTCTAAACCCTAATGAGAATAAGAAATATGATTAATAATATTAATTAAGTATTATTGTGCCATGATTGAGTTGAACATTTGACTTTTGTTGACTTGTTGACTTTGTTGACCGATTGACTATTGTGGAATTGTTGACCATCATCATTTCATTTCTATGACTTTTGTTTACTTGTTGTTCTTTACAAAATGCATGAAATGCATGAAATGATAATGGTCATTGAAACTAACCATCACAATTCTTAATTATTATTATTATCATCATTATTCTTTCTTTTGTGAGCATGGTTGTAAAAAGTCAAGCTCATTCTCACTTTCTCATTCTCTCTCACCCAAAGCTCACCCTCTTCCTCTCTCTCAAAGCTTTCATGTCTCATATGTTGAGAAGCATGAGCTATTGAGATAAAACCCTCAAAACTCTTCTCTACTCACTCTAGAGTTCTAGGTCTAGCAAGCCAAGCACTTTAGTTGCCTCTCGGTTGAGGTAGGAGCTCAAGGTAGAGGCTTTCGGGTGGATCCTTCTTCGACAACAAGGAGACTACGAGGTGGAGCCGTTCCAACCACTCCAAGGAGCAAGAAGAGAAGGAGTTCAAGACCTAGGTATAACCCTCTAACATAGTAGTTAAACTTCTAGTTAGTTTGCTAGGTTTTTGTTTAGCAAAGATCCTGTTTTCTAGTCCATGTTACCTTGCCATAAAAAATCGTTTTTTACCGTTTCCGCATCCCCGTAAGAACCGGGACGGGTAACGTGGTTTTAAAGTGGTATCAGAGCCGAGCTAAACAATAACTAGCTTGTTAGCAAAGTATTTAGAATTTCGATCCGAGAAAAAATCACAAAACACGTCCGAAAAATGAACATTCTACCTATTTTAAAACTGCTCAAAAAATAATTCCACATATCTTAAAAATCGGCTCAGGGTTTTGTAGGAAAACACAGCAAAAACGAGCTACTGACTCGGTCAACGCGCCGCGGAACCGCGGCGAGAACATGCTTCTTGCCGCGGATCCGCGGCCGAGTTGACTCGGCTGTGACTAGTCTTTGCTGCAATTTTCTCAGTGTTCTGTTTTGGGATTTTTAAAGTATTTTGTTTCTACCCAGATTTTCCAGAGAACAAAGTTGTGTTTGGGATAGTTACAAATCCGTATTTTTGATCGAAGTTCTGTAGACTTTAGCTAATGGGTTATATCTGTGATGTGACATATGCACTGAACGTCAACTAATCGCTATACGTCGATTAGTGGGGGTTGTGCATATCTGTGTTCTGTAATGTTGTTGGATTGTGTATATGAACTTGTTGGATTGTCACGGATGAATAGCCGGGGGTTGTGAGATGAGAGTTTTCTTTATCTTTCATTTGTTGTAATATGTAAATTGATGTAATATTATTTTATGGCCGCACATCCGGGATGAGGTTGTAGCCGCCATTGTATATTATTTCTTTTACTGTTTTTACTCCTAGGATAGACCCAAGGAGGGGTGCACAAACTACCGGGTACCTCGAAGTGCCGAATGGCCTACTCACGTTGTTTAAGGAGGTTGCTTCACTTTGGGTACTTAGAGGGTAGTTTGCCGCACCCGTAGGGGTCTAGGGTGGGGTTTGGCTATTCATCGCGACCGTGTAATCCGTCTTTCGTTGCAGGCTCGAACGAAACGCGGATTTCTAGTATATCCAATGTGTTCATCTGTGATCTCGAATAGCTATCATTGGATCTGACGAATGTATATATCTATATATGATATCTAGTAGGCGTTGCTTATGTTTTGCATCCGCGCTAGTCCAGCCCCCGCTCTGTCGTTAGTTAAGTAACCTAACGGGTAATGACGGGGCTCCATGGCGAATGCGGATGGCATAAGCGTACGTCATATTTTCGTTGTTTTCTGCAATGGTAGGATTAAATGATCGGACGCATTAAATAAATGCAAGAAAATAAACCAAAGTTAAAATCATTGGAACAATTTCAAAACCACTCGGTTTCTTTTCAAAACCAACTTTTAAACGCGGAGCTTAAACCACTCCTTTTAAAAGCTATCTCGTTCCATCGATTATATTAAGTTCACAACGTTCACGGTTTCACCAAAACCATTCGTAGCCCTCCGTCATTTCATATGGATAGTCAATAGTATTCAAGCTGTGTTTGTTGGCCAAAGTCAAGGCATAGTGATTGGTAGCTATTGGATATTCATATGTAGCATAGATAGATGCGTTGGTTTGGGACAGTCGTACTGCCTTGTTGGCCAAAGTCAAGGGTAGGTACGGATGGGTTCAAATTAACCTGGAAAATGACGTGTAGATTGGCCAAAGTCAAGGTCATAAGAGCATGGGACAAAAATCCACATCGGGAGTTTCTAAAGAAACTGAAACTTGCGAGGAGTGTGATGATTCTGGTAGGATTCCTTCAGTTTTGTCACACGATGATATTTGGATCTCGATCCTACTGTGAGTATATGCTACTCTTCAGGAACTTTCTCACTTAACGATCAATGCTATAAACCAAGTAGGTGTCTAGAAAGGTGTTAGCGGGACTACGCCCACAGGGAAAAGAGGTTATTTAATTAAGGAACTTCGCGAAAGCGTTGGAAAACCTCCCTCGAAGTACCAACACTGGCTTGGCTGAACGGTTAAGCAAGTATTGTACGGTGAGATTGATCCCGGCTAATTCTTCTTTTTTGGTTTGAGGAAGGATTTGAGAAACAGTGGGAGCCATCCTGTTTAGACAAACTAAAAACCACTCTAAACTTGCTAGAGCATCATGCTAAAGTGTTTCTTCCCTCTCTCCTAATTGCAGCGACCAAGCATCATGACCGGACTTAAGTTACTACTAGAAAAAAATACACTGACAGGGCCAAACTACAAAGATTGGCTCAGGAATGTCAAAATGGCAATCACTTATGACAAGTTGGGATATCTCCTTACCACCAAAGCTCCCCTTGTCCCAGGACCTCAATCCAGCGTCGCGGATAAGGAAATCCGTAAGACCTGGGAGATTGATTACACGAGGGCCAAGTGCATCGTGCTTGCCTCTATGGACAATGAACATCAGAGGAGGCATGAGGATATGGACCTAGAATCCATATTTCTTCATACAAAAGATCTGTATGGAGAGCAATCCCGTATCGCCAGATACGAAGTCTCGAAAAAGTTATTTTCGGCGAGATTGGCCGTCGGATCATCTGTAGCGGAACATGTGCTTCAGATGATTGGCTACATTGAAGAGCTCGTGGACCTCGGGACTACATTAGAGAACGAGCTCTACACTGACTTGATTCTCCAGTCCTTTCTTTCCACTTACGCCCATTTTATCCTGAACTTCAACATGCAAGGAAAGGAAGTTGAACTTCCGGAACTCCTTAACATGTTGAGGAGTGCAGAGGGCACCCTGAAAAAAGTAAGGAAAACACCGGCTTTGTCTGTTGGAGGACCTTCTTCTTCTAGGTCCAAGGCGAAAGCCAAAGGAAAGAAGAAGAAAGCCCCCACCAAACCAAGGGGCGGTGTTAGTAAAGTGGAAGCCAAGGGAAAGGCCAAAATGGCAAAGGTAGCGGGACAGCTTGTGGGGAAGGAAGAATGCTTTTATTTTCATAAGAAAGGACACTGGAAGAAAGATTGCAGGGCTTGGAAGGCCAAGAACCAGGACCCGAAGCAAGTTGTGGCTTCGGCTTCAGGTGTGTATGTTATTGAAAACTGTCTATCAGTAAACTCTACTTCCTGGGTATTGGATACCGGATCAGGATCTCATATCTATAATTCTTTGCAGGCACTGAGAAAGCGTAGGGTTTTGAAGGCAGGTGATATGACCCTCAGAGTTGCAAACGGAGCTGGCATGTATGCTGAGTCCGTGGGAGACTATCACTTGGGATTGTCAGATGGACATGTTTTGGTTTTGCGTGATTGTTATTTTGTACCCAGTGTGACTTGTAATATCATATCTGTATCTTTAATGTCTAAAGAAGGTTATGATTTTGCATTTGTAAGCAATGTTGTAAACATTCATCTTAATCATGTTCTGATTGGGTCGGGTACATTAAGCAACGGTATATACGTATTAAACCAACCACAGATTTTCAATGTCCAGAATACACACAAAAGAAAGTCTCCAGAAATAAATCATGCTTTCTTATGGCATTGTAGACTGGGTCACATCAATGAGAGAAGGTTGATGAAGTTACATATAGAAGGATATTTGGATCCGTTCGAATATCAATCATATGCAACTTGTCAATCCTGTCTCAAAAGAAAGATGACAAAGACTCCGTTCACTGGACACGAAGTAAGTGCGAGCGAGCTCTTGGGACTCATACACAGCGATGTATGCGGTCCAATGTCTACACATGCGCGAAGTGGTTATTCTTACTTCATTACTTTTACGGATGATTTTTCAAGGTACGGATATGTCTTCTTGATGAAACATAAATCTGAAGCCTTCGAAAAATTCCAGGAATACAAGAATGAAGTAGAAAAACAGGCAAAAGTATTAAGATACTGAGATCTGATCGAGGTGGTGAATACTTGAGTGTCGAGTTCCTGGGTTACCTAAAAGAGAATGTAATTCTCTCTCAGCTTACTCCTCCAGACACTCCACAACATAACGGTGTATCGGAGAGACAGAACCGAACCCTATTGGATATGGTACGTTCCATGATGAGTAACGCTGAGTTGCCGCGATCATTCTGGGGATATGCACTAGAATCAGCTACATACCTTTTGAACCGAGTTCCAACTAAGACAGTGCCTACCACACTATATCAGATGTGGAGTGGGAAGAAACCCTATCTTAAGCACATTAAGACATGGGGATGTCCAGCTTTTGTCAAAAAGCAGTATGCGGACAAACTCGAGGCACGCTCAGTACAGTGCAAGTTTGTGGGATATCCAAAGAACTCCAAGGGATATTTTTTCTATTGCGAAGAGGAACAAAAGGTTTTTGTTTCTCGTCATGCCTGCTTCTTGGAAACTGAATTTTTGGAAAATCAGATAAGTGGGAGCGCAATAGAACTGGAAGAAATTCCAGAACCACAAACTATTACTGAAAGCTTAGTAGAACCAGAGGGTTCGAAAGAACAAGACATTCCTGAGCCGCTCCGCAGGAGTAGTAGGCAGTCTCATCCGCCCGAGAGATACTACGGTTTTCTCATAGATGGGGATAGAGAGGATTGCATCATTGATAATGATGAGCCGACTAGCTTCCAGCAGGCCATTAAGAGCGTTGACTCGGTAAAATGGCTGGATGCAATCCGGACCGAAATGGAGTCCATGTACACCAACAAAGTATGGACTTTGGACGTTGCTCTAGAAGGGGTAAAACCCGTAGTCTGCAAATGGATCTTTAAAAGGAAGATTGGTGTAGATGGACAGGTTGAGACCTATAAGGCTAGACTTGTTGCAAAGTGTTTTCGTCAAAGACCTAGTTTGGACTATGATGAAACCTTTTCTCCAGTGGCTATGCTCAAATCCATTCGGATCCTTCTTGCCATTGCTGCCTTCCACGATTATGAGATTTGGCAGATGGATGTAAAGACCGCTTTTCTAAATGGAAATTTAGAGGAGTGTGTCTATATTGACCAGCCAGAGGGTTTCATTCAGAGTGGGAGCAGCGGGAAGGTGTGCAAGTTGCTTAAGTCCATTTATGGACTGAAGCAGGCATCGCGGAGTTGGAACATCTGCTTTGATGAGACGGTCAAAGAATTTGGCTTTATCAAAAATCCAGATGAACCATGCATCTATAGTAAAATTGTAGCACGAACTGTCATATTCTTCGTTTTATACGTGGATGACATTCTCTTGATAGGAAATGACATTCCTATGCTACAATCTGTCAAAGGGTTCTTGTCACACAGGTTCTCCATGAAAGACCTGGGTGATGCCTCTTACATTCTGGGGATCCGGATCCATCGTGATAGGTCCAAGAGGATATTAGGACTTTCACAGTCCAGGTACATCGACACCATACTGAAAAGATTCAGTATGGAAGATTCCAAGCGCGGTAATTTACCGGCTTGTCACGGGATCACCCTCTCCAAAGAGATGTCTCCCAAGACTGATTTGGAAAGGGATCGCATGTCTATTATACCCTACACATCTGCGGTAGGCTCTATAATGTATGCGATGTTGTGTACCAAACCAGATGTAGCTTATGCACTGAGTGTGGTAAGCCGGTATCAGTCAAACCCTGGGGAGAAGCACTGGATAGCGGTAAAGAACATTCTGAAGTACCTGAGAAGGACTAAGGATATGTTTTTGGTTTACGGCAGAAAAGACCTCCAGTTGGAGGCCTTTACTGACTCCAGCTTTCAGAGTGACAAGGATGACTCCAAATCCATGTCTGGTTATGTCTTTACCCTCAATGGAGGGGCGGTGTGTTGGAAGAGTTCCAAACAAGAAACAGTTGGTGACTCGACGATGGAAGTGGAATATATCGCTGCATCTGATGCCGCAAAAGAAGCAGTCTGGATGAAGAAGTTCTTGACAGAACTTCAGGTGGTTCCGTCCATTGTTGATCCAATACCTCAGTATTGTGACAACGGGGCTATAGCTTTAGCGAAGGAACCCAGGTCCCATCAGAAGTCCAGACACATCTTGAGGCGGTATCACCTGATCAGGGAGATAGTGGATCGCCGGGAGATTGAGGCTCAGAAGGTTGCTACAGAAGATAACACTGCAGATCCATTCACGAAGGCCATACCCCAGACTCAGTTCGAGCGGCTGATCAAGATGATAGGTCTTCGATACGCCAGTACACGGCCTTAGTGCAAGTAGGAGATTGTTAGTGTATATGCCTTAGAGGCCATTACTGTATCATACTAGTTTGTATATTACTTAATGGAAGCTTAGGATATTCATAGTTGTATAGACAATCTTGCTCGAAATAGTAGTATACTACTTGGTTTGTTTCTACTTTAATGTGTGCATGTGTTTCTTTTAGCATATTGCCTATACACATTAGTGGAGCCCTTAGGATCTTTGCTTGATTACCAGTGTTGTGATGGCAGTCACACTAGTGGGGGCTAGGTAATCTACAAGCACATCCTTATACAGGTCCTTAGTCATAGGATTATCGATACAGGGCATCGATACTCCAGAGTAGACTAGTGTATACGCTTCTCATCCCAGGAGGGGAGATGGTCTGTCCCACAGCCATCAGTACGTCGTACTGGAGATAGTATGTAGGTGCTCGTTAGGTTACGAGTACACTGGACAGGACTCACTGGGAGCTATTGGTTTGGTAGTATACCTATCGTCAGTTATCAGTTCCCAGGTGACATGAGTACAGCATAGTCCGTTGATTTGACACTGTCACTTCACCTCGAGTGTGTTCCCACTGTTCTTAGATTTCTACCCTACCACGGCTCAAATGAGTCGTGCAAACAGGTAGTAGTTGGGTGCAGTCCCGAAGCACTTAGAGGTAGTGACGGTTAGACAGGATTCGTCTCTCCCGGTATTGGGGGTTGATATCGCACTGTATCTAGGAGAGCCATTACACAAAGTCCCTGGCCAGGGCTAGCGAGATATACTGGTAGCGTTTCCAATGTTATCTCAGGATGTTCTGGGCTACACTCCGACACAACTTGTACCGCTATTAGGGGACCGACGTTTACCGCCCCTAGGTCCGACATGCGATACTCTCAGACGAACAGACCGGACTGTACGGAGATTGTCACATTCAGGCTTAGTAGGAGTTCGGATGGGTTCACCTCATCAGTCTTCTTATCGGCATCTACATGGGGACCGTTACGTACAGCTAGTACCGCTTGCGGCCTGTGGTTAAATCCACTGCCAGCATAGTGTCGAGTCTTTAGAGTTCCACACAGAGAGCTATTCGCCTTTGGGCAAAATAGAGTAGAGGTCGCATGGTTTTGCGACAGGGTTCGTTCACATCTGCGCACTTGTGTATGTTTGGTGTCCGGGCAGTTATTACTAGCGGGCTTTGGTTTAAACCAGATCCTAGTATATGTTTTGGGATTGGTTTTATCTCATTGTATTCGTGTTCCTCGGAACACGGATGCGGGTGTGTATGCACAGTTGACCGAGGCAGAGGCAAAGGATTCTCATTAGGGTTGTTGACCGTTGACTTTTTTCTAAACCCTAATGAGAATAAGAAATATGATTAATAATATTAATTAAGTATTATTGTGCCATGGTTGAGTTGAACATTTGACTTTTGTTGACTTGTTGACTTTGTTGACCGGTTGACAATTGTGGACTTGTTGACCATCATCATTTCATTTCTATGATTTTTGTTTACTTGTTGTTCTTTACAAAATGCATGAAATGATAATGGTCATTGAAACTAACCATCACAATTCTTAATTATTATTATTATCATCATTATTCTTTCTTTTGTGAGCATGGTTGTAAAAAGTCAAGCTCATTCTCACTTTCTCATTCTCTCTCATCCAAAGCTCACCCTCTTCCTCTCTCTCAAAGCTCTCATGTCTCATGTGTTGAGAAGCATGAGCTATTGAGATAAAACCCTCAAAACTTTTTTCTACTCACTCTAGACTTCTAGGTCTAGCAAGCCAAGCACTTTAGTTGCCTCTCGGTTGAGGTAGGAACTCAAGGTAGAGGCTTTCGGGTGGATCCTTCTTCGACAACAAGGAGACTACGAGGTGGAGCCGTTCCAACCACTCCAAGGATCAAGAAGAGAAGGAGTTCAAGACCTAGGTATAACCCTCTAACATAGTAGTTAAACTTCTAGTTAGTTTGCTAGGTTTTTGTTTAGCAAAGATCCTGTTTTCTAGTCCATGTTACCTTGTCATAAAAAATCGTTTTTTACCGTTTCAGCATCCCCATAAGAACCGGGACGGGTAACGTGGACTTACACTGCCCAAATTTTCAATGACGAAAATGTTTTCATGTAAATACATACAATGTGTTTTCGTATACTATTATCTATGTTATGTATAAAGAACTTGATTTCAGTAAAAACTCATTTCAAACTGCACCTCCACTATTTTCCTTAAAAAGGTTTAGATTTCTGGGATTTTTGGCTTACTTGAATTAGGTGGGGCCCTTTAGACTTCACATGATTCAAGTGCCAGTCACTTGCCTTTTCCGGATCGTGACACCCCAATAAGCAGAGTGGGTGTCTTCCTGGATTCCTGAAGGGTGCCCTTAATGCTCCTCACTTTATTGAGGAGTTCTGCAAGTGTAACTTCCTTCTATTGAATTTCGAAATTCAAGATAAACTGGGCGTAGGTGGAGAGGAGGGACTGTAGAATCAAGTCAATACATGGCTCGTTCTCCAACATGGTCTCATGGTCCGTAAGCTGTTCAATATAGCCAATCATCGTAAGGACGTGGTCCTCTACAGATGACCCGACAACCAATCTCGCCTGAAGCAATATCTTCGAGGTCTCATATCTTGCGATATGAGATTGCTCTCTATATAAAACTTTGGTATAGAGGAAGATGGAAGCTAGGTCCATATTCTCGTGCTGTCTCTGGTGTTTACTATCTATTGAGGGTAACACGAGGCACTTGGCTCTTGCACATTCCTTTTCCCATGTCTTACGGATATCAATATCCATGACGGTGGAATCTGTACCTGGGACGGCGGGGGCTTTAGTAGTAAGGAGGTAGTCCAGCTTGTCATACGTAAGTGCTATCTGGACACTCCATAGCCAATCATTGCAGTTTGGCCCAGTCAATTTATTATCTAATAACCTATGTCCGGTCATTGTGGTCACTGCAATTAGAAGAGAGAGAAGAAACACTCAGCATGATGCTCTTGCAAGTTTAGATTGGTTATTAATTTATCTAAACAGGATGGCTCCCACTGTTCCTCGAATTCTTCCTCAAACCATAAAAGAAGAATTAGTCAGGATTAATCTCACTCTTACAATTCTTGCTTAACCTTTCAGTCAGGCTGGTGTTGGTACTTCGAGGGAGGTTTTCCAATGCTTTCGCGAAGTTCCTTAATTACATAACCTCTTTTCCCTGGAGGCGTAGCCCCGCTAACACCGTTCTAGACACCTACTTGGTTTATAGCATTGATTGTTTAGTGAAAAAAATCTCCCGAAGAGTAGTGGATACTCACAGTAGGATCGGGATCCAAATATCATCGTCTAACAATTTTGAAGGAATCCTACCAAAATCATCACACTCCAAATGGTATGCAACACTAGAAAGTTTCAATTTTCTTAGAAACTCCCGATATGGATTTTTGCCCCATGCTCTTATGACCTTGACGAAAGCTAACATATCATAAGTCACATGTCAAGTTTTACCCGTCATTGTCTAGGTTAATTTGAACCCACTCGTACATACCCTTGACGAAGGCCAACATAGTAGTACGACTTTCCCAAACCAACGCATCTATCTATGCTACATATGAATACCCAGCAGCTACCAATCATTATGCCTTGGCGAAGTTCAAAATACAAAGCTTGAATACTACTGAATACCCATATGAAATGATGGAGGGCTATAAATGGTTTTGGCGAAACCGTGAACGTAATGAACTTGATATAGTCGAAGGAATCATGATAGCTTTTTAAAAGGAGTGGTTTAGGCTCCGCATTTAAAATTTGCTTTTTAAAGAAAACCGAGTGGTTTTGAAGCTGTTCTAATGATTAAGCTTTGGTTTTTTTTTCCTTGTATTAATATATGTTAATGCGGTCCCATCATTTAACCCTATCCTTGTAGAAAAAGAAACGAAAATACAACGTACGCTTATGCCATCCGCATTCACCACGGGGCCTTGTCATGCACCGTTAGGTTACATAATTACCGGCAGAGCGGGGTCTAGACTAGCGCTGGTGCAAAACATAAGCAACGCCTACTATACATCATATATATATATATATCCATTCGTCTCATGCAATAACAGGCATTCCAGATCACATATGAATATATTGGATATACTAGAAATTCCGTGTTTCGTTTAAGCCTATAACAAAAGACGGATTCCACGGTCGTGATGAATAGCTAAACCCCACCCTAGGCCCTTACGGGTGTGGCAAACTACCCGCCAAATTCCCGAAGTGAAGCAACCACCCTCAATAAAATGAGTAGGCCACTTGGCACTTCAAGAACCCGGTAGTTTGTGCACCCCACCTTAGGTTATCCTAGGAGCAAAAATAGTAAAAGAAATAGTACAACCGTGGCTACAATCTTAACTTGGATGTGCCCCGCAAAATAATATTACATCACTTTTATAAATTACATGAATGAAACAAAAGAAAACACTCTTCTCACATCCCCCCTGGCTATTCATCCACGATGATCCAATACTCTATATACACAAACCATCATCACATCACAGATATGTGCAACCCCCACTAATCGACGTATAGCGATTAACAGACGTTTAGCATCATATAAACAAACATAGAATCTCATTAGCGAAGAATCTTAGAATTTCGGTCGATAAGCCAAATCCGAGTCAACCCCATTCACAATCCAGCACACAAACAATTCTGGGTAGAAATCAAATATTCCCAAAATCACAATTCCAGAAAATAGACCCACAGAAGAAAACTGAGTGAACTCGGCCTCGACTCGCCGCAGAACCGCGGCGAAATGCACTGTTTCGCCGTGCTTCCGCGGTGGTCATGGTGAGTTACGATCTCACTTTTCTTGAGTGTTCTTAGAAAACCATGCTCAAATTTTTAAGGTCTCTGAAATAATTCTTAGATCAGTTTTTAAAATTGACAGAAACATGGGTTTTTGAACGTGATTTTGGGATTTTTCCGACGATCGAATTTCTAACTACTTGCTAACTAGCTAGTTAGGGTTTTGTAGGCTTTGATACCACTGTAAGCCGATGTCGCACACCTCGCAGGTTCGCGGGGAGGTGGAATTTTCAAAAACGATTTTAACGAACTACGCAACACCGGCTAACTCCAGAATCTATACTAAAACCTTAACTAACTAAACTAACTAGGAGATTTAGCTACTCGGTAAGATTGTTATACCTTCTAGAACCGGTCCTTCATGTCTTCTTGTCCTCCTCTCCTTGGCTCCTCGGTGAACGGATGAAGGTTACATGATCGGCCTCCTCGCGTCAAAGATGATCCACGCGAGAGTTTGTGCTTCAAGCTCTAACCTATAAACTGAGGTAACTAGGGTACTTGGTTCGCTAATCTAAGTAGCCTTGGTGATGTAAAGAATGTCTAATGTATTGTATTATCTCACTAAACCCATTGTTTCACAACACATTCGAGTGTAATGGTTTAGCTTGAGGAAGAAGGAGATGAAATGAAAAGAGAGAAGGAGAAGTGAACAAATGAGCTAGCATTCTCCAAAGTGTAGAGAATGGCTATCAAAATAAACTCACTTATTGAACCATGGAAATATCCCACAATATAAAATCCTTCCATGCTTCAATAGCGATCCAAAATCAATAAAATAATGCAATAGCCATGCTTTACACGATACCACAAAATGTCTCCTCCATTTCCACCTCATTAATCCATTTAAGAAAATGGATAATACCAAATAATGAGGTGTCTCCTTCTAGAAGCATTCTTGAGAAAATTACAAGAATACCCCTCACCATATATACATACCCTATCCGTATTCCGAAAAATACGAATGCACTGAGTTGAAAAACAATCCAATAATTCAATACTAGGATCCGGCTTAAACCAAAGCCCACTAGTATTGTCCGCCCAAACATCATCCGTGTACAAGTACACGTATGTGATTGTAGCCCTACCGTAAAACCATACGGCCTCTATATATTTTGACCGAAGAAGGGAAACCCTCTATGTAAGACTCTAAAGAATCGACAGTACGCTGGCAATGGGTTTAACCACAAGCACGTCAGCGGTACTAGCTGTACGTAATGGCTACCTTGGTATCTTTCACTAAGAAGGTCGATGAGCAAACTCATTCGAACTCCTACTGAGCCTGTCTGTGACAATCTCCGTACTGTCCGGTCTGTTCGTCTAAGATACTCGCATGTCGGGCCTAGGAGGATGGTAAACGTCAGACCCCTAACAGCCCAATAAGTCGTGCCAGAGGAGAGGCCAATATACCCTAAGAAACTACTGAGTGCCTACCAGTATTTCTCAACTTCCCTGGCCAGGGACTTTGTGTAATGGCTTTCAGAACACTGCGCGATATCAACCCCCAATACCTGGAGAGACGAATCCTATCTGACCGCAACTGCCTCCAAGTGCTTCTGGACTACACCCAACTACTACCCGTTTGCATGACTCTTTTAAGCCGTGGTAGGGTGGTATCAAAGTGCTGTGGGAACACACTCGAGACGAAGTAGAAATGGCAAGTTTACGGACGAACCTGTACTTATGTCATCTGGGAACTTCTTCCTGACGATAGGTATAATACCAACCAGCAGGTCCCGACGAGTCCTGTCCAGTGTAACTCATAACCTAATGAGCACCTGCATACTATCTCTAGTACGTCGTATTAATGGCTGTGGGACAGACCATATCCCCTGTTGGGATGAGAAGCGTATACACTAGTCTACTCCGGAGTATCGATGCCCGTCTCGATAATCCTATGACTAGGGACCTGTATAAGGATGTGCTTATACACTACCCAGCCCACACTAGTATGAATTCTATCACAACGCTGGTAGTCAAGCAAAGATCCTAAGTGCTCTACCAATATGTATAAGCGATATGCTAAAAGAAACACATGCACATATTGAGACAGAATCAAACCAGGTAGCATACTACCATTTTGAGCAAGACTGTTATTATAACTTTGAATATCCTAGGCTTCCAATATGTAATATACAATCTTGTATGATACAATAATGGCCTCTAAGGCAATATCAGTAACAAGTATGCTATCTGGTTGCTCTATATCTTAACATGTTCACTTGTATTGTTATACTGTCTCTATGACACATGTTGATAAAACCCTTAGTATGTAGACTTGACTATCAGGACTATGATGCAGATCATACTAGTGGGGCCTGGATAGTCCACAAGCACATCCTTTAATAGTTCCTATATTGGTTATATGTATGCCCTAGAGGCCATTACTGTACATGTGATGCATATTATAGTGGATGCTTGGACATATACTTTCTTGCTCGACATGATAGTATACTATCTGGTTGCTCTTTATCTTAACATGTACACTTATTGTCTCTCTATTGCATGCTGATAAAGCCCCTAGGATGAGTACTTGACTACCAGAATTATGATTCAGATCATACTAGTGGGGCAATGGTAGTCGGTAAGTACATCCTTCAAATGTTCCTAGTCATGGGAGTATCGAGACAGGGCATCGATACTCTAGAGTAGAGTAGCGTATGCGCTTTTTGACCCATATGATCGGAGATAGATGATCCTACATCCATTGGTGTTTGATATCAGAGAAGGTATACGGATGCTCATTGGAGACTGGGTACACTGGACGGACTCGCCGAGAACTCGTATATGGTATTATACCTATCGTCAGATAGAAATTCTCTGGTGACACTGGTACAGGTTAGTCTGTCGACCCGAGATAGTCATAGAGTCTTGTGTGATTCCCACTGTGCTTTGATTTCCACTATATCACGTTCAAGAGATCATGCAAAAAGGTGGTTTTTGGGTACAGTCCCGAGTCACATGGAGGCAATGAGCGATATGAGGGGATTCGTCTCTCTCGATATTAGGGGTTGATGTCGCGCTATGCTTGATTGGCCATAACAGGAAATCCCTAGCCAGGGTTGCTGAGATCTACTGGTAAGTGTTATCAGTAGTTTCTCGAACCGTTATGGACCTTGCATCGGCATGACTTATCAGGCTATTGGGGTCTGACGTTTTACCACCCCAGGCTGCGATATGTGACATATCAGACGAAGAGACCGGACTGTACGATAGTGTTACTGATTGGATTCGCAGGAGTATGAGCAGACTTGCTTGTTGATCTTCTAATCGCTCAATACCCAGGTGGCCGTTACATTTAGCAGACCGCTTGCGGTTTGTGGGTGTTTGATATGATCATCACCTACTGCCGGTGTATTGATGAGTCTTTATAGTCCTACACAAAGCTTTCCTGGTTCATGCAAAATGAAGTAGGAGCACATATGTGATATGTGTGGGACCGAGATTAATGCGCGTATGTGATACCGCATTCTATTCTCGCGATATATGATATCGGTCGGTTATATGTGATATAGCCTGGTTATCGGATCAAGTGTAGATTCGATAAGTTGTTACATATGATATTAGTTGGTTGTATGTGATATAGTCGAATTATTAAATCAAGTGTTGATTTGATAATTTAATGTATAATTATAATTATATATTTGATATATTTACTTACATTAACTAATATTAGCTCACTTAAACATTTCTTTTTCTTACTTTGTGCCTTAGTATATATGTGATATATATTAATGTGCATTTCATTTGTGTCATGCTTGATGCTATATGCAACATGGATGTATGAGACTTACACCATTCTTATGATAATCCTAGGGTTTATATTTATCTAAGTAATTTACAAATTGATGGAATTATCTCATGGCAAGAATCTTGGAGAAGCTCCGAGTGTTCATTGACTTAGTCCACTAATTTTTTTTACTTAAGATATTTATTAACCTAACGATTATTCATAACCATAGTTAAGTCTCTACATGAGTTAGTGTATAATACTAACTCACCCATGTTTGCTATTCTCACCTCATGAGTTTTCATTCTCTTCTCTCTTCATCTTCTTCTTCCTCACGAAAAGAGTTTTCTAGGGTTTGGAGAGATGAAGAAATATTGTGAGAAAATTAAATCTAAAGTGAGCCCATTTCCTACTTCATCATCCTCTACTATATTAGCCATTTAGTTTAGGGTGTTTGCTTCACTAATCTACCATTAGTGAAGAGATAGCATGAGCTTGAGTCTTCTCGACGCAGATCATCTTGTTGGGATTCCTTAGCACCTAGCCTAGGGTTTGCAAGCATCACACATGCCACAATTAGAATTTTAGGGAGTGCTAAGCAGTCAAACTACGAATCGAACTAGAAAACTAGGGTAACAAAACTAGTAATCTAACATTACAAAAGTGAAGTGAGTGAAAATACAACCTTTGTAGATCCGGTCTTTCACTTCTAAAGTTCCGTGTTGACGTCCCTTCGCTGCGATCATCGATATCCCGGACTCTAGTGATGGTTTCCTCGGAGAAAAGAACGGGCTAACTCGTTGGCTTCGAGGCCGAAGATGATCTATGTCGAGGAGACTCAAACTCAAGCTCCATCTTCACTAGGTCAAGAACTTTGTGAAGAGAACACCCTAAACTAAATGGCAAGTAGTAGAGAATGATGAAATAGGAAGTGGGTTCACTTTGGATTTTTGATTTCTCACTTTATTTCTTCACGTAGAAAAATCTAGCAAGCTTTTTCTTCTTGATGAAGAAGAAGAAGAAGAAAGAATAATGAATAATGAATAATGAGAAAATAAAATCAAGTGAGATAATCATAATGCAACCATGGGTGAGTTAATCTTTATAGAGACTAAACCATGATTAATTATAAAGGTTTGGTTAATAAATATCCTAATCAAGACAAAATGAGTGGACTTTGTCAAAGATGCTTTAAGCTTCATGAAGCTTTGAGCCCTGACAAAAGAAGCCACCATTTTGAATAATTAAGATAAATAAAAACCTAAATTATAATTAGCATGGTGTATATCACCCACCCACCCATGTTTGCATGTATCATCAAACATGATACAAACATGCACACAATTATATATCACATATACATTATGTGTACATCAAGTGAGAAATGCAATCTTAAGTGAACCAATACTAGTTAATGTAAAGTAATATATCAAATATATAATTATACATTAAATCATTAAATCAACACTTGATTTAATGATCCGGTCATATCGCATATACCTGACTAATATCTAGTGTATCAATATATCGAATCAACACTTGATTTGGTAACCCGGTTATATCGTATATAACCGACCGATGATACAAATCGCGAGAATAGAATACAGTATTACATACTGGTATTATTCTCAGTCCCGCACATATCTCATATGCGCTCGTCAATAAACCGGCAGTAGGTGGTGATCATATCAGTCGCCCACAAGCCGCAAGCGGTTTGCTAAACGTAACGGCCACCCAGGTATTGAGAAATCAGAAGATCAATGAGCAAGCCCGCTCACACTCCTGCGAATCCAATCAGTAACACTTACCGCACAATCCGGTCTGTTCGTCTGATATGTCGCATATCTCGCCTAGGGGTGATAAACGTCAGACCCAGTAGCTTGATAAGTCATGCCGATGTAAGGTCCATAACATTCGTGAAACTACTGATAACACTTACCAGTAAATCACAGCAACCCTGACCAGGGATTTCCAGTTATGGCCAATCGAACATAGCGCAACATCAATCCCCAATACCGGGAGAGACGAATCCCCTCCTATCGCTCATTGCCTCCATGTGACTCGGGACTGTACCAAAAAACTACCTGTTTGCATGCTCAGTAGAGCCGTGGTAGGGTGGAAATCAAAGCACAGTGGGAGACACACAAAACTCTATGACGATCTCGGGTTAACAGACTAAGCTCTAACAGTGTTACCAGAGAACTGCCATCTGACGTGAGGTATAATACCATCTGGGAGTTCTTGGAGAGTCCGTTCAGTGTACCCGGTCTCCACTGAGCACCTGTATACCATCTCTGATGTCAAACACTAATGGATATGGGATCATCCATCGCCTAGCACATGGGTCGAGAAGATATACGCTAGTCTACTCT
Source organism: Agapanthus africanus (assembly GCA_030015575.1). Classification (NCBI taxonomy): domain Eukaryota; kingdom Viridiplantae; phylum Streptophyta; class Magnoliopsida; order Asparagales; family Amaryllidaceae; genus Agapanthus; species Agapanthus africanus. The sequence goes on along the minus strand of CM057338.1, from coordinate 826,270,977 downwards.
GGAATATCGATGCCCCGTCTCGATATTCCCACGACAAGGAACAATGAAGGATGTACTCATGGACTACCCAGGCCCCACTAGTATGATCTGCATCATAATCCTGGAAGTCAAGTACACATCCTAAGGGATTTATCAACATGTAACAGAGAGACAGTAAGTATACATGTTAGGATAAAGAGCAACCAGATAGCGTACTATCATGTCGAGCAAGAAAGTCCTCCCTATATATGTCCCAGCATCTACTACAATATACATCTCATGTACAGTAATGGCCTCTAGGGCATACATATAACTAACAATCTCCCACTTGCACCAGGGCCATCTGTAGTAGTGGTTGCAGTAGCTCATACTCAACCATACCATAAAAGTCTCTATCTGGAAAAAGGCCTTTGTGAGTGGATCCGCCGTGTTGTCCTCTGAGTCTACTCTCATAACTTCGATCTCCCTGGAGATCAGTTATCTCCATGATCAGGTGATGCTGCCTTAGAATATGTCTGGGTCACTGATGGGACCGGGGTTCCTGGGCCAAAGCCACACCTCCATTGTCACACAATGGTAGGAACCTAGTTCATCTTATGAACTAATATACACCCAAACTGCCTCTTTGGTAGTATCTTTGGTAGCGATGTCACCAGCCTTTATCGTCTAGTCTACCACGATATCTAGCTTGGAACTCTTCCAACATACCGTCCCTCCACTGAGTGTAAAGACAATGTCTGTGATTGATATTCAGTCGTCCTTACCACCCTGGAAGCTTTCCATTGATTCTCCCCAGAATCGATTAATACCACCTCACTACATCCATTTAGATCTATCACATAGATCCAAAACCTAGGATTTAGGAGGTATCACCTTGATACTTATATGGAGAATCCTTGTGATAAGAGGATATTGACCTTACGTAGCATAGGAAACACTTTTCCTATCAAGAGTATGTCGTCCACGTATAATACGAGGATGACCACCTTACTCTCTACTACCTTTTTGTATATACAAGGTTCATTTGCCATTTTGATGAAGTCAAACTCTTTGACTGCCACATCAAAACAGATGTTCCAACTCCGTGATGCTTTCTTTAACTTTTAAAGCAACTTGCACACGTTTCCACTGCTCCCACTGTCTACGAAGCCCTCTGGCTGTGTACTTATAGATGTTCTCTCCTAAATCATTATTTAGAAAAGCAGTCATGACACCCAACCACCAGATATCGTAGTCATGGTATATAGCAGTGGCAAGTAGGATCCGGACGGACATAAGAATAGCTACTGAAGAAAAGGTTACATCACAATCCAAGCCTGGTTAATGACGAGTGCCCTTTTCAATAAGTCTAGCTTTGAAAGTCTCAACTTTTCCATCTTCACCAAGTAATCTTCTCAAGATATACTTGCTCCTGATGGGGATTTAACCCTTTAGTTATAGCAGCCAAAGTCCATACTTTGTTGGTGTACATGGATTCCATCTCAGATCGCTAAGCATCCAGCCATTCTTACAGAGTCCCCACTCTTGATGGCCTGCTCGAAACTAGTTGGGTCATCATCTCATGATGCAATCCTCGCTCCCACTGTTATCGAGAAACCGAAGTATCTCTCATGCGGATGAGGAACCCTATTAGATCGGCGGAGAGGCTGAGGTTTGTCGGGGACTATTGAATCCTTTAGTTCTACCAAATTATCAGCTGTAGTTTGTATAGCTGGAACTCCTTCCAGTTCTACAGAACTGAATTTGCCTCGATCTTGTCCGGATTTTGCTTTTAGACATAGGCCGGACAACCCCAAATCTTAACTCACTTAAGGGATGGGCTCTTCCTATACCATATCTCATATGGAGTGGTAGGCAATAATTTGATTTGAACCTAATTCAATAGGTATGCAGCTTCTCAAGTGCATAACTCCCAAAGGAAACAGGTACCTCAGTAGTACTCATTATAGAGCGCACTTTGTCGCATAGGGTGCGATTGCTCTGCCCCGATACACCGACGTACTGTGGTGTATTCAGAGGAGTAATGCTGAGAGAGAATCTAATTCTCCTTTAGAATATTCCAAGAATTCCTATGCACAAGTATTCTCCTCCCTGATCTCATCAAAGGACATAATAGTTATACCTGTATTAGTTCTCTACTTCTATCTTACATTCATTGAATTTCTAAAAAGTTTCAGACATGTGTTTCAACATGAACATGTGTCCGAATCTTGAGAGATCATCAGTGAATGTAAGGAAGTATAAAGAACCAATCCTGGCATTTGTAGACTGGGGACCTTCATATATCACTATGTATCAGTCCCAAGGGTTCACTAACCCTTTCTCTGTTTTAAGTAAACATAGCTATGGTCATCTTATCTTTGTGACATGACTGGAAATTTTCACAAGATGTAAATTCAAATTGATTTAAATATGCATCTAAATGTAACTTAGCTAGTCGAGGCGCATTGATATGACCTAGTCTACAATGCCTCAAGAAGAATTCGTTCATTTCTGAACTCTTCCTCTTGTGTGTGTTCTGTACGTTAAGAACTGTGGTTTGATTTAGAATGTATATACTTTTAGATAACGTGCCTGAACCGATCAACTCTTGATATAGGAAATGTTCAAAACATTATCCAATAATACAAAATTATATTCTTCTTTACTAAATAAAGAGACTGATATGATGTTGTATATCAGGTTCGGTATCTAATAGCATTCGTTCAGAATAAATGTATTTGGTAATACAGGGTGATAACTGCCAACATCTTGGCTTGCAACAATTGCACCATTTTCAACTCTTGAAACTTATCACTCGTTCTCAGTTCTCTATCTATCTGTAGCCCATGTAACAGATTACATATCTGGAATCCCGATCCGGTATCACATACCCAGGACGTAGAGGATACTGAGAAACAGTTCTTTGTAATGAACACACCCGAAGGAGATGCATCATCATGCATTTTCTTCGTTTGGGCGGCATGGGAATCCTGGTATTCCTCTATTTCCTGCTCGATCTTATAACAATTATAAGTTAGAGCGGGACCAACGTTCCCCAGCTCAGTATAACAAGCGGGTTCGGTCAATACATCCATATTATTATCTTGATTAAGGCGTGACATGGTCGCTACCAAGAGAGAGAGAGAGAAGAAAACACTCTGCGTGCGCTCTTACAAGATTAGATTGGTCATATATTTTATCTAATCGGGATGGCTCCCAGTGTTTTTATCTAATCAGGGTTTTTCGTTTTCGGATTGTCTTAAGATCGTCTAAGTTTCTAGTTAGGCTCTGATACCATGTGTAAGTCTACGGCAGCGCCCCGACCGTCGATCCGAGGCCAAAATGCGGAAACGAAAACTTTTTCTAAACTTGAAACCGGCGCTATCGCAGACTTTAATCCCGGATCGAACCATTAACCTATAACTAGCAAACTAGAGAAGGGTTAGAAAAGCTATACCGATCGATCCGTGTCCTTCGGTCTTTGGCCACCAACCCAAGCTCCTCGCGGCATCTCCGATCTCCGGTCTCCTCGTCGGAAAGGGCACCACATCTTCGAATCCTTTTACGGGCTCCTGCTTCGTCCGAAGCAACTCGGACATGAAGTTCGCTAGCCGACGTGTCCAAGGTGATGTAGAGAATGTGTGTGATCACTTTGTCTCTTGCATCCATTGATTCTCAACGCATGAGAGTGTATGGATGGAGGTTGAGGATGAAGCCAGTAATGGAAATGTTGAGCTAGAGGAAGAAGAAGAAGATGGGCCTTTTCTTTCTTATGTTGTATGATAAGAATGAGAGTGAGAGCAAAAATAATACAAGAGCAAAACTCCACCCTTTGGCTGCCCTCTCTCTCTCTTCTTATCATATCAACTCATAAATCAATCAATAATGTGACAAATGCAAAAAGAAAGAGACCATGAGTCACCACTTGTGCATGTGTCACAATTAATGCTCCTAATCATCACTATTAGCTCATTATTTCCATTTGTAAATATTAAACCAAATGTTTACAACAACAAAAAGATACGGCAACATCTAAAGTAAACTCGTGACGGATCACAAGGATACCCCTCACCTGTATATACATACCCGCATCCGCATTCCGACCGAATGCGAATGCAATGAGACTAAAGTAATCCAACAAATCTAATACTAGGACCCGGCTTAAACCAAAGCCCACTAGTATGTTCCGTCCGATCATGATCCGTGCACTACTGCACGTATATGATCGGACCCTGCTATATATCATACGGCCTCTACAACGTTTCGCCCGAAACTTGAGAAACTGTCTGCGGGGGACTCTAAAGACTCGTCAATACTTTGGATGTGGATTTAACCACTAGCAAGTCAGTGGTACTAGCTGTACATAACGGGCTACCAGGTATTGACCAAAAGGGAGGTCGATGAGCGAACTCATCCTGACACCCTACTGAGCCTGTCAGTGACAATATCCGTACAGTCCGGTCCGTTCGTCTATGAGCATCGCATGTCGGGCTTAGGGGGTTGGTAAAAGTCAGACCTCAAAAGCGGTACAAGTCGTGTCGGAGTGTAGCCCAGAACACCCTGAGATACTACTGGAATACCTACCAGTAAATCTTCTGCCTGGGCTAAAGACTTCGTGTAATGGCTCTCCTAGACACAGCGTGATCTCACCCCCAATACCGGGAGAGACGAAACCCTTGCCGATCTGCTCACTGCCTCCATGTGGCTCGGGACTGTACCCAACTAAAACCTGTTTGCACGACTCCTTTGAGCCGTGGTAGGGTAGTAATCAAAGCACAGTGGGAACTCACACGAGACAAATGACAATCTCTGGTCGATGAACTAACCTGTACACATGTCACCAGGGAACTGCTATCTGACGTCAGGTATAATACCAACTAGCATGTTCCCGGCGAGTCCTGTCCGGTGTACTCATAACCCAATGAGCATCTGTATACATCTTAGGTGATCCAACTGACACCAATGGCTTGTGAGACCACCCACTGCCCCTCGTCGGGGTCTTGACTGTATACACTAGTTTACTAATAGAGTATCGATGCCCAGTCTCGAAACTCCCACGACTAGGGACCACTTTACGGATGTGCTTATAGACTACCCAACTCGCATGTATATGATCGCCATCATACTGCTGGTAGTCATGCAAGAATCCTAAGGGCTCTATCAATGTGTAATAGTGACCTGTAATGTCACCTAAAGCTGTACACGATGATAAAGATAAACCAGATAGCATACTATCATTTCGAGTAAGACTGTCCTACCGGCATAGGTCCTCCCTCAATCTTTGCAATCGCGTGCCTGTGATCCAATAATTGACTCTGAGGGCACTATATCCAACAATCTCTCACTTACACTCAAGGCTAATTATTGCGATGTCGCATACCCACAGCCCGTGTGATACCGAACACCTAACTCCTCTACTAATCAGTTTCACAAAGCCCGTTTGCGAAACTATTGCATTCGAGGAATAGCCTTAGTGAGTGGATCCGCCCTAATGTTTCTTTCTATATCTCTCTTTATCTCAAGTTCGCGGAGAAAGCCATCTCCCGAAATGAGCAATACCTGTCTTAGAATATGTTTGGATATCTGATGGGACCTTATTCATAAATGAACTCCAAATCCAAACTTCTTAGACTGTATCTCAACTGAACTTAATCAGTATCCTGCGCCACACCTCCCTCAGTATCCGCTTAGACCACCTGTCCAAAATACTGCCCCTCGTCAGAGGGAAAACTATAACTCTGACAGCCACTCTGTCATCCAGGTCACCTTGGAAGCCTGGAATGATAACTGTCTCCTAAAAGAGGCTGTTGTTATCATATCCCTAGAACATCCACTTATGTTTTAAAACTGCTTCCGAACGTTTCTCCAGGATAGGATTAATATCAATTTATTGCATCTAGTGCAAAAAACAACGTCTGGTGTGGTACTTGATATCTCATGATTGACTCAATTGCTTAAGCAAGTGATTTTCCAATCATGCACATCCTTCTCCCCTTTAGTCTGTAAGACACCTTTAGAGAGGGTGACTCCATCACCTGCAGGTACACTACCGTGCCAGAAGTTGTCCATTCTAAAACACCTTTAGAATGCTGTCTTAGTACCCTGATTGGGAAAATACCCAAATCTAGATCTAAAACCATAGATCTAGTAACCAGAATGTCAGATATTATATCTATATCCTATGTGGAGAAACCACTGTGTGACAACCAAAGTATAACCGATCGTAGTATAGGAATTTCACTTCCTACTATGTGTATGTCATCCAAATACCAGGACATCACACCCTACTACCTTCTTAACAGATCCATCCCCTATTCTGATGAAGTCAAACCTATGACTGTCACATCAGAAATAGATGATCTATCTCCGCTATATCTGCTTTAGCCTATAAATAGACATAAGCTACTTGTCCACTATGCTTCCGCTGCTCCCACTGACTACGACGACCCTCTGGCAGAGTCATATACACGAATACTCCTGAAGCCAGTTCAGGACGGCGCTATACTCATCCTCCTGCCGGGTCTCATAGCCTGGAACAACAGTAGTGTCAAGTTTGGGTAAACAAGAACCTCCTTGTCACCGTCCTTGAGGCTACCAGAGTACCTCTCGGGCGCATAAGGTTACCCACCATATCTGCGAAGTGGCTAATGGAATGTCAAACTAGATTGAATCTTTAGGTTCTTATCAAATTTTCAGTAATCATTTGTGGTTCTGGAATCACTTCCAGTTCTACCATACTCCCACTACTGTTTTCTGAAAAAATCCATTTTTATTAAAACTGTGGCGAGTAAAGAACAATACACTATTGATCTTCCAGATGGTAGAAAGTCAACCCTCGTCATAGCCCGGGTCAACCCAGAAACAGCCATTACAGAAACGTGCCTTGAGTTATCCAGAGTCTGGTTTTAAGCATAAGCCGGACAACTCCCCTTACCTTAACATTGTTAAGATATGAACTATTCTATATCCAATATAGAAACAGAGGCACTGATTTAATTGGAACCAGATTCAAATCACGCAGCTGTCTCCAGTGCATGTCAACTAAATGGAGAGAGGCCGATCAGCATTACTCAACTTAGGAATACATCCAGATATGAGTAACCTGAAAGAGAAGCAAGTTCTCATAATCATTACTATCAATTGAATACCATACATAAGTATCTACATCTTCGATTACCTTGAAGAACCCTGATACTTGCAACACGTGGTTCTCTACTTTACTCTTATACGTATAACTTCTCAAAACTTAGACCTGTTGGGGATAGTGCCCTCAGAGTCAATTATTGGATCACATGCCCGTGATTGCAATGATTGAGGGAGTACCTATACCGTTAGAACAGTCTTACTCAAGATGATAGTATGCTATCTGGTTTATCTTTATCATCATGTACTGTTTCAGGTGACCTTATAGGTCACTATTGCGTGTTGATAGAGCCCTTAGGATTCTTGCTTGACGGCCAGCAGTATGATGGCGATCATATATGTGGGAGCTGGGGTCTATACGCACATCCTTAAAAGGTCCCTAGTCATGGGAGTTTTCGAGACAGGGCATCGATACTCCAGAGTAGACTAGTATATACAGTCGAGACCCCGACAAGGGGCGGTGGCCGGTCTCACAAGCCACTGGTATCAGTTGGTTCACCTAAGATGTATACAGGTGCTTATTGGGTTATGAGTACACCGGACAGGACTCGCCGGGAACATTCTAGTTGGTCTTATACCAGACGTCAGATAGCGGTTCCCTGGTGACATGTGTACAGGTTTGTTCATTGACCTGAGATCGTCATTTGTCTCGTGTGAGTTCCCACTGTACTTTGATTACTACCTTACCACGGCTTAAAGGAGTCGTGCAAACAGGTTTTAGTTGGGTACAGTCCCGAGCCACATGGAGGCAGTGAGCGGATCTACAGGGGTTCGTCTCTCCCGGTATTGGGGGTGAGGTCGCGCTGTGTCTAGGAGAGCCATTACACAAAGCCCTCGGCCGAGGCAGGAGATTTACTGGTAAGTATTCCAGTAGTATCTCAGGGTGTTCTGGGCTACACTCCGACACGACTTGTACTGCTTTTGGGGGTCTGACTTTTACCAACCCCCTAGGCCCGCCATGCGATGCTCATAGACGAATGAACCGGACTGTACGGACATTGTCACTGACAGGCTTAGTAGGGTGTTAGGATGAGTTCGCTCATCGACCTCCCTTTTGGTCAATACTTGGTAGCCCGTTACGTATGGCTAATACCTCTGACGTGCTAGTGGTTAAATCTACAGCCAAAGTATTAACGAGTCTTTAGAGTCCCCCACAGACAGTTTCTCAATTTTCGGGCGAAACGTTGTAGGGGCCGTATGATATATGGCAGGGTTCGATCTTATACGTGCGGTATTGCACGGATCATGATCGGACGGATCATACTAGTGGGCTTTGGTTTAAGCCGGGTCCTAGTATTAGATTTGTTGGATTACTTTAGTCTCATTTCATTCACATTCTGTCGGAATGCGGATGCATGTATGTATATACAGGTGAGGGGTATCCTTGTGATCCGTCACGAGTTTACTTTAGATGTTGCCGGATCTTTTTGTTGGACCAAACATTTGGATTAATGTTTGGATAATGGAATTAGTGAGCTAGAATTCATCATGGATTGCATTAAATGTGACATAGACATGTATCATGACTCATGGTCTCTTTTTTAGCAAATATGTCATATTTGATGTTTGATTTGAGTCATGAAATGAGATGGAGAGAGAGAGGGGATGCCTTGTGTTGGTGTTAGCTCTCATATTATTCTTCTCACACTCTCTCACTCTTATTCAATAACATCATAAGAAAAGAAAAGAAAAGAAAAAGCCTTTTTCTTCTTCTTCTTCCTCTAGCTTGCTTTCTCCATTAATGGCAGTATCTCTAACCTCTATCCATGCCTTGGATGCAAGAGGCAAAGTGATCACAAACATTCTCTATGACACCTTGGACGCGTCGGCTAGCACACTTCGCGCCCGAGTTGCTTCGGATGAAGTGGGAGCCCGTAAAAAGACTTCTCGATGTGGTGCCCTTTCCGACGAGGAGATGAAGACCGGAGATGCCGCGTGGAGCTTGGGATGATGGACGAAGACAGAAGGACACGGATCGCTCGGTATAGCATTCTATATCTTCTCTAGATAGCTAGTTTTAGGTTAATGGTTCGATCCAGGTTTTAAGCATACGATAGCGCCGGTTTTCAAGTTAAGAAAAATTTTCGTTTTCGCATTTTGGCCTAGGAAAGACGGCCGGGGCGCTGCCGTGCACTTACAAGACCTTGCATTTCTACGAAACACATGTCTAAGAACTAGAGAAGTCACAAGTAAATAGAATATAGTACGAGTACCAACCCCTATGTCCTCATGGACACTGGACAACATACAATACTCTGTATAAGTCCCCTGAGTCTAATAACTCATTCCCTGTGTGTCGTAGGTTGAAAACTGTACTTATGGTTAAGAAGAATTACACCGCTGTTTAATGCTCCTTACCTAACCATCCACTGATATAGGTAAATGTCATAGACATAATTTTAAAAAGTTATATCTCACTTTATAAAAATAAACGTACAGATATATCAATTTGAAATTGGTGCATAACAACGGATATTCAAAACCAAATATTTGCCGTCCGGCAAACTACCCAGGCGATCTCCTCAAATATCACCAATTACAACAAATCCCGATATAATGAGGATGATCACCCAATTCCCAATAACTTACTCCCACTCATCATCTGTAAAACCATACAGATGTGAGAATCAAACCTGGTAAATACATACCCTGGAGCAAGGGCTAATTAGGAAATCAATTTTCTTTTAATAATACACAGTGAAACTGAAACATGTAAATGTTTCGAAGGGGTATCCGGGTATTCCTAGTAATGCCTCTTCCATTATTAGATTCATAACTATAACTGTATATTTCTTTGCCATCTCTCCAAATCCCTTTATATATCTTTAGTCATTACCTTCTGTACACTCCTTTAGACTAAATGGTTTTCTTCCTTCCCTACTGTTCGGCACCAGCCTATGGTTTGGAAGAAGACTATCCAATAAGCATAATGGGTGCACTCTCCTAATCCTAGGAGCACTCGCAACCCGAGAGAAGGCAATGATAAAAGACAACTGAATAAAACTTTATTCCTATTTCTCCTGAACCAGAATCCATCCCCGAACTGGAACAAGTTCCTTCAAGTATATAACCATACGATGGAGTATCCAAATAACTGTGGATCTTCATAGTGATACGGAGTGTTCTGGAGAAATACAAAGGTGAAGTAGGAGTGGCGATGAAATACTTGGTTTGGTCGTGAATAGCAGTCGCAGTTTACTTTGCCCTCTTACTAATCCCTTTATTTTTCTTTACTTAATACCTTCTGTACACCTTTGTTAGGCTAATTGGTTTTCTTCATTCCCCACCTTTCGGCACCTGCCTATGGTTTGGATGAAGACTATCCAATTAGCATAATAGGTGTACTATCCTAATCCAAGGAGCACTGGCAACCTGAGAGAAGGTAAAAGGAAATGACAACTGAACAGTCCTATTCATTTTCTCCAGAACCAGAAACCATCCTCGAATCTGGAACAAGTTCCTTCGAGTTCGTATATAACCATACGATGGTTTTATCTAATGGAAGTGGATGTTCGTAGTAATACGGGGTGTTCTGGAGAAAAGGGTAAAAGTAGGAGTGGCAATGAGGTATGCAACTCAGACAATCCAAAAGCCGGTGTTTTAAGAAGGTTCGGTTAATCTTGGTCACTGAGTCATAATCAAGAGTCGGGTCATGGTCGCTGCCAAAGAGAGAGAGAAAAGAAACACTCTGCGTGCACTCTAACCTAGATCAGAATGGTTATCAATTTATCTAATCAGGAAACCTCCCACTGTATCGTCAAATTCTCCTCCAAACCTGAAAGAAGTATTAGTCGGGATCACCCGAGGAGTAAACCAACTCATCAGTGGGTATCGGGATCCAACTATCGTCGCATGATAACGTGATGGAATCCACTCACGTTATCACACTCCAGAAGGTATGCGCATATCTGGCAAGTTTCAGTTTCTTTAGAAACTCCCGATGTGATTTTTACCCCATGCTCTTATGACCTTGACGAAGGCCAACATATCATAAGTCACATGTCAAGTTCTACCCATCATTATCCAGTTTAATTTGAACCCACCCGTACATACCCTTGATGAAGGCCAAAATAGTAGTACGACTGTCCCAAACCAACGCATCTATCTATGCAGCAGAAAAGTAACCAATAGCTACCATACACTATGCCATGACGAAGGCCAACAAACATAGCATGAATACTAAGTGCTACCCGTCTGAAATGACGGAGGGCTACGAATGGTTTTTGGCAAAAAACCTTTAACATAATGAACTTGATATCGTTGAAGGAACCGGATAGCTTTTTTTATAAAAATATAGTGGCGAAAATCTTTGCTAAAGAGGTCACTCCCGGTGAAGGGATCTCGGCTCTTTCCCTGTAGAATGAGGTGCAGGATATTCCAACTGAATACCACGATGTAAAGCAAAAAGCAATCGACTATAGTCAAGTTAATACCCTGACGCAAACTTCTATCCAAGGGGTCACTCCCGGTGAAGGGATCTCGGCCCTTGTCTCGTCGACTGAGGTGCTGGATATTCATAACCGAATACCACTGTGCAAAACAAAAGAGAACGTCCTTGTAATAACAGCTTATTTGTTTGAAAAATGTTCCAACAACATCAGAACAGGTCTGTTTAGCTTGCATTGATCCGAATCAATGCAGTCCCATCAATTAATCAAACCACAAAAGAACGAAAATATGATGTACGTATATGCCATCCGCATTCACCACTGGGTCCCGTCATCACCCGTTAGGTTACTTAACTAACGACAGAGCGGGGACTGGACTAGCGCGGGTATAAAACATATACAACATCTACTAGTATATATATCAATATATAATATTCGCTCATGGCGTGATAAAATGCAACATCACAGAAATGTAATAAGCATCACAGAATAATACAGATAATCTGGGATCTCCGGATTTCATAGAGCCGATACTGAAACCCGACGTTCCCCTGGTCGTGTGGATAGCCTGTGCAATGAGATCCTAGACCCTTAAGGGTGCGAAAAGTTACCCGCCAAAACCTGAAGCGAGGCAGCCCCCTACAGCAAAGTGAATGGACCACCCAGCACTTCACGGAATCCGGTAACTTGAGCAGCCCACCTTGGGTCAACCTGTACCCCTTACGAGTGCGGCGAATAGCCTGCCAATTCTAGAGTGAAGCCCCCTCCGTCTCAAAGCCATGAGATGAGGGCCCGTTTCCCTCTAGAACCCGGCTACCCGTGCACCCCACCGCGGGGTAATCCTAGTACAGAAAGTAAAATATATACAACAGGTACATCGACCTCATCCCGGTCGTGCCCCAAAAGAATAATATATAAACAGGCAGTGACGGCAGTCCATATGTCGGACACTCGCCCCACAATATCAAATGTACAAATACAACCAAACTGTACTACCATTGCATCCAGGCTATCCACCACGACAAATCCGCAACATCACAGCACAACACAGAACATCAACGTGAATGCCACATTCGCAAATCCGTCTAAAAGAACTATAGCAATTAGACAATATTTACCGCTCGAATGACATTCACGATCACAGATATAAAGTAAGTACTGTGAACTAACATATTTAAAATTTTTGATCGACAAAATTTCCCGAAGTGGGCCCCAAGTACAATTCCCAGTACTCAAAATAATCTGGGCCAAACCAAAAAATACCAGAAACCCCAATTCCAAGTCAGAGACCACTGTAGAAAAACTGGTGCACTAAAGCTACAGTAATGCGGTGGAACCGCGGCCAAAATGAGGGTAATGCCTCGGTTCCGCGGCGCTATGGTGGAGTTGCACATCCAAATTTCTACAGTGGTCTTAGAAAAGCCTGCCTGATTTTCTGACGTACCCAAAATAATTTTTAGACCACAAAAAAATTCGACAGAAACTTCATGAATGGAATCGCGGTTTCGGAAATTTCGTTCGATCGATATTTTAAATATGTTAGAACAAGCCAGTAAAGGTTAATGGCGTGACTCTGATACCATGTAAGTCTACAGTAGCACCCCGGCCATCGATCCGAGGCCAAAATGCGGAAACGAAAACTTTTTCTAAACTTGAAACCGGCGCAATCGCAGACTTTAATCCCGGATCGAACCATTAACCTATAACTAGCAAACTAGAGAAGGGTTAGAAAAGCAATACCGATCGATCCGTGTCCTTCGGTCTTTGGCCACCAACCCAAGCTCCTCGCGGCATCTCCGATCTCCGGTCTTCTCGTCGGAAAGGGCACCACATCTTTGAATCCTTTTACAAGCTCCCGCTTCGTCCGAAGCAATTCGAACACGAAGTTCACTAGACGACGTGTCCAAGGTGATGTAGAGAATGTGTGTGATCACTTTGTCTCTTGCACCCATTGATTCTCAACGCATGAGAGTGTATGGATGGAGGTTAAAGATGAAGCCATTAATGGAAATGGTGAGCTAGAGGAAGAAGAAGAAGATGAGCCTTTTCTTTCTTATGTTGTATGATAAGAATGAGAGTGAGAGCAAAAATAATACAAGAGCAAAACTCCACCTCTTGGCTGCCCTTTCTCTCTCTCTTCTTATCATATCAACTCATAAATCAATCAATAATGTGACACATGCACAAAGAAAGAGACCATGAGTCACCACTTTTGCACGTGTCACAATTAATGCTCCTAATCATCACTTTTAGCTCATTATTTCCATTTGTAAACATTAACCCAAATATTTACAACAACAAAAAGATACGGTAACATCTAAACTAAACTCGTGACGGATCACAGGGATACCCCTCACCTGTATATACATACCCGCATCCGCATTCCGACATGCGAATGCGATGAGACTAAAGTAATCCAACAAATCTAATACTAGGATCCGGCTTAAACCAAAGCCCACTAGTATGATCCTCCCGATCATGATCCGTGCACTACTGCACGTATATGATCGGACCCTGCCATATATCATACGGCCTCTACAACGTTTCGCCCGAAACTTGAGAAACTGTCTGTGGGGGACTCTAAAGACTCGTCAAAACTTTGGCTGTGGATTTAACCACTAGCACGTCAGTGGTACTAGTTGTACGTAACGGGCTACCAGGTATTGACCAAAAGGGAGGTCGATGAGTGAACTCATCCTGACACCCTACTGAGCCTGTCAGTGACAATATCCGTACAGTCCGGTCCGTTCGTCTATGAGCATCGCATGTCAGGCCTAGGGGGTTGGTAAAAGTCAGACCTCAAAAGCGGTACAAGTCGTGTCAGAGTGTAGCCCAGAACACCCTGAGATACTACTGGAATACCTACCAGTAAATCTCCTGCCTTGGCCAAGGACTTCGTGTAATGGCTCTCCTAGACACAGCGCGATCTCACCCCCAATACCAGGAGAGACGAAACCCCTGTCGATCCACTCACTGCCTCCATGTGGCTCGGGACTGAACCCAACTAAAACCTATTTGCACGACTCCTTTGAGCCATGGTAGGGTAGTAATCAAAGCACAGTGGGAACTCACACGAGACAAATGACGATCTCAGGTCGATGAACTAATCTGTACACATGTCACTAGGGAACTGCTATCCGACGTCAGGTATAATACCAACTAGCATGTTCCCGGCGAGTCCTGTCCGGTGTACTCATAACCTAATGAGCATCTGTATACATCTTAGGTGATCCAATTGACACCAATGGCTTGTGAGACCAGCCACCGCCCCTCGTCGGGGTCTCGACTGTATACACTAGTCTACTAATGGAGTATCGATGCCCAGTCTCGAAACTCCCACGACTAGGGACCACTTTAAGAATGTGCTTATAGACTACCCAACTCTCACGTATATGATCGCCATCATACCGCTGGTAGTCAAGCAAGAATCCTAAGGGCTCTATCATTGTATAATAGTGACCTGTAATGTCACCTAAAGCTGTACACGATGATAAAGATAAACCAGATAGCATACTATCATTTCGAGTAAGACTGTCTTACCAGCATAGGTCCTCCCTCAATCATTGCAATCACGTGCCTGTGATCCAATAATTGACTCTAAGGGCACTATATCCAACACCATGTTGCGATTCCTTAGCACCACATGCCACAATAAGAATTTTAAGGAGTGCTAAGCAATCAAACTATGAATCGAACTAGAAAACTAGGGTAACAAAACAAGTAATCTAACATTACAAAAGAGAAGTGAGTGAAAATACAACCTTTGTAGATCCGGTCTTTCACTTCTAAAGCTCCGTGTTGATGTCCCTTCGCTGCGATCATCGAGATCCTGGACTCTAGTGATGGTTTCCTTGGAGAAAAGAACAAGCTAGCTCGTTGGCTTCGAGTCCGAAGATGATCTACGTCGAGGAGACTCAAACTCAAGCTCCATCTTCACTAGGTCAAGAACTTTTTGAAGAGAACACCCTAAACTAAATGGTAAGTAGTAGAGGATGATGAAATAGGAAGTGGGTTCACTTTGGATTTTGATTTCTCACTTTATTTCTTCACTTAGAAAAATCTAGCAAGCTTTTTCTTCTTGATGAAGAAGAAGAAGAAGAAAGAATAATGAATAATGAGAAAAGAAAATCAAGTGAAGATAATCATAATGCAACCATGGGTGAGTTAATCTTTGTAGAGACTAAACCATGATTAATTATAATGGTTTGGTTAATAAATATCCTAATCAAGACAAAATGAGTGGACTTTGTCAAAGTTGCTTTAAGCTTCATGAAGCTTTGAGCCATGACGAAAGAAGCTACCATTTTGAATAATTAAGATAAATAAAAACCTAAAGTATAATTAGCATGGTGTATTTCACCCACCCACCCATGTTTGCATATATCATCAAACATGATACAAACATACACACAATTATATATGACATATACATTATGTGTACATCAAGTGAGAAATGCAATCTTAAGTGAACCAATACTAGTTAATGTAAAGTAATATATCAAATATATAATTATATATTAAATCATTAAATCAACACTTGATTTAATGATCCGGTCATATCGCATATAACCGACTAATATCTAGTGTATCAATATATCGAATCAACACTTGATTCGGTAACCCGGCTATATCGCATATAACCGACCGATGATACAAATCGCGAGAATAGAATACAGTATCACGTACTGATATTATTCTCGGTCCCGCACATATCTCATATGTGCTCCTATCTCGTTTCGCTTGAGCCAGGAAATCTCTATGTAGGACTCTAAAGACTCGTCAATACGCCGGCAGTAGGTGGTGATCATATCAGTCTCCCACAAGCCGCAAGCGGTCTGCTAAACGTAACGGCCATCCGGGTATTGAGCGATCAGAAGATCAATGAGCTAGCCCGCTCACACTCCTGCGAATCCAATCAGTAACACTTACCGCACAGTCCGGTCTGCTCATATGATATGTCGTATATCTCGCCTAGGGGTGGTAAACGTCAGACTTCAGTAGCTTGATAAGTCATGCCGATGTAAGGTCCATAACATTCGTGAAACTAATGATAACACTTACCAGTAAATCACAGCAACCCTGGCCAGGGATTTCCAGTTATGGCCAATCGAACACAGCGCAACATCAACCCCCAATACCGGGAGAGACGAATCCCCTCCTATCGCTCATTGCCTCCATGTGACTCGGGATTGTACCTAAAAACCACCTGTTTGCACGACTCAATAAAGCCGTGGTAGGGTGGAAATCAATGCACAGTGGGAGACACACAAGACTCTATGACGATCTCGGGTCAACAGACTAAGCTGTACCAGTGTCACCAGAGAACTGCAATCTGACGTGAGGTATAATACCATCTTGGAGTTCTCGGCGAGTCCGTTCAGTGTACCCAGTCTCCACTGAGCACCCATATACCATCTCTGATGTCAAACACAAATAGATATGGAATCATCCATCGCCCATCACATGGGTCGAGAAGATATACGCTAGTCTACTCTGGAATATCGATGCCCTGTCTCGATATTCCCACGACAGGGAACAATGAAGGATGTACTCATGGACTACCCAGGCCCCACTAGTATGATCTAAATCATAATCCTGGAAGTCGAGTACACATCCTAAGGGCTTTATCAACATGTAACAGAGAGACAGTAAGTATACATGTAAGTATACATGTTAAGATAAAGAGCAACCAGATAACGTACTATCATGTCGAGCAAGAAAGTCCTTCCTATATATGTCCCAGCATCCACTACAATATACATCCCATGTACAGTAATGGCCTCTAGGGCATACATATAACTAACACATCTTCGGTCTCGAAGACTTCGAGTAAGCTTGTTCATTTTTTCATGTGAACCCTTACCAGAGTTCGAGTGTTCACTACTTGGAGCGAATGGACTACTACACGGAGCTTTAGAAGTGAAGGACCGGTCTACAAAGGTTGTATTCCATATTCACTTTGTATGTATAGTTATTTACATATTTTATTGTCTAAATCTCTAGTTAAGATTATAGGATTAGGGCTCTTTAGTACGGCAAAAATTTGCAAACGGCATAGACGATGCCTCCCGAAACCTTGCTGCGACCTAGGGAACCCTACCTTGGTATCAGAGCCAAACTAGAGAATTAGAAGATATTTGTTAGATTACGAAACCGAAACAACTCTGAAACACCCGATACACAATCCTAGTTTTTGTCGAATTTTAAATGGCCTCTAAAAATTTTTTTAGCAACTGCAGAATGTTTTATGTGATATAACATGAACACCATAGAAATTTGAAGCAACTTGATCATGAAGTGGCCGACCACATTGGCTTAAAAACCGACCTCACCGGTTCAATGGTGGGATTTTGGCTTCAAATTTTTTGGGTGTTCCAGCCTCTGGGTTTTGGTGTTTTAGGTGTTCTTGCTTTTGCTAAATTTGCATGTGATGTTAACTTTCTGCAAAGGCAATTCGGAGTGTTTTGTAGTCGTAATTCTAACATCTATTTGGGTTATTTAGACGACGTTAAAAAGTTCGAACGGATATCAATAACCCATATTTTTCCCCGCTGGAAATTTTCCAAGAGTTGGATTTTTTCCAAGTTTAAAATTTTCAGAAAATCATGCAAGCGATTTTGTGGACCCTCTAAAAGAATGATACCCAAACTCAACCTTTTGGATCGTGGAACCGTGGTAATACCCTAGGGTTTGCGGCAGTTCCGTGGAGACATGTGTGAGGCATGGGTCGGCCCTTCTACGGATGGTTCATAGAAGATGTGGCATGTTCTGGGTACTTTTTGAATTCCGCTCAAGTGTTGAGATCTTTGGGAAATTTTGGGTGTTTGTTTATTCGATCGAAAAGTTTAATATCGTCTAGCTATCTGTGATTGTGATACAATATTTAGAATCCACATAATTAGTTATGAGATAACTAGTTTAAATTTTATAAATCTAGCAGTTTAGTCTCATTTGATCGGTTACCACGGAATTTTAATGTGGATCAAAAGTCCGTCGCAATTACGTAGTGTACGTAGATACTCGCCGGGTAACCTTACTAGATAGCTACGCCCCATATCCCCGACCAAGTGACTGTAAGAGAAGCCCATCGTCAAAAGCATCCGTTCGGGTGCTCGCGGCCGTGGTGTTCCGCTTTAGTGCACTTCGTCGACGGCATCGGGGGTGCGGCCGTCTCCTAGAGTTTCTGACGAGCATTCGATCAGGTTATCGAGAATCTTGTTGAATTACCCGACAGGTTATTGGAAAGTGTTTTCAATATCGAGACTAAAATACGGGGTTTGTAATTATTAGGCATGTGATGTCTAAGGAATTCATTTGGTTAGGCATGAAATCCAAAGTATGTGATATATTGGGTTTATGATGTCTATCATGGTTGCGGATTCTAATTGTTGTAGTTTTTTACTTTCTTTTCTGCGATCGTAAGTGTAATACGTGGTGCATCGCCGGTTTCGTTGCTATATGTCAACGACAATTGGGATACGCATATTTACTTACGTTGATGACATGTGATGTTATGTGTTACTGTGATATGTTATATTGGATCGTTGTGTTTTGAATAGCCGAGGGTTTTTATGTGAGATGAGAGTTTTTCATTTTTATTCATGTAAAAGCTTGTATGTAATATTCTTTTATTGGGGCACTTCCGGGTTAAGGATGATGTCACCATTGATGTATATTATTTACTTTTCCGCATTAGGATAGACCCAAGGAGGAGAGCACAAGTAACCGGGTTCTAGGGTCTAGTGGGAGACCATCTCGAGGAGTCGAGACCGGGTCTCCTAATTCTAGAATTGGGAGGGTTGCTTGCCGCTCTCGTAGGGATGTGGGTTTAGCTATTCATCGCGACCGTGGAATCCGTGTTTTATACGGGCTTAATTTAAAACACGGAATTCCTAGTATATCCAATATTTCATATGTGTTCTTCTGCTGCTGATATTCTGTGATGTGATCACTTGATATATTGAGACGAATGCTTATATTATATATATGATGATATATAGTAAATATTGATGCTTTCGTTTCTTCTGTGATGCTTTAGAAGCATAATTTATAGGACTTCATTAATAAGAATAATGAAATAAAAGAAACCTAAAGATGTTATAGAAACATGTTTAAAAACTGGTAGCTCTAGTTCTTGCTTTGCATAGCGGTATTCCTTGTAGAATATCCAGCACCTTATTCGATAAGAAAAGAGCCGAGATCCCTTCATAGGGAGTGACCTCTTTAGCGAAACTAGCAGATGCTACAACCCACACGGTTTGTCTTTTGATTGCTTCTATAGTTTTTGCTTTGCATAGTGGTATTTGTGAAATATCCTGCACCTTGTTCGATAAGGAAAGAGCCGAGGTCGCTTCATCGGGAGTGATCTTTTTAGAAAAACTAGTAAAAGCCTAAAAAACACTCCTTTTCAAAATCACTCGATTCTACGACGATATCAAGTTCATTACGCAAAAGGTTTTCTTAAAAACCTGGCATACCCCTCCGTCATTTCAGATAAGTACTACTTAGTATTCGTGCTACGTTTGTTGACTATGTTAAGGAGTAGTGTGCGGTAGCTGATTAGTGCTTATCTGCTAAAGCATATGATGCGATTGGATTATGGTAGTCGTACGACTTTGTTGACTATGTTAAGGGTTGTGCGGGTGGGTTTAATTCAATCAGGAAATGACGGGTTGAACTTGGCTAGCGCTTATGATTTGTTGACCTTATTAAGGTCATAAGTTGCTAGGGCAAAATATTATCGGGAATTTCAAGTGTTGAAATTTGTAATGAGATTGCATACCTTCTATGAGATAGTTGGATCCCGATACCCACTGAGAGTAAGAGCTACTCATGGGAGAGTTTTACGCATTACAATTAGTCGATCAAGTAGGTGTCTAGAAAGGTGTTAATGGAGTTACGCCCCTGGGAAAACGAGGTTTATTTTAATTAGGTCCGTGCGAAAGCACGGGGAACCTCCTTCAAAGTACCGACACTGGCCTGGCCGAAAGACTGGCGAACTTGTAGGGAGTAATTAATCCCGGCTAGTCTTACCTTTCAGGGTTTGAAGGAAGATTTGATAAAAACAGTGGGAGCCATCCTAATTAGATAAAATAATAACCAATCTGATCTTGCAAGAGCATACGCTGCGTGTTTTCTTCTCTCTCCCCCTCCTGGTAGCGACTATATCACGTCTTAATCAAGATAATAATATGGATGCATTAACTAAACCTGCTTATTATACTGAGTTAGGGAACGTTGGTTCTGCTCTATCTTATAACTGTTATAAGTCCGAGCAGGAAATAGAGGAATATCCGTTTTCCCATACCACCCAATCGAAGAAAGTGCATGTTGATGCATCTTCTTCAGGTGTGTTCATTACCGAGGACTGTTTTTCAGTATCCTCTACGTCCAGGGTATGTAATACCGGATCAGGATCCTGCATACGTAATATGTTACATGGGCTACTGATTGATCATCTTCGTGTGTATTTGGAAAAGTTTTAATCACAACCAAAGAAATTTATACCGCAATTAATTAACGGTGTCGATGTAGCGCGTTAATGAATACGGATCGTCCACTGAGATGTGTGTTTTGATCGATCTTGTTTTAAATGAGTCAAAATGAAAAGATAAAAGAAAATTGCAAGAAAATTGATTCAAGATTTGTGAAATTTAGTTTCAAGAATCATAAAGAACTATATCTAAAATCAAGAATCAATAAAGTTCAAAAAGATGTCCAAATCGAATGAATTATCAAGATTTGTAAAGAGCCTTATAGGAATCGATCCAATTGGTAGTGATGATGAATACTTATAATTACAAATTCTTATCTATCGATGATTTGTTGCTAGATCAATGACGATCAACGAGGATTAGGGATCTATTGAAGAAACTAGGGTTTCTCCTTCTATCCCTTGTCCTTTCGTTGATTAGCATTCAAATTCTAGCCTCTAGGAAATTCAATCATCGATCATTGATCTCTAATTTGGAGCGAAAACATTCAAGAAAGCATCTCACTCGAAACTAGGTTGTCAATGATTCAATTTCCTAAAGTTTACAAAACTCATAAGACTTAAGAATCGTTCAAGAATTTAGTCATCATCATCTACCTATTTTCTCGATTCCTCCACAAGCGGAGTTTTCACTCAAAAATCATGAAAAAGATAACAATCATGAATCGATAACTCTTCATAATGCTCAAATGTAAAGAAAAGCAAGATCAAGAATTTTCACCTTTTATTATTCGATATTTCGTTACAATTCACTCAAAGACTACAAAATTTTGAGAAGAGAACTCTATCGTCAAACTAGCTTCGTATCGTCTTCGTGAGTCGCGGATCGTCGTGGATCACTTGCTCGGATGAAGATCGGCGTTGCTTCAAAAAGGCTTGTTTAATGCTTGCTTGATTTGGTACTCGATGGATCTTGATTTGGATCAAATTGTGTCACTCAATTTGATTTTGAAAATGATTTGGATCTACAATTTTCACCACTCAAAATGATTTCCCTCCAAATTCAACCACCTCTAATATCTAGATCTAGATCCATTGTTATAACCACTCATTTGAATCTTCCCTCCAAAGCTAGGTTGTTAGAGAGAGTCTTCTAGAAGAAGTTTGTTGGAGGGAATATTCTAGAATAAGGTTGTTGGAGAGAGCCTTCGAGAATAAGGTTGTTGGAGAGAACCTTCTAGAATAAGTTTTTAATGCAGAGTCTTTTGTTAGTTATATGTATGCCCTAGAGGCCATTACTGTACATTGGATGTATATTGTAGTGGATGCTGGGACATATATAGGGAGGACTTTCTTGCTCGACATGATAGTATGCTATCTGGTTGAACTTTACCTTAACGTGTATACTGATTGTCTCTCTGTTACATGTTGGTAAAGCCCTTAGGATGTGTGCTTGACTACCTGGACTATGATGCGGATCATACTAGTGGGGACATGGTAGTCCATAAGTACATCCTTCAAAGTCCCTAGTCGAGGGTGTATCGAGACGGGGCATCGATATACCAGAGTAGACTAGCGTGTACCTTCTCGACCCATACAGATGGGCGATGGATGATCCCATATCCATCGGTGTTTGACATCAGAGATGATATACGGGTGCTCAGTAGAGACTGGGTACACTGGACGAACTCGCCGAGAACTCCCAGATGGTATTATACCTCACGTCAGATGGCAGTTCTCTGGTGACACTGGTACAGAATAGTCTGTTGACCCGAGATCGTCATAGAGTCTTGTGTGGTTCCCACTGTGCTTTGATTTCCATCTTACCACGTCCAAGAGGGCGTGCAAAACGGTGGTTTTTGGGTACAGTCCCGAGTCACATGGAGGCAATGAGCGATAGGAGGGGATTCGTCTCTCCCGGTATAGGGAGTTGATGTTGCGCTGTGTTCGATTGGCTATAACAGGAAATCCCTGGCCAGGGTTGCTGAGATTTACTGGTAAGTGTTACCAGTAGTTTCTCGAATTGTTATAGACCTCATATCGACACGACTTATCGAGCTATTGGGGTCTGACGTTTACCACCCCTAGGCGAGATATGCGACATATCAGACGATCAGACCGGACTGTACGGTAGTGTTACTGGTTGGATTCACTGGAGTGTGAGCGGGCTTGCTCGTCGATCTTCAGATCGCTCAATACCCGGGTGGCCGTTACGTTTAGCAGACCGCTTGCGGCTTGTGGATGTTTGATATGATCATCATCTGCTGCCGGCGTATTGACGAGTCTTTAGAGTCCTACACAGAGGTTTCCTGGCTCAAGCGAAACAAAATAGGAGCGCGTATGAGATATGTGCGGGACCGAGAATAATACCAGTATGTGATACTGTATTCGATTCTCGCGATGTGACATTGATCGGTTATATCCGATATAGCCGGGTTATCGGATCAAGTGTTGATTCGATAAGTTGTTACTAATGATACTAGTCGGTTATATGCGATATGACCGGATCGTTAAATCAAGTGTTGATTTAATGATTTAATGCATAATTATATATTTGATATATTACTTTGCATTAACTAGTATCGGTTCACTTTAAATGGATTTTATCGCTCGGGTGTGCGCATTCCATATGCGATATGATTTTGTGCACTTGATTGTATCATGTTTGATGATACATACTTTTTGGTTAAGTGTAAAGTATCAAACCTTGGTTAATGAAATGGTTAGGGTTTACAATTCCCTTATTCATTTATTCATTTATTTATTCTTTTTGGAAATTGATAAGTATTAAGAGAAAATGGTGGCTTAATTTGTTTTCTAGCAAAAGCTTCTTGAAGCTTTGACCAAAGTCACCCTTTTTGTCTCATGCATAACCCTATCCACTTCACTAACCCTAGTTCACTCTCTACAACTAACCATGGTTCACTTATGATAAGAATGGATTATTCTTTTCATTTTAATTTATTCTTATCATAACTCTTTCATCTTCTTCTTCATCTTCTTCTTTGAAGAAGCTTGAGGTCATCAATGGTGATTGATGCAAATGAGTGAGAAATCCAATTCTAAAGTCTACCCACTTCCTATTTCTTCATCCTCTACCTCTTGCCAAGTAGTAGAGTGTGTTTCCTTCACAAGTTTTCATGGCTTGGTGAAGGTGGAGCTTGATCTTGCGATGCTTCGACGTAGATCATCTTCGGCACGTCGTCGACGACCTAGCCCGTCCATTCTCCGATGAAGCCGACGCTAGAGCCCGGATTAGATTTGGACAGCGGAGAGGACCTCATCTCGGAGCCGTGGAGGTGGAGGACCGGATCTACAAAGGTTGTATATCCGTATTCTCATAGTTAAATGTTAACTAGTTAGCTTTTTCGCCTAGTTTTCTAGCCAACGATCCGTAGTCGGGTCTCTCGGCACCTAGATTTTTTGAAATTGGCATGGTTGATGCCTTGTGAGACCTCACTAGTGTGCCTAGGAACCCTACAGTGGTATCAGAGCCTAGCTAGAGCCTTAGGCGAAGTCTAGACGGATTTTGAAACCCGAACGAACCCGAAAACCCAAACCCAAAATGCTCTCTGTCCTTTTTCCAAAAATTAGGATTTTTCCAAATTAAAAATATGCAGAAAAATAAGCAGGGTTTTCTAAGAATTACGGTGAAAAATTTTGGTCGTAATTCCATCAAACAGCCGCGGAACCGTGGCCTTAGCCCACGTGGAGCGGCGGTTCCGCGGCAACACTGTTGCATCGTTGACCAAAATTTGCACAGTAATTATTAGTTTGCTGTGCTGAGTTCTCTGGGTATTTTTAAAAATTATTCAAGAGTTGAATTTTCTGCAGTTGTTTTGGGGATTCGGTGTTTCGATCGGGGTATCAAATTTTGTCTGTGTGGCTTTCCGGATAAATTTTAGAATATGTTAAAAAGTTCGACCGGATATAAATACCCAATTTTTCCCCTGTCGGGAAATTTCCAAGTGTTGGATTTTTCCGAAGTTTAACGACGTTCTAAGTAGTGCAAGTAACGCGATGGACCCTCTAGAAGACAACAAACCTTAACTCGATTATGTGACCGTCTTGAACTGCCCTTTGAACCTTCGGGTTTGGGGCAGTACGGCGTGCCACATGTAAGGCGTTGGCTTGACCCTTCTACGGCTGGACCGTCGGTACTGAGGCACGAACTGAATGCTGTTAGACTCATATTTCATGTGTTGATCTGTATCGGGAAAACTTGGGTGTTCGATTGTTCGATCGGAAAGTTTAACATTTTCTATTTTATTCGGAATGTGATACAATAATTGGAATTCACAAGCAGTTATGTGATAACTAAATGAATGTTATAAACGTAGCAGTTTAGTCTCACTTGATCGGTTGCCACGGAATTTTGATGTGATCAAAAGTCCGTTGCAATCACGTAGCGTACGCGGATACTCGCCGGGTAAACTTAATAGACAGCCTCACTCCATAGCCCCGACCAAGTGACTGTAGGAGAACCCCGTCGCCGAAAGCATCCGTTCGGGTGCTCACGGCAGCGGTGTTCCGCCTTGGTGCACTTCGTCGACGGTATCGGGGGTGCGGCCGTCTACTGAAGTTTGCGACGAGCATTCGATCAGCATGTCGGGAATCTTGTTGAATTGCCCGACTTGATATTGAAAAGAGTTTTCGATAATGAGACTAAAATGCGGGGTTTATAATTGTTAGGCATGGGATGTCTAAGTAATTCATTTGGTCAGGCATGCGATGTCTGAGGTGGTTGCGGATTCTAACTGTTGTAGTTTTACACTTTCTTTTCTGTGACCGTAAGTGTAATATGTGATATCGCCGGTTTCGTTGCTATATGTCAACGACAATTGGGATGCGCATATTTACTTACGTTGATGACATGTGATGTTATGTGCTACTGGATATGTTATATTGGATCGTCGTGTTTGAATAGCCGGGGGTTTTTATGTGAGATGAGTGTTTTTCATTTTCATTCATGTAAAAACTTGTATGTAATATTCTTTTATTGGGGCACTTCCAGGTTGCGGAAGTTGTCACCGTTTGTATATTATTTACTTTTCCGCACTAGGATAGACCCAAGGAGGAGAGCATAAGTAACCGGGTTCTGGAGTCCAGTGGGAGACCAACTCGAGGAGTCGAGTCCGGGTCTCCTAACTCTAGAATTGGTAGGGTTACTTGCCGCTCTCGTAGGGGTCTAGGGGTGTGGGTTTGGCTATTCATCGCGACCGTGGAATCCGTGTTTTATACTGGCTCGTATTGAAAACACGGACGTCCTAGTATATCCAATATTTCATATGATTCTTCTGCTGCGATATCTGTGATGTGATCATGTGTTGTTCTGTGATAGATACAGTATATAGTATGTATGATATATTATATAGACGTTACTTATGTTTTACACCCGCGCTAGCCCTGCCCTGCTCTGTCGTTAGTTCCTAACCTAACGGTGCACGAGGGGACATCGAGGCGAATGCGGATGGCATAAGTGTACGTCGTATTTATCTGTGATGTTTAGGTACTTAAATGATGGGACTTCATTAATGAGATTAATGAAATAAAAGAAACCTAAGATGTTGTAGAATCGAATTTCAAAATAAAACAGGTAGCTACAGTTCTTGCTTTGCACAGCGGTATATGTGATATATCCTGCACCTTATTCGATGAGGAAAGGACCGAGATCCCTTCACCGGGAGTGACTCCTTTAGCATTAACTGGCAGATGCTACACACTCGGTTTGTCTTTTGATTGCTTTTAAGAGTTTTTGCTTTGCACAGTGATATATATGATATATCCCGCACCTCATTCGACGAGGAAAGGACCGACGATCCCTTCACTGGGAGTGACTCCTTTAGCAAAACTAGAAAAGCCTCGAAAGCACTCCATTTTAAAATCATTTTATTCTACAACGATATCAAGTTCATTACGCAATAGGTTTTCAGAAAAACCTGTCGTAGCCCTCCGTCATTTCAGATAAGTACTAGTTAGTATTCGTGCTACGTTTGTTGACTATGTTAAGGCGTAGTGTGCGGTAGCTAATTAGTGCTTATCTGTATAAGCATATGATGTGATTGGATTAGGGTAGTCGTGCGACTTTGTTGACTATGTTAAGGGTCGTGCGGGTGGGTTTAATTCAATCGGGAAATGACGGGTTGAACTTGACTAGCACTTATGATTTGTTGACTATGTTAAGGTCATATAGCTGCTAGGGGCAAAATATTATCGGGAATTTCAAGTGTTGAAATTTGCAATGAGATTGCATACCTTCTATGAGATAGTTGGATCCCGATACCCGCTGCGAGTAAGAGTTACTCCTGGGAGAGTTTTATACATTATAATTAGCCGATCAAGTAGGTGTCTAGAAAGGTGTCAACGGGGTTACGCCTCTGGCAAAACGAGGTTTACATTAATTAGGTTTGTGCGAAAGCATGGGGGACCTCCCTCAAAGTACCGACACTGGCCTGGCTGAAAGATTGGCGAACTTGTAGTGTGTAATTAATCCCGGCTAGTCTTTCCTTTTAGGGTTTGAAGGAAGATTTGATAAAAAGCAGTGGGAGCCGTCCTGATTAGATAAAATAATAACCAATCTATTCTTGCAAGAGCGCACGCTGAGTGTTTTCTTCTCTCTCTCTCCTGGTAGCGACCATGTCACGCCTTAATCAAGATAATAAAACGGATTATTGACCGAACCCGCTTGTTATACTGAGCTGGGGAACGTTGGTCCCGCTCCAACTTATAATTGTTATAAGACAGAGCAGGAAATTGGGGATTACCAGAATTCCCGTGCCGCCCAAACGAAGAGAGTGCATGTTGATGCATCATCTTCGGGTGTGTTCATTACAGAGAACTGTTTCTCAGTATCCTCTACGTCCTGGGTATGTGATACCAGATCAGGATCCCAGATATGTAATATGTTACATAGGGCTACAAATAGGTAGAGAACTGAGAACGGGTGATAAGTTTCATGAGGCAGAAAACGGGGCAAGAGTTGCAGCCAAGTCTGTTGGTCACTGTCACCCTGTATTACCAATACATTGATTCTGAACGAATGTTATTAGATACCGAACCTGATATACAAAATCATATCAATCTCTTTATTAGTAAAGAAATGATAAAATTTTGTATTGTTGGATAATGTTTTGAACATTTCCTATATCAAAAGTTGATCGTATCAGGCACGTTGTCTAAAAGCATTGACGTTCTAAATCAAACTACAGTTCTTAGTATATAGAACACACACAAGAGGAAGAGTTCAGAAATGAACGAATTCTTCTTGAGGTATTGTAGACTAGGTCAGATCAATGTGACCCGACTGACTAGAGTTACATAAAGATGCATATTTAAATTAGTTTGAATTTACATCTTGTGAAACTCGCCAGTCATGTCACAAAGATAAGATGACCATAGCCCTGTTTATTGGAAACAGAGAAAGAGTTAGTGTACTCTTGGGATGATACATGTTGATGTATGTAGGTCCCCTGTCTACACATGCCAAGACTGGTTCTTTATACTTCATTACGTTCTCTGATGATCTCTTTAGATTCAGACATATGTTCTTGTTGAAACAGAAGTCCGAACCTTTTGAGATATTCACGGAATATAAGTTAGAAGTAGAGAACCAAAATACGGGTATAAGTATTATGTCCTATGATGAGATCAGGGAGGAGAATACTTGTGCATGGAATTCCTAGACTATTCTAAAGGAGAATGAGATTCTCTCTCAGCATTACTCCTCCGTATACACCATTGCACGATGGTATGTCGGGGCGGAGCAGATACACCCTATTTGATATGGTGTGCTCTATGATGAGTACTACTGAGTTACCTTTTTCCTTAAGGGGGTTATGCACTTGAGAAGTTGCATACCTATTGAATAGGGTTCCAATCAAATAAATTGCCTACCATTTCATATGTGATATGGAAAGGGAAGAGCCCATGTCTTAAGCTAGTTAAGATTTGGGGTTGTCCGGCCTATGTCTAAAAGGCAAAATCCGGACAAGCTCGAGGCAAGGTCAGTTATGTAGAACTGGAAATGTTCCAGCTATACAAACTGCAGCAGATGATTTGGTAGAACTAAAGGATTCAGTAGATACCAACGAACCTCAACCTCTCCGCCGATCTAGTAGGGTTCCTCACCCACCTGAGAGATACTTCGTTTTCTCTATGACAGTGGGAGCGAGGATTGCATCATGAGATGATGACCCAACTAGTTTCGAGCTGGCCATCAGGAGTAAGACTCTGTAAGAATGGCTGGATGCTTAGTGATCTGAGATGGAATCCTTATACACCGACAAAGTATGGACTTTAGTTGCTATATCTGAAGGGTTAAATCCCCATCAGGAGCAAGTATATCTTGAGAAGATTACTTGGTGTACATGGAAAGGTTGAGACTTTCAAAGCTAGACTTGTTAAAGGTTTTCGTCATCGACCAGGTATGGATAATGATGAAACCTTTTCAAGTAGCTATGCTTAAGTCCATCCAGATCCTACTTACCACGGCTGCATACCATGACTACGATCTCTGGTGGTTGGGTGTCTTGACTGCTTTTCTAAATAATGATTTGGAAGAGAGCGTCTATAAGTACACAGCCAGAGGGCTTCGTAGACAGTGGGAGCAGCGGAAACGTGTGCAAGATGCTTTATAGGATAAAGCAGGCATCGCGGAGTTGGAACATCTGTTTTGATGAATTAGTCAAAGAGTTTGACATCATCAAAATGGTAGATGAACCTTGTATATACAAAAAGGTAGTGGGAAGTATGGTGATGATCCTCGTAGAGTACGTGGATGACATACTCTTGATAGGGAAAGAGTTTCCTATGCTACACTCGGTCAATCTCCGTTTATCACAATGATTCTCCATATAGGATCATAATGATACCTACTAACTCCTGGATTTTGGATCTATGAGATAGATCTAAATGGAAGTTAGGATTCTCACTTGTTGAAGTGAGATAGTATCAATCGATCCTGGGAAGAATCACTGGAAGTGTTCCAGAGTGATAAAGACGACTGAATGTCAGTCACAGGCATTGTCTTTACCCTCAGTGGAGGGACGGTATGTTGGAAGAGTTCCAAGCTAGATACCGTGGCATACTAGAAGATAAAGGCGGGATACATCGCTACTTAAGATGCTACCAAAGAGGCTGTTTGGGTGTATATTGGTTCATGAGATGAACTATGTTCCTCCCATTGTGTGACAATGGAGTTGTGGCTTATGCCAAGGAACGCCGGTCCCATCAGTGATCCAGACATATTCTAAGGCAGTATCACTTGATCATGGAGATGGTTGATCTCCAGGGAGATCGAGGCTAGGAGAGTAGACTCAGAGGACAACACAGCGGATCCACTCACAAAGGCCTGTTGCCAGAGAGAGACTTTTATGGGATGGTTGAGTATGAGATACTACAACCACTGCTACAGATGGCCCTAGTGCAAGTGGGAGATTGTTAGTTATATGTATGCCCTAGAGGCCATTACTGTACATTGGATGTATATTGTAGAGGATGCTGGGACATATATAGGGAGGACTTTCTTGCTCGACATGATAGTATGCTATCTGGTTGAACTTTACCTTAACGTGTATACTGATTGTCTCTCTGTTACATGTTGGTAAAGCCCTTAGGATGTGTGCTTGACTACCTGGACTATGATGCGGATCATACTAGTGGGGACATGGTAGTCCATAAGTACATCCTTCAAAGTCCCTAGTCGAGGGTGTATCGAGACGGGGCATCGATATACCAGAGTTGACTAGCGTGTACCTTCTCGACCCATACAGATGGGCGATGGATGATCCCATATCCATCGGTGTTTGACATCAGAGATGATATACGGGTGCTCAGTAGAGACTGGGTACACTGGACGGACTCGCCGAGAACTCCCAGATGGTATTATACCTCACGTCAGATGGCAGTTCTCTGGTGACACTGGTACAGAGTAGTCTGTTGACCCGAGATCGTCATAGAGTCTTGTGTGGTTCCCACTGTGCTTTGATTTCCATCTTACCACGTCCAAGAGGGCGTGCAAAACGGTGGTTTTTGGGTACAGTCCCGAGTCACATGGAGGCAATGAGCGATAGGAGGGGATTCATCTCTCCTGGTATAGGGAGTTGATGTTGCGCTGTGTTCGATTGGCTATAACAGGAAATCCCTGGCCAGGGTTGCTGAGATTTACTGGTAAGTGTTACCAGTAGTTTCTCGAATTGTTATAGACCTCATATCGACACGACTTATCGAGCTATTGGGGTCTGACGTTTACCACCCCTAGACGAGATATGCGACATATCAGACGATCAGAACGGACTGTACGGTAGTGTTACTGGTTGGATTCACTGGAGTGTGAGCGGGCTTGCTCGTCGATCTTCAGATCGCTCAATACCCGGGTGGCCGTTACGTTTAGCAGACCGCTTGCGGCTTGTGGATGTTTGATATGATCATCATCTGCTGCCGGCGTATTGACGAGTCTTTAGAGTCCTACACAGAGGTTTCCTGGCTCAAGCGAAACGAAATAGGAGCGCGTATGAGATATGTGCGGGACCGAGAATAATACCAGTATGTGATACTGTATTCGATTCTCGCGATGTGACATTGATCGGTTATATCCGATATAGCCGGGTTATAGGATCAAGTGTTGATTCGATAAGTTGTTACTAATGATACTAGTTGGTTATATGCGATATGACCGGATCGTTAAATCAAGTGTTGATTTAATGATTTAATGCATAATTATATATTTGATATATTACTTTGCATTAACTAGTATCGGTTCACTTTAAATGGATTTTCTCGCTCGGGTGTGCGCATTCCATATGCGATATGATTTTGTGCACTTGATTGTATCATGTTTGATGATACATACTTTTTGGTTAAGTGTAAAGTATCAAACCTTGGTTAATGAAATGGTTAGGGTTTACTATTTCCTTATTCATTTATTCATTTATTTATTCTTTTTGGAAATTGATAAGCATTAAGAGAAAATGGTGGCTTAATTTGTTTTCTAGCAAAAGCTTCTTGAAGCTTTGACCAAAGTCACCCTTTTTGTCTCATGCTTAACCCTATCCACTTCACTAACCCTAGTTCACTCTCTACAACTAACCATGGTTCACTTATGATAAGAATGGATTATTCTTTTCATTTTAATTTATTCTTATCATAACTCTTTCATCTTCTTCTTCATCTTCTTCTTTGAAGAAGCTTGAGGTCATCAATGGTGATTGATGCAAATGAGTGAGAAATCCAATTCTAAAGTCTACCCACTTCCTATTTCTTCATCCTCTACCTCTTGCCAAGTAGTAGAGTGTGTTTCCTTCACAAGTTTTCATGGCTTGGTGAAGGTGGAGCTTGATCTTGCGATGCTTCGACGTAGATCATCTTCGGCACGTCGTCGACGACCTAGCCCGTCCATTCTCCGATGAAGCCGACGCTAGAGCCCGGATTAGATTTGGACAGCGGAGAGGACCTCATCTCGGAGCCGTAGAGGTGGAGGACCGGATCTACAAAGGTTGTATATCCGTATTCTCATAGTTAAATGTTAACTAGTTAGCTTTTTCGCCTAGTTTTCTAGCCAACGATCCGTAGTCGGGTCTCTCGGCACCTAGATTTTTTGAAATTGGCATGGTTGATGCCTTGTGAGACCTCACTAGTGTGCCTAGGAATCCTACATCTTTTGGATGAAGCCACGTGGTCTTTGGGAGTCTTCTAGAAGCTTGGCCGTTACAAGAATGCATGTGGAGGAATATGAGCTGGAGACGTGTCTAACAGGCCGCGGATCCGCGGCGGATAGGCCAACTAGGCCGCGGATCCGCAGCCTATTGGTGGAGTTACTGCATGCAAATTTCTGTGCTGATTTGTGTTGGCTTCATGGTACTTTTCTGATCTCTGGAATTTTATAAATCTTTCTTGTTTAATGCCAGATCACAAGTCTTGGACTTGGTGTATTTTTATCAGCACTTTTAGCACTTCCGGCTCTTTTTCCTGGAATGTCCTGCACACAATCTCGAGACAAGTGTTGCGATATACAAAGATCATGCGTGCAATAATAAACACACAATTTCCCTCAAAATGCCGGTTATAATGTATAACACATGTTATTTAATATTTTGCAGGCGAATTGCTAATATGCGCTATATTTATACCAAACACCTTTAGATGATTGCAAAGAGTAGGGAAATTGATGTGTTAAAAATGCAATATTTTCGACTGATCAAATTCCCCCAAACTTAATTTTGGTCGTCTCGAGCAAACTTTTTTTATTTAAGAGAATGAGAAAATAAAGAAAAAGAAAAAAAATAACTAGCACACTTTCGTAGGCAACACGATTGCACTGAGCACGTGCAACAAGCCTTTAAATCTCTAGGTGTCCCTAGTAGGAGGAGTGTTGTCTTCTGAGGTTTTTCAGCGGATTGCACCCACAAAATCCAATAATAAAAGGAAGACCGTGAAAGTTACATGTAAAGATAAGAATTATAAAAGAAAGACTTTGAAAATCAGAGTTTCCAACTATACTAGCTTTTCGGTTGTCATGAGCCCTATCTTAATAGTCATGAAAAATGTCAGAAATCACATCACCCCTCAATAAAACATCATCTTTATTCTTCCTTCCTACCTTTCTTCCAAACATCGATCATATACCCCTACGTGTGTGTAATAGACACCCCTACACTCAGAGAATTCAATTCAAGCTATCATACTCTTGTCCATCACCTCAGTACTTTTTAATCGATGAATATTTAGATGGATTTGCTCACACATTTTTCATGCGACCGTTAATACTTCTTGAGGTACTGACCGACCGATTACTCATGTGCTTTCTTATTAGGTGTATTAGTATTTTTCTCGTCTTGCAACACCTAAGACTTAGCAGTGACTCCCAAACCAGTTGGTCTAAGGCACTAGGTGATGAAACACCCTCGCTATATTTTTTTATTGCTGCCTTGGTGATAACAAAACCAGTGTTCATTTTTCTACACCATTTATATTTTCTTCATTTGTTATTTCCTTCATACTTTGGCTTTTAGACAAGAGCATTTCAAGGTATCCTCTACTATCCCGAGTTTCAAGACGTGTGTAAGTGCGTATAGTACGGTATCAACATTCAAATGTTTGGCTTCCAGAATAGGAACTATTTTTCAGACTTATTTTTATCCTCAGATTAGTGACTTCTTTCATCTTACTAACCTTTGGGACAACGGCTCATAACTACTTATTACTAGTTCGTTTAAGAAAACTTCTAATTTTCTTGGGTTTCTTAAACTTTTCCAATCTTTTGGATGTAATTTTTCACTATCTAATCTTTTATTATCTTATTAATGTACAAAAATTCTTTTTTTTATTATATGTTTTGTGCTTATGAAAAGTATGATGCAAAGTGATGCGTAAATAAGCACAAACCTCCCCCAAACTTGTTTAGAACAGTGTCCTCACTGTTGTCTTCTGCTAAAGCTCAAAAACTTGTAAGCTTGGGAAGAAATTTATTAATAGGGGCAATAATTATGATCGTGAAAATCCTCCCCCAAACTTATTTTTGGCTCACAATTTTGAGGACAACAGTTATTTTCAAGAGCCAGATTATACCCCCCCAAACTTGAGTTAAACAATGCTAATCTTTTAAAATCACAAGGGGGGTCAAAGTTATTGGTTAATGCAAAGCTTTACAAAGACCGAAAGTCAACACCAACCATTCAAAGATTTTATCAGTGTAGTGCACCGGTTGATAGTAGAACAAGTTGAAAAGAGCCAAGAAGAAGTGGGGAAAAGATAAGTGGTGTGAAGGAGAGGGTTTGCGTTTCGTTTTGGAGAGACAACACAGTGATTGTGATGGATTACTCGCATTCTCGTAGTTGTCAAGAAGAAGGGATGGAGGTTCAATTTTTTTGTTTTGGAGATGATTCATCTCAACACCCGTATTTGCTAAGAATGCAAGTCTATCAGCGAAGCTTTCATCGATATCCCGAAAAATAATGTCATTAGCAAGAACGGGATGATACTCAGACTCCAGAAAAGGTTCATCATCGACATTAGATGTTGACCCGGACAACTCGAAAGAAGGGTCCGTATGTATATGATACATATCTGGGTCAAACAACAACGTATAAAGTAAGTCTGGATCTGTATCATGAAGCTGATCAAATTCGCTGCTGTCGACATCCATTAATTTGACAGAACATACTCGAGCATGAGGATCGGAGGGTTGACTTCCCAACTTGTAAATGTTGAGCTCAATTGACCTATTCCCAAAAGATAGGTTCATAGAGCCATTTCTACAGTTGATTACAACGTTGGAAGTAGCCAAAAAGGGACGACCTAGAATCACCGAAATTTGGTTCCGTGGGTTCGCTACAGGCTGTGTATCAAGAACAATAAAGTCCACAGGGAATACAAATCCCCCGATTTTTATCAACAATCCTCAAGTTTAGCCCTAGGTTTGGTGATTGATCGGTCGGCCATCTGGAGAGTTATGTTTGAGGGCTTTAACACTCCGATACCTAGTTGCTCATAGACTAAATATGGAAGCAAATTAACACTAGCGCCAAGGTCAAGTAAAGCACGGTTAATGTTTTTATCCCCAATAGAAATAGAAATAGTAGGACAGCCAGGGTCCTTACGTTTCCTTGGTAATTGTTGGGGAAAAGCCGTGTCTACAGTACTCGACATGAAAACTTTTTTTAGGCACTTGAGTCTTCCTCTTCCTAGTGCACAAGTTCTTAAGAATTTTTGCATAGGACGGAACTTGTTGTATAGCATCTAGGAGAGGGATGTTGATGTTAACTTGCTTATACATTTCAACAAGCTTCTCCATTTGGGCATTGGGTTTGTTGGGCCTCAACCTTTCCGGAAATGGTGCTCTATCAATAAGTGTTGGGTCCAACATTTTTGGAGAAGTTTATGGGGGTGGGAAGGATGAAGTGGGTGGAGGGGTCGAACCTTTGGGAAAATGGAGAATCGGCTCGGAAGAAGAAGGTAAATTAGACGAAATAGGGTAAGAAGTAGAAGTGGGAATGGAAGTGGAAGTGGAAGCCGGGGTGTTAATGATCAATTCATCATTATCAATTTGTTCACCCACATGATTGTCTAGCACTCTTCCAGATCTCAACGTGGTAAGTTCATCCAGATTAGTGTAATGTGAAGGTCCAGGATCAGGTAGGGGTTGAGATGGAAGATTCCTTTTCTCTCTAGCACTCGTTGCTGCAGTCAGTTGTGCGATTTGTGCTTCCATCGATTTAATAATCTCACCTTGGGAGGCGGAGGTTTTCATTATAGCATCGATAGAAGACTGAAAATTTTCCGTAACTTGCATGAAATTTGTTATGGTTTGTTCGAGTGAAGAGGTGTTATTGGTTCCGGCAGAAAAAGGATCAAAGTTATTGGCCGAGTTTTGAAAATTTTGTGGTTTGAAGGGGTGCTAACTCATTTGTGGTGGTTGCTGTTGCTGTGGAGGGACCCATTAAAAGTTATTCTGGTTTGGATTCGTGTATTGAGTTTGGTGTTGGATCCAAGAAAGATCAGGGTGATTCCTCCAATCTTGATTATATGAGGAAGAAGAAGGATCATTTCCAGGTCTTTGCTGAAATGCAGCATTAGTGTGACCTTGAAACGATACATTCAAAGGACATTCTTCCGTCAAATGTGATGGATTTGAACAGCAGCCGCATATGGTTTTGGGAAGTGTGTATTGGTTTAGGGAAGCTGAAGAGATTTTGTTTTCTATAGCGTCGAGCTTCCTTTGCATTGCGGCCATTTCGGCTCTTATTGTGACGGAATCATCGAGCTGATTGATATCTTCCCTCGGCGGTGGTGGTCTAACACTTTCCCATTGTAATGTGTTTTGAGCTAAATCTTCTAGATATTTCCAAGCTTCACCATCATCTTTAGATAGGAATTGAAAATGACACATAGTTTCAAGCATCTGTTTTGTTGTGAAATCAATACCCTCATAGACAACTCGACACAAATCCCATCTGGGGATTCCGTGATGAGGGCATTGTAAAAGAAGATCCTTGAACCGTTCAAAGCATTTCCAGAATGGTTCATTGGGAAGTTGGGTAAATTTGAAGATTTCACTCCGAATACGGGCGGTCTTATGATTGGGATAAAATTTCTTAAGGAATGCTACAACAAATTCATCCTATTTTGAAATAGAATGTGCGGGTGTGTTGTAAAGCCACTTCTCGGCTAAATCGCACAAAGTGAATGAGAGAAGACGTAAACGCATAGCATCCATAGACAGTTGTGAATTACCCATCAAAGTACATACGTTTTCGAATTTGGTGATAAAAACGTATGCGTCTTCAGACTCGAGCCCGTGAAATTTGGGTAAAAGTTTGATGAATTGGGGTTTAATCTCGAAATTGTTCACATTGGCTGGTTGTATAGAAAGACAGGTGGGAAGGGGAACACGTGTAGGATAGCATCTTTCTTGGAGAGAAATGCGTGGAGGATTCTGCGCACCTGCGGGCGATGGCAGAATGGTGTTAAAGTTTGATGGATATCCGTCCATCGCGGTCGTGGTGGGTGGTGGGAATGAAGACGAAGAATTACCGACTCTGGGGTCGATAAAAGAAACGCGGATAAGACGGGAAATGGAATCTCGTGTCTAGCCTAACATGTGCTAAATGGTTGTAGCACAAGTGACAGCGTTGGTGATAAATAGAGGAAAAGTTGGTTGGTGTTTGTTTTGAAAAATACGGATTTTGAAAAATCATACAAAAAATGCACAAGCAACCCTAGATCTAATGGTCACCTAGGTCAAGTCACTAGACCGCTCCTAGACTTCCAGAAGACAAATCGCAGGATAAATCCTCTACTGCCTCTTTATACCTTCTGTGGCCAGGTAAGTGCCAGGTAAGTGGGTGGTTCTTCACTACGTAAGTAGTGGGCCTAATTAAGTAACCAGTTGCCTTAGACACACTTGCCTTAGACTACAAAAGAAATGCGGGTAAGCAATAGATTACCCACGACCTTCTTCTGTCCTAATTGAGCACGACGGTCCTTAGAGTCTTATCTAGATATTTTTTAGTTAATGAAGGGTAATGCGGATGCTCGTTTTGTGATTTGCGGGGCTTAGGAAGGGTAATGAAATCCCCACCTAATCTGAATTTGGTCTTTGCCCCTTAATTTTCGTATTAAAATATGCATAAACAACCAATTTCAAGAAGTGCAACAAGAATTTTATTTTAGCGCGCTGTGAATTTTGCAAAGAATCCTGCAGAAAATTTGTTATTGGACAAGATCAGAAAGAAGAGAAGAGAACAGAGAATATACCACAGAAGTTGGGAACGGTGAAAGGCCTAAACGGTGGCGGAACCACCGCAAAAACCAGCACTACGCCGCGGATCCGCGGTGGAATGGAGGAAATAGGGTTTCAAACTTTTCCTGTTGCTTCTTGTACTCCTCTGGAATTTGTAGATCTTCTCTGAATCTTGATCAAACTGCCGAAATGATTCCAGTTTCCCTCGCAAAAATTCAAACACTAAACGTTAAGCACTTGAAGCGATTCTTGGATAAAAATTTAATAGAATAATAAATTTTCAACTCAAATAACAAAAACGAACAAAATAGCACACATCCCCAGTAACGGCGCCATTTGATTGATCTTCTTCGTGTGTATTTGGAAAAGTTTTAATCACAACCAAAGAAAATTATACCGCAATCAATTAACAGTGTCGATGTAGCGCGTTAATGAATACGGATCGTCCACTGAGATATGTGTTTTGATCAATCTTGTTTTAAATGAGTCGAAATGAAAAGATAAAAGAAAATTGCAAGAAAATTGATTCAAGATTTGTGAAATTTAGTTTCAAGAATCATAAAGAACTATATCTAAAATCAAGAATCAATAAAGTTCAAAAAGATGTCCAAATCGAATGAATTATCAAGATTTGTAAAGAGCCTTGTAGGAATCGATCCAATTGGTAGTGATGATGAATACTTATGATTACAAATTCTTATCTATCGATGATTTGTTGCTAGATCAATGACGATCAACGAGAATTAGGGATCTATTGAAAAAACTAGGGTTTCTCCTTCTATCCCTTGTCCTTTCGTTGATTAGCATTCAAATTCTAGCCTCTAGGAAATTCAATCATCGATCGTTGATCTCTAATTTGGAGCGAAAATATTCAAGAAAGCATCTCGCTCGAAACTAGGTTGTCGATGATTCAATTTCCTAAAGTTTACAAAACTCATAAGACTTAAGAATTGATTGGTTCGAAAGAGTGTGTTTGTAGTTAACCGCAATCAATAACGGTGTCGCGTGTAGCTAGACCGAGATGAGTACGGGTCGTCCTCTGGGAAACGTGGAACCTTTTACTTTTACTTTAGATGTGTTGAGAAAGAGAGGAGGGATAAAGAATTTTTATAGAATGGTTTCTAGATCTACGTTAAACAAGAATGTAAAATATAGATCTAGATTATTTTAGAGATGTAGATAATATAATAAGAGGGCTTGTAGGGTTCGTTAGTATTTAGTCGTTACGGAAGATTAATTAAAAGTTACCCTTTTATCCATTAATAGATTTAAAACTAGAACGACGGTGATGCGTGTAGATTAGGGTTTCTGGAGGAAAAAGGAATCCCACTCTTAACCCTTATCTCGACACGGAACTTCGTTCATTATCTAGCTTTTACCAAAACAATCATTAATCTAATCTCTAATCGCGGTCGGAACTAGCAAAGAATTGCTAGCGCGCCCGATTAGGATGTTAATGATTCTTTTGATAAAGTTCCTAAACTTTATAGGACTTAAAAAGGGTTTATGGATGTTCATCATCCATTAGCCTACCCTAATCCTACGAACCCTAACAAGCGGAGAATTACTCGCGCATGTTGGGAGAAGAAGATGAAAAGACAGAGAGGGGAAACATAACGTAAAATGCAAAAAGAATTAAATAAAATAACTACCTTTATTAATCAACTTGAACAATCTACACTTTTATTCCGTAGGAAATGATTACAAAGACTAGTTTGCTTCTCGATCTTTCCTAAGGAGGTAGTCGAACAGTCGATGATCAGCCTGGATGCGTGAGCGTCTGGAGCTTCGTGATCTCTTCGGCTTGATAAATTTTCCAAGAGGCTCTCGGTGCCTTTTTATAGTCCAAAGCCACAATCTTTTGCTTCAAAAGTTGGTAAAATATAGCAGAGATTTAAGCCACAAAATCTTAGCAAATGATCCTTCTAGAATGCCGCGGATCCAAGGCCAAAAGGGGGGTTTGGCCGCGGTTCCGCGGCCAATGGTGGAGATCTCCTGATGAAATTTCTTGGGCTTGCTTCTTGTGACATGTGGCAATCCTAGGCACCTTCAGAATTCAGAAATCTTCTCTCGGTTGCTTCCAGACTTGGTCTCCAAGTTTTGATTCTTAATTAGGCAAGTCTTCTTCAACAACTTGATTTGCTTGATTCTAGTCTTGGAAAATTCTGCACAACTTGGAAATATTCTGTACAACAACTCAAATAAGATTTAGTAGACCTAGTTCTACTAGGATTAGGTCAATGAATTTATTTGCATACATTTTCCTACCAAATGCTAATTAAAATATATTAACACATGGAAAATAGTGTTTTTACACATAAACCCTCATATATATAATATATTATAATAAAGTCCTTTTTTTAATATGAAAATGGTAGAAAAAATTTAATACAAATGTGCAGTTTTATCAACTGAACAAATACCCCCAAACTTATCTTTGATCGTCCCGAGCAAACTAGTTTATTTAAGAGGAGAAAAAAAAACGAGAAAACTAAGCACACTTTCGTAGGCAAACACGATTGCACTGAGCACGCGCAACAAGCCGTTAAACCTCTAGGTGTCCCTAGTAGGAGGAGTGTTGTCTCCTGAGGGTTTTCAGCGGATTACACCCATAAAATCCTATAACAAAAGAGGGCTGGTGAAATTTACATATAAAAATAAGAACCATAAAAGAAATACTTTGAAAATTTAGAGTTTCCAACTATACTAGCTTTTCAGTTATCATGAGCCCTATCTTAATAGTCATGAAAAAATGTTAGAAATCACATCATCTCTCAATAAAACATCGTCTTTATTCTTCATTCCTACCTTTCATCCAAACATTGATCATATACCCCTACATGTGTGTATAGAACATCCTACACTCGGAGAATTCAATTCAAGCTATCATACTCTTGTCCATCTACCTCAGTACTTTTTAACTTAATGAATATTAAGGTTTGCTCACATATTTTAATGCGACCGTTAATACTTCTTGAGGTACTAACCGACCGATTACTCATGTATTTGCTGATTAGGTGATATTATTTTCCTCGTCTTGCACCACCTAAGGCTTAGTTGTGACTCCCAGACCAGTTGGCCTTAGGGCACTAGGTGAAGAGGCACCCTCGCTATATTTTTTTATTGCTGCCTTGGCGATAACAAAACCAGTGTTCATTTTTTTCTTTTCATCATTTTTATATTTTCTTCATTTTTTTTTCTTCATACTTTGGCTTTTAGACAAGAGCATTTCAAGGTATCCTCTACTATCCCGAGTTTCAAGACGTGTGTAAGTGCATATAGTAGGGTATCAACATTCAAATGTTTGGCTTCCAGAATAGAAACTATTTTTCAGACTTATTTTTATCCTCAGATTAATGACTTCCTTCATCTTACTAACCCTTGGGACAACGGCTCATAACTACCTATTACTAGTTCGTTTAAGAAAACTTCTAATTTTCTTGGTTTTCTTAAACTATTCCTATCTTTTGGATGTAATTTTTCGCTTTCTACTCCTTTGTTATAAAAGAAAATTTTTAAATTTTTTTTTTGAAAATGTTGTGCTTATGCAAAATATGATGCAAGGTGATACGTAAATAAGCACAAACCTCCCCCAAACCTGTTTACAGCAGTGTCCTCACTGATGTCATCCGTTAAGCTAAAAAACCTGTAGACTTGGGAGGAAATTATTAATGGGGGCAAGAATATATGAAAGTGAAATCCTCCCCCAAACTTATTTTAGGCTCACAAATTTGTAAAAATCATTTTCTTTTCAAGAGCCAAAATATACCACACCCCCCAAACCTGAGTTAAACAATGTTAATATTTTAAAATCTTTGGGGGGTAAAGTTATTAGTCAAAGTAAAGCCTTACAAAGACCAAAAGTTAACACCAACCATTCAAAAATTTTATCGATGAAGCACCAAGGTTGGTGGAAGAACATGTCACCTTTCGACGTGAAGAAGTGGGGAGGTGATAAGAGATGTGATGGAAAAGGATTGCATCTCAATTTGTAGAGACGACACAGTGATAGTGATGATGGATTACTCACATTATCATGATTGTCCAGAAGAAGGGGTGGAGGTCCAATTTCTTCATCTTGGAGTTGATTCATCTCAACACCTGTGTCTTGTAAAAATGCGAGTTCATCAGCGAAAATTTCCTCAAAGCTTTCATCGATACCCCGAAGAATAATGTCATCAAAAAAATTGGGGTGATCGTCAGACTCTATAAAAAGTTCCTCATCTGTGTTAGATGTTGACCCGGACAACTAGGTGGAAGAGTCCGTGTATGTATAATACATGGTTGGGTCAAACAACAACATATGAAAAGAGTCAGTATCATGAGGTTGATCAAATTCGCTGCTGTCGACATCCATTAATTCGATAGAACACACATGAGCATAGGGTTCGGAGGGTTCAATTCCCAACTTGTAAATGTTAAGCTCAATTGACTTCTTTCCAAAGGATAGGGTCATAGAGCCGTTTCTACAATTGATTACTGCATTGGAAGTGGCAAAAAAGGGTCGACCGAGTATCACCGGGATTTGATTGCGTGGGTTTGCCACAGGTTGTGTATCTATAACGATAAAGTCCACAGGAAATATAAATTCCCCGACTTTGATTAACACATCCTCTAGCTCACCCCTAGGTTGGGTGATAGATCGATCGGCCATCTGAAGAGTGCAATGCGCAGGTTTTAACTCTCCGATCCCTAATTGCTCATAAACAGAGTACGGAAGCAAGTTAACACTAGCACCTAGATCGAGTAGAGCACGATTGATATTTTTACTCCCAATGGAAATAGAAATTGTAGGACTTCCGGGGTCCTTTCGTTTCTTGGGTAGTTGTTGTGTAAAAGCTGTGCTTACATTACTCGCAAGGAAAACTTTTTTAGGTACTTGAACTTTTCTCTTCCTAGTGCACAAGTCCTTTAGGATTTTCGCATATGACAGAACTTGTTGAATAGCATCTAGGAGAGGAATGTTTATGTTAACTTTCTTAAAAATTTCCACAATCTTTTCCATTTGTGGACTTGGTCTGTTGCCCCTTAACCTATTTGGATAAGGTGCTTTATCAATAAGGGTTTGGTCCAACATTGGAGAGGATTGTGGGGACGGATTCGATCCCAAAACTGGAGTGGGAATCGACTTAGATAGATTTGGCGAAATGGGCAAAGGGTTCGAGCCTTGGGGAAAACGGAGAATAGGCTCGGGTGAAGGTGGGAGACTAGACGAATTAGGGGAAGAAGAAGAAGCTGGGGTATCATTGGTGTCACTATCATCACACTGCTTACCCACTCGGTTGTTCAGCACTCTCCCCGATCTCAACGTGGTAACAGCACTCACATTATAACTTTGTGAGTGGCCAGGATTAGGTATGGGTTGAGATGGGAGTTTCCCTTTCTCTCTTGCACTCATTGCGGCGTTTAACTGTGCGATTTGGTTTTCTAATGATTTAATACTCTCACCATGGGAGGCGGAGTTTTTCGTTATGGTATCAATAGAAGACCTCATCTCAGCCGAAATTTGCATGGATTGTTTCATGAACATATCCAAAGTTTGTGCAAGTGAGTTGTCAGTACCGGCCACTTGTGGTGTAGAAATGTTGGCCGAATTTTGGAAATTCTGTGACTGAAAGGGGGGCTGATTCTGTGGTTGTGGTTGCTGTGGAGGAGGTCTTTGATAATTGCTTTGTTGGTTTTGATTCCAAGCAAAGTTAGGATGATTCCTCCATCCTTGATTGTATGTGGAAGAATAAGGGTCGTTTCTAGGTTGCTGCTGAAAAGCAGCATTAGCTTGAAACGATGCATTCATAGGACATTCTTCAGTTAAGTGTGAAGGATCCGAACAGCAACCACAGACGGTCTTAGGAAGCGTGACCTGATTTAGGGAGAAAGATGAGAACTTGTTTTCAATAGCGTCGAGTTTCTTCTGTATCGCTGCCATTTCGGCTTTTACTGCGATAGAAACATCGAGCTGGTGAACACCTCCCTTAGTTGAAGGTGGTCTTATGCTTTCCCACTGCAAAGTGTGTTCAGCGAGGTCTTCCAGATAGTTCCAAGCTTCACCGTCATCTTTAGACATGAAATTGCATTGACACATTGTTTCAAGCATCTGCTTTGTCGCTGGATTAATGCCCTCATATATAATCCGACATAAATCCCATCTTTGTATTGCGTGATGGGGGCATTGGACAAGCAGATCTTTGAAACGTTCAAAGCACTTCCAAAATGGTTCATTGGGAAGCTGGGTGAACTGGTTGATCTCGCTCCTAATGTGGGCAGTCTTATGATTTGGGTAAAACTTCTTAAGAAATGCTATGACTGTAGGGTTCCTAGGCACACTAATGAGGTCTCACAAGGTATCAACCATGCCAATTTCTAAATTTTACAAGTGCCGAGAAACCCTAATACGGATCGTTGACTAGAGTTTAGGCGAAAAGTGAAACTAGTTAACAATTTAACTAAAAGAAAGAGGCTACAACCTTTGTAGATCCGGTCCTCTACCTCCTAGGCTTCATGATGATGTCCCTCCGCTGTCCATATCGGATTCC
The DNA here is from genome assembly GCA_030015575.1 of Agapanthus africanus. NCBI lineage: Eukaryota > Viridiplantae > Streptophyta > Magnoliopsida > Asparagales > Amaryllidaceae > Agapanthus > Agapanthus africanus. The sequence goes on along the minus strand of CM057338.1, from coordinate 826,226,283 downwards.
GGACTCTAGCATCGGTTTCATCGGAGAAATGGGCGGGCTAGGTCGTCGACTTCGATGCCGAAGATGATCTACGTCGAGGCATCACAAGATCAAGCTCCCACTTCACCAAGTCATGAAACTTGTGAAGAAAACACCCTATACTACTTGGCAAGAGGTAGAGGATGAAGAAATAGGAAGTGGGTTCACTTTAGAATTGGATTTCTCACTCTTTTTCACTAGTTGCCATTGATGGAGGCAAGCTTTCTTCTTGAAGAAGAAGAAGAAGATGATGATAGAATATGATAAGTATTTTCCAATAGAAAATAAAAATGAATACTTATCATATGGCAACCATGATTAGGTGTAGAGAATAAACTATGGTTAGTGGGAATGGTTAGGGTTAAGCATGAGACAAATATGGTGGACTTGTTCAAAGCTTCATGAAGCTTCAACAAGCAAACAAAGAAAGCCACCATATCATTTTCTTTTCCAAAATAAATAAATAAATAAATAAGTAAGTAAATAATCAAAACCCTAACCATTCATATAACCATGGTTTAATTCTTTACACTAACCTAAGTGAGCTTGTATCATCAAACATGATACAAACAAGTGCACAAAAGCAAATCACATATACAATGTGCATTTCAAGTAAGAAAATCCATTTAAAGTGAACCAATACTAGTTAATGCAAAGTAATATATCAAATATATATAATTCTACATTAAATCATTAAATCAACACTTGATTTAACGATCCGGTCATATCGCATATGACCGACAAATATCCAATGTATCGGCTTATCGAATCAATCCTCGATTCGATAACTAGGTTATATCGCATACAACCAATCGATACATTTATCGCGAGAATAGAATACGGTATCACATACACGCATTATTCTCGGTCCCGCACATATCTCATATGCGCTCCTATTTCGTTTCGCTTGAGCCAGGAAACCTCTGTGTAGGACTCTAAAGACTCGTCAATACGCCGGCAGCAGGTGATGATCATCAAACACCCACAAGCCGCAAGCGGTCTGCTAAACGTAACGGCCACCCGGGTATTGAGCGATCAGAAGATCGACGAGCAAGCCTGCTCACACTCCTGTGAATCCAACTAGTAACACTTACCGTACAGTCCGGTCTCGTCGTCTGATATGTCGCATATCTCGCCTAGGGGTGGTAAACGTCAGACCCCAATAGCTCGATAAGTCGTGTCGATATGAGGTCTATAACAGTTCGAGAAATTACTGGTAACACTTACCAGTAAATCTCAACAACCCTAGCCAGGGATTTCCGGTTATAGCCAATCGAACACAGCGCAATATCAACCCCCTATACCGGGAGAGACGAATCCCCTCCTATCGCTCATTGTCTCCATGTGATTCGGGACTGTACCCAAAAACCACCATTTTGCATGCTCTCTTGGACGTGGTAAGGTGGAAATCAAAGCACAGTGGGAACCACACAAGACTCTATGATGATCTCGGGTCAACAGACTACTCTGTACCAGTGTCACCAGAGAACTGCCATCTGACGTAAGGTATAATACCATCTGGGAGTTCTCGGCGAGTCCGTCCAGTGTACCCAGTCTCCACTGAGCACCCGTATATCATCTCTGATGTCAAACACCAATGGATATGGGATCATCCATCGCCCATCTGTATGGGTCGAGAAGGTATACGCTAGTCTACACTGGCATATCGATGCCCCGTCTCGATACACCCACGACTAGGGACCTTGAAGGATGTACTTATGGACTACCATGTCCCCACTAGTATGATCCGCATCATAGTCCAGGTAGTCAAGTACACATCCTAAGGGCTTTACCAACATGTAACAGAGAGACAATCAGTGTACACGTTAAGGTAAAGAGCAACCAGATAGCATACTATCATGTCGAGCAAAAAAGTCCTCCCTATATATGTCCAAGCACCCACTATAATATACATCCTATGTATAGTAATGGTCTCTAGGGCATACATATAACTAACAATCTCCCACTTGCACTAGGGCCATCTGATAGCAGTGGTTGTAGTATCTCATACTCAACCATCCCATAAAAGTCTTTCTCTGGGAAAAGGCCTTTGTGAGTGGATCCGCCGTGTTGTCCTCTGCGTCTACTCTCCTAACCTCGATCACCCTGGAGATCAACCATCTCCATGATCAGGTGATACTGCCTTAGAATATGTCTGGATCACTGATGGGACGGACGTTCCTTGGCATAAGCCTCAACTCCATTGTCACACAATGGGAGGAACTAAGTTCATCTCATGAACAAATATACATCCAGACTGCCTCTTTGGTAGCATCTTAAGTAGCGATGTATCGAGCCTTTATTGTCTAGTATGCCACGGTATCTAGCTTGGAACTCTTCCAACATACCGTCCCTTTACTGAGGGTAAAGACAATGCCTGTGACTGACTTTCAGTCGTCCTTATCACCCTGGAACCCTTCCAGTGATTCTCCCCAGGATCGGTTGATACCATCTCACTACAACTAGTGAGAATCCTAACATCCAATTAGATCTATCTCATAGATCCAAAACCCAGGATTTAGGAGGTATCACTTTGATCCTATATGGAGGATCATTGTGATAAGCGGAGATTGACCGAGCGTAGTATAGGAAACTCCTTCCCTATCAAGAGTATGTCATCCACGTACTCTACGAGGATCATCACCATACTCTCTACTACTTTTTTTGTATATACAAGGTTCATCTACCATTTTGATTATGTCAAACTGTTTGACTACTACATCAAAACAGATGTTCCAACTCCGAGATACCTGCTTTATCCAATAAAGCATCTTGTACACGTTTTCGCTGCTCCCACTGTCTACGAAGTCCTCTGGCTGTGTACTTATAGTCGTTCTCTTCTAAAACATCATTTAGAAAAGCAGTCATGGCACCCAACCGCCAGATATCGTAGTCATGGTATGTAGCCGTGGCAAGTAGGATCCGGATGGACTTAAGCATAGGCACTGGAAAAGGTTTCATCATTATCCACGCCTGGTCGATGACGAAAATCTTTAACAAGTCTAGCTTTGAAAGTCTCAACTTTTCCATCTACACCAAGTAATCTTCTCAAGATATACTTGCTCCTGATGGGGATTTAACCCTTCAGATATAGCAACCAAAGTCCATACTTTTTTGGTGTACATGGTTTCCATCTCAGATCGCTAAGCATCCAGCCATTCTTACAGAGTCCCACTCCTGATGGCCAGCTCGAAACTAGTTGGTTCATCATCTCATGATGCAATCCTCGCTCCCATTGTCATAGAGTAACCGAAGTATCTCTCAGGTGGGTGAGGAACCCTACTAGATCGGCGGAGAGGCTGAGGTTCGTTGGTAACTGTTGAATCCTTTGGTTTTATCAAATCATCTGCTGTAGTTTGTATAGCTGGAACCTTTCCAGTTCTACATTACAGACCTTGCTTCGAGCTTATCCGGATTTTGCTTTTAGACATAGGCCGGACAACCCCAAATCTTAACTGACTTAAGAGATGGGCTCTTCCCTTATCATATCACATATGAAATGGTAGGCAACTGATTTGATTTGAACCCTATTCAACAGGTATGCAACTTCATAAGTGCATAACTCCCAAAAGGAAATAGGTAACTCAGTAGTACTCATCATAGAGCACACCTTATCATATAGGGTGTGATTGCTCCACTCCGATATACCATCGTGCTATGGTGTATACGGAGGAGTAATGCTGAGAGAGAATCTCATTCTCCTTTAGAATAGTCCAGGATTTCCGTGCTTAAGTATTCTCCTCCTTGATCGCATCAAAGGACATAATACTTATACCCGTTTTGGTTCTCTACTTCTAACTTATATTCTGTGAATATCTCAAAAGGTTCGGACTTGTGTTTCAACAAGAACATATGTCTGAATCTAAAGAGATTATCAGAGAATGTAATGAAGTACAAAGAACCGGTCTTGGCATGTGTAGACAGGGGACCTTACATACATCAACATGTATCATCCCAAGAGTTCACTAACTCTTTCTCTGTTTCCAATAAACAGAGCTGGTGTCATTATATCTTTGTGACATGACTGGCAAGTTTCACAAGATGTAGATTCAAACTGATTTAAATATGCATCTACATGTAACTTCAGCTAGTCGGGTCGCATTGATATGACCTAGTCTACAATGCCTCAAGAAGGATTCATTCATTTCTGAACTCTTCCTCTTTTGTGTGTTCCGTATACTAAAGAACTGTAGTTTGATTTAGAACATCAATGCTTTTAGATAACGTGCCTGAACCGATCAACTTTTGATATAGAAAATGTTCAAAACATTATCCAGCTATACAAAGTTTTATCATTTCTTTACTAATAAAGAGATTGATATGATTTTGTATATCAGGTTCGGTATCTAATAACATTCGTTCAGAATCAATGTATTTGGAATACAGGGTGACAGTGACCAACAGACTTGGCTGCAACACTTGCCCCGTTTTCTGCCTCATGAAACTTATCACCCGTTCTCAGTTTTTCTACCTTTTGCAGCCCTATGTAACAGATTACATATCTGGGATCCTGATCCGGTATCATATACCCAGGATGCCGAGGATACTGAGAAACAGTTCTTTGTAATGAACACACCCGAAGACGATGCATCAGCATGCACTCTCTTCGTTTGGGCGGCACGGGAATTCTGGTAATCCCCAATTTCCTGCTCTGTCTTATAACAATTATAAGTTGGAGCGGGACCAACGTTCCCCAGCTCAGTATAACAAGCGGGTTCGGTCAATACATCCATATTATTATCTTGATTAAGGCGTGATATGGTCGTTACCTAGAGAGAGAGAGAAGAAAACACTCAGCGTGCGCTCTTGCAGGAATAGATTGGTTATTATTTTATCTAATCAGGATGGCTCCCACTGTTTTTATCAAATCTTCCTTCAAACCCTAAAAGGAAAGACTAGCCGGGATTAATTACACGCTACAAGTTCGCCAATTTTTCAGCCAGGCCAGTGTCGGTACTTTGAGGGAGGTCCCCCGTGCTTTCGCACGAACCTAATTAATGTAAACCTCGTTTTCCCATAGGCGTAACCCCGTTGACACCTTTCTAGACACCTACTTGATCGGCTAATTGTAATGTGTAAAACTCTCCCAGGAGTAACTCTTACTCGCAGCGGGTATCGGGATCCAACTATCTCATAGAAGGTATGCAATCTCATTGCAAATTTCAACACTTGAAATTCCCGATAATTTTGCCCCTAGCCTCCTATGACCTTGACAAAGGCCAACAAAGAATAGGCTGCTAGTCAAGTTCAACCCGTCATTTCTTGATTGAATTATACCCACCCGCACGACCCTTGACAAAGGCCAACAAGGTCGCACGACTACCCTAACCCAATCTGCATCATATGCATAAGCAGATAAGCACCAGTCAGCTACCGCACACTACGCCTTGACAAAGGCCAACAAACGCAGCACGAATACTAACTACTACTTATCTGAAATGACGGAGGGCTACGACAGGTTTTTCTGAAAACCTATTGCGTAATGAACTTGATATCGTTGTAGAATCAAAAGATTTTGAAAATGGAGTGTTTTTTAGGCTTTTCTAGTTTTGCTAAAGGGGTCACTCCCGGTGAAGGGATCGTCGGCCCTTTCCTCATCGAATAAGGTGCGGGATATATCATATATATCACTGTGCAAAGCAAAACTCTTAAAAGAAATCAGAAGACAAACCGAGTGTGTAGCATCTGCCAGTTATTGCTAAAGGAGTCACTCCCGGTAAAGGGATCTCGGTCCTTTCCTCATCGAATAAGGTGCAGGATATATCACATATACCGCTGTGCAAAGCAAGAACTGTAGTTACCTGTTTTATTTTTGAAATTCGATTCTACAACATCTTTAGGTTTCTTTTTACTTTCATTAATCTCATTAATGAAGTCCCATCATTTAAGTTACCTAAACATCACAGATAAATACGACGTACACTTATGCCATCCGCATTCGCCTCGATGTCCCCTCGTGCACCGTTAGGTTAGGTGACTAACGGCAGAGCGGGGCAGGGCTAGCGCGGGTGTAAAACATAAGTAACGCCTATATAATATATCATATATACTATATACAGTATCCATCACAGAACATATCACATGATCACATCACAGATATCGCAGCAGAAGAATCATATGAAATATTGGATATACTAGGACGTCCGTGTTTTCAATACGAGCCAGTATAAAACACGGATTCCACGGTCGCGATGAATAGCCAAACCCACACCCCTAGACCCCTACGAGAGCGGCAAGCAACCCTACCAATTCTAGAGTTAGGAGACCCGGACTCGACTCCTCGAGTTGGTCTCCCACTGGACTCCAGAAACCCGGTTACTTGTGCCCTCCTCCTTGGGTCTATCCTAGTGCGGAAAAGTAAATAATATACAAAAGGTGACATCTTCCGCAACCTGGAAGTGCCCCAATAAAAGAATATTACATACATGTTTTTACATGAATGAAAATGAAAAACACTCATCTCACATAAAAAACCCCGGCTATTCAAACACGACGATCCAATATAACATATCCAGCAACACATAACATCACATGTCATCAACGTAAGTAAATATGCGCATCCCAATTGTCGTTGACATATAGCAACGAAACCGGCGATATCACATATTACACTTACGGTCACAGAAAAGAAAGTGTAAAACTACAACAGTTGGAATCCGCAACCTGCATAGACATCGCATGCCTAATCAAATGAATTCCTTAGACATCGCATGCCTAACAATTATAAACCCCGCATTTTAGTCTCATTATCGAAAACACTTTTCAATATCAAGTCGGGTAATTCAACAAGATTCCCGACATCCTGATCGAATGCTCGTCGCAAACTTTAGTAGACGGCCGCACCCCCGACGCTGTCGACGAAGTGCACCAAGGCGGAACACCGCTGCCGCGAGCACCCGAACGGATGCTTTCGGCGACGGAGTTCTCCTACAGTCACTTAGTCGGGGGTATGGGGCGTAGCTGTCTATTAAGTTTACCGGCGAGTATCCGCGTACGCTACGTGATTGCGACGGACTTTTGATCACATCAAAATTCCGTGGCAACCGATCAAGTGAGACTAAAGTGCTATGTTTATAACATTCATATAGTTATCTCATAACTTCTTGTGAATTCCAATTGTTGTATCACATTCCGGATAAATAGAAAATGATAAACTTTCCGATCGAACAATCGAACACCCAAGTTTTCCCGAAGCAAATCAACACATGAAACAAGTTTAAAAACATCCAGTTCATACCTCAGTACCAACGGTCCAGCCGTAGAAGTGTCAAGCCAACGCCTCACATGTGGCACGCCGTACTGCCCCAAACCCGAAGGTTCAAAGGGCAGTTCAAGACGGTCACATAATCGAGTTAAGGTTTGTTGTCTTCTAGAGGGTCCATCGCGTTACTTGCACTACTTAGAACGTTATTAAACCACGGAAAGATCCAACACTTGGAAATTTCCCGACAGGGGAAAAGGTGGGTATTTATATTCGGTCGAACTTTTTAACATATTCAAAAATTATCCGGAAAACTCATAGACAAAATTAGAAAATCCGATCGAATAATCGAATCCCCAAAACAACTCCAGAAAACTCAACAGTGGAGAGTAAGTTAAAAATTCCCAGAAAATACAGCACTAAAAGATAAGAATTACTATGCAAATTCCAAACACTGTTGTGACAAACTGGCCGCGGAATCGCCGCATGAGCCACGCTCGCGCCACGGTTCCGCCGCGCTTTAGACAAATCAAGAGCACGTGCTCCACAGTAATTCTTCAAATTCCCTGCTGAATTTTTTAAGAATTTTTAATATGGAAAAAACCCAGTTTTTCAAAAAAGTCCAGAGAGCATTTTGGAATTGGGGTTTCGGGTCGATCGGACTTCTAACTCCGTCTACGCATCTCCTAAGGCTCTAGCTAGGCTCTGATGCCACTGTAGGGTTCCTAGACACACTAATGAGGTCTCACAAGACACCAACCATGCCAATTTCTAAATTTTACAAGTGCCGAGAAACCCTAATACGGATCGTTGACTAGAGTTTAGGTGAAAAGTGAAACTAGTTAACAATTTAACTAAAAGAAAGAGGCTACAACCTTTGTAGATCCAGTCCTCCACCTCCTAGGCTTCATGATGATGTCCCTCCGCTGTCCATATCGGATTCCGGACTCTAGCATCGGTTTCATCGGAGAAATGGGCGGGCTAGGTCGTCGACTTCGATGCCGAAGATGATCTACGTCGAGGTATCACAAGATCAAGCTCCCACTTCACCAAGTCATGAAACTTGTGAAGAAAACACCCTATACTACTTGGCAAGAGGTAGAGGATGAAGAAATAGGAAGTGGGTTCACTTTAGAATTGGATTTCTCACTCTTTTTCACTAGTTGCCATTGATGGAGGCAAGCTTTCTTCTTGAAGAAGAAGAAGAAGAAGATGATAGAATATGATAAGTATTTTCCAATAGAAAATAAAAATGAATACTTATCATATGGCAACCATGATTAGGTGTAGAGAATAAACTATGGTTAGTGGGAATGGTTAGGGTTAAGCATGAGACAAATATGGTGGACTTGTTCAAAGCTTCATGAAGCTTCAACAAGCAAACAAAGAAAGCCACCATATCATTTTCTTTTCCAAAATAAATAAATAAATAAATAAGTAAGTAAATAATCAAAACCCTAACCATTCATATAACCATGGTTTAATTCTTTACACTAACCCAAGTGAGCTTGTATCATCAAACATGATACAAACAAGTGCACAAAAGTATATCACATACACAATGTGCATTTCAAGTGAGAAAATCCATTTAAAGTGAACCAATACTAGTTAATGCAAAGTAATATATCAAATATATATAATTCTACATTAAATCATTAAATCAACACTTGATTTAACGATCCGGTCATATCGCATATGACCGACTAATATCCAATGTATCGGCTTATCGAATCAATCCTCGATTCGATAACTAGGTTATATCGCATACAACCAATCGATACATTTATCGCGAGAATAGAATACGGTATCACATACACGCATTATTCTCGGTCCCGCACATATCTCATATGCGCTCCTATTTCGTTTCGCTTGAGCCAGGAAACCTCTGTGTAGGACTCTAAAGACTCGTCAATACGCCGGCAGCAGGTGATGATCATATCAAACACCCACAAGCCGCAAGCGGTCTGCTAAACGTAACGGCCACCCGGGTATTGAGCGATCAGAAGATCGACGAGCAAGCCTGCTCACACTCCTGTGAATCCAACCAGTAACACTTACCGTACAGTCCGGTCTCGTCGTCTGATATGTCGCATATCTCGCCTAGGGGTGGTAAACGTCAGACCTCAATAGCTCGATAAGTCGTGTCGATATGAGGTCTATAACAGTTCGAGAAACTACTGGTAACACTTACCAGTAAATCTCAACAACCCTGGCCAGGGATTTCCGGTTATAGCCAATCGAACACAGCGCAACATCAACCCCCTATACCGGGAGAGACGAATCCCCTCCTATCGCTCATTGTCTCCATGTGATTCAGGACTGTACCCAAAAACCACCGTTTTGCACGCCCTCTTAGACGTGGTAAGGTGGAAATCAAAGCATAGTGGGAACCACACAAAACTCTATGACGATCTCGGGTCAACAGACTACTCTGTACCAGTGTCACCAGAGAACTGCCATCTGACGTAAGGTATAATACCATCTGGGAGTTCTCGACGAGTCCGTCCAGTGTACCCAGTCTCCACTGAGCACCCGTATATCATCTCTGATGTCAAACACCAATGGATATGGGATCATCCATCGCCCATCTGTATGGGTCGAGAAGGTATACGCTAGTCTACACTGGCATATCGATGCCCCGTCTCGATACACCCACGACTAGGGACCTTGAAGGATGTACTTATGGACTACCATGTCCCCACTAGTATGATCCGCATCATAGTCCAGGTAGTCAAGTACACATCCTAAGGGCTTTACCAACATGTAACAGAGAGACAATCAGTGTACACGTTAAGGTAAAGAGCAAACAGATAGCATACTATCATGTCGAGCAAGAAAGTCCTCCCTATATATGTCCAAGCACCCACTACAATATACATCCTATGTATAGTAATGGCCTCTAGGGCATACATATAACTAACAATGACGAATTCATCCCAATTAGTGATAGAGTGTGCGGCAGTATTATAAAGCCATTTTTCTGCCAAGTCGCACAGTGTGAATGGGAGAAGACGTAAGCGCATAGCATCTAATGTCAATTGTGAAGTACCCATCATTGCGCATACGTTTTCGAATTTGGTGATGAAAACGTACGCGTCTTCCGACTCAAGCCCGTGAAATTTGGGCAGCAGGTTGATGTAGTGGGGTTTAATTTCGAAATTATCCCCGTTAGGTGGTGGAAGAGATAGACAAGTAGGAAGGGGACCACGAATAGGATAGCATCTCTCTTGGAGAGAGATGCGCGGTGGATTCTGCTCACCTACGGGCGGTGGCAGCGTGGTGTTATAATTAGATGGAGTGCCGTCCATCACGGTCAATGTGGTGTGTGGTGGGGGAAAAGAAGATGAAGAAGTACCGACTTCGGCGTCGATAGCAGGAACGCGGACAAGACGAGCACTAGGATCCCGTGTCCAGCCGAGCATGAACTAAGCGGGTTTAGTGCAAGTGGCAGCGTGTGTGTGATTTAAAATTGGCTTGTTTTTGAAAAAGTGGGACTCAAGACAAATCACCCTAAGATGCACAAGCAACCCTAGAACTAAGGTCACCTAGGTCCAGTCTCTAGACCGCTCCTAGACTTCCAAAGGACAAGCCGCAGGATAAATCCTCTACCGCCTCCGTACTATCCTTGTAGCCAGGTAAGTGCCAGGTAAGTGGGAAGGAACCACAGTAGTGGGCCTAATTAAAAACCACTAGCCTTTGTCACACTTGCCTAGGTACTACAAAAGTAATGCGGATAAACGATAGATTACCCACGACCTTCCTCTGTCCTTATTGAGCGCGACAGTCCTTAGAGTCTGGTCTAGCTATTTTTTAAATTAATGAAGGGTTGATCTATATGCTCGGTTTGTGATTTGTGGGGCTTAGGAAGGATGATGAAATCCCCACCTAATCTTGATTTGGTCTTTGCCCCTTAAAGTCCGTATTAAATATGCAAAACAAAACCAATCACAAAACTTTTGCAAAAAGATTTTTGAGCGGCGCTGTTTTGCAAAGAATCCTGCAGAAGATAGATTTTATTGGATTTGAGGGGAGAGAGAAAGAGTTAAGAAAGATACCAGAGAAGTTCGGAACCCTAGATCTCCTGTTTCCTCAAGTCCGTGACTCCAGATTCCCTCGCAAAATTCACATACAAATCGTTAAATATGCAATTTGCAGTTTTGTTTTAATAATGATATGAATCGTCTAAGAATTCAACACAAATAGTAAGAATAAAAAATTACGCACGTATCCCCGGCAACGGCGCCATTTGATTGGTTCGAAAGAGTGTGTTTGTAGTTAACCGCAATCAATAACGGTGTCGCGTGTAGCTAGACCGAGATGAGTACGGGTCGTCCTCTGGGAAACGTGGAATCTTTTACTTTTACTTTAGATGTGTTGAGAAAGAGAGGAGGGATAAAGAATTTTTATAGAATGGTTTCTAGATCTACGTTAAACAAGAATGTAAAATATAGATCTAAATTATTTTAGAGATGTAAATAATATAATAAGAGGGCTTGTAGGGTTCGTTAGGATTTAGTAGTTACGGACGATTAATTAAAAGTTACCCTTTTTATCCATTAATAGATTTAAAACTAGAACGACGGTGATGCGTGTAGATTAGGGTTTCTGGAGGGAAAAGGAATCCCACTCTTAACCCTTATCTCGACACGGAACTCCGTTCATTATCTAGCCTTTACCAAAACAATCATTAATCTAATCTCTAATCGCGGTCGGAACTAGCAAAGAATTGCTAGCGCGCCCGATTAGGATGTTAATGATTCTTTTGATAAAGTTCCTAAACTTTATAGGACTTAAAAAGGGTTTATGGATGTTCATCATCCATTAGCCTACCCTAATCCTACGAACCCTAACAAGCGGAGAATTACTCGCGCATGTTGGGAGAAGAAGATGAAAAGACAGAGAGGGAAAACATAATGTAAAATGCAAAAAGAATTAAATAAAATAACTACCTTTATTAATCAACTTGAACAATCTACACTTTTATTCCGTAGGAAATGATTACAAAGACTAGTTTGCTTCTCGATCTTTCCTAAGGAGGTAGTCGAACAGTCGATGATCAGCCTGAATGCGTGAGCGTCTGGAGCTTCGTGATCTCTTCGGCTTGATAACTTTTCCAAGAGGCTCTCGGTGCCCTTTTATAGTCCAAAGCCACAATCTTTTGCTTCAAAGGTTGGTAAAATATAGCAGAGATTTAAGCCACAAAATCTTAGCAAATGATCCTTCTAGAATGCCGCGGATCCACGGCCAAAAGGGGGGTTTGGCCGCGGTTCCGCGGCCAATGGTGGAGATCTCCTGATGAAATTTCTTGGGCTTGCTTCTTGTGACATGTGGCAATCCTAGACACCTTCAGAATTCAGAAATCTTCTCTCGGTTGCTTCCAGACTTGGTCTCCAAGTTTTGATTCTTAATTAGGCAAGTCTTCTTCAAAAACTTGATTTGCTTGATTCTAGTCTTGGAAAATTCTGCACAACTTGGAAATATTCTGCACAACAACTCAAATAAGATTTAGTAGACCTAGTTCTACTAGGATTAGGTCAATGAATTTATTTGCATACATTTTCCTACCAAATGCTAATTAAAATATATTAACACATGGAAAATAATGTTTTTACACATAAACCCTCATATATATAATATATTATAATAAAGTCCTTTTTTTAATATGAAAATGGTAGGAAAAATGTAATACAAATGTGCAGTTTTATCAACTGAACAAGAATCGTTCAAGAATTTAGTCATCATCATCTACCTATTTTCTCGATTCCTCCACAAGCGGAGTTTTCACTCAAACATCATAAAAAAGATAACAATCAAGAATCGATAACTCTTCATAATGCTCAAATGTAAATAAAAATAAGATCAAGAATTTTCACCTTTTATTATTCGATGTTTCGTTACAATTCACTCAAAGACTACAAAATTTTAAGGAGAGAACTCGATCGTCGAACTAGCTTCGCATCGTCTTCGTGAGTCGCGGATCGTCGTGGATTACTTGCTCGGATGAAGATCGGCGTTGCTTCAAAAAGGCTTGTTGAATGCTTGCTTGATTTGGTACTCGATGGATCTTGATTTGGATCAAATTGTGTCACTCAATTTGATTTTGAAAATGATTTGGATCTACAATTTTCACCACTCAAAATGATTTCCCTCCAAATTCAACCACCTCTAATCCCTAGTTCTAAATCCATTTTTATAACCACTCATTTGAATTTTCCCTCCAAAGCTAGGTTGTTAGAGAGAGTCTTCTAGAAGAAGTTTGTCGGAGGGAATATTCTAGAATAAGGTTGTTGGAGAGCCTTCTAGAATAAGGTTGTTGGAGAGAGCTTTCTAGAATAAGTTTGTAATGCAGAGCCTTCTGGATGAAGCCACGTGGTCTTTGGGAGTCTTCTGGAAGCTTGGCCGTTACAAGAAGGCATATGGAGGAATATGAGCTGGTGACGTGTCTAACAGGTCGTGGATCCGCGGCGGATAGGCCAACTTGGTCGCGGATCCGCAGCCTATTGGTGGAGTTATTGCATGCAAATTTCTGTGCTGATTTGTGTTGGCTTCATGGTACTTTTCTAATGTCTGGAATTTTATAAATCTTTCTTGTTTACTGCCAGATCACAAGTCTTGGACTTGGTGTATTTTTATCAGCACTTTTAGCACTTCCGGCTCTTTTTCCTGGAATTTCCTACACACAATCTCGAGACAAGTGTTGCGATATACAAAGATCATGCATGCAATAATACACACACAATTTCCTTCAAAATGCCGGTTATAATGTATAACACATGTTATTTGATATTTTGCAGGCGAATTTCTAATATGTGCTATATTTATACCAAACGCCTTTAGATGATTGCAAAGTGTAGGGAAATTGATGTGTTAAAAATGCAATATTTTCGACTGATCAGCTACAGATAGGTAGAGAATTGGGAATGGGTGATATGTCTCTAAGTGTAGAGAATGGTGTAATTGTTGCAGCCAAATCAGTTGGTAGATATCACCTTGTATTACCAAATACATTGATTCTGAACAAATGTTATTACATGCCGAACCTGATATACAACATTACATCAGTTTCTTTATTCAATTAAAGAAGCATATAATTCTGTAATAGCATATACGTTCTAAATCAACCCACAGTTCAAAGTATATAGAACACACACAGGAGGAGTAGTTCAGAAATGAACGAATCCTTCTTGTGGCATTGTAGACTGGGTGATATCAATGCGACACGACTAGCTAAAGTTACATTAAGGATGAATATTAGAATCTGTTCGAATTTTCATCTTATGATACTTACCAGTCTTGTCTCGAAGATAAAATGACCAATACTCTGTTTACTAGAAACAGAGAAAGAGTTATTGAACTCTTGGGATGGATACATGATGATGTATACGGTCCTATGTCTACAAATGCCAGGCTTGGTTCTTTGTACTTCATTATATTCACTGACCATCTCTCAAGATTCAGACATGTCTTCCTGTTGAAACACGAGTCTAAAACTTTTGAGAAATTCAAGGAATATAAGCTTGAAGTTATGAACCAGACGGGTTGAAGTATTAAAGTCCTATGATGTGATCGAGGAGGAGAATACTTGGGCATGGAGTTCCTGGATTTTCTAAAAGGAGAATGTGATTCTCTCTCAGCTTACTCCTTCGAATACACCACAGCACAACGGTGTATTGGGGCGGAGGTATCGCACCCTATGAGATATGGTGCGCTCTATGATGAGTACTCCTGAGTTACCTGTTTCCTTATGGTGTTATGCACTTGAGAAGCTACATACCTATTGAATGCGGTTCTATCCAAATCAGTGTATACCACTCCATATGAGATATGGTATGGGAAGAGACCATGTCTTAAACGAGTTAAGATATAGGGTTGTCCGGCCTATGTTGAAAAGAAGAATCCGGACAAGCTCGAGGCAAGGTCAGTTCTTTATAAGTTTGTTCGGACATCCCAAACATTGTGAGGGAATATCTTCTACCACTCTCAGGAGAAAAAGTTGTTTTGTTTCTCACCAAGCCACCTTTTTAGAAAAGGAATTTCTTGTGAAGAAATTTGTGGTCATGAGGTAGAACTGAAAGGAGTTCCAGCTATACAAACTACCAGCTAATGATTTGGTGATACCAAAGGATTCAATAGTCTCCAACGAACCACAGCCTCTCCGCGAATTTGGTAGGGTTCTGTTGGGCTACCTAGCACGGCAGCAAGGTTTTGGGTGGTATCGTCCATGCCAAATTAAAATTTATGTCGTTCTAGATAACCCTAACCTAGAATCGATACTAGAGAATCATGCGGAATCATAAAGCAAATATCTTTACTACTAAGAGATTAGGGATTACAACCTTTGTAGTCCTCTCCTTCACTTCTAAAGCTCCGAGTTGAAGTCCCTTCGTTGCAATCATCATGTTCCTGGACTCTAGAGAGGCTCCATGAGGTGAATGAGGCATCCTTGCTTGTAGTCTTCACAATCCAAGATGATCTACGTCGAAGCAACACAAACCCAAGCTTTCACTTCACTAATGAGGTATTAGTGAAGCAAACACCCTAATCTAAGTGGCTGGAATAGATGGGGATGATGAAGTAGGAATTTTTCTCACTTTAGTATTTTATTTCTCACTAATTTTTCATCACATGAAGAAATCAAGAGAGCAAGAATCAAGAGCAAGAAGAAGAAGAAGCTCAAGCTCAAGTGAGAATGAATTGTGATGAGGTTAGAAATATAACCAATGGTTAAAAGTATCACGGCTAACTCTTGTAGAGAATAAACTATGAGCTAGGGTTAGGGTTAGGTTAACAAATATCTTGGTAAATATCAAGAGAGTGGACTTAGTCAACATAAACAAATATCTTAACTAATTTCCACAATTTTGAATTAACCAAAAATAAATATATTTCTAACCCTAATTCTAGCAATGGTATAAATCTCATTAAACCCTAGTTGCATTTATAACCTTGCATGTTACAATATTATATATCACATATATAATATATAATGTAACAAAAGAAAAGAATACAATTAACATATATCACATATATGTTAAATGTATTCAAAGTGAGAAAATTAAATACTTAAGTGAGCATATATTAGTTAATGTAATTTAATATATCAAATATATAATTATACATTAAATTATCGAATCAACACTTGATCCGATAATCCGGCTATATTACATATAACCGACTAATATAAAATGTATCATTTCATCGAATCAACACTTGATCCGATGACCCGGCTATATCACATATAACCGGCCGATATCATATATCGTGAGAATAGAATACGGTATCACATATCGTATTAATCTCGGCCCCGCACATATCACATATGTGCTCCTACTCCGTTTCACCTGAGCCCGGAAACCTCTGTGTAGGACTCTAAAGACTCGTCAATACGCCGGCAGTAGGTGATGATCATATCAAACACCCACAAGTTGCAAGCAGTTAGCTAAATGTAACAGCCACCCGGGTATTGAGCGATCAGAAGATCAATAAGCAAGCCTGCACACACTCCTGTGAATCCAATCAGTAACACTACCGTACAGTCAGGTCTCTTCGTCTGATATGTTGCATATCCAGTCTAGGGGTGGTAAACATCAGACCCCAGTAACTGATAAGTCGTGTCGATGTGAGGCTCATAACGGGTCGAGAAACTACTGATAATACTTACCAGTAGATCTCCATATCAGCCCTGGCCAGGGACTTCCAGTTATAGCCAATCGAACACAGTGCAACATCAACCCCCAATACCGGGAGAGACGAAACCCCTCCTATCGCTCATTGCCTCCATGTGATTCGGGACTGTACCCAAAAGCCACCGTTTTTCACGTTCTCATGAACGTGGTAAGGTGGAAATCAAAGCACAGTGGGAATCACACAAGACTCTATGATGATCTCGGGTCTACAGACTAACCTGTACCAGTGTCACCAGAGAACTGCTATCTGACTATAGGTATAATACAATCTAGGAGTTCTCGGCGAGTCCTTTCAGTGTACCTAGTCTCCACTGAGCACCCGTACACCATCTTTGATGTCAAACACCAATGGATATGGGATCATCCATCGCCCATCATATGGGTCAAGATGCGTATATGCTAGTCTACTCTAGAGTATCGATGCCCTGTCTCGATACACCCTCGACTAGGAACAATTATAGGATGTACTCATGGACTACCCTGGCCCCACTAGTATGATCTGCATCATAGTCCTAGTAGTCAAGTGCATATCCTAAGGGCTTTATCAACATGTGAGAGCAAGACAATAAACCAATACAAGTCAACATGTTAAGACAAAGTAAAACCAGATAGTATACTATCATATCGAGCAAGAAAGTCCTCTCTATATATATCTAAGCATCCACTATAATATACATCATATGTACAATAATGGCCTCTAGGGCATATACATAACTAACAATCTCCCACTTGCACTAAGGCCAGCTGTTGTAGTATCTCATACCCAACATCTTAAAGAGTCTCTCAAATTGTATCTAGGGTATGGCCTTCGTGAGTGGATCTTCAGTGTTGTCTTTCGTCTCAACTCTCCTGACCTCGATCTCACGATGATCAACTATCTCCCGGATCAGGTGATACCGCCTCAGAATATACCTGGATCTCTGATGGGACCTGGGTTCCTTGGCCAAAGCAACAGCTCCATTGTTATCACAATACAAAGGTATTGGATGCTCAATGGACGGAACCACACCAAGTTCAGTTGTGAACTTCTTCATCCAGACAGCCTCTATGGCAGCATCATTGGCAGCGATGTATTCAGCTTCCATCGTCGAGTCAGCCATGGTTTCCTGTTTGGAACTCTTCCAACACACCGCCCCTCCATTGAGGGTAAAGACAAATCCCGAGTGTGACTTAGAGTCGTCCTTATCATTTTAGAAGCTCGAATCGGTAAAGGACTCCACTTGGAGTTCTCCGTTACTATACACCAAGAACATCTCTTTAGTCCTTCTCAAGTACTTGAGAATGTTCTTCACAGCTGTCTAGTGACTCTCTCCTGGATCTGCTTGATACCTACTCACTATACTTAGTGAGTATGCTACATCGGGTCTGGTACATAGCATCGCGTACATGATAGAGCCTACTGCCGAAATATAGGGTATCCCTTGCATGCGAGCTCTCTCCAAATCAGTCTTTGGAGACATCTCTTTGGAGAGAGTGAGTCCAGAGATTGTGGGTAAGTCCCCACGCTTGGATTCTTCCATACTAAACCTTTTTAGTATGGTGTCAATGTACCTGGATTGGGACAATCCTAGTATCCTTTTAGATCTATCTCTATAGATCTTAATTCCCAAAATGCAGGAGGCATCACCTAGATCTTTCATTGAGAATCTATGTGATAAGAAGAGATTGACCGAGTGCAGCATAGGAACATCATTTCCTATCAAGAGTATGTCATCCACGTACAATACGAGGAAGACAACCTTACTCTCTGCTACCTTCTTGTAAATACAAGGTTCATCTACGTTCTTGATGAAGTCAAACTATTTGAGTACAACATCAAAACAGATGTTCCAACTCCGCGATTCCTGCTTTAACCCGTAGATGGATTTAAGCAGCTTGCACACCTTTCTACTGCTCTCACTTTCTACGAAGCCCTCTGGCTGAGTCATGTACACGCACTCCTTTAAATCACCATTTAGAAAGGCGGTCTTAGCATCCATTTGTCAGATTTCGTAGTCATGGTATGCAGCAATGGCAAGTAGGATCCGGATGGACTTAAACATAGCTACTGGAGAAAAGGTTTCGTCATAATCCACACTTGGACGTTGACAAAAACCCTTTGCAACAAGCCTAGCTTTGAAAGTCTTAACTTTTCCATCTACATCAAGTTTCTTCTTAAAGATCCATTTGCTCCCAATGGGTTTTACCCCTTCAGGAGCAACTTCCAAAGTCCATACTTTGTTGGTGTACATGGATTCCATCTCAGATCGCATTTCATCCAGCCATTTCACAGAGTCCCCACTCATGATAGCCTGCTCGAAGCTAATCGGGTCATCATCTTCCATGATGCAGTCCCCGCTCCCACCATCAATGAGAAAACCGTAGTATCTCTCAGGTGGATGAGGAACCCTACTAGATCGGCAGAGAGGCTGAGGTTCGTTGGCAACTATCGCATCCTCTGTTTCCACTAAATTTTCAGTTGTAGTTTGTTCTGCTGGAACTTCTTCCAGCTCTACCTCTTCGCCACTAATTTCTTTAGCAAGAAATTCCTTTTCTAAAAAGGTGGCATGTTGAGCAACAAAAACCTTTTGTTGTTCATCGTGGTAGAATAGATATCCATTCGAATGTTTAGGATATCCAACAAACTTACAAAGAACTGATCGTGCCTCGAGTTTGTCCGGATTTTGCCTTTTGACATAGGCCGGACAACCCCATATCTTAACTTGTTTAAGACATGGTCTCTTCCCACTCTATATCTCATATGGTGTGGTAGGTATAGATTTTGATGGAACCTGATTCAATAGGTATGCTGCTGCTTCAAGCACATAACCCCAAAAGGAAATAGGCAACTCAGCGGTGCTCATCATAGAGCGCATCATATCTAATAGGGTGCGATTCCTTCGTTCCAATACACCGTTGTGCTATGATATATAAGGAGGAGTAAGCTGAGAGAGAATCTCATTCTTTTTTAGATAGTCCAGGAACTCATTGCTTAAGTATTCTCCACCTCGATCTGATCGAAGGATCGTAATAATTTTACCTATTTCGTTCTCGACTTCGTTCTTATATTCTTTGAGTTTCTCGAAAGCTTTAGACTTGTGTTTCAACAGGAACACATGTACGTATATTGAGAGATATTCAGTGAATGTAATGAAGTACGAGGAACCATTCCTGGCATGTGTAGACATGGGACCACATACTGTAGGGTTTCTTTAGCACCTCACCTAGGGTTTTGCAAGCATCACACATGCCATATTAAAATTTTATGAGGTGTTAAACAAACTAACCTAGGAATCGAACTAGAATGATTAGGGTAACAAGTTCTAGTATCATATACTAGCTAGTGTCTAACACTAAGTGGGGAGAAATACAACCTTTGTAGACCTCCTTTGCAACTCCTTGGATCTCCTAGAGGTTGAACCGGCTAGCTCGAGCTTCTTCCACGTCCACGATGATCCACCCGGAGTACCTTTGCTCAAAGCTCCTTGCTCCACTTGATCACAATGAAGATGAAGCAAACAAACTACACCAATAGGCTAGACAAGTGTAGTATGATGATATGGTTTTGTTCTCACAGAAAAACCTTTTCTTTCTTTTACCCTCACTCACTTAGAAATCTCAAGAGAGAGCTAGAGAGAGGAAGAAGAAGATGGAAATCTTGAGCTCATTTCTTTTGGATGAAATATAATGATAAGAAAATAATGAGAGAAAGATAAATATCAAGATAAATATCTTCATCTCTAACCATGGTTAATAAATATCTAGATATTTTAGAATGAGGAAAAAATAACAAGTGAAATGAAACCATGGTTCCAAACTAGGTCAAGAAAAGAATAGTCAACCATGATTTAATATCATTTTCTTTTTCTCATTCTAATATATATAAAGATATTTACTTTCCATATGAGTCTTATATTGCCATCTTTCTTGTATCATCAAGCATGATACAAATGCATGTATGTATGTGTGTATGCACATCAACATGTACATATACATCCATGCACCCATCATAAAGAAAATGTTTATTTAAATGAGATAAAAGTCAATATTAAATCAACATTTGATTTAATAAACCGGTCATATCTCATACGACCTGACCAATAGAAAACCCCCCATTAAAACACGGTATCAAATACACGTATTTAATCGAGCTCCCGCACATATCTCATATGCACACCACATCGTTTCGCCTGAGCCAGGAAACTCCTGTGTGGGACTCTAAGACTCGTCAATACGCCGGCAGTAGGTGATGATCACATCAAACACCTACAAGCCGCAAGCGGTCAGCTAAACGTAATGGCCACCCAGGTATTGAGCAATCAGAAGTAGAACAAGCGAACCTGTCAAAACTCCCGTCGAGCCAACTGGCAACACTTACCGTACAGTCCGTCCTTTTCGTCAGATATGTTGCATATCGAGTTTAGGGATGGTAACGTCGACCCTAGTAACTCAACAAGTCATGTCGGTATATGGCTCATAACAGATCGAAAAACTACTGATAACACATATCAGTAAATCTCAGCAGCCCTGGCCAGAGACTTCCTGTTATAGCTAATCGTGCATAGAGCAACATCAACCCCAAATTCCGGGAGAGACGAAATCCCTCCTATCGCTCATCTTCTCCATGTGCCTCGGGACTGTACCCAAAATTGACCTGTTTTTACGACTCAGTAGAGCCGTAGTAGGGTGGAGATCAAAGTACAGTAGGAGGACACACAAGACTCTTTGACGATCTCGGGTCTACAGACTAACCTGTACCAGTGTCACCTGAGAACTGCTATCTGACGTATAATATAATACCACATAGGAGTTCTCGGCGAGTCCATTCAGTGTACCCAGTCTTACTGAGCACCCGTATACAATCTTAGGTGTCACCACACCAGATGGATACGGGATCATCCATCGCCCATCATATGGAACAAGAATGGTATACGCTAGTCTACTCTGGAATATCGATGCCCTGTCTCGATATACCTGCGACTAGGAACATTTCAAGGATATACTTATAAACTACAGGTGTCCCACTAGTATGATCCACATCATAATCCCAGTAGTCAAGCAAATATCCTAAGGGCTTTATCAACATGTATCAAATGAGTAAAAGCATGATCAAGTGAACATATGATAAAGAGCAACCAGATAGCATACTATCATGTCGAGCAAGACTGTCCTCTGAATACACACACACACACACACAAACACACACATCAGTACATACACTATCATATAATGGCCTCTAGGGCATACATATATCCAACAATCTTCCATTTGCACTAAGGCCAATTATTAGCGTATCTCATACCCAACATCTCAAAAAGTCGCTCATGCTGCGACTGAGGGAGGGCCTTGGTGAATGGATCCGCAGTGTTGTCCTTTGTATCTGCTCTCTTAATCTCGATTTCGTATCGATCAACTATCTCCCGGATCAAATGATATCACCTCAGAATGTGTCTGGACTTCTGATGGGACCTGAGCTCTTTGGCCAACGCCATAGCCCCATTATTATCACAATACAATGGTATTGGATCAATAATGGTTGGAACTACTCCTAGCTCTGAGATGAACTTTCTCATCCAGACGGCTTCCTTGGCAGCATCATTTGCAGCAATGTACTCAGCTTCCATCATAGAGTCTGCAACGATATCCTGTTTGGAACTCTTCTAACTTACCGTCCCTCCATTGAGGGTAAATGCAAGCCCTGAGATAGACTTGCTGTCATCTTTGTCACTCTGGAAGCTCGAATCGGTAAAGGCCTCCATTTAGAGATCCCCGTTACCATACACCAAGAACAATTCTTTAGTCCTTCACAAGTACTTAAGAATGTTCTTCACAGCAGTCCAGTGATTCTCCCCTGGGTTTGATTGATACCTGCTTACTACACTCAGTGCATAAGCTACATCAGGGAGTGTACACAACATCGCATACATTATTGATCCTACGGCCGAAGCATAGGGAATAATGCTCATGCGAGCTCTCTCTTCATCAGATTTTGGGCAATCGTCCTTGGAGAGAGTGACTCCGTGGCAAGCGGGTAAGGAACCCCGCTTGGAGTCTTCCATACTAAACCTCTTTAGGATGGTGTTGATGTACTTAGTTTGGGACAATCCCAATAACCGTTTGGATCTATCCCTATAGATCCGTATGCCCAATATATACGTGGCATCACCCAGGCCCTTCATGGAGAACCTTTGTGATAAGAATGATTTGATCGACTGTAGCATAAGAATGTCATTTCCTATCAGAAGAATGTCATCCACATACAATACGAGGAATGCGACAGTTCTCCCTACAGTTTTATTATAAACACAAGGTTCATCTGGATTTTTGATGAAATCAAACTCTTTGATAACATCATCAAAACAGATATTCCAACTCCGTGATGCTTGCTTTAATCCATAAATGGATTTAAGCAACTTACATGCTTTCCCGCTGCTCCCACTGTCAATGAAGCCCTCTAGCTGATCCATATAAACGCATTCATCTAAATCAACATTTAGAAAAGCGGTTTTAACGTCCATCTGCCAGATTTCATAGTAGTAGTGAGCAGCAATAGCAAGTAGGATCTGAATGGATTTAAGCATGGCTACCGGAGAGAAAGTCTCGTCATAGTCCAAACCTGGTCTTTGACGAAAACCTTTCGCTACCAACCTTGCCTTATAGGTCTCCACCTGTCCATCTACATCGATCTTTCGTTTAAAGATCCATTTGCAGCCTACAGATTTTATCCCAGAGGGTACATCCTCCAAAGTCCATATTTTGTTGGTGTATATGGACTCCATTTCGGATCTCATAGCATCCAGCCACTTCACAAAATCACCAATCGTGATAGCTTGCTGAAAACTGGCAGGGTCATCATCATCCATGATGCAGTCTTCTCTATCACCATCAATGAGAAAACCGTAGTATCTCTCCGGTGGGCGAGAAGTCCTACCAGATCTACGGAGTGGCTGGGGTTCATAAGATTCTGTTGCAACTTCAGGTTTAACCAAGTCGTCATTTGTAACTTGTATCTCTAGAACCTCTTCTAGATCTACCACATTGCCATTAGTATCATTTGGAAAAATCTTATTTTCTAAAAATATGGCATACAGAGAAACAAATACCTTTTGTTCCTCCTTGTGGTAGAATAGATACCCAAATGAATGTTTTGGATATCCCACAAATCTACATTTGACCGATCGTGTATCGAGTTTGTCTGGATTCTGCTTTTTGAAAAAATCCGGACAACCCCAAATCTTAACTCGTTTAAGAGATGGTCTCTTCCCATTCCATATCTCATATGGAGTGGTAGACACAGTCTTGTTTGGAACTTTGTTCAATAGAAAAGCTGCAGTCTCCAATGCATGCCCCCAAAAGGAGAGGGGTAACTCAGAATCACTCATTATAGATCGTACCATATCTAATAAGGTACGATTCCGCCGCTCTGACACACCATTGTGCTGTGGTGTGTAAGGGGGAGTGAGCTAAGAGAGAATCCCATTCTCTTTTGGGAAGTCTAAGAACTCGGTACTTAAATGCTCTCCACCTCGATTTGATCGAAGTATCTTGATTCTCATTCCTGTTTGGTTTTCTACTTCAAGTTTGTACTCCTTGAATTTCTCGAAAGCTTCAGACTAATGCTTTATCAAAAACACATGGTCGAATCTTGAGAAATCATCAGTAAAAGTTATGAAGTAAGAAAAACCGCCTCTTGGATGTGTAGACATTGGCCCACATACATCACTATGTATGAGGCTTAAGAGCTTAGTAGCTCTTTCTCCGTGTCCAGTAAACAGAGTTTTGGTCATTTTACCTTTGATACAAGACTGGCAAGTCGCATAAGATTTATACTCAAAAGAATTTAAATATCCATCTTTATGAAGCTTGTTTAGTCTTATTTCATTAATATGACCAAGTCTACAATGCCAAAGAAAAACTTCATTTATATCTGAAAATTTTCTTTTACCAGTGTGCTGAATGTTGAAAACTGTGTGTTGATTAAGGACGTATATCCCGTTATTAAGTGTACCACAACCAATCAACTCTTGATTAAGTCTAATGTTCATAATATTGTGTTGCACAACAAAATGATATTCTTCATTATCTAACAAAGAAACGGATATAATATTACAAAACATACTTGGTACAAAATAACATGGGTTCAAAACCAATATACAACTCGACGGCAACCCTAGGTGATACTCTCCCACTGAAACTGCATGTACATTGGAACCATTTCCAACCTGGAGAGTATGATCACCTGTCTTCAAAACTCTGCTATTTCTCAACACCTGTACAAAATTGTAAATATGATAACCCGAACCGGTATCTAATACCCAGGAAGCAGAGTTAATAGAAAAACAGTTTTCAATCACGAACACACCTGAAGCTGAAGCATCACCATGCTTCTTTTTCTTGAGTTCAAGGTACTCAGTATAGTTCCGCTTCCAGTGCCCCATCTTCTTGCAGTGAAAACATTCTCCCTTCCCCGACTCCGCAGCTTTGGATTTGTCTTCCCCTTCGCCTTCTTTATTCCTCCTCTCGGTTTGGTGAATTTCTTCTTATTCTTTCCCTTGGCCTTGGCTTATGGGACGGAAGAGGAAGATTGTCCAACAAGCATAGAGGGGGACTTCGCTTTCAGCGTGCTCTCCGCACTTCTCAACATATTGAGAAGTTCGGGTAGTGATTTATCCATGTCATGCATGTTGAAGTTCACTATGAATGGTGCAAAGGCAGAGGGAAGAGACTGTAGAACAATATCAGTATATTGTTCGTTATCCATTGTCTATCCGAGGTCCTCAAGCTCTTCTTTAAGAACTATCATCTTCAAAACGTGATCGCCTACTGGTGTGCCTTGAGCCATCCGCATCTGAAAAAACTTTCGAGATGCTTCGTATCTCTGGATCCGAGATTGCTCCCCATACAGTTCCTTTGTATGGAGAAAGATGGATTGAACATCCATCTGCTCGTGTTGCTTTTGATGTGTATTGTCCATCGATGCAAGCGCGAGGCATTTGGCAGTAACACAGTTAATATCCTAAGTTTTGCGGTTTTCCTTATCCGCAGTAGAAGATTTAGGGCCTGGGACGGGCGGGGTTTTGGCAGTGAGGATGATTGATAGAGATTTTCTGTGTTTAAATTTTAATTACCGCAATCAAGACGGTGTCGCTTGGTAGCTAGCCGGTTGAGTACGGGTCGATCCACAGGGAGAAGGAATCCTTTTCTTTATGTTATAACGAGTTAAGTCCAATTAAGTTGGGTTTTGTTTTAAGATCTAAGAATGGGAATAAATTGATAAAAAGCTTGTTAGGGTTAGGATTAGGTTAGATCGAAATAGGGATCTTCTCACATCTATCAATGCCTTAGTTGTGAATAAAGGTGTTAGAGTAATCGGCAACAACGGGGATTAGCACGACTGGGAAGAAACTTAGTTTCTTCCTTTTAGTCCTTGTCCGTCCGTTCTTGGCTCTTATCCCTAACCCCCGGTTAATTCAACCACAACCGGTCTAACTAGGGAATCACCGCTATCATGTAGGATAGGGTGCCATAGTGAGCGGATTATGGTTGATTTAAAGGGTGTCCGTATTAAAATTATTTGGGCAAAGAAAAGAGTGAGAGAGATTTCCTTCTCTCAAACCTTCCCTATCCTACCCCTAACAAGTGAGGAATTACTCACTCATTAGGAAGATAACAATAAAATTCATTTTTTAATATTTTAATTGATGACCTAAATTGCAGATAAATAAAGAAAAAATAAAAGTGCAGATAATAATTTGCAGATAAGAAGAATGCGAGATAAAATAAAATAAAAGACTTACTTTATTGATGACCTCTCAAAAACGCATTAAAATGGAATTGAAATTTAGATCTAGAAATTAAAAAACAAATAAAGAGAGGCATCCTAAGAAAGGCACCCTAAAAGAGGCACACCTAATTAGGTTTTTGGCTTTTCTATTTATAGATAGAAAAAACCTTGGGTTACATTCTGATCCATACATGAATTTACCAAACTACCCTGAGAAAACCGGGTCAAAGCACCGACACCTCCATCGACACGTGCACCGACACGTACACCATACGATCGCGGTTCCGCGGCAGAATAGCCTATTTGGCCACGGTTCCGCGGCCAATTGGTGGAGTCGTGGGCTTATTTCTTCAGGGTTGCTTCATGTTGCTTTTATCTTCTGTTTTCTTCACTTGGTTTCTCAGAATATCTTCTATTTCCTTCCAGATTTCCAACAGTGCAGAATGATGTGGACTTTTGCCTTGAGCATCGCGTTGAAGTCTTGAATCTTGTGCTGCCCTTGTGCTTTGTGCATTAAAGTGTCTAAATGATTTTCCATTTGTTTCTTGAACTGGTAGGCGGCATCATACGGATTCATCTGCTGTTGGTCGTAGTCTCACATTTGTAGTGACTTTTCATGAATTTCACTGTAACGAGCTGAGAACCTATAACCTGCAACTATTTAGCAGACATGGATCAAAAGTACCTACTTATATGCAATGTGATTAAGAATAGACGGTATAAAAATGCAAAAATCTGATATGAACAAATACCCCCAAACTTATCTTTTTCTCGTCCCGAGCAAAGCCAATTTTATTCTAAAAAATTCCTAACCTCACTTTTGCAGGGAACACGATTGCACTGAGCTCGTGCAAAAAACTGTTAAACCTCTAAGTGTCCCTAGTAGGATGAGTGTTGTCTCATGAGGGTTTTCAGCGGATACTACCCACAAAATCCGATCAATTTGGCCATTCACTCTAATTCTTCAATTCAGATATTCTAGTAAGAAATTCTATCATCTTCAACTTAGAAATTATTAACCCGTATTTTTCACGCTCTCTTTTCATTTAACTTAAGATCATATATGTTTTGCAAATTTATAAAGCCTTCCACATCTCCTGATTTTTTCTTCTAAGGTGCAATCTTAACTCAGGAATTTTTATTATCTCTACTGAAGATATAAGCCTTATATTTTATTCCTATCTCTCCTCCAAACTCCAATTATATACCCCTACGTGTGTGTAATTATCATCCCTACACTTGGAAATTCAATTCAAACTATCATACTCTTGTCCATCTTCCAAAATCCTTTTAGTTGGTGAATTTTAGATGAAATTGCTCACATATCCTTCATGTGACCATTAATACTTCTTGAGGTACTAAACGACCGAATACAAAATATGCTTGCGCATTTAGGCGTAATTCCTTATCTTGCAACACCTAAGGCTTAGCAGTGACCCCCAAACCAGTTGGTCTAAGGCACTAGGTGATAGAGCACCCTCGCTATATATTTTATTTATGCTGCCTTAAGCAATTATAAAACCAGTGTTCATTTTTTTTATCTCTTTATTCACCATTTATATTTTATTATCCTTTATACTAAGGATTTTAGACAAGAGCATTTCAAGGTATCCTCTATTATCCCAAGTTTCAAGATGTTTGTGAGTGCGTAAAGTAGGGTATAAACTTTCAGAATTTGGAATTAAGGTTCAGATTTTTTTTCAGACTTATACTTCAAATAGAGCTTTCAATACTCTTCCCTTATTTCGATTTAGCCCAAGAACTGAACTTAAAATTTGCCTATTTCAAAACAAATTATAAGGACGTATATTTTCTACGGTTAAACTTTAAGAAAGGTTATTTTTAGGGTTTTTAATTTACTAAGTTTAGGATCTAGTTTTTCCTAGTCAATCATCATGTTGAACTTGAGTCAAATATGGCCAATATTAAAATTTTCAAGTTTATTTTAATTTTTATGGGTTTTAAAATAAGTATGCAAATGCAAAAATATACATATTAATACGATGGAAGAAAGCTTACCGAGCACACCCCCAAACATAAACTTGACAGTGCCCTCACTGTCAGGCTACACCAAGAGGGTCAAAATTGCCGGTACTTCCCTATTTGTTTGTTTATTAATTTTTTAATTATTTTTTTATTAACAGAAAAAGAAAACAAAATATATATACACAAAAAGATCTCCCCTAAACTTAAGTGAAACAGTGTTTTCACTGTTTAAGCGTTAAAGTTCAGAGTTGGGGCGAGAAAAACACAGTATCAAGCTATACAAGGCCTTACACAGGCTAAAGGTTAGCACCAACCGTTCAAAAATTTTATCTTTATAAAGCGGTGGTTGGTGAATGAACATGTTGTATATAGACAAGAAGAAATGAGGTAAAGATAAGTGGTGTAATGGAAAAGGTTTACGTCTCGATTTGTAGAGACGAAACAATAATGGTCAACGGAAACGAGAATGTGGATGATTAGGAATGGGAAGAATGGTCACATTCTTGTATGGGATAAGAAGAAATGGTGGTGGTTCGACTTCTTCTGGTGGAAGTTGATTAACCACAAAATCCGTGTCGTTAAGGAATGCGAGTTCGTCGGTGAAAATAACTTCGAAACTTTCATCGATGGTCCGATTGAACGTTTCAGTGTCAATAAGTGTCGCGCCAGAATTCAACACACTTGATTTTTCAAAAATTACGGAGGCAGGAGACTCGTAAAGTTCATCTACCTTATTCTCAAAAGAGTCTAAATCAAGTTGTTTTTCTAGAATTATCGAACTTAAAATATCGGATTGTGATTCATTAACACTCGCTATCATTAAAGGAAGATTAGAAGAAGAACCGGAGAAAGTGGGAGAAAGAAGTTGAATACGAACTTGAGGATGGAGATGGAGTGTATAAATTAGCATAATTTGTAATGACCGATGTGTAAAAAGCGATTGTGCTAATCTATCAACCCACTGAGAAATGAGGTAAAATTCCTCAAGTTTCGTGAGAAAACATAGGGACGTCGAACTTAGTAAACCAGACATTGAAAATGAAAGTGTAACGGTTTCATGCAAGGTCGGAGCGAGGATGGAGGGAAGTGATTGAGGAAGGGTATCGGTTAAAGATTCTGGAGGGTGTGCGCAGTCAATGAAAGGGATAGAATGAATTAGAAAATCCGACTCCTCAAGTAAAACTGCTTCATCCTCAATAATTTTCTCAATACTCTCCTCAAAATTTAGCTTATCCATGCAATTCTCATCAAAATAAGGACGCATATGAAGTTCGGGAGAAATATTTAATGGCTCGGGATGATGAATCGAAGAGAAAAATTCAGTCAAATCTGCGGGTTCATCATCCAAAATATTCCCAGCGTCAATATCCTTAATCAAGTGAAAATCAATTTTTTTAGACACTTCATCAAAAGCATGGATATTAATCAATTCAGGTTCTAGAGTGGAGGTGTAAAGGTCAATGGGATTGGTGATGGTTTCACTCGAAAGGGACCCTTCACAATCAGGTAAATCAAACACTACAAAGTCGCATAACTCATTAAACGTTTTATCTTCAGCCGGTGAATCATTTGGAACACTTGATAGACATTCAAAACCGGAGTTGTGGGATTCAATTGGGGATGGGTAGATTTGATTTGGAATGGTGTACAGCTCACTCTCAACACTCAAATTCTCAATCTGTCCAACCGCCTCATCATAAATTGGGAAATGTGGAGCTTGTTAGAAACTAGCTACCGGGTCACTAGGTTGTATGAGGGCGGCCATGGACGCATTCAAATCCATCATCTGTTGGCATGACACTACCCTAAAGTATTCCAACTCCTGTTCCAAACTAGACATGGGTTGTGAAGGAGTTTCAGTAAAAAATTCAAAGTTGTTTGGAAACTGGAAACTCCCAAATGGCTATGTAGAAGCAATGTCTAGGGAAGGTGCGAAAGTCGGGTAGGACTGGTAGGAATTGATGGTTGGACAGGGGTAGGATCAACATACGGATAAGAAGGTGAATGGAATTGTTGATCCAAAGAATTCGCAGTTGTGAAAGGAGGGAAAGATCGGTTACGAGATTGTTCAATATGTTCAACAATAGACATGGGTTTCGGAGTTACAACAGGACTCGAAAAAGGAGTATCAACGTAAAAAGGTGGTGATGGTTGAAATGGTTGATACAAGGTGGATTGCGGAGTCCAATTGGTTGTCCTAGACGCGTCTGTTCGATCTTTCAAAGAAATTTTGGGCATGGAGGGGTCGTTCGAAATTCGACCAAAACAAGAACCGTAGGAAGTAATGTCTGGTTGTGGGTACTAAAGTTTGGCAAGATTTTTTTGAGGTGGGGTACCCATGATGTAATGAGAGAAAGGAGAAGAAAAAGAATGTGATTTTTTTTTTGTTTTTGTAAAAAGAATGTGATTTTTTTTTGTTTTTGTTTGTTTTTGGAGTTTAGAAATTTTTGAAAGAGTTTTGCAAGAATGTATACGGACTTACTTCAAACAATCACAGTTAAAACATGTACGATCAAACCTAGAGCTATGGTCTTCTAAGTCCACTAGACTGCTCCTAACTGTTCCAAAGTGACAAGTTGTGAGATATCTCTCAAATCGCTTCTTCACCGCCAATTGTGGCCAGGTAAGCACAAATGAAGAAAGAAGGGTTCCGCTCACGAATCAACGTGAGATGGGCCTTTTAAAATTACCTTTTTCACTTGTTTAACCTAGGCACCACAAAATCATGTTTAGATAAACGAATGAATGCCTACAACCTTCCTCTGTCCTAATGAGCACGACAGTCCTTAATTGGTTGAGTCTAGATATTTTTTAATTAACTCAAGGGTGATGCATATGCTTTTTAGTGATTTTTGGGATCTTAGGATGGGTAATGAAATCCCCACCCAATCTTAATTGGTGTTATAGCCCCTTAGATTCCGTATTAATTATGCAAAGCAGTAACACACCAAAAATCTAAAACAATTGCAATTATTTTTTATTTGGCAGCACAAAGAATCTTGCACACAAACAATTTATTGGATAGAAGAAAAAGAATCTATGCAAAGAAACTTGCAGGAATTTTTTTCCAGTGTAGTGCAGAGGAGAGGAGATGAGAACTGAGATACTCACAGAGATTTTTGGGTTGCTGATGTCACCAGTGGACCGCGGTTCCGCGGTCAAAGCCTTGCTTCTGCCGCGTTTCCGCGGCGGATCAGTGAGTTTGGATCTTCTGACTTTTTCCCTGTGCTGAGTTGGTTCTCCTCTTTCTGTCTAGATCTCCTGAATATTGATTTGTTCACTGAATTTGCTCCAAATCTGTAATAGAGTTTTCTCCAAGCCTGCACACTTGCACAAAAACCTATCAAAAATAACAAGATGATTTTTATTTTCATTTTTTTTGTTTTAAATTTTTTCAATTTTTATAAAATTTTAATTTTTTTTATTAACCCGAAATTACACAAAGAAAGAGACTACCGTCTTCTCGGCAACGACGCCATTTGATTGATAGAGATTTTCAGTGTTTAAATTTTAATTACCGCAATCAAGACGGTGTCGCTTGGTAGCTAGCCGGTTGAGTACGGGTCGATCCACAGGGAGAAGGAGTCCTTTTCTTTATGTTATAACGAGTTAAGTCCAATTAAGTTGGGTTTTGTTTTAAGATCTAAGAATGAGAATAAATTAATAAAAAGCTTGCTAGGGTTAGGATTAGGTTAGTTCATAATAGGGATCTTCTCACTTCTATCAATGCTTTAGTTGTGAATAAAGGTGTTAGGGTAATCGGCAATAACGGGGATTAGCACGACTGGGAAGAAACTTAGTTTCTTCCTTTTGGTCCTTATCCGTCCGTTCTTGGCTCTTAGTCCTAACCTCCGGTTAATTCAACCAAAACCGGTCTAACTAGGGAATCACCGCTATCATGTAGGATAGGGTGACATAGTGAGCGGATTATGATTGATTTAAAGGGTGTCCGTATTAAAATTATTTGGGCAAAGAAAGGAGTGAGAGAGATTTCCTTCTCTCAAACCTTCCTTATCCTACCCCTAACAAGTGAGGAATTACTCACTCATTAGGAAGATAACAATAAAATTCATTTTTTTATATTTTAATAGATGACTTAAATTTCTGATAAATAAAGAACAAAAAAAAGTGCAGATAATAATTTGCAGATAAGAAGAATGCGAGATAAAATAAAATAAAAGACTTAATTTATTGATGACCTCTAAAAAACGCATTACAATGGAATTGAAATTTAGATCTAGAAATTAAAAAACAAATAAAGAGAGGCATCCTAAGAAAGGCACCTTAAAAGAGGCACACCTAATTAGGTTTTTGGCTTTCCTATTTATAAATAGAAAAAACCCTAGGTTACATTCTGATCCATACATGAATTTGTAAGTCGATGTACAATACCCCACGAGTTGCGGGGAGGCGGAAATATGAAAAACGATCTTGTTTAATATGCAAACATCGACTAACCGAAGATCTTTTCTAAACGATAATTAACATCAACCATAGAGTTCTAAGCTACTATGTAAAGAGATTATACCTAATGATTCTTGTCCTTCGTCTTTATGATCTCTACGTCCTCCTCGGTCTCCTTTCCGTGATAGATGATCCACCCGAGAACCCTAATCCAAGCTATTACCTCTAAACTTGAGGTTACTTAGTTTGTTTAGTTGCTAATCAAAGTAACTAAGATGATATAGAGTTAGGTTATGGAGTGTTTAGTCTATACTAATCTTTGTTCTCAACTCATGAGTGGTAGGATTAGGGTTTGAAGAAGAGAGTAAGCTTGAGGAGAGAGAAGGTGGAGATGATCATGATAATAGAAAAGCTTCTCACTTGAATATATGAAACATAATGAATTATCAAGTAAATGAATTTAAATGATTATTCACCATGCTTCATTTATTCAACAAGAGTGATTCACCATATGAGTTATTAAGTAATTAATGATGTATTAAATGATATGATGAATCACACAAATGAGTCACAAATGCATTTAATGAAAATGCCACCTTAACCCCCTTAGTCACCATCCTTCTAGAAGCTTCCGGGAAAATTACGAGAACGCCCCTCGCATCCGTGAAAACACTGAAAAACTTTAGACTGTATAAATCCAATAACCCGATACTAGAATCTAGCTTAAACCAAAGCTGGCTAGTAAAAACTGTCCGAATGTCGTACGTGCGTTTAAACACGTATACGTCCGAACCATTGTCGTAAAACCGTACGACCTCTATATCGTTTCGCATGGAGTTGGGAAATCTCTGTGTGGGACTCTAAAAACTCGACTACTACGCTGACAGTGGGTTTAACCACAGACCGCAAGCGGCACTAGTTGTACGTAACGGTCCCCAGGTAGATGTCGATAAGAAAGCCGATGAGGAAACCCATCCGAAATCCTACTGAGCCTGTCCGTGACAATATCCGCGCAGTCCGGTCTGTTCGTCTAAGTGTATCGCATGTATGGTCTAGGGAGGTGGTGGACGTCAGACCCCTAATAACCGTACAAGTCGTGTCGGCATGGCTCAAGACCATCAGAGAATCTACTGATCAGTCCATCAGTAATTCTCAATCAGCCCTGGCCAGGGACTTATGGTAATGACCAACCGATCACCGTGCGATATCAACTCCCTATACCGGGAGAGACGAATCCCTAACAGTCGCTCACTGCCTCCACGTGGCTCGGGACTGTGCCCAACTAAAACCTGTTTGCACGACTCCTTTGAATCGTGGTAGGGTAGTAATCAAAGCACAGTGTGAACTCACACGAGACAAATAACGACCTTAAGTCAACGGACTATCTGCACACATGTCACCTGAGAACTGCTATCTGACCTTAGGTATAATACCATCCAGTCAGTTCTCGGCGAGTCCTGTCCGGTGTACTCATACCCAGTGAGCATCTGTATGCAATCTTAGGTGCACTCCACCAATGGCTGCGGGACCAGTCCATCGCCCCTCCTCAGGGTCTAGATATGTATACACTAGTCTACTCCGGAGTATCGATGCCCAGTCTCGATACTCCTGCGACCAGGTACATCTAAGGATGTGCCTATTTACTATCCAGCTCCCACAAGTATGACTGCCATCACAACGCCGGTAGTCAGGCAAACACCCTATGGGCTTTATCAACATGTATATATATAAATACCAAGTAAAATATATCATACGTTAAGATAAAGACAAACCAAATAGCGTACTATCATATCAAGCAAGACTGTCATGTACATACATATCCCTAGCATCGTATACAATGAAGGCCTCTAGGGCATATATATCCAACAATCTCCCACTTGCACTAAGGCCTATAATTGGCGCAATGAGTACCCACTGTCTCTACCAGATCCAGTTGCTGGCGTACCACATGCCCAACGTCTCAAACAGCCTCTCAAACTGCACTTGAGGGATGGCCTTGGTGAATGGATCTGCCGTGTTGTCTTTTGTGTCCACTCTCCGTATCTCGATCTCTCGACGATCCACGATCTCCCTGATCAGGTGAAAGCGCCTTAAGATATGCCTGGATTTCTGATGGGACCTTGGTTCCTTCGCTAATGCTACATCCCCATTGTTATCACAATACAAAGGTATTGGATTGGCAATGGACAGAACCACCTGAAGTTCAGAAATGAACTTTCTCATCCAGACAGCCTCTTTTGCGGCTTCACTAGCAGCTATATACTCAGCCTCCATAGTTGAGTCTGCGACGGTATCCTGTTTGGAACTCCTCCAACATACCACCCCTCCATTGAGGGTAAACACAAAACCCGAAATGGATTTAGAATCATCCTTGTCACTTTGAAAGCCGGAGTCGGTAAAAGCCTCTACCTGGAGGTCCTTATTACCGTAAACTAAGAACATCTCCTTAGTCCTTCTCAGGTACTTGAGAATGTTCTTTATCGCTATCCAATGTTTCTCACCTGGGTTAGACTGATACCTGCTTACCACACTAAGTGCGTAAGCTACATCCGGTCTGGTACATAATATCGCATACATTATAGATCCTACTGCTGAAGCGTAGGGTATAATGCCCAGGCGAGCCCTCTCTTCATCAGTCTTTGGAGACATCTCTTTGGAGAGGGTGATTCCATGACAAGCGGGCATATTACCGCGCTTGGAATCTTCCATACTAAATCTCTTTAGTATAGTGTCAATATACCTGGACTGTGAAAGTCCCAACATTCTATTAGATCTATCACGATGGATTTTAATGCCCAGAATGTATGATGCATCTCCCAAGTCTTTCATGGAGAATTTCTATGACAAGAAGAGCTTTACTGATTGTAGCATAGGGATATCATTCCCTATCAGTAGTATGTCGTCGACGTACAAAACGAGGAAGACTACTGCTCTTTCTACAATCTTCCTATAAATACATGGTTCATCTACATTTTTGATAAAGTCAAATTCTTTGACTGTCTCATCAAAGCAGATGTTCCAACTCCGCGATGCTTACTTTAATCCATAGATGGATTTAAGCAACTTGCACACTCTTCCGCTGCTCCCACTGTCTAAGAAACCTTCTGGTTGATCCATGTAAACACTCTCTTCTAAATGTCCATTTAGAAAAGCTGTTTTTATGTCCATCTGCCAGATTTCATAGTCATGGAAGGCAGCAATCGCAAGCAGGATCTGAATGGATTTAAGCATAGCTACAGGTGAAAAGGTTTCATCATAGTCCAATCCTGGTCTTTGAAGAAAACCTTTTGCAACGAGCCTAGCTTTGTAGGTTTCCACTTGTCCAAATGCACCAATCTTCTTTTTGAAGATCCATTTGCATCCAACTGGTTTTACTCCAGGAGGAGCAACTTCTAAAGTCCATACTTTATTGGTGTACATGGATTCCATTTCGAATCTCATAGCATCCAGCCATTTCATCGAGTCACTACTCGTGATAGCCTGCTGAAAACTAGTAGGCTCATCATCATCGATGATGCAATCCTCTCGATCCCCATCTAGAAGAAAACCATAGTATCTTTTAGGAGGATGAGAAAGCCTACTAGATCTGCAGAGTGGCGTTGGTTCTTCATGTTCTATTGAAATCTGAGGTTCTACTAAGTCCTCGGTAGCAGTTTGAGGTTCTGGAATTTCTTCCAACTCTACCGCGCTCCCACTAATTTCTTTTGTAAGAAATTCGCTTTCTAAGAAGACAATATGGCGAGCGACAAACACCTTTTGTTCTTCAGTGTGGTAGATCATATACCCCCTTGAATGCTTGGGGTATCCTACAAACTTGCATAAAACCGATCGTGCCTCGAGCTTGTCCGGATTATGCTTATTAACATATGCCGGACACCCCCATATCTTGATATACTTCAGATATGGTCTCTTCCCGCTCCACATTTCATATGGAGTGGTAGGCACAGACTTGGTTGGAACTCTATTCAATAGGTATGCTGCTGATTCTAGAGCAAATCCCCAGAAGGAAAGTGGCAACTCAGCACTACTCATCATTGAACACACCATATCTAATAGCGTGCGATTCCTCCTTTCTGATACACCATTATGCTGAGGTGTATAAGGCGGAGTAAGCTGAGAGAGAATTCCATTCTCTTTTAAGCATTCAAGGAAACTGGTACTTAAGTATTCTCCACCTCGATCAGATCGAAGTGTCTTGATGCTTTTACCAGTTTGTTTCTCTACTTCATTTTTATACTCCTTAAACTTCTCAAAAGCCTCGGATTTATACTTCATTAAGAATACATGTCCATACCTAGAGAAGTCATCAGTAAAAGTGATGAAGTAGGAGTGACCACTTCGTGCATGTGTAGACATCGGACCACATACATCACTGTGTACAAGTCCCAAGAGTTCTGTGGCTCTTTCTCCGTGTCTGGTGAACGGAGATTTGGTCATTTTTCCTTTGATACATGATTGACAAGTTGCATATGATGAATATTCAAACGAATCTAAATATCCATCTTTATGTAACTTAGTCAACCTTGTTTCATTTATATGACCAAGTCTACAATGCCATAGGAAGGCTTGATTTGAATCTGGAGCCTTTCTTTTAAGCGTGTTTTGAATATTAAAAATTTGAGGTTGATTAAGTGTGTATATGTCGTTTTCCAGTGTGCCAAACCCAATCAGTTCTTGATTTAGGTGAATGTTCATAACATTTCTTTCAAGCGCAAAACTATATCCTTCATTCGATAACAAAGACACTGATATAATATTACACAACATACTGGGAATACAAAAACAGCTGTACAACACCAAAATGTGCCCACTAGTCAACCCTAGGTGATATTCCCCTATTGCAATTGCATCTACATGCATTCCATTGCCCATCCGGAGAGTCATATCACCTGTCCCCAGTACTCTACTATTTCTCAGATCCTGCAATGAATTACAGATATGAGAACCAGAACCGGTATCAAGTACCCATGATGTAGAGTTAACTGAAAGACAATTTTCAATTACAAACACACCTGAAGTAGAAGCAACCGCTTGCTTCATGTCCTTGGCTTTGAAGGCCTGACAATCCTTCTTCCAGTGCCCCTGCTTGTGACAATAGAAGCATTCGTTCTTTTCTGTCTTCACCCTTCCTTCCTTGTTCGTTCCCTGCACCTTCTTGACCCCACCTTTCGGTTTGGTGGCTTTCATCTTCTTCTTCCCTTTAGCTTTCGCTTTAGATTTAGAAGAAGACGATTGGCCAACATACAGAACGGGGGTCTTCTCCTTTTTCAAGGAGGTCTCTGCTACCCTCAACATATTGAGGTGCTTTGGAAGATCAGCTTCCATTTCGTGCATGTTGAAGTTCAGCACGAACTGAGAGAAGGTGTGGGGAAGGGATTGCAAAATCAAGTCGATATACAAATCATTCTCTAGCACGCATCTCAGGTTTGCGAGTTCCTCAATGAGGCTGATCATTTTGAGGACGTGCTCTCCTACAGGCGATCCTGGAGCTAACCTCATCTGGAAGAGTTTCCTTGAGGTTTCGTACCTCGCGATACGGGAGTGCTCCCCATACAATTCTTTGACATGGAGAAAGATGGATATAATATCCATACTCTCGTGCTGTTTCTGGAGTTCATTGTTCATGGACGCCAGCACGGTACACTTAGCTCGCTCACAATCTAGATCCCAGGTTTTGCGAACTTCCCTGTCCACAACTGAGGAATCTGGTCCTGGGATAAGGGGAGGAACAGCGGTAGTAACATATGCTACTTTGTTATAAGTCAGTGCAATGTTGACGTTCCTTAGCCAATCTTTATAGTTCTGCCCGGTCAGTATATTTTTTTCAAATAATAGTTTTAGTCCAGTCATGGTAGCTGCCAGAGAGAGAAAAAAGAAAACACTCAGCATATGCTCTTGCAAGTTTAGATTGGTTTATTAATTTATCTAAACAGGATGGCTCCCACTGTTTTCTCAAATCCTTCTTCAAAACCTAAAAGAAGAACTAGTCAGGATTTAATCACACGTCACAATACTTGCTTAACCTTTCAGCCAGGCCAGTGTTGGTACTTCGAGGGAGGTTTTCCAACGCTTTCGCGAAGTTCCTTAATTAAATAACCTCTTTTTCCTGGAGGCGTAGCCCCTCTAACACCTTTCTAGTCACCTACTTGGTTTATAGCATTGATTGTTAAGTGAGAAAAATTCCCGAGAGTAATCCTACTCATCAATGGGATCGGGATCCAACTATCATTGCATGATGCCCTAGATGGAAGCCACTCTAGTCACCACACTTCAGAAGGTATGCTAAATCTGCAAGTTTCCTTTATGTTTGAAACTCCCGATGTGATTTTTACCCCAAGCTCTTATGACCTTGACGTAGGCCAACAAATCATAAGACGCAAGTCAAGTTCTACCCGTCGTTGTCCTGATCAATTTAGGTACATCGTACATGCCCTTAACGTAGGCCAACAAGGCTGTACGTCTGCGCTAAACTAATGCATCTATCTATGCAACAAATAAGCAAACACACTGCTACCATACACTATGCCTTGACGTAGGCCAACAAGCATAGCATGAATACGATGTGCTGTCTATCTGAAACAACGGAGGGTTACGGCTGGTTTTTGGCAAAAAACCGTTAACGTAATGAACTTGATATGATCGAAGGAACAAAGATAGCTTTTATTTAAAAGGAGTGGTTTAAGCTCCGCATTTAAAACTTGCTTTTCGAAGAAAACCGAGTGGTTTTGAAATTGTTCCAACGATTCGGTTTAGGTTTTATTTTCTTTGCATTAATAATAATGCGTCCCATCAATTAACCTATCATTACAGATAACAACGAAAATACAACGTCCTCTTATGCCATCCACATTCGCCAC
The DNA here is from genome assembly GCA_030015575.1 of Agapanthus africanus. Classification (NCBI taxonomy): domain Eukaryota; kingdom Viridiplantae; phylum Streptophyta; class Magnoliopsida; order Asparagales; family Amaryllidaceae; genus Agapanthus; species Agapanthus africanus. Next base: position 826,186,368 of record CM057338.1, on the reverse strand, counting down.
TGGGTCCCGTCATCACCCGTTAGGTTACTTAACTAACGGCAGAGCGGGGGCTGGGCTAGCGCGGGTGTAAAACATAAGTGACGTCTAAATAGCTATCATATATAGATATTGCACATTCGTCAGACGCAATAATAGGCATTCCAGATCACAGATAAACAATATTGGATTTGCAAGCAATCCGCATTTCTTTTGAGCCTACAATGAAAGACGGATTACACAGTTGTGATGAATAGCCATTAACCCCACCCCAGACCCCTACGGGTACGGCAAACTACCCGCCAAGTACCAGAAGTGAAGCGGTCTGCCTCAACACTTCAAAGTACCCGGTAGTTTGTGCACCCCACCTTGGGTCTATCCTAGGAGCAAAAACAGTAAAAAGAAATAATACAACGGTGGCTACAACCGCAACCTGGATGTGCCCCGCTAAATAATATTACAAATTATTACAATTACATCGAATGAATTAATACAATAACCCATCACAAAACCCGGCTAATCATCACAACAATCCAATACAGTTCATATACACAAACAGTTAAAAATAACATCACAGATATGTGCAACCCCCCTGCCAACCGACATACTAGCTGTTAGGGGAGGTTTACGAACACATAATACAGTTCACAGATATAATCAAACAAGCAAACATCGTATAATTTCGATCGATTAAACACATTAAATTCTACTCCAAATCTACTCTGTAAATCTGAAACTTGAGCAGAAAATAAATCATTCCAGAAAATACAAAATATCACATAAGATGCACAGGGAAAAACTGGGTTGAATCGGCCCCAACTCGGCCACGGATCCGCGGCGGATTGGTGGGATCGGTCGCGGTTCCGCGGCTCAGTAGCCGATTCAAGAGCCCATTTTTTCTCTGTGTTCTTATATTTTCATGTAGGTTAGTCTGCAGTCACATGAAAAATTTTTGGGCCTCATTTTAAAATCGACAGAAACTATGTGATATCGGGGTATTTTCCGGTTTGTTTTGCGTTCGAAATACATACGACTTTGCAAATGAGTTAATTATTATTTAGTGAGGCTCTGATACCACTGTAAGTCAATGTATAACACCCCACGAGTTGCGGGAAGGCGGAAATATGAAAAACGATCTTGTTTAATATGCAAACATCGACTAACCGAAGATCTTTTCTAAACGATAATTAACATCAAACATAGAGTTCTAAGCTACTATGTAAAGAGATTATACCTAATGATTCTTGTCCTTCGTCTTTATGATCTCTACGTCCTCCTCGGTCTCTTTTCCGTGATAGATGATCCACCCGAGAACCCTAATCCAAGCTATTACCTCTAAACTTGAGGTTACTTAGTTTGTTTAGTTGCTAATCAAAGTAACTAAGATGATATAGAGTTAGGTTATAAAGTGTTTAGTCTATACTAATCCTTGTTCTCAACTCATGAGTGGTAGGATTAGGGTTTGAAGAAGAGAGTGAGCTTGAGGAGAGAGAAGGTGGAGATGATCATGATAATAGAAAAGCTTCTCACTTGAATATATGAAGCATAATGAATTATCAAGTAAATGAATTTAAATGATTATTCACCATGCTTCATTTATTCAACAAGAGTGATTCACCATATGAGTCATTAAGTAATTAATGATGCATTAAATGATATGATGAATCACACAAATGAGTCACAAATGCATTTAATGAAAATGCCACCTTAACCCCCTTAGTCACCATCCTTCTAGAAGCTTCCCGGAAAATTACGAGAACGCCCCTCGCATCCGTGAAAACACGGAAAAACTTTAGACTGTATAAATCCAATAACCCGATACTAGAATCTGGCTTAAACCAAAGCCGGCTAGTAAAAACTGTCCGAATGTCGTACGTGCGTTTAAACACGTATACGTCTGAACCATTGTAGTAAAACCGTATGACCTCTATATCGTTTCTCCTGGAGTTGGGAAATCTCTGTGTGGGACTCTAAAGACTCGACTACTACGCTGGCAGTAGGTTTAACCACAGACCGCAAGCGGCACTAGCTGTACGTAACGGTCCCCAGGTAGATGTCGATAAGAAAGCCGATGAGGAAACCCATCCGAAATCCTACTGAGCCTGTCCGTGACAATATCCGCGCAGTCCGGTCTGTCGTCTAAGAGTATCGCATGTATGGTCTAGGGAGGTGGTGGACGTCAGACCCTTAATAACCGTACAAGTCATGTCGGCATGGCTCAATACCATCCAAGAATCTTCTGATCAGTCCATCAGTAATTCTCAATCAGCCCTGGCCAGGGACTTATGGTAATGACCAACCGATCACCGTGCGATATCAACTCCCTATATCGAGAGAGACGAATCCCTAACAGTCGCTCACTGTCTCAACGTGGCTCGGGACTGTGCCCAACTAAAACCTGTTTGCACGACTCCTTTGAGTCGTGGTAGGGTAGTAATCAAAGCACAGTGGGAACTCACACGAGACAAATGACGACCTTAAGTCAACGGACTATCTGCACACATGTCACCTGAGAACTGGTATCTGACGTTAGGTATAATACCATCCAGTCAGTTTTCGGCGAGTCCTGTCCGGTGTACTCACACCCAGTGAGCATCTGTATACAATCTTAGGTGCACTCCACCAATGGTTGCGGGACCAGTCCATCGCCCCTCCTCAGGGTCCAGATATGTATACACTAGTCTACTCCAGAGTATCGATGCCCAGTCTCGATACTCCTGCGACCAGGTACATCTAAGGATGTGCCTATTTACTATCCAGCTCCCATAAGTATGACTGCCATCACAACGCCGGTAGTCAGGAAAACACCCTATGGGCTTTATCAACATGTATATATATAAATACCAAGTAAAATATATCATACGTTAAGATAAAGATAAACCAAATAGCGTACTATCATATCAAGCAAGACTGTCATGTACATACATATCCCTAGCATCCTATACAATGAAGGCCTCTAGGGCATATATATCCAACAGAATTTACCAAACTACCCTAAGAAAATCGGGTCAAAGCACAGACACCTCTACCGACATGTGCACCGACACGTGCACTATACGGCCGCGGTTCCGCGGCAGCATAGCCTGTTTGGCCGCGGTTCCGAGGCCAATTGGTTGAGTCGTTGGCTTCTTTCTTCAGGGTTGCTTCATGTTGCTTTTATCTTCTGTTTTCTTCACTTGGTTTCACAGAATCTCTTCTATTTCCTTCCAGATTTCCAACAGTGCAGAATGATGTGGACTTTTGCCTTGAGCTTCGCATTGAAGTCTTGAATCTTGTGCTGCCCTTGTGCTTTGTGCATTAAAGCGTCTAAATGATTTTCCATTTGTTCCTTGAACTAGTAGGCGGCATCATACGGATTCATCTGTTGTTGGTCATAGTCTCACATTTGTAGCAACTTTTCATGAATTTCACTGTAACGAGCTGAGAACCTGTAACCTGCAACTATTTAGTAGACATGGATCAAAAGTACCTACTTATATGCAATGTGATCAAGAATGGACGGTATAAAAATGCAAAAATCTGATATAAACAGAGGACATATGATACTTTATCATATGTTAGAGCAATGTTAATGTTCCTCAGCCAGTCTTTGTAGTTGGGTCCGGCCAGCTTGTTTTTATCTAGTAGAAGCTTAAGGCCTGTCATTGGTATCTGCCATTAAGAGAGAGAAAAGAATACACTCAGCGAAAGCTCTTGCAAAGATCAGATTGTTTATTATCTTGTCTAATCGATGTCTCCCACTGTTTTTATCAAATTTTCTTTAAAACCTTTTAAAAAGAAAATTAGCCGGGATTAATTACATTCTACAACTTCACTAACCGTTCAGCCAGGCCAGTGCTGGTACTTTGAGGGAGGTTCTCCGTGCTTTTGCACGGACCTAATTAGAATAAACCTTGTTTTCCTATAGGCGTAGCCCCGTTGACACATTTCTTGACACCTAATGGGTTAGCTAATTGTAAAGTGCAAAACTCTCCCGGGAGCAACTCTTGCTTACAGTGGGATCGGGATCCTACTATTATATAGAAGGTATGCAATCTCATTGTAAATTTCAACTCTTGAAACTCCCGATATTGTTTTTACCCCTAGCACTCATGACCTTAATTATGGTCAACATATCATAAGTACTAGTCAAGTTCTTTCCGTCATTTCGTGATTAACTAGACCCACCCACATGACCCTTAACTAAGGTCAACATAATCATATAAATGTGCTAACTAATCCGCATCATATGCGGTGTAAGAAGACATCACTTAGCTACCGTACACTGCGCCTTAACTAAAGTCAAAATACACAGCACGAATACTAAGTACTCTACTTCCTAAAATGACAGAGGGCTGCGGATAGTTTTTAAGAAAACTTGCAACGCTTTGAACTTGGTATCATTGTAGAATCAAATGGGTTTAAAAGGAGTGGCTTAATCTTCGCACTTTGAAAACTTGCTTTTTCATAAAAAGCCGAGTGGGTTTTAAATTCGATTCTACAATATCTTTTTAGGTTCATTTTTCTTTACATTAATCTCATTAATGTAGTCCCATCATTTAAGTCCTAAAGCCATCACAGAAAAGAAACGAAAATAGAATGTACGCTTATGCTATTCGCATTCATCACAGTGTCCCGTTATGCACCGTTAGGTTACTTAACTAACGGCATAACGGGGCGGGACTAGCGCGGATGTAAAACATAAGCAATGTTTATTATATATCATATATATAATACCATTCATCTCAACATGTAAAGTGATCACATCACAGTTCAAACACAGCATAAGCACATATGAAAATATAGGATATCTAGGAGGTCCGTATTTAGTATTTAGCCATCAATAGAAAATACGGATTCCACGATTGCGATGAATGGCCAAGCCCATACCCCTAGACCCCTACGAGAGCGGCAAGTGACCCTACCAATTCTAGAGTTTAGGAGACCTGGTCTTGACTCCTCGAGATGGCCTCCCACTGAACCCTAGAACCCGGTCACTTGTGCTCCCCTCCTTGGGTCTATCCTAATGCGGAAAAGTAAATAATATATAGCAATGGTGATATCATCCTCAACCCGGAAGTGCCCCAAATAAAAGAATATTACATACAATTGAATTTTACATGAATAAAAATAAAAAACTCTCATCTCACATAAAACCCCCGGCCATTCAATCACGACGATCCTGTACAACATATCTCAGCAACATAACATCACATGTCATCAACGTAAGCAAATATGTGTATCCCAATTGTCGTTGATGTATAGCAACGAAACCGGCGATACACCACATACTACACTTATGGTCGCAGAAAAGAAAGTAAAAAACAACAACACTTGCTATTATCACATTCACATATATCAAGACGATGTTAAACGATTCGATCCAATCAACAAACACCCACAAGTTACCCAGAGAGATCAACACTTGAGCAAAGTTGAAAGTACCCAAAAGATGTGCCGCAGTGTCTATGGACCAGCCGTAGAAAGGTTAACCAATGCTGCACCTATGGTACCACGGAACTACGGCAAACCCTAGGGTTTGATCGTGTTTCCATGAACATAGAATCGAGTTAAGGTTTTATAATCTTCTAGAGGGTCCATAGGAATACTTGCACTATCATTCAATACAATCAACTTAGAAAATTACAATGCATGAAAATTTCAGAGGAGGTGATAATTTGGGGTTTGAAAATCTGGTCGAACTGTTAAACATCGTCAAGGTTACCAATACAATGTTAAATTTACGACCACGAAACACTACGAAATAGCCCTTAAGCACAATCGTCATCACATGAAAAATTGAGCTTAGCAAACAATCTCTGAAAACCGATAACCAACACACCAAAGCACACAAGCAAAACGAGGCAAAAAAGACATGTTCAGGCCGGCCTCTTCGGATTTCTGGGCCTTGTGCTCGGCAAAAATCCTAGGGATGGTCCCCATTTTTCTTGTGTGCTCTAGTGGTGTCTCAAATAAGCTTCTGTAGTTATTTAAATAATTTTTCTAGATCGTTTAAAAATCGACAGAGAGCAGATTTTGGGTTTCCAGAAAATCGTATTTTCCGTATTTGTTTCGTTTTTGTGATATCTAACATCGTCTAAAATTCTAGCCTTGCTCTGATACCACTGTAGGGTTTCTTTAGCACCTCACCTAGGGTTTTGCAAGAATCACACATGCCATATTAAAATTTTATGAGGTGTTAAACAAACTAACCTAGGAATCGAACTAGAATGATTAGGGTAACAAGTTCTAGTATCATATACTAGCTAGTGTCTAACACTAAGTGGGGAGAAATACAACCTTTGTAGACCTCCTTGGATCTCCTAGAGGTTGAACCGGCTACCTTGAGCTGTTAGTTGTATGTATACCCTAGAGGCCAGTATTGTACAGATGATGCATATTATATTGGATGCTTGGACATATATAGAGATGACTTTCTTGCTCGATATGATAGTATGCTATCTGGTTGCTCTTTATCTTAACATGTATACTTGTCTCTTTATACTGTCTTATAGTTACATGTTGGTAATGTTAGTTATGTATATGCCCTAGAAGCCATTGTTGTATATATGATGTATATTATGATGGATGCTTGGATATATACAGAGAGGACTTTCTTGCTCGTCATGATAGTATGCTATTTGGTTTCACTTTATCTTAACATGTTGACTTGTATTGGTTTACTGTCTTACTCTCACATGTTGATAAAGCCCATAGGATCTGGGACTATGATGAGATCATACTAGTGGGGCCATAGTAGTCGATGAGTACATCCTATAACTGTTCCTAGTCGAGGGTATATCAAGACAGGGCATCGATACACCAGAGTAGACTAGCGTATACGCATCTTGACCCATATGATGGGCGATGGATGATCCCATATCTATCGGTGTTTGACATCAGAGATGGTGTACGGGTGCTCAGTGGAGACTGGGTACACTGGACGGACTCGCCGAGAACTCCCAGATGGTGATATACCACACGTCAGATGGCAGTTCTCCGGTGACACTAGTACAGGGTTGTCTGTAGACCCGAGATCGTCATAGAGTCTTGTGTGATTCCCACTGTGCTTTGATTTCCACCTTACCACGTCCAAGAGGGCATGCAAAACGGTGGCTTTTGGGTACAGTCCCGAATCACATGGAGGCAATGAGCGATAGGAGGGGATTCGTCTCTCCCGGTATAGGGAGTTGATGTTGTGCTGTGTTCGATTGGCTATAACTGGAAGTCCCTGGCCAGGGCTGATATAGAGATTTACTGGTAAGTGTTACTAGTAGTTTCTCGACCTGTTATGAGCCTCACATGGACACGACTTATCGGTTACTGGGGTCTGACGTATACCACCCCTAGACTTGATATGCGACATATCAGACGAACAGACCGGACTGTACGGGAGTGTTACTGATTGGATTCACAGGAGAACGGACAGGCTAGCTTGTTGATCTTCTGATCGCTCAATACCTGGGTGGCTGTTACGTTTAGCTGACCGCTTGCAGCTTGTGGGTGTTTGATACGATCATCACCTGCTACCGGCGTATTGGCGATTCTTTAGAGTCCTACATAGAGGTTACTTGGCTCAGGCAAAACGGAGTAGAGGCACATATCTGATATGTGCAGGACCGAGGATAATGCGATATGAGATACTGTATTATATTCTTGCGATATTTCGATATGAATCGGGACATCGGATCAAGTGTTGGTTCGATGAATCGGTACATGATATATTAGTCGGTTATATTCGATATAGCCGGATCGTCGGATCAAGTGTTGATTCGATGATTTAATGTATAATGATATATATGATATATTGTATTGCATTATCTAATATTGGCTCGCTTTATTATTTCATTTTCTTACCGGATTAATACATTGATATATATGCGATATATGTTAATTGTATTATTTTCTTTTGTTGCAAATATATAATATATATGTGATATATATTATTGTGACATGTAATGATTTATTATGAAACATGTTTAAGGATGATAAAAGGGGATTAGGGTTTGATTAGGGTTAGCACATTCTTGTTCATTCTAGAAGGATTCTATTTTGTCTTGGTTAAGATATTATGGTTGATACTTATCCTTAACCTAACCAAACCCTAACTCCAGTTTATTCTCTACAAACATTTAGCCTCTCATCCTTGACCATGGTTCAATAATCAATAATATACATTTATCTTCTATTCATCACAAAAGGATTATTCTATTCATTCTTCATCTTCTTCTCTCTTTAGTTATTGAGAGAGAGCTCACTAGAATTTCCTTTTGTGATGATTTCTTGTGAGAAAGTGAATTAAAATGAAAGCATAAATACTACTCCTTCATCCTCATCTAATCTAGCCTATTAGATTAGGGTGTTCATCTCTTTAGAGTGAGAAAACTTGGGTTATAGCAACTTCGACGTAGATCATCGGAGAATCGAAACACTTCAAGCTAGCATGGATCGTTCGAGTCGTGGAGCCTCTCTTGAGTCCGGAAGATCGTGGATCGCGGCAAAGGGACTTCTACTCAGAGCTTGTGAAGCGAAGGAGCGGACTACAAAGGTTGTAATCGCTCACACTTAGCTTTAAAGATGTTATCTTGTATGCTAAACCCTAATAATCTAGCAAAGATATCGTCTTTGGGTTGTTCGGCACATGTAAAATTTTATTCGGTCATGTTTGATGCTTTATGAACCTTCACAAGTGTGCCTAGGAACCCTACAGTGGTATCAGAGCCTAGCTAAAGCATTGGGCGATGTGTTAACGAAGTTAAAACTCCGATCGAACCCGAACCGACGAAAATGAACCCCTCTCTGGATATTTTTCAAAAATGCGATTTTTTCTGAATTAAAAATACCTGAAAAATACAGCAGACAAAGATAAGAATTACTGTAAAATACGAGGATGTGATCCGTACAAACCGCCGTGGAATCGCGGCCGTACTCTGCTTAGGCCGCGGTTCCGCGGCAGTAATGCTTGGTTTGACTGTTATTTTTTCACAGTAATTCTTTTTAAATGTTTAAATAGTTTCTGGTATTTTTATTTTGACTCAAGTGTTGAGTATTCTGGGGTTTATTTTGTAATCGTAGATTCGATCGGAAAAATTTAAATTCATTTTTATTTCCGGATATTTAGAAACTGTTAAAATGTTCGAACGGATATCATTAACTCACTTTTTCCCGGCACGAAAAATTTTCAAGTGTTGAATCTTTTCTCGAGTTTAAATCTTTCGCAAATGCGTGCAAGTTTTGTGGTGGACCCTCTAGAAGACAACAAACCTTAACTCGATTATGTGACCGTCTTGAACTGCCTTTTGAACCTTTGGGTTTGGGGCAGTACGGCGTGCCACATGTGAGGCGTTGGCTTGACCCTTCTACGGCTGGACCGCTACTACTGTGACACATTCCGGATTATTTGAACTCCGCTCAAGTGTTGAGCAATTTGGGAAATTTTGGGTATTTGATTATTCGATCGGAAAGTTTTATACTGTCTATTTATCTGGAATGTGATACAATATGTGGAATTCATAGAGTTAGGCATGAAATGCGAAATATGTGATATTTCGGATTTACGATGTGTAAAGTGATTGTGGATTCCAAATATTGTAGTTTTACACTTTCTTTTCTGTGACCGTAAGTGTAGTATGTAGTTGTATTGCCGATTGTCGTTGCTATACATCGGCGACGATCGGTGTATGCATACTTACTTACGTTGATGATATGAGATATTATGTGTTGCTGAGATATGATGTGCAGGATTGTCGCGATTGAATAGCCGGGGGTTTTATGTGAGATGAGAGTTTTATATTTTCATTCATGTAAATTCAAATGTAATGTAATATTCTTTTAATTGGGGCACTTCCAGGTTGAGGTTGATGCCACCAGTGTTGTATATTATTTACTTTTTCGCATTAGAATGGACCCAAGGAGGGGAGCACAGGTGACCGGGTTCTGGGGTTCAGTGGGAGGCCATCTCGAGGAGTCGAGACCGGGTCTCCTAAACTCCAGAATTGGTAGGGTCGCTTGCTGCTCTCGTAGGGGTCTAGGGTGTGGGCTTGGCTATTCAACGCGACTGAGGAATCCGTATTTTCTATTGTTGGCTAAATACTAAATACGGACGTCCTAGTATATCCCACATTATATCTATGTTTCTGCTGCGATATCTGTGATGTGATCATTTGATATGTTGTGATGGATACAGTATATAGTATATATGATATATTATATAGGCGTTACTTATGTTTTACACCCGCGCTAGCCCTGCCCTGCTCTGTCGTTAGTTACCTAACCTAACGGTGCACGAGGGGACATCGAGACGAATGCGGATGGCATAAGTGTACGTCGTATTTATCTGTGATGCTTAGGAAGCATAAGCTGATGGGATTTTTTATTAAAGAGATTAATAAAAAGAAAAGAAACCTAAAAGATGTTGTAGAATCAAAACTTTATAAAAAGGGTAGCTACAGTTTTGCTTTGCATAGCGGTATATATGATATACCCTGCACCTTATTCGATGTGGAAAGAGCCGAGATCCCTTCACCGGGAGTGACCTCTTTAGCGAAATTGGCAGATGCTACAAAACTCGGTTTGTTTTTTGATTTCTTTTAGAGTTTTGCTTTGCACAGTGATATATATGATATGTCCTGCACCTTATTCGATGAGGAAAGAGCCGAGATCTCTTCACCGAGAGTGACCTCTTTAGCAAAACTAATGAAAGCCCAAAAACACTCCATTTCAAAATTTCACTTGATTCTACGACGATATTAAGTTCATTATGCAATAGGTTTTCAGAAAAACCTGTCGCAGCCCTCCGTCATTTCAGATAAAGACAATTTAGTATTTGTGCTGCGTTTGTTGACCTCTGTCAAGGCGTAGTGTGCGGTAGCTAACTAGTAATTATCTGTAAAGCATGTGATGTGATTGGATTAGGATAGTCGTACGACCTTGTTGACCTCTGTCAAGGGTCGTGCGAATGGGTTTGATTCAATCAAGAAATGACGGGTTGAACTTGACTAGTGCACTATGGTTTGTTGACCTCTATCAAAGTCATGGCATACTAGGGGCAAAATATTATCGGGAATTTCAAGTGTTGAAATTTGCAATGAGATTGCATACCTCCTATGAGATAGTTGGATCCCGATACCCACTGCGAGTAAGAGTTACTCCTGGGAGAGTTTTACACAGGACAATTAGTTGATCAAGCAGGTGTCTAGAAAAGTGTTAACGAGGTTACGCCTCTGGGAAAACGAGGTTTACTTTAATTAGGTCCGTGCGAAAGCACGGGGAACCTCCCTCAAGTACCGACACTGATCTGGCTAAAAGATTGACAAAATTGTAGGATGTAATTAATCCCGGCTAATCTTACCTTTTAGGGTTTGAAGGTAGATTTGATAAAAACAGTGGGAGACATCCTGATTAGATAAGATAATAACCAATCTAATCTTGCAAGAGCATATGCTAAAGTGTTTTCTTTTCTCTCTCTCCAGGTAGCGACCATGTCAGGCCATAATCAAGATAATAATATGGATGTATTGACTGAACCCGCTTATTATACTGAGCAGGGGAACGTTGGACCCTTTCTTTCTTATAAGAGTTATAAGACTGAACAGAGAATAGGAGAATATCTGGATTCTCAAGCCGCCCAAAAGAACATGCATGTTGATGCATCTTCTTCAGGTGTGTTAGTTATTGAGAACTGTTTCTCAGTTCACCCTACGTCCTGGGTATTGGATACCGGATCAGGATCCCACATATGTAAATTGTTACAGTGGTTACGTAAAGGTAGAGAACTGGGAAAAGGTGATCATTCCGTTCAAGTAGGGAACGGTGCAAGTATTGCAGCCAAAGCAGTTGGCGAATATCACCTAGTATTGCCAAATCGTAATACACTGATTCTAAATGAGTGCTATTATATACCGAACATGATGTGCAACATTATATCAGTTTCTTTATTAAGTAAAGAAGGATATAATTTTGTAGTAAAGGATAATGTTATGAACATATTCCTAGATCAAAAGTTGATTGCATCAGGCTCGTTACATAATGGCATATTCATTCTAAATCAGAATACAGTCCTCAATATACAAAACACACACAAGAGGAAAAGTTCAGAAATGAACGAATCCTACTTGTGGCATTGTAGACTTGGTCATATCAATGCGACACGACTGGCTAAGTTACATAAGGATGGTTATTTGAATCCGTTCGAATTATCATCTTATGATACTTGCCATTCATGTCTCAAAGGAAATATGACTAAAGCTCCGTTTAATGGACATAGAGAAAGAGTTACTGAACTCTTAGGACTAGTATATAGTGATGTATGCGGTCCCATGTCTACGCATGCCAGGAACGGTTCTTCCTACTTCATTACATTCACTGACGATCTCTCTAGATTCGGACATGTGTTCCTGATGAAACACAAGTCTGAAGCTTTTGAGAAATTCAGAGAATATATGCACGAAGTAGAAAAACAAATAGGCAAAAGTATTAAGATCCTTCGATCTGATCGAGGAGGAGAATACTTAAGCAATGAGTTCCTAGATTATCTAAAAGAGAATGGGATTCTCTCTCAGCTTACTCCTCCTTATACACCACAGCACAATGGTGTATCGGAGCGGAGGAATCGCACCCTATTAGATAAGGTGCGCTCTATGATGAGTACTGCTGAGTTACTTATTTCCTTTTGGGGGTATGCGCTTGAGACAGCAACATACCTATTGAATCAAGTTCCAACTAAATCTGTACCTACCACACCATATGAGATATGGAGTGGGAAGAGACCATGTCTTAAACGAGTTAAGATATGGGGTTGTCTGGCCTATGTCAAAAGGCAAAATCCAGACAAACTCGAGGCACGGTCAGTTCTATGCAAGTTTGTGGGATATCCTAAATATTCAAATGGATATTTTTTCTACCACAGTGAACAACAAAAGGTGTTTATTGCTCAACATGCCACCTTTTTAGAAAAGGAATTTCTTGAAAAAGAGATTAGTGGCTCTGAGGTAGAACTGGAAGAAGTTCCAGCAACACAAACTGTAACTGAAGATTTAGTGGAACCAGAGGATTCGGTAGTACCTGACGAACCCCAGCCTCTCCGCCGATCTAGTAGGTTTTCTCGTCCACCTGAGAGATACTATGGTTTTCTCATTGATGGTGGAAGCGATGATTACATCATGGAAAATGATGACCCGACTAGTTTCGAGCAGGCCATCACGAGTGGTGACTCTGTGAAATGGCTGGATGCAATGCGATCTGAGATGGAATCCATGTACACCAATAAAGTATGGATTTTGGAAAATGCTCCTGAAGGGGTAAAACCCATTGGGAGCAAGTGGATTTTAAAAAAAAAAATTGGTGTAGATGGAAAAGTTGAGACTTTCAAAGCTAGACTTGTAGCAAAGGGATTTCGTCAACGACCAGGTGTGGACTATGACGAAACCTTTTCTCCAGTAGCTATGCTTAAGTCCATCCGGATCTTACTTGCCATTGCTGCATACCATGACTACGAAATCTGGCAAATGGATGTTAAGACCGCCTTTCTAAATGGTGATTTAGAAGAGTGCGTGTACATGACTCAGCCAGAGGGCTTCGTAGATAGTGGGAGCAGCGGAAAGGTGTGCAAACTGCTTAAATCCATTTATGGGTTAAAACATGCATCGCGGAGTTGGAACATCTGTTTTGATGTTGTAGTCAAAGAGTTTGACTTCATCAAAAACATAGATGAACCTTGTATCTATAAGAAGGTAGCCGAGAGTAAGGTTGTCTTCCTCGTATTGTACGTGGATGACATACTCTTGATAGGAAATGATATTCCTATGCTGCAATCAGTCAAGCTCTTCTTATTACAGAGATTCTCAATGAAAGATCTAGGTGATGCCTCCTGTATATTAGGGATTAGGATCTATAGAGATAGATCCAAAAGGATACTGGGATTGTCCCAATCCAGGTATATTGACACCATACTAAAGAGGTTTAGTATGGAAGAATCCAAGCGTGGGAACCAACCCATGATCTCTGGACCCACTCTCTCTAAAGAGATGTCTCCCAAGACTGGTTTGGAGAGAGCTCGCATGCAAGGGATACCCTATGCTTCGGTAGTAGGCTCTATCATGTATGCGATGCTATGTACCAGACCCGATGTAGCATACTCACTAAGTGTAGTGAGTCGGTATCAAGCAGATCCTGGAGAGAGTCATTGGACGGCTGTGAAGAACATTCTCAAGTACTTACGAAGGACTAGAGATATGTTCTTGGAGTATGGTAACGGAGAACTCCAGGTGGAGTCCTTTACCGATTCCAGCTTCCAAAGTGATAAGGACGACTCAAATTCGCACTCGGGATTTGTCTTTACCCTCAATGGAGGGGCGGTATGTTCGAAGAGTTCCAAACAGGATACCGTTGCAGACTCGACGATGGAGGCTGAATACATCGCTGCCAACGATGCTGCCAAAGAGGCTGTCTGGATGAAGAAGTTCATCACTGAACTTGGTGTGGTTCCATCCATTGAACATCCAATACCTCTGTATTGCGATAACAATGGAGCTGTGGCTTTGGCCAAGGAACCCAGATCCCATCAGAAGTCCAGACATATTCTGAGGCGGTATCACCTGATCAGGGAGATAGTTGATCGCCGGGAGATCGAGGTCAGGGGAGTAGATATGAAGGACAACACTGCGGATCCACTCACGAAGGCCATTCCCCAGATACAGTTTGAGAGATTATTCGGGATGCTAGGTATGAGATACTACAGCAGCTGGCCTTAGTGCAAGTGGGAGATTGTTAGTTATGTATATGCCCTAGAGGCCATTGTTGTACATATGATGTATATTATGATGGATGCTTGGATATATACAGAGAGGACTTTCTTGCTCGTCATGATAGTATGCTATTTGGTTTCACATTATCTTAACATGTTGACTTGTATTGGTTTACTGTCTTACTCTCACATGTTGATAAAGCCCTTAGGATCTGTACTCGACTACTGGGACTATGATGAGATCATACTAGTGGGGCCATAGTAGTCGATGAGTACATCCTATAACTGTTCCTAGTCGAGGGTATATCGAGACAGGGCATCGATACACCAGAGTAGACTAGCGTATACGCATCTTGACCCATATGATGGGCGATGGATGATCCCATATCCATCGGTGTTTGACATCAGAGATGCTGTACGGGTGCTCAGTGGAGACTGGGTACACTGGACGGACTAGCCGAGAACTCCCAGATAGTGATATACCACACGTCAGATGGCAGTTCTCCGGTGACACTGGTACAGGGTAGTCTGTAGACCCGAGATCGTCATAGAGTCTTGTGTGATTCCCACTGTGCTTTGATTTCCACCTTACCACGTCCAAGAGGGCGTGCAAAACGGTGGCTTTTGGGTACAGTCCCGAATCACATGGAGGCAATGAGCGATAGGAGGGGATTCGTCTCTCCCGGTATAGGGAGTTGATGTTGTGCTGTGTTCGATTGGCTATAACTGGAAGTCCCTGGCCAGGGCTGATATAGAGATTTACTGGTAAGTGTTACTAGTAGTTTCTCGACCTGTTATGAGCCTCACATGGACACGACTTATCGGTTACTGGGGTCTGACGTATACCACCCCTAGACTTGATATGCGACATATCAGACGAACAGACCGGACTGTACGGAAGTGTTACTGATTGGATTCACAGAAGAACGGACAGGCTAGCTTGTTGGTCTTCTGATCGCTCAATACCTGGGTGGCTGTTACGTTTAGCTGACCGCTTGCAGCTTGTGGGTGTTTGATATGATCATCACCTGCTACCGGCGTATTGACGATTCTTTAGAGTCCTACACAGAGGTTTCTTGGTTAAGGCAAAACGGAGTAGAGGCACATATGTGATATGTGCCGGACCGAGGATAATGCGATATGAGATACCGTATTATATTCTCGCGATATTTAGATATGAATCGGGACATCGGATCAAGTGTTGATTCCATGAATCGGTACATGATATATTAGTCGGTTATATTCGATATAGCCGGATCGTCGGATCAAGTGTTGATTCGATGATTTAATGTATAATGATATATATGATATATTGTATTACATTATCTAATATTGGCTCGCTTTATTATTTCATTTTCTCACCGGATTAATACATTGATATATATGCGATATATGTTAATTGTATTATTTTCTTTTGTTGCAAATATATAATATATATGTGATATATATTATTGTGACATGTAATGATTTATTATGAAACATGTTTAAGGATGATAAAAGGGGATTAGGGTTTGATTAGGGTTAGCACATTCTTGTTCATTCTAGAAGGATTCTATTTTTTCTTGGTTAAGATATTATGGTTGATACTTATCCTTAACCTAACCAAACCCTAACTCCAGTTTATTCTCTACAAACTTTTAGCCTCTCATCCTTGACCATGGTTCAATAATCAATCATATACATTTATCTTCTATTCATCACAAAAGGATTATTCTCTTCATTCTTCATCTTCTTCTCTTTTTAGTTATTGAGAGAGAGCTCACTAGAATTTCCTTTTGTGATGATTTCTTGTGAGAATGTGAATTAAAAAGAAAGTATAAATACTACTCCATCATCCTCATCTAATCAGCCTATTAGATTAGGGTGTTCATCTCTTTAGAGCGAGAAAGCTTGGGTTATAGCAACTTCGACGTAGATCATCGGAGAATCGGAACACTTCAAGCTAGCATGGATCATTCGAGTCGTGAAGCCTTTCTTGAGTCCGGAAGATCGTGGATCGCGGCAAAGGGACTTCTACTCAGAGCTTGTGAAGCGAAGGAGCGGACTACAAAGGTTGTAATCCCTCACACTTAGCTTTAAAGATGTTATCTTGTATGCTAAACCCTAATAATCTAGCAAAGATCCCGTCTTTGGGTTGTTCGGCACATGTAAAATTTTATTCGGGCATGTTTGATGCTTTATGAACCTTCACAAGTGTGCCTAGGAACCCTACAGGTAAAGCCCTTAGGATGTGTACTTGATTACCTGGACTATGATGCGGATCATACTAGTGGGGACATGGTAGTCCATAAGTACATCCTTCAAGGTCCCTAGTCGTAGGTGTATCGAGACGGGGCATCGATATACCAGTGTAGACTAGCGTATACGCTTCTCGTCCCATGAGATGGGCGATGGATGATCCCATATCCATTAGTGTTTGACATCAGAGATGGTATACGGGTGCTCAGTGGAGACTGGGTACACTGGAAGGACTCGCCAAGAACTCCCAGATGGTATTATACCTCACGTCAGATGGCAGTTCTCAGGTGACACTTGTGCAGGTTAGTCTGCAGACCCGAGATCGTCATAGAGTCTTGTGTGATTCCCACTGTGCTTTGATTTCCACCTTACCACGTCCATGAGGGCGTGCAAAACGGTGGTTTTTGGGTACAGTCCCGAGTCACATGGAGGCAATGAGCGATAGGAGGGGTTTCGTCTCTCCCGGTATTGGGGGTTGATGTTGCGCTGTGCTCGATTGGCCGTAACAGGGAAGTCCCTGGCCAGGGCTGATTAGAGATTTACTGGTAAGTGTTACCAGTAGTTTCTCGACCCGTTATGAGCCTCACATCGGCACGACTTATCGGTTATTGGGGTCTGACGTTTACCATCCCTAGACTTCATATGTGACATATCAGACGAGGAGACCGGACTGTATAGGTAGTGTTGCCGGTTGGCTCGACGGGAGTTGTAGCAGGTTCGCTTGTTTTCTTCTGATCGCTCAATATCCGGGTGGTTGTTACGTTTAGCTGACCGCTTGCGGCTTGGGGGTGCTTGATATGATCATCACCCACTGCCGGCGTATTGACGAGTCTTAGAGTCCCACAAAGGAGTTACCTAGTCCAGGAGAAACGTTGTGGTGCGCGTATGCGATATGCACATGGACCCGGTTAAAATGCGCGTATGAGATACCGTATATTAATCGGGCCGCTTGCTTTTGGTCGGGTCGTATGTGATATGACCGGATTGATAAATCAAGTGTTGATTTATCATTTAACCATTATTTTCTCACTAGAAATCCTTTCTTGTATTTTTTGATGTATGCATGCATGTATGCATTCTTTCATGATTCATGAACATATGGATGTGCATGAACACATACATACATACATCATCCTTCATGGTTGTATATACAAAGAAAATGGGGGCAATATAAGACTCACACCATGGCTTAATATATATGAATTATTATTGCATTTGATTTAAAACAAAAAGAAAAAGGAAAGGATAATTCATGGTTTCTTTTTACACTCTTCTTTGACCTAACCATGCTCACCCACCATTTAACCATGGATTAACTTTCCTTTTGGGTTTTAACTCAAGTTCAATAATATATTTATTGTTTAACCATGGTTTGAGATGAGAGAAGAAAAATATATATAGATATATTTTCTATTTTCTCATGAGGGTTTTATCTTTTCTATTGTTCTAAAAGGCCACCATCTTCTTCCTCCTTCATCTCTTACTCTCTAGATTTCTCTAGTGAACAAATTACTCATCAAGTTAGGATTTTGAAGTAAGAAAAGCCACCACAACATCATTCTACACAAGTCTTGCCCACTTGTTTAGAGTGTTAGCTTCATTCTCTTCTCTTGATCAAGTGAAGTTGCAAGCTTGGACAAAGCGGACTCCGGGTGGATCATCGTGGACCTAGAGGAGTTCAAGCGGACTTTTTCCAAACCCCAAGTAGCCGAGGAGTCTAGCGTAGGGAGCTACAAAGGTTGTACTCTCAAAACCCTAGATTAATCTACTTGTGATGAAGTGTAGTTCTTGAAACCCTAATTTTTCTAGGAATGATTCTTTGTATGCTTACTTAGCACCCTAAAATTTTAATCTTTGGTACATGTGATAGTTCCAAACCCTTCATGAGGTGCTAGGTAAACCCAACATTGGTATCAGAGCCAACCTAGAACATTAGGCGACACTTTAACGAAGTAAAAACTCCGATCGAACCTAAATACGGATTTTCGGGACCCTCTCTGGAAAATTTTTCAAATCTGTTATTTTTCTGAATTAAAAATACTTAAAAAATACAGCAGGCAAATATAAGACAAACTGTGAAATACGAAGCAGTGAACAGTAAACCCTAGCGCGGAACCGCGGCAATAGATTGCTTAGGCCGCGGTTCCGCGGCCGTACAGGTGATTCACTGCCTCGTTTTTATGTGGTTATTCTCCTACCTGCTTGTGTACATTTTTGGGTATGTTTAATTTGAATCTAGTACTGAATATTCTGGGGATGGTTTTGGACTCGGCGATTCGATCGGAATTTTAATTTCGTGCTTTTTTCCGGATAATTAGAAAGTATTGAATTGTTCGAACGAGTGTCATTTGCTCACTTTTCATGGGGTTTAAATCTTTCGGAAATACGTGCAAGTTTGTTTGTGGTGGACCCTCTAGAAGACAACAAACCTTAACTCAATTATGTGACCGTCTTGAACTGCCTTTTGAACCTTAGGGTTTGGGGGCAGTACGGCGTGCCACATGTGAGGCGTTGGCTTGACCCTTCTGCGGCTGGACCGCTGCTACTGTGTCACACTCCGGGTTTTTGAACTCCGCTCAAGTGTTGAGCTTTAGGGAATTTTGAGTATGTGATCATTCGTTCGAAAACTTTAATACTGTCTATTTATCTGGAATGTGATGCAATGTGTGGAATTCATATAGCTAGACATGAAATACGAAGTATGTGATATTTCGCATTTACGATGTCTAAAGAGAATGTGGATTCCAGATATTGCAGTTTTACACTTTCTTTTCTGTGACCGTAAGTGTAGTATGTATTTACCGATTGTCATTTCTATACATCAATGACGATCAGTGTATGCATACTTACTTACGTTGATGATATGAGATATTATGTGTTGCTGAGATATGATGTGCAGGATTGTCGCGATTGAATAGCCGGGGGTTTTATGTGAGATGAGAATTTTATATTTTCATTCATGTAAATTCAAATGTAATGTAATATTCTTTTATTTGGGGCACTTCCGGGTTGAGGACGATGCCACCAGTGTTGTATATTATTTACTTTTCTGTATTAGGATGGACCCAAGGAGGGGAGCACAGGTGACCGGGTTCTGGGGTTCAGTGGGAGGCCATCTCGATGAGTCGAGACCGGGTCTCCTAAACTCCAGAATTGGTAGGGTCGCTTGCAGCTCTCGTAGGGGTCTAGGGTGTGGGCTTGTCTATTCATCGTGACTGTGGAATCCGTATTTTCTATTGTTGGCTAAATACTAAATACGGACGTCCTAGTATATCCCACATTATATCTATGTTTCTGCTGCGATATCTGTGATGTGATCATTAGATATGTTCTATGATAAATACAGTATATAGTATATATGATATATTATATAGATGTTACTTATGTTTTACACCCGCACTAGCCCTGCCCTGCTCTGTCGTTAGTTACCTAACCTAACGGTGCACGAGGGGACATCGAGGCGAATGCGGATGGCATAAGTGTATGTCGTATTTATCTGTGATGTTTAGGTGACTTAAATGATGGGACTTCATTAATGTGATTAATGAAAGAAAAGAAACCTAAAAGATGTTGTAGAATCAATTTTTTTCAAAAAGGGTAGCTACAATCTTTCTTTGCATAGCGGTATATATGATATACCCTGCACCTTATTTGATGAGGAAAGAGCCGAGATCCCTTCACCGGGAGTGACCTCTTTAGCAAAACTGGCAGATGCTATAAAACTCGGTTTGGTTTTTGATTGCTTTTGGAGTTTTGCTTTGCACAGTGATATATATGATATATCCCGCACCTTATTCGATGATGAAAGAGCCGAGATCCCTTCACCGGGAGTGACCTCTTTAGTAAAACTAATAAAAGCCTCAAAGTCACTCCATTTCAAAATTCACATGATTCTACAATGATATCAAGTTCATTACGCAATAGGTTTTCAAAAAAAAAAAACCTGTCGTAGCCCTCCGTCATTTCAGATAAGTTGTATATAGTATTCGTGCTGCATTTGTTGGCTTTTGTCAAAGTGTAGTGAGCGGTAGCTATATGCTGCTTATCTGCTGCATATGATGCGACTGGATTAGGGTAGTCGTACGGCTTTGTTGGCTTTCGTCAAGGGTCGTGCGGGTGGGTTTAATTCTGTCAAGAAATGTACGGGTTGAACTTGACTAGCGGGATATGGTTTGTTGGCTTTCATCAAGGTCATAGCACGTTAGGGGCAAAAGATTATCGGGAGTTTCAAGTGTTGAAATTTGCAATGAGATTGCATACCTTCTATGAGATAGTTGGATCCCGATACCCACTGCGAGTAATTGTTACTCCTGGGAGAGTTTTACACAGGAAAATTAGCCGATCAAGTAGGTGTCTAGAAAGGTGTCAACGGGGTTACGCCTCTGGGAAAACGAGGTTTACTTTAATTAGGTCCGTGCGAAAGCACGGAGAACCTCCCTCAAAGTACCGACACTGGCCTGGCTGAAAGATCGGCGAAGTTGTAGGGTGTAATTAATCCTGGCTAGTCTTTCCTTTTAGGGTTTGAAGGAAGATTTGATAAAAACAGTGGGAGCCATCCTGATTAGATAAGATAATAACCAATCTGATCTTGCAAGAGCATACGCTAAAATGTTTTCTTCTCTCTCTCTCTCTAGGTAGCGACCATGTCATGCCTTAATCAAGATAATAATATGGTTGTATTGACCGAACCCACATGTTATACTGTGCTGGGGAACGTTGGTTCCGTTCTTTCTTATAAGAGTTATAGGATTGAACAGGACATAGGGGAATACCAGGATTCCCATGCCACCCGAATGAAGAAAGTACATGATGATGCATTTTCTTCGGGTGTGTTCGTTACAGAGAACTATTTCTCCATTTGCCCTACGTCCTGGGTATTAGATACCGGGTCAGGATCCCATATATGTAATCAGTTACATGGGCTAAAGAAAGGTAGAGAACTTGGAGAAGGTGATAAAGATATAAGGGTTGGAAATGGTGCAATTGTTGCAGCTAAAACCGTCGGAGAATATCACCTTGTATTGCCAACTGGTAATACATTGATTCTGAACGAATGCTATTACATGCCGAACCTGATATGCAACATTATATCGGTTTCTTTGTTGAGTAAAGAGGGATATAATTTTGTATTATAGGATAATGTTATGAACATTTTCCTTAACGAAAAGTTGGTTGGATCAGGCACGTTGTGCAATGGCATTTATGTTCTAAATCAATCAACAGTTCTGAGCATAACAAACACATATAAGAGGAAGAGTTCAGAACTGAACGAATCCTTATTGTGGCATTGTAGACTAGGTCACATCAATGCGACATGACTAGCTAAGTTGCATAAGGATGGATATTTGAAGCCGTTCGAATTTTCATCTTATGACACTTGCCAGTCATGTCTCAAAGGGAAGATGACCAAAACTCCATTTACGGGACACGGAGAAAGAGTTACCGAACTCTTGGGACTGATACATAGTGATGTATGCGGTCCCATGTCTACACATGCCAGGGATGGTTCTTCGTACTTCATTACATTCACTGACGATCTCTCAAGATACGGACATGTGTTCTTGATAAGACACAAGTCTGAAACTTTTGAGAAATTTAGAGAATATAAACAAGAAGTCGAGAACCAAACCGGAAAAAGTATTAAAATCCTACGATCTGATCGAGGAGGTGAATACTTGAGCAATGAATTCCTGGACTTCCTAAAAGAGAATGGGATTCTCTCTCAGCCGACTCCTCCATATACACCACAGCACAACGGTGTATCGGAACGGAGGAACCGCACCCTATTAGATATGGTGCGCTCTATGATGAGCACAGCTGAGTTATCTATTTCCTTCTGGGGGTATGCGCTAGAGACAGCCATACATCTACTGAATATGGTCCCCACCAAATCTGTGCCTACCACTCCATATGAGATATGGAAAGGGAAGAGACCATGTCTTAACTATGTTAAGATATGGGGTTGTCCAGCCTATGTCAAACGACAAAATCCGGACAAACTCGAGGCACGGTCTGTTCTATGCAAATTTGTAGGATATCCCAAGAATTCACAAGGGTATATCCTACAAAAGCTGCAACAGAAGATCTGGTGGAACCAGAGGATTCAGTAGTTCCCGATGAACCCCAACCACTCCGCCGATCTAGTAGGGTTTCTCACCCACCTGAGAGAAACTACGGTTTTCTCATGGATGGTGGGAGCGAGGATTGCATCATGGAGGATGATGACCCAACTAGCTTCGAGCAGGCCATCACGAGTGGGGACTCAGTGAAATGGCTGGATGCAATGCGGTCTGAGATGGAATCCATGTACACCAACAAAATATGGACTTTGGAAGATGCTCCGGAAGGGGTACAACTCATTGGGAGCAAGTGGATCTTCAAGAAAAAACTTGGTGTAGATGGGAAAGTGGAGACTTTCAAAGCTAGACTTGTTGCAAAGGGTTTTCGTCAAAGACCAGGTGTGGACTATGACGAGACCTTTTCTCCAGTGGCTATGCTTAAATCCATCCGGATCATGCTTGACATCGCTGCATATCATGATTACGAAATCTGGCAAATGGATGTTAAGACCGCCTTTCTAAACGGTGATATAGAAGAGTGCGTATACATGACTCGGCCAGAGGGCTTCGTAGATAGTGGGAGCAGTGGGAAGGTGTGCAAGCTGCTTAAATCCATTTATGGATTAAAGCAAGTATCGTGTAGTTGGAACATCTGCTTTGACGTCGTTATCAAAGAGTTTGATTTCGTCAAAAATGTAGATGAACCTTGTATCTACAAGAAGGTGGCAGAGAGTAAGGTTGTCTTCCTCGTATTGTACGTGGACGACATACTCTTGATAGGAAATGACATTCCTATGCTGCAATCGGTCAAGCTCTTCTTATCACAAAAATTCTCAATGAAAGATCTTGGTGATGCCTCCTGCATATTGGGAATTAGGATCTATAGAGATATATCCAAACGGATATTGGGATTGTCCCAATCCAGGTACATTGACACCATACTAAAGAGGTTTAGTATGGAAGAATCCAAGCGTGGGAACTTACCCACGATCTCTGGAGTCACTCTCTCCAAAGAGATGTCTCCCAGGACTGATTTGGAGAGAGCTCGCATGCAAGCGATACCCTATGCTTCGGCTGTAGACTCTATCATGTACGCGATGCTATGTACCAGACCCGATGTAGCATACTCACTAAGTATAGTGAGTAGGTATCAAGCTGATCCTGGAGAGAGTCACTGGACAGCTGTGAAGAGCATTCTCAAGTACTTACGAAGGACTAAGGAGATGCTCTTGGTGTATGGTAACGGAGAACTCCAAGTGGAGTCCTTTACCGATTCGAGCTTCCAGAGTGATAAGGAAGACTCTAAGTCGCAGTCGGGATTTGTCTTTACCCTTTACGGAGGGACGGTTAGCTGGAAGAGTTCCAAGCAGGAAACCGTGGCAGACTCGACGATGGAGGCTGAGTACATCGCTGCCAACGATGCTGCCAAAGTGGCTGTCTGGATCAAGAAGTTCATTACTGAACTTGGAGTGGTTCCATCCATTGAGCATCCAATACCTTTGTATTGCGATAACAATGGAGCGATGGCTTTGGCCAAGGAACCCAGGTCCCATCAGCGATCCAGGCATATTCTAAGGCGGTATCACCTGATCCGGGAGATAGTTGATCGCCGGGAGATCGAGGTCAGGAGGGTTGACACGAAGAATAACACAGCGGATCCACTCACGAAGGCCATTCCCCAGATACAGTTTGAGAGACTCTTCGGGATGCTCGGTATGCGATACTACAGCAGCCGGCCCTAGTGCAAGTGGGAGATTGTTAGTTGTATGCCCTAGAGGCCAGTATTGTACAGATGATGTATATTATATTGGATGCTTGGACATATATAGAGATGACTTTCTTGATCGATATGATAGTATGCTATCTGGTTGCTCTTTATCTTAACATGTATACTTGTCTCTTTATACTGTCTTATAGTTACATGTTGGTAAAGCCCTTAGGATGTGTACTTGATTACCTTGACTATGATGCGGATCATACTAGTGGGGACATGTTAGTCCATAAGTACATCCTTCAAGGTCCCTAGTCGTAGGTGTATCGAGACGGGGCATCGATATACCAGTGTAGACTAGCGTATACGCTTCTCGTCCCATGAGATGGGCGATGGATGATCCCATATCCATTGGTGTTTGACATCAGAGATGGTATACGGGTGCTCAGTGGAGACTAGGTACACTGGACAGACTCGCCGAGAACTCCCAGATGGTATTATATGTCACGTCAGAAGGCAGTTCTCAGGTGACACTTGTGCAGGTTAGTCTGTAGACCCGAGATCATCATAGAGTCTTGTGTGATTCCCACCGTGCTTTGATTTCCACCTTACCACGTCCATGAGGGTGTGCAAAACGGTGGTTTTTGGGTACAGTCCCGAGTCACATGGAGGCAATGAGTGATAGGAGGGGTTTCGTCTCTCCCGGTATTGGGGGTTGATGTTGCGCTGTGCTCGATTGGCCGTAACAGGGAAGTCCCTAGCCAGGGCTGATTAGAGATTTACTTGTAAGTGTTACCAGTAGTTTCTCGACCCGTTATGAGCCTCACATCGGCACGACTTATCGGTTATTGGGGTCTGACGTTTACCACCCCTAGACTTGATATGCGACATATCAGACGAGGAGACCGGACTGCACAGGTAGTGTTGCCGGTTGGCTCGACGGGAGTTGTAGCAGGTTCGCTTGTTTTCTTCTGATCGCTCAATACCCGGGTGGACGTTACGTTTAGCTGACCGCTTGCGGCTTGGGGGTGCTTGATATGATCATCACTCACTGCCGGCGTATTGACGAGTCTTAGAGTCCCACAAAGGAGTTACCTAGTCCAGGCGAAACGTTGTGGTGCGCGTATGCGATATGCGCATGGACCCGGTTAAAATGCGCGTTTGAGATACCGTATATTAATCGGGCGGCTTGCTTTTGGTTGGGTCGTATGTGATATGACCGGATTGATAAATCAAGTGTTGATTTATCATTTAACCATTATTTTCTCACTAGAAATCCTTTCTTGTATTTTTTGATGTATGCATGCAAGTATGCATTCTTTCATGATTCATGCACATATGGATGTGCATGCACACATACATACATACTTCATCCTTCATGGTTGTATATACAAAGAAAATGGTGGCAATATAAGACTCACACCATGGCTTAATATATATGAATTATTATTGCATTTGATTTAAAACAAAAAGAAAAAGGAAAGGATAATTCATGGTTTTTTTCTACACTCTTCTTTGACATAACCATGCTCACCCACCATTTAACCATGGATTAACTTTCCTTTTAGGTTTTAACTCAAGTTCAATAATATATTTATTGTTTAACCATGGTTTGAGATGAGAGAAGAAAAATATATATAGATATATTTTCTATTTTCTCATGAGGGTTTTATCTTTTCTATTGTTCTAAAAGGCCACCATCTTCTTCCTCCTTCATCTTTTGCTCTCTAGATTTCTCTAGTGAACAAATTACTCATTAAGTTAGGATTTTGAAGTGAGAAAAGCCACCACAACATCATTCTACACAAGTCTTGCCCACTTGTTTAGAGTGTTAGCTTCATTCTCTTCTCTTGATCAAGTGAAGTTGCAAGCTTAGACAAAGTAGACTCCGGGTGGATCATCGTGGACCTAGAGGAGTTCAAGCGGACTTTTTCCAAACCCCAAGTTTAGGGATGGTAACGTCGACCCAAATAACTCAACAAGTCATGTCGGTATATGGCTCATAACAGATCGAGAAACTACTGATAACTCTTATCAGTAAATCTCAGCAGCCCTGGCCATGGACGTCCTATTATAACCAATCGTGCATAGCGCAACATCAACCCCCAATACCGGGAGAGACGAAACCCCTCCTATCGCTCATCACCTCCATGTGCCTCGGGACTGTACCCAAAATCCACCTGTTTGTATGACTAGTAGAGCCATAGTAGGGTGGAGATCAAAGTACAGTGGGAGGACACACACAATTCTATGACGATCTCGGGTCTACAGACTAACCTGTACCAGTGTCACCTGAGAACTGCTATCCGACGTATGACATAATACCACATAGGTGTTCTCGGCGAGTCCGTTCAGTGTACCCAGTCTCACTGAGCACCCGTATACAATTTTTGGTGTCATCACACCAAATGGATATAGGACCATTCATTGCCCATCATATGGAACAAGAATGGTATACGCTAGTCTACTCTGGAATATCGATGCCCTGTCTCGATATACCTACGACTAGGAACATTTCAAGGATATGCTTATAAACTACATGTGCCCCGCTAGTATGATCCACATCATAATCCCAGTAGTCAAGCAAATATCCTAAGGGCTTTATCAACATGTATCAAATGAGTAAAAGCATGATCAAGTGAACGTATGATAAAGAGCAACCGGATAGCATACTATCATGTCGAGCAAGACTATCCTCTGAATACACACACACACACATCAGTACATACACTATCATATAATGGCCTCTAGGGCATACATATATCCAACACATACATCACTATGTATCAGTCCCAAGAGTTCCGTAACTTTTTCTCCGTGTCCACTAAACGGAGTTTTGGTCATCTTGCCTTTGAGACATTACTGGCAAGTATCATAAGATGAAAATTTGAACGGATTCAAATATCCATCCTTATGTAACTTGGCTAGTCGTGTCGCATTGATATGACCTAGTCTACAATGGCACAAGAAGGATTCGTTCATTTCTGAACTCTTCCTCTTGTATGTGTTTTGTACATTAAGAACTATAGTCTGGTTTAGAACGTATATGCCATTATTTAATGAGCCTGATCCAATCAACTTTTGATTCGGGAATATGTTCATAACATTATCCTGTACTACAAAATTATATCCTTCTTTACTTAATAAAGAAACTGATATAAGATTGCATATCAGGGTCGGAATGTAATAGCATTCGTTCAAAATCAATGTATTACCATTTTCCAATACAAGGTGATATTTGCCAACTGCTTTGGCTGCAACATTTGCACCATTCCCTACTCTTACGGAATGATCACCCTCTCCCAGTTCTTTACCTTTCTTTAGCCCGTGTAACATATTACATATGTGGGATCCCGATCCAGTATCTAATACCCAGGACGTAGAGTGAACTGAGAAAAAGTTCTTGATAACAAACACACCCGAAGAAGATACATAATCATGCTTGTTCTTCGTTTGGGCGGCGTGGGAATCCGGATACTCCCCTATTTCCCGCTCAGACTTATAACAATTATAAGAAAGAACGGAACCGACGTTCCCCTGCTCAGTATAATAAGCGGGTTCGATCAATACATCCATATTATTATCTTGATTAAGGCCTGACATGGTCGCTACCTGGAGAGAGAGAGAGAAGAAAACACTTTAGCGTATGCTCTTGCAAGATTAGATTGGTTATTATCTTATCTAATCTGGATGGCTCCCACTGTTTTTATCAAATCTTCCTTAAAACCCTAAAAGGTAAGCCTAGCCGGGATTAATTACACGTTACAAGTTCTTCAATCTTTCAGCCAGGCCAGTGTTGGTACTTTGAGGGAGGTTTCCCGTGCTTTCGTACGGACCTAATTAAAATAAACCTCGTTTTCCCAGAGGAATAACCCCATTAGCACCTTTCTAGACACCTACTTGACCGGCTAATTGTCATGTGTAAAACTCTCCCAGAAGTAACTCTTACTCGCAGTGGGTATCAGGATCCAACTATCTCATAGAAAGTATGCAATCTCATTGCAAACTTCAACACTTGAAATTCCCGAGAATACTTTTGCCCCTAGCGTGCTATGACCTTGACTGAGGTCAACAAACCATAGTGCACTAGTCAAGTTCAACCCGTCATTTCTTGATTCAATCAAACCCACCTGCACGACCCTTGACAGAGGTCAACAAGGTCGTACGACTACCCTAATCCAATCTCATCTCATGCTTTACAGATAAGTACTAATCAGCTACTGCACACTACACCTTGACAGAGGACAACAAACGCAGCACGGATACTAAATAATCTTTATCTGAAATGACGGAGGGCTACGCAGGTTTTTAAGAAAACCATGAGCGTAATGAACTTGATATCGTTGTAGAAACAAATGATTTTGAAAAGGAGTGTTTTTTAGGCTTATACTAGTTTCGCTAAAGAGGTCACTCGCGGTGAAGGGATCTCGGCTCTTTCCTTATCGAATAAGGTGCGGGATATTTCACAAATACCGCTATGCAAAGCAAGAACTATAGAAGCAATCAAAAAAAAACCGAGTGAGTTATAGCATCTGCTAGTTTCGCTAAAGAGGTCACTCCCGGTGAAGGGATCTTGGCTCTTTTCTTATCGAATAAGGTGCTGTATATTCTACAAGGAATACCGCTATGCAAATCAAAAACTAGAGCTACCCTTTTTATAAATTTGATTCTACAACATCTTTTTGGTTTCTTTTTCTTTCATTAATCTCATTAATGACATCACATCATTTATGCTTCCTAAGCATCACAGAAGAAACGAAAATACAACGTACGCTTATGCCATCCGCATTCGCCACTGTGTCCCGTTATGCACCGTTAGGTTACTTAACTAACGGCATACCGGGGCGGGACTAGCGCGGGTTCAAAACATAAGCAACGTTTATTATATATCATATATACAATAATAAAGCATTCATCTCACGCATATAATATGATCACATCATATAATATCAGCAGCAGAAGATAACATATGAAATATTGGATATACTAGGAGATCCGTGTTTTATTTTGAGTCTGTATAAAACATGGATTCCACGGTCACGTTGAATAGCCAAACCTACATCCTTAGACCCCTACAAGAGCGGCAAGCAACCCTCCCAATTCTATGGTTAGGTGACCCGGTCTCGACTCCTCGAGATGGCCTCCCACTGGACCCTATAACCCGGTTGCTTGTGCTCTCCTCCTTGGGTCTATCCTAATGCGGAAAAGTAAATAATATACAATGGTGACATCATCCTCAACCCAGAAGTGCCCTAATAAAAGAATATTACATACATTGAATTTTACATGAATGAAAATAAAAACCCTCCTCTCACATAAAACCCCAGGCTATTCAGAACACGACGATCAAATATAACATATCATAGCAGCACATAACATCACATGTCATCAACATAAGTAAATATGCATATACCAATTGTCGTTGAGATATAGCAACGAAACCGGCGATACACCACATATTACACTTACGGTCGCAGAAAAGAAAGTGAAAAACTACAACATTTGGAATCCACGATCACCTTAGACATCATAAACCCGAAATATCACATATTACAGATTTCATGCCTAACCATATGAATTCCACATATTGTATCACATTCCAGATAACTAGACAATGTTAAACTTTTTGATCAAATAAACAAACACCCAAAATTTCCCAAATAGCTCAACACTTGAGCAGAGTTCAAAAGGTCTCAGAGCATGCCACAGCTCCTGTGAACCAGCCGTAGAAGGGTCAACCAATGCCTCACATGTTGCACCGCTGAACTACCACAAACCCTAGGGTTTAGTGGCGGTTCTGACGGTCACATAATCGAGTTAAGGTTTCGTTCTTCTAGAGGGTTCACAGAATCGCTTGCATGATTTTCTGAAAGTTTTAAACTAAGGAAAAATCCAATACTTGGAAAAATTTCCAGCAAGGGAAAAAGTGAGTTATTGATATTCGTTCGAACTTTTTAACACCGTCTAAATAACCCGAAAACAAACTAGAATTACAAATACGAAACACTCCGAATTGCCTTTGCTAAAAGATAACATCACATGCAAAATTAGCAAAAAAAAAACAACACCTAAAGTACCAAAACCCAGAGCCTTGAACACTGTAAAAATTTCAACCCTGTACAGGCCAAGGTGGCCGGTTTTGAACCTGATGTGCTCGGCAATTTTCCGAGGGAAGGGGTTAATTTTGTACAGTGTTCATTATGTATCTCATACATCATTCTGCAACAGTTTTAAAAAAAATTTGACACCTGAAAAATTTCGACAGAAACTAGGGTTCGTATTCGGGTGTTTCGGAGTTGTTTCGGTTTCGTAATCCTACACTTATCCGTCTAATTCTTTAGCTAGGCTCTGATACCACTGTTGGGCTACCTAGCACGACAGAAAGGTTTCGGGTGGCATCGTCTATACAAAATTAAAATTTATGCCGTTCTAGATAACCCTAACCTAGAATCGATACTAGAGAATCATGCAGAATCATAAAGCAAACATCTTTACTACGAAGAGATTAGGGATTACAGCCTTTGTAGTCCTTTCCTTCACTTCTAAAGCTCCGAGTTGAAGTCCCTTCACTGCGAACATCATGCTCTCGGACTCTAGAGAGGCTCCATGAGGTGAATGAGGCATCCTTGCTTGTAGTCATCACCATCTAAGATGATCTACATCGAAGCAACACAAATCCAAGCTTTCACTTCACTAATGACGTATTAGTGAAGCAAACACCCTAATCTAAGTGGTTAGAATAGATGAGGAGGATGAAGTAGGAATTTTGCTCACTTTAGTATTTTATTTCTCACTAATTTTTCATCACATGAAGAAATCAAGAGAGCAAGAATCAAGAGCAAGAAGAAGAAGAAGCTCAAGCTCAAGTGAGAATGAATTGTGATGAGGATAGAAATGTAACCAAGGATTAAAAGTATCATGGCTAACACTTGTTGAGAATAAACCATGGGTTAGGGTTAGGGTTAGGTTAACAAATATCTTGGTAAATATCAAGAGAGTGGACTTAGTCAACAAAAACAAATATCTTAGCTAATTTCCACAATTTTGAATTAACCAAAAATAAATATATTTCTAACCCTAATTCTAGCAATGGTGTAAATCTCATTAAACCCTTGTTGCATTTATAACCTTGCATGTTACAATATTATATATCACATATATAATATATAATATAACAAAAGAAAAGAATACAATAAACATATATCACATATATGTTAAATGTATCCAAAGTGAGAAAATGAAATACTTAAATGAGCATATATTAGTTAATGTAATTTAATATATCAAATATATAATTATACATTAAATTATCGAATCAACACATGATCCGATAATCCGGCTATATTACATATAACCGACTAATATAAAATGTATCATTTCATTGAATCAACATTTGATCCGATGACTCGGCTATATCACATATAACCGGCCGATATCATATATCGTGAGAATAGAATACGGTATCACATATCGTATTAATCTCGCTCCCGCACATATCACATATGTGCTCCTACTCCGTTTCGCCTGAGCCCGGAAACCTCTGTGTAGGACTCTAAAGACTCGTCAATACGCCGGCAGTAGGTGATGATCATATCAAATATCCACAAGTTGCAAGCAGTCAGCTAAACGTAACAGCCATCCAGGTATTGAGCGATCAGAAGATCAACAAGCAAGCCTGCACACACTCCTGTGAATCCAATCAGTAACACTATCGTACAGTCCGGTCTCTTCGTCTGATATGTCGCATATCTAGTCTAGAGGTGGTAAACGTCAGACCCCAGTAACCGATAAGTCATGTCGATGTGAGGCTCATAACGGGTCGAGAAACTACTGATAACACTTACCGGTAGATCTCCATATCAGCCCTGGCCAGGGACTTCCAGTTATAGCCAATCGAACACAGCGCGACATCAACCCCCAATACCGGGAGAGACGAAACCCCTCCTATCGCTCATTGCCTCCATGTGATTCGGGACTGTACTCAAAAGCCACCGTTTTGCATGTTCTCATGAACGTGGTAAGGTGGAAATCAAAGCACAGTAGGAATCACACAAGACTCTATGACGATCTCGGGTCTATAGACTAACCTGTACCAGTGTCACCAAAGAACTGCTATCTGACGATAGGTATAATACCGTCTAGGAGTTCTCGGCGAGTCCGTTCAGTGTACCCAGTCTCCACTGAGCACCCGTACACCATCTTTGATGTCAAACACCAATGGATATGGGATCATCAATCGCCCAACATATGGGTCAAGATGCGTATACGCTAGTCTACTCTGGAGTATCGATGCCCTGTCTCGATACACCCTCGACTAGGAACAATTATAGGATGTACTCGTAGACTATCCTGGCCCTACTGGTATGATCTGCATCATAGTCCTAGTAGTCAAGTACATATCCTAGGGGATTTATCAACATGTGAGAGCAAGACAGTAAACCAATACAAGTCAACATGTTAAGACAAAGTAAAACCAGATAGCATAACTATCATATCGAGCAAGAAAGTCCTCTCTATATATATCCAAGCATCCACTATAATATACATTATATGTACAACAATGGCCTCTACGGCATATACATAACTAACAAGTTCCTCATCCACTTGAGAGATACTACGGTCTTCTCGGTGACAGTGGGAGCGATGATTTCATCATGGTAGTGATGGCCCAACTGGGTTCAGGCAGGCCATCACAAGTGGAGACTTTGTGAAATGGCCTGATGCTATGAAATCAAAGATGGAATCCATGTATACCAACAAAGTATGACTTTGATTGTTGCACCTAAAGGGGTAAAATCCATCGGGAGCAAATTGATCTTGAGAAGATCATTGGTGTAGATAGAAAAGTTGAGACTTTCAAAGCTATGCTTAAGTCCATCAGGATTAAAGCAGGCATTGCAGAGCTGGAACATCTATTTTGATGTGGCAGTCAAAGAGTTTGACTTCATCAAAAAGGTTGATGAACCTTGTATATACAAGAAGGTTGTAGAGAGTAAGGTTGTCCTCTACGTATTGTACGCAGATGACATACTCTTGATAGGAAATGGCTTTCTATGCTATACTCAGTCAAGCTCCTCTTATCACAAGGATTCTCCATAGAAGATCTGGATGATACCTACTATATCTTGTGGATTATGATCTATGTTGATAGATCTATGTGGATGTTGTGGGTGTCCCAAATCCAGGTACATTAACACCGTACTAAAGGGGTTTAGTATGTAAGATTCTAAGCGTGGTGGTTCGCCCACTTACTCAGGAATCGCTCTCTCCAAAAAGATGTCTTCCAAGACTGATTTGGAGAGAGCTCGCGTGCAAGGGATACCCTATGCTTCGGCAGTAGGCTCTATCATGTGTGCGATGTTATGTACCAGACCAGATGTAGCTAACTCACTAGGTGTAGTGATCAGGAATCAATCGGATCTTGGGAGAATCACTGGATAACTGTGGAGGACATTCTTAAGTAATTAAGAAGTACTAAAAGAATGTTCTTGGTTTGAGCTTCCAGAGTGATAAGGTCGACTGAAAGTCAGTCACAGGCATTGTCTTTACCCTCAGTGGAGGGACGGTTTATTGGAAGAGTTCCAAACTAGATACCGTGGCATACTAGACGATAAAGGCTGAATACATCGCTACCAACGATACTACCAAAGTGGTTGTCTGGACTTTTCTTGTTCATGAGATGAACATAGTTCCTACTATTGAGCGTCCAATAACTGTTATTGTGACAACAATGGAGTTGTGGTTTTGGCCTAGGAACGCAGATCCCATCAGCGTTCCAGACATATTCTGAGGACAGTATCACCTAATCAAGGAGCTGGTTGATCTCTAAGGGATCGAGGTAAGGAGAGTTGACGCGAAGAATAACACGGTGGATCCACTCACAAAGGCCTTTCCCTAGAGAAACTTCTATAGGACTTTGAGTATGAGATACTACAACAAATGGCCTTAGTGCAAGTAGGAGATTGTTAGTTATATGTATGCCCTAGAGGCCATTACTGTACATGTGATGTATATTGTAGTGGATGCTTGGACATATATAGGGAGGACTTTCTTGCTCGACATGATAGTATGCTATCTGGTTGCTCATTATCTTAACATGTACACTTATTGTCTCTCTATTAAATGTTGATAAAGCCCTTAGGATGAATACTTGACTACCAGAATTATGATGCAGATCATACTAGTGGGGCAATGGTAGTCGGTAAGTACATACTTCAAATATTTCTAGTCATAGGAGTATCGAGGCAGGGCATCGATACTCCAGAATAGACTAGCGTATGCGCTTATTGACCCATATGATGGGCGATGGATGATCCCACATCCATTAGTGTTTGACATCAGATACGGTATACGGGTGCTCAGTGGAGACTGGGTATACTGGACGGACTCGCCGAGAACTCCTAGATGGTATTATACCAATCGTCAGATAGCAGTTCTCTGGTGACACTGGTACAAGTTAGTCTATCGACCCGAGATCGTCATAGAGTCTTGTGTGATTCCCACTGTGCTTTGATTTCCACCATACCACGTTCAAGAGATCATGCAAAAAGATGGTTTTTGGGTACAGTCCCGAGTCATATGGAGGCAATGAGCGATATGAGGGGATTCGTCTCTCCCGGTATTGGGGGTTGATGTTGCGCTATGCTCGATTGGCAATAACAGGAAATCCCTGGTAAGGGTTGCTGAGATCTACTGGTAAGTGTTATCAGTAGTTTCTCGAACTGTTATGGACCTTGCATTGGCATGAATTATCAGGCTATTGGGTTCTGACGTTTTACCACCCCCAGGCTGCGATGTGCGACATATCAGACGAAGAGACAGGACTGTACGGTAGTGTTACTGATTAGATTCGCAGGAGTATGAGCAGGCTTGCTTATTGATTTTCTGATCGCTCAATACCCGGGTGGCCGTTACGTTTAGCAGACCTATTGCGGCTTAGGGGTGTTTGATATGATCATCACCCACTGCCGGCGTATTGACCAGTCTTTAGAGTCCTACACAGAGGTTTCCTGGTTCATGCGAAACGAAGTAGGAGCACATATATGATATGTGCAGTACCGAGATTAATGCGCGTATGTGATACCGCATTCTATTCTCGCGATATGTGATATCGGTCGTTTATATGTGATATAGCCGGGTTATCGGATCAAGTGTTGATTCGATAAGTTGTTACATATGATATTAGTCGGTTGTATGTGATATAGCCGGATTATTAAATCAAGTGTTGATTTGATAATTTAATGTATAATTATATATTTGATATATTAACTTATATTAACTAATATTAGCTCACTTATACATTTCTTTTTCTCACTTTGTGCCTTAGTATATATGTGATATATATTAATGTGCATTTCATTTGTGTCATGCTTGATGCTACATGCAACATGGGTGTATGATACTTACACCATGCTTATGATAATCCTAGGGTTTAAATTTATCCAGGTAATTCACAAATTGATGGAATTATCTCATGGCTAGAAGCTTGGAGAAGCTTCAAGTGTTCATTGACTTAGTCCACAAATTTGTTTTACTTAAGATATTTATTAACCTAACCATTATCCATAGCCATAGTTAAGTCTCTACATGAGTTAGTGTATGACACTAACTCACCCATGGTTTCTATTCTCACCTCATGAGTTTTCATTCTCTTCTCTCTGCATCTTCTTCTTCCTCATGAAAAGAGTTTTCTAGGGTTTGGAGAGATGAAGAAATATTGTGAGAAAATTAAATCTAAAGTGAGCCCATTTCCTACTTCATCATCCTCTACTATATTAGCCATTTAGTTTAGGGTGTTTGCTTCACTAATCTACCATTAGTGAAGAGGTAGCATGAGCTTGAGTCTCCTCGACGTAGATCATCTTCGGTCTCGAAGACTTTGAGCAAGCTTGTTCATTTCTTTATATGAACCCTTACTAGAGTTCGGGTGTTCACTACTTGGAGTGAAGGGACTACTACACGGAGCTTTAGAAGTGAAAGACCGGTCTACAAAGGTTGTATTCCTCATTCA
The DNA here is from genome assembly GCA_030015575.1 of Agapanthus africanus. Lineage (NCBI taxonomy): Eukaryota > Viridiplantae > Streptophyta > Magnoliopsida > Asparagales > Amaryllidaceae > Agapanthus > Agapanthus africanus. The sequence goes on along the minus strand of CM057338.1, from coordinate 826,149,652 downwards.
CTTTGTATGTAAAGTTATTTACATATTGTATTGTCTAAATCTCGAGTTAAGATTCTAGGGTTAGGGTTCTTTAGTACGGCAAAAATTTGAAAACGGCATGGACGATGCCTCCCAAAACCTTGTTGCTGACCTAGGGAACCCTATATCCTAGTCGAGGGGATATCGAGACAGGGCATCGATATTCCAGAGTAGACTAGTGTGTACGTTTCTTGACCCTGTATGGGGCGATGGTTGATCCTATAACCATTGGTGTTTGAAATAAAAGATTGTGCACATGTGCTCATTAGAGAATGGGTACACCGAACAGGACTCACCGAGAACTTCTAGATGGTACCATACCTATCGTCAGATAGCAGTTCTCTGGTGACACTTGTACAGGTTAGTCAGACCCGAGATCGTCATAGTGTCTTGTGTGGTTCCCACTGTGCTTTGATTTCCCCCCTACCACGGCTCAAAGGAGTCGTGGAAATAGGTGGATTTTGGGTACAGTCCTAAGTTACATGGAGGCAAGGAGCGATAGGAGGGGTTTCGCCTCTCCCGGTATTGGGAGCTGATGTTGCTCTATGCTCGATTGGCAATAACAGCAAGTCCTTGGTCAGGGCTGATGAGATTTACTGATAAGTGTTATCAGTAGTTTCTCGAATCGTTATGGGCCACACATCGGCATGACTTATCAAGTTACTGAGGTCTGATGATTCCACCCCTAGACTCGATATGCGACATATTAGACGAAGAGACCGGACTGTACGGTAAGTGCTACTTATATGATTCACGGGAGTTTGAACAAGTTTGCTTGTCGATCGTCTATTCACTCAATACCTAGATAGCCATTACGTCCATCTAGTACCGTTGACGGCTTCTAGGTAACCGATATGATCATTACCTACTGCTGGCATATTGACGAGTCTTTAGAGTCCCACATAGAAGCTTCCTAGTGTAGGGATCCTAGGCACGCTAAGTAGGTCTCACAAGGCATCGAACATGCCAAATTAAAATTTTAACGGTGCCGAGAAACCCGACTACGGATCGTCGGCTAGAAGTTTAGGCGAAAAAGCTAACTAGTTAACACTTAACTAAGAGATACGGAAATACAACCTTTGTAGATCCGGTCGTCCACCTCCACGGCTCCGAGATGAGGTCCTCTCCGCTGTCCAAATCAAATCCGGGCTCTAGCGTCGGCTTCAGCGGAGAATGGACGGGCTAGGTCGTTGACGACGTGCCGAAGATGATCTACGTCGAAGCATCACTAGATCAAGCTCCACCTTCACCAAACCATGATAACTTGTGAAGGAAACACACTCTACTACTTTGCAAGAGGTAGAGGATGAAGAAATAGGAAGTGGGTAGACTTTAGAATTGGATTTCTCACTCAAATCATCAATCCACCATTGATGACCTCAAGCTTCTTCAAAGAAGAAGATGAAGAAGAAGAAGAAGAAAGTTATGATAAGAATAATGAAAATATTAGAATAATAATTCTTATCATAATAATGACTATGGTAAAGTGTAGAGAGCTAACTTGAGTTAATGAGAATGGTTAGGTTTAAAAAGAAGACAAAAATGGTGACATGGTCAAAGCATTCATGAAGCTTCATGAATGAAAAGAATGCCACCATTTATCTCATTTCTTTTTCTTTTTCTAAAAGAATAAAAGAATAAATGAATAAAATGAATAAAAACCTTAACCATTTATTTAACCAAGGTATTAACTCTTTACACAAACCCTAGCTATCATATATCATCATATATGATACAAGCATGTGCACAAAAGTATATCACATATACAATGTGTACAAGCCGAGTGAGAAAATCCATTTAAAGTGAACCGATACTAGTTAACGCAAAGTAATATATCAAATATATAATTATGCATTAAATCATTAAATCAACACTTGATTTAATGATCCGGTCATATCGCATATAACCGACTAATATCAACAGTAACAACTTATCGAATCAACACTTGATCCGATAACCCGGCTATATCGCATATAACCGATCAATGTCACATATCGCGAGAATCGAATACAGTATCACATACCGGTATCATTCTCGGTCCCGCACATATCTCATATGCACTCCTATTTCGTTTCGCTTGAGCCAGGAAACCTCTGTGTAGGACTCTAAAGACTCGTCAATACGCCGGCAGCAGATGATGATCATATCAAGCATCCACAAGCCGCAAGCGGTCTGCTAAACGTAACGGCCACCCAGGTATTGAGCGATCTGAAGATCGACGAGCAAGCCCGCTCACACTCCAGTGAATCCAACCAGTAACACTACCGTACAGTCCGGTCTGATCGTCTGATATGTCGCATATCTCGCCTAGGGGTGGTAAACGTCAGACCCCAATAGCTCGATAAGTCATGTCGATATGAGGTCTATAACTGTTCGAGAAACTACTGGTAACACTTACCAGTAAATCTCAGCAACCCTGGCCAGGGATTTCCTGTTATAGCCAATCGAACACAGCACAACATCAACCCCCTATACCGGGAGAGACGAATCCCCTCCTATCGCTCATTGCCTCCATGTGACTCGGGACTGTACCCAAAAACCACCGTTTTGCACGCCCTCTTGGACGTGGTAAGATGGAAATCAAAGCACAGTGGGAACCACATAAGACTCTATGACGATCTCGGGTCAACAGACTACTCTGTACCAGTGTCACCAGAGAACTGCCATCTGACGTGAGGTATAATACCATCTGGGAGTTCTCGGCGAGTCCGTCCAGTGTACCCAGTCTCTACTGAGCACCCGTATATCATCTCTGATGTCAAACACCAATGGATATGGGATCATCCATCGCCCATCTGTATGGGTCGAGAAGGTACACGCTAGTCTACTCTGGTATATCGATACCCCGTCTCGATACATCCACGACTAGGGTCTTTGAAGGATATACTTATGGACTACCATGTCCCCACTAGTATGATCCGCATCATAGTCCAGGTAGTCAAGTACACATCCTAAGGGCTTTACCAATATGTAACAGAGAGACAATCAGTATACACGTTAAGGTAAAGAGCAACCAGATAGCATACTATCATGTCGAGCAAGAAAGTCCTCCCTATATATGTCCTAGCATCCACTACAATATACATCCTATGTACAGTAATGGCCTCTAGGGCATACATATAACTAACAATCTCCCACTTGCACTAGGGCCATCTGTAGCAGTGGTTGTAGTATCTCATACTCAACCATCCCATAAAAGTCTCTCTCTGGGAACAGGCCTTTGTGAGTGGATCCGCTGTGTTGTCCTCTGAGTCTACTCTCCCAACCTCGATCTCCCTGGAGATCAACCATCTCCATGATCAGGTGACACTGCCTTAGAATATGTCTGGATCACTGATGGGATGGACGTTCCTTGGCATAAGCCACAACTCCATTGTCTCACAATGGTTGGAACGTAGTTCATCTCATGAACCAATACACACCCAAACAGCCTCTTTGGTAGCATCTTAAGTAGCGATGTATCCTGCCTTTATCGTCTAGTATGTCACGGTATCTAGCTTGGAACTCTTCCAACATACCGTCCCTTTACTGAGGGTAAAGACAATGCCTGTGACTGACACTCAGTCGTCTTTATCACCCTGGAACCCTTCCAGTGATTCTCCCCAGGATCGGTTGATACCATCTCACTACAACTAGTGGGAATCCTAACATCCAATTAGATCTATCTCATAGATCCAAAACTTAGGATTTAGGAGGTATCATTTTGATCCTACACGGAGAATCTTTGTGATAAACGGAGATCGATCGAGCGTAGTATAAGAAACTCCTTTCTTATCAAGAGTATGTCATCCACGTACTCTACGAGGATCACCACCATACTCCCTACTACCTTTTTGTTTATACAAGGTTCATCTACCATTTTGATGATGTCAAACTCTTTGACTAATCCATCAAAACAGATGTTCCAACTCCGCAATGCCTGCTTTATCCTATAAAGCATCTTGCACACGTTTCCGCTGCTCCCACTGTCTACGAAAACCTCTGGCTGTGTACTTATAGACGCTCTCTTCCAAAATATCATTTAGAAAAGCAGTCATGACACCCAACCACCAGATATCGTAGTCATGGTATGTAGCCGTGGTAAGTAGGATCTGGATGGACTTAAGCATAGCTACTGGAAAAGGTTTCATCATTATCTATGCTTGGTCGATGATGAAAACCTTTAACACTTCTAGCTTTGAAAGTCTCAACTTTTCCATGTACACCAAGTAATCTTCTCAAGATATACTTGCTCCTGATGGGGATGTAACCCTTCAGATATAGCAACTAAAGTCCATACTTTGTTGGTGTATAAGGATTCCATCTCAGATCGCTAAGCATCCAGCCATTCTTACAGAGTCTCACTCCTGATGGCCAGCTCGAAACTAGTTGGGTCATCATCTCATGATGTAATCCTCGCTCCCACTGTCATAGAGAAACCGAAGTATCTCTCAGGTGGGTGAGGAACCCTACTAGATCGGCGGAGAGGCTGAGGTTCGTTGGTATCTACTGAATCCCTTGGTTCTATCAAATCATCTGCTGTAGTTCGTATAGCTGGAACCTTTCCAGTTCTACATTACAGACCTTGCCTCGAGCTTGTCCGGATTTTGCTTTCAGACATAGGCCGGACAACCCCAAATCTTAACTAACTTAAGAAATGGGCTCTTCCCTTTCCATATCACATATGAAGCGGTAGGCAACTGATTTGATTCGAACCTATTCAACAGGTATGCAACTTCTCAAGTGCATAACTCCCAAAAGGAAAAAGGTAACTCAGTAGTACTCATCATAGAGCACACCATATCAAATAGGGTGTATCTGCTCCTCCCCGATATACCATCGTGCTATGGTGTATACGGAGGAGTAATGGTGAGAGAGAATCTCATTCTCCTTTAGAATAGTCCAGGATTTCCGTGCTCAAGTATTCTCCTCCTTGATCTCATCATAGGACATAATACTTATACCCGTATTGGTTCTCTACTTCTAACTTATATTCTGTGAATATCTCAAAAGGTTCGGACTCATGTTTCAACAGGAACATATGACTGAATCTTGAGAGATTATCAGAGAATATAATGAAGTATAAAGAACCAGTCCTTGGCATGTGTAGACAGGGGACCTACATACATCAATGTATCATCCTAAGAGTTCACTAACTCTTTTTCTGTTTCCAATAAACAGAACTATGGTCATCTTATCTTTGTGACATGACTGGCGAGTTTCATAAGATGTAAATTCAAACAGATTTAAATATGCATCTAAATGTAACTTCAGCTAGTCAGGTCGCATTGATATGACCTAGTCTACAATGCCTCAAGAAGGATTCGTTCATTTCTGAACTCTTCCTCTTGTGCGTGTTCCGTATACTAAGAACTGTAGTTTGATTTAGAACATTAATGCTTTTAGATAGCGTGCCTGAACCGATCAACTTTTGATATAGGAAATGTTCAAAACATTGTCCAACAATACAAAATTTTATCGTTTCTTTACTAATAAAGAGACAGATATGATTTTGCATAACAGGTTCGGTATCTAATAACATTCGTTCAGAATCAATGTATTGTAATACAGGGTGACAGTGACCAACAGACTTGGCTGCAACTCTTGCCCCGTTTTCTGCCTCATGAAACTTATCACCCGTTCTCAGTTCTCTACCTATCTGTAGCCCTATGTAACATATTACATATCTGGGATCCTGATCTGGTATCACATACCCAGGACGTAGAGGATACAGAGAAACAGTTCTTTGTAATGAACACACCCGAAGATGATGCATCAGCATGCACTCTCTTCGTTTGGGCGGCACGGGAATTCTGGTAATCCCCAATTTCCTGCTCTGTCTTATAACAATTATAAGTTGGAGCGGGACCAACGTTCCCCAGCTCAGTATAACAAGCGGGTTCGGTCAATAATCCGTATTATTATCTTGATTAAGGCGTGATACGGTCGCTACCAGGAGAGAGAGAGAAGAAAACACTCAGCGTGCGCTCTGGCAAGAATAGATTGGTTATTATTTTATCTAATCAGGATGGCTCCCACTGCTTTTTATCAAATCTTCCTTCAAACCCTAAAAGGAAAGACTAGCCGGGATTAATTACACACTACAAGTTCGCCAATCTTTCAGCCAGGCCAGTGTCGGTACTTTGAGGGAGGTCCCCCGTGCTTTCGCACGAACCTAATTAATGTAAACCTCGTTTTCCCAGAGGCGTAACCCCGTTGGCACCTTTCTAGACACCTACTTGATCGGCTAATTGTAATGTATAAAACTCTCCCAGGAGTAACACTTACTCGCAGCGGGTATCGGGATCCAACTATCTCATAGAAGGTATGCAATCTCATTGCAAATTTCAACACTTGAAATTCCCGATAATGTTTTGCCCCTAACGTGCTATGACCTTGACGAAAGCCAACAAACCATAGCCCGCTAGTCAAGTTCAACCCGTACATTTCTTGATCGAATTAAACCCACCCACACGACCCTTGACGAAAGCCAACAAAGCCGCACGACTACCCTAATCCAATCGCATCGTATGCTAGCAGATAAGCAGCATATAGCTACCGCACACTGCACCTTGACGAAAGCCAACAAATGCAGTACGAATACTATATACAACTTATCTGAAAAGACGGAGGGCTACGACAAGTTTTTCTGAAAACCTATTGCGTAATGAACTTGATATCGTTGTAGAATCAAATGAATTTTGAAATGGAGTGCTTTTGAGGCTTTTCTAGTTTTGCTAAAGGAGTCACTCCCGGTGAAGGGATCGTCGGTCCTTTCCTCGTCGAATGAGGTGCGGGATATATCATATATATCACTGTGCAAAGTAAAAACACTTAAAAGCAATCAAAATAAACCGAGTGTGTAGCATCTGCCAGTTATTGCTAAAGGAGTCACTCCCGGTGAAGGGATCTCGGTCCTTTCCTCATCGAATAAGGTGCAGGATATATCATATCTACCGCTGTGCAAAGCAAGAACTGTAGCTACCTGTTTTATTTTGAAATTCGATTCTACAACATCTTAGGTTTCTTTTATTTCATTAATCACATTAATGAAGTCCCATCATTTAAGTACCTAAACATCACAGATAGATATGACGTACACTTATGCCATCCGCATTCGCCTCGATGTCCCCTCGTGCACCGTTAGGTTAGGTAACTAACGACAGAGCAGGGCAGGGCTAGCGCGGGTGTAAAACATAAGTAACGCCTATATAATATATCACATATACTATATACTATATCCATCACAGAACATCACATGATCACATCACAGATATCGCAGCAGAAGAATCATATGAAATATTGGATATACTAGGACGTCCGTGTTTTCAATACGAGCCAGTATAAAACACGGATTCCACGGTCGCGATGAATAGCCAAACCCACACCCCTAGACCCCTACGAGAGCGGCAAGCAACCCTACCAATTCTAGAGTTAGGAGACCCGGACTCGACTCCTCGAGTTGGTCTCCCACTGGACTCCAGAACCCGGTTACTTGTGCTCCCCTCCTTGGGTCTATCCTAGTGCGGAAAAGTAAATAATATACAAACGGTGACAACTTCCGCAACCTGGAAGCGCCCCAATAAAAGAATATTACATACAAGTTTTTACATGAATGAAAATGAAAAACACTCATCTCACATAAAAAACCCCCGGCTATTCAAACACGACGATCCAATATAACATATCCAGCAACACATAACATCACATGTCATCAACGTAAGTAAATATGCGCATCCCAATTGTCGTTGACATATAGCAACGAAACCGGCGATATCACATATTACACTTACGGTCACAGAAAAGAAAGTGTAAAACTACAACAGTTGGAATTCGCAACCTCCATAGACATCGCATGCCTAATCAAATGAAATTCTTAGACATCGCATGCCTAACAATTATAAACCCCGCATTTTAGTCCCATCATCGAAAACACTTTTCAATATCAAGTCGGGCAATTCAACAAGATTCCCGACATCCTGATCGAATACTCGTCGCAAACTTCAGTAGGCGGCCGCACCCCCGATACCGTCGACGAAGTGCACCAAGGCGGAACACCGCTGCCGCGAGCACCCGAACGGATGCTTTCGGCGACGGGGTTCTCCTACAGTCACTTGGTCGGGGCTATGGAGTGAGGCTGTCTATTAAGTTTACCCGGTGAATATCCGCGTACGCTACGTGATTGCGACGGACTTTTGATCGCATCAAAATTCCGTGGCAACCGATCAAGTGAGACTAAGTGCTATGTTTATAACATTCATTTAGTTATCTCATAACTATTTGTGAATTCCAATTATTGTATCCCATTCCAGATAATTAGAAAATGTTAAACTTTCCGATTGAACATTCGAACACCCAAGTTTTCCCGATACAGATCAACACATGAAACAAGTCTAACAACATTCCGTTCGTGCCTCAGTACCAACGGTCCAGCCGTAGAAGGGTCAAGCCAACGCCTCACATGTGGCACGCCGTACTGCCCCAAACCCTAAGGTTCAAAGGGCAGTTCAAGACGGTCACATAATCGAGTTAAGGTTTGTTGTCTTCTAGAGGGTCCATCGCGTTACTTGCACTACTTAGAACGTCGTTAAACTACGGAAGGATCCAACACATGGAAATTTCCCGACAGGGGAAAAGTTGGGTATTTATATCCGGTCGAACTTTTTAACATATTCTAAAAATTATCCGGAAAGCCACACAGACAAAATTTGATACTCCGATCGAAACACCGAATCCCCAAAATAATCCCAGAAAATACAACTCTGGAATAAATTTTAAAAATACCCAGAAAATACAGCATAAAATAATAGGAGTTACTGTGCAAACAGTGTACGATGACGTCATCATTCCGCCGCGTAACCGCCGCAGAAGGCAGGCTTCTGCCGCGGTTCCGCCGCGGTTTGTACTGTTCATCGAAAAAATTTTGCATCATAATTCTTATTTTTTCCTGCTGAATTTTTTAGCAATTTTTAATTTGAAAAAATCCACGTTTTCAGAAAACGTCCAGAGAGCATTTTCCGGTTGGGGTTTCGGGTCGTTCGGACTTCAAAATCCATCTAGACTTCGCCTAAGGCTCTAGCTAGGCTCTGATACCACTGTAGGGATCCTAGGCACGCTAAGGAGGTCTCACAAGGCATCGAACATGCCAAATTAAAATTTTAACGGTGCCGAGAAACCCGACTACGGATCGTCGGCTAGAAGTTTAGGCGAAAAAGCTAACTAGTTAACACTTAACTAAGAGATACGGAAATACAACCTTTGTAGATCCGGTCGTCCACCTCCACGGCTCCGAGATGAGGTCCTCTCCGCTGTCCAAATCAAATCCGGGCTCTAGTGTCGGCTTCATCGGAGAATGGACGGGCTAGGTCGTCGACGACGTGCCGAAGATGATCTACGTCGAAGCATCACTAGATCAAGCTCCACCTTCACCAAACCATGATAACTTGTGAAGGAAACACACTCTACTACTTGGCAAGAGGTAGAGGATGAAGAAATAGGAAGTGGGTAGACTTTAGAATTGGATTTCTCACTCAAATCATCAATCCACCATTGATGACCTCAAGCTTCTTCAAAGAAGAAGATGAAGAAGAAGAAGAAAGTTATGATAAGAATAATGAAAATATTAGAATAATAATTCTTATCATAATAATGACTATGGTAAAGTGTAGAGAGCTAACTTGAGTTAATGAGAATGGTTAGGTTTAAAAAGAAGACAAAAATGGTGACATGGTCAAAGCATTCATGAAGCTTCATGAATGAAAAGAATGCCACCATTTATCTCATTTCTTTTTCTTTTTCTAAAAGAATAAAAGAATAAATGAATAAAATGAATAAAAACCTTAACCATTTATTTAACCAAGGTATTAACTCTTTACACAAACCCTAGCTATCATATATCATCATATATGATACAAGCATGTGCACAAAAGTATATCACATATACAATGTGTACAAGCCGAGTGAGAAAATCCATTTAAAGTGAACCAATACTAGTTAACGCAAAGTAATATATCAAATATATAATTATGCATTAAATCATTAAATCAACACTTGATTTAATGATCCGGTCATATCGCATATAACCGACTAATATCAACAGTAACAACTTATCGAATCAACACTTGATCCGATAACCCGGCTATATCGCATATAACCGATCAATGTCACATATCGCGAGAATCGAATACAGTATCACATACCGGTATCATTCTCGGTCCCGCACATATCTCATATGCACTCCTATTTCGTTTCGCTTGAGCCAGGAAACCTCTGTGTAGGACTCTAAAGACTCGTCAATACGCCGGCAGCAGATGATGATCATATCAAGCATCCACAAGCCGCAAGCGGTCTGCTAAACGTAACGGCAACCCGGGTATTGAGCGATCTGAAGATCGACGAGCAAGCCCGCTCACACTCCAGTGAATCCAACCAGTAACACTACCGTACAGTCCGGTCAGATCGTCTGATATGTCGCATATCTCGCCTAGGGGTGGTAAACGTCAGACCCCAATAGCTCGATAAGTCGTGTCGATATGAGGTCTATAACTGTTCGAGAAACTACTGGTAACACTTAACAGTAAATCTCAGCAACCCTGGCCAGGGATTTCCTGTTATAGCCAATCGAACACAGCATAACATCAACCCCCTATACCGGGAGAGACGAATCCCCTCCTATCGCTCATTGCCTCCATGTGACTCGGGACTGTACCCAAAAACCACCGTTTTGCACGCCCTCTTGGACGTGGTAAGATGGAAATCAAAGCACAGTGGGAACCACATAAGACTCTATGACGATCTCGGGTCAACAGACTACTCTGTACCAGTGTCACCAGAGAACTGCCATCTGACGTGAGGTATAATACCATCTGGGAGTTCTCGGCGAGTCCGTCCAGTGTACCCAGTCTCTACTGAGCACCCGTATATCATCTCTGATGTCAAACACCAATGGATATGGGATCATCCATCGCCCATCTGTATGGGTCGAGAAGGTACACGCTAGTCTACTCTGGTATATCGATGCCCCGTCTCGATACACCCACGACTAGGGACTTTGAAGGATGTACTTATGGACTACCATGTCCCCACTAGTATGATCCGCATCATAGTCCAGGTAGTCAAGTACACATCCTAAGGGCTTTACCAACATGTAACAGAGAGACAATCAGTATACACGTTAAGGTAAAGAGCAACCAGATAGCATACTATCATGTCGAGCAAGAAAGTCCTCCCTATATATGTCCCAGCATCCACTGCAATATACATCCTATGTACAGTAATGGCCTCTAGGGCATACATATAACTAACACCTAGCTCATGGGAAACGAAGTAGGGCACATATTCTAATATGTGCGGGAGCTTGATTAAATACGAGTATGCGATACCGTATTCTAATCTCACGATATTTAATATCGGTTAGGTTATATGTGATATAACCGGATTATTGAAATAAGCGTTGATTTGATATTGTATATTGAATGTTGTCAGTTATATGAGATATAACCGGGTTATTGAATCAAATGTTGATTTGATAATATGATATACAGATAAATAATATTAGTCGGTTATATATGATATAACAGGATTATTGAATCAAGTGTTGATTTAATAATTCTATATATACTAATATATTTGATATATGCATATATATTAATTAATATTAGCTCACTAATGATTTTCTTCTCTTGATATATAATTATATATATATTTGATATATGTATTTATATATATATAAATGGATTATTGTATCATGCTTGATGATATATTAAACATGGGTGTATGAGACTCACACCATGACCTAAAGATAATTGGGGTAATTATTTATTAAGAGGAAAATAAAAATGAGTGGATAAATGAGCATGGCTTGGATGCTTGTAGAAGCCATGACTCAACTCTCATTTTTTATTTTTACTCTAGATATTTTTCTCACCCAACCTTATCTTTAACTCATGGTTCACTCTCTCACTTCAACACAAGATTCATTTTTCACCAATGTTCATCTTCTTCCTCTCAAATACTCACTAGGGTTTTTTCTTGAGTTGGAAATAAAAAGAGAAAGAGATTTCTAAGTGAGCCAAAACTCCTACTTCATCAACCTACTCTAAACTAGCCCTTTAGATTAGGTTGTTTCCTTCACTAATACTTGATTAGTGATGAGGTAGCTTGACCTAGAGAGACTTCAAGGTGGATCATCTTCGGCCTCGAAGATCGCAAAGCAAGCTCAATCTTTTCTTCAAGTGGAGCCAAGAGGAGTTATAGGGACTACTACTTGGAGCTTTAGAAGTGAAGGACTTGGTCTACAAAGGTTGTAACTTTCTTCACTTAGTATAGAACTTGCTTTCTATCTTTGTAAACCCTAATTCTCTCGTTCGATTCTAGGTTTGTATAGCTTAGCACACTAGATTTTTGAAAATTGCATACTTGATACTTGTATAAACCTAGTAGTGGTTCTAAGACATACTTTCATAGTATCAGAGCCAAGCTAGAGCATTAGATGATGTATAGAAATTACGAAACCAAAATAACTCCGAAACAGATGAATCCAAATCCAAGTTTCTGTCAATTGTTTCAGAACCTCTAAAATTTTTTTAAACTATTGCAGAGTGCTCTTCATGTAGTATATAGAACACTGTAGTAAAATGAGACCAAGAATAAAAAAAATGGCTGGCCAAAATGATGAAAATACCGGCCTGGCTGGTTTTCTAATGGATTTTGATCTCGTGGTTTTTACGGTGTTCTAGAATCTTGGAATTAGGGTTTCTGGTGCTGTTTGATTTTTCTTAGATTGCATGTGATGTTATCTTTGTGTTGAGGCAATTCGGAGTGTTTCGAAGTTACAGTTTTAACATCGTTTACGGGTTTCAGTTTGTAAATGTGATACAATATTTGGAATCCGCATTAATTAGTTTGTAAAAACTAATTTGCAATTTGAGAATCTAGCATTTTAGTCTCATTTGATCAATTGCCACGGAGTTTCGATTCGGATCAAAACTCCGTTGCAATCTCGTATAGTACGCAAATACTCGCCGGGAAACACTACTAGATAGCCACGCCCCATAGCCCCGACCAAGTGACTGTAGGAGAACCCCGTGGCCAAAAGCATCCACTTAGGTGCTCGCGGCCGCGGTGTTCCGCCTAAGTGAACTTCATCGATGGCATCGGGGGTGCGGAAATATATTATAGTTCCAGACGAGTATTCGATCATATAATCAGGAATCTTATTGAATTATTCGACTGGTTATTGTAAAGTGTTTTCAATTCGAGACTTAAATGCAAGGTTTATTGTGTTATGCATGAAATTCGGAATATGAGATATTCCGGGTTTATGATGTCTAAGGAATATGCGGATTCTAATTATTGTAGTTTTCATTTCTTTTCTTGCGACCGTAAGTGTAATATGTAGGGTATCCCGGATCTCGTTGCTATAGGTCAATGACATTCATGATACGCATATTTACTTACATTGATGACATGTGATGTTACTGTGTTGCTGTGATATGTTATATTGGATCGTCGTGATTGAATAAACGAGTTTTTTTGTGTGAGATGAGAGTTTTTCAATTTTTATTCATGTAAAAAGTTGTATGTAATATTCTATTATTGGGAAACTTCTGGGTTAAGGTTGTTGTCACCATTGATATATATTATTTATTTTTCCGCATTAGGATATACCCAAGGCGGGGAGCACAAGTAACCGGGTTCTAGAGTCCAGTGGGAAACCATCTCGAGGAGTCGAGATCGGGTCTCCTAATTCTAGAATTGGAAGGGTTGCTTGCCGCTCTCGTAGGGGTCTAGGGAAGTGGGTTTGGCTATTCATCATAACCGTGGAATATTTGTTTTTCATTACTGTTTTAATTTAAAACACTGACCTCCTAGTATATCCAATATTTCATATGTTTGCTTCTGCTGCTTGAGTTCTGTGATGTGATTATATAACTGCGTGAGAAGAATGCAATATATATATGATATGTAATAAAAGTTGCTTATGTTTTGCACCCGTCCTAGTTCAGGCCTCGCTCTGCCGTTAGTTAAGTAACCTAACGGTACATGACGGGGTCCCATGGCAAATGCGGATGGCATAAGTGTACGTTTTATTTTTGTTTCTTCTGTGATGTTTAGGAAACATAAATGATGGGACGTCATTAATGAGATTAATGAAAAGAAAAGAAACCTAAAAATATTGTAGAACCAAAATTTTCAAAAAGGTAGCTCTAGTTCTTGTTTTGCATAGCGGCATTTCATTATGAATATCCAGCACCTCATTCGATAAGGAAAGAGCCTAGATCCGTTCACCGGGAGTGACCTTTTTAGAAAAACTAGCAAATGCAATAACCTACTCGGTTTGTTTTGAAAACTACTCGATTTTAAAAGCAGAGCTTAAACCACTCCTTTTTCAAATCATTAGATTCTACAATGATATCAAGTTCATTACGTTAAAGGTTTTTTTCTACAAAAACCATTCGTAGCCCTCCACCATTTTAGGAAGTAGAGTACTTAGTATTCGTGCTACGTTTGTTGACTATAGTTAAGGCGTAGTGTACGGTAGCTAAGTGATGTCTTCCTATAAAGCATATGACGCGATCGATTAGAACATTCGTACGACTTTTTCGACCATATTTAAGGGTCATACAAATGGGTCTAAATCAATCACGAAATGATGGGTAAAACTTGACTAGCGCTTATGATTTGTTGACCATAGTTAAGGTCATAAGACGCTAGGGGTATAAAAACAGATATTGGGAATTTCAAGTGTTTAAATTTACAATGAGATTGCATACTTTTTATATGATAGTTAGATCCCAATACCCACTGCCAGTAAGTGTTACTCCTAGGAGAGTTTTCCACTTTACAATTAGCCGATCCAGTAGGTGTCTAAGAAAGGTGTTAACGGGGTTATGCCCCTGCGGAAACGAGGTTATTTAATTAGTTCCATGCGAAAGCATGGGGAGACCCACTCGGAGTACCAATACCTGCATGGCTGATCGATTGGTGAACTTGTAGGGTGTAATTAATCCCGGAAAATCTTGCCATTTAGGGTTTGAAGGAAGATTTGATAAAATAGTGAGAGTCATCCTGATTAGATAAGATAATAACCAATCTAATCATGTAAGAGCGCACGCTAAAGTTTTTTCTTCTTTCTCTCTCCAGGTAGCGACCATGACACGCCTTAATCAAGATAATAATATGGATGTATTGACCGAACCTGCTTATTATACTGAGTTGGGGAACGTTGATTCCGCTCTATCTTATGATTGTCATAAGTGTGAGCAAGGAATAGGGAAATACCCGGATTACCATGCAACCCGAACGAAGAAAGTGCATACTGATGCAGCTTCTTCAGGTGTGTTAGTTACTCAGAACTGTTTTTCAGTTTGCTCTATGTCCTGGATATTAGATACCGGATCAGGATCCCACATTTGTAATTTGTTACATGGGTTAAGAAGAAGTAGAAAACTGGGAAATGGTGATAAGTCTCTCGTAGTAGGGATTGGTGCAATTGTTGCAACCAAAGCAATTGGTGAATATCACATAGTATTACCAAATAGAAATACACTGATTCTGAATGACTGTTGTTTCGTACAAAAAATGATGTGCAATATTATATCAGTTTCTTTATTACATAAAAAAGGATATAGCTTTGTATTAGAGGAAAATATTATGAACATTTCCTAAATCAAGTGTTGATTGAGTTTGGTACGTTGTGTAACAGTATATACGTTCTAAATCAAACTAAAGTCTAAACATACAGAACACACATATGAGGAAAAGTTCAGAAATGAACGAAACCATTTTGTGGCATTGTAGACTTGGTCATATCAATGCGACAAGATTAGCTAAATTGCATAAAGATGGATATTTGAATCCGTTTGAATTTACATCTTATTAAACTTTCCAGTCATGTCTCAAAGGTAAGATGACCAAAACTCCGTTTAAGGGACACGAAGAAAGAGCTACTGTACTTTTAGGACTAATACATAGTGATGTATGCGGTCATATGTCTACATATGCCAGGAATGGTTCCTTGTATTTCATTACATTCACCGATGATCTCTCAAGATTCGGACATGTGTTCCTGTTGAAACATAAATTTGAAGCTTTTGAAAAATTCAAGGAATATATGTAACGTTGTGAAAATCGTTTTGGTGAAATTTCAGAAAAATCGGTAAAATAAGGGTGTTTTCTGTAAAAAGTCAAAATACAAATATCTTTATTTTAAAACTAAATATAAATATTCTAGTTATGTAATTGCTAGTATTTAGTGTTTATTGAGCCACTGGTGAGATTTCAAAATTTCTGAAAATTTTTCCGAAATTAATTATTTTAATATTATTTTAAGCCGTCACTAATACATTTAATTCGGGAAAATTACAAACTGGAATGAGTTGAAACAAATTTTGTGTATCATAATACATTAAACAAAATTTTATCATGTAGTTTTTGAATTGAAATAGGGTTGTTAACCGGTGTTAGAAAATATCGAAGAAAAAGGCTTTTTTCGGTGAAATTAGTGCAAATGGAGTGCCGTATAACTTTTATCTTTTTCCAAACAAAACCACACTCTCTTTTACTCCCTCACACCATTTTGTTCAGCCTTGGAAGCCCCTCTCTCTTCATGTTTCAAGTGGGTTCTAGAAATTTGGTTTTATGGAAAAATAAAAAGAAAGAAAATGAATGAAACTTGAAATGACATAAAGAAGGTTATGATGTAGAACTTTCCACACCTCTCCACACCCTCACTCCCTCACTCTCCTCCCTCTAGCTCTGGCCGAAACCAGGTCCCCCCCCCCCTTCTACACAATTTCCACTTCAATTTTCTAAAAAAATCATCAAAAATTCTTCAAAAATTCAATTTTAAATCCATAAAATCCTAATTGTTTCCTACCCTTTACTCTTTGCTCATTTTTACATGGATTTTGGAGATGGAAAGCATGCATTTTGGAGGCTTATTTTCATGTTTGGATTTCTTGTGTGAAGGTATAAATTTTGTTCTTTTGAATTATTGTTATTTAATGTTTCATTCTAGTATAAATTGATTTAATGAATTAATTTTATTTCCAAGTTTTAAAAATTCAAGTTAGGGTTATAAAATCAAGTTATGATTTTTATTAGTTAATTAGGGTTATAATAACAAGTTTAACATTTTTAGAAGTGGAAATTCTTGTATGGATGATAGATTGTAAATTGCTTATCCAAAATTGTTAAATTAAACCATTTTTTTTGCAAACTAGATTTCTATATATTGTATATTTTGGTGAAATAAAATACCAATTAATATTTGTAACACTATATTGTGGTCTTAAGAGGATATTTACTTGTTGGTGGAATGAAAAACTCAATTTAGTTACTAGTTTTATTGATAATTGATAAATTGTGATAAAAAAATTGCTATTTTTGCTAACTAGTTTTTGGAAATTCTTAAATAAATGAGGTTTAAAATCTAAATTATAGTTTCATTATATTATTATCATCTTGAATTGTAGTTTAGTAAGTTAATTCATGTAAAATCATATTTAGTTGTGATATTATGAAATTTTTTGCTTGCAAAGTGTCGAAATGGATAAAATTGCAAACTAGAAATCTATTTTTATACAAATTAGTGTGAGAAAAACATGGTAATGATTTCTATAATCTAGTTAGGTTATTTAATGAGTATCATGACCATTAGTTTCATTTAAACTGTAAGTTTTTAAGTAAAACGGTAAATTGGCATTTTCAGGTTTTACGAAATCGGGCGATTTGATTGATTTTTAGGGTTTCGATGGATTAAATCATGTTTTATATTATAAGTAATGAGTTTTAAACTACGAGTTGTTTGATAATGTTTATCTCGATTAATCGGAGTTTGTACGCCGATATCGAGCGATATTTGGTTCTTTTGCGTGAACGAGACATAGGTTTTAACCTATGCGCGTCCCGTGCGTCGTTTTGACTTTTGTCCGTGATTCAGTTTACGATACTATATATATTTGCGTATAGGTACCCCTCACATGGACTGCGAATGATGAAGAAGAGGATGGCGACACCGTCTTCGGCAGACATGGACCAGGTGAGTAGATGTATATCTACGGGGGGAAGTCGGGTGGATAGCGTTTAGCACCCCCGCAACGTAGAATAGGAATAGTACTTATTGATATTAGGAAGCCAGATGTGACCCTAGATTCTTAATGAGTAGGACCCTAGTAATGATCCTAGGCTGGACTAGACTGATTTAGGAAGACCATACCAGAGGATGAATACATTGGAAGAGATTCGTAGGTTTCAGATAGATACACACACGCGCACACTGAAACTCGACGTGGTGTATACGTGTATGTGTATATATATAGGACTAGGTATAGGTATATATATATATATATACACAACACGTATATGGGATACATTGATGTGATATGATATACGGGAATGAAACAGTATAACTGGGCTTGATGCCGTGATTCTTGGCTATGGAGTCGTATTAAAATGTTAGCGGATCATTAGAAAATGAGATAATGAACAGGTAAACATAAATTATAATGGGTGGTGATGATATTGAGGTACATGTGACTCTAAAATAGCACCCGGACTGTAACTTGTGACTGATCACGATATGATATATGTATGACTTGATTACAACATCATATAGGTGTGACTTGATGATGATATGATATAAGTGTGACTTAATCCCAATATGATACATATGACATGATATTTCTTAGGATAAATTAATGATGTATATTTATGATGGCAATGATATATGATTGATGTATGCGATTACAGTATAGCACCTTGATCATGACATGTGTTGATGATGATATTATACGAATGATGAGACACCTAGGAGATACTTGACCCGTACCCCGATATTGGGATGCCGTACGATGGATTTTACCGTACGAGACATAGATATGATGGTTGATCCGCACTCTTGATTCGAGGAAGCCGTACTACGTACGTGACGCTATTGAGGCTGGATCGCCGACTATTAGAGATATGGATTCAGATCTTTGGTGGACTCTTATTTCTTATTGAATAGTTTCTTAGGTTTAGTTCCTTAGGAGGTTTGATGGACACTAGTTTAGTCTCGAGTCATATAGTTTTAGTTATTCTTGTATATCACAGATGAGTTGTTATTACACTTCCGTCTTTACATTCATACCGTAATCATAATGTGCATGTTCATACATATGTTTTTATAATCAGTATAAAACTCTGCCTGTTAGGACACCAGCACCATTACCGATGATGCGCATATTCCACGCACAGTTATTTGCCGGCTCACACACATCATCATCGGTAATTGCTATGTCACGTACACTTTAGATCATATTATCTTTATTGATGGAATCAACTAAAAGCTAGATCGATATAGCATTATGATTACTCTCAGATATTACTCTAGACATGGCATTTATTACTTAGACATTCATGCATTCATATTTTCATGTTATCATACAGTATTATGGGGCATATGCCGACACTTATCATATACTTACTCATGATTTTTGGGATTTTGGATTTATATGAGATTTCTGGATTTTTGAGGAAAACCGCAAGAATACATAAAAAAACTTCTCTCTCTCTCTCCTCCATTCTTTTTAAAATATAAGATGCGGTTTTCTCGTGATGTATATGTCGTCCACCATGAGATTTCATGTTTTCTGTTGGATTTCGAGACCCGATTCGAGGAGTGGATGAACCGTCTCGGATACATGGTGGGCCCGGTATGGTACCCCGGGGCAAGAAGATCGAGTTGTAGACGATGAGCCTGGCAGGGGAAGGCTACCTACCGGTGATGTCTGGCGCGGCGGATATCTGGAGGATACCGACCGTTGTCGTGAGATTTGATGATATGGGCCGATCCGGACTGACGGAGCCCGAGATATTGAGACTATGAGACATTGAGATTATGAGGTATTGAGACTTGAGATTTACATGTTTGTGTCGATGCTTGACACGGATTTCCATGGATTTCATTGTTGCTATTTCAGATTTCTATACACATTTTACTATGATAAAAGCTAAAGATTTCTTATACAGATATATCTAGATTTCAGGATTGGTTATGTTACATTCATGGTGCATGCATACTCATTCATATGACATAGTACTATATGAGGCACTGATACGAGCACCGAGTATTTGCATTTACACGTAGTATTACCCTGCCATTACTAGATGATTGGGATATAGTTGTGTATTATTATGACCTAGGATAGCGTTGTGCATTCGATTTCTTTTCGTAGATGTCTTCTACTCACGAGTTGGCAACTCACCCCCGTTGTGCCAAATTTTATTACAGGTTGATGTACATGGTTCCTTGGCAGATTGCTGGCACATCATTTCATTCCGGGTGATTTGCACGGTAGGTTGGTTCACTTGTATCTGGACTGCCATTGTACTTTTATTATTTCATTTGTATCTAGAAAGCTCCATCAACCAAACTTGTATTACTTGATAGATTACTGGACTTTTTGTTTGTTTCGACCATAGAGTCGTGCTTGTATTATTATGATATCTGGTGGTTTTGTTTTCTTTTAAGTTTTGAGCCTCGCCCTTTGGCGTTGTATATTATTGTGCTTGTTGTGGTTGTTTCCGCCTGTTGGCGTTGAGCTAGCTCTCGTTTGGGGATGCATTTTATTGTTTGTGTATATTATACTTGTTGTATCCGTTTGGGGCCAGTTTTTACAGAGGAGACTCTGCCGAAATTTTTGAGAAATTGGATGTTGCTTTTAAACTTGTTTTCTTCATGTCTTCTTTTACTTCTTCTTCTTTTTATGGTTTAGATTTCTGGGCTTCGGCTTACTTAGGTTACGTTGCGCCTCTGGACGCTTCGTAATCTAAGTGCCGGTCACGTTCCGTACTTTCGGGTCGTGACAAAGTTGGTATCAGAGCGCTAGATTTAACCTTGTATAAGTCTAGGTGACCATTGGTTGATGGAGTAGGCGATTTAGGTAGAGTAACGTACTGTGGGTATGGTCCGCGGCATACTTACGATACGCTACTCTGCTTAAGGAGCCTTAGGATGTACATTTGTTTGCACCGTATTTCATTCGTTCCTTTGATCTATCTTCGTCGATGTCGGAGGGTGGTTTCTGTTACCACGGGCGCACGGGCAGGGGGAGCTGCGGCTCGAATGCGATAACCATTAGGGTATTGTTTATTCTTGAGGATTGAAGCATTGCTTAGCGTGCGGACGAAGGGTATTCACATGCCGTCCAGACGAAGTTAAAGGGTTCGAACGATTATCAGAAAACCATTTTCCCAAGTTTAAGGTATTCGGAAGAACATGCAGGTTTTTCGATGGACCCTTTAGAAGAATGAAAGCCTAACTCGACATAATGACCACGAGAACGCCCTTGAACCTTAGGGTTTACGGAAGTTCTGCGGTGCCATTAGTGAGTCTTAGGTTTTCCCTTCTACGGCTGGACCATCGATACTGGGGTATGTACCGGATATTTTTAAGCTGTACTTGAGTGTTGAGCTCTCGGGGAATTATGGGATTTTGATGGATCGATCGAAATGTTTAATGTAGTCCGGATATCAGGTGAAGGGATCGACTACGTGGGAGACTCTAGATAGGAGTATCGCCGTTGGTAGCGCAGTCAGCACAGCTACGAAGAGACGAGTTCGAAGCAATCGACATCAGAGGAAAGAGGCGCACATTGACGATAGTGTTTACGATTGTGATTTGGTGATTTGAATTTCATATTTCTGTTGTTGGATTTTGGTATTTTGAGGATTTTGTTCTATGATTGGCATTTCTTATGTGTACCTTCATTACATTCTATTTGTGTTTCATATATCAGTTGTATTGATGTTGTTTAGTACATACCCAGTGCACTTGAATTGGTTTTAATACATTTTGATATTTTGATTTGATTTCGTGCATATGGGTTACACATGATTTTGGCATATGCTTCGACCTAGTTTTATGCATTTTCGTACTGTGATTTCAATTTTGATATTCGGTGTATGTTTTCGTGCACCATGTGCACCTGATTGAGATTCTTGCGCACATTCGGTGCACTTGATGCAATTTTGTGCACACCAGATGCACTAAATCAGGATTTTGTGCAGATTAGATGCACCTGATATTAGAGTTGTGCACGCCCGTTGCACTTGACAGATGTTTTTGGTGCACACCTGTTGCACTTAGTTTGGTTTTTGTGTGTATTCGTGGCATCTGTATTTGGTTTCGATTTCAGTGCGCACCGGATGCACATGACATTTTTATGATGTGATTGGGATTGATATATATTATGTTGGTTTTCGTATTGGGTTTTGATATTTTATCTTTACCATAACTCCGATGATTGTGTTATGCTTGACGGAGTTGATTTTAGTTATGTATTATTGATTTCGAAGCCCCGACGATTTGAGTATTTTGCTAAATGTTTTAGTATTTGGAGGGAGAGTTTTAATTTAAATTCGAGAACCGAATTTCTTTAAGGGGGGAAGATTGTAACGTTGAGAAAATCGTTATGGTGAAATTTCGGAAAAATCGGTAAAATAAGGATGTTTTCTGTAAAAAGTCAAAATACAAATATCTTTATTTTAAAATTAAATATAAATATTCTAGTTATGTAATTGCTAGTATTTAGTGTTTATTGAGCCACTGGTGAGATTTCAAAATTTCTGAAATTTTTTCCGAAATTAATTATTTTAATATTATTTTAAGCCGTCACTAATACATTTAATTCGGGAAAATTACAAACTGGAATGAGTTGAAACAAATTTTTTGCATCATAATACATTAAACAAAATTTTATCATGTGGTTTTTGAATTGAAATAGGGTTGTTAACCAGTGTTAGAAAATATCGAAGAAAAAGGCTTTTTTCGGTGAAATTAGTGCAAATGGAGTGCGGTATAACTTTTATCTTTTTCCAAACAAAACCACACTCTCTTTTACTCCCTCACACCATTTTGTTCAGCCTTGGCAGCCCCTCTCTCTTCATGTTTCAAGTGGGTTCTAGAAATTTGGTTTTATGGAAAAATAAAAAGAAAGAAAATGAATGAAACTTGAAATGACATAAAGAAGGTTATGATGTAGAACTTTCCACACCTCTCCACACCCTCACTCCCTCACTCTCCTCCCTCTAGCTCTGGCCGAAACCAGGTCCCCCCCCCCCTTCTACACAATTTCCACTTCAATTTTCTAAAAAAACCATCAAAAATTCTTCAAAAATTCAATTTTAAATCCACAAAATCCTAATTGTTTCCTACCCTTTACTCTTTGCTCATTTTTACATGGATTTTGGAGATGGAAAGCATGCATTTTGGAGGCTTATTTTCATGTTTGGATTTCTTGTGTGAAGGTATAAATCTTGTTCTTTTGAATTATTGTTATTTAATGTTTCATTCTAGTATAAATTGATTTAATGAATTAATTTTATTTCCAAGTTTTAAAAATTCAAGTTAGGGTTATAAAATCAAGTTATGATTTTTATTAGTTAATTAGGGTTATAATAACAAGTTTAACATTTTTAGAAGTGGAAATTCTTGTATGGATGATAGATTGTAAATTGCTTATCCAAAATTGTTAAATTAAACCATTTTTTTTGCAAACTAGATTTCTATATATTGTATATTTTGGTGAAATAAAATTCCAATTAATATTTGTAACACTATATTGTGGTCTTAAGAGGATATTTACTTGTTGGTGGAATGAAAAACTCAATTTAGTTACTAGTTTTATTGATAATTGATAAATTGTGATAAAAAAATTGCTATTTTTGCTAACTAGTTTTTGGAAATTCTTAAATAAATGAGGTTTAAAATCTAAATTATAGTTTCATTATATTATTATCATCTTGAATTGTAGTTTAGTAAGTTAATTCATGTAAAATCATATTTAGTTGTGATATTATGAAATTTTTTGCTTGCAAAGTGTCGAAATGGATAAAATTGCAAACTAGAAATCTATTTTTATACAAATTAGTGTGAGAAAAACATGGTAATGGTTTCTATAATCTAGTTAGGTTATTTAATGAGTATCATGACCATTAGTTTCATTTAAACTGTATGTTTTGAAGTAAAACGGTAAATTGGCATTTTCAGGTTTTACGAAATCGGGCGATTTGATTGATTTTTAGGGTTTCGATGGATTAAATCATGTTTTATATTATAAGTAATGAGTTTTAAACTACGAGTTGTTTGTTAATGTTTATCTCGATTAATCGGAGTTTGTACGCCGATATCGAGCGATATTTGGTTCTTTTGCGTGAACGAGACATAGGTTTTAACCTATGCGCGTCCCGTGCGTCGTTTTGACTTTTGTCCATGATTCAGTTTACGATACTATATATGTTTGCGTATAGGTACCCCTCACGTGGACTGCGAACGATGAAGAAGAGGATGGCGACACCGTCTTCGGCAGACATGGACCAGGTGAGTAGATGTATATCTACGGGGGGAAGTCGGGTGGATAGCGTTTAGCACCCCCGCAACGTAGAATAGGAATAGTACTTATTGATATTAGGAAGCCAGATGTGACCCTAGATTCTTAATGAGTAGGACCCTAGTAATGATCCTAGGCTGGACTAGACTGATTTAGGAAGACCATACCAGAGGATGAATACATTGGAAGAGATTCGTAGGTTTCAGATAGATACACACACACGCACACTGAAACTCGACGTGGTGTATACGTGTATGTGTATATATATAGGACTAGGTATAGGTATATATATATATATACACAACGCGTATATGGGATACATTGATGTGATATGATATACGGGAATGAAACAGTATAACTGGGCTTGATGCCGTGATTCTTGGCTATGCAGTCGTATTAAAATGTTAGCGGATCATTAGAAAATGAGATAATGAACAGGTAAACATAAATTATAATGGGTGGTGATGATATTGAGGTACATGGGACTCTAAAATAGCACCCGGACTGTAACTTGTGACTGATCACGATAT
Source organism: Agapanthus africanus (assembly GCA_030015575.1). Taxonomy (NCBI): domain Eukaryota; kingdom Viridiplantae; phylum Streptophyta; class Magnoliopsida; order Asparagales; family Amaryllidaceae; genus Agapanthus; species Agapanthus africanus. The sequence continues at coordinate 826,124,751 of CM057338.1, read as the reverse complement.
AATATATGTATGACTTGATTACAACATCATATAGGTATGACTTAATGATGATATGATATAAGTGTGACTTAATCCCAATATGATACATATGACATGATATTTCTTAGGATAAATTAATAATGTATATTTATGATGGCAATGATATATGATTGATGTATGCGATTACAGTATAGCACCTTGATCATGACATGTGTTGATGATGATATTATACGAATGATGAGACACCTAGGAGATACTTGACCCGTACCCCGATATTGGGATGCCGTACGATGGATTTTACCGTACGAGGCATAGATATGATGATTGATCCACACTCTTGATTCGAGGAAGCTGTACTACGTACGTGACGCTATTGAGGCTGGATCGCCGACTATTAGAGATATGGATTCAGACCATAGGTGGACTCTTAATTCTTATTGACTAGTTTCTTAGGTTTAGTTTCTTAGGAGGTTTGATGGACACTAGTTTAGTCTCGAGTCATATAGTTGTAGTTATTCTTGTATATCACAGATGAGTTGTTATTACACTTCCGTCTTTACATTCATACCGTAATCATAATGTGCATGTTCATACATATGTTTCTATAATCAGTATAAAACTCTGACTGTTAGGACACCAGCACCATTACCGATGATGCATATATTCCACGCACACTTATTTGCCGGCTCACACACATCATCATCGGTAATTGCTATGTCACGTACACTTTAGATCATATTATCTTTATTGATGGAATCAGCTAAAAGCTAGATCGATATAGCATTATGATTACTCTCAAATATTAGTCTAGACATGGCATTTATTACTTAGACATTCATGCATTCATATTTTCATGTTATAATGCAGTATTATGGGGCATATGCCGACACTTATCATATACTTACTCATGATTTTTGGGATTTTGGATTTATATGAGATTTCTGGATTTTTGGGGAAAACCGCAAGAATACATAAAAAACTTCTCTCTCTCTCTCCTCCTCTCTTTTTGAAATATAAGATGCGGTTTTCTCGTCATGTATGTGTCGTCCACCATGAGATTTCATGTTTTCTGTTGGATTTCGAGACCTGATTCGAGGAGTGGATGAACCGTCTCGGGTACATGGTGGGCCCGGTATGGTACCCCGGGGCAAGAAGATCGAGTTGTAGACGATGAGCCTGGCAGGGGAAGGCTACCTACCGGTGATGTCTGGCGCGGCGGATATCCGGAGGATACCGACCGTTGTCGTGAGATTTGATGATATGGGCCGATCCGGACTGACGGAGCCCGAGATATTGAGACTATGAGACATTGAGATTATGAGGTATTGAGACTTGAGATTTACATGTTTGTGTCGATGCTTGACACGGATTTCCATGGATTTCATTGTTGCTATTTCAGATTTCTATACACATTTTACTATGATAAAAGCTAAAGATTTCTTATACAGATATATCTAGATTTCAGGATTGGTTATATTACATTCATGGTGCATGCATACTCATTCATATGACAGTACTATATGAGGCACTGATACGAGCACCGAGTATTTGCATTTACACGTAGTATTACCCTGCCATTAATTAATGATTGGGATATAGTAGTGTATTATTATGACCTAGGATAGCGTTGTGCATTCGATTTCTTTTTGTAGATGTCTTCTACTCACGAGTTGGCAACTCACCCCCGTTGTGCCAAATTTTATTACAGGTTGATGTACATGGTTCCTTGGCAGATTGCTGGCACATCATTTCATTCCGGGTGATTTGCACGGTAGGTTGATTCACTTGTATCTGGACCGCCATTGTACTTTTATTATTTCATTTGTATCTCGAAAGATCCATCAACCAAACTTGTATTACTTGATAGATTACTGGACCATTTATTTGTTTCGACCTTAGAGTCGCGCTTGTATTATTATGATATCTGGTGGTTTTGTTTTCTTTTAAGTTTTGAGCCTCGCCCTTTGGCGTTGTATATTATTGTGCTTGTTGTGGTTGTTTCCGCCTGTTGGCGTTGAGCTAGCTCCCGTTTGGGTATGCTTTTTATTGTTTGTGTATATTATACTTGTTGTACCCGTTTGGGGCCAGTTTTTACAGAGGAGACTCTGCCGAAATTTTTGAGAAATTGGATGTTGCTTTTAAACTTGTTTTCTTCATGTCTTCTTTTACTTCTTCTTCTTTTTATGGTTTAGATTTCTGGGCTTCGGCTTACTTAGGTTACGTTGCGCCTCTAGACGCTTCGTAATCTAAGTGCCGGTCACGTTCCGTACTTTCGGGTCGTGACAATATAAGTGCGAAGTAGAGAACCAAACGGGTAAAAGTTTTAAAATCCTTCGATCTGATCGGGAAGAAGAATACTTGAGCACGGAATTTCGAGACTATTTAAAAGAGAATGGAATTCTCTCTCAGCTTACTCCTCCGTATACACCACAGCACAATGGAGTATCGGAGCGGAGGAATCGCACCCTATTAGATATGGTACACTCTATGATGAGTGTTGCTAAGTTACCTATCTCCTTTTGGGGTTATGCACTTGAGACAGCTGCATACTTATTGAATAGGGTTCTGACCAAATCCATGCCTATCACCCCATATGAGATATTGCATGTGAAGAGACCATCACTTAAACGAGTTAAGATATGGGGTTGTCCGGCCTATGTTAAAAAGAAAAATCCGGAAAGGCTCGAGGCAATGTCTATTTTGTGCAAGTTTGTGGGATATCCAAAGAATTCATATGGATATATCTTCTACTACACTGAGAAATAAAAAGTGTTTGTTTCTCAATATGCCACCTTTTTAGAAAAGGAATTTCTTGTAAAAGAAATTAGTGGTAATGAGGTAGAGCTGGGCGAAGTTCCAGCCAAACAAACTACAACTAATGATTTGATAGAACTAGAAGATTCAAAAGTTCCCAACGAAGCTCAGCCTCTCCACAGATCTAGTAGGTTTCCTCATCCACCTGAGAGATACTACGTTTTTATCATAGACGGTGAAAGTGAGGATTGCATCAAGGAAGATGATGACCCAACTAGTTTCGAGCAGGCCATCACAAGTGGGAACTCTGTGAAATGGCTGGATGCTATGCGAGCTGAGATGGAATCCATGTACACAAACAAAGTATAGACTTTGGATGTTGCTCCTGAAGGGATAAAACCCAATGGGAGCAAGTGGATCTTCAAGAAGAAAATTGGTGTAGATGGAAAGGTTGAGACCTTCAAAGCTAAACTTGTTGCTAAAGGTTTTCATCAACGACCTGGTGTCAATTATGTTGAAACCTTTTCTCCAGTGGCGATGCTTCAATCCATCAGGATCCTACTTGCCATTGCTGCATACCATGACTACGAAATCTGGCAGATGGACGTCAAGACCGCTTTTCTAAATGGTGATTTAGAAAAGAGCGTGTACATGACTCAGCAAGAGGGTTTCTTAGACAGTGGGAGGAACGGAAAGGTGTGCAAGCTGCTAAAATAAATGTACGGATTAAAGAGGGTATCGTGGAGGTAGAACATCTGTTTTGATGTAGCGGTCAAAGAGTTTCGCTTCATCAAAAACGTAGTTGAGCCTTGTATATACAAAAAAGTTGTAGAGAGTAAGGTTGTCTTTCTCGTATTGTACATGGATGACATACTTTTGATAGGAAATGATGTTCCTATGCTACACTCGGTCAAGCTCTTCTTATCACAAAAGTTCTCCATGAAAGATCTAGATGATGCCTCCTACATCCTGAGGATAAAGATCTATAGAGATAGATCTAAGAGGATGTTGGGATTGTCCCAATCCAGGTACATTGTGAAAGTCTACGCTAGCACCGCGACGGGGTTTAAACGGGCATCACACATGCAATTTTCAAAAATTCGTAGTGCTAACGAACACTAACCAAGATCAAACTAGAATATTAGGGTTTTACTATGATGATATGAACAAAACAATAGAAGAGAAGGAGGCTACAACCTTTGATTACCGTGTCCTTCTCTTCTAAAGCTCCGGGTTGTAGTCCACGCGACTTTACTAAGCTCCACTTCAATTTTGAACGAGCCTCCTCCGTGATCTTCGTGCCGAAGACGATCCACCCGAAGTCCCTCTAGCTCAAGCTACCTCTTAACTAAACTATCTTTAGTGAAGGAAACACACTACACTTGATTGCTAATCAAGTATAGCATGGTGAAGTAAGGGTTTTAAGGCTTACTAGGATTTTTACAAGTTCAATGATTCACATCACATGTTTGAACTTGGAGATGAGGTGAGGAAAAAAATAGAGAGCAAGAGCTTAAGAATAGCTAAGGCTCAAAACATTGAATGAATGAGTGTGAGTGAAGTGAAGAATGGCTCTCTCTTTCCTCACTTATTCAAGCATGGAATAAAAATGCAATAAGAAATTGCAACCATTCTTGAATAATGAGTCAAGAGTAGTAAAGAAATAATAAAGCCCATGCTTCACATCATGCTCAAAATATCTCCCCATTTACACCTCATTTTCCATATTCTAAAAAATAGAAAATCCATGCCATGCTTCATATATATATATATATATATATATATTATGAAGAAAATAATTAGTGAGCTAATAATATTAGTTAATATATAATTATATCAAATATAAATATATATCATATTATTAGATCAACACTTGATTTAATAATCCGGTAATATCACATATAACCGACTAATATTATTTATATGTATACCACATTATCAAATCAACACTTGATTCGATAATCCGGATATATCGCATATAACCTGACAGATATCAGATAACTGCCAGATTAGAATATGGTATCAAATACTCGTATTTAATCAGCCACCCCGCACATATCAGCATATGTGTCCTACTTCGTTTCGCTTGAATCAGGAAACTTCTGTGTGGGACTTTAAAGACTCGTCAATACACCAGCAGTAGATTATGATCACATCAGTCACCCACAAGCTGTCAGCGGTACTAGCTGGACATAACGGCTACCCAGGTATTGAGCGATTAGAAGATCAACAAGGAAGCTTGTCCATACTCTCCATGAAGCCTATAAGTAACACTTACCGTACAGTCCGGTCTCTTCGTCTGATATGTCGCATATCATGTTTAGGGGTGGAATCGTCAGACCCCAATAACGTGATAAGTCATGTCGATGTCTGGCCTATAACGGATCGAGAAACTACTGATAACTTTTATCAGTAAATCACAGCAGCAACCCTGGCCAGGGACTTCCAGTTATAGCCAATCGAGCAAAGCGCAACATCAACTCCCGATACCGGGAGAGACGAAACCCCTCCTATCGCTCATTGCCTCCATGTGACTCGGGACTGTACCTAAAATCCACCTGTTTGCACGACTACTATGAGCCATGGTAGAGAGGAAATCAAATCACAGTAGGAGCCACACAAGACTCTATGATGATCTCGGGTCTACAAACTAACCTTTACCAGTGTCACTAGAGAACTGCTATCTGACGATAGGTATATTACCATCTAGGAGTTCTCGGCGAGTCATGTTCGGTGTACCCATTCTCTAATGAGCACCTGTGTACAATCTTTGATGTCAAACACTAATGGATATGGGATCAACCATCACCTCATACAAGGTCAAGAAATGTACACACTATTCTACTCTGAAATATCGATGCCCTGTCTCGATATTCCCTTGACTAAGAACAATTGAAGGATGTGATTGTAGACTAACCTGGTCCTAGTAGTATGTTCTGCATCATAGTCCTAGTAGTCAAGCCAACATCTTAAGGGCTTTATCAACATGTATATGAGAGAAGGTATAATAATACCAGTGAACATGTTAAGATAAAGATAACCAGATAGCATACTATTATGTCGAGCAAGAAAGTCCTCCATATATATATCCAAGCATCCACTATATCATAGAATAATGGCCTCTAGGGCATACATATCAATAACAATCTCCCACTTACACTAAGCCTGTTGTTGTAGTATCTCATACCCAACATCCCAAAAAGTCTCTCGATTAGCTTCTGGGGGAGGGCCTTGGTGAGTGGATCCGCTGTGTTATCCTCAATGTCAACTCTCCTGACCTCGATCTCCCAGAGATCTACTATCTCCCTGATCAGGCGATACCGCCTAAGAATATGTCTGCATTGCTGATGGGACCGGGGTTCCTAGGCCAAAGTCACAACTCTATTGTTATCACAATACACAGGTATTGGATGCTCAATGGTAGGAACCATACCTAGTTCATCTTATGAACATGTTTATCCAGACAGCCTCTTTGGCAGCATCGTTGGTAGCGATGTATTTAGCCTTCATCGTCGAGTCTGGTACGGTATATAGATTGGAACTCTTACAACATACCATCCCTCCACTAAGGGTGAAGAAAAAACCCGAGACCGATTTAGTGTCGTCCTTATCACTCTGAAAGCTCGAATCGATAAAGGACTCCTCCTGAAGTTCACCATTACTATACACCAAGAATATATCTTTAGTCCTTCTTAAGTACTTAAGAATGTTCTTCACAGCTGTCCAGTATTTCTCCCCTGGATCTGATTGATACCTACTGTTGGAGTTTCTTAGCATGACCACTAGGTTTTAGCAAGCATCGAGTATGCAATTTTAAAAAATCTAGAGTGCTAAGAAACAAAAACCTAGAATCGAACTAGAGAATTAGGGTTTTATAAAGCATGTAAACAAACTTTACACTAAGTGAATAAGGAATACAACCTTTGTAGACTGGTCCTTCACTTCTAAAGCTCCGTGTAGTAGTCCCTTAACTCTAAGTAGTGGTCCCCGAACTCTTCTTAGGCTCCACTAGGCGAAAAGAACGCGCTTGCTTAAGGATCTTCAAGGCCGAAGATGATCTATCTTGAGGAATCTCTAACTCAAGCTACATATTCACTAATTGAGGAATTAGTAAAGTAAACAAGCTATACTAAATGGCTAGTTTGGTATAGACTGATGAAGTAGGAATTTTGCTCACTTTAGAATTATTTTTCTCTCTTTCTTTTTCACCTCACTCAAAACTAGAGAGCAAAGAAGGAGATGAAGAAGATGAGCAAGTGATGAACCATGGTTTAAAAATATCTCAATTGATATTTGTAGAGACTTAACCATGGCTAAAGATAATGGTTGGGTTAATAAATATCTAGAGTAAAACAAAATTAGTGGATTATGTCAAGGCTTCTACATGCTTCCACAAGCATCTTAAGCCATGGCATTTTCCACCTAATTTTGATTTATCCCTTAATTATTAATCACCCAAATTATCTTTAGTTTGGTGTGAGTCTCATACACCTATATCCAATGTATCATCTAGCATGACACAAAAATAAATACATTAATATATATCTCATATATATTTATATGTATTTGTAGAAAACAAATTCTTAACTGAGCTAATATTAGTTAATATATATTAATATATCAAATATATAAATATATATTAAATTATTAAATCAACACTTGATTTAATAATCCGGCTATATCACATACAACCGACTAATTTCATTTACATGTATATCAAATACACGCATAACATATTATTGAATCAACACTTCATTCAATAATTTGGTTATATCACATAACCTATATCGCGAGATTAGGATACTGTATCACATACATGTATTAATCTTGGTCCCGCACATATCACATATGTGCCCTACTTCATTTCGCTTGAGCTAGAAAACCTCTGTGTTGGACTCTAAAGACTCGTCAATATGCCAGCAGTAGGTGATGATCATATCAGTCATCCACAAGCTGTCAGCGGTACTAGCTAGACGTAACGGCTACCTAGGTATTGAACGATCAGAAGATCAACAAGAAAGCTTTTCCAAACTCCCGTGAATCCAGTAAGTAACACTACCGTACAGTCCGGTCCTTTCTTTTGATATGTCGCATATCGAGTCTGGGGTGGTAAACGTCAGACCCCAATAACTTGATAAGTCATGCCGATGTGAGGTTCATAACGGGTCGAGAAACTACTGATAACACTTACCAGTAAATCTCATCATCATCCCTGGCCAAGGACTTCCTGTTATAGCCAATCGAGCATAGCACAACATCAACCCCCAATACCAGGAGACACGAAACCCCTCCAATCGCTCATTGCCTCCATGTAACTCGGGACTGTACCCAAAATCCACCTGTTTGCACGCTCTCTTGAGCATGGTAGGGAGGAAATCAAAGCACAGTGGGAATCACACAAGACTCTATGACGATCTCGGGTCTAAAGACTAACCTATACCAGTATCACCAGACAACTGCTATCTGATGATAGGTATAATACCATCTAGGAGTTCTCGGCGAGTCCTGTTCGGTGTACCCATTCTCAATTGAGCACCTGTATACAATCTTTGATGTCAAACACCAATGTCTGTGGGATCAACTATCGCCCTATACAGGGTCAAGAAACGTACACACTAGTCTACTCTGGAATATCGATACCCTGTCTCGATACTCCCTTGACTAGGAACAATTAAAGGATGAACTTATGGACTACCCTGGCCCTACTAGTATGATCTGCATCATAGTCCTGGTAGTCAAGTACACATCTTAAGGTCTTTATCAACATGTAACGGAGAGACGGTATAATGATACAAGTGTACATGTTAAGATAAAGAGCAACCGGATAGCATACTATCATGTCGAGCAAGAAAGTCCTCTCTATATATGTCCAAGCATCTACTATAATATTCAATCATGTATAATAATGGCATCTAGGGCATACATATAACTAACACCTACTCACTACACCTAATGAGTAACCTATATCTGGTCTGGTACATAACATCGCATACATGATTGACCCGACTGCCGAAGCATAGGGTATCCCTTGCATGAGAGCCCTCTCCAAATCATTCTTAGGAGACATCTCTTTGGAGAGAGTGATTCCTGAACAAGCGGGTATATTACCACGCTTAGAATCTTCCATACTAAACTTCTTTAGTATGGTGTCAATGTACCTGGATTAGGACAATCCCAACATCCGTTTAGATCTATCTCTATAGATCTTAATCCCTAGGATGTAGAAGGCATCACCAAGATTTTTCATAGAGAACATGTGTGATAAGAAGAGCTTAACCGAGTGTAGCATAGGAACAATGTTTCCTATCAAGAGTTTGTCATCCACGTACAATACGAAGAAGACAACCTTACTCACTACCACCTTCTTATATATACATGGTTCATCTACATTTTTGATGAAGTCAAACTCTTTGATAGCTTCATCGAAACAGATGTTCCATCTCCGCGATGCCTGCTTTAATCCGTAGATTGATTTAAGCAGCTTTCACACGCTTCCGCTACTCCCACCGTCTATGAAGCCCTCTGGCTGCGTCATGTACATGCTCTCTTCTAAATCACCATTTAGAAAAGCGGTTTTGACGTGCAATCTTCCAGATTTCGTAATTATAGTATGCAGCAATGGCGAGTAGGATCCTGATAGACTTAAACACAGCTACTGGAGAAAAGGTTTCATCATAGTCGACACCAGTTCGTTGACGAAAACCTTTTGCTACAAGTCTAGTTTTTAAAGTCTCAACTTTTCCATCTACACCAATTATCTTCTCAAGATCCACTTGCTCCAGATGGGTTTTGCCCCTTCAGGAGCAACTTTCAAAGTCCATACTTTGTTGGTGTACATGTTTTCCATCTCAGATCGCATAGCATTCAGCCATTTCACAGAGTCTCCACTTTTGATGGCCTGCTTGAAACTAGTTGGGTCATCATCTTCCATGTTGCAATCTTTGCTCCCACCGTTTATGAGAAAACCATAGTATCTCTCAGGTGGATGAGGAACCCTACTAGATCTGCGGAGTGGCTAAGGTTTGTTGGGGACTATTGAATCCTCTGGTTCCACCAAATCGTCAGTTATAGTTTATGTAGCTGGAACGTCTTCCTGTTCTACCTCATTGCCACTAATTTCTTTCACAAGAAATTCCTTTTCTAAAAAGGTAGCATGTCGAGAAACAAACACCTTTTGTTCCTCGGTGTGGTAGAAGATATACCCTCGCAAATGTTTTGGATATCCTACAAACTTGCACAAAACAGACCTTGCCGTGAGCTTGTCCGAATTTTTCTTTTTAACATAGGCCGGACAACCCCATATCTTAAATCGTTTAAGAGATGGTCTCTTCCGATTCCATATCACATATGGAGTGGTAAGCAACGGATTTGGTCGGAACTCTATTCAATAGCTATGCAGCTATCTCAAGTGGAGAATCCCAAAAGGAAATAAGGAACTCAGCATTACTCATCATAGAGCGCACTATATCTAATAGAGTGTGATTCCTCCGCTCTGATACTCCGTTGTGCTGTGATGTATACGGAGAAGTAGGCTGACAGAGAATCTCATTCTCTTTTAAATAATCCCGGAATTCTATGCTCAAGTATTTACCTCCTCGATCAGATCGAAGGATTTTAATACTCTTACCCGACTGGTTCTGAACTTCGTACTTATATTCCTTGAATTTCCCAGACAATTCAGATTTTTGTTTCATCAAGAACACATGTCCGTATCTTGAGAGATCATCGGTGAATGTAATGAAGTATGAGGAACTATTCCTTGCATGTATAGACATAGGACCGCATACATCACTATGTATCAGTCCTAAGAGTTCAGTAGCTCTTTCTCCGTGTCCAATAAATAGAGTTTAGGTCCTTTTACCTTTGAGATATGACTCATAAGTTTCATAAGATGTAAATTCGAACGGATTCAAATATCCATCTTTATGTATCTTAGCTAGTCTTGTCGCATTGATATGACCTAGTTTACAATGCCACAAGTAGGGTTCGTTCATTTCTGAAATTTTCCTCTTGTTTGTGTTATGTATGATTAGAACTGTGGTTTGATTCAGAACGAATATCCCGTTACATAATGTACCAAACCCAATCAACACTTAATTTTGGAAAATCTTCAAAACATTATCCTCTAATGTGAAATTATATCCTTCTTTAGTTAGCAAAAAAACTGATATAATATTACACATCATCTTTGGTACATAATAACAATCGTTCAGAATCAATGTATTACCTGTTGGTAACACTAGGTGATATTCGCCAACTGCTTTGGCTGCAACAATTGCACCATTCCCTACTATTAGAGATTTATCACTTTTTCCCAGTTCTCTACCTCTCTCTAGCCCATGTAATAAATTACATATGTGGGATCCTGATCCGGTATCCAATACCCAGGACGTAGAGCAAACTGAGAAACCGTTCTTGGTTACGAACACACCTGAAGGAGATGCATCAGTATGCTCCTTCTTCGTTCGGGTGGCATGGGAATCCGGGTATTCCCCTATTCCTTGCTCAGACATATGACAGTCATAAGATAGAGCGGAACCTAGCCCAGTATAATTAATGGGTTCGGTCAATACATTCATATTATTATCTCGATTAAGGCGTGTCATTGGTCGCTACCTGGAGAGAGAGAGAGAGAGAAGAAAACACATTAGCGTGCGCTCTTTGCAAGATTAGATTGGTTATTATCTTATCTAATCAAGTTCGCTCCTACTGTTTTTATCAAATCTTCCTTCAAACCATAAAAGGTAAGATTAGCCGGGATTAATTATATTCTACAAGTTCGCTAACCGGTCATCCAGGCCAGTGTCGGTACTCCGTGAGAGGTTCCCCGTGCTTTCGTACGGACCTAATTAAAATAAGTCTCGTTTCCCTACAGGCATAACCCCATTGACACCTTTCTAGACACCTACTGGATTAGCTAATTGTAAAGTGCAAAACTCTCCCAGGAGTAACTCTTACTCGCAGTGGGTATTGGGATCCAACTATCATATAGAAGGTATGCAATCTCATTGTAAATTTCAACGCTTGAAATTCCCGATAATTGTTTTTATCCCTAACGTCTTATGACCTTGACGAAGGCCAACAAACCATAGGCCGCTAGTCAAGTTCAACCTGTTCATTTCTTGATTGAATTAAACCCACCCGCATGACCCTTGACGAAGGCCAACAAAGTCACACGACTATCCTAATCAAATCGCATCACATGCTGCAGATAAGCACTAATCAGCTACTGCACACTACGCCTTGACGAAGGCCAACAAACGTAGCACGAATACTAAATAATACTTATCTTAAATGACGAAGGGCTACGGCTGGTTTTTAAGAAAACCTTTAACGTAATGAACTTGATATCGTTGTAGAATCTAGTGATTTGAAAATGAGTGTTTTTTGAAGGTTTTGCTAGTTTCGCTAAAGTGGTCACTCCCAGTGAAGGGATCTCGGCTCTTTCCTCATCGAATGAGGTGCTGGATATTCATCAAAGAATACCACTATGCAAAACAAGAACTAGAGAAGCTATAAAAACAAAACCGAGTGGGTTGTAGCATTTGCTAGTTTTGCTAAAGAGGTCACTCCCGGTGAAGGGATCTTCCCACTTTCCTCATCGAATGAGGTGCTGGATATTCATCAAAGAATATCACTATGCAAAGCAAAAAACTAGAGCTACCATTTTAAAATTTTGATTCTACAACATCACAAAAAAATGAAATGAAAATAGAACGTACGCTTATGCCATCCACATTCGCCATGGGGGCCCGTCATACACCGTTAGGTTACTTAACTACTGGCAGAGCGGGGGCTGGACTACCGCGGGTGCAAAACATAAGCAACGTTTATTATATATCATATATATAATATAACATTCGTCTCACGTAGTTATATGATCACATCACAAAACCAAGCAGCAGAAGCAGCATATGAAATATTGGATATACTAGGAGGTTCGTATTTTAAGATCAGCCAGAAATGTAAAACATGGATTCCACAGTCGTGATGAATAGCCAAACCCACATCCCTAGACCCCTACAAGAGCGGCAAGTAATCCTACCAATTCTAGAGTTAGGAGACCCGATCTCGACTCCTCGAGATAGTCTCCTACTGGACTCTAAAACCCGGTTACTTATTCTCCCCGCCTTGGGTCTATCCTAATGCGGAAAAGTAAATAATATACATCAGTGGTGACATCATCCTCAACCCGGAAGTGTCCCAATAAATGAATATTACATACAAATTTTACATGAATGAAAATTATAAAATCTCTCATCTCACATAAAACCCCCGGCTATTCAATCATGACGATCCAATATTACATATCACATCAACACATGATATCACATATCATCAAATAAATACGCGTATCCCGAATGTCGTTGACATATAGCAACGAGATTCGGGATACCCCGCATATTACACTTACGGTCGCAGAAAAGAAATAAAAAACTACAATAATTAGAATCCACAATTTCCTCAGACATCATAAATCAGGAATATCTCATATTCCGAATTTCATGCCTAACTTATAAAACTTGCATTTTAGTCTCAAATTGAAAACTCTTTCCAATAAGTTGTCGGATAATTCAATAAGATTCCTGACTAAGTGATCGCGTACTATACGCAATTGCGACGGAGTTTTGATCCGAATAAAAACTCCGTGGAAATTGATCAATCGAGACTAAATGGCTAGATTTACAATATACTAACTAGTTTTCACAAAACTAATTATTCCGGAATCTAACAATTGTATCACATATCATCAAAGTCTAAATGACATTAAACATTTCGATCGATTTAACAAATAGCCACAAAATCCAGAGACCTCAACAACTTGAATCATTAAAAACATCCAGAAAGTGCCAAATTTACAAATGGAGAAGCACAGAAAAAGTCAACTCTTGACTCCACAAAAGTGCGGCGGAACCGCGGCCAAACTAGGGTTTGGGCCACGGTTCCGTGGCTCTATGAAGGGGTTAGGGGTTTGAATTTTCTGGGTTCCATAGAATAGCCTGCACGATTTTCTGAATATTTTTAATCATGAAAATTTCAACATTTCAAAAATTTGACAGAAACTACACAAGTTTGCGATTTCGAAAACGATCGAACATTTTAACGTCGTAAAGACCTACCCAAATGTTCTAGCTTAGCTCTGATACCATTAAAGTCTACGCTAACACCGCAACGAGGTTTAAACGGGCATCACATGCAATTTTCAAAATCTCGTAGTGCTAACTGATTCGATAATACGGTTATATCAAATATAACGTGACCGTTATTAGATAACTGCCAGATTAAAATACGGTATCATATACTCATATTTAATCAAGCCCCTCACACATATCAGCATATGTGCCCTGCTTCGTTTCGCTTGAACTAGAAAACTTCTGTGTAGGACTCTAAAGACTTGTCAATACACAGTAGTAGGTGATGATCACATTAGTCACCCACAAGCCGTCAGCGGTACTAGCTGGACATAACGGCTACCCAGGTATTGAGCGATTAGAAGACCAACAAGCAAGCTTGTCCATACTCTCCATGAAGCCTATAAGTAACACTTACCGTACAGTCCAGTCTCTTCGTCTGCTATGTCGCATATCATGTCTAGGGGTGGATCGTCAGACCCCAATAACGTGATAAGTCATGCCGATGTCTGGCTTATAACGGTTCGAGAAACTACTGATAACTCTTATCAGTAAATCTCAGTAGCAGCCCTGGTCAGGGACTTCCAGTTATAGCCAATCGATCATAGAGTAACATCAACTCCCAATACTGGGAGAGATGAAACCCCTCCTATCGCTCATTGCCTCCATGTGACTCGGGACTGTACCCAAAATCCACCTGTTTGCACGTCTCCTTTGAGCTGTGGTAGGGAGGAAATCAAATCAGAGTGGGAGCCACACAAGACTCTATGACGATCTCGGGTCTACAGAATAACAAGTACCAGTGTCATCAGAAAACTGCTATCTGACGATAGGTATATTACCATCTAGGAGTTCTCGGCGAATCCTGTTCGGTGTACCCATTCTCTAATGAGCACCCGTGTACAATCTTTGATAACAAACACCAATGGATATGGGATCAACCATCGCCCCAAACAGGGTCAAGAAACGTACACACTAGTCTACTATGGAATATCGATGCCCTGTCTCGATATTCCCACGACTAGGAATAATTGAAGGATGTGCTTGTGGACTACCCAGGTCCCAGTAGTATGATCCGCATCATAGTCCTGGTAGTCAAGCCAACATCCTAAGGGCTTTATCAACGTGTATATGAGAGACGGTATAGTAATACCAGTGAACGTGTTAAGATAAAAACAACCAGATTGCATACTATCATGTCGAGCAAGAAAATCCTCCATATATATGTCCAAACATCTACTATGTCATACAATAATGACCTCTACGGCATACATATCACTAACACATTGACACCATACTAATGAGGTTTAGTATGGAAGATTCTAAGCGTGGTAATTTACCCGCTTGCTCTGGAATCACTCTCTCCAAAAAGATGTCTCCTGATTTTTACGACTCTTTGTGTGTCGGTTTAAGAAAATGTATAGAATCACAATCAAAGAATTATATTTGACCGCAATCAATTACGGTGTCAGTTGTAGATCGTAAGCGAGTGCGGATCGTCCACAGGGATTGTGCGATTCGTTTCAATGTTTGATTTGTTTGAATTGAAAAGTTAATTGCGAAGAAAAGAAAGCATGATTCAAGATTTATCAATTGTTTCAAGTGTCACTATTCTATTCAAGAATCAAGAAAAAGTTAAACAATCAAGAATCGGGTTTCGATGATATTTCCAACCAAATGTCAAGAATCTAAATGAGGCTCGTAGGAATCGATCGGATCTATAGACGTGATGTAATCTCAAGATATCGTGTTCTTGTCCTTCGAAGAATTGAAACTAGATCGATGATGATCGACGAGAGTTAGGGCTTTCTCGTGAAACTAAGGTTTCATCATTTAACCCTTGTTCTTTCGTCGATATCATTCACATTCTAGCCTCTAGCAATTTCAAGAAACGATCGTAACTCCCCAATCTCGAGCGATATCATTCAAGAAAGCATCGCAACGAATTGGGTTGTCGGTTCTTGAACTTGCTAGGGTTTACAAAACTCGTAGGATTCGAGAATTGATTTAAGATATATTACATCATCATTCTATTGATCGTCTCGATTCCTCGACGAGCGGAGTATTACTCAAACATCACAACAAGAATTAAAACTAGAAATTTAGATCGAATCATGATGCAAGAATTTAAAGAAAACAAGATAAAAGAATATCACCTTTTATTTATATCAACAATTTGATTACAGTCGCTCAAGAACTCAAGAGGAAGAACTAAATTGTCGATCTGGCGTCGCTCGGCTCCGTGAGACGTGGATCGGCTTGGACCACTTGCTCTGTTGAAGATCGGCTCCGCTCATAAAAGGTTGCAAGGCTTCTAGCTTGATGGGGTACTCGGGATCTTGGCTTTTGATTGGAATTAGGGTTAGGGTTTCACACAAGCCTTCTCACTAGACTTGTGGAAAGAGAGTGAATTTAGATTGATACTAAAATTGGGGATCAATCAATAATTTTTTACAAGTGAGCCTAGGGTCCTATATATAGATCTCCCAAACCCTAGGTCTAGGTTTGAAATTACAATTCCCTCCAAAAGTTTGTTGAGGCTTCTAGAAGATAGTTTGTTAGGAGTTTAGCTTAGGCTTTAAGCTAGGATTAATTAACCTTAGAAACCCTAGTTTGCTGATCTGGCAGAAGTCTCTGGAGTATTCTGGAATTTGTCATGTCTTTCTGAAGTCTGGACCCTGAGAGAGAAATAATGCCCTGAATTTGAGGAGGTGACGTGGCAAGACGGCCGCGGAACCGCGGCTTAAGCAGGCTCTGGCCGCAGTTCCGCGGCCATGTTGGAAGCTTGGGCTTTGGTCTTTTTGCAGTGTTCTTGGGCTAACATTTTGGATTTCATCTGATGTGTTGAATTGTATTTTGCCTTTTGGATTGCTACCAGAACTGAAATCATTGAGTTGGCGTAATGTTTTAGCGGTGTCCATTTGAGCAAGCTTCTGATTTTCCTGCACGGACTTCGAAACACGGGTTGCGATATATAGAAATGATGTCATGCTATGAAATGCAGTCAATTTCCCTAGAAATGCCGGTTTTAAGGTCTAACACATGTAATCTGATATTTTGCGACTGTTTTGCTAATATGTGAAATATGAATGCCGAACATTTCTATATGAATGCGAATGATAGGGAAATTGCCGGTTAAAAGATGCAATATTTTCGACTGATCAAATTCCCCCAAACTTAATTTCGATCGTCTCGAGCGAACTGTTTATTAAAAAGAGAAGGAGAAAAATAAAAATAGAGAAAAACTAACTAGCACACTTTCGTAGGCAACACGATTGCACTTAGCATGTGCAACAAGCCTTTAAACCTCTAGGTGTCCCTAGTAGGAGGAGTGTTGTCTCCTGAGGGTTTTCAGCGGATTGCACCCACAAAATCCAATAATAAAAGAAAGATCATGAATATTACATTTAAAGAAAAGAATTGTAAAAGAAAAGCCTTGAAAATTAGGGTTTCCAACTAAGCTAGCTTTTTGGTTGTCATGAGCCCTATCTTAATGGTCATGAAAAAATGTCAGAAATCACGTCCTCCCTCAATAAAATATCGTCTTATTCTTCATTCCTATCTTTCTTCCAAACATCAATCATATAACCCTGCGTGTGTGTAAAGACATCCCTACACCCGGAGAATTCAATTCAAGCTATCATACTCTTGCCCATCAGCCTCAGTACTTTTTAATTAATGAATATTTAGATGAGATTGCTCACACACTTTCATGCGACCGTTGATACTTCTTGAGGTACTAACCGACCGATTACTCCTGTGCTTGCTTACTTGGTGTATTTTCCTCGCCTTGCACCACCTCAGGCATAGCAGTGACTCCCAGACCAGTTGGCCTTAGGGCACTAGGTGAAGAAGCACCCTCGCTGTACATTTTTATTGCCCTTGGTGATAACAAAACCAGTGTCCATTTTTCTCACCACTTTATATTTTCTTTATTCACTTTTTTTTCTTTTTATTTCCTTCATACATCGGCTTTAAGACAAGAGCATTTCAAGGTATCCTCTACTATCCCAGGCTTCAAGACGTGTGTAAGTGCGAATAGCAGGGTATCAACGTTCAAAATGTTTGGCTTCCCAGAATAGAAACTATTTTTCAGACTTATTTTTATCCTCAGATTAGTGACGTCCTTCATCTTACTAACCCTTGGGACAACGGCTCATAACTACTTATTACTAGTTCGTATAAGAAAACTTCTAATTTTCTTAGTTTTCTTAAATTTTTCTAATCTCATGGATGTAATTGTTCATTATCTAGACTTTTATTATCTTATTTATGTACAAAAAAGGTTGTAAATATTAAAATATTTTTATATTTGAAATTTTTTTAAATTTTTGTGGGTTTTGAAAAGTTTTAAATTTTTATAGATTTTTAAAAGAAATGTTTTGTGCTTATGCAGATGATATGCAAATGATGCAAAAATAAGCACAAACCTCCCCCAAACTTGATTTCAACAGTGTCCTCACTGTTGCCAATCGCTATACCTACAAAAACTGTAAACCTGGGGGGAATTATTAGTGGGGGCAAAATATATAAGTGAAGAACTTCCCCCAAACTTATTCTTTTCACTCACCTTCATTCAAAACATGATGCAGTGATATACATGATATGAAGGTGAGACGGAGGAATTTTAATCCAAATAAACTGGCATTTATAAGAACAAGAGCTCCTCCGTGGGGTCAGTGGAAAAATACGGCTTTAGTCTATGTCCATTCACTTTGAAAAATGTGCCGTTTTAAACATTTTCTACTTCTACTGCCCCGTGCGGGTATACAGAACGCACAATAAAAGGTCCCTTCCACCGAGATCGAAGCTTACCCGCATGAAGGTGTAATCGTGAATCATAAAAAAGGACTTGTTGACCAGGTGAAAATGTTTTCCTCAAAATATTTTTATCGTGAAAAACCTTAGTCCTATTCTTTACAATTACAGCGTTATCATAAGCTTCATCGCAGAGTTCGCTTAGCTCATTAAGTTGCAGCTTCCGAAAGTTGCAGGCTTCTTTTAGATCAAAGTTTATTTCTTTTATAGCCCACAATGCTTTATGCTCTATCTCGACGGGTAAGTGACATGCCTTCCCAAACACTATCCTATATGGAGACATCCCTAGGTCGGTTTTATATGCAGTCCTGCATGCCCAAAGAGCATCCGTCAATTTGGTCGACCAGTCTTTTCTATTCTTAGAAGCAGTCTTCTCCAGGATAAGTTTGATCTGTCTATTCGAAATTTCAGCCTGCCCGCTCGTTTGGGGATGATAGGGTGTAGAAAGTCGGTGGTTGATTGCGTATTTTCGCATCAGAATCTCGAAAGATCTGTTGCAGAAATGTGTCCCATTATCGCTAATAATAGCGCGTGGGTGTCCAAATCGCGAAAAGATATTCTCTTTCAAGAACTTAATGACAACTTTCTTGTCATTAGTGCGACATGGAATGGCTTCAACCCACTTGGAGACATAATCAACCGCCGGCAGTATGTACAAATTCCCAAAGGAGTTGGGAAAATGACCCATAAAATCAATGCCCCAAACATCGAATATTTCAACAACCAGAATGGGTTGCTGAGGCATTTCATTTCTCCGGGAGACTCTACCCGTGTACTGACACTGTGTACAGGTTTTGCAATACTCAAATGCGTCCTTGAATAAGGTCGGCCAATAAAATCCACATTGCAAAACCTTTTCCGCTGTCTTCTTAGGACCGAAGTGACCCCCACAGGCCTGATCATGACAGAAAGAAAGAACACTCTTGAACTCTTCTTTCGGGACACACCGGCGAATGATCTGATCAGGACAATACTTAAACAAGTATGGATCATCCCAGTAAAAGTGTTTTACTTGGGATAGAAAACGGTATTTGTCCTGTTTTGACCAATCGCTCGGTATAAGTCCCGTGACAAGATAGTTCACAATATCCCTGAACCAAGGTTCAGTGAATACGTTCAAGAGTTGTTCATCAGGGAACGAATCATTGATCGGCAGGGTCACAGGGGAAGAAATGATGCGTGATAGATGGCCGGCTATGACGTTTTCACATCCTTTCTTATCTTTGATAACAAGATCAAATTATTGTAAAAGAAGGATCCAACGTATTAGTCGACCTTTTGCATCTTTCTTCGCCAGAAGATGTTTTAAAGCGGAATGGTCAGTGTACACAACTATAGGAGAGCCAATTAAGTAAGGCCTGAATTTTTCTAATGCAAATACAACCGCTAAAAGTTCTTTCTCGGTGGTTGTATAGTTGATTTGTGCATCGTTCAGGGTCTTACTTGCATAGTAGATCACGTGTGGCATCTTATCAATGTGCTGTCCTAAGATTGCACCTACTGCAAAGTCGGATGCGTCACACATCAGCTCAAAGGGGTAGTCCCAATTTGGAGACGATAGAACGGGGGCTGAAGTGAGTGGGTGTTAAAGTGAGTCGAAAGCTGTCTCACAGTCCGAGTCAAAGTGGAAGGTCGTATCCTTGGCCAGGAGAAGAGTTAAAGGTTTAGCAATTTTGCTAAAATCCTTAATGAATCTCCTATAAAAGCCCGCATGGCCAAGGAAAGATCGAATATCTTTGACACTTTTGGGATGATGGAGGTTTTGAATGACATCTATCTTAGCTCTGTCAACCTCAATGCCTTTCTGTGAAATAACATGTCCAAGTACAATTCCTTCTTGGACCATGAAATGACATTTTTCCCAGTTCAAAGTTAAGTTCTTCTCTTTGCAACGAGTAGGAACAGCGTCAAGATTCGATAGGCAATCAAAAAAAGAGTCTCCAAAAATCAAGAAATCGTCCATAAAGATCTCCAGAAAATTCTCTACCATATCAGAGAATATCCCCATCATACACCGCTGAAAGGTAGCGGGAGCATTGCATAACCCAAAGGGCATGCGACTGTAAGCAAAGGTACCAAAAGGACAAGTAAAAGTGGTTTTTTCTTGATCCTTTTTGGCGATGGGGACCTGATTATAGCCTGAGTATCCGTCCATAAAGCAATAATACTCTCGTCCCGCTAAGCGTTCCAGCATCTAATCAATAAATGGTAGAGGAAAGTGGTCTTTCCTCGTGGCAGCATTGAGTTTTCTATAATCAATACATACACACCACCCAGTTTGGGCACGTGTCTGAATCAACTCATTTGCCTCATTGGTTATAACAGTGATGCCGGATTTCTTAGGGACGACATGTATAGGACTCACCCATTGGCTATCGGAGATGGGGTATATAATACCATTATCTAGGCATTTGACGATCTCTTTCATCACCGCTTCCTTCATGACGGGATTTAACCGTCTCTGTGGTTCTCGGGTTGGTCTGGCATCATCCATCACATGTATATGATGTTCAACAATCAAGGGACTAATCCCTTTGATGTCCGCCATACTCCAACCGAACGCCTCTTTATTAGATCTCAATACCGATAAAAGTGCATTCTCTTGCTCTGATGCTAGAGAAGCGGATATAATAACCGGTAAAGACTCATTCTCACCTAAATAAGCATATTTAAGATGAGAAGGTAAAATTTTGAGATCTAATGTGGGCGGAGAAATAATAGAAGGTGGGATCATCGAATGATTTTTGGAATTACAAAGAAGCTCAGAGCCTGTGAAAGATACAGACTCGGGTGGAGAAAAGTCAGGAGTGCAGGACTCAAGTGTAGGAAAAGTGTCCTCACTAAGATCATGTGTAAGATCAAGCAGAGATGTGGTAATGTCGTCGAAATCTAGAAAGCAAAGATTCTCAGCTCCACAACTATTGGGAGCGATCTCGTGGACAGAGCACACATCTAGAATATGAGCAGAGGGTTCTGATGGCTGACTTCCAACTTTGTAGATATTAAGTTCAATGGTCATATTTCCAAATGATAAGTTCATTGAACCATTTCTACAGTTTATAACAGCGTTGGAAGTGGCAAGGAAAGGACGACCCAGAATCACCGGAATTTGGCCCCGGGGGTTTGCTACAGGCTGTGTGTCGAGTACAATGAAGTCTACAGGGAAACAAATTCCCCGACCTTAATCAACACATCCTCTAGTTCTCCCCTTGGTTTGGTGATTGAACGGTCTGCCATTTGGAGAGTGCAGTGAGCAGGTTTCAACTCTCCAATCCCTAATTGCTCATATACAGAATATGGAAGTAGGTTAACACTTGCGCCAAGGTCTAAAAGAGCACGATTTATGTTTTTACCCCCAATAGAAATCGATATCGTAGGACATCCTGGGTCCTTACGTTTCTTTGGTAGCTGGGGAATAAAAGCAGTGCTGATATTATTAGACATAAAGACCTTCTTCGGCACTTGAGTCTTCCTCTTCCTAGTGCACAAGTCCTTAAGAATTTTCGCATAAGCGGGGACTTGCTGAATTGCATCTAGGAGAGGGATATTGATGTTAACCTGTTTGAACATTTCTATTATTTTCTCCATATGTGGACTCGTTCTATTAGCCCTTAACCGATTCGGGTAAGGTGCTTTCGTAATAAGCGTCGGGTCCATCATAGGAGAAGGAAGAGGGGATAGACGAGGTCCCAAAAGAGGTATGGGGACCGTCTGTGGAGAACTAGAAGGGCTATACTGAGGTGTCGAGCCTAGTGGGAAATGAAGAATAGGCTCGCGAGACGGTGGTGTGGTAGAAGAAGAAGGATCAGAAGGAGAAGTGTGTGTGTGTGGAAAGGTCTCAGCCGGGGCGTTGATATGATTTTCAGTATCATCAACTTCTTCCCCAACATGGTTGTTCAGCACTCTTCCTGATCTCAACGTTGTGATGGCATTTACATTGTAATGCCCAGGATTCTGTAGGGGTTGAGAGGGAAGTTTCCCTTTTTCTCTCGCACTCATTTTGGCTTTAAGTCGTGCGATTTCAGCTTCCATCGTTCTGATACTCTCAGCTTGGGACGCTGAGTTTTTCTTTATCTCACCGACGGAAGATCTAACCTCAGCCGAAACCTCTATGAAATTTGACAAAAGTGATTTCATGGTTTGAGTGAATTGAGAGAATTCGTCAGAACAGGTCAAAGGATTAGACTGTGCAGGAGTGTTGACCTGATTTTGGAAGTTTTGTGACTGGTAGGGATGCTGAGTGAGTTGAAGGGGTTGCTGTGGTGGAGGAAGAGCCCTTTGAAATTGATTCGTATTTGGAACCGTGGTTTGAGATTGGTTTTGGTTCCAAGCAAAATTCGGGTGATTCCTCCAACCCTGATTGTACGTGGAAGAATATGGATCGTTTCTAGGTCTTTGAAATGCGGCATTAGAATGCTCGTGACCTTGAGACGCAGAGTTTAATGGACATTCTTCCGTTAAATGAGACGGATCAGAACAACACCCACAAACAGTTTTGGGGAGCGACATTGGGTTTAGGGAGGCTGCTGCAAATTTGTGTTCCATAGCGTCG
Source organism: Agapanthus africanus (assembly GCA_030015575.1). Lineage (NCBI taxonomy): Eukaryota > Viridiplantae > Streptophyta > Magnoliopsida > Asparagales > Amaryllidaceae > Agapanthus > Agapanthus africanus. Next base: position 826,101,516 of record CM057338.1, on the reverse strand, counting down.
AGCTTCTTTTGCATTGCTGCAATCTCAGCTCGAACACCTATGGACACATCTATTTGGTGTATGCCACCCCTATTCAATGGTTGGGTTGCACTCTCCCACAGTAGTGATTTTTCAGCGAACTCTTCTAAATACTTCCAAGCTTCCCCATCATCTTTGGTCATAAAAGTACCTTGACACATGTTTTCAAGGCTCTGTTTAGTCTTTGGGTTAATGCCCTCATAAATGATTCGGCAAAGCTCCCATCTCAGGATGCCGTGATGAGGACACTGAACCAATAGATCCTTGAAACGTTCAAAGCATTTTGAGAATGGTTCAGTAGGGAGCTGGGCAAATTGATTCAGTTCACTACGGATTCGAGCTGTCTTTTGTATTGGGTAAAATTTCTTAAGGAATGCAGCGACGAATTCTTCCCAATTCGTAATAGAGTGTGCGGTAGTGTTATATAGCCACTTCTCGGCTATATCGCACAAAGTAAATGGAAGAAGTCGTAGACGCATAGCATCCACTGAAAGTTGTGACGTACCCATCATTGCGCATACGTTTTTAAATTTGGTAATGAAAACGTAAGCGTCCTCAGTCTCGAGTCCGTGGAATTTGGGTAAAAGATTGATATACTGGGGCTTAATCTCAAAGTTATCCCCGTTGGCTGGTGGTGTGGATAAGCAGGTCGAAAGAGGACCTCGAATAGGGTAGCACCTCTCCTGGAGAGAGATGCGGGGTGGATTCTGCGCACCAACGGACGGCGGCAGATTAGGGTTAAAGAAGTTCGATGGATTCGGATCCATCGGTGTGGGTGTGGTAGTGGGTAAAGAAAAGGTAAATGGAGAAATATCGACTTCGGAGTCGATAAAGGGTACGCGGACTAGACGGGCACTAGAATCCCGTGTCCAGCCTATCTTGCACTAAAAAGGGTTAGTACAAGTGACAGCGTTGACTTATAATTAGGGGTATGAATGAATGCGGTGTTTGCTTTGAAAAAGGGACGGATTTTTGAAAAAATGATGCGACAAAACAAATGCAGCACACAAAAACCCTAGAATCTAGGGGTCACCTAGGTCCGGCTCTAGACCGCTCCTAACTGCCAAAAAACAAGTCGCAGGATAGAATCCTCCACTGCCTCTTTGTCCCCCTGTGGCCGGATAAGTGCCAGGTAAGTGGGAAGGTACTCCACTACGTAAGTAGTGGGCCTAATTAAAAACCACTAGCCTTAGACACACTCGCCTTAGACACCACAAGAAAACGCGGATAAGCAATGAATTACCCACGGCCTTCTTTTGTCCTAATTGAGCGCGACGGTACTTAGAGTCGTCTCTAGATATTTTTTAGTTAATGTGGGTCAATGCGGATGCAAGTTTTGCAATTTTCGGGGCCTAGGAAGGGTAATGAACTCCCCACCTAATTTGGATTTGGCCGTGCCCCTTAATATCTGTACTAGAATGCAAACAACCAAGAATCAAAATCATGCACAATTTTAATTTTGCTTTTTGCGGCGCTGCGATTATTTGCAAAGAAACCTGCAGAAAATTATTAGTTGGAGCTAAAAAGAGGAGAGAGGAGAAGGTAAGAAAGTACCCGAGAGAAAAATTTCACAGTGATCGCTTCACCAAGCCGCGGTTCCACCGCAATAGGGGGCTCCCACCGCGCTTCCGCGGTCCTATGTGCTGATCACATCGCAAAAATTCAACAGAAGCTTCCTGTTGATAACTCCAGCTCTCTGGAATTTTCCAAAAATTTTCTTCAACTGCCAAACAGCTCCAGATTTCCTTGCAATGAACCACAACAAATCGTTTAGGGTTTGCACGAATTTTGATCTAAAAATCACAATTGAATAAATCTTTCAATTCAACTTTAATATGAAACGAATTAGCGCGCGATCCCCGGCAACGGCGCCATTTGATTTTTACGACTCTTTGTGTGTCAGTTTAAGAAAATGTATAGAATCACAATCAAAAAATTATATTTGACCGCAATCAATTACGGTGTCAGTTGTAGATCGTAAGCGAGTGCGGATCGTCCACAGGGATTGTGCGATTCGTTTCAATGTTCGATTTGTTTGAATTGAAAAGTTAATTGTGAAGAAAAGAAAGCATGATTCAAGATTTATCAATTGTTTCAAGTGTCACTATTCTATTCAAGAATCAAGAAAAAGTTAAACAATCAAGAATCGGGTTTCGATGATATTTCCAACCAAATGTCAAGAATCTAAATGAGGCTCGTAGGAATCGATCGGATCTATAGACGTGATGTAATCTCAAGATATCGTGTTCTTGTCCTTCGAAGAATTGAAACTAGATCGATGATGATCGACGAGAGTTAGGGCTTTCTCGTGAAACTAAGGTTTCATCATTTAACCCTTGTTCTTTCGTCAATATCATTCACATTCTAGCCTCTAGCAATTTCAAGAAACGATCGTAACTCCCCAATCTCGAGCGATATCATTCAAGAAAGTATCGCAACGAATTGGGTTGTCGGTTCTTAAACTTGCTAGGGTTTACAAAACTCGTAGGATTCAAGAATTGATTTAAGATATATTACATCATCATTCTATTGATCGTCTCGAATCCTCGACGAGCGGAGTATTACTCAAACATCACAACAAGAATTACAACTAGAAATTTAGATCGAATCATGATGCAAGAATTTAAAGAAAACAAGATAAAAGAATATCACCTTTTATTTATATCAACAATTTGATTACAGTCGCTCAAGAACTCAAGAGGAAGAACTAAATTGTCGATCTGGGGTCGCTCGGCTCCGTGAGTCGTGGATCGGCTTGGACCACTTGCTCTGTTGAAGATCGGCTCCGCTTATAAAAGGTTGCAAGGCTTCTTGCTTGATGGGGTACTCGGGATCTTGGATTTTGATTGGAATTAGGGTTAGGGTTTCACACAAGCCTTCTCACTAGACTTGTGGAAAGAGAGTGAATTTAGATTGATACTAAAATTGGGGATCAATCAATAATTTTTTACAAGTGAGCCTAGGGTCCTATATATAGATCTCCCAAACCCTAGGTCTAGGTTTGAAATTACAATTCCCTCCAAAAGTTTGTTGAGGCTTCTAGAAGATAGTTTGTTAGGAGTTTAGCTTAGGCTTTAAGCTAGGATTAATTAACCTTAGAAACCCTAGCTTGCTGATCTGGCAGAAGTCTCTGGAGTATTCTGGAATTTGTCATGTCTTTCTGAAGTCTGGACCCTGAGAGAGAAATAATGCCCTGAATTTGAGGAGGTGACGTGGCAAGACGGTCGCGGAACCGCGGCTTAAGCAGGCTCTGGCCGCGGTTCCGCGGCCATGTTGGAAGCTTGGGCTTTGGTCTTTTTAGAGTGGTCTTGGGCTAACATTTTGGACTTCATCTGATGTGTTGAATTGTATTTTGCCTTTTGGATTGCTACCAGAACTGAAATCATTGAGTTGGCGTAATGTTTTAGCGGTGTCCATTTGAGCAAGCTTCTGATTTTCCTGCACGGACTTCGAAACACGGGTTGCGATATATAGAAATGATGTCATGCTATGAAATGCAGTCAATTTCCCTAGAAATGCCGGTTTTAAGGTCTAACACATGTAATCTGATATTTTGCGACTGTTTTGCTAATATGTGAAATATGAATGCCGAACATTTCTATATGAATGCGAATGATAGGGAAATTGCAGGTTAAAAGATGCAATATTTTCGACTGATCATCTCCCAAGACTCATTTGGAGAGGGCTCGCATGCAAGGGATACCCTATGCTTCTGCAGTTGGGTCAATCATGTACAAGATGTTATGCACCAGACCGGATGTAGATTACGCACTTAGTGTGGTTAGTAGGTATCAATCAGATCCAGGGGAGAAGCACTGGACAGCTGTGAAAGAACATTCTTAAGTACTTAAGAAGGACTAAAGAGATGTTCTTGGTGTATGGTAACGGTGAACTCCAGGTGGTGTCTTTTACCGATTCGAGCTTCCACATTGATAAGGACGACAACAAGTCGGTCTCGGGTTTTGTCTTCACCCTCAATGGAGGGGTGGTATATTGGAAGAGTTCTAAGCAAGATACCATAGCAGACTCGACAATGGAGGACGGATACATTGCTGCCAACGATGCTTCCAAAGAGGCTGTCTGGATGAAGAAGTTCATTGATGAACTTAGTATGTTTCCATCCATTGAGCATCCCATTCCTTTGTATTGTGATAACAATGGAGCTGTGGCTTTGGCCAAGGAACCCCAATCTCATTAGCGATCCAGACATATTCTGAGGTGGTATCACTTGATCCGGGAGATAGTAGATCGCCGGGAGATCGAGGTCAGGAGAGTTGAAACGAAGGATTTGATAAAAACAGTGGGAACCATCCTGATTAGATAAAATAATAACCAATCTGATCTTGCAAGAGCATACGCTGAGTGTTTTTTTCTATCTCTCCTTGTAGCGACCATGTCACGCCTTAATCAAGATAATAATATGGATGCATTGACCGAACCTGCTTATTATACTGAGCTAGGGAACGTTGGTTCCGCTCTATCTTATAGCTGTTATAAGTCCGAGCAGGAAATAGGGGAATATCCGGATTTCCACACGACCCAATCGAGGAATAAGTATGTTGATGCATATTCTTCGGGTGCGTTCGTTACCAAGAACTGTTTCTCAGTATACTCTACGTATTAGGTATGAGATACTGGATAAGGATCCCACATATGTAATCTGTTACATGGGCTACAGAAAGGTAGAGATTTGGGATTGGGTGATATGTTTCTAAGTGTGAGAGAATGGTGCAATTGTTGCAGCCAAATCAGTTGGCATATATCACCTTGTATTACCAAATGGTAATACATTGATTCTGAACAAATGTTATTACATACCGAACCAGATATATATCATTACATCAGATTCTTTATTAAGTTAAAGAAAGATTTGATTATGTATTGGAGGATAATGTTGTGAACATTTTTCTGAATTAAGAGTTGATTGGACCAGGCACGTTTTATAATAGCATATACGATCTAAATCAAACCACGGTTCAAAGTATATAGAACACACATAAGAGGAATAGTTCAGAAATGAACGAATCCTTTTTGTGGCATTGTATGTTGGAGATAGTGCCCTCAGAGTCAATTATTGGATCACAGGCACGTGATTGCAATGATTGAGGGAGGACCTGTCCCAGTAGGACAGTCTTACTCGAGATGATAGTATGCTATCTGGTTTATCTTTATCATCGTGTACTGCTTAGGTGACCTGACAGGTCTCTATTACATGTTGATAGAGCCCCTAGGATTCTTGCTTGACCACCAGCAGTATGAGGGCGATCATATAAGTGGGAGCTGGGGGTCTATAAGCACATCCTTAAAAGGTCCCTAGTCGTGCGAGTTTCGAGACAAGGCATCGATACTCCAGAGTAGACTAGTGTATACAGTCGAGACCCCGACGAGGGGCGGTGGCCGGTCTCACAAGCCATTGGTGTCAGTTGGATCACCTAAGATGTATACAGGTGCTCATTGGGTTATGAGTACACCGGACAGGACTCGCCGGGAACCTGCTAGTTGGTCTTATACCAGACGTCAGATGGCAGTTCCCTGGTGACATGTGTACAGGTTAGTTCATCGACCTGGGGATCGTCATTTGTCTCGTGTGAGTTCCCACTGTACTTTGATTACTACCCTACCACACTCAAAGGAGACGTGCAAACAGGTTTTAGTTGGGTACAGTCCCGAGCCACATGGAGGCAGTGAGCGGATCTTCAGGGGTTCGTCTCTCCCGGTATTGGGGGTGAGGTCGCGCTGTGTCTAGGAGAGCCATTACACGAAGCCCTTGGCCGAGGCAGGAGATTTACTGGTAGGTATTCCAGTAGTATCTCAGGGTGTTCTGGGCTACACTCCGACACGACTTGTACCGCTTTTGGGGGTCTGACTTTTACCAACCCCCTAGGCCCGCCATGCGATGCTCATAGACGAACGGACCGGACTGTACAGATATTGTCACTGACAGGCTCAGTAGGGTGTCAGGATGAGTTCGCTCATCGACGTCCCTTTTGGTCAATACCTGGTAGCCCGTTACGTATTGGCTTATACCTCTGACGTGTTAGTGGTTAAATCCACAACTAAGGTGTTGACGAGTCTTTAGAGTCCCCCACATTCAGTTACTCAAGCTTTCGGGCGAAAAGCTGTAGAGGCCGTATGGAGATATGGCAAGGTCCGATCAGATACGTGCGGTATTGCACGCATCAGGATCGGACAGTTCGTACTAGAGGCCGTATGGAGATATGGCAAGGTCCGATCAGATACGTGCGGTATTCACGGATCAGGATCGGACAGTTCGTACTAGAGGCCGTATGGATATATGGCAGGGTTCGATCAGATACGTGCGGTATTGCACGGATCAGGATCGGACGGATATTACTAGCCGGCTTTGGTTTAAGCCGGATCCTAGTATAGTACAGTGTAGACTTTGTCTCGTTGCATTTGTATTTCGGTCGGAATACAAATGCGGGTGTGTATGCACAGTAGCGGGGTTTTCCTGTGATTTATTACGGGACCAGTTTTCAGGAGTTGCCAGTTTGCTTTCCGTTTCGGCCATATTTCTTTGTATCCTTCATTGGCCGAAGATTGGTGGAGGAGGGCTTATTTGCATTTGTACAAATAAGATTTAGTGGAGGGGGTTCCTAGCATTTTGTTGCTTCATGATAGCTCTTGTTGACCTTGACTTGTTCACTTCATCATTGCTTGACTTTTGGAGTCATCATGTTTGATGATGGTTGTGGTTGAGTGTGGATGTATTTGTAATCATGTTCTTTCATGATTTCTTTGGATTCCTTCTTGCATTATTGTGTGGCCTCTCTCATTTTGGATACACACTCTCATTCTCACTCTCACCTCACCAAGATGGCCGGCCACTTCTCATGGGGGCTGTCCAAACATTTTGATGGGGGATTTTGGTTCATTTCATGTTGAAAAAATCCCACAACACCACCTCCAAAAAGCTTAGTTCATTTCCTCCACCAATGGCAACTCCCAAAACCCCTAGAGACACAAATAGCTCACTACACATTCTACAGCAAACGTTGGGCACGTCGACTAGCCAGCTTCGTGCTCGAGTTGCCTCGGCATAGAGGTGGGAGCCCGTAAAAGATGTAGGCGATGTCGTGCACTTCCGGCGACGAGGTGGAGACAGGACATTCCGCGGGAGATCGGGACGACGACGAGAAGACCGGAGGACTCGGATCAGTCGGTATATCTCTATTCCCCATATTGTAGTTAGCTAGGACTAGTTAATGGTTCGTTCCGGGTGTTTAGTGCACGGTGGTGCCGGTTTGCTAGTTTGCAAAATTAAAGTTTTTCGCTTCCGCATTTGGCCTCGGGATGGAGGCCGGGGCGCCGCCGTGCACTTACAGTGGTATCAGAGCCTCGCCATTAACTTAGTCGAGCTTTTTTTAATGTGTTTACATTTCCGATCGACCAAAATTCCAAAATCCGCGTTTTCTTCACATCAGTTTTCTGTTGAATTTTTTCTTGCTCGAAATTTTTTTCAGGTTGCAGAAAAGTGATGTACTGGAAATTCTAAGAACACTGTAGAAATTCGATACAGTGACTCCACAGTGGGAGCGCGGAACCGCGGCCAAACACCCCTTTGGGCCGCGGTTCGGCCGCACTGTGTTAAGATCACTGCATCAAATTTCTGCAGTTGCTCTCTGGGTTGATTTTAGGGTTTTTGGAATATTAAATTTGGGCCCAGAATTTCTTGATGTGCTACAGTAGTACTTAGGGGCCCACTTGGTAAATTTGATCGATCGGATATTTTAAACACATTATTTCACAGTATTTACATTATATCTGCGACCGTGAATGTCACTCGATCGGTAAATCCTATCTAATTGCTATAGCCCGGTTAGACGGATTTGCGAACGTGACATTCACGTTGATGTTTTGTGATGTTGCTGTGATGTTGCGGATCGGTCGTGGGGATAGCCTGGTTGCAATGCTAGTACAGTTTTGTTGTATTATGTACATTTGATATTGCGGGGCGAGCGTCCGACATTTGGACTGCCGTCACTTCCTGTTTGTATTATTATTTTGGGGCACGACCAGGTTGCGGTCGATGTACCCGTTGTATGTATATTTTACTTTCTGTACTAGGATTGCCCCGCGGAGGGGTGCATGGATAGCCGGGTTCTAGAGGGCAACAAGCCCGCATCTCATGGCATTGAGACGGAGGGGGCTTCACTCTAGGATTGGCGGGCTATTCGCCGCACTCATAGGGGGTACAGGTTGACCCAGGAGGGGTACCCAAGTTACCGGATTCCGTGAAGTGCTGGGTGGTCCATTCACGGTGCTGAAGGGGGCTGCCTCGCTTCAGGTTTTGGCGGGTAACTTGCCGCGCCCGTAGGGGTCTAGGATTTCATTGCACAGGCTATCCACACGACCAGGGGAACGTCGGGTTTCGGCGGCTCTGTGAAACCCGGGGATCCCAGATATCTGTATTGTTCTGTGATGCTGTACATTTCTGTGATGTTGCATTTTTTATCACGCCTTGAGCGAATATAATATATTGGTATATATATTAGTAGATGTTGTATATGTTTTGCATCCGCGCTAGTCCAGTCCCCGCTCTGTCGTTAGTTAGCTAACCTAACGGGTAATGACGGGACCCAGTGGCGAATGCGGATGGCATATACGTATGTCAGTACATTTTCGTTCTTTATGGTGTGATCAATTGATGGGACTGCATTGATTCGGATCAATGCAAGTTAAAAACAAACCTAATCTGATGTTGTTAGAACACTCTTCAAAAAGCTGTTATTGCAAGGAAGTTCACTTTTGTTTTGCACCGTGGTATTCAGTTGGAATATCCTGCTCCTCAGTCGGCGAGGCAAGGGCTGAGAACCCTTCACCGGGAGTGACCCCTTGGACAAAAGTTTGCGTCAGGGCAATAACTTCACTATAGCCGATTACTTTTGCTTTGCACCGTGGTATTCAGTTGGAATATCCTGCACCTCATTCTACGGGGAAAGAGCCGAGATCCCTTCTCCGGGAGTGACCTCTTTAGCAAAGGTTTTCGTCACTATATTTTTATAAAGCTATCCGTTCCTTCAACGATATCAAGTTCACTACGTTAAAGGTTTTCGCCAGAAACCATTCGTAGCCCTCCGTCGTTTCATATGGATGGTCAATAGTATTCAAGCTGTGTATGTTGGCCAAAGTCAAGGCACAGTGATTGGTAGCTATTGGGGTATTCATATGCAGCATAGATAGATGCGTTGGTTTGGGACAGTCGTACTGCCATTTTGGCCAAAGTCAAGGGTAGGTACGGGTGGATTCAAATTAACCTGGAGAATGACGGGTAGAACTTGACATGTGACTTATGATATGTTGGCCAAAGTCAAGGTCATAAGAGCATGGGGCAAAAATCACATCGGGAGTTTCAAAAGAACTGAAACTTGCCAGATATGCGCATACCTTCTGGAGTGTGACACCGTGAGCGGATTTCGTCACGTTATCATGCGATGATAGTTGGATCCTGATTCCCACTGATGAGTTGGTTTACTCCTCGGGTGATCCCGACTAATTCTTCTTTCAGGTTTGGAGGAGAATTTGACGGTACAGAGGGAGGTTTCCAGATTAGATAAATTGGTAACCATTCTGATCTAGGTTAGAGTGCACGCTGAGTGTTTCTTTTCTCTCTCTCTCTTTGGTAGCGACCATTGACCCGACCCTAAGACTATGACTCAGAGACCAAAATTGACCGAACCTTCTTAAACACTGGCTTTTGGAATGTCAGAGTTGCATACCTCATTGCCACTCCTACTTTTACCCTTTTCTCCAGGACACCCCGTATTACTACGAACATCCACTTCCATTGGACAAAACCATCGTATGGTTATATACGAACTCGAAAGAATTTATTCGAGGATAGTTTCTAGTTCTGGAGAAAACGAATATGACTATTCAATTGTCTTTTCCTTTTACCTTCTCTCAGGTTGCGAGTACTCCTTGGTTTAGGAGATAGTACACCTATTACGCAAATTGGATAGTCTTCTTCCAAACCTTAGGCTGGTGCCGAACGGTGGGGAATGAAGAAAACCAATTAGCATAACGATGGTGTACAGAAGGTATTAAGTTAAGACAAAGCAAGGGATTAGTAAGAGGGCAAAGTAAATTGCGACTGATATTCACGACCAAACCAAGTATTTCATTACCACTCCCACATCACCTTTGTATTTCTTCAGAACACTCCGTATCACTACGAAGATCCACAGTTTATTGGATACTCCATCGTATGGTTATATACGAACTCGAAAGGAACTTGTTCCAGTTCAGGGATGGATTCTGGTTCAGGAGAAATAGGAATAAGGTTTATTCAGGTGTCTTTTATTTTCACCTTCTCTCGCATTGCGAGTGCTCCTAGGATTAGGACAGTACACCCATTATGCTTATTGGATAGTCTTCTTCCAAACCATAGGCTGGTACCGAACGGTAGGGAAGGAAGAAAACCATTTGGCCTAAAGGGGTGTGCAGAAGGTAATGACTAAAGACATATAAAGGGATTTGGAGAGGTGGCAAAGAATTATACGGTTACAGTTGTGAATCTGGATAATGGAAGAGGCATTACTAGGAATACCAGGATACCCCATCAAAACATTTCAATGTTTCAGTGTCACTGTGTACTGTTAAAGGAAAACTGATTTCCCAATTAGTCCTTACTCCAGGGTATGTATTTACCAGGTATGATTCTCACATCTGTATGGTTTTACAGATGATGAGTGGGAGTAAGCTATTGGGAATTAGGTGATTGTCCTCATTATATCGGGATTCGTTGTAATCGGTGATATTTGAGGAAGTCACCTGGGTTGTTTGCCGGACGGCAAATATTTGGTTTTGAATATCCGCTGTTGTGCACCAATTTTAAATTGGTATATCTGTACGTCTATTTTCATAGAGTGAGATATATACCTTTTGAAATTATGTCTATGACATTTACCTGTATCAGTGGATGGTTAGGTAAGGAGTATTAAACAGCGGTGTAATTCTTCTTAACCATAAGTACAGTTTTCAACCTACGACACACAGTGAATGAGTTATCAGACTCAAGGGACTTATACAGAGTATTGTATGTTGTCCAGGGTCCATCAGGACAGAGGGGATGGTCCTCGTACTATATTCGGTTTACTTATGACTTCTCTAGTTTTTAGACAGGTGTTTCGTGGAAACACAGGGTCCGAATTTTGAGAAGTTATAGGTATTTGAATAAAGTAGAGAACCAGATGTTGCAAGTATCGGGATTCTTCAAAGTGATCGGAGATGTAGATACTTGAGTATGGTATTCAGTTGATAGTAGTGATTAAGAGAACTTGCTTCTCTTTCAGGTTACTCATAATTGGAAGCATTCCTAAGTTGAGTAACGCTGATAGGCCTCCTTCCATTTAGTTGACATGCACTGGAGACAGTTGCATGATTTGAATCTGGTTCAATTAAATCAGTGCATCTGGTTCTATATTGGATATAGAACAGTTCATATCTTAACGATGTTAAGGTACGGGGAGTTGTCCGGTTTATGATTAAAACCAGACACTGGACAACTCAAGGCACGTTTCTGTAATGGCTGTTTGTGGGTCGACCCAGGCTATGACGAGGGTTGACTTTCTACCATCTGGAAGATCAATAGTGATATTGTTCTGAACTCGCCACAGTTTTAATAAAAATGGATTTTTTCAGAAAACAGTAGTGGGAGTATGGTAAAACTGGAAGTGATTCCAGAACCACAAACGATTACTGAAGATTTGATAGGAACCTAAAGATTCAATCTGGATTGACATTCCATTGGCCACTCCGCAGATACTGTGGGTAACTTCAGGCACCCGAGAGGTACTTCGGTAGCCTCAAGGACGGTGATAAGGAAGTTCTTGTTTACCCACACTTGCCATTGCTGTTGTTCCAGGTTGCGAGACCCGGCGGGAGGATGAGTATAGCGTCGTTCTAAACTAGTTTTAGAAGTGTACATGTATGTGACTCTGTCAGAGGGTTGTCGTAGTCAGTGGGAGCAGCGGAAGCATTGGTGGACAGGTAGCTTATGTCTATTTATAGACTAAAGCAGATATAGCGGAGATAGATCATCAATTTCTGATGTGACAGTCATAGGTTTGACTTCATCAGAATTGGGGATGGATCTGTTAAGAAGGTAGTAGGGTGTGATGTCCTGGTATTTGGATGACATACACAGAATAGGAAAAGATATTCCTATATACTACGATCAGTTATACTTTGGTCATCACACAGTGGTTTCTCCACACAGGACTTGGACATTATATCAGACATACTGGTTGCTAGATCTATGATTTTAGATCTAGATTTGGGTGGTTTCCCAATCAGGGTACTTAGACAGCGTTCTAAGAGTATTTAGAATGGACGACTCCTGGCACGGTAGTGTACCTGCAGGTGATGGAGTCACCCTCTCTAAAGGTGTCTTACAGACTAAAGGGGAGAGGGATGTGCATGATTGGCAGATCACTTGCTCAGGCAATTGAGTCAATCATGAGATGTCAAGTACCACACCAGATGTTGTTCTTGCACTAGATGCAATAAGTTGATATTCATCCTATCCTAGAGAAACAGTCGAAAGCAGTTCTAGAACATAAGTGAATGTTCTAGGGATATGATAACGACAGCCTCATTCGGGAGACAGTTATCATTCCAGGCTTCCAAGGTGACCTGGACGACAAGGAGGTTGTCAGAGTTATAGTTTTCCTTCTGACGAGGGGCAGTATTTTGGACAGGTGGTCCAAGGAAATACTGAGGGAGGCATGGCGCAGGATACTGATTAAGTTCAGTTGACGATACAGTCTAAGAAGTTTGGATTTGGAGTTCATTTATGAGCTAGGTCCCATCAGACATCCAGATACATTCTAAGACAGGTATTGCTCATTTCGGGAGATGGCTTTCTCCGCGAACATGAGATATAGAGAGACATAGAAAGAAACATCATAGCGGATCCACTCACTGAGGCTATTCTTCGAACGAAATAGTTTCGCAAACGAGTTTTGTGAGACTGACTAGTAGAGGAGTTGGGTGTTCGGTATCACACGGGCTGTGAGTATGCGACATCGCAATAATTAGCCTTGAGTGCAAGTGGGAGATTGTTGGAGATAGTGCCCTCAGAATCAATTATTGGATCACAGGCACGTGATTGCAATGATTGAGGGAGGACCTGTCCCTGTAGGACAATCTTACTCGAGATGATAGTATGCTATCTGTTTTATCTTTATCATCGTGTACTGCATAGGTGACCTGACAGGTCGCTATTACACGTTGATAGAGCCCCTAGGATTCTTGCTTGACCACCAGCAGTATGAGGGCGATCATATAAGTGGGAGCTGGGGGTCTATAAGCACATCCTTAAAAGGTCCCTAGTCGTGCGAGTTTCGAGACAGGGCATCGATACTCCAGAGTAGACTAGTGTATACAGTCGAGATCCCGACGAGGGGCGGTGGCCAGTCTCACAAGCCATTGGTGTCAGTTGGATCACCTAAGATGTATACAGGTGCTCATTGGGTTATGAGTACACCGGACAGGACTCGCCGAGAACCTGCTAGTTGGTCTTATACCAGACGTCAGATGGCAGTTCCCTGGTGATATGTGTACAGGTTAGTTCGTCGACCTGGGGATCGTCATTTGTCTCGTATGAGTTCCCACTGTACTTTGATTACTACCCTACCACGCTCAAAGGAGACGTGCAAACAGGTTTTAGTTGGGTACAGTCCCGAGCCACATGGAGGCAGTGAGCGGATCTTCAGGGGTTCGTCTCTCCCGGTATTGGGGGTGAGGTCGCGCTGTGTCTAGGAGAGCCATTACACGAAGCCCTCGGCCGAGGCAGGAGATTTACTGGTAGGTATTCCAGTAGTATCTCAGGGTGTTCTGGGCTACACTCCGACACGACTTGTACCGCTTTTGGGGGTCTGACTTTTACCAACCCCCTAGGCCCGCCATGCGATGCTCATAGACGAACGGACCGGACTGTACGGATATTGTCACTGACAGGCTCAGTAGGGTGTCAGGATGAGTTCGCTCATCGACGTCCCTTTTGGTCAATACCTGGTAGCCCGTTACGTATTGGCTTATACCTCTGACGTGTTAGTGGTTAAATCCACAACCAAGGTGTTGACGAGTCTTTAGAGTCCCCCACATTCAGTTACTCAAGCTTTCGGGCGAAAAGCTGTAGAGGCCGTATGGAGATATGGCAAGGTCCGATCAGATACGTGCGATATTGCACGCATCAGGATCGGACAGTTCGTACTAGAGGCCGTATGGAGATATGGCAAGGTCCGATCAGATACGTGCGGTATTGCAAGGATCAGGATCGGACAGTTCGTACTAGAGGCCGTATGAATATATGGCAGGGTTCGATCAGATACGTGCGGTATTGCACGGATCAGGATCGGACGGATATTACTAGCCGGCTTTGGTTTAAGCCGGATCCTAGTATAGTACAGTGTAGACTTTGTCTCGTTGCATTTGTATTTCGGTCGGAATACAAATGCGGGTGTGTATGCACAGTAGCGGGGTTTTCCTGTGATTTATTACGGGACCAGTTTTCAGGAGTTGCCGGTTTGCTTTCCGTTTCGGCCATATTTCTTTGTATCCTTCATTGGCCGAAGATTGGTGGAGGAGGGCTTATTTGCATTTGTGCAAATAAGCTTTAGTGGAGGGGGTTCCTTGCATTTTGTTGCTTCATGATAGCTCTTGTTGACCTTGACTTGTTCACTTCATCATTGCTTGACTTTTGGAGTCATCATGTTTGATGATGGTTGTGGTTGAGTGTGGATGTATTTGTAATCATGTTCTTTCATGATTTCTTTGGATTCCTTCTTGCATTATTGTGTGGCCTCTCTCATTTTGGATACACACTCTCATTCTCACTCTCACCTCACCAAGATGGCCGGCCACTTCTTATGGGGGCTGTCCAAACATTTTGATGGGGGATTTTGGTTCATTTCATGTTGAAAAAATCCCACAACACCACCTCCAAAAAGCTTAGTTCATTTCCTCCACCAATGGCAACTCCCAAAACCCCTAGAGACACAAATAGCTCACTACACATTCTACTGCAAACCTTGGGCACGTCGACTAGCCAGCTTCGTGCCCGAGTTGCCTCGGCATAGAGGTGGGAGCCCGTAAAAGATGTAGGCAATGTGGTGCACTTCCGGCGACGAGGTGGAGACAGGACATTCCGCGGGAGATCGGGACGATGACGAGAAGACCGGAGGACTCAGATCAGTCGGTATATCTCTATTCCACATCTTGTAGTTAGCTAGGACTAGTTAATGGTTCGATCCGGGTGTTTAGTGCGCGGTGGTGCCGGTTTGCTAGTTTGCAAAATTAAAGTTTTTCGCTTCCGCATTTGGCCTCGGGATGGAGGCCGGGACGCCGCCGTGCACTTACATTGTAGACTAGGTCACATCAATGCGACACGACCAGCTAAGTTACATAAGGATGAATATTAGAATCTGTTCGAATTTTCATCTTATGATACTTGCCAGTCTTGTCTCAAAGGTAAAATGACCAATACTCCGTTTACTGGAAACAGAGAAAGAGTTATTGAACTCTTGGGACAGATACATGATGATGTATACGGTCCTATGTCTACAAATGCCAGGGTTGGTTCTTTGTACTTCATTACATTCATCGATGATCTCTCAAGATTCGGACATGTGTTCCTGTTGAAACACAAGTCTGAAACTTTTGAGAAATTCAAGAAATATAATCTTGAAGTTGAGAAGCAGACGGGTAGAAGTATTAAGTCCTTCGATGTGATCAAGGAGGAGAATACTTCCGGATGGAGTTCCTGGAGTTTCTAAAAGGAGAATGAGATTCTCTCTCAGCTTACTCCTTCGTATACACCACAGCCCAACGGTGTATCTGGGCGGATGTATCGCACTCTTTGAGATATGGTGCGCTCTATGATGAGTACTGCTGAGTTGCCTGTTTCCTTTTGGGGGTTATGCACATGAGAAGCTGCATACCTATTGAATGAGGTTCCATCCAAATCAATGCCTACCACTCCATATGTGATATGGAATGGGAAGAGTCTATGTCTTAAACGAGTAAAGATACGGGATTGCCCGGCCTATGTTGAAAAACAAAATTCGGAAAAGGTCGAGGCAAGGTCAGTTTTGTATAAGTTTGTTAGGATATCCCAAACATTTGCGAGGGAATATTTTCTACCATACTGAGGAGAAAAAGGTGTTTTGTTTCTCAGCATGCCACCTTTTTTAGCAAAGGTATTTCTTATGAAGAAATTAGTGGTCAAATGGTAGAACTGGAAGAAGTTCTAGCTAGACAAACTAACAGCTGATGATTTGGTAAAACCAAAGGATTCAATAGTCTCCAACAAACCTCAGCCTCTCCGCGAATCTGGTAGGGTTCCTCATCCACCTGAGAGTTACTATGGTTTCCTCGGTGACGGTGGGCACGAGGATTGCATCATGGTAGATGATGACCCAACTAGGATCAGACAGGCCATCATGAGTGGGGGACTCTGTGAAATGGCTGGATGCTATACGATCAAAGATGCAATCCATGTACACCAACAAAGTATGACTTTGAATGTTGCACCTGAATGGGTAAAACCCATCGGGAGCAAGTGGATCTTTAGAAGATTCTTGGTGTAAATGGAAAAGTTGAGACTTTCAAAACTAGACTTATAGTAAAAGGTTTTCGACAATAACCAGGTGTGGTTTATGATGAAACCTTTTCTCCAGTGGCTATGCTTAAGTCCATCAGGATTAAAGCACGCATCACGAAGTTGGCACATCTATTTTGATGTGGCAGTCAAAGAGTTTGACTTCATAAAAAAGATAGATGAACCTTGTATATACAAGAAGGTTGTAAAGAGTAAGTTTGTATTCCACGTATTGTACGTTGATGACATACTCTTGATAGGAAATGGTTTCCTATGCTACACTCGGTCAAGCTCCTCTTATCATGAGGATTTTCCATGGAAGATCTGGACGATACCAACTACATCTTGTGGATTATGATCTATGATGATAGATCTAAGTGGATGATGGAAGTGTCCCAAATCCAGGTACATTAATACCGTACTAAAGGGGTTTAGTATGGAAGATTCTAAGCGTGATGGTTCGCCCATTTACTCATGAATCACTCTCTCCAAAAAGATGTCTTTCGAGACTGATTTGGAGAGAGCTCGCGTGCAAGGAATACCCTATGCTTCGGCAATAGGCTCTATCAAGTATGCCATGTTATGTAGCAGACCAGATGTAGCTAAATCATTAGGTGTAGTGATCAGGAATCAATCGGATCTTGGGAGAATCACTGGACAGCTATGGAGGACATTCTTAAGTACTTGAGAAGCATTAAACGAATGTTCTTGTTTAAAGCTTCCACAGTGATAAGATCGATTGAAAGTCAGTCACAGGCATTGTCTTTACCCTCAGTGGAGGGACGGTATGTTGGAAGAGTTCCAAGCTAGATACCGTGACATACTAGAAGATAAAGGCTGAATACATCGCTACCAATGATGCTACCAAAGAGGTTGTCTGGAAATTTCTTATTCATGAGATGAACATGGTTCCTACGATGTAGCATCCAATAATTGTTATTGTGACAACAATGGAGTTGTGGCTTTGGCCTACGAACGCAGGTCCCATAAGCGATCCAGACATATTCCGAGGCAAGTATCAACTGATCAGGGAGATGGTGGATCTCCAGGTGATCGAGGTCAAGAGAGTTGAGGCGAAGGATAACATGGCGGATCCACTCACAAAGACCATTCCCTAGAGAGACTTCTATAGGACGTTGAGTATGAGATACTACAACAAATGGCCTTAGTGCAAGTGCGAGATTGTTAGTTATATGTATGCCCTAGAGGCCATTACTGTACATGCGATGTATATTGTAGTGGATGCTTGGACATATATTGGGAGGACTTTCTTGCTCGACATGATAGTATGCTATCTGGTTGCACTTTATCTTAACATGTACACTTATTGTATCTCTATTACATGTTGATAAAGCCCTTAGGATGAGTACTTGACTACCAGGATTATGATGCAGATCATACAAATGGGGCGGAGGTAGTCGGTAAGTACATCCTTCAAATGTTCCTTGTCATGGGAGTATCGAAACGGGGCGTCGATATTCCAGAGTAGACTAGTGTATACGCTTCTTGACCCATATGATGGGTGATAGGTGATCCCACATCCATTGGTGTTTGACAACAGAGAAGGTATACGGGTGCTCAGTGGAGACTGGGTACACTGGACGAACTCGCCGTGAACTCCTAGATAGTATTATACCTATCGTCAGATAGCAGTTCTCTGGTGACATTGGTAAAGGTTAGTCTGTCGACCCGAGATCGTTATAGAGTCTTGTGTGATTTCCACCTTACTACGTTCAATAGATCGTGCAAAACGGTGGTTTTTAGGTACAGTCCCGAGTCACATGGAAGCAATGAGCGATAGGAGGGGATTCTTCTCTCCCGGTATTGGGGGTTGATGTTGCGCTATGCTCGATTGGCCATAATAGGAAATCCCTGGCCAGGGTTGCTGAGATCTACTGGTAAGTATTATCAGAAGTTTTTCGAATCGTTATGGACCTTGCATCGGCATGACTTATCAGGATATTGGGGTCTGACGTTATACCACCCCCAGGCTGTGATATGCGACATATCGGACGAAGAGACCGGACTGTACGGTAGTGTTACATAATGGATTCGCAGGAGTATGAGTAGGCTTGCTTATTGATCTTCTGATTGCTCAATACCCGGATGGCCGTTTTGTTTAGCAGACCGCTTGCGGCTTGTGGGTGACTGATATGATCACAACCTACTGCCGGCGTATTGACGAGTCTTTAGAGTCCTACATAGAGGTTTCCTGGCTCAAGCGAAATGAATTAAGAGCACATATGTGATATGTGCGGGACTGAGATTAATGCGCATATGTGATACCGCATTCTATTCTCGCGATATGTGATATCGATCGTTTATATGTGATATAGCCAGGTTATCGGATCAATTGTTGATTCAATAAGTTGATACATAAAAGATTAGTCGGTTGTATCTGATATAGCCGGATTATTAGTTCAAGTGTTAATTTAATAATTTAATGTATAATTATATATATGATATATTAATTTACATTAACTAATATTAGCTCTCTTAAGCATTTCTTTTTCTCACTAGTGTACACTTAGTACATATGTGATATATATTAATGTACATCTTTTGTGTCATGCTTGATGCCACATGCTACTTGGGTGTATGAGACTCACACCATGCTTATAATAATGATAGGTATTATTTATTTAAAGTAAATCAAATTAGTTGGAAATTAGTCACATGGTTGAAGCTTGAAGAAGCTTGTGGAACCATTGACCAACTCCACTAATTTTGTTTTACATGGAGATATTTATTAACCTACCAATTATTGTTAGCCATAGTTTAGTCTCTACATGAGTTGGTATATGATACGAACTCACCCATGGTTTCTATTCTCACTCATTATTCTATTCACACTTTATCTTCTTCCTCATCTCCAAAAAGCTTTCTAGCTTCATGAGAGGTGAAGAAATATAGTGAGAAAATTATTTCTAAAGTGAGCAAAATTCCTACTTCATCAGCCTCTTCTCTATTAGCCATTTAGATTGGGTTGTTTCTTCACCAAGTTCATCACTTAGTAAAGAGGTAGATTAAGTTAGTGTCTCCTCGACGTAGATCATCTTTGGTCTCGAAGACTTCGAGCAAGCTTGTTCATTTCTTCATGTGAACCCTTACTAGAGTTCGGGTGTTCACTACTTGGAGCGAAGGGACTACTACACGGAGCCTTAGAAGTGAGGGACTACTACTTGGAGCGAAGGGACTACTGCACGGAGCCCCATTGACACCTTTCTAGACACCTACTGGATTAGCTAATTGTAAAGTGCAAAACTCTCCCGGGAGTAACTCTTACTCACAGTGGTTCTTGGGATCCAACTAACATATAGAAGGTATGCAATCTCATTGTAAATTTCAACACTTGAAATTCTCGATAATTGTTTTTACCCCTAACGTCCTATGAACTTGACGAAAGCCAACAAACCATAGGCCGCTAGTCAAGTTCAACCCGTTCATTTCTTGATTAAATTAAACTCACCCGCACGACCCTTGACGAAGGCCAACAAAGTCGCACGACTACCCTAATCCAATCGCATCACATGTTGCAGATAAGCACTAATCAGCTACTGCACACTACGCCTTGACGAAGGCCAACAAACGTAGCACGAATACTAAATAGTACGTATCTGAAATGACAGAGGGCTACGGCTGGTTTTTAAGAAAACCTTTAATGTAATGAACTTGATATCGTTGTAGAATCTAGTGATTTGAAAAGGAGTGTTTTTTGTAGATTTTGCTAGATTCGCTAAAGAGGTCACTCCCGGTGAAGGGATCTCGGCTCTTTCCTCATCGAATGTGGTGCTGGATATTCATCGAGGAATACCACTATGCAAAACAAGAACTAGAGAAGCTATAAAAACAAAACCGAGTGGGTTGTAGCATTTGCTAGTTTTGCTAAAGAGATCACTCCCGGTGAAGGGAACTCGTCTCTTTCCTCATTGAATGAGGTGCTGGATATTCATCAAGGAATATCACTATGAAAAGCAAAAAACTAGAGCTACTATTTTAAAATTTTGATTCTACAACATCACAAAAAAATGAACGAAAATAGAACGTACGCTTATGCCATCCGCATTCTCCATGGGGGCCCATCGTACACCGTTAGGTTACTTTACTACTGGCAGAGCGGGGGCTGGATTACCGCGGGTGCAAAACATAAGCAACGATTATTATATATAATATATATAATATAATATTCATTTCATGTAGTTATATGATCACATCACAGAACCAAGCAGCAGAAGCAACATATGAAATATTGGATATACTAGGAGGTTCGTGTTTTAAATTCAGGCAGTAATGTAACACACGGATTCCACAGTCGTGATGAATAGCCAAACCCACATCCTTAGACCCCTACGAGAGCGGCAAGTAATCCTACCAATTCTAGAGTTAGGAGACCAGGTTTTGACTCCTCGAGATGGTCTCCCACTGGACTCTAAAACCCGGTTACTCGTGCTCCCCGCCTTGGGTCTATCCTAATGCGGAAAAGTAAATAATATACATCAGTGGTGACATCATCCTCAACCCGGAAGTGTCCTAATAAATGAATATTACATGCAAATTTTACATGAATGAAAATTATAAAATCTCTCATCTCACATAAAACCCCAAGCTATTCAGTCACGACGATCCAATATTACATATCACAGCAACACATGATATCACATATCATCAAGTAAGTATGCTTATCCCGAATGTCGTTGACATACAGCAACGAGATTCGGGATAACCCGCATATTACAATTACGGTCGCAAAAAAGAAATAAAAAACTACAATAATTAGAATCCGCAATTTCCTCAGACATCATAAATCCGGAATATCTCATATTCTGAATTTAATGCCTAACTTATAAAACTTGCATTTTAGTCTCAAATTGAAAACTCTTTCCAATAAGTTGTCGGATAATTCAACAAGATTCCTGACTAAGTGATCGCGCACTATATGCAATTGCGACGGAGTTTTGATCCGGATAAAAACTCCGTGGAAATCGATTTATCGAGACTAAACGGCTAGATTTACAATATACTAACTAGTTTTCACAAAACTAATTATTCTGGAATCTAACAATTGTGTCACATATCATCAAAGTCTAAAAGACATTAAACATTTCGATCGATTTAACAAACAGCCACAAAATCCAGAGACCTCAACAACTTGAGAATCATTAAAAACATCCAGAAAGTGCCAAATTTAAAAATGGAACAGCACAGAAAAAGTCAACCCTTGACTCCACAAAAGTGCGGCGGAACCGCGGCCAAACTAGGGTTTGGGCCGTGGTTCCATGGCTCTTTGAAAGGGTTAGGGGTTTGAATTTTCTGGGTTCCATAGAAAAGCCTGCACGATTTTCTGAATATTTTTAATCACGAAAATTTCAACATTTCAAAAATTCGACAGAAACTACACAAGTTTGCGATTTCGAAAACCGATCGAACATTTTAACGTCGTAAAGACCTACCCAAATGTTCTAGCTTAGCTCTGATACCATGAAAGTGTACGCTAGCACCACAACGAGGTTTAAACAGGCATCACACATGCAATTTTCAAAAATTCGTAGTGCTAACTGATTCGATAATATGGTTATATCACATGTAACCGGACAGTTATCATATAACTGTCAGATTAGAATACGGTATCATATACTCGTATTTAATCAATCCCCCCCCATATCAGCATATGTGCCCTGCTTCATTTCGCTTGAACCAGGAAACTTCTGTGTAGGATTCTAAAGACCCGTCAATACGCCGGCAGTAGGTGATAATCACATCAGTCGCCCATAAGCCGTCAGCGGTACTAGCTGGACGTAACGACTACCCAGGTATTGAACAATTAGAAGATCAACAAGCAAGCTTGTCCATACTCTCCATGAAGACTATAAGTAACACTTACCGTACAGTCCGGTCTCTTCGTCTGATATGTCGCATATCATGTCTAGGGGTGGAATCGTCAGACCCCAGTAACGTGATAAGTCATGCCGATGTCTGGCCTATACCGGTTCGAGAAACTACTGATAATTCTTATCAGTAAATCTCAACAGCAGCCCTGGCCAAAGACTTCCAGTTATAGCCAATTGAGCATAGAGTAACATCAACTCCCAATACCGGGAGAGATGAAACCCCTCCTATCGCTCATTGCCTCCATGTGACTCGGGACTGTACCCAAAATCCACCTGTTTGCATGACCCCTTTGAGCTGTGGTAGGGAGAAAATCAAAACACAGTGGGAGCCACACAAGAATCTATGACGATCTCGGGTCTACAGATTAACCTGTACCAGTATCACCAGAGAACTGCTATCTGACGATATGTATATTACCATCTAGGATTTATCGGCGAATCATGTTCGGTGTACCCATTCTCTAATGAGCACCTGTGTACAATCTTTGATATCAAACACCAATGGATATGGGATCAACCATCGCCCCATACAGGGTCAAGAAACGTACACACTAGTCTACTCTGGAATATCGATGCCCTGTCTCGATATTCCCTCGACTAGGAACATTTGAAAGATGTGCTTGTGGACTACCTAGGTCCCAGTAGTATGATCCGCATCATAGTCCTGGTAGTCAAGCCAACATCCTAAGGGTTTTATCAACGTGTATATGAGAGACGGTATAGTAATACCAGTGAACATGTTAAGATAAAAACAACCAAATTGCATAATATCATGTCGAGCAAGAAAGTCCTCCATATATAAGTCCAAGTCCTCCATATATATGTCCAAGAATCCACTATATCATACAATAATACCCTCTAGGGCATACATATCACTAACAAATTGACAACATACTAATGAGTTTTAGTATAGAAGATTCTAAGCGTGGTAATTTACCCGCTTGCTCTGGAATCACTCTCTCCAAAGAGATGTCTCCCAAGACTGATTTGGAGAGGGCTCGCATGCAAGGGATACCCTATGCTTCTGCAGTTAGGTCAATCATGTACACGATGTTATGCACCAGACCGGATGTAGCTTACGCACTTAGTACGGTAAGTAGGTATCAATCAGATCCTGGGGAGAAGCATTGGACAGATGTGAAAGAACATTCTTAAGTACTTAAGAAGGACTAAAGAGATGTTCTTGGTGTATGGTAATGGTGAACTCCATGAGGTGTCCTTTACTGATTCGAGCTTCCAGAGTGATAACAAGTCGGTCTCGGGTTTTGTCTTCACCCTCAATGGAGGGGCGGTATGTTGGAAGAGTTCTAAGCAAGATACCGTAGCAGACTCGACGATGGAGGATGGATACATTGCTGCTAACGATGCTTCCAAAGAGGTTGTCTGGATGAAGAAGTTCATTGCTGAACTTGGTATGTGTCCATCCATTGAGCCTCCAATACCTGTGTATTGTGATAATAATGGAGCTGTGGTTTTGTCCATAGAACCCCAATCCAATCAGCGATCCAGACAAATTCTGAGGTGGTATCACCTGATCCGGGAGATAGTAGATCACCGGGAGATCGAGGTTAGGAGAGTTGAAATGAAGGATTTGATAAAAACAGTGGGAGCCATCCTGATTAGATAAAATAATAACCAATCTGATCTTGTAAGAGCATACGCTGAGTGTTTTCTTCTCTCTCTCTCTCCTGGTAGCGACCATGTCACGCCTTAATCAAGATAGTAATATTGATGCATTGACCGAACCTGCTTATTATACTGAGCTAGGGAACGTTGGTTCTGCTCTATCTTATAAATATTATAAGTCCGAGCAGGAAATAGGGGAATATCCGGATTTCTACGCGACCCAATCGAGGAATAAGCATATTGATGCATATTCTTCGGGTGTGTTAGTTACCAAGGACTGTTTCTCAGTATCCTCTACGTATTAGGTATGAGATACCGGATAAGGATCCCACATACGTAATCTGTTACATGGGCTATAGAAAGGTAGAGATTTAGGATTGGGTGATATGTCTCTAAGTGTTAGAAAATGGTGCAATTGTTGCAGCCAAATCAGTTGGCATATATCACCTTATATTACCAAATGGTAATACATTGATTTTGAACAAATATTATTACATACCGAACCTGATATATATCATTACATCAGATTCTTTATTAACTTAAAGAAAGATATAATTATGTATTGGAGGATAATATTATGAACATTTTCCTTAATTAAGAGTTGATTGGATCAGACACGTTATATAATAGCATATACGATCTAAATCAAACCACAGTTCAAAGTGTATAGAACACACACAAGAGGAATAGTTCAGAAATGAACGAATCCTTTTTGTGGCATTGTAGACTAGGTCATATCAAAGTGACACGACCAGCTAAGTTACATAAGGATGAATATTAGAATTTGTTCGAATTTTCATCTTATGATACTTGCCAGTCTTGTCTCAAAAGTAAAATAACCAATACTCCGTTTACTGGAAATAGAGAAAGAGTTGTTGAACTCTTGGGACAGATACATGATGATGTATACGGTCCTATGTCTACAAATGCCAGGGTTGGTTCTTTGTATTTCGTTACATTCATCGACGATCTCTCAAGATTCGGACATGTGTTTCTGTTGAAATACAAGTCTGAAACTTTTGAGAAATTCAAGGAATATAAGCTTGAAGTCGAGAGCCAGACTGGTAGAATTATTAAGTCCTTCGATGTGATCGAGGAGGAGAATACTTCCGGATGGAGTTCCTGGAGTTTCTAAAGGGATAATGAGATTCTCTCTCAGCTTACTCCTTCGTATACACCACAGCACAACGGTGTATCGGGGCGTAGGTATCGCACTCTATGAGATATGGTACGCTCTATGATGAGTACTGCTAAGTTGCCTGTTTCCTTTTGGGGGTTATGCACTTGAGAAGCTGCATACCTATTGAATGAGGTTCCATCCAAATTAGTGCCTACCACTCCATATGAGATAGGGAATGGGAAGAGACCATGTCTTAAACGAGTTAAGATATGGGGTTGTCCGGCCTATGTTGAAAAACAAAATCCAGACAAGCTCGAGGCAAGGGCAGTTCTGTATAAGTTTGTTATGATATCCCAAACATTTGCGAGAGAATATCTTCTACCACACTGAGGAGCAAAAGGTGTTTTGTTTCTCAGCATGCCACCTTTTTTAGCAAAGGTATTTCTTATGAAGAAATTAGTGGTCATATGGTAGAACCGGAAGGAGTTCCAGCAAGACAAACTAACAGCTGATGATTTGGTAAAACCAAAGGATTCAATAATCTCCAACAAACCTCAGCCTCTCCGCGAATCTGGTAGGGTTTCTCATCCACCTGAGAGATACTACGGTTTCCTCGGTGACAGTGGGAGCGCGGATTGCATCATGGTAGATGATGACCCAACTAGGTTCGGGCAGGCCATCACGAGTGGGGGACACTGTGAAATGGCTGGATACTATGCGATCAAAGATGGAATCCATGTACACCAACAAAGTATGACTTTGAATGTTGCACCTGAAGGGGTAAAACCCATCGAGAGCAAGTGGATCTTTAGAAGATTCTTAGTGTAAATGGAAAAGTTGAGACTTTCAAAGCCAGACTTGTAGTAAAAGGTTTTCGTCAATAACCAGGTGTGGTTTATGATGAAACCTTTTCTCCAGTGGCTATGCTTAAGTCTATCAAGATTAAAGCATGCATCACGGTGTTGGAACATCTATTTTTATGTGGCAGTCAAAGAGTTTGACTTCATTAAAAAGGTAGATGAACCTTGAATATACAAGAAGGTTGTAGAGAGTAAGGTTGTCTTCCACGTATTGTACGTAGATGACATACTCTTGATAGGAAATGGTTTCCTATGCTACACTCGGTCAAGCTCCTCTTATCACGAGGATTTTCCATGGAAGATCTGGATGATACCAACTACATCTTGAGGATTATGATCTATGATGATAGATCTAAGTGGAAGTTGGGAGTGTCCCAAATCCAGGTACATTAACACCGTACTAAAGGGGTTTAGTATGGAATATTCTAAGCGTGATGGTTCGCCTATTTACTCATGAATCGCTCTCTCCAAAAAGATGTCTTTCGAGACTGATTTGGAGAGAGCTCACGTGCAAGGGATACCCTATGCTTCGGTAATAGGCTCTATCAAGTATGCGATGTTATGTAGCAGACCAGATGTAGCTAAATCACCAGGTGTAGTGATCAGGAATCAATCGGACCTTGGGAGAATCTCTAGACAACCATGGAGGACATTCTTAAGTACTTGAGAAGCACTAAAAGAATGTTCTTGGTTAAAGCTTCCAGAGTGATAAGGTCGACTGAAAGTCAGTCACAGGCATTTTCTTTACCCTCAGTGGAGGGACAGTATGTTGGAAGAGTTCCAAGCTAGATACCATGACATACTAGACGATAAAGGCTGAATGCATCGCTACCAATGATGCTACCAAAGAGGTTGTCTGGAAATTTCTTGTTCATGAGATGAACATGGTTCCTACCATTGAGCGTCTAATAATTGTTATTATGACAACAATGGAGTTATGGTTTTGGCCTAGGAACGCAGGTCCCATCAGCGATCCAGACATATTCCGAGGCAAGTATCACCTGATCAGGGAGATGGTTGATCTCTAGGGGATCGAGGTCAGGAGAGTTGAGGCGAAGGATAACACGGTGGATCCACTCACAAAGGCCTTTCCCTAGAGAGACTTCTATAGGACGTTGAGTATGAGATATTAGAACAAATGGCCTTAGTGCAAGTGGGAGACTGTTAGTTATATGTATGCCCTAGAGGTCATTACTGTACATGCGATGTATATTGTAGTGGATGCTTGGACATATATAGGGAGGACTTTCTTGCTTGACATGATAGTATGCTATCTGGTTGCACTTTATCTTAACATGTACACTTATTGTCTCTCTATTACATGTTGATAAAGCCCTTAGAATGAGTACTTGACTACTAGGATTATGATGCAGATCATACTAGTGGGGCAGAGATAGTCGGTAAGTACATCCTTCAAATGTTCCTAGTCGTGGGAGTATCGAGACGGGGCATCGATATTCCAGAGTAGACTAGCGTATACGCTTCTTGACCCATATGATGGGCGATGGATGATCCCACATCCATTGGTGTTTGACATCAGAGAAGGTATACGGGTGCTCAGTGGAGACTGGATACACTGGACGGACTCGCCGAGAACTCCTAGATGGTATTATACCTATCGTCAGATAGCAGTTCTCTGGTGACACTAGTAAAGGTTAGTCTGTCGACCCGAGATCGTCATAGAGTCTTGTGTGATTCCCACTGTGGTTTGATTTTCACCTTACAACGTTCAATAGATCATGCAAAACGGTGGTTTTTTGGGTACAGTCCCGAGTCATATGGAGGCAATGAGCGATAGGAGAGGATTCGTCTCTCCCGGTATTGGGGGTTGATGTTGCACTATTCTCGATTGGCCATAATAGGAAATCCCTTACCAGGGTTGCTGAGATCTACTGGTAAGTGTTATCAGAAGTTTCTCGAACCGTTATAGACCTTGCATCGGCATGACTTATCAGGCTATTAGGGTCTGACGTTATACCACCCCCAGGTTGTGATATGCGACATATCAGACGAAGAGACCAGACTGTACGGTAGTGTTACTTAATGGATTCGCAGGAGTATGAGCAGGCCTGCTTGTTGATCTTTTGATCGCTCAATACCCGGGTGGCCGTTAAGTTTAGCAGACCGCTTGCGGCTTGTGGGTGACTGATATGATCACCACCTACTGCCGGCGTATTGACGAGTCTTTAGGGTCCTACACAGAGGTTTTCTGGCTCAAGCGAAACGAAGTAGGAGCACATATGTGATATGTGCAGGACCGAGATTAATGTGCGAATGTGATACCACATTCTATTCTCGCGATATGTGATATCGACCGGTTATATGTGATATAGCCGGGTTATCGAATCAAGTATTGATTCGATAAGTTGATACATAAAATATTAGTCGGTTGTATGTAATGTAGCCGGATTATTAGATCAAGTGTTGATTTAATAATTTAATGTATAATTATATATTTGATATATTAATTTACATTAACTAATATTAGCTCTCTTAAGCATTTCTTTTTCTCACTAGTGTACACTTAGTATATATGTGATATATATATATATATATATATATATATATATATTAATGTACTTCTTTTGTGTTATGCTTGATGCCACATGCTACTTGGGTGTATGAGACTCACACCATGCTTATAATAATGATGGGTATTATTTATTTAAAGTAAATCAAATTAGTTGGAAATTAGTCACATGGTTGAAGCTTGTAGAAGCTTGTGGAACCATTGATCAAGTCCACTAATTTTGTTTTACTTGTAGATATTTATTAACCTAACAATTATTGTTAGCCATAGTTTAGTCTCTAGATGAGTTGGTATATGATGCTAACTCACCCATGGTTGCTATTCTCACTCATTATTCCATTCACACTTTATTTTCTTCCTCATCTCCAAAAAGCTTACTAGCTTCATGAGAGGTGAAGAAATATAGTGAGAAAATTATTTCTAAAGTGAGCAAAATTCCTACTTCATCAGCCTCTTCTCTACTAGCCATTTAGATTGGGTTGTTTCTTTATCAAGTTCATCACTTAGTGAAGAGGTAGATTGTGTTAGTGTATATGCCCTAGAGGCCATTACTGTATCATACTGGTTTGTATATTACTTAATGGATGCTTGGGATATTCACCTTGTATATACAATCTTGCTCAAAATAGTAGTATGCTACTTGGTTTGTTTCTACTTCAATGTGTACATGTGTTTATTTTTGTATATCGCCTATACACATTAGTAGAGCCCTTAGGATCTTTGCTTGATTACCAGCGATGTGATGGCCGTCACACTAGTGGGGCTGGGTAATCTATAAGCACATCCTTATGCAGGTCCCTGGTCGCAGGACTATCGAGACAGGGCATCGATACTCCGGAGTAGACCAGCGCATGCGCTTCTCATC
Source organism: Agapanthus africanus (assembly GCA_030015575.1). Classification (NCBI taxonomy): domain Eukaryota; kingdom Viridiplantae; phylum Streptophyta; class Magnoliopsida; order Asparagales; family Amaryllidaceae; genus Agapanthus; species Agapanthus africanus. The sequence continues at coordinate 826,071,985 of CM057338.1, read as the reverse complement.
CCAGTGTGGGAGACGGTCTGTCCCACAGCCGTCAGTACGTCGTACTTGAGATAGTATGCGGGTGCTCGTTAGGTTACGGGTACACTGGACAGGACTCGTCGGGAACTGACTAGTTGGTATTATACCTATCGTCAGTTATCAGTTCCCAGGTGACATGAGTACAGCTTAGTCCGCTGACTTGACACTGTCACTTCGCCTCGGGTGTGTTCCCACTGTACTTTGATCACTACCCTACCACGGCTCAAAGGAGTCGTGCAAACAGGTGGTGGTTGGGTGCAGTCCCGAAGCACTTGGAGGCAGTGACGGTTAGACAGGATTCGTCTCTCCCGGTATTGGGGGTTGACATCGCGCTGTGTCTAGGAGAGCCATTACACGAGTAGTCCCTGGCCAGGGCAAACGAGATATACTGGTAGTTTTCCAGTGTTATCTCAGGGTGTATTGGGCTTCACTCCGGCACGACTTGTACCGCTATTGGGGGACTGACGTTTACCGCCCCCTAGGCCCGCCATGCGATGTATCAGACGAACAGACCGGACTGTACGGAGAATGTCACACTCAGGCTCAGTAGGAGTTCAGATGGGTTTCGCCTCGTCGGTCTTCTTGTCGGCATTACCTGGGGACCGTTACGCACAGCTAGTGCCGCTTGCGGTCTATGGTTAAACCCACTGCCAGCGTAGTGTCGAGTCTTTAGAGTCCCACATAGAAAGCTTTTCGCCTTTAGGCAAAAGAGTAGAGGTCGCATGGTATTGCGACAGGTCGCATGGTTTTGCGACAGGGTTCGGTCACATCCGTGCACTTGTGCACGTACAGTGTCCGGACAGTTTACACTAGCGGGCTTTGGTTTAAGCCAGATCCTAGTGTACCTTATGGGATTGGATTTATCCAGTTTGCATTCGTGTTCCTCGGAACGCGGATGCGGGTGTGTATGCACAGTTGACAGGGAGGCACAGACAGCGGATTCTCATTAGGGTTGTTGACAGTTGACCGTTGACTTTTTGACTTTTTGCTCAACCCTAATGAGAATATGATATGTGATTAACTATTATATTAATTAAGTATTATGGTGATATGGTTGTTGACTTGTTGACTTTTGTTGACTTGTTGACTTTGTTGACTTGTTGACTTTTGTTGACTTGTTGACCGGTTGACTAGGCTTGACTAGTTGACCATCATGATAACCATGGTTATCATTTCATGCCAAAGACTTTTTTCTTGCTTGCTCATTTGAGTAAAATGAGTGCATGACATGATAAGGTTATGGTTGCTTCTAACCATCACATAAGACTTTTTTGATATGATGAGTTATGATCACTTTGGATTATGAGAGGGTGAAAGACAAAAGAGTTGCTCATTCTTTCTTGCTCATTCTCTCTCTTGTTCTTGAGCTCTCCTCTTGCTCTCACTCTCAACCTCTTGCTCCCTCTCTTGATCTATGGTTCTCTTGTCTCATGAGTTGAGAATCAAGAACCATAGATAAAATCCCATTCTATTTCCTCTCTACTCATTCTAGTTCACTAGGTTTAGCAAACCAAGTGAACTAGTTTCTTCAAAGAACGAAGAAGGAGCTAAAGGTTGGAGCTTTCAAGTGGATCTATCTTCGGCGTACGGAGACGACGAGAAGGAGCCATCGAACCACCATCGGAGCTTGAAGAGAAGGAGTTCAAGTTTAGGTATAACCATCTTCATCCGAGTAGCTAAATATCTTTAGCTTAGTATGCTAGTTTTAGTTTAGGTAAAGATCCCGACCTAGCTTAGTCCATGTTGCCTCTTGCGTTAAAATTTTGATTTTATACCGTTTCCGCCTCCCCGTAAGAACCGAGGGTCGCAACGTGGACTTACAGTGGTATCAGAGCCTAACTAAACTTAAACTAGCTTGGTAGTGAAGTGTAACGAAGTTCGGAACCGGAAAAATCCAAAAACCAAACTTTTACAAAAACTGAGTTTCTGTTGAAATTTTTTTGGCTCAAAATGAAAAACTTTATACTTGTAAATTCGGCTCAGGGTTTTGTGTGAACACCCAAGAAAAACGATACAGTAATTCGTCGAAACCGCCGCCCTTCCGCCGCGCGAGCTAGGCAGCCGCCGCGGAACCGCCGCGCTTTGTCGTCTTCTGTGCATCGTTTTTCGTGCAGTGTGTGTCTGTGTTGGTTTTGGGATTTTTGGAATATATTATATGTGCCCAGATTTTCCAGAAAAGAAATTTCCTTTTGGGGTCCTATAATTCCGTATTTTTTCCGAACTTCACTGCACTTTGACTATGATGGTTATATCTGTGATGTTTGCATGTATTGAACGTCGGCTAATCGCTATAAGTCGATTGGTCGGGGTTATACATGATCTGTAATGTGCTGGAATGTGTATATAAATATGTTGGATTGTCGCGGGTGAATAGCCGGGGGTTGTGAGACGAGAGTTTTCTTTTCTTGCAATTCATGTAAATTTGTAAATTGATGTAATAATTATTTGTATGGCCGCACAACCGGGAAAGGGTTGTAGCCGTCATTGTATAATTTCTTTTTACTGTTTTTGCTCCTAGGATAGACCCATGGAGGGGTGCACAAACTACCGGGTATGCCGAAGTGTCGAGTGGCCTACTCATGGAGATGAGGGAGGTTGCTACGCTTCGGGTACTTGGCGGGTAGTTTGCCGCACCCGTAGGGGTCTTGGGTGGGGTTTTGGCTATTCACCGCGACCGTGTAATCTGTTTTTGTTACAGGCTCGTACAGATTACAGATTCCTAGTATATCCAATGTATTTATCTGTGATCTGAAATGTTTATCATTGCAGTATATCTATATATGATATTATTTAGGCGTTGCTTATGTTTTACAGACGCGCTAGCCCAGCCCCCGCTCTGTCGTTAGTTAAGTAACCTAACGGGTAATGACGGGGCCCCGTGGCGAATGCGAATGGCATAAGCGTACGTCATATTTTGGTTGTTTTCTGCAATGGTAGGTTTAAATGATGGGACGCATTAAAAGAACTAATGCAAGAATATCACGCATTAAAAGAACTAATGCAAGATAATAAACCAAGTTAAAGTCGTTGGAACACTTTCGAAAAACCACTCGGTTCTTTTCAAAACAAACTTTTAAAATACGGAGTTTGAGCCACTCAATTTAAAAGCTATCTCGTTCCATCGACCAAATCAAGTTCACTACGTTCACGGTTTTGCCAAAACCATCCGTAGCCCTCCATCATTTCAGTTAAATATTCGGTAGTATTCAAGCTATGTATTTTGACCTCACGCCAAGGCATAGTGATTGGTAGCTGCCGGATATTTATCTGTTGCATAGATAGAATGCGTTGGTTTGAGACAGTCGTACTGCCATTTTGGCCTACGTCAAGGGTATGTACGGGTGGGTTCAAATTAACCTGGATAATGATGGGACGAACTTGACATGTGACTTATGACATTTTGACCTCACGCCAAGGTCATAAGAGCATGGGGCAAAAATCCACATCGGGAGTTTCATAAGTACTGAAACTTGCTAGATTTGCATACCATTTGGAGTGTGATGATTCTGGTAGGATTCCTTCAGTTTCGTCACGCGATGATATTTGGATCCCGATCCTACTGTGAGTATATGCTACTCCTCGGGAAATTTCTCACTTAACGATCAATGCTATAAACCTAGTAGGTGCCTAGAAAGGTGTTAGCGGGGCTACGCCCCCAGGGAAAAGAGGTTCTTTAATTAAGGAACTTCGCGAAAGCGTTGGAAAACCTCCCTCGAAGTACCGACACCGGCCTGGCTGAACGGTTAAGCAAGTATTGTACGGTGGGATTAATCCTGACTAATTCTTCCTTTATGGTTTGAGGAGGGATTCGAGAAACAGTGGGAGCCATCCTGTTTAGACAAATTAAAAACCACTCTAAACTTGCAAGAGGATCATGCTGAGTGTTTCTTCTTCTCTCTCCTAATTGCAGCGACCAATCAACATGACTGGACTTAAGTTACTCCTAGATAAAAACAAACTGACAGGGCCAAACTACAAAGATTGGCTCAGGAATGTCAAGATAGCAATCACTATGACAAGCTGGGGTATCTTCTTACCACCAAAGCTCCCCCTGTCCCTGGTCCAACTTCCAGTGTCGCGGATAAGGAAATCCGCAAGACTTGGGAGATTGATAGCGCGAAGGCCAAGTGCCTCCTGCTTGCCTCGATGGACAACGAACATCAGAGGAGGCATGAGAATATGGACATGGAGTCCATATTGCTCCATACAAAAGAACTGTATGGAGAGCAATCACGTATCGCAAGATACGAAGCGTCGAAAAAGTTATTTTCGACAAGAATGGCCGTCGGATCATCAGTAGCCGAGCACGTGCTAAAGATGATCGGCTTCATTGAGGAGCTTGCTGACCTAGGGATCACATTGGAGAGTGAGCTATATACGGATATAGTTCTCCAGTCCCTTCCTTCCACTTACGCCCAGTTTATACTGAACTTCAACTTACAAGAAAAAGAGGTTGAACTTTCAGAGCTCCTCAACATGCTGAGGAGCGCAGAGGGCACCCTACAGAAAGGTAGGGAAACATCCACTTTGTTTGTAGGAGGATCATCTTCTTCTAGGTCCAAGGTGAAAGCCAAGGGAAAGAAGAAGAAGGCCCCCGCCAAACCAAGGGGCGGTGTTAGTAAAGTGGATACGAAGGGAAAAGGAAAAGCAACAAAGATAGCGGGGAAGCTTGTGGATAAGGAAGAATGCTTCTATTGTCATAAGAAAGGACACTGGAAGAATGATTGCAGGGCCTGGAAGGCCAGAACACAGGAATTGAAGCAGGTTGCAGCTTCAGCTTCAGGTGTGTATGTTATTAAAAACTGTCTTTCAATAAACTCTACTTCCTGGGTATTGGATACCGGATCAGGATCTCATATCTGTAATTCTTTGCAGGCGTTGAGAAACCGTAGGGTTTTGAAGGCAGGTGACATGACCCTCAGAGTTGCAAACGGAGCTAGCATGGATGCTAAAGCCGTGGGGGACTATCACCTGGGAATGTCAGATGGACATGTTTTGGTTTTGCGTAATTGCTTTTTTGTACCCAACGCAACTTGTAATATCATTTCTGTATCTTTAGTTTCTAAAGAAGGTTATGAATTTGCGTTTGTAAGTAATGTTGTAAACATTCACCTTAATCAAGTTTTTGATTGGGTCAGGTACATTGAGTAATGGTATATACGTGTTAAACCAACTGCAGATTTTTAATGTCCAGAATACACACAAAAGAAAGTCTCCATAAATAAATCAGACTTTCTTATGGCATTGTAGATTGGGTCACATCAATGAGAGAAGGTTGACTAAGTTACATACAGAAGGATATTTGAATGCGTTCGAATATCAATCGTATGCCACTTGTCAATCTTGTCTCAAAGGAAAGATGACAAAGACTCCGTTTACTGGACAAGGAGTAAGAGCGAGCGAGCTCTTGGGACTCGTACACAGTGACGTGTGCGGTCCAATGTCTACACATGCCCGAAGCGGACATTCTTACTTCATTACTTTTACGGATGACTTCTCAAGGTACGGTTATGTCTTCTTAATGAAACATAAGTCCGAGGCCTTTGGAAAATTCTAGGAGTATAAGAATGAAGTAGAGAAACAGACCGGCAAAAGTATTAAGATTCTAAGATCGGATCGAGGTGGAGAATACTTAAGTGCCGAGTTCCTGGACTATTTAAAAGAGAACGGAATTCTCTCTCAGCTTACTCCTCCATACACCCCGCAACATAATGGTGTATCGGAGAGACGGAACCGCACCCTATTGGATATGGTGCGGTCCATGATGAGTAACGCTGAGTTACCGCGATCGTTCTGGGGGTATGCGCTAGAATCAGCTGCATACCTTTTGAACCGAGTTCCGACTAAGACTGTGCCTACCACCCCATATGAAATGTGGAGTGGGAAGAAACCCTATCTTCAATATCTGAAGATCTGGGGATGTCCAGCTTTTGTCAAAAAGCAGCATACGGACAAGCTCGAGGCACGCTCAGTACTGTGCAAGTTTGTGGGATATCCAAAGAATTCCAAGGGATATTTCTTCTACTGTGAAGAGGAACAAAAAGTTCTTGTTTCTCGACATGCCCACTTTCTAGAACACCAGTTCATAGAAAAAGAAATAAGTGGGAGCGCAGTAGAACTGGAAGAAATTCCAGAACCACAGACTGTTACTGAAAGCTTGATGGAACCAGAGGGTTCAACAGAACAGGACATTCCTACGCCGCTCCGCAGGAGTAGTAGGCAGTCTCATCCGCCCGAGAGATACTACGGTTTTCTCATAGACGGGGATAGAGAGGATTGCATCATAGATTATGATGAGCCTACTAGCTTCCAGCAGGCCGTTCAGAGCGTTGACTCAGTGAAATGGCTGGATGCAATGCGGACCGAAATGGAGTCCATGTACACCAACAAGGTATGGACGTTGGACGTTGCTCCAGACGGGGTAAAACCCGTAGGATGAAAGTGGATCTTCAAAAGGAAGATTGGTGTAGATGGACAGGTTGAGACCTATAAAGCTAGGCTGGTAGCAAAGGGCTTTCGTCAAAGACCTGGCTTGGACTACGACGAAACCTTTTCTCCAGTAGCCATGCTGAAATCCATTCGGATCCTTCTTGCCATTGCTGCCTTCCACGATTATGAGATCTGGCAAATGGACGTAAAGACAGCTTTTCTAAATGGAAATTTAGAGGAGTGTGTCTATATGGACCAGCCAGAGGGTTTCATTCAGAGTGGGAGCAGCGGAAAGGTGTGCAAGTTGCTTAAGTCCATCTATGGACTAAAGCAGGCATCGCGGAGTTGGAACATCTGTTTTGATGAGACGGTCAAAGAATTTGGCTTTATCAAAAATCCAGATGAACCATGCATCTATAGTAGATTTGTAGCGAGAACTGTAGTATTCCTCGTTTTATACGTGGATGACATTCTCTTAATAGGAAATGACATTCCTATGCTACAATCTGTCAAGGGGTTCTTGTCACACAGGTTCTCCATGAAAGACCTGGGTGATGCCTCATACATTCTGGGTATCCGGATCTACCGTGACAGATCCAAGAGGATATTAGGACTTTCACAGTCCAGGTACATCGACACCATACTGAAGAGGTTCAGTATGGAAGATTCCAAGCGCGGTAACCTACCGGCTTGTCACGGGATCACCCTCTCTAAAGAGATGTCTCCCAAGACTGATTTGGAGAGGGATCGCATGTCTATTATACCCTACGCTTCTGCGGTAGGCTCTATAATGTATGCGATGTTGTGTACCAGACCGGATGTAGCTTATGCACTGAGTGTGGTAAGCCGGTATCAGTCTAACCCTGGGGAGAAACACTGGATAGCGGTAAAGAACATTCTCAAGTACCTGAGAAGGACTAAGGAGATGTTCTTGGTGTATGGCGGAAAAGACCTCCAGATCGAGGCCTTTGCTGACTCCAGCTTCCAGAGTGACAAGGATGATTCCAAGTCCATGTCGGGTTTTGTCTTTACCCTCAATGGAGGGGCGGTGTGTTGGAAGAGTTCCAAACAGGAAACCGTTGCAGACTCGACGATGGAAGCGGAATACATCGCTGCATCTGATGCCGCAAAAGAAGCTGTCTGGATAAGGAAGTTCTTGAAAGAACTTCAGGTGGTTCCGTCCATTGTTGATCCAATACCTCTGTATTGCGACAACAACGGGGCTATAGCTTTAGCGAAGGAACCCAGGTCCCATCAGAGATCCAGGCACATCTTAAGGCGGTATCACCTGATCAGGGAGATCGTAGATCGCCAGGAGATCGAGGTTCGGAGAGTCGCTTCAGAAGATAACACTGCTGATCCATTCACCAAGGCCCTGCCCCAGACTCAGTTCGAGCGGCTGATCGAGATGATAGGTCTTCGATACGCCAGTACATGGCCTTAGTGCAAGTGGGAGATTGTTAGTGTATATGCCCTAGAGGCCATTACTGTATCATACTGGTTTGTATATTACTTAATGGATGCTTGGGATATTCACCTTGTATATACAATCTTGCTCAAAATAGTAGTATGCTACTTGGTTTGTTTCTACTTCAATGTGTACATGTGTTTATTTTTGTATATCGCCTATACACAGTAGTAGAGCCCTTAGGATCTTTGCTTGATTACCAGCGATGTGATGGCCGTCACACTAGTGGGGCTGGGTAATCTATAAGCACATCCTTATGCAGGTCCCTGGTCGCAGGACTATCGAGATAGGGCATCGATACTCCGGAGTAGACCAGCGCATGCGCTTCTCATCCCAGTGTGGGAGACGGTCTGTCCCACAGCCGTCAGTATGTCGTACTTGAGATAGTATGCGGGTGCTCGTTAGGTTACGGGTACACTGGACAGGACTCGTCGGGAACTGACTAGTTGGTATTATACCTATCGTCAGTTATCAGTTCCCAGGTGACATGAGTACAGCTTAGTCCGCTGACTTGACACTGTCACTTCGCCTCGGGTGTGTTCCCACTGTACTTTGATCACTACCCTACCACGGCTCAAAGGAGTCGTGCAAACAGGTGGTGGTTGGGTGCAGTCCCGAAGCACTTGGAGGCAGTGACGGTTAGACAGGATTCGTCTCTCCCGGTATTGGGGGTTGACATCGCGCTGTGTCTAGGAGAGCCATTACACGAGTAGTCCCTGGCCAGGGCAAACGAGATATACTGGTAGGTTTCCAGTGTTATCTCAGGGTGTATTGGGCTTCACTCCGGCACGACTTGTACCGCTATTGGGGGACTGACGTTTACCGCCCCCTAGGCCCGCCATGCGATGTATCAGACGAACAGACCGGACTGTACGGAGAATGTCACACTCAGGCTCAGTAGGAGTTCAGATGGGTTTCGCCTCGTCGGTCTTCTTGTCGGCATTACCTGGGGACCGTTACGCACAGCTAGTGCCGCTTGCGGTCTGTGGTTAAACCCACTGCCAGCGTAGTGTCGAGTCTTTAGAGTCCCACACAGAAAGCTTTTCGCCTTTAGGCAAAAGAGTAGAGGTCGCATGGTATTGCGACAGGTCGCATGGTTTTGCGACAGGGTTCGGTCACATCCGTGCACTTGTGCACGTACAGTGTCCGGACAGTTTACACTAGCGGGCTTTGGTTTAAGCCAGATCCTAGTGTACCTTATGGGATTGGATTTATCCAGTTTGCATTCGTGTTCCTCGGAACGCGGATGCGGGTGTGTATGCACAGTTGACAGGGAGGCACAGACAGCGGATTCTCATTAGGGTTGTTGACAGTTGACCGTTGACTTTTTGACTTTTTGCTCAACCCTAATGAGAATATGATATGTGATTAACTATTATATTAATTAAGTATTATGGTGATATGGTTGTTGACTTGTTGACTTTTGTTGACTTGTTGACTTTGTTGACTTGTTGACTTTTGTTGACTTGTTGACCGGTTGACTAGGCTTGACTAGTTGACCATCATGATAACCATGGTTATCATTTCATGCCAAAGACTTTTTTCTTGCTTGCTCATTTGAGTAAAATGAGTGCATGACATGATAAGGTTATGGTTGCTTCTAACCATCACATAAGACTTTTTTGATATGATGAGTTATGATCACTTTGGATTATGAGAGGGTGAAAGACAAAAGAGTTGCTCATTCTTTCTTGCTCATTCTCTCTCTTGTTCTTGAGCTCTCCTCTTGCTCTCACTCTCAACCTCTTGCTCCCTCTCTTGATCTATGGTTCTCTTGTCTCATGAGTTGAGAATCAAGAACCATAGATAAAATCCCATTCTATTTCCTCTCTACTCATTCTAGTTCACTAGGTTTAGCAAACCAAGTGAACTAGTTTCTTCAAAGAACGAAGAAGGAGCTAAAGGTTGGAGCTTTCAAGTGGATCTATCTTCGGCGTACGGAGACGACGAGAAGGAGCCATCGAACCACCATCGGAGCTTGAAGAGAAGGAGTTCAAGTTTAGGTATAACCATCTTCATCCGAGTAGCTAAATATCTTTAGCTTAGTATGCTAGTTTTAGTTTAGGTAAAGATCCCGACCTAGCTTAGTCCATGTTGCCTCTTGCGTTAAAATTTTGATTTTATACCGTTTCCGCCTCCCCGTAAGAACCGGGGGTCGCAACGTGGACTTACAGATTGAGTTAGTGTCTCCTCGACGTTGATCATCTTCGGCCTCGAAGACTTCGAGCAAGCTTGTTCATTTCTTCATGTGGACCCTCACTAGAGTTCGGGTGTTCACTACTTGGAGCGAACGGACTACTACACGGAGCCTTTGAAGTGAAGGACCGGTATACAAAGGTTGTATTCCTCATTCACTTAGATGTAAAGATGTTTACGTGCTTGTTCGTCTAATTCTCTAGTTTAGATTCTAACGTAAGGTTTCTTTAGCGTGCCAAATTTTTGAAAACGGCATGGCCGATGCCTCCTGGAACCCAATGGCCGCTTAGGGAACCCTGCAGTGGTTTCAGAGCCATACTAGAGAATTAGACGATATTTGTAGAATTACGAAACCGAAACAACTCCGAAACACGCGATACAAAAACACAGTTTCTTTCAAAAATTTTAAGGTGTCAAATTTTTTTTAAGCAACTGCAGAATGTTACATGTGATGTGACATGAATACAGAAGAAAATTGAACCCCTCTCACCGGAAAATGGCTGGCCACATTGCATAAAAAACTGGCCTGCTCAGTTTTGCTACAGTGTTTTGGGTTCAATTTTTGGTGGTGTTCTGGTCTCTGGGTTTTGGTGCTTCAGGTGTTGCTTGTTTTTGCTAAAATTGCATGTGATGTTATCTTTGTGCAAAGGCAATTCGGAGTGTTTCGTAGTCATAATTCTAACATCATTTCGGGTTATTTAGACGACGTTAAAATGTTCGAACGGATATCAATAACCCATTTTTTCCCTCGCTGGAAATTTTCCAAGAGTTGGATTTTTCCAAGTTTAAAACCTACAGAAAATCGTGCAGATGTTTTCTATGGACCCTCTAGAAGAACGAAACCCTATCACGATTCTGTGACCGTCGGAACCGCCATCAAACCCTAGGGTTTGTGGTAGTTCTGCGGCGCCATAGGTGAGGCAAAGGTTGACCCTTCTACGGTTGGTCCATAGGTGCTGTGGCATGTTCTGGGTATCTTTTAAACTCCGCTTAAGTGTTGAGCTCTTTGGGAAATTTTTGGTGTTTGTTGATTCGATCGAAAAGTTTAACATCGTCTAGTTATCTGTGATTGTGATACAATATTTAGAATCCACAAATTTAGTTTTGTGAAAACTAATTTGAATTTTATAAATCTATCAGGTTAGTCTCATTTGATCGATTCCCGCGGGATTTTGATGTGGATCAAAAGTCCGTCGCAATTACGTAGTGTACACGGACTCGCCGAGCAACCTTACCAGATAGCCACGCCCCATAGCCCCGACCAAGTGAATGTAGGAGAACCCCGTTGCCAAAAGCGTCCGTTCGGGTACTCGCGGCCGCAGTGTTCCGCCTAAGTGCACTTCGTCGACGGCATCAGGGGTGCGGCCGTCTACTAAAGTTTCCGACGAGCATTCGATCAGGTTGTCAGGAATCTTGTTGAATTACCCGACTAGTTATTGGAAAGTGTTTTCAATATCGAGACTAAAATGCGGGGTTTATAATTGTTAGGCATGTGATGTCTAAGGAATTCATTTGGTTAGGCATGAAATCCAAAGTATGTGATACGTTAGGTTTATGATGTCTAAGGTGGTTGCGGATTCCAATTGTTGTAGTTTCTCACATTCTTTTCTGCGACCGTAAATGTAATAAATGGTGTATCGCCGGTTTCGTTGTTATATGTCAACGAAAATTGGGATACTCATATTTACTTACGTTGATGACATGTGATGTTATGTACTGCTGTGATGTGTTATATTGGATCGTCGTGTTTTGAATAGCCGGGTTTTTTTTATGTGAGATGAGAGTTTTTCATTTTCATTCATTAAAAACTTGTATGTAATATTCTTTTATTGGGGCACTTCCGGGTTGAGGATGATGTCACCATTGATGTATATTATTTACTTTTTCGCATTAGGATAGACCCAAGGCGGGGAGCACAAGTAACCGAGTTCTATAATCCAGTAGGAGACCATCTCGAGGAGTCGAGACCGGGTCTCCTAACTCTAGAATTGGTAGGGTTTCTTGCCACTCTCATAGGGGTCTAGGGATGTGGGTTTGGCTATTCATCACGACCGTGGAATCCGCGTTTTTTACTGGATTAATTTAAAACACGGAATTCCTAGTATATCCAATATTTCATATGTGTTCTTCTGCTGCTGATATCCTGTGATGTGATCACTTGATATTCTGAGAGGAATGCTTATATTATATATATGATATATAATAAATATTGGTGCTTTCGTTTCTTCTGTGATGCTTAGGAAGCATAAATGATGGGACTTCATTAATGAGATTAATAAAATAAAAGTAACCTAAAGATGTTGCAGAATCTTGTTTTAAAAACTGGTAGCTCTAGTTCTTGCTTTGCATAGCGGTATTCCTTGTAGAATATCCAGCACCTTATTCGATAAGGAAAGAGCCGAGATCCCTTCACCGGGAGTGACCTCTTTAGCGAAACTGGCAGATGCTACAACACACTCGGTTTTGTCTTTTGATTGCTTTTTTAGTTCATGCTTTGCATAGTGGTATTTATGAAATATCCAGCACATCATTCGATGAGGAAAGAGCCGAGATCCTTACACCGAGAGTAACCGCTTTAGCAAAACTAGTAAAAGCCTAAAAACACTCCTTTTCAAAATCACTCGATTCTACAACGATATCAAGTTCATTATGCAAAGAGTTTTCTTAAAAACCTGTCGTATCCATCCGTCATTTCAGATAAGTAGTATTTAGTATTCGTGCTGCGTTTGTTGACCTTACCAAGGCGTAGTGTGCGGTAGCTGATTAGTGCTTATCTGCAAAGCATATGATGCGATTGGATTAGGGTAGTCGTGCGGCCTTGTTGACTTTGTCAAGGGTCGTGCGGATGGGTTTAATTCAATCAGGAAATGACGGGTTGAACTTGACTTGCAGTCTATGGTTTGTTGACCTTGTCAAGGTCATAGATCGCTTGGGGCAAAATATTATCGGGAATTTCAAGTGTTGAAATTTGCAATGAGATTGCATACTTTCTATGAGATAGTTGGATCCCGATACCCACTACGAGTAAGAGTTATTCCTGGGAGAGTTTTGCACATTACAATTAGCCGATCAAAGTAGCTGTCTAGAAAGGTGTTAACGGGGTTACGCCGCTGGGAAAATGAGCTTTATTTTAATTAGGTCCGTGGGAAAGCACGGGGAACCTCCCTCAAAGTACCGACACTGGCCTGCCCGAAAGATTGGCGAACTTGTAGGGTGTAATTAATCCCGGCTAGTCTTACCTTTTAGGGTTTGAAGAAAGATTTGATAAAAACAGTGGGAGCCATCCTGATTAGATAAAATAATAACCAATCTGATCTTGCAAGAGTATACGCTGAGTGTTTTCTTCTCTCTCTCTCCTGGTAGCGACCATGTCACGCCTTAATCAAGATAATAATATGGATGCATTGACCGAACTTGCTTATTATACTGAGTTAGGGAACGTTGGTTCCGCTCTATCTTATAACTGTTATAAGTCCAAACAGGGAATAGGGGAATATCCGGATTTACACGCAACCCAATCGAGGAATAAGCATGTTGATGCATATTCTTCGGGTGTGTTCATTACCAAGAACTGTTTCTTAGTATCCTCTACGTCCTAGGTATGAGATACCGGATAAGGATTTCACATATATAATCTGTTACATGGGCTACAGAAAGGTAGAGATTTGGGATTGGGTGATATGTATCTAAGTGTTAGAGAATGGTGCAATTGTTACAGCCAAATCAGTTGGCATATATCACCTTGTATTACCGAATGGTAAATACATTGATTCTGAACAAATATTATTACATACCGAACTTGATATACATCATTACATCAGATTCTTTATTAAGTTAAAGAAAGATATAATTATGTATTGGAGGATAATGTTGTAGGACCACGGTAGCGCCCCGGCCGTCTGTCCGAGGCCAAAATGCAGAAACAAAACTTTCCTTAAAACTAGAAACCGGCGCTACCACGGACTATAAACCCGGATCGGACCATTAACCTACTACTAGCTAACTAGGGAAAGGGTAGAGAGGTTATACCGATCGATCCGTGTCCTTCGGTCTTCGGCCACCATCCCGATCTCCTCGCGGAATCTCCGGTCTCGATCTCCTCATCGGAAAGGGCACCACATCACCGAGTCTTTTTACGGGCTCCCACCTCTGAACCGAGGCAACTCGGATACGAAGTTGGTAAGCCGACGTGTCCAAGATTGCTGTAGACTGAGTGTAAAAACCTTTGTCTCAAGGGGTTAATGAAGTTGCCATTTGTAGTGGAGAAGGAGATGAGCTTTGAAAATGGAGCTAAAAGATTTTGTGCAAGCAAAATGAGACCAATTCTCACACCAATATTTTTTGGACAGCCCCCATCCATAGTGGCCGGCCAAGATGAGAGAGGAGGGAGGTCAAAATAATGCAAGAGAGAATAATGAGTGATGATGAGAAAAATAATGATCACAACAAAGTCTCCTCCTCATCAATCCATTCACATAAAGCAAGTAATGATGCAAATGGATGTCAAAGTCAATCTAGAACCATCATGAAGCAACCACTTACAAAAAACACCCTCCACATTGCTAATTTGCACATTTGCAAATAACCCCCTCCACACCAATTTTCAGCCAAAGAAAGATAGAAAAGAAAATGGCCGAAACGAAATGCAAACTGGCAACTTCAAAAAGTGATCCCGTAATAAATTACAGGAAAACACCGCGACTGTATATACATACCCGCATTTGTATTCTGACCGAATACAAATGTAAAGAGACAAAATCTACACTGTACAATACTAGGATCCGGCTTAAACCAAAGCCCGCTAGTATTATCCGTCCGATCATGATCCCACGTACATGATCGAACACTGCCATATATCCATACGGCCTCTACAGCGTTTCGCCCGAAACTTGAGAAACTGTCTGTGGGGGACTCTAAAGACTCGTCAATACTTTGGCTGTGGATTTAACCACTAGCACGTCAGAGGTATTAGCCGTACGTAACGGGCTACCAGGTATTGACCAAAAGGGACGTCGATGAGCGAACTCATCCTGACACCCTACTGAGCCTGTCAGTGACAATATCCGTACAGTCCGGTCTGTTCGTCTATGAGCATCGCATGGCGGGCCTAGGGGGTTGGTAAAAGTCAGACCCCCAAAAGCGGTGCAAGTCGTGTCGGAGTGTAGCCCAGAACACCCTGAGATACTATTGGAATATCTACCAGTAAATCTCCTGCCTTGGCCAAGGACTTCATGTAATGGCTCTCCTAGACGCAGCGTGACCTCACCCCCAATACCGGGAGAGACGAACCCCTGTATATCCGCTCACCGCCTCCATGTGGCTCGGGACTGTACCTAACTAAAACCTGTTTGCACGACTCCTTTGAGCCGTGGTAGGGTAGTGACCAAAGTACAGTGGGAACTCACATGAGACAAATGACGATCTCAGGTCGATGAACTAACCTGTACACATGTCACCAGGGAACTGCTATCTGACGTCAGGTATAAAACCAACTAGCATGTTCCCGGCGAGTCCTGTCCGGTGTACTCATAACCCAATGAGCACCTGTATACATCTTAGGTGAACCAACTAACACCAGTGGCTTGTGAGATCGGCCACCTCCCCTCGTCGGGGTCTCGACTGTATACACTAGTCTACTCTGGAGTATCGATGCCCTGTCTCAAAAACTCCCACGACTAGGGACTTTCTAAGGATGTGCTTATAGACTACCCAACTCGTACGTATATGATCGCCATCATACTGCTGGTAGTCATGCAAGAATCCTAAGGGCTCTATCAATGTGTAATAGTGACCTGTAATGTCACCTAAAGCTGTACACGATGATAAAGATAAACCAGATAGCATACTATCATTTCGAGTAAGACTGTCCTACCGGCATAGGTCCTCCCTCAATCATTGCAATCACGTGCCTGTGATCCAATAATTGACTCTGAGGGCACTATATCCAACAATCTCCCACTTGCACTCAAGGCTAATTATTGCGATGTCGCATACTTACAGCCCGTGTGATACCGAACACCCAACTCTTCTACTAATCAGTCTCACAAAACCCGTTTGCGAAACTATTGCGTTCGAGGAATAGCCTCAGCTAGTGGATCCGCTCTGATGTTTCTTTCTATGTCTCTCTTTATCTCATGTTCGCGGAGAAACCCATCTCCCGAAATGAGCAATACCTGTCTTAGAATATGTCTGGATACCTGATAGGACCTAGTTCATAAATGAACTCCAAATCCAAACTTCTTAGACTGTATCGCCAACTGAAATCAATCAGCATCCTGCGCCATGCCTCCCTCAGTATCCGCTTGGACCACCTGTCCAAAATACTTCCCCTCGTCAAAGGGAAAACTATAACTCTGACAGTCACTCTGTCATCCAGGTCACCTTGGAAGCCTGGAATGATAACTGTCTCCTAAAAGAGGCTGTTGTTATCATATCCCTAGAACATCCACTTATGTTCTAAAACTGCTTCCGAATGTTTCTCCAGGATTGGATCAATATCTACTTACTGCATCTAGTGCAAAAACATCTGGTGTGGTACTTGACATCTCATGATTGACTCAATTGCCTAAGCAAGTGACCTGCCAATCATGCACATACCTCTCCCTTTTAGTCTGTAAGACACCTGTAGAGAGGGTGACTCCATCACCTGCAGGTACACTACCGTGCCAGGAGTCGTCCATTCTAAAACACCTTTAGAATGCTGTCTAAGTACCCATATTGGGAAACTACCCAAATCTAGATCTAAAACCCTAGATCTAGTAACCAGAATATTTGATATTCAGTCTATATCCTTTGTGGAGAAACCACTGTGTGACAACCAAAGCATAACCGATCGTAGTATAGAAATTTCACTTCCTACTTTGTGTATGTCATCCAAATACCAGGACATCACACCCTACTACCTTCTTAACAGATCCATCCCCTATTCTGATGAAGTTAAACCTATGACTGTCATACGAGAAATAGATAATCTATCTCCGCTATATCTGTTTTAGTCCATAAATAGACATAAGCCACTTGTCCACTATGCTTCCGCTGCTCCCACTGACTACGACAACTCTCTGGCAGAGTCATATACACGTACGCTTCTAAAGCTAGTTTAGAACGACGCTATACCCATCCTCCTGCCGGGTTTCACATTCTGGAACAACAGCAATGGCAAGTCTGGATAAACAAGAACTTCCCTGTCACCGTCTTTGAGCATACCGAAGTACCTCTCGAGTGCCTGAGGTTACCCACCTTATCTGCGGAGTGGCCAATGGAATGTCTAACCAGATCGAATCTTTAGGTCCTTATTAAATTTTCAGTAATCGTTTGTGGTTCTGGAATCACTTCCAGTTCTACCATACTCCCACTACTGTTTTCTGAAAAAATCCATTTTTATCAAACTGTGGCGAGTCTAGAACAATATCACTATTGATCTTCCGGATGGTAGAAAGTCAACCCTCGTCATAGCCTGGGTCAACCCACAAACAGCCATTACAGAAACGTGCCATGAGTTATCCAGAGTCTGGTTTTAAGCATAAGCCGGACAACTCCCCGTACCTTAACAACGTTAAGATCTGAACCGTTCTATATCCAATATAGAAACAGAGGCACAGATTTAATTGGAACCAGATTCAAATCATGCAACTGTCTCCAGTGCATGTCAACTAAATGGAAGGAGGCCGATCAGCGTTACTCAACTTAGGAATGCATCCAGATATGAGTAACCTGAAAGAGAAACAAGTTTCTCAAAACCATTACTATCAACTGAATACCATACACAAGTATCTACATCTTCGATCACCTTGAAGAATCTCGACACTTGCAACATTTGGTTCTCTACTTTACTCTTATACCCATAACTTCTCAAAACTTGGACCTTGCATTTCATCGAAACACATGTCTAAGAACTAGAGAAGTCACAAGTAAACAGAATATAGTATGAGTACCAACCCCTATGTCCTCATAGACACTGGACAACATACAATACTCTGTATAAGTCCCCTGAGTCTAATAACTCATTCCCTGTATGTCGTAGGTTGAAAACTGTACTTATGGCTAAGAAGAATTACACCGCTGTTTAATGCTCCTTACCTAACCATCCACTGATATAGGTAAATGTCATAGACATAATTTCAAAAAGTTATATCTCACTTTATAAAAATAAACGTACAGATATATCAATTTGAAATTGGTGCATTACAACGGATATTCAAAACCAAATATTTGCCGTTCGGCAAACAACCCAGGCGATTTCCTCAAATATCACCAATTACAACGAATCCCGATATAATGAGGACAATCACCTAATTCCCAATAACTTACTCCCACTCATTATCTGTAAAACCATACAGATGTGAGAATCATACCTGGTAAATACATACCCTGGAGCAAGGGCTAATTGGGAAATCAGTTTTCTTTTAACAGTACACAGTGAAACTGAAACATTGAAATGTTTCGATGGGGTATTCGGGTATTCCTAGTAATGCCTCTTCCATTATCCAGATTCACAACTATAACCGTATATTTCTTTGCCATCTCTCTAAATCCCTTCATATGTCTTTAGTCGTCACCTTCTGTACACCCTCTTAGGCTGAATGGTTTTCTTCCTTCCCTACCGTTCGGCACCAGCCTATAGTTTGGAAGAAGACTATCCAATAAGCATAATAGGTGTGCTATCCTAATCCTAGGAGCACTCGCAATGCGAGAGAAGGTGAAGATAAAAGACATCCGAATAAACCTTATTCCTATTTCTCCTGAACCAGAATCCATCCCCGAACTGGAACAAGTTCCTTTCGAGTTCGTATATAACCATACGATGGAGTATCCAAATAACTGTGGATCTTCGTAGTGACACGGAGTGCCCTGGAGAAATACAAAGGTGAAGTGGGAGTGGTAATGAAATACTTGGTTTGGTCGTGAACAGCAGTCGCAATTTACTATGCCCTCCTTCTAATCCCTTTATTTGTCTTTACTTAATATCTTCTGTACACCACACTTAGGCTAATCGGCTTTCTTCATTCCCTACCGTTCGGCACCAGCCTAAGGTTTGGAAGAAGACTATCTAATAAGCGTAACAGGTGTACTATCCCTTAATCCAAGGAGCACTCGCAACCTGAGAGAAGGTAAAAAGAAAAGACAACTGAATAGTCCTATTCGTTTTCTCCAGAACCGGAAACCATCCTCGAATAAATTCCTTCGAGTTCGTATATAACCATACGATGGTTTTATCCAATGGAAGTGGACGTTCGTAGTAATACGGGGTGTCCTGGAGAAAAGGGTAAATGTAGGAGTAGCAATGAGGTATGCAACTCTGACAATCCAAAAGCCAGTGTTTTAAGAAGGTTCGGTCAACTTGGTCACTGAGTCATAGTCTAGGGTCGGGTCATGGTCGCTGCCAAAGAGAGAGAAAAGAAACACTCAGCGTGCACTCTAACCTAGATCAGAATGGTTATCAATTTATCTAATCAAGAAACCTCCCACTGTAACCTTAAATTCTCCTCCAAGCCTGAAAGAAGAATTAGTCGGGATCACCCGAGGAGTAAACCAACTCATCAGTGGGAATCGGGATCCAACTTTCATTGCATGATAACGTGACAGAATCCACTCACGTTATCACACTCCAGAAGGTATGCGCATGCCTGGCAAGTTTCAGTTTCTTTAGAAACTCCGATGTGATTTTTACCCCTAGGACCCAAGTGACCTTGACACAGTCAACAAATCAAAGAGTCCTAGTCAAGTTCAACCCGTCATTATCCTGGATTGCATTAAACCCACCCGTACAAGCCCTTGACACAGTCAATAAGGTCGCACGAATGTCCTAACCAATCCCATTAATATGCGACAAACGAACACTACTTAGCTACCGTACACTACGCCTTGACACAGTCTCATCAATTGATCACACCAATAAAGAACGAAAATGCGATGTACGTATATGCCACCCGCATTCACCACTGGGTCCCGTCATCACCCGTTAGGTTACTTAACTAACGACAGAGCGGGGACTGGACTAGCGCGGGTGCAAAACATATACAACATCTACTAGTATATATATCAATATATAATAATCGCTCAAGGCGTGATAAAATGCAACATCACAGAAATGTAATAAGCATCACAGAACAATACAGATATCTGGGATCCCCAGGTTTCATAGAGCCGCTACTGAAACCCGACTTTCCCCTGGTCGTGTGGATAGCCTGTGCAATGAAATCTTAGACCCCTACGGGTGCGGCAAGTTACCCGCCAAAACCTGAAGCGAGGCAGCCCCCTTCAACAAGGTGAATGGACCACCCAGCACTTCACGGAATCCGGTAACTGGAGCACCCCTCCTTAGGTCAACCTGTACCCCCTACGAGTGCGGCGAATAGCCCGCCAATTCTATAGTAAAGCCCCCTCCGTCTCAACGCCATGAGATGCGGGCCCGTTGCCCTCTAGAACCCGGCTATCCATGCACCCCACCGCGGGGTAATCCTAGTACAGAAAGTAAAATATATACAACGGGTACATCGACCTCAGCCCGATCGTGCCTCAAAAGAATAATATACAAACAGGCAGTAACGGCAGTCCACATGTCGGACGCTCGCCCAGCAATATCAAATGTACATATACAACCAAACTGTACTACCATTGCATCCAGGCTATCCACTATGACAAATCCGCAACATCACAGCACAAAACAGAACATCAACGTGAATGTTACGTTCGCAAATCCGTCTAAAAGGGCTATAGTAGTCAGACAGGATTTACCGATCAAGTGACATTCACGGTTGCAGATATAATGTAAATACTGTGAACTAACATGTTTGAAATTTTCGATCGACTAAATTTCTCGAAGTGGGCCCCAAGTACAATACTCAGTACACAAAATAAATCTGGGCCCAAACAGAATATACCAAAAATCCCAATTCCAACACAGAGACCTACTGAAGAAATTTGGTGCACTGTGGCTACAGTACGGCCGTGGATCCGCGGCCAAAACGTGGTTACGGCCGCGGATCCGCCGCGCTACAGTAAAATCAGCCCACCACATTTTCTCAGTTCTCTTGGAAAAAGCCTGCACATATTTCTGCAATATACCAAATAATTTTTTGACGACTGGAAAAATTCGACAGAAACTGATGTTTGAAAATGTGGTTTTTGGAAATTTCGTTCGATCGAGTTCTAAACACGTTAGAGCAAGCTAGAAAAGGTTAATGGCATGGCTCTGATACCATGTAGGACCACGGTAGCGCCCCGGCCGTCTGTCCGAGGCCAAAATGCGGAAACAAAACTTTTCTTTAAACTAGAAATCGGCTTTACCGCGGAATATAAACCCGGATCGGACCATTAACCTACTACTAGCTAACTAGAGAAAGGGTAGAGAGGCTATACAGAGCGATCCGTGTCCTTCGGTCTTCGGCCACCATCCCGATCTCCTCACGGAATCTCCGGTCTCAATCTCCTCGTCGGAAAGGGCACCACATCACCGAGTCTTTTTACGGGCTCTCTCCTCTGAACCGAGGCAACTTGGATACGAAGTTGGCAAGCCGACGTGTCCAAGATTGCTGTAGACTGAGTGTAAAAACCTTTGTCTCAAGGGGTTAATGAAGTTGCCATTTGTAGTGGAGAAGGAGATGATCATTGAAAATGGAGCTAAAAGATTTTGTGAAAGCAAAATGAGACCAATTCTCACACCAAAATTTTTTGGACAGCCCCCATCCATAGTGGCCGGCCAAGATGAGAGAGGAGGGAGGTCAAAATAATGCAATAGAGAATAATGAGTGATGATGAGAAAAATAATGATCACAACAAAGTCTCCTCCTCATCAATCCATTCACATAAAGCAAGTAATGATGCAAATGGAAGTCAAAGTCAATCTAGAACCATCATGAAGCAACCACTTACAAAAAACACCCTCCACATTGCTAATTTGCACATTTGCAAATAACCCTCTCCACACCAATTTTCAGTCAAAGAAAGATAGAAAGGAAAATGGCCGAAATGAAATCCAAAATGGCAACTTCAAAAAGTGATCCCGTAATAAATTATAGGAAAACCCCGCGACTGTATATACATACCCGCATCTGTATTCTGACCGAATACAAATGTAATGAGACAAAATCTACACTGTACAATTCTAGGATCCGGCTTAAACTAAAGCCCGCTAGTATTATCCGTCCGATCATGATCCGTGCAATACCGCACGTACATGATCGAACCCTGCTATATATCCATACGGCCTCTATAGCGTTTCGCCCGAAACTTGAGAAATTGTCTGTGGGGGACTCTAAAGACTCGTCAATACTTTGGCTGTGGATTTAACCACTAGCACGTTAGAGGTATTAGCCGTACGTAACGGGCTACCAGGTATTGACCAAAAGGGACGTCGATGAGCGAACTCATCCTGACACCCTACTGAGCCTGTCAGTGACAATATCCGTACAGTCTGGTCCGTTCATCTATGAGCATCACATGGCGGGCCTAGGGGGTTGGTAAAAGTCAGACCCCCAAAAATGGTACAAGTCGTGTCGGAGTGTAGCCCAGAATACCCTGAGATACTACTGGAATACCTACTAGTAAATCTCCTGCCTTGGCCAAGGACTTCGTGTAATGGCTCTCTTAGACACAGCGCGACCTCACCCCCAATACCGGGAGAGACGAACCCCTGCAGATCCGCTTATTGCCTCCATGTGGCTCGGGACTGTACCCAACTAAAACCTGTTTGCACGACTCTTTTGAGCCGTGGTAGGGCAGTAATCAAAGTACAGTGAGAACTCACACGACACAAATGACGATCTCAGGTCGATGAACTAACCTATACACATGTCACCAGGGAACTGCTATCTGACGTCAGGTATAAAACTAACTAGCATGTTCCCGGCGAGTCCTGTCCGGTGTACTCATAACCCAATGAGCACTTGTATACATCTTAGGTGAACCAACTGACACCAGTGGCTTGTGAGACCGGCCACCGCCCCTCGTCGGGGTCTCGACTGTATACACTAGTCTACTCTGGAGTATCGATGCCCTGTCTCGAAAACTCCCACGACTAGGGACATTTTAAGGATGCGCTTATAGATCCTAGCTCCCACGTATATGATCGCCATCATACTGCTGGCCGTCAAGCAAGAATCCTAAGGGTTCTATCAACGCGCAATAGTGACCTGTAAGGTCACCTAAAGCAGTATACGATGATAAAGATAAACCAGATAGCATACTATCATCTTGAGTAAGACTGTCCTACCGGAATAGGTCCTCCCTCAATCATTGCAATCACATGCCTGTGATCCAATAATTGACTCTGAGGGCACTATATCCAACAAATGTTGTGAACATTTTCCTGAATTAAGAATTGATTGGATCAGGCACGTTATATAATAGCATATACGATCTAAATCAAACCACAGTTCAATGTATATAGAACACACACAAGAGGAATAGTTCAGAAATGAACGAATCCTTCTTGTGGCATTGTAGACTAGGTCATATCAATGCGACAGGACCTGCTAAGTTACATAAGGATGAATATTAGAATCTGTTCCAATTTTCATCTTATGATACTTGCCTGTCTTGTCTCAAAAGTAAAATGACCAATTCTCCGTTTACTGGAAATAGAGAAAGAGTTATTGAACTCTTAGGACAGATACGTGATGATGTATACGGTCCTATGTCTACAAATGTCAGGATTGGTTCTTTGTACTTCATTACATTCATCGACGATCTCTCAAGATTCGGACATGTGTTCCTGTTGAAACACAATTCTGAAACTTTTGAGAAATTCAAGGAATATAAGCTTGAAGTTGAGAACTAGACGGGTAGAAGTATTAAGTCTTTCGATATGATCGAGGAGGAGAATACTTGCGGATGGAGTTCCTGGAGTTTCTAAAAAGAGAATGAGATTCTCTCTCAGCTTACTCCTTCGTATACACCACAGCACAACGGTGTATCGGGACGGAGGTATCGCACCCTATGAGATATTGTGCACTCTATGATGAGTACTGCTGAGTTGCCTGTTGTCTTTTGGGGGTTATGCACTTGAGATGCTGCATACCCGAGGTTCCATCGAAATCAGTTCCTACCACTCCATATGAGATATGGAATGGGAAGAAACCATGTCTTAAACGAGTTAAGATATAGGGTTGTCCGGCCTATGTTGAAAAACAAAATCCGGACAAGCTCGAGGCAAGGTCAGTT
Source organism: Agapanthus africanus (assembly GCA_030015575.1). Lineage (NCBI taxonomy): Eukaryota > Viridiplantae > Streptophyta > Magnoliopsida > Asparagales > Amaryllidaceae > Agapanthus > Agapanthus africanus. The sequence goes on along the minus strand of CM057338.1, from coordinate 826,047,711 downwards.
CTGTATAAGTTTGTTAGGATATCCCAAACATTTGCGAGGGAATATCTTCTACCACACCGAGGAGCAAAAGGTGTTTTGTTTATCAGCATGCCACCTTTTTTAGCAAAGGTATTTCTTATGAAGAAATTAGTGGTCATATGGTAGAACTGGAAGGAGTTCTAGGTAGACAAACTAACGGCTGATGATTTGGTAAAACCAAAGGATTCAATAGTCTCCAACATAGCACAGCCTCTCCGCGAATCTGGTAGGGTTTCTCATCCACCTGAGAGATACCACGGTTTCTTCGGTGACGGTGGGAGCAATAATTGCATCATGGTAGATGATGACCCAACTAGGTTCAGGCAGGCCATCATGAGTGGGGGACTCTGTGAAATGGCTGGATGCTATGCGATCAAAGATGGAATCTATGTACACCAACAAATTATGACTTTGAATGTTGCACCTGAGGGGGTAAAACCGTCGGGAGAAAGTAGATCTTTAGAAGATTCTTGGTGTAAATGGAAAAGTTGAGAATTTCAAAGCTTGACTTGTAGTAAAAGGTTTTCGTCAATAACCAGGTGTGGTTTATGATGAAACCTTTTCTCCAGTGGCTATGCTTAAGCCCATCAGGATTAAAGCACGCATCACGGAGTTGGAACATCTATTTTGATGTAGCAGTCAAAGAGTTTGACTTCATAAAAAAGGTAGATGAACCTTGTATATACAAGAAGGTTGTAGAGAGTAAGATTGTATTCCACGTATTGTACGTTGATGACATACTCTTGATAGGAAATGGTTTCCTATGCTACACTCGGTCAATCTCCTCTTATCATGAGGATTTTCCATGGAAGATCTGGATGATACCAACTACATCTTGTGGATTGTGATCTATGATGATAGATCTAAGTGGATGTTGGAAGTGTCCCAAATCCAGGTACATTAACACCGTACTAAAGGGGTTTAGTATCGAAGCTTCTAAGCGTGATGGTTCGCCCATTTACTCATGAATCACTCTCTCCAAAAAGATGTCTTTCGGGACTGATTTGGAGAGAGCTCGCGTGCAAGGGATACCCTATGCTTCGGCTGTAGGCTCTATCAAGTATGCGATGTTATGTACCAGACCAGATGTAGCTAAATCACTAGGTGCAGTGATCAGGAATCAATTGGATCTTGGGAGAATCACTGGACAGCTATGGAGGACATTCTTAAGTACTTGAGAAGCACTAAAAGAATGTTCTTGGTTAAACCTTCCAGAGTGATAAGGTCGACGGAAAGTCAGTCACAGGCATTGTCATTACCCTCAGTGGAGGGACGGTATGTTGGAAGAGTTCCAAGCTAGATACCAAAGATGCTACCAATGATGCTACCAATAATGCTACCAATGACATACTAGACGATAAAGGTTGAATACATCGCTACCAATGATGCTACCAAAGAGGTTGTCTGGAAATTTCTTGTTCATGAGATGAACATGGTTCCTACCATTGAGCAACCAATAATTGTTGTTATGACAACAATGGAGTTGTGGATTTGGCCTAGGAACGCAGCTCTCATCAGCGATCCAGACATATTCTGAGGCAAGTATCACCTGATCAGGGAGATGGTTGATCTCCAGGGGATCGAGGTCAGGAGAGTTGACGCGAAGGATAACACGGTGGATCCACTCACAAAGGCCTTTCCCTAGAGAGACTTCTATAGGACGCTGAGTATGAGATACAACAACAAATAGCCTTAGTGAAAGTGGGAGATTGTTACTTATATGTATGCCCTAGAGGCCATTATTATACATGCGATGTATATTGTAGTGGATGCTTGGACATATATAGGGAGGACTTTCTTGCTCGACATGATAGTATGCTATCTGGTTGCACTTTATCTTAATATGTACACTTATTGTCTCTCTATTACATGTTGATAAAACCCTTAGGATGAGTACTTGACTACCAGGATTATGATGCAGATCATACTTGTGGGGCAGAGGTAGTCGGTAAGTACATCCTTCAAATATTCCTAGTCGTGGGAGTATCGAGACGGGGCATCGATATTCTAGAGTAGACTAGCGTATACGCATCTTAACCCATATGATGGGCGATGGATGATACCACATACATTGGTGTTTGACATCAGAGAAGGTATACGGGTGCTCAGTGGAGACTGGGTACACTGGAGGGACTCGCCGAGAACACCTAAATGGTATTATAACTATCGTCAGATAGCAGTTCTCTGGTGACACTGGTACAGGTTAGTCTGTCGACCCGAGATCGTCATAGAGTCTTGTGTGATTCCCACTGTGCCTTGATTTCCACCTTACCACGTTAAAGAGATCGTGAAAAACGGTGGTTTTTGGGTACAGTCCCGAGTCACATGGAGGCAATGAGAGATAGGAGGGGATTCGTCTCTCCCGGTATTGGGGGTTGATGTTGCGTTATGCTCGATAGGCCATAATAGGAAATCCCTGGCCAGGGTTGCTGAGATCTACTGGTAAGTGTTATCAGTAGTTTCTCGAACCATTATGGACCTTGCATCTGCATGACTTATCAGGCCATTGGGGTCTGACGTTATACCACCCCCAGGCTGTGATATGCGACATATCAGACGAAGAGACCGGACTGTACGGCAGTGTTACTTGATGGATTCGCAAGAGTATGAGCAGGCTTGCTTGTTGATCTTCTGATCGCTCAATACCCGGGTGGACTTTACGTTTAGAAGACCGCTTATGGCTTGTGGGTGACTGATATGATCACCACCTACTGCCGTCTTATTGACGAGTCTTTAGAGTCCTACACAGCGGTTTCCTGGCTCAAGCGAAACGAAGTAGGAGCACATATGTGATATATGCGGGGTTGAGAATAATGTGCGTATGTTATACCGCATTCTATTCTCGTGGTATATGATATCAATCGGTTATATGTGATATAACCGGGTTATCGGATCAAGTGTTGATTCGATAAGTTGATACATAAAATATTAGTCGGTTGTATATGATATAGCCGTATTATTGGATCAAGTGTTGATTTAATAATTTAATGCATAATTATATATTTGATATATTAATTTATATTAACTAATATTAGCTCTCTTAAGCATTTCTTTTTCTCACTAGTGTACACTTAGTATATATGTGATATATATTAATGTACATCTTTTGTGTCATGCTTGATGCCACATGCTATTTGGGTGTATGAAACTCACACCATGCTTATAATAATGATGGGTATTATTTATTTAAAGTAAATCAAATTAGTTGGAAATTAGTCACATGGTTGAAGCTTGTAGAAGCTTATGGAACCATTGACCAAGTCCACTAATTTTGTTTTACTTGTATATATTTATTAACTTAACCATTATTGTTAGCCATAGTTTAGTCTCTACATGAGTTAGCATATGATACTAACTCACTCATGGTTGCTATTCTCACTCATTATTCCATTCACACTTTATCTTCTTCCTCATCTCCAAAAAGCTTTCTAGCTTCATGAGAGGTGAAGAAATATAGTGAGAAAATTATTTTTAAAGTGAGCAAAATTCCTTCTTCATCAACCTATTCTCTACTAGCCATTTAGATTGGGTTGTTTCTTCACCATGATCATCACTTAGTGAAGAGGTAGCTTGAGTCAGTGCCTCCTCAACGTAGATCACCTTCTGCCTCGAAGAATTCGAGCAAGCTTGTTCATTTCTTCATGTGAACCCTTACTAGAGTTCAGGTGTTCACTACTTGGAGCGAAGGGACTTCTATACGGAGCCTTAGAAGTGAAGGACCGGTCTACAAAGGTTGTATTCCTCATTCACTTAGATTTAAAGATGTTTACATGCTTGTTCGTCTAATTCTCTAGTTTAGATTCTAACGTTAGGGTTCTTTCGCACGCCAAATTTTTGAAAACGGCATGGTCGATGCCTCCCGGAACCCAGCGGCCGCCTAGGGAACCCTGCAGATATGTGCGGGAGCTTGATTAAATACGAGTATATGATACCGTATTCTAATATCGCGATATTTGATATCGGTTAGGTTATATGTGATATAACCGGATTATTGAATCAAGTGTTGATTTGATATTGTATATCTAATGTTGTCGGTTATATGAGACATAACCGGGTTATTGAATCAAGTGTTGATTAGATAATATGATATACATATAAATGATATTAATCGGTTATATATGATATAACCGGATTATTGAATTGAGTGTTGATTTAATAATTTTTTATATATTAATATATTTGATATATGCATATATATTAACTAATATTAGCTCACTAATGATTTTCTTCTCTTGATATATAATGATATATATATTTGATATTTGTATTTATATATATAAATGGATTATTGTATCATGCTTGATGATATATTGAACATGGGTGTATGAGACTCACACTATGACCTAAAAATAATTGGGGTGATTATTTATTAAGAGGAAAATAAGAATGAGTGGATAAATGTGAAGGGTTCCGGCAGCGCCCCGGCCATCAAAACGCGGCCAAAATGCGGAACAAAAATTTATTAAACCGGCGCTACCGCTACCCGATTTCCGGATCGACCTTAAAACCTAAACTAGCGAGCTAACTAAGAGTTAGAATGATTATACCGAGATGATCCGAGTCATTCGGTCTTCATTCCAAGCTCCTAGCGATCCTTTGATGATGTTTGGTTGCCGGTCTTCCTCCATCTCCGATGATCCACCAGAGGGAAACGGCGCAAGCCCCAGTCTCGTCGAACGAGACAACCGACGCTCCAAAATCGCTAGAGATGGAGAGTGGGGGTGTATAAAAGTGTCACTACAATTTTCTCTCAAACCATGAGCTCAATAAGAAACTCAAGAAGAAGATGAAGAAGGATGTGAACTTTGGCATGAGCAAAATTTGCTAAGTCTTTTTGGGTGAATGAGAGAGTGGGAGTAATGCAAGTGTAATGAGGCAAATGAAATTAATCCTATACCCAAAGATAGTGGCCGGCCCCCCTCTCTCATCCCCACAAAAAAATCATTTTTCTTTTCCAATTATTGTAATAAACAAATGCACCATACATTGCTACATGCACAAAACCATACCATGAACCATGCTCATGCCACATCACACCCTCCACCTCATTATGAAACAAATGAATTTCCATAAATGGAAAATCAATAATGAGGTGGCAAAACTTCTAGAAGTTATTCCGTATAAAATACGGAATACTTCCCGATACATGTACCGAAATACATATACGCTTATTCGTACAAAAAAAATATGAATAGCCAAGAGAGAAAACGAATAGTGAACAATAATACTAGAATACGTATATACAAATACATATATTAATTATTAAATCAAAATCCAATTTAATAATCCGGCTTAATCCTAAGCCGCCAGTATTATCAATCGTCCGATTAAAGTCTGCGCAGCATGTGCACATATTTAATTGGACACCTGTATGTATCAACATGCCTCATGTACACCATATTGCCTGAACCGTGAAAACCCTCTGTGTGGGACTCTAAAGAGTCGTCAATACGCTGGCAGTGGGTTTAACCACAAGCACGTCAGCGGCACTAGCTGTACGTAACGGCTACCCAGGTATTGAGCGAAAGCGAGACCGACGAGCAAACTCATCCTGAACCCCTACTGAGCCTGTCAGTGATAATATCCGTACAGTCCGGTCTGTTCGTCTAAGAGTATCGCATATCGAGTTTAGGGGGTGGATAAAGTTAGACCCCTAACAACGCGATATTTAGTGCCGGCATGTAACCCATCACCTTCTGAGAAACTATCGATCCTAGATCGGTAATCCTCGTCTACCATGGCCATGGATTTATGGTGATGGCCACCCGTACACAACGCGACATCAACTCCCAATACCGGGATAGACGAATCCCCGACGATCCGATCACTGCCTCCATGTGGCTCGGGACTGTACCTAACTAAAACCTGTTTGCACGACTCCTTTGAGCTGTGGTTGGGTAGTAATCAAAGTACAATGGGAACTCACACGAGACAAATGACGATCTCAGGTCGACAGACTAACCTGTACACATGTCACCTGGGAACTGCTATCTGACAATAGGTATAATACCAACTAGCAGGTTCTCGGCGAGTCCGTCCAGTGTACTCATAACACAATGAGCACCTGTATACTATCTTAGGTGAACAAACTAACACCAATAGCTTGTGAGACCTGGCCACCGCCCCTCGTCGGGGTCTCGATCAGTATACACTAGTCTACACTGGAGTATCGATACCCGGTCTCGATACTCCTACGACTACGGACATTTAAGGATGTGCTTATAGACCCCAGCTCCCACATATATGATCGCCATCATAATGCTGGCAGTCAAGCAAGAATCCTATGGGCTCTATCAACATGTACATGATGATAAAGACAAACCAGATAGCATACTATCATCTTGAGTAAGACTGTTTTATCGGTATAGGTCCTGCCTCAATCATCATAATCACAAGTCCGCGACTATGATAATTTCCTTGAGGGCACTATAACCAACAATCTCCTACTTTCACTTAAGGCTAATTATTGCGATATCGCATACTCACAGCCCGTGTGATACCGAACACCCAACTTCTGTACTAATCAGTTTCGCAAAGCCCGTTTTAGAAAATGATTGCGTTCGAGAAATAGCCTCAGTGAGTGCATCCGCTCCAATGTTTCTTTCTGTATCTCTCTATATCTCTACTTCGCGGAGAAAACTATCTCCCGAAATGAGCAATACCTGTCTTAGAATTTGTCTGGATATCTGATGGGACCCAGTTCATAAATGAACTCCAAATCCAGCAAGCTACTCAGACTGTATCGTCTACTGAATTTAATCAGTATCCTGCGCTAGGCCTTTCCTCAGTATCCGCTTGGACCCCGAAAGTACCGGGAGTGGTAACGTGGACCTAACAGATGGCATATACGTACATTTTATTTTTCGTTCTTTTTCTGGTGTGATTGATTGATGGGACTGTGTTGATTCTGATCAATGCAAAGTAAAACAAACCTATATTTGATGTTGTTGGAACAGCTTTAAAAGATGTTATTACAAAGACGTTTCCTTTTTTGTTTTGCATAGTGATATTCAGTTGGAATATCCTGCACCTCATTCGACGAGGCAAGGGCTGATATCCCTTCACCGGGAGAGACCCCTTGGGCAGAAGTTTGCGTCAGGGTAATAACTTCAATACAGTCGATTACAAGTTGCTTTGCATCGAGGTATTCAGTTGGAATATCCTGCACCTCATTCCACGAGGAAAGAGCTGAGATCCCTTCACCGAGAGTGACCTCTTTAGCAAAGGTCTTCGTCACTATATTTTTATAAAAAGCTATCAAGTTCCTTCAATGAGATCAAGTTCATTACGTTAAAGGTTTTTCGCCAAAAACCAGCCGTAGCCCTCCGTCATTTCTTATGGATAGTCAGTAGTATTCAAGCTATGTTTGTTGACTAAAGTCAAGGCATAGTGTTTGGTAGTTGCTGGGTATTCATCTGTTGCATAGATAGATGCGTTGGTTTGGGACAGTCGTATTACCTTGTTGACTAAAGTCAAGGGTATGTACGGGTGGGTTCAAATCAATCTGGATAATGACGGGTAGAACTTGACACGTGACTTATGATTTGTTGACTAAAGTCAAGGTCATAAGAGCATGAGGCAAAAATCACATCGGGAGTTTCAAACATACAGGAAACTTGCCAGGCATGCGCATACCTTATGGAGTGTGATAACTTGAGTGGTTTCCATCTAGTTATCATGCGATGATAGTTGGATCCCGATTCTCACTGATGAGTTGGTTTACTCTTCGGGTGATCCCAACTAATTCTTCTTTCGGGTTTGGAGGAGAATTTGAGATTACAGTGGGAGGTTTCCTGATTAGATAAAGTGATAATCATTCTGATCTAGGTTAGAGTGCACGCAGAGTGTTTCTTTTCTCTCTCTCTTTGGCAGCGACCATTGACCGACCCTAGACTATGACTCAGTGACCAAGTTGACCGAACCTTCTTAAAATACTGTCTTTTGGATTTTCTGAGTTGCATAAGTCATTACCACTCCTTCTTTTACCCTTTGAATTTCTCAGAACACCCTGTATTATTACGGACATCCACTTCCATTGGATAGATCCATCGTATGGTTATATACGAACTCGAAGGGACTTCTTTAAGGATGGATCCAGGTTCAGGAGAAATAGAATTGGTTTATTCAGTTGTCTTTTATTATCACATTCTCTCAGGTTGCGAGGGCTCCTTAGTTTAGGAGAGTACACCTATTACGCTTATTGGATAGTCTTATTCCAAACCATAGGCTGGTGCCGAAAGGTAGCGAATGAAGAAAACCAATTAGCCTAAGTAGGGTGTGCAGAAGGTAATATGTAAAGACAAAATAAAGGGATTAGAAAGAGGGTAAAGTAAATTGCGACTGTTATCATTCACGACCAAACCGCGTACTTCATCGCCACTCCTATTTCACCTTTGTTTTTTTCCCAGTTTGGGAGAAATAGAATAAGGTATTATTCAGTTGTCTTTTATCATCACCTTCTCTCAAGTTGCGAGTACTCCTAGGATTAGAAGAGTACACCTATTATGCTTACTGGATAGTCTTCTTCCAAACCATAGGCTGGTGCCGAACGGTAGGGAAGAAAGAAAACCATTTAGCCTAACGAAGGTGTACAGAAGGTAACGACTAAAGACAAATAAAGGGATTTGGAGAGATGGCAAAGAAATATACGGTTAAAGTCATGAATTTGATTATGGAAGAGGCATTACTAAGAATACCAGGATACCCCTACGAAACATTTTCATGTTTCAGTGCATTGTTAAAAGAAAACTGATTTCCCAATTACATACTTACTCCAGGGTATGTATTTACCAGGTTTCATTCTCATATCTGTATAGTTTTACAGATGATGAGTGGGAGTAGGTTATTGGGAATAAGGTGATCATCCTCATTATATCGGAATTCATTGTAATTGGTGATATTTGAGGAAGTCGCCTGAGTTTTTGCCAGACGGCATGTATTTGGTTTTTGAATATCCGTTGTTATGCACCAATTTCAAAATGATATATCTGTACATTTATTTTTATAAACTGAGATATAACTTTTTGAGATTATGTCCGTGACATTTACCTATATCAGATACGATTGGGTAAGGAGCATTGAACAACGGAGTAGTTCTTAACCATAAGTACAGTTTTCAACCTACGATGCACAGGTTTTGAGTTATTCAACTCAACGGACTTATACAGAGTATTGTATGTTGTCCAGTGTCCGTCAGGACAAAGGGGTTGGTCCTCGTACTATGTTATGTTTACTTATGACTTCTCTAGTTTTTAGACAAGTGTTTCGTAGAAATACAATGTCTAAGTTTTGAGAAGTTATGGGTATAAGAATAAAGTAGAGAACCAGATGTCGCAGGTATCGGGATTCTTCAAAGAGATCGAAGATGTAGATTCTTGTGAATGGTATTCAGATGATATTAATGGTTTTGAGAAACTTGTTTCTCTTTCAGGTTACTCATAATTGGATGGATTCCTAAGTTGAGTAATGCTGATTAGCCTCTCTCCATTAAGTTGATATGCACTGGAGACAGCTGCATGGATTTGAATCTGGTTCCAATTAAATAAGTGCCAAGGTTTCTATATTGAATATAGAATAGTTCATATCTTAACGATGTTAAGATTCAGGGAGTTATCCAGCTTATGCTTAAAACCAGACACTGGATAACTCAAGGCACGTTTCTGTAATGGCAGTTTGTGGGTTGACCCTGACTTCGTCAAGGGTTGATTTTCTACCATCTGGAAGATCAATAGTGATATTGTTCTTGACTCACCACAGTTTTAGTAAAATAGATTTTTTTCAGAAAACAGCAGTGGGAGTATGGTAGAACTGGAAGAGATTCCAGAACCGCAAACGATTATGGAAAATTTAATAGGACCTATATATTCAATCAGGTTTGACATTCCATTAGCTACTCTGCAGATATGGTGGGTAACCTCAGACACCCGAGAGGTACTCCGGTAGCCTCAAGGACGGTGACAGGAAGGTTCTTGTTTACCCAGACTTGACACTATGGTTGTTCCAGGCTATGAGACCGGGCAGGAGGTTATGTATAGCGTCGTTCTAAACTAGCTTTAGAAGTGTACGTATATATTATTCTGCCAGAGGGTTGTTGTGGTCAGTGGGAGCAGCAGAAGCATAGTGGACAAGTAGCCTATGTCTATTTATAGGTTTGAGCAGATATAGCGGAGATAAGATCATCTAATTTTGATGTAACAGTCATGGCTTTGACTTCATCAGAATAGCGGATGGATCTGTTAAGAAGGTAGTAGGGTGCGATGTCCTGGTATTTGGTTGACATACACAGAGTAGGAAGTAAAATTCCTATACTACGATCGGTTGTACTTTGGTCGTCACACAGTTGTTTCTCCACAAAGGACATGGATATAATATCAGACATTCTGGTTACTAGATCTATGTTTTTAGATCTAGATTTGGGTAGCTTCCCAATATGGGTACTTTGACAGTATTCTAATAGTATTTTAGAATAGATGACTCCTGGCATGGTGGTGTACCTGCAGGTGATGGAGTCACCCTCTCTAAAGGTGTCTTACTGACTAAAGGGGAGAGAGATGTGTATGATTGGCAGATCACTTGCTTAGGCAATTGAGTCAATCGTGAGATATCAAGTACCACACCAGATGTTGTTTTTGCACTAGATGCAATAAGTTTATATTAATCCAATCCTGAAGAAACATAAGGAAGCAGTTTTAGAACATAAGTGCATGTTCTATGGATTTGATGACGGCAGCCTCCTTCGGGAAATGGTTATCATTCCAGGCTTCAAAGGTGACATGTATGACAGAGTGATTGTCAGAGTTATAGTTTTCCTTCAGACGAGGGACAGTATTATGGACAGGTGGTCCAAGAGGATACTATGGAAGGCATGGTGCTAGATACTAATTAGGTTCAGTGATCACTACAGTCTAAGAAGTTTGGATTTAGAGTTCATTTATGAACTAGGTCCCATCAGATATCCAGACATATTCTAAGACAGGTATTACTCGATTCGGGAGATGGCTTTCTCCGCGAACTTGAGATTAAGAGAGACATAGAAAGAAACATCAGGGAGGATCCACTCACTGAGGCTATGAGTATGCGTCATCGCAATAATAGCCTTAAGTGCAAGTGGGAGATGGTTGGATATAGTGCCCTCTAAGTCAATTATTGGATCGCAGGTACGTGATTGCAATGATTGAGGGAGGACCTATACCGACATGACTGTCTTACTCGAGATGATAGTATGCTATCTGGTTTGTCTTTATCATCGTATACATGCTTTAGTTCACTATTGCATGTTGATAGAGCCCATAGGGTTCTTGCTTGACTGCCAGCAGTATGATGGCGATCATATACGTGGGAGCTGGGGTCTGTAAGCACATCCTTAAAGTGTCCCTAGTCGTAGGAGTTTCGAGACTGGGCATCGATACTCCAGAGTAGACTAGTGTATACAGTCGAGACCCCGACGAGGGGCGGTGGCCGGTCTCACAAGACATTGGTGTCAGTTGGTTCACCTAAGATGTATACAGGTGCTCATTGAGTACACCGGACAGGACTCGCCGGGAACATGCTAGTTGGTATTATATATATCGTCAGATAGCAGTTCCCTGGTGACATGTGTACAGGTTAGTTTGTCGACCTGAGATCGTCATTTGTCTCGTGTGAGTTCCCACTGTGCTTTGATTTCTACCCTACCACGCTCAAAGGAGACGTGCAAACAGGTATTTTTTGGGTACAGTCCCAAGCCACATGGAGTCTGTGAGCGGATCGTCGGGGATTCGTCTCTCCCGGTATTGGGGGTTGATGTCTCACAGTGCACGGGTGGCCATCACTAGAAATCCTCGGCCGAGATAGTGGAGAATTACTGATTTGGATCAGTAGTTTCTCAGGTGGTGATGGGCTTCATACCGACATGATTTATCGCGTTATTATGGGTCTGACTTTATCCACCCCCCTAGACTCAATATGTGATACTCTTAGACGAACGGACCGGACTGTACGGATATTGTCACTGCCAGGCTCAGTAGGGTTTCTGGATGAGTTCGCTCGTCAGCTTCCCTTACAATCAATACATAGGCAACCGTTACGTACAGCTTGTACCTCTGACGTGCTAGAGGTAATACCCAGTGCCAGTGTGTTGATGAGTCATTAGAGTCCCCCACAGACACTTTCCCAAGTTCGGGCGAAACGTTGTAGAGGCCGTATGGTTTTATGGCAGGGTTCGGAAAATGCACGTGCGTTTACTCGCACGTGTTATATTTCGGGCAGATAATACTGGTAGGCTTTGGTTTAAGCCAGGTCTGAGTATTATACTGTGTAGATATAATATCTTTGTCTCAGTTGCATTTGTATTCGGTCGTAATACAAATGCGGGTATGTTTATACTGTTACGGGGTTATCCTGAAATTCGTTTCGGGATCGCTTTTGGAAGTTGTCAGTTTCCAGTTTTCTATCACCCGTATTAAACATTCGGTTATATACGGATTTATCTTTTCATTGGATGAGTGTGGAAGCTTCTTGGATGGTGACTAGGATTAGTGAGTCACTCATTGCATTTAATGATTTGGTGAGGTGTTTTAATGAGTCATTCTTTTTGCATTAAATGTTAAGTGACTCATTTGTTTCCATTAATGCATTTTGTAAAGCTTTGGATATTTCTTCATGATCTTTATCCTTGTGGTCACCACTCCCTCCTACTACACTCACCCCCCTTCTATAAGTGGCCGGCCCCTCTTGTAAAAGGAGGTGGTGCTTCATTTTGGAAAAAGACTATGTTTTTGGTTGATAGAAATTAGATGTGATCCATTTCTCATTTCCATTCGATCCAAAAGGCAACTTCATTAACCGTTCGTCCATGGCTTTGGACGTAACAAGGCAAAGTGTTCTACTCTTTCTCTACATCAATCTTAGTCATCTCTTTTAGCAAACTTGATGATCGAGTTGCCTCGGTTCAGAGGCGGGAGTCCGTTTAAAGATCCGTCGACGTGGTGCCACCTGGACGAGAAGACTGGAGATTCGGTAGATCGGAGCAGCCGTAACAAAGCGTGGGATGATGGTTGAAGACCGAAGGACTCGGATCGTTCAGTATAACATTTCTACCCACTTTGTAGTTTGTTAGTTTAGCTTTAATGGCAGATCCGGGTTATAGTATACGATAGCGCCAGTTTAAAAGTTTTTGTTCCGCATTTGGCGTCTGTCAGACGGCCTGGGCGGTACCGTGTACTTACACGTAATAGGTGTACTCTCCTAATCCTAGGAGCCTTCGCAACCTGAGAGAAGGTAAAGAGAAAAGACATCTGAATAATCGTATCCAAATTTCTCTTGCACCGGAAACCATCCCCGAATCTGGAACGAATTACTTCGAGTTCGTATGCAACTATACGATGGCATATCCAATGGAAGTGGATATCCATAGTGATATGGAGTGTTCTAGAGAAAAGCAAAGTGGATGTAGGAGTGGCAGGGGTATACTCGATCTTTGTCGTGAAAGATGGTGGTCGCAATTTCTTTTGCCATTTTTCTAATCCCTTTATATGTCTTTACTTATTACCTTCTGTAAACTACACTTAAGCTTAATTGGTTTTCTTCCTTCCCCACCGTTCGGCACCTATCTATGGTTTGAAAGAAGATTATCCAATAAACTCAATAGGTGTACCCTCTCCTAATCCTAGGAGCCCTCACAACCTGAGAGAAGGTAAAGAGAAAAGACAACCGAATAATCCTATTCATTCTCTCCAGAACCATAATCCATCCTCGAAAAAGTTCCTTCGAGTTCATATTTAACTATACGATGTATTTATCCAATGGAAGTGGATATTCGTAGTAATACAGGGTGTTCTGGAGAAATGCAAAGGTGATATAGAAGTGGCAATTATGTATGCGACACCGTGACATTCCAAAATTCAAAGTGTTTTAAGAAGGTTCAGCTAACTTGATTTCATGAGTTTTAGTCAAAGGTCGGGTCATAGTCGCAGCCAGAGAGAGAGAGAAAAGAAACACTCAGCGTGCACTCTAACCTAGATCAGAATGGTCAATCACTTTATCTAATCTGGATGGCTCCCACTGTTTCCTCAAATTCTCCTCCAAACCCAAAAGGAGAATTAGTCGGAATCACCCGAGGAGTAATCCTACTCATCAGTGGGAATCGGGATCCAACTATCATCGCATGATAACTTGATGGAAGCCACTTAAGTCACGACACTCCAGAAGGTATGCGCAGGCCTGGCAAGTTTCCTGTATGTTTGAAACTCCCGATATGATTTTTACCCCAAGCGGTTTATGACCTTGACTTTGGCCAACAAATCATAACCCGCAAGTCAAGTTCTTCCCGTCATTGTCCTGATTGATTTAGATCCACCCGCACACACCCTTGACTTTGGCCAACAAAGTGGTACGACTGTCCTAAACCAATGCATATCCATGCAACAGACAAGCAATACACAGCAACCGCACACGATGCCTTGACTTTGGCCAACAAACACCGCACGAATACTATGCACTATTTATCCGAAATGATGGAGGGCTACGGCTGGTTTTTGGCGAAAAACCTTTAAAGTAATGAACTTGATATCGTTGAAGGAATCCAAGTGGTTTTTATAAATATATAGTGGCGAAAACTTTTGCTAAAGAGGTCACTCTCGGTGAAGGGATCTCGGCTCTTTCCCCGTCGAATGGGGTGCAGGATATCCCAAACTGAATACCACGATGCAAAGCAAAAATAATCGACTATAGTAAAGTTATTACGTTGACGCAAACTTTTACCCAAGGGGTCACTCCCGATGAAGGGATCTCGGCCCTTGCCTTGTCGAATGAGGTGCAGGATATTCCAAAATGAATACCATGATGCAAGGCAAAAGAGAACGTCTGTAATGTCAATTTTTAAAAACTTGGTTCCAACAACATCATATATAGGTTTGTTTTATCCTTGCATTGATAAGAATCAATGCAGTCCCATCAAATAATCACACCAGAAAAGAACGAAAATAAAATGTACGTATATGCCATCCGCATTCGCCACTGGGCCCCGTCATCACCCGTTAGGTTACTTAACTAACGACAGAGTGGGGGCTGGACTAGCGTGGGTGCAAAACATATACAACATCTACTAGTATATATAAATATATATATAACATTCGTCCGAGGCATGATATAAAGCAACATCACAGAAACAACACAGAAGCAACACAGAATGGTGGATAATCTGGAGCCCTGGGTTTCACTTGAGCCGCAAGTGAGACCCGACGTTCCCTGTCGTGTGGATAGCCTGTGCAATGAAAACCTAGACCCCTACGAGCGCGGCAAGTTACCCGCAAAACCAGAAGCGAGGCAGCCCCCTTCAGCAACATGAATGGGCCACCCAGCACTTCATGGAATCCGGTAACTTGAGCGCCCCTCTTGGGTCATCCTATACCCCCTACGAGTGCGGCGAATAGCCCACCAATTCTAGAGTAAGGTCCCCTCCGTCCTAACGCCATGAGATGCGGACCAGTTGCCCTCTAGAATCCGTCTATTCGTGCACTCCTCCGCGGGGTAATCCTAGTACAGAAAAGAAAATAATATACAAGAGTGACATCGACCTCAACCTGGTCGTGCCCCAAAAGAATAATATACAAACTGGCAGTGACGGCAGTCCACATGTCGGACGCTCGCCCCGCAATATCAAATGTACAAATGAAAACAACTGTACTATCATTACACCATTGCTATCCACCACGACAATCCAACCAACATCACAGCACATCACAGAATATCAACGTGAATGTCACGTTCGCAAACCCGTCTAAAAGACATATAGCAATTAGATGAGTTTACCGATCAAGTGACATTCACGTTCGCAGATAGAAATGTATGTACTGTTAAATGCACACTTAAAATATCGATCAACTAAGTTATAAATTGGCCCCAATAGCAAAACAACACTTCACTAAAACCTGGGCCAAAACAGAAAATCACAATTCCACGTAATTGAGCTACAGAAAAAAACTGGATGCCCGTTGCCACTAAACAGCCGCGGAACCGCCGCCAATAGAGGCTAAGTGTGGCGTATCCGCGGTGCTTTAGGGGAATCATGAGCCCAAAATTTTTGTGTACCCATAAAATCGCCTGCACGGATTTCTAAGATGCTTGAAATAATTTTTTGACCATCTATCTTTCTCTTCGAGAGGCTCCACGAAGAGAAAGATGCATGCTTGCTTCCGATCTTTGATAACAATGATGATCTACCTTGAAGTTTCTTTAACACAAGCTCTCACTCACTAAATGAAGTGAACACTCTCATCTAAATGGCAAGGATAGATGAGGATGATGAAGTAGGATTTTTGCTCTCATTTGTTTTCTATTTCTCGCTCATTTTTATGATGAAATTCGTCAAAGGGGATGGGATTTCCTAGTTTATAACAGCGAGGATCTTTTTGCAATAAGAGAATTGGTTGAGGATTTTTATGATGCTTTGAGAAGTGGCGAGCCAGGGTTAGGATATGTAGAGTTTTTCTTTTGAGGAAGACAAAGAATTTTTCAACCGGAAACAATCTCGAGAGTAACCTGTAGGGTTACTAGGCACACGCACAAGGGTCTAGAAGGCATCAACCGTGCCCGATTTAAAATTTAGCCGTGCCGAACAACCCTAAACAAGATCTTTAAACTAGAGATTAGGCGAAAACAAGTATGTTAAACATTTTAACACTAAGTGAGAGGGATTACAACCTTTGTAGATCCGGTCCTTTACTTCTTAAGCTCCGTGTTGTGGTCCCTTCGCTGCGATCATCAAGTTCCGGACTCTCGAGAGGCTCCACGAAGAGAAAGATGCATGCTTGCTTCCGATCTTCGATAACAATGATGATCTACCTTGAAGTTTCTTTAACACAACCTCTCACTCACTAAATGCAGTGAACACCCTCATCTAAATGGCAAGGATAAATGAGGATGATGAAGTAGGATTTTTGCTCTCATTTGTTTTCTATTTCTCACTCATTTTCATCACCTTTGAAAAAGCTAGAAAGCTTTTCCATGAAGAACTCAAGGAAGAAGATGAAGAATCCTTTTGTGATGAATAATGAAATGTAATAATGATTAATTATGCAACCATGGTCAAGGATGACTCATGTAGAGATTTAACTATGGCTAGGGTTTTGGTTGGGTTAAGAATGAGTCACACAAAAATATCAAGCATAATATCTCTTTAATGACAAAAGAAAAACCTTCTAGAATGTTCATGAAAGAACTAACCCAATTCAAACCCTAACCTTGTTTAATCTCCACTAAACATGTTGTATTAGTAATCATATCATGTTACAATATTATATATCACATATATAATATTTATTGTAACAAAATAAAATAATACAATTAACATATATCGCATATATATCAATGTATTACCCGAGTGAGACAAAGAATCTTTTAGTGAGCTAATATTAGTTATGTAATTTAATATATCATATATATTATTATACATTAAATTATCGAATCAACACTTGATCCGACAATCCGGCTATATCGCATATAACCGACTAATATCTTATTTACCGATTCATCGAATCAATACTTGATCCGATGACCCGGCTAATATCAAATATCGTGAGAATAAAATACGGTATTTCATATCGCATTATCCTCGGTCCCGCACATATCACATATGTGCTCCTACTTCGTTTTGCCTGAGTCAAGAAACCTCTGTGTAGGACTCTAAAGAATCGTCAATACGCCGGCAGTAGGTGATGATCATATCAAACACCCACAAGCTGCAAGCGGTCAGCTAAACGTAACAGCCACCCAAGTATTTAGCGATCAGAAGATCAACAAGCAAGCCTGTACATTCTCCTGCGAATCCAATCAGTAACACTCCCGTACAGTCCGGTCTCGTCGTCTGATATGTCGCATATCTCGCCTAAGGGTGGTAAACGTCAGACCCCAGTAGTTTGATAAGTCGTGTCGATATGAGGTCTATAACAGTTCGAGAAACTACTGATAACACTTACCAGTAAATCTCAGCAACCCTGGCCAGGGATTTCCAGTTATAGCCAATCGAACACAGCACAACATCAACTCCCTATACCGGGAGAGACGAATCCCCTCCTATCGCTCATTGCCTCCATGTGATTCGGGACTGTACCCAAAAGCTACCTTTTTACACGCCCTCATGGACGTGGTATGATGGAAATCAAAGCACAATAGGAATCACACAAGACTCTATGACGATCTCGGGTCTACAGACTAACCTGTACCAATGTCACCAAAGAACTGCCATCTGACGTGAGGTATAATACCATCTGGGAGTTCTCGGCGAGTCCGTCTAGTATACCCAGTCTCCACTGAGCACCCGTACACCATCCTTGATGTCAAACACCGATGGATATGGGATCATCCATCGCCCATCATATGGGTCAAGATGCGTATACGCTAGTCTACTCTGGTGTATCGATGCCCTGTCTCGATACACCCTCGACTAGGAACAGTTATAGGATGTACTCGTCGACTACCTTGGCCCCAGTAATATGATCTCATCATAGTCCCAGTAGTCGAGTACATATCCTAAGGGATTTATCAACATATAACATAGAGACAATCAGAGTATATGTTAAGATAAAGTACAACCAGATAGCATACTATCATGTCGAGCAAGAAAGTCTTCCCTATATATGTCCAAGCATCCATTACAATATACATCGTATGTACAGTAATGGCCTCTAGGGCATACACATAACTAACATAACCAACATTCCGATGAGGCCTGGAAATCAACAGGCAAACGAGTTGGCAGTTTATCGATCATTATTAAGCGATTTTGTAGAATTGAAGGACAAGGGGTTAAACCCCACGCAGATGTATCGAAATGCGCTTGCGGTTTGCCAATGGGCAAACCGCAACATCAGGGTATTAGCCGTGTTTCCTCCTTCCCGGCTGGAGTAGGGCATATCGTTCATTGCTTAATGGAAAAGGATCACCACTTTTGTGTTGTGACCCAATTGTTCAGTACGATCATAGAGGGGGTGGATCAGAAAAATCCCCTGCTTCCAATCCTGGTAACCCTCATTTTCAAGTACTATATGGCGAGGGCAGAGTTCGATGGGTATGTAGTCTCTTACACATATTGGCCAGTTGAGACAGAGCTGATTTCGCAGGGATATATAGGCCGACGCTACGAGCAGAAGAATTGGACAAGGGAAAACCCGAGCGAGCATCCAGGACCAGAGGATTCTACAGAGGCGCTTCTTCACGAGCCCGAACCAGATAATGAGAAGGACTTGCAGTGCTTGATATTTCGAAGCATACGCCATATGCTGAAGAAGCAACAAAATATGCAAGAATAGTTAGATAGAATTGAGGCGGCTCAGCAAGCAGCAGATGAAGAAGGAAGCGGCGGTAGGAAGGGAAAAGGGAAATCAAGAAGACAATGAGGACATTGCCCATTTCGAGTTTGGGGGTAATGGGATGAGTTGGTTCATGTATATAGCATGTAGTTGCACTTGCACGTTTTCTACATTTTCGCACTTTCATTCCTGTATTTTTCCTTTATTTTCATATAGTTTGCATTGCATATTTGCTTTTGTACTGCATTTTTCTTATTGTATCGGAAAAAAAAATTGAAAATGAAAAAAAAATAGTGTTAAAATTTTCCTTTTTCTGTTTGTATATACAAAAATCCAAAAATCATAAAAATGTGAAAAACTTCTAAAAAGCATAAAAACTTTGTCGTCAAATTAGCTAGTAGGAAAAAACTAGTTTCGAAATATCGACGGTTTGTGTTTGATAAGTTTGAAACAACTAGATCCTATTTTAAAAATTAAAAACCCAAAACGTAACCCTTCTTTGAAATTAACTATAGATAAAATGTCTTTTTACATCACCATACACGTGTCGTAAGTTTTAAGAAACGAGAGAACGAGATTCGACATGTCATAAAAACTTTTAAAATCGATAAAACTCTTTAGGATCAAACAAGTTGTTTGGAAATAAGTAATATCAAGAATAGTTCATAAAGTAAGTTGAATATGAAAGGGTAATATTTAAGTTATAATAGAGACCAAGTCTGAAAAATAACCTATCTTGATTCTTGAGTGATTACACACCCATATCCACACAAAACACGTCTTTTGATCTAAAAAATGAAAAGAAAAATCAATTGTATCTCCGTTCATATTACTTTGAGATTTTCACATATAAAATAAGTCTTTTTGTTTTAGGGCCTAGGTGACTTGGGCAATTAAGTCCGCCGGGGTGTTTTCACACCTAATGTCCTAAAACCATATGGTTTGGGTGCATTGACCCAAAGCTCACTAAGAAACCTAGAAAGAAAATTTTAAAATAAAGTCAAGCAAGTGTTCTCTCTGTCTTAAAATTCCTCACGGTTCTTTGTGTGAGAATCATCTTGGATAAAGACAAGTTTTACTATAAAAATACTTTTTAAACGGAGATATATAGATAAAAGACTATTGCACGTTCACGAGAGTGTGTATGATCCAAAATCAGGTAATAGGTGGAGTGAAGAATAAAACTTAGTCCTCTGTTGAAGTTAATAGAATCTTTGATTTGAAACCGAACTGGAGAACGAAACTTGAAGAAAAAATTTAAGTCTTAAACAAACTAGTGTGATCCTTCTGATGTTTTTGGTCCATCTTTGACATAAACTCTAAATCAAAGTTTCTTAAAACATAACGATGCTATTCGCACAAAACACGAAAAAACGTATAGAATCTTGGTTAAATAAAAAGCGAGTGAAACAGGGGGTTCGATATTTTTGACTTAGGATAATAGAATTTCTAAGTTTTTATACTACACCTTAGTATTAGAAATGACTACATGTTAGTTATATGTATGCCTTAGAGGCCATTACTGTACATACGATGTATATTGTAGTGGATGCTTGGACATATATAGTGAGGACTTTCTTGCTCGACATGATAGTATACTATCTGGTTGCTCTTTATCTTAACATGTACTCTGATTGTCTCTATGTTACATGTTGATAAAGCTTTTAGGATGAGTACTTGACTACCAGGATTATGATGCAGATCATACTAGTGGGGACAGAGTAGTCGACAAGTACATCCTTCAAATGTTCCTAGTCGAGGGTGTATGGAGACAGGGCATCGATATACCAGAGTAGACTGGTGTATAGCTTCTCGACTCATGTAGATCGGCGATAGATGATCCCATATCCATTGGTGTTTGACATCAGAGATAGTATACGGGTACTCAGTGGAGACTGGGTACACTGGACGGACTCTCCGAGAACTTCCAGATGGTATTATACCTAACGTCAGATGGCAGTTCTCTGGTGACACTGGTACAGGTTAGTCTGTAGACCAGAGATCGTCATAAAGTCTTTTGTGATTCCCACTGTGCTTTGATTTCCACCTTACCACGTTCAAGAGAACGTGCAAAATGGTGGATTTTGGGTACAGTCCCGATCACATGGAGGCAATGAGCGATAGGAGGGGTTTCGTCTCTCCCGGTATTGGGAGTTGATGTTGCGCTGTACTCGATTGGCTATAACAGGAAGTTCCTGGCCAAGGATGCTTCGGAGATATACTGGTAAGTGTTATCAGTAGTTTCTCGACCCGTTTTGAGCCTTATATCGACACGACTAATCGAGTTACTGGGGTCTGACGTATACCACCCCTAGACGAGATATGCGACATATGAGACGAAGAGACCGGACTGTACGGTAGTGTTACTGATTGGATTCGCAGGAGTACGAGCAGGCTTGCTTGTTGATCTTCTGATCGCTCAATACCCGGATGGCCGTTACGTTTAGTAGACCGCTTGCGGCTTGTGGGTGTTTGATATGATCATCATCTACTGCCGGCGTATTGACGAGTCTTTAGAGTCCTACACAGAGCTTTCCTGGCTCAAGCAAAACGGAGTAGGAGCACATATGTGATATGTGCGGGACCGAGATTAATACGATATAAGATACCGTATTCTATTCTCGCGATATATGTATCGATTGGTTATATGTGATATAGCCGGGTTATCGGATTAAGTGTTGATTCGATAAATGGATACATTTGATATTAGTCGGTCATATGTGATATAGCCGGATTATTAAATCAGGTGTTGATTTAATATTTGATATATTACATTACATTAACTAATATTAGCTCACTTAAGTATTCATTTTTTCTCTCACTTAATGATACATTAATATATATGTGATATATGTTAAATGTATTGCTTTCTTTATGCACACTTATTGTATGTGTGATATATATTAGTGTGTCAAGCTAGGTTATACATGCAACATGTATGTATAAGACTTAAACCATGTTATGGTTAAGCTAGGGTTTTATTTATTTTAAGTAATTCAAACAAATGGTTTTTGTCATGGTTGATATTTTGTGCAAAAAGATAACCATTGACCAAGTCCACTTGTTTGTCATGCTTGAGATATTTATTAACCCAACCTTTAACCTTAGGCTATGGTTTAGTCTCTACAAGGGTTAGGCATGATATTATCTAACCTTGGTTGCATTTCTAACCTCATATTTTTGTTCATCACTTCATTTTCTTCTTCCTCATTTTTGAGCTCTCTTGATTTTTGATAAGTGATGAAACCTTGTGAGAAAATGATTTCTAAAGTGAGCCCACTTCCTACTTCATCCTCCTCTACTACTTGCCATTTAGTATAGGGTGTTTGCTTCACTAATTTCATGGTTAGTGAAGAGATAGCTTGGGTTAGTGTCTCCTCGACGTAGATCATCTTCGGCCTCAAAGTCTTCGAAGCAAGCATGTTCGTTTCTTCAAGGGAGCTTCTCTAGAGCCCGGAGTTCACGATCGCAGCGAAGGGACTACTACACGTAGCTATTGAAGTGAATGACCAGTCTACAAAGGTTGTATTCCTTGCTCACATTTTATATGCGAAGTTGTTTGCATAATATTCCGTTGTATTTCTAGTAAACGATTCTATATTAGGGTTAGCCAGAATGGCAAAAATTTTAATTTGGCATGGACGATGCCTCCCGAAACCTTGCTGCCGTGCTAGGTAACCCTGCACTATAACCCCAAGAAAACTAGCTTGACGGGATTTTGTGGTTGTAATCCGCTGAAACCCCTCAGGAGACATAACTCCTCCTACTAGAGACACCTAGAGGTTTAACGGCTCGTTGCACGGGCTCGGTGCAATCGTGTTCCCTGCGAAAGTGAAATTAATAATTTTTGTTTTTCACGAGAAGAGCAAAAAGGTAAGTTTGGGGGTATTTGTTCGGCATGGTTATTACATTTTAATACCGCTCATTTTCTATCATTTTTTCAAGAAATAGTGATATCTAATCTGTGTCTGTTCATTAGTACAGATTACAGGTACATAAGGAAAACACTGAAGACGGTACACAACTTGTACAGAAACGACGATTTTTAACCGGAACTGCAAACTTAACAGAATACTGATCAGATCGAATGGGTTTGCAACATATAAGAGTTGTATACAAATAATTCTTGTTTTGGTCCAACATAATCATATGTGAACAAGTGTGAACATGGATTTGACCATATGCATCAAGTGGGAAAAATACCATCATGGTGTTTTGCAAGTGGGTGCACAAGTAGGTATGGTAATAAGTATTTGAAAAAAAGTTGATTTTGAAGTGTGAATCATTGCAACTTGATCACTTTCGTTCTCTGTTCATTACTCTAGATTTTACCCATGTGTGAATTACAATAAATTGCAACTACAGAGAGATGAACAAGTGACCAGAAGACCATAGACCAAAGGTGGGCCTCAGTATCCAAAATTTGGCCACAAATTTAATCCCTTTGGCCGCAATTTGCGGCCAAATCAAAGCCAAATTGTCTCGTGCAACTTATGTGGGTCCCTGGTGGTCTTGTCAGTCTATTGGTATATGCAACTTCTACTTTTACAAGTTCTATAAATAGCATATCAGTTTGTGTGAAAGGGATGTACATTTTCACTACTTATATTCACTCTTGATAAAATTGTGTAGTTCTAGTGATTTGATTGAGTTCTTTGCCTTCTTCTGGTCTTGCAACTTCTATTTTTGAGCTTCCAAGATTAGATTTTGGTAATTAAACTCATTTTTCTTGTACTTGGATTCCATATCAATAAAGGCTTCATTAAGTTCTATTATGGTTATTGTATCTTTTCTTTGTTTCTTGCATTCTCTTTTATTTGCTCAGTTGTGTTTTACATGATGTGTGAGTAGTTTTCACTTAGGCAATGGTGAGGTAGGTTGATGAATGGCTTGCCTTCCAACCTTTCATTCTTAATTCTTAGCACTTTTTGAACTTCTTTTCTTAATGTATGCAATATTATTGTGTTATTGCTTGATAGGATATGTTGTTTTGAAAGGTGGCAAATCAACCTTTAATACATTTCATATTCCTTCTTTACATATCATTTTTGTTACATTAAGAATTGAAGTAGAAAGGAAGGTAAAATTTACCTAAGTGTAGTAAACTAGCTAAATAGGACATGTAACTATACAAGCATATGTCCTATACTCGCTAACTTCACTTAGCTCATATTATCCTTATTTCATCTAAAAATCATAAAAATTTATAGTTTCTTTTGTGCTAATTTTGATATCATATCCTAAAATGATACTTTGTAATCGGTTTAGATGCGGCATGCTTTTTAAGTCAAATAGATACTAGAAATGGATGTTCAATCAAGATTGAGAGTTGGGGATAACGTCATAAGTCAATTAACCAAATCTTAGCCTAAGTTTTCCGGATATATCATTTTATTCTTTACATCGCTTCATTTGTATAAAAAAACGTGACAAACTCAGCCTCAAAACCTTTGTTTCTAACTCAAAATAACGTTGTGATATCCATTCCCTGTGGATCGACCCGTACTTTCCGGACTACGTCAACGCATCGTGCACTTGTGGTATTTTATAACTCGAGAATCACTTCGTGCAAAAATTTTAATCAAAAACCGACATATCCGATATTGAACCATATCCTTTTCAAAAGCACGACATCGTGAATTTACAACAATATTACATACACCAGGCTATCCATCGCGACAGATCCAATACAACCATAATCAACAAGCAATATCCATCACAGAACATGCAAACTTGCGAGTATCAATTCCGTAACCTAGTTTAATTGATACGTATAGCAATTAGACGATGTTTTACCAAACGTTATGATACACGTAACCATCACTAATCCTACGATAATCGAATACCACACACAAATAGCCAACACTTCAATTTTCCAAAACACCAAAAATCAACTGTGCTAAAAACCGGCAAAAATTCAATGATAAAACCCACTCCGGGAGGCCGAAATGAGCTCGGATTGATATGAAACTTCGCGGAGGGCCCCGACATAAAATTAATATCGCACCTAGTTGGTACCCATTGTTAGATATGTATACCCTAGAGGCCTGTATTGTATAGGATGCTAGGGATATGTATGTACAGGACAATCTTGCTCAGTTATATACTATAGTATTTTTGTTGTCTTTATCTGAACATATGTATTTGTTTTTCTTATTGCTTTTTATTGCTTATACATGTTGATAAAGACTCGTTACAACAGTATACTATTTTGGTTTGTCTTTATCTTAACATGTGCATATGTTATACTCGATATCACATATCTCGGATACATGTTGATAAAGCCCATAGGATTTTGCTTGACTACCAGCTTTATGATGGCCATACTTGTGGGAGCTAGGTAGTCCATAAGAACATCCTTAAAGTCCCCAAGTCGCAGGAGTATCGAGACCGGACATCGATATTCCAGAGTAGACTTGTGTATACGTTTCTAAACCCTGACGAGGGGTGGTGGTTGGTCCCACGACCATTGGTGTAATCACCTAATATCATATACAGATGCTCACTTGGGGTGAGTACACTGGACGGACTCACCGAGAACCGCTAGATGGTATTATACCTATCGTCAGATAGCGGTTCTCAGGTAGCATGAGTACAGGTTAGTCTTTACACCTGAGATCATCATTTGTCTCATGTGAGTTCCCACTGTACTTTGATCATTACCCTACCACGGCTCTACTGAGTAGTGCAAACAGGTTTTGGTTGGGTACAGTCCCGATCCATATGGAGGCAGTGAGTGATTGTCAGGGATTCGTCTCTCCCGATATTGGGAATCGATATCGCACTTTGTCCTGTTGGCCAGAACCATAAGACCTTAGCAAAGGCAGGTGAGATTTATTGATGATTAGATCGGTAGTTTCTCGGATCGTTCCTGAGCCAAATCTACATGACTTATCAGGTTATTAGGGTTTTGACGTTTACCACCCCCTAGACCCGATATGTGATACTCTTAGATGAAGAGATCGTATTGTACGGAGATTGTCACGGATAAGCTCAGTAGGGGTCCGGATAAGTTTGCTCGTCAGCCTTCCTTTTCGACAATTACCGGGTTAGCCGTTACGTATAGCTAGTGCCGCTGACATGCTTGTGGTTAAACCCACTGCCAACGTACTGTCGAGTCTTTAGAGTCCTACACAGAGGATTTCCCTGGTTCAAGCGTAATGATGTAGTAGTCGTATTTTGATACGTGTAGGGTTCCGATCGAATGATAATACTAGCCGGCTTAGGATTAATCCGGATTATTAAATCAGGTATTGATTTAATGAGTTATATATACATATTTCAATATGTATATTCTAGTGTTATCCGGGATTTCGGTCGGACGGTTGATAATACTAGCCAGCTTAGGATTAAGCCGGATTATTAAATCAGGTGTTGATTTAATAATTTACATATGCATATTTCGATATGTAAATTCTAGTATTATGTTCTTTGTATTATTCTATCTCTTTAGGTTTTTGTAATGTGATACGAATACAGGTATGTATATACGGTAGAGTGTATTCCGTATTTATACAGAAAGACATTCTAGAAAGAGGACACCTCATCATGTATTTTCCATTTTATTTGTAAAATGGAAATGGGGTGTAAAAAAGAAAATGAGGTGTAAAGGAGAGAATGATGTGAACCATACTTGAATAGTATTGAAAAATGAATTGTAAATTCATTTGTGCAAACCATTCAAGCATGGTTGTGTTATAATATTGAAAAAATGGTTTATACAAAACCATGGTTAATGTTTTTTCTCTCTTAAGTTGATTTTCATTCTCATATTTTTGTTCTCTCTCCTCATAAGCTCTTTTCTTTAGCTCATCCTTCATCTTCCTCCCTACCCCTCTCATGTATTGAGAAACAAGGGAGGAAGAGAGATAGAAAAATACAAGAACCACACACTATATCACTAGACACTCTAAATTAGCAACCTAGAGCCTTTAGTTGCTCCACTAGGTTTTTGAGTGGAGCTAGAGCCATAAACCATATATCTTAGGTGGGTCATCTTCGACGGAGGAGGACCGGAGATCAAGCTCCATCACGGAGTCCCTAAGGAGCTAAGGAAGAGGGTAAAAGACCAAAGGACACGGATCTTTTGGTATAACTCTCTATCACAGTAGCTAAGATCTCTTAAGTTCGCTAGTTTCAATGTTTGGTTAGATTCTAGGGTGTCGTTTGTATCGCCAAGTTTTTTAACAGTGAAAGGTTTTCATTCCGTAACGGCTGCGGTTAGCGGCCAGGGTGCTAAGGACCCCAACACCTATCCCCTTAGGCCACCCTAAGGTAGTCAGGAGGGTAGGCAGACCCGAAACTGCCTTGTGAGGTAGTGCCGGGTCCCCACCCTCCCAAGGCCACCTTAGGGTGTCTCAGGGGGATGGGCCCTCCCTATATCCTTCCAGGATGTGCCCGAGGTCTCCGCGCACCTCCCCGCAGGTTCTTAGTCCAAACCGAGAGCCCGTGGAGAATCAATCATCATGATAACATGAAAAAAGTTAATGGGTTTGCGGCAGTTTTTGCGGGGCAAAAACCGGCTGGATTCGGAAGTCGTATCTATCTAGTTTAGGGTGTTTGGGTGGCTCTGATACCATTGTTGGTTTCTAGTTCTCTCGCCGCTAACTCGTGGCTAATGCAGAATTCAAAAACAAAATTTTTTGTGGCGCTAGAAACTAAAACCCAAGAATTGAACCAAACACCTAAACTAAAACCATAACAAGATATAAATCACAACCATTGTAGCGTCTTAATTTGTTCCAATTGGGTTGGACTCTAGCATGCTCTCAAGAGCTCCGGGTCGTATTTGCAAGCCGGCCCTCTTTTGCCGAATATGATCCACCTGAAAGAACCGATCCATGCTCCGGCTTCACCTAGTGAAGCAACCAACGCTCCAAGCTCGCTTGGAATGGAGAGTGGGGATGTAGGAATTTTCCACTATTTTTTCTCTCAAATCTAAGCTCATGAGAGCAAATGTAGAAGGAGGAGGTGAGGAAAAATAACCATGACCAAGTGTTGAAAGAATATGATAGAATGAATGAATAATCATATAATGAAGAATGGCTTCATATTATTTTTTGCAACCATACAAATAAAAAACTCATAACAATATGTAATAAAATAATGAAGCTCATTCCTCTCTACATGTCTTCAACCATGCTCAATGCCACCTCACCCTCTACCTCATTTCATGAATATTCATAAATGAATATTCACAAATGAGGTGTCCATCTTCTAGAACAAATTCCGTATAAATACGGAATACAGCCCGGTATACGTATTGAAATACATATATGCGTATCCGTATAAAAATACGAATAGCCAAAAGAGAAAATGAATAGTGAACAATAATACTAGAATATATATATTTAAAATATATATACAAATTATTAAATCAAGATTTGATTTAATAATCCCGCTTAATCCTAAGCCGTTGGTATTATCAACCATCCGATTAAAGTACATGTGGCCTGTACACATATTTAATCGAACACCTGTATATACCAACATGCGCTATCTATAGCATATCGCCTAAACTGGGAAAACCTTCTGTGTGGGACTCTAAAGACTCGTCAATATACTGACATTGGGTTTAACCGTAAGCACGTCAGCGGCACAAGCTGTATGTAACGGCTACCCGGGTATTGAGCAAAAGGAAGGCCGACGAGCAAACTCATCTGTACCCCTACTGAGCATGTCTGTGACAATCTCCATACAGTCCGGTATGTTCGTCTAAGAGTATCGTATATCGGGTCTAGAAGTGGATAATGTCAGACCCCTAATAACGCGATAATTCGAGTCGGTGTGAAACCCATCACCCACTGAGAAATTACTAATCCAAATCAGTAAATTTCGTCCACCTTGGCCAAGGATTTCTGGTGATGGCTACCCACGCACAGTGCGACATCTACCCCCAATACTAAGACATACGAATCCCCGACGATCCGCTCACTGCCTCTATGTGGCTCGGGACTGTACCCAACTTAAATTTGTTTGCATGACTCCTTTGAGCCATGGTAGGGTAGTAATCAAAGCACAGTGGGAACTTACACGAGACAAATGACGATCTCAGGTCGACAGACTAACATGTACTCATGTCACCTAAGAACTGCTATTTTATATTAGGTATAATACTATCTAGCATGTTCCCGGCGAGGCCGTCTAATGTAACTCATAACCTAATGAGCACCTGTATACTATCTTTGGTGACTAATCGATACCAATAGCTGGGAGACTGGAAATCGTCCCTCGTCGGTGTCAAGAAACGTATAGACTAGTCTACTCTGGAATATCGATCCCCAGTCTCGATATTCCCACGACTAGGGACATTTAAGAATTTGCTTATAGACTATCCCGTTCTCATAACTATGATCGCCACAATAACCCTGCTAGTCCAGCAAGAATCATATGGGCTCTATCAACATGTAATAGTGATCTGTAATACCATATAATACATGTACATGATGATAGAGATGAACCATATAGCATACTATCATCTTAAGTAAGACTGTTCTGCCCGTATAGGTCCTCCCTTAATAGTCATAATCGCCTGCCTACGATTACAATAATTTCCTTGAGGGCACTATATCCAACAAGATGATCCACCAGAAAGAACCGATACAAGCTCCAGCTTCATCTATTGAAGCAACCGATGCTCCAAGCTCGCTTGGAATGGAGAGTGGGGATGTAGGAATTTTCCACTATCCTTTTCTTTCAAATCTAAAGATCAAGAGAGCTGGTGAAGAAGAAGAAAGAGGAGGAGGTGAGAAAACTTAGCCATAAGCAAGCCTTGAAAAGCATGAGAGAGTGAATAATTGAAGAAGAATAGAATGGCTTCATATTTTTCTCACAACAACGCAAATAAAAAATCCCATTACATTGTATAATAAACTAATGAAGCCCATTTCTATCTACATGTCTTCAAGCATGCTCAATGGCACCTCACCCTCCACCTCATTTTATATCAATATTCATAAATGAATATTCACAAATTAGGTGTCCATCTTCTAGAACAAATTCCGTATAAATACGGAATACAACCCGGTATACATATTGAAATACATATACACGTATCTATATAAAAATATGAATAGTCAAGAGAGAAAATGAATAGTGAACAATAATACTAGAATACATATATTAAAATATATATATATATATATAAATTATTAAATCAAAACTTAATTTAATAATCCATCTTAATCCTAAGCCGCTAGTATTATCAACCATGCGATTAAAGTCCGTGTAGCCTATATAAATATTTAATTGGACACCTGTATGTACCAACATATATCATCTACATCATATTTCCTAAACCGGGAAAACCCTCTGTGTGGGACTCTAAACACTCGTCAATACGCTGACAGTGGGTTTAACCACAAGCACGTCAGCGGCACTAGCTGTATATAACAGCTACCAATGTATTGAACGAAAGGAAGGCCGATGAGAAAACTCATTCGTACCCCTACTGAGCCTGTCTGTGACAATCTTCATACAGTCCGGTATGTTCATCTAAGAGTATCGCATATCGGGTCTAGAGGTAGATAAAGTCAGACCCCTAATAACGCGATAATTCGTGTCGGTGTGAAGCTCATCGGCCACTGAGAAACTACTGATCTAAATCAGTAAATCTCATCCACCTTGGCTAAGGATTTCTGGTGATGGCCACCCGACCACTGCACGACATCTATCCCCAATACCGGGAGAGACGAATCCCCGATTATCTGCTCAATGCCTCCAAGTGGGTAAGGACTGACCCAACTAAAACCTATTTGCAGGACTCTTTTGAGATGTGGTAGGGTAGTAATCAAAGCACGGTAGGAACTCGCACAAGACAAATGACGATCTCAGGTCGACAGACTAACCTATACTCATGTCACCTGAGAACTGCTATCTAACAATAGGTATAATACCATCTAGCATGTTCCCGGCGAATCCGTCAAGTGTACCCATCTCTAGTGAGTACCTATATACTATCTTTAGTGATTAACTAACACCAGTGGCTATGAGACCGGCCATCGCCCTTTGTCAGGGTCAAGAAGTTTAAGTCGATGCCATGCACCCCATGTGTTCGCAGGGAGGCGTAGTTTGCAAAAAACGATTTTTATGTGCTTCGTAACATCGACTAAACTCCAGGATCGATACTAAATCCTAACTAACGAACTAACTCGGAGGATTAACTACTATGTAAGGAAGTTATACCTCAAGCTACATGTCCATCTTCTCCTCGCTGTCCTTCTCCTAGTCGTGAGCTCCTTAGAGTGAGAATGGATCGTGCCTCTTCGTCGGCTTCTCCACGTCAAAGAAGATCCACCCGAGAGTGCCAAAATTGAGCTTTAACCTCTAAGATGAGATAACTAGGGTACTTGGTGTGATAAAATAAGTAGCTTAGAATGAGTAGAGAGTGATTATGGATCTAGTAATCTCACAAACCCTAGGATTCTCAACTCATAAGACAAATAGGGTTCTTGAGAAGGTGATGAAGAAAGCTTGAGGAAAGAGAGTGTATTTGTGATAATGATAAATGAAAATGGCTCATATGAAAACTTTAAGGCAAATGAAAATATCTCACACAAATATCTCAAATTATCTCATAAATATCTAAGTCTTCATTTTCCTCAAAAGAGTCCAAAAATTCAACAGGAAGCCATGCTCAATTTTCACTAAAATACCACATAACTCCACCTCATAATTCCACCTCATTAAGCATTTAACCTAAATGCTAATACATATAATGAGGTCTACTCATCTAGAAGCAAACTTGAGTAATTACAAGAATGCCCCTTTCATCCGTATATACATACCTGTATCCGTATTCCGAGAAACACGAATAAAATGAGACGAAACTAATCCAATAATCTAATACTAGGATCTGGTTTAAACCAAATCCCACTAGTATTATCCGCCCGAACATCATACGTGTACAAGTACACGTATGTGATCGATCCCTGTCGAAAAACCATACGACCTATACATCGTTTCGCCCGAAGCAGGAAAAACCTCTGTGTGGGACTCTAAAGACTCGACAGTACGCTGGAAGTGGGTTTAACCACAAGCATGTCAGCGGTACTAGCTGCACGTAACGTCTAGCCAGGTATCTGTCAATAAGAAGGCTGATGAGCAAACTCATCCGAACTCCTACGGAGTCTGTCTGTGGCAATCTCCGTACAGTCCGGTCTGTTCGTCTAAGAGTATCGCATATCGGGCCTAGTAGGGAGGTAAACGTCAGACCCCTAATAGTGCAATAATTCGTGTCAGAGTGCAGCCCAAAACACCCTGAGAAACTACTGGAGTACCTACCAGTAAATCTCGCTTGCCTTGGCCAGGGACTTTGTGTAATGGCTTTCCGAACCACAGCGCGACATCAACCCCCAACACTGGGAGAGACGAATCCTATCTAACCGCCACTGCCTCTAAGTGCTTCGGGACTGCACCCAACTACTACCTGTTTGCACGACTCATCAGAGCCGTGGTAGGGTAGTAATCAAAGAACAGTAGGAACACACTCGTGTTAGTTATATGTATGCCCTGGAGACCATTACTGTACATGAGATGTATATTATAGTGGATGCTTGGACATATATAGGGAGGACTTTCTTGCTCGATATGATAGTATGCTATTTGGTTACTCTTTATCTTAACATGTACACTAATTGTCTCTCTGTTACAAGTTGGTAAGCCCTTAGGATGCGTACTTGACTACCTAGATTATGATGCAGATCATACTAGCGGGACAAAGTTAGTCGGTAAGTACATCCTTTAATGTCCCTAGTCGTGGGTGTATCGAGACGGGGCATCGATATACCAAAGTAGACTAGCGTATACCTTCTTGATCCATGTAGATGGGCGATGGATGATCCCATATCCATTGGTGTTTGAAATTAGAGATGATATATGGGTGCTCAGTGGAGACTGGGTACACTGGACGGACTCGCCGAGAACTCCCAGATGGTATTATACCTCACGTCAGATGGAAGTTTTCTGGTGACACTGGTACAGGTTAGTCTGTCGACCCGAGATCGTCATAGAGTCTTGTGTGATTTCCACTGTTCTTTGATTTCCACATTACCACGTTCATGAGAACGTGCAAAACGGTGGTTTTTGGGTACAGTCCCGAGTCATATAGAGGCAATGAGCGATAGGAGGGGATTCTTCTCTCCCGGTATTGGGGGTTGATGTTGCGCTATGCTCGATTGGCTATAATATGAAGTCCCTGGCCAGGGCTGATTCTGAGATTTACTGATAAGTGTTACTAGTAGTTTCTCGACCCGTTATAAGCCTCATATCGGCATGACTTATCGAGTTACTGGGGTCTGACGTTTACCACCCCTAGACGAGATATCCGACATATCAGATGAAGAGACCGGACTGTACGGTAAGTGTTACTGATTGGATTCGCAGGAGTATGAGCAGGCTTGCTTGTTGATCTTCTGATCGCTCAATACCCAGTGGACGTTACGTTTAGCACGCCTCTTGCGGCTTGTGGGTGTTTGATATGATCATCACCTACTGCCGGCGTATTGACGAGTCTTTAGAGTCCTACACAGAGGTTTCCTGGCTCAGGCGAAACGAAGTAGGAGCATATATGAGATATGTGCGGGACCGAGAATAATACGAGTATGTGATACCGTATTCTATTCTCGCGATTTGTGACTTCGGTCGGTTATATGTGATATAGCCGGGTTATCGGATCAAGCGTTGATTCAATAAGTTGTTACATTTGATATGAGTCAGTTATATGTGATATAGCCGGATTATTAAATCAAGTGTTTATTTAATAATTTAATGTATAATTATATATTTGATATATTAACCTACATTAACTAATACATGCTCACTTATGATTTCTTTTCTCACTTTTTTTGTGCATTAGTATATATGTGATATATATATATTGATGTACATTATTTTGTGTCATGCTAGATGATACAAGAGGCATGGGTGTATGAGACTTACACTAAGCTTATGATAATCTTTGGGTTTTATTTATTTAAAGTTAATCAAATTAGGTGGAAAATGGTCAAATGGATGAAGCTTGTGGAAGCTTGTGGATTCATTTGACTTGTCCACTAATTTGTTTTTACTTAAGATATTTTCTTATCCCAACCATGATCCTAAGCTTTAGTTAAGTCTCTATAAGGGTTTTTATATGATAAAAACTCACCCATGTTTACCTCTCTCATGAGATGAGTTCATTCTTCTTCTTCTTCATCTAAACTCCAAAAGCTTTCTAGGTTTTGGATTAGTGATGAAATATTGTGAGAAAATAAAATCTAATGTGAGACCACTTCCTATTTCATCATCATATACACTTGCTTGGGTAGTAAATGGTGTTCTCTTCACAAAGTTCTTGACCTAGTGAAGAGGTAGCTTGGGTTTGAGTCTCCTCGACGTAGATCATCTTCGGCCTCGAAGACTTCGTGCAAGCTTGTTCATTTCTCCGAGAGAACTATTCTAGAGTTCGGGAAATCTTCACTTACCAAGTTCACAGCGAAGGGACGTCAACATGGAGCTTTAGAAGTGAAGGACCGGTCTACAAAGGTTGTATTCCTTGCTCACTACTTGTAATGGTTGATTACATGTTCATTTCGTTTATTTACTCTAGCTTGATCCTAGCTTTGGATTGATTAGCACCTTAGAATTTTTAAATATAGCATGGTAGTTGCTGTGAAAACCCAGTAGGGTGCTAAGTAATCCCAACAGTGGTATCAGAGCTGGGCTAGAGTATTAGACGGATTGTTAGATTATGAAACCGAAACGAACTCTGAAACTTGAAACCCTAAAATCCAGGTTCTGTCGATTTTTATATGACCTCAAAGAAATTTTCAAACAAGTGCAGAGTGATATATGTGTGATAACATGAACACTAGTGAAATTTGAGGGCATTCTAGTAATTTTTGGCCGGCGAGAACCCCCCATCTCGGCCAAATCCGAGCCCCCTCCAAATTTTTTCAGTGTTCTATTGCATGGGTTTTGGTGTTTCAGGTGTTGTTTGTTTTTGCTAATTTTGCATGAGATGTAATCTTACACTATAAACAATTCGGAGTGTTTCATATTCGTAGTTTAACATTGCTTTTGGGTTTTCACAAGTTATCTAGGCGAAGTCAAAAAGTTCGATCGAATGTCAAAAACCTATTTTTTTCAAGTTTAACGTATTCGGAAAAACATGCAAGTAATTCTGTGGACCCTCTAGAAGAATGAAACCCTAACTCGAATTTTTTGGATCATGGAACTGCGGACATACCCTACGGTTTGCCGCAGTTCCGTGGCGACATGAGTGAGGCTTGGGTTTGCCCTTCTACGGTTGGTCCATAGGTTCTGCGGCATGTTCCAGGTATTATTAAAACTGTGCTCAATTGTTGAGCTGTCGGGAAATTGTGGGACTTTGATTAATCGATCGAAAAATTTAACATCCTCCGGATATCATGTGATGGGATACAATAATTGGAATCTATCTAGTTGCATGCAAGTTTAACATTTCGGCCTCGGACGGAATCGGGAATCTTGTTGAATTACTCGACTTCCTATGAAAAGTGTTTTCATGATTGAGACCTAAATGTAAAATTTGCATTGTTAGGCATGAAATCCAGAATATGTGATATTCCGGGTTTATGATGTCTAAGGGCAGTGCGGATTCCAATCGTTGTAGTTTTTCACTTTCTTTTCTGCGATTGTAAGTGTAATATGTGGTGTATCGCCGGTTTCGTTGCTATATGTCAACGTCAATTAGGATACGCATATTTACTTACGTTGATGACATGTGATGTTATGTGTTGCTGGGATATGTTATATTGGATTGTCGTGTTTGAATACCCCGGGGTTTTTTATGTGAGATGAGAGTTTTTCATTTTCATTCATGTAAAATTCAATGCATGTAATATTCTTTTATTGGGGCACTTCCGGGTTGAGAATAATGTCGCCATTGTATATTATTTACTTTTCCGCATTAGGATAGACCCAAGGAGGGGAGCACAAGTAACCAGGTTCTAGAATCCAGTGGGAGACCATCTCGAGGCGTCGAGTCTGGGTCTCCTAACTCTAGAATTGGTAGGGTTGCTTGCCGCTCTCGTAGAGGTCTAGGGATATGGGTTTAGCTATTCATCACGACCGTGGAATCCGTGTTTTATACAGTCTTAATATAAAACCCGGAAATCCTAGTATATCCAATATTTCATATGTTGTTTTCTGCTGCGATATCTTTGAAGTGATCATTTGATATGTTGAGATAGATACTGTATATAGTATATATGATATATTATATAGACATTGCTTATGTTTTACACCCGTGCTAGCCCTGCCCCACTCTGCCGTTAGTTACCTAACCTAACGGTGCATGAAGGGATATCGCGGCGAATGCGGATGGCATAAGCGTACGTTGTATTTATCTGTGATGCGTAGGTAACTTAAATGATGGGACTTCATTAATGAGATTAATGAAAAAAAAGAAAGCTAAAGATGTTGTAGAAACTTGTTTTAAAAACCGGTAGCTCTAGTTCTTGCTTTGGATAGCGATATTCCTTGTAGAATATCCAGCACCTTATTCGATAAGGAAAGAGCCGAGATCCCTTCACCGGGAGTGACCTCTTTAGCGAAACTAGCAAATGCTACAAACTCGGATTGTCTTTTGATTGTTTTTATAGTTTTTGCTTTGCATAGTGGTATTCTGAATATCCTGCACCTCATTCGACGAGGAAAGAGCCGAGATCCCTTCACCGGGAGTGACCTCTTTAGCAAAACTAGTAAAAGCCTAAAAAACACTCCATTTCAAAATCACTCGATTCTACAACGATATCAAGTTCATTACGCAAAAGGTTTTTTTTTTAAAAACCTGTCGTAGCCCTCCGTCATTTCAGATAAGTAATATTTAGTATCCGTGCTGCGTTTGTTGGCCTTTGTTAAGGCGTAGTGTGCGGTAGCTAGTTTTTGCTTATCTGCTTATGCATATGATGCGATTGGATTAGGGTAGTCGTGCGACCTTGTTGGCCTTTGTCAAGGGTCGTGTGGGTAGGTTTAATTCAATCAGGAAATAACGGGTTGAACTTGACTAGCATCCTATAGTTTGTTGGCCTTTGTCAGGTCATAGGAGGTTAGGGGCAAAGTTATCGGGAATTTCAACTGTTGAGATTTGTAATGAGATTGCATACCTTCTATGAGATAGTTGGATCCCGATACCCACTGCGAGTAAGAGTTACTCCTGGGAGAGTTTTGCACATTACAATTAGCCGATCAAGTAGGTGTCTAGAAAGGTGTCAACGGGGTTACTCCCCTGGGAAAATGAGGTTTATTTTAATTAGGTCCGTGCGAAAGCACGGGGAACCTCCCTCAAAGTACCGGCACTGGCCTGGCTGAAATATTGGCGAACTTGTAGGGTGTAAATAATCCCGGCTAGTCTTTCCTTTTTGGGTTTGAAGGAAGATTTGATAAAAACAGTGGGAGCCATCCTGATTAGATAAAATAATAACCAATCTGATCTTGCAA
This sequence comes from Agapanthus africanus, assembly GCA_030015575.1. Lineage (NCBI taxonomy): Eukaryota > Viridiplantae > Streptophyta > Magnoliopsida > Asparagales > Amaryllidaceae > Agapanthus > Agapanthus africanus. The sequence continues at coordinate 826,009,948 of CM057338.1, read as the reverse complement.
GAGCATATGCTGAGTGTTTTCTTCTCTCTCTCTCTCCAAGTAGCGACTATGTCATGCCTTAATCGAGATAATAATATAGATGTATTGACCGAACCCGCTTGTTATACTGAGCTGGGGAACGTTGGTCCCGCTCCAACTAATAATTATTATAAGACCGAGCAGGAAATAGGGGATTACCATAATTCCCGTGCCGCCCAAACGAAGAAAGTGTATATTGATGCATCTTCTTCGGGTGTATTCATTACCGAGAACTATTTTCAGTATCCTTTATGTCCTGGGTATGTGATACCGGATCAGGATCCCATATATGTAATCTGTTACGTGGACTACAGATAGGTAGAGAACTGAGAACGGGTGATAAAGTTTCAAGAATTGGAAACAGTGCAATTGTTGCAGCCAAGTTGTTGGCATTTATCACCCTATATTATCAAGTACATTGATTCTGAACGAATGTTATTAGATACCGAACCTGATATACAACATCATATCAGTCTGTTTATTTAGTAAAGAAGGATATAATTTTGTATTCTTGGATAATGTTTTGAACATTTCCTATATCAAGAGTTGATCGGTTCAGGCACGTTATCCAAAAACATATACGTTCTAAATCAAACTACAGTTCTCAACGTACAGAACACACACAAGAGGAAGAGTTCAGAAATGAACAAATCCTTCTTGAGGCATTGTAGACTAGGTCATATCAATGCGACCTGACTAGCGAAGTTACATTAAGATGTATATTTAAATCAGTTTGAATTTACATCTTGTGAAACTTGCCAGCCATGTCACAAAGATAAAATGACCATAGCTCCATTTACTGGAAATAGAGAAAGAGTTAATGAACTCTTGGGATTGATACATGATGATATATGTAAGCCCCCTGTCTACACATGCCAGGACTGGTTCTTTATACTTCATTACATTCACTGATGATCTCTCAAGATTCGGACATATGTTCCTGTTGAAACACAAGTCTAAAGCTTTTGAGAAATTCAATGAATATAAGTTAGAAGTAGAGAACCAAAACGGGTATAAGTATTATGTCCTTTGATATAATCAGGGAGGAGAATACTTGAGCACGGAATTCCTGGACTATTCAAAAGGAGAATGAGATTCTCTCTCAGCATTACTTCTCCGTATACACCACAGCACAACGGTGTATCGGGGCAGAGCAATCGTACCCTATTAGATATGGTGCGCTCTATGATGAGTACTACTGAGTTGCCTATTTCCTTTTGGGGGTTATGCACTTGTGAAACCGCATACCTATTGGATAGCGTTCCAACCAAATCAGGTGCCTACCACTCCATATGCGATATGGTATGGAAAGAGCCCATCTCTAAAGTAAGTTAAGATTTGGGGTTGTCTGGCCTATGTCTAAAAGCAAAATCCGGACATGCTCGAGGTAAGGTCAGTTCTATGGAAGTTTGTTGGATATTCCAAGCATTCGCTAGGGAATATCTTTTACCACACCGAGGAACAAAAGGTGTTTTATTTCTCGGCATGCCACCTTTTTCGAAAAGGAATTTATTTTGGAAATAAATTAGTGTTCATGAGGTAGAACTAGAAGGTATTCCAGATATACAAACTACAGCTGAAGATTTGGTAGAACCGGAGGATTTAATAGTTCCTGACGAACCTCAGCCTCTCCGCCGATCTGGTAGGGTTGCTCATCCGCCTGAGAGATACTTCGGTTTTCTCAATGATAGTGGGAGTGAGGATTGCATCATGAGATGATGACCCAACTAGTTTCGAGTAGGCCATCAAGAGTGGGGACTCTGTAAGAATGGCTGGATGCTAAGCGATCTGAGATAGAATCCATATACACCAAGAAAGTATGGATTTTGATTGCTATATCTGAAGGGTTAAATCCCCATCAGGAGCAAGTATATCTTGAGAAGATTACTTGGTGTACATGGAAAAGTTGAGACTTTCAAACCTAGACTAGTTGTAAAAGGTTTTCGTCATTGACCAGGTGTGGATTATGATAAAACCTTTTCTCCTGAAGCTATGCTTAAGTCCATCCGGATCCTACTTGCCATTGCTACATACCATGACTACGATATCTGGTGGTTGGGTGTCATGACTGCTTTTCTAAATATTGATTTAGAAGAGAGCGTTTATAAGTACACAGCCAGAGGGCTTCGTAGATAGTGGGAGCAGCGGAAACGTGTGCAAGTTACTTTACGGGTTAAAGAATGCATCGCGGAATTGGAACATCTATTTTGATGTGGTAGTCAAAGTGTTTGACTTCATCAAAATGGTAGATGAACCTTGTATATTCAAAAAGGTGGTAGAGAGTAAGATGGTCATCCTCGTATTATACGTGGATGACATACTCTTGATAGGAAAGGTGTTTCCTATGCTACGCTCGGTCAATCTCCTCTTATCACAAGGATTCTCTATATAGGATCAAGGTGATACCTCCTAAGTCCTAGGTTTTGGATCTATGAGATAGATCTAAGTGGATGTTAGGATTCTCACTAGGTGTAGTGAGATGGTATCAACCGGTCCTGGGGAGAATCACTGGATAGCTTCCAGGGTGGTAAGGTCGACTGAATGTCAGTCACAGGCATTGTCTTTACCCTCAGTGGAGAGACGGTATGTTGGGAGAGTTCCAAGCTAGATACCGTAGCAAACTAGATGATAAAGGATGGATACATCGCTACCTAAGATGCTACCAAAGAAGAAGTCTGGGTGTATATTAGTTCATGAGATAAACTTCGTTCCTACCATTGTATGACAATGGAGTTGTGGCTTAGGCCTAGAACCCCCGTCCCATCAGTGACCTAGACATATTCTAAGGAAGTATCACCTGATCATGGAGATGGTTGATCTCCAGGGGATCGAGGTTAGGAGAGTAGACTCAAAGAAAAACACGGCGGATCCACTCACAAAGGCCTTTTCCAAGAGAAAGACCTTTATGGGATGGTTGAGTATGAGATACTACAACCACTGCTATATGATGGCCCTAGTGCAAGTGGGAGATTGTTAGTTATATGTATGCCCCAGAGACCATTATTGTACATGAGATGTATATTGTAGTGGATGCTTGGACATATATAGGGAGGAATTTCTTTCTTAACATTATAATATGCCATCTGGTTACTCTTTATCTAAACATGTACACTGATTGTCTCTCTGTTACATATTGGTAAAGCCCTTAGGATGCATACTTGACTACCTAGATTATGATGCAGATTATACTAGTGGGACAAAGGTAGTCGGTAAGTACATCATTTAATGTCCCTAGTCGTGGGTGTATCGAGACGGGGCATCGATATACCAGAATAGACTAGCGTATACCTTCTCGATCCATGTAGATGGGAAATGGATGATCCCATATCCATTGGTGTTTGACATCAGAGATGATATACAGGTGCTAAGTAGAGATTGGGTATACTGGATAGACTCGCCGAGAACTCCCAGATGGTATTATACCTCACGTCAGATGGCAGTTCTCTGGTGACACTGGTACAGGTTAGTCTGTCGACCCGAGATCGTCATAGAGTCTTGTGTGATTCCCACTGTGCTTTGATTTCCACCTTACCACGTTCATGAGAACGTGCAAAACGGTGGTTTTTAGGTACAGTCCTGTAACACCTTAGGATGTGATTAGTGGATAATTATACTCTAAAGTATGGTTTTTAATAAAAAGTTTACAAAAACGATTTTCAAATATTTTATCAAATTTAATGAATATTTTATTAGAATTTTTCTAAGCTTGCACACATATGTGCATGTAAGCTAGGGTTAAAATGGGGTTAGACCATGATTAGCAACAATGGTGGGTTAAACCATTTTCCTTAGGTGTATTTGGATTTTAAATAAGTGTTTGGTTAATTGTTTTTTTCCTTTGAAAATGGAAATGATTTGAATTGTTGTGGTTGACTTGGAGAGAGAGAGAGAGAGGATGGGCATCATGGCATGAGCCCATGCTTGCATTAAATGAGAGAGAGAGGGGGGGGGTTGACTCTTGTGCTCTCATTTCTTTTTCCACTCATTTCTCACAACACTCTCACTCACACACACCCACACTCACAACACCAGCAGCAGCACCAGCAGCAGCAGCAGCTCCAGCAGCATCAGCAGCAGCACCAGCATCAGCAACAGCTCCAGCAGCAGCAACACCAGCATCAGCAACAGCTCCAGCAGCAGCAGCAGCAGCACCAGCATCAGCAGCAGCTTCAGGCATCAGCAGCAGCAGCAACATGCAGCACCTGCAGTAGTAAGCAGCAGCAACAACATAGCTTCTTCTCCCTCTTCCTGCATCCTAGGGTCAAGTGAGGTTTACTTCTTAGGCTTAACTTCCTAGCTGGCTAATCTTATGTGTTAATTAGTTTCGATTAGTGTTAAAAGTGAGATTTAGCTAAGTTAAGGTTGTTTTAGCTTAATGAACCTAATCAAGTGTTAGTATTGCTGTTTAAACCTAGTAGTGTCACTAGATTTAGCTTAATCGCCTTAAGTCGCAAAACCTGAAGTTTTAAAATACGTTTTTGATATAATGTGTAGGTTATGAGATCTGCTACAACCGTGATCATTTTCTAGTATAGTAAAAATGTACAGATTGGTGCGCAGGTTTTTTTTGTGTAGTCTGTAGGAATCCGAGCCCAACCCTTCCCAAAAATCCGGCGACCCCCCATTGAATTCCGGCGTCGCCGGCCCCCATGAAGAGTTGGGTGGTTGTGCTTTGGCTAGTGGTGTCTGTGGGTATTTGTTTGGGTTTGGTATTATTTATTTTCCCTAATTGTTTGCAGGTAGAAATCTGGGAGAGTTTGGGGTAGTTTTAGTGTATCGGGGACTTTGACGATAATGTGAGGGTTTGGTTGGAGAATAGGATGATTCAGGGTTTTAGGGTTAGATTAGCTCTAAATTGTTCTGTTGGTATCACTTGACTCTTGTAATTTCACCTATTTTCACTAGTGTACCCTATGTTGCAAACTAGGTGTTTTAAAACGTTTTTAAGCTAAACTCGTATGATACATAGAATCTGCTGTTACTAGGGTAGTAATTTTGGTAAGCAAACTTATACACTAGGCAATGAATTGTGTTAGGAGCATAGTGTAGGAATCTGGACCCCTTCCACCGGTTTTTGGCCGGTATGATACCCATAGCCGCCAGCCCAATTTTGAGGGAATGTGTTGGATTTTGGCAGGTGGCTGTCTGTAGGTATTGTGAAGGGTTTGGTCTTGTTTGATTTTCTTGTTTTTGCTCCAGATTAAATCTGGGACTGTTTACCTATTTTTAGCGTAGCGGGATTTGCGCGACACGTACGATATATGTTGAGTTGGTTTGCTGTGTATCACAGCGTGTCACTGTGTGCCTCAGCGTGTCGCGTTGGGTTTTGGCGTATGCACACACGTTACGTTTACACGCACGCGTTTAGTTCGCGACGCGAGTTTTTCGTTTGGTTTTAATATCTTGTTTTTGCGAGATATTTGCTTATATGGATTCTCTATATGAATCCTAGGTTCGCAGGCGGGTACGTCGGACGCCGCAAAGAAAGGGAAGCAGGTGGTCGGCTACGCTTAGCACGTGACCGGATGAGTAGATTTAACATCTACGGAGAAATCGCTCGTATGGCGTTAAGCGTCAGGGCATGATAGGATGTCTAGTCGTAGATGTTTATATATATTCATACTAGTGCATACCTTCATTGATATATCATACTTGCACACATGCACACTGTATATTCATACCAGTGCACACATATATTAATATATCATACTTGCGCACATGCACACTGTATACTCATACCAGTGCACACATATATTGATATCTTCATACTTACGCACATGCACACTGTAGATTCATATTAGTGCATCCCTTCATTGATATATCACTATTTGCGCACATGCACACTGTATATTCATACCAGTGCACACATATATTAATATCTTCATACTTGCGCACATGCACACTGTATTTTCATAGTAGTGCTACACTTATATTCGCGTATATATCCATTTGCACATCCATACCTACATACATATATATGTTACATACATAAATGATATTGACTTGATTTCAAGAAAATAGGGGCCGCATGAGATATTTTCAAAACTGGATTCTTTTTAAAAGAGCGGTTTTCCCTTTTTACTCTTAGTGTCATAGGACACATTGCATGGATTTACGCATTGAGTTTGGATTTATGGGATTTCTGGATTTGTGAACCGTGGTATTATTTTAAGAAAATACGCACTGTTTTAAAAACCCCGTTTCTCTTGACATGATATTTCAGTGCGTCCACCATGAGTTTTCTCGGTTCCAGAGAGCTTGTGTGAGTATACCCGATTCGAGGAGTGGTAGGCACCGATTGCGGGTACATGGTGGACCCGGTACGGTACCCCGGGGCAAGAAGACTCGTATTGTTAGATGGTGAGCCCGGCGGAGGGACTACTACCTACCGGTGATTGGTTGGACCTGGCGGTTATCCGGAGGATACTGACCAGAGTCGATAGATGGATACGGGACGACACGTACTGCCGGGGCCGAGGGCCGATTCCGCAGACGGAGCCCGTGGGCCGATCCGGACCGACGGAGCCCGATACTTGAGGATTTGCGTGTCGATGCTGGACACGATTATTTTATGATATTTCGAGTGCCGATATTAGGCACTCACGATTCTATGAGATTTACAGGATTTGAGGGCCGATTGGAGTGACGGCGCTTGAGCTTTTACTGGGATTTGGGTGTATTGATGGACAACGGTTATTTTCCACGTTGACATTCCGTGTAGATGTTATTTATTCCCATGCTCAGCTTTCAGTGTTATACATCTCATCCTGTATCAGTAGTACCAGATAGAGTACACTTGCTCTGCACGGTTATTGCATACCCTGCTCATCCTATATAGATGTTATTAGATTGCACATGCTATGCACGATTATTGCATACCCTGCTCATCATATAGAGATGTTATTAGATCGTACTTGTTGCATGATATTTCATATCCAGCTCATCATATAAATGTTATCTGTTGGCATAGCTTAGACTATCGTAGTACGTGCATACTCGCGATTACCTTTATATGTTATCTACTATTCTCGAGTTGGCAACTCACCCCCGTTGTGACACAGTGTTTGCAGGTTGCCCCTTAGAGTAGTCACGGCAGGCTGCTTTCTTGCATCTTTTGATACAGATACCACTGCAGTTGGCGCGTGAGCCCTTTGCTAATAGGTGGGTTTTGTGCGGTATCTGTTTATTTTCCAGTTGTATACACTGTTGTATCTAGTACTCTCCATCTACTTTTCATGTATTGACTTAGAGACCAGTTGTGAGGATGATGTATATTATTTGTACTCTGGTGTCGAGCTCGTTGTGAGCCGACTTTGTTTATGCTGTTTTATCTTTCATGATACTTTTCTTCACTTATTTTTGCTCATTCTTCGCTACGGCGTCGTATATTATCAGTGTGGTGATTGTTCCGCCGTTGGGCATGATTGCTCCCGTTTGGGATGTTTTATTCTTATTGTACATCATTTTACTTATATATTGTTTTGTACCCGATTTTGGGGCTAGTTTTTACAAAGGAAATGCTGCCAAAATTTTTAAGATAATAACTTGAACTTAAAAGAATTTTACTAAATTACTTAAGTTTTTCTAAACGTTTTAACAAATGTTTCTATTAAATATTTTAACACTCAATACTTTTAATGGTTTTGATTTCTGGGTTTCGGCTTACTTAGTCACGTTACGCCTGTAGACGTTACGTGGTTAAGTGCCGGTCACGGGCCGAACTTTGGGTCGTGACAAAGTTGGTATCAGAGCGTAGGTTTTACCTTCGGAGTGTAGGATGACCCTGGTATAATGGAGTAGGTACCTGAAGCAGAGTGGCGTAGCGTGTGTATGTTCCGCGGCATACTCACGACACGGTGCTCCGCCTAAGCGACTTTAGGACTTTTTGATTGAAATTCCTTCATGATTATTTACATTCTTGTGATTCGATTTCCGCATCCTTATCGAATCCACTTTCTTTTCAGCCATTATGCCGCCAAAGACTACGAGGGCGCAGAGAGCGGCCGTGAGAGCCGAGATTCGAGTTGACTCGTCCGAGACGAGGACTGATCCGGGTGGTACACCTGTTGTACCCGAGCAGACTGTTCCTCCTATGACAGATCAGATCGCCATGCTAGGGGCCGGTATGCAGGAGATACACCAGATGATAGGGTCGTTAGTTGAGAAGCTTCGAGCGCAGCGACCAGAGGTAGCTCCACCCGTTACGAGGACCGCGATGGTACCTACAGTACAGATAGTTGCCCCTGCAGCTACGGAGGTTATTACTGTATCGCTATCAGAGTTTATGAGGCTGAAGCCTCCGGTCTTCACAGGCACCGATGCAGCCGAGGACCCACAGTCTTTCATTGATAGGATGGCCCGGATATGTCGTTCACTCAGATACTTAGATGCGAGATGGGTAGAGTTCGCGAGCTTTCGCTGGAAGGTCTTGCGTAGAGAAGGGCAGAGCAGCAGGTCTTCCTCCTATGACCTGGACCAGTTTGTGATGGTGTTTCTAGCCCGTTTCCTTCCCCAGAGTGTCAGGGATGCCCGAGCGCTCAGATTCGAGTCCTTACGCCAGACGCCAGAGATGACAGTGGCAGAGTACGATGTACTATTCACCGAGCTATCTGTTTATGCCCTATACCTAGTGGCTAATGAGGAGATGCGAGTCAAGAGGTTTGTTCGAGGCTTGCTTACCCTACTGTTCCTTGCGATCAGCGCACAGCATTGCGAGACTTATGCAGCAGCTGTAGACGCAGTTCTATTAGTCGAGGAGCGCCTTGCAGAGACTTTGGTAGTTCCAGGGCCGAAGAGGGTTCGTACTGATACAGCAGCACAGGGACTTCCATTCAGACGCCGTGATAGACGTCGTACAGGTGGCAGAGACTCGGGGCGAGGTCAGATGTTTAGCTCTTATCCCCAGGAGGGTCAGCAGTCGTCGCGTGGATGCTTTGGGTGTGGTAGTCCCCATCACCGTGTCAGAGATTGTACCGAGATACGCCGGAGGAGCCAGCAGTACCACATGTCACACTTCCACCTTCCCCATCCCAGAGGGCGTTGCCTATTGTACCTACTGTTGCTCCGCATCAGGCTCATGCATAGAGCGGCCGTGGTCGTGGAGGGTTTACTCATAGAGGACGAGGTGGCCGAGGCAGAGGACAGCCAGCTGCCGGCAGAGTATAGCCAGTTGCTAGTAGGGGACCGCCAGTCGCAGGTGGAGGACAGGCACGGGTTTTTTCTTTGACGTATCAGGACATGCAGGCGTCCAATGCGGTGGTCTCAGGTACCCTATCAGTATGTTCTGTTGACGCACACGTGTTGTTTGATCCCGGATCCACGCACTCGTACGTTTCCATACACTTCGTGCCGAGTTTGGGTAGAGAGTCCGGTTTGCTTGATCAGCCGCTTGTTGTGACCACTCCTATGGGAGAGTCGTTTGTTGCTAGGCACGTGTTCCGATCCCGTATTGTCGGTATTGGCGAGAGAGAGTTTCCTGTCGACTTGATCCTTCTTGAGATGTTGGACTTCAACGTTTTTTTGGGCATGGATTGGTTAGCCACGTGCTAGGCGTCTGTGGACTGCCGCGAGAAGACAGTTAGATTTTGTTTTCCCGACGAGTTGGCTTTTATTGTGCAAGGGGGCCGTGGTGCCGCCCCTCACAGTTTGATTTCTTCTCTTCACGCTGGACAGCTGTTGAGGAAGGGATGTCAGGGATTCCTAGCCTATGTTTGTGATATAAGAGCTACAGATGTTCCGTTGGACTAGGTTCCGATTGTTCGTGAGTTCCCTGATGTTTTCCCTGACGAGCTTCCTGGGCTACCGCCTGAGCGCGATATTGTTTTCTGCATTGACTTAATTCCCGGCACGGGACCTATTTCTATACTGCCTTATCGGATGGCCCCGGCGGAGCTTAGGGAGTTGAAGGGTCAGTTGCAAGATTTGCTGGATAAGGGACTTATTCGACCCAGTGTGTCTCCTTGGGGTGCTCCGGTCCTTTTTGTCAAGAAGAAGGACGGCAGTTTGCGTTTGTGTTTTGACTACCGCCAGCTGAATAGGGTTACAGTGCGGAACAGATATACTTTGCCACGCATCGACGATTTGTTTGACCAGCTTCAGGGGGCAGGATATTTTTCGAGGATCGACTTACGATCAGGATACCATCAGCTGCGGGTTCGACAGGAGGATATACCAATGACAGCTTTCCGCACGCGCTACGGCCATTATGAGTTTTTGGTGATGTCGTTCGGACTCACCAATGCCCCAGCAGCATTTATGGACTTGATGAACCAAATTTTCAGGCCGTATCTTGATTTGTCCATCATCGTATTCATTGACGATATTTTAGTGTATTCCCGGAGCCGAGAGGAGCACGAGCAGCACCTGCGGATCACACTGCAGACCTTGAGAGAGCACCAGCTTTTCGCAAAATTCTCCAAATGCGCATTCTGGCTTAACAACGTAGACTTCTTGGGTTACGTGATTACACGAGATGGTATATGTGTGGACCCGAAGAAGATCGAGGTCGTTCAGCGTTGGCCCAGACCCGCATCAGTTATGGAGATCCGCGGCTTTCTAGGATTGGCCGGCTACTACAGGCGATTTGTACAGGATTTCTCCCGCATTGCCGCACCTTTGACCAGGTTGACCCGGAACGGAGTTCCTTTCGATTGGACGGAGGAGTGCGAACATAGCTTTCAGCAGTTGCAGACTCGTTTGACCACGGCGCCGGTGTTATCATTGCCTTCAGGATCGGGCGGATTTGTGGTCTATTGTGATGCTTCTCGAGTGGGGCTAGGGTGCGTATTGATGCAGCATGATAGGGTGATCACGTATGCTTCACGGCAGTTGAAGAGACATGAACAGAACTACCCCACTCACGATTTGGAGATGGCTGCAGTGGTCTTTGCACTCAAGATTTAGCGACATTACCTATACGGCGAGTCGTGCCAGATATTCACAGATCACAAGAGCTTAAAGTATATTTTTCAGCAGCGGGACTTGAATCTTAGACAGCGCCGTTGGATGGAACTAGTAAAGGACTATGATTGCGAGATCTTGTATCACCCGGGCAAGGCGAATGTAGTGGCGGATGCTTTGAGCAGGAGGCCTGAGGGTAGTTTATCTTGTTTGAGCGCAGTGCAGAGGCAGTCGTCGGCAGATTGGTAGATTTTATGCGACAGCTGAGTGCAGTTCGAGTTCACGCCGATCGGGGGACAGCTTGCTCATGTTCGTGCACGCCCACAGTTGCTTGACCGTATACATGAGGCACAATACAGTGATGACCATTGTTCAAAGATCATGGCACAGATTGGACAGGGCAGATTTTCCGAGTTCGTGATTGATGATCAGGGGATACTGCGATTTAGGACTAGACTGTGCATACCAGATGCTGAGGGACTGCGGCGTGAGATTCTTGAGGAGCCACATCAATCGGTGTACAGTGTTCATCCGAGTTCCACCAAGATGTACCATGATATGAGGGATGTTTACTGGTGGGACAGAATGAAGAAGGACGTCACAGACTTCGTATCGAGATGCCTGACTTGTCAGCAAGTCAAGGCCGAGCACCAGAGGCCAGCGGGAAAGCTACAGCCGTTACCCATTCCGGAGTGGAAATGGGAGCAGATTTCGATGGATTTCGTTGTGGGTCTACCCAGGACTAGACGAGCGTCAATCGTTTGACGAAAGCGGCTCACTTCCTGCCGGTGAAGACGACTTTCAGATTTGCTTAGTATGCCCAGATATACATCGACGAGATTGTACGACTGCATGGAGTCCCGACATGTATCGTGTCCGACCGAGGCATCCAGTTTACCAGCCGACTATGGCAGAGGCTTCAGGAGGCTTTGGGCACCCTCTTGAGTTTCAGCACATCATTTCATCCGCAGACCGACGGCCAGTCAGAGTGGACTATTCAGACTCTCGAGGACATGCTCCGACCGTACGTTTTAGACTTTGGTGGTTGCTGGGATCATCATTTACCCTTGGTGGAGTTCTTCTACAACAATAGTTTCCAGGAAACTATTCAGATAGCACCTTTCGAGGACTTGTATGGGAGGAGATGTAGATCGCCCGTCTGTTGGACAGAGCTCAGTGAGAGCAGTATTTTGGAGCCGCAGATCGTACAGGAGACGACCGAGAAGATACAGCTGATTTGAGACAGGATGAGGACAGCTCAGAGCAGGAAGAAATCGTGTGCTGACAGACGCCGCCGCAAATTAGAGTTCGCAGTTGGTGATCACGTCTTTCTGAGGGTCTCTCCGATGAAGGGAGTAATGAGGTTTGGACGGAAGGGGAAGCTTAGCCCCAGATTCATAGCTCCCTTCGAGATCCTCGAGCGTGTGGGCGCAGTAGCATATCGTTTGGCTCTTCCACCAGACTTCCCAGATGTTCACCCCGTATTCGACGTGTCGATGCTTCGCAGATACCTACATGACCCTTCTCACATGATTCAGCATCAGACCGTTCAGCTCGAGCGTGATCTTTCATTCACCGAGCAGCCAGTCGTGATATTGGACCGGCAGGTGAAGAAACTTCGATCGAAGGTCTTGCCATCTGTGAAGGTGCTTTGGCACAGCCCAAATGGTGAAGATATCACTTGGGAGGCCGAGGGTGAGATGCGGAAGAAGTTCCCTCATCTCTTTGAAGGTACACGTAGCTTTATATTTTTAAATTCAGGGACGAATTTCTTTAAGGAGGGAAGATTGTAACACCTTAGGATGTGATTAGTGGCTAATTATACTCTAAAGTATGGTTTTTAATAAAAAGATTACCAAAACGATTTTCAAATATTTTATCAAATTTAATGAATATTTTATTAGAATTTTTCTAAGCTTGCACACACATGTGCATGTAAGCTAGGGTTAAAATAGGGTTAGACCATGATCAGCAACCATGGTGGGTTAAATCATTTTCCTTAGTTGTATTTGGATTTTAAATAAGTGTTTGGTTAATTATTTTTTTTCTTTGAAAATGGAAATGATTTGAATTATTGTGGTTGACTTAGGGAGAGAGAGAGAGAGGATGGGCATCATGGCATGAGCCCATGCTTGCATTAAATGAGAGAGAGGGGGGTTGACTCTTGTGCTCTCATTTCTTTTGCCACTCATTTCTCACAACACTCTCACTCACACACACACACTCACAACACCAGCAGCAGCACCAGCATCAGCAGTAGCACCAGCATCAGCAACAGCTCCAGCAGCATCAGCAGCAGCACCAGCATCAGCAGCAGCTTCAGGCATCAGCAGCAGCAGCAACATGCAGCACCTGCAGTAGCAAGCAGCATCAACAACACAGCTTCTTCTCCCTCTTCCTGCATCCTAGGGTCAAGTGAGGTTTACTTCTTAGGCTTAACTTCCTAGCTTGCTAATCTTATGTGTTAATTAGCTTCGATTAGTGTTAAAAGTGAGATTTAGCAACTTAAGGTTGTTTTAGCTTAATGAACCTAATCAAGTGTTAGTATTGCTGTTTAAACCTAGTAGTGTCACTAGATTTAGCTTAATCGCCTTAAGTCGCAAAACTTGAAGTTTTAAAATACGGTTTTGATATAATGTGTAGGTTATGAGATATGCTACAACCGTGATCATTTCCTAATATAGCAAACATGTACAGATTGGTGTGCAGGTTTTTTTTTGTAGTCTGTAGGAATCCGAGCCCACCCCCTTCCCAAAAATCCGGCGACCCCCCATTGAATTCCGGCGTCGCCGGCCCCCATGAAGAGTTTGGTGGTTGTGCTTTGGCTAGTGGTATCTGTGGGTATTTGTTTGGGTTTGGTATTATTTATTTTTCCTAACTGTTTGCAGGTAGAAATCTGGGAGAGTTTGGGGTAGTTTTAGTGTATCGGGGACTTTGACGATAATGTGAGGGTTTGGTTGGAGAATAGGATGATTCAGGGTTTTAGGGTTAGATTAGCTCTAAATTGTTCTGTTGGTATTACTTGACTCTTGTAATTTCACCTATTTTCACTAGTGCACCCTATGTTGCAAACTAGGTGTTTTAAAACGTTTTTAAGCTAAACCCGTATGATACATAGAATCTGCTGTTACTAGGGTAGTAATTTTGGTAAGCAAACTTATACACTAGGCTATGAATTGTGTTAGGAGCATAGTGTAGGAACCTGGACCCTTTCCACCGGTTTTTGGCCGGTATGATACCCCTAGCCGCCGGCCTAATTTTGAGGGAATGTGTTGGATTTTGGCAGGTAGCTGTCTGTAGGTATTGTGAAGGGTTTGGTCTTGTTTGATTTTCTTGTTTTTGCTCCAGATTAAATCTGAGACCGTTTACCTATTTTTAGCGTAGCGGGACTTGCGCGACACGTACAATATATGTTGTGTTGGTTTTCTGTGCATCACAGCGTGTCGCTGTGTGCCTCAGCGTGTCGCGTTGGGTTTTGGCGTATGCACACACGTTACGTTTACACGCACGCGTTTAGCTCGCGACGCGAGTTTTTCGTTTGGTTTTAATATCGCGTTTTTGCGAGATATTTGCTTATGTGGATTCTCAATGTGAATTCTAGGTTCACAGATGGGTACGTTGGACGCCGCATAGAAAGGGAAGCAGGTGGTCGGCTACGCTTAGCACGCGACCGGGTGAGTAGATTTAACATCTACGGGGAAATCGCCCGTATGGCGTTAAGCGTCAGGGCATGATAGGATGTCTAGTCGTAGATGTTTATATATATTCGTACTAGTGCATACCTTCATTGATATATCATACTTGCGCACATGCACATTGTATATTCATACCAGTGCACACATATACTGATATCTTCATACTTGCGCACATGCACACTGTATACTCATACCAGTGCACACATATATTGATATCTTTATACTTGTGCACATGCACACTGTACATTCATATTAGTGCATCACTTCATTGATATATCACTATTTGCGCACATGCACACTGTATATTCATACCAGTGCACACATATATTGATATCTTCATATTTGCGCACATGCACACTGTATTTTCATAGTAGTGCTACACACATATTCGCGTATATATCCATTTGCACATCCATACCTACATACATATATATGTTACATACATAAATGATATTGACTTGATTTCAAGAAAATAGGGGCCGCATGAGATATTTTCAAAACTGGATTCTTTTTAAAAGAGCGGTTTTCCCTTTTTACTCTTAGTGTCATAGGACACATTGCATGGATTTACGCATTGAGTTTGGATTTATGGGATTTCTGGATTTGTGAACCGTGGTATTATTTTAAGAAAATACGCACTGTTTTAAAAACCCCGTTTCTCTTGACATGATATTTCAGTGCGTCCACCATGAGTTTTCTCGGTTCCAGAGAGCTTGTGTGAGTATACCCGATTCGAGGAGTGGTAGGCACCGATTGCGGGTACATGGTGGACCCGGTACGGTACCCCGGGGCAAGAAGACTCGTATTGTTAGATGGTGAGCCCGGCGGAGGGACTACTACCTACCGGTGATTGGTTGGACCTGGCGGTTATCCGGAGGATACTGACCAGAGTCGATAGATGGATACGGGACGGCACGTACTGCCGGGGCCGAGGGCCGATTCCGCAGACGGAGCCCTTGGGCCGATCCGGACCGACGGAACCCGATACTTGAGGATTTGCGTATCGATACTGGACACGATTATTTTATGATATTTCGAGTGCCGATGTTGGGCACTCATGATTTTATGAGATTTACAGGATTTGAGGGCCGATTGGAGTGACAGCGCCTGAGCTTTTACTAGGATTTGGGTGTATTGATGGACACCGGTTATTTTCCACGTTGGCATTCCGTGTAGATGTTATTTATTCCTATGCTCAGCTTTCAGTGTTATACATCCCATCCTGTATCTGTAGTACCTGATAGAGTACACTTGATATGCACGATTATTGCATACCCTGCTCATCCTATATAGATGTTATTAGATTGCACATGCTATTCACGATTATTGCAAACTCTGCTCATCATATAGAGAAGTTATTAGATCGTACTTGTTGCATGATATTGCATATCCAGCTCATCATGTAGATGTTATCTGTTGGCATAGCTTAGAGTATCACAGTACGTGCATACTCGCGATTATCTTTATATGTTATCTACTATTCATGAGTTGGAAACTCACCCCCGTTGTGCCACAGTGTTTGCAGGTTGCCCCTCAGAGTAGTCACGGCAGGCTGCTTCCTTGCACCTTTTGATACAGATACCACTGCAGTTGGCGCGTGAGCCCTTTGCTGATAGGTGGATTTTGTGCGGTATCTGTTTATTTTTCAGTTGTATATACTATTGTATCTAGTACTCTCCATCTACTTTTCATGTATTGTCTTAGATACCAGTTGTGAGAACGATGTATATTATTTGTACTCTGGTGTCAAGCTCGTTGTGAGCCGACTTTGTTTATACAGTTTTATCTTTCATGATACTTGTCTTCACTTATTTTTGCTCATTCTTCGCTACGGCATCGTATATTATCAGTGTGGTGATTTTGCCGCCGTTGGGCGTGATTGCTCCCGTTTGGGATGCTTTATTCTTATTGTACATCATTTTACTTATATATTGTTTTATACCCGATTTCGGGGCTAGTTTTTACAAAGGAAATGCTGCCAAAATTTTTAAGATAATAACTTGAACTTTAAAGAATTTTACTAAATTACTTAAGGTTTTCTTAACGTTTTAACAAATGTTTCTATTAAATATTTTAACACTCAATACTTTTAATGGTTTTGATTTCTGTGTTTCGACTTACTTAGTCGCGTTACGCCTGTAGACGTTACGTGGTTAAGTAACGGTCGCGGGCCGAACTTTGGGTCGTGACAAGTCCCGAGTCACATGGAGGTAATGAGCAATTTGAGGGGATTCGTCTCTCCCGGTATTATGGGTTGATGTTGCGCTGTGCTCGATTGGCTATAACATGAAGTCCCTGGCCAGGGCTGATTTTGAGATTTACTAGTAAGTGTTACCAGTAGTTTCTCGACCCGTTATGAGCCTCATATCGGCATGACTTATCGAGTTACTGGGGTCTGACGTTTACTGTTGGAGATAGTGCCCTCAGAGTCAATTATTAGGTCACAGGTACGTGATTGTAATGATTGAGGGAGGACCTATCCCGGTAGGACAGTCTTACTCGAGATGATAGTATGCTATCTGGTTTACCTTTATCATCGTGTACTGCTTTAGGTGACCTGACACGTCGCTATTACACGTTGATAGAGCCCCTAGGATTCTTGCTTGACCACCAGCAGTATGAGGGCGATCATATAAGTGGGAGCTGGGGGTCTATAAGCTTATCCTTAAAAGGTCCCTAGTCGTGGGAGTTTCGAGACTGGGCATCGATACTCCATTAGTAGACTAGTGTATACAGTCGAGACCCCGATGAGGGGCGGTGGCCGGTCTCACAAGCCACTGGTGTCAGTTGGATCACCTAAGATGTATACAGGTGCTCATTGGGTTATGAGTACACCGGACAGGACTCGCCGGGAACATGCTAGTTGGTCATATACCAGACGTCAGATGGCAGTTCCCTGGTGACATGTGTGCAGGTTAGTTCATCGACCTGGGGATCGTCATTTGTCTCGTGTGAGTTCCCACTGTACTTTGATTACTACCCTACCACGGCTCAAAGGAGTCGTGCAAACAGGTTTTAGTTGGGTACAGTCCCGAGCCACATGGAGGCAGTGAGCGTATCTTCAGGGGTTCGTCTCTCCCGGTATTGGGGGTGAGGTCGTGCTGTGTCTAGGAGAGCCATTACACAAAGTCCTTGGCCAAGGCAAGGAGATTTACTGGTAGGTATTCCAGTAGTATCTCAGGGTGTTCTGGGCTACACTCCGACACGACTTGTACCGCTTTTGGGGGTCTGACTTTTACCAACCCCCTAGGCCCGCCATGCGATACTCATAGACGAACGAACCGGACTGCACGGATATTGTCACTGACAGGCTCAGTTGGGTGTCGGGGTGAGCTTCCTCATCGACGTCCCATTTGGTCAGTACCTGGTAGCCCGTCACGTATTGGCTTATACCTCTGACGTGCTAGTGGTTAAATCCACAACCAAGGTATTGACGAGTCTTTAGAGTCCCCCACATTCAGTTACTCAGCTTTCGGGCGAAAGGTTGTAGAAGCCGTATGGAGATATGGCAAGGTCCGATCAGATACGTGCGGTATTGCACGGATCAAGATCGGACAGTCTGTACTATAGGCCGTATGCATATATGGCAGGGTTCGATCAGATACGTGCGGTATTGCACGGATCAGGATCGAACGGAAATTACTAGCCGGCTTTGGTATAAGCCGGATCCTAGTATAGTACAGTGTAGATTTTGTCTCATTGCATTTGTATTTC
The DNA here is from genome assembly GCA_030015575.1 of Agapanthus africanus. NCBI lineage: Eukaryota > Viridiplantae > Streptophyta > Magnoliopsida > Asparagales > Amaryllidaceae > Agapanthus > Agapanthus africanus. The sequence goes on along the minus strand of CM057338.1, from coordinate 825,991,622 downwards.
GGTCGAAATACAGATGCGGGTGTGTATGCACAGTATCGGGGTTTTCCTGTAATTTATTACGGGACCAGTTTTCTGGAGTTGCCAGTTTGCTTTCCGTTTCGGCCAATTTCCATTGTTCCGTTCATTGGCCGAAGATTGGTGGAGGAGGGCTTATTTGCATTGTTGCAAATAGGCATTTGTGGAGGGGGTCTTTGCATTTTTGTTGTATCATGATAGCACCATCTTTTGACTTGATAACCTCATCATGGCTTGACTTTTGTATGATGATGGAGGGACATGATGGTTGTTGATGATTTGGTAGTTGGAGTGAGGTTATTTACTTGCAATCATTTCTTGATATCATGAGCTTTTCTCTCTCCCTTGCATTTTGGTGGTGATTGATTAATCCTTGGCTCTCCCCTCACTCACACTCTCTCCCCATTCACAAAGAGGGCCGGCCATTCTTTAGGATGGTGGGTGATTGATTTTGGTGTGGCAATTTTTGGTTCTCTTCATTCTCCAAATATCACACAAGAACCCTCTCCAAAAGTTCCTCTCTTTTCCTCCACAAAATGGCACAACTCCATAACCCCAAATGAGACACAATCCTCTACTACACATTCTACAACGGACCTTGGGCACGTCGAGTAGCCGGCTTCGTGCCCGAGTTGCCTCGGCATTGAGGTGGGAGCCCGTAAACAAAGTAGGCGATGTGGTGCACTTCCGGCGACGAGGAGGAGACGGGATTTTTCCGCAGGAGATCGGGAGCATGACGAGAAGACCGGAGGACTTGGATCGTCGGTATATCTCTATTCCCTATCTTGTTAGTAGCTTAGACTAGTTAGTGGTTCGATCCCGGTTATAGTGCGCGGTGATGCCGGTTTGCTAAGTCCGCAAAATTAAAGTTTTTTACCGCTTCCGCATTCCGGCGTCTGATTGACGGCCGGGACGCCGCCGTGCACTTACAGTGGTATCAGAGCCTCGCCATTAACTTCGTCTAGCTTTGTGTAATGTGTTTTGCATTTCCGATCGATCAAAAAGTTCCAAAACCCGTATTCCCTTCGCATCAGTTTCTGTCGAAATTTTTTGGAGTCTAAAAATTTTTCAGGTGGTCTCAGAATGATGTGCAGGGAGTACAAAGAACACAGAAAAAATTTGGTAGCATAATTCGTCCGTACGACCGCGGAAGGGCGGCCAAAACCCCCATTCCGCCGCTCTTCCGCGGCATACTGTTCACATTACTGCACCATTTTTTTTCAGATGTTTTCTGGGTTTTATATATGGGCTTTGGAATATTAAAGTTGGGCCAATTGTTTCTGTGACTGCTGCAGTATTCTTTGTGGGCCCACTTGTTAAAGTTTGATCAATCGGAATATTTTAAACACATTTTTCACAGTATTTACATTATATCTGCGACCGTGAATGTCACTCGATCGGTAAATCCGGTCTAACTGCTATAGCCCGGTTAGACGGATTTGCGAACGTGACTTTCACGTTGATGTTCTATGTATTTGCTGTGATGTTGCGGATCGGTCGTGGGGGATAGCCTGGATGCAATGCTAGTACAGTTTTGTTGTAATATGTACATTTGATATTGCGGGGCGAGCGTCCGATATGTGGACTGCCGTCACTGCCTGTTTGTATTATTATTTTGGGGCACGACCTGGTTGCGGTCGATGTACCCGGTGTATGTATATTTTACTTTCTGTACTAGGGTTACCCCGCGGAGGGGTGCACGGATAGCCGGGTTCTGGAGGGCAACAAGCCCGCATCTCATGGCATTGAGATGGAAGGGGCTTCACTCTAGGATTGGCGGGCTATTCGCCGCACTCGTAGGGGGTACAGGTTGACCCAGGAGGGGTGCCCAAGTTGCCGGATTCCGTGAAGTGCTGGGTGGTCCATTCACGGCGATGAAGGGGGCTGCCTCGCTTCAGGTTTTGGCGGGTGACTTGCCGCGCCCGTAGGGGTCTAGGATTTCATTGCACAGGCTATCCACACGACCAGGGGAACGTCGGGTTTCAGCGGCTCTGTGAAACCCGGGGATCCCAGATATCTGTATTGTTTCTGTGATGCTGTACATTCTCTGTCATGTTGCATTTCTTTCACGCCTTGAGCGAAATATAATATATTGGTATATATATTAGTAGATGTAGTATATGTTTTGCATCCGCGCTAGTCCAGTCCCCGCTCTGTCGTTAGTAAGCTAACCTAACGGGTAATGACGGGACCCAGTGGCGAATGCGGATGGCATATACGTACATCAGTATATTTTCGTTCTTTTTGGTGTGATCAATTGATGGGACTGCATTGATTCGGATCAATGCAAGTTAAAACAAACCTAATCTGATGTTGTTGGAACACTTTTCAAAAAGCTGTCATTGCAAGGACGTTCACTTTTGTTTTGCATTGCGGTATTCATTTAGAATATCCTGCTCCTCAGTCGACGAGGCAAGGGCCGAGATCCCTTCACCGGGAGTGACCCCTTGGACAGAAGTTTGCGTCAGGGCATTAACTTCACTATAGCCGACTACTTTTGCTTTGCACCGTGGTATTCAGTTAGAATATCCTGCACCCCATTCTACGGGGAAAGAGCCGAGATCCCTTCACCGGGAGTGACCTCTTTAGCGAAGGTTTTCGTCACTATATTTTTAAAAAAAGCTATCCGTTCCTTCAACGATATCAAGTTCATTACGTTAAAGGTTTTCGCCAGAAACCATTCGTAGCCCTCCGTCGTTTCATATGGATAGTCAGTAGTATTCAAGCTGTGTATGTTGGCCAAAGTCAAGGCACAGTGTTTGGTAGCTATTGGTTATTCATATGCAGCATAGATAGATGCGTTGGTTTGGAACAGTCGTACTGCCATGTTGGCCAAAGTCAAGGGTATGTACGGGTGGATTCAAATTAACCTGGAGAATGACGGGTAGAACTTGACATGTGACTTATGATATGTTGGCCAAAGTCAAGGTCATAAGAGCATGGGGCAGAAATCACATCGGGAGTTTCAAAAGAACTGAAACTTGCCAGATATGCGCATACCATCTGGAGTATGATGATGTGAGCGGATTCCGTCACGTTATCATGCGATGATAGTTGGATCCCGATTCCCACTGATGAGTTAGTTTACTCCTCGGGTGACCCCGACTAATTCTTCTTTCAGGTTTGGAGGAGAATTTGAGGTACAGTGGGAGGTTTCCAGATTAGATAAATTGGTGACCATTCTGATCTAGGTTAGAGTGCACGCTGAGTGTTTCTTTTCTCTCTCTCTTTGGCAGCGACCATTGACCCGACCCTAAGACTATGACTCAGTGACCAAGTTGACCGAACCTTCTTAACACTGGCTTTTGGATTGTCAGAGTTGCGAACCTCATTGCCACTCCTACTTTTACCCTTTTCTCCAGGACACCCCGTTTTACTACGAACGTCCACTTCCATTGGACAAAACCATCGTATGGTTAGATACGAACTCGAAAGAATTTATTCGAGGATGGTTTCCGGTTCTGGAGAAAACGGATAGGATTATTCAGTTGTCTTTTCCTTTTACCCTCTCTCAGGTTACGAGTACTCCTTGGTTTAGGGGTAGTACACCTATTACGCAAATTGGATTGTCTTCTTCCAAACCTTAGGCTGGTGCCGACAGGTAGGGAATGAAGAAAACCAATTAGCATAACGATGGTGTGCAGAAGGTATTAAGTTCAGACAAAGCAAGGGATTAGTAAGAGGGCAAAGTAAATTGCAACATATATTCACGACCAAACCAAATATTTCGTTACCACTCCCACATCACCTTTGTATTTCTCCAGGACACTCCGTATCACTACGAAGATCCACAGTTTATTTGGATACTCCATCGTATGGTTATATACGAACTCGAATGGAACTTGTTCCAGTTCGGGGATGGATTCTGGTTCAGGAGAAATAGGAATAAGGTTTATTCGGTTGTCTTTTATCTTCACCCTCTCTCATTGCGAGTGTTCCTAGGATTGGGACAGTACACCCATTATGCTTATTGGATAGTCTTCTTCCAAACCATAGGTTGGTGCCGAACGGTAGGGAAGGAAGAAAACCATTTGGCCTAAAAGGGTGTGCAGAAGGTAAAGACTAAAGACATATGAAGGGATTTGGAGAGGTGGCAAAGAACTATACGGTTACAGTCGTGAATCTGGAAGAGGCATTACTAGGAATACCAGAATACCCCATCGGAACATTTCAATGTTTCAGTTTCACTGTGTAATGTTAAAGGAAAACTGATTTCCCGATTAGATACTTACTCCAGGGTATGTATTTACCAGGTATGATTCTCACATCTGTATAGTTTTACAGATGATGAGTGGGAGTAAATTATTGGGAATTGGGTGATCATCCTCATTACATCGGGATTCGTTGTAATCGGTGATATTTGAGGAAATCACCTGGGCTGTTTGCCGGTCGGCAAATATTTGGTTTTGAATATCCGCTGTTATGCACCAATTTCAAAATGATATATCTGTACGTCTATTTTCATAGAGTGAGATATACCTTTCTGAAATTATGTCTACGACATTTACCTATATCAGTGGATGGTTAGGTAAGGAGCATTAAACAGCGGTGTAATTCTTCTTAACCATAAGTACAGTTTTCAACCTACGACACACAGTGAAAGAGTTATCAGACTCAAGGGACTTATACAGAGTATTGTATGTTGTCCAGTGTCCATTAGGACAGAGGGGTTGGTCCTCATACTATATTCTGTTTACTTTTAACTTCTCTAGTTCTTAGACATGTGTTTCGTTGAAACACAGGGTCTAAGTTTTGAGGAGTTATAGGTATTTGGATAGAGTAGAGAACCAGGTGTAGCAAGTATCGGGATTCTTCAAAGAGATCGAAGATGTAGATACTTGTGTATGGTATTCAGTTGATAGTAATGATAAAGAGATCTTTCTTCTCTTTCAGGTTACTCATAATTGGAAGCAATCCTAAGTTGAGTAACGCTGATCGGCCTCCTTCCATTTAGTTGACATGCACTGGAGACAGTTGCATGATTTGGATCTGGTTCAAATTAAATCAGTGCCTCTGTTTCTGTATTGGATATAGAACAGTTCATATCTTAACATTGTTAAGGTACGGGGAGTTGTCCGGTTTATGATTAAAACCAGACACTGGACAACTCAAGGCACGTTTCTGTAATGGCTGTTTGTGGGTTGACCCAGGCTATGACGAGGGTTGACTTTCTACCATCTGGATGAACAATAGCGATATTGTTCTAGACTCGCCACAGTTTTATTAAAGATGGATTTTTTCAGAAAACAGTAGTGGGAGTATGGTAGAACTGGAAGTGATTCCAGAACCACAAACGATTACTGAAGATTTGATAAGGAACCTAAAGATTCAATCTGGATTGACATTCCATTGGCCACTCCGCAGATAAGGTGGGTAACTTCAGGCACCCGAGAGGCACTACGGTAGCCTCAAGGACGGTGACAGGGAAGTTCTTGTTTACCCACAATTGCCATTGCTGTTGTTCCAGGTTACGAGACCCGGCGGGAGGATGAGTATAGCGTAGTTCTAAACCAGTTTTAGAAGTGTACGTCTATATGACTCTGCCAGAGGGTTGTCGTAGTCAGTGGGAGCAGCGGAAGCATTGGTGGACAGGTTGCTTATGTTTATTTATAGACTAGAGCAGATGTAGCGGAGATAGATCATCTATTTCTGACGTGACAGTCATGGGTTTGACTTCATCAGAATAGGGGATGGATCTGTTGAGAAGGTAGTAGGGTGTGACATCCTGGTATTTGGATGATATACACAGAGTAGGAAAAGAAACTCCTACACTACGATCGGTTATACTTTGGTCGTCACACAGTTGTTTCTCCACAAAGGAAATGGATTTTATATCAGACATACTGGTTACTAGATCTATGGTCTTAGATCTAGATTTGGGTGGTTTCCCAATCAGGGTACTTGACAGCATTCTAAGAGTATTTAGGATGGACGACTCCTGGCACGGTAGTGTACCTGCAGGTAATGGAGTCACCCTCTCCAAAGGTGTCTTACAGACTAAAGGGGAGAGGGACGGGCATGATTGGCAGATCACTTGCTCAGGCAATTGAGTCAATCGTGAGATGTCAAGTACCACACCAGATGTTTTTCTTGCACTAGATGCAATAAGTTGACATTAATCCAATCCTGGAGAAACAGTCGGAAGCAGTTTTAGAACATAAGTGGATGTTCTAGGGAGATGATAACGACAGCCTCATTCAGGAGACAGTTATCATTCCAGGCTTCCAAGGTGACATGGACGACAAGGAGGTTGTCAGAGTTATAGTTTTCCTTCTGATGAGGGGCAGTATTTTGGACAGGTGGTCCAAGGCAATACTGAGGGTGGCATGGCGCAGGATACTGATTAAGTTCAGTTGACGATACAGTCTAAGAAGTTTGGATTTGGAGTTCATTTATGAGCTATGTCCCATCAGACATCCAGACACATTCTAAGACAGGTATTGCTCATTTCGGGAGATGGATTTCTCCGCGAACTTGAGATATAGAGAGACATAGAAAGAAACAACTAAGCGGATCCACTCACTGAGGCTATTCCTCGAACGCAATAGTTCCGCAAACGAGCTTTGTGAGACTGACTAGTAGAGGAGTTGGATGTTCGGTATCACACGGGCTTTGAGTATGCGACATCGCAATAATTAGCCTTGAGTGCAAGTGGGAGATTGTTGGAGATAGTGCCCTCAGAGTCAATTATTAGGTCACAGGTACGTGATTGTAATGATTGAGGGAGGACCTATCCCGGTAGGACAGTCTTACTCGAGATGATAGTATGCTATCTGGTTTACCTTTATCATCGTGTACTGCTTTAGGTGACCTGACACGTCGCTATTACACGTTGATAGAGCCCCTAGGATTCTTGCTTGACCACCAGCAGTATGAGGGCGATCATATAAGTGGGAGCTGGGGGTCTATAAGCTTATCCTTAAAAGGTCCCTAGTCGTGGGAGTTTCGAGACTGGGCATCGATACTCCATTAGTAGACTAGTGTATACAGTCGAGACCCCGACGAGGGGCGGTGGCCGGTCTCACAAGCCACTGGTGTCAGTTGGATCACCTAAGATGTATACAGGTGCTCATTGGGTTATGAGTACACCGGACAGGACTCGCCGGGAACATGCTAGTTGGTCATATACCAGACGTCAGATGGCAGTTCCCTGGTGACATGTGTGCAGGTTAGTTCATCGACCTGGGGATCGTCATTTGTCTCGTGTGAGTTCCCACTGTACTTTGATTACTACCCTACCACGGCTCAAAGGAGTCATGCAAACAGGTTTTAGTTGGGTACAGTCCCGAGCCACATGGAGGCAGTGAGCGTATCTTCAGGGGTTCGTCTCTCCCGGTATTGGGGGTGAGGTCGTGCTGTGTCTAGGAGAGCCATTACACAAAGTCCTTGGCCAAGGCAAGGAGATTTACTGGTAGGTATTCCAGTAGTATCTCAGGGTGTTCTGGGCTACACTCCGACACGACTTGTACCGCTTTTGGGGGTCTGACTTTTACCAACCCCCTAGGCCCGCCATGCGATACTCATAGACGAACGAACCGGACTGCACGGATATTGTCACTGACAGGCTCAGTTGGGTGTCGGGGTGAGCTTCCTCATCGACGTCCCATTTGGTCAGTACCTGGTAGCCCGTCACGTATTGGCTTATACCTCTGACGTGCTAGTGGTTAAATCCATAACCAAGGTATTGACGAGTCTTTAGAGTCCCCCACATTCAGTTACTCAGCTTTCGGGCGAAAGGTTGTAGAAGCCGTATGGAGATATGGCAAGGTCCGATCAGATACGTGCGGTATTGCACGGATCAGGATCGGACAGTCTGTACTATAGGCCGTATGCATATATGGCAGGGTTCGATCAGATACGTGCGGTATTGCACGGATCAGGATCGAACGGAAATTACTAGCCGGCTTTGGTATAAGCCGGATCCTAGTATAGTACAGTGTAGATTTTGTCTCATTGCATTTGTATTTCGGTCGAAATACAGATGCGGGTGTGTATGCACAGTATCGGGGTTTTCCTGTAATTTATTACGGGACCAGTTTTCTGGAGTTGCCAGTTTGCTTTCCGTTTCGGCCAATTTCCATTGTTCCGTTCATTGGCCGAAGATTGGTGGAGGAGGGCTTATTTGCATTGTTGCAAATAGGCATTTGTGGAGGGGGTCTTTGCATTTTTGTTGTATCATGATAGCACCATCTTTTGACTTGATAACCTCATCATGGCTTGACTTTTGTATGATGATGGAGGGACATGATGGTTGTTGATGATTTGGTAGTTGGAGTGAGGTTATTTACTTGCAATCATTTCTTGATATCATGAGCTTTTCTCTCTCCCTTGCATTTTGGTGGTGATTGATTAATCCTTGGCTCTCCCCTCACTCACACTCTCTCCCCATTCACAAAGAGGGCCGGCCATTCTTTAGGATGGTGGGTGATTGATTTTGGTGTGGCAATTTTTGGTTCTCTTCATTCTCCAAATATCACACAAGAACCCTCTCCAAAAGTTCCTCTCTTTTCCTCCACAAAATGGCACAACTCCATAACCCCAAATGAGACACAATCCTCTACTACACATTCTACAACGGACCTTGGGCACGTCGAGTAGCCGGCTTCGTGCCCGAGTTGCCTCGGCATTGAGGTGGGAGCCCGTAAACAAAGTAGGCGATGTGGTGCACTTCCGGCGACGAGGAGGAGACGGGATTTTTCCGCAGGAGATCAGGAGCATGACGAGAAGACCGGAGGACTTGGATCGTCGGTATATCTCTATTCCCTATCTTGTTAGTAGCTTAGACTAGTTAGTGGTTCGATCCCGGTTATAGTGCGCGGTGGTGCCGGTTTGTTAAGTCCGCAAAATTAAAGTTTTTTACCGCTTCCGCATTCCGGCGTCTGATTGACGGCCGGGGCGCCGCCGTGCACTTACATTTACCACCCCTAAACGAGATATGCGACATATCTAACAAAGAGACCGGACTGTACGGTAAGTGTTACTGATTGGATTCGCAAGAGTATGGGCAGTCTTCTGATCGCTCAATAACCGGGTGGCCGTTACGTTTAGCACGCCTCTTGCGGCTTGTGGGTGTTTGATTTGATCATCACCTACTGCTGGCGTATTAACGAGTTTTTAGAGTCCTACACAGATGTTTCCTGGCTCAGGCAAAACGGAGTAGGAGCACATATGAGATATGTGGGGGACCGAGAATAATACAAGTATGTGATACCGTATTCTATTCTCGCGATTTGTGACTTCGGTCGGTTATATGTGATATAGCCGGGTTATCGGATCAAGTGTTGATTCGATAAGTTGTTACATTTAATATTAGTCGATTATATGTGATATAGCCGGATTATTAAATCAAGTGTTGATTTAATAATTTAATGTATAATTATATATTTGATATATTAACTTATATTAACTAATACATGCTCACTTATGATTTCTTTTCTCACTTTGTTTCTGCATTAGTATATATGTGATATATATTGATGTATATTATTTTGTGTCATGCTAGATGATACAAGAGGCATGGGTGTATGAGACTTACACTAAGCTTATGATAATCCTTGGGTTTTATTTATTTAAAGTTAATCAAATTAGGTGGAAAATGGTCAAATGGATGAAGCTTGTGGAAGCTTGTAGATTCATTTGACTTGTCCACTAATTTGTTTTTACTTAAGATATTTTCTTAACCCAACCTTAATCCTAAGCTTTAGTTAAGTCTCTACAAGGGTTTTTATATGATAAAAACTCACCAATGGTTACCTCTCTCATGAGATGAGTTCATTCTTCTTCTTCTTCATCTAAACTCCAAAAGCTTTCTAGGTTTTGGATTAGTGATGAAATATTGTGAGAAAATAAAATCTAAAGTGAGCCCATTTCCTATTTCATCATCCTATATACTTTCTTGGGTAGTAAAAGGTGTTCTCTTCACAAAGTTTTTGACCTAGTGAAGAGGTAGCTTGGGTTTGAGTCTCATCGACGTAGATCATCTTCGGCCTCGAAGAATCGTGCAAGCTTGTTCACTTCTCCGAGGGAACCATTCTAGAGTTCGGGAAATCTTCACTTGCCATGATCGCAGCGAAGGGACGTCAACACGGAGCTTTAGAAGTGAAAGACCGGTCTACAAAGGTTGTATTCCTTGCTGACTACTTGTAATGGTTGATTACATGTTCATTTCATTTATTTACTCTAGCTTGATCCTAGCTTTGGATTGATTAGCACCTTAGAATTTTAAATATAGCATGGTAGTTGCTGTGAAAACCCAGTAGGGTGCTAAGGAATCCCAACAACTCGAGGCGAAGTAGCAGTATCAAGTCAACGGACTATGTTGTACTCATGTCACCTGGGAACTGCTACCTGACGATAGGTATAGTACCAACCAACAGTACCCCATGAGTCTATCCAGTGTAACTCATAACTCAATGAGCACCTGCATATTATCTCCAGTACGACGTACTGATGGCTGTGGGATAGACTATCTCCCCTGCTGCGATGAGAAGCGTATACACTAGTCTACTCTGCAGTATCGATGCCCAGTCTCGATATTCCTACGACTAGGGACCTATATAAGGATGTGCTTATAAACTACCCAGCCCCCACTAGTGTGACTGCCATCACAGCGCTGGTACACCCGGTTCGAGGGTACATCTCTTCACTCCTCTGATATCTGTCGTTGTAATCCTTCAACGTCGTCCGAGAGGTGACGGGTCCCGACAACCATACATTCTACAGACTGTGGGGTCCTTAAACTCATGGACTATGTTGTCCTTAATCTCGACCGTGATGTCTTAAAACTAACATCGGACTGCGAGGTGATGTCCTTAACCTCGACCGTGATGTCTTAAAACTAACATCGGACTGTGAGGTCCTTAAACTCATGGACTATGATGTCCTTAACCTCGACTGTGATGTCTTAAAACTAATATCGGAATGTGGAGTCCTTAAATCCATGGACTTTGATGTCCTTAACCTTGACCGTGATGTCTTAAAACTAACATCGGACTGTGGAGTCCTTAAATCCACGGGCTATGATGTCCTTAACCTCGACCGCGATGTCTTAAAACTAACAATGGACCGTAATGTCCTTAAACTAATTATCGAACGCAATGTCATTAAACTAAACAATAGAGCACAATTGCTCTCCTGTCGGATCTAAACGATCCCGTTAAGTTGATCTTAGTCTAGAATTAGACTAACGTGTCCTTAACAAACGTTTAAATTGATCTTAGCCTCAAATAAGGCTAACGTATCCTTAAACACAACCCTCCCCAAACCCAAATCTAAGAAAGATACGGATTTGGACTAATCCACGTCCTACGGGCGACAACACAAATTAGTCTCCGTATACAATCCACGGGCAACCAAACACAAAACAAATACCCACGACACGAAGTGACCATATAGAGAAGGAGAAAGTTGTTACCGTGATGCGGTAGCGTAATTAACTGTAGGGGCTTGCGCCTGCAGGGAAGAGCGTCCCCGCAATCAAAAACCCCTCAAGCGAGGGGGAATCAGACGAAGTCTGCTACATCGGCCGCATCCGTTTAAACCTTCGATACACGGTGCCATAAATCAACTTGGCATCTTCGGAGAGGTGGACGAATAGCACCAATTAGCATCTGCCCCCAGATTCAGGCAAGACGTCCAGTCTTCCCGGCTTCTGGCGGTAAACAGATTCTGGCACGCCCGGTGGGACCTTTTCCTCTTTCCACTCCACACTTCGTGTGTCGTGTTCGCGAACCAATCACGGTTTGCTAATGGTTGCCCGTGGGTTTCAAGGTACTAAGTTTTGGCGTTTTGCTTGGTGCAGAAAGCAAACGATCGATGGCGTTCACCTGCTCAAATTGTTCCACATGCAACTGCAACCCACATCCTGCCTCAGCAGAGACCATAGCCTACGGGCCCCAAGCGGCTTCCCTGTTCACGATGCCCGTGGATCAGGTCACTCAAGCCACCACAGGGTTGTTTTTCGGGACCATGCTCCCACCAACGAGCTTCACCGCTCCTATGCCGACATCGGAAGCTCCTAAGAAGTCGGTCTTCGATCGGCTTACACCTACTGCGGCCTCTCTCAACGGGTCGTCCAGCTCCAGCTCCTCAGTCTTCTCCAGATTGGGCCAAAATTCCTGTGGGCCCACAATGAAGCTTGCAATCCCAGAGAAGGTTATTTCGGAGAGAGTAACCAACCCTGCTCCCGAAGTCGTCAAGGCGGCTTCTCTTGCCAAGGGGTCGGTCTTTACAAGACTGACTGCCCCAACTTCCACTCCGGCTCCTGCTACTCAAAGGACATCAGTCTTTAAGAGGCTGACATCAGCAACAACCCCTCACCTGAACAGGGGACAAGACAAAGCCATCCCCGTCACTGAACCTGCCCCAATAGCTCGACACGCTCGACGTCGCCACTGGCGCCGAGTAAGGAAGGCCGGGGGAAACTCCCCTTCTGGGCTAACTCCACCATCCCCAACGGCGGAAATTAATGCTGCTGTTCCAACCGGGAACAGCTTCGAGCTGCTGAATAAGGTGCGTAGAAATTCTCCTACCGCCATACTGAAAAGATCTCCTCCTCCGGTAGAGAATGTTGCGGAAGCAAAGCCAGAACAGTCCCCTCTGTGGCTGTCCTCCAAGATCTACAAAGTCTGGCGGCAGGTCCGGAACTCAGTGGTTGATCAAGATTACCCTCGCCGACAAAAAAGGACGAAGGTTTAACAAGAAGAAATCCATCCTGCTATGCCATGAAAAGCTATCTGGGTGCCCACCGCGACGGCCCCCTCAACTTCGACCGCTCATAAAAAGAGAAGGCCGAAGAAGATCCCCGTGCCTGCGACAAATGTTAAAGGCACTGAGCCCAAACGCCCTAAGTCCGGGGGCATGGTGGTACATACTGTTTACATGGCATCCGGAAAGGAGGATAGCCGCGCTTCTACGGACCACCGACCACTCACCCGATCCATCACAAGAGCTCAGGAACAACAGCAACAGAAGCTTCAGGAGATGCTGACTGCGATGGCCGCACTCACCGGGCCAAAAGAAAGCCCGGAAACATCCACGGAGCAGCACCGTGATCAGGAAACTGATGCTGAATTCCTTCAGAGAATGCTTGAGAAGAAGGAAAAAGAGGCTGCAGAGCAAGCGACCAATATAAAGCAAATGGCCCTGCTATTCCAAGATATGGTGGGCATGATGATTCAGCGGGATCCCCCAGCTGAAGACCCTCCAATCATTATTGAAGATGACAGAGGGGAGACGTCGAACCCTCCTCCGGCTTTTTCAGCAGCCAAGGAGGAAATCATTTATAAGGCTGCCCTGGATGATTATATTGCTCGACAAATACGAGTTCACCAGGCAAATGAAGCGGCTGGCCAGGTCGTGAAGACTCGGTGACCATATCCGGGCTGGTATGACCAGATAAAATACCCGCCGGGATACAAAATCCCCAAATTCCAAATTCCACATATACAAGGGGACAGGTAATCCCCACTAGCACGTCGCCCAGTTCAGAGCTCTGTGCGGCAACACCGGGGGCGATGATAAGTTTTTGCTCCGTCAATTCGTCGGCAGCTTGTCGGAAACGGCGTTTGAATGGTACTCCGAACTTCCAAACGACTCCATCAAAACATTCGCAGAAATGGAGTTATTGTTCACCCAGCGATTCGCGAGCGCAAGTGAACGCACCCCGATAACAGCTTTGATCAATGCAAGGGTAAAACCGGGTGAAACTTGGGTTCAATACGCAATCCGATGGCGGAACCTGTGGTCGAAGTGTGAATAGCGCATCGAAGAAGCACCAGCGGTGGGCATGTTCATGGGCACCCTAGACCCTCAAGCAACTATTTCACAGTTCATGATGTTCTTCAAACTGACCGCGTTCCAGGCTTTAATCGACAAGTTGGCCCAGATGGATCAGATGGGTCACAGACCGTCTCCTCCGAAACCGGAACCGCGGAACGAGAAAGGTAAAGGGAAGGAGACCTTCGTTGCGAACACTGTTAGTTATATGTATGCCCTAGAGGCCATTATTGTACATACGATGTATATTGTAGTGGATGCTTGGACATATATAGGGAGGACTTTCTTGCTCGACATGATAGTATGCTATCTGGTTGCACTTTATCTTAACATGTACTATGATTGTCTCTATGTTACATATTGATAAAGCCCTTAGGATATGTACACGACTACTGGGACTATGATGAGATCATACTAGTAGGGCCATGGTAGTCGATGAGTATATCCTATAACAGTTCATAGTCAAGGGTGTATCGAGACAGGGCATCGATACACCAGAGTAGACTAGCGTATACGCATCTTGACCCATATGATGGGCGATGGATGATCCCATATCCATCGGTGTTTGACATCAAGGATGGTATACGGGTGCTCAGTGGAGACTGGGTACACTGGACGGACTCGCCGAGAACTCCCAGATGGTATTATACACCACGTCAAATGGCAGTTCTCTGGTGACACTGGTACAGGTTAGTCTGTAGACCCGAGATCATCATAGAGTCTTGTGTGATTCCCACTGTGCTTTAATTTCCATCATACCACGTCCAAGAGGGCGTGCAAAAAGGTGGCTTTTGGGTACAGTCCCGAATCACATGGAGGCAATGAGCGATAGGAGGGGTTTCGTCTCTCCCGGTATAGGGAGTTGATGTTGCGCTGTGTTCGATTGGCTATAAATGGAAATCCCTGGCCAGGGTTGCAGAGATTTAGTGGTAAGTGTTATCAGTAGTTTCTCGAACTGTTATGGACCTCATAACGACACGACTTATCAAGCTACTGGGGTCTGACGTTTACCACCCCTAGGCGAGATATGCGACATATTAGACGAAGAGAACGGACTATACAGGAATGTTACTGATTGGATTCGCAGGAGAATGTACAGGCTTGCTTGTTGATCTTCTGATCGTTCAATACCTGGGTGGCTGTTACGTTTAGCTGACCGCTTGCAGCTTGTGGGTGTCTGATATGATCATCACCTACTGCCTGCGTATTGACGATTCTTTAGAGTCCTACACAGAGGTTTCTTGGCTAAGGAAAAATAGAGTAGGAGCACATATGTGATATGTGCGGGACCAAGAACAATACGTGTATGTGATACCGTACTAGATTCTCGCGATATGAGACATCGACCGGGTATATATGATATAGCCGGGTCATCGGATCAAGTGTTGATTCGATGAATTGATACAGATTATATTAGTCGGTTATTTGTGAAATAGCCGGATTATCGGATCAAGTGTTGATTCGATAATTTAATGTATAATTATATATTTGATATATTAAATTACATTAACTAATATAAGCTCACTAAAAGATTCTTTTTCTCACTCGGGTAATACATTGATACATATGCGATATATGTTAATTGTATTATTTTATTTTGTTACAATAAATATTGTATATGTGATATATAATATTGTAACATGTTATGGTTATAAATGCAACATGATTTGTGGAGTTTAATTATGGTTAGGGTTTGGATTAGGGTTAAGCAAGCATGAAACTTTCAAGAAGCTTCTTGAAGCTTTGACTTTGACTTTGGATATTTTGTGTAGAAATTTGCTTAACTCAACCCAACCCTTCACCATAGTTAACTCTCTTCATGGGTTAATACTTCATTCTTAACCCATGGTTGCATTTCTAACCTCACTTGAGTTTCATTATTCATTACAAAGAGATTGCTTCATCTTCTTCCTTCTTCTTCTTTCATGAAAAAGCTTTCTAGCTTTTTGCTTAGTGATGAAAATGAGCGAGATTAAGAAAACAAATGAGAGCTAAAATGCTACTTCATCATCCTAATCTATCCTAGCCATTTAGATTAGGGTGTTCACTTCATTTAGTGAGTGAGAGCTTGTGTTAAAGAAACTTCAAGGTAGATCATCTTAGTTATCGAAGATTGGAAGCAAGCTTGCATATTTCTCTTCGTGGAGCTTTTCGAGAGTCCGGATACTCGATGATCGCAGCGAAGGGAGCTCAACACGGAGCTTTAGAAGTGAAGGACCGGACTACAAAGGTTGTAATCCCAAACTCTTAGTGTTAAAGTGTTTAACATGCTTTGTTTCGCCTAATCTCTAGTTTAAAGATCTTGGTTAGGGTTGTTCGGCATGTCGAAATTTTAAATCGGGTATGGTTGATGCCTTATAGACCCTTAGGAGAGTGCCTAGTAACCCTGCAGTGGTATCAGAGCCAAGCTAGAGCTTTAGGCGAAGTCTAGACGAAGTTTAAAGTCTGATCGAACTCCGAATACTCGTAAAACCCTAGTTTTTGGAAATTTTTTCAAACGTTGATATTTTTCATATTAAAAATACTCAGAAAAATCAGCAGGTGATTTGATGGATTACTGTGCAGAATGACCATATAATACCATCAATGCGCCGCGAAACCGCGGCAATGACCAGGCTTGCGCGGCGGTTCCGCGGCCAAACAGTAATATTGTTGTTTGAATTTTACACAGTAATATTCGTATGTACTTCTGCTTGTTTCTGGGAATTTTTAATTTACTCAAGTGTTGGGTTTTTTGGGTTGTATTGGGAACTCGTTGATTCGATCGGAAAGTTTAACTTTGTTTAAGTTTTTTCCGGATAATTTAGAACCTGTTAAAAAGTTCGAACGGATATCAATAACTCACTTTTTCCCCTGTCGAAAAATTTTCAAAAGTTGGATTTTTTCTCGAGTTTGAAACTTCCGGAAATTCGTGCAATTAACGCGGTGGACCATCTAGAAGACAACAAACCTTAACTCGATTATGTGACCGTCTGAATCGCCTCTAAACTTTAGGGTTTGGGGAAGTACGGCGTTGCCACATGTGAGGCGTTGGTTTGACCCTTCTACGGCTGGACCATTGGTACTGTGGCATGTGATGATATTTTTTGAACTCCGCTCAAGTGTTGAGCTATTAGGGAAATCTTGGGTGTTTGTTTATTCGATCAGAAAGTTTAACATTGTCTGTTTATCTGGAATGTGATACAATATTTGGAATCCACAAGTAGTTATGAGATAACTAATTTGAATGTTATAAATCTAGCAGTTTAGTCTCAGATGATCGGTTGCCGCGGGATTTTGATGCGATCAAAAGTCCATCGCAATCACGTAGCGTTCGCGGATACTCGCCAGGGTAAACTTAATAGATAGCCACGCCCCATAGCCCCGACCAAGTGACTGTAGGAGAACCCCGTCGCCAAAAGCATCTGTTCGGGTGCTCGCGGCAGCGGTGTTCCGCCTTAGTGCACTTCATCGACGGCATCTGGGGGTGCGGCCGTCTACTAAAGTTTGCGACGAGCATTCGATCAGGATGTCGGGAATCTTGTTGAATTGTCCGACTTGATATTGAAAAGAGTTTTCGATAATTGAGACGAAAATGCGGGGTTTATAATTGTTAGGCATGCGATGTCTAAGGAATTCATTTGGTTAGGCATGAGATGTCTAAGGAGGTTGCGGATTCCAACTGTTGTAGTTTTACACTTTCTTTTCTCTGACCGTAAGCGTAGTATGTGGTGTATCGCCGGCTTCGTTGCTATACATCAACGACAATCGGGATACGCATACTTGCTTACGTTGATGATATGAGATATTATGTGTTGCTGTGATATGTTATATTGGATCGTCGCGTTTTGAATAGCCGGTGGTTTTATGTGAGATGAGAGTTTTTCTTTTTCATTCATGTAAAATTCATTTGTATGTAATATTCTTTTATTGGGGCACTTCCGGGCTGAGGATGATGTCACCATTGTATATTCTTTACTTTTCCGCATTAGGTAGACCCAAGGCGGGGAGCACAAGTAACCGGGTTCTAGGGTCCAGTGGTAGACCATCTCGAGGAGTCGAGACTGGGTCTCCTAACCCTAGAATTGGCAGTGTTGCTTGCCGCTCTCGTAGGAATCTAGGGATGTGGGTTTGGCTATTCATTGTGACCGTGGAATCTGTGTTTTATACAGGCTCGCATAAAACACAGAAATCCTAGTATATCCAATATTTTATATGTTATCTCCGCTGCAATGTTCTGTGATGAGATCATATTACTGCCTGAGACGAATGTTTATATTATATATATGAGATATATGTTATATTGCAGATTTCGTTTCAAATGTGATGCTTGTGAAGCATAATTAAAATGGGACTTCATTAATGAGATTAATGAAAATAAAAGAAACCTAAAGATGTTGTAGAAACTTGTTTAAAAACTGGTAGCTCTAGTTCTTGCTTTGCATAGTGGTGTTCCTTATAGAACATCCAGCACCTTATATGATAAGGAAAGAGCCGAGATCCCTTCACCGGGTGTGACCTCCTTAGAGAAACTAGCAGATGCTACAAACTCGGTTTGTCTTTTGATTGCTTCTATAGTTCTTGCTTTGCATAGTAGTATTTGTGAAATATCCTGCACCTTATTCGATGAGGAAAGAGCCAACGATCCCTTCACCGGGAGTGACCTCTTTAGCGAAACTAGAAAAGGCCTAAAAAACACTCCATTTAAAATCACTCGATTCTACAACGATATCAAGTTCATTACGCAAAGGATTTTCTTAAAAACCTGCCGTAGCCCTCCGTCATTTCAGATAAGTACTTCATAGTATTCGTGCTGCGTTTGTTGACCTTGTCAAGGCGTAGTGAGCGGTAGCTATTTATGCTTATCTGCATAAGCATATGATGCGATTGGATTAGGGTAGTCGTGCGACTTTGTTGACCTTGTCAAGGGTCGTGCGGGTGGGTTTAATTCATATCAGGAAATGACGGGTTGAACTTGACTTACGGTCTATGGTTTGTTGACCTTGTCAAGGTCACAGATCGCTCGGGGTAAAATATTATTGGGAATTTCAAGAGTTGAAATTTGCAATGAGATTGCATACCTTCTATGAGATAGTTGGGTCCCGATACCCGCTGCGAGTAAGAGTTACTCCTGTGAGAGTTTTACACATTACAATTAGCCGATCAAGTAGGTATCTAGAAAGGTGTTAACGGGGTTATGCCTCTGGGAAAACGAGGTTTACTTTAATTAGGTCCGTGCGAAAGCACGGGGAACCTCCCACAAAGTACCGGCACTGGCCTGGCTGAAAGATTGGCGAACTTGTAGAGTGTAATTAATCCCGTCTAGTCTTTCCTTTTAGGGTTTGAAGGAAGATTTGACTAAAACAGTGGGAGACATCCTGATTAGATAAATTGATAACCAATCTAATCTTGTAAAAGCGCACGCTGAGTGTTTTCTTCTCTCTCTATCCTGGTTACGACTATGTCACGCCTTAATCAAGATAATAATATGGATGTATTGACTGAACCCGCTTGATATACTGCGCTAGGGAACGTTGGTCCCGCTCCAACTTATAATTGTTATAAGACAGAGCAGGAAATAGGGGATTACCAGAATTCCCGTGCCACCCAAACGAAGAAAGTACATGTTGATGCATCTTCTTCGGGTGTGTTCATTACACAGAACTGTTTCTCAATATCCTTTACGTCCTGGGTATTTGATACCAGATCAGGATCCCACATATGTAATTTGTTACATGGGCTACAGATAGGTAGAGAACTGAGAACGGGTGATAAATTTCATGAAATAGAAACGGTGCAAGTGTTGCAGCCAAGTCTGTTGGTAGTTATCACCCTGCATTACCAGAATACATTGATTCTGAATGAATGTTATTAGATACCGAACCTGATATACAACATCATATCAGTCTCTTTATTAGTAAAGAAGGATATAATTTTGTATTGTTGGATAATGTTTTGAACATTTCCTATATCAAGAGTTGACTGGTTCAGGCACGTTATCTAAAAGCATAGACGTTCTAAATCAAACCACAGTTCTTAACGTACAGAACACACACAAGAGGAAGAGTTCAGAAATGAACGAATCTTTCTTGTGGCATTGTAGACTAGATCATATCAATGCGACCCGACTAGCTAAAGTTACATATAGATGCATATTTAAATTAGTTTGAATTTACATCTTGTAAAACTGGACAGTCATGTCGCTAAGATAAGATGACCACAGCTCCGTTTATTGGAAACATAGAAAGAATTAGTGAACTCTTAGGATTGATACATTCTGATGTATGAAAGTCCCCTGTCTACACATGCCAGGACCGGTTCTTTGTACTTCATTATATTCACTGATGATCTCTCAAGATTCAGACATATGTTCCTGTTGAAACACAAGTCCGAAACTTTTAAGATAATCACAGAAAATAAATTAGAAGTAGAGAACCAAAAAAAAGGTATAAGTATTATGTCCTTTGATGTGATCAGGGAGGAGAATACTTGAGCACGGGATTCCTGGACTATTCTAAAGGAGAATGAGATTCTCTTTCAGCATTACTCCTCCGTATACACCACAGCATCTCGGTGTATCGTGGCGGAGCAATCACACCCTATTAGATATGGTGCGCTCTATGATGAGTACTACTGAGTTTTCTATTTCCTTTTAGGAGTTATGCACTTGAGAAGCTGCATACCTATTGAATAGGGTTCAAATCAAATCAGTTGCCTATCACTTTATATGTGATATGGAATGGGAAGAGCCCGTATCTTAAGTTTGTTAAGATTTGGGGTTGTCCAACCCATGCCTAAAAGCAAAATCCGGACAAGCTCGAGGCACAGTCAGTTCTGTGGAAGTTTGTTGGATATCCCAAGCATTCGCAAGGGAATATCTTCTACCTTATCGAGGAACAAAAGATGTTTTGTTATTCAGCATGCCACCTTTGTGAAAGGAAATTTCTTATGAAGAAATTATTGGTCATGAGGTAGAACTGGAAAGAGTTCCAGCTATACAAACTGCAGCTGATGATTTGGTAGAACCAAAGGATTCAATAGTTTCCAACGAACCTCGGCCTCTCCGCCGATCTAGTAGGGTTCCTCACCCACCTGAGAGATACTTCGGTTTTCTCTATGACAGTGGGAGCGAGGATTGCATCATGAGATGATGACCCAACTAGTTTCGAGCTGGCCATCAGGAGTGGGACTCTGTAAGAATGGCTGGATGCTTAGCGATCTGAGATGGAATCCTTATACACCAACAAAGTATGGACTTTCGTTGCTTTATCTGAAGGGTTAAATCCCCATCAGGAGCAAGTATATCTTGAGAAGATTACTTGGTGTACATGGAAAAGTTAAGACTTTCAAAGCTATGCTTAAGTCCATCCAGACCCTACTTGCCACGGCTACATATCATGACTATGATATCTGGCGGTTGGGTGTCATGACTGCTTTTCTAAATGATGATTTAGAAGAGAGAGTCTATAAGTACACAGCCAGAGGGCTTCGTAGACAGTGGGAGCAGCGGAAACGTGAGCATGATGTTTTATGTGATAAATCAGGTATCGCGGAGTTAGAACATCTGTTTTGATATGGTAGTCAAAGAGTTTGACTTCATCAAAATGGTAGATGAACCTTGTATATACAAAAAGGTAGTAGAGAGTATGGTGGTGATCCTCGTAGAGTACGTGGATGTCATACTCTTGATAGGGAAGGAGTTTCCTATGCTATGCTCGGTCAATCTCCTCTTATCACAAAGATTCTCTATAAGATCAAGGTGATACCTCCTAAATCCTGGGTTATAGATCTATGAGATAGATCTAATTGGATATTAGGATTCTCACTAATTGTAGTGAGATGGTATCAATTGATCCTGGGGAGAATCACTGGAAAGGTTCCAGGGTAATAAGGACGACTGAATGTCAGTCGCAGGCATTGTCTTTACCCTCGGTGGAGGGACGGTATGTTGGAAGAGTTCCAAGCTAGATACCGTGACTTACTAGACGATTAAAGGCAAGATACATCGTTACCAAGGATGCTACCAAAGAGGCAGTCTGGATATATATAAGTTCATGAGATGAACTTCGTTCCCACCATTGTGTGACAATGGAGTTATGGCTTTGGCATAGGAACCCCCGTCCCATCAGAAATCCAGATATAATTCTTAGGCAGTATCACCTGATCATGGAGATGGTTGATCTCCAGGGAGATCGAGGTTAGGAGAGTAGACACAGAGGACAACAGCGCGGATCCACTCACAAAGGCCTTTTTCCCAGTAGAGACTTTTATGGGATGGTTGAGTATGAGATACTTCAACCACAGCTAATTGTTGGGTATGTGATACTACAACAGATAGCCCTAGTGCAAGTGGGAGATTGTTAGTTATATGTATGCCCTAGAGGCCATTACTGTACATACGATGTATATTGTAGTGGATGCTTGGACATATATAGGGAGGACTTTCTTGCTCGACATGATAGTATGCTATCTGGTTGCACTTTATCTTAACATGTACTCTGATTGTCTCTATGTTACATGTTGATAAAGCCATTAGGATATGTACTTGACTACTAGGACTATGATGAGATGATACTAGTGGGGCCACGGTAGTCGATGAGTATATCCTATAACAGTTCCTAGTCGAGGGTGTATCAAGACAGGGCATCGATACACCAGAGTAGACTAGCGTATACGCATCTTGACCCATATGATGGGCGATGGATGATCCCATATCCATCGGTGTTTGACATCAAAGATGGTATACGGGTGCTCAGTAGAGACTGGGTACACTGGAAGGACTCGCCGAGAACTCCCAGATGGTATTATACACCACGTCAGATGGCAGTTCTCTGGTGACACTGGTACAGGTTAGTCTGTAGACCCGAGATCGTCATAGAGTCTTGTGTGATTCCCACTATGCTTTGATTTCCATCATACCACGTCCAAGAGGGCGTACAAAAAGGTGGCTTTTGGGTACAGTCCCGAATCACATGGAGGCAATGAGCGATAGGAGGGGTTTCGTCTCTCCCGGTATAGGGAGTTGATGTTGTGCTGTGTTCGATTGGCTATAACTGGAAATCCCTGGCCGGGGTTGCTGAGATTTCTGGTAAGCGTTATCAGTAGTTTCTCGAACTGTTATGGACCTCATATCGACACGACTTATCAAGCTACTGGGGTCTGACGTTTACCACCCCTAGGCGAGATATGCGACATATCAGACGAAGAGACCGGACTGTACGGGAGTGTTACTGATTGGATTCGCAGGAGAATGTACAAGCTTGCTTGTTGATCTTCTGATCGCTCAATACTTGGTTGGCTGTTACGTTTAGCTGACCGCTTGCAACTTATGGGTGTTTGATATGATCATCACCTACTGCCGGCGTATTGACGATTCTTTAGAGTCCTACACAGAGGTTTCTTGGCTCAGGCAAAACGGAGTAGGAGCACATATGTGATATGTGCGGGACCGAGAACAATACGTGTATGTGATGCCATACTAGATTCTCGCGATATGAGATATCGGCCGGGTATATGTGATATAGCCGTTTCATCGGATCAAGTGTTGATTCGATGAATTGATACAGATTATATTAGTCGGTTATTTGTGAAATAGCCGGATTATCGGATCAAGTGTTTATTCGATAATTTAATGTATAATTATATATTTGATATATTAAATTACATTAACTAATATAAGCTCACTAAAAAATTCTTTTTCTCACTCGGGTAATACATTGATATATATGTGATATATGTTAATTGTATTATTTTATTTTGTTACAATAAATATTGTATATGTGATATATAATATTGTAACATGTTATGGTTATAAATGCAATATGATTTGTGGAGTTTAATTGTGGTTAGGGTTTGGATTAGGGTTAAGCAAGCATGAAGCTTTCAAGAAGCTTCTTGAAGCTTTGACTTTGACTTTGGATATTTTGTATAGATATTTGCGTAAGTCAACCCAACCCTTCACCATAGTTAACTCTCTACATGGGTTAAGACTTCATTCTTAACCCATGGTTGCATTTCTAACCTCACTTGAGTTTCATTATTCATCACAAAGAGATTGCTTCATCTTCTTCCTTCTTCTTCTTTCATGAAAAAGCTTTCTAGCTTTTTGCTTAGTGATGAAAATGAGTGAGATTAAGAAAAACAATGAGAGCTAAAATGCTACTTCATCATCCTAATCTATCCTAGTCATTTAGATTAGGGTGTTCACTTCATTTAGTGAGTGAGAGCTTGTGTTAAAGAAACTTCAAGGTAGATCATCTTAGTTATCGAAGATCGGAAGTAAGCTTGCATCTTTCTCTTCATGGAGCTTTTCAAGAGTCTGGATACTCGATGATCGCAGTGAAGGGACCTCAACACAGAGCTTTAGAAGTGAAGGACCGGACTACAAAGGTTGTAATCCCAAACTCTTAGTGTTAAAGTGTTTAAGATGCTTTGTTTCGCCTAATCTCTAGTTTAAAGATCTTGGTTAGGGTTGTTCGGCACGTCTAAATTTTAAATCGGTCATGGTTGATTCCTTATAGACCCTTGTGAGAGTGCCTAGTAACCCTGCAAACACCCAACATCAGCCCAGTGCTCCAAGACTAACGGATCAGTTGGAAGAGAGACGACGCTATTACAATGAGAAAATGAAGCGCCCTTACTCATTCCCGCAGGATAAGACGAAGAGGCTGTTCGAGCTTGCTATACGCAACAGGCTTATCAATTTGCTGAATCTAAGGCGACCACCGCAACCCAGCAAAGTGAATAATCCCAATTATTGCCCTTACCACCAAACGGTAAGCCATCCGATCGAAGAATGTTTCGTCTTTAAGGGGTGGATCGAGGATCAATACCAACAGGGCAAGTTCACGCTGTCCGAAAAGTGGAAAGTGAGCGCACCACAACCGCACACTCCTAAGAGGATGGACACACCGGGGGCAACGTGCTCTTTTGTTGAAGAAGCTCCATGGGAAGTCGTTCTTTCGGCTAAAACCAAAAGGATGCTGAATGATCTCCAGACATGCCAGGCGATCAAGTGGAAGAATCCGTTGGAACGCCAGATCATCGTGTTAGTTGTATGTATGCCCTAGAGGCCAGTATTGTACAGATGATGTATATTATATTGGATGCTTGGACATATATAGAGATGACTTTCTTGCTCGATATGATAGTATGCTATCTGGTTGCTCTTTATCTTAACATGTACACTTGTCTCTTTAAACTGTCTTATGGTTACATGTTGGTAAAGCCCTTAGGATGTGTACTTGATTAGCTGGACTATGATGCAGATCATACTAGTGGGGACATGGTAGTCCATAAGTACATCCTTCAAGGTCCCTAGTCGTGGGTGTATCGAGACGGGGCATCGATATACCAGAGTAGACTAGCGTATACGCTTCTCGACCCATGAGATGGGCGATGGATGATCCCATATCCATTGGTGTTTGACATCAGAGATGGTATACGGGTGCTCAGTGGAGACTGGGTACACTGGACGGACTCGCCGAGAACTCCCAGATGGTATTATACCTCACGTCAGATGGCAGTTCTCAGGTGACACTTGTACAGGTTAGTCTGTAGACCCAAGATCGTCATAGAGTCTTGTGTGATTCCCACTGTGCTTTGATCTCTACCTTACCACGTCCATGAGGGCGTGCAAAACGGTGGTCTTTGGGTACAGTCCCGAGTCACATGGAGGCAATGAGCGATAGGAGGGGTTTCGTCTCTCCCGGTATTGGGGGTTGATGTTGCGCTGTGCTCGATTGGCCGTAACAGGGAAGTCCCTGGCCAGGGCTGATCAGAGATTTGCTGGTAAGTGTTACCAGTAGTTTCTCGACCCGTTATGAGCCTCACATCAGCACGACTTATCGGTTATTGGGGTCTGACGTTTACCACCCCTAGACTTGATATGCGACATATCAGACGAACAGACCGGACTGTACGGTAAGTGTTACTGGTTGGATTCACAGGAGTGTGAGCGGGCTAGCTCGTCGATCTTCTGATCGCTCAATACCCGGATGACTGTTACGTTTAGCAGACCGCTTGCGGCTTGTGGATGCTTGATATGATCATCATCTGCTACCGGCGTATTGACGAGTCTTTAGAGTCCTACACAGAGGTTTCCTGGCTCAAGCGAAACGAAATAGGAGCGCATATGAGATATGTGCAGGACCGAGAACAATGCGTGTATGTGATACCACATTTCATTCTCGCGATATATGTTTCGATTGGTTATATTCGATATGACCTAGTTATCGAATCATTGATTCGATAAATCGATACATTGGATTCTAGTCGGTTATGTGCGACATGACCGGATCATTGAATCAAATGTTGATTTAATGATTTAATGTATAATTATATATTTGATATATTACTTTGCATTAACTAGTATTGGTTCACTTTAAATGGATTTTCTCACTTGATGTACATGTTGTATATGTGATATATTTTTGTGCACATCTTTGTGTCATGTTTGATGATGCATGTAGTTTGGTTTTGTGTTAAGACTTAAACCATGGTTATGATAATAGTTAGGGTTTTTATTTATTTACTTATTTATTTATCTATTCTTTTTGATAAATAAATAAAAGATAACAAAATGGTTTCTTTCATGAAGCTTGATGAAGCTTCATGAAGCTTTGACTAAAGTGACCATTTTGTCATCATCCTTAACCCTAACCATTCTCATTTGACCATGGTTTATTCTCTACACTTAACCAAGGTTAGAAGATGATAAGTATTGATTTTATTATTCTTTTTAGACATACTTATCATATTCTATTTACTTCTTCTTCTTCATCTTCAAGAGAAAAAGCTTGATGCCATCAATGGCATCTTGAGTTCTAAAGTGAGAAATCCAATTCTAAAGTGAACCCATCTCCTATTTCTTCATCCTCTACCTCTTGCCAAGTGGTTTTGGGTGTTTTCTTCACAAGTTTCTCAACTTGGTGAAGTTGGAGCTTGAACTTGTGCAACCTCGACGTAGATCATCTTCGGCACGAAGCCGACGACCTATTCCGCTCGTTTTTCCGATGAAGCCGAGGATTGAGTCTAGGATTCGAGATGGACAGCGAGAGGATGCCTACGTGGAGCTAAGGAAGTGGAGAACCGGATCTACAAAGGTTGTAGCCTCTCTCCTTTAGTTAAGTTGTTAACTAGTTTAGTATATCGCCTAGATTTCTAGTTAACGATCCGTGTTAGGGTTTCTCGGCACACATAAAATTTGAAATTGGCATGGTTGATGCCTTGTGAGACCTCTTGAGAGTGCCTAGGAACCCTATACATCGAAGGGATGCTGAAGCCGCGCCCAACTCCAAATATTGGTGGTAATAGCCAAAGTGCTCACACCCAGCCGCCGAAATCTTCGAAAAAGAAGAATAAATCCAAGAAGCCCGTGAAGCTTGGTGACAAGCGGACAGACCTACCGAAGCAGATTGACACGCTGGAAGAGTATAACCAGAAGGCGCGGACTCCAATCACGCTCCAAGAGTTCCTCAGCCACGTCCTTGAGGATGAAGATGATGGAGAAGACTCGTCGGAAGGATCTGAGGATTACGTAGCAAGTTGCCATGTGATCTCTCATTCATCGCTAGACAATGAAGAGGCTCCCTGCACAAAGAGACTGGGGGCAGGTCCCGAGCCGGAACTTCTATGGCCGTCAGATGAAATGATCGACGCCTTCCTGAATGAAATTCATCTGAAAAGTAAAGCTGATCGGGAGCGTGAGATGGCCATATTTGAAAAAACCAAACGCCGGCGACTGGGCGAAAGAGTCGAGACACTCCCGCCAAATCAAGGGACATCCGTCATGAATAAAAACGAGTTCAAGATGAGGAAAAGATTTGCTAAAGCCATATCAGTGGGAATGAAGCTACCACCCTCTAAAGGAAACACTCCCGGTGAAGCAGAAACACATCCTAGCTACTGCTTATATCATTGAAAGGTTTCGCACCCTACTGAAGAGTGCGACGCTTTTAAAAGATGGTGGCAGAGATATGTTGCTCACCGGCAACATTTCAAGCGGATGAAACACAAGAATCGTCGGGAGCAAAGAAGTGCGACCGGGGAGCGTAAAAGAACTACCGGTAACTGCCGCACGGTCAACGCCGGGGGATCGCAGGTTCTCACCTTCGGGAGCGACTCTGACGAGGAAATGGCTTTTGGCCCTCTCTTTAAAGAAACCACCTTGGGGAAAGAGGAAGAACCGAAGGCCTGTGAAAATATTCAGCTGTGCAACCGCACGCTTCCAGAAAAGAATCTCGGACCTACGAGTAGAAAAGATAAGGGAAAAGAAAAGGTCTCTGAGGATATCGCCCTGGATGACCAAGTCATGAAAGGGCTGCCTGCCAAGGACCCGACAAAGAAGAACAAGGTGGACTACAACGTTCTGGCACACTTGAGGAAGTTACCTTCACAGCTCAGCATTCTCGACGCCCTTTTATTATCCAAAGAAGCGAGAGATTCATTGATCAAGGCGCTACAAGAGCCAGAGCAATTCCAAGCTTTTCTCGCCGAAGAAAAGATGAAGGTTGAGCTGGAGGAAGTACACACAGCCGATATCACCTTCGGCGACGAAGACCTCCTCCTTGGGACGTGCGAGCACAACCGTCCCCTCTATGTCTCAGGATACTGCCACGATATAAAGATAGGCAAAATCCTGGTCGACAATGGGTCTTCCGTCAATCTTCTCAACGTGCGAGTGTTGAAGGAAATCTGCATGAGCGTCCAGCATCTCGCTCGTGATAAAATCACCATCTCTGGTTTTGACTCCCAGTCATCGTGGACTCTCGGGGCTGTGATATTGATAATACGATTCGAGCTACTTGTCACGGATATTAAATTTCATGTCATTGACGCCAAGACATGCTATAACGCTTTGCTCGGCCGGCCTTGGTTACACGAGTACAACATCATCCCTTCTACACAACATCAGTGTATGAAATACTTTAAGGATGGTCTCAAGTATACCGTAACAGGAGAGCTGAATCCATTCTCCATGAACGAAGTCCGCAAGTACGAAGATGCAAAATACTTTTTTCCAGATTTCGAGGACACAGAGAGATGTCACAAGCTGGAGAACAAAGCTATCACCACCATTCCTGTCTTCGGGAGTGATACTGAGGAAGAGGAAGAGATAATTTATCCAGGCCCGCCCCAGTACAACAAGCCAGGACCGTCCGCTCCCATGTTGATCTTTGGCAGTGATTCAGAAGATGAGGTCCATGATATATTTTCCGTTCGGCCTTCAATACAAACATTCGATAATGAAGAGCAAAGTTTGCAAGTTGCCATGGTTCCGTCCAAACATCATAAAGAACTAGACGTGCTTGATACCTACAGTGTGGAAGAGCTGCAGACGTTCTATGTCCCTCCCAAGCGAGAAGGCGAAAAGGCGATCCTATTCTACCGCTCCGGGGAAACCAAAGTGGAGAAAGAAATCTGGCACGGCGCGGATTCTATACGTGACAGGATCCAGCCCATCCGTCTGCCTAGATATTATACAGAAGGCTTGAAAAGGCTGTTGAAGCGCCAAGGGATACCCTTCAAACAGACCGCTCGAAAAGCTAAGTTCTATGACAGGATCTGGAACGTTCCCGGAACTCAACGCAAGTTGCCCAACGGGGAAATAGAAGCGATCGGGCTTGGATATGTTCGGTCCAAGCAATGGGAGCTGCTCCACGACTGCTATGTTGTACATGACTTTGATGAAGAAGGAGATGCTTAATGGGAGAATGTTAACCCTGAACCAGAAAGAGCCCCCGAAGTGAAAATACCCAGTCCTTCGTTCGAAGAACAAATGGACAAGCTTATAAGGGAAGCTGGTCAAAAAGTTCGAGACGACCATAATCGCGAAATGGCCATCTATTGATTTGGGGACGGCGAGTGACCCGCGTCCGACATTCGTCAGTGAGCTGTTGTCTGAAGAAAGGGTGGATGCGCTAAAGGACATACTTGTGCAGCATAGAGATTGCTTCGCATGGAACTATTCCGAAATGCCAGGATTAGATCCAGAGATTGCTGTCCACAAATTGGCAATATCCCTGGACGTCAAGCCAATCAAACAAGCATCGAGAAGAATGCGGCTTGAGCTTGAGATGAGCATCAACGCCGAGGTCAAGAAGCTGATCGACTCTGGCTTCATCCAAGAGGTCTACTATCCTGAATGGATTGCCAACATCGTCCCGGTGATGAAGAAAAATGGGACAGTGCGCATATGTGTATACTTTCGGGATCTCAATAAAGCCTGCCCGAAAGACAACTTCCCAGTACCAGTCACTAAGCTGATGATAGATAACACGTCCACTCACGAAGTTTTCTCCTTCATGGACGGATCGTCAGGATACAATCAGATAAAGATGCATCCCGAAGACCAGAAGCATACCGCTTTTCGGACCCCTTTGGGCATATTTTGCTACATGGTGATGCCCTTCGTGTTAGTGTATATGCCCAAGGGGCCATTATTGTATCATACTAGCTTGTATATTACTTAATGGAAGCTTGGGATATTCACAGTTATATTAACAGTCTTGCTAAAAATGGTAGTATGCTACTTGGTTTATATCTATCTTAATATGTGTGTACGTATTGATAGAGCCCTTAGGATCTTGCTTGACTACCAGTGTTGTGATGGCAGTCACACTAGTGGGGGCTGGGTAGTCTATAAGCACATCCTTTTTCAGGTCCCTAGCCGTAGGATTATCGAGACAGGGCATTGATAGTCTGGAGTAGACTAGTGTGTACGCTTCTCATCCCAGTTGGGGAGATGGTCTATCCCACAGCCATCAGTACGTTGTACTGGAGATAGTATACAGGTGCTCGTTGGGTTATGGGTACACCGGACAGGACTCACAGGGAACCGTTGGTTGGTATTATACCCGTCGTCAGTTAACAGTTCCCAGGTGACATGAGTACAGCATAGTCCGCAGACTTGACACTGCTGCTTCGCCTCGAGTGTGTTCCCACTGTTCTTAGATTGCTACCCTACCACGGCTCAAAGGAGTCGTGCAAACAGGTAGCAGTTGGGTGCAGTCCCAAAGCACTTGGAGGCAGTGGCGGTTAGACAGGATTCGTCTCTCCCGGTATTGGGAGTTGATATCGCACTGTGTCTGGAGAGCCGTTACGCAAAGTCCCTGGCCAGGGCAAGCGAGATTTACTGGTAGGTTTTCTAGTAGCTTCTCAAGGTGTAATGGGCTTCGCTCCGACACGACTTATACCGCTTTTAGGGGACTGACGCTTGCCGCCCCCATAGGCCCGATATGCGATAGTCCTAGATGAACATACCGGACTGTAAGGAGATTGTCACATCAGGCTCAGTAGGAGTTCGGATGGGTTTCCTCATCGGCCTTCTTATCGATATCTACCTGGGGACCGTTACGTACAGCTAGTGCCGCATGCGGTCTGTGGTTAAACCCACTGCCAGCGTAGTAGTCGAGTCTTTAAAGTCCCACACAGAGAGTTTCCCTGCTTCGGGCGAAACGATATAGAGGTCGTATGGTTTTACGACAAGGTTCGGACACACACGTGCATTTATGCACGTACGATGTTCGGACAGTTTATACTAGCGGGCTTTAGTTTAAGCCAGATTCTAGTATTGGATTATTGAATTTATACAGTCTCAGTATTTCCGTGTTTTCACGGATAGAAGGGGCGTTCTCGTAATTACTCGAGAAGCTTCTGGAAATTTGATGAGTTGGAGGCTAAGGTGGCATTTGCATTAATTGGTTTAATGACTCATGGTGTGATTCATCCATAGAGTTAATGATGCATTTATTGTTTAAATGACTCATGAGATGAATCACAAGGTGAGTTAATGAAGCATGATGATAATTGTTATTTCTTATTCATTTAATAAATATCTTATGCTTCATATATTCACAATGATTTCATTATTCCAAAAAGGATTTTGCATTTTCACCATCTCTCTCCTCAAGCTCTCTCTCTTCAACCCTAACCCTAACCTCTCATGTGTTGTGATCAAGGGTTAGCAAGACTAATTGATCCCTAATCCTATTCTATATCCTCTAGGTTGCTTTGATTAGCACTCTTAGTTACCTAGTTACCTCAAGTTAGAGGTCAAGCTTGGAGTAGTTGCTCTCGGGTGGATCTTCTATCACAAAGAGGAGGCCGACGAGGAGGTGGTCAACGAGAACAAGAAGGACTTGGTTCATTAGGTATAATCTTTTTTCATAGTAGCTAATCCCTCCTATGATGTTGTTAGTTAAGGTTTGGCAAAGATCCGTAAGTTAGTCGATGTTTGTTTTAAACAAAATGATTTTTTTACCTATTCCGCCTCCCCGCAACTCATGGGGTGTCTAACGTCGACTTACAGTGGTATCAGAGCCTCGCTAAACCATAACTAACTTGTCAGCAAAGTCGTTAGAAATTCGATCGCAAAACGAACCGGAAAAAACATCTTTTTCACCAAGTTTCTGTCGTTTTTAAAACAGGGTCTAAAATTTTTTCAGGGGACCCTAAAAATACAAGCAGGGAAACTTAAGGTTACTGGAGAAATTTGGGGTTCTAACTCGTCCAAACCGCCGCGGAACCGTAGTCGATCCAACGCGATCCGCCGAGGATCCGCGACCGAGTTGGGGCCGAGTCAACCCAAAATTCCCCAGTAACTCTTCTGTGTTGATTTTGTTCTTTCTGGGATGTTCTGTTTCTACTCAGGTTTCAGGTGAACAGAGAATTTTTTGGAGTAGAATCATTTGTGTTTGCTTGATCGAAATTCTAAGATGTTTGGCTAATTTGATTATATCTGTGATTTGTATAATGTGTTCGTAGACCTCCCCTAACTGCTAGTATGACGGTTAGCAGACGGTTGCACATTTCTGTAATGGTTTGTGTTTGTGGACTTGTTGGATTGTCGTGAATGGATAGCCGGGGATGTGAGATGAGTGTTTCTTTCATTCAAATGTAATTTGTAAATTGTTGTAATATTCTTTTGCGGGGCACATCCGGGCTGAGGTTGTAGCCACTGTTGTATTATTTCATTTACTGATTTTTGATCCTAGGCTAGACCCAAGGTGGGGTGCATAAACTATCGGGTACTTTGAAGTATTTAGTGGCCTACTCACGTTGTTGAGGGAGACCGCTTCACTTCGGGTACTTGGCGGGTAGTTTTCCGTACCCGTAGGGGTCTAAGGTAGGGTTTTGGCTATTCATCGCGACTGTGTAATCCGTCTTTCTTTGCAGGCTCAAAAGGAATGCGGATTCGTAGAAAATCCAATATGTTCATCTGTGATCTGGAATGCCTATTATTGCGTCTGACGAGTGTACAATATCTATATATGATAGCTATTAGACGTAACTTATGTTTTACACCCGCGCTAGGCCAGCCCCCGCTCTGTCGTTAGTTAAGTAACCTAACGGGTGAATGACGGGACCCAGTGGCGAATGCGGATGGCATAAGAGAACGTTGTATTTTCGTTGTTTTCTGCAATGATAGGTTAATTTATGTGACGCATTATAATAATGCAAAGAAAATAAACCAAAGTTGAATCGTTGGAACAGTTTAAAAGAAACCACTCGGTTATTTTAAAACAAAGGATATTTTTAAATTACGGAGCTTTAACCACTCCTTTTAAAAGCTATCAGGTTCCTTCGATCATATCAAGTTCACTACGTTCACGGTTTCGCCAAAACCATTCGTAGCCCTCCGTCATTTCATTTGGGTATTCAAGAGTATCCAAGCTATGTATTTTGACCAACGCCAAGGCATAGTGTTTGGTAGCTACTGAGTATTCATTTGTTGCATAGATTGATGAGTTAGTTTGGGGCAGTCGTATTATCATTTGGCCAACATCAGGGATATGTACGAATGGGTTCAAATTAACAAGATAATGATAGGTAGAACTTGACATGTGACTTATGACATTTTGACCAATGCCAAGGTCATAAGAGCATAGGGAAGAAATCCATATCGGGAATTTCTAAAGAAACTGAGATTTGCAAAGAGATGCATACCATTTGGAGTGTGATAATTTTGGTAGGATTCCTTCAGCTTTATCACACGATGATATTTGGATCCCGATCCTACTGTGAGTATCCGCTACTCATCAGGAGATTCGTCACTTAACGATCAATGCTATAAACCAAGTAGGTGTCGAGAAAGGTGTCAGCGGGGTTACACCCCCAGAGAAAAGAGGTTATTTAATTAAGGAACTTCGCGAAAGAGTCGTAAAACCTTCCTCGAAGTACCGACACCGGCCTGGCTGAGTGGTTAACCAAGTATTGTACGGTGAGAATGGTCCTGACTAGTTCTTCCTTTTTGGTTTGAGGAGGGATTCGAGAAACAGTGGGAGCCATCCTATTTAGATAAACTAAAAACCACTCTAAACTTGCAAGAGCATCATGCTAAAGTGTTCCCTCTCTCTCTCTCATTGCAGCGACCCAAAACATGACAGGTCTTAAGTTACTATTAGAGAAAAATATATTGACAGGGCCAAACTGTTAGTTATATGTATGCCCTAGAGGCCATTACTGTACATAGGATGTATATTGTAGTGGATGCTGGGACATATATAGGGAGGACTTTCTTGCTCGACATGATAGTATGCTATCTGGTTGAACTTTACCTTAACGTGTATACTGATTGTCTCTCTGTTACATGTTGGTAAAGCCCTTAGGATGTGTGCTTGACTACCTGGACTATGATGCGGATCATACTAGTGGGGACATGGTAGTCCATAAGTACATCCTTGAAAGTCCCTAGTCGTGG
Source organism: Agapanthus africanus (assembly GCA_030015575.1). NCBI lineage: Eukaryota > Viridiplantae > Streptophyta > Magnoliopsida > Asparagales > Amaryllidaceae > Agapanthus > Agapanthus africanus. Next base: position 825,957,151 of record CM057338.1, on the reverse strand, counting down.
GTGTATCGAGACGGGGCATCGATATACCAGAGTAGACTAGCGTATACCTTCTCGACCCATACAGATGGGCGATGGATGATCCCATATCCATCGGTGTTTGACATCAGAGGAGATATACGGGTGCTCAGTAGAGACTGGGTACACTGGACGGACTCGCCGAGAACTCCCAGATGGTATTATACCTCACGTCAGATGGCAGTTCTCTGGTGACACTGGTACAGAGTAGTCTGTTGACCCGAGATCGTCATAGAGTCTTGTGTGGTTCCCACTGTGCTTTGATTTCCATCTTACCACGTCCAAGAGGGCGTGCAAAACGGTGGTTTTTGGGTACAGTCCCGAGTCACATGGAGGCAATGAGCGATAGGAGGGGATTCGTCTCTCCCGGTATAGAGGGTTGATGTTGCACTGTGTTCGATTGGCTATAACAGGAAGTCCCTGGCCAGGGCTGCTCAGAGAATTGCTGGTAAGTGTTACCAGTAGTTTCTCGACCCGTTATGAGCCTCATATCGACACGACTTATCGAGCTATTGGGGTCTGACGTTTACCACCCCTAGGCGAGATATGCGACATATCAGACGATCAGACCGGACTGTACGGTAGTGTTACTGGTCGGATTCACTGGAGTGTGAGCGGGCTTGCTCGTCGATCTTCAGATCGCTCAATACCCGGGTGGCCGTTACGTTTAGCAGACCGCTTGCGGCTTGTGGGTGTTTGATATGATCATCACCTGCTGCCGGCGTATTGACGAGTCTTTAGAGTCCTACACAGAGGTTTCCTGGCTCAAGCGAAACGAAATAGGAGCGCATATGAGATATGTGCGGGACCGAGAATAATACGTGTATGTGATACCGTATTACATTCTCGCGATGAATGTATCGGAAAGGTTGTATGCGATATAACCTAGTTATCGATTCAAGCGTTGATTCGATAAGCCGATACATTGAATACTAGTCGGTTGTGTGCGACATAACCGGATCATTGAATCAAGTGTTGATTTAATGATTTAATGCATAATTATATATTTGATATGTTACTTTGCACTAACTAGTATTGGTTCACTTTAAACGGATTTTCTCACTTGGGTTGTGCACATTGTGTATGTGATATATTTTTGTGCACTTGTATGTATCATGTTTGATGATGCATGCTAACTTGTGTTTTGTGTAAAGTTTAAACCATGGTTATGTAATGGTTAGGGTTTACATTTTCATATCTATTTATTTATTCATTTATTCATTTTGGAAAATGTAAAGCAAATGAGAAAATGGTGGCTTCTTTTGTTTTGTTCATGAAGCTTCATGAAGACTTTGACCAAGTTACCATTTTGTCTCATGCTTAACCCTAACCATCCCACTAACCATGATTTATTCTCTACACTTGACCATGGTTCAAGTTATGATAAGGATTATATTTCTTTTCTTTTTTAGATTAAATATATCATAACATTTCTTCTTCTTCTTCCTTGAACTCAAGAAGAAAAAGCTTTCTTCATCAATGGTGAATTGAGCAAACAAGTGAGAAATCCAATTCTAAAGTCTACCCACTTCCTATTTCTTCATCCTCTACCTCTTGCCAAGTAGTAGAGTGTGTTTCCTTCACAAGTTTTAGGGCTTGGTGAAGGTGGAGCTTGATTTAGCGATGCCTCGACGTAGATCATCTTCGGCATGGACATCGACGACCTAGCTCGCTTTTTCTCCGACGAAGCCGACTCTAGAGCCCGGATTTGATTTAGACAGCGGAGAGGACCTCGTTGCGGAGCTATGGAGGTGGAGCACCGGATCTACAAAGGTTGTATTTCCGTTAAACTTTTAGTTAAGTGTTAACTAGTTAGCTATTTCGCCTAGTTTTCTAGCAAACGATCCGTTGTTTAGGGTTTCCCGGCACCGTAAATTTTGAAATCGGCATGTTCGATGCCTTGTGAGACCTCACTAGGGTGCCTAGGAACCCTACAGTGGTATCAGAGCCTAGCTAGAGCCTTAGGCGAAGTCTAGACGGAATTTGAAGTCCGAACGAACCCGAAACCCGATCACAAAATAGCTCTCTGTCCTTTTTTCAAAAACTGGGATTTTTCCAAATTAAAAATTGCTAAAAAATTCAGCAGGGAAATCTAAGAATTACGATGCAAAAATTTTTGGATGAACAGTGTTTATTGCGGCGGAACCGCGGCAGAAGCCTAGCTTCTGCGGCGGTTCCGCGGCAAACTAGTGACGTCACCCCTCAATCTTTGCACAGTAACTCCTGATAAATTCTGCTGAGTTTTCTGGGAATTTATAATATTTTTTCAAGAGTTGAATTTTCTGGGATTGGATTGGGGACTCGATGAATCGATCGGATTTTTAACTTTGTCTATGTGGCTTTCCGGATAAATTTTAGAATATGTTAAAAAGTTCGACCGGATATAAATACCCAATTTTTCCCCTGTCGGGAAATTTCCAAGTGTTGGATTTTTCCGTAGTTTAACGACGTTCTAAGTAGTGCAAGTAACTCGATGGTCCCTCTAGAAGACAACAAACCGTAACTCGATTATGTGACCGTCTTGAACTGCCCTTTGAACCTTCGGGTTTGGGGCAGTACGGCGTGCCACATGTGAGGCGTTGGCTTGACCCTTCTACGGCTGGACCGTTGGTACTGAGGTACGAACTGAATGTTGTTAGACTAGTTTCATGTGTTGATCTGTATCGGGAAAACTTGGGTGTTAGAATGTTCGATCGGAAAGTTTAACATTTTCTATTTATCTAGAATGTGATACAATAATTGGAATTCACAAATAGTTATGAGATAACTAAATGAATGTTATAAACATAGCAGTTTAGTCTCACTTGATCGGTTGCCACGGAATTTTGATGTGATCAAAAGTCCGTCGCAATCACGTAGCGTACGCGGATACTCGCCGGGTAAACTTAATAGACAGCCTCACTCCATAGCCCCGACCAAGTGACTGTAGGAGAACCCCGTCGCCGAAAGCATCCCTCCGGGTGCTCGCGGTAGCGGTGTTCCGCCTTGGTGCACTTCGTCGACGGTATCGGGGGTGCAGCCGTCTACTGAAGTTTGCGACGAGCATTCGATCAAAATGTCGGGAATCCTGTTGAATTGCCCGACTTGGTATTGAAAAGTGTTTTCGATAAAGAGACTAAAATGCGGGGTTTATAATTGTTAGGCATGCGATGTCTAAGAAATTCATTTGGTCAGGCATACGATATCTGAGGTGGTTGCGGATTCCAACTGTTGTAGTTTTACACTTTCTTTTCTGTGACCGTAAGTGTAATATGTGATATCGCCGGTTTCGTTGCTATATGTCAACGACAATTGGGATGGACATATTTACTTACGTTGATGACATGTGATGTTATGTGTTGCTGGATATGTTATATTGGATCGTCGTGTTTGAATAGCCGGGGGTTTTTATGTGAGGTGAGTGTTTTTCATTTTCATTCATGTAAAAACTTGTATGTAATATTCTTTTATTGGGGCACTTCCAGGTTGCGGAAGATGTCACCGTTTGTATATTATTTACTTTTCCGTACTAGGATAGACCCAAGGAGGAGGGCACAAGTAACCGGGTTCTGGAGTCCAGTGGGAGACCAACTCGAGGAGTCGAGTCCGGGTCTCCTAACTCTAGAATTGGTAGGGTTGCTTGCCGCTCTCGTAAGGGTCTTGGGGTGTGGGTTTGGCTATTCATCACGACCGTGGAATCCGTGTTTTATACTGGCTCGTATTGAAAACACGGACGTCCTAGTATATCCAATATTTCATATGTTTCTTCTGCTGCGATATCTGTGATGTGATCATGTGATGTTCTGTGATAGATACAGTATATAGTATATATGATATATTATATAGACGTTACTTATGTTTTACACCCGCGCTAGCCCTGCCCCGCTCTGTCGTTAGTTACCTAACCTAACGGTGCACGAGGGGACATCGAGGCGAATGCGGATGGCATAAGTGTACGTCGTATTTATCTGTGATGTTTAGGTACTTAAATGATGGGACTTCATTAATATGATTAATGAAATAAAAGAAACCTAAGATGTTGTAGAATCAAATTTCAAAATAAAACAGGTAGCTACAGTTCTTGCTTTGCACAGAGGTATATGTGATATATCCTGCACCTTATTCGATGAGGAAAGGACCGAGATCCCTTCACCGGGAGTGACTCCTTTAGCAATAACTGGAAGATGCTACACACTCGGTTTGTCTTTTGATAGCTTTTAAGAGTTCTGCTTTGCACAGTGATATATATGATATATCCCGCACCTCATTCGACGAGGAAAGGACCGACGATCCCTTCACCGGGAATGACTCCTTTAGCAAAACTAGAAAAGCCTCAAAAGCACTCCATTTTAAAAATCATTTGATTCTACAACGATATCAAGTTCATTACGCAATAGGTTTTCAGAAAAACCTGTCGTAGCCCTCCGTCATTTCAGATAAGTCCTATTTAGTATTCGTGCTACGTTTGTTGACCTCCGTCAAGGCGTAGTGTGCGGTAGCTAACTAGTATTTATCTGTTTATGCATATGATGCAGATTGAGTTAGGGTAGTCGTGCGGCCTTGTTGACCTCCGTCAAGGGTCGTGCGGGTGGGTTTAATTCGATCAAGAAATGACGGGTTGAACTTGACTAGTAGCCTATGGTTTGTTGACCTCCGTCAAGGTCATAGGGTGCTGGGGGCAAAATATTATCGGGAATTTCAAGTGTTGAAATTGCAATGAGATTGCATACCTTCTATGAGATAGTTGGATCCCGATACCCGCTGCGAGTAAGTGTTACTCCTGGGAGAGTTTTATACATTACAATTAGCCGATCAAGTAGGTGTCTAGAAAGGTGTTAACGGGGTTACGCCTCTGGGAAAACGAGGTTTACATTAATTAGGTTCGTGCGAAAGCACGGGGGACCTCCCTCAAAGTACCGACACTGGCCTGGCTGAAAGATTGGCGAACTTGTAGTGTGTAATTAATCCCGGCTAGTCTTTCCTTTTAGGGTTTGAAGGAAGATTTGATAAAAAGCAGTGGGAGCCATCCTGATTAGATAAAATAATAACCAATCTATTCTTGCAAGAGCGCACGCTGAGTGTTTTCTTCTCTCTCTCTCCTGGTAGCGACCATATCACGCCTTAATCAAGATAATAATACGGAATATTGACCGAACCCGCTTATAATACTGAGCTGGGGAACGTTGGTCCCGCTCCTACTTATAATTGTTATAAGACAGAGCAGGAAATTGGGGATTACCAGAATTCCCGTGCCGCCCAAACGAAGAGAGAGCATGCTGATGCATCATCTTCGGGTGTGTTCGTTACAAAGAACTGTTTCTCTGTATCCTCTACGTCCTGGGTATGTGATACTAGATCAGGATCCCAGATATGTAATCTGTTACATAGGGCTACAGAAAGGTAGAGAACTGAGAACGGGTGATAAGTTTCATGAGACAGAAAACGGGGCAAGTGTTGCAGCCAAGTCTGTTGGTCACTGTCACCCTGTATTACAAATACATTGATTCTGAACGAATGTTATTAGATACCGAACCTGATATACAAAATCATATCTGTCTCTTTATTAGTAAAGAAACGATAAAATTTTGTATTGTTGGATAATGTTTTGAACATTTCCTATATCAAAAGTTGATCGGTTCAGGCACGTTATCTAAAAGCATTGATGTTCTAAATCAAACTACAGTTCTTAGTATACGGAACACACATAAGAGGAAGAGTTCAGAAATGAACGAATCCTTCTTGAGGCATTGCAGACTAGGTCATATCAATGTAACCCGACTGGCTGGAGTTATATTTAGATGCATATTTAAATCAATTTGAATGTACATCTTGTGAAACTCGCCAGTCATGTCACAAAGATAAGATGACCATAGCTCCGTTTACTGGAAACAGAGAAAGAGTTAGCGAACTCCTGGGATATGATACATGTTGATGTATGTAAGGTCCCCTGTCTACATATGCCAGGACTGGTTCTTTGTACTTCGTTACATTCTCTGATAATCTCTCAAGATTCAGACATATGTTCCTGTTGAAACACAAGTCCGAACCTTTTGAGATATTCACAGAATATAAGGTAGAAGTAGAGAACCAATACGGGTATAAGTATTATGTCCTATGATGAGATCAAGGAGGAGAATACTTGAGCACGGAAATACTGGACTTTTCTAAAGGAGAATGAGCTTCTCTCTCAGCATTACTCCTCTGTATACACCATAGCACGATGGTATATCGGGGCGGAGCAATAACACCCTATATGATAAGGTGTGCTCTATGATGAGTACTACTGAGTTACCTATTTCCTTTTGGGAGTTATGTACTTGAGAAGCTGCATACCTATTGAATAGGGTTCGAATCAATTCACTTGCCTACCACTCCATATGAGATATGGAAAGGGAAGAGCCCATGTCTTAAGCTAGTTAAGATTTGGGGTTGTCCGGCCTATGTTTAAAAGCAAAATCCGGACAAGCTCGAGGCAATGTCAGTTATGTAGAACTGGAAAGGTTCCAGCTATACGAACTACATCAGATGTTTTGATAGAACCAAAGGATTCAATAGTTACCAACGAACCTCGGCCTCTCCGCCGATCTAGTAGGGTTCCTCATCCACCTGAGAGATACTTCGGTTCCTCTATGACAGTGGGAGCGAGGATTGCATCATGAGATGATGACCCAACTAGTTTCGAGCTGGCCATCAGGAGTAAGACTCTGTAAGAATGGCTGGATGCTTAGCGATCTGAGATGGAATCCATATACACCAACAAAGTATGGACTTTGGTTGCTATATCTGAAGGGTTAAATCCCCATCAGGAGCAAGTATATCTTGAGAAGATTACTTGGTGTACATGGAAAAGTTGAGACTTTCAAAGCTAGACTTGTTAAAGGTTTGCATCATTGATCAGGTAAGGATTATGTTGAAACCTTTTCTAAGGATCTATGCTTAAGTCCATCCAGATCCTACTTACCACGGCTACATACCATGACTACGATATCTGGTGGTTGGGTGTCATGACTGCTTTTCTAAATGATGTTTTAGAAGAGTGCGTCTATAAGTACACAGCCAGAGGGCTTCGTAGACAGTGGGAGCAGCGTTAACGTGTGCAAGATGCTTTATAAGATAAAGCAGGCATCGCGGAGTTGGAACATCTGTTTTGATGAATTAGTCAATAAGTTTGACATCATCAAAATGGTAGATGAACCTTGTATAAACAAAAAGGTAGTAGGGAGTATGGTGGTGATCCTCGTAGAGTACGTGGATGACATACTCTTGATAAGAAAGGAGTTTCTTATACTACGCTCGATCAATCTCCGTTTATCACAAAGATTCTCCGTGTAGGATCAAAATGATACCTCCTAACTCCTGGATTTTAGATCTATGAGATAGATCTAAATGGATGTTAGGATTCTTACTTGTCGAAGTGAGATGGTATCACATGATCCTGGGGAGAATCGCTGGAAGGGTTCCAGGGTGATAAAGACGACTGAGTGTCAGTCACAGGCATTGTCTTAACCCTCAGTAAAGGGACGGTATATTGGAAGAGTTCCAAGATAGATACCGTGACATACTAGACGATAAAGGCAGGATACATCGCTACTTAAGATGCTACCAAAGAGGCTGTTTGGGTGTATATTGGTTCATGAGATGAACTATGTTCCTCCCATTGTGTGACAATGGAGTTGTGGCTCATGCCAAGGAACGCCGGTCCCATCAGTGATCCAGACATATTCTAAGGCAGTATCACTTGATCATGGAGATGGTTGATCTCCAGGGAGATCGAGGTTAGGAGAGTAGACTCAGAGGACAACACAGCGGATCCACTCACAAAGGCCTGTTCCCAGAAAGAGACTTTTATGGGATGGTTGAGTATGAGATACTGCAACCACTGCTATCAGATGGCCCTAGTGCAAGTGGGAGATTGTTAGTTATATGTATGCCCTAGAGGCCATTACTGTACATAGGATGTATATTGTAGTGGATGCTGGGACATATATAGGGAGGACTTTCTTGCTCGACATGATAGTATGCTATCTGGTTGAACTTTACCTTAACGTGTATACTGATTGTCTCTCTGTTACATGTTGGTAAAGCCCTTAGGATGTGTGCTTGACTACCTGGACTATGATGCGGATCATACTAGTGGGGACATGGTAGTCCATAAGTACATCCTTGAAAGTCCCTAGTCGTGGGTGTATCGAGACGGGGCATCGATATACCAGAGTAGACTAGCGTATACCTTCTCGACCCATACAGATGGGCGATGGATGATCCCATATCCATCGGTGTTTGACATCAGAGGAGATATACGGGTGCTCAGTAGAGACTGGGTACACTGGACGGACTCGCCGAGAACTCCCAGATGGTATTATACCTCACGTCAGATGGCAGTTCTCTGGTGACACTGGTACAGAGTAGTCTGTTGACCCGAGATCGTCTTAGAGTCTTGTGTGGTTCCCACTGTGCTTTGATTTCCATCTTACCACGTCCAAGAGGGCGTGCAAAACGGTGGTTTTTGGGTACAGTCTCGAGTCACATGGAGGCAATGAGCGATAGGAGGGGATTCGTCTCTCCCGGTATAGAGGGTTGATGTTGCGCTGTGTTCGATTGGCTATAACAGGAAGTCCCTGGCCAGGGCTGCTCAGAGAATTGCTGGTAAGTGTTACCAGTAGTTTCTCGACCCGTTATGAGCCTCATATCGACATGACTTATCGAGCTATTGGGGTCTGACGTTTACCACCCCTAGGCGAGATATGCGACATATCAGACGATCAGACCGGACTGTACGGTAGTGTTACTGGTCGGATTCACTGGAGTGTGAGCGGGCTTGCTCGTCGATCTTCAGATCGCTCAATACCCGGGTGGCCGTTACGTTTAGCAGACCGCTTGCGGCTTGTGGGTGTTTGATATGATCATCACCTGCTGCCGGCGTATTGACGAGTCTTTAGAGTCCTACACAGAGGTTTCCTGGCTCAAGCGAAACGAAATAGGAGCGCATATGAGATATGTGCGGGACCGAGAATAATTCGTGTATGTGATACCGTATTACATTCTCGCGATGAATGTATCGGAAAGGTTGTATGCGATATAACCTAGTTATCGATTCAAGCGTTGATTCGATAAGCCGATACATTGAATACTAGTCGGTTGTGTGCGACATGACCGGATCATTGAATCAAGTGTTGATTTAATGATTTAATGCATAATTATATATTTGATATGTTACTTTGCACTAACTAGTATTGGTTCACTTTAAACGGATTTTCTCACTTGGGTTGTGCACATTGTGTATGTGATATATTTTTGTGCACTTGTATGTATCATGTTTGATGATGCATGCTAACTTGTGTTTTGTGTAAAGTTTAAACCATGGTTATGTAATGGTTAGGGTTTACATTTTCATATCTATTTATTTATTCATTTATTCATTTTGGAAAATGTAAAGCAAATGAGAAAATGGTGGCTTCTTTTGTTTTGTTCATGAAGCTTCATGAAGACTTTGACCAAGTTACCATTTTGTCTCATGCTTAACCCTAACCATCCCACTAACCATGATTTATTCTCTACACTTGACCATGGTTCAAGTTATGATAAGGATTATATTTCTTTTCTTTTTTAGATTAAATATATCATAACATTTCTTCTTCTTCTTCCTTGAACTCAAGAAGAAAAAGCTTTCTTCATCAATGGTGAATTGAGCAAACAAGTGAGAAATCCAATTCTAAAGTCTACCCACTTCCTATTTCTTCATCCTCTACCTCTTGCCAAGTAGTAGAGTGTGTTTCCTTCACAAGTTTTAGGGCTTGGTGAAGGTGGAGCTTGATTTAGCGATGCCTCGACGTAGATCATCTTCGGCATGGACATCGACGACCTAGCTCGCTTTTTCTCCGACGAAGCCGACTCTAGAGCCCGGATTTGATTTGGACAGCGGAGAGGACCTCGTTGCGGAGCTATGGAGGTGGAGCACCGGATCTACAAAGGTTGTATTTCCGTTAAACTTTTAGATAAGTGTTAACTAGTTAGTTTTTCGCGTAGACATCTAGCCGACGATCCGTAGTTTAGGGTTTGTAGGCACCGTAGAATTTGAAATTGGCATGTTCGATGCCTTGTGAGACCTCTTGGGAGTGCCTAGGAACCCTACACAAACTATAAAGATTAGTTCCGGAATGTTATGATGGCTTTGACTTATGACAAATTGGGGTATGTCCTTACTGCTAAGGCACCTGCTGTCCCTGGTCCAAATTCCAGTATTGCGGATAAGGAAATCCACAAAACCTGGGAGTTAGATTGCGCGAAGGCCAAATGGATCATGCTTGCCTCTATGAATAATGAATATCAGAGGAGGCACGAGGATATGGATCTTGAATCCATATTTCTCCATACAAAAGATCTGTATAGAGAGCAATCTCGTATAGCAAGATATGAGACCTCGATGAACTTGTTTCAGTCGAGGCTGGCCGTCGGATCATCTATAGGAGAACATGTCCTAAAGATGATTGGCTATATAGAAGAGCTCGCGGACCTCGGGGCAATTTTAGAGAACGAGCTGTATACAGACTTGGTTCTTCAGTCCCTTCCTTCCACCTACGCCCAGTTTATTCTGAATTTCAACATTCAAGGAAAAGATGTTGAACTTCCAGAACTCCTTAACATGTTGAGGAGTGCAGAGGGCACCTTGCAGAAAGCAAGGGAAACACACACTATGTTTGTTCGCGGTGCTTCCTCTTCCGGGTCCAAGGCTAGGGCCAAAGGAAGGAAGAAGAAGGCCGCTACCAAACCTAGAGGAGGTGTTGGTAAGGTGGGTGCTAAGGGAAAGACAAAGGTAGCAATGCCAGTAGTGGCAAAGGACGAGTGCTTCCACTATCGTAGAAAAGGCCATTGGAAGAAAGATTGCAAAGCTTGGAATGCCAATAACCAAGAACCGAAGCAAGCTGTGGCTTCGACTTCAGGTGTGTTTGTAATTGAAAATTGTCTGTCAATCAACTCTACATCCTGGGTATTAGATACCGGATCAGGATCTCATATATGCAATTCATTGCAGGCACTGAGAGACCGTAGAGAGCCGAAGGTTGGTGATATGACCCTCCAGGTTGCTAACGGAGCTAGCGTGGGTGCTGTGTCCATAGGGGATTATCACCTAGGATTGACAAGTGGACATATTTTGGTTTTGCGCAACTGTTTTTGTGTACCTAGTTTAACGTGTAATATCATATCAGTTTCGTTGTTATCAAAAGAAGGTTATGATTTCACGTTTGTAAGCAATGTTGTTAACATCCACCTTAATCATGGTTTGATAAGGTCCGGTACACTAGATAACGGTATATACGTGCTAAACTAATTACAGATTTTCAATGTCCAGAACACACTAAAAATAAAGTCTCCAGATATAAATAAGGCTTTCTTATGGCATTGTAGACTGGGTCACATCAATGAGACAAGGTTAACTAAGTTACATAGAGAAGGATATTTGGATCCATTCGAATATCAATCTTATGCCACTTGTCAATCATGTCTCAAAGGAAAGATGACAAAGACTCCATTCACTAGACATGGAGTAAGAGCGAGCGAGCTCTTAGGACTCATACACAGCGATGTATGTGGTCCAATGTCTATACATGCAAGAGGTGGTTTTTCATATTTCATTACTTTTAAGGATGATTACTCTAGGTACGGATTCATTTTCTTGATGAAACATAAATCCGAGGCCTCTGAGAAATTCCAAGAATATAAGAATGAAGTAGAAAACCAAACCGGCAAAAGTATCAAGACACTGAGATCTGATCGAGGTGGTGAATACTTAAGTGCCGAGTTCCTAGGTTACCTAAAAGAGAAAGGAATTCTCTCAGCTTACTCCTCCATACACTCCACAGCATAACGGTGTATCGGAGAGACGGAACCGAACCCTATTGGATATGGTATGTTCCATGATGAATAATGCTGAGTTACCGCGATCTTTCTGGGGTTATGCGCTAGAATCAGCAACATATCTTTTGAACAGGGCTCCTACCAAGACTGTGCCTACCACGCCATATCAGATGTGGAGTGGGAAGAAACCTTATCTTCAGTATCTGAAGATATGGGGATGTCCAGCTTTTGTTAAAAAGCAGCATGCGGACAAACTCGAGGCACGATCAGTACAGTGTAAGTTTGTGGGATATCCAAAGAACTCTAAGGGGTATTTCTTCTATTACACAGAGGAACAAAAGGTTTTTGTTTCTCGTCATGCCCATTTTCTAGAACAGCAGTTTTTAGAAAAGGAAACAAGTGGGAGCGCAATAGAACTGGAAGAAATTCCAGAACCACAAACTAGTACTGAAAGTTTGGTAGAACCAGTAGTTCAAGAAGAACAGGACATTCCCGCACCCCTCGAAGGAGTAGTAGGCCGTCTCATCCGCCTGAGAGATACTACGGTTTTCTCATAGATGGGGATAGAGAGGATTGCGTCATTGATAATGATGAACCTACTAGCTTCCAGCAGGCCATCCAGAGCAGTGACTCGGTACAATGGCTGGATGCAATACGGATCGAGATGGAGTCAATGTACACTAACAAAGTAGGGACTTTGGACATTGCTCCAGGTGGGGTAAAACCCATAGGATGCAAATGGATCTTCAAGAAAAAGATTGGTGTAAATGGAAAGGTGGAAACCTATAAGGCTAGACTTGTTGCAAAGGGTTTTCGTCAAAAACCTAGTTTGGACTATAACGAAACTTTTTCTCCAGTGGCTATGCTAAAATCCATTCGGGTCCTTCTTGCTATTGCCGCCTTTCATGATTATGAGATCTGGCAGATGGACGTAAAGACGGCTTTTCTAAATGGTAATTTAGAAGAGTGCGTATATATGGATCAGCCAGAAGGTTTCAATCAGAGTGGGAGCAGCGGGAAAGTGTGCAAGTTGCTTAAGTCAATTTATGGACTAAAGCAGGCATCACGGAGTTGGAACATCTGTTTTGATGAAACGGTCAAAGAATATGACTTTATCAAAAATCCAGATGAACCATGTATATATAGTAAAATTGTAGCACGAACTGTCATATTCCTCGTCTTGTACGTGGATGACATTCTATTGATAGGAAATGACATTCCTATGCTACAATCTGTCAAAGGATTCTTGTCACACAGGTTCTCCATGAAAAACCTGGGTGATACCTCTTACATTCTAGGGATCCGGATCTATCGTGATAGATCCAAGAGGATGTTGGGACTATTGCAGTCCAGGTATATCAACACTATACTGAAAAGATTCAGTATGGTAGATTCTAAGCGCGGTAATTTACCGGCTTGTCTCGGAATCACCTTATCCAAAGAGATGTCTCCCAAGACTGATTTGGAAAGGGATCGCATGTCAGTTATACCCTACGCTTCTGCGGTAGGCTCTATAATGTATGCGATGTTGTGCACCAGACCAGATGTAGCTTACGCACTGAGCGTGGTAAGCAGGTATCAGTCAGACCCAGGGGAGAAGCACTGGATAGCAGTAAAGAACATTCTCAAGTACCTGAGAAGGACTAAGGTGATGTTCTTGGTTTACGGCGAAAAAGACCTCAAAATAGAGTCCTTTGCTGATTCCAGCTTCCAGAGTGACAAGGATGACTCCAAATCCATGTCAGGTTATGTCTTTACCCTCAATGGAGGGGCGGTGTGCTGAAAGAGTTCCAAGCAGGACACCGTTGCTAACTCGATGATGGAAGCGGAGTATATCGCTGCTTGCGATGCCGCAAAAGAAGCAGTCTGGATGAAGAAGTTCTTAACAGGACTTCAGGTGGTTCCTACCATTGTTGATCCAATACCGCTGTATTGCGATAACAACGGAGCTATAGCTTTAGTAAAGGAACCCAGGTCCCATCAGAAGTCTAGACACATCTTAAGGCGGTATCACCTGATCAGGGAGATCATAGATCGACAAGAGATCGAGGTCCGGAGAGTTGCTACAGAGGAGAACACTGCTGATCCATTCACTAAGGCCTTACCTCAGATTCAGTTCGAGAGGCTACTCGAAATGATCGGTCTACGATACGCCAGTACATGGCCCTAGTGCAAGTGGGAGATTGTTAGTGTATATGCCCTAGGGGCCATTATTGTATCATACTAGCTTGTATATTACTTAATGGAAGCTTGGGATATTCACAGTTATATTAACAGTCTTGCTAAAAATGGTAGTATGCTACTTGGTTTATATCTATCTTAATATGTGTGTACGTATTGATAGAGCCCTTAGGATCTTGCTTGACTACCAGCGTTGTGATGGCAGTCACACTAGTGGGGGCTGGGTAGTCTACAAGCACATCCTTTTTCAGGTCCCTAGTCGTAGGATTATCGAGACAGGGCATCGATAGTCCAGAGTAGACTAGTGTGTACGCTTCTGATCCCGGTTGGGGAGATGGTCTGTCCCACAGCCATCAGTACGTTGTACTGGAGACAGTATACAGGTGCTCATTGGGTTACGGGAACACCGGACAGGACTCGCAGGGAACTGTTGGTTGGTATTATGCCTGTCGTCAGTTAACAGTTCCCAGGTGACATGAGTACAGCATAGTCCGCAGACTTGACACTGCTGCTTCGCCTTGAGTGTGTTCCCACTGTTCTTAGATTGCTACCCTACCACGGCTCAAAGGAGTCGTGCAAATAGGTAGCAGTTGGGTGCAGTCCCGAAGCACTTGGAGGCAGTGGCGGTTAGACAGGATTCATCTCTCCCGGTATTGGGAGTTGATATCGCGCTGTGTCTGGAGAGCCATTACGCAAAGTCCCTGGCCAGGGCAAGCGAGATTTACTGGTAAGTTTTCCAGTAGCTTCTCAAGGTGTAATGGGCTTCGCTCCGACACGACTTATACCGCTTTTAGGGGACTGACGCTTGCCGCCCCTAGGCCCGATATGCGATAGTCCTAGACGAACAGACCGGACTGTACGGAGATTGTCATATCAGGCTCAGTAGGAGTTCGGATGGGTTTCCTCATCAGCCTTCTTATCGACATCTACCTGGGGACCGTTACGTACAGCTAGTGTCGCTTGCTGTCTGTGGTTAAACCCACTGCCAGCGTAGTAGTCGAGTCTTTAGAGTCCCACACAGAGAGTTTCCCTACTTCGGGCGAAACGATATAGAGGTCGTATGGTTTTACGACAGGGTTCGGACAAGCACGTGCATTTATGCACGTACGATGTTCGGACAGTTTATACTAGCGGGCTTTAGTTTAAGCCAGATTCTAGTATTGGATTATTGGATTTATACAGTCTCAGTATTTCCGTGTTTTCATGGATAGGAGGGGCGTTCTCGTAATTACTCGAGAAGCTTCTAGAAGTTTGACGAGTTGGAGGCTAAGGTGGCATTTGCATTAATTGGTTTAATGACACATGGTGTGATTCATCCATAGAGTTAATGATGCATTTATTGTTTAAATGACTCATGAGATGAATCACAAGGTGAGTTAATGAAGCATGATGATAATTGTTATTTGTTATTCATTTAATAAATATCTTATGCTTCATATATTCACAATGATTTCATTATTCCAAAAAGGATTTCTCATTCTCACCTTCTCTCTCCTCATGCTCTCTCTCTTCAACCCTAAACCTAACCTCTCATGTGTTGAGATCAAGGGTTAGCAAGACTAATTGATCCCTAATCCTATTCTATATCCTCTAGGTTGCTTTGATTAGCACTCTTAGTTACCTAGTTACCTCAAGTTAGAGGTCAGGCTTGGAGTAGAAGCTCTCGGGTGGATCTTCTATCACAAAGAGGAGGCCGACGAGGAGGTGGTCAACGAGAACAAGAAGGACTTGGTTCATTAGGTATAATCTTCTTTCATAGTAGCTAATCCCTCCTATGATGTTGTTAGTTAGGGTTTGGCAAAGATCCGTAAGTTAGTCGATGTTTGTTTTAAACAAAATGATTGTTTTACCTATTCCGCCTCCCCACAACTCGTGGGGTGTCTAACGTCGACTTACACTTCGGTCTAAAGAACACTGGCGCCACCTATCAGAGGGCCATGACGAAGATCTTCGATGATCTCATACATGAAATCGTCTAATGCTATATCGATGACCTCGTGGTGAAAAGCAAATCATACGAGGAACATTTAGAGCATCTGAAAATCGTGTTTCAACGCCTTCGGCAATACAACTTGAAGATGAACCCTATCAAATGCCCATTCGGAGTTTCCTCGGGCAAGTTCCTAGGATTCATCGTCCGACACCGAGGCATCGAGATAGATCCGTCAAAGATCAAAGCGATCATGGAAATGCCTCCGCCAAGGGCTCTTAAACAATTGCGATCTCTCCAGGGAAAGTTCACGTATATCCGGCGATTTATAGCTAATCTTTCAGGGAAATACCATTCTTACAGTCACCTGATGAAGAAGGGAACCCCGTTCGTCTGGGATCAAAAATGCCAAGGTGCGCTGGACGAAATCAAGCAGTACCTGCAGAATCCGCCAGTACTGGCCGCTCCGGTTAAGGGAAAGCCTCTCATTCTTTATACAACAGCCCTCGAAGGTTCTTTAGGCGCATTATGAGCACAAGAGAACGACCAAGGAAAGGAGAGAGCCCTCTACTATTTGAGTCGAGTTCTCCTGGGGGCAGAAAGCAATTACTCTCCCATCGAAAAACACTGCCTGGCGTTGATCTTCGTGATAACAAAACTCCGGCACTATGCATTGGCGCATGAAGTCCGTCTCATATCGAAGGTGGACCCTCTCAAGTATTTGATGTCGAAGACCATATTAACGGGACGACTAAATGGGCCTTGCTCTTGATGGAGTTCTCAATAACTTATCAGCCTCTTAAGGCAGTGAAAGGCCAGGCCATCGCCGACTTCCTCGCTGAGCATCCAATACCGGCCGATTCTCCTTTGAATTGCGAACTGCCAGATGAACATGCATTTGATACGATCGACGGTGGTAATACCCGATGGGAACTTTATTTTGATGGAGCGTCTTCCATGAAGAAGCACAAACAAAGCACCCCTATAATCAAATCGGGGGTAGGCCTTATCTTAACTCTACAAGGAGGGATAATGCACTTTGCTTTCTCCTTAACTGAGCCGAGGACAAACAATGATGCCGGGTATGAAGCTTTGATAGCAGGCCTCGAGATCGCCATGGACATGGGAATTGAAAACCTCCTCATATACGGAGACTCCCAACTGGTCGTTAGTCAAGTAAACGGCGACTATCAAACGTGCAAACCAGAACTGGTAAAGTACGGCGATAGGGTACAGCAACTGCTGACCCAAATACCTTCCTATATCTTGGAAAGCATACCGCATGCAGAAAATAGCAAAGTGGATGCATTAGCCAAGCTTGCTAAAGAATTGGCCGATGAGAACCTCGATGACGTAAGAATCGTGGTACAAAGCCGACGAGTCCTCACACCGGCAGAAATATCTCCGGAATCATCCGAGGAAAAGGAAGCGACCAAGCAGACGACCCTGCAAATAAAAGACCAAGAAACGGTTGAGGATTGGAGAGAAGTCTTTATAGACTACTTCAAATCCCGTCGAACGCCTGAAGATGCGTCCTCAAAATATCAGCTCATGAAGCGAGCCCTATCTTTCACCTTCGTCAATGATACTCTGTACAAGAGGTCGTTTGATTCTCTGTGGTTAAGATGCCTGGGACTTAACGAAGCAAGAAGTGTCGTCCAAGAAGTTCATGACAGGCTCTGCGATTCTCACCAAGCTGGCCCGAAGATGAAGTTGAAGATTAAGCGGATGGGCTACTACTGGCCCACGATGATTCAGGACTGCCTCGAGTATGCGAGGTAATGCCACTCGTGCCAGATCCACGGGGACTTTATCCATCAGCATCCAAATCCATTACACCCGACAGTGGCTAGCTGGCCATTCGAAATGTGGGGAACTGACATAATCGGCCCTATCGAGCCAGCATCGTCTAGAGGACATCGATTCATTTTGGCGACGACTGATTACTTCTCTAAATGGGCAGAAGCAGTACCGCTGAGGGAAGTGAAGAAGGAGAATATCCTCCATTTCTTCAAGACACACGTCATTTATCGGTTTGGAACTCCGAGACGGATCATATCCGATAACGGGCCAGCCTACAGAAGCCACAAAATCAGCCGCTTCGCACAACAACATAACATAGACTGGAGATATTCATTAGTCTATAATCCCCGATCCAACTGTCTAGCGGAGGCTTTCAACAAGACCTTGACGAAGATCGTGAAAAAGACGGTGTCCCGAAATAAGAAGGACTGGCACGAGAGACTACATGAAGCTCTCTGGGCGTACCAGACTACGTTCAAGACAGCCACGAACACGACGCCGTACGCATTGGTATTCGGTACAGAAGCGGTACTCCCCCTCGAGATAGAGTTGCCCTCTCTACGAGTGGCAGTCCATTATGAGCTAACGGACGAAGAGAATGCTCACCTTCGGCTTGAGGAGCTTGATGCCCTTGATGAAACCTGGCTCATAGCACAACAAAATATGGAGGCTTATAAAGCAAAGATGATGCACTCTTACGAAAGATTGACTAGGCCGAGGACATTCCGCCGAGGCGAACTCGTACTAGTGGTCAAAAGACCTATGATCCCCAATCGCGCCAAGCGGGGAAAATTCGAGCCAAACTATGAAGGCCCATACATCATATACAAAGTCTACCAGGGTGGAGCCTATCTACTCATGGACATGCATGGTGAAAGACCCCTCAGGACAATAAACGGTCGCTTCCTGAAGAAATACTACGCTTGACGAGTCACGGCCTAGGTCAATGATAGATGACGACGACTATGTCCGCTCGCTATCTTCCTAAGCCCAGACTCTATAAGTAATAACTGACTTTCTTTACTACGGACCGAAATGTCCTTAAACTAACAGCGGACCGAAATGTCCTTAAACTAACAGCGGACCGAAACGTCCCGAAACTAACGACGGACCGAAATGTCCTTAAACTAACAGCGGACCGAAACGTCCCTAAACTAACGACGGACCGAAACGTCCTTAAAACTAACAACGGACCACTATGTCCTAAAACTAGCTGTTGACCGAGATGTCGATAAACTATGGTGGATTGCAGCATCCCGAAACTGATAAAAAATGGTATGTCCGTAAGCAAAGTGGGCACGGATGAAAACCCGAAAGGGCTCCGTGAGTAAAAACAGCAGGACTACCGGCGAGTCTTGTGAAAACCCGAAAGGGCGCAACCTCGTTAGAATAAAAAAAAGAATAAACAAAAAAAAAAGAAAACGGGATGTCCATAAGCAAAATGGGCACGGATGAAAACCCGAAAGGGCTCCGTGAGTAAAAACAGCAGGGCTACCGGCGAGTGTTTGTGAAAACCCGAAAGGGCGCAACCTCGTTAAAAGACACTTGTAAGGTCCTCTCAACCTTGAAAGGAGAAATCACCTGCGTGAGATCCTTACGACTCACAAGGGAGCAAAACACTTAGGGATCCCCATGATTTCCAAGGAGAAATTACACTTGCGAGATCCTCACGACTCGTAAGGAGAATCCTTTTATGAGACCCTCACGGCTCATAAGATTCAAAAGTCTTAAGTTACAGGGACCTAAACATGTTCTTAAGCGGCCCCCACAACCTCCAATACTGCCCTACAAGCGGCTCAATGCTGACCCTTGTATACAATCCACGGGCGCGAATAAACATTTCCCTAACAAAGTCCCATCCGTGACTAGGGATATGTTCGCACGGTGAACAACCCTTATGAGTCCTCTCGACTTATAAAGAGAAAACACTCTTGCAAGATCCTTACGACCTATAAGAGATCATACACTTGGGAGTCCTCATGACTCCTAAGGAGAAAACGCACCTACGAGATCCTCACGACTCGTAGGGAGAATTACCTTTCTGAGACCCTTACGGCTCATGAAGTCAAAAGCCTTAGTCGACAGGATCCTAACCCTGTTCGCTAAGCCACCTTTGTTCGATATCTACAAAGGCAAATGATGATTCGCTCCTGGCAATATCCCAGTTGTAGCGGTGCTGGTGCCAAAATCGGTGTCTAATTCCAAGCTTGCAGCGAAAAGCCAGCAAGCCACACATGCATACGAAATAGCCGAAATGATGGGGAAACGTGCGACAAAATCAGCAAGTAAAAATGTATGCATGCAAAATAGCCGAAATGATTGGACAACTCGCAATAAAAAACAGCGAGTAAAAAATAAAAAAAATATAGTCGAAATGATTGGGCACCGCGAAAAATAGCCGAAATGATTGGGCAATCGCGACCTTCGCGATATATAAAGCTGAAATGATAGAGCATCGCGGAAAGAAATAAAAAAATTAATAAATGAAATTTAAGCCCTACAAGTGATATTACATCAATCCCTGTATACAATCCAGGGGCGCAAACAAAGAGGGAGTCACATTCCTCCTCCCTAGGTTTCATCATAAGAAGAAGCCAAATCTAGACGGGTCACAGATAGCCTAGAGATCACCTCAACATTCGTCTCATTGCAGCAGACACAACATCAAGCAAAGCGGAACGGCGGCAACTCCCAGTTCCATGACTCGGCGGTGTACAGATGACCGAGAGTCAAATTCCGACTCCGTGAAATGCGGATAAAGTCAACCCTTCCTGGCTACGTGGAACGTGGATTATGTCACTCCTGACCCCGTGGAAAACGTCCAGAGCGGATCCTGGTCCTCGCAGAGCACGGCAGTGAACCCGTGTGAAGCATCCAGAGCAGAGGCTAGTCCTCGCCGAACACGGCAGTGAACCCGTGGGAAGCATCTAGAGAAAAATTCCTGGCTACGTGGAACGCGGATTATGTCACTTCTGACCCCGTGGAAAACGTCCACAGCGGATCCTGGTCCTCGCAGAGCACGGCAGTGAACCCGTGTGAAGCATCCAGAGCGGAGCCTGGTCCTCGCCGAACACGGCAGTGAACCCGTGGGAAGCATCCAGAGCAAAATTCCTGGCTACGTGGAACGCGGATTATGTCACTTCTGACCCAGTGGAAAACGTCCAGAGCGGATCCTGGTTCTCGCAGAGCACGACACTGAACCCGTATGAAGCATCCAGAGTGGAGCCTAATCCTCGCCGAACACGGCAGTGAACCCATGGGAATTATCTAGAGAAAAATTCCTGGCTACGTAGAACACGGATCATGTCACTTCTGACCCCATGGAAAACGTCCAGAGTGGATCCTGGTCCTCGCAGAGCACGGCAGTGAACCCGTGTGAAGCATCCAGAGCGGAGCCTGTTCCTCGCCGAACACGGCAGTGAACCCGTGGGAAGCATCCAGAGAAAAATTCCTAGCTACGTGGAACACGGATTATGTCACTTCTGACCCCGTGGAAAACATCCAGAGCGGATCCTGGTCCTCGCAGAGTACGGCAGTGAACCCGTGTGAAGCATCCAGAGCGGAGCCTGGTCCTCGTCGAACACGGCAGTGAACCCGTGGAAAGCAACCAGAGCAAAATTCCTGGCTACGTGGAACACGGATTATGTCACTTCTGATCTCGTAGAAAACGTCCAGAGCGGATCCTGGTCCGCGCAGAGCACGGCAGTGAACCCGTGTGAAGCATCCAGAGCGGAGCCTGGTCCTCGCCGAGCATGGCAGTGAACCTGTGTGAAGCATCCAGAGCAAACATTGGACTGTGGAGTCCTTAAATCCACGGACTATGATATCCTTAACCTCGACTGTGATGTCTTAAAACTAACATCGGACTGTGAAGTCCTTAAATCCACGGACTATGATGTCCTTAACCTCGACCGTGATGTCTTAAAACTAACAATCAACCATAATGATTTTAAACTAATTTCTCCTTGGTTCAAGGGTACATCTCATCATTCCTTTGATATTTGTCGTTGTAATTCCTCAACGTCTTCAAAGAGGTGACGGGTCCCGACAACCACACGGACTATGATGTCCTTAATCTCGACCGTGATGTCTTAAAACTAACATTGGACTATAGAGTCCTTAAATCCAAGGACTATGACGTCCTTAACCTCGACCGTGATGTCTTAAAACTAACTTTGGACTTTGGAGTCCTTAAATCCATAGACTATGATGTCCTTAACCTCGACCGTGATGTCTTAAAACTAACATTGGACTGTGGAGTCCTTAAATCCACGGACTATGACGTCCTTAACCTCGACCGTGATGTCTTAAAACTAACATTGGACTGTGGAGTCCTTAAAACCACGGACTATGATGTCCTTAACCTCAACCGTGATGTCTTAAAACTAACATCGGACTGTGAGGTCCTTAAACTCATGGACTATGATGTCCTTAACCTCGACCGCGATGTCTTAAAACTAACATCAGACTGTGAGGTCCTTAAACTCATGGACTATGATGTCCTTAACCTCAACCGTGATGTCTTAAAACTAACATTGGACTGTGAGGTCCTTAAACTCATGGACTATGATGTTCTTAACCTCGACCGTGATGTCTTAAAACTAACATTGGACTGTGAGGTCCTTAAACTCATGGACTATGATGTCCTTAACCTCGACCGTGATTTCTTTAAACTACGGTATCCTGGAAAACATCCAGAGCGGAGCCTGGTCCTCGCCAAACACGGCAGTGAACCCGTGGGAAGCATCCAGAGCAACCCTTAACTCCGTGAAATGTGGATAAGGACAACTTCACCCATCACTTGCGGGTCCTCAAGACTCGTAAGGAATAAAATTCTCTTGTGAGATCCTTACGACTCTCAAGAGAAAACGCCCTTGGGAATCCTCACGATTCTTAAGGAAAAATTACACCTACGTGATCCTCAAAACCCGTAGGGAGAAAATTCTTTATGAGACCCTCACGGCTCATAAAGTTGAAAATTCTTAGGTAACAGATCCTAACCCTGTTTTCTAAGCCATCACCACTCTACAAAGAATCCAAGACTGACAGTTATATACTACTTAAAATCACATGGCAACAACGCAGCAAAGAGGAGAAGGCAACAAGGAGAACATCTGAGCTGCATTTAATTAAGCGTTCGAGGCACACCCCATCCATGCATTTGCAAAAGATTCAGAACATGAAATAAAACACGCTAAAATGAGAAATTTGCCATTCATATTGCAAAAAGGGTTTTACAATTATGAAAGCAATAAACAAAGACATTACTAAAGTAATTATAATGGCAAAACCTCAAGTCCAGGACATTGGTTGAGGAACTCAAAAGTGACCTTGTCCAGAATTTTCCAAGCCTGGCGAACCATCCTAGTGTGCTTTTTTCGCGATCACAAGCGCCGGGATCCCTACGGATGTCCTCCACCCTCCGATAGGCAGCAAGTATGGCAGACTGTTGAAAAGCCTGGTGCAGGAGATCGACAAGATTGTCTCGCCGTCTCTTCGAGATTAGGTTCATCAGATACACCGAGTGCACCTTATCCTCAGTGGCATCCAATGCTCTAAGCGGCACACCGGTACAGAATAGAGGGAGCGCTTCCCAGATCTCTCCGACAATAAGCTTCAGAAGAGGGGAACGCCGAGGAAGCAGTTGACCATTTTATGCGTCAAAGCGACTCATAATTTCGGCACACTCGGCATTTGTGAATTCTCGATTCTGAGAACGGCCGAGTCGGCAGATGTCTCCGTAAGAGATAATCTCTCCGAGATCATACATGTGAGCGCCCATTGCTCCTGTAAAAGAAAATCAGCAAAGATCAGCAGACATACTGAATAAGCAATTTCTTATTCAAAATAGGCACATGGAGTTAAGCTCCTCGAGAGCAATGCTCTGCGGACAGGAGTGACACCTGTCAAAATCAGTTATGAAGGGAAGTCAAAGAAAGTCCAAGAGAACATTGAGAGCTTTGCTCTAAGAAGATGATATAATTCATCAAAAATAAAATTCCATCTTAAATCTTCAAGATCCATGAAAAACTCTTAAGAGTTCTTCTATATGATTTGAAAGGAGCAAAGCTCTATTAATGAAATTAAGAAATCACAAGACAAATCCTTTTAGAGAGCAGAGCTCTATTAATGGAACCCTAATAGGGTTCTCTTTAGTTCTCTTTAGATCTCTTTAGACCTATGGAGCAAAGTTCTGCTAGTGAAACCCTAAATGGGTTTTCTTTAGATCAAAGATCTAATAAGAGCAAGGCTCTGTTAATAGGTAATAACCTTAATTTCTTAAAATTAATTTAATTTTACCTAAGTTTGGAAAGAGTTCTAACTCATAAAAGCTCTTGAACGGAAGAGCAAGGCTCTGAATAAAAATTCTTAGGAAGAAGATGGTAATCATCTGAGGACCAAAGGTCCTATTTATAGGCATTAAGAGTCGTTTCAACTCCCCAAAAGTTGATCCAACGATTGAGATGCTACCGCCGCTGCACTCACGTCTGGGGCCACGTAAGCGCAACGGTGGAGGGGCATTTGTTTCCCCCAATCAGAGCAAAGCTCTGTTCAAATTCCAAGACTGGAAATGAAGCGATGCTTCTGCTTCCCTCAATCAGAACAAAGCTCTGTTTAGAAATTTAAGAGTCAAAAATTGAAGCAACGCTTCAAATCCTGCGCTCTGCGCTGCGCGCCACGTGTCTGACACAGGCGCGCTAGCGCAGTTGCGCTGCTCGCCACGTGTCTGACACTGGTGCGCTAGCGCAGTTGCGCTGCGCTCTGCGCTGTGCGCCACGTATCGAGCGCCAGTGCGCTAGCGCAAGGCGCGCTGCGCGCCACGTGTCAAAACACGAATGCGCTAGCGCTAGCGCAATTGCGCTGCGCACCCCAAATTAGAGCAAAGCTCTGTTTCCAAGATTGGAAAGCGAAGCAACGCTTCATGATTATGCAGCGCATAAACATCTTACGAAGGAATAACAAAGAATTCAAAAACCAGAGAACACTTAACAGATAATAAAATACTAAATTAAAACATCTTTTTATTTTTATTATTGTTATTACATTTAAAAAAGATCACCAAACATGGGATCAAGAGGACAGGGGTTCACAAAGATAAAGAGGAGATTATCCAGTTCCCTCTCCGTCTTCTACACCATATCAAAGCGGCAATCCTCCCGTGGGGTAGCCATCCAACGATCGGCGCCGCACTCCTCAGAGAAAGTGGTGATGACAACCCGACGAGCCCATATCTGGCTCAGCAAGTGGATGGAGCAATCCCTCAGGGCTTGAGTGATTAAGTGCGCCTCGAAGAAGCACTCAATCTTGTCTTCGGCGGTATTGAGCACTGCCGAGGACATCTTTGCTGGAGGAGGGGGAAGATCGGCGAGCACAGATCATCCGAAGCCAAATAGAGTGTGGGGGAAGGGGAGACCCCACACGAGCAAAAGATCGCCTCGAAGAAGCACTCAATCTTGTCTTCGGCGGTATTGAGCACTGCCGAGGACATCTTTGCTGGAGGAGGGGGAAGATCGGCGAGCACAGATCATCCGAAGCCAAATAGAGTGTGGGGGAAGGGGAGACCCCACACGAGCAAAAGATCGTGCAGTGCAGTGTCGCACTGCTCATCCGTGAGAGAAGGATCCACCAGACGCGCAGCAAAACGAGGAACAAAGTCCTGAATGGGCACTTCCCACGGCTGTCTACGAGCATGGGGGCGGTTACAAGCCATAGTTGAGAGGGTTCTTTGGAAGATGAGAAAAGGAAAAAGCTTTGCTTCGAATTATAAAGACGAAGCACAGAAAATTTTGTGCACAATGGAACTATTTCCAAGATTGGGAAATGAAAGATTCTAGGGAATATAAGTTTGACTTAAAAAAGAAGGTGAAAAGACACCTCTGTTGAAGCAATGCTTCAGATCCAGCGCTCTGCTGAAGCAACGCTTCAGATCCAGCGCGCTGCGCGCCGTGTGTCAAGCACGGGTGCGCTAGCGCAGTTGCGCTGCGCTCTGTGCTGCGCGCCACGTGTCCAACGCAGGTGTGCCAGCGCTGGAATTAAAATTCCCACCGTTAGATCAAATGATCTAATAATAATGATAAATCATTAATTAACCAGAATTAAATTCTGTTAAGGAAAGATTTCTCAAAATCTTTCCAAACGACAAGATTGCGCTTTAAGCACCACTGGATCAATGATCCAATGGTAAATAATAAATTACCAAAAACAGAACAAATTCTGCATGGAAAGATTTTCCAATCTTGTTAAAAACAAGATGATTGCTTTCTGTAAAACAGAAGACCTAAAATCAAAGATCCAATGGTGGGGAAACATCCCCAAATCAATCAGAGAAAGATCTCTTTAACTGATTTAACAAATCAATTGGCCCTATATAAAGGCCCTAAGACTTCAAAAAAAAAAAAAAGAAGAAGAAGAAGAGAGTACATAGAAAGAGAGAGAAAAACCCTCTGCAAAAAGAAGAGGAAGCTCTTAGAAAGAAGAAGATTTTTTCATCTTCAAGGTAAAAAGAACTGTGTTCTTGAAAAACGGGGATGAAAACATCTCGTAAAAAGAAGAAACGACTTCTAAAAAGATCTTAGATCTATAGAAAAGACCAAGGTCTCTAATTAAAAAAAGAAAAGATCAAGATCTAATCATAAAAAGAAGTATTTTTACTTCACAGATCTTCTGATCTATAAAGGCAGAGCCTTTTATAAGAATAAGAACCTAGTTCTTGAATCTTGAGGCAAAGCCTCCTTTAAGAAGAACGTAAAACTTGTTCTTTAATCTTAAATTGATCAAAATGCACTTTGCGCTATTGGAAAGTGTTTTGCACTCATGAACTGAGCCCTTGCGCTCCTTGGACAGCGCTCAGCGCCATAACATGCCACATGTCAACCATAGACACGATCTGCGCTTTGCGCTTCTGAAAACAGCGCACTGCGCTCCTGGGTTGGCGCTCAGCGCCAAGCGCTCCACATGTCACTCACTGGCGCACCCATAAACTAGCACAGCGTGCTCATAAATTAAAAGCGCAGTGCGCTAAAAATTAGCGCTTAGCGCTAAGCGACATGTGTCCTCCTCATGTGCGCTAACCGACAGAAGCGCAATGCACTCTTTGACTGGCGCAAAGCACCTAGTGCGCCACGTGGCGCTCTGTCAGAACGTACCTTGTTCTGATAAATTCTGTACATTCAGTATAAGACAAGAAATGTTAGAGCCCAATACTTGGCATTATTAAAAGGGCAGAGCCCACACAAAGGCCTAACTGGCAGAACAAAAATAGAATGTTCAACATTCTTTTAACTGGACTTAGCCCAATTCTGGCCATAAGTCCTCAAATTAAATTGAACTGAGCTCATATGCTCTTCCAATCAATTTACACCCGGTTCGAGGGTACATCTCTTCACTCCTCTGATATCTATCATTATAATCCTTCAACGTCATCAGAGAGGTGACGGGTCCCGACAACCATACATTCTACGGACTGTGGGGTCCTTAAACTCATGGACTATGATGTCCTTAAGCTCGACCGTGATGTCTTAAAACTAACATCGGACTGTGAGGTCCTTAAACTCATGGACTATGATGTCCTTAACCTCGACCGTGATGTCTTAAAACTAACATCGGATTGTGAGGTCCTTAAACTCATGAACTATGATGTCCTTAACATCGACCGTGATGTCTTAAAACTAACATCGGACTGTGGAGTCCTTAAATCCACGGACTATGATGTCCTTAACCTTGACCGTGATGTCTTAAAACTAATATCGGACTGTGGAGTCCTTAAATCCACGGACTATGATGTCCGTAACCTCGACCGTGATGTCTTAAAACTAATGATGGACCGTAATGTCCTTAAACTAATTATCGACCGCAATGTCATTAAACTAAACAATAGAGCACAATTGCTCTCTTGTCGGATCTAAACGATCCCGTTAAGTTGATCTTAGTCTAGAATTAGACTAACGTGTCCTTAACAAACGTTTAAGTTGATCTTAGCCTCAAATAAGGCTAACGTATCCTTAAACACAACCCCCCCAAACCCAAATCTAAGAAAGATATGGATTTGGACTAATCCACGTCCTACGGGCGACGACACAAATTAGTCTCCGTATACAATCCACGGGCAACCAAACACTAAACAAACACCCATGACACGAAGTGACCATATGGAGAAGGAGAAAGTTATTACCGCGATGCGGTAGCGTAATTAACTGCAGGGGATTGCGCCTGTAGGGAAGAGCGTCCCCACAATCAAAAATCCCTCAAACGAGGGGGAATCTGACAAAGTCTGCTACATCGGCTGCATCCGTTTAAACCTTCGATACACGGTGACATAAATCAACTTGGCATCTTCGGAGAGGTGGACGGATAGCACCAATTAGCATCTGCCCCCAGATTCAGGCAAGACGTCCAGTCTTCCCGGCTTCCGGCGGTAAACAGATTCTGTGTAAGTGTAACATACACATCATCGATAATGGTGTAGGTGTACTAGCATAGGTATATGCAATGCAATGAGAATATCATGAACGTAGCATAAAGTACATCGTAAGAGAAATGCTATAAGGTATATGTGTCTACAATATATCCTAGTTGGTGAACTCACAACATCACGTATGGTATAATCCATCATACGGCATCCTCTAGTCAAGGGTATGGATCAATCATCATAAAACTCATCACGTACGGTAAATCATCATACGGCGGCACTAAACTATTAGGGATCCTATCAACCTATATGACACTAATGGTACGGATCTAAAGTCTTGCATGGCATATCACTCAACATTCACAACATTGTATATATCTATATATCTATATCCCAGGTCACATCCGTATCAATCTCATATTGTGGGACAGACAAGGGTATCAACTATCTCATATCGACTCGCATCCATATAACGACCTATCACACCAAGTCATCATATCACATCGTATACTCTTTCATTACATTAATATCTCTCATCATGCTACTCTAAATCTCATACATATTAATTCTATCATATCATGTCGCCTACTAATCCTTTAACCATATCCATAAGTTCCTAACATGGTTTCCTTTACCATATTCTATATATATCGGTTTCCATAATAATTTGCGGGGGTGCTATACGCCATCCACCCGACTTCTCCCGTAGATATAAATCTACTCACCTGCTAAACTCCTCGCTTAGCTGAAGTCGATGTGCTTTGTCGTCTCGGAAGTCCACGCGAAGTACCTACAATCAATACATAATCGAAATGCAAAAACAATCAATAACCGAAAACCGATACGGCACATAGATTGCCTATATGTTAGAACCTATAGCCTACGCATGCAAAACCAACCAAACAACCCTCGTCGTTGACGTACAAACATCCAACGACCCAATACAATATCAAATACTAAAATCAAGAATTCCAAAATACGGAAAATATAACCAAAACCACTCATAATAGCTCCCAAATTCTCTCTCAGGTAAAATGGGATTAAACTAGCGATGCAGTGGGGTTGTATATGAAGTAACTGAGCTACAGACCAAACCTAGACACCAAATACCACAACTTGGCCGGCCACATTTCCCATAAATCCAGCGAGCTCGGCCAGAATAGGAGGGAATGGTCTCGTATTTTCAGGGTGGTCTCCTATTGGTCTAACTAGGTCTCTGGAGTTGCTAGTTTTGCTCAGAAACTTTCCAGGTCATCCCTGATTCCCTGTAGGCCTTAAGGTTTCACAAAACCGACACGGAAGAATTCTAACTTCGTGTATCGGGTTCTAAACTCAATTCCAGGCCTCTAAATCAATTTTTAAGGTCTTGTAAACACTCACTACACCTCAATTGGCCACCTAACAGCAACTTGTAATTTTCCAAGATCACAAACCTATTTAACTCAAATTCTAAACAAAAAATACGATATATTAGACAAATATATAACTAAAGTGTAAAGATATACCTCATAAGCAACTAAAGAAATTTCTTGAGTTGCCCAAGTCTTCAAAATCCAAACTTGAATGGTTCTATGGTCTTAGAATGGATGTGTGCATGTTTTTAGTGAAAGGGGCATAAGGTTTTGGCAAGTATTTGGAGATGTGGTAAGGGGGTAGTAAGGGATTGAAGAAGAATGGAGGAGATGAAGAAAATAATGGAGAATGAATGGATTGGGGCAGCCAAGTAACCCCCCCTCTCTCTCTCTCTCTTAGCCTCACTCTCCCTTAACCTC
Source organism: Agapanthus africanus (assembly GCA_030015575.1). Lineage (NCBI taxonomy): Eukaryota > Viridiplantae > Streptophyta > Magnoliopsida > Asparagales > Amaryllidaceae > Agapanthus > Agapanthus africanus. Next base: position 825,927,207 of record CM057338.1, on the reverse strand, counting down.
ACTCTCTCACAACAAATATCTCTTTTGTTTTGTCCATGGCATCTAATTTCATTCCTTTCACACTTAACTCTTTTTTTCATTGTTTTTCTTTTCTTTTCTCTTTTGTTAACTCATTCTCTTTCCTCCCAACTTCACTTGTTCTCACAAGCTCACAAATACATACACAAACACATGCACACATGCACATGACATGAAAAGCGTAAAAATACGGATTTGACCAAAAATCTGATAAATATCATTAAAATAAATAAATCATTTTAATCTCCGATAAATTTCCAAATATTGGTATATACTTATACCATTTTACGAAAAGTCCCTATTCGCAAATCGAATAGTTTTCGCGGAATATATTGTTTTAATATTAAATTTCCAAAAATAATATTTTATATTTCTGAAATGTTACAGTTTTATCAAGAATACATGTCCATACCTAGAGAAATCATCCGTAAAAGTAATGAAATAGGAATAACCACTTCTCTCATGTGTAGACATTGGACCACATACATCGCTGTGTATGAGTCCTAAGAGTTCGCTCGCTCTTACTCCGTGTCCAGTGAATGATGTTTTTGTAATCTTTCCTTTGAGACATGATTGACAAGTTGCATAAGACTGATATTCGAACGGATCAAAATATCCCTCTCTATATAACTTTGTTAACCGTGTTTTATTGATGTGACACATACTACAATGCTACAAGAAAGCCTGATTTAATTCCATAGACTTTCTTTTAAGTGTGTTCTGGACGTTGAAAACCTGAGCTTGATTCAATACATATATTCCGTTATCTAATGTACCTGACCGAATCAAATTTTGATTTAGGTGGATGTTTACTAAATCGCTTACAAATGTAAAATCATATCCTTCTTTAGAAAGTAATGATACAGATATGATATTACAGGCTAGACTAGGTATATACAAACAGTTACGTAAAATCAATATCTGCCCACTTGTCAATCCTAGGTGATATTCCCCTACGGATTCAGCGTCTACGCTCATTCCATTAGCAACTCCGAGAGTCATATCACCTGCCTTGATAACTCTACGGTTTCTCAAAGCCTGTAATGAATTACAGATATGAGATCCTGATCCGGTATCTAGTACCCAAGAAGTAGAGTTAAGAGATAGACAATTTTCAATTACAAACACATCGAAGCCGAAGCCACAACGTGCTTCGAATCCTGGCTTCTGGATTTCCAAGCCCTACAGTCCTTCTGACAATGCGCTTTCCCGTGACTACATAGACATGCCTCCTTCCCTACTGCTAACCCCGAAACCTTTTCCCTGCCCTTTCCCTCTACCTTACTGACACCGCTTATCGGCTTGGTGGAGGCCTTCTTCTTCTCTTCCTTGGCTTTCGCCTCGGATCTAAAAGAGGAAGATTCCCCAATAAGCAGAGTGGGTGTCTTCCTGAATTCTTTCAGGGTGCCCTTTGAGCTCCTCAATAATTGAGGAGACTTGGAAGTGTAACATCCTTCCTTTGAATTTTGCAATTCAAGATAAACTGGGTGTAAGTAGAAGGTAGGGACTGTAGAATCAAGTCAATGCATATATCGTTCTCCAACATGGTCCCATGGTCCGTGAGCTCTTCAATATAGGTAATCATCGTAAGGACGTAGTCCCCTATAGATGACCCGACGGCCAACCTCGCTTGAAGCAATATTTTCAAAGTCTCATATTTTGCGATACGAAATTGCTCTCCATATAAAACTTTGGTATGGAGGAAGATGGAAGCTAAGTCCATCTTCTCGTGATGCCTCTGGTTTTCACTATCCATGGAGGCTAACTTGAGGCACTTGGCTCTCGCACAATCATTTTTCCATATCAGACGGATATCCATATCCGCTACGACAGAATTCGGACCTAGGACGGCGGGGGGTTTTGTAGTAAGGAGGTAGTCTAGCTTGTCATAGGTGAGTACCATCTGGACATAACGTAGCCAATCAATATAGTTTGGCCCAGTCAAATTATTAGCTAATAACCTATGTCCGGTCATTGTGGTCGCTGTAATTAGGAGAGAGAGAAGAAACACTTAGCATAACGCTCTTGCAAGTTTAGATTGGTTATTAGTTTATCTAAACAGGATGGCTCCCACTGTTTCCTCGAATCCTTCCTCAAACCATAAAAGAAGAATTAGTCAGGATTAATCTCACTTTTACAATTCTTGCTTAACCTTTAAGCCAGGCTGGTGTCGGTACTTCAAGGGAGGTTTTCCAACGCTTTCGTAAAATTCCTTAATTACATAACCTTTTTTCTATGGAAGTGTAGCCTTGCTAACACCGTTCAAGACACCTACTTGGTTTATAGCATTGATCATTTAGTGAAAAATCTCCCGAAGAGTAGTGCATTCTCACAGTAGGATCGGGATCCAAATATCATTGTGTGATAACCAAGAAGGAAGCCTGCCATGATTATCACACTCCAAATGGTATGTAACAGTAGCAAGTTTCAGTACCTTAGAAACTCCCGATTTTGATTTTTGCCCTATGCTCTTATGACCTTGACGAAGGACAACATATCATAAGTCACATGTCAAGTTCTACCCGTCATTATCAAGGTTAATTTGAACCCACCCGTACATACCCTTGACAAAGGCCAACAAAGTAGTACGACTGTCCCAAACCAACGCATCTATCTATGCTACATATGAATACCCAGCAGCTACCAATCACTATACCTTGACGAAGGTCAAAATACATAGCTTGAATACTATTGAATATTCATATGAAATGATGGAGGGCTATGGATGTTTTTGGCGAAACCGTGAACGTAGTGAACTTGATATAGTCGAAGGAACCATGATAGCTTTTTAAATGGAGTGGTTTAGGCTCCGCATTTAAAATTGCTTTTTGAAGAAAATAGAGTGGTTTTGAAATTGTTCCAACGATTAAGCTTTGGCTTGTTTTATCTTGCATTAATCAATGTTAATAAGGTCCCATCATTTACAACTTATCATTGCAACAAAAGAAACGAAAATACAACATACACTTATGCCATCCGCATTCGCCACTGGGCCCCTTCTTACACCGTTAGGTTACTTAACTACCGGCAGAGCGGGGGCTGGACTAGCGCGGGTGCAAAACATAAGCAACATCTACTAGATATATAATATAATATATTATATATATGCATTCGTCTCATGCAATAATAGGCATTCCGGATCACAGATGAATATATTAGATATACTAGGAATTCCGCGTTTTGTTTAAGCCTATAACGAAAGAAGGATTCCACGGTCATGATGAATAGCTAAATACCCCACCCTAGATCCTACGGGTGTGGCAAACTACCCGCCAAATTCCCGAAGTGAAGCAACCACCCTCAGTAAAATGAGTAGGTCACTCGGCACTTCAAAGAACCCGGTAGTTTATGCACCCCACCTTGGGTCTATCCTAGGAGCATAAAACAGTAAAAGAAATAATATACAACGGTGGCTACAACTTCAACCCGAATGTGCCCAGCAAAATAATATTACATCAATATTACAAATTAAATCGAATGAAAGAAAAGAAAACACTCTTCTCACATCCCCCAGCTATTCATCCACGACAATCAAATAAAATTCATATACACAAACCATCACAGAGATCACAGATATGTGCAACCCCTAACTAATCGACGTATAGAAATTAGCGGAGGTTTACGAACACATATATCAAACACAGAAAACACGATTAGCTAAAGTACTTAGAATTTCGATCGATTATCCAAATTTGAATCTACCCCAAGTACAACACAGTACACAAAAGATCCTGGGCAAAAACAAAATAATCCCAATATCAAAACTACAGAATATAGGCACAGAAAAAAATTTGGGCTAAATTGGCTTTGAATCGGCTGCAGAACGGCGACAGAACGGTCCGTTCTGCCGCGGTTCCGCAGCATTCTTTCCGATTCAGGAGCCCAAATTTCTTATGTGACCTTAGAAAACCCTGCACGTATTTTTCATGCCCCTGAAAAGATTTTTGGACTTGTTTGAAAATCGACAGAAAATGGTTTTTTCGGACTTAATTTTGGGATTTTTCCGCGATCGAATTTCTAAAGACTTTGCTAACTAGCTAGTTAAGGTTTTGTAGGCTCTGATACCACTGTACGCCGATGTCGCGCACCCTGTGGTTTGCGGGGAGGTGGAATTTTCAGAAACGATGATATTTGACTATGCAACACCGGCTAAAACTCCAGGATCTTTACTAAAGCCTTAACTAGCTAATCTATCTAGAGGTTTAACTACTCTGTTAGAATGGTTATACCTCCATGATCGAGTCCTTCGGGTCTTCTAGTACTCCTCTCCAAGGCTCCTCGGTGATCGGATCGGGCTAGCTCCATCGGCCTTCTTGCGTCAAAGATGATCCACCGTGAGAGAATGTGCTCCAAGGTTCAACCTCTAAATGAGGTAACTGAGGTAGATGGTTTGCTATACCAACTAGCCTAAGAGATGTAGAAAGTCTAATAGATTGATTAGTCTCACTAAACCCTTGGCTCACAACACATATGAAGGTTAGGGTTTTAGTCTTTGAGGAAGAAGGAGATGGAGGAACTCAAGAGAGGAAGAGAAGAGAGCAACTGAAGAAAATGTGCTCAAGAAAATAAAATAGCTAAAAAGGTGTGAAGCATTGTGTAGAGAATGGCTAATAAACTCAACTCAATAATTCAAGCATGTAATAAAAAATAATAGAATAAAGCACCATGCTTGAATAGTGAGTGAAGACAAATAAAATAATCCCTTACCCATGCTTTGCACCATGCCTCCCAAAGTCTCCTCCATTTCCACCTCATTAATCCATTTAAGTAAATGGATAAAACCTATAATGAGGTGGCTCCTTCTAGAAGCATGCCTTGACAAATTACAAGAATGCCCATATCACTTTATATACATACCTGTATCCGTATTTCGAAAAATATAGATACACTGAGACGATAACAATCCAATAATATAATACTAGGATCTGGTTTAAACCAAAGCCCACTAGTATTGTCCATCCGATCAGCATCCGTGTACAAGTACACGTACGTGATCGAAGCCCAGTCGTAAAACTATACGACGTCTACATCAATTTCCTAAAGCAGGGAAACCCTCTGTTTAGGACTCTAAAGACTCGACAGTATGTTGGTAGTGGGTTTAACCACAAGCCGTCAGCGGTACTAGCTGTACGTAACGGCTACCCAGGTATCTGTCGATAAGAAGACCGATGAGAAAACTCACCCGGACTCCTACTGAGCCTATAGGTGACAATCTCCGTACAGTCCGGTCTGTTCGTCTAAGATACTCGCATATCTTCCTAGGGGATGGTAAACGTCAGACCCCTAACAACGTGATAAGTCATGTCGGAGGAGAGCCCAATACACCATGAGAAACTACTGGAGTACCTTACCAGTATATCTCGACTGCCCTTGTCAGGAACTTTGTGTAATGGCTTTCCGAACACTGCGCGATATCAACCCCCAATACCGAGAGAGACGAATCATATCTGATCACTATTGACTCCAAGTGCTTCGAGACTACTCCCAACTACTACCTGTTTGTATGACTCCTTTAAGCGTGGTAGGGTAGTAATTTATGTGCAGTAGGAACACACTCGAGATGAAGTAGCGATGGCAAGTCAATGGACTAAGCTGTACTCATGCCACCTGGGAGCTGTTACTTGACAATAGGTATAATACTAACCAACAGTTCCTGATGAGTCCTATCCAGTGTAACTCATAACCCAATGAGCACCTGCATACCAACTCCAGTAGGGCATACTAATGGCTATGGGACAGACCATATCCCCTTCTGGGATGAAAAGCGTATACACTAGTCTACTCCGGAGTATCGATGCCCCGTCTCGATCATCCAACGACTAGGGACCTGTATAAGGATGTGCTTATAGACTATCCAGCCCCCATGAGTGTGACTGCCATCCCAACGCTGGTAGTCAAGTAAAGATCCTAAGGGCTCTACTAATATGTATAAGCGATATGCTAAAAGAAACACATGAACATATTGAGGTAGAATCAAACCTGGTAGTATACTACCATATCGAGCAAGACTGTTATTATAACTGTGAAATATCCTAAGCATCCAATATGTAATATACAATCCAGTATGATACAATAATGTCCTCTAGGGCATATATCACTAACATGGAGTGGTAGGCGCAGATTTGGTAAGAACCCTATTCAATATGTATGCAGCTGTCTCAAGTGTATAATTCCAAAAAGAAATAGGTAACTCAGCAACACTCACCATAGAGCGCACCATATCTAATAAGGTGTGATTCCTCCACTCCGATACACCATTGTGTTGTGGTGTATACGGAGGAGTAAGCTGAGAGAGAATCCCATTATCTTTTAAATAATCTTGGAATTCCATGCTTAAATATTCTCTTCCTCGATCAGATTGAATGATTTTAATACTTTTACCCGTTTGGTTGTCTACTTCGCTCCTATATTTCTTGAATTTCTGAAAAGCTTAAGATTTGTGTTTCAACAGGAACACACGTCGGAATCTTAAGAGATCATCGGTGAATGTAATGAAGTACAAGGAACCATTCCTGGCATGTGTAGACATAGGACCGCATACATCACTATATATTACCTGTTTGGTTCTCTACTTCGCTCTTATATTTCTTGAATTTCTCAAAAGCTTAAGATTTGTGTTTCAACAGGAACACACATCGGAATCTTGAGAGATCATCGGTGGATGTAATGAAGTACGAGGAACCATTCCTGGCATGTGTAGATATAGGACCGCATGCATCACTATATATCAGTCCCAAGAGTTCGGTAGCTCTTTCTCCGTGTCCCGTAAACTGAGTTTTGGTCATGTTTCCTTTGAGACAAGACTGACAAGTTTCATAAGATGTAAATTTGAATGGATTCAAATATCCAACTTTATGCAACTTATCTAATCTGGTCGCATTGATATGACCAAGTCCACAATACCATAAGAAGGCTTTGTTCATCTCTCAACTTTTCTTCTTTTGTGTGTTTTGTATATTCAGAACTGTATTTTGATTTAGAACATATATACTATTACACAACGTACCAAACCCAATCAACACTTGATTTAGGAAAATGTTCATAACATTTTCTATAATGCAAAGTTATATCTCTCTTTATCTAATAAAGAAACGGATATTTTATTGCACATCATCGAAGATACGAAATAACAGTCATTCAAAATCAATGTATTACTATTTGGCAATACTAGGTGATATTCGTCGACCGCTTCGGCAGCAACAATTTCTCCATTCCCTACTCTGAGAGACATATCACCCTTTCCCAGTTCTATACTTCTCTTTAACCCTCGTAACAAATCATAAATATATGATCCTGATCCAGTATCTAATACCCAGGACATAGAGCAGACTGAGAAACAGTTCTCAATAACTAACACTTCCGAAGAAGATGCATCAGAATGCTCTTTCTTCATTCGGGTTGCGTGGAACCCTTGCATTCCCCTATCCTTTGCCCAGACTCATGACCATTGTTATAAGATAGAGCGGAACCAACGTTCTCCAGCCCAGTATAATAAGCGGGTTTGGTCAATATATCCATGTTATTATCTTGATTAAGGCGTGACATGGTCGCTACCTGAAGAGAGATAGAAGAAAGCATTTTAGCGTGTGCTGTTGCAAGATTAGGTTGGTTATTATCTTATCTAATCAGGATGGCTTCCACTGGTTTTATCAAATCTTCCTTCAAAACCTAAAAGGTAAGATTAGCAGGGATTAATTACACCCTACAAGTTTGCTAATTGGTCGGCTAGGCAGGTGTGGGTACTCCGAGGGAGTCTCCCCGTGCTTTCGCATGGAACTAATTAAATAACCTCATTTCCACAAGGGCATAACCCCGTTAACAGCTTTCTTAGACTTCTATTGGATTAGCTAATTGTAAAGTGGAAAACTCTCCCAGGAGTAACACTTACTCACAATGGGTGTCAGGATCCAACTATCACATAGAAGGTATGCAATCTTATTGCAAATTTCAACACATGAAATTCCCGATATCTGTTTTTACCCCTAACGACCTATGACATTGACGGAGGTCAACAAACCATAGGCCACCAGTCATGTTCAACCCGTCATTTCTTGATCAATTCGAACCCACCCACAAAAACCCTTGACGGAGGTCAACAAGGCTGTATGACTGCCTCTACCGATCGCATCAACATGCTGCAGATAAGTATTACCCAGCTACCATACACTGTGCCTTGACGGAGGTCAACAAACACAGCACGAATACTAAATACTACATATCTGAAATGACGGAGGGTTATGGCTGGTTTTGAAGAAAACCTTTAACGTAATGAACTTGATATCGTTGTAGAATCTAGTGATTTGAAAAAAGAGTGGTTTAAGCTCCGCTTTAAAATCGAGTAGTTTTTGAAACAAACCAAGTGGGTTGTTGCATATGCTAGTTTTTACTAAAGAGGACATTCCCGGTGAAGGGATTTGGACTCTTTCTTCATCGAATGGGGTGCTGGATATTTATAATGGAATACCGCTATACAAAGCAAGAACTAGAGCTACCTTTTTGAAAAATTTGATTCTACAACATCTTATAGATTTCTTTTCTTTTCATTAATCTTATTAATGGCGTCCCATCAATTATGTTTCCTAAACATCATAGAAGAAACGAAAATAAAACACATATATATGCCATCCGCATTCGCCACAGCGACCCAGGTCTTCACCGTAAGGTTACTTAACTTACGGCAGGGCGGGGTCAGGACTAGCGAGGATGCAAAACATATATAATATCTACTAATATATCATATATACAAATAGCATTCGTCTCACGCGGTTATATGATTACATCACATCACAGAAACAGCAGAAGCAGATATATGAAATATAGAATATACTAGGAGATCCGTGTTTTAGATTAATCCAGTAACAAAAAACACGGATTCCACGGTCATGATGAATAGACAAGCCCACACACCTAAGCCCCTACGAGAGCGGCAATCAACCCTGCCAATTCTAGAGTTAGGCGACCGGTCTCGACTCCTCGAGATGGCCTCCCACTGGAATCTAAAACCCGATAACTTGTGCTTCCCGCCTTGGGTCTATCCTAATGCGGAAAAGTAAATAATATACATCGAATGAAGACAACAACCTCAACCTGGAAGTGTCCCAATAAAAGAATATTACACAAAAATATTTACATGAATGAAAATTGAAAAACTCTCATCTCACGTAAAACCCCTGGGCTATTCAATCATGACGATCCAATATAACATATCGATAGCAATATAATAACATCACATGTCATCAACGTAAGTAAATATGCATATCCCTAATGTCATTTTCGTATAGCAATGAGATCGGGAATACTTTCACATATTACATGCAAAAAAGAAATGAAAACTACAATAATTAGAATCCGCATCATTTTTAGACATCATAAACCCGGATTATCACATATTCTGAATTTCATGCCTAACCCTATAAACCTTGCATTGAAGTATCGAATTGAAAATACTTTTCAAAAATTAAGTAGGGCAATTTAACAAGATTCCTAATTAAAAGATCGAATGCTTGTCGGGAACTTTAGTAGATAGTTGCCCTCCCCCCCCCCCCTCCCGAGGCCGTCAACGAAGTGAACTTGAGCGGAACACCGTAACCGCGAGCACCCGAGTGGATGCTTTTAGCCATGGGGTTCTCTTATAGTCACTTGGTTGGGGTAATGGTGCATGGCTGTCTACTAGTGTCTCCCGGCGAGTATTCGCATACGATATGAGATTACGACGGAGTTTCGATCTAAATCCAAACTCTGTGGCAATCCATCATTTGATACAAAAATGGGATTTACAAATCGATTAACTAGTTTTTGCAAAACAAATCAATGTGGATTCCAAAAATTGTGTCACATATCCAAAGCAATCTAGACGATGTTAAACATTTCGATCGATTTTTCAAACAACAGCAATTCATAGAGACCTCAACCACTTGACCCTCATTAAAAATATCTAGAAAATAAAAAATGTCAATATGAAACAGCAGAAGAAGAACGAGGCTCTAATTCCTCAAGTCGGCGGCGGAACCGTGGCCAAGACATGGTTTAGGTGGCGGTTCCGCAGCCACTTAGAGGAATCAGGCCCTCATTTTTCTTGTGCCTCCATAGTTTTACCTGCATGATTTTCTGAACATTTTTAATTGTGAAAATCTCAAAGTTTGAAAAAATGGACATAAAATAGTCAAAACTCGTGTTTTCAAACGTCGATCGAATACTTTAACTTCGTCTAAGCTATTCCTAAGCCTCTAGCTTAGCTCTGATACCATGAAAATATGTCTTACCACCTCTACTATGTTTTTATGAGTATCAAGTATGCATTTTTAAAATTTTAGAGGTCTAAGTATACTAAACAAGAATAGAACTAGAGAATTAGGGTTTTAAAGTTAGGCAAATAAGATTTAATCTAAGTGAAGAGAGTCTACAACCTTTGTAGTCTAGTCCTTCACTTCTAAAGCTCTAAGTAGTAGTCCTTAGAAGTCTTCTTTGACTCCACTTGATGAATGGAACAAGCTTGCTTGTTGTCTTCATCGTCGAAGATCATCCACCTTGAGGCAACTCTCACTCATGCTCACACTTAACTAATCAAGGTATTAGTAAAGTTAACAACCTATACTAATGGGCTAGAGTAGTGTAGGTTGATGAAGTAGGAATTTTGCTCACTAGAAAAATTTCTTTCTCCTTTCTTTTTGTCAACACTAGAAAATAAGTGACGAGATGAAGAAGATGAACATAGAATAAGTGTGAACCATTTTCCTAAGAGATAAGATAAGATGAGATAAGGAAAATATTTATGAATAAAACAAAGAAAAAGAGATGAGTCATGGCTTCTTAAGGCTTCTCCAAGCATCCCAAGAACATGACTCATTGTTCTTTTTTTTAAATTCATAAATCAAACCATTATCTTCTCATCTTTAACCCTTGTATGATTCTCATACATCCATATTCAATGCATCATCAACCATGATACAATATGCATATATATATATATATATAAAGAGAAGAAAATCTTAAGTGAACTTAATATTAGTTTATATATATATATGTATATCAAATTATTAAATCAACACATGATTCAATAATCCGGTTATATCATATATAACCAGGCTAATATCAAATATATATATATATATGTATATCAAATTATTAAATCAACACTTGATTCAATAATCCAGTTATATCACATACAACCAGCTAATATTCAATATTAGTTTATATATATATATATATATCAAATTATTAAATCAACACTTAATTCAATAATCCGGTTATATCATATATAACCTGGCTAATATAAAATATATTAACATATATAAATCAAATCATTGAATCAATACTTGATTCAATAATCCGGTTATATCACATATAACCCGGCAGATATCAAATATCGCTAGATTAGAATACGGTATCATATACTCGTATTTAATCAAGCTCCCGCACATATCTCCATATGTGCCCTACTTCGTTTCGCTTGATCTAGGAAACCTCTATGTGGGACTCTAAAGACTCGTCAATACGCCAACAGTAGATAATGATCACATCAGATACCCACAAGCCGTCAGCGGTACAAGCTGAACGTAACGGCTACCCAGGTATTGAACGAATAGAAGATCAACAAGAAAACTTGTCCAAACTTCTGTAGAGGCTATAAGCAACAATTACCGTACAGTCCGGTATCTTCGTCTAATATGTCGCATATCGAGTCTGGGGGGTAGAATCGTCAGACCCCACTAACTCGATAAGTCATGCTGATGTGTGGCCAATAACCTTTTGAGAAACTACTAATAACACTTATCAGTAAATCTCATCAGCCCTAGCCAGGGACTTGCTGTTATAGCCAATCAAGCATAGCGCAACATCAACTCCCAATACCGGGAGAGACGAAACCTCTCCTATCGCTCACTGTCTCCATGTGACTCAGGACTGTACCTAAAATCCACCTGTTTGCACGACTCCTTTGAGCCGTGGTAGGGAGTAAATCAAAGCACAGTGGGAACCACACAAGACTTTATAACGATTTCGGGTATACAGACTAACCTGTACAAGTGTCACCAAAGAACTGCTATCTGACGATAGGTATGGTACCATCTTAGAGTTCTCGGCAAGTCTTATTCGGTGTACCTATTCTCTAATGAGCACCTGCGTACATTCTTTGATGTCAAATACCAATGGTTATGGGATCAGTTGGTGATATATGCCCTAGAGGCTATTATTGTATCATACTGGATTGTATATTACATTTTGGAAGCTTGGGAAATTCACAGTTATAATAGCAGTCTTGCTCAAAATGGTAGTATGCTACTTGGTTTGATTCTACCGAAATATGTGCATGTGTTTCTTTTAGCATATAGCGTATACATATTGGTAAAGCCCTTAGGATCAATGCTTGATTACCAGCGTTGTGATGGCAGTCACACTAGTGGGGGCTGGGTATTCTATAAGCACATCCTTATACAGGTCCCTAGTCGTAGGATTATCGAGACAGGGCATCGATACTCCAGAGTAGACTAGTGTATATGCTTGTCATCCCAGCAGGGGAGATGGTTTATCCCACAGCCATTGGTATGTCGTACCAGAGATAGTATACAAGTGCTCATTAGGTTATGAGTTACACTGGATGGACTCATTAGGATATGCTGGTTGGTATTATACGTATCGCCGGGTAGCAGTTCCCGAGTGGCATGAGTACAGGTTAGTCCGTTGACTAGTCATCACTGTTTGTCTCAAGTGTGTTCCTACTATACTTAGATTACTACCCTACCATGGCTCAAAGGAGTCGTGCAAACAGGTAGTAGTTAGGTGCAGTCCCGAAGCACTTTGAGGCAGTAGTGGTTAAATAAGATTCGTCTCTCTCGGTATCGGTTGTTGATATCGCGCAGTGTTCGGAAAGCCATTACACAAATTCCCTGGCCAGGGCAAGCGATATTTACTGGTAGGTACTCCAGTAGTTTCTCAGGGTGTATTGGGATCTACCCCGGTATGACTTATTGCGCTATTAGGTGTCTGAAGGTTACCATCCCCTAGACCCGATATGCTAGTATCTTAGACGAATAGACCGGACTGTATGGAGATTGTCACAGATAGGCTCAGTAGGAGTTCGGATGAATTTGCTCATCGGACTTCTTATCGACAGATACCTGGGTAGCCGTTACGTGCAAGTAGTACCGCTGACGGACTTATGGTTAAACCCATTGCCAGCGTACTGTCGAGTCTTTATAGTCCCACGCAGAGGGTTTCCCTGCTTCGAGCAAAACGATGTAGAGGCCGTATGGTTTTACGGCAGGGTTCCGATCACATACGTGTACTGGCTACACGGATATTGTTTGGACGGATAATTCTAGTGGGCTTTGGTTTAATCCGGATCCTAGTATTATATTATTGGATTATTATTATCTCATTGTATTCGTATTTTTTGGAATACGAATATGAGTATGTATATACGATGAGGGAATTCTTGTAATTTCACAAGACATGCTTCTAGAAGGGGACACCTCATTATTTGGATTTAACTATTTTGAGAAATAGATTAATGAGGTGGAAATGAAGATATTTGTGGTATGGTGAAGCATGGCTCATTTGTATTTGTTTATTAGTTTGGACTCACTATTAAAGCACGGTTGATATTTTCAATTGGAAAATATCGCATGCTTGAATGAGTGAAGTGTAGGATCCATTTTTCACTTGCCTCTAGACTTGCTCATTTGCTCATTCTCCTTCTTTCTCCATACTTTCCTCTCCTTCTTCCTTGAGTCCTTAACCCTCACATGAGTTGTGAACCCTAGGGTCTCATGAGATAAAATACTATATTAGATACTCTACATCTTCTAGGCTACCTACCTTAGCGAACTAGGTACCATAGTTACCTCGATTTAGAGGTTGGAGCTTGAGGTATAGACTCTCGGGTGGATCATCTTCGACACGAGGAGGCCGACGATCAAGCGCGATCCGGATCTCCGAGGAGCTCAAGGAAAGGAGGAGAAGAAAACCCGAAGGACAAGGTTCTAAGAGGTATAAAACTCTTACCGAGTAGTTAAACCTCCAAGTAGATTTAGCTAGTTAAGGTTTCTGTTAAGATCCTGGAGTTTAGTCGGTGTTGCGAAGTAAGAAAAATCATTTTTTGTATATTCTGCATCCCTGCGAACCCGCGGGGTGCACGACATCGACTTATAGTGGTATCAGATCCTACTAAACCTTAACTAGCTAGTTAGTAAGTAGTTAAAATTTCGATCGACGGAAAATTTGCCCGAAATCATTTTTCCAATCATGCTTGTTGTCGATTTTCAACACTGCTCAAAATAAATTATTTCAGTGGTCTTAAAAATACATGCAGGCATTTTAGTGAACAGGGAAAAATTTTGGGATCGTAATCCCCCCACTAAACCTCGGAACCGCGGCCAAACATACTTATTTGCCGCGGTTCCGCCGCCGAGTTAGAGCTGATTCAGCCACAATTTTTTCTGGGGTTCTATTGTGTGGAATTATGATTTTTGGCATATGTGTTTTCTACCCAAATTAGTTTGTGTACTGGTTAGTGCATGGGGTAGACACGGTTTATGTTTATCGATCGAAATTCTAAAGTTCTTGGCTAATTGTGATTCTGTGATTATATATGTGTTGCTAAACGTCTGCTAATCGCTATATGTCAATTAGTGGGGGTTGCACATATCTGTATTGTGATGGTTTGTTTATATAAAGTATTGGATCGTCGTAGATGAATAGCCAGGGGATTGAGAAGAGTGTTTTCTTTTCTTTCTTTCTTGTAAATTTTAAAATTGATGTAATATTATTTTTGTGGGGCACATCAGGGTTGAGATTGTCGCCACCATTGTATTATTTCATTTACTTTTTCTTGCACCTAGGATAGACCCAAGGTGGGGTGCATAGACTACCGGGTTCTTGAAGTGCCGAGTGGCCTACTCATTTTATTTATGGAGGTTGCTTCACTTCGGGAATTTGGTGGGTAGTTTGCCGCACCCGTAGTGTTCTACGGTGGGGTTTAGCTATTCATCACGACCATGGAATCCGTCTTTCGTTCTAGGCTAAAACGAAACACGGAATTCCTAGTATATCCAATATATTCATCTGTGATCTGTGATCTGGAATGCCTATTATTGCGTGAGACGAAAGGCTATATATATATTGTTAGTTATGTATATGCCCTAGAGGCCATTATTGTACATATGATGTATATTGTAGTGGATGCTTGGATATATATAGAGAGGACTTTATTGCTCGACATGATAGTATGCTATCTGGTTTCACTTTGTCTTAACATGTTGACTTGTATTCGGTTACTGTCTTGCACTCACATGTTGATAAAGCCCTTAGGATATGTACTTGACTACTAGGACTATGATGCAAATCATACTAGTGGGGCCAGGGTAGTCCACGAGTACATCCTATAATTGTTCCTAGTAGAGGGTGTATCGAGACAGGGCATCGATACTCCAGAGTAGACTAACGTATACGCATCTTGACCCATAGGATGGGCGATGGATGATCCTACATCCATTGGTGTTTGAAATCAAAGATGGTGTACAGGTGCTCAGTGGAGACTAGGTACACTGAACGGACTCGCCGAGAACTCCTAGATGGTATTATACCTATTGTCAGATAGCAGTTCTCTGGTGATACTGGTACAGGTTAGTCTGTAGACCCGAGATCGTCATAGAGTCTTGTGTGATTCCCACTGTGCTTTGATTTCCACCTTACTACGTTCATGAGAACGTGCAAAATTGTGGCTTTTGGGTACAGTTCCGAATCACATGGAGGCAATGAGCGATAGGAGGGGTTTCGTCTCACCCGGTATTGGGGGTTGATGTTGCACTGTGCTCGATTGGCAATAACTGGAAGTCTCTGGCTAGGGATGATATGGAGATCTAATGGTAAGTGTTATCAGTAGTTTCTCAACCCGTTATAAGCCTCATATCGACACGACTTATCGGTTACTGGGGTCTGTCGTTTACCACCCCTAGACTGGATATGCGACATATCAGACGAAGAGACCGGACTATACGGTAGTGTTACTGATTGGATTCACAGGAGTGTGTGCAGTCTTGCTTATTGATCTTCTGATCGTTCAATACCAGGGTGGCTGTTATGTTTAGATGACGGCTTGCAGCTTGTGGGTGTTTGATATGATCATCACCTACTGCCGGCATATTGACGAGTCATTAGAGTCCTACACAGAGCTTTCCTGGCTCAGGCAATACGTAGTAGGAGCACATATGTGATATGTGCGGGACCGAGATTAATACGATATGAGATACTGTATTCTATTCTCGCGAAATGTGATATCGGCCGGGTATATGTGATAGCCGGGTTATCGGATCAAGTATTGATTCGATAAAATGATACATATTATATTGGTCGGTTATATGTAATATAGCCGGACTATTAAATAAAGTATTGATTTAATAATTTAATGTATAATTATATATGTGATATATTATATTATATTGACTAATATAAGCTCACTTAAATGTGTCACGACCCGAAATTTGGCACGTGACGGCCCCTAAACCACGTAACATCTACAGGTGTAACGCAATTCAAGTAAGCCAAAAACCCAGCAATCTAAACCATCAAAAGTAGTAAGTGATAAGAACATTATTAAAACTTTTGAAATCTCAAGTAAAAATCTTTAAAGTCCAAAATTTACTTCCTTTAAAATTTGGCAGCACCTCCTTTGTAAAACAAGCCCCCGAAAAGGGTACAACATAAATATAAGTAAAAGCATCCCCAACGAGAGCAATCCACGCCCAAAGGCAGAAAACAACCACCATAACAGATATACGACGCCGTAGCGAAGAAAAAGACGATATAAAGTGAACAGTATGAAAATACATCCAAAGTCACAAAATAATATACAATATCGTCCTCACAACTCGTCTCTAAGTCAATACATGAAGTAGTAGAAGGAGAGTACAGGATACAACGAATATATAATGTGCAACATCGGATAACCACAAAACCCACCTATAGCAAAAATGCACCCAGTCAGCCGTAGCGGTATCCGCTGCAAAAAATGATACAATAAGAAGAAGAAGCCCTGCCGCGACTACCCTGAGAGTCTACCTGCAAAACACTGTGGCACAAAGGGGGTGAGTTGCCAACTCGTGAATAGCAAATAACATATGCAGGTAATCGCAAGTATGCGTGTACTGTGATGGTCTATCACATGCAAACTGATAGCAATAAATGGCAATATGTAAATGCAACAGTCATGAAAAGTACTCTATCAGGTACGAATAATACATGAAGCAATGCATATCAAATAAATGCGGAGTATGGAATAAAACATATCCTATAAGTCTCATGGAACCTGAGTGTCTAACATCGACATCCGAAAACATCATGAAAACTAGTGTCTAGCATCGACACATAAATACTCATCTATCCGGTGCCGTCACCATGACTGGCCCTGATATGTACGTATCATACGTCTCTCGGAAACCCGAGTGCCCAGCTTCGACACTCGTAATCCACGTATCCATACGTACATGACTCCGGTCGGTATCCTCCAGATATCCACCGATTCTAAATAATATCACTGGTAGGTAATGGTCTCTCTGCCAGGCTCATCGTCTACACCACGAAATCACCTCTTGTCCCGGGGTACCATACCGGGTCCACCATGTACCCGCAGACGGTGCCTCACGCACCTCGAATCGGGTATCACATGCCAATCTCAGAACCGAGAAATCACATGGTGAACGCATCGAAATATCATACCAAGAGAAATCATAATACATGCATAGATCATTATGATGATATATATTATATAGGTATACATATATAACAACGTCCCATACCACTGATACACACACACACACACACATATATATATATATATATCAACTTCCCATACCACTGATATATATACCCAGGAGTAAAACATCCAGAAAACATCATATGAAATCCATATATCAATGCGAAATCCATGAAATATAATATATGCAACATGAAACAGTAATATGAGCATATAAATAAAAAAAACCGTTATTTAACTGCAACAAGTTATTAAATATATCATGCATTTCCTAATTTCTCTAAATCCATACAACATCATATAAAGGTGAACATATAGCTGTAGCCAGGTATACGTAACCATGTCGGTATAGCAAGATATGTGTATCTACCTATCAATTATGATGTAATACCCTCCAGGTATGTGTGTAGCTATATCAAGCTAGGTATGTGTATATACATGTCAATAATGATACAATACCTGTTAGTTATATGTATGCCCTAGAGGCCATTACTATACATAGGATGTATATTGTAGTGGATGCCGGGACATATATAGGGAGGACTTTCTTGCTCAACATGATAGTATGCTATCCGGTTGCTCTTTACCTTAACGTGTATACTGATTGTCTCTCTGTTACATGTTGGTAAAGCCCTTAGGATCTGTACTTGACTACCTGGACTATGATGCGGATCATACTAGTGGGGACATGGTAGTCCATAAGTACATCCTTCAAAGTCCCTAGTCGAGGGTATATCGAGACGGGGCATCGATAGACCAGAGTAGACTAGCATGTACCTTCTCGACCCATACAGATGGGCGATGGATGATCCCATATCCATTGGTGTTTGACATCAGAGATGATATACGGGTGCTCAGTAGAGACTGGGTACACTGGACGGACTCGCCGAGAACTCCCAGATGGTATTATACCTCACGTCAGATGGCAGTTCTCTGATGACACTGGTACAGAGTAGTCTGTTGACCCGAGATCGTCATAGAGTCTTGTGTGGTTCCCACTGTGCTTTGATTTCCATCTTACCACGTCTAAGAGGGCGTGCAAAACGGTGGTTTTTGGGTACAGTCCCGAGTCACATGGAGGCAATGAGCGATAGGAGGGGATTCGTCTCTCCCGGTATAGGGGGTTGATGTTGCGCTGTGTTCGATTGGCTATAACAGGAAATCCCTGGCCAGGGTTGCTGAGATTTACTGGTAAGTGTTACCAGTAGTTTCTCGAATTGTTATAGACCTCATATCGACACGACTTATCGAGCTATTGGGGTCTGACGTTTACCACCCCTAGGCGAGATATGCGACATATCAGACGATCAGACCGGACTGTACGGTAGTGTTACTGGTTGGATTCACTGGAGTGTTAGCGGGCTTGCTCGTCGATCTTCAGATCGCTCAATACCCGGGTGGCCGTTACGTTTAGCAGACCGCTTGCGGCTTATGGGTGCTTGATATGATCATCATCTGCTGCCGGCGTATTGACGAGTCTTTAGAGTCCTACACAGAGCTTTCCTGGCTCAAGCGAAACGAAATAGGAGCGCATATGAGATATGTGCGGGACCGAGAATAATACCAGTATGTGATACTGTATTCGATTCTCGCGATGTGACATTGATCGGTTATATGCGATATAGCCGGGTTATCGGATCAAGTGTTGATTCGATAAGTTGTTACTAATGATACTAGTCGGTTATATACGACATGACCGGATCATTGAATCAAATGTTGATTTAATGATTTAATGTATAATTATATATTTGATATATTACTTTGCATTAACTAGTATCGGTTCACTTTAGAAGGATTTTCTCACTTGGATGTACAAGTTGTATATGTGATATACTTTTTTTGCATTTTATTGTATCATGTTTGATGATACATGTTTACTTGGTTAAGTGTAAAGAATTAAACCATGGTTAAACTTATGATTAGGGTTTTATATCCTTTTCTCATTTATTTATCTATTTATTCATTTTGGAAAATAGATGGAAAAAGGAGAAAAGAATGGTGGCTTTTTTTGTTGTTTAGTGGAAGCTTCATGAAACCTTAACCCTAACCATTCCTTTAACCTTGGTCAATTCTCTACACATAACCATAGTTACAATTATGATAAGGATTGTTTTTCTTTTCTTTTCTAATTAATCTTATCATAATATTCTTCTTCTTCTTCCTTGAACTCAAGAAGAAACCTTCACTTCATCAATGGTGGATTGATGAAATGAGTGAGAAATCCAAAACTAAAGTCTACCCACTTCCTATTTCTTCATCCTCTACCTCTTGCCAAGTAGTAGAGTGTGTTTCTTTCACAAGTTTTCAAGACTTGGTGAAGGTGGAGCTTGATTTAGCGATGCCTCGACGTAGATCATCTTCGGCATGGACATCGATGACCTAGCCCGTCCATTCTCCGATGAAGCCGACGCTAGAGCCCGGGACTTGTTATGAACAGCGAGGAGACTTCATTGCGGAGCTATGGAGGTGGAGAACCGGATCTACAAAGGTTGTATTTCCGTATCTCTTAGTTAAGTGTTAACTAGTTTACTAGGCATTAGATGTCGACCTATGGGGGGTTCTCACTGTGTGACTGTGTGGCGAAGCATAGGCTCTTACCCCCAGGGTGTCCCGAGACCGGAAGGTGTTCCGGCGGGTTGTAGTCCTCGCGAGGGGGCATGCGTAAAAAGTAGTTGCTGAGGGACCCGTTGGTGCCACGGCGACCCCATTGGATGGGGTGGCTGCCTGACCTACGATCCGTAGTCGGGTCTCTCGGCACCTAGAATTTTTGAAATTGGCATGGTTGATGCCTTGTGAGACCTCCTTAGAGTGCCTAGGAACCCCACAGTGGTATCAGAGCCTAGCTAGAGCCTTAGGCGAAGTCTAGACGGATTTTGAAGTCCGAACGACCCGAAACCCCAACCGGAAAATGCTCTCTGGACGTTTTCTGAAAACGTGGATTTTTTCAAATTAAAAATTGCTAAAAAATTCAGCAGGAAAAAATAAGAATTATGATGCAAAATTTTTTCGATGAACAGTACAAACCGCGGCGGAACCGCGGCAGAAGCCTGCCTTATGCGGCGGTTCCGCGGCGGAATGATGACGTCATCGTACACTGTTTGCACAGTAACTCCTATTATTTTATGCTGGATTTTCTGGGTATTTTTAAAATTTATTCCAGAGTTGTATTTTCTGGGATTATTTTGGGGATTCGGTGTTTCGATCGGAGTATCAAATTTTGTCTGTGTGGCTTTCCGGATAATTTTTAGAATATGTTAAAAAGTTCGACCAGATATAAATACCCAACTTTTCCCCTGTCGGGAAATTTCCAAGTGTTGGATCTTTCCGTAGTTTAACGACGTTCTAAGTAGTGCAAGTAACGCGATGGACCCTCTAGAAGACAACAAACCTTAACTCGATTATGTGACCGTCTTGAACTGCCCTTTGAACCTTAGGGTTTGGGGCAGTACGGCGTGCCACATGTGAGGCGTTGGCTTGACCCTTCTACGGCTGGACCGTTGGTACTGAGGCATGAACGGAATGTTGTTAGACTTGTTTCATGTGTTGATCTGTATCGGGAAAACTTGGGTGTTCGAATGTTCAATCGGAAAGTTTAACATTTTCTAATTATCTGGAATGGGATACAATAATTAGAATTCACAAATAGTTATGAGATAACTAAATGAATATTATAAACGTAGGAATTTAGTCTCACATGATCGGTTGCCACGGAATTTTGATGTGATCAAAAGTCCGTCGCAATCACGTAGCGTACGCGGATACTCGCCGGGTAAACTTAATAGACAGCCTCACCCCATAGCCCCGACCAAGTGACTGTAGAAGAACCCCGTCGCCAAAAGCATCCGTTCGGGTGCTCCCGGCAGCGGTGTTCCGCCTTGGTGCACTTCGTCGACGGTATCGGGGGTGCGGCCGTCTACTGAAGTTTGCGACGAGCATTCGATCAGTTTTCGGGAATCTTGTTGAATTGCCCGACTTGGTATTGAAAAGTGTTTTTGATAATGAGACTAAAATGCGGGGTTTATAATTGTTAGGCATGCGATGTCTAAGTAATTCATTTGGTCAGGCATGCGATGTCTGAGGTGGTTGCGGATTCCAACTGTTGTAGTTTTACACTTTCTTTTCTGTGACCGTAAGTGTAATATGTGATATCGCCGGTTTCGTTGCTATATGTCAACGACAATTGGGATGCGCATATTTACTTACGTTGATGACATGTGATGTTATGTGTTGCTGGATATGTTATATTGGATCGTCGTGTTTGAATAGCCGGGGGGTTTTTATGTGAGATGAGTGTTTTTCATTTTCGTTCATGTAAAAACTTGTATGTAATATTCTTTTATTGGGGCACTTCCAGGTTGCGGAAGATGTCACCGTTTGTATATTATTTACTTTTCCGCACTAGGATAGACCCAAGGAGGAGGGCACAAGTAACCGGGTTCTGGAGTCCAGTGGGAGACCAACTCGAGGAGTCGAGTCCGGGTCTCCTAACTCCAGAATTGGTAGGGTTGCTTGCCGCTCTCGTAGGGGTATAGGGGTGTGGGTTTGGCTATTCATCGCGACCGTGGAATCCGTGTTTTATACTGGCTCGTATTGAAAACACGGACGTCCTAGTATATCCAATATTTCATATGTTTCTTCTGCTGCGATATCTGTGATGTGATCATGTGATGTTCTGTGATAGATACACTATATAGTATATATGATATATTATATAGACGTTACTTATGTTTTACACCCGCGCTAGCCCTGCCCTGCTCTGCCGTTAGTTACCTAACCTAACGGTGCACGAGGGGACATCGAGGCGAATGCGGATGGCATAAGTGTACGTCGTATTTATCTGTGATGTTTAGGTACTTAAATGATGGGACTTCATTAATGAGATTAATGAAATAAAAGAAACCTAAGATGTTGTAGAATCGAATTTCAAAATAAAATAGGTAGCTACAGTTTTTTGCTTTGCACAGCGGTATATGTGATATGTCCTGCACCTTATTCGATGAGGAAAGGACCGAGATCCCTTCACCGGGAGTGACTCCTTTAGCAATAACTGGCAGATGCTACAACCTTCGGTTTGTCTTTTGATTGCTTTTAAGTGTTTTTGCTTTGCACAGTGATATATGTGATATATCCCGCACCTCATTCGACGAGGAAAGGACCGACGATCCCTTCACCGGGAGTGACTCCTTTAGCAAAACTAGAAAAGCCTCAAAAGCACTCCATTTTTAAAATCATTTGATTCTACAACGATATCAAGTTCATTACGCAATAGGTTTTCAGAAAAACCTGTCGTAGCCCTCCGTCATTTCAGATACGTACTAGTTAGTATTCGTGCTGCGGTTGTTTGGCCTCCGTCAAGGCGTAGTGTATGGTAGCTAACTAGTGCTTATCTGCTAGCATATGATGCGATTGGATTACGGTATTCGTACGGCGTTGTTTGGCCTCCGTCAAGGGTCGTGCGGGTGGGTTTAATTCAATCAGGAAATGACGGGTTGAACTTGACTAGCGGACTATGGGTTGTTTGGCCTCCGTCAAGGTCATAGCGAGCTAGGGGCAAAATATTATCGGGAATTTCAAGTGTTGAAATTTGCAATGAGATTGCATACCTTCTATGAGATAGTTGGATCCCGATACCCGCTGCGAGTAAGAGTTACTCCTGGGAGAGTTTTATACATTACAATTAGCCGATCAAGTAGGTGTCTAGAAAGGTGTCAACGGGGTTACGCCTCTGGGAAAACGAGGTTTACAGTAATTAGGTTCGTGCGAAAGCACGGGGGACCTCCCTCAAAGTACCGACACTGGCCTGGCTAAAAGATTGGCGAACTTGTAGTGTGTAATTAATCCCGGCTAGTCTTTCCTTTTAGGGTTTGAAGGAAGATTTGATAAAAAGCAGTGGGAGCCATCCTGATTAGATAAAATAATAACCAATCTATTCTTGCAAGAGCGCACGCTGAGTGTTTTCTTCTCTCTCTCTCCAGGTAGCGACCATATCACGCCTTAATCAAGATAATAATACGGAATATTGACCGAACCCGCTTGTTATACTGAGCTGGGGAACGTTGGTCCCGCTCCAACTTATAATTGTTATAAGACAGAGCAGGAAATTGGGGATTACCAGAATTCCCGTGCCGCCCAAACGAAGAGAGTGCATGCTGATACATCATCTTCGGGTGTGTTCATTACAGAACTGTTTCTCAGTATCCTTTACGTCCTGGGTATGTGATACCAGATCAGGATCCCTGATATGTAATCTGTTACATAGGGCTACAGAAAGGTAGAGAACTGAGAACGGGTGATAAGTTTCATGAGGCAGAAAACGGGGCAAGAGTTGCAGCCAGGTCTGTTGGTCACTGTCACCCTGTATTACCAATACATTGATTCTGAACGAATGTTATTAGATACCGAACCTGATATACAAAATCATATCTGTCTCTTTATTAGTAAAGAAACGATAAAATTTTGTATTGTTGGATAATGTTTTGAACATTTCCTATATCAAAAGTTGATCGGTTCAGGCACGTTATCTAAAAGCATTAATGTTCTAAATCAAACCACAGTTCTTAGTATACGGAACACACACAAGAGGAAGAGTTCAGAAATGAACGAATCCTTCTTGAGGTATTGTAGACTAGGTCAGATCAATGTGACCCGACTAGCTAGAGTTACATAAAGATGCATATTTAAATTAGTTTGAATTTACATCTTGTGAAACTCGCCAGTCATGTCACAAAGATATAATGACACCAGCTCTGTTTGTTGGAAACAGAGAAAGAGTTAGTGAACTATTGGGATGATACATGTTGATGTATGTAGGTCCCCTATCTACACATGCCAGGACCGGTTCTTTGTACTTCATTACATTCTCTGATGATCTTTCGAGATTCAGACCTATGTTCCTGTTGAAACACAAGTCCGAACCTTTTGAGATATTCATAAAATATAAGTTAGAAGTAGAGAACCAGAATACGGGTATAAGTATTATGTCCTTTGATGAGATCAAGGAGGAGAATACTTGAGCACGAAAATCCTGGATTATTCTAAAGGAGAATGAGATTCTCTCTCAGCATTACTCCTCTGAATACACCATAGCACGATGGTATATCGGGGCGGAGCAATAACACCCTATATGATAATGTGTGCTCTATGATGAGTACTACTGAGTTACCTTTTTCCTTTTTGGGAGTTATGCACTTACGAAGTTGCATACCTATTGAATAGGGTTCCAATCAAATCAGTTGCCTACCACTTCATATGTGATATGGAAAAGGAAGAGCCCATTTCTTAAGTTAGTTAAGATTTGGGGTTGTCCGGCCTATGTCTGAAAGCAAAATCCGGATAAGCTCGAGGCAAGGTCAGTTATGTAGAACTGGAAATGTTCCAGCCATACAAACTGCAACTGATGATTTGATAGAACCAAAGGATTCAGTAAAAACCAACGAAGCTCAACCTCTCCGCCGATCTAGTAGGGTTCCTCACCCACCTGAGAGATACTTCTGTTTCTCTATGACAGTGGGAGCGAAGATTGCATCATGAGATGATGACCCAACTAGTTTCGAGCTGGCCATCAGGAGTAAGACTCTATAAGAATGGATGGATGTTTAGTGATCTGAGATGGAATCCATATACACCAACAAAGTATGGACTTTGGTTGCTATATCTGAAGGGTTAAATCCCCATCAGGAGCAAGTATATCTTGAGAAGATTACTTGGTGTAGATGGAAAAGTTGAGACTTTCAAAGCTAGACTTGTTAAAGGTTTTCTTCATTGACCAGGCGTGGATAATGATGAAACCTTTTCCAGTGGTTATGCTTAAGTCCATCCAGATCCTACTTACCACGGCCGCATACCATGACTACGATCTCTGGTGGTTGGGTGTCTTGACTGCTTTTCTAAATGATGATTTAGAAGAGTGCGTCTATAAGTACACAGCCAGAGGGCCTCGTAGACAGTGGGAGCAGCGGAAACGTGTGCAAGATGCTTTATAGGATAAAGCAGGCATCGCGGAGTTAGAACATCCCTTTTGATGGATTAGTCAAAGAAGTTGACATCATCAAAATGGTAGATGAACCTTGTATAAACAAAATGGTAGTAGGGAGTATGGTGACGATCCTCGTAGAGTACGTGGATGACATACTCTTGATAGGGAAGGAGTTTCCTATGCTACGCTCGATCAATCTCCGCTTATCACAATGACTCTCCACATAGGATCAAAGTGATACCTACTAAATCCTGGATTTTGGATATATGAGATAGATCTAAATGGATGTTAGGATTCTCACTAGTTGTAGTAAGACGGTATCAATCGATCCTGGGGAGAATCACTGGAAGGGTTCAAGGGTGATAAAGAAGACTGAATGTCAGTCACAGGCATTGTCTTTACCCTCAGTGAAGGGACGGTATGTTGGAAGAGTTCCAAGCTAGATACCGTGACATACTAGACGATAAAGGCAGGATACATCGCTACTTAAGATGCTACCAAAGAGGCTGTTTGGGTGTATATTGGTTCATGAGATGAACTACGTTCCTCCCATTGTGTGACAATGGAGTTGTGGCTTATGCCAAGGAACGCCGGTCCCATCAGTGATCCAGACTTATTCTAAGGCAGTATCGCCTGATCATGGAGATAGTTGATCTCCAGGGTGATCGAGATTAGGAGAGTAGACTCAGAGGACAACACAGCGGATCCACTCACAAAGGCCTGTTCCCAGAGAGAGACTTTTACGGGATGGTTGAGTATGAGATACTACAACTACTGCTATAGATGGCCCTAGTGCAAGTGGGAGATTGTTAGTTATATGTATGCCCTAGAGGCCATTACTATACATAGGATGTATATTGTAGTGGATGCCGGGACATATATAGGGAGGACTTTCTTCCTCAACATGATAGTATGCTATCTGGTTGCTCTTTACCTTAACGTGTATACTGATTCTCTCACTGTTACATGTTGGTAAAGCCCTTAGGATCTGTACTTGACTACCTGGACTATGATGCGGATCATACTAGTGGGGACATGGTAGTCCATAAGTACATCCTTCAAAGTCCCTAGTCGAGGGTATATCGAGACGGGGCATCGATATACCAGAGTAGACTAGCGTGCACCTTCTCGACCCATACAGATGGGCGATGGATGATCCCATATCCATTGGTGTTTGACATCAGAGATGATATACGGGTGCTCAGTAGAGACTGGGTACACTGGACGGACTCGCCGAGAACTCCCAGATGGTATTATACCTCACGTCAGATGGCAGTTCTCTGGTGACACTGGTACAGAGTAGTCTGTTGACCCGAGATCGTCATAGAGTCTTGTGTGGTTCCCACTGTGCTTTGATTTCCATCTTACCATGTCCAAGAGGGCATGCAAAACGGTGGTTTTTGGGTACAGTCCCGAGTCACATGGAGGCAATGAGCGATAGGAGGGGATTCGTCTCTCCCGGTATAGGGGGTTGATGTTGCGCTGTGTTCGATTGGCTATAACAGGAAATCCCTGGCCAGGGTTGCTGAGATTTACTGGTAAGTGATACCAGTAGTTTCTCGAATTGTTATAGACCTCATATCGACACGACTTATCGAGCTATTGGGGTCTGACGTTTACCACCCCTAGGCGAGATATGCGACATATCAGACGATCAGACCGGACTGTACGGTAGTGTTACTGGTTGGATTCACTGGAGTGTGAGCGGGCTTGCTCGTCGATCTTCAGATCGCTCAATACCCGGGTGGCCGTTACGTTTAGCAGACCTCTTGCGGCTTGTGGGTGCTTGATATGATCATCATCTGCTGCCGGCGTATTGACGAGTCTTTAGAGTCCTACACAGAGCTTTCCTGGCTCAAGCGAAACGAAATAGGAGCGCATATGAGATATGTGCGGGACCGAGAATAATACCAGTATGTGATACTGTATTCGATTCTCGTGATGTGACATTGATCGGTTATATGCGATATAGCCGGGTTATCGGATCAAGTGTTGATTCGATAAGTTGTTACTAATGATACTAGTCGGTTATATGCGACATGACCGGATCATTGAATCAAATGTTGATTTAATGATTTAATGTATAATTATATATTTGATATATTACTTTGCATTAACTAGTATCGGTTCACTTTAGAAGGATTTTCTCACTTGGATGTACAAGTTGTATATGTGATATACTTTTTGTGCATTTTATTGTATCATGTTTGATGATACATATTTACTTGGTTAAGTGTAAAGAATTAAACCATGGTTAAACTTATGATTAGGGTTTTATATCCTTTTCTCATTTATTTATCTATTTATTCATTTTGGGAAATAAATGGAAAAAGGAGAAAAGAATGGTGGCTTTTTTTGTTGTTTAGTGGAAGCTTCATAAAACCTTAACCCTAACCATTCCTTTAACCTTGGTCAATTATCTACACATAACCATAGTTACAATTATGATAAGGATTGTTTTTCTTTTCTTTTCTAATTAATCTTATCATAATATTCTTCTTCTTCTTCCTTGAACTCAAGAAGAAACCTTCACTTCATCAATGGTGGATTGATGAAATGAGTGAGAAATCCAAAACTAAAGTCTACCCACTTTCTATTTCTTCATCCTCTACCTCTTGCCAAGTAGTAGAGTGTGTTTCTTTCACAAGTTTTCAAGACTTGGTGAAGGTGGAGCTTGATTTAGCGATGCCTCGACGTAGATCATCTTCGGCATGGACATCGATGACCTAGCCCGTCCATTCTCCGATGAAGCCGACGCTAGAGCCCGGGACTTGTTATGGACAGCGAGGAGACTTCATTGCGGAGCGATGGAGGTGGAGAACCAGATCTACAAAGGTTGTATTTCCGTATCTCTTAGTTAAGTGTTAACTAGTTTACTTTTTGCCTAGATTTCTAGCAAACGATCCATAGTCGGGTCTCTCGGCACCTAGAATTTTTGAAATTGGCATGGTTGATGCCTTGTGAGACCTCCTTAGAGTGCCTAGGAACCCTACAATACCCTCCAGGTATATGTGTAGCTATATCAAGCTAGGTAAGTGTACATGTAAGTATGTATGCAAGATGTACATGTAGCTGTATCTCATATGTGTATATACCTATCTCTAATAGTACAATACCATTTAAGTATATGGGTAGCTAGCATGTAGACATGGCAAGGCATATGTGTAAGCATGTAGGTATACAGGTATGCTATATGTCATATGCACAAAGGAATATGAATCAATGTCTCAATGTCCCTAACCAATACAATATCACATATGTATAGGTGTTAACTATATCTCGTATGTATATGGGTTGTGTGTGTCATGGCAATTATCGACGGAGTGTGTGTAGCATACAATTAGTGCTCGTGTAGCATGAACCGTCAATAATGGTGTTGTGCGTCATTAATACTATGTCCATATGCAAATAGGAAAATGAGGTATGCCAACAATGGTACACATGCACAATCAATGTTCATATACTTAATATCAAGAATCATATCATTTAATCTAGCCCAGACGCATAACGCCATGCGGGCGATTCCTCTGTAGATGTTGAATCTTCTGTAGATGTTGAATCTTCTCACTAATGATCTTGGGCTAAGTAAAGTCAACCACTCTCTTTCCCTTCTTCGCAGCGTCCGAAGTCACCGCCTGCGTCCCTAAGATCAAAAACAACAATAACAAGTGTATATTAGCAATCGACCAATAACACATACAAACTACGTTTGACCGACGCACCAACTCCAAACAAACTCTCAAGTGTTCGTCTAGTGGCTAACATGCGTAGCGACACTACGAAACCATCCCAAGAGCAAAAACTACACAAAGTACACGCACCGCGTTGGATAACGTAACACGCGTTGTCGTAACACTAGAAACAAGACAAGTGATCCTAGATTTTTTATACAGCAAAAACATAAAAATCCAGCAAGACCAAACACACTTAAATAACTACAGACAGCTACCCACCAAAAACCAAGCCCAAACTCCATCCAAGAACCGAGCTCGCCGGAATTTACCTGAGTGTCACCGGCCAAATCCGAGGGGATGGGGTTTGTATTTCAGGTGAAAGCTTAGGGTCTCTAGTACAACACCACAACACTGCTAGATTTTCTAGTACACACTCTGGGTCACAGCAGATCACAGATATCATAAAAAGACACTAAAAATACGATATGTGCACAAAACGAAACTTTACGTGTTCTAAACTAAAACTAACAAGATACACAACATTAAAAGCGCCTACTTAACAGATAGAGATCATTACCTAACCACAAAAGCTTAAACATCCTAGCTTTCTAAGCTCCAAGGCATCTAAGGGGCAGAACAAGGATTAAGAAGTGATTTTTGTGAGTTTTGATGAAGTTTAGCAAGTTTTAGTGAAGGGGTAGTGAAGGGTTCAGTTGAGGCTTATAAGAGATGAAGGAAATGATGAGAAAAGGATAGAGTGGGAGAGAATGAGAGGGTGAGGGTTAAAAGGAGAGAGAGAGAGGTGAGAATAAGGGTGAGTGCACCATGCATTAACTCATCATTAAAGCAAGCATGGCTCTCTCATGAGTCACCATGCCACCTCCTCTCTAATCCAAAACACAGGAAATATCTACTATCACAAACAAATATCTAGGGTTTAGGGTTAAAGCAAAGCAAGGATTAGGATTTGGTTAAGTTGTCATGGTCACTAAACAAGGTTAACACAAGCACACCCTCACATTAACATGCACAAGTGTGTGCAAGACATAACAAATAACAATAAATTATTAATTAAATGTTATAAAATATGAGGAACCCAAATTGGTAAACTTTCTTACATAAAACCCGCATTAACGCTTAATTAACACTAATCGAAAACCTAAGGTGTTACAATCTCCCCCCCTTAAAAAAAATTCGTCCCCGAATTAAAATTCTTACTATGCAAAGCTTCAAAGATAGTGCAAAACTTCCACATCTCGCTCGCAGCCTCCCAAGTGATCTCCTCACTAGACGGCTACGCCAAAGAAAACATCCACAGATGGCAAGACCCTTGACCGAAGTTTTTCCACCTGCCGATCCACTAACACAATCGGCTGCCGGTGAACGAAAACATCGCGTCCAAGCTAAATGGTCTGATGCTGAATCATGTGAGAAAGGTCATGAAGGTATTTACAAAGTATCGACACAAGGAATATGGGGTGAATACGCAAAAATCTGGGCAGAAGTACCAAATTATAGGCAACGGTACTAACTCGCTTTAAGGATCTCAAATGGACCTACAATTCTAGGACTAAGATTCCCAAAACTCAACATGCCATTCATCGAAAAAATCCATAGGGATGCATGATCTCCCACTGCGAACTCAAGTCTGCGACCACCACGGTCGGCATAAGACTTTTGTCTGCATTGGGCTACTCTCATCCTGACCTGAATCAACTGTATCTCTTTCGAAGTTTCTAGACTAGCTGGGGTCCAAAAATCCTGCTCTCGCGGAGTCAGTAAAACAGACTGGCGATCGACACAACCTACCACACAAGGCCTAAAAGTTACCATATGAAACGTCTCCTGGTAACCGTTATCATAGGAGAACTCCATCAATGGCAAGTGATGATCCCACAGCCAACAAACACATTGTACGTATGCACAAGCATATCCTCCAGAGTCTGTATAGTCCGCTCTGTCTGACCATCGGCCTATAGATGGAAAAGCGGAGCTAAAGCTCAACCAGTAGCCAAGGATTCCTAAAGTTTCTGCCAACGACGGTTAGTGAACTGGGTGTCTCTATTGGATACAACGCATGAAGGAACTCCGAATCTTTACCCAGCCAAACATGCTCAGAATATCAAACAAACGAGCATCAGCGGGCTGTGCCTCATGAAAATGATTTAGGTAAAAGTGGACGGGCGCGGACATGAGCAAGTTGTCCCCTTAGTCGAGGCGAACTTAAACTGTACTCATCTGTCGCATGAGAACTGCAAATCTGCAAAATACTGTCTCTGAACTGCGCACAACTGGAACAAGCTACCCGGGGCCTACGACTCAAAACATCAGCTACCACAATCGTCTTGCCACGGGTAATAAAGGATATTACAAACACAATCCTTCACAAGCTCCATCCAATGGCGTTGTCTCAACTCAGATCCCGCTGCAGGATGATGAACATTAAGCTCTGGTGGTCCATGAAAATCTGACACGACTCTCCGTACAAGTAGTGTCCCCAAATCTCCAGCGCAAAACCACCGCGGCCATCTCCAGATCATGAGTGGGATAATCCTTCTCGTACATCCTCCAACTTTCGGGAAGCATAAGCAATAATTCTATCATGCTACATCAGTACACAATCGAGCCCCACTCACAAAACATCACAGTAACCAACAAAGTCGCCCAATCCAGAAAGCAAAGATAGATCTGTTGCAGTCGTCTACTAAGACTTCAACCACTGAAACTCAGTACGCATGCCTCAGTCTAAAGAAAAGGAACTCCCTTCCTTGTCATAACGGTGCAGCGATACACAAAAATCCTGCATGAAACGGCGGTAAAAACTGGCTAAGCCTGAACATCTGCGGACCTCTGTCACTGAACAGGTCTGGGCCAATGCTGTATGGCCTCGATCCCCCTCGGTTCCATACGAAAACCGTCTCCCGTAACCCCATGACCTAGGAAGTCAACACAAACAAGCCTGAAGGAAACATTTCGGAAATTTAGCAAACAGCTAGTACTCTCTCGACGTCTGCAAGGAAATCCTCAAGTGCTGCTCATGTTCCTCACGACTCTTGGAAAAGACCAGAATGTCATCTATAACACAAGAATCCACTGGTCGAGGAACGGCCTGAAGAATCTGGTTCAACACATCCATGAATGCTGCTAGGGCATTGGTGAGTCCAACGACACTACCAAAACTCATAATGCCCGTAGCGTGCACAAAAGTAGTCTTCGGAATGTCATCACTCCGAAGCTGCAACTAATGATGACCTGATCCCAAAACAAACTTAGAAAAATGTCTCGCGCCCTGGAGCTGATCAAAGAAATCGTCAATGCAAGGTAAAGGACACCTATGCGCACCATAACTCAGTTCAATTGACGATCAATCAATGCACAACCTCAAACTGCCGTCCTTCTTTTTGACAAACAGAAAAAGGAGCTTCCCAAAGCGAAACACTTGGACGTACAAGTCCCCCTATCTAGCAACTCTGCAGCTGATCCCTAAGCTCCCTAAGCTCCACCGGCTCATCTGGAACAATGTCGGAAAACTCTTACACGATAGGAACCCGATCCAACAAATCCACTATGGCTCCGGTATCACTAATAAAAGCCAAGAATTCTCGACATCTTCTCCTCAAAAGCCGAATAGCATAAAAGGCTGAATTCAAGCTGTGAGGGGAGGCACCACAGTCCCCCTACACAACAAGAACTGACTCGCCAGGAAAATAAAACCTGGCTGTTTTCTCGCGGCAGTCCACAAACGCATAGCACGTAGCTAACCAGTCCGTGCCCAGGAGAACGTCAAAGTCCAACATCTCTAGAAGGATCAAACAGACGGAAGAATCACTATCTCCTACCCAAAAGGCACACGACCGAAACACGTGTTGCGCAACTAAGGAATCGCTAACAGGATTAAACACAACAAACTGCTGATCTAGCAAACACGACTCTCGGCCCAACCACGACATGAAGAGTGTAGAACAACGAGTGCATAGATCCCGAATTAAACAAACATGTGCAACAAAAGAACATACGAATAGAATACCTGAAAACTCTGCATTGGACGCCCGCGCGTCCCGATGAGTAGAAGCAAACGCTCGTGTCTGCCCTCTACCCGCAACTGGCTGTCTTCCTCCACGATTATAACCTCTCTGAACATAAGTCTGACGCGGATCAACAACAGGCGCAACAGGCGACTCTCCGTGAGGTGAAGGTAGTAAAGTAACATATGGTACTTCTGCCCTCCTCTGGCGTACCAAGGTACAATCTCTGATGAGGTGATGGAAACTCCCGCATAGAAAACATCCATACGATGGCTGCTGACCCTCCTGGGGGTAAAAACTAAACAACTGTTCTCGTCCCTAGCCTCTGCTACTCCTACGACGTGCACGAAACCTGTCAGGGCAACTAAGCCTCTATCTCTAGGCTGATCACATGTACGAGCCCTCCTCGGTCTCGGAACTGCCAAAGTCTCGAGAAGACGCTCCTCAGCTAAACGGGCCGCATCCACTGCTGCTGTACACATGACACAATGCTGTGTGCTGATGGTAAGGAATAACTGGGTAACAGGGGTGGCAACCTCCTGTCGCTGTGCTCGACTGGCCTTAACCAACAACCTCATCATCTGGCGCAAGTCCTGCATATCTGCCTCAAGCCTAGCGATATGATCTATCGAAGGCGGATCAATCTGCTCCTGTGCAACGAGCATACCGTCCTGGTTAGTCCTCGTCCCACACGAGTCAACTCTGACCTCGGCTCCCACTGCCTCTCTCTAAGCCCTCATAGTCATCGGCGGCATAAAGGCTATAAATGGAAATAGGATTCGATAAGAACACGGAAATCGAATCACAAGGATATGTATCATCAAGGAAGGAATTTCAAGCAATTAGTAGTTAGGTCACTTAGGCGGAGTACCGTGTCATAACTATGCCGCGGACATACATACGCTATATCACTCTGCTTAAGCTACCTACTCCATCATACCAAGGTCATCCTACACTCCGAAAGGTAAAACCTAGCGCTCTGATACCAACTTTGTCATGACCCGAAATTTGGCACGTGACGGCCCTTAAACCACGTAATGTCTACAGGCGTAACGCAATTCAAGTAAACCAAAAACCCAGCAATCTAAACCATCAAAAGTAGTAAGTGATAAGAACATTATTAAAACTTTTGAAATCTCAAGTAAAAATTTTTAAAGTCCAAAATTTACTTCCTTTAAAATTTTGCAGCACCTCCTTTGTAAAACAAGCCCCCAAAAAGGGTAAAACATAAATATAAATAAAAGCATCCCCAATGGGAGCAAATCCACGCCCAAAGGCGGAAAACAATCACCACAACAGATATATGACGCCGTAGCGAAGAAAAAGACGATATAAAGTGAACAGCATGAAAAAACCTCCAAAGTCACAAAATAATTTACAATATCATCCTCACAACTCGTCTCTAGGTCAATACATGAAGTAGTAGATGGAGAGTACAGGATACAACGAATATACAATGAGCAACATCGGATAACCGCAAAACCCACCTATAGCAAAACTGCACCCAGTCAGCCGTAGCGGTATCTGCTGCAAAAGATGATACAATAGGAAGAAGAAGCCCTGCTGCGACTGCCCTGAGGGACTACCTGCAAAACACTGTGGCACAACGGGGGTGAGTTGCCAACTCGTAAATAGCAAATAACATATGCAAGTAATCGCAAGTATGCGCATACTGCGATGGTCTAGCACATGCAAGCTGATAGCAATAAATGGCAATATGTAAATGCAACAATCATGAAAAGTACTCTATCAGGTACTACTAATACATGAAGCAATGCATATCAAATAAATACGGAGTACGGAATAAAACATATTCTGTAAGTCTCATAGAACCTGAGTGTCTAACATCGACACCCGAAAACATCATGAAAACTAGTGTCTAGCATCGACACATAAATACTCATTTATCAGGTGTCGTCACCACGACTGGCCCTTATATGTACATATCATACGTCTCTCGGAAACCCGAGTGCCCAGCTTCGACACTCGTAATCCACGTATCCATACGTACATGACTCCGGTCGGTATCCTCCAGATATCCACCGAGTCCAAATAATATCACCTGTAAGTAGAGGTCCCTCTGCTTGGCTCATCGTCTACACCACGAAATCACCTCCCTCCCCGGGGTACCAAACCAGGTCCACCATGTACCCGCAGACGGTGCCTCTCGCTCCTCGAATCGGGTATCACATGCCAATCTCAGAACCGAGAAATCACATAGTGAACGCATCGAAATATCATACCAAGAGAAATCATAATACTTGCATAGATCATTATGATGATATATATTATATAGGTGTATATATATAACAGCGTCCCATCCTACTGATATATATATATATACACACACACACCAGCGTCCCATACCACTGATATATACCCAGGAGTAAAACATCCAGAAAACATCATATGAAATCCATATATCAATGTGAAATCCATGAAATATAATATATGCAACATGAAACAGTAATATGAGCATATAAAGGAAAAACCATTATTTAACTGCAACAAGTTATTAAATATATCACGCGGTTCCTAATTTCTCCAAATCCATACAACATCATATAAAGGTGAACATGTAGCTATAACCAGGTATGCGTAACCATGTCGGTATAGCAAGATATGTGTATCTACCTATCAATAATGATGTAATACCCTCCAGGTATGTGTGTAGCTATATCAAGCTAGGTATGTGTATATACATGTCAATAATGATACAATACCCTCCAGGTATATGTGTAGCTATATCAAGCTAGGTAAGTGTACATGTAAGTATGTATGCAAGATGTACATGTAGCTGTGTCTCATATGTGTATATACCTATCTCTAATGGTACAATACCATATAAGTAAATGGATAGCTAGCATGTAGACATGGCAAGGCATATGTGTAAGCATGTAGGTATACAGGTATGCTATATGTCATATGCACAAAGGAATATGAATCAATGTCTCAATGTCCCTAACCAATACAATATCACATATGTTTAGGTGTCAACTATATCTCGTATGTATATGGGTTGTGTGTGTCATGGAAATTATCGACGGAGTGTGTGTAGCTTACAATTAGTGCTCGTGTAGCATGAACCGTTAATAATGGTATTGTGTCTCATTAATACTATGTCCATATGCAAATAGGAAAATGAGGTATGCAACAAAGGTACACATGCATAATTAATGTTCATATACTTAATATCAAGAATCATATCATTTAATCTAACCCAGACGCATAACGCCATGCGGGCGATTCCCTTGTAGATGTTAAATCTACTCACTAATGATCTTGGGCTAAGTAAAGCCAACCACTCGCTTTCCCTTCTTCGCAGCGTCCGAAGTCCCCGCCTGCGTCCCTAAGATCAAAAACAACAATAACAAGTGTATATTAGCAATCGACCAATAACACGTACAAACTACGTTTGACCGACGCACCAACTCCAAACAAACTCTCAAGTGTTTGTCTAGTGGCTAACATGTGTAGCGACACTACGAAACCATACCAAGAGCAAAAACTACACAATGTACACGCACCGCGTCGGATAACGTAACGTGCGTAGTTGTAACACTAGAAACAAGCCAAGTGATCCCAGATTTTGTATACAGTAAAAACATAAAAATCCAGTAAGACCAAACACACTTAAATAACTGCAGACAGCTACCCACCAAAAACCAAGCCCAAACTCCACCCAAGAACCGAGCTCGCCAGAATTTACCTGAGTGCCGCCGACCAAATCCAAGAGGATGGGGTTCGTATTTCAGGTGAAAACTTAGGGTCTCTAGTACAACACCACAACACTGCTAGATTTTCTAGTACACACTCTGGGTCACAGCAGATCACAGATATCATAAAGCGACACTAAAAATACGATATGTGCACGAAACGAAACTCTACGTTTTCTAAACTAAAACTAACAAGATACACAATACTAAAAGAACCTACTTAATAGATAGAGATCATTACCTAACCACAAAATCTCAAAGATCCTAGCTTTTCAAGCTCCAAGGCATCTAAGGGGAAAAACAAGGATTAAGAAATGATTTTTGTGAGTTTTGATGAAGTTTAGCAAGGTTTAGTGAAGGGATAGTGAAGGGTTCAGTTGAGCCTTAGAGGAGATGAAGGAAATGATGAGAAATAGATAAAGTGAGAGGGAATGAGAGGGTGGGGGTTAAGGAGAGAGAGAGGTGAGAATAAGGGTGAATGCACCATGCATTAACTCATCATTAAAGCTAGCATGACTCTCTTATGAGTCACCATGTCACCTCCTCTCCAATCCAAAACACAAAGGAAATATATACTCTCACAAACAAATATCTAGGGTTTAGGGTTGAAGCAAAGCAAGGATTAGGATTTGGTTAAGTTGTCATGATCACTAAACAAGATTAACACAAACACACCCTCACACTAAAATGCATAAGTGTGTGCAAGCCATAACAAATAACAATAAATTATTAATTAAGTGTTATAAAAAGTGAGGAACCCAAATTGGTAAACTTTTTACGGAAAACCCGCATTATCGCTTAATTAACACTAAACGAAAACCTAAGGTGTTACACCGCTGGATCAGACTCATTTCGGGGCTATTCTAGGGCAATTCAGTCCCGATGCGTGGCCTATTTGGCCTACGTTTCAGCTCAAATAGTGTGGGGTTTTTGGTGGGTTAACCGGGTTCATTTTTGTTCAAAAATGAGGAAGTTTTCCTTGCCAGGGGCGCTTGAATTTCAATGTTTGGAAATTTCGAATGACCGCCCCACGGTGTTTGTTGGGCTACGGCGGCGCCCCGGCCGTCTAACCGACGCCAAATGCGGAACAAAAACTTTTTACAGGACCGGCGCCACCACATCCCAAAATCCCGGATCGTTCCATTCACCGTAAACTAGCAATATGTAAAAGAGTTTTGAAAGATTATACCGATCGATCCGTGTCCTTCGGTCTTCAATCTCCGCACCAAACTCCCGCTGCTGTGCCGACGAAGCCCGCTCCCGGTCTCGCTCGTCAAAGTGGCACCACGTCAATGAATCTTTATACGGGCTCCCGCCTCGAACCAAAGCAACTCGGACATGAAGTTTGCTAGCCGACATATCCAAGATCGAAGTAGATAGAGTGTAGGATCTTTTGTCTCAAGGCACCCAAACGATTGGGTGGAGGAAAAGTGAAGTTGCCAAGAAGAGGTTGTGAACATAGAATTTTAGTTTGGATGAAAGAAAAAATTTTCCAACACAAAATTGTGCTCACTGCCATCTCAAAGAGCTCAGCCAGAGAGAGGAATTTGTGCTCTGTAGATTGTTTTTCCAGTGGTGAGGTGATGGAGTTAATGTTGTGATCATCAATGGATGGATAATTGCCACACAAGAAAAACACCATCACAAGAATAAACAAAGCCTTCACTTCCTCAGCCCAGGCAGCCCCACCACCAAAAAACCCCTTGCACAACAAACTTGCCCAATTGCAAATAACCCCCAACCACCAAAATCAGCCACCTCACAAGCACCCATGCTGCCCCCTTGCTTCGAAACGGGCAGCCCAGGCAATGCAAAAAATTCAGTGCAATGGAGATGGCAAGAAAATGACAAGGGCAAGGTCAAAGCTCACAATGATAAAACAAGGTGTTGGAGGCGGAAAAAGAAACTGGCAACTCCGAGAGTGATCCCGTAACGAATTACGAGATTAACCCTCAACTGTAAATACATACCCGCATTTGTATTTCGACCGAATACAAATGCAATGAGATAAAAATATTCCTACAATATAATACTAGGATCCGGCTTAAACCAAAGCCCGCTAGTATTATCCGTCCGATCCTGATCCGTGCACAAGTGCACGAATATAATCGAACCCCGCCATATATCTAAACGATCTCTACAACGTTTCGCCCGAACTTGGGAAACTGTCTGTGGGGGACTCTAATGACTCATAAATATACTGGCACTGGGTATAACCACTAGCACGTCAGAGGTACTAGTTGTACGTAACGGTTACCTATGTATTGATCGGAAGGGAAGCTGACGAGCGAACTCATCCAGAAACCCTACTGAGCCTGACAGTGACAATATCCGTATAGTCCGGTTCGTTCGTCTGTGAGTATCGCATATAGGGCCTATGGGGCTAGTAAACGTCAGACCCCCAATAGCGGTATAAGTCGTGTCGAAGAGTAGCCCAGAACACCCTGAGAAACTACTGGAATACCTACCAGTAAATCTCTGTTAGTTGTATGTATGCCCTAGAGGCCAGTATTGTACAGATGATGTATATTATATTGGATGCTTGTGTTGGATATAGTGCCCTCAGAGTCAATTATTGGATCACAGGCACGTGATTGCAATGATTGAGAGAGGACCTATACCGGTAGGACAGTCTTACTCAAGATGATAGTATGCTATCTGGTTTATCTTTATCATCGTGTACTGCTTTAGGTGACCTTACGAGTCGCTATTACACGTTGATAGAGCCCCTAAGATTCTTGCTTGACTACCAGCAGTATGAGGGCGATCATATACGTGGGAGCTGGGGTCTATAAGCAAATCCTTAAAAGGTCCCTAGTCGTGGGAGTTTCGAGACAGGGCATCGATTCTCCAGAGTAGACTAGTGTATACAGTCGAGACCCCGACGAGGGGTGGTGGCCGGTCTCACAAGCCACTAGTGTAAGTTGGTTCACCTAAGATGTATACAGGTGCTCATTAGGTTATGAGTACACCGGACAGGACTCGCCAGGAACCTGCTAGTTGGGAATATACCAGACGTCAGATAGCAGTTCCCTGGTGACATGTGTACAGGTTAGTTCATCGACCTGAGATCGTCATTTGTCTCGTGTGAGTTCCCACTGTACTTTGATTACTACCCTACCACGGCTCAAAGGAGTCGTGCAAACAGGTTTTAGTTGGGTACAGTCCCGAGACACATAGAGGCAGTGAGCGGATCTTCAGGGGTTCGTCTCTCCCGGTATTGGGGGTGAGGTCGCGCTATGTCTAGGAGAGCCATTACACAAAGCTCTCGACCGAGGCAGAAGATTTACTGGTAGGTATTCCAGTAGTATCTCAGGGTGTTCTGGGCTACACTCCGACACGACTTGTACCGCTTTTGGGGGTCTGACTTTTACCAACCCCCTAGGCCCGCCATGCGATACTCATAGACAAACGGACCGGACTGTACGGATATTGTCACTGACAGGCTCAGTAGGGTGTCAGGATGAGTTCGCTCATCGACGTCCCTTTTGGTCAATAGCTGGTAGCCCGTCACGTATGGCTAATACCTCTGACGTGCTAGTGGTTAAATCCACAGCCATAGTATTGACGAGTCTTTAGAGTCCACCACACACACAGTTACTCAGGTTTCGGGCGAAATGCTGTAGAGGCCGTATGGAGATATGGCAGGGTTCGATCAAATACGTGCGGTATTGCACGGATCGTGATCGGACGGATTTTACTAGTCGGCTTTGGTTTAAGACGGATCCTAGTATTAAACAGTGTAGATTTTGTCTCTTTGCATTTGTATTCAGTGGGAATACAAATGCGGGCATGTATATGCAGTTGCAGAGTTTTCCTGTAATTTATTACGGGATCAGTTTTCTGAAGTTGCCAGTTCGCATTCCGTTCCGGCCAGTTTTCCTTTGTTCCTTCGCGGCCGGACTTTTCTGGTGGAGGGAGTTATTTGCATGTTTGCAAATAACTTATTGTGGAGGGGGTTTCTTGCATTTATGGCTTCTATCATCATGAGATGCTTTATACATCATTTCTTTGTGATTAGAGTTGATCTTGATTTAGATTTGACCTTGTTATCATTGCCCATGGATGTGGTCACCCTCTACTTTTCCTACCATTACCTCCCTTCATGGTTTTGGGTTTTTCTCTCCTCATTCTATCATATAGGGGCCGGCCACTTTGTGGGAGGAAGAGAGAAGTTTTCATTTTTGATGAGGGAAATTAGATCATCTCATTTGCATGCTCCAAAATCATAAACCCCTCTCCAAAGTTCTTTGATTCTTCCATCACCCAATGGCAACCTCACTACCCCAAATGAAACAAGCATTTCTATACTACATCTACAGCAAATCTTGGAAGCGTCGGCTAGCCAACTTCGCGCCCGAGTTGCCTCGGTCTAGAGGTGGGAGCCCGTAAAAGAAATCGGCTACGTGGTGCCCTTTTCCGACGAGGAGGCGACGAACGGTGATTCCGCGGGAGATCGGAGTGGAGACGAAGACCGAAGGACACGGATCGCTTGGTATAGCTCTCTACCTCATTCTCTTATTTACTAGGATTAGGTTAATGGTTACGATCCGGGTTTATTGTCCGCGGTAGCGCCGGTTTAAAGTTAAGAAAATTTTTGATTCCGCATTTTGGCCTCGAGTAGACGGCCGGGGCGCTGCCGTGGCGCAACATGGTATCACAGCCACGCCATTAACCTAGTCTCGCTTTGCTCTAACGTGTTTACAAGTTCGATCGATCGGATTTTCCAAAAACCGTATTTTTAGTTGCATCAGTTTCTGTCGAAAAAATTTTAGCTCCAAAAATTTTTTAAGTTGTTGCAGAATGATGTACATGGAATTCTAAGAACACTGTAAAATTTTGGTAACTTGATCCCTCCATAAGACCGCGGAACCGCGGCCATAACCCTTATTTGGCCGCGGTTCCGCCGCAGGATGTTGGCTTCACTTCACCAATTTTTTGCAGTGGGCTTTTGGGATGAAAATAGGGGTTTTGGTATGTTCTTTTTGGGTCCAGAATTTCTTTATGTGCTACAGTAGTGCTTGGGGCCCACCTGGGTAAATTTGATCGATCGAAATTTTTAAACACATTAGTTCACAGTATTTACATTATATCTGCGACCGTGAATGTCATTTGATCGGTAAATCCTGTCTAACTGCTATAGCCCTTTTAGACGGATTTGCGAACGTGACATTCACGTTGATGTTCTGTTTTGTGCTGTGATGTTGCGGATCGGTCGTGGGGATAGCCTGGATGCAGTGGTAGTACAGTTTTGTTTTATATGTACATTTGATATTGCGGGGCGAGCGTCCGACATGTGGACTGCCGTCACTGCCTGTTTGTATTATTCTTTTGGGGCACGACCGGGTCGAGGTCGATGTACCCGTTGTATGTATATTTTACTTTCTGTACTAGGATTACCCCACGGAGGGGTGCACGGGTAGCCGGGTTCTAGAGGGCAACAAGCCCGCATCTCACGGCTTTGAGACGGAGGGGGCTTCACTCTAGAATTGGCGGGCTATTCGCCGCACTCGTAGGGGATACAGGTTGACCCAGGAGGGGTGCCCAAGTTACCGGATTCCGTGAAGTGCTGGGTGGTCCATTCACGTTGCTGAAGGGGGCTGCCTCGCTTCAGGTTTTGGCGGGTAACTTGCCATGCCCGTAGGGGTCTAGGATTTCATTGCACAGGCTATCCATACG
The DNA here is from genome assembly GCA_030015575.1 of Agapanthus africanus. Lineage (NCBI taxonomy): Eukaryota > Viridiplantae > Streptophyta > Magnoliopsida > Asparagales > Amaryllidaceae > Agapanthus > Agapanthus africanus. The sequence continues at coordinate 825,884,371 of CM057338.1, read as the reverse complement.
ACCAGGGGAACGTCGGGTTTCAGTAGCGGCTCTATGAAACCCGGGGATCCCAGATATTTGTATTGTTCTGTGATGCTGTCCATTCCTGTGATGCTGCATTTTTATCACGCCTTAAGCGAAAATTATATATTATATATATACTAGTAGATGTTGTATATGTTTTGCATCCACGCTAGTCCAGTCCCCGCTCTGTCGTTAGTTAAGTAACCTAACGGGTGATGATGGGACCCAGTGGCGAATGCGGATGGCATATACGTACATCATTATTTTCGTTCTTTATTGGTGTGATCATATGATGGGACTGCATTGATTCGGATCAATGCAAGCTAAACAAACCTATTCTGATGTTGTTGGAACAATTTTTCAAAAAGCTGTTATTGCAAGGGCGTTCTCTTTTGTTTTGCATCGTGGTATTCAGTTGGAATATCCTGCTCCTCAGTCGACGAGGCAAGGGCCGAGATCCCTTCACCGGGAGTGACCCCTTGGACAGAAGTTTGCGTCTGGGCAATAACTTCACTATAGCCGATTACTTTTTGCTTTGCATCGTGGTATTCAGTTGGAATATCCTGCACCTCATTCTACGGGGAAAGAGCCGAGATCCCTTCACCGGGAGTGGCCTCTTTAGCAAAGGGTTTTCGTCACTATACTTTTTATAAAAACTATGCAGTTCCTTCAACGATATCAAGTTCATTACGTTAAAAGTTTTTCGCCAAAAACTAGACGTAGCCCTCCATCATTTCTTACAAGTATTACTTAGTATTCGTGCTGCGTTTGTTGACTGTGTCAAGGCGTAATGTGCGGTAGCTAAGTAGTGTTTGTTTGTAGCATATTAATGGGATTGGTTAGGACAGTCGTAAAGCCTTGTTGACTGTGTCAAGGGCTCGTACGGATGGGTTTAATGCAATCCAGGATAATGACGGGTTGAACTTGACTAGGACTCTTTGATTTGTTGACTGTGTCAAGGTCACTTGAGTCCTAGGGGTAAAAATCACATCGGGAGTTTCTAAAGAAACTGAAACTTGCCAGGCATGCGCATACCTTCTGGAGTGTGATAACGTGAGCGGATTCCGTCACATTATCATGCGGTGATAGTTGGATCCCGATTCCCACTGATGAGTTGGTTTACTCCTCGGGTGATCCCGGCTAATTCTTCTTTCAGGTTTGGGGAAGAATTTGATGTTACAGTGGGAGGTTTCCTGATTAGATAAAGTGATAACCATTCTAATGTAGGTTAGAGTGCACACTGAGTGTTTCTTTTCTCTCTCTCTTTGGCAGCGACCATTGACCCGACCCTAGACTATGACTCGGTGACCAAGTTGACCGAACCTTCTTTACACTGGCTTTTGGATTGTCAGAGTTGCAGACCTTATTGCCACTCCTACTTTTACCCTTTTCTCCAGGACACCCCGTATTACTACGAACGTCCACTTTCATTGGACAAAACCATCGTATGGTTATATACGAACTCGAAGGATTTTATTCGAGGATGGTTTCCGGTTCTGGAGAAAACGAATAGGACTATTCAGTTGTCTTTTCCTTTTACCTTCTCTCAGGTTTCGAGTACTCCTTGGTTTAGGAGATAATAAACCTATTACGCAAATTGGATAGTCTTCTTCCAAACCTTAGGCTGGTGCCGAATGGTGGAGAATGAAGAAAACCAATTAGCATAACGATGGTGTACAGAAGGTATTAAGTTAAGACAAAGAAAGCGATTAGTAAGCGGGCAAAGTAAATTGCGACTGCTATTCACGACCAAACCAAGTTTTTCTTCGCCAATCCTAAATCACCTTTGTATTTCTCCAGGACACTCCGTATCACTACGAAGATCCCAAGTTTATTGGATAATCCATCGTATGGTTATATACGAACTCGAAAGGAACTCGTTCCAGTTCGGGGATGGATTCTGGTTCAGGAGAAATAGGAATAAGGTTTATTCGGTTGTCTTTTATCTTCACCTTCTCTCGCATTGCGAATGCTCCTAGGATTAGGACAGTACACCCATTATGCTTATTGGATAGTCTTCTTCCAAACCATAGGCCGGTGTCGAACGGTAGGGAAGGAAGAAAACCAATTGGCCTAAAGGGGTGTACAGAAGGTAATGACTAAAGACATATAAAGGGATTTGGAAAGATGGCAAAGAATTATACAGTTACAGTTGTGAATCTGGATAATGGAAGAGGCATTACTAGGAATACCGGGATACCCCATCGAAACATTTCAATGTTTCAGTTTCACTGTGTACTGTTAAAAGAAAATTGATTTCCCAATTAGCCCTTGCTCCAGGGTATGTATTTACCAGGTATGATTCTCACATCTGTATGGTTTTACAGATGATGAGTGGGAGTAAGTTATTGGGAATTAGGTGATTATCCTCATTATATAGGAATTCATTGTAATTGGTGATATTTGAGGAAGTCACCTGGGTTGTTTGCCGGACGGCAAATATTTGGTTTTGAATATCCGTTGTAGTGCACCAATTTCAAATTGATATATCTGTACGTCTATTTTTATAGAGTGAGATATACCTTTTTGAAATTATGTCTATGACATTTACCTATACCAGTGGATGGTTAGGTAAGGAGCATTGAACAGCGGTGTAATTCTTCTTAACCATAAGTACAGTTTTCAACCTACGACACACAGTGAATGAGTTGTTAGACTCAGGGACTTATACAGAGTATTGTATATTGTCCAGTGTCCATTAGGACAGAGGGGTTGGTCCTCGTACTATATTCTGTTTACTTTTAACTTCTCTAGTTCTTAGACATGTGTTTCGTAGAAACACAGGGTCGGAGTTTTGAGGAGTTATTGGTATAAGAATAGAGTAGAGAACCAGGTATTGCAAGTATCGGGATTCTTCAAGGTGATCGAAGATGTAGATACTTGTGTATGGTATTCAGTTGATAGTAATGAGAACTTTCTTCTCTTTCAGGTTACTCATAATTGGAAGCATTCCTAAGTTGAGTAACGCTGATCGGCCTCCTTCCATTTAGTTGACATGCACTGGTGACAGCTGCATGATTTGAATCTGGTTCAATTAAATCAGTGCCTTTGTTGGATATAGAACAGTTCATATCTTGACATTGTTAAGATACGGGGAGTTGTCCGGCTTATGCTTAAAACCAGACTCCGGATAACTCAAGGCACGTTTCTGTAATGGCTGTTTGTGGGTTGACCCGGGCTATGACGAGGGTTGATTTTCTACCATCTGGAAGATCAATAGTGATATTGTTCTTGACTCGCCACAGTTTTAACAGAAATGGATTTTTTTTCGGAAAGCAGTAGTGGGAGTATGGTAGACCTGGAAGTGATTCCAGAACCGCAAACGATTATTGAAAATTTGATAAGAACCTAAAGATTCAATCTGTATTGACATTCCATTGGCCACTTCGCACATATGGTGGGTAACCTCAGGCGCTCGAGAGGTACTTCGGTATGCTCAAGGACAGTGGCAGGGAGGTTCTTGTTTACCAAGACTTGCCATTGCTGTTGTTCCAGACTGTGAGACCCGGCAGGAGGATGAGTATAGCGTCGTTCTAAACTGACATTAGAAGCGTACGTGTATATGACTCTGCCAGAGGGTTGTCGTAGTCAGTGGGAGCAACAGAAGCACAGTGGGCAAGAGGCTTATGTCTATTTATAGACTTAAGCAGATATAGCGGAGATAGATCATCTATTTCTGATGTGACAGTCATAGGTTTGACTTCATCAGAATAGGGGATGGATCTGTTAAGAAGGTAGTAGGGTGTGATGTCCTGGTATTTGGATGACATACACAGAGTAGGAAGTGATATTTCTATACTACGATCGGTTATTCTTTGGTTGTCACACAGTGGTTTCTCCACATAGGACTTGGATATTATATCAGACATTCTGGTTACTGGATCTATGGTTTTAGATCTAGATTTGGGTGGTTTCCCAATCTGGGTACTTAGACAGCATTCTATAAGTATTTAGAATGGACGACTCCTGGCACGGTAGTGTACCTGCAGGTGATGGAGTCACCCTCTCTAAAGGTGTCTTACAGACTAAAGGGGAGAGGGATGTGCATGATTGGCAGATCACTTGCTTAGGCAATTGAGTCAATCATGAGATGTCAAGTACCACACCAGATGTTGTTCTTGCAGTAGATGCAATAAGTTGATATTGATCCAATCCTGGAGAAACAATCGGAAGCAGCTTTAGGACCTAAGTGGATGTTCTAGGGATATGATAACGACAGCCTCCTTTAGGAGACGGTTATCATTCCAGGCTTCCAAGATGACCTGGATGGCAGAGTGGCTGTCAGAGTTATAGTTTTCCCTCTGACGAGCGGCAGTATTTTGGACAGGTGGTCCAGGCAAATACTGAGGGAGGCACGGCGCAGGACACTGATTAAGTTCAGTTGATGATACAGTCTAAGAAGTTTGGATTTGGAGTTCATTTATGAACTAGGTCCCATCAGACATCCAGACATTCTAAGACAGGTATTGCTCATTTCGGGAGATGGCTTTCTCCGCGAACTTGAGATATAGAGAGACATAGAAAGAAACATCAAAGCGGATCCACTCCCTGAGGCTATTCCTCGAACGCAATAGTTTCGCAAACGAGCTTTGTGAGACTGACTAGTAGAGGAGTTAGGTGTTCGGTATCACACGGGCTGTGAGTATGCGACATCGCAATAATTAGCCTTGAGTGCAAGTGGGAGATTGTTAGATATAGTGCCCTCAGAGTCAATTATTGGATCACAGGCACGTGATTGCAATGATTGAGGGAGGACCTATACCGGTAAGACAGTCTTACTCAAGATGATAGTATGCTATCTGGTTTATCTTTATCATCGTGTACTGCTTTAGGTGACCTTACGAGTCGCTATTACACATTGATAGAGCCCCAAGGATTCTTGCTTGACTACCAGCAGTATGAGGGCGATCATATACGTGGGAGCTGGGGTCTATAAGCAAATCCTTAAAAGGTCCCTAGTCGTGGGAGTTTCGAGACAGGGCATCGATTCTCCAGAGTAGACTAGTGTATACAGTCGAGACCCCGACGAGGGGTGGTGGTCGGTCTCACAAGCCACTGGTGTCAGTTGGTTCACCTAAGATGTATACAGGTGCTCATTGGGTTATGAGTACACCGGACAGGACTCGCCGGGAACCTGCTTGTTGGGATTATACCAGACGTCAGATAGCAGTTCCCTGGTGACATGTGTACAGGTTAGTTCATCGACCTGAGATCGTCATTTGTCTCATGTGAATTCCCACTGTACTTTGATTACTACCCTACCACGGCTCAAAGGAGTCGTGCAAACAGGTTTTAGTTGGGTACAGTCCCGAACCACATGGAGGCAGTGAGCGGATCTTCAGGGGTTTGTCTCTCCCTGTATTGGGGGTGAGGTCGCGCTGTGTCTAGGAGAGCCATTACACAAAGCCCTCGGCCGAGGCAGGAGATTTACTGGTAGGTATTCCAGTAGTATCTCAGGGTGTTCAGGGCTACACTCCGACACGACTTGTACCGCTTTTGGGGGTCTGACTTTTACCAACCCCCTAGGCCCGCCATGCGATACTCATAGACGAACGGACCGGACTGTACGGATATTGTCACTGACAGGCTCAGTAGGGTGTCAGGATGAGCTCGCTCATCGACGTTCCTTTTGGTCAATAGCTGGTAGCCCGTCACGTATGGCTAATACCTCTGACGTGCTAGTGGTTAAATCCACAGCCATAGTATTGACGAGTCTTTAGAGTCCACCACACATAGTTACTCAGGTTTCGGGCGAAACACTGTAGAGGCCGTATGGAGATATGGCAGGGTTCGATCAGATACGTGCGGTATTGCACGGATCGTGATCGGACGGATTTTACTAGCCGGCTTTGGTTTAAGCTGGATCCTAGTATTAGACAGTGTAGATTTTGTCTCTTTGCATTTGTATTCATTGGGAATACAAATGCGGGCATGTATATGCAGTCGCGGGGTTTTCCTATAATTTATTACGGGATCAGTTTTCTGAAGTTGCCAGTTCGCATTCCGTTCCGGCCAGTTTCCTTTGTTCCTTCGCGGCCGGATTTTTCTGGTGGAGGGGGTTATTTGCATGTTTGCAAATAACTTATTGTGGAGGGGGATGGATGATCCCATATCCATTGGTGTTTGACCTCAGAGATGGTATACGGGTGCTCAGTGGAGACTGGGTACACTGGACGGACTCGCCGAGAACTCCCATATGGTATTATATCTCACGTCAGATGGCAGTTCTCTGGTGACACTTGTGCAGGTTAGTCTGTAGACCCAAGATCGTCATAGATTCTCGTGTGATTCCCACTGTGCTTTGATTTCCACCTTACCACGTCTATGAGGGCGTGCAAAATGGTGGTTTTTGGGTACAGTCCCGAGTCACATGGAGGCAATGAGCGATAGGAGGGGTTTCGTCTCTCCCGGTATTGGGGGTTGATGTTGCGCTATGTTCGATTGGCCGTAACAGGGAAGTCCCTGGCCAGGGCTGATTCAGAGATTTACTGGTAAGTGTTACCAGTAGTTTCTCGACCCGTTATGAGCCTCACATCGGCACGACTTATCGGTTATTGGGGTCTGACGTTTACCACCCGTAGACTTGATATGCGACATATCAGACGAGGAGACCGGACTGTACGGGAAGTGTTACCGGCAGGCTTTTACAGGAGTTGGAGCGGGCTTGCTTGCTGATCTTCTGATCGATCAATACCCGGGTAGCCGTTACGTCCAGCTAGTACCGCTGACGGCTTGTGGGTGCGTGATGTGATCATCACCTACTGCCGGCGTATTGACGAGTCTTTAGAGTCCTACATAGAGGTTTTTCTGGCTCAGACAAAATGAAATAGGAGCACGTATGTGATATGTGCAAGACCGAGAAAAAATGTGTGTATGCGATACCGTATTCTATTCTTGCGACTTCAAGTATCGGTCGGTTATATATGATATGACCGGGTTATCGAATCAAGTGTTGATTCGATAAGTCGATACGATGAATGTTAGCCGGTTATATGAGATATGACCGGATTATTAAGTCAAGTGTTGATTTAATAATTAAGTGTATAATTGTATATTAGATATACTAATTTACATTTGCTAACACTTGTTCACTTTAGGGTTTTTCTCACATGTACACTACTTTAACATGTATATGATATATGTTAAAGTGGGTTATCATATTGTATCATGGTTGATGATACACTAAACATGGGTGTGTATGACTTACACCATTCTATATTTAAATGGTGGTTAATAATTATTTAAAGTAATTACAAATTAGTGGACATTTTGTCATAAGCTTGAAGCTTGTGGAAGCTTGTGGATACTTTGACAAAGTCCACTTGATTTGTTTTACCTTAGATTTTTATTAACCTAACCATTTAGACTTAGCCATGGTTATGTCCCACCATGAGTTAGTATATGATACTCACTCACCATGGTTAGCATACTCACTTAATCATTATCCTCATATCTTTTCTTTTGTTCATCATCTTCTTCTTCATTGAGCAAGAGAAAAGCAAGCTAGGGTTTGATCCAAAGTGAGAATCCTTGTGAGAAACAAAATTCTAAAGAGAACCCACTTCCCATTTCTCCATCCTCTACTAGATTAGCACTTTAGTATAGGGTGTTTACTTCACTAATTCTCTAGTTAGTGAAGTAGTAGCTTGAGTCGGAATTCTCTCGACGTAGATCATCTTCGGCCTCGGAAACTTCAAGCAAGGTTGCATCCTTCGCGTCGTGAAGCCATGCAAGAGCCCGGGAGAACCTTGGTCGCAGCGAAGGGACTTCAACAAGGAGCAAATGAAGTGGAGGACCGATCTTCAAAAGTTGTATATCGCGTTCCCTTTAGTGTAAAGTTGTTTACTTGCCATTAGTTTCGCCTAAACTCTAGTTAACGATCTTGCTTAGGGTTGTGCGGCACATAAAAATTTAATTTTTGCATGGTCGATGCCTTGTTGAGCCTTGTTAGTGTGTCTAGTAACCCTACAGTGGTATCAGAGCCTAGCTAGAGCCTTAGGCGATGCGTTAACGAAGTTAAAACTCCGAACGAACCCGAATACGACAAAACGACCCTCTCTCTGGACAATTTTTAAAATCTGGGATTTTTGTGAATTAAAAATACTTAAAAAATACAGCAGGGATTTCTAAGAATTACGGCGCAAAAATTATGACGTAATCAGTACGGACCGCCGCGGTTCCGCGGCAATACCCTGCTTATGCCGCGGAACAGCGGCCGTACAGTGAGACGTTGACAGTTTGTTTGCACAGTAATTCTTATTTCTGATTGTGTTATTTTATGGGTATTTTTAAACTGACTCAAGTGTTGAGTATTCAGGGGTTTATTTTGTAACCATCGATTCGATCGGAGAATTTAATTTTGTTATGTATTTCCGGATAATTTAGAAAGTACTAAAATGTTCGAACGGATATCATTAACTCAACTTTTGCCGGCACGAAAAAATATTCAAGTGTTGAATTTTTCTCGGGTTTAAATCTTTCGGAAAAACGTGAAAGAAATGTGACGGACCCTCTAGAAGACAACAAACCTTAACTCGATTATGTGACCGTCTTGAACTGCCCTTTGAACCTTAGGGTTTGGGGTAGTACGGCGTGCCACATGTGAGGCGTTGGCTTGACCCTTCTACGGCTGGACCGTTGCTACTGTGACGTATTCTGGAATCTTTAAACTCCGCTCAAGTGTTGAGCTATTATGGAAATCTTGAGTATTTGATTATTCGATCGGAAAGTTTAATACTGTCTATTTATCTGGAATGTGATACAATATATGGAATTCATACATGTTAGGCATGAAATGCGAAATATGTGATATTTCGGATTTACGATGTCTAAAGAGATTGTGAATTCCAAATGTTGTAGTTTTACACTTTCTTTTCTGTGACCGTAAGTGTAATATGTGATATCGCCGGTTTCGTTGCTATATGTCAACGACAATTGGGATGCGCATATTTACTTACGTTGATGACATGTGATGTTCTGTGTTGCTGGATATGTTATATTGGATCGTCGCGTTCTGAATAGCCGGGGGGGTTTATGTGAGATGAGAGTTTTTATTTTCATTAATGTAAAATTTAAATGTATGTAATATTCTTTTATTGGGACACTTCCGGGTCGAGGTTGATGTCACCTTTTGTATATTATTTACTTTTCCGCACTAGGATAGACCCAAGGAGGGGAGCACACGTAACCGGGTTCTAGGGTCCAGTGGGAGACCAACTCGAGGAGTCGAGTCCGGGTCTGCTAACTCTAGAATTGGTAGGGTTGCTTGACGCTCTCGTAGGGGTCTAGGGGTGTGGGTTTGGCTATTCATCGCGACCGTGGAATCCGTGTTTTATAGAGGCTCAAAATAAAACAAGGATGTCCTAGTATATCCAATGTTTCATATGTTTCTTCTGCTGCGATATCTGTGATGTGATCATGTGATGTGCTTGATAGATACTATATATAGTATATATGATATATTATATAGATGTTACTTATGTTTTACACCCGCGCTAGCCCTGCCCTGCTCTGCCGTTAGTTACCTAACCTTACGGTGCACGAGGGGACATCGAGGCGAATGCGGATGGCATAAGTGTACGTCGTATTTATCTGTGATGTTTAGGTGACTTAAATGATGGGACTTCATTAATGTGATTAATGAAAGAAAAGAAACCTAAAAGATGTTGTAGAATCAAACTTTCAAATAAAAAGGTAGCTACAGTTTTGCTTTGCATAGCGGTATATATGATATACCCTGCACCTTATTCGATGAGGAAAGAGCCGAGATCCCTTCACCGGGAGTGACCTCTTTAGCGAAACTGGCAGATGCTATAAAACTCGGTTTGTCTTTTGATTGCTTTTAGGGTTTTCCTTTGCACAGTGATATATATAATATGTCCTGCACCTTATTCGATGAGGAAAGAGCCGAGATCCCTTCACCGGGAGTGACCTCTTTAGCAAAACTAATGAAACCGTCAAAAACACTCCATTTCAAAATTTCACATGATTCTACGACGATATCAAGTTCATTACGCTCATGGTTTTCTGAAAAACCTGCATAGCCCTCCGTCATTTCAGATAAAGACTAGTTAGTATTCGTGCTACGTTTGTTGACTATGTTAAGGCGTAGTATGCGGTAGCTAATTAGTACTTATCTGCTAAAACATGAGATGTGATTGGATTAGGGTAGTTGTACGACTTTGTTAACTATGTTAAGGGTTGTGCAGGTGGTTTTAATTCAATCGGGAAATGACGAGTTGAACTTGACTAGCAATTATGATTTGTTGACTATGTTAAGGTCATAAATTGCTAGGGGCAGAATATTATCGGGAATTTCAAGTGTTGAGATTTGCAATGAGATTGCATACCTTCTATGATATAGTTGGATCCCGATACCCACTGCGAGTAATTGTTACTCCTGGGAGAGTTTTACACAGGACAATTAGCCGATCAAGTAGGTGTCTAGAAAAGTGTCAACGAGGTTACGCCTCTGGGAAAACGAGGTTTACTTTAATTAGGTCTGTGCGAAAGCATGGGGAACCTCCCTCAAAGTACCAACACTGGCCTGGCTGAAAGATTGGCGAAGTTGTAGGGTGTAATTAATCCCGGCTAGTCTTTCCTTTTAGGGTTTGAAGGAAGATTTGATAAAAAACAGTGGGAGCCATCCTGATTAGATAAGATAATAACCAATCTGATCTTATAAGAGCATACGCTAAAGTGTTTTCTTCTCTCTCTCTCCAGGTAGCGACCATATCATGCCTTAATAAAAATAATAATATGGATGTATTTACCAAACCCGCATGTTATACTGTGCTGGGGAACGTTGGTTCCGTTCTTTCTTATAAGAGTTATAAGACTGAACAGGATATAGAAGAATACCAGGATTCTCATGCCACCCGAATGAAGAAAGTACATGTTGATGCATTTTCTTCGGGTGTGTTCGTTACAGAGAACTGTTTCTCCATTTCCTCTACGTCCTGGGTATTAGATACCGGGTCAGGATCCCATATATGTAATCAGTTACATGGGCTTAGGAAAGGTAGAGAACTTGGAGAAGGTGATAAAGACATAAGGGTTGGAAATGGTGCAATTGTTGCAGCTAAAACCGTCGGGGAATATCACCTTATATTGCCAACTGGTAATACATTGATTCTGAACGAATGCTATTACATGCCGAACCTGATATGCAACATTATATCGGTCTCTTTGTTGAGTAAAGAGGGATATAATTTTGTATTACAGGATAATATTATGAACATTTTCATAAATCAAAAGTTGGCCAGATCAGGCACGATGTGCAATGGCATTTATGTTCTAAATCAATCAACAGTTCTGAGCATAACAAACACACACAAGAGGAAGAGTTCAGAACTGAACGAATCCTTCTTGTGGCATTGTAGACTCGGTCATATAAATGCGACACGGCTAGCTAAGTTGCATAAGGATGGATACTTGAAACCGTTCGAATTTTCATCTTATGACACTTGCCAGTCATGTCTCAAAGGAAAGATGACCAAAACTCCGTTTACGGGACACGGAGAAAGAGTTACCGAACTCTTGGGACTGATACATAGTGATGTATGCGGTCCCATGTCTACACATGCCAGGGATGGTTCTTCATACTTCATTACATTCACTGACGATCTCTCTAGATTCGGATATGTGTTCCTGATGAAACACAAATCAGAAGCTTTTGAGAAATTTAGAGAATATAAACAAGAAGTCGAGAACCAAACCGGAAAAAGTATTAAAATCCTACGATCTGATCGAGGAGGTGAATACTTGAGCAATGAATTCCTGGACTTCCTAAAAGAGAATGGGATTCTCTCTCAGCTGACTCCTCCATATACACCACAGCACAACGGTGTATCGGAACGGAGGAATCGCACCCTATTAGATATGGTGCGCTCGATGATGAGTACAGCTGAGTTACCTATTTCCTTCTGGGGTTATGCGCTTGGGACAGCAGCATACCTATTGAATCAAGTTCCATCTAAATCTGTACCTACCACACCATATGAGATATGGAGTGGGAAGAGACCATATTTTAAACGAGTTATGATATGGGGTTGTCCGGCCTATGTCAAAAGGCAAAATCCAGACAAACTCGAGGCACGGTCAGTTCTTTGCAAGTTTGTGGGATATCCTAAGAACTCCCAAGGATATTTTTTCTACCACGCTGAAAAACAAAAAGTGTTTGTCTCTCAATATGCCACATTTTTGGCAAAGGAATTTCTTGCAAAAGAAATTAGTGGCAAAGTGGTAGAGCTGGAAGAGGTTCCAGATACACAAACTGCAACTGAAGATTTAGTGGAACCAGAGGGTTCGGTAGTTCCCAACGAACCTCAGCCTCTCCGCCGATCTAGTAGGGTTCCTCACCCACCTGAGAGATACTACGGTTTTCTCATAGATGGTGGGAGCGAGGATTGCATCATGGTTGATAATGACCCAACTAGCTTCGAGCAGGCCATCACGAGTGGGGACTCAGTGAAATGGCTGGATGCAATGTGGTCCGAGATGGAATCCATGTACACCAACAAAGTATGGACTTTGGAAGTTGCTCGTGAAGGGGTAAAATCCATTGGGAGCAAGTGGATCTTCAAGAAAAAACTTGGTGTAGATGGGAAAGTAGAGACTTTCAAAGCTAGACTTGTTGCAAAAGGTTTTCGTCAAAGACCAGGTGTGGACAATGACGAAACCTTTTCTCCAGTGGCTATGCTTAAATCCATCCGGATCATGCTTGCCATCGCTGCATATCATGACTACGAAATCTGGCAAATGGATGTTAAGACCGTCTTTCTAAACGGCGATTTAGAAGAGTGCGTGTACATGACTCAGCCAGAGGGCTTCGTAGATAGTGGGAGCAGCGGGAAGGTGTGCAAGCTGCTTAAATCCATTTATGGATTAAAGCAAGCATCGCGGAGCTGGAACATCTGCTTTGACGCCGTTATCAAAGAGTTTGATTTCGTCAAAAACGTAGATGAACCTTGTATCTACAAGAAGGTGGCAGAGAGTAAGGTTGTCTTCCTCGTATTGTGCGTGGACGACATACTCTTGATAGGAAACGACATTCCTATGCTGCAATCGGTCAAGCTCTTCTTATCACAAAGATTCTCAATGAAAGATCTAGGTGATGCCTCCTGCATATTGGGAATAAGGATCTATAGAGATAGATCTAAACGGATATTGGGATTGTCCCAATCCAGGTACATTGACACCATACTAAAGAGGTTTAGTATGGAAGAGTCCAAACATGGGTTTTTACCCACGATCTCAGGGCTCACTCTCTCCAAAGAGATGTCTCCCAAGACTGATTTGGAGAGAGCTCGCATGCAAGGGATACCCTATGCTTCGGCAGTAGGCTCTATCATGTATGCGATGCTATGTACCAGACCCGATGTAGCATACTCGCTAAGTGTAGTGAGTAGGTATCAAGCTGATCCTGGAGAGAGTCACTGGACAGCTGTGAAGAGCATTCTCAAGTACTTACGAAGGACTAAAGAGATGCTCTTGGTGTATGGTAACGGAGAACTCCAAGTGGATTCCTTTACCGATTCGAGCTTCCAGAGTGATAAGGACGACTCTAAGTCGCAGTCGGGATTTGTCTTTACCCTTTACGGAGGGGCGGTTAGCTGGAAGAGTTCCAAGCAGGAAACCGTGGCAGACTCGATATTGGAGGCTGAATACATCGCTGCCAACGATGCTGCCAAAGAGGCTGTCTGGATCAAGAAGTTCATTACTGAACTTGGAGTGGTTCCATCCATTGAGCATCCAATACCTTTGTATTGCGATAACAATGGAGCGGTGGCTTTGGTCAAGGAACCCAGGTCCCATCAGCGATCCAGGCATATTCTGAGGCGGTATCACCTGATCCGGGAGATAGTTGATCGCCGGGAGATCGAGGTCAGGAGGGTAGACACGAAGAACAACACAGCGGATCCACTCACGAAGGCCATTCCCCAGATATAGTTTGAGGGACTCTTCGGGATGCTCGGTATGCGATACTACAGCAGCTGGCCCTAGTGCAAGTGGGAGATTGTTAGTTTTATGTATGCCCTAGAGGCCAGTATTGTACAGATGATGTATATTATATTGGATGCTTGGACATATATAGAGAGAACTTTCTTGCTCGATATGATAGTATGCTATCTGGTTGCTCTTTATCTTAACATGTATACTTGTCTCTTTATACTGTCTTATAGTTACATGTTGGTAAGGCCCTTAGGATATGTACTTGACTGCCTGGACTATGATGTGGATCATACTAGTGGGGACATGGTAATCCATAAGTACATCCTTCAAGGTCCCTAGTCGTGGGTGTATCAAGACTGGGCATCGATATACCAAAGTAGACTAGCGTATACGCTTCTCGACCCATGAGATGGGCGATGGATGATCCCATATCCATTGGTGTTTGACATCAGAGATGGTATACGGGTGCTCAGTGGAGACTGGGTATACTGGACGGACTCGCCGAGAACTCCCAGATGGTATTATACCTTACGTCAGATGGCAGTTCTCTGGTGACACTTGTGCAGGTTAGTCTGTAGACCCGAGATCGTCATAGAGTCTCGTGTGATTCTCACTGTGCTTTGATTTCCACCTTACCACGTCCATGAGGGCGTGCAAAACGGTGGTTTTTGGGTACAGTCCCGAGTCACATGGAGGCAATGAGCGATAGGAGGGGTTTCGTCTCTCCCGGTATTGGGGGTTGATGTTGCGCTATGCTCGATTGGCCGTAACAGGGAAGTCTCTGGCCAGGGCTGATTCATAGATTTACTGGTAAGTGTTACCAGTAGTTTCTCGACCCGTTATGAGCCTCACATCGGCACGACTTATCGGTTATTGGGGTCTGACGTTTACCACCCCTAGACTTGATATGCGACATATCAGACGAGAAGACCGGACTGTACGGGAAGTGTTACCAGCAGGCTTTTACAGGAGTTGGAGCGGGCTTGCTTGCTGATCTTCTGATCGATCAATACCCGGGTAGCCGTTACGTCTAGCTAGTACCGCTGACGGCTTGTGGGTGCGTGATGTGATCATCACCTACTGCCGGCGTATTGACGAGTCTTTTGAGTCCTACATAGAGGTTTTTCTGGCTCAGACAAAAAGAAATAGGAGCACGTATGTGATATGTGCAAGACCGAGAATAAATGCGTGTATGCGATACCGTATTCTATTCTTGCGACTTCAAGTATCGGTCGGTTATATATGATATGACCGGGTTATCGAATCAAGTGTTGATTCGATAAGTCGATACGATGAATGTTAGCCGGTTATATGAGATATGACCGGATTATTAAGTCAAGTGTTGATTTAATAATTAAGTGTATAATTGTATATTAGATATACTAATTTACATTTGCTAACACTTGTTCACTTTAGGGTTTTTCTCACATGTACACTACTTTAACATGTATATGATATATGTTAAAGTGTGTTATCATATTGTATCATGGTTGATGATACACTAAACATAGGTGTGTATGACTTACACCATTCTATATTTAAATGGTGGTTAATAATTATTTAAAGTAATTACAAATTAGTGGAAATTTTGTCATAAGCTTGAAGCTTGTGGAAGCTTGTGGATACTTTGACAAAGTCCACATGATTTGTTTTACCTTAGATTTTTATTAACCTAACCATTTAGACTTAGCCATGGTTATGTCCCACCATGAGTTAGTATATGATACTCACTCACCATGGTTAGCATACTCACTTAATCATTATCCTTATATCTTTTCTTTTGTTCATCATCTTCTTCTTCATTGAGCAAGAGAAAAGCAAGCTAGGGTTTGATCCAAAGTGAGAATCCTTGTGAGAAACAAAATTCTAAAGAGAACCCACTTTCTATTTCTCCATCCTCTACTAGATTAGCACTTTAGTATAGGGTGTTTACTTCACTAATTCTCTAGTTAGTGAAGTAGGAGCTTGAGTCGGAATTCCCTCGACGTAGATCATCTTCGGCCTCGGAGACTTCAAGCAAGGTCGCATCCTTCGCGTCATGAAGCCATGCAAGAGCCCGGGAGAACCTTGGTCGCAGCGAAGGGACTTCAACAAGGAGCAATGAAGTGGAGGACCGATCTACAAAGGTTGTATATCGTGTTCCCTTTAGTGTAAAGTTGTTTACTTGCCATTA
The DNA here is from genome assembly GCA_030015575.1 of Agapanthus africanus. Taxonomy (NCBI): domain Eukaryota; kingdom Viridiplantae; phylum Streptophyta; class Magnoliopsida; order Asparagales; family Amaryllidaceae; genus Agapanthus; species Agapanthus africanus. The sequence continues at coordinate 825,868,242 of CM057338.1, read as the reverse complement.
GTTTCGCCTAAACTCTAGTTAACGATCTTGCTTAGGGTTGTGCGGTACATAAAAATTTAATTTTGGCATGGTCGATGCCTTGTTGAGCCTTGTTAGTGTGCCTAGTAACCCTACAATCTCGATTACCCTGACCAGGGATTTCGTGTAATGGCTCTTCTGAACACTGTGCGATCTCAACCCCCAATACCGGGAGAGACGAATCCCTTACGATTCGCTCACCGCCTCCTTGTGGCTCGGGACTGTACCAAACTAAAACCTGTTTGCACGACTCCTTTGAGCCGTGGTAGGGTAGTAATCAAAGCACGGTGGGAACTCACACGAGACAAATGACGATCTCAGGTCGACAGACTAACCTGTACACATATCACCTGGGACTACTATCTGACGATATGTATAATACCAACTAGCATATTCCCGGCGAGTCCTGTCCGGTGTACTCATAACGCAATGAGCACCTGTATACATCTTAGGTGAACCAACTGACACCAATGGCTTGTGAGACCGGCCACCACCCCTCGTCGGGGTCTCGACTGTATACACTAGTCTACTCTGGAGTATCAATGCCCTGTCTCGAAACTCCCACGACTAGGGACACTTTAAGGATGTGCTTATGGACCCCAGCTCCCACGTATATGATCGCCATCATACTGCTGGCAGTAAAGAAAGAATCCTATAGGCTCTATCAACATGCAATAGTGAACTAAAGCATGTACACAATGATAAAGACAAACCAGATAGCATACTATCATCTCGAGCAAAACTGTCCTAACAGTATAGGTCCTCCCTCAATCATTAGAATCACGTACCTGCGATCCAATAATTGACTTTGAGGGCACTATATCCAACAATCTCCCACTTGCACTTAAGGCTAATTACTGCGATGTCGCGTACTCACAGCTCGTGTGATACCGAACATCCAACTCCTCTACTAACCAGTTTCACAAAGCTCGTTTGCAAAACTATTGCTTTCGAGAAATAACCTCAGTGAGTGGATCCGCCCTGATGTTTCTTTCTATGTCTCTCTTTGTCTCAAGTTCGCTAAGAAAGACATCTCCCGAAATGAGCAATACATGTCTTAGAATATGTCTGGATATCTGATGGGACCTAGCTCACAAGTGAACTCCAAATCCAGAAAACTTCTTAGACTGTATCGTCAACTGAAATTAATCAGTATCCTGCGCCATGCCTTCCTCAGTATCTGCCTGGACTACCTGTCCAAACTACTGCCCCTCGTCAGAGGGAAAACTATAACTCTGACAGTCACTCTGTCATGCGGGTCATCTTGGAAGCCTGGAATGATAATTGTCTCCCGAAGGAGACTGTCGTTATCAAATCCGTAGAACAACCACTTATGTTCTAAACCGCTTCCGAACGTTTCTCCAAGATTGGATTAATATCAACTTATTGCATCTAGTGCAAAAACAACATCTGATGTGGTACTTGATATCTCATGATCAACTCAATTGTCTAAGCAAGTGATCTGCCAATCATGCACATCCCTCTCCCCTTTAGTCTATGAGACACCTTTAGAGAGGGTGACTCCAGCACCTGCAGGTATACCACCATGCCAGGAGTCATTAATTCTAAAATACCTTTAGAATGCTGTCAAAATACCCAGATCGGAAAACTACCCAAATCTAGATCTAAAACCATAGATCCAGTAACCAGAATGCCTGATATTATATCCATATCTTATGCGGAGAAAACACTGTGTGACAACCACAGTATAACCGATCGTAGTGTAGGAATTTCACTTCCTACTATGTGTATGTCATCCAAGTACCAGGACATGACACCCTACTACCTTCTTAACAGATCTATCTTCTATTCTGATGAAGTCAAAGCCCATGACTGTCACATCAAAAATAGATGATATATCTCCGCTATATTTTCTTAAGTCCATAAATAGACATAAGCTATTTGTCCACCATGCTTCCGCTGCTCCCACTGACTACGACAACCCTCTGGCAGAGTCATATACACGTGCACTTCTAACGCTAGTTTAGAACGACGCTATACTCATCCTCCTGCCGGGTCTCATGGTCTGGAACAACAGCAGTGTCAAGTCTGGGTAAACAAGAACCTTCCTGTCACCATCCTTGAGGACACCGGAGTACCTCTCGGGCGTCTGAGGTTACCCACCATATCTGCGGAGTGGTTAATGGAATGTCAAACCTGATTGAATCTTTAGGTCCTATGAAATTTTCAGTAATCGTTTGCGGTTCTGGAATTACTTCCAGTTCTACCATACTCCCACTTTTGTTATCTGAAAGAAGTTCATTTACTAAAACTGTGGCGAGTCAAGAACAATATAAATATAGATCTTCCTGATGGTAGAAAGTTAACCCTCGTCAAAGCCCAGGATAACCCATAAACAGCCATTACTGAAACGTGCCCTGAGTTTATCTGGATTCTGGTTTTAAGCATCAGCCGGACGACTCCCTATACCTTAACATCGTTAAGATATAAATTGATTCTGTATATATCTAATATAGAAACAAAGGCACTAATTTAATTGGAACCAGATTCAAATCATGCAGCTGTCTCCAGTGCATATCAACTAAATGGAGAGAGGCCGATCAGCATTACTCAACTTAGGAGTTCTTCCAATTATAAGTAACCTGAAAGAGAAACAAGTTTCTCAAAACCATTACTATCAACTGAATACCTCATACAAGTATCTACATCTTCGATCACCTTGAAGAATCCTGATACTTGCAATACATGGTTCTCTACATTATTCCTGTACCTATAACTTCTCAAACTTGGACTTTATATTTCTACGAAACACTTGTCTAAAACTTGAGAAGTCACAAGTAAACAGAATACAGTACGAGGACCAAACCCCTTTTGTCCTAATGGACACTGGACAACATACAATACTTTGTATAAGTCCGCTGAGTTGAATAACTCAAATCCTGTGCGTCGTAGGTTGAAAACTGTACACAGGCAATTTCCTCAAATATTACCAATTACAACGAATTCCGATATAATGAGAATGATCACCTAATTCCCAATAACTTACTCCCACTCATCGTCTGTAAAACCATACAGATGTGAGAATCGTACCTGGTAAATACATACCCTGGAGCAAGGGTCTAATTGGGAAATCAGTTTTCTATTAACAATACACAGTGAAACTGAAACATGAACATGTTTCGAAGGGGAATCCGGGTATTCCTAGTAATGCTTCTTCCATTATCCAGAATCATGACTGTAACGTATATTTCTCTGCCATCTCTCCAATTCCCTTTATTTGTCTTTAGTCATTACCTTCTCTACACCATCGTTAGACTTAATGGTTTTCTTCCTTCCCTACCGTTCAGCACCAGCCTATGGTTTGGAAGAAGACTATCCAATAAGCATAATAGGTGTACTGTCCTAATCCTAAGAGCACTCGTAACCTGAGAGAAGGTAAGGATAAAAGACAACTGAATAAACCTTATTCCTATTTCTCTTGAACCAGAATCCATCCTCAAAGAAGTTCCTCCGAGTTCGTATATAACCATACGATGGATTTATCCAATGGAATTGGATGTTCGTAGTGATACGGGGTGCTCTGGAAAAATACAAAGGTGAATTAGGAGTGGCGATGAAATACGAGGTTTGGTCGTGAATGTTAACAGTCGCAATTTACTTTGCCCTCTATCTGATCCCTTTATTTGTCTTTACTTATTACCTTCTGTACACCCTGTTCACCGCCGGAAGCCGGGAAGACTGGACGTCTTGCCTGAATCTGGGGGCAGATGCTAATTGGTGCTATCCGTCCACCTCTCCGAAGATTCCAAGTTGATTTATGACACCGTGTATCGAAGGTTTAAACGGATGCGGCCGATGTAGCATATTTCGTCAGATTCCCCTTTGCTTGAGGGGGTTTTGATTGTGAGGACGCTCTTCCCTGCAGGCGCAAGCCCCTGCAGTTAATTACGCCACCGCATCGCGGTAACAACTTTCTCCTTCTCCATATGGTCACTTCGTGTCGTGGGTGTTTGTTTTGTGTTTGGTTGCCCGTGGATTGTATACGGAGAATAATTTGTGTTGTTGCCCGTAGGACGTGGATTAGTCCAAATCCGTATCTTTCTTAGATTTGGGTTTGGGGGGGTTGTGTTTAAGGATACGTTAGTCTTATTTGAGGCTAAGATCAACTTAAATATTTGTTAAGGACACGTTAGTCTAATTCTAGATTAAGATCAACTTAACGGGATCGTTTAGATCCGACAAGAGAGCAATTGTGCTCTATTATTTAGTTTAATGACATTGCGGTCGATAATTAGTTTAAGAACATTACGGTCCATTGTTAGTTTTAAGACATCGCGGTCGAGATTAAGGACATCATAGTCCGTGGATTTAAGAACTCCACAGTCCGATATTAGTTTTAAGACATCACGGTCAAGGTTAAGGACATCATAGTCCGTGGATTTAAGGACTCCACAGTCCGATGTTAGTTTTAAGACATCACGGTCGAGATTAAGGACATCATAGTCCATGAGTTTAAGGACCACACAGTCCGATGTTAGTTTTAAGACATCACGGTCGAGGTTAAGGACATCATAATCCATGAGTTTAAGGACCCCACAGTCCGTAGAATATATGGTTGTCGGGACCCGTCACCTCTCTGACGACGTTGAAGGATTACAACGACAGATATCATTGAAGTGAAGAGATGTACCCTCGAACCGGGTGTAAATTGATTGGAAGAGCAGATGAGCTCAGTTCAATTTAATTTGAGGACTTATGGCCAGAATTGGGCTAAGTCCAGTTAAAAGAATGTTGAACATTCTATTTTTGTTCTGCCTGTTAGGCCTTTGTTTGGGCTCTGCCATTTTAATAATGCCAAGCATTGGGCTCTGACATTTCTTGTCTTATACTGAATGCACAGCATTTATCAGAACAAGGTACATTCTGACAGAGCGCCACGTGGCGCATTAGGTGCTTTGCGCCAGTCAAAGAGCGCATTGCGCTTCTGTCGGTTAGCGCACACGAGGAGGACACGTGTCGCTTAGCGCTAAGCGCTAATTTGTTAGCGCACTGCGCTTTTAATTTATGAGCGCGTTGCGCTAGTTTATGGGTGCACCAGTGAGTGACACGTGGCGCGCTTGGCGCTGAGCACCAACCCAGGAGCGTAGTGCGCTGTTTTCAGAAGCGCAAAGCGCAGATCGTGTCTATGGTTGACATGTGGCATGTTATGGTGCTAAGCGCCAGTCCAAGAAGCGCAAGGGCGCAGTTCATGAGTGCAAAGCACTTTCCAATAGCGCAAAGCGCATTTTGATCAATTTAAGATTAAAGAACAAGTTTTACATTCTTCTTAAAGGAGGCTTTGCCTCAAGATTCAAGAACTAAGTTCTTATTCTTATAAAAGGCTCTGCCTTTATAGATCAGAAGATCTGTGAAGTAAAAATACTTCTTTTTATGATTAGATCTTGATCTTTTCTTTTTTAATCAGAGACCTTGGTCTTTTTTATAGATCTAAGATCTTTTTAGAAGACGTTTCTTTTTTTTACGAGATATTTACATCCCTGTTTTTCAAGAACACAGTTCTTTTTACCTTGAAGATGAAAAAATCTTCTTCTTTCTAAGAGCTTCCTCTTCTTTTTGCAGAGGGTTTTTCTCTCTCTTTCTATGTATTCTCTTCTTCTTTTTCTTTTTTTTCTTTCTTGAAGTCTTAGGGCCTTTAAATAGGGCCAATTGATTTGTTAAATCAGTTAAAGAGATCTTTCTCTGATTGATTGGGGATGTTTCCCCACCATTGGATCTTTAATCCTAGGGATTCTGTTTTACAGAAGGCAATCTTCTTGTTTTTAACAAGATTGGAAAATCTTTCCATGCAGAATTTGTTCGGTTTTTAGTAATTCACTATTTACCATTGGATCATTGATCCAGCGGTGCTTAAAGCGCAATCTTGTCGTTTAGAAAGATTTTGAGAAATCTTTCCTTAACAGAATTTAATTCTGGTTAATTAATGATTTATCATTATTATTAGATCCTTTGATCTAACGGTGGGAATTTTAATTCCAGCGCTGGCACACCTGCGTTGGACACGTGGCGCGCAGCGCAGAGCGCAGGGCAACTGCGCTAGCGCACCCGTGCTTGACACGTAGCGCGCAGCGCAGAGCGCTGGATCTGAAGCGTTGCTTCAGTAGAGCGCTGGATCTGAAGCGTTGCTTCCACAGAGGTGTCTTTTCACCTTCCTTTTTAAGTCAAACTTATATTCCCTAGAATCTTTCATTTCCCAATCTTGGAAATAGTTCCATTATGCACAAAATTTTCTGTGCTTCGTCTTTATAATTCGAAGCAAAGCTTCTTCCTTTTCTCATCTTCCAAAGAACCCTCTCAACTATGGCTTGTAACCGCCCCCATGCTCGTAGACAGCCGTGGGAAGTGCCCATTCAGGACCTTGTTTCTCGTTTTGCTGCGCGTTTGGTGGATCCTTCTCTCACGGATGAGCAGTGCGACGCTGCACTGCACGATCTTTTGACTCGTGTGGGGTCTCCCCTTCCTCCACACTCTATTTGGCTTCGGATGATCCTTGCATCTATGCTCGCCGATCTTCCCCCTCCTCCAGCAGAGATGTCCTCGGCAGTGCTCAATACTGCCGAAGACAAAATTGAGTGCTTCTTCGAGGCGCACTTAATCACTCAAGCCTTGAGGGATTGCTCCATCCACTTGCTGAGCCAGCTACGGGCTCGTCGGGTTGTCATCACCACTTTCTCTGAGGAGTGCGGCGCCGATCGTTGGATGGCTACCCCTCGGGAGGATCGCCGCTTTGACATAGTGGAGAAGATGGAGAGGGAACTGGATAATCTCCTCTTTAGCTTTGTGAACCCCTGTCCTCTTAATCTCATGTTTGGTGATCTTTTTTAAATGTAATAACAATAATAATAATAAAAAGATGTTTTAATTTAGTATTTTATTATCTGTTAAGTGTTCTCTTGTTTTTTAATTCTTTGTTATTCCTTCGTAAGATATTTATGCGCTGCATAATCATGAAGCGTTGCTTCGCTTTCCAATCTTGGAAACAGAGCTTTACTCTAATTTGGGGTGCGCAGCACAATTGCGCAAGCGCTAGCGCATTCGTGTTTTGATACGTAGCGCGCAGCGCGCATTGCGCTAGCGCACTGGCGCTCGACACGTGGCGCGCAGTGCAGAACGCAGCGCAACTGCGCAACGCGCAGCGCAACTGCGCCAGCGCGCCTGTGTCAGACACGCGGCGCGCAGCGCAACGCGCAGCGCAACTGCGCCAGCGCGCCTGTGTCAGACACGCGGCGCGCAGCGCAGAGCGCAGGATTTGAAGCGTTGCTTCAATTTTTGACTCTTAAATTTCTAAACAGAGCTTTGCTCTGATTGAGAGAAGCAGAAGCGTCGCTTCATTTCCAGTCTTGGAATTTGAATAGAGCTTTGCTCTGATCTGGGGAAACAAATGCCCCCCCACCGTTGCGCTTACGTGGCCCCATACGTGAGTGCGGCGGTGGTAGCATCTCAATCATTGGATCAACTTTTGGGGAGTTGAAACGGCTCTTAATGCCTATAAATAGGATCTTTGATCCTCAGATGATTACCATCTTCTTCCTAAGAATTTTTATTCAGAGCCTTGCTCTTCCATTCAAGAACTTTTAAGAGTTAGAACTCTTTCCAAACTTAGGTAAAATTAAATTAATTTTAAGAAATTTAGGTTTTTACCCATTAACAGAGCCTTGCTCTTAATAGATTTTTGATCTAAAGAAAACCCATTTAGGGTTTCACTAGCAGAGCTTTGCTCCATAGGTCTAAAGAGATCTAAAGAGAACTAAAGAGAACCCTATTAGGGTTCCATTAATAGAGCTCTGCTCTCTAAAAGGATTTGTCTTGTGATTTCTTAATTTCATTAATGGAGTTTTGCTCCTTTCAAATCATATAGAAGAACTCTTGAGAGTTTTTCATGGATCTTGAAGATTTAAGATGGAATTTTATTTTTGATGAATTATATCATCTTCTTAGAGCAAAGCTTTCAATGTTCTCGAGGGCTTTCTTTAACTTCCCTTTATAACTGATTTTGACAGGTGTCACTCCTGTCCGCAGAGCATTGCTCTCGAGGAGCTTAACTCCATGTGCCTATTTTGAATAAGAAATTGCTTATTCAGTCTGTCTGCTGATCTTTGCTAATTTTCTTTTACAGGAGCAATGGATGCTCACATGTATGATCTCGGAGAGATTATCTCTTACGGAAACATCCGCCGACTCGGCCGTTCTCAGAATCGAGAATTCACAAACGCCGAGTGTGCCGAAATAATGAGTCGCTTTGACGCATACAATGGTCAACTGCTTCCTCGGCGTTCCCCTCTTCTGAAGCTTATTGTGGGAGCGATCTGGGAAGTGCTCCCTCTATTCTGTACCGGCGTGCCGCTTAAAGCATTGGATGCCGCTGAGGATAAGGTGCACTCGGTATATCTGATGAACCTAATCTCGAAGAGACGGCGAGACAATCTTGTCGATCTTCTGCACCAGGCTTTTCAACAGTCTACCATACTTGCTGCCTATCGGGGGTGGAGGACATCCGTGGGGACCTCGACGCTTGTGATCGCGAAAGAAAGCACACTAGGATGGTTCGCCAGTCCTGGAAAATTTTGGACAATGTCACTTTTGAGTTCCTCAACCCATGTCCTGGACTTGAGGTTTTGCCATTGTAATTACTTTAGTAATGTCTTTGTTTATTGCTTTCATAATTGTAAGAACCTTTTTGCAATATGAATGGCAAATTTCTCATTTTAGCGTGTTTTATTTCATGTTCTGAATCTTTTGCAAATGCATGGATGGGGTGTGCCTCGAACGCTTAATTAAATGCAGCTCAGATGTTCTTCTTGTTGCCTTCTCCTCTTTGTTGTGTTGTTGCCATGTGATTTTAGCAAGTGCGATCTGTAAGTAGCATAAAGCTGTTAATCTTGGATTCTTTGTAGGGCGGTGGTGGCTTAGAAGACAGGGTTAGAATCTGTCACCTAAGACTTTTCAACTTTATGAGCTGTGAGGGTCTCATAAAGAATTTTCTCCCTACCGGTCGAGAGGATCCCGTAGGTGTAATTTCTCCTTAAGAATCGTCAGAATTCCTAAGTGTGTTTTCTCTTGAAAGTCGTAAGGATCTCACAAGAGAATTTGCTCCCTTACGAGTCGTGAGGACCCGCGAGTGATGGGTGAAGTTATCCTTATCCGCATTTCACAGAGTTAAAGGTTGCTCTGGATGTTTTCCATGATACCGTAGTTTAAAGACATCGCGGTCGAGGTTAAGGACATCATAGTCTTTGAGTTTAAGGACCTAACGGTCCGATGTTAGTTTTAAGACATCACGGTCGAGGTTAAGGACATCATAGTCCATGAGTTTAAGGACCTCACAGTCCGATGTTAGTTTTAAGACATTACGGTCGAGGTTAAGGACATCATAGTCCATGGGTTTAAGGACCCCACAGTCCGTGAAATGTGTGGTTGTCGGGACCCGTCACCTCTTTGAAGTCGTTGAGGAATTACAACGACAAATACCAAAGGAGTGAAGAGATGTACCCTTGAACCAAGGCAAAATTAGTTTAAGGACATTACGGTCCATTGTTAGTTTTAAGACATCACGGTCGAGGTTATGGACATCATAGTCCGTGAGTTTAAGGACCTCACAGTCCAATGTTGTTAGTTTTAAGACATCACGGTCAAAGTTAAGGACATCATAGTCCGTGAGTTTAAGGACCTCACAGTCCAATGTTGTTAGTTTTAAAACATCACGGTCAAGGTTAAGGACATCATAGTCCGTGAGTTTAAGGACCTCACAGTCTAATGTTGTTAGTTTTAAGACATCACGGTCAAGGTTAAGGACATCATAGTCCGCGAGTTTAAGGACCTCACAGTCCAATGTTAGTTTTAAGACATCACGGTCGAGGTTAAGGACATCATAGTCCATGGATTTAAGGACTCTACAGTCCCATGTTAGTTTTAAGACATCACGGTCGAGGTTAAGGACATCATTGTCTATGGGTTTAAGGACCCCACAGTCCATTGTTTGCTCTGGATGCTTCCCACAGGTTCACTGCCGTGTTCGGCGAGGACCAGGCTCCGCTCTGGATGCTTTACACGGGTTCACTGCCGTGCTCTGCGAGGACCAGGATCCGCTCTGGACGTTTTCCACGGGGCCAGAAGTGACATAATCCGCATTCCACGTAGCCAGGAATTTTGCTCTGGATGCTTCCCACGGGTTCACTGCCGTGTTCTACAAGGACCAAGCTCCGCTCTGGATGCTTCACATGGGTCCACTGCCGTGCTCTGCGAGGACCAGGATCCGCTCTGGACGTTTTCCATGGGGTCAAAAAGTGACATAATCCGCGTTCCACGTAGCCATGAATTTTGCTCTGGATGCTTCCCATGGGTTCACTGCCGTGTTCTACGAGGACCAGGCTCCGCTCTGGATGTGGTTCGTTGTTAGTTTTAAGGACGTTTCGGTCCGTCGTTAGTTTAGGGACGTTTCGGTCCGCTGTTAGTTTAAGGACATTTCGGTCCGTCGTTAGTTTAGGGAAGTTTCGGTCCGCTGTTAGTTTAAGGACATTTCGGTCCGTCGTTAGTTTAGGGACGTTTCGGTCCGCTATTAGTTTAAGTACATTTCGGTCCGTCGTTTGTTTAGGGACGTTTCGGTCCGCTGTTAGTTTAAGGACATTTCGGTCCGTCGTTAGTTTTAAGGACGTTTCGGTCCGTAGTAAAGAAAGTCAGTTACTACTTATAGAGTATGGGCTTAGGAAGATAGCGAGCGGATATAGTCGTCGTCATCTATCATTGACCTAGGCCGTGACTCGTCAAGCGTAGTACTTCTTCAGGAAGCGACCGTTTATTGGCCTGAGAGGTCTTTCACCATGCATGTCCATGAGTAGATAGGCTCCACCCTGGTAGACCTTGTCTATGATGTACGGGCCTTCATAGATCGGCTCGAATTTTTCTCGCTTGGCGCGATTGGGGATCATAGGTCTTTTGACCACTAGTACGAGTTCGCCTCGGCGGAATGTCCTCAGCCTAGTCAATCTTTCGTAAGAGCGCATCATCTTTGCTTTATAAGCCTCCAGATTTTGTTGCGCTATGAGCCGGGTTTCATCAAGGGAATCAAGCTCCTCAAGCCGAAGGTGAGCATTCTCTTCGTTCGTTAGCTCATAATGGACTGCCACTCGTAGAGAGGGTAACTCTATCTCGAGGGGGAGTACCGCTTCTGTACCGAATACCAATGCATACGGCGTTGTTTTCGTGGCCGTCTTGAACGTAGTCCGGTACGCCCAGAGAGCTTCATCTAGTCTCTCGTGCCAGTCCTTCTTATTTCGGGACACCGTCTTTTTCACGATCTTCGTCAAGGTCTTGTTGAAAGCCTCCGCTAGACCGTTGGCTCGAGGATTATAGACTGATGAATATCTTCAGTCTATGTTATGTTGTTGTGCGCAGCGGCTGATTTTGTGGCTTTTGTAGGCTGGCCCGTTATCGGATATGATCCGTCTCGGAGTTCCAAACCGATAAATGACGTGTGTCTTGAAGAAATGGAGGATATTCTCCTTCTTCACTTCCCTCAGCGGTACTGCTTCTGCCCATTTGGAGAAGTAATCAGTCATCGCCAAAATGAATCGATGTCCTCTGGACGATGCTGGCTCGATGGGGCCGATTATGTCAGTTCCCCACATTTCGAACGGCCAGCTAGCCACTGTCGGGTGTAATGGATTTGGGTGCTGATGGATAAAGTCCCCGTGGATCTGGCACGAGTGGCATTGCTTCGCATACTCGAGGTAGTCCTGAATCATCGTGGGCCAGTAGTAGCCCATCCGCTTAATCTTCAACTTCATCTTTGGGCCAGCTTGGTGAGAACCGCAGAGCCCGTCGTGAACTTCTTGGACGACTCTTCTTGCTTCGTCAAGTCCCAGGCATCTTAACCACAGAGAATCAAACGACCTCTTGTACCGAGTATCATTGACGAAGGCGAAAAATAGGGCTCGCTTCATGAGCTGATGTTTTGAGGACGCATTTTCAGGCGTTCGACAGGATTTGAAGTAATCTATAAAGACTTCTCTCCAATTCTCAACCATTTCTTGGTCTTTTATTTGTAGGGCCGTCTGCTTGGTCGCTTCCTTTTCCTCGGATGATTCCGGAGATATTTCTGCCGGTGTGAGGACCCGTCGGCTTTGTACCACGATTCTTACGTCATCGAGGTTCTCATCGGCCAATTCTTTAGAAAGCTTCGCTAATGCATCCGCTTTGCTATTTTCTACACGCGGTATGCTTTCCAAGATATAGGAAGGTATTTGGGTCAGCAGTTGTTGTACCCTCTCGCCGTACTTTACCGGTTCTGGTTTGCACGTTTGATAGTCGCCGTTTACTTGAGTAATGACCAGTTGGGAGCCTCCGTATATGAGGAGGTTTTCAATTCCCATGTCGATGGCGATCTCGAGGCCTGCTATCAAAGCTTCATACTCAGCTTCATTGTTTGTCCTCGGCTCTGTTAAGGAGAAAGCAAAGCGCATTATCCCTCCTTGTGGAGTTACGAAGATAAGGCCTACCCCCGATTTGATTATAGGGGTGCTTTGTTTGCGCTTATTCATGAAAGACGCTCCATCAAAATAAAGTTCCCATCGGTTATTACCACCGTCGATCGCATCAAATGCATGTTCGTCTGGCAGTTCGCAATTCAAAGGAGAATCGGCCGGTATTGGATGCTCAGCGAGGAAGTCAGCGATGGCCTGGCCTTTCACTGCCTTAAGAGGCTGATAAGTTATTGAGAACTCCATCAAGAGCAAGGCCCATTTAGCAAGTCATCCCGTTAATATGGCCTTCGACATCAAATACTTGAGAGGGTCCACCTTCGATATGAGATGGACTTCATGCGCCAATGCATAGTCCCAGAGTTTCGTTATCGCGAAGATCAACGCCAGGCAGTGTTTTTCGATGGGAGAGTAATTGCTTTCTGCCCCCAGGAGAACTCGACTCAAATAGTAGAGGGCTCTTTCCTTCCCTTGGTCGTTCTCTTGTGCCCATAATGCGCCTAAAGAACCTTCGAGGGCTGTTGTATAAAGAATGAGAGGCTTTCCCTTAACCGGAGCGGCCAGTACTGGCGGATTCTACAGGTACTGCTTGATTTCGTCCAGCACGCCTTGGCATTTTTGATCCCAGACGAACGGGGTTCCCTTCTTCATCAGGTGACTGTAAGGACGGCATTTCCCTGAAAGATTAGCTATAAATCGCCGGATATACGCGAGCTTTCCTTAGAGAGACCGCAATTGTTTAAGAGCCCTTGGCGGAGGCATTTCTATGATCGCTTTGATCTTTGACGGATCTATCTCGATGCCTCGGTGTCGGACTATGAATCCTAGGAACTTGCCCGAGGAAACTCCGAACGCGCATTTGAGAGGGTTCATCTTCAAGTTGTATTGCCGAAGGTGTTGAAACACGATCTTCAGATGCTCTAAATGTTCTTCGTATGATTTGCTTTTCACCACGAGGTCGTCGATACAGCATTCGACGATTTCATGTATGAGATCATCGAAGATCATCGTCATGGCCCTCTGATAGGTGGCTCCAGCGTTCTTTAGACTGAAGGGCATCACCTTATAGCAGAATATGCCCAAAGGGGTCCGAAAAGCGGTACGCTTCTGGTCTTCGGGATGCATCTTTATCTGATTGTATCCTGACGATCCGTCCATGAAGGAGAAAACTTCATGAGTGGACGTGTTATCTATCATCAGCTCAGTGACTGGTACTGGGAAGTCGTCTTTCGGGAAGGCTTTATTGAGATCCCGAAAGTCCACATATATACGCACTGTCCCATTTTTCTTCATCACCGGGACGATGTTGGCGATCCATTCAGGATACTGGACCTCTTGGATGAAGCCAGAGTCGATCAGCTTCTTGACCTCGGCGTTGATGCTCATCTCAAGCTCAAGCCACATTCTTCTCGGTGCTTGTTTGATTGGCTTGACGTCCGGGGATATTGCCAATTTGTGGACAGCAATCTCTGGATCTAATCCTGACATTTCGGAATAGTTCCATGCGAAGCAATCTCTATGCTGCACAAGCATATCCTTTAGCGCAGCCACCCTTCCTTCAGACAACAGCTCACTGACGAATGTCGGCCGCGGGTCACTCGCCGTCCCCAAATCAATTTTCTTGAGGTTATCTGCAGTGGTGTGTATTCCATCTTCCAGCTCTTTTGGTGCCGGTGGAAACTCTGAAATCACCTCATCATCATTGTTTTCGAAGCACCAGGGGAGGTCATCCATATTCTCGGGTTCTTCTTTTGATATCGTTATCATATGACAAGTACGAGCTCGCTTCCAAGACTGATGTGGATCTGGGTCTACCCTCGTGGATTTGGGTTCATGCTTCTGCGGAGGTGTTACCCTCCAGCTGCTGGATAGAGCGAATTTGCCGAGCTGATATTGGTCTTCGACCCAATTCTTAAAGGTGAAGCAGTCTTCGAGAGGATGTCCTATCGCTCGGTGATAAGAGCAATAGTCTGGGTGAGAGATCTCGTTGGCTTGCTTGGGGTACTTGGACTCCGGAAGTGTAATCATCTGATGTTTTATAGCGAGGTCAAGTATCTTCTTTGTCTTGTCTTGAGGAAAAGAGTATGCTCGATCCATCTTCTTTATAAGAGATGAATCTGGTTTGCTCGATTCTCAATCGCGTGACTTCTTGGTCCCGCTTTGTCGCTGTCGAACGCCTTTCCCGCTCTTTGTTTTTTTTCTGCCTCTGCGTCGGGCCTTTTGCACAACGGGTTGACAGGGAGGAGCATTTTCATCTTTCGCAGCCTGTTGAAGAAGGCGTTGCATACTGGCTTTCTCGTAGATGGCCATTTCGTGATTATGGTCGTCTCAAACTTTTTGACCAGCTTCCCTTATAAGCTTGTCCATTTGTTCTTCGAACGATGGACTGGGCATTTTCATGTCGGGGGCTCTTTCTGGTTCAGGGTTAACATTCTCCCATTGAGTATCTCCTTCTTCATCAAAGTCAAGTACGACATAGCAGTCGTGGAGCAGCTCCCGTTTCTTGGACCGAACATATCCAAGCCCGATCGCTTCTATTCTCCCGTTGGGCAACTTGCATTGAGTTCCAGGAACGTTCCAGATCCTGTCATAGAACTTAGCTTTTCGAGCGGTCTGTTTGAAGGGTATCCCTTGGCGCTTCAACAGCCTTTTCAAGCCTTCTGTATAATATCTAGGCAGACGGATGGGCTAGAGCCTATCACGTATAGAATCCGTGCCGTGCCAGATTTCTTTCTCCACTTTGGTTTCCCCGGAGCGGTAGAATAGGATCGCCTTTTCGCCTTCTCGCCTGGGAGGGACATAGAACGTCTGCAGCTCTTCCACACTGTAGGTATCTAGCACGTCTAGTTCTTTATGATATTTGGGCGGAACCATGGCAACTTGAAAACTTTACTCTTCATCAGCGAATGTTTGTATTGAAGGCCGAGCGGAGAATATAGCATAGACCTCATCTTCCGAATCACTGCCAAAGATCAACATGGGAGCGGACGGTCCTGGCTTGTTGTACTGGGGCGGGCCTGGATAAACTATCTCTTCCTCTTCCTCAGTATCACTCCCGAAGACAGGAATGGTGGTGATAGCTTTGTTCTCCAGCTTGCGACATCTCTCTGTGTCCTTGAAATCTGGAAAAAAGTATTTTGCATCTTCGTACTTGCGGACTTCGTTCACGGAGAATGGATTCAGCTCTCCTGTTACGGTATACTCGAGACCATCCTTAAAGTATTTCATACACTGATGTTGTGTAGAAGGGATGATGTTGTACTCATGTAACCAAGGCCGGCCGAGCAAAGCGTTATAGCATGTCTTGGCGTCAATAACATGAAATTTAATATCCGTGACAAGTAGCCCGAATCGTAATGTCAATATCACAGACCCGAGAGTCCGCGATGACTGGGAGTCAAAACCAGAGATGGTGATTTTATCACGAGCAAGATGCTGGACGCTCATGCAGATTTCCTTCAACACTCGCACGTTGAGAAGATTGACGGAAGACCCATTGTCGACCAGGATTTTGCCTATCTTTATATCGTGGCAGCATCCTGAGACATAGAGGGGACGGTTGTGCTCGCACGTCCCAAGGAGGAGGTCTTCGTCGCCGAAGGTGATATCGGCTGTGTATACTTCCTCCAGCTCGTCCTTCATCTTTTCTTCGGCGAGAAAAGCTTGGAATTGTTCTGGCTCTTATAGTGTCTTGATCAATGAATATCTCGTTTCTTTGGATAGTAAAAGAGCGTCGAGAATGCTGAGCTGCGAAGGTAACTTCCTCAAGTGTGCCAGAACGTTGTAGTCCACCTTGTTCTTCTTTGGCGGGTCCTTGGCAGTCAGCTCTTTCATGACTTGGTCATCCAGGGCGATATCCTCAGAGACCTTTTTCTTTTCCCTTATCTTTTCTACTCGTAGGTCCGAGATTCTTTTCTGGAAGCGTGCGGTTGCGCAGCTGAATATTTTCACAGGCCTTCGGTTCTTCTTCTTTCCCCAAGGTGGATTCTTTAAAGAGAGAGCCAAGAGCCATTTCCTCGTCAGAGTCGCTCTCGAAGGTGAGAACCTGCGATCCCCCGGCGTTGACCGTGCGGCAGTTACCGGTAGTTCTTTTACGCTCCTCGGTCGCACTTCTTTGCTCCCGACGATTCTTGCGTTTCATCTGCTTGAAATATTGCCGGTGAGCAACATATCACTTCCATCATCTTTTAAAAGCGTCGCACTCTTCAGTAGGGTGCGAAACCTTTCGATGATATAAGCAGTAGTTTGGATGTGTTTCTGCTTAACCGGGAGTGTTTCCTTCAGAGGGTGGTAACTTCATTCCCATTGATATGGTTTTAGCAAATCTTTTCCTCATCTTGAACTCGTTTTTATTCACGACGGATGTCCCTTGATTTGGCGGGAGTGTCTCGACTCTTTCGTCCAATCGCCAGCGTTTGGCTTTTTCAAATATGGCCATCTCACGCTCCCGATCGGCTTTACTTTTCAGATGAATTTCATTCAGGAAGGCGTCGATCATTTCGTCTGACGGCCATAGAAGTTCCGGCTCGGGACCTGCCCCTAGTCTCTTTATGCAGGGAGCTTCTTCATTGTCTAGCGATGAATGAGAGATCACATGGCAACTTGCTACGTAATCCTCAGATCCTTCTGACGAGTCTTCTCCATCATCTTCGTCCTTAAGGACGTGGCTGAGGAACTCTTGGAGCGTGATTGGAGTCCGTGCCTTCTGGTTATACTCTTCCAGCACGTCAATCTGCTTCTGTAGGTCCGTGCGCTTGTCACCAGGCTTCACGGGCTTCTTGGATTTCTTTTTCTTTTTCGAAGATTTCGGCGGCTGGGTGTGGCACTTTGGCTATCACCACCAATCTTTGGAGTTCGGCGCGGCTTCAGCATCCCTTCGATGATCTGGGGTTCCAACAGATTCTTCCACTTGATCGTCGGGCATGTCTGGAGATCATTCAGCATCCTTTTGGTTTTGGCCGAAATAACGACCTCCCATGGAGCTTCTTCAACAAAAGAGCACGTTGCCCCCGGTGTGTCCATCCTCTTAGGAGTGTGCGGTTGTGGTGGGCTCACTTTCCACTTTTCGGATAGCGCGAACTTGCCCTGTTGGTACTGATCCTCGATCCACCCCTTAAAGACGAAGCAATCTTCGATCGGATGGCTTACCGTTTGGTGGTAAAGGCAATAATTAGGATTATTCACTTCGCTGGGTTGCGGTGGTCGCCTTGGATTCGGCAAATTGATAAGCCTGTTGCGCATAGCCAGCTCGAACAGCCTCTTCGTCTTATCCTGCGGGAATGAGTAAGAGCGCTTCATTTTCTCATTGTAATAGCGCCGTCTCTCTTCCAACTGATCCGTTAGTCTTGGAGTACTGGGCTGCTGTTGGGTGTTCGCAACGAAGGTCGCCTTCCCTTTACCTTTCTCGTTCCGCGGTTCCGGTTTCGGAGGAGATGGTCTGTGACCCATCTGATCCATCTGGGCCAACTTGTCGATTAAAGCCTGGAATGTGGTCGGTTTGAAGAACATCATGAACTGTGAAATAGTCGCATGAGGGTCTAGGGTGCCCACGAACATGCCCACCGCTGGTGCTTCTTCGATGCGCTGTTCGCACTTTGACCACAGGTTCCGCCATCGGATTGCGTATTGAACCCAAGTTTCGCCCGGTTTTACCCTTGCATTGATCAAAGCCGTTATCGGGGTGCGTTCACTTGCGCTCGCGAATCACTGGATGAACAACAACTCCATTTCTACGAAAGTTTTGACGGAGTCGTTTGGATGTTCAGAGTACCATTCAAACACCGTTTACAACAAACTGCCGACGAATTGATGGAGCAAAAGCTTATCATCGCCCTGGTGTTGCCGAACATAGCTCTGGACTGGGCGACGTGCTGGTGGGGATTACCTGTCCCCTTGTATACGTGGAATTTGGGGATTGTGTATCCCGGCGGATATTTTATCTGGTCATACCAGCCCGGATATGGTCTCCCAGTCTTCACGACCTGGCCAGCCGCTTCATTTGCCTAGTGAACTCGTATTTGTCGAGCAATATAATCATCCAGGGCAGCCTTAGAAATGGTTTCCTCCTTGGCTGCTGAAAGAGCCGGAGGAGGGTTCGACGTCTCCCCTCTGTCATCTTCAATAATGATTGGAGGGTCTTTAGCTGGGGGATCCGGCTGGATCATCATGCCCACCATATCTTGGAATAGCAGGGCCATTTGCTTTATATTGGCCGCTTGCTCTGCAGCCTCTTTGTACTTCTTCTCAAGCATTCTCTGAAGGAATTCAGCATCAGTTTCCTGATCATGGCGCTGCTCCGTGGATGTTTCCGGGATTTCTTTTGGCCCGGTGAGTGCGGCCATCGCAGTCAGCATCTCCTGAAGCTTCTGCTGCTGTTGTTCCTGAGCTCTTGTGATGGATCGGGTGAGTGGTCGGTGGCCCGTAGAAGTGTGGCTATCCTCCTTCCCGGATGCCATGTAAACAGTATGTACCACCATGCCCCCAGACTTAGGGCGTTTGGGCTCAGTGCCTTTGACATTTGTCGCAGGCACGGGGATCTTCTCCGGCCTTCTCTTTTTATGAGCGGTCGAAGTTGAGGGGGCCGTCGCGGTGGGAACCCAGATAGCTTTTCGTGGCTTAGCAGGATGGCTTTCTTCCTGTTGAACCTTCGCCCTTTTTTGTCGGTGAGGGTAATCTTGATCAACCACTGAGTTCCGGACTTGCCGCCAGACTTTGTAGATCTTGGAGGACAGCCGCTGAGGGGACTGTTCTGGCTTTGCTTCCACAACATTCTCTACCGGAGGAGGTGATCTTTTCAGTATGGCGGTAGGAGAATTCCTACGCACCTTATTCAGCAGCTCGAAGCTGTTCCCGGTTGGAACAGC
Organism: Agapanthus africanus; assembly: GCA_030015575.1. Taxonomy (NCBI): domain Eukaryota; kingdom Viridiplantae; phylum Streptophyta; class Magnoliopsida; order Asparagales; family Amaryllidaceae; genus Agapanthus; species Agapanthus africanus. Next base: position 825,848,867 of record CM057338.1, on the reverse strand, counting down.
AGCATTAATTTCCGCCGTTGGGGCTGGTGGAGTTAGCCCAGAAGGGGAGTTGCCCCCAGCCTTCCTTACTCGGCGCCAGCGGCGACGTCGAGCGTGTCGAGCTGTTGGAGCTGGTTCAGTGACGGGGATGGCTTTGTCTTGCCCCCTGTTCAGGTGAGGGGTTGTTGCTGATGTCAGCCTCTTAAAGACTGATGTCCTTTGAGTAGCAGGAGCCGGAGTGGAAGTTGGGGCAGTCAGTCTTGTAAAGGCCGACCCCTTGGCAGGAGAAGCCGCCTTGACGACTTCGGGAGCAGGGTTGGTTACTCTCTTCGGAATAACCTTCTCTGGGATTACAAGCTTCATTGTGGGCCCACAGGAATTTTGGCCCAATCGGGAGAAGACTGAGGAGCTGGAGCTGGACGACCCGTTGAGAGGGGCCGCAGTAGGTGTAAGCCGATCGAAGACCGACTTCTTGGGAGCTTCCGATGTCGGCATAGGAGCGGAGAAGCTCGTTGGCGGGAGCATGGTCCCGAAAAACAACCCTATGGTGGCTTGAGTGACCTGATCCACGGGCATCATGAACAAGGAAGCCGCTTGGGGCCCGTAGGCTATGCCCCCTGCTGAGGCAGGATGTGGGTTGCAGTTGCATGTGGAACAATTTGAGCATGTGAACGCCATCGATCCTTTGCTTTCTGCACCAAGCAAAACGCTAAATCTTAGTACCTTGAAACCCACGGGAAACCATTAGCAAACCGTGATTGGTTCGCGAACACGACACACGAAGTGTGGAGTGGAAAGAGGAAAAGGTCCCACCGGGCGTGCAAGAATCTATCCACCGCTGGAAGCCGGGAAGACTGGACGTCTTGCCTGAATCTGGGGGCAGATGCTAATTGGTGCTATCCGTCCACCTCTCCGAAGATGCCAAGTTGATTTATGGCACCGTGTATCGAAGGTTTAAACGGATGCGGCCGATGTAGCAGACTTCGTCAGATTCCCCCATGCTTGAGGGGTTTTTGATTGTGGGGACGCTCTTCCCTGCAGGCGCAAGCCCCTGCAGTTAATTACGCTACCGCATCGCGGTAACAACTTTCTCCTTCTCTATATGGTCACTTCGTGTCGTGGGTGTTTGTTTTGTGTTTGGTTGCCCGTGGATTGTATACGGAGACTAATTTGTATTGTCGCCCGTAGGACGTGGATTAGTCCAAATCCGTATCTTTCTTAGATTTGGGTTTGGGGGGTTGTGTTTAAGTATACGTTAGTCTTATTTTAGGCTAAGATCAACTTAAACGTTTGTTAAGGACACGTTAGTCTAATTCTAGACTAAGATCAACTTAACGGGATCATTTAGATCCGACAAGAGAGCAGTTGTGCTCTATTGTTTAGTTTAATGACATTGCGGTCGATAATTAGTTTAAGGACATTACGGTCCATTGTTAGTTTTAAGACATCGCGGTCGAGATTAAGGACATCATAGTCCGTGGATTTAAGGACTCCACAGTCCGATATTAGTTTTAAGACATCACGGTCAAGGTTAAGGACATCATAGTCCGTGGATTTAAGGACTCCACAGTCCGATGTTAGTTTTAAGACATCACGGTCGAGGTTAAGGACATCATAGTCCATGAGTTTAAGGACCCCACAGTCCATAGAATGTATGGTTGTCGGGACCCGTCACCTTTCTGACGACGTTGAAGAATTACAACGACAGATATCAGAGGAGTGAAGAGATGTACCCTCGAACCGGGTGTAAATTGATTGGAAGAGCAGATGAGTTCAGTTCAATTTAATTTGAGGACTTATGGCTAGAATTGGGCTAAGTCCAGTTAAAAGAATGTTGAACATTCTATTTTTGTTCTGCCTGTTAGGCCTTTGTTTGGGCTCTTCCCTTTTAATAATGCCAAGCATTTGGCTCTGACATTTCTTGTCTTATACTGAATGCATAGGATTTATCAGAACAAGGTACGTTCTGACAGAGCGCCACGTGGCGCACTAGGTGCTTTGCGCCAGTCAAAGAGCGCATTGAGCTTCTGTCGGTTAGCGCACACGAGGAGGACACGTGTTGCTTAGCGCTAAGCGCTAATTTGTTAGCGCATTGCGCTTCTGTCGGTTAGCGTACACGAGGAGGACACGTGTCGCTTAGCGCTAAGCGCTAATTTGTTAGCGCTAAGCGCTAATTTGTTAGCGCACTGCGCTTTTAATTTATGAGCGTGCTGCGCTAGTTTATGGGTGCGCCAGTGAGTGACACGTGGCGTGCTTGGCGCTGAGCGCCAACCCAGGAGCGCAGTACGCTGTTTTCAGAAGCGCAAAACGCAGATCGTGTCTATGGTTGACACGTGGCATGTTATGGCGCTGAGCACCAGTCCAAGGAGCGCAAGGGCGCAGTTCATAAGTGCAAAGCACTTTCTAATAGTGCAAAGCGCATTTTGATCAATTTAAAATTAAAGAACAAGTTTTACGTTCTTCTTAAAGGAGGCTTTGCCTCAAGATTCAAGAACTAAGTTCTTATTCTTATAAAAGGCTCTGCCTTTATAGATCAGAAGATCTGTGAAGTAAAAATACTTCTTTTTATGATTAGATCTTGATCTTTTCTTTTTTAATCAGAGACCTTGGGCTTTTTTATAGATCTAAGATCTTTTTAGAAGACGTTTCTTCTTTTTACGAGATGTTTTCATCCCTGTTTTTCAAGAACACAGTTCTTTTTAACTTGAAGATGAAAAAATCTTCTTCTTTCTAAGAGCTTCCTCTTCTTTTTGCAGAGGGTTTTTCTCTCTCTTTCTATGTATTCTCTTCTTCTTTTTCTTTTTTTTTCTTCTTGAAGTCTTGGGGCCTTTATATAGGGCCAATTGATTTGTTAAATCAGTTAAAGAGATCTTTCTCTGATTGATTTGGGGATGTTTCTCCATCATTGGATCTTTGATCCTAGGGCTTCTGTTTTACAGAAGGCAATCTTCTTGTTTTTAACAAGATTGAAAAATCTTTCCATGCAGAATTTGTTCTGTTTTTGGTAATTCATTATTTACCATTGGATCATTTGATCCAGCGGTGCTTAAAGCACAATCTTGTCGTTTGGAAAGATTTTGAGAAATCTTTCCTTAACAGAATTTAATTCTGGTTAATTAATGATTTATCATTATTATTAGATCTTTTGATCTAACGGTGGGAATTTTAATTCTAGCGCTGGCGCACCTGCGTTGGACACGTGGCGCGCAGTGCAGCGCAACTGCGCTAGCGCACCCGTGCTAGACACGTGGCGCGCAGCGCGCTGGACCTGAAGCGTTGCTTCAGCAGTGCGCTGGATCTGAAGCGTTGCTTCAACAGATGTGTCTTTTCACCTTCCTTTTTAAGTCAAACTTATATTCCCTAGAATCTTTCATTTCCCAATCTTGGAAATAGTTCCATTGTGCACAAAATTTTCTGTGCTTCGTCTTTATAATTCGAAGCAAAGCTTCTTCCTTTTCTCATCTTCCAAAGAACCCTCCCAACTATGGCTTGTAACTGCCCCCATGCTCGTAGACAGCCGTGGGAAGTGCCCATTCAGGACCTTGTTCCTCGTTTTGTTGCGCGTCTGGTGGATCCTTCTCTCATGAATGAGCAGTGTGACGCTGCACTGCACGATCTTTTGACTCGTGTGGGGTCTCCCTTTCCTCCACATTCTATTTGGCTTCGGATGATCCTTGCATCTGTGCTCGCCGATCTTCCCCCTCCTCCAGCAGAGATGTCCTCAGCAGTGCTCAATACTGCCGAAGACAAGATTGAGTGCTTCTTCGAGGCGCACTTAATCACTCAAGCCCTGAGGGATTGCTCTATCCACTTGCTGAGCCAGATACGGGCTCGTTGGGTTGTCATCACCACTTTCTCTGAGGAGTGCGGCGCCGATCGTTGGATGGTTACCCCTCGGAAGGATCGCCGCTTTGACATGGTGGAGAAGACGGAGAAGGAACTGGATAATCTCCTCTATAGCTTTATGAACCCCTGTCCTCTTGATCCCATGTTTGGTGATCTTTTTTAAATGTAATAACAATAATAATAATAAAAAGATGTTTTAATTTAGTATTTTATTATCTGTTAAGTGTTCTCTTGTTTTTTAATTCTTTGTTATTCTAAGATGTTTATGCGCTGCATAATCATGAAGCGTTGCTTCGCTTTCCAATCTTGGAAATAGAGCATTTCTCTAATTTGGGGTGCGCAGCGCAATTGCGCTAGCGCTAGCGCATTCGTGTTTTGACACGTGGCACGCAGCGCGCCTTGCGCCAGCGCACTAGCGCTCGACACGTGGCGCGCAGCGCAACTGCGCGAGCGCGCCAGTGTTAGACACGTGGCGAGCAGCACAACGCGCAGCACAACTGCGCTAGCGCGCCTGTGTTAGACACGTGGCGCGCAGCGCAGAGCGCAGGATTTGAAGCGTTGCTTCAATTTTTGACTCTTAAATTTCTAAACAAAGCTTTTCTCTGATTGAGGGAAGCAGAAGCGTCGCTTCATTTCCAGTCTTGAAATTTGAACAGAGCTTTGCTCTGATTGGGGAAAACACACCCAACTTAGGCTAATTGGTTTTCTTCATTCCATACCTTTCAGCACCTGCCTATGGTTTGGAAGAAGACTATCCAATAAGCGTAATAGGTGTATCATCTCCTAATCCTAGGAGCCCTCACAATCTGAGAGAAGGTAAATGGAAAAGACAACTGAATAATCGTATTCAATCTCTCCAGAACCAGAATCCATCCTCAAAAAAATTCCTCCGAGTTTGTATATAACCATACGATGGATTTATCCAATGGAATTGGATGTTCGTAATAATACAGGGTGTTCTGGAGAAACTCAAAGGGTGAAAGAAGGAGTGGCAATGATGTATGCAACTCAGACAATCCAAAAGCCAGTGTTTTAAGAAAGTTCGGTTAACTTGGTTACTGAGTTATTGTCTAAGGTCGGGTCATGGTCGCAGTCAAAGAGAGAGAGAAAAGAAATACTCTGCGTGCACTCTAACCTGAATCAGAATGGTTTATCACTTTATCTAATCAGGAAACCTCCCACTGTAATCTCAAATTCTCCTCCAAACCTGAAAGAAGAATTAGTCGGAATCACCCGAGGAGTAAACTTACTCATCAGTGGGAATCGGGGTCCAACTATCATCTCATGATAACTTGATGGAAGCTACTCAAGTCACCATACTCCAGAAGGTATGCGCAAGCCTGGCAAGTTTCCTGTATGTTTGAAACTCCCGATATGATTTTTACCCCAAGCCGTTTATGACCTTGACAAAGGCCAACAAATCATAAACCACAAGTCAAGTTCAACCCATCATTATCCTGGATTACTCTAGACCCACCCGTACAAACCCTTGATAAAGGCCAACAAGGTTATACGACTGTCCTAGATAATCGCAACTCAATGCAACAGACAAGTAATACCCAGCTACCGCACACTACGTCTTGACAAAGTCCAACAAACGCAGCACGAATACTAGGTACTACCTGAAAGAAATGACGGAGGGCTACGGCTGGTTTTTGGCGAAAAACCTTAAGCGTAATGAACTTGATATCGTTGAAGGAATCGGATAACTTTTATAAAAATATAGTGGCGAAAACCTTTACTAAAGAGGTCACTCCCGGTGAAAGGATCTCGGCTCTTTCCCTATCGAATGAGGCGAAGGATATTCCAAACTGAATATCACGATACAAAGAAAAAAGTAATCGACTATAGTGAAGTTATTACCCTGACGCAAACCTCTGTCCAAGGGGTCACTCCCGATGAAGGGATCTCGGCCCTTGCCTCGTCGAAAATATGATGTACGTATATGCCATCTGCATTCGCCTCTGGGTCCCGTCATCACCCGTTAGGTTACTTAACTAACGACAGAGCGGGGACTGGTCTAGCGTGGGTGCAAAACATATACAACATCTACTAGTATATATATCAATATATAATAATCGCTCCAGGTATGATAAATGCAACATCACAGAAAAGTAATAAGCATCTCAGAACAGTACAGATAATCTGGAATCCCCGGGTTTCATAGAGCCGCAAATGAAATCCGACGCTCCCCTGGTCGTGTGGATAGCCTGTGCAATGAAAACCTAGACCCCTACGAGCGCGGCAAGTTACCCGCCAAAACCTGAAGCGAGGCAGCCCCCTTCAGCAACGTGAATGGACCACCCAGCACTTCACGGAATCCGGTAACTTGAGCACCCCTCCTTGGGTCAACCTATACCCCCTACGAGTGCGGCGAATACCCCGCCAATTCTAGAGTGAAGCCCCCTCCGTCTCAAAGCCATGAGATGCGGGCCCGTTGACCTCTAGAACTCGGCTATCCGTGTACCCCACCGTGGGGTAATCCTAGTACAGAAAAGAAAATATATACAACGGGTACATCGATCTCAACCCAGTCGTGCCCCAAAAGAATAATATACAAACAGGCAGTGATGGCAGTCCACATGTCGGACGCTCGCCCCGCAATATCAAATGTACAAATAAATCCAAACTTCACTACCATTGCACAGGAGCTATCCACCACGACAAATCCGCAACATCACAGCATAACACAGAACATCAACGTGAATGTCACGTTCGCAAAACCCGTCTAAAAGAACTATAGCGATTAGACAAGATTTACCGATCAAATGATATTCACGGTCGCAGATAGAAATGTAAGCACTGTGAACTAACTTGTTTAAATTTTCGATCGACAAAAATTTCCCGAAGTGGGCCCCAAGCTCAAATCCAGCACTCAAAATAATCTGGGCCAAAACTAAATGTTCCAGAAACCACATTTCCAAGTTGAAGTCCCCCAAAAGAAAATTGGTGCAGCGAACCCACCAAAGTGCCGCGCAACCGCGGCAAACATGAGGGTTTGGCCGCGGTTCCGCGGTCTAGCGGTAAGTTCGTGCTACCAAATTTCTTCCAGTGTCTTCAAAAAGCCTGCCTGATTTTCTTAAGGAATGCTTTGACAAATTCGTCCCAATTTGAAATGGAATGTGCGGTAGTGTTATATAGCCACTTCTCGGCTAAATCGCACAAGGTAAATGGGAGAAGACGAAGACGTAAAGCATCCACAGAAAGCTGTGAAGTACCCATCATTGCGCATACATTTTCAAATTTCGTGATAAACACGTATGCGTCTTCAGACTCGAGACCGTGAAATTTTGGTAGAAGGTTGATGTATTGGGGTTTTATTTGAAAATTTTCCCCGTTGGCTGGTGGTGTAGAAAGACAAGTGGAAAGTGGGCCTCGTGTAGGATAACATCTCTCTTGGAGAGAGATGCGAGGTGGATTCTGTGCACCAACGGACGGCGGCAGAGTAGTGGAAAAGAAGTTCGATGGAGACTGATCCATCGATGTGGGTGTGGTGGTGGGTAAAGAAAAGGTAAGTATAGAAATACCGACTTTTGGGTCGATCGGGGGACTCGGACTAAACAGGCACTAGAATCCTGTTGTCCAGCCTATCTTGCACTAAAAAGGGTTAGTACAAGTGGCAGCGTGAATTTATAATTAGGGAAAAGAATGAATGTGATTGGTGTTTGTTTTGAAAATTGATACGGATTTTTGAAAAAAAATGATGCAACAAAACAAATGCAACACACAAAACCCTAGAATCTAATGGTCACCTAGGTCTGGCTCTAGACCGCTCCTAACTGCCAAAAGACAAGTCGCAGGATAAATCCTCCACTGCCTCTTTGTCCCCCTGTGGCCGGATAAGTGCCAGGTAAGTGGGAAGGAACCACCACTACAGTGGGCCTAATTAATAACCACTAGCCTTAGACACACTCGCCTTAGGCACCACAAGAAAACTCGGATAAGCAATGAATTACCCACGGCCTTCTCTTGTCCTAATTGAGCGCGACGGTCCTTAGAGTCATCTCTAGATTTCTTTTAATTAATGAGGGTAAATGAGGATGCAAGTTTTGCGATTTTCGGGGCCTAGGAAGGGTAATGAAATTCCCACCTAATTTGGATTTGGTCGTGCCCCTTAATTTCCGTATTAATATGCAAACAACCAAGAATCAAAAACACGCACAAATTTTATTTTGCTTTGCGGCGCTGCGATTTATTTGCAAAGAAACCTGCAGCAAATTGTCAATTGGAGCAGACAGAGGAGGAGATAAGAAAGATAGAGACTTACAGAGAAAATTTGGCAGAGAGATCCCTTCAATTAAGCGCGGAACCGCCGCGGATTAGGGTAGTTTGCCGCGGATGAGCGGTCCTATCAAGGAATCACTGCACCAAAATTTTAGGATTGGTTTCTGTTCACCTCAGGAGCTCTTTGGATGTTTCAGAAGAAATTTTCCACAGCTCCAATAATTCCAGATTTCCTCGCAATCAAATCACAACACACGTGTTAGTGTTTGCACGAATTTTGATCTAAAAATTATGATGAAATAAATTGTTCAACTCAAATTTCAAAATACGAACTATTAGCGCACTATCCCCGGCAACGGCGCCATTTGATTGAATAGATTTCGGATTGTGTAGTATAGAAATTGTAAAGAAATCACAACCAAAAATTAATTGACCGCAATCAACTACGGTGTCGTTGTAGTATAGTGGTGAGTATTCCCGTCTGTCCCGCGGGTGACCCGGGTTCGATCCCCGGCAACGGCGCCATTTGATTGAATAGATTTCGGATTGTGTAGTATAGAAATTGTAAAGAAATCACAACCAAAAATTAATTGACCGCAATCAACTACGGTGTCGGATGTAGTTTGTATGTGAGTGCGGATCGTCCACAGGGAAAGTGTAATCGTTCGTCTTTCGATTTAGGTGAGTTGAAACTTTAAGAAAAAGAAAACAAACAATTCAAGATTTAAAGTTGAAGTTCAAGAAATGAGAAAAAATCTAGATCTAAGAAAGCATTAAAAGATAGAATCAAGAATTGATCGTTTGTTGATTTTTCCAAACCAAATCTCAAGAATCGAAACGAGGCTCGTAGGAATCGATGGGATCTATAGATGTGATGTAATCTTAGAATTACGTATTCTTATCCTTCGATGAATTGATACTAGATCGATGATGATCGATGAGAATTAGAGACTTCTTGTGAAACTAGGGTTTCATCTTATCTCTTGTTCTTTCATTGATATCATTCATATTCTAGCCTCTAGTAAATTCAAGAAACGATCGTAGATTCCTAATTTCGAGCGATCACAATCAAGAAATCATCGCAACGAAACTAGGTCATCGATTCTTGAACTTGCTAGGGTTTACAAAACTCGTAGGACTTAAAAATAGTATTAAGATTTGTTACATCATCATTCTACAATCGTCTCGACTCCTTCACGAGCGGAGTTTTACTCAAACATCACAACAAGAGCAACAATTACAAATTGAGATCTAATCATGATGCAAGAATTAAAAGAAAGCAAGATTAAAGAAATTCACATTTTATTTATATCAACAATTTAGTTACATTCGCTCAAGAACTACAAGAGGAAGAACTTGATCGTCGACTTGGCTTCGCTCGTCTCCGTGGATCGCGGATCGGCTTGGATCACTTGCCCGATTGAAGATCGGCTCGGCTCCTAAAAGGTTGAAGGCTTCTCACTTGATTTGGTACTCAAGATCTTGAATTTGGAGTGGAATTAGGGTTAGGGTTTCGCACAAGCCTTGTCACTAGACTTGTGGAAGAAGATGATGAAAGAGGGAATTATTTAACTAATGAAGATTGATTATTGATTATTGATTAGCCTTTAACCCTAGGTCTAGGTTCCTATTTATAGATAACTAACCCTAGATCTAGGATTTCAAATTCTAAGTTTCCCTCCAAAAGTTTGTTGAAGAAATTCAAATTTCCCTCCAAAAGTTAGTTAGGGGAGAAGCTTCTAGATGTGATTAGTTAGGAGGGAGCTTCTAGAAGAGGATTAATTAGGAGCTTAATTTAGGATTAGCCTTCTTAATCTTCTTTGCTGATCTGGCAGTAGGTTCGAGAGAGTTCTGGAGTTTGAAGTATCAGAAAGAACTGTGGGCCCTGGTATAAGAATTTTGCCCAAAACTTAATGGCTGACGTGGCAGAACCGCCGCGGTTCCGCGGCGCATGCAAGCTTCTGCCGCGGAACCGCGGCTGACTTGGAGAATTGAAGCTTGGGCTTTCTGGTTGTTGCTGGGCCTGATGTATGGGCCTTTTTCTGATATATAGAATTGTCTAATTCCTTCTTCATTGCTATCAGATCTGAAAGTATGGAGTTGGTGTAATGTTGATCAGCTCTTTGGTTTTTCTTCCGTATTTTCCTGCATAGACTCAAGACAAGTGTTGCGCAAATACAGAAATGATGCGATGCCATGAATTGCGGTTAATTTCCTTTAAAGTGTCGGTTAAAAAGTCTACTACATGCAATCTCATATTTTGTGACAGATTTGCTAATATGTAGAATATGAATGCCGAACACTTCTAAATGTATGCAAATGTTAAGGAAATTGCCGGCTAAAATATACAATATTTTCGACTGATCAAATACCCCCAAACTTAATTTCGATCGTCTCGAGCGAATGTTTTATTAAAAAGAGAAGGAGAAAATAAAGAAAGAGAAAAACTAACTAGCACACTTTCGTAGGCAACACGATTGCACTGAGCACGTGCAACAAGCCTTTAAACCTCTAGGTGTCCCTAGTAGGAGGAGTGTTGTCTCCTGAGGGTTTTCAGCGGATTGCACCCACAAAATCCAATAATAAAAGGAAGATCATGAATATTACATTTAAAGAAAAGAATTGTAAAAGAAAAGCTTCGAAAATTAGGGTTTCCAACTAAGCTAGCTTTTCGGTTGTCATGAGCCCTATCTTAATGGCCATGAAAAGATGTCAGAAATCACGTCCTCCCTCAATAAAACATCGTCTTATTCTTCATTCCTATCTTTCTTCCAAACATCGATCATATAACCCTGCGTGTGTGTAAAGAACATCCCTACATCCGGAGAATTCAATTCAAGCTATCATACTCTTGCCCTTCAGCCTCAGTACTTTTTAATTAATGAATATTTATGATTGCTCACACACTTTCATGCGACCGTTAATACTTCTTGAGGTACTAACCGACCGATTACTCATGTGCTTGCTTATTTGGTGTATTTTCCTCGTCTTGCACCACCTCAGGCATAGCAGTGACTCCCAGACCAGTTGGCCTTAGGGCACTAGGTGAAGAAGCACCATCGCTATATTTTTTTTTTATTGCCCTTGGTGATAACAAAACCAGTGTTCATTTTTCTCACCACTTTATATTTTTATTCATTTTTTATTTCCTTCATACTTTTGGCTTTAAGACAAGAGCATTTCAAGGTATCCTCTACTATCCCAGGCTTCAAGACGTGTGTAAGTGCGAATAGCAGGGTATCAACGTTCAAAATGTTTGGCTTCCAGAATAGAAACTATTTTTCAGACTTAGTTTTATCCTCAGATTAGCGACGTCCTTCATCTTACTAACCCTTGGGACAACGGCTCATAACTACTTATTACTAGTTCATATAAGAAAACTTCTAATTTTCTTGGTTTTCTTAAATTTTTCTAATCTCATGGGTGTAATTTTTCACTATCTAATCTTTTATTATCTTATTTATGTACAAAAATATTTTTATCTTTTGAAAATTTTTAAATTTTTATGGGTTTTCGAAAATGTTTTGTGCTTATGCAAATGATATGCAAATGATGCGAAAATAAGCACAAACCTCCCCCAAACTTGTTTTCAACAGTGTCCTCACTGTTGCCATCTGCTAAATCTCGAAAAAAAAACCTGTAAGCTTGGGAGGAATTTATTAGTGGGGGCAAAATATTTAAGTGAAGAACCTCCCCCAAACTTAATTTTGGCTCAAAAGTTTGTAAAAATTTTATTTTCAGGAGCCCGATTATTCCCCCACCAAACTTATGCAATGTTAATCTTTCAAAATCATATGAGGGGGTCAAAAATCATTGGTCGATGCCAAGCTTTGCAAAGACCGAATGTCAACACCAACCATTCGAAAATTTTATCAATGCAGTGCTCTGGTTGGTGGAAGAAGAAGTGGGGAAAGGTTAAGTGGTGGAATAGAATGTGTGTGCGTCTCATTTTGGAGAGACGATGCAATGAATATGATGGATTACTCGCATTCTTTTTACAGTTCAGAAGAAGGGGTGGAGGTTCAATTTCATTGATTGAGAGATGATTCATCTCAACACCCGTGTCATTCAAAAATGCGAGTTCATCAGCAAAGATTTCCTCAAAAGTTCCATCTATACCCCGATGAATAATGTCATCACAAAGTGCGGGGTGATCTTCAGACTCTAAGAACAGTTCATAATTGGTGTTAGTTGTTGACCCGGACATCTCGGTGGAAGAGTCCGTATGTGTATGATACATAGTTAGGTCAAACAATAACATATGAAAAGAGTCAAGATCGGTATCAGGAGGATCATCAAATTCGCTGCTGTCGACATCCATTAAATCGACAGAACATACCTGAGCAATAGGTTCGGAGGGTACACTTCCCAACTTGTAAATGTTTAGTTCTATTGATCTATTCCCGAAAGATAGGGTCATAGAACCGTTACGACAGTTGATAATAGCATTGGAAGTGGCCAAAAAGGGGCGACCTAAAATCACCGGAATTTGATTCCGTGGGTTCGCTACAGGTTGTGTATCAATTACAATAAAATCTACCTGGAATATAAATTCTCCGATTTTTATTAACACATCCTCCAGTTCACCCCTAGGTTTGGTGATTGATCGGTCAGCCATCTGGAGAGTGCAATTGGTTGGCTTCAACTCTCCGATCCCTAATTGCTCATAGACTGAGAAAGGAAGCAAGTTAACACTAGCGCCAAGGTCTAATAGAGCACGGTTGATGTGTTTTTCCCCAATAGAAACGGAAATAGTAGGATATCCTGGATCCTTACGTTTCCTCGGTAATTGTTGGGGGAAAGCCGTGTCTATTGTTTTTTCCATAAAAATCTTCTTGGGCACTGGATTCTTCCTCTTCCTAGTGCACAGGTTCTTAAGAGTTTTCGCATAGGACGGAACTTGTTGGATGGCATCTAGGAGAGGGATGTTGGTGTTTACTTGCTTAAAAATGTTCATAATCTTCTCCATATGTGGACTCGGTGTGTTAGCCCTTAACCGATTAGGATAAGGTGCTTTAGCAATAAGCGCAGGGTCTATCATAGGAGAAGAAAGTGTTTGTGGAATCGATCCCAAAATAGAAGTGGGGATCGTCCGTGGAGGGGTAAAAGAGGTGGGCTGTAGTGGCGAGCCTTTTGGGAAACGAAGAATAGGTTCGGAAGAAGGTGGGGTAGAAGAACTGGGGTAAGAAGTGTGTGTGTGAAGAAAGGTCTCAGCCGGGGTGTTATTGATTGATTTATTAGTATCATCAAACTCTTCCCCAACATGAGTGTCAAGCACTCTTCCAGATCTCAACGTGATCTCATCCACATGATGTGAATAGCTAGGATTGGGTAAAGGTTGAGCTGGAAGTTTCCCTTTCTCTCGTGCACTCATTTCGGCTTTTAGTTGTGCAATTTGTTCTTCCATCGATTTGATATTATCATTTTGAGAAATAATGATCTTCATTACATTCTCGACGGAAGATTGCAAACTTGCCGTTCCTTGGATGGATTGTTTCATGAAAGTATCCAAGGTCTGTGCTAGTGCAGAGATATTATCTGTACCGGTCAATTGCAAAGGACTAGACGGTGCAAAAGTGTTGGCCGGATTTTGGAAATTTTGTGCTTGAAAGGGGTGCTGACTCAATTGAAGTTGTGGGTGCTGTTGTGGTGGAGGGGCCCCTTGGAAATTGTTTTGGGTTGGAACCGTGTTTTGAAATTGTGATTGGTTCCAAGCAAAGTTAGGGTTATTCCTCCAACCCTGATCATATGTGGAGGAAGATGGATCGTTTCTAGGTCTTTGAAATGCGGCATTTGTATGCTCAGGACCTTGAAATGGACATTCTTCCGTCAAGTGAGACGGATCAGAACAGCATCCACATACAGTTTTGGAGAGTGATATTTGACTTAGGGCGGCTAAAAATTTGTTTTCCATAGTCTCGAGTTTCTTTTGCATAGCTGAAATGTCAGCTCTAACTCCTATGGAAATATCATTGCCATCCCTAGTCGATTGACTCACACCCTCCCACTGTAAAGATTTTTCAGCGAAATCTTCTAGAAATTTCCAGGCTTCCCTATCATCTTTAGTCATGAAGTTGCCTTGACACATTGATTCAAGGGTCTGTCTTGTGTAAGGAGTAATGCCCTCATAAATGATTCGGCACAGTTCCCATCTCGGGATGCCGTGATGTGGACATTGGACTAACAGATCCTTGAAACGTTCAAGACATTTTGAAAATGTTTCATTTGGAAGCTGGGTGAATTGATAGATTTCGCTACGGACTCGAGCTGTTTTGTGATGTGGGTAAAATTTCTTAAGGAATGCTTTGACGAATTCATCCCAATTTGAAATGGAATGTGCGGTAGTGTTATATAGCCACTTCTCGGCTAAATCGCACAAGGTAAATGGGAGAAGACGAAGACGTAAAGCATCCACAGAAAGCTGTGAAGTACCCATCATTGCGCATACATTTTCAAATTTCGTGATAAACACGTATGCGTCTTCAGACTCGAGACCGTGAAATTTTGGTAGAAGGTTGATGTATTGGGGTTTTATTTGAAAATTTTCCCCGTTGGCTGGTGGTGTAGAAAGACAAATGGAAAGTGGGCCTCGTGTAGGATAACATCTCTCTTGGAGAGAGATGCGAGGTGGATTCTGTGCACCAACGGACGGCGGCAGAGTAGTGGAAAAGAAGTTCGATGGAGACTGATCCATCGATGTGGGTGTGGTGGTGGGTAAAGAAAAGGTAAGTGTAGAAATACCGACTTTTGGGTCGATCGGGGGACTCGGACTAAACAGGCACTAGAATCCTGTTGTCCAGCCTATCTTGCACTAAAAAGGGTTAGTACAAGTGGCAGCGTGAATTTATAATTAGGGAAAAGAATGAATGTGATTGGTGTTTGTTTTGAAAATTGATACGAATTTTTGAAAAAAAATGATGCAACAAAACAAATGCAACACACAAAACCCTAGAATCTAATGGTCACCTAGGTCTGGCTCTAGACCGCTCCTAACTGCCAAAAGACAAGTCGCAGGATAAATCCTCCACTGCCTCTTTGTCCCCCTGTGGCCGGATAAGTGCCAGGTAAGTGGGAAGGAACCACCACTACAGTGGGCCTAATTAATAACCACTAGCCTTAGACACACTCGCCTTAGGCACCACAAGAAAACTCGGATAAGCAATGAATTACCCACGGCCTTCTCTTGTCCTAATTGAGCGCGACGGTCCTTAGAGTCATCTCTAGATTTCTTTTAATTAATGAGGGTAAATGAGGATGCAAGTTTTGCGATTTTCGGGGCCTAGGAAGGGTAATGAAATCCCCACCTAATTTGGATTTGGTCGTGCCCCTTAATTTCCGTATTAATATGCAAACAACCAAGAATCAAAAACACGCACAAATTTTATTTTGCTTTGCGGCGCTGCGATTTATTTGCAAAGAAACCTGCAGCAAATTGTCAATTGGAGCAGACAGAGGAGGAGATAAGAAAGATAGAGACTTACAGAGAAAATTTGGCAGAGAGATCCCTTCAATTAAGCGCGGAACCGCCGCGGATTAGGGTAGTTTGCCGCGGATGAGCGGTCCTATCAAGGAATCACTGCACCAAAATTTTAGGATTGGTTTCTGTTCACCTCAGGAGCTCTTTGGATGTTTCAGAAGAAATTTTCCACAGCTCTAATAATTCCAGATTTCCTCGCAATCAAATCACAACACACGTGTTAGTGTTTGCACGAATTTTGATCTAAAAATTATGATGAAATAAATTGTTCAACTCAAATTTCAAAATACGAACTATTAGCGCACTATCCCCGGCAACGGCGCCATTTGATTGAATAGATTTCGGATTGTGTAGTATAGAAATTGTAAAGAAATCACAACCAAAAATTAATTGACCGCAATCAACTACGGTGTCGTTGTAGTATAGTGGTGAGTATTCCCGTCTGTCCCGCGGGTGACCCGGGTTCGATCCCCGGCAACGGCGCCATTTGATTGAATAGATTTCGGATTGTGTAGTATAGAAATTGTAAAGAAATCACAACCAAAAATTAATTGACCGCAATCAACTACGGTGTCGGATGTAGTTTGTATGTGAGTGCGGATCGTCCACAGGGAAAGTGTAATCGTTCGTCTTTCGATTTAGGTGAGTTGAAACTTTAAGAAAAAGAAAACAAACAATTCAAGATTTAAAGTTGAAATTCAAGAAATGAGAAAAAATCTAGATCTAAGAAAGCATTAAAAGATAGAATCAAGAATTGATCGTTTGTTGATTTTTCCAAACCAAATCTCAAGAATCGAAATGAGGCTCGTAGGAATCGATTGGATCTATAGATGTGATGTAATCTTAGAATTACGTATTCTTATCCTTCGATGAATTGATACTAGATCGATGATGATCGATGAGAATTAGAGACTTCTTGTGAAACTAGGGTTTCATCTTATCTCTTGTTCTTTCATTGATATCATTCATATTCTAGCCTCTAGTAAATTCAAGAAACGATCGTAGATCCCTAATTTTGAGCGATCACAATCAAGAAAGCATCGCAACGAAACTAGGTCATCGATTCTTGAACTTGCTAGGGTTTACAAAACTCGTAGGACTTAAAAATAGTATTAAGATTTGTTACATCATCATTCTACAATCGTCTCGACTCCTTCACGAGCGGAGTTTTACTCAAACATCACAACAAGAGCAACAATTACAAATTGAGATCTAATCATGATGCAAGAATTAAAAGAAAGCAAGATTAAAGAAATTCACCTTTTATTTATATCAACAATTTAGTTACATTCGCTCAAGAACTACAAGAGGAAGAACTTGATCGTCGACTTGGCTTCGCTCGTCTCCGTGGATCGCGGATCGGCTTGGATCACTTGCCCGATTGAAGATCGGCTCGGCTCCTAAAAGGTTGAAGGCTTCTCACTTGATTTGGTACTCAAGATCTTGGATTTGGAGTGGAATTAGGGTTAGGGTTTCGCACAAGCCTTGTCACTAGACTTGTGGAAGAAGATGATGAAAGAGGGAATTATTTAACTAATGAAGATTGATTATTGATTATTGATTAGCCTTTAACCCTAGGTCTAGGTTCCTATTTATAGATAGCTAACCCTAGATCTAGGATTTCAAATTCTAAGTTTCCCTCCAAAAGTTTGTTGAAGAAATTCAAATTTCCCTCCAAAAGTTAGTTAGGGGAGAAGCTTCTAGATGTGATTAGTTAGGAGGGAGCTTCTAGAAAAGGATTAATTAGGAGCTTAATTTAGGATTAGCCTTCTTAATCTTCTTTGCTGATCTGGCAGTAGGTTCGAGAGAGTTCTGGAGTTTGAAGTATCAGAAAGAACTGTGGGCCCTGGTATAAGAATTTTAACCAAAACTTAACGGCTGACGTGGCAGAACCGCCGCGGTTCCGCGGCGCATGCAAGCTTCTGCCGCGGAACCGCGGCTGACTTGGAGAATTGAAGCTTGGGCTTTCTGGTTGTTGCTGGGCCTGATGTATGGGCCTTTTTCTGATATATAGAATTGTCTAATTCCTTCTTCATTGCTACCAGATCTGAAAGTATGGAGTTGGTGTAATGTTGATCAGCTCTTTGGTTTTTCTTCCGTATTTTCCTGCATAGACTCAAGACAAGTGTTGCGCAAATACAGAAATGATGCGATGCCATGAATTGCGGTTAATTTCCTTTAAAGTGTCGGTTAAAAAGTCTAATACATGCAATCTCATATTTTATGACAGATTTGCTAATATGTAGAATATGAATGCCGAACTCTTCTAAATGTATGCAAATGTTAAGGAAATTGCCGGCTAAAATATACAATATTTTCGACTGATCAAGTATCATAGCGTTTGGTAAAACGTTGTCTAATTGCTATAGGAATTAATTAGATAGGGTTACGAAATTGATACTCGCATTGATATTCTGTGATGTTTCTTGATTATGGTTGTGTTGGATTGCTGTGATCGTTAGCTTGATATATGTAGTGTTAGATGCTCTGTGATGAGGTAATGTATATTCAAATTGTGTGGCGAGCATCTGAATTGTGGACTGCCGCCACTGCGGTTTGTATATTATTCTTTGGGGGCACGTCTTGGTTGCGGATGCAGTCACCTTGTATATTTATTTTCTTTACATGCACTAGATTTTACCCATGGCGGAGTGCTCGAGCAATCAGATTCAAGGAGGCAATGGGTGGTCGTCTCAAAGGTGTTGAGACAGGGCCATCGTATTCTAGAATTGGTAGGGTTGCTCACCACACTCGTAGGAGATACAGGATTGACCCGTGGAAGGATGCCCAAGTCACCGAATTTTGGAAGTGCTGGATGGCCCATTCACTTCGTTGATTGGGGTTGCATCGCTTCTGAGATTAGCGGATGGCTTGCCGCACTCGTATGGGTCTAGGGTCTGATACTACGGGCTATCCACACGACCGGGAAATTGCATTTTATATTTGGATCCATTAAAATGTATTTTTCCTAGTTTATCCGCAATTCTATACTGTGTTTGCTTTTGCTGTGATACTTCTATGATGTTACTTGGTATCATACATGAGACGAATGTTTATATATTATATATATATTTAGTAAATGCTATATAAGTTTTGCATCCGTACTAGTTATGTCCCCGCCCTGCCGTAAATTAAGTATCTTACGCTGAAGACCTGAGACCCTGTGGCGAATGCAGATGGTATATATGTGCATGTCTATTTTCGTTTCTTTCTGGCATGATATGTTTAATTAATGGGACTGCATTAATTTTAATTAATGAAAGGAAAACAAACCCAAAATGATGTTTGTACAAAAGAATTTCCAATCCAGTTTTAAAAAAATGTCCAATTATTTAAATAGTTTATACAAAACAAATTTGATTTTGGGTGTTGAATTAAGTTCCATGGGCCTACCTCTTTGGGTTTGACAATGATTAGGCTAATCGGCTTTAGGATGCTAGCTGCTGGCCTTGTTTGATAGGCTATATTCAAAGCTTTAAGGCCTAGTTTGGGGTTTTCGAAAACCTGATTTCTTAGGATTTCAAGGGCGAAACTCCAAAATTTCCAGAGGAAACCGGGATTTCAAGAAACCCCGGACTAGGCCTAAAATGAACAGATTCCTTAACTTTGATCAGCAATAAAGTAAAAAATAAAAACAAACATGAGTCAAAGCCCAAGGAAGAGTGTCTTAATTGCCAATAGATACACAAACGATCAGACTAGGTTAGTAGCTAAGTTTGGTTATCTCCATAACCAACTTTCTAACTAACCTCAACTATAAAATAAAATTCAATCCCTGCTCATTCTCTTCACTGCAATCAAATCTCTCTCCTTCATTAATTCCCAAAAGAAATCAACATGAAGATGAACACTAATGCAATTTCCATCTTCATTATTTCTCTCTTGATCTCAATGGATATATCCTCGGCTCAAATCACAACCTCATGCACAAGCTCTCTGATCAGTAGTTTCACCCCATGCTTGAACTTCCTCACCGGAAGCACCAACGGCGGCGGATCCCCGACCGCCGGCTGCTGCAGCGCCCTGGGATCGCTTATCGGGAGCAGCACGGACTGCGCCTGCCTTATACTCACAGGAAACGTCCCGATCAATCTCCCGATTAACCGGACACTGGCCATCACGCTTCCTCGTATATGCAACTCGCAAAAGGTTCCCCTCCGATGCAAAGGTAAAACTTCGTAGATCCAGCTTCATGTTTCACACATTTATAGATAGCCGATTGTGTCTGATAAATGAATATTAATTTTGGTTGCAGCTTCGGCTACTCCGCTCCCGAGTTCAGGTAACAAAAACTCATTAGTATTCATATACCAGTACTTTCCGTATCAAGTCGGATTAATTCTGATAAATGTATTTTATTACAGGTCCCATAGCTAACGCACCAGGACTTCCTCCTCTTCCACCATTCTGTAAGAACTGCAATTTCTTTTAGTAACACATATAGATGTAATTTCTATTCTCATTGTATGCTCATTTTTCCCCCTGAAATGCTTTCTACAGCATCTGAGCCACCAGCAGTGCCACCAACAGCGAGTGATCTACCGGCGCCTCCACCTGCAGATTCAGGATTGAACCAAGGACAACGACCCCTCGTGTTGCCTAATTCGGCTATCAAGCCCTCGCTCTACTCGTCCCCGGCTTGCTTGCTTGTGCTCATGATAGGAGCTATACTATTGAACTAGAATTAGACGAGAATTCCGCATACTACGCGTGTGACAGATTTTTGTGTATTCTTTTCTGGATTTGTCGAAGTCTATTTGTTGGATTCATACATTGGATTTGTATATTGTGATGTAGCAAATAATACTATTCATATAATTTATTTTTTTATCTTATTCCTTGTCATGTTCATCACAAAATTCTCCAAATAAAAGTTACAAAAATTATATATACATATTAAAGGATGAAATTTGCCAACCGTAGTCCTAGTCCGCATTCTATTTTTCTTTATTCATATGTGACCGTAATCTTCTCATAAGACAAATTAAAATAGATTGTTTAGTTCTCAATAAACAATAGGAAATAGTTGGTGAAGTTTATTGGAACATGTTACATATGTCTTATAACAAATCGAATCTAAACACGTTACAAAAATTCGAATGAATTGATGAGTTTTGTTAATGGAAGGTAAGAATGAGACACTTCCAAATCGTATACAATAATAATATATTTAATTTAAAGAAAGTTTAAGGATGGGTTTGTTTGATTTTCATATCTCTATTTAAAAATTTAAGCGAGCTGACACAGTCCTAAAAATGCAGCCTCAATATTTTTTTGTTTTCTTTGTGGCTCTTGAGATATGTGAATAATATAGTCTCAGGATGAAAAACGATAAGAGGTATATTAGTATAAGATATCAGATGGGTTTTTTTTTTGAATTATTTTATTTTTAAAATTATATTATAAAAATAGGGGGGGGATAAATTTTATTTACGAAAATAGGGTGGTTTCACCCACCCCCTGGCCCACCCCCCACCCCCAGTATAGGGGGCGGGTTCCCAGAACCCACCCCTTTTTTTTTAAATTAAATTAATTTTTAATTATACTGATATAATTTTAATATAATTATTATTATTATTATTATAATTATAATTATAATTATAATTCTTAAAAATAAAATAAAATTAAATAGACAAAAAAAACATTTAAATGAAATAATAAAATTTCACTATATCAAATTTTTTTTACATAATGAATCCGTCAAAATTTACAATGCCAAAAAATCCTATCTTTTTGTAAAATGTAAATGCTATATCGACGGTCAAATTTATAATAACAAAATGAATCCGTCAAATTTATAATACAAAAAAATCTGAGTGCACTTGTCACGATCCTGAAGGTCCCGCCCCTGATGCATATCCTGGACATCTGGTCTTATAATGGTCTGGTTGTTTGGATAGGCTACATCTGGATTGCCTTTGCTGAGGATCAGCATCCATTGTCATTCGATCTCGACGTACCTTAGGTCTTCCGGACCTTATATTTTTTTCCGGCGGTAATACAGTCGGTGTTTGTCTGTTGGCAGTATAATAGTGCCAATAGCGACTGTCCGGTATAGGATGAAATTTTGGATCGTATGCACCTTGGTAATTAGAAACAGTATAGTAATGGGAAGCAAAATTGTAATGTGAGGTATTCATACTGCTCGCAGCAGCAATTGCGTGGGCACAAGGTAGATGTTGTTGCTGGAAAAGACCGCATGTACACGAAGAGAGCCCTTCATCTCTAAAGTTCACGGTATATTGATTCCCATTACCTCCCGTCACCTGAAACTCCGCCGTGTCAAACCTTTCGGATCTGTAGTATTGTGCTCTGCGCTCTCTTTTCCGAAAGATATCTTCGTAATACGCGATGAGAGGAGTGTCCATCGCCAAGGACTTTTCTCTTCTGTGCACAAAATAAGTATTCATCCGGAAAAATGTTCGAACAATCAACCCCTGTATCGGTAAGCCTCTAACCCCTTTAAGGACCCCGTTGAAGCTTTCAGACATATTAGTCGTCATTAGGAGATATCTGCACCCATCATCATGTGCTTGTGACCACATGCGTACTGCATACTCATCTAACCACGCTTTCGCGGCTTGACTCATCTCCCCAATTTTCGTCATGTATATGTCGTGAACATTAGGGTCAGGCGTTTCACCGGCTCTGTACATAAGTTTATGTAGATCCGAATTTTTAAATTTTCGATCAAAATTTTGCCTGAAGTGTCGTAGGCAAAACCTATGTGGGGTCGTCGGAAATACAGATCTCATTGCAGCTAGTATTCCCAGATGTCTATCAGATATGATGCATAAATCCGTTCTATGAAGAACAGATGGGATATTTTTGAGGTTGCGGAAAAACCATGACCAGGATGATGTATTTTCACCCTCGACAATAGCAAATCCCAACGGAAATATACCGTTATTAGCATCAACACCTGTAGCAATTAACATGCAGCCTCTGTACTTACCGTATAGATACGTACCATCAACGCACAATACCGGCCGACAGTGTGTGAAACCAGCCGCACATGGACCAAAGCACCAGAAAATTCTTTGAAACCTGACAGAGCCCTCGACGTTTGTTTCTGTGGTTTTTAACCGGTATACGGTCCCCGGATTTGATGCTTTCATGGCTTCCATAAAAGGGACTAGTGAGTTGTACGAGCTTTCCCAGTCCCCGAATATCTTGCACAAAGCCTTTCTACGAGCATCCCATGCCTTCACATACGAAATCTGAATTTTATGCTCTCCGCTAACCAAGAGCCGTATCTCTCGGGGAGTCATCGCCACATCTGTACGGATCAGGGGCATGATTAGCGAGCAAATGTAAGATGAAGTGCAATTCCGGTGATCCTGTAACATGATAGAATTGATGCAAGTGTGTTCTTGGTTGTATTTCGTGACCTTCCAAGCCTTGGCTCTTTTGGAACAATATGCATGCAATCTCCACTGACATTCAGGAGCTTTCGTACATACCACAGTATAGTACTTCTTATTTGACTCTTCGGTTTTAAATGTAACGTTTTGCTGAATGGACCATGACTTCAGCTTACAAATAAGATCTCCTTTTTCCTGAAACAAATCCCCGACGCTGATGCAATCTTCGCTTGCTGCTGTCGCGTCCAAATAGGGTGCCGTATTTACATCTGCAACGGCTAAGTCTACCCAACCATCATCTTCCAGCGGATCGAGGCCGGGATCTTCTAGTTCGACAAAATAGTTATTCGCAGCCATACCATCAAAGAATGCTACCTCATTCAATCCAGCAGCATATTCTACGCTATCCTCCCCCAGATGATCTTCACCGGTTTCATCATCATCACTGCCACACATATCAATATCACCCGTAGCAACATAAGGCTCGGGTGCAATATATGATGGTTGTGGTCGGTGTAATGTGGATGGTTCGGGGTGAGAAGACCGGAAAGATGTGGACGGACATGCTTGGAATGCGCTGCTTGGATCGTGTTGGAATGATGCGGAGGTATGGGGAAATCTGCGTTTAGTATATAAATTGTTATTATAATATTATTCCTTAATATTTTCGTAACTAAATCATCACTTGTTTCAAATTTATTTACCTGTGGAAGGCTGTGTATGGTAATTCTTGCTGTTCTTCTGGGGTGCATGTAACTGCAGCAGTCGACTGGGGAAACCTGGATTTATGCATTTTATTAAATGTTTGAATATTAGTATATAGGTATTACTAAAATGTTTAAATATGGGTTTATAAAATGTTTACCCATGTGCTTGAAGATTTGAATAATGTTGTGTATAGTCATATCCACCGGCACTGACGGCATCATCGTTGACCATGTGACCGTACCCTCAGGAACTATCTCCAGCATTACCATCAAAATTACCCGTTGGAGGGACATCTGATACTTCCAATTGGTCCTTCTGAACCAAAAGTTCGAAAGAATGCTGGGTGCTCGAGAGACCGAAATCTATCATCAAAGATATTGATGCATCGTCTATAATATCAACCAATGCATTTCCACTGAACATAGGCCATATACAACTTAACTTAACCCTACTTTCACGGGGATCGTATTTCGTAATTTTGAACACTTTAGCCTCTAGTTCATCATAAGTCGTTGATGCTTCCAATCGCATGATTCGTGCAGACCCGCCCATATACTCGGGACCTTGTGCACTTGTGATAACCTGGCCATCGTATTTACATACAATAAATATACTTGGGGAGGCCATAATCCTGCACAAAAAACAGTTATATTTTTTATGTTGTGTTGAAATTGCAAAAAACTTTCAAACTCGAAGATTGCTTACTTCCAATACTTTATGAACTGTTCTACTGCTCGAAGATTGCTTACTCGCAGAATATGGTACTGAACTTCACCTTCTTCTAAAACTCCACACTTACACAAAATTGATAGTGGAGAAGAATTGATTGAAGTAAATGGATAGTGAGCGGTGTAGGATGAAAATTTGACAGAGATGAACGAAATGGGTAGTGCGGAGACATATTTATAGCGGCAAGATATTGAAGAGAGCGGGTTCCAAGAACCCGCCCTCTTCAATATGATGTTCTGCAGATTTGACAAGACAATATAAAAAACAAAATTAATGAAGAGGGCGGGTTCCAGGAACCCGCCCTCTTACTTTCTGACATATCTTAGCAAACGACAAATACAACGTTACTTCTGCACACACGTTACTTCTGCACACTTACTTACACTTACATTGATTTGATAAGACAAAATAAACAAACAAAATTAATGAAGAGGGCGGGTTCCAGGAACCCGCCCTCTTACTTTCTGAAATTGATGTGACATATGAATATTAACGTTACTTCTGCACACACGTTACTTCTGCACACTTACTTACACCTACATTGATTTGACAAGACAAAATAAACAAACAAAATTAATGAAGAGGGCGGGTTCCAGGAACCCGCCCTCTTACTTTCTGAAATTGATGTGACATATGAATATTAACGTTACTTCTGCACACACGTTACTTCTGCACACTTACTTACACCTACATTGATTTGACAAGACAAAATAAACAAACAAAATTAATGAAGAGGGCGGGTTCCAGGAACCCGCCCTCTTACTTTCTGAAATTGATGTGACATATGAATATTATTGATGTGATATATGACAAATGAATATTATTGATAATTTACAAATTACTATGACAAAGTTCAACGTTAATGGAAAAAGTACAAATAGTACTTGAATAGTACTGATGTGACCTCTCACTAATTAATGAAGAGGGCGGGTTCCTAGAACCCGCCATATTCTTTGTGAATAAGAACCCTCTCTGTAATTTTTGAAGAGGGCGGGTTCCAGGATCCCGCCATCTTCATTAATTAGTAATTGATTTGACGAATTATTGAAGAGGGCGGGTTCCTGGAACCCGCCCTCTTTGAGAACTGTGGCGGGTTCCTGGAACCCGTTCACCCTCTATAAAAGCCGCATCCACACTTTCATCAACCACACTTTCTTTCACACTTTCTAACTTTCATAAAACTCTCGACAAATCTCTGCTCCAGTACATTTCAATGGAGAATCAACCACTCGACAAATCTCTGCTTGTGCATCAAAACGAACACAGATCGTTCAATATATTACACGGGGAGGAAATATTCTAAACTTAGTTAATTTTTTTTAATTACACCTTTCATTTAATTCTAATAGTTGAAAATAATATTATTTAATTTTGCAGGATGGAGATAATCTCACCGTCGTCACGCATAGCTCAGACAAATGGGTAGTTAGCGACCAACGAATAAACCATCGGCTTAGACGGGCTGGATTTTATGAAGCGTCGTTGATTCGGCATATCCAAATCGACCACGCCCTCGTCACCTCTCTGGTCGAACGTTGGAGAAAAGAGACCCACACATTTCATCTAAGATGGGGTGAGGCCACAATCACACTCCAGGATATTGGCCTCTCACTCGGTTTACGGGTCAATAGGCTTGGGTTGGTCGCTGGAAAAATTGTTGGTCCAGATACCGACCACCCATACTGGGATACATATGCCGAGTCTGCTCTCGGACAGGTAAACAATTTCATTCTGCTTTCCCTATTTAGTGAACCTATTTTATGTTTTACATTATTTCTAGCTTTAATATTTAAAAAAATGCTAATATCAGGCACCAGGAGGCCGCAGTAAGGGGTATAAAATCAATTTGAACTGGTTAAGAGATACATTTAGTAATATCCCTGATGAAGCCACCGATGAAGTTTTGGATAGACATGCACGTGCCTACATTCTGTACATGATCGGTTCTTGGTTGATGCCGGACCAATCAGCAACGCATGTCCATCCGTTATACCTTGGCTTCCTGGCGGATTTTGATGTCTGTGGCCAATATGCTTGGGGAGCAGGGGTCCTGGCCTTTCTTTATAAGGAACTCGATAAAGCATGTGCTCCTACAAAGAATAAAATTTGTGGATGCAGTACATTACTTCAGGTAAATTCTTTATTTTTCACAGCTAGAATTTTGCAATATTGGTTTTCTCTCTTATAATCTGAAACTTTATTTGTAGATCTGGTCGTGGGAGCATATGTATATAGGAAGACCAGAGAATATTAAAATAACTGGCTTGGATATCCCCGGAAAGCCGCTCGGCTGCTGGTGGAATGGGAAGAAAGCGTATAAGGCTCCTCGTCGAGTGCTTAAGTACTATAGAGATGAGTTGGATCGCATGGAGGCGGCTCAGGTAATCATAATTTAGGTAATTTAATTTGTTTTACAATTTTGAAATATCTAAATCACAATTTTTTTACTATGTTATTTGTGCAGTTTCTGTGGACGCCTTATACAGCATATCGTCTAGAAAACTTACCCGGCATCTGTCTCGAAGGAGAGCCGGTTTGGCGGGCTCGATGCCCACTCCTCTTCATCAATGTCGTTGTTATGCACCTCCCGGATAGGGTATTGCGGCAGTTTGATATATTGCAACATATTCCTGTCCCGCCGCCTTCGCCTATGACAGTAGAGGGAGACATGCGAGGAGGAAATACGGAGCGTGATTGGAGGGAGCATCATCATCAGTATTTGCTGAGATGGGAGGATAGGCAGCATAGTATTGCCTTACAGCAAATAGGTGACCACACAGCTACCGACGCTACCAAAGTATATCTACAGTGGTATAAGCGTGTCACCATAAGATATCTTTCTGCTCCTCCCAAAAACTTCCCAAATATCTCGCGGTACGAGCCTAGAGGCCACATTGAACGAGATTTGGTAAGCCGCCCTCTTTATATCATATTACTTTTTAACATCCGGCGGTATGAGTCAATACTTATTTCTTATTTCTAATGTAACGACAGGCTCGTGGGTTGCATCTCGTACAAACAATGGTGCGGGAACCATACCCGACTGATGCTGGTCCGGCATCTCAGGCTCGATTTTCAAATGTCGACCAATTTATTGGTGATGTATTTGGTTCATATGGTATTTCTCAACATTTATCGCCGGCACCGGAGCCGCAGTATCAGCCGGCACCGGAGCCGCAGTATGAACCGGCACCGCAGCCGCAGTATGAACCGGCACCGCAGCCGCAGTATGACCCGGCACCAGAGCCGCAGCATCAAGGAGATCCAGCGCAGCAGGATCAGTGGTTTGGATCACCATACCGTCAGCAGCAACCCTGGCATACCGGACAGGCGCAACAACACCAGTCTTGGGGATCAGGTTTTGCAGAACAGCCGTCTTGGGGGTTAGGTTTTGTAGGGTTCCTAGGCATCCTAAGGAAGTCTCACAAGGCATCGAACATGCCAATTTCAAAAATTATTGGTGCCGAGAAACCCTAACACGGATCGTTTACTAGATGTTTAGGCGAAACGGAAAACTAGTTAACTATTTAACTATAGGTTAGATGCTACAACCTTTGTAGATCCGGATTTCCACCTCCTTAGCTCCACGTGATCATGCCCTCGCTGTCCATCATGAATCCTCGACTCGTTCGTCGGCTTCATCGGAAAACGGGCGAGCAAGGTCGTCGGCTTCGTGTCAAAGACGATCTACGTCGAGGTTGCACTAGTTCAAGCTCCGACTTCACCAAGAAGTGAAACTTGTGAAGAAAACACCCAAAACCACTTGGCAAGAGGTAGAGGATGAAGAAATAGGAGGTGGGTTCACTTTAGATTTGGATTTCTCTCACTAAAACTCAAGTTGCCATTGATGTAGCAAGCTTGAAGAAGAAGAAGAAGATGAAGAAGATGATGATAATGTTATGATAAGTTATTGAAATAAAAAGGAAAATCAATACTTATCATAAAGTAAACCATGGTTATGTGTAGAGAATTGACCAAGGTTAGATTAGTGGTTAGGGTTAAGGATGAAGACAAAAGGAATGACTTTGGTCAAAGTTTCATGAAGCTTCAATAAGCTTCATGAAGAAAAGAAACCCTTTTTGTTTTCTTTCACCTAATTAAATGAATAAATAATGGATAAATAATTAAGTGAATAATCAAAAACCCTAACCCTTATCATAACCATGGTTCAATTCTTCACACAAAGCCAAGTTATTATGCATCATCAATCATGATACAAACAAGTGTACACAAAACATATCACATATACAATGTGCACACCAAGTGAGAAAAATCCGTTTAAAGTGAACCAATACTAGTTAATGCAAAGTAATATATCAAATATATAATTATACATTAAATCATTAAATCAACATTTGATTCAATGATCCGGTCATGTCGCACATAACCGACTAGTATTCAATGTATCGATTTATCGAATCAATGATTCGATAACTAGGTCATATCGAATATAACCAATCGAAACATATATCGCGAGAATGAAATGCGGTATCACATACACGCATTATTCTCGGTCCTGCACACATCTCATATGCGCTCCTATTTCGTTTCGCTTAAACCAGGAAACCTCTGTGTAGGACTCTAAAGACTCGTCAATACGCCGGTAGCAGATGATGATCATATCAAGCACCCACAAGCCGTAAGCGGTCTGCTAAACGTAACGGCCACCCGGGTATTGAGCGATCAGAAGATCGACGAGCTAGCCCGCTCACACTCCTGCGAATCCGACCAGTAACACTACCGTACAGTCCGGTCTCTTCGTCTGATATGTCGCATATCAAGTCTAGGGGTGGTAAACGTCAGACCCCAATAACCCGATAAGTCGTGCCGATGTGAGGCTCATAGCGGGTCGAGAAACTACTGGTAACACTTACCAGCAAATCTCTGATCAGCCCTGGCCAGGGACTTCCCTGCTACGGCCAATCGAGCACAGCGCAACATCAACTCCCAATACCGGGAGAGACG
Source organism: Agapanthus africanus (assembly GCA_030015575.1). Taxonomy (NCBI): domain Eukaryota; kingdom Viridiplantae; phylum Streptophyta; class Magnoliopsida; order Asparagales; family Amaryllidaceae; genus Agapanthus; species Agapanthus africanus. The sequence continues at coordinate 825,819,575 of CM057338.1, read as the reverse complement.
AAACCCCTCCTATCGCTCATTGCCTCCATGTGACTCGGGACTGTACCCAAAGACCACCGTTTTGCACGCCCTCATGGACGTGGTAAGGTGGAGATCAAAGCACAGTGGGAATCACACAAGACTCTATGACGATCTCGGGTCTACAGACTAACCTGTACAAGTGTCACCTGAGAACTGCCATCTGACGTGAGGTATAATACCATCTGGGAGTTCTCGGCGAGTCCGTCCAGTGTACCCAGTCTCCACTGAGCACCCGTACACCATCTCTGATGTCAAACACCAATGGATATTGGATCATCCATCGCCCATCTCATGGGTCGAGAAGCGTATACGCTAGTCTACACTGGTATATCGATGCCCCGTCTCGATACACCCACGACTAGGGACCTTGAAGGATATACTTATGGACTACCATGTCCCCACTAGTATGATCTGCATCATAGTCCAGGTAGTCAAGTACAAATCCTAAGGGCTTTACCAACATGTAACTATAAGACAGTATAAAGAGACTAGTGTACATGTTAAGATAAAGAGCAACCAGATAGCATACTATCATGTTGAGCAAGAAAGTCATCTCTATATATGTCCAAGCATCCAATATAATATACATCATCTGTACAATACTGGCCTCTAGGGCACACATACAACTAACAATCTCCCACTTGCACTAGGGCCAGCTGCTGTAGTATCGCATACCGAGCATCCCGAAGAGTCTCTCAAACTGTATCTGGGGAATGGCCTTCGTGAGTGGATCCGCAGTGTTGTCCTTCGTGTCAACCCTCCTGACCTCGATCTCCCGGCGATCAACTATCTCCCGGATCAGATGATACCGCCTCAGAATATGCCTGGATCGCTGATGGGACCTGGGTTCCTTGGCTAAAGTCACCGCTCCATTGTTATCGCAATACAAAGGTATTGGATGCTCAATGGATGGAACCACACCAAGTTCAGTAATGAACTTCTTGATCCAAACAGCTTCTTTAGCAGCATCGTTGGCAGCGATGTATTCAGCCTCCATCGTCGAGTCTGCCACGGTTTCCTGCTTGGAACTCTTCCAGCTAACCGCCCCTCCGTAAAGGGTAAAGACAAAGCCCGACTGCGACTTAGAGTCGTCCTTATCACTCTGGAAGCTCGAATCGGTAAAGGACTCCACTTGGAGCTCCCCGTTACCATACACCAAGAACATATCTCTAGTCCTTCGCAAGTACTTGAGAATGCTCTTCACAGCTGTCCAGTGACTCTCTCCAGGATCAGCTTGATACCTGCTCACTACACTTAGTGAGTATGCTACATCGGGTCTGGTACATAGCATCGCATACATGATAGAGCCTACTGCCGAAGCATAGGGTATCTCTTGCATGCGAGCTCTCTCCAAATCAGTCTTGGGAGACATCTCTTTGGAGAGAGTGACTCCAGAGATCGTGGGCAAGTTCCCACGCTTGGACTCTTCCATACTAAACCTCTTTAGTATGGTGTCAATGTACCTGGATTGGGACAATCCCAAAATCCGTTTGGATCTATCTCTATAGATCCTAATTCCCAATATGCAGGAGGCATCACCAAGATCTTTCATTGAGAATCTTTGTGATAAGAAGAGCTTGACCGCTTGCTGCATAGGAATATCATTTCCTATCAAGAGTATGTCGTCCACGTACAATACGAGGAAGACAACCTTACTCTCTGCCACCTTCTTGTAGATACAAGGTTCATCTGGATTTTTGACGAAATCAAACTCTTTGATAACGACGTCAAAGCAGATGTTCCAACTCCGCGATGCTTGCTTTAATCCATAAATGGATTTAAGCAGCTTGCACACCTTCCCGCTGCTCCCACTGTCTACGAAGCCCTCTGGCTGAGTCATGTACACGCACTCTTCTAAATCACCATTTAGAAAGGCGGTCTTAACATCCATTTGCCAGATTTCGTAGTCATGAAAGGCAGCAATGGCAAGCATGATTCGGATGGATTTAAGCATAGCCACTGGAGAAAAGGTTTCGTCATATTCCACACCTGGTCTTTGACGAAAACCCTTTGCTACAAGTCTAGCTTTGAAAGTCTCCACTTTCCCATCTACACCAAGTTTCTTCTTGAAGATCCACTTGCTCCCAATGGGTTTTACCCCTTCAGGAGCAACTTCCAAAGTCCATACTTTGTTGGTGTACATGGATTCCATCTCGGACCGCATAGCATCCAGCCATTTCACTGAGTCCCTACTCGTGATGGCCTGCTCGAAGCTAGTTGGGTCATCATCATCCATGATGCAATCCTCGCTTCCACCATCAATGAGAAAACCGTAGTATCTCTCAGGTGGACGAGAAACCCTACTAGATCGGCGGAGAGGCTGGGGTTCATTGGGAGCTACTGATTCCTCTGGTTCCACTAAATCTTCAGTTACTGTTTGTGTATCTGGAACCTCTTCCAGCTCTATCACTTTGCCACTAATTTCTTTTTCAAGAAATTCCTTTTCTAAAAAGGTGGCATATTGAGAAACAAACACTTTTTGTTCCTCAGCATGGTAGAAAAAATATCCTTGGAATTCTTAGGATATCCCACAAACTTGCAAAGAACTGACCGTGCCTCGAGTTTGTCTGGATTTTGCCTTTTGACATAGGCCGGACAACCCCATATTTTAACTCGTTTAAAATATGGTCTCTTCCCACTCCATATCTCATATGGTGTGGTAGGTACAGATTTAGATGGAACTTGATTCAATAGGTATGCTGCTGTCTCCAGCGCATATCCCCAGAAGGAAATAGGTAACTCAGCTGTGCTCATCATAGAGCGCACCATATCTAATAGGGTGCGGTTCCTCCGTTCTGATACACCGTTGTGCTGTGGTGTATATGGAGGAGTCAGCTGAGAGAGAATCCCATTCTCTTTTAGGAAGTCCAGGAATTCATTGCTTAAGTATTCACCTCCTCGATCAAATCGTAGAATTTTAATACTTTTTCCGGTTTGGTTCTCAACTTCTTGTTTATATTCCCTAAATTTCTCAAAAGCTTCTGATTTGTGTTTCATCAGGAACACATACCCGAACCTAGAGAGATCGTCAGTGAATGTAATGAAGTATGAAGAACCATCCCTGGCATGTGTAGACATGGGACCCCATACATCACTATGTATAAGTCCCAAGAGTTCGGTAACTCTTTCTCCGTGTCCCGTAAACGGAGTTTTGGTCATCTTGCCTTTGAGACATGACTGGCAAGTGTCATAAGATGAAAATTCGAAAGGTTTCAAATATCCATCCTTATGCAACTTAGCCAGTCGTGTCACATTGATGTGACCCAGTCTACAATGCCACAAGAAGGATTCGTTGAGTTCAGAACTCTTCCTCTTGTGTGTGTTTGTTATGCTCAGAACTGTTGGTTGATTTAGAACATAAATGCCATTGCATAACGTGCCTGATCCAACCAACTTTTGGTTACGGAAAATGTTCATAACATTGTCCTGTAATACAAAATTATATCCTTCTTTGCTTAATAAAGAAACTGATATAATGTTGCATATCAGGTTCGGCATGTAATAGCATTCGTTCAGAACCAATGTATTACCAGTTGGTAATACAAGGTGATATTCCCCGACAGTCTTAGCTGCAACAATTGCACCATTTCCAACTCTAATGTCTTTATCACCTTCTCCAAGTTCTCTACCTTTCCTAAGCCCATGTAACTGATTACATATATGGGATCCTGACCCGGTATCTAATACCCAGGACGTAGAGCAAATGGAGAAACAGTTCTCAGTAACGAACACACCCGAAGAAAATGCATCAACATGTACTTTCTTCATTCGGGTGGCATGGGAATCCTGGTATTCCCCTATATCCTGTTCATTCCTATAACTCTTATAAGAAAGAACGGAACCAACGTTCCCCAGCACAGTATAACATGCGGGTTCGGTCAATACATCCATATTATTATCTTGATTAAGGCATGAACTGGTCGGTACCTGGAGAGAGAGAAGAAGAAAACACTTTAGCGTAAGCTCGTACAAGATCAGATTGGTTATTATCTTATCTAATCAGGATGGCTCCCACTGCTTTTTATCAAATCTTCCTCCAAACCCTAAAAGGAAAGACTAGCCGGGATTAATTACACACTACAAGTTCGCCAATCTTTCAGCCAGGCCAGTGTCGGTACTTTGAGGGAGGTCCCCCGTGCTTTCGCACGAACCTAATTACTGTAAACCTCGTTTTCCCAGAGGCGTAACCTCGTTAACACCTTTCTAGACACCTACTTGATCGGCTAATTGTAATGTGTAAAACTCTCCCAGGAGTAACTCTTACTCGCAGTGGGTATCGGGATCCAACTATCTCATAGAAGGTATGCAATCTCATTGCAAATTTCAACACTTGAAACTCCCGATAATGCTTTTTCCCCTAGCAGCTATATGACCTTAACATAGTCAACAAATCATAAGTGCTAGTCAAGTTCAACCCGTCATTTCCTGATTGAATTAAACCCACCCGCACGACCCTTAACATAGTCAACAAAGTCGCACGACTACCCTAATCCAATCGCATCATATGCTAATACAGATAAGCACTAATTAGCTACCGCACACTACGCCTTAACATAGTCAACAAACGTAGCACGAATACTAACTAGTACTTATCTGAAATGACGGAGGGCTACGCAGGTTTTTCATAAAAACCATGAGCGTAATGAACTTGATATCGTTGTAGAATCAAATGGAGTTTTGAAATGGAGTGATTTTGAGGCTTTTCTAGTTTTGCTAAAGGAGTCACTCCCGGCGAAGGGATCTCGGTCCTTTCCTCGTCGAATGAGGTGCGGGATATATCATATATATCGCTGTGCAAAGCAAAAACCCAAAAGCAGTCAAAAGCAAACCGAGTGTGTAGCATCTGCCAGTTATTGCTAAAGGAGTCACTCCCGGTGAAAGGATCTCGGTCCTTTCCTCATCGAATAAGGTGCAGGGTATATCATATATACCGCTGTGCAAAGCAAGAACTGTAGCTACCCGTTTTATTTTAAAATTTGATTCTACAACATCTTAGGTTTCTTTCTTTCATTAATCACATTAATGAAGTCCCATCATTTAAATACCTAAACATCACAGATAGATATGACGTACACTTATGCCATCCGCATTCGCCTCGATGTCCCCTCGTACACCGTTAGGTTAGGTAACTAACGACAGAGCAGGGCAGGGCTAGCGCGGGTGTAAAACATAAGTAACGTCTATATAATATATCATATATACTATATACTATATCCATCACAGAGTCACAACACAGATATCGTAGCAGAATAAACATATGAAATATTGGATATACTAGGACGTCCGTGTTTTCAATACGAGCCAGTATAAAACACGGATTCCACGGTCGTGATGAATAGCCAATCCCACATCCCTAGACCCCTACGAGAGCGGCAAGCAACCCTGCCAATTCTAGGGTTAGGAGACCCGGACTCGACTCCTCGAGTTGGTCTCCCACTGGACCCCAGAACCCGGTTACTTGTGCTCCCCTCCTTGGGTCTATCCTAATGCGGAAAAGTAAATAATATACAAAAGGTGACAACTTCCGCTACCTGGAAGTGCCCCAAATAAAAGAATATTACATACAAGTTTTTACATGAATGAAAATGGAAAAACACTCATCTCACATAAAAAAACCCCGGCTATTCGAACACGACGATCCAATATAACATATCCAGCAACACATAACATCACATGTCATCAACGTAAGTAAATATGCGCATCCCAATTGTCGTTGACATATAGCAACGAAACCGGCGATTCACATATTACACTTACGGTCACAGAAAAGAAAGTGTAAAACTACAACAGTTGGAATCCGCAACTTCTTTAGACATCGCATGCCTAACAGATATAAATCCCGCATTTTAGTCTCATTATCGAAAACTCTTTTCAATATCATATGGGACTAAATTGCTAGATTTATAACATTCATTCAGTTATCTCATAACTACTTGTGAATTCCAATTATTGTATCACATTCCAGATAAACAGAAAATGTTAAACTTTCCGATCGAACAGTCGAATACCCAAGTTTTCCGATACAGCTCAACACATGAAATAAGTCTAACAACATTCAGTTCGTGCCTCAGTACCGACGGTCCAGCCGTAGAAGGGTCAAGCCAACGCCTCACATGTGGCACGCCGTACTGCCCCAAACCCGAAGGTTCAAAGGGCAGTTCAAGACGGTCACATAATCGAGTTAAGGTTTGTTGTCTTCTAGAGGGTCCATCGCGTTACTTGCACTACTTAGAACGTCGTTAAACTACGGAAAAATCCAACACTTGGAAATTTCCCGACAGGGGAAAAATTGGGTATTTACATCCGGTCGAACTTTTTAACATATTCTGGAAATTATCCGGAAATACACAAAAGACGAAATTTGATAATCCGATCGAAATACCGAATCCCCAAAACAACCCCAGAAAATTTAACTCTTGAATGAATACTAAAAATTTCCAGAAGACTCAGCACTACACTACATGAATTACTGTGCAAGCCACGTGCTGTAAATCAATACAGTGGCCGCGGAAACGCCGCTAGGTCTATAGTGGGGGCCGCGGTTCCGCGCCTAAGTTGTGGATTTATCAGTACGTGTTTCACAGTAACTCACTAAATTCCCTGCTGAATTTTTTGGCAATTTTTAATCTGGAAAAATCCACGTTTTCAGAAAAAGTACAGAGAGCAATTTGTATTGGGGTTTCGGGTTCGTTCGGAGTTCAAATTCCGTCTAGACTTCGCCTAAGGCTCTAGCTAGGCTCTGATACCACTGTAGGGTTCCTAGGCATCCTAAGGAAGTCTCACAAGGCATCGAACATGCCAATTTCAAAAATTATTGGTGCCGAGAAACCCTAACACGGATCGTTTACTAGATGTTTAGGCGAAACGGAAAACTAGTTAACTATTTAACTATAGGTTAGATGCTACAACCTTTGTAGATCCGGATTTCCACCTCCTTAGCTCCACGTGATCATGCCCTCGCTGTCCATCATGAATCCTCGACTCGTTCGTCGGCTTCATCGGAAAACGGGCGAGCAAGGTCGTCGGCTTCGTGTCAAAGACGATCTACGTCGAGGTTGCACTAGTTCAAGCTCCGACTTCACCAAGAAGTGAAACTTGTGAAGAAAACACCCAAAACCACTTGGCAAGAGGTAGAGGATGAAGAAATAGGAGGTGGGTTCACTTTAGATTTGGATTTCTCTCACTAAAACTCAAGTTGCCATTGATGTAGCAAGCTTGAAGAAGAAGAAGAAGATGAAGAAGATGATGATAATGTTATGATAAGTTATTGAAATAAAAAGGAAAATCAATACTTATCATAAAGTAAACCATGGTTATGTGTAGAGAATTGACCAAGGTTAGATTAGTGGTTAGGATTAAGGATGAAGACAAAAGGGATGACTTTGGTCAAAGTTTCATGAAGCTTCAATAAGCTTCATGAAGAAAAGAAACCCTTTTTGTTTTCTTTCACCTAATTAAATGAATAAATAATGGATAAATAATTAAGTGAATAATCAAAAACCCTAACCCTTATCATAACCATGGTTCAATTCTTCACACAAAGCCAAGTTATTATGCATCATCAATCATGATACAAACAAGTGTACACAAAACATATCACATATACAATGTGCACACCAAGTGAGAAAAATCCGTTTAAAGTGAACCAATACTAGTTAATGCAAAGTAATATATCAAATATATAATTATACATTAAATCATTAAATCAACATTTGATTCAATGATCCGGTCATGTCGCACATAACCGACTAGTATTCAATGTATCGATTTATCGAATCAATGATTCGATAACTAGGTCATATCGAATATAACCAATCGAAACATATATCGCGAGAATGAAATGCGGTATCACATACACGCATTATTCTCGGTCCTGCACACATCTCATATGCGCTCCTATTTCGTTTCGCTTGAACCAGGAAACCTCTGTGTAGGACTCTAAAGACTCGTCAATACGCCGGTAGCAGATGATGATCATATCAAGCACCCACAAGCCGCAAGCGTTCTGCTAAACGTAACGGCCACCCGGGTATTGAGCGATCAGAAGATCGACGAGCTAGCCCGCTCACACTCCTGCGAATCCGACCAGTAACACTTACCGTACAGTCCGGTCTCTTCGTCTGATATGTCGCATATCAAGTCTAGGGGTGGTAAACGTCAGACCCCAATAACCCGATAAGTCGTGCCGATGTGAGGCTCATAGCGGGTCGAGAAACTACTGGTAACACTTACCAGCAAATCTCTGATCAGCCCTGACCAGGGACTTCCCTGCTACGGCCAATCGAGCACAGCGCAACATCAACTCCCAATACCGGGAGAGACGAAACCCCTCCTATCGCTCATTGCCTCCATGTGACTCGGGACTGTACCCAAAGACCACCGTTTTGCACGCCCTCATGGACGTGGTAAGGTGGAGATCAAAGCACAGTGGGAATCACACAAGACTCTATGACGATCTCGGGTCTACAGACTAACCTGTACAAGTGTCACCTGAGAACTGCCATCTGACGTGAGGTATAATACCATCTGGGAGTTCTCGGCGAGTCCGTCCAGTGTACCCAGTCTCCACTGAGCACCCGTACACCATCTCTGATGTCAAACACCAATGGATATGGGATCATCCATCGCCCATCTCATGGGTCGAGAAGCGTATACGCTAGTCTACACTGGTATATCGATGCCCCGTCTCGATACACCCACGACTAGGGACCTTGAAGGATGTACTTATGGACTACCATGTCCCCACTAGTATGATCTGCATCATAGTCCAGGTAGTCAAGTACAAATCCTAAGGGCTTTACCAACATGTAACTATAAGACAGTATAAAGAGACTAGTGTACATGTTAAGATAAAGAGCAACCAGATAGCATACTATCATGTTGAGCAAGAAAGTCATCTCTATATATTTCCAAGCATCCAATATAATATACATCATCTGTACAATACTGGCCTCTAGGGAACACATACAACTAACAGGTTTTGCGCAACAACAGCATCCTTGGGGGTCAGGATTTGCACAGCCATGGGGCCAAGGTTTTGTGCAAAATCAGCCGCATGAAACCGGGACAGGTTCTTCGCTACAACTGCCCAGTTGGAACACGGATTTAGCGTCCTACGCAAATTTGTTGGGAAGCAGCACATATCCGACACCTGTCCCACATTCAGGTTCAGGATTTGTGGATCAACAGCCTGTCCAAGACGTTGCCGAAGACGAAGCTGAAGCAGAACCCGAACCCGAAGCAGCAGAGCAGACGCCGCCGCCGCCGCCATCTATCCAAGAAACAGGTGGTTCCTCCAGTCATCCCAGGAGGCATAGGCTTATGTCAAGCCTTCTCGGATTTCATAAAGAAAAAGGGAAAGGAAAAAAATAGCATTTACATTTTACAAATAGATAGGATTTTTTGGCATTGTAAATTTTGACGGATTCATTCTGTAAAAAAAAATTTGATATAGTGAAATTTTATTATTTAATTTAAATGTTTTTTTTTGTCTATTTAATTTTATTTTATTTTTAAGAATTATAATTATAATTATAATTATAATTATAATAATAATAATATTATAATTATATTCGTTAATAATTATAATTAAAAATTAATTTAATTTATAAAAAAAAGGGGTGGGTTCTGAGAACCCGCCCCCTATACAAATGTATAGGGGGCGGGTTCCCAGAACCCGCCCTCTATAGAAAACTATAGAGAGGGCGGGTTCTGGGAACCCGCCCCCTATACATTTGTATAGAGGGCGGGTTCTCAGAACCCGCCCCCTATACTGGGGGTGGGAGGGGTGGGCCAGGGGGGTGGGTGAAACCACCCTATTTTCGTAAATAAAATTTATCCCCCCTATTTTTATAATTTAATTTTAAAAGTATAATAATTCAAAAAAAAACCCTATCAGATGAGACAAACTTTTATAAGGTTTGAATCTTATTGGATGGAACCCATCTATGTTAAAAGGCCGTGTGTTTCTTATATATATTAAGAACAAGAAGTATGTGTCCCAATTGATAATTGTCTTGGCTAAAGTGCAGGAAATGCCTTTAACTTCCATTTCAATAGCAGAAAATACACTTAACTTTCTAGAACATGCTTTTGCACCCCTTAACATTAATTTATTCTCAAAAATAAATTAAAGTTGAGAGAGACAAAGTATAGATTTTATAAAACTAGGGGTGCTTCCTGCTATTAAGGAAAAAACTAAGGGTATTCCTTGCAATTTAGCCTAACATCTTTATGTAATTTCCTATCAGTTTCAGTGGTGTTTTCAACTAACACTAAATCCGATCTCACTCTGCAACTATGGAAGGAGAAATTTAAATAAATCTCTCAACGTTTTTCACAATCTGGTAAAATTGGTGAATGGAAAGTACATTTAACATGCAATCTTACTACTCGATATTGTGCATATTAACGACTGTACAAAATGGTTGCTAATTCCACATGAATTGTCGCTAAAGTGTATTAGCGACCGTCCATATTTTATAGGGTCGCTAATACTCGGTCGTTGAAACATCGGCCGTAATAAACGGTCGCTAATACATACGGTCGCTGATAATTATCAGCGACCGTTTAACACCGACTTTGATACCAACACATGGGCAGTCCACGTGGATTTTGAACGGTCGTTAATACTGTATTACCGACCGTTCCTGTATCATAATACAGTCGTTGATACCAAATAATTGGATAAAAAAATACCTAAAATCACAATATACCGTACAATAATATCTGTAATCACAATATATTATCCAAAATAGTGTTTTGAATACAAACCAACACATAAACACAATACACTATATATCCAACAATACCAATAACTCAAACCAACACATACATGAACTAAAATTGTAAAAACAAACACATACATGAACTAAAATCATAATAAACCAACACATATTCAAACCAACTCAAACAGACATATACAACAATAGCGTTTTGAATACAAACCAACAAAATACGATATATATCCAACATTATCAACAACTCTCCAAATCACACGCAATCCCAAGTTAATCAACTCTGTAAACCCCGCAAATCCAATCAAATAAATAAATACATGAACTAAAATCATAACGTTCGAAACAACGCTAGCTAAACTATAAAACAAACACGCGCGCGCGCGCACACACACATATATACACACACACACACACCACACACACACACGTATCCCACTAACTCCCGCCGATGCCATCGCCATCAGAAGCTCGTCTTAATTTGTATCGATTGGTATCCTCTCAGTCTTCCACCGAAAAAAATGAAGAGAAGAATGCTCCCTGTGGCGAAGACGGAGGCTGAAGGTAGTACCCTCCCTATGGCGAAGGCTGAGGTTGAGGATAGTACAGTCCCTGTGATGGAGGAGGGTAATACATGTTGGTTATAGTGCTTTCAAGTCAATTATTGTAATCGCAGGCATGCGATTATGATGATTGAGAGAGGACCTGCACGGGTAGAACAATCTTACTCAAAATGATAGTATGCTATCTGGTTTGTCTTTATTATTATATACATGTATTATGTCGTATTACAGATCACTATTATATGTTGATAGAGCCTATATGATTCTTGCTTGACAACCAGCATTATGATGGCGATCATATACGTAGGAGTTGGGTTGTCTATAAGCACATCCTTAAATGTCCCTAATCGAGAGAGTATCGAGACTGAGCATCGATACTCCAGAGTATACTAGTGTGTACTTATCGAGACCCCGACGAGGGACGGTGGCCGGCTTCACAAGCCATTGGTGTCGGTTAGTCACCTAAGATAGCATACATGTGCTCATTGGATTATGAGTACATTGGACGGACTCGCCGGGAACATGCTAGTTGTTATTATACCTATTGTCAGATAGCAGTTCACAGGTGACATGAGTGCAGGTTAGTCTGTAGACCTGAGATCATCATTTGTCTCGTGTGAGTTCCCATTGTGCTTTGATTACTACCCTACCACGGCTCAAAAGAGTCATACAAACAGGATTTAGTTGGGTACAGTCCCGAGCCACATGGAGGCAGTGAGCGGATCATCGGGGATTTGTCTTTCTCGGTATTGGGAGTTGATGTCGTGTGGTGCACGGGTAGCCATCACCAGAAATACTTGGCCAAGATAGACGAGAATTAATGATTTGGATCCGTAGTTTCTCAGTTGGTGATGGGCTTCATACCGACATGAAATATCGTGTTATTAAGGGTCTGACTTTATCCACCCCCCTAGACTGGATATGCGATATTCTTAGACGAACAGACCGGACTGTACGGAGATTGTCACGGACAGGCTCAGTAGGGGTTCGAATGAGTTTATTCGTTGGCCTTTCTTTCGCTCAATACCTGGGTACCCGTTACGTACAGCTAGTGTCGCTGATGTGCTTGTGGTTAAACCTACTGCCAGCATATTGACTTGTCTTTAGAGTCCCACACAGAGAGTTTCCCCTGGTTCTGGCGAAATGATGTAGTAGCCGTATTGGATATATATAGGGTTCTGATCAATTGATTATACTATGTACCCGGACTTTCGATCGGACGGTTGATAATACTCACTAATGATTTTGGGCTAAGTAAAGCCAACCATTCGTTTTCCCTTCTTCGCAGCATCCGAAGTCCCCGCCTGCGTCCCTAAGATCAAAAACAACAATAACAAGTGTATATTAGCAATCGACCAATAACACGTACAAACTACGTTTGACCGACGCACCAACTCCAAACAAACTCTCAAGTGTTCGTCTAGTGGCTAACATGCGTAGTGACACTATGAAACCATCCCAAGAGCAAAAACTACATAAAGTACACGCACCGCGTCGGATAACGTAACGCGCGTAGTCGTAACACTAGAAACAAGCCATGTGATCCCAGATTTTGTATACAGTAAAAACATAAAAATCCAGCAAGACCAAACACACTTAAATAACTGCAGACAGCTACCCACCAAAAACCAAGCACAAACTCCACCCAAGAACCGAGCTCGCCGGAATTTACCTGAGTGTCGTCGGCCAAATCCGAGGGGATGGGGTCGTATTTCAGGTGAAAACTTAGGGTCTCTAGTACAACACCACAACACTGCTAGATTTTCTAGTACACACTCTGGGTCACAGCAGATCACAGATATCATAAAAATACACTAAAAATACGATATATGCACGAAACGAAATTTTACGTGTTCTAGCCTAAAACTAACAAGATACACAACACTAAAAGCACCTACTTAATAGATAGAGATCATTACCTAACCACAAAAGCTAAAAGATCCTAGCTTTCCAAGCTCCAAGGCATCTAAGGGGCAAAACAAGGATTAAGAAGTGATTTTTGTGAGTTTTGATGAAGTTTAGCAAGGTTTAGTGAAGGGGTAGTGAAGGGTTCAGTTGAGGCTTAGAGGAGATGAAGGAAATGATGAGAAAGAGATAGAGTGAGAGAGAATGAGAGGGTGAGGGTTAAGGAGAGAGAGAGAGGTGAGAATAAGGGTGAGTGCACCATGCATTAACTCATCATTAAAGCAAGCATGACTCTCTCATGAGTCACCATGCCACCTCCTCTCCAATCCAAAACACAAAGGAAATATCTACTCTCACAAACAAATATCTAGGGTTTAGGGTTAAAGCAAAGCAAGGATTATGATTTGGTTAAGTTGTCATGATCACTAAACAAGATTAACACAAACACACCCTCACATTAACATGCACAAGTGTGTGCAAGCCATAACAAATAACAATAAATTATTAATTAAATGTTATAAAATGTGAGGTACCCAAATTGGTAAAATTTTTACAGAAAACCCCCATTATCGCTTAATTAACACTAATCGAAAACCTAAGGTGTCACACCATTGGATCAGCCTCATTTTGGGGCTATTCCAGGGCAATTCAGTCCCGATGCGTGGCCGATTTGGCCCGCGTTTCAGCTCAAATAGTGTGGGGTTTTGGGTGGGTTAACCGGGTTCATTTTTGTGCAAAAATGTGGAAGTTTTCCTTGCCAGGGGCGCTTGAATTTCAATGTTTGGAAATTTCGAGTGACCGCCCCGCGGGTTTTGTGATTCTAGTTGTCATTGTTTTGGTTTCTTCTGCAACTGTGAGTATCATAGCGTTTGGTAAAACGTTGTCTAATTGCTATAGGTATTAATTAGACAGAGTTATGAAATTGATACTCCATTGATATTCTGTGATGTTTCTTGATTATGGTTGTGTTGGATTGCTGTGATCGATAGCTTGATGTATGTAGTATTAGATGCTCTGTGATGAGGTAATGTATATTCATATTGTGTGGCGAGCATCTGAATTGTGGACTACCGCCACTGCGGTTTGTATATTATTCTTTGGGGGCACTTCTCGGTTGCGGATGCAATCACCTTGTTTGTATATTTATTTTCTTTACATGCACTAGATTTTACCCATGGCGGAGTGCTCGAGCAATCAGATTCTAGGAGGCAATAGGTGGTCATCTCAAAGGCGTTGAGACAGGGTGATTCCATTCTAGAATTGGTAGGGTTGCTCACCACACTCGTAGGGGATACAGGATTGACCCGCGGAAGGATGCCCAAGTCACCGAATTTTGGAAGTGCTGGATGGCCTATTCACTTCGTTGATTGGGGTTGCATCGCTTCTGAGATTGGCGGGTGGCTTGCCACACTCGTATGGGTCTAGGGTCTGATACTACGGGCTATCCACACGACCGGAAAATTGTATTTTATATTTGGATCCATTGAAATGTATTTTTCCTAGTTTATCCGCATTTCTATACTGTGTTTGCTTTTGCTGTGATACTTCTATGATGTTACTTAGTATCATACATAACACGAATGTTTATATATTATATATATATTTAGTAAACGCTATATAAGTTTTGCATCCGTGCTAGTTATGTCCCCGTCTTGCCGTAAATCAAGTAACCTTACGTTGAAGACCTATGGCCCTGTGGCGAATGCAGATGGTATATATGTGCGTGTCTATTTTCGTTTCTTTCTGGCATGATATGTTTAATTAATGGGACTGCATTAATTCTGATTAATGAAAGGAAAACAAACCCAAAATGATGTTTGTACAAAAGAATTTCCAATCCAGTTTTAAAAAAATGTCCAATTATTTAAATAGTTTATACAAAACAAATTTGATTTTGGGTGATAAATTAAGTTCCATGGGCCTACCTCTTTGGGTTTGATAATGATTAGGCTAATCGGCTTTAGGATGCTAGCTGCTGGCCTTGTTTGATAGGCTATATTCAAAGCTTTAAGGCCTAGTTTGTGGTTTTCGAAAACCTGATTTCTTAGGATTTGAAGGGCGAAACTCCAAAATTTCCAAACGAAACCGGGATTTCCGAAATACCGGACTAGGCCTAAATTGAACAGATTCCTTAACTTTGATCAGCAATAAAGTAAAAAATGAAAACAAAGATGAGTCAAAGCCCAAGGAAGAGTGTCTTAATTGCCAATAGATACACAAACGATCAGACAAGGTTAGTAGCTAAGTTTGGTTATCTCCATAACCAACTTTCTAACTATCCTCAACTATAAAATAAAATTCAATCCCTGCTCATTCTCTTCACTGCAATCAAATCTCTCTCCTTCATTAATTCCCAAAATAAATCAACATGAAGATGAACACTAATGCAATTTCCATCTTCATTATTTCTCTCTTGATCTCAATGGATATATCCTCAGCTCAAATCACAACCTCATGCACAAGCTCTCTGATCAGTAGTTTCACCCCATGCTTGAACTTCCTCACCGGAAGCACCAACGGCGGCGGATCCCCGACCGCCGGCTGCTGCAGCGCCCTGGGATCGCTTATCGGGAGCAGCACGGACTGCGCCTGCCTTATACTCACAGGAAACGTCCCGATCAATCTCCCGATTAACCGGACACTGGCCATCACGCTTCCTCGTATGTGCAACTCGCAAAAGGTTCCCCTCCGATGCAAAGGTAAAACTTCGTAGATCCAGCTTCATGTTTCACACATTTATAGATAGCCGATTGTGTCTGATAAATGAATATTAATTTTGGTTGCAGCTTCGGCTACTCCGCTCCCGAGTTCAGGTAACAAAAACTCATTAGTATTCATATACCAGTACTTTCCGTATCAAGTCGGATTAATTCTGATAAATGTATTTTATTACAGGTCCCATAGCTAACGCACCAGGACTTCCTCCTCTTCCACCATTCTGTAAGAACTGCAATTTCTTTTAGTAACACATATAGATGTAATTTCTATTCTCATTGTATGCTCATTTTTCCCCCTGAAATGCTTTCTACAGCATCTGAGCCACCAGCAGTGCCACCAACAGCGAGTGATCTACCGGCGCCTCCACCTGCAGATTCAGGATTGAACCAAGGACAACGACCCCTCGTGTTGCCTAATTCGGCTATCAAGCCCTCGCTCTACTCGTCCCCGGCTTGCTTGCTTGTGCTCATGATAGGAGCTATACTATTGAACTAGAATTAGACGAGAATTCCGCATACTACGCGTGTGACAGATTTTTGTGTATTCTTTTCTGGATTTGTCGAAGTCTATTTGTTGGATTCATACATTGGATTTGTATATTGTGATGTAGCAAATAATACTATTCATATAATTTATTTTTTTATCTTATTCCTTGTCATGTTCATCACAAAATTCTCCAAATAAAAGTTACAAAAATTATATATACATATTAAAGGATGAAATTTGCCAACCGTAGTCCTAGTCCGCATTCTATTTTTCTTTATTCATATGTGACCGTAATCTTCTCATAAGACAAATTAAAATAGATTGTTTAGTTCTCAATAAACAATAGGAAATAGTTGGTGAAGTTTATTGGAACATGTTACATATGTCTTATAACAAATCGAATTTAAACACGTTACAAAAATTCGAATGAATTGATGAGTTTGGTTAATGGAAGGTAAGAATGAGACACTTCCAAATCGTATACAATAATAATATATTTAATTTAAAGAAAGTTTAAGGATGGGTTTGTTTGAATTTCATATCTCTATTTAAAAATTTAAGCGAGCTGACACAATCCTAAAATTTCAGCCTCAATATTTTTTTATTTTTTTTGTGGCTCTTGAGATATGTGAATAATATAGTCTCAGAATGAAAAACGATAAGAGGTATATTAGTATAAGATATCATATGAGACAAACTTTTATAAAGTTTGAGTCTTATTGGTTGTAACCCATCTATGCTAAAAGCCCGTGTGTTTCTTATATATATTAAGAACAAGAAGTTGTCCCAATCGATAATTGTCTTGGCTAAAGTGCAGGAAATATCTTTAACTTCCATCTCAATAGCAGAAAATACACTTAACTTTGTAGAACCTGCTTTTGCAACCCTTAACATTAATTTATTCTCAAAAATAAATTAAAGTTGAGAGAGACAAAGTATAGATTTTATAAAACTTGGGGTGCTTCCTGCTATTAAGGAAAAAAAACTAAGAGTATTCCTTGCAATTTAGCCTAACATCTTTACGTTATTTCCTTATCAATTTTAGTGGTGTTTTCATCTTTATGTAAAACTAGGGGTGCTTCCTGCTGTTAAGGAAAAAACTAAGGGTATTCCTTGCAATTTAGCCTAACATCATTATGTAATTTCCTATCAGTTTCAGTGGTGTTTTCAACCAACACTAAATCCGATCTCACTCTGCAACTATGGAAGGAGAAATTTGAATAAATCTCTCAACGTTTTTCACAATCTTGTAAAATTGGTGAATGGAAAGTACATTTAACATGCAATCTTACTACTCGATACTGTGCATATTAACGACTGTACAAAACAGTTGCTAATTCCACATGAATGGTCGCTAAAGTGTATTAGCGACCGTCCATATTTTATAGGGCCGTAATAAACGGTCGCTGAAACATCGGCCGTAATAAACGGTCGCTAATACATACGGTCGCTGATAATTATCAGCGACCGTTTAAAACCGACTTTGATACCAACACATGGGCAGTCCACGTGGGTTTTGAACGGTCGTTAATATTGTATCACCGACCGTTCCTGTATCATAATAAGGTCGTTGATACCAAATAATTGGATAAAAAATACCTAAAATCACAATATACCGTACAATAATATCTGTAATCACAATATATTATCCAACAATAGTGTTTTGAATACAAACCAACACATAAACACAATACACTATATATCCAACAATACCAATAACTCAAACGAACACACACAATACACTATACATGAACTAAAATCGTAATAAACAAACACACACATGAACTAAAATCATAATAAATCAACACATACTCAAAGCAACTCAAACAAACATATACAACAATAGCGTTTTGAATACAAACCAAGAAAATACGATATATATCCAACAATATCGATAACTCTCCAAATCGCGCGCAATCCTAAGTTAATCAACTCAGTAAACCCTGCAAATCCAACCAAATAAATAAATACATGTAGTAAAATCATAATGTTCGAAACAACGCTAGCTAAACTATAAAACACACACACACACACACACACACACACACATATAGACACACACACACACGTACCCCACTAACTCCCGTCGATGCCATCGCCATCAGAAGCTCACCTTGATATGTATCAATTGGTATCCTTTCAGTCTTCCACCGAAAAAAATGAAGAGAAGAACGCCCCCTGTGGCAAAGACAGAGGCTGAAGGTAGTACCCTCCCTATGGCGGTGGCTGAGGCTGAAGGTAGTACAGTCCCTGTGATAGAGGAGGGTAATACGTGTTGGTTATAGTGCTCTCAAGTCAATTATTGTAATCGCAGGCATGCGATTATGATGATTGAGGGAGGACCTGCACGGGTAGAACAGTCTTACTCAAAATGATAGTATGCTATCTAGTTTGCCTTTATTATCATATACATGCATTATAGGGTATTACATATCATTATTACATGTTGATAGAGCCCATATGATTCTTGCTTGACTACTAGCATTATGATGGCGATCATATATGTGAGAGCTGGGTTGTTTATAAGCACATCCTTAAATGTCCCTATTCGAAGGAGTATCGAGACTGGGCATCGATACTTCAGAGTAGACTAGTGTGTACTTATCGAGACCCCGAGGAGGGGCGGTGGCCGATTTCACAAGCCATTGGTGTCAGTTAGTCACCTAAGATAGCATACAGGTGCTCATTGGGTTATGAATACACTGGACGGACTCGCCGGGAACATACTAGTTGTTATTATACCTATTGTCAGATCGCAGTTCTCAGATGACATGAGTGCAGGTTAGTCTGTAGACCTAAAATCATCATTTGTCTCGTGTGAGTTTCCACTGTGCTTTGATTACTACCCTACCACGGCTCAAAGGAGTTGTACAAACAGGTTTTAGTTGGGTACAGTCCCGAGCCACATGGAGGCAGTGAGTGGATTGTCGGGGATTCGTCTCTCTCAGTATTGGGGGTTGATGTCGCGTAGTGCATGGGTAGCCATCACCATAAATCTTTGGCCAAGATAGATGAGAATTAATCATTTGGATCAGTAGTTTCTCAGTTGGTGATAGGCTTCATACCGACATGAAATATCGTGTTATTAGGGGTTTGACTTTATCCACCCCCTAGACTGGATATGCGATATTCTTAGACGAACAGAATGGACTGTACGGCGATTGTCACGGACAGACTCAGTAGGGGTTCGAATAAGTTTACTCGTCGGCCTTTCTTTCGCTTAATACCTGAGTACCCGTTACGTACAGCTAGTGCCGCTGACGTACTTGTGGTTAAATCTACTGCCAGCGTATTGACTTGTCTTTAGAGTCCCACATAGAGGGTTTCCCCTGGTTCTGGCGAAATGATGTAGTATCCATATTGGATATATGCAGGGTTCCGATCAATTGATTGTACTATGTACCCGGATATTCGATCGGACGGTTGATAATACTAGCCGGCTCGGGTTTGAGTCGGATTATTAAATCAGGTATTGATTTAATAATTTACGTATATATATTTCGATATGTATATTCTAGTATTATGTTCTTTGTGTTAATTTATCTCTTCGGGTATTCGTATTTTGTTACGAATACAGGTATGTATATACAGTGGAGTGTAATCCGTATTTATACAGATAACATTCTAGAAGGTGGACACCTCATTTTAGATTTAACCATTTATTGTAAATGGTAAATGAGGTGGAAAAAGGAAGAAGAGAGTATGGTGAGACCCATTCTTGAATAGTGTTGACAAATGAATTGTTAATTCATTTGTGCTCACTATTCAAGTATGGTTGCATTTTAAAACTGGAAAAATGGGTTTTATAAAACATGACTTCATGTTAATTTCACACTTGATTAAAATTGTTGCATGGTTCACTTTGAGATGGCATTCTCATTCCCACCATCATGCTATACTCTCCTCTTGAGTTTCTTGTGTTCCTCCACCTTCATCCTCAACCTTCTCTCTACAATCTCATGGGTTGAGTATCAAGAGAGGAGGTGAGATAGATAAACACTTTGAACACATCACTACATCCTAAGCACTCTAGATTAGCAACCTAGAGTCCCTAGTTGCTTCACTTGATCTTTGGTGTGGAGCTAGAGCCATGAGCTACACCCCTCAGGTGGATCATCTTCGATGGAGGAAGACCGGCCACCAAGTTCAGTCGAGAACGCCTCAAGGAGTTAAGGAAGATGGTAGAAGAACGAAGGACACGGTTCATTCGGTATAACCATCTTTAACCTTGTAGTTTAGCTCTTGTAGTTTGCTAGTGTAGGTTTATGGTTCGATTCTAGACGGGTTCGTTAGCGCCAAGTTTTTTTAACTTCATTTTTGTTCCATATCGGCCATGGTAGATGGTCAGGACGCTATCGTAACCCAATAATACGGTCGCTACATCGGTGAAGGGTAATATGCCGGTTGCGATGGCCATGGACCCGGTGCTGACGATGGTTGTGAATGCAGACCATATTGTTACGAGAATTGAGTCCATTGCTCCTGCATTTGAGTTCTCCATGCCACCGCAGCTTTCTCCCTTTTCTTATCTACTTCATCCCTCCTCCTGAGCTACTCTTTTAGCTCTTCGATCTCTCGTGACTGATCCATTTGTGGGTTTGAGCGAGCGGTTGACATCCTTGAAGTTTTGATGGAACGCTGGATATATGTGCCCTCAAGGCAGTTATTGTAATTGTAGAAGGACCTATATGGATAGAACATTCTTGCTCAAGATGATAGTATGCTATATGGTTTGTCTTTATTATTCGTGTGTATATGTTTTACCTGTTATTACATATCGCTAATACATGATGATAAAGCCTATAGGAAGGATTATGATGGGGATCATAATAGTGGGGCCTGGATAGTCCATAATCATATCCTAAAATGTTTCTAGTCGTAGGAGTATCGAGACTGGGCATCGGTATTCCAGATTAGACTAGTGTATACGTTTCCTAACATGAGAAGAGGGCAATAGCTAGTCCCATAGCTATTGGTGTTTGACACCAAGGATTGTATACTGGTCCTCACTGAACGAACTCACCGAGAACTCTTAGATAGTATTATACCTATTGTTAGATAGCAATTCTATGATGACATGAGTACAAGGTAGTTTTTAAACCTGAGATCGTCATAGTGTCTTGTGTATATTCTCACCATACTTTAATTACTACCCTACCATGAATTTAAAGAGTTGTGAAAATAGGTTTTAGTTGGATACTGTCCCGAAGAACATGGAGACAGTAAGAGGTTGAGGGGATTCGTTTTTCCCGGTATAGGGAGTCGATGTCGCACAATGCAGGACATGACCATAAACAGAAATCTGTGGCTACGGTTGTTGAGATAAACTGATAAGTGTCATCAGTTGTATCTCTGATGGTTATGTGTCACGACCCGGAAAAGCTACGTGACTGGCACGTGAATCATGCGAAGTCTTTAGGAACCCATCTAATTCAAGTAAGCCAAAATCCCAGAAATCTAAACCTTTTTAAGGAAAAATAGTAGAGGTTCAGTTTTGAAATAAGGTACACTGAAATCAAGTTTATTCTTATATATATATATACATCAGTAGTAATATATGAAACACTATATTTGTATCTAACTTGAAAACCTTTTGTCATTTAAAATTTAGACTGCACCTCCTTTGAAATTTTTAACCCGAAAACGAATACATAAAATATATAATATGCATCCCCAAGCGGGAGCTAGCTCTTTACCAATTAGCGAAAACAACCACGTAAGATATAATATACAACGCCGAAGGCGAGGATCAAAACACAGAAATGAAATAAAAAAAACTAAGCATCATCAAGAAAACAAATACAATAATAAATACATGAGCGTGACTCTAAGGCCGAAAGAATATACAACAAAGGTTTCTAATTCTACTAAATATACAAGTCATGTTGATGGAGCTTTAACTAGATACAACAAATAAATATACAAGTATAAAATGGTGGACACGAAGCAATGTATCCCACCTATCAAGCAATCACCCGGATTAAAGTGAAGTGTCAGCAAGCCGCTATGGAACCTGTACGGCTAAACCTGCAAGAAACTGTGGCACAACGGGGGTGAGTTGTCAACTCGTGAGTAGAAGACATCACCAAGA
The DNA here is from genome assembly GCA_030015575.1 of Agapanthus africanus. NCBI lineage: Eukaryota > Viridiplantae > Streptophyta > Magnoliopsida > Asparagales > Amaryllidaceae > Agapanthus > Agapanthus africanus. The sequence goes on along the minus strand of CM057338.1, from coordinate 825,797,055 downwards.
AGAAACCGAATGGATGACTATCTCCTAGGTCATACAGTACAATATAATAATAATAGTAGTACGGTAACATCGAGTAACAGTAGAGATGATAATATAGACATATGTGTAAAGTCAAGTATTCGTGCCCGTGTTATAAAGTAACTACATGTCATATGTATTATGTATGAATGTATCACTAAATGGGTATGTCCAGTAACGACACAGAAAATCAGGATAAAACTGAGTGCCAAGCATCGACACTCGAAAATATCATGAAAACCGTGTCCAACAGCGACACATCATCCTTATAAATCACTTGCTCCGTCAGTCCGGATCGGCCCAAATCATCTGATCACACGACTACGGTCGGTATCCTCCAGATATCCGCCGTGTCAAATATCACCGGTCGGTAGTGCTCCCCTGCCGGGCTAAACATCTCTCTATATGGCCTTCTTGCCCTGGGGTACCTCACCGGGTCCACCATGTACCCACAGACGGTGCATCCCTCTCCTCGAATCGGGTATGTGTACACACGTGGCTCAGGAACCGAGAAATCTCATGGTGGACGCCACACATCATATCACGAGAAACCGCATTTTTTTTTTGAAAATTATAATCATGAGTTTATAAATATCACTTGCGGTTTCCCCAAATCCAGAAATCACATGAATAAGGAAATCTCCAAAAGAATCACAATCTATGAGTATACAATGAGATAATAAATACTGACATAAAGCCAATGATCAGTGCATAACTAGAATGTATGGATGCAAATGCATGTGGCATCTAAGTAAGAACTATAATGTCTACACTAGCATTTAAGATCGTGAATGTAAAACAATACTACTTCTACAGATTATTAGATTATATGAATGAAGTAAAGGTTTTCTAGTGTGTACGTGGTATGGAAATTACCGATGATGATTTGTGTGAGCCGGTAAGCAAGTGTACGTGTAACATACGTATCATCGGTAATGGTGCAGGTGTCCTAACAGACGAGATCATAATAGCTAAAGAAAACACATATGTATATGCAATGCAAAGAGAACAAAATGAATGTAATCGGAAAATGAATAGTAAACGCAACATTATGGAATATACATATCTGTATAAGAGTGATACAGTTTTAGTGTTTGAAATAGCACGAATCGTGGTTATTAGAAAAATAGGGGCTACGGTGTTTTTGAGAAAAGATATATCCTTTGAAAAGTCATAGCATCCCTTGGATTGTCTTTGAAAACACTTATGATTCGTTAGTTTGAAAATAGGTATGATTCGAGCCTAGTCTAGTATCTACCTAAACAACTAAAAGACTAAACTAAGAACCTAGTCGGAGTGATAGAATCTAAAATTATTCCGAGTCGATATATCTAGTAGTCGGCGATCCAGCCTCATAGCATCACATACGGTATAATACATCATACGACATCCTCGAGTCAAGAGTGCCGATCAATCATCATATACATCTCGTACGGTAATATCCATCGTACGGCATCCCCAAAATCGAGGGTACGGGTCAAATATCATTACAAATCATCATTCGCACGGTATCAATCTTCGTACTATCAATATCATAAATCGGTGGTACGGATCTAAGGTCTTGTACAATATATTATATCATCAAAACACATATTATCACATGCTTGCATAAATATTGCCCAACGATCCTTTATTACATCATAACATAAACGGTGTTTCGACTCAATCACATATTATAGCCTCACGGCATCATGCCCGATATATCGACTCATATCCATATAACATATACTATCCTCATCTCATGTGTATATATGTGTGTGTATGTGTGTGTATAATCAAACACACACACACACACACATATACACATATATACACGCATCTATCAAGTGTGCGCGCGCGCATGTGTGTGACTACACATATCCCAACGTTCAAGACTAAGGGGAAAACATGACTAAAGGTATATCTTCCTAGAATTCTACTTAATCCAACCTATAGTCTCCTAAACCCTATTTGTTAAGTATCTAAATCTCACATCGGCCTAAAAATATAAGTATGTAGAATAACCCTAAACTACGGATTCGGGGGTGCTATACGCCATCCACCTGACTTTTTCCGTAGATATACATCTACTCACCTATATCCTTTCTTGCCGAAGTCGATGACGCCTTGTCCTCCCTTGTCTTCCCGAAAATCCATGTGAAAGTACCTACAATTCAACGCATATCGTATCGACATCAAAATCAAGTCCGCAAAACCGATATGGAAAACGAAACATACATAGGTTAGAACCTATGGTCCACGCATGCAAGAACAACTAAACAACTCCCGATGTTGATATACGAACGTCAAACGACCGAGTCAAAACTAAAATACCCAAAAACCAAGTTTCAAAAGTCGCAAAACAACGCCAGAAATCAAGTAAAACGACTCTAGATTTTTATTAATGTAAAATTAGACTTCTTTGCATACAGGGTAGGTCTATTTATCTAAAAAGTGAGTTAGAGACCAAGTTTCAGACCCTAATTCAAAAATTAGGCCGCAAATTGCGGCCAAATCGAATAAAACGGCGGCCAAAATATGAAGCTTGGGCTTGGGTTTCTAGGGTAGCTTCCTAGTGGTCTGCATATCTTACTATATCTGCAAAATATTTTTCAGGGTCTCCGAGTCATAGCAGATCCTAATAAGTCATCATAATTCCCACAAAAACCCGATATCGACAAATCTAAAGTCCAAGTTTTGGGGTTTAGTCTCTGGTTTTGTCCATAGTATTAACACTACAGGGGTTGTGGTCACTAATTATACACTACTACAAATAAGGGTTGCCCCTACGGATTTATCCGTAGGAGCAAACCACTGCCTCTACGGATATATCCGTAGGGACAAGAAAATACCCTGTAGGTACAAACGCCGTAGGTGCAAGTCGAAGCCTTGAACTTGCCCCTACGGACAAAAATTTGCCTCTACGGAGTTCTATGTAGGTCCGGTTTGCCTTACGGAATAGGCCGTAGGGGCAAAAAATTTATTTTATTTACGGTTTTATAAAATAGATTAGGTGTACCTACGGATGAATCCGTAGGGCCAAGTAGTAGCCCCTACGGATAAATGCGTAGGTACCCATCCGTAGGGGCAAAATATCAGGAATCCTGATATTTTGCCCCTACGGATCACTGTGTAGGGGCATTTGTTTGCCTCTACGGATATATCCGTAGGGGAAAGATTAACCCCCTGATACTGAGATCATAGGGGAAAATATTAGTTATCCTGATATTTTGCCCCTACGGATTACTCCGTAGGGGCAATGTTGGGCCCTACGGATTAATCCGTAGGTACATATTATCAGTTTTTTTTAAAAAAAGGGCTGCCTATTTTTTTCTCGCCCTGTGCACAATAATATATACATCGATCAAATATAAAATTAATCATCACATAGAACATATATCGTAGTATTCATAATCACATCTCACGCATATAATATACAAAAGAAACCAAAAAGCAGAATATGATATAAATATAAACACGCAAACACCACCAATATCAATATCGTCCAAAATGTAGTACAATATGTATCATATAAATAAATACATGTTTAAAATATAAGAATCAAAAAGCTATCCTAGCTTGGTCCAGCTCCACCTCTGATAAACGCCAGAATCTTGCACGCCTGCTCCTCGGTCAATAAATCATGCAATGCGGAGCGTGCGGGAGTCTGAGCGGGCTGTGGAGCTGGCGATGTGGTCTGCGCAGCCGCCGTCGAGATAGTGGCTTGCTGAGCCGCGGCTGCGGGAGTCTGAGCGGGCGGTGGAGCTATAGGAGCTGTCTGCGGAATCGCAGCCGATGTAGTGGCTTGCGGAGCCGCAGCCAAAGGAGATGCTTGTGGAGGCTCGGCCGATGTACCCTGTCGCGTCTGGACCTAACGTGTGTAATAAGCGAGTAAGAAATGTGTATTATTCGAATTCATATCATTATCAAGTTATTTCGAAACCCTATTTGGATATCTAGTTTGGAAAACCGTAGTTTATTTTAATTAGATATGTATGTATGATTAATCAAAGTTAAGTCTACAACCAAATAAGCTCAGGCTACGTACTAATATTGGATATGTTGATATCTATAATATGACATGATATTTTACTATTAAGTAGTATATATACCAGCATCTCCTTCAACTCCTGAACGGTGCCTTCAAGCTCTCCAGTTCCTGCTGGACACGTCGTTCACTGGAGACGGAGGAAGTAACCGCCGGGGTGGAGTCCAACCTCATATGGGCCCTGCTACGGCCCAGTCCCCAGCCTCTCTCCCAACCTCCGTGGTGCCCTCCGTGTGCGGCGTCCAGGACTGGGGTCAGCAGCCTCGGATCGCTCTATCCGGTAAAATCGATCCCCGATGCCTCGGCCTGCTCAACCACCCGCTCCTACACCCACATTAAGCAGTAAAATATAAGTATATCATTTAAATTTGAACCTTCCAAAACTAAAATTTCAAATAGGGGTTGAATAAATATTAACACTTACGCAATACTCCTGGGTAGCGACGTCGGGATATCGAAGCTCGCCCGTGGCGGGATCTGTCGAGGTGCCGTGGACGACAAGATATGCGGACAGCACGCTCGGTATACTACCTTGCGCCAAGGTCTGAGCTGTCTGCAATATTAGAAAATAACTCTTAATATTAGATATATTAGAAAATAACTCTTAATATTGCATTATATCACAAAGGCCGATCTATTGTATTTTATCGATAACTCCATGGCTCGAGTAATATTCCTCGATCCACCTGTATAAGTAGGGCGACCCCTCTTCGCCGACTTCCTATTATCTATATTTTGAGCGGCCTGTTTCTGCATAACACATTCACATTTAGTTTTCTAATTAAGGAACACAAAAAAATAAATTATATACTAAACAATGAATTACATTTAAAATACATACATGTTTGCGTTGAGAATCGAAATATTCGTACAATAGAGGCCATGTCTCTACGTCGACTATCGCAAAGGCCGGAGTAGATAGGAGGGCCGCTCTCTCTGCCTCGGGGGTCTCCATCCACAGGGAGTAGCAGTCGTCCTTCAGCTCATTCCTGTTGTATCGGACCTTGGTCTGCATGTTCTTCATCAGGCCATTGTACAGAGCATGAAGGTCGAGCACCTTCCCAAGGTGATCAAGGTCGGGTACAGGCTGAAAATCGTAATCCAACTGAAAATACAAAAAAAAACATTGTTATTAGATTGCAAGTGTTAATAATAAATATATTGGATAAATCAAATGAAACTATATATTAATACCCGAGCATGATCAAAGAAGAGGACGAATGAGCGCCGGTGCTGCTCGCCCCACTCAACGTGAAGTGGATAGTTTTTCATGAGCAGGCTCTCATCCCCCATATACCGGCCGAACCTCTCGGCATGAGGACCGGTATAGCGATAATCAAGGGTAAAAAAGAGGGGGAATGCTGCCTCCCCCTAGCTCTGTCAGGCCTCAGCCTATGGGACTGATTCGGGCCTCGAGTCCCCCTCTGGGGATGGGGAGGCCCTGCGTCTGCAAGAAATATCAAGACAATCAATATTAAGACAAAGTTGTATTAAGAAATCAAGGTTAAACGAAAATTGAAGTATGATATATACCTCCGGTGACTAAAGCACGAGCCTGGGCCAGGGCAGGAGCACGAACGGGACGATAGTTTCTCCGGTGAGGAACAACCGGTGTCCCGGATGCGGATGCATCCCCTCCAACTAGAAAATAAAAATTGACGCTAAATTTCCATGAAGTTCATATTTATTCTATAGAGCATATGTAAAATGAATAAATATTTTATATTTATTCATACTAACCTACAGACGATGCGGAGGGTACGGAAGTGGCAGGAGTGGCCCCTGCGTCAGATGTGTGTAGGGTTCCTAGGGACTCTAGGGAAGTCTCACAAGTGATCAAACATGCACAAATCAAATTTTACGGGTGCCTACAAACCCTAATACGGATCGTTTACTAGATATTTAGGCGAAACAAGCGAACTAGTTAACATTTTAACTAAGGGAACAGATATACAACCTTTGTAGATCCGGTCCACCACCTCCACGGCTCCGCAACGAAGTGCTCTCGCTGTCCAAGTGAACTCCCGGGCTCTAGCGTCGGCTTCGTCGAAGAATAAGCGAGCTAGGTCGTCGATATCCATGCCGAAGATGATCTACGTCGAGGCATCGCTAGATCAAGCTCCACCTTCACCAAACCTTGAAAATTTGTGAAGGAAACACACTCTACTACTTGGCAAGAGGTAGAGGATGAAGAAATAGGAAGTGGGTAGACTTTAGTTTTGGATTTCTCACTTGATTTGGCAAGTTGCCATTGAAGTAGAAAGCTTTTCTTCATGTTGAAGAAGATGAAGAAGAAGAAGAAGAAGATATGATAAGATTTTTGATAATTAAAATAGAAAAGAAAATATAATACTTATCATATCATTAACCTTAGTTAGGTGTAGAGAATAAACCTTGGTTAGGGTTAGTGGTTAGGTTTAGGAAAAGAACAAGAATGGTGAAGATTTCAACATTTCATGAAGTTTCCACAAAACAACAAAAAAAGTCCACCATTCTCTTTATCTTTTCCAAAAAGAAATAAATAGATAAATCAAAAGATAAATGAATGAGATAAAAGTAAACCCTAACCACTAACTTAACCATTGTTTAATTCTCTACACTAACCTAAGCATGCATGTATCATCAAACATGATACAATCATGTGCACAAAATATATCACATATACAATGTGCACAAACCAAGTGAGTTAATCCATTTAAAGTGAACCATTACTAGTTAATGCAATGTAATATATCAAATATATAATTATACTTTAAATCATTAAATCAACGCTTGATTCAATGATCCGGTTATGTCGCATATAACCGGCTAGTATCCAATGTATCGGCTTATCGAATCAATCCTTGATTCGATAACTAGGTTATATCGCATACAACCATTCGACACATTCATCGCGAGAATGAAATACGGTATCACATACACGCATTATTCTCGGTCCCGCACATATCTCATATGCGCTCCTATTTCGTTTCGCTTGAGCTAGGAAACCTCTGTGTAGGACTCTAAAGACTCGTCAATACGCCGGCAGCGGATGATGATCATATCAAACACCCACAAGCCGCAAGCGGTCTGCTAAAAGTAACGGCCACCCGGGTATTGAGCGATCAGAAGATCGACGAGCAAGCCCGCTCACACTCCTGTGAATCCAACCAGTAACACTTACCGTACGGTCCGGTCTGTTCGTCTGATATGTCGCATATCTTGCCTAGGGGTGGTAAACGTCAGACCCTAATAGCTCGATAAGTCATGCCGACGTAGGGTCCATAACATTCGTGAAACTACTGATAACACTTACCAGTATATCACTGCAACCCTGGCCAGGGATTTCCTGTTATGGCCAGTCGAGCATAGCACAACATCAACCCCCAATACCGGGAGAGACGAATCCCCTCCTATCGCTCATTGCCTCCATGTGAATCGGGACTGTACCCAAAAACCACCTGTTTGCACAACTCAGTAGAGCCGTGGTAGGGTGGAAATCAAAGCACAGTGGGAGACACACAAGACTCTATGACGATCTCGGGTCAACAGACTAAGCTGTACCAGTGTCACCAGAGAACTGCCATCTGACGTGAGGTATAATACCATCTGGGAGTTTTCGGCGAGTCCGTTCAGTGTACCCAGTCTCCACTGAGCACTCGCATACCATCTTCGATGTCAAACACCAATGGATATGGGATCATCCATCGCCCATCGCATGGGTCGAGAAGATATACGCTAGTCTACTCTGGAATATCGATGCCCCGTCTCGATATTCCCACGACTAGGAACATTTCAAGGATGTACTCATGGACTATCCAGGCCCCACTAGTATGATCTACATCATAGTCCTGGAAGTCGAGCACACATCCTATGGGCTTTATCAACATGTAATCAGAGAGACAGAAAGTATACATGTTAAGATAAAGTGCAACCAGATAGCGTACTATCATGTCGAGCAAGAAAGTCCTTCCTATATATGTCCCAGCATCCACTACAATATACATCCAATGTACAGTAATGGCCTCTAGGGCATACATATAACTAACAATCTCCCACTTGCACTAGGGCCATCTGTAGCAGTGGTTGCAGTATCACATACTCAACCATCCCCTAAAAGTCTCTCTTTGGGAAAAAGGCCTTTGTGAGTGGATCCGCCATGTTGTCCTCTGAGTCTACTCTCCTAACCTCGATCACCCTGGAGATCAACTATCTCCATGATCAGGTGATGCTGCCTCAGAATATGTCTGGGTCACTGATGGGGCCAGGGTTCCAGGGCCAAAGCCACACTTCCATTGTCATACAATGGCAGGAACCTTGTTCATCTTATGAACCAATATACACCCAAACTGCCTCTTTGGTAGTATCTTCAATAGCGATGTTACCAGCCTTTATCGTCTAGTTTGCCACGGTATCTAGCTTGGAACTCTTCCAACATACCGTCCCTTTACTGAGGGTAAAGACAATGCCTGTGACTGACATTCAGTCGTCTTTATCACCCTGGAACTCTTCCAGTGATTCTCCCTAGGATCGATTGATACCATCTCACTACACCTAGTGAGAATCCTAGCATCCAATTACATCTATCTCATAGATGAAAACTCAGGATTTAGGAGGTATCACTTTGATCCTATTTGGAGAATCCTTGTGATAATAGGAGATTGACCGATCGTAGTATAGGAAACTCTCTTCCTATCAAGAGTATGTTGTCTTCGTACAATACGAGGATGACCACCTTACTCTCTACTACCCTTTTGTATATACAAGGTTCGTCTACCATTTTGATGAAGTCAAACACTTTGACTTTCACATCAAAACATACGTTCCAACTCCGCGATGCCTGCTTCATTATGTAAAGCAACTTGCACACGTTTCCGCTGCTCCCACTGTTTACGAAGACCTCTGGCTGTGTTCGTATAGACGTTCTCTTCTAAATCAGTATTTAGAAAAGCAGTCATGGCACCCAACTGCCAGATATCGTAGTCATGGTATGTAGCCGTGGTAAGTAGGATCTGGATAGACTTAAGCATAGCTACTGGAAAAAGGTTTCATCATTATCCACGCCTGGTCGATGACGAAAAACCTTTAACAAGTCTAGCTTTGAAAGTCTCAACTTTTCCATCTACACCAAGTAATCTTCTCAAGATATACTTGCTCCTGATGGGGATTTAACCCTTCAGATATAGTAGCTAAAGTCCATACTTTGCTGGTGTACATGGATTCCATCTCAGATCGCTAAGCATCCAGCCATTCTTACAGAGTCCCTACTCTCGATGGCCTGCTCGAAACTAGTTGGGTCATCATCTCATGATGCAATCCTAGCTCCCACTGTCATCGAGAAACCGAGGTATCTCTCAGGTGGGTGAGGAACCCTACTAGATCGGCGGAGAGGCTGAGGTTCGTCGGGAACTATAGAATCCTTTGGTTCTGTCAAATCATTAGCAGTTTTGTACAGCTGGAACCTTTCCAGTTCTACAGAACTGATCTTGCCTCGATCTTGTCCGGATTTTGCTTTTGACATAGGCCGGACAATCCCAAATCTTAACTAACTTAAGAGATAGGCTCTTCCCATACCATATCTCATATGGAGTGGTAGGCACTGATTTGATTCGAACCTAATTCAATAGGTATGCAGCTTCTCAAGTGCATAACTCCCAGAAGGAAAAAGGTAACTCAGTAATACTCATCATAGAGCACACGATATCTAATATTGTGTGATTGCTCCACCCCGATACACCGTTGTGCTGTGGTGTATTCAGAGGAGTAATACTGAGAGAGAATCTCATTTTCCTTTAGAATAGTCCAAGGATTCCATGCACAAGTATTCTCCTCCCTGATCTCATCATAGGACGTAATACTTATACCCGGTTATTGGTTCTCTACTTCTAACTTATATTCTGTGAATACCTCAAAAGGTTCGGACTTATGTTTCAACAGGAACATATGACTGAATCTTGAGAGATTATCAGAGAATATAATGAAGTAAAAAGAACCAGTCCTGGCATGTGTAGACAGGAGACCTTACATACATCATCATGTATCAGTCCCAAGAGTTTACTAACTCTTTCTCTGTTTCCAGTAAACAGAGCTGGTGTCATTATATCTTTGTGACATGACTGGCAAGTTTCACAAGATGTAAATTCAAACTGATTTAAATATGCATCTAAATGTAACTTCAGCTAGTCGGGTCGCATCGATATGACCTAGTCTACAATACCTCAAGAAGAATTCGTTCATTTCTGAACTCTTCCTCTTGTGTGTGTTCTGTATACGAGGAACTGTAGTTTGATTTAGAACGTCAATGCTTTTAGATAACGTGCCTGAACCGATCAACTTTTGATATAGGAAATGTTCAAAACATTATCCATCAATACAAAATTATATCCTTTCTTTACCAATAAAGAGACTGATATGATTTTGTATATCAGGTTCGGTATCTAATAGCATTTGTTCAGAATCAATGTATTCGTAATACAGGGTGACAGTGACCAACAGACTTGGCTGCAACACTTGCCCCGTTTTCTGTCTCATGAAACTTATCACCCGTTCTCAGTTTTTCTACCTTTTTGTAGCCCTATGTAACAGATTACATATCTGGGATCCTGATCCGGCATCATATACCCAGGATTCAGAGGATACTGAGAAACAGTCCTTTGTAATGAACACACCCGAAGGAGATGCATCATATGCACTGTCTTCGTTTGGGCGGCATAGGAATTCTGGTATTCCCCAATTTCCTGCTCTGTCTTATAACAATTATAAGTTGGAGCGGGACCAACGTTCCCCAGCTCAGTATAACAAGCGGGTTCGGTCAATACATCCGTATTATTATCTTGATTAAGGCGTGATATGGTCGCTACCAGGAGAGAGAGAGAAGAAAACACTCTGCGTGCGCTCTTGCAAGATCAGATTGGTTATATATTTTATCTAATCAGGATGGCTCCCACTGTTTTTATCAAATCTTCCTTCAAACTCTAAAAGGAAAGACTAGCCGGGATTAATTACACTCTACAAGTTCGCCAATCTTTCAGCCAGGCCAGTGTCGGTACTTTGAGGGAGGTTCCCCGTGCTTTCGCACGGACCTAATTACTGTAAACCTCATTTTCCCAGAGGCGTAACCCCGTTGACACCTTTCTAAACACCTACTTGATCGGCTAATTGCAAAGTGCAAAACTCTCCCAGGAGTAACAATTACTCGCAGTGGGTATCGGGATCCAACTATCACATAGAAGGTATGCAATCTCATTGCAAATTTCAACACTTGAAACTCCCGATAATGGTTTTTACCCCTAGCACCTATGACCTTGGCTAAGGTCAACAAATCATAGGTACTAGTCAAGTTCTACCCGTCATTTCGTGATTAATTAGACCCACCCACATGACCCTTGGCTAAGGTCAACAAAGCCACATGACTGTCCTAACTAATCGCATCATATGCTGTGTAGGAAGACATCACTTAGCTACCGTACACTGTGCCTTGACTATGGTCAACAAACACAGCACGAATACTAAGTACTCTACTTCCTAAAATGACGGAGGGTTGCGAATGGTTTTTGTGAAAACCTTTAACGCTTTGAACTTGATCTCGTTGCGGAATCAAATGGTTTTTAAATGGAATGTTTTTGAAGCTTTTCTAGTTTTGCTAAAGGGGTCACTCCCGGTGAAGGGATCGTCGGCCCTTTCCTCGTCGAATGAGGTGCGGGATATATCATATATATCACTGTGCAAAGCGAAAACTATAGAAGCGATAAAAGACAAACCGAGTGTGTAGCATCTGCCAGTTATTGCTAAAGGAGTCACTCCCGGTGAAGGGATCTCGGTCCTTTCCTCATCGAATAAGGTGCAGGATGTTCTATAATGAACACCGCGATGTAAAGCAAGAACTGTAGCTACCTGTTTTTATTTTAAAATTCGATTCCACAACATCAATTAGGTTTATTTTCTTTCATTAATCACATTAATGAATATCCCATCATTTAAGTCCACCTAAACATCACAGATAAATATAACGTACGCTTATGCCATCCGCATTCGCCTCGATGTCCTGTCTGCACCGTTAGGTTAGGTAACTAACGGCAGAACGGGGCAGGGCTAGCGCGGGTGTAAAACATAAGCAACGTCTATATAATATATCATGTATACTATATATAATACCTGTCACAGAACATCGCATGATCACAGATAAAACACAGCAGAAGAAACATATGAAATATTGGATATACTAGGACGTCCGTGTTTTCAATACGAGCCAGTATAAAACACGGATTCCACGGTCGTGATGAATAGCCAATCCCACACCCCTAGACCCCTACGAGAGCGGCAAGCAACCCTACCAATTCCAGGGTTAGGAGACCCGGACTCGACTCCTCGAGTTGGTCTCCCACTGGACCCCAGAACCCGGTTACTTGTGCTCCCCTCCTTGGGTCCATCCTAGTGCAGAAAAGTAAATAATATACAACAACGGTGACAACTTCCGCAACCTGGAAGCGCCCCAATAGAAGAATATTACATACAAGTTTTTTACATGAATGAAAATGAAAAACACTCATCTCACATAAAAAACCCCCGGCTATTCAAATACGACGATCCAATATAACATATCCAGCAACACATAACATCACATGTCATCAACGTAAGTAAATATGCGCATCCCAATTGTCGTTGACATATAGCAACGAAACCGGCGATATCACATATTACACTTACGGTCACAGAAAAGAAAGTGTAAAACTACAACAGTTGGAATCCGCAACCACCTTAGACATCGCATGCCTGACTAAATGAATTACTTAGACATCGCATGCCTAACAATTATAAACCCCGCATTTTAGTCTCATTATTGAAAACTCTTTTCAATATCAATTCGGGCAATTCAACAGGATTTCGGACATTCTGATCGAATGCTCGTCGCAAACTTCAGTAGACAGCCGCACCCCTAATACCGTCGACGAAGTGCACCAAGGCGGAACACCGCTACCGCGAGCACCCGAACGGATGCTTTCGGCGACGGGGTTCTCCTACAGTCACTTGGTCGGGGCTATGGAGTGAGGCTGTCTATTAAGTTTACCCGGCGAGTATCCGCGTACGCTACGTGATTGCGACGGACTTTTGATCACATCAAAATTCCGTGGCAACCGATCAAGCAAGACTAAACTGCTATGTTTATAATATTCATTCCGTTATCTCATAACAATTTGCGAATTCCAATTATTGTATCACATTCCGGATAAATAGAAAATGCTAAACTTTTCGATCGAACAATCGAACACCCAAGTTTTCCCGATACTACTCAACACATGAAATAAGTCTAACAACATTCAGTTCGTGCCTCAGTAGCAACGGTTCAGCCGTAGAAGGGTCAAGCCAACGCCTCACATGTGGCACGCCGTACTGCCCCAAACCCGAAGGTTCAAAGGGCAGTTCAAGACGGTCACATAATCGAGTTAAGGTTTGTTGTCTTCTAGAGGGTCCATCGCGTTACTTGCACTACTTAGAACGTCGTTAAACTACGGAAAAATCCAACAATTGGAAATTTCCCGGCAGGGGAAAAAGTGGGTATTTATATCCGGTCGAACTTTTTAACATATTCTAAAAATACCCGGAAAGCCACACCGACAAAATTAGACACTCCGATCGAAACACCGAATCCCCCAAAACAAGCCCAGAAAATTCAACTCTGGAATAAATTTTAAATATTCCCAGAAAACTCAACATAAAATAATAGGAATTACTGTGCAGAAAAGGTACGATGACGTCACCATGGTAGCGCGGAACCGCCACAGAAGCAGTGCTTCTGCCGCGGTTCCGCCGCCGTTCAAATGAATTATTCGCCTGAGTTTGCACCGTAATTCTTAGTTTTATTTTATGTATTTTCTAGAAATTTTTAATTCACAAAAATCCGCATTTTGAAAAAAAATCCAGAGAGCAATTTTTGGGTCGGGTTTCGGTTCGATCGGACTTCAGATTCCGTCGGGACTTCGCCTAAGGCTCTAGCTAGGCTCTGATACCACTGTAGGGTTCCTAGGCACTCTAGGGAAGTCTCACAAGTGATCAAACATGCACAAATCAAATTTTACGGGTGCCTACAAACCCTAATACGGATCGTTTACTAGATATTTAGGCGAAACAAGCGAACTAGTTAACATTTTAACTAAGGGAACATATATACAACCTTTGTAGATCCGGTCCACCACCTCCACGGCTCCGCAACGAAGTGCTCTCGCTGTCCAAGTGAACTCCCGGGCTCTAGCGTCGGCTTCGTCGAAGAATAAGCGAGCTAGGTCGTCGATATCCATGCCGAAGATGATCTACGTCGAGGCATCGCTAGATCAAGCTCCACCTTCACCAAACCTTGAAAATTTGTGAAGGAAACACACTCTACTACTTGGCAAGAGGTAGAGGATGAAGAAATAGGAAGTGGGTAGACTTTAGTTTTGGATTTCTCACTTGATTTGGCAAGTTGCCATTGAAGTAGAAAGCTTTTCTTCATGTTGAAGAAGATGAAGAAGAAGAAGAAGATATGATAAGATTTTTGATAATTAAAATAGAAAAGAAAATATAATACTTATCATATCATTAACCTTAGTTAGGTGTAGAGAATAAACCTTGGTTAGGGTTAGTGGTTAGGTTTAGGAAAAGAACAAGAATGGTGAAGATTTCAACATTTCATGAAGTTTCCACAAAACAACAAAAAAAGTCCACCATTCTCTTTATCTTTTCCAAAAAGAAATAAATAGATAAATCAAAAGATAAATGAATGAGATAAAAGTAAACCCTAACCACTAACTTAACCATTGTTTAATTCTCTACACTAACCTAAGCATGCATGTATCATCAAACATGATACAATCATGTGCACAAAATATATCACATATACAATGTGCACAAACCAAGTGAGTTAATCCATTTAAAGTGAACCATTACTAGTTAATGCAATGTAATATATCAAATATATAATTATACTTTAAATCATTAAATCAACGCTTGATTCAATGATCCGGTTATGTCGCATATAACCGGCTGGTATCCAATGTATCGGCTTATCGAATCAATCCTTGATTCGATAACTAGGTTATATCGCATACAACCATTCGACACATTCATCGCGAGAATGAAATACGGTATCACATACACGCATTATTCTCGGTCCCGCACATATCTCATATGCGCTCCTATTTCGTTTCGCTTGAGCTAGGAAACCTCTGTGTAGGACTCTAAAGACTCGTCAATACGCCGGCAGCGGATGATGATCATATCAAACACCCACAAGCCACAAGCGGTCTGCTAAACGTAACGGCCACCCGGGTATTGAGCGATCAGAAGATCGACGAGCAAGCCTGCTCACACTCCTGTGAATCCAACCAGTAACACTTACCGTACGGTCCGGTCTGTTCGTCTGATATGTCGCATATCTCGCCTAGGGGTGGTAAACGTCAGACCCCAATAGCTCGATAAGTCATGCCGACGTAGGGTCCATAACATTCGTGAAACTACTGATAACACTTACCAGTATATCACTGCAACCCTGGCCAGGGATTTCCTGTTATGGCCAGTCGAGCATAGCACAACATCAACCCCCAATACCGGGAGAGACGAATCCCCTCCTATCGCTCATTGCCTCCATGTGAATCGGGACTGTACCCAAAAACCACCTGTTTGCACAACTCAGTAGAGCCGTGGTAGGGTGGAAATCAAAGCACAGTGGGAGACACACAAGACTCTATGACGATCTCGGGTCAACAGACTCAGCTGTACCAGTGTCACCAGAGAACTGCCATCTGACGTGAGGTATAATACCATCTGGGAGTTCTCGGCGAGTCCGTTCAGTGTACCCAGTCTCCACTGAGCACCCGCATACCATCTTCGATGTCAAACACCAATGGATATGGGATCATCCATCGCCCATCGCATGGGTCGAGAAGATATACGCTAGTCTACTCTGGAATATCGATGCCCCGTCTCGATATTCCCACGACTAGGAACATTTCAAGGATGTACTCATGGACTATCCAGGTCCCACTAGTATGATCTACATCATAGTCCTGGAAGTCGAGCACACATCCTATGGGCTTTATCAACATGTAATCAGAGAGACAGAAAGTATACATGTTAAGATAAAGTGCAACCAGATAGCGTACTATCATGTCGAGCAAGAAAGTCCTTCCTATATATGTCCCAGCATCCACTACAATATACATCCAATGTACAGTAATGGCCTCTAGGGCATACATATAACTAACAATGTGGACGCACCACCTATAATTAGACAATTAAAAATAGATTATATAAGTAATTGCAAAAAGAATGTGTAGATCAATAATATAACATTCTAAATCAATATGCATGCACTATAGGATATATAAACATACCCGCAGGTGCGGTGGTGTCACCACCTACAGCTAGACAATAATAAAAATTACTATCTAAGTAAGAACAAAAGGAATGTGTGTATATTTATGATATAGCATTCTAAATCAATATACATGCACTATATGATATATAAACATACCTGGAGGAGCGGGAGTGGCCTCTGTCCCTGATGTGGACGCATCACCAACAACTAGACAATCAAACATTGACAATATAAGTAATTTTGACATAAACATGCATGAATATCTATAATATTATATTCAAAATGGATATGCGTGCAATATACCTGAAGGTGTGGCAAAGTCCACACGGAAGGAGGCATCCAAAGGGGTCTTCGATCTGGGTGCAAGACCGGCCCTCTGAAGCTCCCTACGCAGCTCTCCGGGCGGCAGAACCGCTCTGCCTCTGCCTCTGCCGGTGCCGCGGCTGGAGCTCCTGCCGCCCCTCGCTGCTCCCGTCATCGTCATCAAATCTAGATAAATGGTTCGTGGACGCATTAGACAATCATTAAAAGTATTGACTATATATGTATAGATCGTAAAATGTGAAGTAATAATATAACATTACTGATAACCTTTTTCGTTTTGTGGGCGCATTATACATATCTACTTGGATTTCATCGTCGATGTCATTTCTAACCAACGTAACTTCATGATCGGCCAAAGACAACTCGTCCTTCGAAACAGACGGTCGGAGCACTCTAAGCCTTCTCTCTTCTTCATCCTCATCGCTGTCCTCGAATTCTGGGACATCGTAGACATCCCTAGGCTTCCATCGGCATACAACACTCCATCCCGGATGTTTCAAACACTGTGAGTAGTATACTTGGAACGCTTGGTTCGGAAAGATAAACGGATCTTCCTGACCGTAAAATCGAAGTGTGTTCATACTGGTCAATATATATTCATCTTTCCAAGTCCCAAGATTGCTTCTCCACTTATCTGTATCGGTTCGCGTATCGTACCAAGTGCACTGGAATATATATAAGGGTTCTGATCGTTCGGGATAGTGGATGCCGAGTATACAATTTAAGTACCCATAATAAATCACACCGTACGATCCTACCGTCGCAATCCCACTATTCTGAGTGGTTCTAGATGTTTCTATGTCCTTAACTTCGAATTTGTATCCAAGGACACCAAATCCTTCGTAATATGCAACCTCCATACTAGGAAATTGAGCTAAACATCTTGAATCACTTTCAAATGATGCAGACAAATTCGGATCGTGGATCTAACAAAAAAAATTTTACGAAAAATACATAACGATACAAGTTTAGATTAAAACTGATAGTAATAAAATGTTATTCGAATAACTTACATGATCTGTGACCCAATCACAAAAATTATTCTGATGATATTTTTCCAATCGTTCTTCGTTCCAATCAGGATGCCCCTCACGTACCTCGTTAAAATGAATTCTGTTTTCGACAAATAATGGTGACATTAATATTATATCATTTCATACACACAAAAACACAAATATAACAATTAATGCAAAAAAACTTACTCTCTAATTTGTTCAAGACATGCGCAATTAAGCAAGATAAACCGGTATATCTTGTTGATAAATATAGTGTCTACCCTCTTATAATCGGCTTTACCATATGGCCCGTCTTGAATTCTTCGAGGCCGGTTAAGTGTCACGACCCAAAATTGTGGATGTGACCGGCACTTAGATTGTAGCATATCTAAAGATGTGCATGCAGTCCAAGTAAGCCGAAAACCAAGATCAAAATACCTTGTTGCGGAATTATTTATAAAATTTTAGTTTTTAAGTAAAAATCACAATTTATGAAGTTAAATTATTAAACAAGTATAAAGTGTTAGATTTAGTTGCATCCCTAGTTGGGATCAACAATATTAACAACGAACATGAATCTCACATATAGGACATCACTATGAATCTCATACCAAAAAGAAAGAAACCACAATATATCAACCAAACGATCTCAACTGTCAAAATACAGGTTTGATGGAGACTTTCTAGATACAAGATACAATATCAAAAGGGAAGGTTACTACATATGTAACCCACCTATCAAAAGATGTAATACAGCTGCAGAAGTAGCTCTGTCACACAGCTAACCGTCCACTCTACCCCTGTAAGGAACTGTGGCACAACGGGGGTGAGTTGCCAACTCAGTGAATATAACCAGCATATAACGGTTAAAAAAGTAAATATGACAATCATACTAACTGAAATGTGAACAAGTATAATGTATGATTATATGTGAAATTTAACAATGTATAATGTAAACCTCATAATACAACTGAAATCTCATCATTTATCTTCAACAAATTCATTTCCACGTGTCCATCATCGACACAAAACTTTCATTTCTCACAGGCATCATTCCTCGAATGATCCTGAATCAACAATACCGGTCGTTATCGTCTAGATACACGCCGTATTTTTACCACTATCTCCGGTATCGAGTAACCTCGCTAGGCTCCCCCGTCTCAATACGGCTATCCTGCCCCTCGGTCTCGACCGGGTCCACCATGTATCCAACTGTATATCTCCCCCACTCAGTATGGATAACGTAAAATCCGCGATCGTATATCTCCCCCACTTGGTCCGGAATAAACCAAAACAGAAAACATCTCATGGTGGACTTGACACATCAATCATGAAAACACTGGATTTATGTAATAGTATACAAAACTCAAAACCATAATTCCTCAATACTACATTTACCTCTTATATAAACATGAAATACACATATATTATCATGATATAAATGATGCAATTTATTACTAATGTTGATATGTGAGATACGATATAATTTCATGTTAACAAGTATTATGTTTAAGTGTAAAGTGACATAGTAATATCGATGAGATGTGTGTAACATATAAGACGTGCACGTGACATGACTCGTCGATAATTGTGAAGTGTTTTAACAACTAAGAAATTTGTATATTATGAATGCATATTATCAATTTAGCATAACAATATAAAGCATTTAAATTAAATAAACTACGGGCGAAACACGCCATCTTTACAAAATTCCCCGGTAGATGTTTAGTCTACTCACCGGAAAAATCGAATCTATTCCGGAATTGCTAATCCTTTCCCTTTCCTTGCCGCCTCCGAATTTCCCGTGTTCGAATCTAAATTTAAAATTTAATGTATATAAGAAAACGGCTATTCCGATATGACGGAAATGAAAACACCCGTTCCCTACGCACAAGTTATATACTATACGATTATATCGAGCTTTTAAAACACTTAATCTTACTGGATTTTAACTTTAACCTGCATCGCTACAGAATTAAATCGCGACGTATTTTAACCGTGTCGTATTTGACGTTTTAAGATATCCTTTCCGATATATGTTTCCAGATTCTAATTTTAGTGAAATTAGTTTAATTAAACAACACCAAAATAACCAAAATTGTACACTGGAAACCACCCAACAGAGCAAACCCACACACCCTTCTACCTGGCCGGCGACGCTGGATTTTCCTATATGGCCGCCGGCCAAAAACCGGCCCCTTGGTGTCGTGGTCTTATGGTTTATACTAGTTGTAACCTACATCATTTTAACTCTATTTATTTAGGTTAATTATCTTCCAGATCAAAGCAGATGTTAACAGAGATTCAATTTAGCTAAAATACGATATTATGTGACTTTTATTAAATCTAAACTAACTGAACTACAGAACTTAATCTCTACTGTGTTTAAGGATTTTACCCTCCAAAATTGCTGTAGGAATAACCCCTCCAAGATGCTAAGTCCCTCCTAGCATGATAATGAACAATTTCCAAGAATAAAGCTTCTCTCTTCTTCTTCTTCCTCTTGTGTTCTCTTTTCTCTTTTAGCTTTTCTTTTCTTTTAATTCTTTTGAGTTTTTAATCTGATCTTGAACTGAATGGTTGCTATATATATGAGTGAAGGAAGAGATAAGGTGAAGGAGGAGGTGTGAAGAGTTAAAGTGTGTGTGTTTCATGCAAGGAGGAGTTGTGAGATGAGTGTTGTGAATGCAAGCATGAGCTGCACTAGCCTTATCTTCCTAATATGATTTAATTTGAAATAAATTTCTGTACTAAAATGATTTCCATCCTATTTTCATTTACACCCTTAACAATTTCCTATTTGGCATAAAAACTTATAGTTTACTTATAAACCCTTCACAATCTAGCTTATTATAAAACACACATTTTATTAAAATGAAGCTAAAATAGCCACTAAAACCCTTATAACTTAGTTATGTTGCATACTAAATTTTTTATTTAAATTGTTTTACCTAGAACTTATAAAACTTGACTTATTTGTTTTTAACAACTTTGCGATATATCATATTATTATTAAATTAATTAATTTTATTCATTTTTAAATTTTCAAAATGCTACATTAAGTCTTGTCTCAATGTTCTCTTCCAGATAGCGGGAACAAAATGCGGTTGCTTCATCAAGAAGATAACCTTGCATGATAGAACCTTCTGGACGATTTTTATTGCGTATATACTTTTTAAGAGTGTAGAGATACCTAATGAAAATATGTTGAATAAATAAATACGGGCATACAGGACAACAATAAATTAAAAAATTGCGCGAAACGAAAAATTACACGTACCTCTCGACGGGATACATCTATCGATCAAAGTGATCCGTGTCTAACCTATAGGGGTGGTCTGGAGGCAGGAAACGTCGATGGCCGCAATAACAAACCTTCCTGCTAAAATTCAAGAATTTCGATGTTGTGTGTTGATGGCAATGAGGACATGCTTTGTGACCATGTACGGACCAACCTGATAGCATTCCATACGTAGGAAAGTCATTAATTGTCCACATTAAAGCCGCACGCAGTATGAAGGTTGTATTTGTGTCTGCATCGTATGTCTCTACACCATCAATGAACAAAGATTTCAACTCCACGATCAGAGGTCGGAGATAGACGTCGATATTGTTTCCCGGTGAGTTTGGTCCGTCGATAAGAAGAGGCATCATAAAGTATGATTGGTTCATAGCCAACCAAGGCGACAGATTATAAATTATCATTACAATGGGCCATGTGCTGTGACTTCCATCCATATAGTTGAATGGGCAGAAGCCATCACTAGCCAGTCCGAGCCGGACATTGCGAGGATCGCTACTGAATATTGTGTACCTCCTATCGAAATCCTTCCATGCCGGTGAATCTCTTGGATGGCTCATTTATCCATCTTCACTTGGAGGAGCACGGTGATGCCAAATCATTGCCTCGGCTGTTTTCTTGCATCTGAATAGCCTCTGTAGCCTCTGTGTTATGGGAAAGTATCGTGCTATCTTGACAGGTGTATCAGGCTTCTTATCAGAATCTTTCGGCTTATACCTGTCCTCTCCGCATATTGGACACTCTTTCAAATCTGAATTCTCTTTCCGGTACAACACGCAATTTTTAGGACATGCTTAAATCTTCTCGCACTTTAGACCCAAATCTGACATCATCTTCTGGGCTCCGTACCAGCTGTCGGGCACGTTATTTCCCGGGGGCATAGAATCTTTCAAGAACGAAAGAAGCATTGTGAATGACTTGTTGCTCCATCCATTTAGGCACTTAATCTGGAAAAGTTGGACGAACCATGAGAGGGTGGAATGCTTCGCATTCTCATAAATTGGTTTTCTAGCATCATTCATGAAATTTTCATATTTATCCGCACGCGGTCCTTGACCGGACGGAATGTCATCTTCGGTACGAATAGATTCACCTAGGGCAGCTTCTACCATATCTTCCATTTCTTCTGATGGAAATAAATTACCGTCTTCTCTTTCTGTCGCATTACCGAATTCTCCTTCTTCTCCTACCGCATTATCGTGTTCTCCTTCTTCTTCTGCCGCAATACTGCATTCTTCTCCTTCCCCGTGATATTTCCAAGTTGTATAAAGTCTAGTAAACACATATTTTACAATATGAAGCTCTGCCAATTCTACCTTCTGCCAGTACTTATTGCCACATCTATCGCACGGACAGAGAATCTTCTCTATTATGATCTTATTATGTGCGCGTGCAAATTAAATAAAAGCAGCAACTCCTGCGACAAACTTAGCTTGCATACGTTGTTGCCAATCTACATACATCCAGTCCTTAACTCTGACGTACTCATGGGCCATGTTAGACTGTATAACATATAAATTATAGGTTATGGTGACTATATTGAGAAATATAAGAACGGGATAGTTACTGACAAAGGAGAAAATCCGTATATATGCTTTTGTGTGCGTTTGTCGTTGAAAAGAATAAATTATCGAATGTATGTTAACCGATAGACGGGGACTAAGTGGCGCTTTTAGTTTCATATATGAGTATCGATGAGAATATGAAGGTTTCATATTATCATCGAGTATCATATATTGGTTTTAACTTGAACATCTTGAATCACTATCTAATTATGCGTTTGTTGTGTATTCTTGTTGTATGTGTGTGTTCCGGCTGTCGGGGGTAAGGCTTCTATCCCATTAAGAATGTATAGAGCGAACACCCATTCGCTTGTGCTTTCAATCGTTTCGAGTAAATTTCGGCAGCACCTCCCCACTGTTCTCCGAGTATACTGTAATAGAATAGATAATCATTTCAAAGATGTGAAACAATGTTGAAATGAACATCTAATCTATCTTTGTACACGGAGAACCAGCGGAAAGGTACCGACGAAATATCTCGAAACGGATGAAAACACAAGTGAATGAAGGTGTTTGCTTTATACATTCCTAACTTGTCCACACGGGACAAATCTATCGGTTATCATACGATTGAATCTTCTCGTCACATAGACTATACGACAGTTGTTAGTATCGAACTATACCGTCCGATATTTAACAACCTTCGTATAGTTCTATGTCACGACGAACATCGAACGTATGTTAACCGATAGACAGGGACTAAGTGGCGTTTTTAGTTTCATATATGAGTATCGATGAGAATATGAAGGTTTCATATTATCATCGAGTATCATATATTGGTTTTAACTTGAACATCTTGAATCATTCTCTAATTATGCGTTTGTTGTGTATTCTTGTTGTATGTGTGTGTTCCGGCTGTCGGGGGTAAGGCTTCTATCCCATTAAGAATGTATAGAGCGAACACCCATTCACTTGTGCTTTCAACCGTTTCGAGTAAATTTCGGCAGCACCTCCCCGCTGTTCTCCGAGTACACTGTAATAGAATAGATAATCATTTCAAAGCTGTGAAACAACATTGAAATGAACATCTAATCTATCTTTGCACACGGAGAACCAGCGGAAAGGTACCGACGAAATATCTCGAAACGGATGAAAACACAAGTGAATGAAGGTGTTTGCTTTATACATTCCTAACTTGTCCACACGGGACAAATCTATCGGTTATCATACGATTGAATCTTCTCGTCACATAGACTATACGACGGTTGTTAGTATCGAGTTATACCGTCCGATATTTAACAACCTTCGTATAGTTCTATGTCATGACGAACATCGAACGTATGTTAACCGATAAACGGGGACTAAGTGGCGCTTTTAGTTTTATATATGAGTATCGATGAGAATATGAAGGTTTCATATTATCATCGAGTATCATATATTTGTTTTAACTTGAACATCTTGAATCACTCTCTAATGTTGCGTTTGTTGTGTATTCTTGTTGTATGTGTAACATGATTTTAAACCATTGAGATCAAGATTGATAGAACTGATCATCCACAAAGAGATTAAGGATTGACTTTTGATAGCCATATGAAGGAAAATTTTCTCCTACGGCAACCTAATAATATACCCATTATCCTCATATATACATATATGCAGGCAGGCATGGATACATACATGCAAATATTTGAAAAATTAATATATCAACCAAAAACTATTATTGCAATGGCATTCATCTATAACAATCAACAATTAAAACTACAAATGTAGGATACTGATATCATAAAGCGTTATACGCAACATATGAATTCACATGACTGAAACATGCATCAAAAAAATATGTTCATCCAAAAGAAAGGCCACTGTCAACAAATATAGACAAATACGTCATAAAAACAGTAACTAACAAGTTGATTAGCATCTGGATTAAGAAAATGATAGGAAAAACAATTGACTATGATCTATAATGGCAAGTCTATTACCATGACTCTAGACTAACAAAGGTGGCTTTTCGTCCTCGGTAGCTTGATAATTGGGATTTCATGGCGAATAAAAATATGCATATGTCGTTTGACCGGGAACTTCAATAGGAAACTCAATGAGGTCAAGTGTACTGAAGTACGCTTTGTATTTCGCTATATCAGGTGATGAAGCCCAAGCCCTAGCTAGCCCCAGCCCCACCCCAACCGAACCCTAGCCCCAGCCCCAGCCCAGCCCCAACCCCAACCGAACCCTAGCCCCAGCCCCAGCCCAGCCCCAGCCCTACCCCAACCGAACCCTAGCCCCAGCCCTAGCCCAGCCCCAACCCCAACCGAACCCTAGCCCAGCCCAGCCCCAGCCCCAGCCCCAGCCCCCAACCCCAACCCCAACCCTAACCCCAACCCCAACCGAACCCCAACCCCAACCTAACCCTAACCGATCCCGATGCCGATGCCGATGCCGATGCCAAACCCTCACCCCTACCCGAACCTGGCCTGAACCTTAGACCTAACATCATCAAAATTATAAATAATTTGAGATTTAATTACTAACCGGGTGGTGGAGGAGACGACAGAAATCGGTGGTCGACGACGATCGGTGACTAGTCGCGGACGGTGGCGACGAGGAAGTCGACGAGGAAGTTATTTGAACGACCGATGAAGGTGGCGACGAGGCGCGGAGCGCGGTGGCGACGAGGCGTGGGAACAGGCGATGAGGCGCGGGAGAGTGAGAGAGAGAATTTTTGGGAACGATGAATGACTTTTGTGTGCTTTTTTTTTTATTAATAACCTATTTATATGCCCCTACGGACATAATCGTAGGTCCACCGTTTGCGGCTCCGTAGGGCCAAACAACAAATTAGAACGTAAGGCACCGTAGGGACAACGATGTGGACTTACGGATAAATCCGTAGGGGCAAAAAATAGTTGCCCCTACGGATTCCTGAGTCCGTAGGGGCAACCCCATATTGTAGTAGTGATATCTCAATTGCACCTTTTTAATTCATAAAATCCCTTAAACCTTCTCTTGGAATTTCCAAAGATCACTAAACCTCAATTGCTTAATTCTAAATCACTATAAGAGTTAAAGAAACATATGTTCTAAACTAAGGGTGAAGAAATTACCTTATTTGGCAACTAGGGAAAATTCTAGGGTTGCCTAAAGTACCCAAAGTTCTAACTTGATTCATCTAAGTGGTTTGTAGTGAGGTTATGATCAAATTTAGTGAAGGGAGTGTATGGTTTTGGCTAGGTTTTGGTGGTGTTTGTGAGGTGGTAGTGGAGATGGAAGAAGAGGATGAAGGAGATGAAGAGGAATGAAGAAGAGGAAATGAGGGAGGGAGATATGATGAGCCAAGAATGTGTAAAGCTTCTCACTCTCTTTCTCTTCCTCTCTCTCTCCCATGACATGCCCAATGGTCCCACTCTCTCTACACAAATATCTTCTCCTTATTTCCATTTTCTTTTCTTCTTAAAACAAAAACCAAAACAATAAAAACCATACATATATGCCTAAATAAGGAATTAAAAGCATGGTTCATAGCAAATAAAAATTGTAACAAGTGTATACAACATGTGTTGTTGCATGTCATGCACATAAACATGATTAATGCATAATTAGTAAATATTAATCAAGTTTAACATAATTTACATATAATTAATTTATAAAATGTCTAAATCACATAAATTCTTTCAAAATCAATAATTCATATTAATTTTCCAAACTATCGGTATATAATTATACCATTTCATTAAAACTAATTTCCATACTTTAATAATATTCATGAAATTCATTATTTTAATTATTTAAATTCCCAAAAAATAATATTTTATTTTCTGAAATGTTACATTATGTGTCCAGTGCCTGTATGACTTATTGGGTTATTGGGGTCGGAAAGATTCCACCCCCAGACCCGGTACGCGACACACTATGACAATGATACCGGACTGTACGGTGAATATCACTGATAGGCTCTGATTGTGTTCAGATGAGCTTGCTTGTTGACTTTTCTATTGATCAATACTGGATAGCCGTTACATACAGCTAGTGCCGTTGACGTACTTATAGGTTAATCCGTGAGGGGATTATCTTAAAGTATTTTAGATCAATCGGATATGATTCTAATCTACTGTCACCGTATTGATTGAGTCTTTAGAGTCCCACACAGAGGTTTTTCCCGCTCAGGAGAAACAATGTAGTGTGCGTATGGTGATACGTGCGGGAGTTCGATTAAATACGTGTATTGGATACATGTATGTTAATATGATGTTTTTAATACCAGCCGATTTATATTTAAGCCGGATTATTAAATCAAGTAGTGATATATATGAGAATAATGGAGGAAAGAGGCCATAGTAGGGGATTTCCTCCTATAGCATCGGAAAAAATACAATCTCCGCCATTTTTTCCGACGATCGGCATCTGTCATCATCATCGTTATCATCTAAGATATGCATACACCAAATTTCATGTGATTCCACCACTTTTTCACCGTTGAATTAGCAATGTAAAAAGTTCTATTGTCGGTAAACCATTAATTTTGCACCAACGAAATCAACGGTGAGAAAATAGTATAATCACATGAAATTTGGTGTATCCACATCTTAGATGATAAAGATGAACGTGATGTATATCGATCGTCAAAAAAGATCATGAAGGGTGTATTTTTCCGACGCCATTGGAGGAAATTCCCTCATATGGCACCTTTCCTCCATTAACCTCTCTCTCTCTCTCTATATATATATATATATATATATATATATATATATATATATATATATATTATATTCTAATATTACGTTCACTTTATTTCTCTCTCATTTGTTATTCGTATTTTTGTACGAATACGCATATATGTATATGATACATATATTTACATGTATTGTGTATTTGATACACAAAGTTAATACGTTTAGAAGGAGGATACCTGTAATACCTTAAAAATGCGATTAGAGTTAAGTAAGCGATATAATGTGGGTTTTTAATAAATTTAACTAATAATTATTTTTCATATATTTTATTATAATTAATTAATATTTTATTTAATTATTTTTATACATGTTGTGGTTATGCCCACACATGTTCATGCTAATCTAGCATTAAGAAAGTATTAACCATGCTTTGCTAGTCATGACACTTTAACATATTATGTCATATTATATATATATATATATATATTTATTTGTAACAAAGTTTTTATTTAAAAAAGAAAAGAAAAGAAGGGAAATGAATAAAATATGAAGGCATAGGGGAAGACATGAGGTGGAGGGGTCATTTAATGAGGTGAGAGAGAGAGAGAGCATGGCTCTCAAGAGC
Organism: Agapanthus africanus; assembly: GCA_030015575.1. NCBI lineage: Eukaryota > Viridiplantae > Streptophyta > Magnoliopsida > Asparagales > Amaryllidaceae > Agapanthus > Agapanthus africanus. Next base: position 825,769,262 of record CM057338.1, on the reverse strand, counting down.
CATCTCCCATCTCTCGCTCTATCATTCCCTCACAACACTCACTCCCTCTCATTTCTCTCCTTCTTCTTCTTCCTTCTTCAAATCTTTCTCGTCTTGCAATATTTTTCCACTAACCTTAAGCTTAAATCAACATCAAACCTTACTAAACCCTTAACTAAGCATGTTTTAACACACTTGAGATGTATTGGACCTTGCATGGCTAGGATTTCATCCAAGTTTTGGTGAGGTAATAATCTTAAACCCTTAATTAGGCTCTAGGGGAAGTTCTTGTGTTAACTAGTTTCACTAAAATACCTTAATGTTTTAGTTTAGTGTTAATATCGTATTTTGTTAAGACTTACGGTTCTGTTTTTAATTTGCAATCGACCCAGATGTTATTTTGTGAAGTTGCCATCACAGAGAGATAGTTTAGAAACCTAGAACCTACCCCCAAAACCTGAGTCCGACCTTTCAAGTCGAGGCCACAAATTTATTCTTTTTGGCCGCAATTTATGGCCAAAGTAGGGTGTCTGGATTTGATTCTTGGTCGTAGGGTCTCTGGGGTTATTTGTAAGCTCATGGCATATGCAACTTTCTCTAATTTCTTGTGTTGGAAAATCTGGGACCGTTTTGCTATAATTCAAGCGTTTCGATAATGTGCGATGCAGATTTATCCGACTTTCGTTTTGGTGTTTCGTACGTTTAACAGCCATAGGATTGGTCTATGATATCGCTGCATACGTTTAGCCCGCTAAGCTAACACATGGTAGCTTGTGGGAGTCGATTCGTTGGTTTGGCGTTTGTGTCCGTTTGTTATCTAAAAGTTTACTAATCTCACTCGTTTTGGTTTGTGCGATGATAGGATCACTTGCAGGGACTTCGGACGCAGCTAGGAAGGGGACGGAAGTGATCGGATTCACATAGCTTGAAATCGTCCGGTGAGTAGATTTAACATCTACGGGGGAATCGCGTGTATAGCGTTAAACGCCGATGGCTAGATTCAAGTGATATAACCTTGTGCGATATGCTTATATAAATTGTGATTGTGCATGAGTATCATATTGTGCATCCTATTACTTATTGTACATTGACATATTAGTAATAGGGCACTGCACCATTACTAACGGTTCATATTGCACGAGCACTGAATTATACGCTACACACACACCGTCGGTAATTGCCATGTCATGCACACTATAGAAATTGTCATGAATAACTTTATTGTACCACAGTCGTAATTAACAGTTAGACACTGTTCATTGTACTAGTACGCATCATGTCAGCAGCATACATACATTACTATAGTGCCATATCTCATATGATGTTTTCATAAGAAGTGCCATATCTCATATGATATTTTCATGAGATTTTGGTTTCGTGGATTTAGGAAACCGCAAAGTACATTTTGAAAACTTAAAATATTTAAAAAGTGCGATTTTCCCTTGATATAATATTTTGTGTCTACAATGAGTTTTCACGGTTCTGAGCTATGTGATACCCGATTCGAGGAGTGAAGAGGAACCGTCTGCGGGTACGTGGTGGACCTGGTAAGGTACCCTGGGGCAAGAAGATCATGGAGTAGGCGATGAGCCTGGTAGGGGGAGCACTGCCTACCGGTGACTGTATGGAAACTCGGCGGATATCCGGAGGATACCGTTCAGAGTTATATGATGAGATGGATATGAGGGCCGATCGGCGCCTGAGATATTGGGATTTTGGGTGTCGTTGATGGACACCATATTTCTATGATAATGATTTATTGAGGATGACTCTATTTTATCCCACACTCAGGACTTATTATGTCACAATCCGAAATTTAGTTCGTGACCGGCACTTAAATCATGCCATGTCTAAAGGCGTAACGTAAATTAAGTAAGCCGAAGCCCAGAAATCTAAACCTTTTAAAGAAAATAAAAGAGGTGAAATTTTGAAATAAAGGTATGATAAAATCAAATGTTTTCTTAAATGGATAGATAATGGAACATGAAAAATGCAAGTGGATTTTACTAGTTGAAAAACATGTTTCGTCTTTAAAAAATTTGGGCAACACCTTCCTTGTATATTTTGATCCAAAACCACATATACATGATAATATAAAAGGCATCCCCAAGTGGGAGCTAGCTCTTCGCTAATCGGCAGAATCACAACCACACAAGTCAAAATATATGTATACGATGCCCAACGGCGAAGATCAACACAAGAATAAAGAATAAAGAAAGACATCAACCCACCAAGCGAACATATAACCCATCGCTCTAAGTCTCGCAACCACAAGTCTCTTCTAAGTCTTACTACTTATACAAATACTAGTTTCTGATTGATGGAGTTGACTAGATACAACAAGAATAATAAATACAAGAGTGACACGATCCAATATGTATCACCTACCAAAGCAAATCACTTGAAAGCAAGCTGTGCCAACGATACCACTACTGATCCATGCGGTCAAACCTACAAGAACTGTGGCACAACGGGGGTGACTTGCCAACTCGTGAGTAGAAAACATCAACAGGTAGAAATCGAATAAAACAACGATTTCCTAGGTCAAATATATCATAAAGGTAATACTATGATATCTAGGGTGGCCGTATCTGCATATATGCCAATAATATAATCAGTGCCTGTATGCATGTGGATATCATCCACGTGTCCGTCAATGACACAACAACATGAAAACATATGCATGTAAATATGGGGATATCAACTACGTGTGTCTATCAATGACACAACCCATATCATGAAAACGCATATCTGTATGTATGAGGATGTCAACTACGTGTGTCTATCAACGACACATCAAAATCATGGAACCTGAGTGTCCAACACCGACACTCGAAATATCATGAAAAATCCGTGTCTAGCATCGACACGTAAATCCGCATACCTGAGGCGCCGCATTCTCAGATCGGCCCTCATATTTATCTCATCTCAGGCGCCGTATACTCTGATCGGCTCTCATATCCATCTCATGACTCTGGTCGGTATCCTCCGGATAACCGACGAGTCCAAATACTATCACTGGTAGGTAGTGCTCCCTCTGCCAGGCTCATTGTCTACACCACGAAAATCATTTCTTGCCCCGGGGTATCATACCGGGTCCATCATGTACCCGCAGACGGTGCCTACCACTCCTCGAATCAGGCTTCTAACACAAATCTCAGAACTGAGAAAACTCATGGTGGACATTTCGAAATATCATATCAAGAGAAACCGGGTGCTTTCTTTTGAAATATAACTACGGTTCTCAAATCCAGAATCTCATGAAAACAGCATCTCAATGCGAATAATCATAAAGCGTGATGTATGCAAACATAAAACAGAAATGTGAGCATATCATGTATATCATGCGACATAGTATAGTGATGTGAACATAGAAAGTATATCATGCAACATAGCAAAATGATGTGAGCATAGTAATATATCATGCAACATAGCATAGTGATGTGAGCATATAGCAATATATCATGCAACATAGCATAGTGATGTGAGCATAGCAATATATCATAACATGATATAGCAACTCTACTGTGTAAGTAACATAGCAATTATCGATGAAGAAAGTATATGAGCCGGCAAATCTGTGTAAGTGTAACATACGCATCATCGATAATGGTGTAGGTGTACTAGCACAGGTATATATATAATGAAATGAGAATATCATGAACGTAGCAGCAAGTAAATCGTAAGCGCAATGCTAATAGGTACACGTATCTAATCCAACATCTACGTAAAGGCTAACTAAGCGGAGTAGACAAGGATTAAATTGTTAGTGTATATGCCCTAGAGGCCATTACTGTATCATACTGTTTGTATATTACTTAATGGAAGCTTGGGATATTCACAGTTGTATAGACAATCTTGCTCAAAATGGTAGTATGCTACTTGGTTTGTTTCTACTTCAATATGTGCATGTGTTTCTTTTAGCATATCGCTTATACATATTAGTAGATCCCTTAGGATCTTCGCTTGATTACCAGCATTGTGATGGCAGTCACACTAGTAGGGGTTGGGTAATCTACAAGCACATCCTTTTACAGGTCCCTAGTCGTAGGATTATCGAGATGGGGCATCGATACTCTGGAGTAGACTAGTGTATACGCTTCTTATCCCAGCAGGGGAGATGGTCTGTCTCACAGCCATTAGTACGTCGTACTGGAGAGTATGTGGGTGCTCGTTAGGTTATGAGTACACTGGACAGGACTCGTCGGGAGCTGTTGGTTGGTACTATACCTAATTTCAGATAGCAGTTCCCAGGTGACAGGAGTACATCTTAGTCTGTCGACTTGACAATGCTACTCCGCCCCGAGTGTGTTCCCATTGTACATTGATTACTACCCTATCATGGCTCAAAGGAGTCGTGCAAACAGGTAGTAGTTGGGTGCAGTCCCGAAGCACTAGGAGGCAGTAGCGGTTAGACAGGACTCGTCTCTCCCGGTATTGGGGGTTGATATTGCGCTGTGTCTAGGAAAGCCATTACACAAAGTCCCTGGCCAGGGCAAGCGAGATTTACTGGTAGTGTTTCCAGTAGTTTCTCAGGGTGTTCTGGGCTACACTCCGGCATGACTTATACCGCTATTAGAGGTCTGACGTTTACTGCCCCTAGGCCCGACATGCGATACTCTTAGACGAACAGACCGGACTGTACGGAGATTGTCACATTCAGGCTCAGTAGGAGTTCGGATGGGTTTACCTCATCGGCCTTCTTATCGACATCTACCTAGGGACCGTTACGTACAGCTAGTGCTGCTTGCGGTCTGTGGTTAAACACACTGCCATCGTAGTGTCGAGTCTTTAGAGTCCCACACAGAGAGTTTCCATGCACTGAGCAAAAGGTGTAGAGGCCGTATGGTTTTACGGCAGGCCTACGATCACTTACGTGCATTTATGCGCGTATGATGTTCGAGCGGACAATACTAGTTGGGTTTGGTTTAAATCGGATCCTAGTATTGTATAGATGGATTAGTTTTGTCTTCTGTGCATTCGTATTCTACGGAATACGGATGCGGGTGTGTATACACAGTTGTGAGGAGCGAAGAAGGAGGTGCCTCATTATGGTTTTGACCATTGATTTGGTCAAAACCATTATGAGGTGAGGAAAATATTTACTAATCTTTTTAATGATAATTGTGTTATGGCTAATTGGTTTGACCATTTGACATTGCTTGACTATTTGACCTTGCTTGACAATTTGACCTAGTTGACCATTGTTGACTTAGATATTTTGCAAGCACTAGATTCTTCTTATTCATTTTGATTTATCTTTGAGATGATAATGGTCAAATCAAGGGTAGCCATCAAAATTATCATGATAAAAGATTACTAAATATATTTCATATGGATCATTATCTTTTGTGCTTTCTCTATCATCCAAAAGAAAGCTCCCATGGTTCCTCCTTCTTCTTCCTCTTTAGATTTTTCTATAGCTCTCATGTGTTGAGAAAAATAGAAACTAAATAGACAAATAAATCCATCTTCTTCCTCTACATCACCTAGGAAATCAAGAGTAGCAAACTTGTTGCCGTAGTTACCTCGGCTTGAGGTGGAGCTCGGACTATAGACTCTCGAGTGGATCGTCTTCGACTCTAGGAGGCCGCGGAGGTGACCAAGATCCGGATCGAACCTCGGAGTTCACATGGACGAGGAGGACAGCGAGGGGAAGAACCGAAGGACCGTTTTCATGAGGTATAATTTTCGTATCACAGTAGATTAAACCTCTAGTAGTTCGTTAGTAATGGTTTTGCAATGATCCTTAAGCGTTAGTCTATGTTGCTTTGTAATAAAGTTTCGATTTTTACTAGTTCCGCCTCCTCGCTAGCTTGCGGGGTGAGCGACATAGACTTACAGTGGTATCAGAGCCTCGCTAAACCATTACTAACTTGTTATCAAAGTGTTAGAAATTCGATCGCCGAAAAAATCGCAAAACACGAACTAAAAATGCACTTTTCTGTCGTTTTTAAAACCTGGTCCAAAATTTTTTCCACGGACCTTAAAAATACGTGCAGGCTTTTTTATGGACACCCAAGAAAAACGAGATCGTGAATCGGTCAGACCGCCGCGGAAGCACGGCGAAACCAAGCGTTTCGCCGCGGATCCGCGGCCGAGTCGACTCCGAGTCAACTCGTTTTTCCTGCATAGTGTCCAGCATGGTGTCTTGTGATTTTTCTGATATTTTGTTTCTACCCAGATTGTTTGAGTACTGTGTTGTACTTGGGGCAGATTCAAATCCGGTAATCGATCGAAATTCTAAGTACTTTAGCTAATCGGATCTTCTGTTATGTGATATATATACTGAACGTCTACTAATCGCTATATGTCGATTAGTGGGGGTTGTACATATCTGTGATATGTTATATTGGTTTGTGGATATGAACTTGTTGGATCGTCGTTATGGATAGCCGGGGATGTGAGATGAGAGTTTTCATTTTTCATTCGATGTAAATTTGTAATTTGATGTAATATTATTTTATGGTCGCACATCCGGGTTGAGGTTGTAGCCACCATTGTATATTATTTCTTTTACTGTTTTTGCTCCTAGGATAGACCTAAGGTGAGGTGCACAGACTACCGGGTACTTTGAAGTGCCGAGTGGCCTACTCACGTTATTGAGGGAGGTTGCTTCACTTCGGGTATTTGGAGGGTAGTTTTCCTCACCCGTAGGGGTCTAGGGTGGGGTTTGGCTATTCATCACGACCGTATAATCCGTCTTTCGTTGCAGACTCAAACGAAACACGGATTCTTAGTATATCCAATGTGTTCATCTGTGATCTGGAATGACTATCATTGCGTCTGACGAATGTATATATCTATATATGATATCTAGTAGGCGTTGCTTATGTTTTGCATCCGCGCTAGTCCCGCCCCCGCTCTGTCGTTAGTTAAGAAACCTAACAGGTGATGACGGGGCCCAGTGGCGAATGCGGATGGCATTAGCGTACGTCATATTTTCGTTGTTTTCTGCAATGGTAGGATTAAATGATGGGACACATTAAAATTAATGCAAAGAAAACAAACCAAAGCTGAATCGTTGGAGCAATTTCAAAACCACTCGTTTTTTTCAAAACAGAAAAACTTTTAAAAACGCGGAGCTTAAACCACTCCTTTTAAAAGCTATCAAGGTTCCTTAGATTATATCAAGTTCACTACGTTCACGGTTTCGCCAAAACCATTCATAGCCCTCCATCATTTCATATGAATATTCAATAGTATTCAAGCTATGTTTGTTTGCCTTAGTCAAGGCATAGTGATTGGTAGCTGCTGGGTATTCATATGTAGCATATATAGATGTGTTGGTTTGGGACAGTCGTATTACTTTGTTGGCCATAGTCAAGGGTATATACGGGTGGGTTCAAATTAAGCTGGACAATGACGGGTAGAACTTGACATGTGACTTATGATTTGTTGGCCTTAGTCAAGGTCATTAGAGCATGGGGCAAAAATCCACATCGGGAGTTTCTAAGGAAATTGAAACTTGCTAGTGCTGCATACCATTTAGAGTTTGATAATGTTGGTAGGATTCCTTCAGCATTATCACACAATGATATTTGGATCCCGATCCTACTGTGAGTATCCGCTACTTCTCGGGAGATTTTCTCACTTAACGATCAATGCTATAAAACAAGTAGGTGTCTAGAACAGTATTAGCGGGGCTACGCCTCCAGGGAAAATAGGTTATTTAATTAAGGAACTTCGTGAAAGTATCGTAAAACCTCCCTCGAAGTACCGACACTAGCCTGGCTAAACGGTTAAGCAAGTATTGTACGGTGAGATTAATCCTGACTAATTCTCCTTTTATGGTTTGAGGAAGGATTCGAGAAACAGTGGGAGCCATCCTGTTTAGATAAATTAAAAACCAATCTAAACTTGCAAGAGTATCATGCTAAGTGTTTTCTTCTCTCTTTTAATTGTAGCGACCCAGTGACCACACATAGGTTACATATAGATAATAAAATGACTGAATCTAACTGTTATGACTGGCAAAGGTCTGTCCATATCTCCATTACTCATGAAAAACTGGGACACCTCTTCACTAATCAAACCCCTGCCTTCTCAGGATCAGTTTTCATCGTCACGGATACTGATATCCGTAAGACATCGGAAAAAGACTGTGCGAATGCCAAGTGCCTCGTGTTTGCCTCAGTTGATAGTGCATACCAGAGGCAGCACGAGAAGATAGACTTAGTTTCTGTTTTCCTCCATAACAAAGATTTATATGGAGAGCAATCTCGTATCGCAAGATATGAGACCTCGAACGAATTGCTTCAAGCGAGGTTGGCTGTCGGGTCATCTGTAGGGGACAACGTCCTTACAGAGACTGGATATATTGATGAGCTCACGGACCTGAAGACCACGTTGAAGAACGGGTCAAATACTGACTTGATTCTACAGTCTTTACCTTCTACTTACACCCTGAAGGAAGCCAGGGAGACACCCGCTCTGCTTAATGGAGGACCTTCCTCTTCTTCATCCAAGGTGAAAGCAAAGGGTGAGAAGAAGAAAACCTCCACAAAGCCGATATACGGTGTCAGGGAAGTAGAAGGAAAGGGAAGGGCAAAAGTTTCGGGACTAGATATAGGGAAGGAGGGACGTCCCTATTGTTACGGGAAAGGACATCGGCAGAAAGATTGCAGGGCTAGCAAAGCCAGTAGCCAGGATTCGAAGCATGTTGTGGTGTCGGCTTCGGGTGTGTTTGTAATAGAAAACTGTATGTCAATTAACTCTACTTCCTGGGTACCAGATACCGGATCAGGATCTCATATCTGTAATTCATTACAGGCTTTGAGAAACCTAGAGTTATCAGGGTAGGTGATATGACTCTCAGGGTTGCTAACGGAATGAGCGTGAACACTGAATCCGTAGGGGAATATCACCTTGGATTGACAAGTGGGCAGATATTGATTCTACGTAACTGTTTGTATGTACCTAGTCTAGCTTGTAATATCATACCTGTATCCTTACTTTCTAAGGAAGGATATGATTTTACATTTGTAAGCGATGTGGTCCATATCCACCTAAATCAAATTTTGATTGGGTCAGGTACATTTGATAACGGTATATACGTACTAAATCAAGCTCAGGTTTTCAATGTCCAGAACACACATAAAAGAAAGTCTCCGGAATAAAATCAGGCTTTCTTATGGCATTTTAAACTGGGTCACAACAATGAGACATGGTTAACAAAGTAACATAAAGAAGGATATTTAGATCAGTTCGAATATCAGTCTTATGCCACTTGTGAATCTTGTCTCTTGGGAAAGATGACAAAGACCTCATTCACTGGACACGGAGTAAGGGCGAGCGAGCTCTTGGGACTTGTACACAGCGATGTATGCGGTCCAATGTCTACACATGCGCGAAGTTTATATTCATACTTCATTACTTTTACGAATGACTTCTCTAGGTACGGACATATCTTCTTAATGAAGCATAAATCCGAGGCCTTTGAGAAATTCCGGGAATACAAGGATGAAGTAGAAAAACAAACAGGCAAAAGTATCAAGACACTCAGATCTGATCGAGGTGGTGAATACTTGAGTGCCGAGTTCCTGGACTACTTAAAAGAGAATGGAGTTCTCTCTCAGCTTACTCCTCTATACACGCCACAACACAATGATGTATCTGAAAGGCGGAATCGAACCCTATTGGATATGGTTCGTTCTATGATGAGTAAGGTTAAGTTACCGCGATCTTTCTGGGGTTATGCAATAGAATCAGCTGCATATCTTTTGAACCAGGTTCCTACTAAGTCAGTGCTTACCATACCATATCAGATGTGGAGTGGGAAGAAACCCTGTCTTAAACACTTTAAGACATGGGGATGTCCAGCTTTTGTTAAAAAGCAGCATGCGGACAAGCTCGAAGCACGCTCAGTACAGTGTAAGTTTGTGGGATACCCAAAAAACACCAAGGGGTATCTTTTCAATTACGCAGAGGAATAAAAGGTTTTTGTTTCTCGTCATGCCCGCTTCTTGGAAACCGAGTTTTTCGAAAATCAGATAAGTGGGTGCGCAATAGAACTGGAAGAAATTCTAGAACCACAAGCTATTACTGAAAGCTTGGTAGAACCAGATGTTTCAGGGGAACCGGACATCCCAGCGCCACTCCGCAGGAGTAGTAGGCAGTCTCATCCGCCCGAGAGATTCTACGGTTTTCTCATAGACGGGGATCGAGAGGATTGCATCATTGAAAATGATGAGCCTACTAGCTTCCAGCAAGCCATTCAGAGCGGTGACTCAGTAAAATGGTTGGATACAATGTGGACCGAGATGGAGTCCATGCACACCAACAAAGTTTGGACTTTGGACATTGCTCCAGAAGGGGTAAAACCCGTAGGCTGCAAATGGATCTTCAGAAAGATGATTGGTGTAGATGGGCAGGTTGAAACCTATAAAGCTAGACTCGTTGCAAAGGGTTTTCGTCAAAGACCTGGTTTGGACTATGACGAAACTTTTTCTCCAGTGGCTATGCTCAAATTCATTCGGATCCTTCTTGCCATTGCTGCCTTCCACGATTATGAGATCTGGCAGATGGACGTAAATACGGCTTTTCTAAATGAAAATTTGGAAGAGTGCGTCTATATGGATCAGCCGGAGGGTTTCGTTCAGAGTGGGAGCAGCGGTAAAGTGTGAAAGTTGCTTAAGTCCATTTATGGACTAAAGCAGGCATCGAGGAGTTGGAACATCTGCTTTGATGATACTGTCAAAGAATTCGACTTTGTCAAAAATCCAGATGAACCATGCATATATAGTAAGATTGTAGGGAGAACTGTGGTATTCCTCGTCTTGTACGTGGATGACATTCTCTTAATAGGAAATGATATTCCTATGCTACAGTCAGTCAAAGGATTCTTGTCACAGAGGTTCTCTATGAAGGACCTCGGTGATGCCTCCTACATTCTGGGGATCCAGATCCATCGTGATAGATCTAAAAGGATGTTGGGACTTTCGCAGTCCAGGTACATGTTCATACCATAATATTGCATTATTATATTCCCCATTCTTATATATTTTACAAATAAACGGGTGCTTTTGACGCATGTCTGCTACATGTTACAGGTTACAGGTTCTTGGACAGAAAACAGTGCAAACGATGTAAAAACGATGAAAATATGGATTTTAACCAACAAACAGAGAATCTTGATCAAGCCTACATAAGGAACAATTCACAAAGCATGATTCAAGACATCGACTCAAAGCGGGCGGGTAGAAGTCCACTACAAATTGTTCACTGAAGATCTGGAACCAATGTAGAAGCCCAATTGATAAAAGAATACAATAAATATGAAGCCCAAACATCAGAGAAAAGACCCAGAAAATTCCACCAAGTGTTCTCACCAATGGGCCGCGGAACCGCGGCCCAAGCCTGCTATTGCCGCGGTTCTGCAGCCGTCTGGTGCCCGTACTCGAAGAAATTTTTACCAAATGTTTTGGCGGCGCTGAAAAGTTGACCTATGGCTATTTTTGTAAATTTATACATGCGGTTCAAAATGTAACCTAGGGTTTCCTATTCTCTATAAATAGGAACTCTAATCATTGTAATTTCTCATGCCTCCCTTTAATGAATAAAATTTAGAAATTTTTTGGAGAGCATCGGTGCCTCTTTTCACTTCATGAATTCAGATCTGACAACCCTGCATTGATGTTTGGAGAGAGCCATCTGTAAGTAATTTAATTTATTGCCCTAGTGTAGATTTCAATTCCTTGCCCTAGGTAGATTTAATTTCGTGCCCTAGGAACTTGTTTAGGGTTTAGCTTTGAGGAAGGATTTTGAGAGATGAGATCTATCATCCCTTTCTTACCCACCAAATATTTACAATAGGACTCCATGCATACACGCACATACCGCGCCCTACGGCATCCTACCCCTCGAGGTAACGATGACACCGTAGTGTAAAGGACCGGTTGCGCGTGTTTTCCATGGAGGTTAGGGTAAGGATCTCTAAAGGAAGGACAGGAACCTAGAGGAAGGAACACCTTCCCGAACGGATCTAATCCCCTTTATTGATAATTACCATAACTCCTCACAGATCTTCATTCGGGTATTGAAAGCGGTGAGATTTAATTACATTTCCAAACCATCCCTAAACCTAGCCCTAGCAAGAGTAAATTTAGATAATTGCCCTAGGTTAATTAGATTTCTAGATTTAATAATTAATCCGAACACCCTTCGGAATTAACTCGTAAGAACGAATCGGAAATTCACAACATCTCTGTGGACCGACCCGTACTCACCGGCTAGCTTCATGCGACGCCGTTCTTGATTGCGGTTTAGAAATAGTTTTTGACAGACGAATCAGTACATCGACACCATACTGAAACGATTTAGTATGGAAGATTCAAAGCACGGTAACCTACCGGCTTGTCATAGAATCACCCTCTCCAAAGAGATGTCTCTAAAGACTGATTTGGAAAGGGCTCGCATGTCATCTATACCCTACGCATCTGCGGTAGGCTCTATAATGTATGCGATGTTGTGTACCAGACCAGATGTAGCATATGCATTCAGCGTTGTAAGCCGGTATCAGTCGGACCCAGGGGAGAAACACTGGATAGCAGTAAAGAACATTCTCAAGTAGCTGAGAAGGACTAAGGAGATGTTCTTAGTGTATGGCGGAAAAGACCTCAAGATCGAGGCCTTTGCTGACTCCACCTTCCAGAGTGACAAGGATGACTCCAAGTCCATGTCGGGTTATGTCTTTACCCTCAATGGAGGGGCGGTCTGTTGGAAGAGCTCTAAGCAGGACACCATTGCTGACTCGACGATAGAAGCGGGGTACATAGCTGCTTGCGATGCCGCAAAAGAGGCTGTCAGGATGAAGATGTTCCTCACAGAACTTCAGGTAGTTCCAACCATTGTTGATCCAATACCGCTGTATTGCGACAACAACGGCGCTATAGCTTTAGCGAAGGAACCTAGGTCCCATCAGAAGTCCACGCACATCTTGAGGCGGTACCACCTGATCAGGGAGATCGTAGATCACCGGGAGATCGAGATGAGGAGAGTAGATTTGGAGAATAACACTGTAGGTCCAGTCACGAAGGTCATACCCCAGACTCAGTTCGAGCGGCTGATCGAGATGATAGGTCTTCGATACGCCAGTACATGGCCCTAGTGCAAGTGGGAGATTGTTAGTGTATATGCCCTAGAGGCCATTACTGTATCATACTAGTTTGTATATTACTTAATGGAAGCTTGGGATATTCATAGTTGTATAGACAATCTTGCTCAAAATGGTAGTATGCTACTTCGTTTGTTTCTACTTCAATATGTGCATGTGTTTCTTTTAGCATATCGCTTATACATATTAGTAGAGCGCTTAGGATCTTCGCTTGATTACCAGCGTTGTGATGGTAGTCATACTAGTGGGGGCTGGGTAATCTACAAGCACATCCTTATACATGTCCCTAGTCGTAGGATTATCGAGACAGGGCATCGATCCTCTGGAGTAGACTAGTGTATACGCTTCTCATCCCAGCAGGGGAGATGGTCTGTCCCACAGCCATTCGTACGTCGTACTGGAGAGTATGCGGGTGCTCGTTAGGTTACGAGTACACTGGACAGGACTCGTCGGGAACTGTTGGTTGATACTATACCTAACGTCAGATAGCAGTTCCGAGGTGATAGGAGTACAGCTTAGTCCGTCGACTTGACACTGCTACTTCTCGTCGAGTGTGTTCATGTAGGGTTCCTAGGCACACACTAGAGGTCTCACAAGGCATCAACCATGCCAAATTCAAATTTTACGGTGCCGAGAAACCCTAATACGGATCGTTAACTAGTGTTTAGGCGAAAACTAGAACTAGTAAACTGCTTTACTAATATGTGAACGGAAATACAACCTTTGTAGATTCGGTTCTCCACCTCCATAGCTCCGTGATGAAGTCCCCTCACTGCGATGATCGGATCCCGGGCTCTAGCGTCGGCTTCATCGGAGAAATGGGCGGGCTAGGTCGTCGACTTCGATGCCGAAGATGATCTACGTCGAGGCAACACAAGATCAAGCTCCAACTTCACCAAGTCATGAAACTTATGAAGAAAACACCCTATACTACTTGGAAAGTGGTAGAGGATGAAGAAATAGGAAGTGGGTTTACTTTAGAATTGGATTTCTCACTCTTTTTCTCAAGTTGCCATTGTTGGTAGCAAGCTTTCTTGATTGTTCAAAAAGAAGAAGAAGAAGAAAGAATATGATGAGTATTATGGAAAATAGAAAATAAGATAATACTTATCATATTGGCAACCATGATTAAGTGTAGAGAATAAACCAAGGTTAGGTGAATGGTTAGGTTAGGCAAAGAAACAAAAATGGTTGAACTTTTTCAAAGCTTCATGAAGCTTCAAGTAAATCCAAAAAGCAACCATTTCTTTTCTTGCCTTAAAAGGAAATAAATGAATAAATAAATTAAACAAAACCCTAACCATTTACTTAACCAAGGTTTAAACTAAACATACACACAAACATGCATGTATCATCAAACATGATACAATCAAGTGCACAAAAATATATCACATATACAATGTGCACATCAAGTGAGAAAATCCATCTTGAGTGAACCAATACTAGTTAATGCAAAGTAATATATAAAATATATAATTATACATTAAATCATTAAATCAACACTTGATTTAACGATCCGGTCATATCGCATATAACCGACTAATGTCAATAGTAACAACTTATCGAATCAACACTTGATTCGATAACCCGGCTATATCGCATATAACCGATCAATGTTACAAATCGCGAGAATCAAATACAGTATCACATACTGGTATTATTCTCGGTCCCGCACATATCTCATATGCGCTCCTATTTCGTTTCGCTTGAGCCAGGAAACCTCTGTGTAGGACTCTAAAGACTCGTCAATACGCCGGCAGCAGGTGATGATCATATCAAACACCCACAAGCCGTAAACGGTCTGCTAAACGTAACGGCCCCCTGGGTATTGAGCGATCAGAAGATAGATGAGCAAGCCCGCTCACAATCCTGTGAATCCAACTAGTAACACTTACCGTACAGTCCGGTCTCGTCGTCTGATATGTCGCATATCTCGCCTAGGGGTGGTAAACGTCAGACCCCAATAGCTCGATAAGTCGTGTCGATATGAGATCTATAACTATTCGAGAAACTACTGGTAACACTTACCAGTAAATCTCAGCAACCCTGGCCAGGGATTTTCGGTTATAGCCAATCGAACACAGCGCAACATCAACTCCCTATACCGGGAGAGACGAATCCCCTCCGATCGCTCATTGCCTCCATGTGATTCGGGACTGTACCCAAAAGCCACCATTTTGCACGCCCTCTTGGACGTGGTAAGGTGGAAATCAAAGCACAGTGGGAATCACACAAGACTCTATGACGATCTCGGGTCAACAGACTACTCTGTACCAGTGTCACCAGAGAACTGCCATCTGACGTAAGGTATAATACCATCTGGGAGTTCTCGGCGAGTCCGTCCAGTGTACCCAGTCTCCACTGAGCACCCGTATATCATCTCTGATGTCAAACACCAATGGATATGGGATCATCCATCGCCCATCTGTATGGGTCGAGAATGTATACGCTAGTCTACTCTGGTATATCGATGCCCCGTCTCGATACACCCACGACTAGGGACCTTGAAGGATGTACTTATGGACTACCATGTCCCCACTAGTACGATCCGCATCATAGTCCAGGAAGTCAAGTACACATCCTAAGGGCTTTACCAACATGTAACAGAGAGACAATCAGTGTACACGTTAAGGTAAAGGGCAACCAGATAGCATACTATCATGTCGAGCAAGAAAGTCCTCCCTATATATGTCCAAGCATCCACTACAATATACATCCTATGTATAGTAATGGCCTCTAGGGCATACATAAAACTAACAGTTCCCACTGTACTTTGATTACTACCCTACCATGGCTCAAAAGAGTCGTGCAAACAAGTAGTAGTTGGGTGCAGTCCCGAAGCACTTGGAGGCAGTAGCGGTTAGACAGGATTCGTCTCTCTCGGTATTGGGGGTTGATATCGCGCTGTGTCTAGGAGAGCCATTACACAAAGTCCCTGGCCAGGGCAAGCGAGATTTACTGGTGGTGTTTCCAGTAGTTTCTCAGGGTGTTCTGGGCTACACTCCGGCATGACTTGCACCACTATTAGGGGTTTGACGTTTACCGCGCCCTGGGCCCGACATGCGATACTCTTAGACGAACAGACCGGACTGTATGGAGATTGTCACATTCAAGCTCAGTAGGAGTTCGGATGGGTTTACCTCATCGGCCTTCTTATCGACATCTACCTGGGGACCGTTACGTACAGCTAGTGCCGCTTGCGGTCTGTGGTTAAACCCACTGCCAGCGTAGTGTCGAGTCTTTAGAGTCCCACACAGAGAGTTTCCCTGCACTGAGCAAAAGGTGTAGAGGCCGTATGGTTTTACGGCAGGGCTACGATCACTTACGTGCACTTGTGCGCGTATGATGTTCGGGCGGACAATACTAGTTGGCTTTGGTTTAAACCGGATCCTAGTATTGCATAGATGGATTAGTTTTGTCTTCTGTGCATTCGTATTCTACGGAATGCGGATGCGGGTGTGTATGCACAGTTGTGAGGAGCGAAGAAGGAGGTGCCTCATTAGGGTTTTGACCATTGATTTGGTCAAAACCATTATGAGGTGAGGAAAATATTTACTAATCTTTTTAATGATAATTGTGTTATGGCTAATTGGTTTGACCATTTGACCTTGCTTGACAATTTGACCTAGTTGACCATTGTTGACTTAGATATTTTGCAAGCACTAGATTCTTCTTATTCATTTGGATTTATATTTGAGATGATAATTCAAATCAAGGGTAGCCATCAAAATTATCATGATAAAAGATTACTAATTATATTTCATATGTATCATTATCTTTTTTGCTTTCTCTCTCATCCAAAAGAAAGCTCCCATGGTTCCTCCTTCCTCTTCCTCTTTAGATTTTTCTATAGCTCTCATGTGTTGAGAAAAATAAAAACTAAATAGACAAATAAATCCATCTTCTTCCTCTACATCACCTAGGACATCAAGAGTAGCAAACTTGTTGCCCTAGTTGCTTCGGCTTGAGATGGAGCTCGGACTATAGACTCTCGGGTGGATCGTCTTCGACTCTTGGAGGCCGCGGAGGTGACCAAGATCCGGATCGATCCTCGGAGCTCACATGGACAAGGAGGACAGCGGAGGGAAGAACCGAAGGACCATTTTTGTGAGGTATAATCTTCGTATCACGGTAGATTAAACGTCTAATAGTTCGTTAGTAATGGTTTTGCAAAGATCCTTAAGCGTTAGTCTATGTTGCTTTATAATAAAGTTTCGATTTTTACTAGTTCCGCCTCCTCTCTAGCTTGCGGGGTGAGAGACATAGACTTACATAACTATCTATAGCCTATCCGAGTCGGTGAATTTGTCAATCGGCATCTAGCCTCACAACATCACGTACGGCACAATCCATCGTACGGCATCCTCTAATCAAGGATATGGATCAATCATCAGGTAAAACTCATCACGTACGGTAATCCATCATACGTCGATATTAAACAATTAGGGATTCTATAAACCTATACAACAATGAGCGTACGGATCTAAGTCTCGTACGGTATATCACTCATTATTATCATAATTATATCTAAATATCTCGTTTTACCGATCTTATAACACATCCATCTCAATCTTATCATATTCATTGATCTCGTGTCATATCCTTATACATCTCATTTCATATCTCATCGTATACTCTTTTCATCACATCAATATTTCACATCAAGTCATCTTACATATACATTCTATCTTATTAATCCCATGTCGTAATTATCGATCTCAATCATGCTACTCTAAATCTCATACTTATTCTCTTCCATTACATATATATATCGTGATTCACATTCATGTTTCACATCCTTATATATCAATTCGAGACATCATTTCTATCATATCATGTCATACTAAACCATACACTATAACCTTAAGTCGTGGTATATCTTGTCTCCTACTAATTCTTTAACCATATCCATAAGTTCCTAACATGGTTTCCTTAACCATATTCTATATATATCAGTTTCCATTATAATTGTGGGGGTGCTATACGCCATCTATCCGACTTCACCAGTAAATATAAATCTACTCACCTGCGGAACTCTAGTCGATGTGCTTCGTCGTGTCGGAATCCACGCGAAGGTACCTACAAATCAACACATATCGCCACGTTATGAAAACCAAATCTGGAAAACCGATACGGCACATGGTGCGCTCATAGGTTAGAACCTATAGCCTATGCATGCAAAAACAACCAAACAACCTTTCTCGTTGACGTACAAACATCAAAAGACCAAATCTCATAACTAATATCAAAACCAAGAATTCCAAAATACGGAAAATATAACCCAAAACCATCCAAATATGCTCCCAGATTTTGGCTCATGTAATCTGAAACAAAAAGAAAAATACAGTAGCTATGTTATAAGGTATGTAAGCTATAGCCAAAACCCCAACACCAAATCTGCTATAGTAACCGACCTAATGGCTACAGTAACCGCCGGGGCCGGCCCCACCTTGGAATTTGGGTTTCGTCTTCTCGTGGTGGTCTCCTATTGGTCTAAATAGGTTAATGTATATTTTTGATTTTTTTATAAAGGTCCCGGGTTGCTCCAGATTCCCTGTAGACCTCTAAAATTTTCACAAAACCGACACGGGAAGTTTCTACGTTCGTATTTTGGTTTCTATCCGTGTCCTAGGCCATAAAATCATCACTAGGGTCTTGTAAACAGCCACTAAACATCACAAGTCCACACAATCACCCAAACCCTCTCCTGAAATTTCCAAACATCGCTAATCTATATCGATTTAACTCTAAACTACTACAGGGTGCCAGGAAACTAAAAATATAAACTAGAAGTGTAGGAATTACCTCGTTTGGAAACTCGAGATTTTTCTTGAGTTGCTCAAAGTCTTCAAAATCCAATTTTGAAATGTCCAAAGTGTTGAGAATGAAGTTGTGCATCTTTTTAATGAAGGGAGTATAGGGTTTTGATGAAGGGTTGGAAATGAAACATGAGGATAGAGGAGGTGGAGGAAGGGGATGAAGATGATGAAGGGAAATAATGAGGTTAAAATCTCTCTCTCTCACCCTCACTCTCTTATGTGCCATGCCATGCCACATGGGTCCCCCTCTCTCTCCCCTCCCCTCTCTCTTCCCTCAATTATACTCTCTTATCTTTTCTTTTCTTTTCTTTTTCCCTCACTCAATTAAAACCAAACACATAACATAAATAAAATGAAACAACATGAAACAAAATGCAACATGTCATGGTGCACTAACCATGGAAAATATAGAAACACGGATTTGGCCTAATCGCGATTAGTAGTGCACCAATCAATTTTTATTTAAACTGCATATAATTAATTATAAAAATGCCAAATCCAATAATTATATTTTTAAATGAATAAATTATTTTAATCTCCAATTATTTCACAAATATTGGTATATATTTATACGATTTTACGAAAACCCCAAATTCGCAAATCGGGTAGTTTTCGCGAAATATATTATTTTAATATTAAATTCCAAAAACAATATTTTATATTTTCTGAAATGTTACAATCTTCCACCCTTAAATAAATTCGGTCCCCGAATTTAAATTTAAACCCCCAAATACTAAAACATTTCAATAATCAGCTCAAATCAACGGGGCTCCAAAATCACGGAAGATACAGAAATACCATAGCGCATCGTGTGCGCCTGAAAACAAGTATGAAACTCAAAATCGAACTCCGTTAAGCGTCACGCAATCATCGGAGTTATAATAGAGATACAGATCTCAAAATCCACTACTGAAATCCAATATACACTAGTCGAATATTATAATACATATATAGTACGCATCCTTGGAAAATCTCCTAAAACTGAATAAACACATGCAAAATCTTTTCTGAATCGCCGTGTGATGCGTAACTCACAGCACAAGTGACGAATGCTCATTTTTAAAGTAATAAATATACGTTCATATGTGTTTTGCTCAAATATATGTTCCACCATTTTGAAATATCCCAAAAGGTTTTCCTTTATAAACGTTCGTGTCGCTCGCGGACACGTAGGAAATAGCGAGACTATAGCTCCTTTTTGAAAACCTCTTGGTAAACCTTTTATGTATGCAAAGTACTCAGGTACTGTCCTTAGATCAGTCCTGTTCGGCTACTACATAATATAGTGCCCATCATAAAAACAAGGTGCTCAAGAGCAAAATCAGCCTCAAAAGGCGTATCCAACATCACGTACGTCTGGTGCGCACGGAAATCAAAGCCAAATACAAGTGCTACGAATGTGCAAAAAACCAAACTAAGTGCAATGGGTGTGCACGAAAGCATCTGTCCAGTGCAACGGATGTGCACGACAATAATATCAAGTGCATCTATAGTGCACAAAATCACATCTCATATCATGCGCCCAACATGCGCGAAAATCCAAATAAAGTGCATCCGTCATGCACGAATGAAATCTAAATCAAGTGCATCCAATATGCATGAATAAAATCTAACTCAAGTGCATCCGATGCGCACAAAATCCAATACCAAGCGTCTAATATGCACAAAAATCCAACCCAAGCATGTCAGGTCCGTCTAAAGCATCTAGTGCAGTAGCATACACGAACACGAACGTCAAGTGCAACACATACAAAAATATAAATCTGGTGAAAACAATGCTCAAGGACATAAATCGGGTGCAACCAATGTACGGAGTATAAATCTAGTGCAGCCAATTCATGAAATACCAATCCGGTGCACGAAATACCAATCTGGGGAAACAATGCACGGAAACTCATCAATAACTCAAATGCGTATAAAAAGCAACACCGAGTGTACCAAGGTGTATAAAATCATAAACGTGTGCAACTGCGTGCACAAAACACGTATCAATGCACTGCAAGCCTATGTGAGTCGTACCGAGTACAAAAATCAAATCGAGTGCGTACCACACGCACAAAAATCAAATCAACCGTATGAAATCCACGAATTCATAATCTCGTGCAGTCAAGGTACAAAATCGATATCAAGTGCAATAGATATGCATAAATTGCAAACCGAAGTAGCGGTGTATAAACATAAATCAAGTGCAATAACTGTGCACAAAAGAAATATCCAATAGGTGCAGCCATGGTGCACGAACCCATAAATCACGAAACCCAATCATTGAAACTCAATCTAAGCGATAAAAGTGTGATACTCGAATCACAGAACACAAATTGCAACAAATGACATTGAGGTACACCTCCTACAATGTCAAAAAATATGTCGGTGCGTCCAAAACTGGCGGAGCAAGAACATCCGCTTGCCTCTGACTCACGGTTTAGCGTCCTCTGTCTCTGGGTCCTCATTTTCTCTAAGGATTACCAATCTTGCAATCCATCAGCTCGTCAGCCCGGTCAGGTGTACTAACGGAAACGATTCCGCTCTGGAACTCCTCTGGTCATCTCTCGGCCAATTAGCATGACCACTCGTAAAGCAGCACGTCACTGGCGTCGGCCTCTGGCCCTCTGAATACACGTAACACATCTGATCCTCGGTGCAACTCTTATCGCAGCAGTGTCCTGGAAGGCACCTGCTCAAGGTCTCTTCCGATCTCGCCTATGCCGAACTGTACGGAGGCTGGTACTCTTGTATAGTCTTTTCTCGTTTTCTGGACATCTGCGTTCTCAGCACAACATTTCCTCGGGAACTGGCCGTATCCCAATGCCTCTGTATATGTATCAGATCTCTAATCTTAGCGGGGAGTAACAATAGCTCGTCAACATCTCGCACGAACCTTTTGTTCCACTCGTCTTTATTATCGTCCATTTCGACGTCACGTCTTGCTATCTGTGTACCGCAATTGTTCTCGGCTACAGTCAATCCAGAGTCTCTCACACAGACTCAAAACTATGAACTCGGTATCTTCATCACTCTGTAGAAGACATCTAGCCGAACACGTCCTCGGGAACTCGTCCCAACCATCGGAGGAATATACTTTATTCATCCGCTCTCGATCAACTCACAACGCATCTGGGTGAGGTCCTCTATCCGAATCTGGTCAACTTACCTGTTGGATGTAGTGCCCTCAAAGTCAATTATTGGATCATAGGTACGTGATTGCAATGATTGAGGATGACCTATACCGGTAGCACAGTCTTACTCGAGATGATAGTATGCTATCTGGTTTGCCTTTATCAGTCGTGTATAGGTTCAGGTGACTGATCACTATTACACGTTGATAGAGCCCTTAGGATCTTGCTTGACTACCAACAGTATGATGGCGATCATATACGTGAGAGTTGGGTAGTCTATAAGTACATCCTTAATTGTGGTCCATAGTCGTGGGAGTTTCGAGACAGGGCATCGATACTCCGGAGTAGACTAGTGTATACAGTCGAGACCCCGACGAGGGGCGGTGGCCGGTCTCACAAGCCATTGGTGTCAGTTGGATCACCTAAGATGTATACAGGTGCTCATTGGGTTATGAGTACACCGGACAGGACTCGCCGGGAACCTGCTAGTTGGTATTATACCTAGCGTCAGATAGCAGTTCCCTGGTGACATGTGTACAGGTTAGTTCATCGACCTGAGGTCGTCATTTTTCTCGTGTGAGTTCCTACTGTGCTTTGATTTCTACCCTACCACGGCTCAAAGGAGTCATGCAAACAGGTCTTTTTGGGTACAGTCCCGAGCCATATGGAGGCAAGTGAGCGGATCGGCAGGGGATTCGTCTCTCCCGGTATTGGGGGTGAGATCGTGCTGTGTCTAGGAGAGCAATTACACTAAGTCCTTGGCCAAGGTAGGTGAGAATTACTGGTAAGTATTCCAGTAGTTTCTCAGGGTGTTCAGGGCTTCTCTCCGACATGACTTATACCACTATTGGGGGTCTGATGTTACCAGCCCCCAGGCCTGATATGCGATACTCATAGACGAACGGACCGGACTGTATGTATATTGTCACTGTTAGGCTCAGTAGGGTTCCAGGATGAGTTCGCTCATCGGCTTCCCTTGAGGTCAGTACATGGGAAGCCGTTATGCACTGCTGGTGCCGCTGATGTACTTGTAGTTAAACCCACTGCCAGGGTACTGATGAGTCATTAGAGTCCCCCACAGATAGTTTCCCAAGTTCGGGCGAAACGTTGTAGAGGCCGTATGGTTTTATGGCAGGGTTCGAATATGCACGTGCACTTGTGCACGTGTCATGGTTCGGACAGATAATACTGGTGGGCTTTAGTTTAAGCCGGATCCAAGTATTATATTGTGTAGGAATATTTTTGTCTCTCGTATTCGTATTCGGTCGGGATACGGATACAGATATGTATATACAGTTGAGGGGTAATTCTGTAATTCATTACGGGATTACTTTTGAAGTTGCCAATTTTCTATCACCCGTCTTAAACATTCAGTTTAATGCGGAATTATCTTTTCTTCATTTGTTTTGGATGAGGGTGAGTCATGAGGGTGAGTCATATGTGAGCTTCTAGATTTGATGACTAGGTTTTATGAGTCACCATTTGCTTTAATGTCTTTTGTTCTTGATAGGATATTTGATATAGATCTTTTGTGAGAAATTATTGCTAATGGTCACCTTAATCTTTCTTGTGCTCACCCCCACCTCATCTTTGGCCGGCCCCACCAAATTTCAGCCCTTAAATGGCCGAGCCCCATTTCGGGGTGATAATGTTGATTCATTACAAAAGATATAGCTCATTTCTCATTACTTGATTAAGGCAACTTCATTAACCCTTCACCCAATGGCTTGGGTGCCTTGAGACAAAACATTCTACTCTATCTCTACATCTATCTTGGACATGTCGGCTAGCAAACTTCTTGTCCGAGTTGCCTCGTTTTAGAGGCGGGAGCCCGTATAAAGATCCGTTGACGTAGTGCCACCTCGGTGAGGAGACAGGAGATCGTAGTTGCTGCAAAGGAGCGTGGAATGATGGCTAAAGACCGAAGGACTCGTATCGTTCGGTATAGCGTTTCTACATCTTTACAGTTTGTTAGTTTATCGTTAATGGCAAGATCCGGGTTATAGTATGCGATAGCGCCAGTTATAAAAGTTTTTTTTCCGCGTTTGGCGTCAGATTGACGGCCGGGGCGCTACCGTAGACTTACATTACCGATCTCATATCGGATCATCCAACGAACAACGTCATCTCTAGGTTGATCTACTCTAGATTTGAGTAAGATTCTCCGCACTGGAAATCTTCAACTCGACTGGGCTTGCATCGGCGCATCAAATCAGACGAATCACCTTCGTCTCTCAACTCAACTCAAGATACACTAGCTATCTACTATTGCATCTCTTCCTGAAAGCTCCAGCGATCTCAGCTCGTAAGCTCTGGAAGCGACATCCCATCAATTTCAGCAACAGCTGGGTCATCCGTCTGCACGGTAGATAACATCACGATCT
This sequence comes from Agapanthus africanus, assembly GCA_030015575.1. NCBI lineage: Eukaryota > Viridiplantae > Streptophyta > Magnoliopsida > Asparagales > Amaryllidaceae > Agapanthus > Agapanthus africanus. The sequence goes on along the minus strand of CM057338.1, from coordinate 825,744,850 downwards.
CTAAGGTAGGCTGTACATCAACAGTCCTCTCACAACAGGAAGCCTCTAACAATGGCCCGATCATCCGGTGCAAAACTGAACACTCGCCTCAAACGAGAGGTCACAACTCAAACACCAAATCGAGACGTTCCCATGTCACCAAAAAACACGATGGTCAGTCCTCGTCCATGACAAGCTCGCCCTGACCGCATTACTAGCAGCAGCTCAATCTGCGCTCAAACCATGGTGACAGGAACCTCGAGCAGGTATCAATGAAGATAGATCAAAGGAACGAAAGGAATCAACATATCCAGAATGGATACATGATCATAAGGAGGAACGGAATCAATGAGAGTATGATTATGGGAACGAATAAAATCAAGACTCTCAAATGGGTGTATAATCATGGGAAAGAAGAGAATCACAAATCTCAAGATATGTACATCTTAAGGTTACTTAAGTGGAGTATCGTATCGTAAGCATGCCGCGGAACATACGCACGGTACATCACTCTACTTAAGCTACCTACTCCATCAATCAAGGTCAACTTATGAAACGAAAGTTCGGGTCTAATACCCCCTGTTCAAGTCTAAGTTCCATAAGGTCAAGCCTAGGTTCCGAAATAGATTACGCCCCAGATTCCACATAGTCAAACCTAGACTTGAACCAAGGTTAAACCTAATGCTCTGATAACAACTTTTCCACGACCCGAAATTTAGTTCGTGACCGGCACATAAATCACGCCACGTCTAAAGGCGTAACGTAAATTAAGTAAGCCGAAGTCCAGAAATCTAAACCTTTTAAAGAAAATAAAAGAGGTGAAGTTTTGAAATAAAGGTATGATGAAATCAAATGTTTTCTTAAATGCATAGATAATGGAACATGAAAAATGCAAGTGGATTTTACTAGTTGAAAAACATGTTTCGTCTTTTAAAAATTTGGGCAGCACCTCCCTTGTAAATTTTGATCCAAAACCACATATACATGATAATATAAAAGGCATCCCCAACCGGGAGCTAGCTCATCGCTAATCGGAGGAATCACAACAACGCAAGTCAAAATATATGTATACGACGCCCAACGGTGAAGATCAACATAAGAATAAAGAATAAAGCAAGACATCAACCTACCAAGCGAACATATAACCCATCGCTCTAACTCTCACAACCACAAGTCTCTTCTAAGTCTTACTACTTATACAAATACCAGTTTCTGATTGATGGAGTTGACTAGATACAACAGGAATAATAAATACAAGAGTGGCACGATCCAATATGTACCACCCACCAAAGTAAATCATCCGAAAGCAAGATGCGCCAACGATACCGCTACTGATCCATGCGGTCAAACCTGCAAGAACAGTGGCACAACGGGGGTGAGTTGCCAACTCGTGAGTAGAAAACATCAGCAGGTAGAAATCGAATAAAACAATGATTTCCTAGGCCAACTATATCATAAAGGTAATACTATGATATCTAGGGTGATCGTATCTACATATATGCCAACAATATAATCAATGCCTGTATGCATGTGGATATCATCCACGTGTCCGTCAATGACACAACAACATAAAAATATATGCATGTAAATATAAGGATATCAACTACGTGTGTCTATCAATGACACAACCAATATCATGAAAACGCATATCTGTATGTATGAGGATATCAACTACGTGTGTCTATCAATGACACATCAAAATCATGGAACCTGAGTGTCCAACACCGACACTCGAAACATCATGAAAAACCCGTGTCCAGCATCGACACGTAAATCCTCATACCTCAGGCGCCGCATCCTCAGATCGGCCCTCATATCTATCTCATCTCAGGCGCCGCATACTCTGATCGGCCCTCATATCCATTTCATGACTCCGGTCGGTATCCTCCGGATAACCGACGAGTCCAAATACTATCACCGGTAGGTAGTGCTCCCTCTGCCAGGCTCATCGTCTACACCACGAAAATCATTTATTTTCCCGGGGTACCATACCGGGTCCACCATGTACCCGCAGACAGTGCCTACCGCTCCTCGAATCGGGTTTCTAACACAAGTCTCAGAACCGAGAAAACTCATGGTGGACGTCTCGAAATATCATATCAAGAGAAACCGGGTTTTTAAAACAATACATACTTTCTTTTGAAATATAACCACGGTTCTCAAATTCAGAATTTCATAAAAACAGCATCTTAATGCGACATGGTATAGTGATGTGAACATAGCAAGTATATCATGCAACATAGCAAAATGATGTGAGCATAGCAATATATCATGCAACATAGCAGAGTTATGTGAGCATAGCAATATATCATGCAACATAGTATAGTGATGTGAGCATAGCAATATATCATAGCATGATGTAGCAACTCTACTGTGTAAGTAAAATAGCAATTATCGATGAAGAAGGTGTGCGAGCCGGCAAATCTGTGTAAGTGTAACATACGCATCATCGATAATGGTGTATGTGTACTAGCATAGGTATATATATAATGAAATGAGAATATCATGAACGTAGTAACAAGTAAATCGTAAGCGCAATACTAATAGGTACACGTATCTAATCCAACATCTACGTAAAGGCTAACTAAGCGGTGTAGACAGGGATTAAATATCTATAACCTATCCGAGTCGGTGAATCTGTCAATCGGCATCCAGCCTCAAATCATCACGTACGGTACAATCCATCATACGACATCCTCTAATCAAGGGTATGGAACAATCATCTGATAAAACTCATCACGTACGGTAATCCATCGTACAACAACATTAAACAATTAGGAATTCTATAAACCTATACAACAATGAGGGTACGGATCTAAGTCTCGTACGACATATCACTCATTATTATCATAATTATGTCTAAATATCTCGTTTTACCGATCTCATAACAAATCCATCTCAATCTTATTATATTCATTGATCTCATGTCATATCCTTATACATCTCATTTCATATCTCATCGTATACTCTTTTCATCACATCAATATCTCACATCAAGTCATCTTACATATACATTCTATTTTATTAATCTCATATCGTAATTATCGATCTCAATCATGCTACTCTAAATCTCATACTTATTCTCTTCCATTACATATATATATATATACATACATATATATATATATATATATCGTGATTCACATTCTCGTTTCACATCCTTATATATTAATTCGAGACATCATTTCTATCATATCATGTCACACTAAACCACACGCTATAACCTTAAGTTGTGGTATATCTTGTCTCCTACTAATTCTTTAACCATATCCATAAGTTCCTAACATGGTTTTCTTAACCATATTCTATATATATATATTTGTTTCCATTATAATTGCGGGGGTTCTATACGTCATCCACCCGATTTCCCCCGTAGATATAACTACTCACCTGTGGAACTCCTTGTTCAGCCGTAGTCGATGTGCTTCGTCATCTCGGAATCCACGCGAAGGTACCTACAAATCAACACATATCGCCACGTTATGAAAACCAAATCCGGAAAACCGATACGGCACACGGTGCGCTCATAGGTTAGAACCTATAGCCTACGCATGCAAAAACAACCAAACAACCCTTGTCGTTGTTGTACAAACATCAAACGACAAAATCTCATAACTAATATCAAAACCAAGAATTCCAAAATACGGAAAACATAATCCAAAACCATCCCAATATGCTCCCAGATTTTGGCTCATGTAATCTAGGACAAAAAGAAAAATACAGTAGCTATGTTATAAGGTATGTGAGCTACAGCCAAAACCCCAACACCATATCTGCTATAGTAACCGACCTAATGTCTAAAGTAACCGCCGGGGCCGGCCCCACCTTGGAATTTGGACCTCGTCTTCTCGTGGTGGTTTCCTATTGTTCTAACTAGGTTAATGTATATTTTCGATTTTTTTATAAAGGTCCCGGGTTACTCCAGATTCCCTGTAGACCTCCAAAAATGTCACAAAACCGACACGGGAAGTTTCTAAGTTCGTATTTTGGTTTCTATTCCGTGTCCTAGGCCATAAAATCATCACTAGGGTCTTGTAAATAGCCACTAAACATCACAAGTCCATAAATCAGCCAAACCCTCTCTTGAAATTTCTAAACATCGCCAATCTATATCGATTTAACTCTAAACTACTATAGGGTGCTAGGAAACTAAAAATCTAAACTAGAAGTGTAGGAATTATCTCGTTTGGCAACTCAAGATTTTTCTTGAGTTGCTCAAAGTCTTCAAAATCCAATTTTGAAAGGTCTAAAGTGTTGAGGATGAAATTGTGCATCTTTTTAATGAAGGGGGTATATGGTTTTGGTGAAGGGTTGGAGCTGAAACATGAGGATAGAGGAGGTGGAGGAAGAGATGAAGATGATGAAGGGAAATAATGAGGTCAAAGTCTCTCTCTATCTCACCCTCACTCTCTTATGTGTCATGCCATGCCAGATTGGTCCCCCTCTCACTCTCCTCAATTATACTCTTTTATCTTTTCTTTTTCATTTCTTTTTCCCTCACTCAATTAAAACCAAACACATAGAAGAAATAAAATGAAACAACATGCAACAAAATGTAACATATCATGGTGCACTAACCATGGAAAAATATAGAAACACGGATTTGGCCTAATCGCGATTAATAGTGCACTAATCAATTTTTATTTAAACTGCATATAATTAATTATAAAAATTCCAAATCCAATAAATATATTTTTAAATGAATAAATTATTTTAATCTCCAATTATTTCACAAATATTGGTATATATTTATACCATTTTACGAAAACCCCAAATTCGCAAATCGGGTAGTTTTCGCGAAATATATTATTTTAATATTAAATTCCAAAAATAATATTTTTATATTTTCTGAAATGTTACATATTATGACATGCCCTGGTTATATAGTTGTTGTACCCTGATGTTGTACCTTAATTACGATTATGATGCATTTCATACTTTTATACATGTTAGGTCCACGTTACCCACCCCGGTTCTTTCGGGGAGGCGGAATAGGTAAAAATCAAAATTTTCTAACAAAGTGACATGGACCATCCATGATGGATCTTTGCTAAACAAAAACTAACACATAAACTACAAGTTCTAGCTACTATGTAGAATGGTTATACCTAGATCTTGAACTCCTTCTCTTTTTGTTGTAGTTCTCTTTCTTGCTTGCTCCTTGTAGTGGTGTAGACGGCCCCTCCTCGTCGTTTTCTCTTTGCCGAAGATAGATCCACCCGAGGGCCTCGAACTTGAGCTCCTACCTCAACCAAGAGGTAACTAGAGTGCTTGGTTTGCTAGACAAAGAATCCTAGAAAGAGTAGAGATGAGTCTTGATGGTTTTGTCTCAAGAGCTTATGATTTCCAACACATGGAACACTTAAGCTTTAAGAGGAAGAGGGAGAGCTCAAAACATGAGAGAGAAAGAGCAAGAGAGAATGAGCTACTTTTTTGCAACCATACTCTCATATGAGAGAATAATGAATTAATAATAATAATCAAAAAGAAATTGTGATGGTTCATTTGGAATGACCATTATCATTTCACATTAAATGAATTTTGCAAGAATCAAGAAGCATCTTCCATGTGAAATGATGATGGTCAAATTGTCAACATAAGTCAACCGGTCAACCAAAGTCAAAATGTCAACATAAGTCAAATGGTCAACCTAACCATGGCATAATTATCTTTAATTAATATCATTAATCATATTTCTCATTTTCATTAGGGTTTGGAAAAAGTCAACGGTCACCAACCCTAATGAGTATCCTCTGCCTCTGCCTCTGTCAACTGTGCATACATACCCGCATCTGTGTCCCGAGGAACACGAATACACTGAGACAAAACCAATCCCAAAACAAATACTAGGATCTGGCTTAAACCAAAGCCCGCTAGTAATAACTGCCCGGACACCAAACGTGCACAAGTGCGCGGATGTGAACGAACCCCATCGCAAAACCATGCGACCTCTACTCTGTTTTGCCCAAAGGCGAATAACCCTCTGTATGGGACTCTAAAGGCTCGACACTACGCTGGCAGTGGGTTTAACCACAGGCCGCAAGCGGTACTAGCTGTACGTAACGGTCCCCAGGTAGATGCCGATAAGAAGACTGATGAGGTGAACCCATCCGAACTCCTACTGAGCCTGAATGTGACAATCTCCGTACAGTACGGTCTGTTCGTCTGAGATTATCGCATGGCGGGCCTAGGGGGGCGGTAAACGTCAGTCCCCCAATAGCGGTACAAGTCGTGTCGGAGTGTAGCCCAGAACACCCTGAGAAACTACTGGAAAACCTACCAGTAATTCTCGCTTGCCCTGGCCAGGGACGACTATGTGTAATGGATCTCCTAGATACAGCGCGATATCAACTCCCAATACCGGGAGAGACGAATCCTATCTAACCGTCTGATTAATCCAAAAATTTGTAGTTTACCGTAATCAGAAACGGCGTCGCTTCGCAGCTAGCCGGTGAATACGGGTCGATCCGCAGGGATGTGTGAATTTCTGTTTTTGTGTTATAACGAGTTGATTCAAATTGTTGTTTGGTTTTAATCGATTGAATTAAAGACGAAGTTATGTGATAAGAAAGGACTCGTTAGGGTTAGGTCGAAGGTAGGGGTGTTGAGATCTATGTTTTCACCTCTTTCAATGCCGTGATTTAAGCTTTTTAGAAAAATCACAACAATTATTAGCAAAGGGGATTAGGATGATCGGGAAGAAACAAAGTTTCTTCCTCTAGATCCTTGTCCGTCCTTTCCTATTAATTGCTGTGATCTTCATGGACGTCATATATGTCCGGCCTTTTATACTACGGTTCACCGTTACCTTGTAGGTAGGGTGCCGTAGGGGGCGGATCATATATGCGTGCATGAAGATTTCGTTTTAAAAATATGTTGGCATTGAAGGAGATGAGAGACATCCATCTCTCATTCCCTCCCTTGTTCCTAACCCTAACGAGCGAGGATTTTACTCGCTCATTAGGGAATTATTACAAAGAGACATTTTTTATGTTAATGTTTAAAAGGGTAACTACTTACTGCAGATTAAAGAGGATTACACTAAAGCAAAAATTAGATAACTAGGGCAAGTAAAAGATTATACTAAGGCAGGAATTAGATGAAACTAAAGACTTACAAGAAAAGATGATGCTCTGAATTCTCCAACAAATCTCACTTTTATTGATTAAAAAGAGGCATCCGGTTTTACAATTTTAGATTATAATTTATAAGCAAACAGGAGAATTAGGGTTTCAGAGTCTCGCACATGCGCAATTACAGATTTGCCCACTGAAAATCCCAACACCCACACCGACGCACCGGCACAGAAAAAATGCACCGACACGGGCACATAATGGCCGCGGATCCGCGGCAATTGTTGGCTTGGGCCGCGGATCCGCGGCCCGTTGGTGGTCTTGGGCCGCCAAACTTTTGGGCTTTCTTCAGGGATTCTTGGGCTCTGTATTTTTATATATATTTTCTCTGTTGGGCTTCTGGGTCTTCTCCAGATCTTCAGTGAAAACTTGTTCGTATCTTTTGACCGTTCACTTGACATTTTGGACCTTGTACTGTTTTTCGTCTAGGCTTGACTAGGATCCGTCCAATAGTTGGTCAAAAGTCCCTTTTTCTGTTGTTTTGTGTCTTTTTCACTGTATTTGCTCCAGAAACCTGTATCCTGTAATATGCAAAAAACGTGCGTCAAGAGTACCTGTTTATTTATAAAAAGGATAAGAAAAAAGGGGAATGAAAAATGCAATATTATGATCTGAACAAATACCCCCAAACTTACCTTTTGCTCGTCCTCGAGCAAACTTATTATTTTATTCTAACCTAGCCACACTTTCGTAGGGAAACGCGATTGCACTGAGCATGTGCAACAAGCCGTTAAACCTCTAGGTGTCCCTAGTAGGAGGAGTGTTGTCTCCTGAGGGTTTTCAGCGGATTACACCCATAAAATCCTATCAACTTGGTTTTTCGACTTTTGTTTTCCAATCAGGTTTTCTAATAAGGAATTCTATTATCGTCGCCCCGCAAATTATCCACCCATATTCTTCACACTTCCTTATTATGTAACTTAAGATTGTACATGTTCTATAGAATTACTTAGAATTCAGCATTTCTTAAGTTTTTCTTCTAGAGTTTCATCTCCACTTAGGAATTTCTATCAACTCTATTAAAGATACAAGTTGTATTTTTCACTCCTTTCTCTTATCTAAACTCTAATCACATATCCCCACGTGTGTGTAATTTTCACCCCTACACTTGGAAATTCAAATCAAGCAATCGTACTCTCGTCCATTGTCCAAAGCACTTAACTTTCGCTTACACATCCTTCATGCGACCGTTAATACTTCTTGAGGTACCAACAGCCGATTACAAGATGCGTTAGGCCTTTAAAGCGTATTTTCTAATTTTGCAACACCCAAGGCTTTTAGCAGTGACTCCCAAACCAGTTGGTCTAAGGCACTAGGTGATGAAGCACCCTCGCTAATTAATTTTCTAGCCCTAAGTAATCACAAAAACCAGTGTCCATTTTTTTTATTCACCCCTTTTTTTTCTTTTTATTTTCATTGTGCTAAGGACTTTAGACAAGAGTAATTCAAGGTCTCTTCTACTAATCCAAGTTTCAAGGTGCGTGATTGTGCATTTTGTAGGGTACATGTTTTCAGAATCTAAACTCAAGCTAGGAACTATCTTTCGAACTTATACTTTAATAAGAGCATTAATACTCTTCCCTCTTTTTGGCTTAACCCACGAAGTGAACCCAAAATTTGCCTATTCCTAAATAACCTACAAAGACATACACTTTCTACCGTTAAACTTTAAGCAAGGTTATTTTTAGGGTTTTTAATTTACTAAGTCTAAGATCTAGTTTTTCCTAGCTAGTTAACCTTTTTATCAACTCAAGTCAATTAACCAAAATTGAATAATTTTTATAATTTTTGAAATTTTCTCAATTTTTATGGGTTTTTCAGTTTTCTAATTTTTTTTTATTTTTCAAATTTTTCAAATTTTTCTGATTTTTATATAAAGATGCAATGCAGAAATTAAATATGCAAAAGGAAAACAAAGATATATGCAATGCGAAGGATAACTATATACATCACCCTCTAATACCCCCAAACTTGAGCAAAGCAGTGCCCTCACTGCCCGGCCCCACGTCGCGCTCGTGAGCGTGAACGTGATCTCTCCCCTCTCGCCAAAAGTGTTTGGATCCCCCGCTCAATTTCCGTCAACCGACGGTCGTGCTCTCGTGCAGTTGCCCGAAACTCATCTCTCAAAGAGTCTATTCTTCTCACTGTTCTTCGCATTAATCGCCCATGCTCCTGGGGAGTTAGCTCTTCCCTGCTCGAAGTCGAGCTCGAGCTAGGGGTGTGTGCAGGTACATTCTCTGCCGGTTCTGTTCGTGTCCAAATATCCGTATGTCTAGAGTAGGACGACGAGACGCCCTCTAACAGTGGTTGAACCGGGACATCGTCTATCATAATTGAGTCAAATTCCTCGGGTGGGAGGAAATAACGACAGAGTTGGGTAACGAGCATGGGACATGGATATACACTACCTCGTTTACCCGTACCTATGGATTGCAGCAAAACCGTGCACATGTCGAACCTAGGATTTTTCGTCATTAAAGTGTGGACGACATGTAACGAAGGGGTGAAAAAGGTCGTGTTGTGAGAACTTCCAAAAATATTGTTTTGTGCCCACCGGCACACAGTTAAAACATTTGCGAAAAGGGTCCGTGCTTGGATCCCCTTACGCGGTTCTCGTGCACAGTCATTACCCATTAATGGCATATAATCTTCAAAGCGAAGTGGGTGTTCATGTGCAGGTACACGTGGTATGAGTGTAACCTCGTGTATCATGTCCCTATCGATGTGAATTTCACGGTCTCCCCAATTCAGCTTAATATACCCTAAGTTGTCTAGGCTATTGTCTTCCATGGATTCGTAAAATAGAGCAACTAGGTTTGGTAAAGCAAATGCAGATGCATGATTATAGAGGAGGAAATTCCAGCCCCTTTGTGCGATTTCGTGTGGGAAATATGAACCGTAAATCTCGTGTGCGAAAACAGGGGAAAAATCCCTCTCATACTGCATTTTGTGTGCCATCACGATTTCACAGAGAAAATATATGCAGAAACAGACACTAAAGGGTCAGATTTACCTCCCCTGAAAAATTCAGGGGGTGAAGAGGCAGGACGGCGGCGGATGCGAGGCGGGAGGCGGCGGATGCGGCGGTTCCGCGGCGATCAGGTGGCGGCGCGTCTGGAAATTTCTGCAGAGGGCAGGGGCGGTGGCTAGGGTTTTATGAGGAGGAAATGTTTTTAGGGTAAACACCCAGGGGGTCGGGTCCTTTAAATAGGGGATGGAAGGGTGATTTACACAAAACACCCTTTAAGATGAGGGTTTTATTCGTAAAAACAGCTTGTAATCTGCAAATTTGCAATTAGGTCCAAAAATTATTTAATTTTTTTTAATTTTTTTTATTTTTATTTTTTATTTTTATTTTTTGGTATTTTGGAAATATACATACAAATGATATACACACCCCCAAACTTATTTGAAATAGTGACATTGGGAAACGAAGTTTGGGGGTGAAAGCGGACGAAGATCAATCAGTGTAAATCGGCTCCTGCAAAAACAGGAGCTCCTCCGAAGGATCCGCTGTGAAGAACGGTTTTAGTCGATGCCCATTTACCTTGAATAAGGTATCGTCTTCAGGGTTCTCAAGATCAACCGCACCGTGCGGATAAACGGTGCGGACTACAAAAGGTCCTCTCCATCTGGACCTGAGCTTACCAGGATGAAAATGTAACCGAGTGTCATAAAATAGAATCTGTTGACCAGGTTCAAAAGTCTTTCGTAAAAGGTGTTTATCGTGGAACACCTTGGCTCGGTTTTTAGCAGTTATGGCATTATCATATGCCTCATCCCTCAACTCCTCCAACTCATTCAATTGCAGCTTTCTGTTGCTGCCCGCATCTCCTAAAGACAAATTCAGCTCTTTGATAGCCCAAAATGCTTTGTGCTCGATCTCCACTGGGAGGTGGCAAGCCTTCCCGTACACAAGCCAGTATGGAGACATACCAAGATCGGTCTTATATGCAGTACGGAAAGCCCATAGTGTATCTATCAGTTTAAGTGACCAATCCTTACGGTTTTTGGAAACCGTTTTCTCCAAAATTTGCTTTATTTGCCGATTTGAAACCTCGGCTTGCCCACATGTTTGGGGGTGATATGGCGTTGACAATTTGTGGGTGATAGAATATTTACGCATTAAGGACTCGAAAGTCCTATTGCAGAAGTGAGAACCATTATCACTTATTATCGCCCTAGGGTGCCCGAATCGAGAAAATATGTGTTCTTTAAGGAATCGAACGACAACTTTATTATCGTTCGTTCGGCTGGGCACAGCCTCGACCCACTTAGAAACGTAGTCAACCGCCAACAGAATATACACATTTCCAAAAGAGTTAGGAAATGGTCCCATGAAATCTATACCCCAAACATCAAAAATGTCCACTACCAAAATGGGTTGGAGTGGCATTTCGTTTCTCCGCGAAATCCGGCCCAAGTGTTGGCACCAGGAGCAAGTTTTGCAGTATTCAAATGCATCCTTGAAGAGTCGTGGCCAATAGAAATCACACTGCAAAACTTTTTCGGCTGTCTTCTTCGGGCCAAAGTGGCCGCCACATGCTTGATCGTGGCAGAAAGACAGCACGCTCTTGACCTCACTCTCGGGCACACACCGACGAATGATTTGGTCGGAACAGTATTTAAAAAGATAGGGTTCATCCCAGTAAAAATGCTTTACTTGGGACAAAAATCGAAGCATATCCTGTTTCGACCAATCATTAGGAATCAGGCTGGTGGCTAAATAGTTTACAATATCGGCGAACCATGGTTCGCAAGAAACTGTCAAGAGTTGCTCGTCGGGAAAAACGTCAGTGATAGGAAGATCGAGCGTGGGCGAAGAAGGAAGTCGTGATAGGTGATCAGCTACTACGTTTTCACATCCCTTTTTGTCCTTAATGACAAGATCAAATTCTTCCAATAAAAGGATCCAACGTATTAGCCTTGACTTAGCATCCTTCTTCGCAAAAAGGTGGCGAAGAGCCGAGTGATCAGTATAAACAACGACTGGAGAGCCGATTAAATAAGGCCGAAATTTTTCGACTGCAAACACAACAGCTAAAAATTCTTTCTCTGTTGTTGTGTAATTAAGTTAGGCCTCATTTAGTGTTCGGCTGGCATAATAAATCACGTGCGGCATCTTATTAATGTGCTGTCCAAGAACAGCGCCAATAGCAAAGTCTGATGCGTCGCACATGATTTCAAAAGGGTGCGTCCAGTCGGGAGATGAGAGGATGGGCGCAGTGATGAGTGAATGTTTTAAAGACTCGAATGCTTCAGTGCACGTGGAGTCGAAAGCGAAGGTCGTGTCCTTGGCCAGTAAGAGAGTCAAGGGTCTAGCAATCTTGCTAAAGTCCTTGATAAACCGTCTGTAAAAACCGGCGTGGCCAAGGAAGGTTCTGATATCTTTGACGCATTTTGGGGGAGGTAGGTTAGAAATCACTTCGATTTTGGCTCTGTCTACCTCGATGCCGTTTTGCAAAATGACATGTCCTAAGACAATGCCCTCTCGCACCATGAAATGGCACTTCTCCCAATTTAATGTTAGGTTCTTATCCCTGCAGCGAGAAAGAACAGCGTCAAGATGGCGTAAACACTCGTCGAAGGAGTCGCCAAAGATGGAGAAATCGTCCATAAAGATCTCCAAGAACTTTTCAACCATGTCTGAAAAGATCCCCATCATACACCGCTGAAATGTCGCGGGTGCATTGCATAACCCGAAGGGCATGCGACGATAAGCAAAGGTGCCAAAGGGACAAGTGAATGTTGTCTTGTCTTGGTCCTCTTTGGCGATGGGGACTTGATTGTAACCGGAATAGCCATCGAGAAAACAATAGAACTCGTGCCCTGCCAATCGCTCGTGCATTTGGTCAATGAAGGGTAAAGGAAAGTGGTCTTTCCTTGTTGCGGCATTGAGTTTCCTATAGTCTATGCAGACTCGCCACCCAGTTTGGGTGCGAGTGGGAATCAACTCATTTGCCTCGTTTGTAATGACCGTAATGCCCGATTTCTTTAGCACGACGTGGATTGGGCTAACCCATTGGCTATCCGAGATAGGGTAAATGATACCGCTATCCAGACATTTGACAATTTCCTTCTTAACAGCTTCTTTCATGATGGGGTTGAGGCGCCTTTGTGGATCTCATGCTGGCTTGGCATCATCCATTAAGTGTATATGATGTTCGACTATGAGGGGACTAATCCCCTTAATGTCCGCCATAGACCAGCCGAAAGCTTGCCGATTATTATGTAAGACCATCAAGAGAGCCTTCTCTTGCTCAAGAGCTAGAGAGGCTGATATAATGACGGGTAAGGTCTCATTATCACCTAGATATGCATATTTTAGGTGTGTCGGCAAAAGCTTTAATTCGAGTTTAGGAGGTGAAACAATAGATGGTAACAATGGGGTAGTTGTTTCAAACTCGAATGATTCCATCAAAGGTTCGAACCGAGTGTACGCAATAGTGTCGGATGGTTCAATTATCTCATCCGAAAAAGCAAAAGACTCCAATTCAGGTGATGAGTCTTCAAAGTCATCAATGAAGGTGAAGCACTCAAAATCATTATCCGTGGTGAAAGCTGCGTCGGATTCTAGGAGGAACGCACTAGTGGCGTTAACATTGCTGTGATCGAACAAAAAATTCTCGAATTCACAGTCCTCCTCCGCGATCTCATTGATCGAGCAAACATCAAGTACGCTAGCATTGGGCTCAGCAGGCTGACTTCCTAACTTGAAAATATTGAGCTCAATTGTCATATTGCCGAAAGATAGGTTCATTGAACCATTACGACAATTGATCACTGCGTTGGAAGTTGCCAAAAATGGTCGACCTAGTATTACCGGAATTTGGTTCCGGGGGTTAGCGACAGGTTGTGTGTCCATCACAATAAAGTCAACGGGGAAAATGAAATCCCCTACTCTTATTAACACATCCTCCAGCTCTCTCCTAGGATGGGTTATTGACCGGTCGGCCATTTGGAGAGTACAGTGAGTGGGCTTAAGCTCTCCAACGCCCAATTGCTCGTACACAGAATAGGGTAGCAAATTGACGCTCGCGCCAAGATCTAATAGTGCTCTATTGATGTTCTTGTCCCCAATTGTTATCGAAATGGTAGGACACCCGGGGTCCTTTTGCTTTGGGGGCAAGGAATTTACAAGAGCATCGCTAATAGCACTAGCCACAAAAACTTTCTTTGGCACTTGCGACTTCCTCTTTTTGGTGCACAAGTCCTTTAAAATTTTGGCATATGAAGGAACTTGCTGAATTGCATCCAAAAGAGGGATGTTTATGCTAACCTGTTTGAACAACTCGACAATCTTTTCCAATTGAGGAGTTGGTTTATTGGATCTCAACCGATTAGGAAAAGGAACATTTTGAAAAGTGGTTGAGTCCAATTTTTGTGGATCAGATTGTCGAGTTGGAACGGTACCTCGTGTAGATGTGTTCATGTCGTGAGAATTAGGTACGTTCAAGCTAGAAGAGGTAGAGCCATGTGAAGGGTGGAGAATAGGCTCTAAAGAAGAAGAAGATGGTGAAGAAGATGAAGAAGGCCCACCGGCAGGGGTGTCATTGTTAATGCCCACATTGTTCCGCAACACTTTTCCCGATGTCAACGTGGTCACAGCATTTACGTTATGATTTTGCTGATTGTGTGCAGCATGTGCGTGACCGGGGTTGGGCAACGGTTGAGACGGGAGTTTTCCTTTTTCGCGCTCGCTCAAAGCTGCATTGAGTTGTGCAATTTGTGCCTCTATAGATTTGATACTCTGATCGTGGGAGGCACTATTTTGCACTAAAGTTTGAATAGAAGTCTCAAGTCTTGCTGTAGACTGTGTAGATTGCTTAAGAAACGCATCTAGACTTCTTTCGAGCGAGCTAACCTTATCATTATTAGGTTGAACATAATTGTTTGGCTGGTAAGCATTGTTCGGCACAAAGTTGTTCACCTGATTAGGGTAAGGTTGTTGTTGAAATTGTTGCGGTTGATATTGAGTTTGCGAGGATGCTTGTTGTTGTTGTGGAGGAGGAGGTCTTTGAAAATTATTATTATTTCCTTGGAATTGTTGATTTTGGTTCCAAGCGAAATTTGGGTGACTCCTCCACCCCGGATTGTACGTCGAAGAGTACGGATCGTTTCTTTGTCGTTGCTGAAATGCAGCATTGATTTGATCCTGTCCTTGTGTAGATGCATTATAAGGACACTCTTCGGTCAGGTGCGATGGATCCGCACAACAAGCACAGACAGTTCGTGGGGGCATAGCAGGGGTAGGAGAAGACGATGAGATTTTGGTCTCGATCGCTTCTAGCTTTTTCGTAAGAGCGGCCATCTCGGCCTTCATAGCAATCGACATCTCTACTTGATGTATGCCTGCCCTAGATTGACCACTAGAAGATGACGTGGTCTTGGTGCTCTCCCACTGTATTGTCTGCTCACTAAGATCCTCGAGAAACTGCCACGCTTCATCACTAGACTTAGAGAGAAAATGACCTTGACAGATGGTTTCTAGCAACTGCTTCGTTGCCGAGTTCAATCCCTCGTATAATATTTGGCAAAGTTGCCAACTTTCTATCCCATGATGAGGGCATTGAACTAGTAGGTCCTTGAATCTCTCGAAGCACTTCCAGAATGGTTCGGAAGGAAGTTGTGAGAATTGAATTATTTCATTGCGGATTCTGGCAGTTTTATGGTGAGGATAAAACTTTTTTAGAAAGGCTTTCACAAACTCATCCCAATTTCTAATAGAATGTGATGCGGTGCTATATAGCCACTTCTCGGCTAGGTCACATAAGGTGAAAGGAATGACCCTTAGCCTTATAGCGTCATCACTCAATTGGGTCGTTTTCATCATAGCGCACACATTTTGGAATTTATTAATAAAAATATATGCGTCTTCAGTTTCCAAACCATGAAATTTCGGCAGCATATTGATGAAATGTGGTTTAATCTCAAAATTGTCCCCATTTGCCGGTGGGGGTGAAAGACAGGTGGGTAAAGAAGTGCGGATGGGGTAAAAGAGGTCCTGGAGCGCAACTCGTGCGGGCGCTTCAACAGGCGGCTGGTTCGGGTTATTCGCACCTAACGGAGGTAGAATTCTTCCTGTCAGCAAGGTATTGTTGGGGTTGAATCCCGACATACCTTCGGTGAAAGAAGTTGAGGGTGAAGGTGAGAAAGTGGACGGATTTTCGACTTCGGTGTCGAAAGGTTCGTTGGTCGGTACCCACGAAACGCGGACTAATCGGGCGTCTGTATCCCTAGTCCAAAGTGACATACACTAAAGGGGATAGTGCAGTCAGAAAAAAAAGAAAAACAGAATTTAGGGGTAAGATAACGTCAGTGAGGGAAAGTGGTGTGGTGTATTTGCAGGTTTTCTTTTTGCGACAAGTTGCAAGTTTTGAAAAGTTTTATTGATTTTGTTTTTTTTTATGTGAGAGTTTTGCAAAGAGGTTCTTGAAAAAAGGACTCGTGACACAACTGTATCAACCACACATGCACAATCAGGCCTAGATCTAGGGTCGCCTAGGTCTACTAGACAGCTCCTAACTAGGGCTAGAAATAGGACCTCGAACCGCCTCTTCACGGACAAGTACGGCCAGGTAAGTAGGAAGGAACCACCACTACAGTGGGCCTAATTAATAACCACTAGCCTAGACACCGCAATGTCGGTTAGGATAAACGGCCGATGCCTACCCTAGTCCGTTTCCTATTGAGCTCGCTGTCCTTAGGTCTGAGTCTAATCTTTTTTAATTAATTATGGTCGATGCAAAATGCTTTAGGTGTTTTCTGGGGTCATGGGAAGGGTGATGAAATCCCCACCCAATCTGAGTTTGGTCAAATAGCCCCTTAAGTCCAATTAAATTATGCAAAACAAAAATTCACTTACAATCAATTTTAGCGCGGCGCAAAGAAACCTGCAGCAAATCTGTTATTTAGAAGGGGGAAGAAGATTTTTTTAGCACAAAGAAACCTGCAGAAAATTTTTATAGTGGAGATATGGAGGTTTCAGAGGGGAGAGAGAGAGAACTAACCCTGAAAATTTTAAACAGTGAGTCCAACAGATGGCCGCGGTTCCGCGGTCTGGGGTGCTCCTTGGCCGCGGTTCCGCGGTCTGGTGAAGGGATCGGGCTCTGCAAAAATTTATGCTGCTCTGGGCTATCAACTCCTATCTGTTTTTATGTTCTCTTTTCTGTTTTCACCTTCTGTAAAACTCCAGATCCAAAAGTCTTTGCTGTTCCTGCAAGATTCCAACGAAAAACCCTTAAAACAGATAAAGATAATGAAAAGAAAATTTTTGTATTTTGTATTTTCAGATTTTTATAATTTTTCAAAATTTATATCAACCCGAAATCATACAAAAAGAGAAAATTACGCCATCTCCGGCAACGGCGCCATTTGATTGATCCAAAAATTTGTAGTTTACCGTAATCAGAAACGGCGTCGCTTCGCAGCTAGCCGGTGAATACGGGTCGATCCGCAGGGATGTGTGAATTTATGTTTTTGTGTTATAACGAGTTGATTCAAATTGTTGTTTGGTTTTAATCGATTGAATTAAAGACGAAGTTATGTGATAAGAAAGGACTCGTTAGGGTTAGGTCGAAGGTAGGGGTGTTGAGATCTATGTTTTCACCTCTTTCAATGCCGTGATTTAAGCATTTTAGAAAAATCACAACAATTATTAGCAAAGGGGATTAGGATGATCGGGAAGAAACAAAGTTTCTTCCTCTAGATCCTTGTCCGTCCTTTCCTATTAATTGCTGTGATCTTCATGGACGTCATATATGTCCGGCCTTTTATACTACGGTTCACCGTTACCTTGTAGGTAGGGTGCCGTAGGGGGCGGATCATATATGCGTGCATGAAGATTTCGTTTTAAAAATATGTTGGCATTGAAGGAGATGAGAGACATCCATCTCTCATTCCCTCCCTTGTTCCTAACCCTAACGAGCGAGGATTTTACTCGCTCATTAGGGAATTATTACAAAGAGACATTTTTTATGTTAATGTTTAAAAGGGTAACTACTTACTGCAGATTAAAGAGGATTACACTAAAGCAAAAATTAGATAACTAGGGCAAGTAAAAGATTATACTAAGGCAGGAATTAGATGAAACTAAAGACTTACAAGAAAAGATGATGCTCTGAATTCTCCAACAAATCTCAATTTATTGATTAAAAAGAGGCATCCGGTTTTACAATTTTAGATTACAATTTATAAGCAAACAGGAGAATTAGGGTTTCAGAGTCTCGCACATGCGCAATTACAGATTTGCCCACTGAAAATCCCAACACCCACACCGACGCACCGGCACAGAAAAAATGCACCGACACGGGCACATAATGGCCGCGGATCCGCGGCAATTGTTGGCTTGGGCCACGGATCCGCGGCCCGTTGGTGGTCTTGGGCCGCCAAACTTTTGGGCTTTCTTCAGGGGTTCTTGGGCTCTGTATTTTTATATGTATTTTCTCTGTTGGGCTTCTGGGTCTTCTCCAGATCTTCAGTGAAAACTTGTTCGTATCTTTTGACCGTTCACTTGACATTTTGGACCTTGTACTGTTTTTCGTCTAGGCTTGACTAGGATCCGTCCAATAGTTGGTCAAAAGTCCCTTTTTCTGTTGTTTTGTGTCTTTTTCACTGTATTTGCTCCAGAAACCTGTATCCTGTAATATGCAACAAACATGCGTCAAGAGTACCTGTTTATTTATAAAAAGGATAAGAAAAAAGGGGAATGAAAAATGCAATATTATGATCTGAACACCGTCACTGCCTCCAAGTGCTTCGGGACTGCACCCAACTATTACTTGTTTGCACGACTTAGTAGAGCCGTGGTAGGGTAGTAATCTAAGAACAGTGGGAACACACTCGAGGCGAAGTGACAGTGTCGAGTCAGCGGACTAAGCTGTACTCATGTCACCTGGGAACTGTTAACTGACGATAGGTATAATACCAACCAACAGTTCCCGACGAGTCCTGTCCAGCGTACTCGTAACCTAACGAGCACCTGCATACTATCTCCAGTACGACGTACTGATTGCTGTGTGACAGACCATCTCCCCTGCTGGGACGAGAAGCGTATGCACCAGTCTACTCTAGAGTATCGATGCCCTGTCTCGATAATCCTACGACTAGGGACCAAAATAAGGATGTGTGATCAGTCGAAAATATTGCATATTTTAGCCGGCAATTTTCCCATCTTTTGCATACATTTAGAAGTGTTCGGTATTCATATTTCACATATTAGCAAATCAGTCGTAAAATACCAGATTGCATGTATTAGACTTTTAAACCGACACTTTAAGGGAAATTAACCGCATTTCATGGCATTGCATCATTTCTGTATTTGCGCAACACTTGTCTTGGGTCTGTGCAGGAAATACGGAAGAAAAGCAAAAGAGTTGATCAAAAATACGCCAACTAAATCATTTCAGATCTGGTAGCAATTCAGATGGAGAAATACAAATCAATACATCAAAAGAAGGCCCATAAGACATCCCAAGACTGTACCAGAAATATCAAAGCCCAAGGCCCACAAGTAGCCGCGGATCCGCGGCAGGAGCTTGCTTGCGCCGCGGATCCGCCGCATTATTGCCACGTCAGCGCTTTATTTTTAGTGCAAAATTCCCAGCTCTGGTCCCACATTCCTTTATGATATGTCAAATTCCAGAAGGACCTCGAAGCTACTGCCAGATCAGCAAAGAAGATTAAGCAAGGCTAATCCTAATTAAGCTCCTAATTAATCCTCTTCTAGAAGTTCCCTCCTAACTAATCACATCTAGAAGCTTCTCCCCTAACTAACTTTTGGAGGGAAATTTGAATTTCTTCAACAAACTTTATGAGGGAAAGTTAGAATTTGAAATCCTAGATCTAGGGTTTGGTTATCTATAAATAGGAGCCTAGATCTAAGGGTTGAAAAAAAAATCTTGATTAGTTAAATAATCTCTCATTCCCTCTTTCATCATCTTCTTCCACAAGTCTAGTGACAAGGCTTGTGCGAAACCCTAACCCTAATTCCACTCTAAATCCAAGATCTTGAGTACCAAATCAAGTGAGAAGCCTTCAACCTTTTAGGAGCAGAGCCGATCTTCAATCGGGCAAGTGATCCAAGCCGATCCGCGATCCACGGAGACGAGCGAAGCCAAATCGACGATCAAGTTCTTCCTCTTGTAGTTCTTGAGCGAATGTAACTAAATTGTTGATATAAATAAAAGGTGAAATTCTTTAATCTTGGTTTCTTTTAATTCTTGCATCATGATTAGATCTCAATTTGTAATTGTTGCTCTTGTTGTGATGTGTGAGTGAAACTCCGCTCGTTAAGGAGTCGAGACGATTGTAGAATGATGATGTAACAAATCTTAATACGATTTTTAAGTCCAACGAGTTTTGTAAACCCTAGCAAGTTCAAGAATCGATGACCTAGTTTCGTAGCGATGCTTTCTTGATTGTGATCGCTCGAAATTAGTGATCTACGATCGTTTCTTGAATTTACTAGAGGCTAGAATATGAATGATATCGACGAAAGAACAAGGGATAAGATGAAACCCTAGTTTCACAAGAAATCCCTAATTCTCGATCGATCATCATCGATCTAGTATCAATTCATCGAAGGATAAGAATACGTAATTGTAAGATTACATCACATCTATAGATCCGATCGATTCCTACGAGCCTCATTTCGATTCTTGAGATTTGGTTTGGTAAAATCAACAAACTATCAATTCTTGATTCTATCTTTTTCTTGTTATTAGATCTAGATTTTCTAATTCTTGAACTTCAATTTTAAATCATGAATTGTTTTCTTTTCTTTCCTTTAAAGTTTCGACTCATCTAATTCAAAAGACGAACGATTACACTGTCCCTGTGGACGATCCGCACTCACTTACAGTCTACAATCCGACACCGTAGTTGATTGCGGTCAAATAATTTTTGGTTGTGATTTCTATTCTATTTTCTACATACACAATCGGAAAACAATTCAATCAAATGGCGCCGTTGCCGGGGATAGTGCGCTAATTGTTCATATTTTGAAATTTGAGTTGAAAATTTTATTCCATCTAAATTTTGTGATCTAAACTCGCACAAACTCTAATACGTGTGTTGTGATTTGATTGCGAGGAATTCTGGAATCATTGGAGCTTGGATAAAATTTTTCTGAGCATTCCAGAGAGCTAAGGGGAGCAACAGAAGCATTCTCCTAAATTTCTGTGCAGTGATCCCTTTCCATAACCGCGTTTCCGCGGCAAAACCCCCCTCCTGCGGCGGTTCCGCGGCCTCTTCAAGGCTTCTCTGTTCCAAACTTCTTCAGGTACCTTCTTACCTTCTTCTCTCTCCTCTTTTAGCTCCAAATAACAAATTTCTGCAGGTTTCTTTGCAAATAATCGCAGCGCCGCAAAAAGCAAAATAAATTGTGCGTGTTTTTTATTTTTGGTTGTTTGCATATTAATACGGAAATTAAGGGGCACGACCAAATCCAGATTAGGTAGGGAGTTCATTACCCTTCCTAAGCCCCGAAAATCGCAAAACTTGCATCCGCATTTACCCTCATTAATTAAAAGAAATCTAGAGATGACTCTAAGGACCGTCGCGCTCAATTAGGACAAGAGAAAGCCGTGGGTAATTCATTGCTTATCTGCGTTTTCTTGTGGTGTCTAAGGCGAGTGTGTCTAAGGCTAGTGGTTTTTAATTAGGCCCACTACTTACGTAGTGGAGTACCTTCCCACTTACCTGGCACTTATCCGGCCACAGGGGGACAAAGAGGCAGTGGAGGATTGATCCTGCGACTTGTCTTTTGGCAGTTAGGAGCGGTCTAGAGCCGGACCTAGGTGACCACTAGAATTAGGGTTTTGCTTGTTGCATTTGTTGTGTTGCATCATTTTTTCAAAAATCCGTATCATTTTTTCAAAACAAACACCAACATTTCATCATTCCCCTAATTATAAATTCACGCTGCCACTTGTACTAACCCTTTTTAGTGCAAGATAGGCTGGACAACAGGATTCTAGTGCCTGTTTTGTCCGCGTCCCCCGATCGACCCTGAAGTCGATATTTCTCCATTTACCTTTTCTTTAGCCACTACCACACCCACATCGATGGATCCACCTCCATCGAACTTCTTTTCCACTACCCTGCCGCCGTCCGTTGGTGCGCAGAATCCACCTCGCATCTCTCTCCAAGAGAGATGTTATCCTACACGAGGTCCACTTTCCACCTGTCTTTCCATTCCACCAGCCAACGGGGAAAATTTTCAAATAAAACCCCAATACATCAACCTTCTACCAAAATTTCACGGTCTCGAGTCTGAAGACGCATATGTGTTTATCACGAAATTTGAAAATGTATGCGCAATGATGGGTACTTCACAGCTTTCTGTGGATGCTTTCCGTCTACGTCTTCTCCCATTTACTTTGTGCGATTTAGCCGAGAAGTGGCTATATAACACTACCGCACATTCCATTTCAAATTGGGACGAATTCGTCAAAGCATTCCTTAAGAAATTTTACCCACATCACAAAACAGCTCGAGTCCGTAGCGAAATCTATCAATTCACCCAGCTTCCAAATGAAACATTTTCAAAATGTCTTGACCGCTTCAAGGATCTGTTAGTCCAATGTCCTCATCACGGCATCCCGAGATGGGAATTGTGCCGAATCATTTATGAGGGCATTACTCCTTACACAAGACAGACCCTTGAATCAATGTGTCAAGGCAACTTCATGACTAAAGATGATGGGGAAGCCTGGAAATTTCTAGAAGATTTCGCTGAAAAATCTTTACAGTGGGAGGGAGTGAGTCAATCATCTAGGGATGGCAATGATATTTCCATAGGAGTTAGAGCTGACATTGCAGCCATCAATAAGAAACTCGAGAATATGGAAAATAAATTTTTAGCCACCGCCCTAAGACAAATGTCACTCTCCAAAACTGTATGTGGATGCTGTTCTGATCCGTCTCACTTGACGGAAGAATGTCCGTTTCAAGGTCATGAGCATACCAATGCCGCATTTTAAAGACCTAGAAATGATCCATCTTCCTCCACATATGATCAGGGTTGGAGAAATCACCCTAACTTTGCTTGGAACCAATCACAATTTCAAAACACGGTTCCAAATCCGAATCAATTCCAAAGGGCTCCTCCACCACAACAGCAACCACAATTGAGTCAGCACCCCTTTCAAGCACAAAATTTTCAAAATCCGGTCAACACACCCGCACCATCTAGTCCTTTGTAGTTGACCGGGACGGATGAATCCTATTCATTTGCACAATGCATGAATTTGGTCTTAACAAATCTCATGCAAGTATCAGCTGAAATAAAAACTTCTGTCGATTATATAAAGAAAAACTCTGCCTCCCAAAGCGAGAGTATTAAATCGATGGAAGAAGAAATTGCACGTTTAAAAGCTGAAATGAGTGCAAGAGAGAAAGGGAAACTTCCAGCTCAACCTTTACCCAATTCTGGCTATTCACATCCTGTGGATGCAATCACGTTGAGATCTGGAAGAGTGCTTGACACTCATGTTGGGGAAGAGTTTGATGATAATGATAAATCAATCAATAACACCCCGGCTGAGACCTTTCCTCACACACACCCTTCTAATTCTGACCCCAGTTCTTCTACCCCACCACCTTCTTCCGAGCCTATTCTTCGTTTCCCAAAAGGCTCGCCACTACAGCCCACCTCTTTTACCCCTCCACGGACGATCCCCAATTCTATTCTGGGATCGGGTCCACACCCACTTCCTTCTCCTATGATGGACCCAGCACTTATTGCTAAAGCACCTTATCCTAATCGGTTAAGAGCTAATACACCGAGTCCACATATGGAGAAGATTATGAACATTTTTAAGCAAGTAAACACCAACATCCCTCTCCTAGATGCCATCCAACAAGTTCCGTCCTATGCGAAAACTCTTAAGAACTTGTGCACTAGGAAGAGGAAGACTCATGCGCCCAAAAAGATATTCATGGAAAAGACAATAGACACGGCTTTCCCCCAACAATTACCGAGGAAACGTAAGGATCCAGGATATCCTACTATTTCCGTTTCTATTGGTGAAAAACACATCAACCGTGCTCTACTAGACCTTGGCGCTAGTGTTAACTTGCTTCCATATTCTGTTTATGAGCAACTAGGTATCGGAGAGTTGAAGCCAACCAATTGCACTCTCCAGATGGCTGACCGATCAATCACCAAACCTAGGGGTGAACTGGAGGATGTGTTAATAAAAATCGGAGAATTTATATTCCCGGTAGATTTTATTGTAATTGATGCACAGCCTGTAGCGAACCCACGGAATCAAATTCCGGTGATTTTAGGTCGCCCCTTTTTGGCCACTTCCAATGCTATTATCAACTGTCGTAACGGCTCTATGACCCTATCTTTCGGGAATAGGTCAATAGAGCTGAACATTTACAAGTTGGGAAGTGTACCCTCCGAACCTATTGCTCAGGTATGTTCTGTCGACTTAATGGATGTCGACAGCAGCGAATTTGATGATCCTCCTGATATTGATCTAGACTCTTTTCATACGTTGTTGTTTGACCCAACTATGTATCATACACATACGGACTCTTCCACCGAGATGTCCGGGTCAACAACTAACACTGATTATGAACTGCTTTTAGAGTCTGATGATCACCCCGCACTTTGTGATGACATTATTCATCGGGGTATAGATGGAACTTTTGAGGAGATCTTTGCTGATGAACTCGCATTTTTGAATGACACGGGTGTTGAGATGAATCATATCCAAATCACTGAAATTGAACCTCCACCCCTTCTTCTGAATTGTAAAAAGAATGCGAGTAATCTATCACATTCACTGCATCGTCTCTCCAAAATGAGACGTACACACACTCTCTTCCACCACTTGACCTTTCCCTACTTCTTCTTCCACCAACCAGAGCACTGCATTGATAAAATTTTCGAATGGTTGGTGTTGATATTCGGTCTTTGCAAAGCTTGGAATCGACCACTGATTTTTGACCCCCTCATATGATTTTCAAAGATTAACATTCCATAACTCAAGTTTGGGGGGGGTATGTTTTTCTAGCTCCTAAAAAGAAAATTTTACAAAATTTTGAGCCAAAAATAAGTTTGGGGGAGGTTCTTCACTTAAATATTTTGCCCCCACTAATAAATTCCTTCCAAGCTTACAGGTTTTTCGAGATTTAGCGGAAGGCAACAGTGAAGACACTGTTGAAAACAAGTTTGGGGGAGGTTTGTGCTTATTTTCGCATCATTTGCATATTATTTGCATAAGCACAAAACATTTTTGAAAAACCATAAAAATTTAAAAATTTCAAAAATATAAAAATATTTTTTGTACATAAATAAGATAATAAAAGATTAGATAGTGAACAATTACATCCATGAGATTAGAATAATTTAAGAAAACTAAGAAAATTAGAAGTTTTCTTATACAAACTAGTAATAAGTAGTTATGAGCCGTTGTCCCAAGGGTTAGTAAGATGAAGGACGTCACTAATCTGAGGATAAAAATAAGTCTGAAAAATAGTTTCTTTTTTGGAAGCCAAACATTTTGAACGTTGCTATCCTGCTATTCGCATTTACACACGTCTTAAAGCCTGGGATAGTAGAGGATACCTTGAAATGCTCTTGTCTTAAAGCCAAAAGTATGAAGGAAATAAAAAATATAAAAAAAAATGAAGAAAATATAAAGTGGTGAGAAAAATGGACACTAGTTTTGTTATCACCGAGGGCAATAAAAAATATATAGCGAGGGTGCCTCTTCACCTAGTGCCCTAAGGCCAACTGGTCTGGGAGTCACTGCTATGCCTGAGGTGGTGCAAGACGAGGAAAATACACCAAGTAAGCAAGCACAGGAGTAATCGGTCGGTTAGTACCTCAAGAAGTATTAACGGTCGCATGAAAGTGTGTGAGCAATTTCATCTAAATATTCATTAATTAAAAAGTACCGAGGCTGGTGGGCAAGAGTATGATAGCTTGAATTGAATTCTCCGGGTGTAGGGATGTCTTTACACACACGCAGGGTTATATGATCGATGTTTGGAAGAAAGATAGGAATGAAAAATAAGACGATGTTTTATTGAGGGAGGACGTGATTTCTAACATCTTTTCATGACCATTAAAATAGGGCTCATGACAACCGAAAAGCTAGCTTAGTTGGAAACCCTAATTTTCAAGGCTTTTCTTTTACAATTCTTGTCTTTAAATGTAATATTCATGATCTTCCTTTTATTATTGGATTTTGTGGGTGCAATCCGCTGAAAACTCTCAGGAGACAACACTCCTCCTACTAGGGACACCTAGAGGTTTAAAGGCTTGTTGCACGTGCTCAGTGCAATCGTGTTGCCTACGAAAGTGTGCTAGTTAGTTTTTCTCTTTCTTTATTTTCTCCTTCTCTTTTTAATAAAACATTCGCTCGAGACGATCGAAATTAAGTTTGGGGGTATTTGATCAGTCGAAAATATTGCATATTTTAGCCGGCAATTTTCCCATCTTTTGCATACATTTAGAAGTGTTCGGTATTCATATTTCACATATTAGCAAATCAGTCGTAAAATACCAGATTGCATGTATTAGACTTTTAAACCGACACTTTAAGGGAAATTAACCGCATTTCATGGCATCGCATCATTTCTGTATTTGCGCAACACTTGTCTTGGGTCTGTGCAGGAAATACGGAAGAAAAGCAAAAGAGTTGATAAAAAATACGCCAACTAAATCATTTCAGATCTGGTAGCAATTCAGATGGAGAAATACAAATCAATACATCAAAAGAAGGCCCATAAGACATCCCAAGACTGTACCAGAAATATCAAAGCCTAAGGCCCACAAGTAGCCGCGGATCCGCGGCAGGAGCTTGCTTGAGCCGCGGATCCGCCGCATTATTGCCACGTCAGCGCTTTATTTTTAGTGCAAAATTCCCAGCTCTGGTCCCACATTCCTTTATGATATGTCAAATTCCAGAAGGACCTCGAAGCTACTGCCAGATCAGCAAAGAAGATTAAGCAAGGCTAATCCTAATTAAGCTCCTAATTAATCCTCTTCTAGAAGTTCCCTCCTAACTAATCACATCTAGAAGCTTCTCCCCTAACTAACTTTTGGAGGGAAATTTGAATTTCTTCAACAAACTTTAGGAGGGAAAGTTAGAATTTGAAATCCTAGATCTAGGGTTTGGTTATCTATAAATAGGAGCCTAGATCTAAGGGTTGAAAAAAAAATCTTGATTAGTTAAATAATCTCTCATTCCCTCTTTCATCATCTTCTTCCACAAGTCTAGTGACAAGGCTTGTGCGAAACCCTAACCCTAATTCCACTCCAAATCCAAGATCTTGAGTACCAAATCAAGTGAGAAGCCTTCAACCTTTTAGGAGCAGAGCCGATTTTCAATCGGGCAAGTGATCCAAGCCGATCCGCGATCCACGGAGACGAGCGAAGCCAAATCGACGATCAAGTTCTTCCTCTTGTAGTTCTTGAGCGAATGTAACTAAATTGTTGATATAAATAAAAGGTGAAATTCTTTAATCTTGGTTTCTTTTAATTCTTGCATCATGATTAGATCTCAATTTGTAATTTTTGCTCTTGTTGTGATGTGTGAGTGAAACTCCGCTCGTTAAGGAGTCGAGACGATTGTAGAATGATGATGTAACAAATCTTAATACGATTTTTAAGTCCAACGAGTTTTGTAAACCCTAGCAAGTTCAAGAATCGATGACCTAGTTTCGTAGTGATGCTTTCTTGATTGTGATTGCTCGAAATTAGGGATCGACGATCGTTTCTTGAATTTACTAGAGGCTAGAATATGAATGATATCGACGAAAGAACAAGGGATAAGATGAAACCTTAGTTTCACAAGAAATCCCTAATTCTCGATCGATCATCATCGATCTAGTATCAATTCATCGAAGGATAAGAATACGTAATTGTAAGATTACATCACATCTATAGATCCGATCGATTCCTACGAGCCTCATTTCGATTCTTGAGATTTGGTTTGGTAAAATCAACAAACTATCAATTCTTGATTCTATCTTTTTCTTGTTATTAGATCTAGATTTTCTAATTCTTGAACTTCAATTTTAAATCATGAATTGTTTTCTTTTCTTTCCTTTAAAGTTTCGACTCATCTAATTCAAAAGACGAACGATTACACTGTCCCTGTGGACGATCCGCACTCACTTACAATCTACAATCCGACACCGTAGTTGATTGCGGTCAAATAATTTTTGGTTGTGATTTCTATTCTATTTTCTACATACACAATCGGAAAACAATTCAATCAATGTGCTTGTAGACTACTCAGCCCCCACTAGTGTGATCGCCATCACAACGCCGGTAGTCAAGCAAAGATCCTAAGGGCTCTATCAATATGTATCAGCGATATGTTAAAAGAAACATATACACATACTAAGATAGAAACAAACCAAGTAGCATACTACTATATCGAGCAAGACTGTCGTAAACCCGTATATATATATCCCAAGCCTCCAAAATGTATTATACAAACTAGTAGTATACAATATTGGCCTCCAGGGCATACATATCCAACAATCTCCCACTTGCACTAAAGGCCAGTAATTGGTGTACCGCATACCCAACGTCTGCTCTAAGGCCAGTTGCTGGCGTACCGCATACCCAATAGCTCAAAAAGTCGCTCGAACTGTGTTTGAGGGAGGGCCTTTGTGAATGGATCCGCCGTGTTGTCTTTTGTATCCACTCTCCGTACCTCGATCTCCTGGCGATCAATGATCTCCCTGATCAGGTGATACCGCCTTAAGATGTGTCTGGATTTCTGATGGGACCTTGGTTCCTTCGCTAAAGCTATAGCCCCATTGTTATCGCAATACAAAGGTATTGGGTCAACAATGGACGGAACCACCTCAAGTTCACTAATGAACTTCTTCATCCAGACCGTCTCTTTTGCGGCATCGCTTGCAGCAATGTATTCAGCCTCCATCGTCAAGTCTGCGACGGTATCCTGTTTGGAACTCCTCCAACACACCGCCCCTCCGTTGAGGGTAAACACAAAACCCGAGACAGACTTGCTGTCATCTTTGTCACTCTGGAAGCTTGAATCGGTAAAGGACTCGACCCTGAGGTCTCCATTACCGTAAACCAGGAACATCTCCTTAGTCCTTCTCAGGTACTTGAGAATGTTCTTCACTGCCGTCCAGTGGTCCTCACCTCGGTCTGACTGATACCGGCTCACCACGCTCAGCGCGTAAGCTACATCTGGTCTTGTACATAGCATCGCATACATTATAGATCCTACCGCCGAAGCGTAGGGTATAGTGCTCATGCGAACCCTCTCCTCGTCAGTCTTAGGAGACATCTTCTTGGAGAGGGTGATTCCATGAAATGCGGGTATGTTACCGCACTTGGAATCTTCCATACTAAATCTCTTTAGTACGGTCTCTATGTACCTGGACTGCGAAAGTCCCAGTGGTCTCTTGGATCTATCTCTGTAGATCTTGATCCCCAGAATGTACGAGGCATCACCCAGGTCCTTCATGGAGAACCGTTGTGACAAGAATAGCTTGACCGATTATAGCATAGGAATGCCATTTCATATCAAAAGAATGTCATCCACGTACAAGATTAGGAACACGACAGTTCGTCCTACAATCTTCTTATAGAAAAAAGGTTCATCTTCGTTCTTGATGAAATCAAATTCCTTGATTGCCTCATCAAAACAGATGTTGCAGCTCCGCGATGCCTGCTTTAATCCATAAATGGATTTAAGCAACTTGCACACCTTCCCGCTGCTCCCACTGTCTACGAAACCTGCTGGCTGATCCATGTAAACGCACTCTTCCAAACAGCCATTTAGAAAAGCCGTTTTAACGTCCATCTGCCAGATTTCATAGTCATGGAAGGCAGCAATGGCAAGTAGGATCCGAATGGATTTGAGCATAGCCACTGGAGAAAAAGTTTCGTCATAGTCCACACCAGGTCTTTGACGAAAACCTTTTGCAATGAGTCTAGCCTTATAGGTTTCCACCTGCCCATCTACACTAAGTTTCCTTTTGTAGATCCATTTGCATCCAACGGGTTTTACCCCAGGTGGAGCAATATCCAAGGTCCACACTTTATTGGTGTACATGGACTCCATTTCGGATTGCATAGCATCCAGCCACTTATTAGAGTCCCTACTGATAATGGCCTGCCTGAAACTGGTAGGGTCATCTTCTTCTAAGATGCGATCCTCTCGATCCCCGTCTATGAGAAAACCGTAGTATCTCTCGGGCGGAAGAGAAATCCTACCAGATCTGCGGAGTGGCTGAGGTTCGTCTGGGGTTATTGAATCCAGTAGTTCCTATAAATTTTCAGTTACATTTTGTGGTTCATGGATTTCTCCCAGTTCTACCGAACTCCTACTAGTTTCTTTTGCAAGAAACTCCCTTTCTAAAAAGGTAGCATGGCGAGATACAAACACCTTCTGTTCCTCAATGTGGTAGAACAGATATCCTAATGAATCTTTAGGATATCCCACAAATTTACATAGAACTGATCGTGCCTCTAGCTTGTCTGGTTTCTGTGTTTTCACATAGGCCGGACAACCCCATATCTTAAATCGCTTAAGATACGGATTTCTTCCACTCCATACTTCATATGGAGTCTTAGGCATAGATTTGGATGGAACGTAGTTCAGTAGGTATGCCGCTGTCTGAAGCGCATGTCCCCAAAATGAAAGAGGCAACTCGGCACTACTCATCATGGAGCGAACCATATCCAATATGGTACGATTCCTCCGCTCCGATACACCGTTGTGCTGTGGTGTATAAGGAGGAGTAAGCTGAGAGAGAATTCTATTCTCTTTTAAGTAATCTAGGAATTCCGTGATTAAGTACTTCCCTCCCCTATCCGATCGGAGGATCTTGATACTTTTGCCAGTCTGGTTCTCTACTTCGTTTCTGAATTCCTTGAATTTCTCAAAAGCTTCAGATTTATGTTTCATCAGATACACATATCCGAACCTAGAGAGATCATCAGTGAATGTGATGAAGTACGAGAACCCACACCTTGCATGTATAGACATCGGACCACATACATCACTGTGTATGAGTCCCAAGAGCTCTGTTGCTCTTTCTCCATGTCCGGTGAACGGAGATTTGGTCATCTTTCCTTTGAGACAAGACTGACAAGTTTCGTAAGATGAAAACTCAAACGTATTCAAGAGTCCATCTTTATGCAACTTACTTAGTCTTTTCTCTCCGATATGACCAATTCTACAATGCCGCAAGTAGGATTCATTCGTATCTGAATTCTTCCTCTTGCGTGTGTTTTGTACATTGAGAACTGTATTCTGATTTAGAACATAGATACCATTACACAGTGTACCTTCTGCAACCAGTACCTTATGAAGATAAATGTTCATGATATTTCTATCAAGAATAAAGTTATATCCATATTTATTAAGTAAAGATACTGATATTATGTTGCAAACCATGGAAGGTACATAATAGCAATAGTTCAAAATCATAGTATTGCCATTTGGCAACACTAGGTGATATTCACCGACGGCTGCAGCATTAACTTGTGCTCCGTTCGCTACCCTGAGCGACATATCACCAGGTACAACTTTCCTACTTTTTCTCAGTCCCTGCAATAAATTACAGATATGAGATCCTGATCCGGTATCAAGTACCCAGGAGGTAGGGCTGACCGTAAAGCAGTTCTCAATTACAAGAACACCTGAAATAGATGCAAAACTATGCTTCTTCTTCAACTGGGTCTCCTTGGAATCCATACAATCCTCTTTCCCTAGCTCATATTTATGACTGTTGTCGTAAGTTAGAGCTAAACCGACGTTCCCCAGCCCCGAATAAGTATTCGGATCGGTCAAGTGATACATTTTATTATCTTGATTAGGGCGTGAAATGGTTGCTACCTGGAGAGAGAGAAAAGAAACACTCAGCGTGCGCTCTTGCAAGATTAGATTGGTTTATTAATTTATCTAACCAGGATGGCTCCCACTGTTTCCTCAAATTCTTCTTCAAACCCTAAAAGAAGAACTAGTCAGGATTAATCGCACGTCACAATACTTGCTTAACCATTTAGCCAGGCTAGTGTTGGTACTTTGAGGGAGGTTTTCCAACGCTTTCGCGAAGTTCCTTAATTAAATAACCTCTTTTCCTGGAGGCGTAGCCTCGCTAACACCGTTCTATACACCTACTTGGTTTATAGCATTGATTGTTAAGTGAAATAATCTCCCGAGAGTAATCCAACTCATCAGTGGGATCGGGATCCAACTATCATTGTGCGATGACCTAGATGGAATCCACTCTAGTCACCACACTCCAGAATGTATGCTAAATCTGCAAGTTTCAGTTTCTTTAGAAACTCCTGATGTGGATTTTTGCCCCTAAGACCCAAGTGACTTTGACGGAGCCAATAAATCAAATAGCCCTAGTCAAGTTCAACCCGTCATTATCTGGATTGTATTAAAACCACCCGTATAACCCTTGACGGAGTCAACAAGGTTATACGACTGTCCTAACCTATCCCTATATACTGCTACAAACAAGCACCACTCAGCTACCGTATACTACGCCTTGACGGAGTCAACAAGCACAGCACGAATACTAAGTGTTACTTGTAAGAAAAGACGGAGGGCTACGGCTGGGTTTTTGGCGAAAAACCCGTTAATGTAATGAACTTGATATCGTTGAAGGAACATGATTGCCTTTTTAAAAATATAGTGGCGAAAACTTTTGCTAAAGAGGTCACTCCCTATGAAGGGATCTCGGCTCTTTCCTCATCGAATTAGGTGCAGAATATTCCAAACTGAATACCTCGATGCAAAGCAAGAATAATCAACTATAGTGAAGTTATTACCCTGATGCAAACTTTTGTCCAAGGGGTCACTCCCGATGAAGGGATCTCGGCCCTTGCCTCGTCGAATGAGGTGCTGGGCATTCATAACCGAATACCTCTGTGCAAAACAAAAGAGAACGTCCTTGCAATAACATCTTTTTGAAAATTGTTCCAACAACGTCTTTTAGGTTTGTTTTTCTTTGCATTAATATAATGCGTCCCATCAATTAATCCTACCATTTCAGAAAACAACGAAAATATGACGTACGCTTATGCCATCCGCATTCGCCACGGGGCCCCACCATCACCCGTTAGGTTACTTAACTAACGACAGAGCGGGGGCTGGACTAGCGCGGATGCAAAACATAAGCAAAGCCTACTAGATATCATATATAGATATATACATTCGTCAGATCCAATTGTAAGTGCACGGCAGCGCCCCGGCCGTCAATCCGACGCCGGAATGCGGAAACGAAACTTTTACAAAACTTGTAAACTGGCACTACCGCGCACTATAAACCCGGATCAGGCCATTAACCTACTCCTAGCTAACTAGAGAAAGGGTAGAGAGATATACCAAGCGATCCGTGTCCTTCGGTCTTCTCGTCGTCGTCCCGATCTCCCCGCGGAATCTCCGGTCTTCATCTCCTCGTCGGAAGGGCACCATATCGCCGGGTTCTTTTACGGGCTCCCACCTCTGGACCGAGGCAACTCGAGCACGAAATTGGTGAGTCGACGTGCCCAAGGATACTGTAGATGAAGTGTAGAAAGCTTTGTCTCATTGGGGTTGAAGTTGCCATGGTTTTTGGTGGAGGAATGAGATGCAAGTTTTTGGATGAACAAAGGGATTTTGTGCAAACAAAATGAGAACAATCCCACACCCAAAAATGGGACAGCCCCTCCCATAGTGGCCGGCCATTTTCTCATGAAGAAAAATGAGAGAGAAGAGAGAAAATAGATAAGGGAGGCGGGCACAAGAAAAGGCAAGGTTGAGTGTAAGGGAAAAAGCAAGTCTCACATCCATCATCATAACCCTTCATCATCATCAAGTCCAAAGTCAAGCAATGATGATTAAAAGAATGTCAAGGGATGGTGGAACCATCATGAAACCATCATGATGCAACTACTTGCAAAAACAACCCTCCAAATTGCTAATTTGCACATTTGCAAATAAGCCCTCCTCCACCAATTTTCAGCCAAGGAAAGAAACAAAGAAAAATGGCAGAAACGGAAAGCAAACTGGAAACTTCAAAAAACTGATCCCGTAATAAATTACCGAAAAACCCCACGACTGTATATACATACCCGCATTTGTATTGTGACCGAATACAAATGCAATGAGACAAAATCTACAATGTACAATACTAGGATCCGTCTTAAACCAAAGCCCGCTAGTATTATCCGTCCGATCATGATCCGTGCAATACCGCACGTATATGATCGAACCCTGCTATATCTCCATACGGCCTCTACAGCGTTTCGCCCGAAACTTGAGAAAACGGTCTGTGGGGGACTTTAAAGACTCGTCAATACTTTGGTTGTGGATTTAACCACTAGCACGTCAGAGGTATTAGCCATACGTAACGGGCTACCAGGTATCGACCAAAAAGGACGTCGATGAGCGAACTCATCCTGACACCCTACTGAGCCTGTCAGTGACAATATCCGTACAGTCCGGTCCGTTCGTCTATGAGCATCGCATGGCGGGCCTAGGGGGTTGGTAAAAGTCAGACCTCCAAAAACGGTACAAGTCGTGTCGGAGTGTAGCCCAGAACACCCTGAGATACTACTGGAATACCTACCAGTAAATCTCCTGCCTTGGCCAAGGACTTCGTGTAATGGCTCTCCTAGATATAGCGCGACCTCACCCCCAATACCGGGAGAGACGAACCCCTGCAGATCCGCTCACTGCCTCCATGTGGCTCGGGACTGTACCCAACTAAAACCTGTTTGCACGACTCCTTTGAGCCGTGGTAGGGTAGTAATCAAAGTACAGTGGGAACTCACACGAGACAAATGACGATCACAGGTAGATGAACTAACCTGTACACATGTCACCAGGGAACCGCTATCTGACGTCAGGTATAAGACCAACTAGCATGTTCCCGGCGAGTCCTGTCCAGTGTACTCATAACCCAATGAGCACCTGTATACATCTTAGGTGAACCAACTGACACCAGTGGCTTGTGAGACCGGCCACCGCCCTTCGTCGGGGTCTCGACTGTATACACTAATCTACTCTGGAGTATCGATGCCCTGTCTCGAAAACTTCCACGACTAGGGACCTTTTAAGGATGTGCTTATAGACTCCAGCTCCCACGTATATGATCGCCATCATACTGCTGGCAGTCAAGCAAGAATCCTAGGGGCTCTATCAGCGTGCAATAGTGACCTGTAAGGTCACCTAAAGCAGTACACGATGATAAAGATAAACCAGATAGCATACTATCATCTTGAGTAAGACTGTCCTATCGGCATAGGTCCTCCCTCAATCATTGCAATCACGTGTCTGTGATCCAATAATTGACTCTGAGGGCACTATCTCTAACAATCTCCCACTTGCACTCAAGGCTAATTATTGCGATGTCGCATACTCACAGCCCGTGTGATACCGAACACCTAACTCCTCTACTAATCAGTCTCACAAAACCCGTTTGTGAAACTATTGCGCTCGAGAAATAGCCTCAGTGAGTGGATCCGCTTTGATGTTTCTTTCTATGTCTCTCTTTATCTCAAGTTCGCAGAGAAAGCCATCTCCCGAAATGAGCAACAGCTGTCCTAGAATGTGTCTAGATGTATGATGGGACCTAGCTCATAAATGAACTCCAAATCCAAACTTCTTTGACTGTATTGTCAACTGAACTTAATCAGTATCCTGCGCCATGCCTCCCTCAGTATCTGCTTGGATCACCTGTCCAAAATACTGCCCCTCATCAGAAGGAAAACTATAACTCTGACGGCCACCCTGTCGTCCAGGTCACCTTGGAAGCCTGGAATGATAACTGTCTCCCGAATGAGGCTGTCGTTATCATATCCCTAGAACATCCACTTATGTTCTAAAACTGCTTCCGAATGTTTCTTCAGGATTGGATCAATATAAACTTATTGCATCTAGTGCAAAAACAACATCTGGTGTGGTACTTGACATCTCATGATTGACTCAATTGCCTAAGCAACTGATCTGCCAATCATGCACATCCTTCTCCTCTTTAGTCTATAAGACACCTTTAGAGAGGGTGACTCCATCACCTGCAGGTACATTACCGTGCCACGAGTCGTCCATTCTAAAACACCTTTAGAATGCTGTCTAAGTACCCAGATTGGGAGACTACCCAAATCTAGATCTAAAACCACAGATCTAGTAACCAGAATGTCTGATATAATATCCAAGCCTTATGTGGAGAAACCACTGTGTGACAACCAAAGTATAACCGACCGTAGTATAGGAACTTCACTTCCTACTCTGTGTATGTCATCCAATACCAGGACATCACACCCTACTACCTTCTAAACAGATCCATCCCCTATTCTGATGAAGTCAAACCTATGACTATCATATCAGAAATAGATGATCTATCTCCGCTATATCTGCTTTAGTCTATAAATAGACATAAGCCACCTGTCCACCAATGCTTCCGCTGCTCCCACTGACTACGACAACCCTCTGGCAGAATCATATACACGTACACTTCTAAAGCTAGTTTAGAAAGACGCTATACTCATCCTCCTGCCGGGTCTCACAGTCTGGAATAGCAGCAA
This sequence comes from Agapanthus africanus, assembly GCA_030015575.1. Taxonomy (NCBI): domain Eukaryota; kingdom Viridiplantae; phylum Streptophyta; class Magnoliopsida; order Asparagales; family Amaryllidaceae; genus Agapanthus; species Agapanthus africanus. The sequence goes on along the minus strand of CM057338.1, from coordinate 825,708,199 downwards.
TGGAAAGCCTGGGTAAACTAGAACCTCCCTGTCACCGTCTTTGAGCATACCGAAGTACCACTCGAGTGGCTGAGGTTGCCCACCATATCTGCGGAGTGGCCAATGGAATGTCAAACCAGATTGAATCTTTAGGTTCTTATCAAATTTTCAGTAATCGTTTGCGGTTCTGGAATCACTTCCAGTTCTACCATACTCCCACTTCTGTTTTCTGAAAAAATCTATTTTACTTAAAACTGTGGTGAGTCTAGAACAATATCACTATTGATCTTCCAGATGGTAGAAAGTCAACCCTCGCCATAGCCCGGGTCAACCCATAACAGCCATTACAGAAACGTGCCTTGAGTTATCCGGAGTCAGGTTTTAAGCATAAGCCGGCCAACTCCCCGTACCTTAACATCGTTAAGATATGAACGGTTCTATATCCAATATAGAAATAGAGGCACTAATTTAATTGAACTAGATTCAAATCATGCAGCTGTCTCCAGTGCATGTCAACTAAATGGAGAGAGGCCGATCAGCGTTACTCAACTTAGGAATGCTTCCAATTATGAGTAATCCGAAAGAGGTTCTCCTAATATCCATTACTATCAACTGAATACCATACACAAGTATCTATATCTTCGATCACCTTGAAGAATCCCGATACCTGCAACACCTGGTTATCTACTTTATTCATATACCTATAACTTCTCAAAACTCAGACCTTGTATTTCTACAAAATACTTGTCTAAGAACTAGAGAAGTCATAAGTAAACCGAATATAGTACGAGGACCAACCCCTCTGTCCTAATGGACAATGGACAACATACAATCCTCTGTATAAGTCCTCTGAGTCTAATAACTCAAACCCTGTGTGTCGTAGGTTGAAAACTGTACTTATGGTTAAGAAGAATTACACCGCTGTTTAATGCTCCTTACCTAACCATCCACTGATATAGGTAAATGTCATCGACATAATTTCAAAAAGTTATATCTCACTTCATAAAAATAAACGTACAGATATATCAATTTGAAATTGGTGCTTAACAACGGATATTCAAAACCAAATATTCGCCGTCTGGCAAACAACCCAGGTGACTTCCTCAAATATCACCAATTACAACGAATTCCGATATAATGAGGATAATCACCTAATTCCCAATAGCTTACTCCCACTCATCATCTGTAAAACCATACAGATGTGAGAATCATACCTGGTAAATACATACCCTGGAGCAAGTGTCTAATTGTGAAATCAGTTTTCTTTTGACAGTACACAGTGAAACTGAAACATTGAAATGTTTCGTAGGGGTATCCGAGTATTTTTAGTAATGCCTCTTCCATTATCCAGATTCACAACTGTAATCGTATATTTCTTTGCCATCTCTCCAAATCCCTTCATATGTCTTTAATCATTACCTTCTGTACACCCTCTTAGGCTAAATGGTTTTCTTCCTTCCCTACCGCTCGGCACCAGCCTATGGTTTGGAAGAAGACTATCCAATAAGCATAATGGGTGTACTGTCCTAATCCTAGGAGCACTCGCAATGTGAGAGAAGGTAAAGATAAAAGACACCTGAATAAACCTTATTCCTATTTCTCCTGAACCAGAATCCATCCCCGAACTGGAACAAGTTCCTTTTGAGTTCGTATATAACCATACGATGGAGTATCCAATAAACTGTGGATCTTCATAGTGATACGGAGTGTCCTGGAGAAATACAAAGGTGAAGTAGGAGCGGTAATGAAATACTTGGTTTGGTCGTGAATAGCAGTCGCAATTTACTTTGCCCTCTTACTAATCCCTTTACTTGTCTTTACATAATACCTTCTGTACACCATTGTTAGGCTAATTGGTTTTCTTCATTCCCTATCGTTCGGCACCTGCCTATGGTTTGGAAGAAGACTATCCAATTTGCGTAATAGGTGTACTGTCCTAATCCAAAGAGCACTCGCAACCTGAGAGAAGGTAAACGGAAAAGCCAACTGAATAGTCCTATTCGTTTTCTCCAGAACCGGAAACCATCCTCAAATCTTGAACAAGTTTCTTCGAGTTCATATATAACCATACGATGGTTTTATCCAATGGAAGTGGACGTTCGTAGTAATACGGGGTGTCCTGGAGAAAAGGGTAAAAGTAGGAGTGGCAATGAGGTACACAACTCTGACAATCCAAAAGCCAGTGTTTAAGAAGGTTCGGTTAACTTGGTCACTGAGTCATAGTCTAGGGTCGGGTCATGGTCGCTGCCAAAGAGAGAGAGAAAAGAAACACTCAGCGTGCACTATAACCTAGATCATAATAGTTATCACTTTATCTAATCAGGAAACCTCCCACTGTATCCTCAAATTCTCCTCCAAACCTGAAAGAAGAATTAGTCGGGATCACCCGAGGAGTAAACCAACTCATCAGTGGGAATCGGGATCCAACTATCATCGCATGATAACGTGACGGAATCCGCTCACGTTATCACACTCCAGAAGGTATGTGCATATCTGGCAAGTTTCAGTTTCTTTAGAAACCCCCGATGTGATTTTTACCCCATGCTCTTATGACCTTGACGAAGGCCAACATATCATAAGTCACATGTTAAGTTCTACCCGTCATTATCCAGGTTAATTTGAACCCATCCATACATACCCTTGACGAAGGCCAAAATAGTAGTACGACTGTCCCAAACCAACGCATCTATCTATGCTGCAGAAAAGTAACAAATAGCTACCATACACTATGCCTTGACGAAGGCCAACATACATAGCATGAATACCAAGTGCTACCTTTCTGAAATGACGGAGGGCTACGAATGCTTTTTGGCGAAAAACCTTTAACGTAATAAACTTGATATCGTTGAAGGAACCGGATAGCTTTATAAAAATATAGTGACGAAAACCTTTGCTAAAGAGGTCACTCCCAGTGAAGGGATCTCGGCTCTTTCCCCATAGAATGAGGTGCAGGATATTCTAACTGAATACTGATCAGTCGAAAATATTGCATATTTTAACCGGCAATTTCCTTATCATCTGCATACATATAGAAGTGTTCGGCATCAGTATTCTACATATTAGCAAATCTATCACAGATTATCAAATTACATGTACTAGACCTTAAAACCGGCATTTCTAGGGAAATTGACTGCATTGCATTACATAGCATATTTTCTATATCTTGCAACCCGTGTTTCGAAGTCTGTGCAGGAAAAGAGAAGCTTGCTCGATCATTACATTGCTCGACCATTACAATTGCTCGTAAACTCACTAAAATCAAATCTGGTATCAACACAGAAGGGAAACTGCAATTCAGCATATCAGACAAAGCCCTAAACAGCAGTCTAAGTACACAGCAGAAAGACCAAGGTCCAAGCTCACCAACAGAGCGCGGATGCGCGGCATTAAGTGTGTATATGCGGCGGATCCGCGGTGGGCCCAGGCGATCACCTCTCAAATTTTGCAGCACAATTCCTGTTTCAGTGGCTACAGCTCAGAAATGCATTCCAAGTTCCAGAATACTCCAGATACTTCCACCAGATCAGCAAACACCTAAACTAGCCTAATCATTCTAGAACTTTCCCTAAACCCTAGCTTAAACCCTAAGCTAACTCCTAACAAACTCCTTCTAGAAACTCTTCAACAAACTTTGGGAGGGAAAGTTCTAATTCAAACCTAAACCTAGGGTTTGGGAGTTCTATAAATAAGACCCTAGGCTCATTGTAAAAAGAGGATTCAACCTTGGGAAAGTTTAGAAAAATCAATCTCTTTCTTCATCCCCTCTTCCTCAAGTTTAGTGAGAGAGCTTGTAGGAAACCCTAACCCTAAATCCAACCACAATTCAAGATCTTGAGTGCAAGCCAAGCAAGATGCCTTCAACCCTTTTATGAGCCGAGCCGATCTTCAATCGGGCAAGAGATCAAAGTAGATCCACGATCCACGGAGACGAGCGAAGCCGAGTCAACGATCGATTTCTTCTTCTTGTAGATTCTTGAAAGAATGTATTGAAATTGTTGATTAAATAAAAGGTGATATTCTTTTATCTTGTTTTCTTTAAATTCCGCATCATGTTATCTTTACAAATCTTTAATATTGTCTTTGTGGTGATGTGTGAATAAAACTCCGCTCGTCGAGGAGTCGAGACGGAAAATAGAATGATGATGTAACATAGCTTTAATCGATTCTTGATTCCCACGAGTTTTGTAAACCCTAGCTAGTTCAAGAAACGACGACCCATTTCGTTTCGATGCTTTCTTGATTGACATCGATCGAAATTGGGGAGTTACGATCATTTCTTGAATTTGGTAGAGGCTAGAAAAGGAATGATATCGACGAAAGAACAAGGGTTATAGGATGAAACCCTAGTTTCACGATAAAGCCCTAACTCTCGTCGATCATCATCAATCTAGTATCAATCCTTCGAAGGACAAGAACACGATATCTTTAGATTACATCACGTCTAATGATCCTATCGATTCCTACGAGCCTCTCTTATATTCTTGATTGTTGATTGGAAATATTATCAAAACAACCGATTCTTGATTGTTTATAGTTTCTTGATTCTTGCATAAAGAATAGTGACACTCGAATACAAATCATTCTTGAATCATGTTTTCTTTTATTGTTGCTTAACTTTTCATTTCAAACGTATCGAAATACAAGTGAATCGTGCAATCCCTGTGGACGATCCGCACTCATTCATTAACTACATCCGACACCGTAGTTTGATTGCGGTTAAAATAGTTTTTGGTTGTGAAGTTCTTTACAAATTTCTCTATATACTACACAACGGGAAAAACGATCAATCAAAATAGCGCCGTTGCCGGGGATCGCGCTAATTCATTTACATTTTTAGTTTGAAGTGAAAGAATTATTACATTCTACTTCTTGAATTCAAAATTCGTACAAACTCTTACACGTGTGTTGTGATTTGACTGCAAGGAGATCTGGAGCATTCTGGGCTGTGATAAAAATTTTTGGAATATACTTCAGAGCTTAGGGAGCCAACAGAGACTCCCTGAAGAAATTTGATCCAGTGAACTCACTGTGGGAGCGCGGAAGGGCGGCACAAATCCACCATACGCGGCGGAAACGCGGCAGCAGTGAGGGATCACTAAAAAATTTTTCAGTGCAGGTGATTTCTGTCTCTCTCCCCTCTCTCTTTTTAGCTCCAATTAACCCTTTGCTGCAGGATTCTTTGCAAATAAATCGCAGCGCGCAAAAGCAAATTAAAAATTGTGTGTGATTTTGATTTCTTGGTTGTTTGCATTCTAATACGGAAATTTAAGGGGCACGGCCAAATCCAAATTAGGTGGGGATTTCATTACCCTTCCTAGGCCCCGAAAATCGCAAAACTTGCATCCGCATTACCCTCATTAATTAAAAGAAATCTAGAGAAGACTCTAAGGACTGTCGCGCTCAATAGGACAAGAGAAGGTCGTGGGTAATTCATTGCTTATCCGCGTTTTCTTGTGGTGCCTAAGGCGAGTGTGTCTATGGCTAGTGGTTATTAATTAGGTCCACTGTAGTGGTGGTTCCTTCCCACTTACCTGGCACTTATCCGGCCACAGGGGGACAAAGAGGCAGTGGAGGATTGATCCTGCGACTTGTCTTTTGGCAGTTAGGAGCGGTCTAGAGATCGGACCTAGGTGACCATTAGATTCTAGGGTTTGTGTGCTGCATTTGTTTTGTCGCATCATTTTTTCAAAATCCGTCCCTTTTTAAAGCAAGCACCGCATTCATTTTACCCCTAATTATAAGTCAACGCTGCCACTTGTACTAACCCTTTTTAGTGCAAGATAGGCTGGACACGGGATTCTAGTGCCCGTTTAGTCCGCGTACCTTTTATCGACTCCGAAGTCGATATTTCTCCATTTACCTTTTCTTTACCCACTACCACACCCACACCCACACCGATGGATCCGAATCCATCAAACTTCTTTAACCCTAATCTGCCACCGTCCGTTGGTGCGCAGAATCCTCCCCACATTTCTCTCCAGGAAAGATGCTATCCACATAGAGGTCCTCTTTCGACCTGCTTATCCACACCACCAGCCAATGGGGATAACTTTGAGATTAAGCCCCAGTATATCAATCTTTTACCCAAATACCACGGACTCGAGACCGAGGACGCTTACGTTTTCATTACCAAATTTGAAAACGTATGCGCAATGATGGGTACGTCTCAACTTTCAGTGGATGCGATGCGTCTACGACTTCTTCCATTTACTTTGTGCGATATAGCCGAGAAGTGGCTATATAGCACCACCGCACATTCTATTACGAATTGGGAAGAATTCGTCGCTGCATTCCTTAAGAAATTTTACCCAGTCCAAAAGACGGCTCGAATCCGTAGCGAACTGAACCAATTTGCCCAGCTCCCTGCTGAACCATTCTCTAAATACTTTGAACGTTTCAAGGATCTATTGGTTCAATGTCCTCATCACGGCATCCCGAGATGGGAGCTTTGCCGAATCATATATGAGGGCAGTAACCCTAGCACTAAACAGAGCCTTGAAAACATGTGTCAAGGTACTTTTATGACCAAAGATGACGGGGAAGCTTGGCGATACTTAGAAGAGTTCGCTGAAAAATCACTAATTTGGGAGAGTGGAACACAACCATTGAATAGGGGTGGCGTACACCAAATAGATGTGTCCATAGGTGTTCGAGCTGAAATGGCAGCAATGCAAAGAAGCTCGACGCTATGGAACACAAATTTGCAGCAGCCTCCCTAAACCCAATGTCACTCCCCAAAACTGTTTGTGGGTGCTGTTCTGATCCGTCACATTTAACGGAAGAATGTCCATTAAACTCTGCGTTTCAAGGTCACGAGCATTCTAATGCCGCATTCCAAAGACCTCGAAACGATCCATATTCTTCCACGTACAATCAGGGTTGGAGGAACCACCCGAATTTTGCTTGGAACCAAAACCAATCTCAAAACACGGTTTCAAACACGAATCAATTTCAAAGGGCTCTTCCTCCACCACAACAGCAACCCCTACAACTCACTCAGCACCCCTATCAGTCACAAAATTTCCAAAATCAGGGCAACACTCCTGCACAGTCTAATCCTATGCAGCCCTGTTCTGACGATTTCTCTCAATTCACTCAAACCATGAAATCACTTTTATCAAATTTCATGGATGTTTCGACTGATGTTAGATCTTCCGTCAATGAGATAAAGAAAAACTCAGCGTCCCAAGCTGAGAGTATCAAATCGATGGAAGCTGAAATCGCACGCTTAAAAGCCGAACTGAGTGCGAGAGAAAAAGGGAAACTTCCCTCTCAACCCCTACAGAATCCTGGGCATTACAATGTAAATGCCATCACAACGTTGAGATCGGGAAGAGTGCTGAACAATCATGTCGGGGAAGATATTGATAATACTGAAAATCATATCAACACCCCGGCTGAGTCTTTCCCACATACACACACTTCACCTTCTGATCCTTCTTCTTCTACCAAACCACCTTCGCACGAGCCTATTCTCCATTTCCCTTTAGGCTCAACACCTTCACCCAACCCTTATAGTTCTCCACAGACGGTCCCCACACCTCCTTTGGGACCTCGTCTACCCCCCTTTCCTTCTCCTATGATGGACCCTGCGCTTATTGCGAAAGCACCTTACCCGAATCGGTTAAGGGCAAATAGAACTAGTCCTCATATGGAGAAAATTTTAGAGATGTTCAAACAGGTTAACATCAATATCCCTCTCCTAGATGCGATTCAGCAAGTCCCCGCTTATGCGAAGATTCTTAAGGACTTGTGCACTAGGAAGAGGAAGACTCAAGTGCCGAAGAAGGTCTTTATGTCTAACAATATCAGCACTGCTTTTATACCCCAGCTTCCAAAGAAAAGAAAGGACCCAGGTTGTCCTACAATATCGATTTCGATTGGGGGTAAAAACATAAATCGTGCTCTTTTAGACCTTGGCGCGAGTGTTAACCTGTTACCTTATTCTGTCTATGAGCAATTAGGGATTGGAGAGCTGAAACCTGCTCATTGCACTCTCCAGATGGCGGACCGATCTATCACCAAACCAAGGGGTGAATTAGAGGATGTATTGATAAAGGTCGGGGAATTTGTTTTCCCTGTAGACTTCATTGTACTCGACACACATCCTGTAGCAAACCCCCGGGGCCAAATTCCGGTGATTTTAGGTCGTCCTTTCCTTGCCACTTCCAACGCTGTTATAAACTGTAGAAATGGTTCAATGAATTTATCATTTGGAAATATGACCATTGAACTAAACATCTATAGAGTTGGAAGTCAGCCGTCAGAACCCTCGGCTCATATTTTAGATGTGTGCTCTGTCCATGAGATCGCTCCCGATAGTTGTGGAGCTGAGGACCTTTGCTTTACTGATCTCGATGACATTAGCACATCTCTGTTTGACTTTGCACAAGATCTTAGTGAGGACACTTTAGCTACACATGAGTCCTGCACTTCTGACTTTTCTCCACCCGAGTCTGTATCTTTCACAGGCTCTGAGCTTCTTTGTAGATCCAAAAATCAATCTATGACCCTTCCTTCTATCATTTCTCCGCCTGAGTTAGATCTCAAAATTTTACCTTCTCACCTGAAATATGCATATCTTGGTGAGAACGAGTCATTACCGGTTATCATTTCCGCTTCTCTTGCATCAGAGCAAGAGAATGCCCTTTTATCGGTATTGAGATCTAACAAAGAGGCGTTTGGTTGGAGTATGGCGGACATCAAAGGGATTAGTCCCTTGATAGTTGAACATCATATACATGTGATGGATGATGCCAGACCGATCCGAGAACCACAGAGACGGTTGAATCCCGTCATGAAGGAAGCTGTCATGAAAGAGATCGTCAAGTGCTTAGATAGTGGTATTATCTATCCCATCTCTGATAGCCAGTGGGTGAGTCCTATACATGTCGTTCCTAAGAAATCCGGCATCACAGTTATCACAAATGAGGCGAATGAGTTGATTCAGACACGCGCCCAAACTGGGTGGCGTGTATGCATCGATTATAGAAAACTCAACGCTGCTACGAGGAAAGACCATTTTCTTCTACCATTTATTGATCAAATGCTGGAACGCTTAGCGGGACGAGAGTTTTATTGTTTTATGGACGGTTACTCAGGCTATAATCAGGTCCCCATCGCCAAAAAGGATCAAGATAAAACCACTTTTACTTGTCCTTTTGGTACCTTTGCTTACAGTCGCATGCCCTTTGGGTTATGCAATGCTCCCGCTACCTTTCAGCGGTGTATGATGGGGATATTCTCTGATATGGTAGAGAATTTTCTGGAGATCTTTATGGACGACTTCTCGATTTTTGGAGACTCTTTTTCTGATTGCCTAGCGAATCTAGACGCTGTTCTTACTCGTTGCAAAGAGAAGAACTTGACATTAAATTGGGAAAAATGCCATTTTATGGTCCAAGAAGGAATAGTACTTGGACATGTCATTTCACAGAAAGGCATTGAGGTTGACAGAGCTAAAGTAGATGTCATTCAAAACCTGCCTCATCCCAAAAGCGTCAAAGATATTCGCTCTTTCCTTGGCCATGCGGGCTTTTATAGGAGATTCATTAAGGATTTTAGCAAAATTGCTAGACCTTTAACACTACTCCTGGCCAAGGATACGACCTTCCATTTTGACTCGGATTGCGAGACAGCTTTCGACTCACTTAAACACTCACTCACTTCAGCCCCCGTTTTATCATCACCAAATTGGGACTACCCCTTCGAGCTGATGTGTGACGCATCTGATTTTGCAGTAGGTGCAGTCTTAGGACAGCACATCGAAAAGATGCCACACGTGATTTACTATGCTAGTAAGACCCTGAATGATGCGCAAATCAATTATACAACCACCGAGAAAGAGCTTTTAGCGGTTGTATTTGCTTTAGAAAAATTCAGGCCTTACTTAATCGGCTCACCTATAGTTGTGTATACTGACCATTCCGCTTTAAAACATCTTCTGGCGAAGAAAGATGCAAAAGGTCGACTAATATGTTGGATCCTTCTTTTACAAGAATTCGATCTTGTTATCAAAGATAAGAAAGGATGTGAAAACGTAGTAGCTGACCACCTTTCACGCATCGTTTCTTCCCCTGTGACCCTGCCGATCAATGATTCATTCCCTGACGAACAACTCTTGAGCATATCCGCTGAACCATGGTTCAGGGATATTGTGAACTTTCATGCCACGGGATTTATACCGAGCGATTGGTCAAAACAGGACAAATATCGTTTTCTTTCCCAAGTAAAACACTATTACTGGGACGAGCCCTATTTGTTTAAATATTTTCCTGATCAGATCATTCGCCGGTGCGTCCCGAATGAAGAGTTCAAGAGTGTTCTTTCATTTTGTCATGATCAGGCTTGTGGGGGTCACTTTGGTCCTAGAAAAACAGCGGAAAAGGTTTTGCAATGTGGATTTTATTGGCCGACCTTATTCAAGGACGCATTTGAGTATTGCAAAACCTGTACACAATGTCAGTATACGGGTAGAATATCCCAGAGGAATGAAATGCCTCAGCAACCCATTCTGGTTGTTGAAATGTTTGATGTTTGGGGCATTGATTTTATGGGTCCTTTTCCCAACTCCTTTGGGAATTTGTACATATTGCTGGCGGTTGATTATGTCTCAAAGTGGGTAGAAGCCATTCCATGTCGCACTAATGACAGGAAAGTTGTCATTAAGTTCTTGAAAGAGAATATCTTTTCGCGATTTGGACACCCACGCGCTATCATTAGCGATAATGGGACACACTTCTGCAACAGATCTTTCGAGACTCTAATGCGAAAATACTCAATCAACCACCGTCTTTCTACACCCTATCATCCCCAAACAAGCGGGCAGGCTGAGATCTCAAACAGACAAATCAAACTTATCCTGGAGAAAACTGTTGCTAAGAATAGAAAAGACTGGTCGACCAAATTGACGGATGCTCTTTGGGCATTCAGGACTGCATATAAGACCGACCTAGGAATGTCTCCATATAGGATAGTGTTTGGAAAAGCATGTCATTTACCTGTCGAGATAGAGCATAAAGCATTGTGGGCTATAAAGGAAATAAATTTTGATCTAAACCTTGCTTGCAACTTTCGGAAGCTGCAACTTAACGAGCTAAGCGAACTCCGCGATGAAGCTTATGATAATGCTGTAATCACAAAGAATAGGACTAAGGTTTTTCACGATAAAAGCATTTTAAGGAAAACATTTTTACCTGGTCAACAAGTCCTTCTTTATGATTCACGATTACACCTTCACGCGGGTAAGCTCCGATCTCGTTGGAAGGGACCATTTGTTGTGCGGTCTGTATTCCCGCACGGGGCAGTAGAAGTTGAAAATGTTAAAAACGGCACTGTTTTCAAAGTAAATGGACATAGATTAAAGCCGTATTTTTCCACTGACCCCACGGAGGAGCTCTTGTTCTTACAAGAGCCAGTTTATTTGGATTAAAATTCCTCCGTCTCACCTTCATATCCTGTATATCATTGCATCATTTTTTGAATAAAGGTGAGTAAATAAAACAAGTTTGGGGGAAGTTCTTCACTTATATATTTTGCCCCCACTAATAATTCCCCCCAGTCTTACAGATTTTTGTAGGTATAGCTGTCGGCAACAGTGAGGACACTGTTGAAAACAAGTTTGGGGGAGGTTTGTGCTTATTTTCGCATCATTTGCATATCATCTGCATAAGCACAAAACATTTCTTTAAAAATCTATAAAAATTGAAAAAATTTCAAAACCCATAAAAATTTAAAAATTTTCAAATATAAAAATAATTTTAATATTTACATTTTTTGTATATAAATAAGATAATGAAAGTTTAGATAGTGAAAAATTACATCCATGAGATTAGAAAAATTTAAGAAAACTAAGAAAATTAGAAGTTTTCTTATACGAACTAGTAATAAGTAGTTATGAGCCATTGTCCCAAGGGTTAGTAAGATGAAGGACGTCACTAATCTGAGGATAAAAATAAGTCTGAAAAATAGTTTCTATTCTGGAAGCCAAATATTTTGAACGTTGCTACCCTGCTATTCGCACTTACACACGTCTTGAAGCCTGGGATAGTAGAGGATACCTTGAAATGCTCTTGTCTTAAAGCCAAAAGTATGAAAAAAAAAATATGTGTTTTAAAGTGGTGAGAAAAATGGATACTGGTTTTGTTATCACCGAGGGCAATAAAAATATATAGCAAAAGGGTGCTTCTTCACCTAGTGCCCCAAGGTCAACTGGTCTGGGAGTCACTGCTATGCCTGAGGTGGTGCAAGACGAGGAAAATACACCAAGCATGCAAGCACATTAGTAATCGGTCGGTTAGTACCTCAAGAAGTATTAACGGTCGCATGAAAGTGTGTAAGCAATCTCGTTTGCCAAGAAGTACTGAGGCCGATGGGCAAGGGTATGATAGCTTGAATTGAATTCTCCGGGTGTAGGGATGTCTTTACACACACGCAGGGTGATATGATCGATGTTTGGAATAAAGATAGGAATGAAGAATAAGACGATGTTTTATTGAGGGAGGACGTGATTTCTGACATCTTTTCATGACCATTAAGATAGGGCTCATGACAACCGAAAAGCTAGCTTAGTTGGAAACCCTAATTTTCAAGGCTTTTCTTTTACAATTCTTTTCTTTAAATGTAATATTCATGATCTTGCTTTTATTATTGGATTTTGTGGGTGCAATCCGCTGAAAACTCTCAGGAGACAACACTCTTCCTACTAGGGACACCTAGAGGTTTAAAGGCTTGTTGCACGTGCTCAGTGCAATCGTGCTGCCTACGAAAGTGTGCTAGTTAGTTTTTCTCTTTCTTTATTTTCTCCTTCTCTTTTTAATAAAACATTCGCTCGAGACGATCGAAATTAAGTTTGGGGGTATTTGATCAGTCGAAAATATTGCATATTTTAACCGGCAATTTCCTTATCATCTGCATACATATAGAAGTGTTCGGCATCAGTATTCTACATATTAGCAAATCTATCACAGATTATCAAATTACATGTACTAGACCTTAAAACCGGCATTTCTAGGGAAATTGACTGCATTGCATTACATAGCATATTTTCTATATCTTGCAACCCGTGTTTCGAAGTCTGTGCAGGAAAAGAGAAGCTTGCTCGATCATTACATTGCTCGACCATTACAATTGCTCGTAAACTCACTAAAATCAAATCTGGTATCAACACAGAAGGGAAACTGCAATTCAGCATATCAGACAAAGCCCTAAACAGCAGTCTAAGTACACAGCAGAAAGACCAAGGTCCAAGCTCACCAACAGAGCGCGGATGCGCGGCATTAAGTGTGTATATGCGGCGGATCCGCGGTGGGCCTAGGCGATCACCTCTCAAATTTTGCAGCACAATTCCTGTTTCAGTGGCTACAGCTCAGAAATGCATTCCAAGTTCCAGAATACTCCAGATACTTCCACCAGATCAGCAAACACCTAAACTAGCCTAATCATTCTAGAACTTTCCCTAAACCCTAGCTTAAACCCTAAGCTAACTCCTAACAAACTCCTTCTAGAAACTCTTCAACAAACTTTGGGAGGGAAAGTTCTAATTCAAACCTAAACCTAGGGTTTGGGAGTTCTATAAATAAGACCCTAGGCTCATTGTAAAAAGAGGATTCAACCTTGGGAAAGTTTAGAAAAATCAATCTCTTTCTTCATCCCCTCTTCCTCAAGTTTAGTGAGAGAGCTTGTAGGAAACCCTAACCCTAAATCCAACCACAATTCAAGATCTTGAGTGCAAGCCAAGCAAGATGCCTTCAACCCTTTTATGAGCCGAGCCGATCTTCAATCGGGCAAGAGATCAAAGTAGATCCACGATCCACGGAGACGAGCGAAGCCGAGTCAACGATCGATTTCTTCTTCTTGTAGATTCTTGAAAGAATGTATTGAAATTGTTGATTAAATAAAAGGTGATATTCTTTTATCTTGTTTTCTTTAAATTCCGCATCATGTTATCTTTACAAATCTTTAATATTGTCTTTGTGGTGATGTGTGAATAAAACTCCGCTCGTCGAGGAGTCGAGACGGAAAATAGAATGATGATGTAACATAGCTTTAATCGATTCTTGATTCCCACGAGTTTTGTAAACCCTAGCTAGTTCAAGAAACGACGACCCATTTCGTTTCGATGCTTTCTTGATTGACATCGATCGAAATTGGGGAGTTACGATCGTTTCTTGAATTTGGTAGAGGCTAGAAAAGGAATGATATCGACGAAAGAACAAGGGTTATAGGATGAAACCCTAGTTTCACGATAAAGCCCCAACTCTCGTCGATCATCATCAATCTAGTATCAATCCTTCGAAGGACAAGAACACGATATCTTTAGATTACATCACGTCTAATGATCCTATCGATTCCTACGAGCCTCTCTTATATTCTTGATTGTTGATTGGAAATATTATCAAAACAACCGATTCTTGATTGTTTATAGTTTCTTGATTCTTGCATAAAGAATAGTGACACTCGAATACAAATCATTCTTGAATCATGTTTTCTTTTATTGTTGCTTAACTTTTCATTTCAAACGTATCGAAATACAAGTGAATCGTGCAATCCCTGTGGACGATCCGCACTCATTCATTAACTACATCCGACACCGTAGTTTGATTGCGGTCAAAATAGTTTTTGGTTGTGAAGTTCTTTACAAATTTCTCTATATACTACACAACGGGAAAAACGATCAATCAAATACCACGATGCAAAGCAAAAGTAATCGACTATAGTGAAGTTATTGCCCTGACGCAAACTTCTGTCCAAGGGGTCACTCCCGGTGAAGGGATCGCGGCCCTTGCCTCGTCGACTGAGGTGCTGGATATTCATAACCGAATACCACTGTGCAAAACAAAAGAGAACGTCCTTGCAATAACAACTTTTTAAAAAAATGTTCCAACAACATCAGAATATGTTTGTTTAGCTTGCATTGATCCGAATCAATGCAGTCCCATCAATTGATCACACCGATAAAGAAAGAAAATAATGATGTACGTAAATGCCATCCGCATTCGCCACTGGGTCTCGTCATCACCCGTTAGGTTACTTAACTAACAACAGAGCGGGGACTGGACTAGTGCGAATGAAAAATATATACAACATCTACTAGTATATATATCAATATATAATATTTGCTCAAGGCGTGATAAAATGCAACATCACAGAAATGTAATAAGCATCACAGAACAATACAGATATCTGGGATCCCCGGGTTTCATAGAGCCGCTACTGAAACCCGACGTTCCCCTGGTCGTGTGGATAGCCTGTGAATTGAAATCCTAGACCCCTACGGGCGCGGCAAGTTACCCGCCAAAACCTGAAGTGAGGCAGCCCCTTCAGCAACGTGAATGGACCACCCAGCACTTCATGGAATCCGGTAACTTGGGCACCCCTCCTTGGGTCAACCTGTACCTCCTACGAGTGCGGAGAATAGCCTACCAATTCTAGAGTGAAGCCTCCTCCGTCTCAACGCCATGAGATGCGGGCCCGTTGCCCTCTAGAACCCGACTATCCGTGCACCCCTCCGCGAGGTAATCCTAGTATAGAAAGTAAAATATACATACAACGGGTGCATCGACCTCAGCCCGGTCGTGCCCCAAAAGAATAATATACAAACAGGCAGTGACGGCAATCCATATATCGGACGCTCACCCCGCAACATCAAATGTACATATACAACCAAACTGTACTAACATTGCATCCAGGCTATCCACCACGACAATCCGCAACATCACAACACAACACAGAACATCAACGTGAATGTCACGTTCGCAAATCCGTCTAAAAGGGCTATAGCAGTTAGACAGGATTTACCGATCAAGTGACATTCACGGTCGCAGATATAATGTAAATACTGTGAACTAACATGTTTAAAATTTTCAATCGACTGAATTTTCCGAAGTGGGCCCCAAGCACAACTGTAGCACTCAAAAACATCTGGGCCCAAAAAGAATATACCAGAAACCCTATTTCCATGTCAGAGAGCCACTGTAAAAAGTTGATGCAGTGAAGCCAAAATTCGGCGGCGGATCCGCGGCCAAATCGTGGTTTTGGCCGCTGATCCGCCGCGCTACAGTAACTTCAGCCTACCAAATTTTCACAGAATGCATAAAAAATCCTACACGTATTTTTACAATGTACCAAATAATTTTTAAAGCACTGGAAAAATTCGACAGAAACTTGACATGGAAACGCGGTTTTTTGAAAATCCGTTCGATCGAACTTGTAAACACGTTAGAGCAAGCTAGACTAGCTTAATGGCATGGCTCTGATACCATTGTAAGTGCACGGCAGCACCCCGGCCGCCAATCCGACGCCAGAATGCGGAAACGAAACTTTTACAAAATTTGTAAACCGGCACTACCGCGCACTATAAACCCGGATCGGGCCATTAACCTACTCCTAGCTAACTAGAGAAGGGGTAGAGAGATATACCGAGCGATCCAAGCCCTTCGGTCTTCTCGTTGTCGTCCCGATCTCCCTGCGGAATCTCCGGTCTTCATCTCCTCGTCGGAAGGGTACCACATCGCCGGGTTCTTTTATGGGCTCCCACCTCTGGACCGAGGCAACTCGAACACGAAGTTGGCGAGTCGACGTGCCCAAGGATACTGTAGATGAAGTGTAGAAAGCTTTGTCTCATTGGGGTTGAAGTTTCCATGGTTTTTGGTGGAGGAATGAGATGCAAGTTTTTGGATGAACAAAGGGATTTTGTGCAAACAAAATAAGAACAATCCCACACCCAAAAATGGGACAGCCCCTCCCATAGTGGCCGGCCATTTTCTCTTGAAGAAAAATGAGAGAGAAGAGAGAAAATATACAAGGGAGGTGAGCACAAGAAAAGGCAAGGTTGAGTGTAAGGGAAAAAGCAAGTCTCACATCCATCATCATAACCCTTCATCATCATCAAGTCAAAAGTCAAGCAATGATGATCAAAAGAAAGTCAAGGGATGGTGGAACCATCATGAAACCATCATGATGCAACTACTTGCAAAAACAACCCTCCAAATTGCTAATTTGCACATTTCCAAATAAGCCCTCCTCCACCAATTTTCAGCCAAGGAAAGAAACAAAGGAAAATGGCAGAAACGGAAAGCAAACTGGCAACTTCAAAAAACTGATCCCATAATAAATTACAGGAAAACCCCGCGACTGTATATACATACCTGCATTTGTATTGCGACCGAATACAAATGCAACGAGACAAAATCTACACTGTACAATACTAGGATCCAGCTTAAACCAAAGCCCGCTAGTATTATCTGTCCGATCATGATCCGTGCAATACCGCACGTATATGATCGAACCCTGCCATATCTCCATACGGCCTCTACAGTGTTTCGCCCGAAACTTGAGAAAACGGTCTGTGGGGGACTCTAAAGACTCGTCAATACTTTGGTTATAGATTTAACCACTAGCACGTCAGAGGTATTAGCCAAACGTAACGGGCTACCAGGTATCGACCAAAAAGGACGTCGATGAGCGAACTCATCCTGACACCCTACTGAGCCTGTCAGTGACAATATCCGTACAGTCCGGTCCGTTTGTCTATGAGCATCGCAAGGCGGGCCTAGAGGGTTGGTAAAAGTCGTACCTCCAAAAGCGGTACAAGTCGTGTCGGAGTGTAGCCCAGAACACCCTGAGATACTACTGGAATACCTACCAGTAAATTTCCTGCCTTGGCCAAGGACTTCGTGTAATGGCTCTCCTAGACATAGCGCGACCTCACCCCCAATAACGGGAGAGACGAACCCCTGCAGATCCGCTCACTACCTCCATGTGGCTCGGGACTGTACCCAACTAAAACCTGTTTGCACGACTCCTTTGAGCCGTGGTAGGGTAGTAATCAAAGTACAGTGGGAACTCACATGAGACAAATGACGATCTCAGGTCGATGAACTAACCTGTACACATGTCACCAGGGAACTGCTATCTGACGTCAGGTATAAGACCAACTAGCATGTTCCCGGCGAGTCTTGTCCGGTGTACTCATAACCCAATGAGCACCTGTATACATCTTAGGTGAACCAACTGACACCAGTGGCTTGTGAGACCGGCCACCGCCTCTCGTTGGGGTCTCGACTGTATACACTAGTCTACTTTGGAGTATCGATGCCCTGTCTCGAAAACTCCCACGACTAGGGACCTTTTAAGGATGTGCTTATAGACCCCAGCTCCCACATATATGATCGCCATCATACTGCTGGCAGTCAAGCAAGAATCCTAGGGGCTCTATCAACGTGCAATAGTGACCTGTAAGGTCATCTAAAGCAGTACACGATGATAAAGATAAACCAGATAGCATACTATCATCTTGAGTAAGACTGTCCTATCGGCATAGGTCCTCCCTCAATCATTGCAATCACGTGCCTGCGATCCAATAATTGACTCTGAGGGCACTATCTCCAACAGCAATGATAGCCATTCCAGATCACAGATGAACACATTGGATATGTTAGGAATCCGCGTTTCGTTCGAGCCTGCAACGAAAGACGGATTACACGGTTGCGATGAATAGCCAAACCCCACCCTAGACCCCTACGGGTGCGGCAAACTACCCGCCAAGTACCCGAAGTGAAGCAACCTCCCTCAACAATGTGAGTAGGCCACTCGGCACTTCGATGTACCCGGTAGTTTGTGCACCCCACCTTGGGTCTATCCTAGGAGCAAAAACAGTAAAAGAAATAATATACAATGGCGGCTACAACCTCATCCCGGATGTGCGACCATAAAATATTATTACTTCAATTTACATATTACATCAAATGAAAGATAAAGAAACTCTCATCTCACAAAACCCCGGCTATTCATCTGCGACAATCCAACAAGTTCATATACACAATCCAACAACATTACAGATCACAGATATGCACAACCCCCACTAATCGACGTATAGCGATTAGTCGACGTTCAGTGCATATATCACATTACAGATATAACCATTTAGCAAAAGTATGTAGAACTTCGATCAAAATACCAATTTGTAACTACCCCAAACACAACATTGTTCTCTGGAAAACCTGGGCAGAAACAAAATATCCTAAAAATCACAGAACACCAAACTGAACAAACTGCAGCAAACCCGAGTCGCGGCCGAGTCAACTCGGCCACGGATCCGCGGCGAAACGCTGGTTTTGCCGTGGTTCCACGGCGCATTGACCGAGTCGTGGGCTCATTTTTGCTGCCTGTTCCTAAAAAACCCTGCACCGATTTTTAATGTATGTGGAATTATTTTTAGAGCTGTTTTAAAAATCAGCAGAAAGTGTAGTTTTTTGACATGTTTAGCGATTTTTTTCCGGATCGAAGTTCCAAACACTTTGCTAACATGCTAGTTGTTGTTTAACCTGGCTCTGATACTACTGTTAGGTCCACGTTACCCACCCCGGTTCTTTCGGCGAGGCGGAATAGGTAAAAATCAAAATTTTCTAACAAGGTGACATGGACCATCCATGATGGATCTTTGCTAAACAAAAACTAACACATAAACTACAAATTCTAGCTACTATGTAGAATGGTTATACCTAGATCTTGAACTCCTTCTCTTCTTGTTGTGGTTCTCCTTCTTGCTTGCTCCTTGTAGTGGCGTAGACGGCTCCTCCTTGTCGTCTTCTCTTTGCCGAAGATAGATCCACCCGAGGGCCTAGAACTTGAGCTCCTACCTCAACCAAGAGGTAACTAGAGTGCTTGGTTTGCTAGACAAAGAACCCTAGAAAGAGTAGAGATGAGTCTTGATGGTTTTGTCTCAAGAGCTTATGATTTCCAACACATGGAACACTTAAGCTTTGAGAGGAAGAGGGAGAGCTCAAAACATGAGAGAGAAAGAGCAAGAGAGAATGAGCTACTTTTTTGCAACCATACTCTCATATGAGAGAATAATGAATTAATAATAATAATCAAAAAGAAATTGTGATGGTTCATTAGGAATGACCATTATCATTTCACATTAAATGAATTTTGCAAGAATCAAGAAGTATCTTTCATGTGAAATGATGATGCTCAAATTGTCAACATAAGTCAACCGGTCAACCAAAGTCAAAATGTCAACATAAGTCAAATGGTCAACCTAACCATGGCACAATTATCTTTAATTAATATCATTAATCATATTTCTCATTTTCATTAGGGTTTGGAAAAAGTCAACGGTCAACAACCCTAATGAGAATCCTCTGCCTCTGCCTCTGTCAACTGTGTATACACACCCGCATCCGTGTCCCGAGGAACACGAATACACTGAGACAAAACCAATCCCAAAACAAATACTAGGATCTGGCTTAAACCAAAGCCCGCTAGTAATAACTGCCCGGACACCAAACGTGCACAAGTGCGCGGATGTGAACGAACCCCGTCGCAAAACCATGCGACCTCTACTCTGTTTTGCCCAAAGGAGAATAACCCTCTGTGTGGGACTCTAAAGGATCGACACTACGCTGGCAGTGGGTTTAACCACAGGCCGCAAGCGGTACTAGCTGTACGTAACGGTCCCCAGGTAGATGCCGATAAGAAGACTGATGAGGTGAACCCATCCGAACTCCTACTGAGCCTGAATGTGACAATCTCCGTATAGTCCGGTCTGTTCATCTGAGAGTATCGCATGGCGGGCCTAGGGGGCAGTAAACGTCAGTCCCCTAATAGCTGTACAAGTCGTGTCGGAGTGTAGCCCAGAACACCCTGAGAAACTACTGGAAAACCTACCAGTAATTCTCGCTTGCCCTGGCCAGGGGAGACTATGTGTAATGGCTCTCCTAGACACAGCGCGATATCAACTCCCAATACCGGGAGAGACGAATCCTGTCTAACCGTCACAGCCTCCAAGTGTTTCGGGACTGCACCCAACTATAAGCTGTTTGCACGACTCAGTAGAGCCGTGGTAGGGTAGTAATCTAAGAACAGTGGGAACACACTTGAGGCGAAGTGACAGTGTCAAGTCAGTGAACTAAGCTGTACTCATGTCACCTGGGAACTGTTAACTGACGATAGGTATAATACTAACCAACAGTTCCCGATGAGTCCTGTCCAGTGTACTCGTAACCTAACGAGCACTTGCATACTATCTCCAGTACGATGTACTGATGGCTGTGGGACAGACCATCTCCCCTGCTGGGATGAGAAGCGTATGCACCAGTCTACTCTGGAGTATCGATGCCCTGTCTCGATAATCCTACGACTAGGGACCAAAATAAGGATGTGCTTGTAGACTACCCAGCCCCCACTAGTGTGATCGCAATCACAACGCCGGTAGTCAAGCAAAGATCCTAAGGGCTCCATCAATATGTATCAGCGATATGTTAAAAGAAACATATACACATATTAAGATAGAAACAAACCAAGTAGCATACTACTATATCGAGCAAGACTGTCGTAAACCCGTATATATATATCCCAAGCCTCCAAAATGTATTATACAAACTAGTACTATACAATAATGGCCTCTAGGGCATACATATCCAACAATACATATGTCATC
The DNA here is from genome assembly GCA_030015575.1 of Agapanthus africanus. Taxonomy (NCBI): domain Eukaryota; kingdom Viridiplantae; phylum Streptophyta; class Magnoliopsida; order Asparagales; family Amaryllidaceae; genus Agapanthus; species Agapanthus africanus. Next base: position 825,686,775 of record CM057338.1, on the reverse strand, counting down.
ATGACCGCATGCTTAGAAATTATTACTTTTCATCATGCTTGCGATTATTTCGTATGATGTTATTTACTACTCATGAGTTGGCAACTCAACCCCGTTGTGCCACAGCGTTTTTGTAGAGTTGAACCTCAGTGTAGTCGCGGCAGGACTCTCTATTTCACATATTCATGTGGATATCACTATTTTAGGGATTGTGATATTTTGTAGGTGGGTTTTGTGCGAGTATCCACATGTTTCTACTTGTATATCTTATTTTGTATTTAGTACTCTCTATCTACCACCTGTATGTATTAGACTTAGAGACGAGACTGAGAGGTTCGATATTTGTATATTATGCGACTCTGGGTGTCGCGCTCATGTGAGCCGGCTTTTATTTTATGTTGCGATGTTGTTTTCACTTCTTATTTACTTATTTCTTCACCTATGGCGTCGTATATATCTGTTGTGGTTGTGTTCCGCCTTTAGGCGTGAATTGCTCCAAATTAGGGATGCCTTTTTATATATTATATTTTGTATCCGTTTTGGACCAGTTTTTACAAGGGAGATGCTGCCGAATTTTTAAGCAATAACTTGAGATTTTAAAAAGAGATGTGATGTTTTAAAGCTAATGTTTTACCACTCTATCTTTTCATGGTTTAGAAATCTGGTTTTTTTGGCTTGCTTGAATTACGTTACGCCTTTAGACGTTGCGTGATTTAAGTGCCGGTCGCGTTCCTAAATTGGGTCGTGACAAAGTTGGTATCAGAGCATTAGGTTTTAAGGATGACCCTTGGTATAATGGAGTAGGTAGCTTAAGCAGCGTGACATAGTGTGTGTATGTTCCACGGTATACTTACGACACTGTACTCCACCTAATTGACCTTAGACATATTTGCTTGTAATTCCTTTTTTGATTCCATGTATTCTCATGATTCAATTTCTATGTTCTTATCGAATCCTATTTCCTTATTCCAGCCACTATGCCCCTAAAGACTATGAGGGCCCAGAGGGCTGCCACTAAAGATGAGATCAGGGCAGGCTCGTCTGAGATGAGGACTGACCAGGGCGGTACTCCTATTCTTCAGGAGCAGATTGATCCACCTTCTCCAGGTCTTATTGCTAGGCTAGAGGTTAGTATTCAGGATTTACGTCAGATGGTTGGATCTTTGGTTGAGACAAGTCAAGCACAGAGATTAGATGTTGTTCCACCTACTATGGGGACCGTGATTGTACCTACTGCTCAGAAAGTTGTACCTACCACTACCGAGACTATTGCTGTATCATTATCATTATTTATGAGGCTAAAGCCTCCGGTTTTCACCAGCACAGACGCACCAGAGGATCTACAGTCGTTCCTCGACCGGATGCCAGGATTTGTCATTCTTTAAGATGTTCCGATGCGAAATCGGTCGAGTTTGCTAGTTTCCATCTGGAGGGTCTTGCCCAGACTTGGTGCGAGTCTATGGAGAGAGGTCGAGCCGCAGGTCTTCCTCCTATGACCTGGGTTGAGTTCGTGACGGTTTTTCTTGCTCGTTTTCTTCCGCAGAGCGTCAGGGATGCCCGAGCTCACATCTTTGAGTCTTTGCCCCAGACTCCTGGTATGACGGTGGCCGAGTATGATAGCCATTTCACCCAGCTATCTTTATATGCTCCTAATTTAGTGGATACTGAAGAGAAGTGCGTCAAGAGATTCGTGCAAGGCCTTGATACTCAGTTGTTCCTCTCTATTGGTGCCCAACATTTTGATACGTATGCAACAGCGATGGACGCAACCTACTAGTAGAGGAGCGTATTTCCGAGACTTCGACCGTTCCGGGACCGAAGCGGATTCGTACTGGTATATCAGTTCAGAGGCAGTTAGGTAGACGCCATAGCAGACTCTTTCCAGGTCGTGGTGGGAGTAGAGGTTCGAGACGAGGCCCGTTATATAGCTCTTACCAGCAGGGTCAGCAGCCGTCGTCAGGATGTTTTCGATGCGGGAGTCTATATCACCGCATAAGAGATTGTACTGAGGGACGCCAGGATGAGGCATCAGTTCCACATGTTACCTTACCACCTTCACCTCCTCAGAGAGCATTTCCTCTTACGCCCATCGTTACTTCACGCCAGACTGATGCTGAAAGAGGCCGTGGTCATGGTGGTCTTGTTCAGAGGGGACGTGGTGGCAGAGGCAGAGGACAGCCAGATACCGGTAGAGGACAGGCCCGAGTTTTCTCTTTGACTCCTCAGGATGCGCAGGCATTGAATGCAGTTGTGACAGGTACTCTTTCGGTGTGTTCTTTCGATGCGCGCATATTGTTCGACCCGGGATCTACACACTCTTATGTTTCTGCACACTTCGTACCAAGGTTGGGCCAAGATTCGTCTTTGTTAGATCAGCCGCTCGTTGTGATTACTCCCGTTGGAGAGTCTTTCATTGCCCGACATGTGTTTCGGTCGTATACCGTTCGTATTGGAGATAGAGATTCGTCCGTCGATTTGATCCTTCTTGATATGTTTGACTTTGACGTTCTGCTCGGCATGGACTGGTTAGCTACTTTCTATGCATCCATGGATTTCCGTGAGAAGGTAGTCAGGTTTTGTTTCTCGGGAGAGTCAGTTCTTGTTGTGCAGGGGGGCCGTAGTGCCGCCCCTCACAGTTTGATTTCTGCCCTTTGCTCTAGTTGGCTCTTAAGGAAAGGACGTCGGGGATTCTTGGCATATATTCGTGATACTGGAGCCACAGAGGTCCCGTTGGACCAGGTTCCGATTGTGAGAGAGTTTCCCGATGTATTTCCTGATGAGTTGCCTAGATTGCCGCCAGAGCGCAATATCGAGTTCTGCATCGACTTGATCCCCGGCACTGGGTCTATTTCTATACTGCCTTATCGGATGGCCCTGGCGGAGCTTAAGGATCAGTTGCAGGATTTGGTTGACAGAGGACTTATTTGTCCGAGTGTTTTGCTTTGGGGAGCTCCTATCCTGTTTGTCATGAAGAAGGACGGCAGTATGAGATTGTGCATTGATTATCGTCAATTGAATCGAGTTACGGTACGGAATAGGTATCCTTTATCTCGCATTGAAGATTTGTTTGATCAGCTCCAGGGTGCAGGAAATTTTTCCAAGATTGATTTGAGGTCGGCTTATCATCAGTTGCGGGTCCGGAATGATGACATTTTGAAGACTGATTTTTGGACGCGCTATGGGCATTATAAGTTCTTGGTGATGTCGTTCGGGCTCAACAATGCCCTGGCAGCGTTCATGAATTTGATGAACTGGATTTTCAGGCCATTCCTTGACCAGTTCATTATTGTATTTATTAACATTCTGGTCTACTCCAGAAGTTGAGAGGAGCATGAACATCACTTGAAGATTACGTGGCGGACATTGAGAGAGCACCAACTGTTTGCTAAATTCTCGAAATGCGCTTTCTAGTCTGATAGTGTTGACTTCTTGGGTCATGTGATTACGAGAGATGGTATTCATATAGACCCGAAGAAGATCGAGGCCGTACAGCTGTCACGCCCCGCTTCCCAGTGTACGGCGAAGTGGATGCGACGAGGTCCGCTACGTATATACTCAGAAGTACATACGCTAAGCGTAGCTAAGCAATATAAAATAATCACAAGAGACAAATGATAATAAAATAACATCAACTTTTATTAATAACATTCTTAGTACAATGCATGAAATGAAAATACAACTGGAATGAAAAAGCAATGCCTAAACAGTGGCATAACAGAAATGAAAAATACTGGAAAGAACAAGGTACAATTATCTAGAGCTCTGGGTCTTCTTAGAACTGCTCCAAATCTTCACCGGTGGGCTCGATCTCAGCTTGGTCCAACGCACCTGACGACATTCAAAGAAGAAAGAAATAGAATGTCGTCAGCGAACAGGCCGCTCGGTAAGTCACAAAGAACAAGAAGAATGAGAATGACAGAGTAACAGTATTTTCTAAAGTATTATATTGTTGAATATTATGGAACATTGTTTAACGCTGTTGTTTGTAGCTTGGTACAGAAGGATGCCAGTGTATACGAAGGGGATCTGTATGTGCTAGAGATCAGGGCAAAAGGAAAGTACAAGGAACCGTTATGCCACGGTACAACAGCAATAGGATTCAGGTTAGGTGTCTTAATCTGACCACCTCGTGCCACCTTTAACACCTTCCGTACCAATCTACCCCTTTAAACCCCGTAGTGTTTTAACAGTAATGTGGTATTGGAATATGTAGGTTGAGTGACTGACCAAAACCATGATATCAGTAAACATGTTGCAACTGTGTAATCAGGTAAATGGAATATCAGGATAATGGATGAATATCCATGGTTTGATTCAGTCAAAATGAATATATTATTAACTGGATTCCTGGATTCATGTATTCAAATTGTATTGGAATATAAAAAAATATAGATTGACTTGAATCATATTCAAGTCAGAAGTTAGTCAGACTCTAACCTGAGTCAAACTAAAAGAAAGATAAATTTGAAGTTCAATATTAGTTAGGGGCCTTATTGTAATTTGTGAAACTTGAGGGGGTTTTATGTAAAAAGTACTTTTGTATAGTTTTCAAAATACACCTCAAGTATTTAATAATCGTCTTTATTGTTATAATAATTGTGAATTTTATTTGTGTTATTCTAGTGAATATATCCTAATAAAAGTATTAATTGTTTTATCTGAAATTCATGGTATTTTAGTGTAACTTTTAATCTTGTAATTCTTTAGGAAAATGTGAAAAATTCATATTATAATAAAATAGGTGTTTAAATGATAATTATATATATATTAACACATGAATAATTTTTAAATGAATATTTTATTTTCAAAAATCTCATTTTCCTTAATTATCGTATTTTAAACCTTTCGAGACCGAATGCTCCTTGCGGAGGTTTGAATCTCGCACTACTAGCCTGCGGGTGCACGATGAACCGTACTATCCCTAACAGGTTTCCCAAAAGTGGGTTGTAGCGGTGCTTTGCTTAGGTTTAAAAAATACTTTTCATTTAGGAAAACGGTTTTATAAATATGGGGTATTTAATTGCAAAAAGTATAGTTTTCCGTATTTTAGTTGTTAGGGTTTTCTAAGCCAACTAGCCTACTTCTAAGGTCTAAACGATAAGTCATTAAAAGCCTCAAATCGCCTCTTCACCGCCAATTGTGGCCAGATAAGTACAAGTGAGGAGGGAGGGATCCGCTCACGAATCGTGAGACGGGCCTTTTAAAGTTACCCAAGCTCACTTGCCTAGCCTAGACACCACAAAGTCAGTTTAGATAAACGATCGATATCCATGACCAATCGTGCTTTCATTTTATTAAAAGATTTTACTTAGAAATGTTTACAACTTAAAGCTTTCAATAAAGGTTATAAAGATTAGGGTATTTTAGTGAAAAGTCCTGTAATTTCGTATTCTGTATTTTTGATATTTATCAATTAGGGTTATATTGAGTGTGTGTAGGGGTAGGTCATTACCCCGTGACTTATATTAAGTTTTGGTGAAGTTTAAAGGTAAAACATGCTATGTTAAACTTAAAGGTATTATAGCGCAAGAATACGGTATTCGAAAACGTTATCATTTTATGTGTGAAATTTCATTCAAAATGGGTTCTATAGGTTTAGTAATCAAGATAAACCTATTTAGGAGTGAGGGAAATAATTAAACTAAGAAAAAACGAACTTCATGGTATTTTTATGAAAAGAGTACGGTTTTGCAAAGAACTTATCATTTCATGTGAAAAAGTTTGATTAAATTGGTTTATGGGTGATTAATAGTCAACATGAATATGGGTAGATAGTATGTATTAGGTGACAAGTGGAAATTTATAGAAAAACCGAATCGAAAATCGGTTTGTCCGATTTCCGTCGGGTTCCAAAAAATCGTATTTTTATACTTATAGAAAAGAGAGATAGAGGGGTTGGGACTTACGGTTTGGACAAGCTAAGGAAGCTAAGGGATGTGGTGGTTATCGATTCGTCGAAAACGTCATGAAGGTTCTGATCCGGTCGCTGGAATCCGTCGTCGATTTCGGCAGCGCTTCGCTTCTCGCTCTTCATACCGAGTTCTCGAGAATTTGGGAGAGTAGACTTAGAGTGGTGAGGTGAAATGGTAGAGGGTAGGGGTCTTTATATAGGGCTAGGCTAGGGTTAGGGTTAGGATAAAAAATATTAAAAGAAAATATAAAAAAACATTAAAAATTCATTAAAAATCATTAAACCTAGGAGTAAAAGGGATTTATTGGCCAAATCAAAACCGATCCAGGTATAATAAGTGTGCAAGAGGGTTGACCAAGTCAAGAGCCAACTTTTCTCAGTTGGTGATTCGGCCGTTCGGCCAAGTCCGGCCGGCGGCGCCGGACCGAGTCGGTCGAGTCACCGGCCGGCGGCGCCGAGTCGCCGGCCGGCGGCGCCGAGTCGGGCTGAGTCAAGGGTCCAATGGCTGGGGGTTTTCCTGAGGAACAACTTGGTATTTTTACTTTTTGTTGTCCAGTACATATTTTGGGAGTTATGGCCATTTTACCGTTGACTTCCAAAAAAAAATAAAACAAAATAAATACAAAAATAATGTGGGGCATGGGATTTGAACTCCGGTGGCTTGGTTCAGCAATACAAGGTATTACCAATGAGCTACAAGCTCTTTCTTGTAATTATTGTAAGGAATTAGATACTTAAATTGTTTCCAGCAACAGTAATACTCCCAGTATACACTATATTTAAAGCAAATTTTTGGTATACAAAATTGGAGTTGTTACAATCTACCCTCCTTACAAAAATTTCGTTCTCGAAATTTACAACTTTTATTTAAGGACTAATTTACAAAAAGGTGCGGATATCTTGCACGCATCTCATCCTCCCTTTCCCACGGGATTCTCGTGGAGTGTCTTTCCTCCACATTACCCGGACCAAATTAACTTCTTTGTTCCAAAGTGTCTTCACTTTCCTGTCCAGGATCTCCACAGGTTGTTGCTCACAAGACAAATCGGGCTGTATCGTGAGTTCAGAATAATCAAGTACATGGCTGGGGTCACTCACATACCTTCTGAATTGAGATATGTGGAACACGTTATGCACTCCTTCTAGTGAGGGTGGAAGCGCTAAACGATATGCCACTTCACCGACTCGTTCGAGTATATCGAACGGTCCAATGTATCTCGGACTCAACTTTCCCCGTCTTCCAAATCTGATCACTCCGCGGTTCGGAGAGATTTTCAGAAATACAAGATCTCCTGGCTGGAACTCCAAGTGTCGTCTCTTCGCATCAGCCCAGTGTTTCTGTCTATCTTAGGCTATGCGCATTCTTTCTCTGATAGTACGAACCACATCGACGGTCGCTACTATCATCTCTGGTCCAAGGAGTTCTCTATCTCCGATGTCGTCCCAACTTAATGGCGATCGGCACTTCCTTCCATATAATGCTGCAAAAGGTGCCATTCCTATGCTTGCTTGGTAGCTGTTGTTGTACGCAAACTCCACAAGATGCAGGTGATCCTCCCACGATCCTTTGAAGTCGAGCATACATGCTCTGAGCATATCCTCCAAGATCTTAATAGTTCATTCCGACTGACCATCTGTTTGTGGATGATAAGCCGTGCTGAAGTTCAGACTTGTTCCCAAGCTAGCTTGCAGACTTTGCCAAAATTGCGATCGGAACCTAGTGTCACGATCGGAGACAATGCAGACCGGTACTCCATGAAGTCTCACAATTTCCTGTATGAGTTCATGGGTATCAGAGATAGTACAGTATGAAGAGTTTAAATCTTAAATTAGATTATTACCTCCATGTACTTTTTCGCTAATGTCTCAGTTGATTGGCCAACTCGAAATGGGATGAAGTGAGCCGACTTTGTGAGTCGATCCACAATGACCCAAATCGCATCGTTACCCTTTGTGCTGCTAGGAAGAGCAGTTACAAAGTCCATCGTGATGTGCTGCCACTTCCATTCTGGAATTGGTAACGGTTGAAGTAGTCCAGCTGTCCTGTAATGTTCAGCCTTTACCTGCTGACACACCAAACATTTTGCGACACTCCTGGCTACTTCACGCTTCATTCCAGGCCACCAATAATTCTGACGTAGATCTTTGTACATTTTGGTACCTCCTGGATGTACTGAATATGGAGAGCTGTGAGCTTCTTTCATTAACTCTTCTCGAACAGGACCCTTTGGTACACACAATCTGCTGCCTTATCTCAAAGATCCGTCTTCATGAATGATGAAATCTGTTCTGAGTCCATTCTCCACTTGTTCTCTGATCTTTTGCAACTTAGCATCGCTGGCTTGAGCTGCTTTGATCTGATTGACAATATTTGATTGAACTTGCAGATTCATCAAATTTGAAACATCACCTGGCATGACTAGTTCGATCTCCATCTGATGTAGGTCTTGCTGAAGCTTCCACTGCGCGGTGAGATTCATTGCTAATGGTTGGCGACTAAGAGCATCAGGTACTACGTTTACCTTTCCTGGATGATATTGCAAGTTGATGTCGAAGTCCGCCATGAGTTCTAACCATCTTCTCTACCGCATATTCAACTCCTTCTGAGTAAACACATACTTCAGACTCTTATGATCTGTGCAGATGTTCACTCGTTCACCAAGTAAGTAGTGGCGCCAAATCTTGAGAGCAAAAATGACGGCTGCCAACTCTAGATCATGCGTCGGATAATTGCGCTCATGAGTCTTCAGTTGTCTTGAAGCATAAGCCACAACCTTACCGTGGTGATGTAGAACACATCCTAGTCCCTTACCGAATGCATCACAATGTACTTCAAATCCTCCAGATTGATCCGGTATGACGAGAATAGGTGCAGATGTCAGTCTTGATTTGAGTTCTACGAAAGCTTGCTCGCATGTTTCTGACCACACAAATTCTTCATCTTTTCGTGTGAGCTTGGCCAGGGGTGTTGCTATCTTCGAAAAGCCTTCAATGAATCTTCTGTAATATCCGGCTAAGCCCAAGAAACTCCGAATATTCTTCACTGATTTTGGTGTAGGCCATTCGCTGACTGCTGAAACTTTTGCAGGATCTACAGAAATCCCTTCTCCTGATACGATGTGTCCAAGAAAACCAACTTGTTTTAGCCAAAACTCGCACTTGCTGTATTTGGCGTAAAGCTTATGTTGTCGAAGTGTTTCCAGGACAATTTGTAAGTGCTCCGCATGTTCTTTCCGATTCATAGAATATACCAGGATGTCGTCGATGAAAATGACAACGAACCTGTCTAAATACTCCCGGAAGACTTGGTTCATAAGGTTCATGAAGATTGCAGGTGCATTGGTCACTCCAAATGGCATTACTAGAAATTCGTAATGTCCATAGCGAGTTCTGAAAGCTGTTTTGTGAATATCAGCTTCCTTGACCTTCACTTGATGATAACCTGAACGAAGATCTAGTTTAGAGAAGAAACAAGATCCACTTAGCTGATCGAATAAATCGTCGATGCGCGGAAGTGGATATTTGTTCTTTATAGTAACTTCGTTCAAGGCCCTATAATCGATGCACATTCTGTATGAACCTTCCTTCTTCTTTACCAATAGTATAGGTGCTCCCCAACTTGAAGTGCTAGGACGAATCCATCCTTTCGCCAGTAATTCGTCCAACTGTGTTCGAACTTCCTTCAATCCTTCCGGACTTAGTCTATACGGTGCTTTGATTACTGGTTGTGCTCCTGGTACTAAGTCAATACTGAATTCAAGAGCTCGATCGGGAGGCAAACCTGATATATCGTCAGGGAATACATCGTCGAACTTTCGAACTACCTCCGGGCTTGATTGTTCCTCTGCCTGAGCTGCTGCAACTACTGCTTCCCTTGGCTTTGCTTTGTAAGTACTTGGCTCCAGGGTGCGATCTCCACTCTTGAAGTAGAAGACCGGATGATCTGGAATCTCAAATACTACCCTCCTTTGACGACAGTCGATGGTAGCATAAAAGGTTCCAAGCCAGTCCATTCCTAGAACCACATCGAAGTTTGGTATGTCCAGTACCTTGAAGTCGGCATAAAACTCTCGACTGCAGACGACGACTGGACACATGCTGTATCCCATAGTTGCCTTTAGAACACCATTTCCAGAACTGACGTTCCAGCTGGATACAAGCGGTGAGACTAGAATCGCATGGGTTCGGACAAACCGTTGCGACATAAAGCAGTGGGATGCTCCAGTATCAAACAGTGCAAGTGCAGGTAGTGAAGCTACTAGGATTGTACCTAAGGTATATGGGATAGGTTTTAGGTATAGGGAAAGTGTGCAGGTAAACAAGACTAAAAGATAAGTTTAAGAAAGAAGATTTACCAGTGATGACTTGGCCAGTGGCCTCAGCTTCTTCCACAGACATCATGAAAGCCTGATGCTTCGGCACATTCCTCCTGGCCTGAGGAGCATTCCTCTGAACGTTCCTTTGAGCTTGATGGAACTGTCGAGGAGGTGGTGCAGCTTGTGGTCCCCTAGGTGGTGCAGGCAGTGTAAGTCTGGTAGCAGGTGCCTGAAGAGCTGGTCGTTGCCGATAAGTATTTGCTGGCCTTGGTGTAGCAACTGGGTTCTGCCTTTGGGGACAAGATCCAATATCATGAGTGGCTGAACCGCAAACTAAGCAGAGGCGGTTGGCTCGACGGCAGTCCTTCATCATATGTCTAGTTCTCTTGCAGTAAGTGCAAAAGGCTGGGCTAGGACGATGAGTTGGTACTCCGGGTCGCCTCGGCACGAAAATTGGTCTGGACGTGGCTCCACCTGCTATCTGGTTGGCAGGGCGCTTGACTCCTGCAGACTGAGGTCTGCCCCTCTCTTTTATCACTGCCTCATAACTGCGGGCAGCTTCTAGGGCTTCCTCATGAGTCAAAAACTTTCCTGTGGCTATAGCAGCCTTGATCTCTGTGTCCAAACCTTGCTGAAAACGACGGGCTCTGATCTCGTCCGTCGGTATCAAGTGTGCAGCGAATCTGTTTAAAGATTGTGTTAGCTGTGTAGTATGTGATATTTTAAAAAAATTGAACTATTGTGACATATCTTACCGGCTCAACATAGTGAACTCAGCATCGTATTCATCTACCGATTTCTCCCACATTGATCCTTAGTGTAGATGAATAAACTGCTGCTCCATAGCGAACCTGGCAGTCACAGGGAAATATTTCGCGTCAAACTTCTCGCGAAATGTCTTCCATTCAATCGGCTGTGCTAGACGGGTTTCTTCCGCCTTCCACCAATTGCGGGCATTATCCGTGAGCTGTAGTTTCGCTACACGGACCCAAGCGTGGTCTGGCACTTGAGCTGCTGCCAGATCATCTTCGATGCTTTGTGCCCATTCTTACGCTTCAAGAGGGATTCCTTTACCAGAGAACTGCTTTGGGTGCAAAGCCCTGAATTGCTTTACTCCCGGTGCATCGTTATCAGGACGGCTCAATAGTTGTTGCTGTCCCTCGAGAAGACTGCGGATCGCATCAAATAACATTGTTTGCTCAGTGGGTGGTGCCGGAACAACTGGTGTGAGAGGTAGTGCTGGTGGGGTGTTGTTAACGTTGGTGCTGGTGTTGTTCGGGGAATCCATAACCCTGAAGAAAAATTTGGATTAGGACAGATTCAAATACATGAAATGATAAGATTCAAGGAATAGAGATTTGCAAGTTTCAAAGAACATGAATTGTAAAGAATGTTTTAGTTGCTGGTTCTTGTGTTATATTGCTTAGGTTGTTCACGCAGACCAGAACTGCATGACAGAGATTCATACAGCTCTGACCTGCATGGGCCACCAACAAAACCTGTCACGCCCCGCTTCCCAGTGTACGGCGAAGTGGACGCGACGAGGTCCGCTGCGTATGTACTCAGAAGTACATACGCTAAGCGTAGCTAAGCAATATAAAATAATCACAAGAGACAAATGATAATAAAATAACAGCAACTTTTATTAATAACATTCTTTGTACAATGCATGAAATGAAAATACAACTGGAATGAAAAAGCAATGCCTAAACAGTGGCATAACAGAAATGAAAAATACTGGAAAGAACAAGGTATAATTATCTAGAGCTCTGGATCTTCTTGGAACTGCTCCAAATCTTCACCGGTGGGCTCGATCTCAGCTTGGTCCAACGCACCTGACGACATTCAAAGAAGAAAGAAATAGAATGTCGTCAGCGAACAGGTCGCTCGGTAAGTCCCAAAGAATAAGAAGAATGAGAATGACAGAGTAACAGTATTTTCTAAAGTATTATATTGTTGAATATTATGGAACATTGTTTAACGCTGTTGTTTGTAGCTTGGTACAGAAGGATGCCAGTGTATACGAGGGGGATCTCTATATGCTAGAGATCAGGGCAAAAGGAAAGTACAAGGAACCGTTATTCCACAGTACAACAGCAATAGGATTCAGGTTAGGTGTCTTAATCTGACCACCTCGTGCCACCTTTAACACCTTCCGTACCAATCTATCCCTTTAAACCCTGTAGTGTTTTAACAGTAATGTGGTATTGGAATATGTAAGTTGAGTGACTGACCAAAACCATGATATCAATAAACATGTTGCAACTGTGTAATCAGGTAAATGGAATATCAAGATAATGTATGAATATCCATGGTTTGATTCAGTCAAAATGAATATATTGTTAACTGGATTCAGTAGTAAAATAGGGGGTTGCCCCTACGGATGGAAATATCCGTAGGGACAGATTTACTTGGCCCTACGGATTAATCCGTAGGGCTAAAAGGTTGCCCCTACGGGCACAGACGTCCAAGAATAAAAATATTAATTCTTAATTTGGTGTTTGCCCCTACGGAGCCGCAAACAAAGGACCTACGGGTATATCCGTAGGGGCAAGTAAATATCTATTTAACAAAATCCCAGATCGATCGCCTACGCTCACTTTCTCTCTCTCTCTCAATCGCGCGTGAGAAAAAACCCCAAATTGCCTCCGTTGTCGCCACCGTCGCCTCCGTCGTCGCCACCGCCGGTTTCGTCGCCACCGTCGTCGCCAGCGCCTGTTTCGTCGCCACCGTCGTCGCCACCGCCGGTTTCGTCGCCAAATCGCCACCGTCGTCGCTCCAGCCCACCAGCAGCTGTTCAGGTATAAATCGAGGTAAATTAAAGCATTTTTTGATTATTTTGGGCTTAGGGTTCATGGCTGGGTCTGGGTTGCGCGCGCGAGAGTTGGGGTTGGGCAGGGGTCGCGGTGGCGGTCGGGGTTGGGGTCGGGGTAGGGTTAGGGTTGGGGTTCGGCTGCTGCTGGGGTGGGGCTGGGGTTAGGGTTACGGTGGGGCTGGGGTTAGGGTTACGGTAGTGGGGCTGGGGTTAGGGTTACGGTGGGGCTGGTTGAATGGCTCTTCTGATTAGTTGACAAATACAATGTTAATCATAATTTACTCGACACAGATGGTAGAAAATCAGAAAAAGATCAAGAAAAAAATAATCGATTTTGATTTTCACATGCAGGGTGTTGATGCAAGATGTAATATCTAGTAGCAGATGCTAGGTATATAGACTAAAGAATAGTTGTAAATGAACCGCTAGCAAGAAAATCCTATAATTATACGTACACATCGCTTGATGCATGAAGCCTGAAGCTCTTTCTTTTGGGGGATAAAACTAGTTATATTCCTGCATTGCCTAGAAATAGCAGTGAGTTGGTTAAAACTTTTCAAACACAACCCCCCACCCCCCAAAAAAAAGAAAGAAAGAAAGGGCAAGGAAAAAAAAAGAATAGCAACAAGCAATACAAGCTAGCAACCGTAAATAACTACTGATATTATGTCTACCTTGGCAATTTGAACAATGATGGTCTTGTCTGGATTGTTAAGATCCACTTTATGGGGGTGAGGAACACATTTTGCAACTGTATTTATGATTTTCATTCTGTCAAGTGTTGAAATAAAAATCAACACTTGACAATCAATCCAAGATGCTCAATAACTTGCTTCAAAACCATAATCTAATCTTGATGATGCTCAATATTAGCGATTTCCATGATCACGACACGTGGCAGATGACGTGTCTCATAACGCTTTATGATATCAGTATCCTATATTTGTAGTTTTAATTGTTGATTGTTATAGATGTATACCATTGCAATAATAGTTTTTGGTTGATGAATGCTATTGCAATGTAGGATGATCAGTTCTATCAATCTTGATCTCAATGGTTTAAAATCATGTTACACATACAACACGAATGCACAACAAACGCATAATTAGAGAGCGACTCGAGATATTCAGATTAAAACCAATATATGATACTCGATGATAATATGAAACCTTCATATTCCCATCGATACCCATATATGAAACTAAAAGCGCCACTTAGTCCCCGTCTATCGGTTAACATACGTGCGATGCTCGTCGTGACCTAGAACTATACGAAGGTTGTTAAATATCGGACAGTATAGCTCGATACTAACAACCGTCGTATAGTCTACGCGACGAGAAAATTCAATCGTATGGTAACCCATAGATTTGTCCCGTGTGGACAAGTTAAGAATGTATAAAGCAAACGCCTTCATTCACTTGTGTTTTCATCCGTTTCGAGATATTTCGTCAGTATCTTTCCGCTGGTTCTCCGTGTACAAAGATAGATTAGATGTTCATTTCAACGTTGTTTCACAGCTTTGAAATGATTATCTATTCTATTACAGTGTACTCGGAGAACAGCGGGGAGGTGCTGCCGAAATTTACTCGAAACGGTTGAAAGCATAAGTGATGGGCGTTCGCTCTATACATTCTTAATGGGATAGAAGCCTACCCCCGACAGCCGGAACACATACATACAAACGCATAATTAGAGAGCGATTCGAGATGTTCGGATTAAAACCAATATATGATACTCGATGATAATATGAAACCTTCATATTCCCATCGATACCCATATATGAAACTAAATTGTATACTCGGCATCCACTCTCCCGGACGATCAGAACCCTTTTATATATTCCACTGTACTTGGTACGATCCGCGAACCGATACAGACAGGTGGAGAAGCAGTCTTGGGACTTGGAAAGATGAATATGGATTGACCAGTGTGAACACACTTCGATTTTACGGTCAGGATGATCCGTTTATCTTTCCGAACCAAGCGTTCCAAGTATACTACTCACAGTGTTTGAAGCATCCGGGGTGGAGTGTTGTATGCCGATGGAAACCTAGAGATGTCTACGATGTCCCAGAATACGAGGACAGCGATGAGGACGAAGAAGAGAGAAGGCTTAAAGTGCTCCGACCGTCTGTTTCGAAGGACTGGTTGTCTTCGACCGATCATGAAGTTACGTGGGTTAGAAATGACATCGACGATGAAATCCAAGTAGATATGTATGATGCGCCCACGAAACAAAAAAGGTTATCAGTAATGTTATATTATTACTTCACATTTTACGCTCTAGATCATATATAGTCAATACTTTTAATGATTGTCTAATGCGTCCACGAACCGTTTATCTAGCTTTGATGACGATGTCGGGAGCAGCGAGGGGCGGCAGGAGCTCCAGCCGCGGCAGAGGCAGAGGCAGAGGCAGAGCGGTTCTGCCACCCGGAGAGCTCCGTAGGGAGCTTCAGAGGGCCGGTCTTGCACCCAGATCGGAGACCCCTTCGGATGCCTCCTTCCGTATAGATTTTGCCACACCTCCAGGTATACTGCACGCATGTCCATTTTCAATGTAATATTACAGATATTCATGCATGTTTATGTCAAAATTACTTATATTGTCAATGTTTTATTGTCTAGTTGTTGGTGATGCGTCCACATCTGGGACAGAGGTCACCCCCGCTCCTCCAGGTATGTTTATATATCATATAGTGTATGTATATTGATTTAGAATGCTATATCATAAATATACACATTCCTTTTGCTCTTACTTAGCAATTTTTATTATTGTCTAGCTGTAGGTGGTGACACCACCGTACCTGCGGGTATATTTATATGTCCTATAGTGCATGCATATTGATTTAGAACGTTATATTATTGATCTACACATTCTTTTTGCAATTACTTATATAATATATTTTTAATTGTCTAATTATAGGCGGTGCGTCCACACCTTCCACAGGGGCCACTCCTGCCGCTTCCATACCCTCCGCATCGTCTGCAGGTTAGTATGAATAAATTTAAAATATTTATTTATTTTACATATGCTCTATAGAATAAATATGAACATCCTGGAGATTTAGCGTCGATATTTATTTTGTAGTTGGAGGGGATGCGTCCGGGTCCGGGACCCCGGTTGTTCCTCACCGGAGGAACTATCGTCCCGCTCGTGCTGCTGCTCGGGCCCAGGCTCGTGCGCTAATCACCGGAGGTATATATCACACTTGAATTTTTATTTAACCTTGATTTCTTAATACAACTTTGTCTTATTATTGATTGTCTTGATATTTCGTGCAGACGCAGGGCCTCTCCATCCCCAGAGGGGGACTCGAGGCCCGAATCAGTCCCATAGGCTGAGGCCTGATAAAGCTAGGGGGAGGCAGCATTCCCCCTATTTTTTACCCTTGACTATTGCTATACCGGTCCTCATGCCGAGAGGTTCGGCCGGTATTTGGGGGACGAGAGCCGGATCGTGAAGAACTATCCACTTCACGTTGAGTGGGGCGAGCAGCACCAGCGCTCATTCGCCCTCTTCTTTGATCAGGCTCGGGTATGTATTAATATATATTTTCATTTGATCTATCCAATATATTTATTATTAACACTTGCAATCTAATAACAATGTTTTTTTTTGTATTTTCAGTTGGATTACGATTTTCAGCCTGTAGCCGACCCTGATCACCCGGGGAGGGTGCTCGACCTTCATGCTCTGTACAATGGCCTGATGAAGGATATGCAGGCCAAGGTCCGATACAACAGGAATGAGCTGAAGGCCGACTGCTACTCCCTGTGGATAGCGACCCCCGAGGAAGAGAGAACGGCCCTCCTATCTACTCCGGCGTTTGCGAGAGTCGACGTAGAGACATGGCCTCTATTGTGCGCTTATTTCGACTCCGAACGCAAACAAGTATGTATTTTAAATTTAATTCATTATTTATGATATAATTTATTTCTTTGTGTTTCTTAATTAGAAAACTAAATGTTAATGCGTTGTGCAGAAACAGGCCGCTCAGAATACGTAGAACAGGAAGTCGGCGAAGAGGGGTCGCCCCACTTACACAGGTGGCTCGAGGAACATTACTCGAGCCATAGAGTTATCGGTAAATTAAGAGTTATTCTCTAATATTCTGCAATATTAAGAGTTATTCTCTAATATTTCTAATATTAAGAGTTACTTTCTAATATTGCAGACATCTCGGACCGTGGCGTCAGGTGGTACACCGAGCGTGCTGTCCGCATATCTTGCCGTCCACGGCACCTCGACAGATCCCGCCACGGGCGAGCTTCGATGTCCCGACTTCGCTACCCAGGAGTACTGCGTAAGTGTTAATATTTTTTCTACCCAAATTTGAAATTTTAGTTTTGGAAGGTTCAAGTTTAAATTTTATACTTATACTTTACTGCTTAATGTGGGTGTAGGAGCGGGTGGTTGAGCAGGCCCAGGCCTCGGGGATCGATTTTACCGGACAGAACGATCCGAGGCTGCTGACCCCAGTTCTGGACGCCGCACACGGAGGGCACCACGGAGGTTGGGAGAGAGGCCGGGGTTGGGCCCTAGCAGGGCCCATATGAGGTTGGACTCCACCCCGGCGGTTACTTCCTCCGTCTCCAGTGACCGGCATGTCCATCAGGAACTGGATAGCTTAAGGGCCACCGTTCAGGAGTTGAAGGAGATGCTAGTATGTATACTACTTTATAGTAAAATATCATTTCATATTATATACATATCAACATATCCATAATTAGTACGTAGCTTGAGCTTATTTAGTTTTAGACTTAAGTTTGATTAATCATACATACATATGTAATTAAAATAAACAACGCTTTTCCAAACTAGATATCCAAACAGGGTTTCGAAATAACTTAATAATGAAACGAATTCGAATAATACACAGTTCTTACACGCTTCTTACACACGTTATGTCCAGACGCGACAGGGTAGATCGGCCGAGCCTCCACATGCATCTCCTTCGGCTGCGGCTCCGCAAGCCACTACATCGGCTGCGGTTCCGTAGACAGCTCCTGTAGCTCCACCGCCCACTCAGACTCCCGCAGCCGCGGCTCCGCAAGCAAATACCTCGACGGCGGCTGCGCAGACCACATCGCCAGCTCCACATGCCGCTCTGACTCCCTTATATGTAGCATTGCAGAGTGTATTGACCGAGGAGCAGGCGCGCGTTATTCTAACGTTATTCAGAGGTGGAGCTGGACCGAACAAGGGTAGCTTTTTGGTTCTTATTTTTTGAAACATGTATTTATATCACATTGTACTACATTTTGAAACGATATTGATATTGGTTTGTATTTATATCATATTCAGTTTTTGGGTTTCTTTTGTATATTATATATATGCGTGAGATGTGATTATGAATACTGCAATATATGATTTGATTGATGTATATAGTATTGTGCACAGGGCGGGAAAAAATCTAGCAGCCCATTTTTAAAAAAAAAATACAGACAATATGTACCTACGGATTAATCCGTAGGTATATATGTTGCCCCTACCGATAAATCCGTAGGGGCCTACTATCAGGAAACCTGATATTTTCCCACCTGATATCAGTGTAGGGTGTTGGGAGTGCCCCTACGGATATGCCTGTAGAGGCCACTGTTTATCCCCTACGAATTTATCCGTAGGGGCAAAATATCAGGTTTCCTGATATTTTCCCCCCTGATCTCAGTGCAGGGTGTTGAGAGTGCCCCTACGGACATCTCCGTAGGGGCCACTTTCTATCCCCTACGGACATATCCGTAGGGGTAGAACAAGGACCTACGGTTTTATCCGTAGGTATATACAATATATTCAAAAAAAAAATACATATATGATTTGATTACCCCTATGGAGTACTCCGTAGGGGCTATAACACATACAGATATAGCCGTAGGGGCAAGAATTTGCCCGTAGGGGCAAGTTCAGGGCCTCAACTTGCACCTGCGGCCTTTGCACCTATGGGGTCTTTTTTCGCCCCTACGCACATATCCGTAGGGGCTGTGGGTTGCCCCTACCGATAAATCCGTAGGGGCAACCCTTATTTGTAGTAGTGATTCCTGGATTCATGTATTCAAATTGTATTGGAATATAAAAGAATATAGATTGACTTGAATCATATTCAAGTCAGAAGTTAGTCAGACTCTAACCCGAGTCAGACTAAAAGAAAGATAAATTTGAAATTCAATATTAGTTAGGGGCCTTATTGTAATTTGTGAAACTTGAGGGGGTTTTATGTAAAAAGTACTTTTGTATAGTTTTCAAAATACACCTCAAGTATTTAATATTCGCCTTTATTGTTATAATAATTGTGAATTTTATTTGTGTTATTCTAGTGAATATATCCTAATAAAAGTATTAATTGTTTTATCTGAAATTCATGGTATTTTAGTGTAACTTTTAATCTTGTAATTTTTTAGGAAAATGTGAAAATTTCATATTATAATAAAATAGGTGTTTAAATGATAATTATATATATATTAACACATGAATAATTTTTAAATGAATATTTTATTTTCAAAAATCTCATTTTCCTTAATTATCGTATTTTAAACCTTTCGAGACCGAATGCTCCTTGCAGAGGTCTGAATCTCGCACTACTAGCCTGCGGGTGCACGATGAACCGTACTATCCCTAACAGGTTCCCCAAAAGTGGGTTGTAGCGGCGCTTTGCTTAGGTTTAACAAATACTTTTCATTTGGGAAAACGGTTTTATAAATATGGGGTATTTAATTGCAAAAAGTATAGTTTTCCGTATTTTAGTTGTTAGGGTTTCCTAAGCCAACTAGCCTACTTCTAAGGTCTAAACGATAAGTCATTAGAAGCCTCAAATTGCCTCTTCACGGCCAATTGTGGCCAGGTAAGTACAAGTGAGGAGGGAGGGATCTGCTCACGAATCGTGAGACGGGCCTTTTAAAATACCCAAGCTCACTTGCCTAGCCTAGACACCACAAAGTCAATTTAGATAAACGATCGATGTCCATGACCAATCGTGCTTTCATTTTATTAAAAGATTTTACTTAGAAATGTTTACAACTTAAAGCTTTCAATAAAGGTTATAAAGATTAGGGTATTTTAGTGAAAAGCCCTGTAATTTCGTATTCTGTATTTTTGATATTTATCAATTAGGGTTATATTGAGTGTGTGTAGGGGTAGGTCATTACCCCGTGACTTATATTATGTTTTGGTGAAGTTTAAAGGTAAAACATGCTATGTTAAACTTAAAGGTATTATAGCGCAAGAATACGGTATTCGAAAACGTTATCATTTTATGTGTGAAATTTCATTCAAAATGGGTTCTACAAGTTTAGTGATCAAGATAAACCTATTTAGGAGTGAGGGAAATAATTAAACTAAGAAAAAACGAACTTCATGGTATTTTTATGAAAAGAGTACGGTTTTGCAAAGAACTTATCATTTCATGTGAAAAAGTTTGATTAAATTAGTTTATGGGTGATTAATAGTCAACATGAATATGGGTAGATAGTATGTATTAGGTGACAAGTGGAAATTTATAGAAAAACCGAATCGGAAATCGGTTTGTCCGATTTCCGTCGGGTTCCAAAAAGTCATATTTTTATACTTATAGAAAAGAGAGATAGAGGGGTTGGGACTTACGGTTTGGACAAGCTAAGGAAGCTAAGGGATGTGGTGGTTGTCGATTCGTCGAAAACGTCGCGAAGGTTCTGATCCGGTCGCCGGAATCCGTCGTCGATTTCGGCAGCGCTTCACTTCTCGCTCTTCGTACCGAGTTCTCGAGAATTTAGGAGAGTAGACTTAGAGTGGTGAGGTGAAATGGTAGAGGGTAGGGGTCTTTATATAGGGCTAGGCTAGGGTTAGGGTTAGGATAAAAAATATTAAAAGAAAATATAAAAAAACATTAAAAATTCATTAAAAATCATTAAACCTAGGAGTAAAAGGGATTTATTGGCCAAATCAAAACCGATCCAGGTATAATAAGTGTGCAAGAGGGTTGACCAAGTCAAGAGCCAACTTTTCACAGTTGGTGACTCGGCCGTCCGGCCAAGTCCGACCGGCGGCGCCGGACTGAGTCGGCCGAGTCGCCGGCCGGCGGCGCCGAGTCGGGCCGAGTCAAGGGTCCAATGGCCGGGGGTTTTCCTGAGGAACAACTTGGTATTTTTACGTTTTGTTGTCTAGTACATATTTTTGGAGTTATGGCCTTTTTACCGTTGAGTTCCAAAAAAAAATAAAACAAAATAAATACAAAAATAATGTGGGGCATGGGATTTGAACTCCGGTGACTTGGTTCAGCAGTGCAAGGTATTACCAATGAGCTACAAGCTCCTTCTTGTAATTATTGTAAGGAATTAGATACTTAAATTGTTTCCAGCAACAGTAATACTCCCAGTATACACTATATTTAAAGCAAATTTTTGGTATACAAAATTGGAGTTGTTACAACAGCTTTGGCCCAGACCTGTTTTCGTGATGAAGGTCTGTAGCTTCTTTGGCTTAGCCGGTTATTATCGCCGTTTCATGGAGTATTTCTCTAGTATCGCTACACCATTGACCGGACTGACCCGGAAGAGAGATCCTTTCCTTTGGACTGAGGCATGTGAGCAGAGTTTTCAGCAGTTGAAGACTCGTTTGACGATTGCACCAGTTCTATCTTTGCCTTTAGGATCAGGCGGCTATGTTGTTTATTGTGATGCTTCTCGAGTAGGGCTAGGTTGTTTGTTGATGCAACATGACAGAGTTATCGCTTATGCTTGTCGGCAGTTGAAGAAGCGCGAGCAGAACTATCCCACTCACGATCTAAAGATGGCCGCGGTGGTTTTTGCGCTCAAGATTTGGAGACATTACTTGTACGAAGAGTCGTGTCTGATCTTTACGGACCATAAGAGCTTAAAGTACATCTTCCAGTAGCGGGATCTGAATTTGAGGCAGCGCCGTTGGATGGAGCTTGTAAAGGACTATGATTGTGAAATCCTTTATCACCCGGGCAAGGCGAATGTGGTAGCTGATATTTTGAGTCATAGGCCTGGAGGTAGCTTGTTCCATTTGAGCACAGTTCAGAGATAGTCTTCTACAGATTGGCAGATCTTGTGTGATAGTAAGGTACAGTTCGAGTTCACTTCCACCGGAGGGTAGCTTGCTTATGTCCGCGCCCGTCCACTTCTACTCGATTGTTTCCGAGAGGCACAGTCCGACGATACTCGTTTGTCTGAGATTATGGAGCATGTTCGGCAGGGAAGAGATTCGGAGTTTGTGATTGATGACCAGGGTGTGCTACGATTTGGGACTCGTTTATGTGTACCAGATTCCGAGAGGCTGAGACGCGAGATCTTAAAGGAGGCACATCAGTCAGCATACAGTGTTCATCCAGGTTCCACCAAGATGTATCGTGATTTGAGAGATATCTACTGGTAGGAAGGGATGAAGGGAGATGTTTCTGACTTCGTTTCGAGATTCCTTACTAGCCAGCAGGTTAAGACTGAGCATTAGAAACCGACAGGTGAGTTGCAGCCTTTGCCCATTCCGAAGTGGAAATGGGAGCAGATCTCCATAGATTTCATTATGGGTCTACCTAGGTCCAGTCGAGGGTATGACTCCATTTGAGTGATTGTTGACCGGTTGACGAAAGTGGCTCACTTCCTCCCAGTGAAGACCACTTTCAGATTTGCTCAGTATGCTCAGCTGTACATTGATGAGATTGTGCATTTGCATGGCGTTCCAACATGCATTGTATCCAACAGAGGCACCCAGTTTACCGGCCGTCTTTGGCATAAACTTCAGAAAGTTTTGGGTGCCCGTTTGAGTTTCAGCACTGCTTTCCATCGGCAGACCGGTGGTCAATCAGAGAGAACTATACAGACTCTTGAGGATATGCTTCGAGCATGCATGCTTGATTTTGGTGATAGTTGGGATCGTTACTTGCCTTTGATAGAGTTCTCCTACAATAACAGCTTTCAGAAGACGATTCAGATGGCACCTTTCGAGGCCTTGTATGGGAGAAAGTGTCGATCGCTAGTGTCACGACCCGAATGTACGGAACGTGACTGTCACTTAAATTACGAAACGTCTAGAGGCGTAACGTAATCTAAGTAAGCCAAAGTCCAGAAATCTAAACCATTAAATAAATAGAGTGAACGAAAACTTGTTTTAAAGAAGTGATTTTAACCAAATAAGGCCGCAGAAAACATTCTTTTAAAAGAATTAAATTTTCCCGAAAATTTTCGGCAGAGTCTCCTTTGTAAATACTAGCCCCAAATGGGTACAACACAAGAATATACATAAGTGATGAATAAAGGCATCCCCAAGCGGGAGCTAGCTCTTCGCCAATGGCGGAATCACAACCACGTGCAACATATATCATCATAATAGGAGATAAGCATCTGAAAACAAGAAATAGGAAAACACCACATCGGCTCAAGTGAGCATCGGCACCGGAATAGAATATATACAAGTCTCACAAGCTCACCATCTAAGTCCAAATACAACTGGTGGAAAATAGTAGATAAGGTAGATGGAGTATACTAGATACAATAATAATACATAAGTGGGAACAAAATATCCTAGCAATCCACCTACGAGCAAGCCACAAGTCAAAGCAAAAGAAGCTAAATGAGGAAGTACGCCCGACGCTACTGTGCTGGCGGGTCAGATCTGCAAGATACTGTGGCACAATGGGGGTGAGTTGCCAACTCGTGAGTAGTAAGTAACATCTAATAAGGGTATCGTAAGCATGCACGCAAATGCGTCACAACCTACATATACTAATATGATGCTATGCACAAGTATGAATGCAACATGAATGAATAATCAACACGAAATCATGATATATCTGGTATGAGAAGATCTGTATCTTTATCTTACCAAAACCTTTTGTATAATAAAACTGGATTATCATCAGTGAAATCGACAGAAATTCGTGTCAAATATCGACACAAAATCCTCAAATTTCGGGCTCCGTCAGTCTAGATTGACCTATATCATCAAATCTCATGACTATGTCGGTATCCTCCGGATATCCGCCGCGTCAGACATCACCGGTAGGTAGTCTGCCCCTGTCAAGCTCATCGTCATCCCCACAAAAACACTTTCGCCCCTAGGTACTATACCGAGTCTACTATGTATCCGAGATGGTTCATCCTACTTCTCGAATCGGGTATCGAAAACTAACATAAATCAGGAAAACTCATGGTGGACGACACATACATCATATCACGAGAAAACCGCAACATGTATTTTTTAAAAATGATAATAGGTTTATTATATTCTTGCGGTTTTCCCCAAAATCCATAAATCTCATAAACACTGAAATCTCAAAGAACACAATATATGAACATGTCGGCGATGATGAATGTCTATGATATCAATAATATGAAATACGATGTGTGATTAGAAAACTTTGTATGAATGAGGATGCCATGAGGTATGTGACTAGCAAACCTACGTATCTAATCCTGATGAGATGAATATACAACCACAAGTCTACATATCATATATATGATGCAAATGATCAGATACTGATTTAAGCAAATTCTATAGTGTTCGTGGTGTAGCAATTACCAAAAGCATGTGTGTTCGCATGAATAGTGCACGTGCAGTATGAACCAATGGTAATGGTGCTGGTGTCCTAGGTAATAACATTATATGTAAGAAAATGCAATGCCATATTATGGATGATTTAGACTACGCATATAAATATAGGAACTACTAATTATTCCTAACTATCGGGCGCCTTGCGCCATCCAGATGATCCTCCCATAGATGTGTACATCTACTCACCGGGACGCCTCGGCTAAACTGATCCAATCACAGCCTTTTTCTTTCCTTGCCGCGTCCGACGTCTCTGCACCCAATCCTAGAATCGCACAAAAGTAAATAAGAGGATAGTTATTTAGATAGACGCGAAGTCAAGACGATACAAGGTAAATAACGTGCACTAACTAAGCGTGCATGCACTTGGTGTACAAAACGCACGCGCGACCTCGCCACAACCATAACTAGGGATCGCTATGCGTAGCAATCCCTAAACCTAGAACCCAATTGTCGGGATCCAGTTCTTGCTCATGGAGCAAAGTGCCACACGGAACAAAGTGCCACACCAAGTGTCATGTTAAGTGGGCGGGGGCCACCTCTTGAATCCGTGGGGGCCACCTCTTGAGTCCGTGGGACCCACTGTAGAACAATGGGGAATCTTCGAAATACATTCCGAAAGAGAGCAGATCTGTACTATAAATGGAATGATACCACTCTTCAGTACAGAGGTTAATCGTGCTCGAGCCATGGAAGTTCTGGGATGGGTGACCTCTTGGGAAGTGGCCCCTGGTCAGGTCCGGTTAGCCCCGAAGGACAAAACCGTACGGTTTCGGCCAGAGCGGACAATACTCTCTGTATTGGAGGTGGGGCGTGACAGAATGGTATCAGAGCTGGTTCCTCAATAGTAGGTCTGTGGTTCGAGGACGAACCATTGTTCAAAGG
Source organism: Agapanthus africanus (assembly GCA_030015575.1). NCBI lineage: Eukaryota > Viridiplantae > Streptophyta > Magnoliopsida > Asparagales > Amaryllidaceae > Agapanthus > Agapanthus africanus. The sequence goes on along the minus strand of CM057338.1, from coordinate 825,661,327 downwards.
TGGGGAGAATGTTGGGATCCTGTTCTTGCACACAGAGCAAAGTGCCACACGGAACAAAGTGCCACGCCAAGTGTCATGTTAAGTGGGCGGGGCTGCCTCTTGAATCCGTCGGGGCCACCTCTTCAGTCCGTGGGACCCACTGTAGAACAATGGAAAATCTTCGGAATACATTCCGAAAGAGGGCAGATCTGTACTATAAATAGAATGATACCACTCTTCAATACAGAGGCGGCTTTTATGTGAACCGGCACTACAGGAGCTTGAGAACTCCATAGTTAAGCGTGCTCAAGCTAGGGAAGTTCTGGGATGGGTGACCTCATGGGAAGTGGCCCCTGGTTGGGTCCGGTTCGCCCCGAAGGACAAAACCGTGCGGCTTCGGCCAGAGCGGAAAATACTCTCTGTATTGGGGGTAGGGCGTGACACCAATCGTACAAATCGTGCATTCACATCACATTACATATCTTAGAAATTAGGTTGTAGATCATTCCAACCTCAAACTTAATTAAAATCTATTTATTTAAAGAAAAACTAGTAAGCAACAATTAACCATTTTAGTGCAAAACTAGATGTTTTAGCAAATCTAGTGGCCACAATTTACACTTAATATCTTAATTAGGCCACACAATTATTAACTAAATTTTAATCTCACCTATTTACACACTAATCATAAAATTAGTTTGCATGAACATTTAATTAGGACAATTAAAACTAAAGATTAGCAAGTTAACAAGTGGATTAGATTTTGCAAGTTCTTTAGAATTTAAACTACACATTGTCACCATAATCAAGTGATATAAACTTTAATTTAATCTCAAACTCTTCTCTTTAAAATCCTATTTTGCAATTAAAACCATATTAACACCTAATTATAATTTGATTAAAGCAAATAATTAACAAAGTAACAATTGGATTAAGTTTTATACCTCAAGAATTTTGAGAATCTAACATGCTAGCTTAGCCACCCAAAATGGTATCTTTCATCAAGATCCAAGCTAGTTTAGGCAAAGGAAAAATCTTATGATTATTAACTAGAAATTAGTGTTGTATTTGTGAATTTTTTGGGAGGAAAAAGAAGGTTTTAGCATGAAAAGGAGATGGAGAAAATGGGGAGGGGATGCTGAAATTTTAGCCGAGAGAGGGAGAGAGAGAGGGGTGTGTGAGTAAGGGAGGTGACCATACCACAAAAGAACATGCACCGTACCTCAATTATACACCATGCTCTTTAGTTTATTAATTGTTTTCTTTTAATTTTATTTTCTATTTAAACTTTTTCCTAGAATTGTCTAGAAACATTGAGAGAATTTTAAAAGAAAGAACATGTAACAAAGTGAGTGTTAAGTTGTCATGGTGCACTAAACTTGTATTAACCCATTCTAATTGTAATTATCACCAATTTAGTGTATAAGTGTATGATTAAAATAAAAATAAAAAATAAATAATTAAGGAAAATATTTAAGTAAACTAGCAATTAATAGGTGACTAATTAAATATCAATACTAGCAATTATATAGTTAAAATATGTATATTTAAGTCTATGTGGAAAAATAATTATATCTTGTTTTTTACGGAAAACACGTATTATCACTAATTAACACAAAATCAACCAAAACGAATTTTCGAAACGTTACCGCCAGTCTGTTGGACTGAACTCAGCAAGAGCAGGATTTTGGGACCACAGCTTGTTCAGGAGACTACGGAGAAGATCCAGTTGATTCAGGACAGGATGAGAGTAGCCCAGTGCAGGCAGAAGTCTTATGCCGACCGTCGTCGTCACAGACTTGAGTTCGTAGTGGGTGATTATGTTTTCTTACGGATTTCTCCGATGAAAGGTGTGATGAGATTCCAGAAGAAAGGGAAGCATAGTCCCAAATATGTGGGTCCTTTCGAGATCCATGAGCGAGTTGGTACCGTTGCCTATCGTTTGGCACTTCCGTCCAGTTTTCCGAATGTACACTCCGTATTTCATATATTGATACTTCGCAAGTACCTTCATGATCCTTCTCACGCGATTCAGTACCAGACCATCCAGTTGGAGCGCGGTCTTTCTTTCACCGAGCAACCGGTAGTTTTTTTTGATCGGCAAGTGAAGAAACTTTGGTCAAAGGTCTTACCGTCAGTGAAGGTTCTATGGCATGGACCGAACAACGAAGTGGTCACCTGGGAAGCCGAGAGCGAGATGTGGAAGAAGTTTCCCCATCTCTTCGAAAGTACGCGTAGTAAGATTTTAAATTCGGGGACCGAATTTCTTTAAGAGGCGAAGATTGTAACATCTTTAAAATGAGATTAGATTTAAGTAAGCGATATAATGCGGGTTTTTAATAAATTTAACTAATAATTTGTTAGTGATATATGCCCCAGAGGCCATTATTGTATCATACTGGATTGTATATTACTTAATAGGAGCTTAGGATATACATGAATATAGTAACATTCTTGCTCAAAATGGTAGTATGCTACCTGGATTGTCTCTACCTCAATATGTGCATGTGTTTTCTTAGCATATCACTATACATATTGGTAGAGTCTTTAGGATCATTGCTTGATTACCAACGTTGTGATGGCAGTCACACTAGTGGGGGCTGGGCAGTCTATAAGCACATCCTATACAGGTCCCTAGCCGTAGGATTATCGAGACGGGGCATCGATACTCCGGAGTAGACTAGTGTATATGCTTCTCATCCCAGCAGGGGAGATGATCTGTCTCACAGCCATTAGTACGTCATACTGGAGATAGTATGCAGGTGCTCGTTAGGTTACAAGTACACTGGACAGGACTCATCGGGAACTGTTGGTTGGTAATATACCTGTCGTCGAGTAGCAGTTCCCAGGTGACATGAGTACAGCTTAGTCCGTCGACTTGACACTGCTACTTCTCCTCGAGTGTGTTCCCACTGTACTTTGATTACTACCCTACCACGGCTTAAAGGAGTCATGCAAACAGGTAGTAGTTGGGTGCAGTCTCGAAGCACTTGAGGCAGTGGCGGTTAGAAAGGATTCGTCTATCCCGATATTGGGGGTTGATATCGTGCTGTGTTCGGAGAGCCATTACACAAAGTCCCTGGCCAGGGCAAGCTAGATTTACTGGTAGGTATTCCAGTAGTTTCTTAAGGTGTTTTGGGGTACACTCTGGCATGACTTATTGCGCTATTAGGGGTCTAACGATTACCGCCCCTAGGCCCGATATGCGATACTCTTAGACGAACAGACCAGACTGTACGGAGATTGTCACATTCAGGCTCAGTAGGAGTTCGGATGGGTTTTCCTCATCGGCCTTCTTATCGACATCTACCCGGAGACCGTTACGTATAACTAGTACCGCTTGCAGTAAACCCACTGCCAGCATAGTGTCGAGTCTTTAGAGTCCCACATAGAGAGTTTCCCTGCACCAGGAAAAAGGTGTAGAGGCCGTATGGTTTTACGGCAGGGCTTCGATCACGTACGTGCACTTGTGTGCGTATGGTGTTCAGGTGGATAATACTAGTGGGCTTTGGTTTAAGCCGGATCCTAGTATTATATTGATGGATCGGTTTCATCTCTTTGTATTCTTGTTTCTCGGAACACGGATGCAGGTATGTATATACGGATGTGGGGGGGCATAGAAGGAGACACCTCATTAGGGTTTTGACCATTGACAGGATTAAAACAATTATGAGGTGGAGGAAAGTATTTGTTATATTTGTAAATGATAATTGTGGCATAGTTACTTATTTTGACTACGTGACTTGGTTTGACCATTTGACTTGGTTTGACTCTTTGACTAGATATTTCTTGTGAGATATTTTGTGGCATTAGATATTTTGGGTGAGATATTTTCTTGCCATGCTTGTAGTCAAGTCAAGGGAGCCATCTCATTTTATCATTATCATTATCAAAAACCATTTCTCTTTCCTCAAGCTAGCTCTCTTCTTCTTCCTCACATCAAAACCCTACAAGCTCTCATGTGTTGAGAATCTTAGGGTTTCAAGAGACAAATAAGTCCATCTTCATTCTCAACATCACCTAGGCCATCAAGTTTAGCAAGCTTGTTGCCCTAGTTACCTCGGTTTTGAGGTGGAGCTCGGACTATAAACTCTCGGGTGGATCGTCTTTGACTCGAGGAGGCCGTCGAAGAAGCTATGATCCGAATCGATCCTTGGAGCCTACGACGACGAGGAGGACATTAGAGAAGACCCAAAGGACTTGTATCATGAGGTATAACATTCTTTCCAAGTAGTTAAAGCTCATATAGTTTGCTAGCTAGGGTTTATGGACGATCCTTGGTTCTAGTCGGTGTTGCGAAACCCGTAAAAATCATTTTTTGCAAATTCTGCCTCCCCGAAAACACGCGGGGTGAGCAACATCGACTTACAATGGTATCAGAGCCTCTCATAAACCCTAGATATCTTGTAGCGATGTTAAAATTCCACTGGATTTTTTCGCGCAAAAACTGCCGAAAAAACAGTTTTCAAAAGTGAAGTTTTGAGTTGTTTGCACACCCCGCGGGCTCACGGTTTGAACCGAGAAGCCGCTGGGTGGAGCGTGCACACCCCGGGACCCTCCAGGGGGGCATGAACGGCTGGTCCAACTCCCTAAGACCACCACAAGGTGGTCTTGGCGGTGGGGACCCGAAACTTCCCCACCATGGGCAGTTTCGGGTCTGCCTCACCCCCTGGCCAACTCATGGTGTCCTCGGGGGTAGGGTACCCCTTCTAGCCCTTCTGACTCGAAGTTAATTTCGTTCTATAAGTTCCCGTGAAGGTTCGGATGCGTTCATTTTGATTCGGACTTCCGAATTGGCTCAAAACGATCGGTTTTGGAACTTTAGCTCACTGGATTTTCATGTCTTGGAAAATTGGTTATGTTTGCTAATTCCGTGCGGAATTCTAATGTCGTAGTTACTTTGAAAGCTTTGTGATGTATATTTGTGTTTGGAAACGTCGACTAATTGCTATACGTCTATTAGTCGGGGTTGCACATATCTGTGATGTTGTTGTGATGGTTTGTGTATATGAACTTGTTGGATCATCGTGAATGGATATCCGGGGATGTGAGATGAGGGTTTTCATTCTTTCATTCGATGCAAAATTTGTAAAGTGATGTAATATTATTTTTTGCGGGGCACATCCGGATTGAGGTTTTTGCTCTTAGGATAGACCCAAAGTGGGGTGCACAAACTACCGGATACTTTGAAGTGCCGAGTGGCCTACTCACTTTGTTGAGGGAGGTTGCTTCAGTTCGTGTATTTGGCGGGTATTTTGCCTCACCCATAGGCGTCTAGGGTGGGGTTTGACTATTCATCACGACCGTGGAATCTGTCTTTCGTTACAGGCTCAAACGAAACGCGGAATTCCTAGTATATCTAATGTGTTCATCTGTGATATGGAATGCCTATCATTGCGTATGAAGAATTGATATTATTATATATGTATTATATAATAGAAGTTGCTTATGTTTTGCATCCGTGCTAGTCCAGCCCCCGCTCTGTCGTTAGTTATGTATCCTAACGGGTGATGACGGGGCCCAGTGGCGAATGCGGATGGCATAAGCGTACGTTGTATTTTCGTTGTTTTCTGCAATGGTAGGTTAATTGATGGGACTGCATTAAATTAATGCAAAGCAAACAAACCAAATCTGAATCATTGGAACAAATTTTAAAACCACTCGGTTATTTTAAAACAGCAAACTTTTAAATGCGGAGCTTAAACCACTCCTTTTAAAAGCTATCAAGTTCCTTCAATTATATCAAGTTCAGTATGTTCACGGTTTCGCCAAAACCATCCGTAACCCTCCGTCATTTCATATGAATATTCAATAGTATTCAATCTATGTTTGTTGACCTTCGTCAAGGCATAGTGATTGGTAGCTGCTGGGTGTTCATATGTAGCATAGATAGATGCGTTGGTTTGGGACAGTCGTATTACCATATTGAACTTCGTCAAGGGTATATACTGGTGAGTTCAAATTAACTTGGACAATGATGGGTAGAACTTGACATGTGACACCTTCGTCAAGGTCATAAGAGCATGGGGCAAAAATCCACATCGGGAGTTTCTAAAGAAACTGAAACTTGCTAGTGCTGCATACCATTTGGAGTTTGATAATGTTGGTAGGATTCCTTCAGTATTATCACACAATGATATTTGGATCCATTCCTACTGTGAGTATCTGCTACTCCTCGGGAGATTTTTTCACTTAACGATCAATGCTATAAACCAAGTAGGTGTCTAGAATAGTGTTAGCGGGGCTACGCCTCCAGGGAAAAGAGCTTATTTAATTAAGGAACTTCACAAAAGCGTCGTAAAACCTCCCTCGAAGTAACGACACTAGTCTGGCCGAACGGTTAAGCAAGAATTGTATAGTGAGATTAATCCTGACTAATTCTTCTTTCTTGGTTTGAGGAAGGATTCGAGAGCCAGTGGGAGCCATCTTGTTTAGATAAATTAAAAACCAATCTAAACATACAAGAGCATCATGCTGAGTGTATTCTTCTCTCTCTCTTAATTACAGCGACTTGGTGACCAGATTAGGTTACTGATAGATAATAAAATGACTGAGTTATACTATAATGACTGGCAAAGGTTTGTCCAGATGTCCATTACCTATGACAAGCTGGAACACCTCATTACTACTCATGCCCCCGCCGTCCCAGGTCTAGTTTCCACCATCATGGATAAGGATATCCGTAAGACAAGGAAAAAGGACAGTGCGAATGCCAAGTGCCTCGTGTTGGCCTCAGTTGATGGTGTATACTAGAGGCAGCACGAGAAGATGGACTTAGTTTTTATCTTCCTCCATAACAATGTTTTATATGGAGAGAAATCTCGTATCGCAAGATATGATACCTCGAAGGAATTGCTTCAAGCGAGGTTGGCTGTCGGATCATCTGTAGGGGACCACATCCCTACAATGATTCGCTATATTAAAAAGCTCACGGGCCTGGAGACCACGTTGGAGAACGAGTCATATGCCGACTTGATTCTACAGTCCCTACCTCCTACATATGCCCAGGGGAAGAAAGTTATACTTCCAGTTGAGGGCACCTTGAAGGAAACCAAGGAGACACCTGCTCTACTTATTGGGAAATCTTCCTCTTCTGGATCTAAGGCGGATGCCAAGGGTGAGAAGAAGAAGACCTCCACAAAGCCGATAGGCGGTGTCGATAAGGTAGAAGAAAAGGGAAGGGCAAAAGTTTCAAGGTTAATAGCAAGGAAGGAGGGATGTTCCTATTGTTACAGGAAATGGCATTGGCAGAAGGGATGCAGGGCTTGGAAAGCCAGAATCCAGGATCCGAAGTATGTTGTGGCTTCGACTTCGGGTGTGTTTGAGATTGAAAATAGTCTATCAATTAACTCCACTTCCTGGGTACTAGATACCGGATCAGGATCTCATATCTGTAATTCATTACAGGCTTTGAGAAACCGTAGAGTTATCATGGCAGGTGATATGACTCTCAGGGTTGCTAATGGAATGAGCGTGGACGATGTATCCATAGGGTATATCACCTAGAATTGATAAGTGGACAGATATTGATTCTACGTAACTGTTTATGTGTACCAAGTCTAGTTTGTAAGCGATGTGGTTCACATCCACCTAAATCAAAGTTTGATTGGGTCAGGTACACTAGAGGACAATATATATTGAATCAAGTTCAGGTTTTCAAATGTCCAGAACACACTTAAAAGAAAGTCTCCAGAATTAAATAAGTCTCTCTTAAGGCATTATAGACTGGGTCACATCAATGAAACACGGTTGACGAAGTTACATAGGGAAGGATATTTGGATCTGTTCGAATATCAGTCTTATGCAACTTGTCAATCTTGTCTCATGGGAAAGATGACAAAGACTCCGTTCACTGGACACGGAGTAAGAGCGAGCTCGCTCTTGGGACTCATACAAAGCGACGTGTGTAGTCCAATATCTAAAGATGGACGAAGTGGTTATTCCTATTTCATTACTTTTACGGATGATTTCTCTAGGTATGGACATGTCTTCTTGATGAAACATAAATCCGAACCCGTTGAAAAATTCCGGGAATATAAGAATGAATTGAAAAAAAACAAACAGGAAAAATTATCAAGACACTGAGATCTGATCGACGTGGTGAATACTTAAATTGCCGAGTTCCTGGATTACCTAAAAGAGAATAGAATTCTCTCTCAGCTTACTTCTCCATACACACCACAACACAACGGTGTATAGGAAAGGCGGAACGAAATCCTATTGGATATTGTTCGTTCCATGATGAGTAATGCTGATTTATCGTGATCTTTCTGAAGTTATGCACTAGAATCGGCTGCATATCTTTTGAAAAAAGTTCCTACCAAGACTGTACCTACCACACCATATCAGATATGGAGTAGGAAGAAACCCTATCTTCAGTATCTGAAGATATAGGGATGTCCAGCTTTTGTTGAAAAGCAGTATGCGGACAAGCTCAAGGCACGCACAGTACTGTGTAAGTTTGTGGGATACCCAAAGAACTCCAGGAGGTATCTTTCTTATTACGCAGAGGAACAAAAGGTTTTTGTTCCTCGTCATGTCCATTTTTTAGAAAATCACTTTTTTTGTAAAAGGAAATAGTGGGAGCGCAATAGAACTGGAAGAAATTCTAGAACCACAAACTATTACTGAAAGTATGGTAGAACCAGAGGTTTCAAAAGAACCGGACATCCCTACGCCAATCCGCAAGACTAGTAGGCAGTCTCATCCACCTGCGAGATACTGTGGTTTTCTCATAGACGGGGATTGAGAGGATTGCATCATTAACAATGATGAGCCAACTAGCTTCCAGTAAGCCATTCAGAGCGGCGACTCGGTAAAATGGCTGGATGAATACGGACCGAAATGGAGTCCCTGTACACCAACAAAGTATGCACTTTGAACATTGCTCCAGAAGGGGTAAAACCCGTAGGCTGCAAATGAATCTTCAGAAAAAAGATTGGTGTAGGTGGATAGGTTGAAACCTATAAAGCTAGACTTGTTGTAAAAGGTTTTCGTCAAAGACCTGGTTTTGACCATGATGAAACCTTTTCTCCAGTGTCTATGCTCAAATCCATTCGGATCCTTCTTGCTATTGCTGCCTTCCAAGATTTTGAGATCCGGAAGATGGACGTAGAGACGGCTTTTCTAAATGGTAATTTGGAAGAGTACGTCTATATAGATCAGTCAGAGGGTTTCAATCAGAGTGGGAGAAGAGGGACAATGTGCAAGTTGCTTAAGTCCATTTATGGACTAAAGCAGGGATCGCGGAGTTGGAACATCTGTTTTTATTGAGACAGTCAAAGAATTCGACTTTATCAAAAATCCAGATGAACCATGCATTTATAGTAAGATTGTAGCAAGGACTGTGGAATTCCTCATTGAGTACGTGGATGACATTCTCTTTAAATGACATTCCTATGCTATAATCAGTCAAAGGATTCTTGTCACAGAGGTTCTCCATGAAAGACTTGGGTGATACCAACTACATTCTGGGGATCCAGATCTATCGTGATAGATCAAAGAGGATGGTGGGACTTTTACAGTCAAGGTACAACAAAACCATCCTAAAATATTTAGTATGGACGATTCTAAGCGCGGTAGTCTACCGTCTTGTCACAGAATCACCCTCTCCAAAGAGATGTCTTCCAAGACTGATTTGGAAAGGGCTCGCAGATCGATTATACCATACGCTTCTGCAGTAGGCTCTATAATGTATGTGATGTTGTGTACCAGACCAGATGGTAGAAGCACTGAGCGTGGTAAGCTGGTATCAGTCAAACCCATGGTAGAAGCACTGGGAAGCAGTAAAGAACACTCTCAAGTGCCTAAGGAGGACTATGCCTAAGAAGGACTAAGGAGATGTTTTTGGTGTATGGCGGAAAATGACCTACAGATCGAGGCCTTTGCTAACTCCAGCTTCCAGAGTGATAAGAATGACTCCAAGTCCATGTCAGGTTATAGCTTTACCCTCAATGTAGGGGCGGTCTGTTGGAAGAGCTCCAAGAAGGACACCGTTTCAAACTCGACGATGGAAACAGAATAGTTCGCTGCATGAGACGCCGCAAAAGAGGTAGTCTGGATGAGGATGTTCTTAATTGAACTTCAGGTGGTTCCTTCCATTGTTGGTCTAATACTTTAGTATTGTGACAACATATGGCGCTATAGCTTTAGGGAAGGAACCCAGGTCCCATCAGAGATCCAGAAATATCTTGAGGCGGCACCACCTGATCCCAGGAGATCGAGGTGAGGAGAGTAGATACGGAGAACAACACTGTAGATCCACTCACAGAGGCCATCCCTTAGACAGTGTTCGAGAAGGCTATTCGAGATCTTCGGTCTGCGATGTGCTAGCATATGGCCTTAGTGTAAGTGGAAGATTGTTAGTGATATATGCTCTAGAGGCCATTATTGTATCATACTGGATTGTATATTACTTAATGGGAGCTTGGGATATACACGGATATAGTAACAGTCTTGATCAAAATGGTAGTATGCTAGCTGGTTTGTCTTTACCTAAATATGTGCATGTGTTTTCTTAGCTTATCGCTTATACATATTGGTAGAGCCCTTAGGATCTTTGCTTGATTACCAGCGTTGTGATGGCAGCCACACTAGTGGGGGCTGGGTAGTCTATAAGCACATCCTATACAGGTTCCTAGTCGTAGGATTATCGAGACGGGGCATCGATACTCCGGAGTAGACTAGTGTATACGCTTCTCATCCCAGCAGGGGAGATTTTCTGTCCCACAGCCATTAGTACGTCGTACTGGAGATAGTATGTTGGTGCTCGTTAGGTTACGAGTACATTGGACAGGACTTGTCGGAAACTGTTGGTTGGTATTATACATATCGTCGGGTAGCAGTTCCAAGGTGACATGAGTACAGCTTAGTCCGTCGACTTGACACTGCTACATCGTCTTGAGTGTGTTCCCACTGTACTTTGATTACTACCCTACCACGGCTCAAAGGAGTTGTGCAAACAGATAGTAGTTGGGTGCAGTCCCGAAGCACTTGGAGACAGTTGCGGTTAGAAAGGATTTGTCTCTCCCGGTATTGGGGGTTGATTTCGTGCTTTGTTCGGAGAGCCATTACACAAAGTCCCTGGCCAGGGCAAGCGAGATTTACTGGTAGGTATTCCAGTAGTTTCTCAGGGTGTTTTGGGGTACACTCTGGCACAACTTATTGCGCTATTAGGGGTCTGACGATTACCGCCCCTAGGCCCGATATGCGATACTCTTAGACGAACAAACCAGACTGTACGGAGATTGTCACATTCAGGCTCAGTAGGAGTTCGGATGGGTTTTCCTCATCGGCCTTCTTATCGACATCTACCTGGGGACCGTTACGTACTGCTAGTACCGCTTGCGGCCTGTGGTTAAACTCACTTCCAGCATAGTGTCGAGTCTTTAGAGTCATACATAGAGAGTTTCCCTGCACCGCGCAAAAGGTGTAGAGGCCGTATGGTTTTACGGCAGGGCTTCGATTACGTATGTGCACTTATGCACGTATGATGTTCGGGCGGATAATACTAGTGGGATTTGGTTTAAACCGGATCCTAGTATTATATTGATGGATCAGTTTCGTCTCTTTGTATTCGTGTTTCTCGGAACACGGATGCGAGTATGTATATACGGATGTGAGGGGCATAGAAGGAGACACCTCATTAGGGTTTTGACCATTGACTTGATTAAAATAATTATGAGGTGGAGGAAATTATTTGTTATAATTGAAAATGATAATTGTGGCATGGCTACTTGTTTTGACTACTTGACTTGGTTTGACCATTTGACTTGGTTTGACTATTTGACTAGATATTTCTTGTGAGATATTTTGTGGCACTAGATATTTTGGGTGAGATATTTTCTTGCCATGCTTGTAGTCAAGTCAAGGGAGCCATATCATTTTATCATTATCATTATCAAAAACCATTTCTCTTTCCTCAAGCTAGCTCTCTTCTTCTTCCTCACATCAAAACCCTAAAAGCTCTCATGTGTTAAGAATCCTAGGGTTTCAAGAGACAAATAAATCCATATTCATACTCTACATCACCTAGGCCATCAAGTTTAGCAAGCTGGTTGCCCTAGTTACCTCGGTTTTGAGGTGGAGCTCGGACTATAGATTCTCGGGTGGATCGTTTTTGACTCGAGGAGGCCGTCAAAGAAGCTACGATCCGGATCGATCCTTAGGGCCTACGACGACGAGGAGGACATAGGAGAAGACCCGAAAGACTTGTATCATGAGGTATAACATTCTTTTCGAGTAGTTAAATCTCATGTAGTTTGCTAGCGAGGGTTTATGGATGATCCTTGGTTCTAGTTGGTGTTGCGAAGCCCGTAAAAATCATTTATTGCAAATTCCGCCTCCCCGTGAACACGTGGGGTGCGCGACATCGACTTACATAATTATTTTTCACATATTTTATTATAATTAATTAATATTTTATTTAATTATTTTTGTACTTGTTGTGGTTATGCACACACATGTGCATGCTAATCTAGCATTAAGAAGGTGTTAACCATGTTTTGCTAGCCATGACACTTTAACATATTATGTCATGTTATATATATATTTATTTATTTTAAGTAACAAAGTTTTTATTTTTTTAAAAAAAAAGAAAAGAAGGGAAAAGAATAAAATATGAAGGCATGGGAGAAGACATGAGGTGAGGGGGTCATTTAATGAGGTGAGAGAGAGCATGGCTCTCAAGAGCCATCTCCCACTCTCTCATTCCCTCACAACACTCACTCCCTCTCATTTCTCTCCTTCTTCTTCTTCCTTCAAATCTTTCTCCTCTTGCAATATTTTTCCACTAACCTTAAGCCTAAATCAACATCAAACCTCACTAAACCCTAAACTAAGCATGTTTTAACCATCTTGAGATGACTTGGATCTTGCATGGCTAGGGTTTCATCTATGTTTTGGTGAGGTAATGATCTTAAACCCTTAATTAGGCTCTACGGGAAGTTCTTGTGTTAACTAGTTTCACTAAAATAGCTTAATGTTTTAGTTTAGAGTTAATACCTTATTTAGGTAAGACTTAGGGTTCTGTTTTTAATCTTCTATCGGCCTAGATGTTATTTTGTGAAGTTGCCATTACAGAAAGATAGTTTAGAGGCCTAGAACCTACCCCCAAAACCTGAGCCTAGCCCTTCAAGTCGAGGTCACAAATTTATTCTTTCTGGCCGCAATTTGCGGCAAGAGTAGGGTGTCTGGATTTGATTCTTGGTCGTAGGTTCTCTGGGGTTATTTGTAGGCTCATGGCATATGCAACTTTCTCTAATTTCTTGTGTGGGAAAATGTGGGACCGTTTTGCTATAATTCAATCGTTTCGATAATATGCGATGCGGATTTATCCGACTTTCGTTTTGGTGTTTCATACAATTAACAGCCATAGGATTGGTCTCGGATGTCGCTGCACACGTTTAGCCCGCTAAGCTAACACATGGTAGCTTATGGGAGTCGATTCGTTGGTTTGGCGTTTGTGTCCGTGTGTTATCGGAAAGTTTACTAATCTCACTCGTTTTGGTTTGTGCGATAGTAGGATCACTTGTGGGGACTTCAGACGTAGGTAGGAAGGGGAAGGAGGTGATCAGATTCACTTAGCTCGAGATCATCCAATGAGTAGATTTAACATCTACGGGAGAATCGCCTGTTTGGCGTGAAGCGCCGATGGCTAGATTCAAGTGATATAAGCTTGTGTGATATGCTTATAGATATTGTGATTGTGCATAAGTATTATATTGTGCATCCTATTACTTGTTGTATATTGACATATTATTAATAGGACACTGCACCATTACTAACGGTTTATGTTGCACGAGCACTGAATTATTGCCACACACACACCGTTGGTAATTGCCATGTTATGCACACTATAGAAATTGTCATGAATAACTATATTGTACCACACTCGTAATTAACAGTTAGACACTGTTCATTGTACTAGTACGCATCATGTTTGCAGCATACATACATTGCTATAGTTCCATATCTCATATGATGTTTTCATGAGTAGTGCCATATCTCATATGATGTTTTCATGAGATTTCGGTTTCGTGGATTTGGGAAACCGCAATGTACATTTTGAAAACTTGAAATATTTAAAAGTGCGGTTTTCCATTGATATGATATTTCGTGTCCACCATGAGTTTTCTCGGTTCTGAGCTATGTGATACCCGATTCGAGGAGTGAGGAGGAACCATCTGCGGGTACGTGGTGGACCTAGTAAGGTACCCCGGGGCAAGAAGATCGTGGAGTAGACGATGAGCCTGGCAGGGGGAGCACTGCTTACTGGTGACTGTATGGAAACTCGACGGATATCCGGACGATACCGTTCAGAGTTATATGATGATATGGATATGAGGACCGATCAGAGTGACGACGCTTGAGATATTGGGATTTTGGGTGTCGTTGATGGACACCGGATTTCTATGATGATGATTTGTTGAGGATGACTCTGTTTTATCCCACACTCAGGACTTATTATGAAATGTGCTGGTTATATAGTTTTTGTACCCATACGTTGTACCTTGATTACGATTATGATGCATTTCATTCTGTTATACATATGTCATCATGACCGCATGCTTAGAAATTGTTACTTTTCATCATGCTTGTGATTATTTCGTATGATTTTATTTACTACTCACGAGTTGGCAACTCACCCCCGTTGTGCTAAACTGTTTTTGCAGGGTTGATGCTCAGTGTAGTCGCGGTAGGACTCTCTATTTCACCCATTCATATGGATATCACTATTTTAGGGCTTGTGATATTTTTGTAGGTGGGTTTTGTGCGAGTATTCACATTTTTCTACTTGTATATCTTATTTTGTATCTAGTACTCTCTATCTACCACCTTTATGTATTTGACTTAGAGACGAGACTGAGTGGTTCGATATTTGTATATTATGTGACTCTAGGTGTCACGCTCGTGTGAGCCGGCTTTTATTTTATGTTGCGATATTTTTTTCACTTCTTATTTGCTTATTTCTTCGCCTATGGCGTCGTATATATCTATTGTGGTTGTATTCCACCTTTAGGAGTGAGTTGCTTCCAATTAGGGATTCCTTTTTCTATATTATGTTTTGTATCCGTTTTGGACCAGTTTTTATAAGGGAGATGCTGCCGAAATTTTAAGCAATAAGTTGAGATTTTAAAAATAGATGTGATGTTTTGAAGCTAATGTTTTACTACTCTATCTTTTCATGGTTTAGATTTCTTGGTTTTTCGGCTTGAATTACGTTACGCTTTTAGACGTTGCGTGATTTAAGTGCCGATCACGTTCTTAAATTGGGTCGTGACAATACCTCATTTCCTTTTAGTTTTTATTTAAAGGAAAAGGAAAGGATTCATTGGGTCTAGTGGCATGGGGGGATGGTTGGGGGATGTTTGCAATATTTTTATTGGAAAATGTTTTAACTTTTTTTGTATGGTTGCTAATATTTTCCTCATCATTCCTTCATACACATTGTCTATTCTCCTCTTCTCTTCATTGTAGAGAGCAAATAAAAAATGAGAGAAAAACAAAAATGAGCAAACTACATCTCTTCATCTCATTCATTAGCAAAGCATGAGATCAAGTTACTTCAAAATACTTGTCATTTTGGTGGAGTTAAAGATTTAGTTGTGATTTCCTCGATGTGGATCATCTTCGGCAAGGAGATTGGCTTGCAAGCTCAATCCGGAGGCAACGGAGTTTAGCTTAGTTCTTTCACGATTAGGTGGACATACTACAAGGTTGTACCACCCTAAACTCCCCTCTTGGTCTTTTGTTTTTGCAATTATTAGTAAATGCTTGATCTTGTTATGGAATTGGTTGCTATGTTTTTTAAAAATTTCTTTTTCGCTTCCGTCGTGTCCACAAGTGTTGCGAACCTATCGCCAATCCCTATACTGGTATCAGAGCCAAATCATTTACTAATAATTTCCTAGATGATTCGATAGTTTCAAAACTGCATTTTTCTATTACGTTTTCACTTAATAAGTCTCTGTTGGAATTTTAATAGTCTCTGAATTTTTTTGGAAAATTATTTTGAGATACTCCGATCATTTTTAAAACAACTCCAAAACCTGAGGATCTAATTCTATGTTATGGCCGCCCGAAGCTCCTATTTGTCCTCCCTAGACTCCCCCACCTTATTGTTATGCTTCAAGTTTTGGGCAGTGACTTGTATAGTCGAAAACTAAGATGTTTTCAGGTATCAAAATTTCTTAGATTTTATATTGCAAAATCTGGAAGGTTTGGTACATCGGGAAAGATCAGTTTTGAAAGTGATTGTATCATTTTATCTTTGCATATGTTGATATGTGTTGTTAAACGTCAACAAATTTATGTGTGATCAATTCGACGGGTTTGTGCATAGTGTGTCTGCTTTATTGTTTTATTTGGTTTGGTTCAGATTATCGCAATGAATAGCCCCACGTGTGAAATGTTTGTAATGCAAGTGTTGTATTCATATTCATGTATTATGTAATGCCAAGTGTATACTCTTTGTTGGGGCGAGATTAGGTTGATATCGATGTTACAGTTGTATGTATTATTCTTTTTCATGATGCGATCCGGTTGAGATCATCATTGCCGCTGCATGTATATGATATAGGTTTTACCCTGTGGAGAACTGCTCGAATCGCCGGGTTCTAGAATGTGGTAGGTGGCCATCTCAACGAGTTGAGACCAGGCCATCTCGTTCTAAAATTAGCGGGTTGCTCACCGCGCTTGTAAAGGTACAAGCATGACCCACGGAGGAGTGCCTGGGTTGCCAAGTTCTAGAAGTATTGGGTGGCCCCCTCATGGTGTTAAGGCCGGGTTGTCTCGTTTCTAGGATTGGCAGGTGGCTCGCTGCGCTCATAAGGGTTTTGATTTGGCTATCTACGGGCTATTCATGCGACTGGAGAATGTTGCGTTTTGTTTGCGGCTCAAACGAAACGTGGGATTCCTAGGAAATCCGACCATTCATTTTCTATGATGTTTACCGCATGCATGTAATTTGATTACATACCTATGATGATGATGTGTGTGTGTGTGTAAATGTTTCTATATGTTTTGCATCCGCGTCCGTCCTGCATCCGCCATGCCGTAAGTTAACTAACCTTACGGTGAAGTCCAGATGCCCCGTCGAGAATGCGGATGGCATATAAAACACTCTATTTTCTTTTCATATCATGTTTTTCTGGTGTGAGATGATGCTGGATAATAAATGTTATTATCTATATGATAGGGTTGCATTAATATGATTAATGCAAAGAAAACAAACCTAATATGTTGTAGGAACTAAATTTTCAAAAGAAAATATAGCCATATTCTTTTGCTTTGCATAGAAGTATTCAATTAGGAATATCCTGCACCCAATTTGATGAGGAAAGAGCATTAATCCATTCACGCAAAATTCAACTCTTGAGCAAGAGTTTATGTTACTATAAACTTTCAAACTATTCGGTTCCTCCAACGATATTAAGTTCATTATGTTAAAGGTTTTCTTCAAAAACAGCCGTTGTCCTCCGTCATTTCCTACAAATAGAGTACATAGTATTCGTGCTGCATTTATTAACCCTGTCAAGGCGTAGTGTATGGTAGCTAAGTCATACTTATTTGTAGTATGTGATGTGATTGGTTAGGAAAATCTAGACTTGTTGACTCTGTCAAGGGTGATGACTTATGGTTTTATGGTTTTGATGATGTGATTCAAAACATGAATAGGTGTTTAGTGTCACATGTTTTATCTCGTTCTCATTATCGATACTAAACTTGCATACACTTGATTATTAGCCTGCATATATTATATCTTGCGCATGTCAAATAATATATCGATATCTCATGCTTTGCATTTGATATATTTGTTGATATTGATATATTAATCTCGTTCATTTCTTTGATATTCAAAACATGAATACTTATGTATATATATGTGTTTCTTATCTTTTTTTCCATATAAACATGTATATGCATATCGTTTATCAATATCTCTTGCTTTGCTTGTGATACATATCGATATTGATATTCATATTCATAGTTTCGATTTCAAACAATGAATGTTCATATATAGTGTTTATTATCCTATTTATTTTATAACACTTTATTTGATGAGCTTGATCTTTGATATTGTATTTCAGGATATCGGATATCTCGAGATGAAGTTCTATAATGGTGGATGGATGAAAATTAAGCTTAATTGGAATATCAAATGGAGGTTGGAGGATACGGACGAGGGCTTCATAATTTGCATATTCAAGCTTCATGATGCTAAATAGCCAAAGTTTAAGGGATTCAACAATTCAGGCTACGAATAGCCAAGAAGCTAGAGTCCAAGTCCAAGTTTGAAGCGTTAAAGATTAAAGTTGAAGTGAAGTTCATTTGAAGATCAAATATCGACTTCAAGATACAAGTGAGTGGAATGTCTTGTTCGAGTTTTAAGTGTCAAGTGTCAAAACTAATTGAAGATCAGTTGACCAATGCAAAGTTCAAGTGAAGCACCAAAGTTTCAAGAGCTTGTGTCGAAGTATCGAAGATTCATGATTTCAAAGAAATGAGACATCGACATAGGATTCTATGTAAGTACTCTATTGAATATGGTTATTATCAAGTAGAGATCTTGAACACTCACACATGATAGCACAAAAGTTTTACAATTTTTGGGTTTTCAAGTTTAAGGTTTTTGTATTCTTAAAACTTCAAGTTTTCTATTTTTGGGCTTGCCAGATGTCTGCCTCGTTGAAGCTCAGACGTTTGCACACTGTTCATTTTTTGACATTTGAAAATATCAGAAGCTTTTGAGATGAGACAGATGTTTGAAGGTCAATGGACCAGACGTCTGATTAAGGGTTTCAAAATGGTAATTTTTAAACTGCAGACGTCTGCCCATTTGAACTTCAGACGTCTAGATTGTGCTCTATGCTTTCCAGTGAGGAACACAGACGTCTGTAGCTCATTGGGAAGGACGTCTGATGCTATATTTTTGCCAAAATTTTTCTTGTTCAGACGTCTGCATGCTTGACCTCAAGACATCTACCGATGACAACTACAAACGTCTGAAGGTAAAATGGATAGACGTCTGCTGCTTTAATGTTTTAAAAAATATAGTCGTTACATAGCCGTTTTGTTGTTTTTTATAAAAGGATAGACGTCTAGACAAATGACCTTCAGACGTTTGTCAATACTGTTGATTTATGATTTTAACCCATAATGGCTAGTTTTTCTTTGAGGCTATAAAATTACTTTTGCTTTGGATTTTTGGCACCATTCACTCACAGATTTTCACTTGCTTATTCTAGAGTGATTTGAAAAAGAAAAATCTCATTTCTTGTGAGAGTTTGATTGAGTTTTGATTTGCTTATCCATTTTTCACTCTCACACATTCGAGAGCTTCAAATTGATTATCCACAGTTCATAGTGTATTAGAAGTGAGGTTGAGAGAAACTCTATTAAAGAGTATTATGTTTCAATTGTAATGACTCTTGAGTGCAAGAGTTCCATTGTGAAGAGAAGAGTGTGTTGAGAGAAGAAGTGCTCAAGTATGAGTATGTGGGTTTATAGAGAGAAGGGTGATGAGCTTTATAAAGAGAAATTGTTGTTCATAATGGTGAACAATATGAGTGTCTTTTAAGGAGATCGTGTAGTCTCGGTGGAGACGTGTGAGGTTGCGGGTGCGTAACGTGTTGTCTTGGTAGAGACGTGTTAGGTTGCCGGTGGGCAACGCGTGTATCTCCGAAAAAGACGTGATTAGTGGAACGGGCTCGTGCGCCTAAAGAAAGAGGACTTGAGGATCTCCTAAACTTCTTTAAAGACTTGCATGTTTGCAATTTCTCTATCTTTCTCTTTTATTACTTACAATTTATATTTGTTTCTAATTTATTGCAAGTATCCTTAAATTAGAAATTGCATGCTTGTTCCCTACTTCCTCTTTATGCTTATAACTTGATATTGGTGCTTGCTTGTTATTCATTGTTTCACAAATGTAGTTTTCTTAACTTCTTATCATATTGGTATATCATCTGTTAAGGTTTGCAATTGTGTTCTCTTTTAGCAAGTGTAGTATAATTTTTAATTTGGGCATTTCGGTAGTTTATTCATATTCACCCTCTTTAGAAATACTTTCAATTGGTATCAGAGCTTGGTACTCATATTTTCACAGGCTGAACATCCTTGAGTGATCCATAGCTCCATCTTGCTCTTATTTTATTCTTGATCCTCCTCTTTTTGACGGAAATAAATTTGAGATGTGGAAAATAAAGATGGCCTGTTTTCTTGAATGTCAGGGTACGGATTTTTGAAAATTGTTATGAAGGATTATTCTATTCCTACTATTGCTAAATCTAAATAGAGGAGTCATGACAAAGCTTTGTTTTCTTTAAACATTAATGCTATTCAATTTTTTCAATTTTCTTCAAATGTTGATATTTTAAACAATTTTTCATTTTGCAAAACGTCTCATGGTATTTGGTGCTCATTGGAGTAAATCTATAGAGAGCACGTAGCTTGCAAGAAAAAAGAGAAAGAGACTTGCTTAGTGACTTTGGTTAATTTTCAACAAACGGAAAATCAAGAGAAAACATCCACGGAGTCAATCGAACGATCTTTGGATCATAGCGTTGTGAGTATTTCTTCCCTTAATTATTATAAACTTACGCATGATCAATTAATTATCGCTTATCATGTTCTCCGTGAAAATTTTAATTTAGCTGTGTAAGTAGATGCTCGTGCTCGTGTCACAAACCAGCGACCAAGGTTGAATACAAAACAATAATTTCTATAACGGGAGCATGAACTTCTAGGAGCTAGAATTGAATCCAAACACTAAACTAGCCAACTAGAGAAGGAGTTTAGCTACGTGGTTAGCAATGGCTACCTTTGTAGTCGTGTCCTTCATCTTCTTTCTTCTTCTTGCACTCCTAGAGACTCCGGGAATGATCTTGGATGCCGGCCTTCGTTGTCGAAGAAGATCCACCCGAGAGAACCCAAGCAAAGGCTATATCTTCACACCAAAAACCAAATGAATAAAAATAGTGATTAAGACTTGCTAGGAATTGGTCACTAAATGATGTAGTGGCTAATCTCTATTTGTTTCTCTCTTAATCTTTTTCTTTCTCAGCTAAAGAAATCTCAACATGAGAGGAAGAAGAAAATAATTGTAATAAACTAGAGCATGGCAACTTGAGAAAAATCTTGTTTCATTTCATTCTCATCATTTTCTTTTGTTGTGAGAGTGGGTGGACCTGTGACTCACCATAGTGAGTCACAAGCCCACACTCTTCTCACAAACTCAAGAGAAGATGAGAAGATAAGAGAGAGCCATCTCACTTGTCCACATATACATATGTATAAGTGTATATATAAATACAAACAAATACACTAATACAATTATATACTTCAAATACATCCACCTGTATTCGTATAAAATAAGAATACCCATATTTATATTAAGATACAAATACCCGTATTTATATCAAGATATAAATACACGTATTTATACAAATACCCGTATTCGTATAAATACCGTATTCTGTCAAAATACGAATACGAAAGAGAGATACTAAATAGAGATAAATAATACTAGCTCACATTCATCCAAATGTGATAACCTAGATATCTTTCAAACCTGTTAGTATTAACAAACTGTTCGATTAAAAGTACGCGTACAAAAAATACGTATTTAATTGAACTCGAGTACATATAAAAAATACGTACACTATATCATTTCTCCTAAGCTGGGAAACCCTCAGTGTGGGACTCTAAAGACTCGACAATTCGTTGGCAGTGGGTTTAACCACAAGCACGTCAGCGGCACTGTCTGTACATAACGGCTACCCAGGTATTGAACGAAAGGAAAATCGATAAGAAAACTTGTCCGTATCCCTACTGAGCCTGAAAGTGACAATCTACGTACAGTCTGGTCTATTCGTCTAAGAGTATTGTATACCAGGTTTAAGGGGTGGAAAACGTCAGACCTCTAATAACCCAATAAGTCGTGTCGATGTGGCCCAAAACTATCCCAAGAAACTACCGATCTCACAATCAGTAAATCTCAACTGCCTTGGCTAAGATCTTATGGTAATGACCAATCGAATCACAGCGCGACATCAACTCCCTATACTGGGAAAGACAAATCCTTTCTATTGCTCAATGGCCCCAAGTGCTTCGGGACTGTACCTAACTAAAACATGTTTGCATGACTCTTTAAAGCCACGGTAGGATAGTAAACTAAGTACAGTGAGAACACACTCGAGATCAGGTCTAAAGACTAACCTGTACCAATGTCACCAGAGAACTACTGTCAAATGTTAGGTATATAACCATCTAGAAGTTCTTGGTGAGTCCGTTCAGTGTAAACTCATAACCTAATGAGCACCTGTATACTATCTTTAGTGCCATACACCAATGGCTGTGGGACATGCCACCTTCCCTCATGGGAATAAGAAACGTATACACTAGTCTACTACGGAGTATAGATCCCCAATCTCGAAACTCCAGCAACTAGGGACATTTTATGGATGTGCTTTGGTTGGTACGAAAAGAGTGTGTGTTTGTAGTTAACCGCAATCAATAACGGTGTCGTGCGTAGCTAGACCGAGATGAGTACGGGTCGTCCTCTGGGAAACGTGGAACCTTTTACTCTTACTTTAGATGTGTTGAGAAAGAGAGGAGGGATAAAGAATTTTATAGAATGTTTTCTAGATCTACGTTAAACAAGAATGTAAAATATAGATCTAGATTATTTTAAAGATGTAGTTAATATAATAAGGGGGCTTATAGGGTTCGCTAGGATTTAGTAGTTATGGACAATTAATTAAAAGTTACCCTTTTTATCCTTTAATAGATTTAAAACTAGAACGACGGTGATGCGTGTAGATTAGGGTTTCTGGAGGGAAAATGAATCCCATTCTTAACCCTTATCTCGACACGGAACTCCGTTCATATCTAGCCTTTACCAAAACAATCATTAATCTAATATCTAATCGCGGTTAGAACTAGCAAAGAATTGTTAGCGCGCCCGATTAGGATGTTAATAATTCTTTTGATAAAGTTCATAAACTTTATAGGACTTAAAAAGGGTTTAGGGATTTTTATCGTCCATTAGCCTACCCTAATCTTACGAACCCTAACAAGCGGAGAATTACTCGCGCATGTTGGGAAAAGAAGATGGAAAGACAGAGAGGGAAAACATAATGTAAAATACAAAAGAATTAAATAAAATAACTACCTTTATTAATCACTTGAACAATCTATACTTTATTCCGTAGAAAATGATTACAAAAAAACTTGATTTGCTTCTCGATCTTTCCTAAGGAGGTAGACGAAAAGTTGATGATCAGCCTGGATGCGTGAGCCGTCTGGGGCTTCGTGATCGCGTCGGCTTGATGATTTTTTCAAGAGGCTCTCGGTCTTTATTTATAGTCCAAAAGCCAGAAATTTAGCTTCCAAAATTGGAAGCAAACTGTAAAGATTCTCCCCCAAAAATTGCATCCCCTAACTCCCCTTTACTGCGGCGGATCCGCGGCCAAAAGGGGGGTTTGGCCGCGGATCCGCGGCCAAGGGTGGGGATCACTTGTTGAATTTTTTGGGCTTTCATCTGTGTGACATGTGGCAATCTCAGGAATCTTTGGACTTTGGAAATCTTCTCGTAGTTGCTGCCAGACTTGATTTCTAAGTTTTGGTTTCTTAATTAGGTAGGTTTGCTTTAACAACTTGATTTCCTTGATTTTAGTCCTGAAAATTCTGCACAACAACTCAAATAATATTTGGTAGACTTTGTTCTACTAGGATTTGGTCAATGATATTATTTGCATATATTTTCCTACCAAATGCTAATTATAATATATCAACACATGGAAAATAGTATTTTTACACATAAACCCTCATATGTATGGTATATCATAATAAAGACCTTTTTAAATATAGAAATAGTAGGAAAAGTGTAATAACGAATGTGCAGTTTTATCAACTGAACAAATACCCCCAAACTTATCTTTGATCATCCCGAGCAAACTAGTTTATTCAAGAGAAGGAGAAAAAGGAAAGGAGAAAACTAAGCACACTTTCGTAGGCAAACACGATTGCACTGAGTACGTGCAACAAGCCGTTAAACCTCTAGGTGTCCCTAGTAGGAGGAGTGTTGTCTCCTAAGGGTTTTCAGCGGATTACACCCACAAAATCCTATAATAAAAGAGAGATGGTGAAATTTACATATAAAGATAAGAACCATTAAAGAAAGACTTTGAAAATAAGAGTTTTCAACTATACTAGCTTTTCAGTTGTCATGAGCCCTATCTTAATAGTAATGAAAAAATGTTAGAAATCACATCATCTTTCAATAAAATATCGTCTTTATTCTTCATTCCTATCTTTCATCCAAACATCGATCATATACCCCTACGTGTGTGAAATGGACATCCCTACACTCGGAGAATTCAATTCAAGCTATCATACTCTTGTCCATCTACCTCAGTACTTTTTAACTTGATGAATATTTGGATTTGCTCACACATTTTCATGCGACCGTTAATACTTCTTGAGGTACTAACCGACCGATTACTTATGTGCTTGCTGATTAGGTGATAATATTTTCCTCGTCTTGCACCACCTAAGGCTTAGCAGTGACTCCCAGACCAGTTGGCCTTAGGGCACTAGGTGAAGAGGCACCGTCGCTATATTTTTTTATTGCTGCCTTGGCGATAACAAAACCAGTGTTCATTTTTCTTTTCACCATTTTTATATTTTTCTTCATTTATTATTTCCTTCATACTTTGGCTTTTAGACAAGAGCATCTCAAGGTATCCTCTACTATCCCGAGTTTCAAGACGTGTGTAAGTGCATATAGTAGGGTATCAACATTCAAATGTTTGGCTTCCAGAATAAAAACTATTTTTCAGATTTATTTTTATCCTCAGATTAGTGACTTCCTTCATCTTACTAACCCTTGGGACAACAGCTCATAACTACTTAATACTAGTTCGTTTAAGAAAACTTCTAATTTTCTTGGTTTTCTTAAACTATTCCTATCTTTTAGATGTAATTTTTCACTTTCTATTCTTTTGTTATAAATTTTTTTAAAAAAAAGTTGTGCTTATGCAAAATATGATGCAAATTGATGTGTAAATAAGCACAAACCTCCCCCAAACCTGTTTACAGCAGTATCCTCACTGATGTCATCCGTTAAGCTCAAAAACCTGTAGACTTGGGAGGAAATTATTAATGGGGGCAAGAATATATGAAAGTGAAAATCCTCCCCCAAACTTATTTTTGGCTCACAAATTTGAGGACAAAATTTATGTTCAAGAGCCAAAAATATACCCCCCCTCAAACATGAGTTAGACAATACGAAGCATTTTAAGAAGGGGTGAGTCATTTGGTTAAAGTAAGACTTTACAAAGACCAAAATTTAACACCAACCATTCAAAAATTTTATCAGTATATCGTATAGGTTGGTGGAAGAATGTGTTGTATCGAGTCAAGAAAAAGTGGGGAAGGGATAAGAGGTGGTCTGGAAAGGGTTTGAAATTTGAGAAAAGAAAGAATGAGGATGAATGTGAATGATTAGGAAGAAGGAATGTTGACGGTTCAACCACTATAGGTGGAGATTTATCAATCACGAAATCCGTATTGTTTAAAAATTCAAGTTCGTCAGTAAAAAGTTCTTCAAAACTTTTATCAATGGTGTGATTGAACATTTTGCTGTCAAAGAGTTTTGTGCCAGAATTTATCCTACTTGATTCAAAAATTATTGAGGTAGAGGACTCGAAAAACTCATCTACCTCATTTTCAAAAATATCCAAATCAAGTTGAATTTCTGGTATTATTGGACTTGAATTAATGGATTGTGATTTATCAAAACTCACTGAAACTATAGGAACAGAAGAAGAACCGGAGAAAATAGAAGGTGAAATGGGTAAACAAATTGGTATGTCGAGTGTTGCTGTACCAGATGTGGAAGATGGAGGCTGTATTTCGGTCTGATCTTCGGATATACCATTATCATCAATTTCAAGACGTATTTGGGGTTCGGGAAGAATTAAAGGCTCAAGATGATGACCACAAGGAAGTGAAAGGATCTGATGAATTGGTGGAACAAGATCATCCAAAATTTCGGGTTCATCAATCAATATATCCCCAATGTCAATCACCTCATTCAAGCGAAGGTTAAAATTCTCAAACATCTCATCAAAAGTATGGTTTTCAATCAGTTTTGGTTCAAGAGTGGAGGTGTAGAGATCACAAGGATTGGGTATGGTTTCACTTGAAATGGACCCTTCACAGTCGGGTAAATCAAACACTACAAAGTCACACAACTTATCAGTCATTCTATTTGGTGTACTTGATGAATCTATGAAACTGGAGTTGTGGATTTCAGTTTGGAATGGGGAGGTTTGATTAGGAAGGGTGTACAGTTCTGTCTTACTACCCAAATCCTTCATAATTTGGTTCGACAGTTCCAGAAATTTTTCTAATGTCTGCTCCAGACTAGTCTTGGGTTTATAAGGGGTTTCAGTATAAGATTGAAATTCCTGTAGATAATTAAAACTCCCAAATGACTGATTAGAAGAACTGTCTAGAGTAAGTGGAAAAGTCGGATTGGATTGATAGGAATAGAATGGTTGCGAAACTTGGGTAGAAGTGGGATCAATATTATGATAAGAAGAATATTGATATGGGTTGGTTGGTTGGCTATTTTCAATAGACATCTTATATGCCATAAACCGCATATCAAACTCTTCTCTGGACAGTGGTGGTGATGGTTGATATTGGTCCGGGTTGAAACTTTGGCCTCTAGCCCTAGCTATGTGCTCAGCAATGGACATTCGTCTAGAGGCTTCCTCACTCTGGGTATGAACTGAAACGGGTGTAGGATTAGGATATGGTTGATAAGACCTAGACTGAGGTGGCCAACTGTTTCTTCCCTCTTGTTCTATATGATCTCTTAAGGACATGGAAGAGCCGGACGGTATACCGAAAGGATTACGAAAATAAGAGATATCTGGTTGTGGACAGCAAAGCTCGGCAAGTGTTCTTCTGTTTAGGTCACCCATTATAAGAAGAGAAGAAGGGGGAAGGGGTAAAAAATAATTGGTTTGTTTTGAAAAATGACGGATTTAGACAAATCACAAAAAAATGCACAAACAACCCTAGAACTATGGTTACCTAGGTCCAGTCTCTAGACCGCTCCTAGACTTCAAAAGGACAAGCCGTAGGATCAATCCTCTACCGTCTCTTTACTACCCTTGTAGCCAGGTAAGTGCCAGGTGAGTGGGAGGCTCCCCACTACGAAAGTAGTAGTCCTAATTAAGTAACCACTCGCCTTAGACACACTTGTCTAGACACTACAAAAGTAATGCGGATAAGCGATAGATTACCCACGACCTTCCTCTGTCCTTATTGAGCGCGACAGTCCTTAGAGTCTGGTCTTATTATTTTTTAAATTAATGTAGGGTTGATGCAGATGCTCGGTTTGTGATTTGTGGGGCTTAGGAAGGGTGATGAAATCCCCACCTAATCTGGATTTGGTCTTTACCCCTTAAAAATCCGTATTAAAATATGCAAAAACAAACCGCAAAACAGAACTTACAAAAAGATTTTTGAGCGGCGATATTTTGCAAAGAATCCTGCAGAAAAGATATTTTTGTTGGATTTCAGAGGAGAGAGAAAGATATAGAAAATATACCAGAGAAGTTTGCAGCCCTAAATCCCTTAACTGGCCACGCATCCACCGCCGATGTGCACTTCCGGCCGCGGTTCCGCCGCAAGGAAGAGGGATCAGGTGTTGATTTTTGCTACGTGGCCTCCTGCACTCCTCTGGATCTTAATGAATGTCTCTGTCACTCTGTATCCTCAAGTCTGTGACTCCAGATTCCCTCGCAAAATTCAAACAATAATCGTTAAATATACAATTTGCAGCTTTGTTTTATTTATGATATAGATCGTATAAGAATTCAACTCAAATAGTAAGACTAAAAAATTACGCACGTATCCCCGGCAACAACGCCATTTGATTAGTACGAAAAGAGTGTGTGTTTGTAGTTAACCGCAATCAATAACGGTGTCGCGCGTAGCTAGACCGAGATGAGTACGGGTCGTCCTCTGGGAAACGTGGAACCTTTTACTCTTACTTTAGATATGTTGAGAAAGAGAGGAGAGATAAAGAATTTTATAGAATATTTTCTAGATCTACGTTAAACAAGAATGTAAAATATAGATCTAGATTATTTTAAAGATATAGTTAATATAATAAGGGGGCTTGTAGGGTTCGCTAGGATTTAGTAGTTATGGACAATTAATTAAAAGTTACCCTTTTTATCCTTTAATAGATTTAAAACTAGAACGACGGTGATGCGTGTAGATTAGGGTTTCTGGAGGGAAAAGGAATCCCACACTTAACCCTTATCTCGACACGAAACTCCGTTCATATCTAGCCTTTACCAAAAAAATCATTAATCTAATCTCTAATCGCGGTCGGAACTAGCAAAGAATTGTTAGCGCGCCCGATTAGGATGTTAATAATTCTTTCGATAAAGTTCATAAACTTTATAGGACTTAAAAAGGGTTTAGGGATTTTTATCGTCTATTAGCCTACCCTAATCCTACGAACCCTAACAAGCGGAGAATTACTCGCGCATGTTGGGAAAAGAAGATGGAAAGACAGAGAGGGAAAACATAATGTAAAATACAAAAGAATTAAATAAAATAACTACCTTTATTAATCACTTGAACAATCTACACTTTATTCCGTAGAAAATGATTACAAAAAAACTTGATTTGCTTCTCGATCTTTTCTAAGGAGGTAGAAAAACAGTTGATGATCAGCCTGGATGCGTGAGCCGTCTGGGGCTTCGTGATCGCGTCGGCTTGATGATTTTTCCAAGAGGCTCTCGGTCTTTATTTATAGTCCAAAAGCCAGAAATTTAGCTTCCAAAATTGGAAGCAAACTGTAAAGATTCTCCCCCAAAAATTGCATCCCCTAACTCCCCTTTACTGCGGCGGATCCGCGGCCAAAAGGGGGGTTTGGCCGCGGATCCGCGGCCAAGGGTGGGGATCACTTGTTGAATTTTCTGGGCTTCATCTGTGTGACATGTGGCAATCTCAGGAATCTTTGGACTTTGGAAATCTTCTCGTAGTTGCTGCCAGACTTGATTTCTAAGTTTTGGTTTCTTAATTAGGCAGGTTTGCTTTAACAACTTGATTTCCTTGATTTTAGTCCTGAAAATTCTGCACAACAACTCAAATAATATTTAGTAGACTTTGTTCTACTAGGATTTGGTCAATGATATTATTTGCATACATTTTCCTACCAAATGCTAATTATAATATATCAACACATAGAAAATAGTATTTTTACACATAAACCCTCATATGTATGGTATATCATAATAAAGACCTTTTTTAATATAGAAATAGTAGGAAAAGTGTAATAACAAATGTGCAGTTTTATCAACTGAACATGCTTATAGACTACCTAGACCCTACGAGTATGATCGCCATCATAACTCTAGTAGTCAAACAAAGATCCTACGGGCTTTACCAAAATGTAATCGAGATACATAATATAAAATAGAACATATACACATGTTGAGGTAAAGTCAAATCAGATAGCATACTATCATATCGAGCAAGATTGTCCTATATATATATATATATATTCTTAGCATCCATATGTAATATACAATCATGTACTATATAATAATAGCCTCTAGGGCATATACATCCAAAAAGTTTCATCTAAAAATGAATCCCTCGAAAAATGTTCTTATGATTTTGATATTGAAAGAGAGGAATTAATGGATTATTAGGATTCTTTTGAGATTTTGAATAAGGCGATGATTGCCAAATTTAATGATTTAACTTGTTCTCATGATTCTCAAATTGCTTTGATTGATAGATTAGAAGTTGAGAAGAATGCGCTTCTTCCAAAACTTGATTTACAATATAATTCTCTTAATACTTTGAAGATAGAAAATGAAAATTTGTTTTTATCTTGTGATTCTTTGAGAAGGGAAAAAGATGATATTATTTCTAATTTGAAAAATGAGATTGATATTTTAAAATCTTTTATTTCTTTTCAAGAATCATTGATTGATGATTTTGCTTCTCTCAAAAAGGAAAATGAGTTTTTGGTTTCTTCGTGCGATGTCTTGAGAAAGGAAAATGTTGATTTGATTTCAATTCTGAAAAATAAAATTAATTTATTGAAATCTTCAATTGTATTTCAACACTCCTAATTTTGGAAAACTCTTCTCTCAAAGCTCAAAATGATATTTTAGTTGCATCCCTTACTAAGTCTTCAAACATTGGTGTTTTAGTTAGTCAGGAAAATAATGTTTTAAAACGAAGAGGCGATTTCAAAAATCTTAAATTTCGAAAACCATCTTCATCTAGTTTTGTCAAACGTGCTACTAGTTTAGCTAAATCTCATGATCATAGTCATGCATATCTCTGTAGATTTAGTTCAAGACAAAAGTTTAAGGGGCATGCACATCCTGCTTTTGATCCATCACATACTTGCATTGAAATTTCTAGGACTTCCATGTTGGTACACACTCACACTTGCAATTTTTGTGGTGCACATGGTCATTTAGCTTATATTTGTAGCTTAAGGAAAAATATCTCTTTGCATGCCAATGTTAGATGGGTTCCTAAAACAAATCCATATGGATCCAAGAAAACATGGATACCAAAGTCCTTCTCCATATCTTGTTTTGTATGTATGGAAAATTTGAAGAGATGAGAGCCTTGGGATCGTAATGAGCAAGAGCGCTTCAACGGGATTATTAGCTATGGGTCATCACTTAATGGGGTAATGGTATCATTGCAATATTCTTTTATAATATCGCCTACTCATTTGTGCTTAATATTGTTGATATTGTAGAAGAGTATGTTTTATTTATATACCTTATATGATCCCTTGTTTTGATGAGAATTTCTAGTACCCATGCTTTACACTTGTGTTTATCTTTCAGGTAGCTTGCACCAATGCTTTTCATGCTATTTTTATTCATTTGTGCTTGATCATAAATGAGATGCTATAGTTATGGTAATCTTTTGCTCATATGTGATTTCGCTTGTGCTCAATTGCTCTAAACTTGTGATCTTTTTAAACCTTGAGCACAACGTAGTATGAAAACTTGTTTCAAACTTGTATTTACTTATTTTTCATGCCATGATTTCTCTCACTTGTTTTAATTGTAGTTTAAACCTATAAGTGAGAGTTTGTATCCATATAATTTTAAATTGTTTAAATCTTTTTCATATGGATACAATTTGGCATAAGTTTTATATTTGAACCAATTTTTTAATTGGTATCTTTAGTTGTGCCTTGGTTGGATGTGTGTTTGCTTAAACTTGATTTATATTGTTGCACACATCTTTTTGCATGAGCAGGCCTCTTCATTTGGTATTGACTTATTCTTCATCTAGCCAAATGGCTTCTGAAACCCTTTTAGGGGAACCCAATTATGGATTTTGTTCTTTACAACAAATTCTATTCATGGGTCTTGTGAAGAAAACTAGAGATCTTTCACCGGATAGTCGGTTCTTATGATGAGAAAATTAAGTTTTTATCTATATGACTTAGGATTACTCCTGCTTGCACTCACATGTTTTTATAGATTAGCTATTTATTTATGTGAGTAGTTTGCACTTTAGAATTCTTCAATTGGTTTCATCTTGGTTCTTTGTGCATAGTTTTATTTTTCATGAGTTTAGTATCGTTTAAATCCTATCACTTGTGCTCTACCATATATTATTTTTTAAGCTCTAATGGTTTGGCTTACAAGTGGTTATAAGATAGGACTCGTGAATGGATCGATGGTGCTTTCTTCTCAATCTTAGGAGATTCAAGCGATTGAGATTTATAAGTGTTGTGCTATTGAGGTATAATATTTCATATTTACAATCTCAATCTTATATTGTGCACATTTCAAAAAATTCCATTCTTTTTAAAAGGAAACACTCACACACTTTGTGCATGCGTAATACGATTTTATTTATCATTGATATCCCTGTTTCGTATTACGACATGTATTCTAACTCATACGTTTCAAAACTTGTTTTATTTTCTATGAGTTAGCGTATGTTTTTAAGATTTTCATTATATATCGTTTTCAAAACATACTTTTGTGTATGAGTTGATCTCCATTTTTCAAATTGTTCATTTTCAATTAGTATCAACTCATACTTACTTCCACATACATTAGAACTTGCCTATCTTCATCATGTGGTCTCCTTGCATATATACTTACTTTGTTTTGCATATCTTATATATATGCTTTTGGATATAAAATTCATTTTCAAAATTTGCATTTTTACTTGTGCTCATATCCATTTTATATTAGTTTCCTATGCATACATTTAGGGGGAGTCATTCAAATGTTAGATTCGCTCTAAGTGTACGTATATGTTTAGGGAGAGTAGTTCCAACATTCTAAACTCCTTAGACACCATTTTTGGTTATGTCAAAAAGAGGGAGAGTAATACGTTTGTGATGGTATATCAATATCATATATTTGGTTATGATGGATATCAATATACTATCTCCTATTCATATTATGACATCATCAGAAAGAGGGAGATTGATGACTTATGCTTTTATGGTTTTGATGAAATGATTCAAAACATGAATAGGTGTTTAGTTTCATGTTCACATCAGAATATTGCATTTAATACCGCCCATTCTTCTGCTCGTTTGTTTATTGGCAGGTGCTTTTGATCCGTGTTTGCTACATATTTACAGGTTTCTAGTACAAAATAACGCATATCATACAAAATCTCCACAGTTATGCAAAAATCTAGAACATCTGCCACAGACAGATAAAATTCGGGTTCCGGTCATATGCATCCGTCTAGTGCCGCTTACCTGGTCAAGAGACAAAACGAAAAACAGTAGTCATTCGTGTCTTGGTCAAGTACAGAGCACGAGAGGGGCAGCACAATGATCAAGAGGTGCGCGGAGCTCGAGGGAGATAAAAGTCAAATGAATTAAAAGTGAAGCTATTTTGGACTGTTGAAAATCTGAAGAAATTTTGGAAGTATTTTGTAATTTGGGACCTGCAGAACAGAAGAAGAAAGCAAAATGGAGAAGCCCAGAAGAAATGACAAAACAATGTCTCCAAACCGCCGTGTAACCGCGGCCAATATTGTGTTTATGCGGCAGTTTCGCGGCCATCACGTGACATCTTTGGACCATGTTTTTGGGGTAGTTTGGTATTTGTATTGGAGCTTAGAATTTGGCCTTAGGGTTTCAGCTCTCTGCCTATAAATATCCCAGTTTTGTGCCCAACCAAGATGTCTTCTTCTTTGTTAGATTTTAGTGTAGTTTAGATTGTATTTCTTCTTCTTCTTCATCTATTCTCCATGAAAGTGTAGTGAGAGCTCTTGAGTGGAAGTTAATGAAGATGAGGTTTTTTTATTTAACTTGTATCTTTATTTCTTGTATTGTAATTTTAATTCTTAGCGTAACTTTATTTATTGTTGTTAAATAGTTGTTGTTATTTCTTTTCCTTTTCCTTTTCCTTTTCCTTTTCTTCTTATTCGTATTTTTTTCAAGCCATGATACTCTATGGAGTTCCTTGCTTAGGTGAGGGACCAAGTAGTTAGCTTGCTACCATTTGTAAAACAGTATTTTTCTTTCTTTCTTTTCTTCCTTCTTGTTTTGTTATTATTTTCATTTAAATGTGTGAATAATTTCCACACTTGTTAGGGGCTAAGGAAGGTTAGTATGAGGGACGGAAAAAATCCTTTATGCTTCTCTTCGCCCAACATCCTAAAACGAACCTATTACAAACAAATACAACCACCTCACTTAGGCGCGCTATACATGACATATAGCCGCGACCTAAGTTGAGAAGTCGTTTGGGCGCACTACAGTGTGATATGTAGTTGTGACTTAATTGGATACATGGTTGTGGGTGTTTGGCCTAGGGTTGGAAATAAGCGCACGTAGCGGAAGGACAAGGGGCACAAGAAATGGATTTAGCGTTGGAAAGATTTCTTAAACTCGCAAATCTCATTTTTATGTCCTCCTAATCCTCGCTACTTTCTATTATCCCAATATCATTTTAAGAATGGCGAAAGAAAAGTACAAGGCTAATCCTAACTCTACTAACCAACCTTGACCCTAACAAGTATACTTGAATATAAATATGAACACTTAGGATAGATTTGAACATACACATATACATTCTTTAATTGACTCGTCTAAGACAACAACGGACATACAACCATCTCCCTACGGATCGACCCGTGCTCAACCGGCTAGCTGCAAAGCGACACCGTCTTGATTGCAGTAAGTAGAACGAATAGAACAAATAGAACGCGAATTTCTGCTTCAATCAACTGGCGCCGTTGCCGGGAAGACGGTAACGCATTTCTTTCTTGTCATTCGGGTTGATAATATTTTTTTTGTATATATATATATATAAGTAATAAATATAATAAAAACATTTTTGTTATTTTTGATATTTTTTGTGTGCAAGTGTACAGGTTATTTGGAGTAAGTACAGTAATCAAATAAAGAAACAGAGCATTCTATTCTGGAGTACAGATCATGGGGAGTGCAGGGACCAAAGTAGAAGCCCCAACTCAACATTTTGACCGCAGAACCGTGGTCAAAGCTAGGGTTTCACAGCGGTTCCGCGGTCCTATTGTGGCTTCTAAGCCTGAAATTTTTTCCACCCTTTCTCTTTCCTCTAAACCCCTTTGTGAACTCAACTGAACTGTATTTTCTGTAGGTTTCTTTGCATAAATTTGTGCCGCCGCCAAATAATTTTTTTTATTTTAGATTTTGTTTATTTAACGCTTTGCATATGATAATACGAACATTAAGGGGCTATAACACCAATTCAGATTGGATAGGGATTTCATCACCCTTCCTAAGACCCCACAAATCACTAAAGGCATATGCATCACCTTGAGTTAATAAAAAATATTTAGACCAAACCTATAAGGACTTGTCTCGCTCATTTAGGACAAGTGAAGGTTGTAGGGAATCGATCGTTTATCTAAACTTGATTTTGTGGTGCCTAGGCTAGACAAGTGAGGAGGTAATTTTAAAAGGCCCGTCTCACGGTGATTCGTGAGCAGAACCCTCCTTACCTCACTTATTCTTACCTGGCCATAATTGGCAGTGAAGAGGCGATTCAAGAGTTATCTTGCAACTTGTCACTTGGAAGTCTAAGAGCGGTCTAGTTGGACATTGAAGACCCTAGCTCTAGGTGTTGTTTGTGCATGTTGTGATTGTGATTGTGCTTATGTAAAGTTTAGTCCCATAATTCCGTATATTTTCTAAAACCAAACAAAAAATTTCATAAAGTCCAAAAACAAAAAACAATATTTTCAAAAAAATTCAAAATTTTATAAAAATTCACCCACTTTTCACCCTCCACTCATTTCATAACATGGGTACCCCAAAACGACTAACTCTTGCTGAACTTTGGTACCCATAACCAGACATTTCTTCATACGGTTCTTACTTTGGTCGAACTTCAAACGATCCATCCATGCTTAAAATTTCTTTGAGAGATCGGATAGACGCGTCTAGGACCAACAGTTGGATATCATACTCCACTTTGTATCAACCGTTTCAAACTTTCACCCCTTCTCATGTTGATATCCCGTCTGAGAGTTATATTGCGACTCCAAAACCTATGTCCATTGCTGACAGAATTAAACAATCACGTAGCCGATCTTTCACTCCTATCACCACCTCGAATTCTTTTGATCAACGATTCTAATCACCTTCTTATCATAATGCTGATCCTAATCCTGTCCAACCATTCGATTCCTACCAATCCTACCCGACTTTTACACCTTCTCTAGACATTTCTTCTGGACAACCATTTGGGAGTTTCACGTATCCAAACGACATTGAATGATTTACTGAAACCCCTTCACAACCCATTTCTAGTCTTGAACAGTCATTAGAAGAATTTTGGGTAGCTTCGTGCCATCAGATAGAGGAATTCAATGCGTCCATGGCCGCCCTCATACAACCTACCGAATCGACAGCTAGTTTCCAACTAGCTCCGAATTTTCCAATGTATGATAAGGCAATAGGGCAATTTGAGAATTTGCGTGGTGAGAGTGAGCAGTACACCCTTCCAAATCAAACCTACCCATTTCAAATTGAATTCCACAACTCCAGTTTCGAAAGTCTATCGAGGGTCCCAAATGATTCACCAATTGAAGATAGAATGTTTAATGAGTTGTGCGAATTTATAGTGTTTGATTAACCCGATTGTGAAGGGTCCATTTCAAGTGAAACCAATGCCAATCCCGTTGATCTCTACACCTCCACTCTAGAACCAGAATTGATTGAAAACCATGCTTTTGATGAGGTGTCTGAGAAATTTGACTCACTTCGACGCTGGGAATATTTTGGATGATGAACCCGCAGTTTTGGATGAGTTTTTCTCACCAATTCATCATGTCCTTTCACTTCCGTGTGGACATCATCCCGAACCATTAACTATTTTTCCTGAACCACATATGCGTCTGGATATTATTGATGATGAATGCATGGATGAGCTGAATTTTGAGGAGAAGACTGAGGATATTATTGAGGATGAAGCGGTTTTATTAGATGAGTCGGATTTTCCAATTCATCCTGTCCCTTTCACTGACTGTGCACATCCTCCTGAACATTTAACAGATACCATTCCTTAATCACTTCCCTCCATCCTTTCTATCATTCTCACTTTGCAAGACGCCGTATCACCTTCATTTCTTACGTCTGGTTCACCAAGTTCGGGCGACCCATATTTTCTCACGAATCTTGAGAGGTTTGACCCCATTTCTCGACATGTTGATAGATTAGTACAATCCATTTTTCACTCCAATCATTAAAAATTGTACTAATTTATTCACTCCATTTCCACCCTCAAGATTGTGTTGCATTTCTTTTTCCCCTCCGCCATTCATCGCTTCTACCGATCTGTATCATGCTTCCATCCACACACGGTCTCGTGTATTCTTCATTTCTTTCCTCTACGCATTCTTCCACCAACCCGGGCTTTATCATGATAAAATATTTGAATGGTTGGTGCTAACTTTTGGCCTGTGTAAGGCCTTGTATAGATTGATACTGTTCCCCCCTAACTCTGAACTTCACCGCTTAAACTGTGGAAACACCGTTTCACTTAAGTTTGGGAGGGCCCTTTTTGTGTATATATATTTTGTTTTCCTTTTCTTTTATAAGAAAAATAGGGGACCACCGACGATTTTTACCCCCTTGGTGTAGCATGACAGTGAGGGCACTGTCAAGTTTAACTTTGGGGGTGTGCTCGTTAAGCTTTCTACCTTTTGCATTCATGTGTATATTTTGCATTTGTATACTTATCTCAAAAAAACCAAAAAAAAATCTGAATTTTTTTCCAAAAAATATAAAAACTTTATCGTCAAGTTAGCTAGTAAGGTAACTTAGATTTTTATTCTGAAAATTCAGTTGATACATTAGAAATAACTAAATCCTAGGCTTAGGAATTGAAAACCCTAAAAATAACCATCCTTCTGTTTAACCTTGGTAAATATACGTCACTGCAGTTTTTTTAGAAGTAGTTAATCTTGAGTTCAGTTCTTGAATTAAGTCGAGATGAAGGGAAAGTATTGAAAGCTTTATTGAAGGACAAGTCTGAAAAATAGTTCCTATTCTTGAGTTCAAATTCAGAAAGTATACACCCTGCAAACTGCACTTACATGCACCTTGAAACTTGGGATAATAGAGGATACCTAGAAATAATCTTGCCTGAAAGCCTAATATGAAAGAAAAAACGATATTTAAAGCTAACCACTAAAAGTGCATCATTGAAAAATATATCCGGTCTTGAAAGGAAAAGAAAAAATAAATTACATGACCCGGAAACTGCTATTTACGCTTTAAGCTCACACATTCAGTAATCGGTTGTTAGTGCCTCAAGAAGCATTAATAATCGCATGAAAGATGTGTGAGCAAATCCGTCCATCATTAATGAAAAGAAGTAGTATTAGGTATTAGGGCAAGGGTACTATAACTTGAATTGAATTCTTGAGTGTAAGGGTGAACATTTACACACACGTAAGGGTAAACGATCGATGTTTAGAGGAAAGATAAGTATAAAGAATAAGACTTATGTTTTCCGTAAAGTTGATAAAAATTCCGGATTGGGGACTGCGCTTTAGAAAGAAAACTCAAGAGATACCGAGATCTTTCTAAACTGTCAAAACGTATAGGATCTTGGGTTGAATAAATAGGAGGTGTGAAAAATAAGGGATGGATATTTCTAACTTAGGATAATAGAGTTTCTAACTTAGATACTAAACTGAAGGAGTAGAATCGATGTTAACTTATGAAACTAGCTTGACAGGATTTTGTGGGCAGTATCCGCTGAAAACCCTCAGGAGACAACACTACTCTTACTAGGAACACCCAGAGGTTTAACGGATTATTGCACATGCTAAGTGCAACCATGATGCCTACGAAAGTGAGCTTAAGATTTTTTGAAAATAAATAGTTCTTCTCGGGACGAGCAAAAGATAAGTTTGGGGGTATTTGATCACACCGTAATATTGCATTTAATAACGCCCATTCTTCTGCTCGTTTTTTATAGGCTTCTTTTGATCCGTGTTGCTACATATTTACAGATTACAGGTTTCTAGTCCAAAATAACGCAAATCATACAAAATCTCCACAGTTACGCCAAAATCTAGCACATCTGCCACAGACAGATAAAATCTAGGTTCAGGTCATCCGCATCCGTCCCGTGGCGCTTACCAGTTCAAGAGACAGGACGAAAAACAGTAGTCATTTGTGTCTTGGTCAATCACAGAGTACGGGGGGGCAACACAAAGATCAAGAGGTGCGCGGAGCTCGAGAGAGATAAAAGTCAAATGAATTAAAAGTGAAGCTATTTTGGACTGTTGAAAATCTGAAGAAATTTTGGAAGCATTTTGCAATTTGGGACCTGTAGAACAGAAGAAGAAAGCAAAATGGAGCAGCCCAGAAAAAATGACAAAACAATGTCTTCAAACCGCCGTGGAACCGCGACCAATATGGTGTTTATGCGGCGGTTCCGCGGCCGTCACGTGACATCTTTGGATCGTGTTTTTGGGATAGTTTGGTAATATGGCCATAGGGTTTCAGCTCTCTGCCTATAAATAGCCCAATTTTGTGCCCAACCAAGATGACTTCTTCTTTGTTAGATTTTAGTATAGTTTAGTTTGTATTTCTTCTTCTTCATCATCTATTCTCCATGAAAATGTAGTGAGAGCTCTTGAGTGGAAGTTAATGAACATGAGGTTTTTCTTATTTAACTTGTATCTTTATTTCTTGTATTGTAATTTTAATTCTTAGTATAACTTTATTTATTGTTGTTAAGTAGTTGTTGTTATTTCTTGTTCTTTTCCTTTTCTTCTTATCTGTATTTT
The DNA here is from genome assembly GCA_030015575.1 of Agapanthus africanus. Lineage (NCBI taxonomy): Eukaryota > Viridiplantae > Streptophyta > Magnoliopsida > Asparagales > Amaryllidaceae > Agapanthus > Agapanthus africanus. Next base: position 825,621,994 of record CM057338.1, on the reverse strand, counting down.
TCTCAAGCCATGATACTCTATGGAGTTCCTTGCTTAGGTGAGGGCCCAAGTAGTTAGCTTGCTACCATTTGTAAAACCGTATTTTCCTTTCTTTCTTTCCTTCTTTCTTGTTTTGTTTTCATTTTCATTTAAATGTGTGAATAATTTCCACACTTGTTAGGGGCTAAGAAAGGTTAGTATGAGTGACGGAAAAATCTTTTGTGCTTCTCTTCGCTAAACATCCTAAAACGAACCTAGAACAAACAAACAGAACTATCTCACTTAGGCGCGCTATACGTGACATATAGCCGCGACCTAAGTTGAGAAGTCGTTTGGGCGCACTACAGTGTGATATGTAGTTGTGACTTAATTAGATATATGGTTATGGGTGTTTGGCCTAGGGTTGGAAATAAGCGCACGTAGCGGAAGGACAAGGGGCACTAGAAATGGATTTAGCGTTGGAAAGCTTGCTTAAACTCGCAAATCCCATTCCTATGTCCTCCTAATCCCCACTACTTTCTATTATCCTACCAACATTTTAAGAATGGAAAAAGAAAAGCACAAGGCTAATTCTATCTCTACTAATCAACCTTGACCCTAACAAGTATACTTGAACATAAATACGAACACTTAGGATAGATTTGAACATACACATATACATTCTTGGATCGACTCGTCTAAGAAAAGAACGGACATACAATCATCTCCCTGCAGATCGACCTATGCTCAACCGGCTAGCTGCAAAGCGACACCTTCCTGATTGCGGTAAGTAGAACAAATAGAACAAGTAGAACGCGAATTTCTGCTTCAATCATATCACATGCTTTATCTTGTTTTCATTGTTGATACTAACCTTGTATACACTTAATTATTAGCTTGCATATCTTATATCTTGTGAATGTCGAATAATATATCGATATCTCATGCTTTGCATTTGATATATTTGTTGATATTGATATATTATTCTCGTTCATTGCTTTGATATTCAACAGATGAATACTTATGTATATACATGCGTTTCTTATCTTGTTTTTCATTTAAACATGTATATACATATCGTTTATCAATATCTCTTGCTTTGCTTGTGATTTACATATCGATATTGATATTCATATTTATAGTTTCGATTTCAAACAACGAATGTCCATATATAGTGTTTATTATAATATTTATTTCATAAAACTGTATATGATGAGCTTGGTCTTTGAGATTGCATTTCAGGATATCGGATATCTCGAGACGAAGTTCTATAATGGAGGATGGAGGAAAATTGAGCTTTATTGGAATATCTAATGGAGATTGGAGGATACAGATGAGTGCTTCACAATTTGCATATTCAAGCTTCATGATACTAAGTAGCCAAGGTTCAAGGGATCCAAGAGTTCAAGCTACGAATAGCCAAGAAGGTAGAAGCCAAGTTCAAGTTTGAAGCGCCAAAGATCGAAGTCGAAGCGAAGTTCATTAGAAGATCAAATAACTGTTGGATATGTTTGCTCCAGAGGCCTTCATTATATAGGATGCTAGGGATATGTATGTACATGACAATCTTGCTCAATATGATAGTATGCTATTTGGTTTGCCTTTATCTTAACATGTGATATGTTTTACTTGTTATTTCATATCTCTTATACATGTTGATAAAGCCCGTAGAATCCTTGCTTAACTACCAGCGTTGTGATGGCAATCATACTTATGGGAGCTAGGTAGTCGATAAGCACATCCTTAAATGTCCCTAGTCGTGCGAGCATCGAGACTGGGATCAATACTCCAGAGTAGAGTAGTGTATACATATCTAGACCCTAATGAGGGGCGATGGTTGGTCCCGTAGCCCTTGGTGTGATGCACCTAAGACTGTATACAGGTGCTCATTAGGGGTTAGTACACTGGACGGACTCACCGAGGACTGGCTAGATGGTATTATACCAGCGTCAGATAGCAGTTCTCTGGTGACATGAGTGCAGATAGTCTGTCAACCTGAGTTTGTCATTTGTCTCGTATGAGTTCCCACTGTGCTTTGATTATTACCCTACCACGACTCTACTGAGCCATGCAAACAAGTTTTAGTTGGGTACAGTCCGAAGCCATATGGAGGCAGTGAGCGATTGTTGGGGATTCATCTCTTCTGGTATAGGGAGTTGATGTCGCGCTGTGTTCGGTTGGCCAACGCTATAAGTCTCTGGCCAGGGCAGATTGACAATTACTGGTAGTTAGACCAGTAGATTCTCGAATGGTCTTGAGCCACATCGGCATAACTTGTCAGGTTATTAAGGGTCTGACGTTTTCCATCCCCCTAGATAGGCATGTGATACTCTCAGACGAACAGACCGGACTGTATGAAGATTGTCACGGATAGGATCAGTAGGAGTTCGGATGAGTTTTCTCGTCGGCCTTCTTTTCGACAGGTACCTGGGTAGCCGTTACGTACAGCTAGTGCCACTGACGGGCTTGGGGTTAAACCTACTACCAGCGTACTGTTGAGTCTTTAGAGTCCCACACAGAGGGTTTCCCTGGTTCAGACGAAATGATGTAGAGGCCGTATGGTTTTATGTGCAGGGTTCCGATCATATACGTGCACTAGTTACACGGATTTTGTTCGGACGGATAATACTAGTGGGCTTAGGATTAAGCCGCATTCTAGTATTATATTATTGGATTATTTTTATCTTTTTGTATTCGTATTTTTTGGAGTAAGAATACGGGTATGTATATACGGTGAGGGCATTCTTATATTCACAAGAAATGCTTCTATAAGGAGACACCTCATTTTTGATATATATATTTTTTGGAAAATAGATAATGATGTGGAGGGATGATTTTTTCAAAGCATGGTTTGAAGTATGGCTATTTATTTTATTTATTCATTTGTCATTACTATTCAAGCATGGTTTCATTATTCTATGAAAATAATGCATGCTTGATAGTTTAGAGTTTAGCCATTCTTCATTCATTCTACACTACACATTCTCTCTCCTTGGCTCTCCTCCTTCTTCCTCAAACTCTAACCCTCACTTTGTTGTGAAACCTAAGGTATTTTGAGATAAATTAGTCAAATTAATTCTCTACATCTCCTAAGTTATCTAGATGAGAAAACTAGGTACTTTAATTACCTCATTCTTGAGGTTAGAGTTTTAACCATAAACTCTAGGGTGGATCATCTTCGACACGAGGAAGCCGACGACTAAGCTCGATCCGTACCATCTAGGAGCGCAAGAATGGGAAAAGAAGACCTTAAAGACTAGTATTATAAAGGTATAAATCACTATCATAGTAGATTAGAACCTTTGTGTGTTTTGTCAGTTAAGGTTTTTGGTTGATCTTGGAAGTTTAGTCGATGTTGCTTGTTGTAAAAATTGTTTTTTATAAATTCCGCATCTCCACAAACCTTGTGGAGTGTGCGACATCGACTTATATGGTATCAGAACCTACTCAAACCCTAAGTAATTGATTAGATGAAGTTTATAGTTTCAAAACTGAAATAACTCCATAACGTTAAACTCAAAATCCAAGTTGCTATCAATATTTCCAGAGCCTCTAAAAATTATTTAAACAATTGCAGAGTGCTCTTTATATTGTAATTAGAATACCAGAGAAAAACGAGACACAAACTCTAAAGAAAAACCGCTGGAAATGGCATTTTTCCCACCCTCACCGGTTTTCTGTTGGAGTTGTCTCTCGAGTTTCTTGTAATGTTTTGTACTCTTGGATTTAGGATTTATGGTATTATTTGATTTTGCCCAGATTTCATATTGTGTTATCTTTGTGCTTGGGCAATACGGAGTATTTCGAAGTCGAAATTTTAACATCGTTTATTCGTTTTTAGTTCGTATATGTGTTTTTAAACGTCTACTAATTTCTATACGTCGATTTGTGGTGGTTGCACATATCTTGTATCTTTTTTGTGGTTTGTGGATATGAAGTATTGGATCGTCGTGAATGAATAACCTCGGGGATGTGAGAAGAGTGTTCTTTTCTTTCATTCATGTATATTTGTAATTTGATGTAATATTCTTTTGCGGGGCACATCCGAGTTGAGGTTATAGCCACCGTTGTATTATTTCATTTAATTTTTCTTGCACTAGGATAGTCCCAAGGTGGGGTGCACAAACTACCAGGTTCTTGAAGTGCTGAGCGGCCTATTCATTTCATTGAGGGAGGTTGCTTCACTTCGGGAATTTGGCGGATAGTTTGCCACATCCGGAGGGATCTAGGGTGAGGGTTTGGCTATTCATCACGACCGTAGAATCCATTTTTCGTTATAGGCTAAAACGAAACACGGAAATCCTAGTATATCTAATATATTCATATGTGTTGCTTCTGTCATGATCTGTCATCCGGAATGGATATTATTGAGTGAGACGAATGACTATATATATAATTTATATATAATAAACGTTGATTATGTTTTGCACCCGCGCTAGTCCAGCCCCCATTCTGCCGTTAGTTAAGTAACCTAACGGTGCATGATGGGGCCCCGTGGTAAATGCGGATGGTATAAGCGTACATTCTATTTTCGTTTCTTTCTGCAATGATAAGGTTAATTGTTGGGACCGCATTAATATTGATTAATGCAAAGTAATAAACCTAAAATCTGACATCATTGAAACAATTGCAAAACCACTCGGTTTTCTTCAAATAAAACTTTTAAAAGCGGAGCTTAAACCACTCCTTTTCAAAAGCTATTCGGTTCCTTCGACTATGTCAAGTTCATTACGTTAATGGTTTTCGCCAAAACCAGTCGTAGCCCTCCATCCTTTCAGATAGGTATCTACTAGTATTCATGCTATGTGTTTTGACCTTCGCCAAGACATAGTGTTTGGTAGCTAGTGGGTGCTTATCTGTAGCATAGATAGATACATTAATCTAGGACAGGCGTACAGCTTTTTTGACCTTCGTCAAGGGCTTGTACGAATGGGTCTAGATTAATCTGGACAATGACGGGTTTGTAAGTCCATGTCATGCACCCCACGTGTCCGCGGGGAGGCGGAATTTGTAAAAATGATTTTTCAAATCTCGCAACACGGACTTAAACTCCAGGATCGATGCTAAACCCTAGCTAACAAAATACTGTGTGAAGTTTAACTACTCGGATGAAAGTTATACCTCACGAACCAAGTCCTTCAGGTCTTTTAGTCGCTGTCCTCCTTGTCATTGTAGGCTCCGAGGATCGTAACGGATCGTAGCATCCTCGTCAGCTTCCTTGAGTCAAAGAAGATCCACCCGAGAGTCTATAGTCCGAGCTCCAACCTCAAATCCGAGATAACTAGGGCAACTAGCTTGCCAAACTAGAAGGCCTAGGTGATGTAGAGAGTGAAGATGAATTTGTTTGTCTCTTAGAACCTTAGGTTTCTCAACTCATGAGACATTTAGGGTTTTGAACAAGAAGATGAAGCTTGAAGAAAATCAAGTGAAGAAAAGATCTTGGATAAATTTGTCTGTAAAATAATGAATCACATGATATTTGATGAGAAAAATATCTCAATAAATATCTCCATGGTTCAAAATATCTATTTTGTCAAGTGTGACTCACCATCCATTTGCCAAATATCTCCACCTCATTTTCCACCACCCAAATTAGGTTTTTAATTTCTCAAAAGAAAAATCAAAACCCTAATTAGGTTTTCTTCCTCTAGAAGCTTCTCGAGAAATTACGAGAACGCCCCCATCCGTATATACATACCCACATTCATATTCCGAGAAACACGAATACTATGAGAAGAAAACAATCCATCAAAATAATACTAGGACCCGGCTTAAACCAAAGCCCACTAGTATTATCCGCCCGATCATCATACGCTCACAAGTGCACGTACGTGATCGAAGCCCTGCCGTAAAAGCATACGACCTCTACATTTTTCGCTAGATGCAGGGAAACCCTCTGTGTGGGACTCTAAACACTCGACAAAACACTGGTAGAGGGTCGGTACTAGTTGCACGTAACGGCTACCCAGGTATCTGTCGATAAGAAGCCGATGAGCTAACTCATCCGAACTCCTACTGAGCCTGTCTATGACAATCTCCGTACAGTCCGGTCTGTTTGTCTAAGCGTATCGCATATTGGGCCTAGGGGGAGGTAATCGTCAGACCCCTAATAACGCAATAAGTCATGCCGGAGTGCAGCCCAAAACACCCTGAGAAACTACTGTAATACCTACCCGTAAATCCCGCTTGCCCTAGCCAGGGACTTTGTGTAATGGCTCTCCAAACACAGTGCAATATCAACCCCCAGAATCAGGAGAGATGAATCCTATCTAACCGCCACTGTCTCGAAGTTCTTCGGGACTGCACCCAACTACTACCTGTTTGCACGACTCCTTTGAGCCGTTGTAGGGTAGTAATCAATGTACATTGGGAACACACTCGAGTCAACGAACTAAGCTGTACTCATGTCACCTGGGAACTACTACCCGACGATAGGTATAATACCCACCAACAGTTCTCGACGAGTCCTGTCCAGTGTACTCATAACCTAATGAGCACCTGCATACTATCTCCAGTACGACGTACTAATGGCTGTGGGATAGACCATCTCCCCTGCTGGGATGAGAAGCGTATACACTAGTCTACTCTGGAGTATCGATGCCCCGTCTTGATAATCCTACGACTAGGGACCTGTATAAGGATATGCTTATAGACTACCCAGCCCCCACTAGTGTGACTGCTATCACAACGCTGGTAATCAAGCAAAGATCCTAAGGGCTCTACCAGTATATATAAGCGATATACTAAAAGAAACACATGCACATATTGAGGTAGAAACAAACCAAGTAGCATACTAACATTTTGAGCAAGACTATCAATACAACTATGAATATCCCAAACTTCCATTAAGTAATATACAAACCGGTATTATACAATAATGGCCTCTAGGGCATATATCACTAACAATCTCCCACTTGCACTATGGCCATGTATTGGCATATCGCAAACCTATCATCTCGATTAGCCTCTCGAACTGTGTCTATGGGATGACCTTCATGAGTGGATCTGCAGTGTTATTCTTCGTATCTACTCTCCTCACCTCGATCTCCCGGCGATCAACAATCTCCCTGATTAGGTGGTAATGCCTCAAAATGTGTCTGGACTTTTGATGGGACCTGGGTTCCTTCGCTAAGGCTATAGCGTTGTTGTTGTCACACTACAGAGGTATTGGATCTACAATGGACGGAACCACCTGAAGTTTTTGTTGGAACTTCCTCATCCAGAATGCTTCCTTCATGGAGTCACAAGCAGCTATGTACTCCGCTTCCATCGTCGAGTCAGGAACGGTGTCCTTTTTGGAGCTCTTCCAATAGACCGCCCCTCCATTGAGGGTAAAGACATAACCCAACATGGACTTGGAGTCATCCTTGTCACTCTGGAAGCTGGAGTTAGCAAAGGTCTCGATCTGTAGGTCCTTTCCGCCATACACTAAGAACATCTCCGTAGTCCTTCTCAGGTACTTAAGAATGTTCTTTACCGCTATCCAGTGCTTCTCCCCTGGGTATGACCGATACCGGCTTACCACGCTTAGTACGTATGTAACATCTGGTCTTGTACACAACATCGCATACATTATAGAGTATAGATGTCATGCGAGCCCTTTCCAAATCAGTCTTGGGAGACATCTCTTTGGAGAGGGTGATTCCGTGACAAGCCGGTACATTACCGTGCTTTGAATCTTCCATACGAATCTTTTCAGTATGGTGTCGATGTACCTGGACTGCAAAAGTCCCAACATCCTCTTAGATCTATCACGATAGATCTGGATCTCCAGAATGTAGGAGGCATCACCTAGGTCTTTCATGGAGAACCTCTGTGACAAGAATCCTTTGACTGATTGTAGTATAGGAATGTCATTTCCTAATAAGAGAATGTCATCCACGTACAAGACAAAGAATACCACAGTTCTCCCTACAATCTTACTATATATGCATGGTTCATCTGGATTTTTGATAAAGTCAAATTCTTTGACTGTATCAACAAAAAAGATGTTCCAACTCTGCGATGCCTGCTTTAGTCCATAAATGAACTTAAGCAACTTGCACACTTTCCCGCTGCTCCCACTCTGAATGAAACCCTCTGGCCGATCCATATAGACTCACTCTTCCAAATTTCCATTTAAAAAAGCTGTCTTTACGTCCATCTGCCAGATCTCATAATCGTGGAAGGCAGCAATGGCAAGAAGGATCCAAATGGATTTGAGCATAGCCACTGGAGAAAAGGTCTTGTCATAGTCCAAACTAGGTCTTTGACAAAAACCTTTTGCAACAAGTCTAGCCTTATAGATTTCAACCGGTCCATCTACACCAATCTTCTTTCTGAAGATCTATTTGCAGCCTACAGGTTAACCTTCTGGAGCAATATCCAAAGTCCATACTTTGTTGGTGTACACGGACTCCATTTCGGCCGGCATTGCATCTAGTCATTTTACCGAGTCGCCGCTCTGAATGGCTTGCTGGAAGCTAGTAGGCCCATCATTCTCAATGATGCAATCCTCTCGATCCCCGTCTATGAGAAAACCATAGTATCACTTAGGCGGATGAGATTGCCTACTAGTTCTGCGGAGTGGCGCGGGGATGTCCGGTTCTTCTGAAACCTCTGGTTCTACCAAGTTTTCAGTAATAGCTTGTAGTTCTGGAATTTCTTCCAGATCTATTTCGCTCCCACTATTCTACTTTTCTAAAAATTCAGATTCCAAGAAGTGGGCATGACGAGAAACAAAGACCTTTTGTTCCTCTGCGCAATAGAAATAATACCCCCTGGAGTTCTTTGGGTATCCCACAAATTTACACAGTACCGAGCGTGCCTCGAGCTTGTCCGCATGATGCTTTTTTACAAAAGCTGGACATCCTCATGTCTTAAGGTACTTAAGATAGGGCTTCTTCCCACTCCATATTTGATATGGTATGATAGGCACTGACTTAGTAGGAACCTTATTCAGAAGATATGCAGCTGATTCTAGTGTATAATCCCAGAAGGATCGCGGCAACTCAGCGTTACTCATCATAGAATGAACCATATCAAATAGGGTTCGGTTCCGTCTCTCGGATACACCGTTGTGTTGTGGCGTGTATGGAGGAGTAAGCTGAGAGAGAATTCCATTCTCTTTTAGGTAGTCCAGGAACTCGGCACTCAAGTATTCACCACCTTGATCAGATCTCGGTGTCTTGATACCTTTGCCTGTTTGTTTTTCCACTTCATTCTTATATTCCCGGAATTTCTCAAAGGCCTCGGATTTATGCTTCATCAAGAAAATATGTCCATACCTAGAGAAATCATCCGTAAAAGTAATGAAGTAGGAATAACCACTTCGCGCATGTGTAGACATTAGACCACACACATCGCTGTGTATGTGTCCCAAGAGCTCGCTTGCTCTTACTCCGTGTCCAGTGAATGGAGTCTTTGTCATCATTCCTATGAGACAAGATTGACAAGTTGCATAAGACTGATATTCGAACGGATCCAAATATCCCTCTCTATGTAACTTCGTCAATCGCGTTTCATTGATGTGACCCAATCAATAATGCCATAAGAAAGCCCTGTAGGGTTCCTAAGCACGACATCAAGGTTTCGGGTGGCATCATCCATGCCAAATTAAAATATTGCCATGCTATAAAGAACCCTAACCTAGATCTTTTACTAGAGAATCATACGGAAACAAAAAGTAAACAACTTTACTTCTAAGTGATTAGGGATTACAACCTTTGTAGTCCGTTCCTTCACTTCGTCAGCTCCAAGTAGTGATCCCTTCGCTGCGATCAAAGAACTTCCGGACTCTTGAAAAGCACCACAAGGCGAATGATTCATGCTTGCTTGTAGTCTTCGAAATCCAAGATGATCTACTTCGAGGAAACACAAACTCAAGCTATCTCTTTACTAATATGAAATTAGTGAAGCTAAGACCCTAATCTAAATGGCTAGTTTAGAAGAAGATGATGAAGTAGGAATTTTTCTCACTTTAGAATTTATTTTCTCACTATTTTTCCTTATCTTCTCAAAACCTAGAGAGAGCTTGAAGGAGATGAAGGAGGAAGAAGATGAACTGTTGAATGAATGAGAGTGAGATGAGGATAGAAATGCAACCATGGTGAGTTCTAGTCATATACTAACCATTGTAGAGACTTAACCATATCTTAGAATAATGGTTGGGTTAACAAAATATCTTAAGTAAAACAAATTTGGTGGACTTAGTCAATGATTCACACAAGCTTCTCCAAGATTCTAACCATGACCAATTTCCACTAAATAATTAATTACTTTAAATGAATGTTAACCCTAATTATGTCATGGTTATGGTGTAAGTCTCATTCACCAAGTTGCATATATAACCTTGCATGATACATAATATATATCACATATATATAATGTATGCAAAAGTGAGAAAAATAAATGGTCAAGTGAGAAAATATTAGTTAATGTAAATTTATATATCAAATATATAATTATACATTAAATCATCAAATCAACACTTGATTTAACAATCCGTCTATATTACATATAACCAACTAATATCAATAATATCAACTTACCGAATCAACACTTGATTCGATAACCCGGCTATATCACATATACCCGGCCGATATCACATATCGTGAGAATAGAATACGGTATCACATACGTGTATCAATCTCGGTCCTGCACATATCACATATATGCTCTTACTTCGTTTCGCCTTAGCCAGGAAACCTTTGTGTAGGACTCTAAAGACTCGTCAATATGCCGGCAGTAGGTGATGATCATATCAAACACCCACAAGCCGCAAGCGGTCAACTAAACGTAACGACCTCCCCGGTATTGAGCGATTAGAAGATTGATTGAAAGAATTTGAGTTTAACCGCAATCAAGACGGTGTCGCTTTGCAGCTAGCCGGTTGAGCACGGGTCGATCCACAGGGAGATGGTTGTATGTCCTTTCTTGTCTTAGACGAGTCAATAAAGAATGTTGTATATGTTTGTTCGAGACTATCCTATGTGTAATATTTGCACGTATAAAGTTGTTAAGAAAAGATACGAGGTTGTAAGCTAAAGAAATCCGTACTCAAAACCTTTGAGCCGAGTCTTGACCAATTGAAGCTAAGCAATCGGCAACAACGCGGATTAGGGGATTTAAGCGCGGTATTCGTGGAATACGGCTTATTGACCCTTGTCCTTCCGTTCCTGTCTCTTGCTTTCGCCTCCGGCCAAACCGAACGCAACCGGTCGCGGTTAGGAATCACCGTTACCTTGTCAGGGTACGGTGTCTAACGGAGCGCTTGCGTATGGTTTGGGCGGAGTTCAATGGAAAATACGGGAAAAGGAAATGGCAAAGAAACATTAACTTATAATACCGTATTTCTTCTTAACAATAATAATTACATTCATTCACAAAAGAGAACCAAAAAGAGAGAACAAGAAGAAAAGAACAAAGAAAAGAAAAGATTACAAACAAGTAATTAAAGTGCATGAATAAAATTGCAAGAAAGTAAAGCACGATAATAATAAGCGAGTAATAAAATATAAGAACCATAGAACTCAAAACAAGCATGGGATCAATAGCCAACCCTTAAACTTGCAAGCTCAATCAAGAGGTTGCAAGATCAAGGGAAGGGTAGAGAACGCATGTGAATTGAAGCGCTAAGGCGAGAACGAAATGATACAACCCCTTGAGACCAATGACCAAAACTTAAACTTGCAAGCTCACTTAAGAGGTTGCAAGATCAAGTTAAGGTAGAGAGCTCAAGGGGAAAGCTAAACAAAAAGAATAATACAAAAACCTTCATCTTTATTCACATCCACAAAAAGCTCTCACTACAATTCATGGAGGAGGAATGAAGAAGAAGAAGAAAAAGAACTAAAACTACAAAAGAAAGAGGAACAAAAGAATGACCCCTTGGTTGAGCTCAGTTCTACTGTATTTATAGGCAGGGAGTTGAAGATCTAGGGCAACCACCAGAACACATGGGAAGTTACAAAAAAGCCCCCAAAAGACGACTTGCTGAAGCCACCGTACGGCCGCGTTTCCGCGGCCAATACCCCCTATTGGCCGCGGAAACGCGGCAGTATAGGGGAGTTGGGCAGTGGGTTTTGGTCCTAGTCCCTGGTTTGCTGTCCCCTGTTGTTTGGTACATGTAGTTTCTGAAAATACTTTCACATTTCTTCCAGAATTTCTGTTGAGGAAAGGTGGACTTTTGTGGATGCTTTTGTCATGATTGCCTCGAGCTCCGCGTAGATTTCTTGGAATTTGTTGTTGCCATTGAGCCTTGTGCATGAAGGTGACATTGATTTGACATTTTGTCTTCCTAAACTGGTATCTGGCAACATACGGATGACGAGCGGAGACCGTGTTTTCTCAGTGGTTGGCAGGAACCCGGATTTTGTCGTGTTTTCCATGAATTTCACCGTTTTAGAACCGAGAACCTGTATCCTGCAAATATGTAACAAACACGGATTAAAAGCACCTACCTATAAACACACGAGCATAAGAATGGGCGGTATAAAATGCAGTATTCTGTTATGAACAAATACCCCCAAACTTAACTTTTGCTCGTCCCGAGCAAAACCAATTATTCACTAAAATAAAATGATAACCGCACTTTCGCAGGGAACGCGATTGCACTGAGCGCGTGCAACAAGCCGTTAAACCTCTAGGTGTCCCTAGTAGGAGGAGTGTTGTCTCCTGAGGGTTTTCAGCGGATACTACCCACAAAATCCGGTCAAGTTGGTTTTGTACAATAACTAAGATTCAAACCCTAAAGTTTTTGTTTCAGAAATCAATTCTATAATCCTAAGTCTAGACTATCGAACCTTTATTTTTCACACCTCGCTTCTTATTTAACTACAGATTTTATATGTCTTTACGTGCAGTGCAATTAGTGTCGTTAAGTTCCAGAAGGATCGATTAAAGTCATCATGTCGCACAATAAAGCTCAGATAACAATTTTAAAAGGATCACATAAGTTTTATAAAGAGTTAAGCATTTTTCAAGTTTCGTTTTCCAGTAAGGTTTCTTCAGAATTTCTATCTTCCTTAACAGGAAACTAAGTCGTATTTTTCACTCCACCTTTTTCTTGGTTTCATTTCATACACACCTCTGTGAACGTGCAATAGTCTTTATCATAGAATAAAACCTTCATATCTCCGTTAAATTTTTTTTATAAAAGCCTGTCTTTTATCAAGATTATTCTCACACAAAGAACCGTTAGGAATTTTAACTCGGAGAGAACACTTGCTTGACTTTGTTTTAAACTGGACTTTCTAGGCTTCTTAGCGAGCTTTGGGCCAATGCACCCAAACCAGTTGGTTTTAGGGCATTAGGTGTAGAAACACCCCAGCGGACTTAATTACTCAAGTTACCTAGGTCCAAAAACAAAAGACAGTTTGATGTGAAAATCAGATGATTTAATACTAACGGAGATATATCCGGCAGTTCAATTATTTTTTTGGATAAAAGACGTGTTTAGTGGGTTTGGTGTGTAATCATTCCAATCAAGTTTCCGATGGGTTATTTTTCAGACTTAGCTCCAATTACGGCATCAATAACATTCCTTCATATTCGCTTTACTTCATAAACTATTCTTGACATTACTTATTTCAGAACAAACCTATTTGATCCTCAGAAAATCATTTATCTGTTTAAAAGTTTAAACATGAAAGACTTGTCATCTAATTCCCAAAATTCACGACACGTGTAGTGTGATGTAAAGACGTATATCAGCTATAGTTAACTTCAAAGGAGAGTTATCTTTCAGGTTTTCAAAATCTAAACATAAGATTTAGTTATTTCTATTTTTTCAAACAAAAACCGTCGAATGTTGAATCAGAGTTCTTCCACAATCTAACTTGACAAAAAAGTTTTTATATTTTTAGAAAATTTTCAGATTTTTATGGATTTTATGGATTTAATATGCAGATGCAAAATATACATATGAATGCGAAGGAAGAAAGCTTACCGAGCACACCCCCAAACTTAAACTTGATAGTGCCCTCACTGTCAGGCTATACCAAGAGGGTTAAAATTGCCGGCGCTTCCTAGAAACAAATTATATACAAAACAAAAAGGAAAACAAAAATATATACAAAAAAGTGTCCCCCCCAAACCTAAGTAAAACAGTGTTTCCACTGTTAAGCGTTGAAATTCAGGATTTAGGGGGGAAAGAACAGTATCAAGCTATACAAGGCCTTACACAGGCCAAAAGTGTGCACCAACCATTCAAAGATTTTATCGCTATAATGTACAGGTTGGTGGAAGAAGGCGTAGAGAAAAGAGAAGGACAATACGCGAGACCGTATGCGAAGAGAAGCGGGATACGGTCTCGGTATATGAGAGGAAGAAGAATGGCGGAAGGGAAAAAGAAGTGGAATACGAACTTGAGGGTGCAAATGGAGTAAATAGATTAGCACAATTTGTGATGACCGATGTGTGAAAAGCGATTGTGCTAATATATTTTACCCGTCGAGAAATGGGGTCAAATCCCTCAAGGTTCGTGAGAAACCATGGGTACGCCGAACCTGGTAAACCAGACATAGTAAATGAAAGTGAGACGGGTTCTTACAAGGTCGGAACGATGGAAAGGATGGAGGGAAGTGGTTGAGGAAGGGTATCGGTTAAAGGTTCTGGAGGGTGTACACAGTCAGTGAAAGGAACAGGATGAATTGGAAAATCCGACTCATCATCTAGAACTGTTTCATCCTCAAAAATATCCTCAAAATTCTACTCAAAGTTAAGCTCATCCATGCTCTTCTCTTCAAAGTCCAGACGCATATGGGGTTCGGGAAAAACATTTAATGACTCGGGATGATGATTTGAAGAGACAAACTCAGCCAAATCTACGGGTTCATCATCCAAAATATCCCCAGCGTCAATATCCTCAATCAAGTGAAAATCAAAATTCTCTGACACCTCATCAAAAGCATGGATATTAATCGATTCTGGTTCTAAGATATAGGTGTAGAGGTCAAAAGGATTAGGTATGGTTTCACTTGGAAGGGATCCTTCACAATCGGGCAAATCAAACACTACGAAGTCGCACAACTCATTCATCATTCTATCTTCAATTGATAAATCATGTGGAACACTAGATAGACATTCAAAATCAGAGTTGTGGGAGTCAAGTTGAAACGGGTAGGTTTGATGTGGAAGGGTATACATCTCACTCTCTCCACTCAAATTCACAGCCTGTCCTACCGCCTCTTCATACATTGGAAAATTTGGAGCTAGTTGAAAACTAGCTACCGGGTCACTAGGTTGTATGAGGGCGGCCATGGACTCATTCAAATCCATCAGCTGTTGGCTTGACGCTACCCTAAAGTCTTCCAACAACTGTTCTAGACTAGACATTGGTTGTGAAGGGGTTTCAGTAAAAGATTCAAAGTTGTTTGGATACTGAAAACTCCCAAAAGGCTGTTCTGAAGCAATGTCTAGGGAAGGTGCAAAAGTAGGGTAGGATTGGTAGGAATTGAATGGCTGGACAGGAGTGGGATCAACATTGGGATAAGAAGGTGAATGGAATTGTTGATCCCAAGAATTTGTAGTGGTGAAAGGAGTGAAAGATCGGCTACGATATTGTTCAATACGTTCAGCAATAGACATAGGTCTCGGGGTTACAACTGGATTTTCAAAAGGGGTATCAACGCAAGAAGGTGTGAATGTTTGAAACGGTTGATACGAAGTGGATTGCGGGGTCCAGTTGTTCGTCCTAGACGCATCTATCCGATCTTTCAAAGAAATTTTTGGCATGGATGGATCGTTCGAAATTCGGCCAAAGCAAGAACCGTAAGATGTAATGTCTGGTTGTGGGTACCAAAGTTCGGCAAGAGTTTTGCGAGGTGGGGTACCCATGATATGATGAGAAAAGGAAAGAAAGGAAGAGAAAAGGAGGGAAAAAGAATGTGATTTTTTTATTTTTTATTTTTATATATTTTTTATAGAAATATATTAACAAAAGAATGAAATATACACACAAAAAGAATATTGAAAAAAACAATCACGACACGAAAATACCACACACCTAATCGTTCTAGGGTTCACCTAGGTCAACTAGACCTGCTCCAGAACTTGATTGTCGAAGTAAAACTGTGTCGAGAAACAGGCTCAAGATACACTGATCACGAGGCCAGGTAAGTGCAGAGATAAGGGGAGGTTTTCCAACGCTTTCGCGAAGTTCCTTAATTAAATAACCCTTTCTCTTTTGGCGGTTTCGCCGTTAACACTTTTCTAGACACCCCGTAAACAATATACCGTTAAGCAAGGTTCTAAACACAGTTAACTTCTCCTAGTGAGCGCGAAGTCCTTAAGGCTTAAAGTCTAGTTTCTTTTAAATTTGTGCGGGTAAACGTTATGCTCAAGTTCGTGATTTGTGGGCCACGGAAAAGGTGATGAAATCCTTTACCGTATATTGTGGGGTTCGCTTGCCCTTAAGTCCGTATTAATGTATGCAATGCGCAATTCAATAAAAATTCTATAAAGAATAAAACAATCGTTTTTTAGTTTAAGCGCGGCACTGCAACAAATACGGGTTAGTCAAGTTTTTAGCGTTTGCTAGCGAACTTGCAAAGAATCCTGTAAAGAATAGTATATTGGAAGCGTCGGATTTGAGAAGAAGGTGTTAGTAAAATACGTACCGTTAAGTTTTGGGTTAGGAAACCCCCGTTGAATCAAATCCGGTCAGCTTGAAAAGTTCGCTTGCGTGGGTCAAACTACCCGGATCTTTGGCACTGTACTTCGTAATCACCCTTGCCTTGAATGCACACTTCGCTCCCCACAATCGCAGTTTGCAAATACGCAAAAATCTGCACTCTTGCCCACAAAAATGATCAAAAAAAAACAAAAAGAGTTTTTTTTTATATACAAAAGAATATTAACCCGAATAACAAGAAAGAAAATACGCTACCGTCTCCCCGGCAACGGCGCCATTTGATTGAAAGAATTTGAGTTTAACCGCAATCAAGACGGTGTCGCTTTGCAGCTAGCCGGTTGAGCACGGGTCGATCCACAGGGAGATGGTTGTCTGTCCTTTTTTGTCTTAGACGAGTCAATAAAGAATGTTGTATATGTTTGTTCGAGACTATCCTATGTGTAATATTTGCACGTATAAAGTTGTTAAGAAAAGATACGAGGTTGTAAGCTAAAGAAATCCGTACTCAAAACCTTTGAGCCGAGTCTTGACCAATTGAAGCTAAGCAATCGGCAACAACGTGGATTAGGGGATTTAAGCGCGGTATTCGTGGAATACGGCTTATTGACCCTTGTCCTTCCGTTCTTGTCTCTTGCTTTCGCCTCCGGCCAAACCGAACGCAACCGGTCGCGGTTAGGAATCACCGTTACCTTGTCAGGGTACGGTGCCTAACGGAGCGCTTGCGTATGGTTTGGGCGGAGTTCAATGGAAAATACGGGAAAAGGAAATGGCAAAGAAACATTAACTTATAATACCGTATTTCTTCTTAACAATAATAATTACATTCATTCACAAAAGAGAACCAAAAAGAGAGAACAAGAAGAAAAGAACAAAGAAAAGAAAAGATTACAAACAAGTAATTAAAGTGCATGAATAAAATTGCATGAAAGTAAAGCACGATAATAATAAGCGAGTAATAAAATATAAGAACCATAGAACTCAAAACAAGCATGGGATCAATAGCCAACCCTTAAACTTGCAAGCTCAATCAAGAGGTTGCAAGATCAAGGGAAGGGTAGAGAACGCATGTGAATTGAAGCGCTAAGGCGAGAACGAAATGATACAACCCCTTGAGACCAATGACCAAAACTTAAACTTGCAAGCTCACTTAAGAGGTTGCAAGATCAAGTTAAGGTAGAGAGCTCAAGGGGAAAGCTAAACAAAAAGAATAATACAAAAACCTTCATCTTTATTCACATCCACAAAAAGCTCTCACTACAATTCATGGAAGAGGAATGAAGAAGAAGAAGAAAAAGAACTAAAACTACAAAAGAAAGAGGAACAAAAGAATGACCCCTTGGTTGAGCTCAGTTCTGCTGTATTTATAGGCAGGGAGTTGAAGATCTAGGGCAACCACCAGAACACATGGGAAGTTACAAAAAAGCCCCCAAAAGACGACTTGCTGAAGCCACCGTACGGCCGCGTTTCCGCGGCCAATACCCCCTATTGGCCGCGGAAACGCGGCAGTATAGGGGAGTTGGGCAGTGGGTTTTGGTCCTAGTCCCTGGTTTGCTGTCCCCTGTTGTCTGGTACATGTAGTTTCTGAAAATACTTTCACATTTCTTCCAGAATTTCTGTTGAGGAAAGGTGGACTTTTGTGGATGCTTTTGTCATGATTGCTTCGAGCTCCGCGTAGATTTCTTGGAATTTGTTGTTTCCATTGAGCCTTGTGCATGAAGGTGACATTGATTTGACATTTTGTCTTCCTAAACTGGTATCTGGCAACATACGGATGACGAGCGGAGACCGTGTTTTCTCAGTGGTTGGCAGGAACCCGGATTTTGTCGTGTTTTCCATGAATTTCACCGTTTTAGAACCGAGAACCTGTATCCTGCAAATATGTAACAAACACGGATTAAAAGCACCTACCTATAAACACACGAGCATAAGAATGGGCGGTATAAAATACAGTATTCTGTTATGAACAAAGATCAACAACCAAGCCTGCTCATACTCCTGTGAATCCAATCAGTAACACTATCGTACAGTCCGGTCTCTTCGTCCGATATGTCGCATATCCAGTCTAGGGGTGGTAAATATCAGACCCCAGTAACCGATAAGTCGTGCCGATGTGAGTCTCATAACAGGTCGAAAAACTACTGATAACACTTACCAGTAGATCTCCTTATCTGCCCTGGCTAGGGACTTCCAGTTATAACCAATCGAGCACAGCACAACATCAACCCCCAATACTGGGAGAGACGAAACCCCTCCTATCGCTCATTACCTCCAAGTGATTCGGGACTGTACCCAAAAGCCACCGTTTTGCACGTTCTCTTGAACGTGATAAGGTGGAAATCAAAGTACAGTGGGAATCACACAAGACTCTATGACGATCTCGGGTCTACAAACTAACCTGTACCAGTATCGCCAGAGAACTTCTATCTGACGATAGGTATAATACCAACTAAGAGTTCCCGGCGAGTTCGTTCAGTGTACCCAGTCTCCACTGAGCACCTGATTGATACGAAAAAAGTGTGTTTGTAGTTAACCGCAATAAATAACGGTGTCTCTTGTAGCTAGACCGAGATGAGTACGGGTCGTCCTCTGGGAAACGTGGAACCTTTTGCTCTTACTTTAGATGTGTTAAAAAAGAGAGGAGAGATAAAGAATATTGTAGAATGGTTTCTAGATCTACGTTAAGCACTAATGTAAAATATAGATCTAGATTATTTATGAATGTAGTTAATATAATAAGAGGGCTTGTAGGGTTCGTTAGGATTTAGTAGTTATGGACGATTAATTAAAAGTTACCCATTTTATCCTTTAATAGATTTAAAACTAGAACGACGGTGATGCGTGTAGATTAGGGTTTCTGGAGGGAAAAGGAATCCCACTCTTAACCCTTATTTCGACACGGAACTCCGTTCATATCTAGCCTTTATCAAAACAATCATTAATCTAATCTCTAATCGCGGTCGGGACTAACAAGGAATTGTTAGCACGCCCGATTAGGATATTAATGATTCTTTTGATAAAGTTCATAAACTTTGTAGGACTTAAAAAGGGTTTAGGGATGTTCATCATCCATTAGCCTACCCTAATCCTACGAACCCTAACAAGTGGAGAATTACTCGCGCATGTTGGAAGAAAAAGAGATGGAAAGAAATTGCATAATTAAACTACGAAGAAATAGAATAAGAAAAAGAAAGCTACCTTTATTAATCAACAATATTCATTACACTTGAATCCTTAGAAAATGATTACAATTTCTAGTTGCTTCTCGATCTCTTCTAAGGAGGTAGACGAACAGTTGATGACCAGCCTGGATGCGTAGCCGTCTTGGACTTCGTGATCGCGTCGGCTTGATAATTTTTCCAAGAGGCTCTCGGTCCTTATTTATAGTCACAGAGCCAGAACCCTCGTTTCCTAATATGGAAACTAGTTGTTAGGATCCTAACCACCACAATCCCATATCTCAACTCTTCAAATCCACGGCGGAACCACGTCCATTAGATAGGTTTGGCTGCGGATCCGCCCCTTTTTGGTGAGATCATGGCCTCTAATTTTTGTAGCTTCATATCTGTAACACTTGGTAATCTTTTGAGTATCTAGACTTTGAAAATCTTTTCTACATTTCTACCAGAATTAGTTTCTTGAATATCTTTGGTAGATTTGATTTGCCAACTTTGATTTCCTTGATTTCAGCCTTGAAAATTCTGCATAATAACTCAACAAACAATATTAGTAGAGTTTGTTTTTGTAACAACCCTAATTTTCCTATACACTTTTCTACACAAAATTTTAATTTTTTTTTCAAAATCCATAAATGGGTATTTTAGCCTGAGCACAAGATATAAGTAATTATTTTGTTTTTAATTACAAGTTACAAGAATGTAATAACTCCATTTTTAGTGTATAAGAAATTACTTTAAATTTAATGTATACTTGGAGTATTTACTCTTTCTGCTATCATTTTAAGTAATTAAATAACTCCATAATTACAAGAAGGAGCTTGTAGCTCATTGGTAATACCTTGCACTGCTGAACCAAGCCACCAGAGTTCAAATCCCATACCCCACATTATTTTTAATATTGATTTTTTTTAAAACCTTTAGAATACCAAGAGTTTACACGTGCATATCTCACAAAATCCCCACTACACCCAAACATGTAACACTTGCAGGAGTTAGATGAACCGTCGGGGGGGATCCAGGCTACCGGACTCGGCCGGGAATCGGCCAACTCGGCCTTGACTCGGCCGACTCAGTGCTCCGACCGAGTCACGGCCGAGTCACCCCCGATTCGGCCGATTCCGGCGATGGTCACAACATGAAAGTTGTGTCTTTTTATATTCCCTATGCACCTGCAAAGTTTCAGCCTCATACCACTTCCAGAGCTCTTTAAAAATCCCAATTACTCCACTTTTAATACATTTTTTATTACATTTTATCACATTTTTATTTTTAACTTTTCATCTATCCTAACCCTAGCCTAACCCTATAAATACCAACCCTACACACTACCCTCTCACCCCCCAAAATCTTGAGCCACTCTCTCAAAAGTTTTCCAAGAAGTGTGTGCTTTGAAAACAAGTTCGCGGCGATGCTCCGACGAGATTCCGGCGGGAATTCCGGCGACGTTTTTAGAAACAACCGGTGACGAAGCAACGCCTCGGCAACTTCTTTAGTTCACCTACACTCCTTAGTATAGATCAAAACCCGTAAGTCCCATTCTTCTCTCTTTTCTACTTCTCAAAATACGGAATTATGAAACCCGACGGAAATTGGAACAAACCGATTTCTGATTCGGTTTTTCTACAAAATTTCACTTGTCACCAATTCCATAACACCTAAACATATTCATGATGACTATTAATCACATAAAAATCAATTTGGACAAAGTTTCACACATGAAATGATAACTTTCTTGTAATATCGTATTCTTTTCACAATAATACCATAAAGTTTATTTTTCTTCTTCTAATCAATTCCCTCATTCCTAAACATGTTCATCTTGACCACTAAACTTGTAAAAATCAATTTGAATAAGTTTTCACACATGAAATGATAACCTTTTCAATTTACCGTATTTTTCATTTTAATACCATCATGTTTCAATTTCACATTTAACCCTTTAACATTGCTATACGTTAAAATAGATCACGAGGTAATGACCTACCTCCTCATACACACATATGAAACCATAATACGCTATCTTGAAAACTCCTAATACGATAAAACACGACTTTACATTAAAATACCATAATCTTAATAAGATCATTCTTAAAGGTTTAGATTTGTTACACTTTTAAGTAAATACTTCTTACTAGGAAAATATGATAAGTTGTGGACATCGATCGTTTATCTAAACCTGACTTTGTGGTGTCTAGGCTAGGCAAGTGAGCTTGGGTAACTTTAAAAGGCCCGCCTCACGATTCGTGAGCGGATCCCTCCCTCCTCACTTGTACTTACCTGGCCACAATTGGCGGTGAAGAGGCGATTTGAGGCTTCTAACGACTTGTCGTTTAGACCTTTTAGAAATAGGCTAGTTGGCTTAGGAAACCGTAGAATCTAAAATACGGAAAATTACACTTTGCAAATAAATACCCTTTACTTTATAAAACCGTTTTCTAAAGGATTAGTATTTTACAATCTTTGCAAAGCGCCGCTATAACCCATCTTTGGGGAACCCGTTCGGGATCGTGCATTTTATCGTGCACCCTCGGGCTAGTAGTGCGAGATTCAGACCTCCGCAAGGAGCATTCGGTCTCGAAAGGTTTAAAATACGATATCTTAAGAAAATGAGATTTTTGTAATATAAAATATTTATTAAAATTATTTTTTTGTATAAACATATGTATATTTATCATACCTATTTTATTATAATATAAATTTTCCACCTTTTTCTAAAAATCACAAGAATGAGTTTTACACTAAAATACCATGAACTTCAAATAATCAATATTACAGATAAATACCTAAAACTAGGATATCCTCACTAGAAATGTCACAATATAAAATCCACTCTCATTACAACCCTAAAGACGAATAATAAATACTTGAGACGTATTTTGAAAAGTATATAAAAGTATTTTTTACATAAAACCCCCTCAAGTTTTATAAGTTACCCTAAGGACCCTAGCAATTGTAAGACCTCGATTCACATTTCTGATTGTCTGACTTGGGTTTGAGTCTGATTAATCTGACTTGAATATGATTCAAGTCAATTTATAAACTACAAGATTCCAATTCACTATGAACATATGAATCCATGAATACAATTATCAGGTTATACAACTTGATTGAACCGAACCATGGATATATATTCCTTTTGCATGATTCACAGTATTCCATTTACATGACTCTACAGTTATAACCGTTTCCTGATATCATGGTTTCGGTCAGTCAGTCAAGCACTCATACAATCAATACAATTTTACAAGATAACAATACAAACAAGACATCGCGGGGTTTAAGGAGTAGACTGGTACGGAATATGTTAAAGGTGGCGTGAGGTGGTCACTTAAGACGTAATTACATCCATGCCGTTGTTCCGTGGTATTATCGACGGAGCCTTGTACTACAGGTTACCAAAGTCCCCGGTGTAAGTGGGACTCCATTCGTATACACTGGCATCTTCTGTACCAGGCTACAAACAACAGCGTTAATACAACATTACAATATTATAATACAACATTAAAAGCTGCTCTCTCTCTTACTCTCTGTCTATTTCTCCCTTATCTTTGGGACTTACCGAGCGACCCGTTCGCTGACGACATTCTGTTTCTTTCTTCTTTGAATGTCGTCAGGTGATTTGGACCCGGCAGAGATCGAGCCATCTGCAGAAGACTTGGAGCAGTTTGCCGAAGACCCAGCACTTTAGTTCATTGTACACTTTTCCATTCAGTATTTTACATTTCCTGTTATGCTACTGTTTAGGCATCTTTTTAATTCAGTTGTATTTCCTTCATGCATTGTACAAAGAATGTTAATAAATAAAAGTTGCTGTTCTTTTTATTTCTTGTCTCTTGTGTACTTATTTTATATTGCTTAGATATGCTTAGCGTATGTACTTCTGAGTATATACGTAGCGAACCTCGTCGCGTCCCCTTCGCCGTACACTGGGAAGCGGGGCGTGACAGTTTTATTGAGATATTAACTTAACCATTAAGAATCGGTCAAAGGTATTAATAAGTTAAGCATATTTAAATGGGCCAAATGTTACATGGATATTATATGCTTACTTTTTCCTACAAAATGTTATTTATAATATATAAACACATGAAAATAGTATTTTTACAGATAAACCCTCATATGTATCATATATTATAATAAACATCTTTTATTATATAGAAATAGTAGGAAAAATGTCATATTAAATATGCAGTTTTATCAACTGAACAAATACCCCCAAACTTATCTTTGATCGTCCCGAGCAAACTAGTTTATTCAAGAGAAGGAGAAAAAGAAAGGAGAAAAATAAGCACACTTTCGTAGGCAAACACGATTGCACTGAGCACGTGCAACAAGCCGTTAAACCTCTAGGTTTCCCTAGTAGGAGGAGTATTGTCTCCTGAGGGTTTTCAGCGGATTACACCCACAAAATCGTATAATAAAAGAGAGATGGTGAAATTTACATATAAAGATAAGAACCATAAAAGAAATACTTTGAAAATTTAAAGTTTCCAACTACACTAGCTTTTCAGTTGTCATGAGCCCTATCTTAATAGTCATGAAAAGATGTTAGAAATCACATTATCCCTCAATAAAACATCGTCTTTATTCTTTATTCCTATCTTTCATCCAAACATCGATCATATACCCCTACGTGTGTGAATAGAACATCCCTACACTCGGAGAATTCAATTCAAGCTATCATACTCTTGTCCATCTACCTCAGTACTTTTTAATTTGATGAATAATTAGATTTGCTCACACATTTTCATGCGACCGTTAATACTTCTTGAGGTACTAACTGACCGATTACTCATGTGGTTGCTGATTAGGTGATAGTATTTTTCTCGTCTTGCACCACCTAAGGCTTAGCAGTGACTCCCAAACCAGTTGGTCTAAGGCACTAGGTGATGAAGCACCCTTGCTATATTTTTTTATTGCTTCCTTGGCGATACCAAAACTAGTGTTCATTTTTCTTTTCACCATTTTTATATTTTTTTCATTTATTATTTCCTTCATACTTTGGCTTTTAGACAAGAGCATTTCAAGGTATCTTCTACTATCCCGAGTTTCAAGACGTGTGTAAGTGCATATAGTAGGGTATCAACATTCAAATGTTTGGCTTCCAGAATAGAAACTATTTTTCAGACTTATTTTTATCCTCAGATTAGTGACTTCTTTCATCTTACTAACCCTTGGGACAACAGCTCATAACTACTTATTACCAGTTCGTTTAAGAAAACTTCTAATTTTCTTGGTTTTCTAAAACTATTTCTCTTTTGCATGTAATTTTTTTTCACTTTCTACTCTTTTGTTATAAAAGAAATTTTTTAAAATTTTTTTGAAAATGTTGTGCTTATGCAAAATATGATGCAAAGTGATGCGTAAATAAGCACAAACCTCCCCCAAACTTGTTTTCAACAGTGTCCTCACTGTGCTATCTGCTGGATCACAAAAACCTGTAAGCTTGGGAGGACATTATTAATGGGGGCAAGAATATATAAAAGTGAAAATCCTCCCCCAAACTTATTTTTGGCTCACAAATTTGAGGACAAAAGTTATGTTCAAGAGCTAAAAATATACCCCCCCCTCAAACATGGGTTAGACAATATGAAGCATTTTAAGAGGGGGTGAGTCATTTGGTCAAAGTAAGACTGTACAAAGACCAAAAGTTAATACCAACCATTCAAAGATTTTATCAGTATAGCGTATAGGTCGGTGGAAGAATGTGTTGTATCGAGTCAAGAAAAAATAGGGAAGGGATAAGAGGTGGTCTGAAAAGGGTTTGAATTTGACATTAGAGAAAAGAAAGAATAAGGATGAATGTGAATGATTAGGAAGAAGGAATGGTGACGGTTCAACCTCTATAGGTGGAGATTGATCAATCACAAAATCCGTATTGTTTAAAAATTCAAGTTCGTCAAAACTTTTATCAATGGTGTGATTGAACATTTTGCTGTCAAAGAGTTTTGTGCCAGAATTTATCCTACTTGATTCATAAAAAATCATTGAGGTAGAGGACTCGAAAAACTCATCTACCTCATTTTCAAAAATATCCAAATCAGGTTGAATTTCTGGTATTACTGAACTTGAATTAACGGATTGTGATTCATCAAAACTCACTGAAACTATAGGAACAGAAGAAGAACTGGAGAAAGTAGAAGGTGAAATAGGTAAACAAATTGGTGTGTCGAGTGTTGCAGTACCTGATGTGGAAGATGGAGGCTGTATTTCTTCGGGTATACCTTTATCATCAACTTCAAGACGTATTTGGGGTTCGGGAAGAATTAAGGGCTCAAGATGATGATCACAAGGAAGTGAAAGGATCTGATGAATTGGTGGGACAAAATGATCCAAAATTTCGGGCAACGGCGCCATTTGATTGATACGAAAAAAGTGTGTTTGTAGTTAACCGCAATCAATAACGGTGTCGCATGTAGCTAGACCGAGATGAGTACAGGTCGTCCTCTGGGAAACGTGGAACCTTTTACTCTTACTTTAGATGTGTTGAAAAAGAGAGGAGGGAATAAGAATATTGTAGAATGGTTTCTAGATCTACGTTAAGCACTAATGCAAAATATAGATCTAGATTATTTATGAATGTAGTTAATATAATAAGGGGGCTTGTAGGGTTCGTTAGGATTTAGTAGTTATGGACGATTAATTAAAAGTTACCCTTTTTATCCTTTAATAGATTTAAAACTAGAACGACGGTGATGCGTGTAGATTAGGGTTTCTGGAGGGAAAAGGAATCCAACTCTTAACCCTTATCTCGACACGGAACTCCGTTCATATCTAGCCTTTATCAAAACAATCATTAATCTAATCTCTAATCGCGGTCGGGACTAACAAAGAATTGTTAGCGCGTCCGATTAGGATGTTAATGATTCTTTTGATAAAGTTCATAAATTTTATAGGACTTAAAAAGGGTTTAGGGATGTTCATCATCCATTAGCCTACCCTAATCCTACGAACCCTAACAAGTGGAGAATTACTCGCGCATGTTGGGAGAAAAAGAGATGGAAAGAAATTGCATAATTAAACTACGAAGAAATAGAATAAGAAAAAGAAAGCTACCTTTATTAATCAACAATATTCATTACACTTGAATCCTTAGAAAATGATTACAATTTCTAGTTGCTTCTCGATCTCTTCTAAGGAGGTAGACGAACAGTTGATGACCAGCCTGGATGCGTAGCCGTCTTGGACTTCGTGATCGCGTCGGCTTGATAATTTTTCCAAGAGGCTCTCGGTCCTTATTTATAGTCACAGAGCCAGAACCCTCATTTCCTAATATGGAAACTAGTTGTTAGGATCCTAACCACCACAATCCCATATCTCAACTCTTCAAATCCGCGGCGGAACCGCGGCCATTGGGTAAGTTTGGCTGCGGATCCGCCCCTTTTTGGTGAGATCATGGCCTCTAATTTTTGTAGCTTCATATCTGTAACACTTGATAATATTTTGAGTATCTAGACTTTGAAAATCTTTCTACATTTCTACCAAAATTAGTTTCTTGAATATCTTTGGTAGATTTGATTTGCCAACTTTGATTTCCTTGATTTCAGCCCTGAAAATTCTGCATAATAACTCAACAAACAATATTAGTAGAGTTTGTTTTATTGAGATATTAACTTAACCATTAAAAATTGGTCAAAAGTATTAATAAGGTAAGCATATTTAAATAGGCCAAATGTTACATGGATATTATATGCTTACTTTTTCCTACAAAATATTATTTATAATATATAAACACCTGAAAATAGTATTTTTACAGATAAACCCTCATATATATCATATATTATAATAAACACCTTTTATTATATAGAAATAGGAGGAAAAATGTCATATTAAATATGCAGTTTTATCAACTGAACAGCACCCGTATACCATCTTTGATGTCAAACACCAATGGATCTGGGATCATCCATCGCCCATCATATGGCTCAAGAAGCGTATACGCTAGTCTACTCCGGAGTATCGATGCCCTGTCTCGATACACCCTCGACTAGGAACAATTATAGGATGTACTTGTGGACTACCTTGGCCCCACTATATGATCTCCATCATAGTCCTAGTAGTCAAGTACACATCCTAAGGGCTTTATAAACATGTGAAAGCAAGACAGTAACACAATACAAGTCAACATGTTAAGACAAAGAGCAACCAGATAGCATACTATCATATCGAGCAAGAAATTCCTCTCTATATATATCCATGCATCCACTATAATATACATCATAAGTGCAATAATGGCCTCTAAGGCATATACATAACTAACAATCTCCCATTTGTGTAGGGTTACTTAGCGCGGCAGTAAGGTTTCGGGAGGCATCGTCCATGCCCTTTTTAAAAATTTGCCGTTCTAGCTAACCCTAAGCCTAGAATCGTAACTAGAAAATACGACGAAACAATATGCAAACAAATTTGCAAAGAAGTGAACAAGGGATACAATCTTTGTAGACCGGTCCTTCACTTCTAAAGCTCCATGTTGTTGTCCCTTCGCTGCGAATGGTGAACTCCCAGTCTCTAGAGAGGGTTCACTTGAAGAAATGAACAAGCTTGCTCAATGTCTTCGAGGCCGAAGATGATCAACGTCGAGAAGACGCGAGCTCAAGCTACCTCTTCACTAATGGTGAAATTAGTGAAGCAAACACCCTAAACTATATGTCTAATAGTAGAGGATGATGAAGTAGGAAGTGAGCTCTCTTTAGATTTCTTTTTCTCACTAAATATCATCACTTGATCACAAGCTAGAGAGCAAACTCATGAGGAAGAAAAAGATGAAGTGAAGTGATGAATGAATAATTTATGAGGTTAGAAATGCAACCATGGTGAGTTATTATGTCAAGACTAACTCATGTAGAGAATAAACTATGGTCATGGGTTAATGTTGGGTTAACAAATATCTTAAGCAAGACAAACAAGTGGACTTGGTCAATGGTTATCAAGTTTACACAAAAAATCAATCCTGACAAATTCCGAATGTTTGAATTACTTAATAAATATAAACCCTAACATAAACCCTAGCATGGTATGAGTCTGATACATATATGTTGCATGTGTAACCTAGCATGTCACAATGATATATATCATATATATATCAGTGTGCAAAAAGAATACAATTAACATATATCACATATATGTCAATGTATCAAATGTGAGAAAAAGAATTACTTAAGTGAATATTAGTTAATGTAATGTAATATATCAAATATATAATTATACATTAAATTATTAAATCAACTCTTGATTTAACAATCCGGCTATATCACATATAACCGACTAATATCAAATATAACAACTTATCGAATCAACACTTGATCCGATAACTTGGCTATATCACGTATAACAAACGAATGTTACATATCGCGAGAATAGAATGCGGTATCACATACACACATTAATCTCGGTCCCGCACATATCACATATGTGCTCCTACTCCGTTTCGCATGAACCAGGAAACCTCTATGTTGGAATCTAAAGGCTCGTCAATACGCCGGCAGTAGGTGATGATCATATCAAACACCTAAAGGCCGCAAGCGGTCTGCTAAACATAATGGCCACCCGGGAATTGAGCGATCAGAAGATCAACAAGCAAGCATGCTCGTACTCCTGTGAATCCAAGCAGTAACACTGTAAGTCTACAGTAGTGCCCCGGCCGTCTAACAGACGCCAAATGCGGAACAAAAACTTTTAGACTGGCGCTATCGTATACTATAACCCGGATCTACCATTAAAGCTAAACTAACAAACTACAAAGTGGGTAGAAATGTTATACTGAACGATCCGAGTCCTTCGGTCTTCAACCATCATCCCACGCTTTGTTGCGGTTGCTCTGATCTCCTGAATCTCCAGTCTTCTCGTCCAGGTGGCACCACGTCGACGGATCTTTAAACGGGCTCCCGCCTCTGAACCGAGGCAACTCGATCATCAAGTTTGTTAAAAGAGATTGTTTCCTGATTTAAAATCAGGAAAGCCCACGGATGAGGCTTCAGAAAAGGGTCACGTGCTCACACGTGACCAGCAGTCACGTGTTGGCACGTGACATCTAAAAGCATCGGCAAGGCAAATTCAGTTTCCCAACTACATCGAAGAAAAAGGCTTCAGAAAGGGTCACGTGCTCCCACGTGACCAGGGTCACGTGTTGGCACGTGACACTCAAAAGCGGCAGACTCAATTCCCTGATTGAATCAAGAAAAAGGCTCCAGACGAGGGTCACGTGCTCACACGTGACCAGGGGTCACGTGGTGGTACGTGACAGCTAAGCAGCGACCAGAAAGCAGAGCGCAGAAAGAAAGAAGAGGGCTCGTTCCAAGGGGGTCACGTGCCCATACGTGACCAAGGGTCACGTGGCCACACGTGACCAGCTTTCAAAGCCTATCTGTTTACAGAATTAAATTCTGAGAAAAGACCTCTTAAATCTTTCCAAAGCAACCGATTGAATTAAAGATTTAAAGGTGATTAAATATCATCTATCTATGGGAAAATCTCGAATTTGGAAAGATTTCCCCGTAAAATCTAACCGAAATAACAAAGGAGAATCTCTGGATTTAAAATCCAATGGTGAATAAAATTCACCTAATAATCCAAAGGTCCAAAACGAATGATGGATACAAATAAAATCTCTCAATGAAAGATTCATCAAAAACTAATTGACTCGGCTGCTTCTCCTATAAATAGGAGCCAAGAGACACACAAAAAAATATATATGCAGAGGGAAGAAAAAAGAGAGAGCCTTGATACTTTGGAGGAATTTGGATCTTCTGCAAAAGAAAACCCTAGGTAAGAAAGGGAAGGCTTTTTGAAAGAAAAGAGAATTTAATTCTCAACAGAGTTTAACTCTGATATAAAAACAGAATAACATAGTTCTCTCTTTGGTGGAGGATCTGTAAAGTGCACATCTCCCCTTGAGTTGAGAATTTAATTCTCAATGGGTTGAGATCCTGCCATGCAGATCCAAAGTATAGAGAAGGAATGGAAGCACGAGAATTTAATTCTCACAGAACTATAGGAATTTAATTCCTTTAAAATAAAATTAGGGTTGACCTTGTGTTATGGGAATTTAATTCCTTCAGAATGAAAAGAATCAGGGTTTAACCCTGGTTAAGAACTTAGTTCTGTTAAAACAACAGGAATTTAATTCCCTTAATCTCATTCCCCAGAATAATTCTTTAACAGAGAGTGGGAGTTTAACTCCTTAAAGCTTTTATTAGGGTTTAACCCTATTCAGTTCTTCACATATATGAGGAATTTAATTCCTACAGAAAATTCAGAGTTCAACTCTATTCCAGAATATAAACCTTCAAAAGGAAGTAGGAATTTAATTCCTCTGAAATTATTGCCAGGGTTCAACCTTACGAGGAATTTAATTCCTGAAAGGGATTAACAGATCTTCTAAAATAACATACATAGAGGCAGGGTCACGTGTCACCACGTGACCCCCAAAAAGATCCACAGAAAAGCCCCTTTGAGGCAGTGCCTCACGTGACCCACGTGACCCTTGGCAGAGGCTTTAACATACTCCATTTAAACACCCGTCACGTGATGGCACGTGATGCTCCAAAAGATGCGATATTCTCAGCAGAACAAATGAAGGGAGGGCGCCCTCACGTGCTACCACGTGACCCCTCTTGCCTTAGCGTCTAACGCTAAATTAGAACCCCTGAATCCAGTGTTAAAACACTGTCTGGCCTTAGTGTTCAACACTAATCAAAGAGCTTTATTTGCAGTGTTCAACACTGATTACCTTAGTGTTTAACATTAATTTGAGATCTCTGCTGCCAGTGTTTTGATCTGTTTTAGTGTTTAACACTAATTTGAAAGCCTTGTTGCTGGTGTTTAACACCAACTATCTTTTAGTGTTAAACACTAACTTATCAATCTCATTCCCAGTGTTCAACACTGATTGGTCTTTAGTGTTTAACACTAGGCATTGGCCCAATTGGCTAAATGGCCAGAGGTTTAGCCTCTCCTTCAATGGACCAACAGAGGGCCAATATTTTGGACTTAGCCCAAACTGGCCATAAGTCCTCAAATCATCTTGAACTGAGCACATCTGCTCTTTCAACCCACTCATTGGTTCAAGGGTACATCTCTGAACTCCTCTGATATTTGTCGTTGTAATCCTTCAACGTCTTCAGAGAGGTGAGGGGTCCCGACAACCACACATCAACACGGACTGTAAACTCACGGACTAATGCATCCTTAAACACACCCATATGGACTGTGGGGTCCTTAAACCCATGGACTTATGCGTCCTTAAACTACAAATGGACCACCACGTCCTTAAACTGGCGATGGACCACCATGTCCCTAAACTGGTAATGGACCACTACGTCCCTAAACTGGAAATGGACCACTATGTCCCTAAACTGGAACAATAGAGCCCAGACACTCTTTTGTCGGATCTAAACGATCCCGTTAAGTCGATCTTAGTCCCAAACTGGGCTAACGTATCCTTAACAACCGTTTAAGTTTATCTTAGCTTCAAATATGGCTAACGTATCCTTAAACCTTCAAACAGACTTTAGTCCCAAATTGGACTATGAATCACCCAACCAATCTTGGTCCAAGGGTGCATCTCTGAACTCCTCTGACACCTGTCGTTGTAATCCTTCAACGTCGTCAGAGAGGTGACGGGTCTCGACGGCCAAACAATCAATGGACCACTATGTCCCTAAACTGGAACAATAGAGCCCAAACGCTCTTTTGTCGGATCTAAACGATCCCGTTAATTCGATCTTAGTCCCAAACTGGACTAACGTATCCTTAACAAACGTTTAAGTTGATCTTAGCCTCAAATATGGCTAACGTATCATTAAACCTTCAAAAAGACTGGACTATGAATCCCTCCAATCAACTTTGGTTCAAGAGTACATCTCGGAACTCCTTTGACACCTGTCGTTGTAATCCTTCAACGCCGTCAGAGAGGTAACGGGTCCCGACGACCATACATGCAATGGACCACTATGTCCTTAAACTGGAACAATGGAGCCCAAATGCTCATTTGTCGGATCTAAACGATCCCGTTAAGTTGATCTTAGTCTCAAGTTAGACTAACGTATCCTTAACAAACGTTTGAGTTGACCTTAGCCTCAAATATGGCTAACGTATCCTCAAACCAAACCCCCAAAGCCAAATCTAAGATAATACGGATTTGGGCTAGTCCATGCCCTAAGGGCGACGACATAACTCGGTCTCCGTAAAAAATCCACGGGCAACAAAACATAAAATAGACACACACGACACGAAGTGACCATCTGGAGAAGGAGAAAGTTGTTACCGCGATGCGGTAGCGTAATTAACTGCAGGGGCTTGCGCCTGCAGGGAAGAGCGTCCCTACAATCAAAAACCCCTCAAGCGAGGGGGAATCTGACGAAGTCTGCTACATCAGCCGCATCCGTTCAAACCTTCGATGTATGGTGCCATAAATCAACTTGGCATCTTCGGAGAGGTGAACGGATAGCACCAATTAGCATCTGCCCCGAATCTCAGTTCGGAGGGGAACAGATTCTGGCATGCCCGGTGGGACCTTTTCCTCTTTCCACTCCACACTTCGTGTGTCGTGATTCGCGAACCAATCGCGGTTCGCTAATGGTTGCCCTTGGGTTTCAAGATACTAAGACTCGGCGTCTGGCTTATTGCAGAAAGCAAAGAATCGATGGCTTCTACTTGTGTGAAATGCTCCAACTGCTTGAACTGCAAATGCAACCGACGCTCCGCCTCACCTGGAGGTATAGCATATGGACCGCAGGCTGCTTCCCTATTCACTATGTCTGTGGAGCAAGTGACCTAAGCTACTACCGGTCTATTCTTTGGGACCATGCTCCCGCCAACAAGCTTCACCGCTCCGGTGCTGACAAAGGAGGCTCCCAAGAAGTCGGTCTTTGATCGTCTTACCCCTGCCGCAGCCCCTCTCAACGGGTCACCCAACACAAGCGCCTCGGTCTTCTCTAGATTGGGCCAAGACTCCTGTGGACCCATAATGAGGCCTACAATCCCAGAGAAGGTTGCTTCTAAGAAAGTGACCGGTCCTGCTCCTGAAGTCGTCAAAGCGGCTTCCCCTGCCACTAAGTTGGTCTTTACAAGATTGACGGCTCCAGCTCCCGCTCCTGCTATCCAAAGGACGTCAGTCTTTGACAGGCTAACACCAACAACGACCCCCCACCTACACAGGGGGCAAGACGAAGCCATTCTCACCGCTGATCCAACGCCGTCCGCTCGACACGCTCGACGTCGCCACTGGCGCCGAGTAAGGAAGGCTGGGGGCAACTCCCCCTCTGGGCTAACTCCACCAGCCCTGATGGCAGAAGCTAATGCTGCTGTTCCAACTGGGAACAGCTTTGAGATGCTAAATAAGGTGCGTAGGAATTCTCCTATCGCGATGCTAAAGAGGTCTCCTCCTCCACTAAAAAAGGTTGCGGAAATAAAGCCAGAACAGCCCCGATCCCCACAACGGCTGTCTTCCAGAATCTATAAGGTCTGGCGGCAGGCCCGAGACTCGATGATCGATCCAAACTTCTCCCGCCAACACAAGAAGCTGAAAATCCAACAGGAAGCCAGTCACCAGGCTAAACCACGAAACACTGTCTGGGTGCCCGCCTCAACGGCCCCCTCAACTGCCATTGCTCATAAAAGGAGGAAGCCAGAGAAGATGTTAGTGTATATGCCCTAGAGGCCATTACTGTATCATACTAGTTTGTATATTACATGATGGAAGCTTGGGATAGTCACCTTGTATAAACAATCTTGCTCAATATAGTAGTATGCTACTTGGTTTGTTTCTACTTCAATGTGTACTTGTGTTTATTTCAGTATATCACTTATACGCATTAGTGGAGCCCTTAGGATCTTTGCTTGATTACCAGCGTTGTGATGGCAGTCACACTAGTGGGGGCTGGGTAATCTATAGGCACATCCTTATACAGGTCCCTAGTCGTAGGACTATCGAGACAGGGCATCGATACTCCGGAGTAGACTAGCGTATGCGCTTCTCATCCCAGTGTGGGAGATGGTCTGTCCCACAGCCATCAGTACGTCGTACTGGAGATAGTATACGGGTGCTCGTTGGATTACGAGTACACTGGACAGGACTCGTCGGGAACTGACAGGTTGGTATTATACCTATCGTCAGTTATCAGTTCCCAGGTGACATGAGTACAGCTTAGTCCGCTGACTTGACACTGACACTTCGCCTCGAGTGTGTTCCCACTGCACTTTGATCACTACCCTACCACGGCTCAAAGGAGTCGTGCAAACAGGTGGTGGTTGGGTGCAGTCCCGAAGCACTTGGAGGCAGTGACGGTTAGACAGGATTCGTCTCTCCCGGTATTGGGGGTTGACATCGCGCTGTGTCTAGGAGAGCCATTACACGAGTAGTCCCTGGCCAGGGCAAGCGAGATATACTGGTAGGTTTCCAGTGTTATCTCAGGGTGTTTTTGGGCTTCACTCCGACACGACTTGTACCGCTATTGGGGGACTGACGTTTTACCGCCCCCTAGGCCCGCCATGCGATGTATCAGACGAACAGACCGGACTGTACAGAGAATGTCACATTCAGACTCAGTAGGAGTTTAGATGGGGTTTCACCTCGTCAGCCTTCTTGTCGGCATCTACCTGGGGACCGTTACGCACAGCTAGTGCCGCTTGCGGTCTGTGGTTAAACCCACTGCCAGCGTAGTGTCGAGTCTTTAGAGTCCCAAACAGAGGGTATTCGCCTCTGGGCAAAACAGAGTAGAGGTCGCATGGTTTTGCGACAGGGTTCGTTCTCATCCGCGCACTTGTGCACGTTTGGAGTCCGGACGGATTATACTGGCAGGCTCTGGTTTGAGCCAGATACTGGTATATGTTTTGGGGGTTGCTTTTATATCTTGGTATTCTTGTTCCTCGGAACGAGAATGCAGGTGTGTATGCACAGTTGCTTGAGGCGGAGAATGAGGTTTTTCATTAGGGTTTCGGATCGGGTGCGTATGCACAGTTGACAGTTATCATTTTCCAAACCCTAATGGATTTTTATATTATCTATTAATAATAGTAATTAAATGAGAATTATGTTATGGTTGATTTTTTGTTGACTTGTTGACCTTGGTTGACTTGTTGACCATTGACCACCATCATGCTTTGAAAGATCCTCCTTGATTCATGCTTACACTTCATTTAAAGAAGCATGATAGTGGTCATTCCAAAATTACCATCAACTATTCTTATTTCAATTATTATCATTTAGATAATTCTTTTCTTTTGCAATATGGTTGCAAGAAAGAAATAATTGAGCTCATTCTATCATAACCTCTCTCTCTCCTCATTTCATCTTCTTCTTCCTCTAGCAAAGAGAAACCTTCTCATGTGTTGAGAATCCTTCTCTTTAAAAAGAAAAGCAAACCCTAGTCACTCTCTACTCACTCTAGGTTAAAGGTTTAGCAAGCCGGAAACCCTAGTTCACTCAAAGATCGAGGAAGAGCCCAAAGGTCGAACCTTCGAGGTGGATCCATCTTCGACGGAAGAAGGCGACGAAAAGAGAACCATCAACCTCTACAAGGTTTGAAGAAGAAGGAGTTCAAGTTTAGGTATAACCATCTTCCATAGTAGCTAACTCTCTTTAGCAAGTATACTAGTTTTAGTTTAGACAACGATCCCGACCTTGTTTAGTCCATGTTGCCTCTTGCGATAAAAATTCGTTTTTTATACCGTTTCCGCCTCCCCGTAAGCACCGGGGGTCGCAATATGGACTTACAGTGGTATCAGAGCCTAACTAAACTTAAACTAGCTTGGTAGCGAAGTGTATGGAAGTTCGAAACCGAAAAATCACAAAACCGGAAAAACCAAAACCCTAAGTTTCTGTTGAATTTTTTTCTGCTCAAAATGAAAAACTTTATACTTGTAAAATCGTCTCAGGGTTTTGTTTGAACAGCCAAGAAACACGATGCACTAATTCACTTAAACCGCCGCGCTTCCGCGGCACGAGGTAGGCATGTGCCGCGGAAGCGCCGCGCTTTATTATCTTCTCTGCATCGTTTTTCGTGCAGTGTTCTTCTGTGTTGGTTTTGGGATTTTTAAGATATATTATAGTACCCAGATTTTCCAGAACAGAAATTCACTTTTGGGGTCCTATAATTCCGTATTTTTTTTCCGAACTTCACTGCACTTTGGCTATGTTGGTTATATCTGTGATGTTTGCATGTATTGAACGTCGGCTAATCGCTATAAGTCGATTAGTCGGGGTTATACATGATCTGTAATGTGCTGGAATGTGTATATGAATGTGTTGGACTGTCGCGGGTGAATAGCCGGGGTGGATGTGAGATGAGCTTTTGTTTTTCTTTCATTCATTGTAAATGTAAATTGATGTAATAATATTATTTGTTTGGCCGCACAACCGGGTCGGGGTTGTAGCCGTCATTGTATAATTCTTTTTACTGTTTATGCTCCTAGGATAGACCCATGGAGGGGTGCACAAACTGCCGAGTACTTGGCGGGTAGTTTGCCGCACCCGTAGGGGTCTTGGGTGGGGTATTTGGCTATTCACCGCGACCGTGTTATCCGCTTTTCGTTTCAGGCTCGAAAGGATTGCGGATTGCTAGTATATCCAATGTATTCATCTGTGATCTGTAATGTCTATCATTGCTTTCTATTTAGGCGTTGCTTATGTTTTACAGCCGCGCTAGCCCAGCCCCCGCTCTGTCGTTAGTTAAGTAACCTAACGAGTAATGACGGGACCCCGTGGCGAATGCGAATGGCATAAGCGTACGTCATATTTTGGTTGTTTTCTGCAATGGTAGGAATTAAATGATGGGACGCATTAAAAGAACTAATGCAAGAATATCACGCATTAAAAGAACTAATGCAAGATAATAAACCAAGTTTAAGTCGATGGAACACTTTCGAAAAACCACTCGGTTCTTTTCAAAAACTAACTTTTAAATGCGGAGCTTGAGCCACTCCTTCTAAAAGCTATCTCGTTCCATCGATTATATCAAGTTCACTACGTTCACGGTTTCGCCAAAACCATTCGTAGCCCTCCATCATTTCAGTTAAATATACGGTAGTATTCAAGCTATGTATTTTGACCTCACGCCAAGGCATAGTGATTGGTAGCTACCGGATATTTATCTGTTGCATAGATAGAATGCGTTGTTTTGAGACAGTCATACCACCATTTTGGCCTACGTCAAGGGTAGGTACGGGTGGATTCAAATCAACCGGGATAATGATGGGAAGAACTTGACATGTGACTTATGACATTTTGACCTCACGCCAAGGTCATAAGAGCATGGGGCAAAAATCCACATCGGGAGTTTCATAAGTACTGAAACTTGCTAGATTTGCATACCATTTGGAGTGTGATGATTATGGTAGGATTCCTTCATTTTCTTCACGCGATGATATTTGGATCCCGATCCTACTGTGAGTATATGCTACTCCTCGGGAAATTTCTCACTAAACGATCAATGCTATAAACCTAGTAGGTGCCTAGAAAGGTGTTAGCGGGGCTACGCCCCCAGGGAAAAGAGGTTCTTAAATTAAGGAACTTCGCGAAAGCGTTGGAAAACCTCCTTCGAAGTACCGACACTGGCCTGGCTGAACGGTTAAGCAAGTATTGTACGGTGGGATTGATCCCGGCTAATTCTTCCTTTGTGGTTTGAGGAGGGATTCGAGAGACAGTGGGAGCCATCCTGTTTAGACAAATTAAAAACCATTCTAAATTTGCAAGAGCATCGTGCTAAGTGTTTCTTCTCTGCCCCTGCAGCGACCAAATCGAAATGACTGGACTTAAGTTACTTCTAGATAAAAACATATTGACAGGGCCAAACTACAAAGATTGGCTCAGGAATGTCAAATTGGCAATCTCTTACGACAAGCTGGGGTATCTTCTTACCACCAAAGCTCCCCCCGTCCCAGGTCCCACCTCCAGCGTCGCGGATAAGGAAATCCGTAAGACTTGGGAGATTGACAGCGCGAAGGCCAGATGCCTCGTACTTGCCTCGATGGACAACGACCATCAGAGGAGGCACGAGAATATGGATTTGGAATCTATATTTCTTCATACAAAAGAACTGTATGGAGAGCAGTCTCGTATCGCAAGATACGAAGTGTCGAAGAAGTTATTTTCGACTAAGTTGGCCGTCGGATCATCGGTAGCGGACCACGTGCTTAAGATGATTGGCTACACTGAGGAGCTCGCGGAACTTGGGACCACGTTGGACAGTGAACTTTATACGGATATAATTCTCCAGTCCCTTCCATCCACTTACGCCCAGTTCATACTGAATTTCAACTTGCAAGAAAAGGAAGTTGAACTTTCAGAACTCCTCAACCTGCTGAGGAGCGCAGAGGGCACCCTACAGAAGGGTAGGGATACATCCACTTTGTTTGTAGGAGGATCTTCTTCTTCTAGGTCCAAGGCGAAAGCCAAGGGAAAGAAGAGGAAAGCCCCCGCCAAACCAAGGGGCGGTGTTAGTAAAGTGGGTACGAAGGGAAAGGAAAAGGCAACAAAGATAGCGGGGAAGCTTATTGGTAAAGAGGAATGCTTCTATTGTCACAAGAGTGGACACTGGAAGAAAGATTGCAGGGCTTGGAAAGCCAGGACACAGGAACTGAAGCAGGTTGCGGCTTCAGCTTCAGGTGTGTATGTTATTGAAAACTGTCTTTCTATAAACTCTACTTCCTGGGTATTGGATACCGGATCAGGATCTCATATCTGTAATTCTTTGCAGGCGTTGAGAAACCGTAGGGTTTTGAAGGCAGGTGACATGACCCTCAGAGTTGCGAACGGAGCTAGCATGGATGCTAAAGCCGTGGGGGACTATCACCTGGGAATGTCAGATGGGCATGTTTTGGTTTTGCGTAATTGCTTTTTTGTACCCAACGCAACTTGTAATATCATTTCTGTATCTTTGGTTTCTAAAGAAGGTTATGAATTTGCGTTTGTAAGTAATGTTGTTAACATTCACCTTAATCAAGTTCTGATTGGGTCAGGTACATTGAGCAATGGTATATACGTATTAAACCAACCACAGATTTTCAATGTCCAGAATACACACAAAAGAAAGTCTCCAGATATCAATCAGACTTTCTTATGGCATTGTAGACTGGGTCACATCAATGAGAGAAGGTTGACTAAGTTACATACAGAAGGATATTTGGATCCGTTCGAATATCAATCGTATGCCACTTGTCAATCCTGTCTCAAAGGAAAGATGACAAAGACTCCGTTCACTGGACACGGAGTAAGAGCGAGCGAGCTCTTGGGACTCGTACACAGCGACGTGTGCGGTCCAATGTCTACACATGCGCGAAGCGGTTATTCTTACTTCATTACTTTTACGGATGATTTTTCAAGATACGGTTATGTCTTCTTAATGAAACATAAGTCAGAATCTTTTGAAAAATTCCAGGAATTTAAGAATGAAGTAGAGAAACAAACCGGCAAAAGTATCAAGATTCTAAGATCGGATCGAGGTGGAGAATACTTAAGTGCCGAGTTCCTGAATTACTTAAAAGAGAATGGGATTCTCTCTCAGCTTACTCCTCCATACACCCCGCAACATAACGGTGTATCGGAGAGACGGAATCGGACCCTATTGGATATGGTACGGTCCATGATGAGTAACGCTGAGTTACCGCGATTATTCTGAGGGTATGCACTAGAAACAGCTGCATACCTATTGAACCGAGTTCCTACTAAGACTGTGCCTACCACACCATATGAGTTATGGAGTGGGAAGAAACCCTATCTTCAGTACCTGAAGATTTGGGGATGTCCAGCTTATGTCAAAAAGCAGCATACGGACAAGCTCGAGGCGCGCTCAGTACTGTGCAAGTTTGTGGGATACCCAAAGAACTCCAGGGGGTATCTTTTCTATTACGCAGAGGAGCAAAAAGTCCTTGTTTCTCGTAATGCCCATTTTCTGGAACATCAGTTCTTAGAAAAAGAAGTAAGTGGGAGCGCAATAGAACTGGAAGAAATTCCAGAACCACAGACTATTACTGAAAGCTTAATGGAACCAGAGGGTTCAAATGAACAGGACATTCCTATGCCGCTCCGCAGAAGTAGTAGGCAGTCTCATCCGCCCGAGAGATACTACGGTTTTCTCATAGACGGGGATAGAGAGGATTGCATCATAGACTATGATGAGCCTACAAGCTTCCAGCAGGCCGTTCAGAGCATTGACTCGGTAAAATGGCTGGATGCAATGCGGACCGAAATGGAGTCCATGTACACCAACAAAGTATGGACGTTGGACATTGCTCCAGACGGGGTAAAACCCGTAGGATGCAAGTGGATCTTCAAAAGGAAGATTG
The DNA here is from genome assembly GCA_030015575.1 of Agapanthus africanus. Lineage (NCBI taxonomy): Eukaryota > Viridiplantae > Streptophyta > Magnoliopsida > Asparagales > Amaryllidaceae > Agapanthus > Agapanthus africanus. The sequence goes on along the minus strand of CM057338.1, from coordinate 825,580,966 downwards.
GTGTAGATGGACAGGTTGAGACCTATAAAGCTAGACTTGTAGCAAAGGGTTTCCGTCAAAGACCTGGCTTGGACTATGACGAAACCTTTTCTCCAGTGGCTATGCTGAAATCCATTCGGATCCTTCTTGCCATTGCTGCCTTCCACGATTATGAGATTTGGCAGATGGACGTAAAAACAGCTTTTCTAAATGGAAGTTTAGAGGAGTGTGTCTATATGGATCAGCCAGAGGGTTTCATTCAGAGTGGGAGCAGCGGAAAGGTGTGCAAGTTGCTTAAGTCCATCTATGGACTGAAGCAGGCATCGCGGAGTTGGAACATCTGTTTTGATGAGACGGTCAAGGAATTTGACTTTATCAAAAATCCAGATGAACCATGCATCTATAGTAGATTTGTAGCGAGAACTGTAGTATTCCTTGTTTTATACGTGGATGACATTCTCTTAATAGGAAATGACATTCCTATGCTACAATCTGTCAAGGGTTTCTTGTCACACAGGTTCTCCATGAAAGACCTGGGTGATGCCTCTTACATCCTGGGGATCCGGATCCATCGTGATAGATCCAAGAGGATATTAGGACTTTCACAGTCCAGGTACATCGACGCCGTACTGAAAAGATTCAGTATGGAAGATTCCAAGCGCGGTAACCTACCGGCTTGTCACGGGATCACCCTCTCTAAAGAGATGTCTCCCAAGACTGATTTGGAGAGGGATCACATGTCTATTATACCCTACGCTTCTGCGGTAGGCTCTATAATGTATGCGATGTTGTGTACCAGACCGGATGTAGCTTATGCACTGAGTGTAGTAAGCCGGTATCAGTCAAACCCTGGGGAGAAACATTGGATAGCGGTAAAGAACATTCTCAAGTACCTGAGGAGGACTAAGGAGATGTTCTTGGTGTATGGCGGAAAAGACCTCCAGATTGAGGCCTTTGCTGACTCCAGCTTCCAGAGTGACAAGGATGATTCCAAGTCCATGTCGGGTTTTGTCTTTACCCTCAATGGAGGGGCGGTGTGTTGGAAGAGTTCCAAACAGGAAACCGTTGCAGACTCGACTATGGAAGCGGAATACATCGCTGCATCTGATGCCGCAAAAGAAGCTGTCTGGATAAGGAAGTTCTTAAAAGAACTTCAGGTGGTTCCGTCCATTGTTGACCCAGTACCTCTGTATTGCGACAACAACGGGGCTATAGCTTTAGCAAAGGAACCCAGGTCCCATCAGAGATCCAGGCACATCTTGAGGCGGTATCACCTGATCAGGGAGATCGTAGATCGCAAGGAGATCGAGGTTCGGAGGGTTGCTTCAGAAGAGAACACTGCAGATCCATTCACCAAGGCCCTACCCCAGACTCAGTTCGAGCGGCTGATCGAGATGATAGGTCTTCGATACGCCAGTACATGGCCTTAGTGCAAGTGGGAGATTGTTAGTGTATATGCCCTAGAGGCCATTACTGTATCATACTAGTTTGTATATTACTTGATGGAAGCTTGGGATATTCACCTTGTATAAACAATCTTGCTCAATATAGTAGTATGCTACTTGGTTTGTTTCTACTTCAATGTGTACTTGTGTTTATTTCAGTATATCACTTATACGCATTAGTGGAGCCCTTAGGATCTTTGCTTGATTACCAGCGTTGTGATGGCAGTCACACTAGTGGGGGCTGGGTAATCTATAGGCACATCCTTATACAGGTCCCTAGTCGTAGGACTATCGAGACAGGGCATCGATACTCCGGAGTAGACTAGCGTATGTGCTTCTCATCCCAGTGTGGGAGATGGTCTGTCCCACAGCCATCAGTACGTCGTACTGGAGATAGTATACGGGTGCTCGTTGGGTTACGAGTACACTGGACAGGACTCGTCGGGAACTGACAGGTTGGTATTATACCTATCGTCAGTTATCAGTTCCCAGGTGACATGAGTACAGCTTAGTCCGCTGACTTGACACTGACACTTCGCCTCGAGTGTGTTCCCACTGCACTTTGATCACTACCCTACCACGGCTCAAAGGAGTCGTGCAAACAGGTGGTGGTTGGGTGCAGTCCCGAAGCACTTGGAGGCAGTGACGGTTAGACAGGATTCGTCTCTCCCGGTATTGGGGGTTGACATCGCGCTGTGTCTAGGAGAGCCATTACACGAGTAGTCCCTGGCCAGGGCAAGCGAGATATACTGGTAGGTTTCCAGTGTTATCTCAGGGTGTTTTTGGGCTTCACTCCGACACGACTTGTACCGCTATTGGGGGACTGACGTTTTACCGCCCCCTAGGCCCGCCATGCGATGTATCAGACGAACAGACCGGACTGTACGGAGAATGTCACATTCAGACTCAGTAGGAGTTTAGATAGGGTTTCACCTCGTCAGCCTTCTTGTCGGCATCTACCTGGGGACCGTTACGCACAGCTAGTGCCGCTTGCGGTCTGTGGTTAAACCCACTGCCAGCGTAGTGTCGAGTCTTTAGAGTCCCAAACAGAGGGTATTCGCCTCTGGGCAAAACAGAGTAGAGGTCGCATGGTTTTGCGACAGGGTTCGTTCTCATCCGCGCACTTGTGCACGTTTGGAGTCCGGACGGATTATACTGGCAGGCTCTGGTTTGAGCCAGATACTGGTATATGTTTTGGGGGTTGCTTTTATATCTTGGTATTCTTGTTCCTCGGAACGAGAATGCAGGTGTGTATGCACAGTTGCTTGAGGCGGAGAATGAGGTTTTTCATTAGGGTTTCGGATCGGGTGCGTATGCACAGTTGACAGTTATCATTTTCCAAACCCTAATGGATTTTTATATTATCTATTAATAATAGTAATTAAATGAGAATTATGTTATGGTTGATTTTTTGTTGACTTGTTGACCTTGGTTGACTTGTTGACCATTGACCACCATCATGCTTTGAAAGATCCTCCTTGATTCATGCTTACACTTCATTTAAAGAAGCATGATAGTGGTCATTCCAAAATTACCATCAACTATTCTTATTTCAATTATTATCATTTAGATAATTCTTTTCTTTTGCAATATGGTTGCAAGAAAGAAATAATTGAGCTCATTCTATCATAACCTCTCTCTCTCCTCATTTCATCTTCTTCTTCCTCTAGCAAAGAGAAACCTTCTCATGTGTTGAGAATCCTTCTCTTTAAAAAGAAAAGCAAACCCTAGTCACTCTCTACTCACTCTAGGTTAAAGGTTTAGCAAGCCGGAAACCCTAGTTCACTCAAAGATCGAGGAAGAGCCCAAAGGTCGAACCTTCGAGGTGGATCCATCTTCGACGGAAGAAGGCGACGAAAAGAGAACCATCAACCTCTACAAGGTTTGAAGAAGAAGGAGTTCAAGTTTAGGTATAACCATCTTCCATAGTAGCTAACTCTCTTTAGCAAGTATACTAGTTTTAGTTTAGACAACGATCCCGACCTTGTTTAGTCCATGTTGCCTCTTGCGATAAAAATTCGTTTTTTATAGCGTTTCCGCCTCCCCGTAAGCACCGGGGGTCGCAATATGGACTTACAGAAGATCCCCCAGCCTGCAATGACAGCTAAAGGCACTAAGCCCAGACGCCCTAAGTTTGGGGGCATGATGGTCCATACCGTATACATGGCGTCGGGAAAGGAAGACAGCCGTGCGTCTACGGGTCATAGACCGCTTACACGATCGGTGACCAAAGCTCAGGAGCAATAGCAAAAGCTTCAGGAAATGAAGAACGCTATGGCCGCACTTACCGGGCCAAAAGAAAACCCAGAAACGTCCTCAGACGAATGCCAGGAGGAAGAAACCGACGCTGAGTTCCTTCGCCGAATATTGGAGAAGAAGGACAAAGAGGCTGCTGAACAAGCAACCAACATACAGCGTATGGGCCTTCTCTTCCAAGATTTGATAGGAATGATGATCCAACAAGACCCACCCGCTGAGGATCCCCCGATCGTCCTTGAAGACGACAGGGGGAAACGTCAAATCTATCACCGGCCCTCTCAACGGCCAAGGTGGAGACAATCTCTAAGGCTGATTTGGTCGATTATATAGCCCAGCAAATCCGGGTTCATCACGCGACTGAGGCAGCTGGTCAAGTCGTAAAAACGGGCCAGCCGTATCCAAGTTGGTACGACCAAATCAGGTACCCGCCGGGTTACACAATTCCCAAGTTCCATGTTTACAAAGGGACCGGCAATCCCCACCAACATGTCGCCCAGTTCAGGGCCCTTTGCGGTAACACGGAGGTAATGATAAACTGTTGCTTCGCCAGTTCGTGAGCAGCCTATCAGAAACAGCGTTCGAATGGTATTCGGAACTCCCGAACGATTCTATCAAGATGTTCGCTGAAATGGAGTTGCTATTCACTCAGCGATTCGCAAGCGCCAGCGAACGCACTCCAATAATGGCATTGATTAACGCCAGGGTAAAACCAGGCGAAACTTGGGTCCAGTATGCTATACGCTGGCGGAATTTGTGGTCGAAATGCGAGCAGCGCATTGAGGAAGCGCCCGCAGTGGGCATGTTCGTAGGAACCCTAGACCCTCACGCAACTATCTCCCAGTTCATGATGTTCTTTAAGCCAACCACATTCCAGGCTCTAATCGACAAGCTGGCCCAGATGGACCAAATGGGTCATAGACCGTCTCCCCCGAAGCCAGAACCTTGGAATGACAAGGGTAAGGGAAAGGCCACCTTCGTCGCGAATGCTCAACAGCAACCCAATGCCCCAAAGCTGACGGATCAACTGGAAGAAAGACGCCGGTATTATAATGAGAAGATGAAGCGTCCCTACTCGTTCCCACGGGACAAGACGAAGCGGCTATTCGAGCTGGCAGTACGCAACAGACTTATAAACCTACCAAATTCAAGGCGACCGCCACAACCCACTGAGGTGAATAACCCTAATTATTGCCCTTACCATCAAACGGTAAGTCATCCGATTGAGGATTGCTTTGTCTTCAAAGGATGGATTGAAGATCAATACCTCCAGGGGAAGTTTGCACTGTCCGAAAAGTGGAAGGTGAACCCACCACAGCCACATACTCCTAAGAAAGCAGATACACCGGGGGTAACCTGTTCCTTTATTGAAGAAGCTCCATGGGAGGTCGTGCTGTCAACTAAAACCAAAAGAATGCTGAGGGACCTTCATGCGTGCCCTGCGATTTAATGGAAGGACCCGCTTGAACCTCAAATTATCGAAGGGATGTTGAAGCCGTGCCCGACTATAAAGACTCGTGGTGATGGCCTAAATACTCACGCCCAACCGTCAAAATCTTTGAAGAAAAAGAAGAAGAAATCCAAGAAGCCCGTGATGCCTGGAGACAAGCGCACGAACTTGCAGAAGCAGATTGACGCGATGGAAGAGTACAATCAAAAGGCGCGGACTCCCGTCACGCTGCAAGAGTTCCTCAACCACATCTTTCAAGAGGAAGATGATGGAGAGAGTTCGTTGGATGAATCTGAAGGATATGTGGCGAGTTGTAATGTAATCTCCCACTCGTTTACCGATGATGAAAAAGCTCCTGGTGCTAGGAAACTGGGGACAGAGCCTGAACCAGAACGTGTGTGGCCAACAGATGAAATGATCGACGCTTTTCTAGATGAGATTCGTCTAAAAAGTAAAGCGGATCAAGAGCGTGAGATGGCCGCATCGGAAGGAGCCAAATGCAGGCGACTGAACGAAAGAGTTGAAGTACTCCCGCCAGATCGAAAGGCATCCGAGGCAGACAAGAAGATATTCAAGACGAGGAAAAGGTTTGCCAAAGCCATGTCAATGGGAATGAAGCTACCACCCTCGGAAGAAAACACGCTCAATGGGGCGGAGAGGCACCCTGATTATTGCGCATATCATCGGAAAATTTCACACCCCACGGAGGAGTGCGACGCCTTTAGGATATGGTGGCAAGGATATGTTTCTTATCGGCAACATTTTAAGCGCATGAAACGCAAGACTCGTCGGGAACGAAGAAGTACTGCCGACGGGCACAACAGGACCACTGGCAACTGTTACATGGTTAACGCCGGAGGGTCACGAGTTCTCACCTTTGGGAGCGACTTTGACGAAGAAATGGCTCTGGGCCCTCTCTTTAAAGAATCCGTTTTAGGGAAAGGGGAGGAATCGGAAGCCTGCGAAAACATTCAGCTGCGCAACCGCACGCTCCCGGAAAAGAATCTCGGGCCCACAAATAGAAAAGATAAGGGAAAGGAAAAGGTCACTGAAGATATCGCTTTAGATGACCAAGTCATGAAAGAGCTGACTATCAAAGACCCTCCCAGGAAGGGTAAGGTGGACTACAATATCCTGGCGCACCTAAGGAAGATACCTTCTCAACTTAGCATTCTCGATGCCCTCCTATTATCAAAAGAAGCACGAGATTCACTAATTAAGGCGTTACAAGAACCTGAGCAATTCCAAGCTTTCCTCGCCACTGAAAGGATGAAGGATGAACTGGAGGAAGTGCATACGGCCGACATCACTTTCGGGGACGAAGACCTCCTTCTCGGGACGTGCGACCACAACCGTCCCCTATATGTCTCTGGATACTGCCATGATATCAAGATAGCCAAGATCCTAGTGGATAATGGATCCTCCGTCAATCTCCTTAACGTTCGGGTGTTAAAGGAAATCTGCATGAGTGTGCAACACCTCGCTCGTGACAAAATTACCATCTCCGGTTTCGATTCACAATCGTCACGGACTCTCGGATCCGTGATACTAACATTACGCTTTGGAATACTCGTCACAGACATCAAATTCCATGTCATTGACGCCAAGACCTGCTACAACGCCTTGCTCGGTCGTCCTTGGCTACACGAGTACAACATCATCCCTTCTACACAACATCAGTGTATGAAGTACTTTAAGGATAGTTTCGAGTATACCGTAACAGGTGAGCTGAACCCATTTTCCGTGAACGAAATCCGCAAATACGAAGATGCGAAGTACTTTTTGCCAGATTTCGAGGATACAGAAAGGTGTCGCAAGCCGGAGAACAAAGCCACCGCCACCATCCCTGTTTTCGGGAGCGATACCGAAGAAGAAGAAGAGATAGTTTATGCTGGGCCATCTCAACGCAACAACCCGGGGACGTCTGCCCCCATGTTGGTCTTCGGAAGTGACTCGGAAGATGAGGTTAATGCCGTGTTCTCCAATCGGCTGTCAATACAAGCACCCCCTAGCGATGATTAGAGTTTGCAAATCACCATGGTGCCGCGAGAACACTACAAGGATCTCGACACACTTCAAGCTTACAATGTGCAGGACCTGCAAACGTTTTACGTCCCTCCCAAGAAAAAGGGTGAGAAGGTGATCCTATTCTACCGATCCTCAGAGTCGAAAGTAGAGAAAGAGATTTGGCATGGCACGGATGCTACACTCGACAGGCTCCAACCCATCCGTCTGCCCAGATACTACACAAATGGATTAAAGAGGCTATTGAAGCGCCAAGGAGTACACTCAAAACAGACTGTTCGACAAGCTCGGTTCTACAACAGGATTTGGGATGTCCCTGGGACTCAACGCAAATTGCCCAACGGGAAAATGGAAACACTTGGGGTTGGATATGTGAGAGCCGGAAAACGGGAACGGGCCCACAGTAGCTACGCTATATATACCTTTGATGAAGAAGAGGACGCCATGTCAGGAAATGCCAACCCCTCATCAAAACTAGATCCCGCGATTGAAGTGCCGAGTCCATCGTTTGAAGACCGAATGGACAAGCTTATCAGGAAAGTGGGTCAAAAAGCTCGGGAAGACCACAACCGCGAGATGGCCATCTACGAGAAGGCCAGGACGCAACGTCTGTTTCAACAGGCTGCAAAAGACAAAGATGCTCATCCTTGTCAACCCGTTGTACGAAAGGCCCGACGCAGAGGCAGAAATAAATCAAGAAGCGGAAAGAGGAGCCGACAACAACGACGCAGGATTAGAGAGTTACGTGATCGGGTATTGCGCGGCTCGGATTTGTCCCTCATGAAGAAGATGAGTCGAGCGTACTCCTTCCCCCGAGACAAGACGGAGAGGTTACTCAAGCTCGCTATAAAACATCAAATGATCGCGCTTCCAGAGTCTGGACACCCTGAGCAAGCTAACAAGGCTTCTCATCTGAGCTATTGCTCTTATCACCGAGCCATAGGACATCCTACCGAAGACTGCTTCACCTTCAAGAACTGGGTCGAGGACCAGTACCAACAGGGCAGATTCGCTTTATCCGACGGCTGGAGGGTAACGTCGCCACAAAAGCATGAACCCAAAGCCGCAAAAGCAGAACCAGATCCACCTCAGCCCTGGAAGCGGATTCGCACCTGTTACACGGTTACGATATTAAAAGAAGAGCCCGAGAACATGGATGACCTTCCCTGGTGCTTTGAGAACAGCGATGATGAGGTGATCTCAGAATTTCCGCCAGCTCCGAAAGAACTGGAAGACGGCATACATACTACTGCAGATAACCTCAAGAAGATTGAGTTGGGATCGGCAGATGACCCGCGACCGACATTTGTCAGCGAGCTGCTATCTGAAGAAAGGGTGGCTGCGTTAAAGAACGTGCTTCTACGACATAAAGACTGCTTCGCGTGGAACTATGCCGAAATGCCAGGATTGGATCCGGAGATTGCTGTGCATAAATTAGCAATATCCCCAGATATCAAGCCAGTCAATCAGGCGCTAAGAAGGATGTGACTCAAGCTTGAAATGAGCATCAACGCCGAAGTCAAGAAGCTGATCGATTCTGGATTTATCCAAGAAGTCCAGTATCCCGACTGGATCGCCAATATCGTCCCGGTAATGAAGCGGGTAAATTCCTGGGATTCATCATCCGACACCGAGGTATCGAAATAGATCCATCTAAGATCAAGGCGATCATGGAAATGCCTCCGCCAAGAACCCTCAAACAGTTGCGGTCTCTCCAAGGGAAGCTCGCATACATCCGGCGGTTTATCGCCAATCTTTCAGGCAAATGCTGTCCTTACAGCCACCTGATGAAGAAGGGAACTCCATTCGTTTGGGATCACAAATGCCAAGGTGCATTAGACGAGATCAAGCAGTACCTACAAAACCCTCCGGTGTTGGCTGCGCCGGTCAAGGGAAAACCCCTCATTCTTTATACAACCGCCCTCGAAGGTTCCTTAGGCGCGTTATGGGCACAAGAGAACGATCAAGGGAAAGAGAGAGCACTCTACTACTTAAGTCGAGTTCTGCTGGGGGCAGAAAACAACTACTCTCCTATTGAAAAACACTGCTTGGCGTTAATCTTCGCGATAACAAAACTCAGGCACTATGCGTTGGCGCACGAAGTCCGTCTCATCTCGAAGGTGGACCCTCTTAAATATCTGATGTCAAAGGCTATATTGACGGGTCGACTCGCTAAATGGGCTCTACTCCTGATGGAGTTCTCGATAACATATCGACCTCTCAAGGCAGTGAAAGGCCAGGCCATTGCTGACTTCCTTGCTGAGCATCCAGTACCTGCCGGCTCTCCTCTGAACTGCGATTTGCCGGATGAACATGCATTCGATGCGATCGGCGGTGGTGATACCCGATGGGAACTCTATTTTGACGGGGCATCTTCCATGAAGAAGCGCAAACAATGTACCCCTATAATCAAATCGGGAGTAGGCCTCATCTTCGTAACCCCACAAGGAGGGATAATGCGCTTTGCTTTCTCCTTAACGGAATCGAGGTCGAATAATGAAGCCAAATACGAAGCTTTAATAGTGGGCCTCGAGATCGCCATTGACATGGGAATTGAAGACCTCTCTATATACGGGGATTCTCAACTGGTCGTTAGTCAAGTAAACGGCGACTACCAAACGTGCAAACCGGAGTTGGTGAGGTACGGCGAAAAGGTGCAACAATTGTTGAACCAAATTCCCTCTTATTCTTTGGAGAACATACCGCGCGCAGAAAACAGCAAAGCAGACGCGCTGGCCAAACTTGCTAAAGAACTAGCTGATGAGAATCTCGATGACGTCAAAATCATGGTGCAAAGCCGTCGAGTGCTCGCCCCGGCAGAAATATCTCCGGAATCATGCGAAGAAAAGGGAGCGACTGAGCAGACAATCCTACAAATAAAAGACCATAAGAAGGCTGAGGACTGGAGGGAAGTCTTCATAGACTACTTTAAGTCCCACCGAATGCCCGAAGGAGCGTCCTCAAGACATCAGCTCATGAAATGAGCTCTATTTTTCGCTTTCGTCAATGATACTCTGTATAAGAGGTCGTTTGATTCTCTGTGGCTGAGATGCTTAGGACCTGACGAAGCAGAAAGAGTCATTCAGGAAGTTCACGACGGACTCTGCGGTTCTCACCAAGCAGGCCCGAAGATGAAATTGAAGATCAAACGAATGGGTTATTATTGGCCCACGATGGTCCAGGACTGCTTCGAGTATGCGAAGCAATGCCACTCGTGCCAGATTCATGGAGACTTTATCCACCAACATCCGAATCCACTACACCCAACGGTGGCTAGCTGGCCATTCGAAATGTGGGGGACTGACATAGTCGGCCCCATCGAGCCAGCATCGTCCCGGGGACATCGTTTCATCCTGGTGACAACTGACTACTTCTCCAAATGGGCAGAAGCAGTACCGCTGAGGGAAGTGAAGACGGAGAATATCCTCCACTTCTTCAAGACGCACGTCATCTATCGGTTTGGAACCCCACGGCGGATTATCTCCGATAACGAGCCAGCCTACAGAAGCCATTAGCCGCTTCGCGCAGCAGCACAATATAGACTGGAGATATTCTTCAGTTTACAATCCGCGAGCTAATGGTCTGGCCGAGGTCTTCAATAAGACCTTGACAAAGATCATAAAAAAGACGGTGTCCCGAAATAAGAAGGACTGGCATGAGAGACTGCAAGAGGCTCTTTGGGCATATCGAACTACGTGCAAGACGGCCACGAACACGACGCCATACGCACTGGTATTCGGTACGGAAGTGGTAGTCCCCCTCGAGATAGAGCTGCCTTCTCTACGAGTGGTAGTCCACCATGGATTGACAAACGAAGAAAATGCTCACCTTCGGCTTGAGGAGCTTGATGCCCTCGATGAAACCCGGCTCATAGCGCAACAAAATCTGGAGGCCTATAAAGCAAAGATGACGTGCTCGTATGAAAGATTGACCAGGCCGAGAACATTCCGCCAAGGCGAACTCGTGCTAGTGGTCAAAAGACCGATGATCCCCAATCGCGCCAAGCGGGGAAAATTCGAGCCAAACTATGAAGGCCCGTACATCATAGATAAGGTCTACCAGGGTGGGGCCTATCTACTCATGGACATGCATGGTGAAAGGCCTTTCAGGCCAATAAACGGCCGCTTCCTAAAGAAATACTACGCTTAAGGAGCCACAGCCTAGGTCAATGATAGATGACGACGACTATGTCCGCTCGCTATCTTCCTAAAGCTCAAAGCTCTATAAGTAGCAGCCGTCTCTCTCCATGACGGACCAAATGTCCTTAAACTAACGACGGACCGAAATGTCTTTAAACTAATAGCGGACCGAAACATCCTTAAACTAATACCGCAGTATCCTTAGGCTGACAAGATAAAAAAAATAAATAAAAACATTATAATAAATAAAAACGGTATGTCCATAAGCAAAAAGGGCACGGATGAAAACCCGAAAGGGCTCCGTGAGTAAAAACAGCAGGGCTACCGGCGAGTGTTCGTGAAAACCCGAAAGGGCGCGACCTTGTAAAAAAAAGAAAGGGAGAGAAAAAGAATAAAAAAAACGGTATGTCCACAAGCAAAAAGGGCACGGATGAAAACCCGAAAGGGCTCCGTGAGTAAAAACAGCAGGGCTACCGGCGAGTGTTTGTGAAAACCCGAAATGGCGCAACCTCGTTAAAAGACACTTGCGGGATCCCCACGACCTTGCAAGGAGAAACCACCCGCGTGAGATCCTTACGACTCACAAGGGAGCAACACACTTAGGAGTCCCTACGATTCCTAAGGAGAAAATACACATGTGAGATCCTCACGACTCGTAAGGAGAATTCTCTTATGGGACCCTCACGGCTCATAAGATTTGAAAGTCTTAAGTCACAGAGACCTAAACCTGTGCTTAAGCAAAATCCCCCATACCCTTCGACATTGCCCTACAAGCGGCTCAATACTGACCCTTGTATACAATCCACGGACGCGAATAAACATTTCCCCAGCAAAGTCCCACCCGTGACTAGGGATATGTCCGTATAATGAGCAACCCTTGTAGGTCCTCTCGACCCATAAGGAGAAAACCCTCTTGTAGGATCCTTACGACTTACAGAGGAACATACACTTAGGGATCCTCATGATTCCTAGGGAAAAAATACACCCACGTGATCCTCACGACTTGTAGGGAGAAATACCTTGGTGAGACCCTTACGGCTCATGAAGTCAAAAGCCTTGGTCGACAGGACCCTTAACCCTGTTTGCTAAGCCACCTTTGTTCAATATCGACAGAGGCAAATGATGATTCGCTCCTGGCAACATCCTAGTTGTAGTGGTGCTGATGCTGAAATCGGTGTCTAAAATCCAAGCTTGCGGCGAAAAAGCTAGCAAGCCGCCATGCATACGAAATAGCCAAAATGATGGGGCAACTTGCAATAAAAAGCAGCAAGTAAAAATATATGCATGAAAAATAACCGAAATGATGGGACAACTCGCAATAAAAAGCAGCGAGTAGAAAATAAATAAATAACCGAAATGATTGGGCACTGCGAAAAATAGCTGAAATGATGGGGCAATCGCGACCTTCGCGATATAAAAGCTGAAACGATAGAGCATCGCGGAAAAAGAAATAAAATAACAATAAAATTTATGCCGTACAGGTGATGTTCCATCATACCCTGTACACAATCCAAGGGCGTAAACAAAAAGGGATCATACCTCCCCCCCAGGTTTCACCAAAGAAAGAAGCTAAATCTCGAAGGGTCACAAGCGACCTAGAGATCATCCCAACACTCGTCTCGTAACGACAGACACAACTTCAAGCTAAGCGGAACAGTGGCAACTCCCAGTTCCATGGCTCGGTGGTATACACATCGCCAACAGTCAAACCTCCATCCCGTGAATTGCGGATACAATCAGCAAAATTCCTGGTTATGTGGAACGCGGATAACGTCACTCTTTGACCCCGTGAAAAACATCCAGAGCGGATCCTGGTCCTCGCAAAGCACGGCAGTGAACCCGTGTGAAGCATCCAGAGCGGAGCCTAGTCCTCGCCAAGCACGGCAGTGAACCCGTGTGAAGCATCTAGTGCAAAATTCCTGGTTACGTGGAACGCGGATAACGTCACTCTTTGACCCCGTGGAAAACGTCCAGAGCGGATCCTGGTCCTCGCAGAGCACGGCAGTGAACCCGTGTGAAGCATCGAGAGCGGAGCCTAGTCCTCGCCAAGCACGGCAGTGAACCCGTGTGAAGCATCTAGTGCAAAATTCCTGGTTACGTGGAACGCGGATAACGTCACTCTTTGACCCCGTGGAAAACGTCCAGAGCGGATCCTGGTCCTCGCAGAGCACGGCAGTGAACCCGTGTGAAGCATCCAGAGCGGAGCCTAGTCCTCGCCGAGCACGGAAGTGAACCCGTGTGAAGCATCTAGTGAAAAATTCCTGGTTACGTGGAACGCGGATAACGTCACTCTTTGACCCCGTGGAAAACGTCCAGAACGGATCCTGGTCCTCGCAGAGCACGGCAGTGAACCCGTGTGAAGCATCCAGAGCGGAGCCTAGTCCTCGCCGAGCACGGCAGTGAACCCGTGTGAAGCATCTAGTGCAAAATTCCTGGCTACGTGGAACGCGGATAACGACACTCTTTGACCCCGCGGAAAACGCCCAGAGCGGAGCCTGGTCCTCGCCAAGCACGGCAGTGAACCCGTGTGAAGCATCCAGAGCGAACATTGGACTGTGGAGTCCTTAAATCCACGGACTATGATGTCCTTAACCTCGACCGTGATGTCTTAAAACTAACGATCAACCACCCCGATTCCCTACGAATTCTGCCTTAGTTTAAGGGTACATCTCTTCACTCCTTTGATACGTGTTGTTGTAATTCCTCAACGTCTTCAAAGAGGTGACGGGTCCATGCAACCAAACATCGGACTGTGGAGTCCCTAAATCCACGGACTATGAGGTCCTTAACCTTGACCGCGACGTCTTTAAACTACGATACCTAGAGAAACCCCTGACTCCGTAAAACACGGACAAGGGTGACCACATCCAGCACTTACAAGTCCTCACGACCTGTAAGGAAGAGAAACTCTCTTGTGAAATCCCTTACGACTCTCAAGGGATAACCCGCTTAAGAATCCTCACGATTCTTAAGAAGAACTTACACCTATGGGATCCTCTCGACCTGTAGGGGGAAAGACTCTTTATGAGACCCTCATGGCTCATAAAATGCAAAAGTCTTAGGAAGCAGATCTTAACCCTGAATCCTAAGCTATCACTGTCCTGCAAGGAGATCAAGATAGAATATCCGCAGAATACATTCAATAAAAAGGGGATACACCATTGAGAAGAAAAATGTATCTTTTATTCATAAACCAAAATGGATACAAAGTATAATTCATGAAAGAAATAAAAAAGAAAGATACTCTCATCCATGAGTACGTACAAAAAAGGGGAAAAGATACAAGTCCTCAAGCCGGCGGGCGGTGCAGTAATTTTACCAGCTCATCGTTCTGTTGCTGAGTCACGGCTTCATGACGCAAGATCTCCAGAAGACGAGCCTCCGCCTGAGCTTGCTGAGCCTGATACGAAGCAAGCCGAGCTTCGAGTTCTTTCTCGGTGGCTTTATGAGCATCGACCCTTTCACGAGTGAACGTGGCAGCTTTATCGAGAGCCACCACCTCTTTTATGGACCCCTGAAGCACCCGCTAGAGTTCGTACGCTTTGTTGGCCTTGGCGGTGAGATTAGCTTGAAGCTCACTCAGCGCCTTAGAAGCCAACTCCCTCTCTGAGAATTTACGACCGACCTCTTTCCTCGCACAACAATGTGTTCGCCACGTGTCGCCTTGTCAGGCCAATTAAGCCCACTGTCACGATCGCAGCCTCTGAAACAGGATAGGAATGCTCTGGACTGTATAAATAAGCTCCGGTTGATAGCAGTAGTCAAGCTAAAGAACGCGTACATCATCGGGTATGGGAAGCAATAAGAAAATTTCTGACTTTATCCTGTCAAGCATGTGTTCGCAATTATAAAAAAAAGGGAAACAATATGCGAAGCTCTGATGTGCAAGCGACGTGATGATAATATTGGCGACTAAATAAAGCCTTCATAAGAAGAACACAAAGTTTATTTATGCAAGAGAAAACATACATACGAGTACCAAGCCGACATGCAGGTTCAGCATAAAGCATACAAAAAAAAGGGACTAATTTAAATATTCTACGCTAGCGGGAAAAGGTCACCAAACACGGGATCAGAAGCACAAGGGTTAACAAAGCAAAGAACAAAATTCTCCATCTCTCTCTCCGCTCTCTCCAGTACGTCAAAGCGACGGTTCTCGTGAGGAGTCGCTCCCCATCGATTGGTGCCATGTTCGTCCGCGAAAGCAAACATAATAGCTCGCCGAGCCCTTATTTGGCTCAGCAGGTGAATTGAGCAGTCCTTCAAAGCCTGAGTAATCAGGCACGCTTTGTGAAAGCCCTCGAGCTTCTCTTCAGCCGCATCAAGCATCGCCAGGGTCATCTCTGCCGGGTGAGGAGGAATGTCGGCAAGCACGGCCGTGAGGATCATCCGGAGCCAGAGGGAACCCATTGGGAGGGGAGATCCCCTACGGATCGAGAGTTCATACATCGCCGAGCCGCATTCATCATCGGTAAGGAGTGGATCCACCAACCGAGCGGCGAAACGGGGGATCATCTCCTCGATAGGAACTTCCCATGGCTGTCGACGAGCGTGTGGACGGTTGCAGGCCATGGCACTTAGTTCTCGAAATTAAATCGCGTTAAAATGGGAATAAAAGTTCTCTGTGAAGAGAAAAGGAAAACCATTGCCTCAGATATAAAGGGGAGCATTAAGTGCTGTCCGCGGAAAATCTTGCATGGTAAAGCTATTTCCAAAGCCAAAAAAAAAGGAGGGGCATCGAAAATCAAGGAGATGGAACTATTTCCAAGGCCCTCTTTCTGCATCTGATATTGTGCACTGAAAATATGGCATGGAAATTTTTTTTGAACAGCCCCATCAAGGGACCCCACGTGCAGAACACGTGAGGCCCAAACTTGATGTAAAAAAAATGGATGGAGTAGCACCCTGCATATTAAAAGCATCAACAACAACAGTAGCAAAATGATGAAATCCCAGAGAAAGGCATGCAAGCAGGGAAAGACATAATAAAACTTGTCACTCATACTTCAAGAAGTTCATACAAAATAAAGAGGACACGTTTACAATGGTATGACTTCAGACGCGGGGCATGGGTTGAGAAACTCAAGATTAACTTTGTCCAAGATTCTCCAAGCATTTCGAACCTCCCGAGGATGCTTCCTCTCGCGATCGCAAGCGTCGGGGTCCTCACGAATATCCTCCACCCTCCGATAGGCGGCAAGTATGGCTGACTGCTGAAAGGCTTGGTGCAAGAGATCAATAAGGTGATCTCGCCTCCTCTTTGAGATCAAGTCCATCAGGTACACCGAATGTACCTTATCCTCAGCAGTGTCCAAGGTCCTGAGCGGTATGCCGGTGCAAAAGAGAGGAAGTGCCTCCCGGATCGCCAGCACGATCAGCCTCAGAAGAGAAGAGCGACGGGGGAGTAGCCGATGGTTGTATTCGTCAAAGCGGCTCATGATCTCGGCACACTGAGCATCGGTGAACTCCTGGTTCTGACTGTGGCCCAGTGCACGAATATTCCCATAGGAAATAATCTCGTCAAGACCATACAGATGGGCATCCATGATACCTGAAATAAAGGTCATGAGAATTATTAGAAAGCTCTTGTTTCATTAATTGCAGAAGGACAACCTCGGGTCAAGAGACCCCAAGAAGCCTCCGTGTGAAGAAACTGAGTTCTTCATTGGAATTAAATTCCTTATTAAGAGAAGGGAATTAAATTCTCAGAAACATTTTTGGATGGAATTAAGTTCCATGGAGTTGAAACGCCATCATCATCTCCCCAAAGATCATCTAAACTCTAAGAGATCTACAGTTCGAAGGTTAGGTGGTTTCCTGTTCTTATGGAAAAACTTGAAGAAAAATGGGTTCCTTGTTGAAAAAGAGTAAAAACCCTTGTTTTGGGATTTAAAATCCAAAGGAATGTGAAAATTTACTGTTTGTCCAAGAACATTACCTGAGGAAAAAGGGTCACCTGAACAGAGTTAAACTCTGAAGATTGTTTCAAGACAAAGAACTAAGCTCTGGAAGCGAGAATTAAATTCTCAAGGGAAAAAGTTCTCAAAAGAAGAAGATGAACAAAGTGAAGGCTCTTCTGAAGAAACATGAGTATTTATAGGAGGCTCCCCAAATCTCTAGAGGAATCCAACAGTCACAAAAGGTGACAGCGTTGCACTCACATGCAGACATGTGAGAACAACGCTGTGGGGGCATTTGTTTCCTGATTTAAAATCAGGAAAGCCCACGGAAGAGGCTTCAGAAAAGGGTCACGTGCTCACACGTGACCAGCAGTCACGTATTGGCACGTGACATCTAAAAGCATCGCCAAGGCAAATTCAGTTTCCCAACTACATCCAAGAAAAAGGCTTCAGAAAGGGTCACGTGCTCCCACGTGACCAGGGTCACGTGTTGGCACGTGACACTCAAAAGCGGCAGACTCAATTTCCTGATTGAATCAAGAAAAAGGCTCCAGATGAGGGTCACGTGCTCACACGTGACCAGGGGTCACGTGGTGGCACGTGACAGCTAAGCAGCGACCAGAAAGCAGAGCGCAGAAAGAAAGAAGAGGGCTCGTTCTAAGGGGGTCGCGTGCCCACACGTGACCAAGGGTCACGTGGCCACACGTGACCAGCTTTCAAAGCCTATCTGTTAAGCGAATTAAATTCTGAGAAAAGACCTCTTAAATCTTTCCAAAGCAACCGCTTGAATTAAAGATTTAAAGGTGATTAAATATCATCTATCTATGGGAAAATCTCGAATTTGGAAAGATTTCCCCGTAAAATCTAACCGAAATAACAAAGGAGAATCTCTGGATTTAAAATCCAATGGTGAATAAAATTCACCTAATAATCCAAAGGTCCAAAACGAATGATGGATACAAATCAAATCTCTCAATGAAAGATTCATCAAAAACTAATTGACTCGGCTGCTTCTCCTATAAATAGGAGCCAAGAGACACACAAAAAAATATATATGCAGAGGGAAGAAAAGAGAGAGAGCCTTGATACTTTGGAGGAATTTGGATCTTCTGCAAAAGAAAACCCTAGGTAAGAAAGGGAAGGCTTTTTGAAAGAAAAGAGAATTTAATTCTCAACAGAGTTTAACTCTGATATAAAAACAGAAGAACATAGTTCTCTCTTTGGTGGAGGATCAGTAAAGTGCACATCTCCCCTTGAGTTGAGAATTTAATTCTCAATGGATTGAGATCCTGCCATGCAGATCCAAAGCATAGAGAGGGAATGGAAGCACGAGAATTTAATTCTCACAGAACTATAGGAATTTAATTCCTTTAAAATAAAATTAGGGTTGACCCTGTGTTATGGGAATTTAATTCCTTCAGAATGAAAAGAATCAGGGTTTAACCCTGGTTAAGAACTTAGTTCTGTTAAAACAACAGGAATTTAATTCCCTTAATCTCATTCCCCAGAATAATTCTTTAACAGAGAGTGAGAGTTTAACTCCTTAATGCTTTTATTAGGGTTTAACCCTATTCAGTTCTTCACATATATGAGGAATTTAATTCCTACAGAAAATTCAGAGTTCAACTCTATTCCAGAATATAAACCTTCAAAAGGAAGTAGGAATTTAATTCCTCTGAAATTATTGCTAGGGTTCAACCCTACGAGGAATTTAATTCCTGAAAGGGATTAACAGATCTTCTAAAAAAAACATACATAGAGGCAGGGTCACGTGTCACCACGTGACCCCCAAAAAGATCCACAGAAAAGCCCCTTTGAGGCAGTGCCTCACGTGACCCACGTGACCCTTGGCAGAGGCTTTAACATACTCCATTTAAACACCCGTCACGTGATGGCACGTGATGCTCCAAAAGATGTGATATTCTCAGCAGAACAAATGAAGGGAGGGCGCCCTCACGTGCTACCACGTGACCCCTCTTGCCTTAGCGTCTAACGCTAAATTGGAACCCCTGAATCCAGTGTTAAAACACTGTCTGGCCTTAGTGTTCAACACTAATCAAAGAGCTTTATTTGCAGTGTTCAACACTGATTACCTTAGTGTTTAACATTAATTTGAGATCTCTGCTGCCAGTGTTTTGATCTGTTTTAGTGTTTAACACTAATTTGAAAGCCTTGTTGCTGGTGTTTAACACCAACTATCTTTTAGTGTTAAACACTAACTTATCAATCTCATTCCCAGTGTTCAACACTGATTGGTCTTTAGTGTTTAACACTAGGCATTGGCCCAATTGGCTAAATGGCCAGAGGCAAAGCCTCTCCTTCAATGGACCAACAGAGGGCCAATATTTTGGACTTAGCCCAAACTGGCCATAAGTCCTCAAATCATCTTGAACTGAGCACATCTGCTCTTTCAACCCACTCATTGGTTCAAGGGTACATCTCTGAACTCCTCTGATATTTATCGCTGTAATCCTTCAACGTCTTCAGAGAGGTGACGGGTCCCGACAACCACACATCAACACGGACTGTAAACTCACAGACTAATGCGTCCTTAAACACACCCATATGGACTGTGGGGTCCTTAAACCCATGGAATTATGCGTCCTTAAACTACAAATGGACCACCACGTCCTTAAACTGGCGATGGACCACTACGTCCCTAAACTGGAAATGGACCACTATGTCCCTAAACTGGAACAATAGAGCCCAAACGCTCTTTTGTCGGATCTAAATGATCCTGTTAAGTCGATCTTAGTCCCAAACTGGACTAACGTATCCTTAACAACCGTTTAAGTTGATCTTAACTTCAAATATGGCTAACGTATCCTTAAACCTTCAAACAGACTTTAGTCCCAAATTGGACTATGAATCACCCAACCAATTTTGGTCCAAGGGTACATCTCTGAACTCCTCTGACACCTGTCGTTGTAATCCTTCAACGTCGTCAGAGAGGTGACGGGTCCCGACGGCCATACAATCAATGGACCACTATGTCCCTAAACTGGAACAATAGAGCCCAAACGCTCTTTTGTCGGATCTAAACGATCCCGTTAAGACGATCTTAGTCCCAAACTGGACTAATATATCCTTAACAAACGTTTAAGTTGATCTTAGCCTCAAATATGGCTAACGTATCCTTAAACCTTCAAACAGACTGGACTATGAATCCCTCCAATCAACTTTGGTTCAAGGGTACATCTCGGAACTCCTTTGACACCTGTCGTTGTAATCCTTCAACGCCGTCAGAGAGGTAACGGGTCCCGACGACCATACATGCAATGGACCACTATGTCCCTAAACTGGAACAATGGAGCCCAAATGCTCTTTTGTCGGATCTAAACGATCCCGTTAAGTTGATCTTAGTCTCAAGTTAGACTAACGTATCCTTAACAAACGTTTGAGTTGACCTTAGCCTCAAATATGGCTAACGTATCCTCAAACCAAACCCCCAAACCCAAACCTAAGATAATACGGATTTGGACTAGTCCACGCCCTACGGGCGACGACTTAACTCGGTCTCCGTAAACAATCCACGGGCAACAAAACATAAAATAGACACACACGACACGAAGTGACCATCTGGAGAAGGAGAAAGTTGTTACCGCGATGCGGTAGCGTAATTAACTGCAGGGGCTTGCGCCTGCAGGGAAGAGTGTCCCCACAATCAAAACCCCCTCAAGCGAGGGGGAATCTGACGAAGTCTGCTACATCTGCCGCATCCGTTCAAACCTTCGATGTATGGTGCCATAAATCAACTTGGCATCTTCGGAGAGGTGAACGGATAGCACCAATTAGCATCTGCCCCGAATCTCAGTGCCAAGACATCGCAGTCTTGTGCGCCGTCTTTCGGAGGGGAACAGAGATGACCAAGATTGATGTAAAGAATGAGTAGAACAATTTGTCTCGTTACGTCCAAAGCTATGGACGAACGGTTAATGAAGTTGCCTTTTGGAATCAGGTAAATTAGAAATTGATCACATCTAATTTGTATGCACCAAAAACTATCATAATCTTTTTCCCAAAAATTCCTTAGCCTCCAAATGATTTGGCCGGCCAATATAAGGTGGGGTGATGAGTGTTGGAGCAAGGAGGAGGGTGACCGTAAACCTGAAGCTTATCATAACATTAAATGAAAAGGATGACACACTAAAAACAATTAATGCAAAATGGTGATTCATTAACCTAGTCACCATTTCAATTAATGCTAATGAATGAATCATCAAGCCTTGTCACCAAATCTAGAACCTTCTAGAACCACGACTCACCCTCAAGACGAAAAGATAAATCCGCATTTAACTGAATGTTAAATACGGGTGATAGAAAACAGGAAACTGGCAACTTCAAAAAGCGATCCTGAAATGAATTTCAGGATAACCCCGCAACAGTATAAACATACCCGCATTTGTTTTACTACCGAATACAAATGAAACTGAGATAAAGATATTATATCTACACAGTATAATACTCGGATCCGGCTTAAACCAAAGCCTACCAGTATTATCTGCCCCAAATATGACACGTGCGTAAACGCACGTGCATTTTCCGAACCCTGCGATAAAACCATACGGTCTCTACAACGTTTCGCCCGAACTTGGGAAACTGTGTGTGGGGGACTCTAATGACTCATCAACACACTGGCACTGGGTATAACCTCTAGCACGTCAGAGGTACTAGTTGTACGTAACGTTTGCCTATGTATTGATTGAAAGGGAAGCTGACAAGCGAACTCATCCAGAAACCCTACTGAGCCTGACATTGACAATATCCGTACAGTCTGGTCCGTTCGTCTAAGAGTATCGCATATCGAGTCTAGGGGGGTGGATAAAGTCAGACCCCTAATAACGCGATAATTCGTGTCGGTATGAAACCCATCACCTCCTGAGAAACTACTGATCCAAATCAGTAATTCTCCACTACCTCGGCCGAGGATTTCTAGTGATGGCCACCCGTGCACTGTGTGACATCAACCCCCAATACCAGGAGAGACGAATCCCCGACTATCCGCTCACTGCCTCCATGTGGCTCGGGACTGTACCCAACTAAAACCTGTTTGCACGTCTCCTTTGAGTGTGGTAGGGTAGTAATCAAAGCACAGTGGGAACTCACATGGGACAAATGACGATCTCAGGTCGAAAAACTAACCTGTACACATGTCACCAGGGAACTGCTATCTGACGATATGTATAATACCAACTAGCATGTTCCCAGCGAGTCCTGTCCGGTGTACTCATAACCTAATGAGCACCTGTATACATCTTAGGTGATCAAACTGACACCAGTGGCTTGTGAGACCGGCCATCGCCCCTCGTCGGGGTCTCGACTGTATACACTAGTCTACTCTGGAGTATCGATGCCCTGTCTCGAAACTCCCACGACTAGGGATACTTTAAGGATGTGCTTACAGACCCCAGCTCCCACGTATATGATCGCCATCATACTGCTGGCAGTCAAGAAAGAATCCTATGGGCTCTATCAATCATGCAATAGCGAACTAAAGCATGTATATGATGATAAAGAAAAACCAGATAGCATACTATCATCTCGAGTAAGACAGTCATATCGGTATAGGTCCTCCCTCAATCATTGCAATCTCGTGCCTACGATCCAATAATTGACTTTGAGGGCACTATATCCTACATTCTCCCACTTGTATTTAAGGCTAATTATTGCGATGTCGCATACTCACAGCCTGTGTGATACCGAACACCCAACTTCTCTACTAATCAGTTTCACAAAGCCCGTTTGTAAAACTATTGTGTTCGAGAAATAGCCTCAGTGAGTGGATCCGCCCTGATGTTTCTTTCTGTATCACTCTAAATCTCAAGTTCGTGGAAAAAGCCATCTCCCGAATCGAGTAATACCTGTCTTAGAATATGTCTGGATATCTGATGGGACCTAGTTCATAAATGAACTCCAAATCCAAACTTCTTAGACTGTATCGATAACTAAACCTAATCAGTATCCAGCACCATGCCTCCAACAGTGTCCTCTTGGACCACCTGTCCATAATACTGTCCCTCATCAGAGGGAAAACTATAGCTCTGACAATCACTCTGTCATGCATGTCACCTTTGAAGCCTGGAATGATAACCGTCTCCCGAAGGAGGATGCCGTCATCAAATCCGTAGAACATGTACTTATGTTCTAAAACTGCTTCCTTATGTTTCTCCAGGATTGGATTAATATAAACTTATCGCATCTAGTGCAAAAACAACATCTGGTGTGGTACTTGACATCTCATGATTGACTCAATTGCCTAAGCAAGTGATCTGCCAATCATGCACATCCCTCTCCCCTTCAGTCTGTAAGACACCTTTAGAGAGGGTGACTCCATCATCTACAGGTACACCACCATGCCAGGAGTCATCTATTCTAAAATACCATTAGAATACTGTCAAAGTACCCAAATTGGGAAACTACCCAATTCTAGATCTAAAACCATAGATCTAGAAACCAGAATGTCAGAAATTATATCCATATCCTCTGCGGAGAAACAACTGTGTAACAACCACAGTATAACCGATTGTAGTATAGGAATTTTACTTCCTATTCTGTGTATGTGATCCAAATACCAGGACATCACACCCTACTACCTTCTCTACAGATCCATCCCCTATTCTGATGAAGTCAAAGCCATGACTGTCACATCAAAATTAGATGATCTATCTCCGCTTTATCTGCTCAAGTCTATAAATAGACATAAACTACTTGTCCACTATGCTTCCGCTGCTCCCATTGACCACAACAACCCTCTGGCAGAATAATATATACGTGCACTTCTAAAGCTAGTTTAGAACGACGCTATACTTATCCTCCTGCCGGGTCTCATAGTCTGAAACAACAGTAGTGTCCAGTCTGGGTAAACATGAACCTCCCTGTCACCTTCCCTGAGTCTACCGGAGTACCTCTCGGGTGTCTGAGGTTACCCACCATATCTGCGAAGTGGCTAATGGAATGTCAAACCTGATTGAATATATAGGTCCTATTAAATTTTTCCGTAATCGTTTGCGGTTCTGGAATCTCTTCCAGTTCTACCATACTCCCACTGCTGTTTTCTGAAAAAATCAATTTTAGTAAAACTGTGGCGACTCAAGAACAATATCACTATTGATCTTCCAGATGGTAGAAAATCAACCCTCGTCAAAGCCAGGGTCAACCCACTAACTGCCATTACAGAAACGTGTCTTGAGTTATCCAGTGTTTGGTTTTAAGCATAAGCTGGACAACTCACCGTACTTTAACATCGTTAAGATATGAACCATTCTGTATCCAATATAGAAACTTTGGCACTTATTTAATTGGAACAATATTCAAATCAGGCAGCTGTCTCCAGTGCATATCAACTTAATGGAGAGAGGCTAATCAGCATTACTCAACTTAGGAATACATCCAATTATGAGTAACCTGAAAGAGAAACAAGTTTCTCAAAACCATTACTATCATCTGAATACCAATCACAAGAATCTACATCTTAGATCTCTTTGAAGAATCCCGATACTTGCGACATTTGGTTCTCTACTTTATTCTTATACCCACAACTTCTCAAAACTTAGACCTTGTATTTCTACGAAACACTTGTCTATAAACTAGAGAAGTCATAAGTAAACAGAACATAGTACGAGGACCTACCCCTTTGTCCTGATGGACACTGGACAACATACAATACTCTGTATAAGTCCGCTGAGTTGAATAACTCAAAACCTGTGCGTCGTAAGTTGAAAACTGTACCCAGGCGATTTCCTCAAATATCACCAATTACAACGAATTCCGATATAATGAGGATGATGACCTAATTCCCAATAACTTACTCCCACTCATCATCTGTAAAACCATATAGATGTGAGAATCATACCTGGTAAATACATACCCTGGAGTAAGTATCAAATCGGGAAATCAGTTTTACTTCAACAATGCACTGAAACATGAAAATGTTTCGTAGGGGTATTCCGGTATTCCTAGTAATGCCTCTTCCATAATCCAATTCATGACTATAACCGTATATTTCTTTGCCATCTCTCCAAATCCCTTTATTTGTCTTTAGTCGTTACCTTCTGTACACCTTCGTTAGGCTAAATGGTTTTCTTCCTTCCCTACCGTTCGGCACCAGCCTATGGTTTGGAAGAAGACTATCCAGTAAGCATAATAGGTGTACCCTCCTAAACCAAGGAGTACTCGCAACTCGAGAGAAGGTGATGATAAAA
The DNA here is from genome assembly GCA_030015575.1 of Agapanthus africanus. NCBI lineage: Eukaryota > Viridiplantae > Streptophyta > Magnoliopsida > Asparagales > Amaryllidaceae > Agapanthus > Agapanthus africanus. The sequence continues at coordinate 825,555,571 of CM057338.1, read as the reverse complement.
GACAACTGAATAATACCTTATTCTATTTCTCCCGAACTGGGGAAAAAGCAAAGGTGAAAATAGGAGTGGCGATGAAGTACGCGGTTTGATCGTGAATGATAACAGTCGCAATTTACTTTGCCCTATTTCTAATCCCTTTATTTTGTCTTTAGTTATTACCTTCTGTACACCATACTTAGGCTAATTGGTTTTCTTCATTCCCTACCTTTCGACACATGCCTATGGTTTGGAATAAGACTATCCAATAAGTGTAATAGGTGTACTCTCCTAAACCAAGGAGCCCTCGCAAGTTGAGAGAAGGTAATAATAAAAAATAACTGAATAATACCTTATTCTATTTCTCCTGAACCTGGATCCATCCTCGAAGTAGTCCCTCCGAGTTCGTATATAACCATACGATGGATCTATCCAATGGAAGTTGATATCCGTAGTAATACGAGGTGTTCTGAGAAATACAAAGGGTAAAAGGAGTGGCAATGACTTATGCAACTTTAGACAATCCAAAAGCCAGTATTTTAAGAAGGCCCGGTCAACTTGGTCACTGAGTCAAAGTCTAAGGTCGGTCAATGGTCGCTGCCAAAGAGAGAGAGAGAGAGAAAAGAAACACTCTGCGTGCACTCTAACCTAGATCAGAATGGTTGTCACTTTATCTAATCAGGAAACCTCCCACTGTACCGTAAAATTCTCCTCCAAACATAAAAGAAGAATCAATCGAGATCACCCGAAGAGTAAACCAACTCATCAGTGGGAATCGGGATTCAACTCTCATCACATGATAACTCGATGGAAGCCACTCAAGTTATCACACTCCAGAAGGTATGCGCATGCCTGGCAAGTTTCCTGTATGTTTGAAACTCCCGATGTGATTTTTACCTCATGTTCTTATGACCTTGACGAAAGCTAACAAATCATAAGTCACATGTCAAGTTCTACCCGTCATTATCCAGGTTAATTTGAACCCACCCGTACATACCCTTGATGAAAGCCAACAAGGTAATACGACTGTCCCAAACCAACACATCTATCTATGCTACAAATGAATACCCCAGTAGCTACCAAACACTATGCCTTGACGAAAGCCAACAAACATAGCTTGAATACTACTGACCATCCATAAGATACGACGGAGGGCTATGGCTAGTTTTTTGCGAAAAAACCTTTAACGTAATGAACTTGATCTCGCTGAAGGAACTTGATAGCTTTTTATAAAAATATAGTGGCGAAAACCTTTGCTAAAGAGGTCACTCCCGGTGAAGGGATCTCGGCTCTTTCCTCGTAGAATGAGGTGCAGGATATTCCAACTGAATACCGCGATACAAAGCAACTTGTAATCGACTATAGTGAAGTTATTACCCTGAGGCAAACTTCTGCCTAAGGGGTCACTCCCGGTGAAGGGATATCGGCCCTTGCCTCGTCGAATGAGGTGCAGGATATTCTAACTGAATATCGCTATGCAAAACAAAAGGAAACGTCTTTGTAATAAAACTTTTTAAAGCTGTTCCAACAACATCAAATATAGGTTTGTTTTATCCTTGCATTGATAAGAATCAATGCAGTCCCATCAATCAATCACACCAGAAAAGAACGAAAATAAAATGTATGTATATGCCATCTGCATTCGTCACTGGGTCCCGTCATCACCCGTTAGGTTACTTAACTAACGACAGAGCGGGGATTGAACTAGCGCGGGTATAAAACATATACAGCATCTAATAGTATATATACCAATATACAATAATCGCTCCAGGCGTGATAATATGCAACATTACAGAAAAGTAATAAGCATCACAGAACAATACAGATAATCTGGGATCCCCGGGTTTCACAGAGCCACTACTGAAACCTGACGTTCCCCTGGTCGTGTGGATAGCCTGTGCAATGAAAACCTAGACCCTTACGGGTGCGGCAAGTTACCCGCCAAAACCTTAAGCGAGGCAGCCCCTACAGCAAAGTGAATGGACCACTCGGCACTTCACGGAATCCGGTAACTTGAGCACCCCTCCTTGGGTCAACCTGTACCCCCTACGAGTGCGGCGAATAGTCTGCCAATTCTAGAGTGAGGCCCCTTTGCCTCTTAAAGCCATGAGATACGGACCCGTTTCCCTCCAGAACCCGGTTATCCGTGCACTCCGTCGCGGGGTAAACCTAGTACAGAAATAAAAATATGTACTACGGGTACATCGACCTCAGCCCGGTCGTGCCCCAAAAGAATATTATACAAACAGGCAGTAACGGCAGTCCACATGTTGGACGCTCGCCCCGCAATATCAAATGTACAAATAAATCCAAACTGCACTACCATTGCACACTGCTATCCATCACGACAAATCCCCAACATCACAGCACAACACAGAACATCAACGTGAATGTCACGTTCACAAACCCGTCTAAAAGAACTATAGCAATTAGACGCGGTTTACCGCTCAAATGACATTCACGGTCGGAGATATAATGTAAATACTGCATACTAACAAGTTTAAAAATTCGATCGACAAAACTTCCCGAAGTGGGCCCCACATACTTCTGCTGTACAGCAACAAAATCTGGGCACAAAAGAACAGTACCTAAAACCACAATTTCCAATGTAGAAACAACAGGAGAAAAATTGCCAACTGAGTCACGAAGACGGCCGCGGTTCCGCGGTCAAATCTAGGCTTTGACCGCGTTTCCGAGGCTGTACGGTCGACGCAGTTGGTCGTTTTTCTCCAGTTTTCTTCAAAAACCCTGCTTAATTTTCTGGTATGGTCAAAAATATTTTTAGACCCCTTTTAAAATCGACAGAAACTTTAGACTTAGAATTTGCGGTTTTCGAAAATCCGTTTTATCGATGTTTTAAACGCGTTAGCACAAGTTAGTAAAGCTTAATGGTGAGGCTCTGATACCACTGTAAGTCTCCGGTAGCGCCCCGGCCGTCTAACAGACGCTAAACGCGGAACAAAAACTTTTAGACTGGCTCTATCGTATACTATAACCCAGATCTGCCATTAAAGCTATACTAACAAACTACAAAGTGGGTAGAAATGTTATACCGAACGATCCGAATCCTTCGGTCTTCAACCATCATCCCACGCTTTGTTGCGGCTGCTCTGATCTCCTGAATCTCCAGTCTTCTCATCCAGGTGGCACCACGTCGACGGATCTTTAAACGGGCTCCCGCCTCTGAACCTAGGCAACTCGATCATCAAGTTTGCTAAAAGAGATGACCAAGATTGGTGTAGAGAATGAGTAGAACAATTTGTCTCGTTACGTCCAAAGCTATGGACGAACGGTTAAAGAAGTTTCCTTTTGGAATCGGGTAAATTAGAAATTGATCACATCTAATTTGTATGCACCAAAAACTATCATAATCTTTTTCCCAAAAATTCCTTAGCCTCCAAATGATTTGGCTGGCCAATATAAGGTGGGGGAGTGAGTGTAGGAGCAAGGAAGAGGGTGACCATAAACCTGAAGCTTATCATAACATTAAATGAAAAGGATGACACACTAAAAACAATTAATGCAAAATGGTGATTCATTAACCTAGTCACCATTTCAATTAATGCTAATGAATGAATCATCAAGCCTTGTCACCAAATCTAGAACCTTCTAGAACCACGACTCACCCTCAAGACGAAAAGATAAATCCGCATTTAACCGAATGTTAAATACGGGTGATAGAAAACAGGAAACTGGAAACTTCCAAAAGCGATCCTGAAACGAATTTCAGGATAACCCCGTAACAGTATAAACATACCCCCATTTGTATTACTACCGAATACAAATGCAACTGAGACAAAGATATTATATCTACACAGTATAATACTCGGATTCGGCTTAAACCAAAGCCTACCAGTATTATCTGCCCGAAATATGACACGTACGTAAACGCACGTGCATTTTCCGAACCCTGCCATAAAACCATACGGCCTCTACAACGTTTCGCCCGAACTTGGGAAACTGTGTGTGGGGGACTCTAATGACTCATCAACACACTGACACTGGGTATAACCTCTAGCACGTCAGAGGTACTAGCTGTACGTAACGTTTCCCTATGAATTGATTGAAAGGGAAGCTGATGAGCGAACTCATCCAGAAACCCTATTGAGCCTGACAGTGACAATATCCGTACAGTCCGGTCCGTTCTTCTAAGAGTATCGCATATTGAGTCTAGGGGGTGGATAAAGTCAGACCCCTAATAATGCGATAATTCGTGTCGGTATGAAGTCCATCACCTCCTGAGAAACTACAGATCCAAATCAGCAATTCTCCACTACCTCGGCCGAGGATTTCTAGTGATGGCTACCCGTGCACTGTGCGACATCAACCCCCAATACCGGGAGAGACGAATCCTCGACGATCCGCTCACTGCCTCCATGAGGCTCGGGACTGTACCCAACTAAAACCTGTTTGCATGTCTCCTTTGAGCGTGGTAGGGTAGTAATCAAAGCACAGTGGGAACTCACACGAGACAAATGACGATCTCAGGTCGACAAACCAACCTGTATACATGTCACCAGGGAACTGCTATCTAACGATATGTATAATACCAACTAGCATGCTCCCGGCGAGTCCTTGTTAGTTATATGTATGCCCTAGAGGCCATTACTATACATTGGATGTATATTGTAGTGGATGCTGGGTCATATATAGGTAGGACTTTCTTGCTCGACATGATAGTACGCTATCTGGTTGCTCTTTATCTTAACATGTATACTTTCTGTCTCTCTGATTACATGTTGATAAAGCCCTTAGGATGTGTACTCGACTTCCAGGACTATGATGCAGATCATACTTGTGGGGCCTGGGTAGTCCATGAGTACATCCTTCAATGTTCCTAGTCGTGGGAATATCGAGACGGGGCATCGATATTCCAGAGTAGACTAGCGTATAACTTCTCGACCCATGCGATGGGCGATGGATGATCCCATATCCATTGGTGTTTGACATCAGAGATGGTATACGGGTGCTCAGTGGAGACTGGGTACACTGAACGGACTCGCCAAGAACTCCCAGATGGTATTATACCTCACGTCAGATGGCAGTTCTCTGGTGACACTGGTACAGCTCAGTCTGTTGACCCGAAATCGTCATAGAGTCTTGTGTGTCTCCCACTGTGCTTTGATTTCCACCCTACCACGGCTCTACTGAGTCGTGCAAACAGGTGGTTTTTGGGTACAGTCCCGATTCACATGGAGGCAATGAGCGATAGGAGGGGATTCGTCTCTCCCGGTATTGGGGGTTGATGTTGCGCTATGCTCGACTGGCCATAACAGGAAATCCCTGGCCAGGGTTGCAGTGATATAATGGTAAGAGTTATCAGTAGTTTCACGATAGTTATGGACCTCACGTCGGCATGGCTTATCGAGCTATTGGGGTCTGACGTTTACCACCCCTAGGCGAGATATGCGACATATCAGACGAACAGACCGGACTGTATGGTAAGTGTTACTGGTTGGATTCACAGAAGTGTGAGCGGGCTTGCTCGTCGATCTTCTGATCGCTCAATACCCGGGTGGCCGTTACGTTTAGCAGACCGCTTGCGGCTTGTGGGTGTTTGATATGATCATCATCTGCTGCCGGCGTATTGACGAGTCTTTAGAGTTCTACACAGAGGTTTCCTGGCTCAAGCGAAACGAAATGGGAGCGCATATGGGATATGTGAGGGACCGAGAATAATGCGTGTATGTGATACCGTATTCCATTCTCGCGATAAATGTATCGATTGGTTATATGCGATATAACCTAGTTGTCGAATCAAGGATTGATTCGATAAGCCGATACATAGGATACTAGTCGGTTATATGCGATATGACCGGATCGTTAAATCAAGTGTTGATTTAATGATTTAATGTATAATTATATATTTGATATATTACTTTGCATTAACTAGTATTCGTTCACTTTAAATGGATTTTCTCACTTGAATATCACAAGTTGTATATGTGATATACTTTTGTGCACTTGATTGTATCATGTTTGATGATACATGTTTACTTGGTTAAGTGTAAAGAATTAAACCATGGTTAAGTTAATGATTAGGGTTTTCTTTTTTCTTACTTATTTATTTATTTTTGGAAAAGATAAGAAATGAATGGTGGCTATGTTTGTTTTTAGTTGAAGATTCATGAAGCATTGACTAAGTCACCATTCTTGTCTCATGCTTAACCCTAACCATTTACACTAACCCTAGTTCATTCTCTAAACTTAACCAAGGGTTAGTATATGATAAGTATTAATTTTCTTTTCTATTATTATTAACTTATCATATTCATCTTCATCTTCTTCTTCATCTTGAACAAGAAGAAAACCTAGCCACCATCAATGGCAACTAGTGAAAATGAGTGAGAAATCCAATTCTAAAGTGAACCCACCTCCTATTTCTTCATCCTCTACCTCTTGCCAAGTAGTATAGGATGTTTTCTTCATAAGTTTCATGACTTGGTGAAGTGGGAGCTTGATCTTGTGATGCCTCGACGTAGATCATCTTCGGCATCGAAGCCGACGACCAAGCCCGCCCATTTCTTCTATGGAGTCGATGCTAGAGTCCGGGATCCGATTTGGACAGCGGAGGGACATCGTCGCGGAGCTTAGGAAGTGGTGGACCGGATCTACAAAGGTTGTAGCCCCTTTCTTTTTAACTTAAAGTCGTTAACTTGCATCGCATAGCCTATAAATCTAGTTAACGATCCGTATTAGGGTTTGTAGGCACATGTAAAATTTGAATTAGCCATGTTTGATGCCTTGTGAGACTTCATTAGTGTGCCTAGGAACCCTACAGTGGTATCAGAGCCTAGCTAGAGCCTTAGGTGATGCGTAGACGGAATTGGAAGTCCGATCGAACCGAAACCCAAACCCTAATTTGCTCTCTGTACATTTTCTGAAATCTTGGATTTTTGAGAATTAAAATTATGCAGAAAAACCAGCAGGAGATTCTATGAAATACTGAGAAGTTCGAGCACCTAAGTCGATAGAAGCGCGGCGAACCGCGGCAATAGCATGCCTATTGCGGCGGTTCCGCGGCCAATTTATCTCTTCATACAATAATGTTTACACAGTAATCCCTAGTTTTTAGTTCTGGTTTTCCTGGGAATTTTTAATATTTATTACAGAGTTGAAATTTCTGGGTTGTATTGGGGCCTCGGTATATCGATCGGATTGTCTAATTTTGTCAGTGTGTTTTTCCGGGTAATTTTGAATATGTTAAAAAGTTCGACCGGATATAGATACCCACTTTTTCCCCTGCCGGAAAATTTCCAAGTGTTGGATTTTTCCGTGGTTTAAAGACGTTCTAAGTAGTGCAAGTAACGCGATGGACCCTCTAGAAGACAACAAACCTTAACTCGATTATATGACCGTCTTGAACTGCCCTTTGAACCTTAGGGTTTGGGGCAGTACGGCGTGCCACATGTGAGGCGTTGGCTTGACCCTTCTACGGCTGGACCGTTGGTACTGAGGCACGAACTGAATGTTTTTAGACTTATTTCATGTGTTGAGCTGTATCGGGAAAACTTGGGTGTTCGATTGTTCGATCGAAAAGTTTAGCATTTTCTATTTATCCGGAATGTGATACAATAATTGGAATTCACAAATAGTTATAAGATAACTGAATGAATGTTATAAATCTAGCGGTTTGGTCTCATTTGATCGGTTGCCACGGAATTTTGATGGGATCAAAAGTCCGTCGCAATCACGTAGCGTACGTGGATACTCGCCGGATAAACTTAATAGACAGCCTCACTCCATAGCCCCGACCAAGTGACTGTAGGAGAACCCCGTCGCCGAAAGCATCCGTTCGGGTGCTCGCGGCAGCGGTGTTCCCCCTTGGTGCACTTCGTCGACGGTATCGGGGGTGCGGCCGTCTACTGAAGTTTGCGACGAGTATTCGATTAGGATGTCGGGAATCTTGTTGAATTACCCGACTTGATATTGAAAAGTGTTTTCGATAATGAGACTAAAATACGGGGTTTATAATTGTTAGGCATGCGATGTCTAAAGAATTCATTTGATTAGGCATGCAATGTCTAAAGAGATTGCGGATTCCAACTGTTGTAGTTTTACACTTTCTTTTCTGTGACCGTAAGTGTAATATGTGATGTCGCCGGTTTCGTTGCTATATGTCAATGACAATTGGGATGCGCATATTTACTTACGTTGATGACATGTGATGTTATGTGTTGCTAGATATGTTATATTGGATCGTCGTGTTTGAATAGCCGGGTTTTTTTTATGTGAGATGAGTGTTTTTCATTTTCATTCATGTAAAAACTTGTATGTAATATTCTTTTATTGGGGCACTTCCAGGTTGCGGAAGATGTCACCGTTGATGTATATTATTTACTTTTCTGCACTAGGATAGACCCAAGGAGGGGAGCACAAGTAACCGGGTTCTAGGGTCCAGTGGGAGACCATCTCGAGGAGTCGAGTCCGGGTCTCCTAACCCTAGAATTGGTAGGGTTGCTTTCCGCTCTCGTAGGGGTCTAGGGGTGTGGGATTGGCTATTCATCACGATCGTGGAATCCGTGTTTTATACTGGCTCGTATTGAAAACACGGACGTCCTAGTATATCCAATATTTCATATGATATTTTCTGCTGCGTTATCTGTGATGTGATCATGTGATGTTCTGTAATAGATATAGTATATAGTATATATGATATATTATATAAACGTTGCTTATGTTTTACACCCGAGCTAGCCCTGCCCCGCTCTGCCGTTAGTTACCTAACCTAACGTTGCAGACGGGACATCGAGGCGAATGCGGATGGCATAAGCGTACGTTATATTTATCTGTGATGTTTAGGTGGACTTAAATGATGGGATATTCATTAATGAGATTAATGAAAGAAAATAAACCTAATTAATGTTGTGGAATCGAATTTCAAAATAAAAACAGGTAGCAACAGTTCTTGCTTTGCATCGCGGTGTTCATTATAGAACATCCTGCACCTTATTCGATGAGGAAAGGACCGAGATCCCTTCACCGGGAGTGACTCCTTTAGCAATAACTGGCAGATGCTACAACCCTCGGTTTGTCTTTGATCGCTTCTGTAGTTTCCGCTTTGCACAGTGATATATATGATATATCCCGCACCTCATTCGACGAGGAAAGGGCCGACGATCCCTTCACCGGGAGTGACCCCTTTAGCAAAACTAGAAAAGCCTCGAAAACATTCCATTTAAAAACCATTTGATTCCGCAACGAGATCAAGTTCAAAGCGTTAAAGGTTTTCATAAAAACCATTCGCAACCCTCCGTCATTTTAGGAAGTAGAGTACTTAGTATTCGTGCTGTGTTTGTTGACCATAGTCAAGGCACAGTGTACGGTAGCTAAGTGATGTCTTCCTACACCGCATATGATGCGATTAGTTAGGACAGTCGCGTGACTTTGTTGACCTTAGTTAAGGGTCATGTGGGTGGGTCTAATTAATCATGAAATGACGGGTAGAACTTGACTAGTACTTATGATTTGTTGACCATAGTTAAGGTCATAGGTGCTAGGGGTAAAAACCTTTATCGGGAGTTTCAAGTGTTGAAATTTGCAATGAGATTGCATACCTTCTATATGATAGTTGGATCCCAATACCCACTGCGTGTAATTGTTACTCCTGGGAGAGTTTTGCACTTTGCAATTAGCCGATCAAGTAGGTGTCTAGAAAGGTGTCAACGGGGTTACGCCTCTGGGAAAACGAGGTTTACTGTAATTAGGTCCGTGCGAAAGCACGGGGAACCTCCCTCAAAGTACCGACACTGGCCTGGCTGAAAGATTGGCGAACTTGTAGAGTGTAATTAATCCCGGCTAGTCTTTCCTTTTAAGGTTTGAAGGAAGATTTGATAAAAACAGTGGGAGCCATCCTGATTAGATAAAATATATAACCAGTCTGATCTTGCAAGAGCGCACGCAGAGTGTTTTCTTCTCTCTCTCTCTCCAGGTAGAGACCATATCACGCCTTAATCAAGATAATAATACGGAATATTGACCGAACCCGCTTGTTATACTGAGCTGGGAAACGTTGGTGCCGCTCTAACTTATAATTGTTATAAGACAGAGCAGGAAATTGGGGAATACCAGATTTCCCGTGCCGCCCAAACGAAGAGAGTGCATGCTGATGCATCATCTTCGGGTGTGTTCATTATACAGAACTGTTTCTCAGTATCCTCCGCATCCTTGGTATATGATACCGGATCAGGATCCCAGATATGTAATCTGTTACATAGGGCTACAAAAGGGTAGAAAAACTGAGAACGGGTGATAAGTTTCATGAGACAGAAAACGGGGCAAGTGTTGCAGCCAAGTCTGTTGGTCACTGTCACCCTGTATTACCAATACATTGATTCTGAACGAATGTTATTAGATACCGAACCTGATATACAAAATCATATCAGTCTCTTTTTAGGTAAAGAAATGATAAAATTTTGTATTGATGGATAATGTTTTGAACATTTCCTATATCAAAAGTTGATCGGTTCAGGCACGTTATCTAAAAGCGTTGATGTTCTAAATCAAACTACAGTTCTTAGTATATGGAACACACACAAGAGGAAGAGTTCAGAAATGAACGAATCCTTCTTGAGGTATTGTAGACTAGGTCATATGAATGCGACCCGACTAGCTGAAGTTACATTTAGATGCATATTTAAATCAGTTTGAATTTACATCTTGTGAAACTTACCAGTCATGTCACAAAGATTAGATGACCATAGCTCTGTTTATTGGAAACAGAGAAAGAGTTAGTGAACTCTTGGGACTGATACATGATAATGTATGTAAGGTCTCCTGTCTACACATGCCAGGACCGGTTCTTTGTACTTCATTACGTTCTCAGATGATCTCTCAAGATTCAGACCTATGTTCCTGTTGAAACATAGGTCCGAACCTCTTGAGATATTCACAGAATATAAGTTAGAAGTAGAGAACCAATAACCGGGTATAAGTATTATGTCCTATGATGAGATCAGGGAGGAGAATACTTGTGCATGGCATTCCTGGACCATTCTAAAGGAGAATGAGATTCTCTCTCCGTATTACTCCTCTGAATACACCACAGCACAATGGTGTATCAGGGCGGAGCAATCGCACAATATTAGATATGGTGTGCTCTGTGATGAGTATTACTGAGTTACCTATTTCCTTTTGGGGTTATGCACTTATGAAGTTGCATACCTATTGAATAGGGTTCGAATCAAATCAGTGCCTACCACTCCATATAAGATATGGTGTGGGAAGAGCCTATCTCTTAAGTAAGTTAAGATTTGGGATTGTTCGGCCTATGTCTAAAGCAAAATCTGGACAAGATCGAGGCAAGGTCAGTTCTGTAGAACTGGAAAGGTTCCAGCTATACAAAACTACACCAGATGATTTGACAGAACCAAAGGATTCAATAGTTCCCGATGAATCTCAGCCTCTCCGCCGATCTGGTAAGGTTTCTCATCCGCTTGAGAGATACTTCGGTTTCTCTATGACAGTGGGAGCGAGGAATGCATCATGAGATGATGACCCAACTAGTTTCGAGCTGGCCATCAAGAGTGGGACTCTGTAAGAATGGCTGGATGCTTAGTGATCTGAGATGGAATCCTTATACACCAACAAAGTATGGACTTTGATTGCTATATCTGAAGGGTTAAATCCCCATCAGGAGCAAGTATATCTTGAGAAGATTACTTGGTGTAGATGGAAAAGTTGAGACTTTCAAAGCTAGACTTGTTAAAGGTTTTAGTCATCAACCAGGTGTGGATAATGATGAAACCTTTTTCCAGTGGCTATGCTTAAGTCCATCCAGATCCTATTGCCACGGCTACATACCATGACTACGATATCTGGTGGTTGGGTGCCATGACTGATTTTCTAAATAATGATTTAGAAGAGAACGTCTATAAGAACACAACCAGAGAGCTTCGTGAACAGTGGGAGCAGCGGAAACGTGTGCAAGTTGCTTTATAGAATAAAGCAGGCATCGCGGAGTTGGAACGTCTGTTTTGATGTGGTAGTCAAAGAGTTTGACTTCATCAAAATGGTAGATGAACCTTGTATATACAAAACGGTAGTAGAGAGTAAGGTGGTCATCCTCGTATTGTACGTAGACAACGTACTCTTGATAGGAAAAGGGTTTCCTATGCTACGCACGGTCAATCTCCGCTTATCACAAGGATTCTCCAATAGGATCAAAGTGATACCTCCTAAATCCTGAGTTTTCATCTATTAGATAGATGTAATTGGATGCTAGGATTCTCACTAGATGTAGTGAGATGGTATCAATCGATCCTGGGGAGAATCACTGGAAAAGTTCCAGGGTGATGAGGACGACTGAATGTCAGTCGCAGGCATTGTCTTTACCCTTGGTAAAGGGACGGTATGTTGGAAGAGTTCCAAGCTAGATACCGTGGCAAACTAGATGATAAAGGCTGGTAACATCGCTATTAAGGATACTACCAAAGAGGCAGTTTGGGTGTATATTGGTTCATAAGATGAACTAGGTTCCTACCATTGTATGACAATGGAAGTGTGGCTTTGGCCAAAAAACCCCGATCCCATCAGTGACCCAGATATATTCTGAGGCAGTATCACCTGATCATGGAGATAGATGATCTCCAGGATGATCGAGGATAGGAGAGTAGACTCAGAGGACAACACAGCGGATCCACTCACGAAGGCCTTTTCCCAAAGAGAGACTTTTAGGGGATGGTTGAGTATTAGATACTACAACTACTGCTACAGATGGCCCTAGTGCAAGTGGGAGATTGTTAGTTATATGTATGCCCTAGAGGCCATTACTATACATTGGATGTATATTGTAGTGGATGCTGGGTCATATATAGGTAGGACTTTCTTGCTCGACATGATAGTACGCTATCTGGTTGCTCTTTATCTTAACATGTATACTTTCTGTCTCTCTGATTACATGTTGATAAAGCCCTTAGGATGTGTACTCGACTTCCAGGACTATGATGCAGACCATACTAGTGGGGCCTGGGTAGTCCATGAGTACATCCTTCAATGTTCCTAGTCGTGGGAATATCGAGACGGGGCATCGATATTCCAGAGTAGACTAGCGTATATCTTCTCGACCCATGCGATGGGCGATGGATGATCCCATATCCATTGGTGTTTGACATCAGAGATGGTATACGGGTGCTCAGTGGAGACTGGGTACACTGAACGGACTCGTCTAGAACTCCCAGATGGTATTATACCTCACGTCAGATGGCAGTTCTCTGGTGACACTGGTACAGCTTAGTCTGTTGACCCGAGATCGTCATAGAGTCTTGTGTGTCTCCTACTGTGCTTTGATTTCCACCCTACCACGGCTCTACTGAGTCATGCAAACAGGTGGTTTTTGGGTACAGTCCCGATTCACATGGAGGCAATGAGCGATAGGAGGGGATTCGTCTCTCCCGGTATTGGGGATTGATGTTGCGCTATGCTCGACTGGCCATAACAGGAAATCCCTGGCCAGGGTTGCAGTGATATACTGGTAAGAGTTTTCAGTAGTTTCACGATAGTTATGGACCTCACGTCGGCATGACTTATCAAGTTATTGGGGTCTGACGTTTACCACCCCTAGGCGAGATATGCGACATATCAGACGAACAGACCGGACTGTATGGTAAGTGTTACTGGTTGGATTCACAGGAGTGTGAGCGGGCTTGCTCGTCGATCTTCTGATCGCTCAATACCCGGGTGGCCGTTACGTTTAGCAGACCGCTTGCGGCTTGTGGGTGTTTGATATGATCATCATCTGCTGCCGGCGTATTGACGAGTCTTTCGAGTCCTACACAGAGGTTTCCTGGCTCAAGCGAAACGAAATGGGAGCGCATATGGGATATGCGCGGGACCGAGAATAATGCATGTATGTGATACCGTATTCCATTCTCGCGATGAATGTATCGATTGGTTATATGCGATATAACCTAGTTGTCGAATCAAGGATTGATTCGATAAGCCGATACATAGGATACTAGTCGGTTATATGCGATATGACCGGATCGTTAAATCAAGTGTTGATTTAATGATTTAATGTATAATTATATATTTGATATATTACTTTGCATTAACTAGTATTGGTTCACTTTAAATGGATTTTCTCACTTGAATATCACAAGTTGTATATGTGATATACTTTTGTGCACTTGATTGTATCATGTTTGATGATACATGTTTACTTGGTTAAGTTAAAAGAATTAAACCATGGTTAAGTTAATGATTAGGGTTTTCTTTTTTCTTACTTATTTATTTATTTATTTATTTTTGGAAAAGATAAGAAATGAATGGTGGCTATGTTTGTTTTTAGTTGAAGATTCATGAAGCATTGACTAAGTCACCATTCTTGTCTCATGCTTAACCCTAACCATTTACACTAACCCTAGTTCATTCTCTACACTTAACCAAGGGTTAGTATATGATAAGTATTAATTTTCTTTTCTATTATTATTAACTTATCATATTCATCTTCATCTTCTTCTTCATCTTGAACAAGAAGAAAACCTAGCCACCATCAATGGCAACTAGTGAAAATGAGTGAGAAATCCAATTCTAAAGTGAACCCACCTCCTATTTCTTCATCCTCTACCTCTTGCCAAGTAGTATAGGATGTTTTCTTCACAAGTTTCATAACTTGGTGAAGTGGGAGCTTGATCTTGTGATGCCTCGACGTAGATCATCTTCGGCATCGAAGCCGACGACCAAGCCCGTCCATTTCTTCGATGGAGCCGATGCTAGAGTCCGGGATCCGATTTGGACAGCGGAGGGACATCGTCGTGGAGCTTAGGAAGTGGTGGACCGGATCTACAAAGGTTGTAGCCCCTTTCTTTTTAACTTAAAGTCGTTAACTTGCATCGCATAGCCTATAAATCTAGTTAACGATCCGTATTAGGGTTTGTAGGCACATGTAAAATTTGAATTAGCCATGTTTGATGCCTTGTGAGACTTCATTAGTGTGCCTAGGAACCCTACAGTCCTGTCCGGTGTACTCATAACCTAATGAGCACCTGTATACATCTTAGGTGATCAAACTGACACAAGTGGCTTGTGAGACCGGCCACCGCCCCTCGTCGGGGTCTCGACTGTATACACTAGTCTATTCTGGAGTATCGATGCCCTGTCTCGAAACTCCCACGACTAGGGACACTTTAAGGATGTGCATACAGACCCCAGCTCCCACGTATATGATCGCCATCATACTGCTGGCAGTCAAGCAAGAATCCTATGGGCTCTATCAATCATGCAATAGCGAACTAAAGCATGTATATGATGATAAAGACAAACCAGATAGCATACTATCATCTCGAGTAAGACAGTCATATCGGTATAGGTCCTCCCTCAATCATTGCAATCACGTGCCTGTGATCCAATAATTGACTTTGAGGGCACTATATCCAACAAACACTACCGCACAGTCCGGTCTCTTCGTCTGATATGTCGCATATCACAGCCTGGGGGTGGTATAACGTCAGACCCCAATAGCCTGATAAGTCATGCCGATGCAAGGTCCATAACGGTTCGAGAAACTACTGATAACACTTACCAGTAAATCTCAGCAACCCTGGCCATGGATTTCCTGTAATGGCCAATCGAGCATACCGCAACATCAACTCCCAATACCGGGAGAGATGAAACCCCTCTTATCGCTCATTGCCTCCATGTGACTCAGGACTGTACCTAAAAACCACCTTTTTGCACGATCTCTTGACCGTGATATGGTGGAAATCAAAGTACAGTGGGAATCACATAAGACTCTATGACGATCTCGGGTCTACAGACTAACCTGTTCCAGTGTCACCAGAGAACTGCTATCCAACGATAGGTATAATACCATCTAAGAGTTCTCGGCGAATCCGTTCAGTGTACCCAGTCTCCAGTGAGCACCCGTATACCTTCTCTGATGTCAAACACCAATGGATATGGGATCATCCATCGCCCATCACATGGGTCGAGAAGCGTATACGCTAGTCTACTCTGGAGTATCGATACCCTGTCTCGATACTCTCTCGACTAAGAACATTTGAAGGATGTACTTACCGACTACCATGTCCCCACTAGTATGATCTGCATCATAATCCTGGTAGTCAAGTACTCATCCTAAGGGCTTTATCAACATGTAAAAGGGAGACAATCAGTGTACATGTTAAGATAAAGTGCAACCAGATAGCATACTATCATGTCGAGAAAGAAATTCCTCCCTATATATGTCCAAGCATCCGCTACAATGTATATCACATGTACAGTAATAGCCTCTAAGGCATACATATAACTAACAATCTCCCACTTGCACTAAGGCCAACTGTTGTAGTATCCTATACCCAACAATATAGCAGTGGTTGTAGTATCCCATACTCAACCATCCCATAGAAGTCTCTCTAGGGGTAAGGTCTTTGTTAGTGGATTCGCTGTATTATCCTTCGTGTCTATCTCCTGACCTCGATCCCTGGGAGATCAACCGTCTCCCTGATCAGGTGATACTTGCCTCAGAATATGTCTGTAACGCTAATGGGAAATGCGTTCCTTGGCCAAAGCCACAACTCCATTGTTGTCACAGTAACAGTTATTGGATGCTCAATGGTAGTAACCTTGTTCCTCTTATGAACAAGAAATGTCCAGACAGCCACTTTGGTAGTATCCGTGGTAGCAATGTATTCAGACTTTATCTTCTAGTATGTCACGGTATCTAGCTTGGAACTCTTCCAACATATCGTCCCTCCACTGATAGTAAAGACAATACCTGTGACTGACTCTCAGTCGAACTTATCATTCGGGAAGCTGGAACTAAGAACTTTCTTTTAGTGCTTCTCAAGTACTTAAGAATGTCCTCCACAGCTTTCCAATGATTCTCCCAAGATCCGATTGATTCTTGATCACAACACCTAGTGAGTCATCTACATCTGGTCTGGTACATAATATCGCATACATAAGAGAGCCTATTGCCAAAGCATAGGGTATCTCTTGCACGCGAGCTTTCTCCAAATCAGTCTTAGAAGACATCTTTTTGGAGAGAGTGATTCTTGAGTAAGTGGGCGAACCACCACGCTTATAATCGTCCATACTAAACCTCTTTAGTATAGTGTTAATATACCTGGATTCGGGACACTCCCAACATCCACATAGATCTATCACCATAGATCATTATTCAGAAGATGTAGTAGGTATCATCCAGATCTTCTATTGAGAATCATCGTGATAAGAGGAGCTTGACCGATTGTAGGATAGGAAACCATATCCTATCAAGAGTATGTTTTCTACGTACAATACGTGGAAGACAACCTTACTCTCTACAACCTTCTTGTATATACTAGGTTCATCTACCATTTTGATGAAGTCAAACTTTTTGACTGCCACATCAAAACAGATGTTCCAGCTCCGCGATGCGCGCATTGATCCTGATGGACTTAAGCATAGCTTTAAAAGTCTCAACTTTTCCATCTACACCAATAATCTACTCAAGATCCATTTGCTCCCAATGGGTTTTACCCCTTCAGGTGCAACATGCAAAGTCATACTTTGTTGGTGTATATGGATTCCATCTTTGATCGCATAGCATCCAACCATTTCACAGAGTCACCACTCCTGGTGGCCTGCCTGAACCCGATTGGGCCATCATCTCATGATGCAATCCTCGCTCCTACTGTTACCGAGAAGACCGTAGTATCTCTCAAGTGGATGAGGAACCCTACCAGATTCATGGAGAGGCTGAGGATCGTTGGAGACTATTGAATCATTTGGTTTCACCAAATCATTAGCTGTTAGTTTGTCAAGTTGGAATACCTTCCAGTTCTACCTCATGACCACTAATTTCTTCAGAAGAAAGTCCTTTTCTAAAAAGTTGGCATGCTGAGAAACAAAACACCTTTTGCTCCTCAGTGTGGTAGAAGATATTCCCTCACTAATGTTCGGGATATCCTAACAAACTTGTACAGAACTGACCTTGCCTCGAGCTTGTCCGGACTCTGCCTTTCAACATAGGCCGGACAACCTCATATCTTAACTCGTTTAAGATATGGTCTCTTCCCACACTATATCTCATATGTAGTGGTGGGCCCTGATTTGGAAGGAACTCCATTCAATAGGTATGCAACTTCTCAAGTGCATAACACCATAAGGAAACAGGTAACTCAGCAGTACTCATCATAGAGCGCGCCATATCTCATAGGGTACGATACGTCCGCCATGATACACCGTGGTTATGTGGTGTATACGAAGGAGTAAGATGAGAGAGAATCACATTCTCCTTTTAGAAACTCCAGGAACTCCATGCCTAAGTATTCTCCTCCTCGATCACATCGAAGGACTTTAATATTTCCACCCGTCTGGTTCTCAACTTCAAGCTTATATTCCTTGAATTTCAAAAATGTTTCAGACTCATGTTTCAACAGGAACACATGTCCGAATCTTGAGAGATAGTCGATGAATGTAATGAAGTACCAAGAACCAACCTTGGAATTTGTAGACTTAGGACCGTATACATCAACATGCATGCGTCCCAAGAGTTCACTAACTCTTTCTCTGTTTTCAGTAAACGGAATATTGGTCATTTTACCTTTGAGATAAGACTGGCAAATATTATAACATGAAAATTCGAACAGCTTCTTACATCCATCCTTATGTAACTTAGCTAGTCGTGTCGCATTGATATGACCTAGTTTACAATGCCAAAAGAAGGATTCGTTCATTTCTGAACTACTCCTCTTGTGTGTGTGCTACATATTTTGAACTGTGGTTTGATTTAGAACTTATATGCCATTACATAACGTGCCTGATCGAATCAACTCTTGATTCAGGAAAATGTTCACAACATTATCCTCCAATATATAATTATATCCTTTTTAACTCAGTAAAGAACATGATGTAATGTTGTATATCAGGTTCGGTATGTAATAGCATTTGTTCAGAATCAATGTATTAATACAAGATGATATCTGCCAATGGACTTGGCTGCAACAATTGCACCATTCTATAACACTTAGAGACATATCACCCATTCTCAGTTCTCTACCTTTCAGTAGCCTATGTAACATATTACATATGCGGGATCCTAATCCGGTATCATGTACCTAGGACGTAGAGGATACTGAGAAACAGTTCTCGGTAACGAACACACCCGAAGAATATGCATCAACATAGTTAATCCTTGATTAGGTGGCATGGGAATCCGAATATTCCCCTATTTCCTGCTCAGACTTATAACAGTTAAAAGATAGAGCGAAACCAACGTTCCCTAGTTTAGTATAATAAGCAGGTTCGGTCACTGCATCCATATTATTATCTTGATTAAGGCGTGACATGGTCGCTACCAGGAGAGAGAGAGAAGAAAACACTCTGCGTGCTCTCTTGCAGGATTAGATTGGTTATTAGTTTATCTAATCAGGATGGCTCCCACTATTTTAGTCAAATCTTCCTTCAAACCCTAGAAGGTAAGACTAGCCGGGATTAATTACACCCTACAAGTTTGCCAATTTTTTGGCCAGGCCAGTATCGGTACTTTGAGGGAGGTTCTCCGTGCTTTCGCTTGGACCTAATTAAAATAAAACTCGGTTTCCCAGGGGCGTAACCCCGTTAACACCTTTCTAGAAACCTACTTGATCGGCTAATTGTAATGTGTAAAACTCTCCCAGGAGTAACTCTTACTCGCAGTGGGTATCAGGATCCAACTATCTCATAGAAGGTATGCAATCTATTTGCAAATTTCAATACTTGAGATTCCTGATAATACTCTTACCCCTAGCAACTTATGAACTTGGCTAAGGTCAACAAATCATAAATGCTAGCCAAGTTCAACCCGTTATTTCTTGATTGAACTAAACCCACCCGCATGACCCTTGGCTAAGATCAACAAAGCCGCACGACTACCCTAACTCAATCGCATCATATGCTTGCAAATAAGCACTAATTAGCTACCGCACACTATGCCTTGGCTAAGATCAACAAACGCAGCATGAATACTAAGAATTACTTATCTGAAATGATGGAGGGCTACGACAGGTTTTTAAGAAAACCTTTTTCATAATGAACTTGATATCGTTGTAGAATCGAGTGATTTTTAAAAGGAGTGTTTTTGAGGCTTTTACTAGTTTTGCTAAAGAGGTCACTCCCGGTGAAGAGATCTCGGCTCTTTCCTTATCAAATAAGATGCAGGATATTTCACAAATACCACTATGCAAAGCAAAAACTATAGAAGCAATTAAAAGACAAACCGTGTAGGTTGTAGTATCAGCTAGTTTCGCTAAAGAGGTCACTCCCGATGAAGGGATATCGGCTCTTTCCTTATCGAATAAGGTGCTGGATATTCTACAAGGAATACCGCTATGCAAAGCAAGAACAAGAGCTACCAGTTTTTAAAACAAGTTTCTATAATATCTTTAGGTTTCTTTTATTTCATTAATCTCATTAAAGAATTCCCAACAAATTATGCTTCCCAAGCATCACAGAAGTAACGAAAGCAGCAATATTTATTATATCTCATATATATAATATAGGCATTCGTCTCAGAACATATCAAGTGATCATATCACAGATTATCAGCAGCAGAAGAATAACATATGAAATATTGGATATACTAGTAATTCCGTGTTTTATATTAAGCCTGTAAAAAACACGGATTCCACGATCACGATGAATAGCCAAATCCCCATCCCTAGACCCCTACGAGAGCTACAAGCAACCCTACCAATTCTAGAGTTAGGAGACCCGGTCTCGACTCCTCGAGATGGTCTCCTATTGTACCCTAGTACCCGGTTACTTGTGCTCACCGCCTTGGGTCTATCCTAATGCGGAAAAGTAAATAATATGCAATGGTGACATCATCTTCAACCCGGAAGTGCCCCAATAAAAGAATATTACATACAAGGAATTCTACATGAATGAAAATAAAAACCCTTATCTCACATAAAACCCCGGCTATTCAAAACACGATGATCCAATATAACATATCACAGCAACACATAACATCACATGTCATCAATATAAGTAAATATGTGTATCCCAATTGTCGTTGACGTATAAAAACGAAACTGGCGATACACCACATATTACACTTATGGTCGCAGAAAAGAAAGTGAAAAAATACAACAGTTGGAATCCGCAACCATCTTAGACATGATAAACCCAATGTATCACATACTTTGGATTTCATTCCCAACCAAATGAATTCCTTAGACATCACATGCCTAACAATTATAAACCCTGCATTTTAGTCTCGATATTGAAAACACTTTCCAATAACCTGTCGGGTAATTCAACAAGATTCTCGATAACCTGATCGAATGCTCGTCGGAAACTTTAGCAGACG
The DNA here is from genome assembly GCA_030015575.1 of Agapanthus africanus. Lineage (NCBI taxonomy): Eukaryota > Viridiplantae > Streptophyta > Magnoliopsida > Asparagales > Amaryllidaceae > Agapanthus > Agapanthus africanus. The sequence goes on along the minus strand of CM057338.1, from coordinate 825,534,321 downwards.
GCTGCACCCCCGATGCCGTCGACGAAGTGCACTAAGGAGGAACACCGCGTCCGCGAGCACCCGAAAGGATGCTTTTCGCGACGGGGTTCTCCTACAGTCACTTGGTCGGGGCTATGGGATGTGGCTATCTAGTAAGGTTAACCGGCGAGTATCTGCGTACACTACGTAATTGCGACGTACTTTTGATCTACATGAAAATTCTGTGGCAACCGATCAAATGAGACTAAACTGCTAGATTTATAAAATTCAAACTAGTTATCACATAACTACATTTGTGGATTCCAAATATTGTATCACAATCACAGATAGCTAGATGATGTTAAACTTTTCGATCGAATAAACAAGGACCCAAAGTTTCCTAACAAGCTCAACACTTGAGCGGAGTTCAAAAAGTATCCAGAAACATGCCACAGCACCTATGAACCAGCCGTAGAAGGGTCAACCAATGCCTTACCTGTGGCACCGCTGAACTACCATCAACCCTAGGGTTTGATGGTGGTTCCGATGGTCACAGAATCAAGTTAGCGTTTCGTTCTTCTAGGGCTTGCAAGATTTTCTGAAAATTTTAAACTCGGAAAAAATCCAACTCTTGGAAAAATTTCCAGCGGGAAAAAATTGGGTTATTGATATCCGTTCAAACTTTTTAACATCATCTAAATAACCCGAAACAAAGTTAGTAATACGAATACGAAATAGTCCGAGTTGCCTATGCAGAAAATTAACATCACATGAAATTTTTAGCAAAAAAAAACAATACCTGAAACCCTAAAAGCCAGAGGCTGTAACACCCAGAAAATTTGAAGCCAAAATTCCAAAATCCACCTGAGGAGCTCGGATTTTTCTTCATTGTGGCCGGCCACTTCATAGACAAAGTGCTTCAATTTTTCATGGTGTTCATGTTATATCACATATAACATTTTGCAGTTGTTTAAAAAAATTTTAGAGCACATTTTAAATTCGACAGAAACTAGGTTGTAAGGTTTCATGTTTCGGATTCGTTTCAGTTTCGTAATCTAATAAACATCGTCTAATTTTCTAGCATGGCTTTGATACCACCGTAGGGTTACTTAGCGCGGCAGTAAGGTTTCGGGAGGCATCGTCCATGCCCTTTTTAAAAAAAATTCCGTTCTAGCTAACCCTAACCCTAGAATCGTAACTAGAAAATCCGACGAAACAATATGCAAACAACTTTGCAAAGAAGTGAACAAGAGATACAACCTTTGTAGACCGGTCCTTCACTTCTAAAGCTCCATGTTGCAGTCCCTTCGCTGTGAATGGTTAACTCCCGGACTCTAGAGAGGGTTCATTTGAAGAAACAAACATGCTTGCTCAATGTTTTCGAGGCCGAAAATGATCTACGTCGAAGAGACCCGAGCTCATGCTACATCTTCACTAATGGTGAAATTAGTGAAGAAAACACCCTAAACTATATGGCTAATAGTAGGGGATGATGAAGTAGGAAGTGGGCTCTCTTTAGATTTCTTTTTCTCACTAAAAATCATCACTTGATCACAAGCTAGAGAGCAAACTCATAAGGAAGAAGAATATGAAGTGAAGTGATGAATGGATAATTTATGAGGTTAGAAATGCAACCATGGTGAGTTATTATATCATGCCTAACTCATGTAGAGAATAAACCATGGTCATGGGTTAATGTTGGGTTAACAAATATCTTAAGCAAGACAAACAAGTGGACTTGGTCAATGGTTATCAAGTTTACACAAAAAATCAACCATAACAAATTCCAAATGTTTGAATTACTTAATAAATATAAACCCTAACATAAACCAAAGCATGGAATGAGTCTCATACAAACATGTTGCATGTGTAACCTAGCATGTCACAATGATATATATCACATATATATTAGTGTGCAAAAAGAATACAATTAACATATATCACATATATGTCAATGTATCAAATGTAAGAAAAAGAATTACTTAAGTGAGCTAATATTAGTTAATGTAATGTAATATATCAAATATATAATTATACATTAAATTATTAAATCAACACTTGATTTAATAATCCGGCTATATCACATATAACCGATTAATATCAAATGTAACAACTTATCGAATCAACACTTGATCCGATAACTTGGCTATATCATATATAACTAACGAATGTCACATATCACGAGAATAGAATGCGGTATCACATACACGCATTAATCTCGGTCCCGTACATATCATATATGTGCTCCTACTCCGTTTCGCATGAACCAAGAAACCTCTGTGTAGGACTCTAATGGCTCGTCAATACGCCGGTATTCGGTGATGATCATATCACACACCCACAAGCCGCAAGAGGTCTGCTAAACGTAACGACCACCGGGTATTGAGTGATCAGAAGATCAACAAGCAAGCCTGCTTGTACTCCTGCGAATCTAATCAGAAACACTACCGTACAGTCCGGTCTCTTCGTCTGATATGTCGCATATCACAGCCTGGGGGTGGTATAACGTCAGACCCCAATAGCCTGATAAGTCATGCCGATGCAAGGTCCATAACGGTTCGAGAAACTACTGATAACACTTACCATTAAATCTCAGCAACCCTGGCCATGGATTTCCTGTTATGGCCAATCGAGCATAGAGCAACATCAACTCCCAATACCGGGAAAGATGAAACCCCTCCTATCACTCATTGCCTCCATGTGACTCAGGACTATACCCCAAAACCACCTTTTTGCACGATCTCTTGACTGTGGTAAGGTGGAAATCGAAGCACAGTGGGAATCACACAAGACTCTATGACGATCTCGGGTCTACAGACTAACCTGTACCAGTGTCACCAGAGAACTGCTATCCAACGATAGGTATAATACCATCTAAGAGTTCTCGGCGAGTCCGTTCAATGTACCCAGTCTCCACTGAGCGCCCATATACCTTCTCTGATGTCAAACACCAATGGATATGGGATCATTCATCGCCCATCACATGGGTCGAGAAGCTTATATGCTAGTCTACTCTGGAGTATCGATGTCGTGTCTCGATACTCCCTCGACTAGGAACATTTGAAGGATGTACTTATCGACTACCCTGTCCCCACTAGTATGATCTGCATCATAATCCTGGTAGTCATGTACTCATCCTAAGGGCTTTATCAACATGTAATAGAGAGACAATCGGTGTACATGTTATGATAAAGTGCAACCAGATAGCATACTATCATGTCGAGCAAGAAATTCCTCCCTATATATGTCCAAGAATCCACTACAATATACATCACATGAATAGTAATGGCCTCTAGGGCATACATATAACTAACAACTTGCACTAAGGCCAGCTGTTGGAATATCTCACACCCAACATTCCGAAGAGTCTCTCAAATTCTATCTGGGGTATGGCCTTCGTGTATGGATCCGCAGTGTTGTCCTTCGTGTCAACTCTCCTGACCAGGATCTCCCGGCGATCAACTATCTCCCGGATCAGGTGGTACGGCCTCAGAATATGCCTGGATCTCTTATGGGACCTGGGTTCCTTGGCCAAAGCCACAGCTCCATTGTTATCACAATACAAAGGTATTGGATGCTCAATGGACGAACCACTCTAAGTTCGTTTATGAACTTCTTCATCCAGACAGCCTCTTTAGAAGCATCGTTGGAAACGATGTATTCATCCTCCATCATCGAGTCTGACACGGTTTCCTGTTTGGAACTCTTCCAACAAACCGCCCCTCCATTGAGGGTAAAGACAAATCCCGAGTGCGACTTAGAGTCATCCTTATCACTGTGGAAGCTCGAATCGGTAAAGGACTCCACTTGGAGTTCACCGTTACCATACACCAAGAACATCTCTTTAGTCTTTCTCAAGTACTTGAGAATATTCTTCACAGCTATCCAGTGACTCTCTCCTGGATCTGCTTGATACCTACTCACTACACTTAGTGAGTATGCTACATCGGGTCTGCTACATAGCATCGCGTACATGATAGAGTCTACCGTTGAAGCATAAAGTATCCCTTGCATGCGAGCTCTCTCTAAATAAGTCTTGGGAGACATCTCTTTGGAGAGAGTGAGTCCAGAGATCGTGGGTAAATTCCCACGCTTGGATTCTTCCATACTAAACCTCTTAAGTATGGTGTCAATGTATCTGGATTGGGACAATCCCAGAATCTATTTAGATCTATCTATATAGATCTTAGTCCCCAAGATGTAGGAGGTATCACCTAGATCTTTCATTGAGAATCATTGTGATAAGAAGAGCTTAACCGAGTGCAGCATAGGAACATCATTTCCTATCAAGAATATGTCATCCAGGTACAATACGAAGAGGACAACCTTACTCTCTGCCACCGTCTTGTATATACAAGGTTCATCTACGTTCTTAATGAAGTCAGACTCTTTGACTACAACATAAAAACAGATGTTCCAACTCCGCGATACTTGCTTTAACCCGTAGATGGATTTAAGCAGCTTGCACAGCTTTCCGGTGCTCCCACTATCCACGAAGCCCTTTGGCTGAGTCATGTATACGCACTCTTCTAAATCACCATTTAGAAAGGCGGTCTTAACATCCATTTGCCAGATTTCGTAGTTATGGTATGCTGCAATAGCAAGTAGGATCCGGATGGACTTAAGTATAGCCACTGGAGAAATGGTTTCACCATAATCCACACCTGGTCGTTGACGAAATCCTTTTGCAACAAGTATAGGTTTGAAAGTCTCAACTTTTTCATCTACACCAAGTTTCTTCTTAAAGATCCATTTGCTCCCAATGGGTTTTACCCTTTCAGGAGCAACTTCCAAAGTCCATACTTTGTTGGTGTACATGGATTCCATCTCAGATCGCATTGCATCCTGCCATTTCACAGAGTCCCCACTCGTGATGGCCTGGTCGAAGCTAGTCGAGTCATCATCTTCCATTATGCAATCCTCGCTTCCACCATCAATGAGAAAACCGTAGTATCTCTCAGGTGGATGAAGAACCCTACTAGATCGACGGATAGGCTGAGGTTCGTTGGGATCTATCGAATCCTCCGGTTCCACTAAATCTTCTGTTATAGTTTATTCTACTGGAACTTCTTCCAGCTCTACCTCTTCGCCACTAATTTCTTTTACAAGAAATTCCTTTTCTTAAAAGGTGGCATGTTAAGCAACAAACACATTTTGTCGTTCTCTGTGGTAGAACAGATATCCATTTGAATGTTTAGGATATCCAACAAACTTACAAGGAACTGATCGTGCCTCGAGTTTGTCCGGATTTTTCTTTTTGACATAGACCGGACAACCCGATATTTTAACTCGCTTAAGACATTGTCTCTTCTCACTACATATCTCATATGGTGTGGTAGGTACATATTTTGATGGAACCTAATTCAATAGGTATGCAGCTGCTTCAAGTGCATAACCCCAAAAGGAAATAGGTAACTCAACGGTGCTCATCATAGAGCGCATCATATCTAATAGGGTGCGATTCCTCCGTTTCGATACACCATTGTGCTGTGGTGTATATGGAGGAGTAAGCTGAGAGAGAATCCCATTCTCTTTTAGATAGTCCCGGAACTCATTGCTCAAGTATTCTCCTCCTTGATCAGATCGAAGGATTTTAAAACTTTTACCCTTTTGGTTCTCTACTTCGTGCTTATATTCTTTGAATTTCTCAAAAGCTTCAGACTTGTTTTTCAACAGGAACACATGTCCGTATCTTGAGAGATCGTTAGTGAATGTAATGAAGTACGAGGAACCATCCCTGGCATGTGTAGGCATGGGACTGCATACATCACTATGTATCAGTCCCAAGAGTTCCGTAACGCTTTCTCCGTGTCCACTAAACGGAGTTTTGGTCATTTTGCCTTTGAGATATGACTGGCAAGTGTCATAAGATGAAAATTCAAACGGATTCAAATATCCATCCTTATTTAACTTAGCTAGTCGTGTCACATTGATATGACCTAGTCTACAATGCCACAAGAAGGATTCGTTCATTTCTGAAATTTTTCTCTTGTGTGTGTTTTGTACATTAAGAACTGTGGTTTGATTTAGAACGTATATGCCATTATTTAACGAGCCTGATCCAATCAACTTTTGATTAAGGAAGATGTTCATAACATTATCCTCCACTACAAAATTATATCCTTCTTTACTTAATAAAGAAATTGATATAAGATTGCATATCAGGGTCGGTATGTAATAGCATTCCTTCAGAATCAATGTATTACCATTTGGTAACACATGGTGATATTCGCCAACAGCTTTGGCTGAAACATTTGCACTATTCCCTACTCGTACGGAATGACCACCCTCTCCAGTTCTCTACCTTTTCTTAGCCCATGTAACATATTACATATGTGGGATCCCGATCCGGTATCTAATACCCAGGACGTAGAGTGAACCGAGAAACAGTTCTCGATAACAAACACACCCGAAGAAGATGTATCAACATGCTTATTCTTCATTTGGGCGGCGTGGGAATCCGGATATTCCTCTATTTCCTGCTATGTCTTATAACAATTATAAGAGAGAACGGAACCAACGTTCCCCTGCTCAGTATAACAAGCGGGTTCGATCAATACATTCATATTATTATCTTGATTAAGGCCTGACATGGTCGCTACCTGGAGAGAGAGAGAAGAAAACACTTTAGCATATGCTCTTGCAAGATTAGTTTGGTTATTATCTTATCTAATCAGGATGGCTCCCACTTTTTTTTATCGAATTTTCCTTCAAACCCTAAAAGGTAAGACTAGCCGGGATTAATTACACCTTTACAAGTTCGCCAATCATTCAGCCAGGCCAGTGTTGGTAGTTTGAGAGAGGTTCCCCGTGCTTTCACACGGACCTAATTAAAATAAACCTCGTTTTCCCAGAGGCATAACCCCGTTAACACCTTTCTAGAACACCTACTTGATCGGCTAATTGTGATGTGTAAAACTCTCCCAGGAGTAACTCTTACTCGCAGTGGGTATCGGAATCCAACTTTCTCATAGAAGGTGTGCAATCTCATTCCAAATTCAACACTTGAAATTCCCGATAATACTTTTTCCCCTAACATCCTATGACCTTGACAAAGGTCAACAAAACATAGTGCACCAGTCAAGTTCAACCCGTCATTTCATGATTGAATCAAACCTACCCGCACGACCCTTGACGGAGGTCAACAAGGTCGTACGACTACCCTAATCCAATCGCATCACATGCTTTACAGATAAGCGCTAATCAGCTACCGCACACTACGCCTTGACAGAGGTCAACAAACGCAGCACGAATACTAAGTAGGATTTATCTGAAACGATGGAGGGCTACTACAGGTTTTTATGAAAACATTTTGCGTAATGAACTTGATATCGTTGTAGAAACAAGTGATTTTGAAAAGAAGTGTTTTTGAGGCTTTTACTAGTTTTGCTAAAGAGATCACTCCCGATGAATGGATCTCGACTATTTTCTTATCGAATAAGGTGCAGGATATTTCACAAATGCCGCTATGCAAAGCAAAAACTATATAAGCAATCAAAAACAAAACCGAGTGAGTTGTAGCATCTGCTGGTATCGATAAAGAGGTCACTCCCAGTGAAGGGATCTCGGCTCTTTTCTTATCGAATAAGGTGCTGGATATTCTACAAGGAATACCGCTATGCAAAGCAAAAACTAGAGCTAACCTTTTTGAAAATTTCATTCTACAACATCTTTTAGGTTTTTTTTCTTTTATCAATCTCATTAATGAAGTCCCATCATTTATGCTTCCTAAGCATTACAGAAGAAATGAAAATGCAACTTACGTTTATGCCATCCGTGTTCGCCACAGTGTCCCGTTATGCACCGTTAGCTTACTTAACTAACGGCATACCGGGGCGGGACTAGTGCGGGTGCAAAACATAAGCGGCGTTTATTATATATCATATATATAATAATAAGGCATTCATCTCATGCATATAAAGTGATCACATCACAAAATATCAGCAGCAGAAGATAACATATGAAATATTGGATATACTAGGAGGTCCGTGTTTTATTTTGAGCCAGTATAAAATACGGATTCCACGGTCGCGATGAATAGCCAAACCCACATCCCTAGACCCCTACGAGAGCGGCAAGCAACCCTACAAATTCTAGAGTTAGGAGACCCGGACTCGACTCCTCGAGTTGGTCTCCCATTGAACTCTAGAACCCGGTTACTTATGCTCTCCTCCTTGGGTCTATCTTAATGCGGAAAAGTAAATAATATACAACAATGGTGACATCAACCTCAACCTGGAAGTGCCCCAATAAAAGAATATTACATACAATGAATTTTACATGAATGAAAATAAAAACTCTCATCTCACATAAAAACCCCGGCTATTCAAAAGTGACGATCCAATATAACATATCACAGCAACACATAACATCACATGTCATCAACGTAAGTAAATATGCGCATCCCAATTGTCGTTGACATATAGCAACGAAACCGGCGATACACCACATATTACACTTACAGTCGCAGAAAAGAAAATGTCAAACTACAACATTTGGAATCCACAATCACCTTAGACATCATAAACCCAAAATATCACATACTTCGCATTTCATGCCTAACTATATGAATTCCACATATTGTATCATATTCCAGAAAAAGCTATACGATATTAAACATTCCGATCGAATCAACAAACACCCAAAATTTCCCAAAAAGCTCAACACTTGAGTGGAATTTAAAAATACTCAGTACATGCCACAGTACCAATGAACCAGTCGTAGAAGGGTCAACCAATGGCTCACACGTAGCGCCGCCGAACTACCGCAAACCCTAGGGATTGGCGGTGGTTCTTATGGTCACAGAATCGAGTTAGGGTTTCGTTCTTCTAGTGGGTCCACCGCATTGCTTGCATGATTTTAGAATGTTCTTTTACTTGAAAAAAAATTCAACTCTTGGAAAATTTCCAGCGAGGGTTAAAGTGGGTATTTGATATCCATTCGAACTTTTTAACACCGTCTAATTAACCCGAAACAAATCTAGAATTATGAATACGAAACACTCTGAATAGCTAGTGCATAAAGATAACATTACATGCAAATTTAGCAAAAACTAGCAACACCTGAAATACCCAAACCCAAAGACTGGAACACTGTAAAAAATTGAACCCAGAACCCTGCAGTTTAGCCGATCTGGCCGGATTTTCTACAAGTGTGGTCAGCCCAAAAAAGGTGAGGGGTTGAATTTTATACAGTGTTCATGTTGAATCTCATACAACATTCTGCAGTTGTTTAAAAAAAATTTGACTCTCAGAAAATTTCGACAGAAACTATGGTTTAGAATCGGGTGTTTCGGAGTTGTTTCGGTTTCGAAATCCTACTCTGTCCGTCTAATTCTCTAGCTAGGCTCTGATACCACTGTAGGGTTCCAAAGCACGACAGCAAGGTTTCATGTGGCATCATCCATGCCAAATTAAAATTTTTCTATGCTATAAAGAACCCTAACCTAGATCTTTTATTAGAGAATCATACGGAAAAAAGAAGTAAACAACTTTACTTCTAAGTGATTAGGGATTACAACCTTTTTAGTCCGTTCCTTCACTTCATTAGCTCCTAGTAGTGGTCCCTTCGCTGCGATCAAAGAACTCCCGGACTCTTGAGAAGCTCCATAAGGTGAATGATGCATGCTTGCTTGTAGTCTTCGAAATCCAAGATGATCTACTTCGAGGAAACACGAACTCGAGCTATCTCTTCACTAATATGAAATTAGTGAAGCTAACACCCTAATCTAAATGGCTAGTTTAGAAGAGGATAATGAAGTAGGAATTTTGCTCACTTTAGAATTTATTTTCTCACTATTTTTCCTTATCTCTCCAAAACCTAGAGAGAGCTTGAAGGAGATGAAGGAGGAAGAAGATGAAATGTTGAATGAATGAGAGTGAGATGAGGTTAGAAATGCAACCATGGTGAGTTCTAGTCATACACTAACCATTGTAGAGACTTAACCATAGCTTAGAATAATGGTTGGGTTAAAAAAATATCTTAAGTGAAACAAATTTGGTGGACTTAGTCAATGATTCACACAAGCTTCTCCAAGCTTCTAACCATGATCAATTTCCACCAAATAATGAATTACTTTAAATGAATGTTAACAATAATTATGTCATGGTTATGGTGTAAGTCTCATACACCCAAGTTGCATATATAACCTTGCATGATACATAATATATATCACATATATATAATGTATGCAAAAGTGAGAAAAATAAATGGTCAAGTGAGAAAATATTAGTTAATGTAAATTTATATATTAAATATATAATTATACATTAAATCATCAAATCAACACTTGATTTAAAAATCTGGCTATATTACATATAACCAACTAATATCAATAATATCAACTTATCGAATCAACACTTGATTCGATAACCCGGCTATATCACATATACCCGGTCAATACCACATATCGCGAGAATAGAATACGGTAACACATACGCGTATCAATCTCGGTCCCGCACATATCACATATGTGCTCCTACAACGTTTCGCCTGAGCCAGGAAACCACTATGTAGGACTCTAAAGACTCGTCAATACGCCGACAGTAGATGATGATCATATCAAACACCCAAAAGCCGCAAGCGGTCAGTTAAACGTAACGAACACCCGAGTATTGGGCGATCAGAAGATCAACAAGCAAGCATCCTCACACTCCTGTGAATCCAATTAGTAACACTACCATACAGTCCGGTCTCTTCGTCTGATATGTCGCATATCCAGTCTAGGGGTGGTAAACGTCAGACCCCAGTAACTGATAAGTCGTGCCGATGTGAAGCTCATAACGGGTTGAGAAACTACTGATAACACTTACCAGTAGATCTCTATATAATTCCTGGCCAGGGACTTTCTGTTATAGCCAATCGAGCACAGCGCAACATCAACCCCCAATACCGGGAGAGATGAAACCCCTCCTATCACTCATTGCCTCCATGTGATTCGAGACTGTACCCAAAAGCCACCGTTTTGCATGTTATCTTGAATGTGGTGAAGTGGAAATCAAAGCATGGTGGGAATCACACAAGACTCTATGACGATCTCAGGTCTACAGACTAACCTGTACCAGTGTCACCAGAGAACTGCTATCTGACGATAGGTATAATACCAACTAGGAGTTCTCGGCGAGTCCGTTCAGTGTACCCAATATCCACTGAGCACCCGTATACCATCTTTGATGTCAAACACCAATGGATATGGGATCATCCATCGCCCATCATATGGGTCAAGAAGCGTATACGCTAGTCTACTCTGGAGTATCGATGCATTGTCTCGATACACCCTCGACTAGGAACAATTATAGGATATACTTGTGGACTACCTTGGCCCCACTAGTATGATCTCCATCATAGTCCTAGCAGTCAAGTACACATCCAAAGGGCTTTATCAACATGTGAGAGCAAGACAGTAACACAATACAAGTCAACATGTTAAGATAAAGAGCATCCAGATAGAATACTATCATATTGAGCAAGAAATTCCTCTCTATATATATCCAAGCATCCACTATAATATACATCATATGTACAATAATGGCCTCTAGTGCATATACATAACTAACAAGCCTGATTTAGTTCCGGAGACTTTTTTTAAGTGTGTTCTGGACACTGAAAACCTGAGCTTGATTTAATACGTATATTCCGTTATCTAATATACCTGACCCAATCAAATCTTGATTTTGGTGGATGTGGACCACATCGCTTAAAAATGTAAAATCATATCCTTCCTTAGAAAGTAAGGATACGGATATGATATTACAAGCTAGACCAGGTACATACAAACAGTTACGTAGAATCAATATCTGCCCACTAGTCAATCTTAGGTGATATTCCCTTACGGATTCAGCATCCACGCTCATTCCGTTAGCAACCCTGAGAGTCATATCACTTATCCTGATAACTCTACGGTTTCTCAAAGCCTGTACTGAATTACAGATATGAGATCCTGATCCGGTATCTAGTACCCAGGAAGTAGAGTTAATTGACATACAGTTTTCAATTACAGACACACCCGAAGT